>JALAZF010000423.1:2738953-5477906 GCA_022829125.1 Lathyrus tuberosus
GTATGACTGATGTGCATTGGTATGGAATACTTGATAAGTGTACTGTGTTGCGTTGTAATTGATTGTGGTGCATTTGTGGTGAGAATATTTTACTTGTGCGTTTCTGTGTTAATATATAATTATATGTAACTGTATTATGATTGTTTTTCTCACCCTTCTACTGTTTTATAATGCTCTATGAGGCATTGCAGATTAGAGTTGCTGGATGTCTTTTTGTGAAGCTAGGTCTTCATTCTTTTGTCGGTCGGCTCTGATATGTGACAACGGGTAGTCGGGGTGATCGAGTGTGATTATTTTGTATTGTGTATATGTATCTGTTGGATTGTACATGTGTGATTTTGTATATGACAAACAAACTTTTATGATATATATATATATATATATATATATATATATATATATGAGATTTCAGTACAGATTTTCCGCTTTTATTCTGTTTCTGAATTGTGGGTGTATTACTACCTGAATTGTTGCATATCTTTATGAGCAGGTGTTGTATGTTTGTTTCAAATTGATGTGACCCCCCAGTCTATGCCGTGCATTTGTAAATATACTCTGATAAAATTTTGAATTTTATTTACCGCTTTAATAGCTTGGGGGTATAGATTGAGGGTGTTACATTAAGTGGTATCAGAGCCAGTCCGTGTCAGTTCGTGTTTGTTTGTGTCAGTCCTTGTCGGTGTGGCATTTGGAGTGAGCTGTTTGTTTAACCATAGTTTCTGTTATTGGAAATGAACAGAATATGGCTGGTAGGAATGATGCTGCTTTGGCTGCTGCTATGCAAGCAATGGCTCGGGCGGTGCAGGGTGCACCTAATGCTGCGGGTAATGATGAGTTCAGGAAGAACAGACCACCTGTCTTTAAAGGGAGACATAATCCTGATGGTGCACAGATTTGGTTGAAAGAGATTGAAAGGATTTTCCGAGTTATGGATTGTGCTGAGGACAGTAAGGTGAGACTGTGAACTCACATGTTACAGGAAGAAGTGGATGACTGGTGGGTTAGTACTCGTCAGGTGTTGGAAGCTGGGGATGACGAAGTTACTTGGGAATTATTTAGCCGAGAGTTTCTGAGGAAGTATTTTACCGATTATGTAAGAGGAAAGAAGGAAATTGAGTTCTTGGAATTGAAACAAGGTAATATGTCTGTTGTTGATTATACTGCTAAGTTTGTGGAGCTTGTGCAGTTTTATCCTCATTATGCTGAAGCGACTGCAGAGTTTTCTAAGTGTGTGAAGTATGAGAGCGGATTGCGTCCTGAGATTAAGCAGGCCATTGGTTATCAAAGGATTCGAAGGTTTTCTGATTTGGTGGAATGTTGTAGGATTTATGAAGAGGATAGTAAGGCTCGTTCTACTCACTACAAGAGTGTGAGTGACAGAAAATGGAAGGAACAGTTCCGTAGTGGTCCGTATGTAACACCAGCTGATAAGGGTAAACAAAGGGGTACTTTTGAAAGGAGATCAAGTGGTGGAGGTATGTCTAGTCCTTTGAGGTGTTATAGATGTGGTGATGTGGGACATCGTCAGTCCGAATGTTTGAAAGATTTGAGGAAGTGTACTAATTGTGGAGGTTTAGGGCATGTTGCCGCTGATTGTGCCAGGAAGAATGTGGTGAAATGTTATAACTGTGGTGAACCTGGTCATATTAGTACAAAGTGTCAGAAACCGAAGCAAGCTCTAGCTAGTGGGAAGGTGTTTGCATTGGCGGGGACTCAGACTTCAAATGCAGATCGTCTAATAAGAGGTACTTGTTTTATTAATAATACGCCTTTAGTTGCTATTATTGATACTGGAGCGACTCATTCGTTTATTTTGTTTGAGTACACTAAGCGTTTGAATCTTGTGTTGTCTTTGATGGATGGTGGGTTGGTTATTAATACTCCGGCAATGGGGTCAGTAACTACTTCTTTGGTTTGTTTAAGTTGTCCTTTGACCATTTATGGTAAAGACTTTGAGATGGATTTAGTGTGTTTGCCGTTGGAGGGATTAGATGTGGTTCTGGGAATGAATTGGTTGCAGTTCAATAGAGTTCATATTGATTGTTATCATAAGTTAGTAAGGTTTCCTTCTCTTGAGGAAGATGAAGATTCGAGTTTCTTATCTACCAAGGAGTTGAAGAAACTTTTGGCGGATGAAGCTCAGTTGTTTGGGTTGTTTGCGTCGTTGACTGTGGATAGTCAAGTTTCACTCGAGGTATTCCCTGTTGTGTGTGATTTTTCGGAAGTGTTTCCTGAGGATATTTCAGATGTACCGCCAGAGAGAAAGGTGGAGTTTTCGATATATCTAGTTCCTGGTACTAGACCTGTTTCTATGGCACCTTATCGTATGTCGGCATCTGAGTTGGTTGAGTTAAAGAATCAGTTGAATGAATTGTTGGAGAAGAGGTTTGTGAGGCCAAGTGTTTCTCCTTGGGGTGCTCCAGTTTTATTGGTGAAAAAGAAAGATGGAAGTATGCGATTGTGTATTGATTATCACCAGTTGAATAAGGTGACGATTAAGAATAAGTATCCTCTTTCGAGAATTGATGATCTGATGGATCAGTTGGTTGGTGCTTGTGTGTTCAGTAAGATTGACTTGAGGTCAGGGTATCATCAGATTAGGGTTAAAGAGGAAGATATTCAGAAGACGGCTTTTAGGACACGATACGGTCATTATGAATATTCGATGATGTCGTTCGGGGTTTCTAATGCGCCAGGTGTGTTTATGGAGTACATGAATCGTATTTTTCACGAGCAATTGGATCGATTTGTTGTTGTTTTTATTGATGGCATATTGATTTATTCTAAGTCTCGGGAGGAGCACGCGGAGCATTTGCGTATTGTTTTGCAGGTTTTGAAGGAAAAGAAGCTTTTTGCCAAATTGCCCAAGTGTGAATTTTGGTTGTCGGAGGTGAGTTTTCTTGGCCACGTGATTTCAGGTAAAGGTATTGCTGTGGATCCATCTAAAGTAGAAGCAGTTCTACAATGGGAGGCTTCGAGATCTGTTACTGAAATTCGAAGCTTTTTGGGTTTGGCCGGTTATTATCGAAGGTTCATTGAAGGTTTTTCTAAACTAGCACTTCCTTTGACCCAGTTGACTTGTAAAGGGCAAGCGTTTATTTGGGATATTCGGTGTGAGGAAAGTTTTAATGAGCTGAAGAGAAGATTGACGACAACTCCGATTTTGATTTTGCCGAATCCTACTGAACCATTTGTGGTGTATTGTGATGCGTCTTTGATTGGTCTAGGTGGTGTGCTAATGCAAGACGGTAAGGTTGTGGCGTATGCTTCGAGGCAATTGAGAGTGCATGAGAAGAATTACCCTACGCATGATTTGGAATTAGCGGTTGTGGTTTTTGTGTTGAAAATTTGGAGGCATTATCTTTTTGGTGTGAGGTTTGAAGTCTTTAGTGATCACAAGAGTTTGAAATATTTGTTTGATCAGAAGGAATTGAATATGAGGCAACAAAGATGGTTGGAATTTTTGAAGGACTACGACTTTGGCTTGAATTACCATCCTGGTAAAGCTAGTGTGGTAGCTGATGCGTTGAGTCAGAAATCGTTGCATATATCCGCTTTAATGGCTAAGGAGTGGGAACTTTTGGAATCGTTTAGAGATTTGAGTTTGGTATGTGAAGTGTCGTCGGATAGTGTGAGGTTGGGTATGTTGAAAGTTACTAATGATTTTCTGATGACGGTAAGTGAGAAACAAAAGTTGGATGTGAAATTGGTGGATTTGATGTTGGTTGGTGGAAAAGATGCGAGTGGTGATTTTCAAGTGGATGTTAATGGTGTGTTGAGGTTTCGTGGGCGAATTTGTATTCCGGACAATTCGGATTTGAAACGGATGATTTTGGAAGAAGGACACCGGAGTAATTTGAGTATACATCCGAGAGAGAATAAGATGTACCAAGATTTGAAAAAGATTTTCTGGTGGTCTGGATTGAAAAGAGATGTGGCTCAGTTTATGTATGCTTGTTTAACGTGCCAAAAGTCGAAAGTGGAACATCAGAGGCCTAGTGGTTTGTTCAACCGTTGGATATTCCGGAGTGGAAATGGGATATCATTTCTATGGATTTTGTAACGGGGCTGCCGAATATACAGCGAGGGCATAATGCTATTTGGGTGATTATGGATAGACTGACTAAATCGGCTAATTTCATTCCGATTGACATCAGTTTTTCTTTGGAGCGATTAGCCGAGATTTATATCAGTATGATTGTGAAGTTGCATGAAGTTCCGTTAAGTATTGTTTCGGATCGAGATCCGAGGTTTACTTCGAGATTTTGGGAAAGTTTACAGAAAGCGTTAGGTTCTAAATTGAGATTGAGCTCGACTTATCATCTGCAGACGGATGGGCAGTCGGAGAGGACGATTCAGTCGTTGGAAGATTTGTTGCGAGCGTGTGTTTTGGAACAAGGTGGTGCGTGGGATAGTTATCTTGCGTTGATTGAATTCACGTATAATAACAGTTTCCATTCTAGTATTGGAATGGCACCGTTTGAAGCATTATATGGACGAAGATGTCGGACACCGTTGTGTTGGCATGAATCGGGCGAGAGTTCGGTGGTTAGACCAGAGTTGGTTCAACAGACTACGGAAAAAGTGAAGTTGATTTGTGAGAAAATGAAGGCTTCTCAGAGCAGACAAAAGAGTTATCATGATCGGAGACGGAAGGATCTTGAGTTTCGAGAGGGCGATCATGTATTTTTGAGGGTTACGCTGGTAACGGGTGTTGGTAGAGCATTGAAGTCGAAGAAGCTTACTTCTCGGTTTATTGGTCCTTACCAGATATCTGTGAGAGTGGGTGCTGTGGCTTATAGGGTGGCGTTGCCGCCGAGTTTGTCAAATTT
This sequence comes from Lathyrus tuberosus, assembly GCA_022829125.1. Taxonomy (NCBI): domain Eukaryota; kingdom Viridiplantae; phylum Streptophyta; class Magnoliopsida; order Fabales; family Fabaceae; genus Lathyrus; species Lathyrus tuberosus. The sequence goes on from JALAZF010000423.1 coordinate 2,743,786, forward strand.
GCATGATGTGTTCCATGTTTCACATCTTCGGAAGTATGTTCCGGATCCGTCGCATGTGATTCCGATGGATGAGGTTGAGGTAAGGGAGAACCTTACGATCGAGACTTTACCAGTGAGTATTTAAGATCGCGAGTTGAAGCGGTTGCGGGGCAAGGATATTGCACTGGTGAAGGTAGCGTGGGGAGGCGCTGCTGAGGGCAATTTGACTTGGGAGTTGGAGAGTCAGATGCGGGAGTCATATCCAGAGTTGTTCATCTCAGGTATATTTTCGAGGGCGAAAATTTCTAAGTGGGGGAGAGTTGTAACGCCCCAACCAGTCCAATCAGTTTTGTCAGTTTTGTCCTTTTTAATTAATTGAGTCATTTTGATTATTTTATTATTATATTATTTTATTTCTGACTTTTATGTGAAAATATGTTATTTTTCATCGAGAATATATTTATTCGCGTTTTGGGAGCGTTTGCGAGATAATTGAGTGTGGGGGTATTTTGGGCATTTTGGTTTATTTTGGTAAGTTTGATATATGATAGAATAGAAAGAGAGAAAAATAGTAAGGAGAAAGAAAAAGGGAAGAAGAAAAGTAGAGAGAAAGAAGAAGAGAAGAAAAAGAGAGAAAAGAAGAAACCAATCTCCCGACTTTATTAAACACGATTAAATCGGGTAAGAGTGCGAAACTCGATTATACTATGTTTGTGTATGATTATGTATGTGGTTGCTTGTATGTTTCTTGTTTTACATAGCTTTGGAATTCTAGGTTGGAATGAGAATTTTGTGAGAAATCGATACTTTCGCGGTTGGAAATCGACGTAAATGTGGTAGAATGCTGTTGCCATGATTGTATTGAGTTCTGATTGATATATGATGTTTTGAAAATGTTTTGGTGGTAGAAAATATCATTTTGGGTTTTCAAACAGCGCTGAGAAATTCTGAATTTTCCTTGGTTCGCCTAGCGAACCTGGGGCGAAGCAGTAGCGAGTGATGTTTTCGCGGGTTCGCCTAGCGAACCAGTTAGCGAAGGTCAGCGAAGGTTCGCTGAGTTGTTCGCATAGCGAACTTTTTATGTTTTTGGGTCTGGTGGTTGCTGCCTTGGTTCGCCTAGCGAACTTTGTGTCTGTTTTCTAGTTGGTAGTGGGTTCGCTGGACATTCGCCTAGCGAAGGTGGTAGCGAATGCTCGCTAGTGGGTTCGCCTAACGAACAGGGCTGTGTGTGCAATTTTGTTTTCTGCATAACTTTTGATCTGTGGTTCAGTTTGAGGCGTGGTTTGATGCGTTAGAAAGCTTATAAAATGTCCTTCTTTATGAGGATGGTTTTGAGATTGTTGGCCGATTAAATTATGTCAGGAATTAGAAAATGTGTGGTATTGTTGTCGACTTTTACCGATTAATTAGGTGTAATTGATGGGTTATCATACGATTTGCTTGTGATATATGTTGGATGCAAGTGTTTAAATGTCGTGATGATGGTTTGTGGCCGTATGGCAATTAAATGCATTGTGTTTGGGCTTGAGTGTAAAGCATGATTTTTTTGATTGAGATGAGTGCATATATGTGTGCATTTTAAATGTCATGAGTCATTGTATGCCAAGCATCATGATATGCATTCTTGTAATGTCGTGTGCCCATGTGGGGTGTGAGCGACGGTTTGGTTCCAGAGGGAATCCGCTATAACGTCGTGTGCCCGTGTGGGGTGTGAGCGATGATTATAGACGATCGTGTGCCCATGTGGGGTGTGAGCGATCGGATCGTGTGCCCGTGTGGGGTGTGAGTGATCCATAAACGTCGTATGCCCGTGTGGGGTGTGAGCGATGGGGAACATCGTACGCCCGACGGGGAGTTACACTAAGTAACGAGCGATGGTTCCAGCAGAGTTCCTGAGTGAACTAGTGATGAGAAATATTGGAAGTCGGTACCGCATGGCATATGCATAGAGTCGTTGTGTCGGTCTCTGTGCATTTGCATAAATCGTGGATTAATTGTGTATGGAATCGTGAATATGATCGATGAGATGGAATATGTATAATTGTATTGATGATGAGTGTATTGTGTATGACTGATGTGCATTGGTATGGAATACTTGATAAGTGTACTGTGTTGTGTTGTAATTGATTGTGGTGCATTTGTGGTGAGAATATTTTACTTGTGCGTTTCTGTGTTAATATATAATTATATGCAACTGTATTATGATTGTTTTTCTCACCCTTCTGCTGTTTTATAATTCTCTATGAGGCATTGCAGATTAGAGTTGTTGGAGGTCTTTTTGTGAAGCTAGGTTTTCATTCTTTTGTCGGTCGCCTCTGATATGTGACACCGGGTAGTCGGGGTGATCGAGTGTGATTATTTTGTATTGTGTATATGTATCTGTTGGATTGTACATGTATGATTTTGTATATGACAAACAAACTTTTATGATATATATATATATATATATATATGAGATTTCAGTACAGATTTTCCGCTTTTATTCTGTTTCTAAATTGTGGGTGTATTACTACCTGAATTGTTGCATATCTTTATGAGTAGGTGTTGTATGTTTGTTTCAAATTGATGTGACACCCCGGTCTATGCCGTGCATTTGTAAATATACTCTGATGAAAATTTTGAATTTTATTTACCGCTTTAATAGCTTGGGGGTATAGATTGAGGGTGTTACAATAGCCAGCAAATAAAACGATTCATTGATTCACGCACATAAAATAGAGTCTTCAGATTTTGGGCAGTGAGTCATCAGTGGTAATTTATTCAAGATACCCATTAAATCCTACTAACTCTAAAATAAGTAGTCATACCATACTTAATTTAAACGAGCAACCAAAAGAAACATTGCAGCTTCTTTCAAAATCTCCTTCTAAAAAAAGAAACATAAACACCCTCTTCCTTTCGAAATCTCTCTCGTTTCTCATAACCACAACAGTCAACAAATTTTTCAAATCCAAATGTTGAATCCAGGAAACAATCTAAGAAGTTATTGAAAAAAGTTTTAAAACCCAAACCCCCAAATTCAACAACAGCGATATAATCTACAGCAGAGGTATCACACAAAACAAGAGGTCACACATCAAAATCACTACAATCAGAGGCAAATGGGGTTAATCAAGAACAAGGAATGTTACCTTCCGGAAGCTACCGGAGAAAAAAGAAATCCACCAGGTAAATCTCCCTTTCGGGTTGCGCCGTGAGCCTCCTTGCTTCTTCTCTGCTTTAGCATATCCTGATCGTGCTTTGTCGCGTGTTTGTTGTGAAGGGTTTAGCTCAAGTTTAGCAGAGCTTCAATGTGAGGCTCTGTTAACGTTTAGGATGAGCTTTGGTGTATTTAGGGTTTTTAGAATTCAATTTCTGCAGAGCTTCGCTAGGTCTTTTCTTCGTAGTTTCTTCTTCCTCCTTTAGGTGTACGAATTCTCGCTTTTATAGTAACAATAGTAGGGTTTGTGTGTTTGAACCCTTTCTGAAGAATCTTCACCTTGGATATGTCAGTTATCAACCTTATTGATGCCAAAAAATTTTCTTTCCATTTTGGTGAATCTGTCTCTGCTGTACTTCTGAACCTCTGCATTCTGCTCTGAATTTGTCTGGTTGTTTTGCAGGTCATGTTGTTGGCTCAAAAACAAGTTCTGACTTTTGTTTCTTGTTCACACTCTTTGATGCTTACTGTTGTATACCATAAAAAATGTGAGTATTTTGCAGCAACTTGTTATTTAAACATTGCCTTGTGATATTATAACTCATGCTCATGTGAGAACTTGAAAAATGATCCTGGTATTGCCTTTTTTTAAAGAATATGCTGGTTGGTTTTTCTGAATTCTCATTCACTTCGGTTTCAAATATCAATTGCTTCATGCTCTTCTCTTTTTGTAGCTTCTGCTTCGAAATTGAACCCAAAGCTCCTGCTTGGACTTTTGAGTACTCGAAAAGCTTGCAATTACCTTCTTCAAAGGTGTTTCTCTAGTAGACTTTTCCAATACCAACTGTGCCATTATGTCGACATTGTCTTGCGTTTGTATTGAGCTGCTACATTCACTTGTTTTACAGGTGCACTATCATTGGCAGGAGTTTGGTAAAAGAACTCATGAGATTCCTATGGAAATTGCAACATGAGAGATGATGGTGAATTTCTAAGAGCGGTGCTGGTGAACATGAGAGCAGTGCATGAAACTTTGGCACATGAAAAGTTGTGTTATTGTAGACGATAAACCGTGAAGATGTCGTGTGTGACACCCCCCCGATCTATACCCCCAAGCTATTAAAGCGATAAATAAAATACCAAATTTCATCAGAGTATATTTAAAATATCACGGCATAGACCGAGGGGTCACATCAATTTGAAACAAACACACAACACCTGCTCATACAGATATGCAACAATCTCAGGTAGTAATACACCCACAATCCAATTACAGAATATAAGCGGAAAATCCATAACTGAATATCAACATATATATATATATATATATATATATATATATATCATGAAAGTTTGTCATACATCAAGTCATACATATACAATCCAAAAGATACATATACATAATACAAAATAATCACAAACGGCCTCCCTAACTACCCGGTGCCACATATCAGAGCCGACCGACAAAAGAATGAAGACCTAAGCTTCACAAAAAGACCTTCAGCAACTCTAATCTGCAATGCCTCATAGAGCATTATAAAACAGCAGAAGGGTGAGAAAAACAATCACAATACAGTTGCATATAATTATATATTAACACAGAAATGCACAAGTAAAATATCATCACCACAAATGCAACACAATCAAATACAACGCAACACCTTACAATTCGCAAGTATCCACTACCAATACACATCAATCATACACAATACACTCATCATCAATTCAATTATACATATTTCATCTCATTAATCACACTCATAATTCCATACATAATTAATCCATGATTTATGCAAATGCACAGAGACCGACACAACGACTTTATGCACATGCCATGCGGTACCGACTTCCAATATTTCTCATCACTAGTTCACTCAGGAACTCTGCTGGATCATCGCTCGTTACTGAGGATCACTCAAGTAACACCCCGTCGGGCCTACAATGTTCCCCGTCGCTTTAGGTCCTCTTGGTATAAGGCGCACGACATTTATGGATTACTTTAGGTCCTCTCGGTATAAGGTGCACAATCCGATCGCTCACACCCCACATGGGCACACGATCGTCTATAATCATCGCTTTAGGTCCTCTTATTTTTAAGGCGCACGATATATCAAATCGCTTTAGGTCCTCTTATTTTTAAGGCGCACATGTTATAGCAGATTCCCTCTGGAATCAATCCGTCACTCAGGACGTCACAACAATGCATATCATGATGCTTGGCATACAATGACTCATGACATTTAATATGCACACATATACACATCCATAATCATGCATATATCAACAATTATCATACATCGCATTTTCTTGCCGTAAGGCCACCAACCATCATTACAATATGTATTTCATGCAATTTCATCACACAACAGTACGCAAGTCATACAATATCCACACCAACAGCATATTGCCCATACACATCAAGTTCACACAATTAAACGGCAAAAGTCGACAACAAAACACCACATTTTCTAATTCCCGACATAATTTAATCGGCTAACAATCTCCAAAACCATCATCATAATAAAGTACATTTTATAAGCTTTCTAACGCATCAAACCACGCCTCGAACCGAACCACAGATTAAAAGTTATGAATTTTCAAAGAAAAGAATTTATTGAGATACAGCCAAATTCTCCTGGCGACTTAGGAACTCGCCTGGCGGATCCCCATTCGCCAGCCCTTCACCGTGGATTTCGCCTGGCAAATCCCATTCGCCAGCACTTCGCCTGGCGAACTAGTGGCGAATCACAAATGTGGAAAAACCCAAGAGTTACAGAAGCTACCCCATTTCTGTCTCTCCAAATTCGCCTGCCGACTTACGATTCCGCCTGGCGAATCACCTTTTGCTAGCTCGTTGCCTAGCGAAAGAGTGGCGAGACTCAATTCGCCTGGCGAATCCCAAATTCGCCTGGCGAATCACACCAGAACCAGAAAAATTCTGTTACGGGTTACACTATTCCAAAAACCTCATTTTCCATTCCCAATCAATTCCAACAGCAAAACAATTATCAGCAATGATTCATAAACACATAGTGATCATGCAACGCAAATTATATCGAATTCCGACCGCGAAAACATCGATTTCTCACAAAATTCTCATTTCTGACCTAGAACTCAAAGCTATGGAAAAATAAGAAAACATCCAAGCAAACACATACATAATCATACACAAACATAGTATAATCGAGTTTCGCACCCTTACCCGATTTAATCGTGTTCTAGAAAGTCGGTTGATTGATTTCCAAGTTTTCCAAATTCTCTCTTTTCTTCTCTTCTCCTTTTCTTTTCTTCTTCTCTTCTTTTTCTTTCTCTTACTATTTTTCTCTCTTTCTATTCTATTATATTCTAACTTAACAAAATAAATCAAAATGCCCAAAATACCCCTACACTCAAATCTCGCAAATGTTCCCAAAACGCGATAAAATATATTCACGACGAAAAATAACATATTTTCACATAAAAGTCAGAAATAAAATAATATAATAATAAAATACTCAAAACGACTCAATTAATTAAAAAGACAAAACTGACAAAACTCACTGGGGCGTTACATCGTGGCCTGATGATGTATCCTACTGTTTTGGTGTGTTGATGTACTGATAATATTACAGCATTTAGAATTTTTAAACTGGCTGCCTGTTTTGCTTTTTGAATGATTCATACATTGCAAGTTTGAGCCACAATTGTTGACAGGTTTTTTATTAACTCGGGTTTAATGTTTACAAGGAGGGTATTGATACGATGTAGAGTTGATGTAGAGTTGGTCATGGCTGCATATTTCGTGCGCGGTTTTGTAATTATGAGGACGATTCCCTGTTGTCATTTTGTAGGATGTGTATGGTTGCCGTTCATGACTTGGTTCGTGTAGCTGGCATTAGAAAGTTGTTTGCATTGTGGCCTGGCTCTGTGTTGGTTTTTGTGACTTGCATGAAATTGGTTGTCATGTTAGATATTTTTTGTGGAAACATTTTGGAAGGTTGGTATCATGAGCTTGTTGGCTTGGTAATTAATTTAGTTGAATGTTGCTGATAAAAGTGGCTTCATGTGCATATTTGACTTGGCAATTATCGTATTGGATGTATTGTGGAAAGTTGGCTAACAGGTTATTGTTGTGTGGAAATTGAGGTGGGCCATAGCATGGGCTTGGAATATATGGCTGTGAATTGTATTTAGGCTTGATTGGGTAATTGTAGTATGCGTGTGTTGTTGTATCATGTGGCTTGATCAATGAAAATATTTTCTTTGTTTTTTTCTTTGTAATGGTTTTCCTTCGTAATGATTGGGCTATTTTGTGAACAAAAATAAAATAAAATGGACTGAATATAATGGAAATAAAACAATAAATATAAAATGGAATGGAATTATGGTTATGGATTTTGATGTGGATATGGACAATGACAATAAGTTTGACAACACATCTGTAAATTGACTTTTCAAATGAATCTCTGAACTCATGACCAACATTAGAACCAATTTGAACTTGACTGAATCATCTCTTGAGATTAGAGAGTTTATGAGCTAAACCATGAACTCTACTGCGTGTAACTCTAAATGGAAGATGATTTGATCCTTGATGATATTCAACTATTGCACTTGCCTTTAGCACATTCTTGCCTGATCATGACACAAACTCTTATCTGACCAAGATCACCAAACTTTCACTTAAACTAAAACATCACTACACACACATGAATAAAGCACACCCTGGTCTCAATCAGGAAACTAAATCTTGTCTAACCAATGTCTTAAGTCAAACCTATACGAACCTCAATCCATACTGCATACACTACTGATCTGACAGCCCTGCCTGAAACCCAACTCCTCCTTGTAACAACTTGAAGGCCACAACATATTTTTTTGATTTTTTGAATAAAGGTTAGTAGATGGGATGTACAGATGGAGATTATACAAGGTAGGACAAATTTGGGGTATGACAGATGCCCCTGTCTAATTGGCTTGAACCTAGAAAATGAACTGTTGTAGGGCATTTTTTAAGGTAGAAGTCAATTAGATATAAGTAGACCCCAAAATTTGTCTGACCAGAGGTAAAATGATATAGAGCGAGAGCCGACAGAATGAGGCAGCGGTGTCCAAATTGAACAAACTAACTTGAGATCCTTTGGGTGGTCGAAGCAACACCTTATTCATTAAGGTTCTCCGATGATACCAAAGTAGTATCTATGCGGTAAATTTGTTGAGGGAATAGTTGAGCAAGATTCCTATTGGAGGAAATGTGCTGGCTCTGCAGGGGAAACTCACAAGAAACTTTTTGGGATAACCTCTGCTTGGGGAGCAATGAAAGCAACGACCGCTGGGGATTGTCATTATCAACTGCATGGCTGAAGAATGACTTGTTGGGGAATAAAATTCCTTGAACACATGCGGGGGTACCAACTCTTTTCAGAGGAATACTGCCACCTTTGAAGAAGGACTGGCCAAGATACTTGCGAATTGATCCCGAATCCTGTTATGCTATGATGCTGGGGATGGATATGCCATGCATTGCATGATGCATAGAAACATATACTAAGATGCAACTGCTGGGGAATCTAATGCACGTGTGAATGCACAAGATATGCTAATGATCGATATGATTATGTAATGTTATGCTAGCATGTCATACACATGACGATGCAAATGATCGGACGCGCTGGGGATAAGTTTCCTTGTCGAGGGTATCACTAGGGATTGGATTTGGTAATTGCCAAATGAAATTGGACTTTGGTAATTTTGGTGTTATGAGGATGCCAACGACGGTGGACTTTTACTGGTTGCCAATGAAGACTGGACTTTGGGTTAAACTTCCAGACTAAAACTGGATTGGAGGATAGATCACCAGACGAGACCTGGTGTTTAAACTTTTGTTTGTCAGACGAGAACTGACTTTTGGATAGTCTACCAGACGAGAATTGGTGAGAAAAAGGTATTTTCCAGACGAGAACTAGACCTTGAATTGGTTTGCCAGATGAGAACTGGACCTTAAAATGATTGCCAGACGAGAACTGGACCTTTTAAAAATTTTCCAGACGGGAACTGGACCTTAAAATGGATTGCCAGACGGGAACTGGACCTTGAAATGGATTGCCAGACGAGAACTGGACCTTAAAATGTTTTCCAGACGAGAACTGGACCTTAGAATGTTTTTCCAGACGAGAACTGGACCTTGGATTGCCAAGCTAAGTTGGACTTTTGGGTTGCCAAGCTAAGTTGGACTTTTGGGTTGCCAAGCTAAGTTGGACTTTTGGATTGCCAAGCTAAGTTGGACTTTGGGGTCAAGTCTTGCGATACCAGGCTTTGATATGTCAAATCGTGTTGGAAGGTTAGGCTTGAGGTATGATACGCATGTCTATGCAATGAACGAAGTGACATGACTAATGCATATGAGTGATTTATGCAATGACATGAAAGTTTCAAAGATGCCCCAGTAGAGGATAATGGATAAATAGGTTCCTACGCAGCAAGGTTTCTTGTCAGAAGGAAGGCAAAAGGTTATTTGTGGGGTGATAGCATGATTCCCCGACACTCGTCTTGAACTCAAAGGTCACTTGACGGTGTTCGCTTGAGCAGATTGAAAGCAACAGAGAGATTTGCCCCTGCGTGGCTCATCCTTTGACAGGAAATTGGAAACAACTGTACCATGAGATGATCTCGAGATGGCTTGCCCCAGAATTCCAAGTCGTGAAAGGATTTGTCCTTGAAAGGAAGTTAGAAGCAGATGTACCATGAGATTACTCGAGATGGCGTGCCTCAGAACAATTGTACCATGAGATGAACTCGAGATGGTTTATCCCAGAATTCTAAGCCATGAAAGGATTCTTCCTTGATTGACTGGCTCTTGGAGTATTTGGCTTCAAAGTACCCTTGAGGTGGCTTGCCCCAGAATGAGCGTTGGAGCGACTTAACTTGTGTTGATTGAACATTGGAGGGGTTTTCCATTAATCAAAAGAACCTCTGGGTGGCCTGCCCCTGGTTGGTAGAGTCTTGAGATGATTCACCATTTCAACGTGATTCCTGAATGATTTGCCCCATAATTAACTAATGCTTCGGGGACTTGCTTTAAACTGACTGATTCCATAATCATTGGATGTCAATGCCCCTGTTCCATAGGGTTATGAGGTGTTGTTAGTTCAAATCAACTTTGTCGAATAATCTAGCTCTCTTTGATTTCTCCTTGTTGGAATTTCCTTGATGCCAAGTACTGCTTGCGGTTAAAACTGTTCGTTCACAAATGGTAATTTTAATGCGATGCTCATGCAAGTTTTGACAAAAAAATCAATCATTATCGGAATGATGTGACGATGTTGATTTAGCTGATGTATAGCAAGAATATGACACCAAAATAAGTGATTAGCAAATTTGTAGGAGTCAGTTTACGCAACCTTGTTGTAGTATGCTTTTAGAATAAACCCCGCCTCAATTAGGTCTTTTAAGGGTTATAACGTGGTCTGGTTCACGGTTATAGAAACAAAGGATATAAGGCCCAAGATCTGTTTTGTACCCACCCTTTCTTCGTGATGATCTTCAGTCATACGTTCAGTTAAATTGATACACACATTCATCTCGGTAGTGAAGATGAGGATTTGAGGTCTTCTTGAAACGGCAGTCACCTTATTTTGCTTTTGCTAAGGATGTCAGTGACCCTTTTATTTGACATGGTGGCCACTGGACCTTATTTTGTTTTTGTTGAGGATTCAAAAGCCTCTTTTGGTATTGTTTTTTATCTCTATCTTTTGCATGGATTTATTTTGCTTTTCGAGTCCATCGGGATTGCCTTGATTTTTGTCTAAGTCTCCTTTTGAGGTGTTCGACTTAGCAGGATTTTTTTTTTAGTAAGGCTTGTGACTGCCAAGTCAGTAGTCATTGAAGAACAACCACCATAACTTCTGGATTTTGCATGATTTCTTCGTCACCTCAAGACGTGTACGAAGAATACATAGTCAGATTAACTGAACACTACCCCGCCCCGGGTTGAGTGTAAGGGTTTGAATATCCGAAGGAAACTTCTACTTCTCGGCTCGAAGTGGTTAACTAGGGATTAACTCCTTATCTCTCCAGTGTTTGGGGATTTGAAACAATGCTTGTATATCATCAGTAGGATTTTATCCGAAAGCATACTATAAGCAATTATGGGTACCTTGTTTTTATCATCCTCCCTTCAATCTTTGCTAAACAAAAGTTTGATAAAGAGAATGTACGAGAAGTATATGGATGAATTTTGTTGTTTTTGTTTTTTGTGTTTTTATTTTTTATATATAAGTAAAGAAAAATGAGCGAATGCGACATGATTAATTCAGAAAATGCATGATCACATCATTAATATTACCATTCAAAACAACAATATTCAAAAACAAGTAGCATGCAAATGATAAATGTCCATTGATTGCCAGTATCTGAGGAAGTCTTCCTGTCTGAACCACTGGCTTTAGGGGATGCCTCTTGAAGTCTTGGAACTCATTTGGGCGAGAAGCTGACGTGCACAACCAAGTTTCCTTCTGGAAGTGATATGTGTTTTTTGTCAATCAACTGTTGCACCTTCGATTGAAAAGCTTTGCAATCCTCAGTTGAATGCCCCATGGATCCAGCATGATATTCACAATGCGCATTGGGATCGTATCTAGGCGGGTATGGTTTTGGCAACGGCTTGATAGCTTTGGGCTCTACCAGTGAGTTTCGGACCAGATGCGGCAAAAGTTGATTGTACGACATAGGAAGTAGGTGGAGAGGAGCAGTTCTTCTTTCCAAGTTGTTTCAAGGCCTATGTTGATTCTGATGATGATTCTGATATCCTCGACCATGGGCTCGCTGATTTGCACGAGGAGAAATCATGGGTTTCTGGTATGACGCACTAGGATTGACAGGTTGCCCATAAGGATGATATGACGTTGACAATGATAACTGCCGAGAAGCTGAAGGGCCATAAAGTCTTGCTGGTGTACCCTGAGAATACTCGACATTTGCTATTACTGCATCAATTTCATTATCCTCTTCCTCTTGGGGATTGCTGAAGGATTCAGTCTCACCAGCTTGATTACTCGAGACGTCTTGGACTTGTTTAGCTTTGAGGTAACTCTCGATGCGTTCTCCTACTATTATAAGGTCAGAGAAGCTTGAGAATGAACTGCCAGCCATTCTTTCAAGATAGGTGGCATGCAGACTATCTAAGAATATGCCAATCAATTCTTTGTCCAAGAGTGGTGGTTGTACCCTAGCTGCCAACTCTCTCCACCGATGTGCATAATCCTTAATGGATTCACCGCTCTTCTGAGATAGGCTTTGCAACTGCGTGCGACTGGGAGCCATGTCCAAATTGAACTCATATTGCTTTAGGAAAGCATTGGATAAGTCTTTCCACGATTGGATACAACTTCTTTCTAAATCCATGTACCAATGCAAAGATGCTCCACTCAAACTGTCTTGAAAACAGTGAATCATCAACTTGTCTTTGTGGACATGAGAAGTCATCTTTCAGCAAAACATCACCAAATGACGATTTGGGCAACTGAGACCAACGTACTTCTTGAAGTTGGGTACTTTGAATTTTGGAGGAATTACCAAGTCTGGCACTAGGCACATATCAACAGCATCGAGCCCAGAAGTATCGCACACTTTCATAGCTTGAACTTTCTCTTCGAGGGCACAAAACCTTTTTTCCATGGAATCAGTCAGCGACATCATCTGAGACTGAACATGGATGTTCACTCGTGGAGGATGATCACCAGGTAGACAATCATACAATGGGTTAGTCAACACAGTAAAACCTGATGAGGGGCCAAAATCCTTCATCCCATCATGTTGAAAGCTATCCTCTGACATAGCCATCACAACTTTCAAATTGTTTATGCTCCTCTTATCTCCACTTGAACTTGCTTTAAATGTTTTGTGGTCACCACAGGTTCAGTATGAGCGTCGGAAAATCAGCTGGCAGGAAATGGACAGAGGATCGTATGAGTTTTGGTTGGAAGGGTATGCCATGCAAATGAGATGCAAATGCAATGATATGCAAACAAATACAATGCCGGCAGATTTAGGATCCCGGATATGACAAGTAACTTCCCAACCCTCATAACAGGTAAGCTTTATAAGGATAGTTCTAAATTCTTTACCCCTAAACCCACTCACAGGATAGCTCCTACGTTGATGGATAAGGTTCCCTAGGATTACGGACACTAATTGCATCAACACCACGCAACAGGCTAGCTGCATTGTGACGGGAAGACGAAAAGGTCTCTCATGAGTGTAGTCTTCACCGAGAAACGAGTCCTCAGAGACTAACACTAATGACCACCAAGATAGAAACTGGTGCTAAGAGTGGTTCCTAGAGTCACGGACCCTTCATGAATCGAGTCGTGCGACAGGCTAGCTGTGTTACAACAAGATCTACTAAAATGTCTACTCTAGGGGAAGCTTTCATGCTAGGCACACAAGGAGCGGGTCCTTGGGGACTAACACTAATTACTTCCAAAATCTAAACTAGGTGTTCTCTCTTATTTTTCCAAAACTCGGGTGTAGAGCTTCACTTGTGATATTATCCCAAGATCCAACAGACAAGTATTAAACATCATATATTAATAAAAGAGTAAGCAATACAAAGCAAATAAATAAGCAATAAGTGAAAACAAGCAAGAAGAAAACAATCAAGCGAAGCTAACTCTCGCGAATCGAATCAAGTTAGGCTTGACTCTCTCTAGCATAGGGCAATGCTTTTAGATTCCCCAGCAGAGTCGCCATCTGTCGTACCTCGAAAAATACGATCCTCGCGATGAACGCGGAAAAAACTGTTCGAAACAGAGTCGCCACCAAACTTTATTCATTCCAAGGAAGGAATAGGAAAATATCGATAAAACCTTTAAAGGATAAGAAAATGGTCATCGCAACCAAATTCTAGGTTCGGGAGTCGGTTACGCAAGAGGGAAGGTATTAGCACCCTCTACATCTGTTGTACTCAACGGGAACCTATTGATTCGATTCGAGAGAAAAGTTAGCTAAGGTTTGTTTGTTTTCTTCTAAGGTAAAAGGATTTGTTTTCTAGGGAAAATGGATGATTTTTTATTAGGGTGCTCGGCAAGGGTTGGGACCCTTGTGCCTACGTATTCCCTCGTGCAATGGGAAAGTCAGAGCACTCGTAGTTCGTGGGACTACGGTTGGTTGGTGTTTTTTAAACGAACGAGTGTTTAATTAGCATTCTAACTGCTAAACGTTGGCTTGTCTGCTCGCTAGGGGAGGCTGAAGCACTAGTTTATATGCGCGGAAGAATGGACTAAACAATGTTCTTTATGAAAAGTTGTTTGAATAAGGATTAAATGTGTTAAAGATTTGATTGAGAAAAAAGTTTGATTTACGTATGTCTTAAGGTTTTGGTTGCATGGGAGGTGTTTGGGTTGTTAAGTATTTTAGAGGAAAAATGACGATTATTCGATAAACGAGACATCGGCCTCGCAACCAATTAATCGGGGCATTACTGAGATGCTAGATCTCAACGACACCTTTTTCATTCTATTAATTATGAAATTGTGTTTGTTGGACAATGGGCTTCTTTGTCCATGTAATTAGGGCAAGTGTTTTAGGAACGAAAGATCGAAACGAACACAACCTAAAGTGTGCGCCTCAAGAGCGTTCGTTCAAGGGCCCAAGAAGTGCTAGACCTCAAGAGTCCACTACTTTCATAATTTAATTAGGAAAAATATTTTGATTTGATTAGAGTATCTTGATTAGACACGTTTAATCAGATTAGAGTTTGAAAGAGCTAAGAGTTTTAAGGAGGATTAAGTGCTTTAGAAATGGAAGATCGAAACGAACACAACTCAAGGCGTGCGCCTCAAGAGCGTTTGTTCAAGGACCCAAGGAGTGCTAGACTCCAAAAGCCCACTACTTCCATAATTAATTAAGAAAATAGTTTAGAAATATTAACCTAAATATTTTATGATTTGATTTAAGAAAATATTTTTAAGAATTAAACAAAGGGGTAGGACCTTAATTAGTTTTTTTTAAGAAAAATATTTTGAAAGCTTAAGAAATTAATTAGATTAAGTGTTTTGAATTTGAGTAAAGATTATGTTTTTAAGGGTTAAGTGTTTTGATTAAATATTTTAAGTGTTTTAAATGATTTAGATGTAAATGAATTTTTAATTTAATTAAATAATTGTAAAGGTTAATTATATTTTAATTAATCAAAAGATTAGTTGTTTTAAGTATTTTTATGAACGAAAGATGAAATAAATACAACTCAAAGCGTGCGCCTCAAGAGCATTCATTCAAGGACCCAAGGGGTGCTAGACTCCAAGAACCCACTACTTTCGTATTTAATTAGAAAATAGTTTGAATTATCTAATCACATTTGAGAGGTGGCTTAATTTAATTAAGAAATTTTCTTAATGTTGAATGAGTATTTAAATGAGATAGAAATAAATAATTAAGATTAATAAAAGTTAACATTAGAATGAGTCCAAAATTTTCCTAATTTCCTAATTTAATTACTTAACTAATCATGATTTATTATCCATTAATCTTATAAATACTAACATATAATACAAGGTAATTATACTTAAATATTAAACTAAATATTTGGTCCAACTAAATAACTAAATCTTAAATAATTTCATTTATTTCTTCTACCATCACTGCGCCCTCCCACTAATACATGCCTAATTTAATTATTAAGAATCTGAAAAGGCCAAACCTATCTGCTACTAGTAAGCCTCTACAACGTATCTATAATTCATTCAATGGCATGCTATCATAAAAAGAAAGACAGGCTATGGACAACCTGTCTCTTGGGCAGTGCAAATTGATGTATAGTACTAGTACTAGTAATTGTTATTGCTACATTAAAATAATAAAAATCTAAACAACCATAGCCAGCAAATAAAACGGTTCATTGATTCACGCACATAAAATAGAGTCTTCAGATTTTGGGCAGTGAGTCATCAGTGGTAATTTATTCAAGATACCCATTAAATCCTACTAACTCTAAAATAAGTAGTCATACCATAATTAATTTAAACGAGCAACCAAAAGAAATATTGCAGCTTCTTTCAAAATCTCCTCCTAAAAAATAAAACTCAAACACCCTCTTCCTTTCGAAATCTCTCTCGTTTCTCATAACCACAACATTCAACAAATTTTTCAAATCCAAATGTTGAATCCATGAAACAACCTAAGAAGTTCTTGAAAAAAGTTTTAAAACCCAAACCCCCAAATTCAACAACAGCGATATAATCTACAGCAGAGGTATCACACAAAACAAGAGTTCACACATCAAAATCACTACAATCAGAGGCAAATGGAGTTAATCAAGAACAAGGAATGTTACCTTCCGGAAGCTACCGGAGAAAAAAGAAATCCACCAGGTAAATCTCCCTTTCTGGTTGCGCTGTGAGCCTCCTTGCTTCTTCTCTGCTTTAGCGTACCCTGATCGTGCTATGTCGCGTGTTTGTTGTGAAGGGTTTAGCTCAAGTTTAGCAGAGCTTCAATGTGAGGCTCTGTTAACCTTTAGGATGAGCTTTGGTGTATTTAGGGTTTTTAGAATTCAATTTCTGCAGAGCTTCGCTAGGGTTTTTCTTCATAGTTTCTTCTTCCTCCTTTAGGTGTATGAATTCTCGCTTTTATAATAACAACAGTAGGGTTTGTGTGTTTGAACCCTTGTTAAAGAATCTTCACCTTGGACATGTCTGTTATCAACCTTATTGATGCCAAAAAATGTTCTTTCCATTTTGGTGAATCTGTCTCTGCTGTACTTCTGAACCTCTGCATTATGCTCTGAATTTGTCTGGTTGTTTTGCAGGTCATGTTGTTGACTCAAAAACAAGTTCTAACTTTTGCTTCTTGTTCACACTCTTTGATGCTTACTGCTGTATACCATAAAAAATGTGAGTATTTTGCAGTAACTTGTTATTTAAACATTGCCTTGTGATATTATAACTCATGCTCATGTGAGAACTTGAAAAATGATCCTGGTATTGCTTTTTTTAAAGAATATGCTGATTGTTTATTCTGAATTCTCATTCACTTCGGTTTCAAATATCAATTGCTTCATGTTCTTCTCTTTTTGTAGCTTCTGCTTCGAAATTGAACCCAAAGCCCCTGCTTGGACTTTTGAGTACTCGAAAAGCTTGCAATTACCTTCTTCAAAGGTGTTTCTCTAGTAGACTTTTCCAATACCAACTGTGCCATTACGTCGACATTGTCTTGCGTTTGAATTGAGCTGCTACATTCACTTGTTTTGCAGGTTCACTATCATTGGCAGGAGTTTGGTAAAAGAACTCATGAGATTCCTATGGAAATTGCAACATGAGAGATGGTGGTGAATTTCTAAGAGCGGTGCTGGTGAACATGAGAGCAGTGCATGAAACTCTGGCACATGAAAAGTTGTATTATTGTAGACGATAAATCGTGAAGATGTCGTGGCCTGATGATGTATCCTACTGTTTTGGTGTGTTGATGTACTGATAATATTGCAGCATGTAGAATTTGTACATTGGCTACCTGTTTTGCTTTTTGAATGATTCATACATTGCAAGTTTGAGCCACAATTCTTGACAGGTTTTTTATTAACACAGGTTTAATGTTTACAAGGAGGGTATTGGTACGATGTAGAGTTGATGTAGAGTTGGTCATGGCTGCATATTTCGTGCGCAGTTTTGTAATTATGAGGACGATTCCCTGTTGTCGTTTTGTAGGATGTGTATGGTTTCCGTTCATGACTTGGTTCGTGTAGTTGGCATTAGAAAGTTGTTTGCATTGTGGCCTGGCTCTGTGTTGGTTTTTGTGACTTGCATGAAATTGGTTGTCATGTTAGATATTTTTTGTGGAAACATTTTGGAAGGTTGGTATCATGAGCTTGTTGGCTTGGTAATTAATTTAGTTGAATGTTGCTGATAAAAGTGGCTTCATGTGCATATTTGACTTGGCAATTATCGTATTGGATGTATTGTAGAAAGTTGGCTAACAGGTTATTGTTGTTTGGAAATTGAGGTGGGCTATAGCATGGGCTTGGAATATATGGCTGTGAATTGTATTTAGGCTTGATTGGGTAATTGTAGTATGTGTGTGTTGTTGTATCATGTGGCTTGATCTGAAAATATTTTCTTTGTAATGGTTTTCCTTCGTGATGATTGGGCTGTTTTGTGAACAAAAATAAAATAAAATGGATTGAATATAATGGAAATAAAACAATAAATTTAAAATGGAATGGAATTATGGTTATGGATTTTGATGTGGATATGGACAATGATAATAAATTTGACAACACATCTGTAAATTGACTTTTCAAATGAATCTCTGAACTCATGACCAACATTAGAACCAATTTGAACTTGACTGAATCATCTCTTGAGATTAGAGAGTTTATGAGCTAAACCATGAACTCTACTGCGTGTAACTCTAAATGGAAGATGATTTGATCCTTGATGATATTCAACTATTGCACTTGCCTAAAGCACATTCTTGCCTGATCATGACACAAACTCTTATCTGACCAAGATCACCAAACTTTCACTTAAACTAAAACATCACTACACACACATGAATAAAGCACACCCTGGTCTCAATCAGGAAACTAAATCTTGTCTAACCAATGTCTTAAGTCAAACCTATACGAACCTCAATCCATACTGCATACACTACTGATCTGACAGCCCTGCCTGAAACCCAACTCCTCCTTGTAACAACTTGAAGGCCACAACATATTTTTTTGATTTTTTGAATAAAGGTTAGTAGATGGGATGTACAGATGGAGATTATACAAGGTAGGACAAATTTGGGGTATGACAGTACCAAATACGTGAACACTTAGGTTCACCGCTCCAATCCTCACCTTCTAGGATCAGAGCTCACCAATCGTTACCATCACCTATGGCAATGCCTCACTGATTTCATCACCTCCGAAATCAGCTACAGATACTCAATCCCAACCTCCTGGGATTGAGGCTCAACAACAACGGACCAATGTCCATCCTCATGAATGCATGCAACAAAAACAATGAGCACAATAACAACACCTCCATAGTCAAATTACTCCGCCAATATTGGCCATCATGCACCAAAAACATGCTACAACAATTTAACAACAACAACACAATGATATAGCAATCAAGCACAACGCGTTTACGAATATGCCACATGACAACCTAAGCATCACAATGATTTTCGCACTATCACACAACAAAATATACAACCTCTGGTACAAAAACCAATCTCTGAATAAAGTTCATCACATCAGCTTCCCGATGCTTCGAACGGCACCGAATCGGACTCCCGGAACTAAAGTTATGAATTTTCAAAGATTTTTCAAAAATGGTCCTAGTGTAACCGGTTACTCCAAATGAGGTAACCGGTTACACCCCTTGTAACCAGATATCCCTCGCCTTTGTCTCTCAGTGTAATCGGTTACCATAAACTAGGTAACCAGTTACACCCTCACAGTTTTGCCTAAAAACACATTTTTAACACAGTATAACCGGTTACCATAATCCAGGTAACCGATTACACCTGTAGCAAAAGCACTTTTCTGCTGCTTTTCAAAAACTGAATCACTTATATTCCAACCCAAAACCCCGAATTGATACCATTCAATTAACACATATTTTTACCTGAAAATTACTTTTCTAAACCTCAAAACTTCGACTCTTTTCACAAAGATACTCATAACTTTGCGTTCCAACTCTGACTCGCGACAACATCAACCACACAAAAACGACATCATACAATTCAATCAATTACATGATTCCAACAACAACAATTACAACAATCACCCATTCCAACATCAGTCACAACAACAACACACCACATATAGTTCATCAACAATTCAATCAACCCAACAATTACAAGTTTGCAACAATGATCATGGTATTGAGAGAAGAAAAATACAACCTAAGCACATACATAATCTACCCACCATCATCATGTTAACCCTTAGATAATTAAAACCACACCCTTACCTTAGAGTTCTTGCAAATCTTCTTCTATCTCAACAATGGATTCTTCTCTTCCCTTTTGCCCCAGCCTTTCTTCTCACTTTCTCTTGTTTTTACGTATCTGGCAACTTTCCTTACTCTAATCCCCCTTTTTCTTATTGTAATATTATTATTATTTAATCCAACTAAAAAAAAAAATAATAGTTTTCATCAATTATTTAATTAAATCAATATCCACCTAATATTAAATAATTAGATAATTATCAACTAATATAATATAATTAGTTTTACTCACCACACCACCAAGTCCTACGCAATTGCTCACACACCCCTACAAAACCTTAAAGTCTATTCTTAAGGCCACTACCTCACACCAAGGGCAGTTCAACACACCAATAACACAACACAAACACAATTATTGGATAATTAAATTACAGAAAAAAATAAATAAAATAAGTCGGGGCGTTATAACTCTCCCCGACTTAGAATATTTTCGTCCTCGAAAATTACCTAATGCGAACAACTCCGGATACGACTCTCGCATATTACTCTCCAATTCCCAAGTCATATTTTCGCTAGCACCTCCCCACACTACCTTCACGAGAGCAATCTCCTTGCCTCTCAACCGCTTCACCTCACGGTCTTCAATCCGTACAGGCAAAGCCTCAATTGTAAGGCTATCCCTTACCTGAACATCATCCATTAGAATCACATGCGACGAATCCAGAACATACTTCCGAAGCTGTGAAACATGGAACACATCATGCAAGTTCGAAAAATTTGGTGACAACGCCACTCTATAAGCAAGAGCTCCAACCCTTGCTGATAGATGATACAGATCAACAAATCGAGGAGTAAGCTTCCTCGACTTCAAAGCACATCCAACACCGGTCACCAGAGTGACTCTCAAGAATACATGGTCTCCCTCTTGAAACTCAAGATATTTCCCTCTCTTATCATGGTAACTCTTCTGCCTACTCTACGAAGCTTTCATATTCTCTCAAATCAGTTTCACCTTCTCAGTAGTCTGCTGGACGATCTCAGGTCCAAGCACGACACTCTCACCAGATTCATGCCGACACAGAGGTGTCCTACACCTCCGACCATACAAAGCTTAAAAAGGCACCATTCCGTTAATAGAATAGTAACTGTTATTATAAGTAAACTCTATCAACGACAAATCACTATCCCAAGCAACTCCTTGTTCAAGAACATAAGCCCTTAACAAATCCTCCAAAGACTGAATAGTCCTCTCTGTCTGACCATCTATCTGCGGATGATAAGGAGAACTCAACCTCAGCTTCGAACCCAAAACCTCTTGCAAACTCTCCCAAAATCTGGAAGTGAACCTCAGATTTATATCTGACACAATAATAAATGAAACCCCATGCAGCTTAACAATCACACAGATATAAATCCCTGCCAACTTCTGCAAAGAAAAACTGATGTCAATCAGAATAAAATGCGCCGATTTCGTTAGTCTATCAACAATCACCCAAATGGCATCATGCCCTCTCGGAGTATTCAGTAACCCAGTCACAAAATCCATAGAAATGATGTCCCATTTCTGCTATGGAATATCTAACAGTTGCATCAACCCTGTAGGCTTCTGATGTTCAATTTTCGACTTCTAGCAATCTAAATGACCACTTATAAACAAACCAACCTTACAAAACTTGGCATGCACATCAGCCAAAGGATTCTTTACCGAGTTAACATTAGAAATCAATTACTTTCTGAGACATGCTTCTACCACACTGACAGAAGGTCCACCATGTTCTGGTAGAGGATTAACTTGCACATTAGGTCCGACCTCTCAAAACTTCAATAAACCATTCTTGACTAGCTTTTGAACTTCTGCTTTCAATGAGAAACAGGTCTCAAGATCATGCCCTGGTGCTCCCTGATGAAAAGCACAATGACCCTTCCTAGGAGGATCTCTATTATGAATCATCCTCTTCTGCAACAAAGTTGGATATAAATCCATGTAAGTCTTAGGAATAGGGTCAAACTGAGCCTTCCTAGGAGCACGAGCTTACTAATTCCGATTAGGCTGTTGGTTTTGTTGTTGTTAAGTCTCAACAGCAGAAGCTAGACTAACCACCGGAGTTACCGCGACAATATGAGGTTGTTGATAATATTATTGAGATTGGTCCAATTGACCACCTCTGTTTCTGGGTCTTCGCCACCTTCCTCCTTGATAAATAGCATTGGCATCCCCTTCTTTCTTCTTATGGAAGATGTTACCAGACTTCTTCGTTTCGCTTGATTCTTTTGTCAAACAACCCTCTCAAACACCTTCTTCTAGTCGGACTCTAATACCCACCATTTCAGTGAAATCATTTGGAGCCCTAGCGACCATCATCTCATAATAGAAATAACTTAAAGTCTTGAGAAACATCTTCGTCATTTCCTTTTCTTCCCTCAGAGGGTTAATCTAAGCAGCAACTTCACGCCACCTCTGAGCATACTCTTTGAATGATTCCTTATCCTTTTGTGACATAGCACACAATTGGTCACGATCAGGAGCCACGTCCAAATTATACTTGTACTGACGTACAAACACCTCTGCAAGGCCATTGAAAGAACTGATATGAGCACTGTCCAGCCCCATATACCACTTCAAAGCTACATCAGTCAAATTTTCTTAGAAATAATGGATCAACAACTTGTCATCATCAGTGTGAGTAGCCATCTTCTAAAAATACATAGTCAAGTGACTCTGAGGACAGGAGTTACCCTAGTACTTTTCAAAGGCAGGGACCTTAAATTTGATAGGGATCTTGACATTGGGTACTAAGCATAAATCATGAGCGTTCTTACCAAACATATCTTTCCCCTTCATAGCTTTCAACTCTTTCTACAATTCTTGAAATTGATCCTAGAATTCATCCATTCTCTCATAAACATCCAGATTCTCACTAGGAGCAGTGTGGAAAATATGATCCTCTACTTTTGGCACAACATGCACAACTGGAGGAGCGGTGACCATCACAGGTTGAATTGGAGGAACCTGACTCACCTAAGGAGCTTCAATAGTAGGATTGCAATTTTCTGGCACATAGTTGGGAGGCATACCCCAAGGAGGTCCAGTAGGCACAACAACTACAACAGGAGTTGTTGCAATTTTAGAGATAACAATCACTTGAGGTTGAGACAGAGGTGGAGACTGATTTTGAGTTGCCACCAAGGATTCCAACACAACACTCATTCTGTCCATTCCCGTCTTTAATGAATTCATTTCCTCACAAAGTTCCCTTTGCTCTTGCTCAATTGTCTCCATCTTTTGTCTTGAATTGACTCGAGTATTTTACCGATGTGTCAGCTTGTCTTCTACGAAGACAAAGGGAAATAAATGAGACTCCAAAAGACTAGCAGAAAGCAAGACCAAACGATACAAATGATGCGGGAAATGCATATGCAAATGATTATTTTCAGGGAACTTTGGAACTATAAACATATTGCAAACATCATAAGTAATAACATATTAAGAAGAAAATTTGAATTTTCATTTCATTGAAATGTCTGGAAGGATTACAACTTCAGTACATACTTTCAAAGCAATCCTACACAAAAGACATATACTAAGACTTAGAATCTGAGGGAACCACGATTAAAGAAGATCCATCTCCATGCTACAACTTTCTCTTGAACTTCCTGATCTGGGCCTTAAAAGCATTCTTCATGTCAGCCTTTTCTTTCAAGATCTTGTCAACAACACCTTTCCAAGCGCCAGACCTAGCTTCTTGCTCTCTCTTCATTTTCTTTCCATGTTGTTCAAGCAAACCATCTTTCTCTTTCAATTACCTTTTCAACTCTAACTTCTCCGTATTTGAAACAAGAAAATTGATTTCCCAAGCATCTCTTTCTTGCTTCATCTGAGCTAAAGCAAGTTGGAGTCCTTCCATATCTTCAACTGGAACAAGAGTGGATCCTATGACTTTAGGGAACATAGGTTCTTCAGGAGGATAAGGCATCTTGATCTTAGCAGCTCTTGCTTGCTGTAGCGGCAAAATCGTGAGTGTAAGCTATTGATTAACTTAACTCGAGAAGCAAGAGTCGCCACCGCACTTTTATTTTATCCATAAAGGAAAGGAAAAAGAGTGAACAAAACCTACACAAGCTCTACAACAAGAACAAGTGAAGAGAGACTGGATAAGGGGGGTTGGTTACGCAATGGGAAGGTGTTAGAACCCAAAACATCTATAGTACTCTATAGGAACCCTTTGAAATATCTACCGCTTTTGGTCTGAAAAAGTTTGCTTGAAAAGTGATTGAGGAGATGAGAAGAGAAATTGTTTTTCAAGATTTTTGTGTTTGGAGAGACTCGTCGCCTCATGCCTACGTACCCACGATGTGCAATGTAGGATCAAAACCCCGTAGTTCGTGGTACAAAGAATGAAATTTGTTTGTTTTGGTTGTTTTTAAATGTAAAGACAAGTCGTCACTTCCAAGCGAATAATTCCGCTTAAAGAAATGAATTATGTCTAAACTTATGAAAAAGGTAAAGGAAAAGTGCACGAGGGCACAAAAGAGAGTTTGATGAGTTTGATGTTTTTTAATGAAAAAAAAAAGTGTCAATATGCTTATGTAGTTTAGCATTTGATTAAGAAATGAAGAGAAAAGAGTAAAAGCACTTGACAAAGTCAAGGTTTGATTATGAAAGAGGTGATAGTTTGAAATCAAGAAAGTTTTGAAAAAGGGGGAAAGTTTTGAAAATTGAAGAATGGGGAGGAGAAGAAGTGACTATCCTAAAGCATAAAGTAAAAGCTAATGATAAGAATAGCCTAACCACACAAGCAAGCTTCATAGTCTTTGAACCACAATTCCAAAGCAAAGGGAAAAGGTCCTAGTTCTAAGTCCAAGGTTCCAAGAATTGCATTGGATGTCCAAGGTCTAGGTCCAAGGATTCAAGAATGGCATTGAAGTCCAGGGTCTAGGTGCAAAACTCCATGTCCATTGCAAAGGATAGTAACCATAGTCCAAGATTAGAAGCACAAGTTTTTTTAGAGGTTTTGGCCTTTATTAATGTTTTTGGTCCAAGTGGACAAAGAGAAAAAGGCATAAGCATAAACATGTGTCCAACGGACAAAGGGCAAATTGCGGAAGCATAAACATATGTCCAACAGACAAAGGGAAAATTGCGGAATCATAAACATGATACGAAATGATAAAAATGAAGCATAAAAGTAAAAGAGATAGGGAGCGAGAAGGAATTGTAAAAGTAAAAGTTAGAAGTTAGTGATTAGTTGTTAGTTGTTAGAGTGAATGATCAATAATGATTGAATAATTGCGCTCAGGTCAAGGTTAATGAGAACTCATTAGAGGATTGATAAGACCAAAGCCTCCTAACAACAAGTCTCATAAGTTTTGAACCAAAAGACAAATGATCAACCATTTTTGATAGTTTTCCGATGCGGGACAAATATTGCGCTATGTTAAGCAATCGTCGAGTAATTTACGGAGTAATTACCCTACAATGAGGCTGGTCAATAGCTCTTTGTGCTAATGCATGCTAGATGAACGATATGTAGATTGTCATCCAAAAACAATACCGCACGAAAAGAAAAATGGTAATGATCTCGTCTTGATCAAAATTCAATAAGAGGAATTCTATGATCCATAAGACTTTCATCGATAAAAAAAAAGGAGAAATAGATGAAGAGAATGCCAAATTAAACCACAAAAATATGTGATCTAAGGCTAAGAACAAAAGGAAATGGAAGAAGAGGCAAAAGAACCAAAATAGTCCCAAAACAGAGCCAAAATGGCATTCTGGACACTGGTTAATCGGTTAACCAGTGCAGATTTTGAATTTCTGCGCAAAACAGGGTGTTAATTGGTTAACCAATTTACACTGTATCTGGTTAATCGGTTAACACTGTGCCAGAAGCAAAAAAATATGCAAAATTCAGCATGATCTTCTTTCAAAACATTTTTCAAACACCTGGTGATCATGAATTGAATTTGCACGAATTTTACAGTGAAATTAGACAAAGAAACCTGCAATCAAACAACAATATATGATCCAAAGGATCAACAACAAGAAGCACCAAGGATCTACATCTTGAATGATGGATATGAAGCTTTAACAATGGTGGAAAATAGATTACCACTCCAAATCAGAAAATCCTTCCAAATTGCAGCAAGATCTATACTCCAAAGCCTTGATCTATGAACAAAACAAGAATGGATGAAGGTTTAGCTCTAAATTAGTAAGAATCAATGTGAATTCTTGCTAACTTATGAAAGAAGAAAATTGAGCTTTTGGTGAATTTTGGTAGTTGGGGAGAGAATTTGCAAGAGGTTTATTGGCTATCAAAAGCTTCAATGAAATTTTAGCAAGGTGAATTTGGCTCTCCAAAGCTTGTGAAATGAGTGAAATGAAGCCTCTATTTATAGAGTTTAGGCTTGGAAAATTTGGTGGATTGGAATTTGGTTTGGAAATGAAAATTAGGCTTGGAATTTGAATTTGGAGGGAAGTTCATAAAAGAGTGGTGATTAGTGAAGGTGTATGGTAGCAAATGATCAAAGTGATGTAGGGGAATAAAATGAGATGGTATGGAATATTCCAAAATGATGAAAATTGATGCCAATTGCTGAAATTGAATTTACTGCCATTTTTTAAAAAATCGCACGTGTTAATCGGTTAACCAAATGTGTTAACCGGTTAACACAGTGAAAAAATGAGAAATTTGGCTTTTTGATGTACTGTCTTGGTTCCGGCTCGATTTTTCTTGCTTGTCAAAGAAGGCATGGAAATAAACACATGAACCTTGGAGTCTCTTGGATAATAATCAATTAAATCTTGGAAACTCTTGATCAGATGATTTTTGAATTGATTGCGGATCAACTTTGACTTTTCTCAGATTAAATTCATTCAAGCTCTGGGACTGTTATTTTGGCATTTTAACCTGTTCTTCCCCTGAAAATGTCAGTAAAGAGAAAACAAAATATTTTTGGATTTTGATTAAGGTTAGTAAAATATAAACAAATAAAGCAACAAAGTGAATGAGAAACACACAGATGCTCGGTAAACCCTGTAAGGCACAAACCCAAAGATGAGGGGGACGAGGGAATCAATGTGTGATCTTGTTTGTGGTAAAGATGCAAATGAAAATGCGAATGGTATGTGGAATCTTAGGGGTCAAAAATTAGGGTCTTACACTTGCACCCACTGAGTGTAAGACTCTAAAGCAATACAATCTTTTGTTCATAATTCACCCTTTCCTTTTCTATGAATCTTATGCAGGGTGTGGACTATCTTCTCCTTCAGCCCCTTGCTATCAACACCTTCTTGAATAAAGAAAGCTTTCAAAAGGATGTTGCTTGGTTTATCCTTCATAGCATACCGAGCTGACGTCGAGCCAAAACAGGATTGTAGTTAATACCTCCTTTTGTACCAAGAAGAGGTACATTAGGGAATTCATCACAACTGTCAATAATATTTACGTCATCATAAACTCTAGAATACCAACTGAAATCTGTGTTGGTGAGAGACATAATCCTCTGAGACCACCTAAAACCCTTCTTGTTATCCTTGAATAAGCTGGACTACGACAAGTGCAAAATAAACTACTTGTACAGCAAAATGTGCATAAAATATAACAGTTCCTCCGTTCTTTTTCGTCATGTGATGGATGGAATAGTAGGTATCAGTGAGCAAAGTAGGAACCAAACGCCAAATCAGAAAGATACAGATAGCATTGATATCCACAAAATTGTCAATATTAGGGAACAAAACTATGCCATATATAAGCAAAGCGAGAACAGCTTCGAAAGCAACCATACTCCCTGCACTAGCAAGAGTAACAGCCTTTTCCATCATGAACTTAGCAGGTAGACCCAATAATACCTCCTTTAGTCACAAGATTAGCATTAATATCCCCTTTCCTCAAGTATACAACCTCTCCAATAACATGAGACTTAGGAATATCATCTAAACCACTGAACAATATCTGATATGATACATGCAATCCTACATGATAAGAATACTCCTCCAAAGTAGGCGCAAGCTAATAATCAGGGAACACAAAGCACCTATATGCTGAGTCATAGAACTGGACCAAGGTGTTCAGAACTATGTCTTCTACATCAGTATTCAAGACATTCAAAAGTCTTTCGTACTGATTTTTGTAATTAGAAGGACAAGTCGCCAAAGATCCTAATTTCCTCAGCACTTTCAATTCAGGACATTTGAAATGGAACTGATGAGCGTATCTCCTTCTAGAGTCCACGATCAAATTACCTATGATGTTTGCAAATAGAGTTCCTAAGTTCCTTGAAACCAGGTGAAAAAGAGATGTTTATGAATGCATGAATGCATGGTTATGCAACAATCACAAACATGGTAGGTTTAAAGGTTCAACTTCATGAGCATGGAGCCAGGTGGATAGGGTAACAACCATCCCACATGGTACATTCTATGGGTTTGGATGTCTTGAACAGTAACCAGGTTCTAAAAAGTTCCAAGAGTCGTAAATCTATCTTTCTAATATTACCAGTTTAACGACTTATTCTTAGACCAATAATATTCTCACGAGAACCTTGTCTGAGTGTAGTATCGTGTATCAACCATACCAGGCCTACGCCGGAAAGGTCACCGCACTACACCCTGAAAGGAAAGAGGGGTTAAAAGTGTCCTAAAGGTCTCTCAGGATCCCATACTCCCATGTCAAAAATAATAACGTCATTACGACTACTCGCATGACATTAGTACCTCCAAAGGGGCCTCATTTGAGCGGGGTTCTCATGCCAACCTAACAAGGCTTAACGCCCATAAGGTCAATCATGACCATACCACAATCCTAGCTTAAGTGCACTCAAGTCCGGGTAGGGGACTTATCTCACCACACATAGATCACCAAGCACCCAAAATCAAACACAACAAACAAAAGCAATAATATAAACACAGATAAAAAAGCTAGGCTTAACCCTCGTAGAGAGTTTTCCAAAGCAGAGTCGCCAACTGTCACGGTGGGAAAATTTATTAAGTTTAAGTTATTGATTAACTTAACTCGAAAAGAAGGAGTCGCCACCGAACTTTATTGTTTACAAAAGGAAAAGAGAAAAAGGTCGAACAAAACCCACAAAAGTTAAAAAAAGAAGAAAAAAGAGAGATCTGGATATGAGGGTTGTTTATGCAATGGGAAGGTATTAACACCCCTCACATCTGTTATACTCAACGGGAACCACTTGCAAATCTGTGTTTATAAAAAGGCTGGATTGTTTGTTGTTTGATTTTAATTGAAAAGACATCTTGTCGTTTTCGAGTGCAAAACTCAACTTACTACTCACAAGCATGAGGAAATGAGCATTTGCATCATCTTGATATTGAGAACTTTTACTTGGACTTTCTCACAAGTACATCTCAAAATTCAAGTAGAAAATGTCAATCATTTCTCAGCATCTTGTAGAAGTATAGTAATTTGCATCACCTCGTACCGCGAAAAATGAGAATGACCTCGCAAGCGCAATTGCACACTCACGGGATGGATTTAACAGAGTCGCCACCAATCTTCATTTATTCCCATAGAGGGAAAGGGAAAATATCGAATAAAACCCCTAAAAGAAAGGACAAGGATATGGTCATTGTGTCATACCCCAAATTTTGACCACAAAGATTTCCCATCATTGTGAGAATCATCATCACAATACGGAGGCACCATCATGCCTCATCAATCTCCCCAACAATGGGTAAGCATTCACCATAATCAAGAATTAGGGTTTCGAGCCCTCCCAAGATACTAAGACAAAGGATCAATCAAGAAATGACACGATCTTCAACTTTTCTATCCTATCAAACATCCACAATGGATCAAGAGGAATCCCACATCAAGAATCAAGCACAAAGTTGTGGCATTCCAAGTGGTTTGAGCCTCGAAACACCCGATGTCGCCGAATTAGGGTTTTGGACGACCGGGGCCTTCAGAGTGAAATTTTCACAAGAGGATGAGCCAAGACTCCAACATGTGACTCAATATGCTCAAAATAACTCTAAGAATACATTTGCAAAGCTAAATTACCCTCAGAGGATGCATTCCCCAAAAGTCGGGAATTAGGGTTTTACGCGTCGAACCGCTCCGGGGCCAAAAGTCAAAACATGACTTTGTTGGAAAAAATGATCCTTATGATTCATATTTTCGTAAAATGTGACTTATAATGACATTTGAACAAGAATTGATCAAGAAATCATGATAACTTGTAAAAGGGGTAACCTTGAAAAATTGAAAAATTTTCTAAGTTATTAAGTTTAAATGATTTTGGTGCCAACTTCCAAGGACCATAACTTCTAATCCAAGCAAACATTTTGGGTGATCCAAAGCTGGATTTGTAGGTCTTGCTACACTCTACAAAAGCTTCAACTACCTCCAACTCCAATTCTTTATGGATTTTAAGTTATGGAGTGATCAAAATGACAAAAACATGAAAATGACACTTTTTCCAACACTTAGTGAAAATCTGCCTAAGTTGTCAGCTTTGAACACCAATGTTCATGAGGATTTTTCAATGGGATCCAAATAGTTTCAAAACAAACTATGATCACACATGTATTGTATCATATGAGGGCTCTTTAAAAAGCACAAGAGCCTCCCATAACTCAACCTGAGCAGGAAGATATGAATCCCTCAAAATCACCATTTCCAACTGTCCTAAGCAAGGCAGAATTTGGTGTTTTGCTCGATTTGGAAAATTTGGACAACTCCAAGCCTTGTCATCCATTTGGACACATTAGAGGATGAAATCAAAGGGGAATGATCTGATCCCCAAGCCTCCAAAGTCCAAGAATCTACACATAGCCATAATAAACCTAAAAAGGCTAAAAAGGTGCTAAGACTCCAATTTTGTTTCCAAGCATTCAATGGATGCACCAAGGTGGCATGGACTGAGACATTCCCAAAGTAATGAGTCAAGATTCAGCTCTGAATCAAAGGACTATAGGCCTGTGCCCTAACCTCAAGCCAATGGCTAGAGGAGACTAAAGATTCCCTTGGATCAACATTGGCCAAAGGCCTGCTGCAACTGCCATTCACTATTGATGCCAAAAAAAACTTGAAACACTATAAATAGAGCTCATTTGTGATCAGTTTGAGTACACCAAACCACTACAACTAATGCTTTCCTTAAAATCTCTCTCTTTAGGCCAAAATGCCTTCTTTTGCAAGTCATCTCTGGGTTTTTGAGTTAGAGAGAAATTCCACCACAACTCATGATCCAAACACATTCAATATGTTATATCTAAGCTGTCCAAACACTCACTTATGATCTGAAACACCAAAATTAGAAAATCCACCTCCAAAACCTCAAAATTGGACTTTTCTGCATTTTTCAAGCCATGCCTTGATTCAGTCAATTCCAAAACCAAACCAGTCGTCAAACACACTCCAAATATCATCCTCAAACTATCCCAATTGGTTTCCCTCATCTGGAACACCATTTGAGAGAGTTGCTATTTTGGTCACTTTGCCACTTTTGCAAGAAAGAGCCTAATACTTGTTCCTGAGGGTTCCAGCTGGTTCTGATCATCCTTAAAGCTTCTAAGGGATCAATCAAGAGTGTTCAAAGCATTGGATCACTTCTGGCACAAGGAACTTGGCATATAGCACAAGGAGCTCCAAGAGGTAAGCGGATCATCACTTGAACTCTCTAAATAATGCATTTCTTTAAGGTCCATTGATCATGGACCTCTCATAAATATCATATGTGTTGTGTTTGAACCAATTTATCATGCTATTATTGCTTGTACCATAAGATAGCATAGAACATGCAAATCTAGGCCTATTTTGAAATCACTATCGGATTTTCAAATGGAGGCATTTTCTGAAAATTCCAAGGGCACCATTGGATTCCTCATGAAATTCTAGGCCAGATGCATCTAAATTTTGTCCCAATCCATGGAGAAATGAGAAAGTTAGAGGCTTCACACAAATTGCCAAAACTAGGCCTTGCCTTGGGCAAGGGCCAGCCATGGCGCCTTTGCCAGGCCTAGAATTTGGCACCACTTATGTATTTATGGGGTGGTTTTGATACACGGATGTATCACCACCCCAGTGGTAGATCGCATGTGTGTTTGGCCTGATGTTCGTGAGTTCAACACCCACCCAGACCATTTTTTTCACTTTGCCATATTTTGCTATTTTTGCTATTTTTTTATGGTTTTGTTTAATTAATTCCAAAATTAATTTCTCTCTCAATTTTAACTATTTTTTATTGGTTCTTTTTTTGAAAATTCCCAAAAATGTTAAACTATTTTATTCCATAAAAATTTCACAAAAATATTATTTATTTCATATATTTAGTATTTTTGTAAAGAATTATGTTTTATTTGTGTTTAAACATTTAAAAATATTTCTTTCTCTCGATTTTTCATCTTCAAATGATTTTCAAATCATTCCATAAATAAAACTTGATTTTCCAAACATTAATCCCAGATAACAACTTGTTTTCCACACATGTTTGATAATTTTGGTCATTTTAATTGAATTTTATTCAATTAAAATACATTTTCTTAAATCAAATTAGGCTTTTGTTGTTTTCACCCTCACAAACCTTTTTCAAAAAATTTCTTTGGGCCTCTTGATAGAGTGTAAGTCCCATCCCTTGTAAATAAATAAATTTGGGCCTCAGTCATTGTATAACTCCCACTGCGATTTCTAAAATCTCGGCGCGATCGTCGCCTTTTAAACAAAAGTCATTTAGGCCTCTCCTTCAGTTGTAAGCCCCATTTCTTTTCTTTTTCAAACACTTTGGGCCTCTTAATAGAGTGTAAGACCCATATCTTTGTAAATAAAACCTTTTTGGGCCTTAGTCATTGTATAAGCCCCAATACAATTTTCAGATCAACGGTACGATTACTGTTTTCATCTGGGCCTCTCCTTGAGTATAAGCCCCAATCTTCCTTTTCAAAAACAACTTCCCTTTTGATTTAGGTTCAAACTCATAGTTGTTATCAAAACTTTCTTTAATTTCTTGAACAACTAACCATACAGCTGTTACAATGGAAGCTTGCTCGCCTGTAAGTTTTAAAAAGCTTTCTTTTACATACTCGCACAGATATATATATATATATATATATATATATATATATATATATATTTGTTTGTGCTAGAAGCTTGCTCACCTGTAAGTCCTCCTACCCCCTTTTTACATACTTGTCTATATATATCTGTATAAATATGCCTGTATATATCTGCTTAGAGTTTTCCCCGGCAATTAGGTCTAGAACTAGATAGAGCCGGTGGTCACTCTTTCAACACAGTCAAAACTAGTTCCCCATAGGAATTCCAGATACAGTCTTGCCTTCTCTTGGGCTTAAACAATATGGAACAAAGAGAAAGGCATTATTCCCGGTGAAACTTTTCTCAGACTGTCACTATTGGAAAATTGTCAAAGAAATTCAGTTCCCCAGAGAGGATTAATTCTCGGTGAAACCTCTCTTGAATTTCTTCAAACCCTAGAATTGTTCACTAAAGAAAAGATTATTCTCGGTGAAACTTTTCTTGAACTTTTCTTAAGTTTGGACCCACAGGCTTCCAAAAAGCATCCCCGCTTCCTCTTGGGCTTTGTACAAGGACCCTCCGGCTTCTTAGAAGTTCTCATGCCTTCTCTTGGGCTTAGTACAAGGACCCTGAAGACCTCTTAAACGTATAAGAAAGAACTTAGTCATCCTTTGTTAGAGTTGTCTTTCTAAAGAGTCAAAACCTCAGATCTGTTTAGGGTTGATCCTCATCCCTTAAAACAACAGCCTCCTCTTGGGCATCATACAAAGATGAACTCTGCCATACCAGTAGACTTGGACAGTCTAATCTCCTCTTGGATCTCAAAGACATTCTCAAGTTCCCTACAAATACAGGAGAAACACTGGTCATTTAATCTATCCCTAGTAGAGTTGAAAACCGTAGGTTCTAAAACACAGTCTTTCATCCTAAATTTCCCCAGCTAGGGCCAGGTTATCATCAGAATCTCAAGGCATCTGATACCTCAACTCTTCTGGAACCCTCAGCAAGAGTTGATTCCCCGCTTTGGACCTGCCTCTGGATCTCAATAATCCTCAGCAGAAGCCAGCCTCCTCTTAGGCTTTGTATAATGATTTCCTTAGTATATTTAGCTTCAAAAAGCACTCTCTTGTTGAGTCAACCCACCATTAGCCTCAATCTTGGGCTTTGTACAAGACAGACAAAAGCACTCTCTTATTGAGTCAATCTTTTCAGCCTCCTCTTAGGCTTTGTATAATGATTTCCCCTAGCAGAAGTCAGCCTCCTCTTAGGCTTTGTGTAAGGATTTTAAAATACTCTCTTGTTGAGTTAATTACCTTAAGGCACTCTCTTGTTGAGTCGACCCTTTTTAGCCTCCTCTTAGGCTTTGTATAATGATTTCTCCAGCTTGTTCAGCCTCAATCTCGGGCTCTGTACAAGATACATAAAGATACTTTCTTGTTGAGTAATCATCTCTCAGCCTCCTCTTAGGCTTTGTATAATGATCCTTCTTTTCCTCAACAGAAGTCAACCTCAATCTTGGGCTTTGTACAAGACACCCATAAATATCTTCAGCTGAGTCAGTCAAATATTTTGTAGCCTCAATCTTGGGCTTTGTACAAGACACATATAAAATATCCTTAAGCAAATATCTTCCTAGCCTCAATCTGGGGCTTTGTACAAGACAAACCATACTCTCCAGCAGAGTCATTCTTCTTCTTTTAGCCATAATCTTGGGCTTTGTACAAGACACATACAAACATTCCTCGGTGGAATAAAAAACCCTCTTTAGCCTCAATCTTGAGCTTTGTGCAAGACAGATAAAATCTTTCCCCGGAAAAGTCAACTTTTAGCCTCCTCTTAGGCTTTGTATAATGATATCCCCCAAAGAGTCAATTCTCTTTTAGCCTCAATCTTGGGCTTTGTACAAGACACATAAACACTCTCTTGTTGAGTCAGCCTTTTCCAGCCTCTTCGTAAGCTTTGTATAAGGACTTTCCCAGTGGAGTCAATCAATCTCTTAGCTTCAACCTTGGGCTTTGATCAGGGCACACAAAAACCACCATGCCCTAAGAGGAAATCAAAATCTCTCTGTAGGAAGATATTTCTCTGTATATCATAAATCAAAACAGACAAATCAAATAAACCTTAATCCTAGATAACTGCTATAAGTAGCACACTTGTTGATTCAAATATCCAAGCTATAGTCCATCTCTTATCCTGGTAAACTTCCTCTCTCATCTAACTGCTGTAAGTGGCAAGCCTGTGGATTATTTACATCCATGTCACTGTCCCTCTCTTAGCATGAAATATTCCTAAGGAAAAATGGCATTGCTCAACACTGAGTTAAAGTTTTCCCCTTCAGGATAAATCCCCTATAAAGGAAATTATGGCATTGCTGGATACACATATCCCAGTTAAAGTAATTCTCCTTTATAATCAGTCACCCAACAGTTATGATAAACAGACGAGATGTCTCCCTTTAGAGATGACAAATTCTCTCTCAGTCAAACCTTTAGCTTCAATCTTGGGCTTTGAACAAGACACAAATAACCTTTAGCTTCAATCTTGGGCTTTGAACAAGACACCAAAACATCTTTCCTCCCATAGAATAGGAGGAACTACGATTGCTCTGATTTCCCTATTTATCTTTAACGGGAATACGTAGGCATAAGATTGCGAAATCTTAGCGAGCATACCAATAAAAAAACTT
Source organism: Lathyrus tuberosus (assembly GCA_022829125.1). Classification (NCBI taxonomy): domain Eukaryota; kingdom Viridiplantae; phylum Streptophyta; class Magnoliopsida; order Fabales; family Fabaceae; genus Lathyrus; species Lathyrus tuberosus. The sequence goes on from JALAZF010000423.1 coordinate 2,779,501, forward strand.
TAGGTCCAGTACCTTCACACACTTACCAAAAACATCGGCAAGCCCGAAAAATAACAAATATACTCTCTCTCACAGACATCCCCACAAAGAAGAAACTTTCCCATTTACAGATAAATACCATCAAGTACAAAGCAGAACCTAATGCTAATCAACCTGTGGATAACCACATATAGGATGGGTAATTGACAACTCCCTATTGTATAACCTGACCCCGAACTCCCCAATCTCTTTAAGCGTTTGTTCAGTTAAACATTCGCGTGCAAGGTTAGTTTTAGATAGCTTTCCTTTCCCTTCCAGCTTCACGGGATAAATAAGAAATCAGAAAGTAGCACCCCACTCCTACCATTACGGTGAGGAGAAACCCATAGCGATAAGGTGGTCGCGTCACCGACAAAAATCGCACGCTACAGTAAAAATGGCGACTCTGCTGGGGAGCCAAATTAAGACTAGAATTCCTATGAGGTCTAGGATGATAAGTTTTAAGTATTATACTATATATATATATATATATCGCTTTTCCTACTTGATATTCGTGTTTATTTTTTTGTCAATAGGAATGCGAGTGATGTCGCATGTGGAAAGTTCGAGAGAACCCTAAGATAGGTGATGGCATAGACGGGTGGACTTACAGGGAGTGATTCCCAAATAAGCGGTCCTGGTAGACCATCAAATCAGTGGAGATACCCTTTGCAGATTCAATGTTGAACGACATCGTCGTGAAAGCATTGTCCCAATGTGGTATTCGTGAAACTGAGGATTTAGTAGGCATTAACCGTATGGCCATTTGGTAGTGCGGTAACTATCGGAAATAGTTGATACGCGATACTACACTCAATTGAGATTACCCTAGGATGCTACAGCTCGCTCGGGTGAACCAACTTGCTGTTGTTATCCTAAGGGGGTCAATGATTTTGGGAACTTTTAACCCGCTCTACAGGTACAAAAAATAACCAGAATACAACTTTTGGGGATGGGTAGAGCCATGACTCCATGCTCGTGACGTTGAACCCTTGAACCCATGTTTTTTCAATGTTTTTGTGTGCTGCATCCATGCATTCATTTAAAAAACTCTTAAACAAAGAAAAAAATCTTCTTTTCTCTTATCTCTTTTTCAAATTAAACTAAAACAATAATTGCAAATATCAGAGAAAGATTGCGTTATGGATTTCGGTAGAATAAAGACGCACAAGTACACCTTCAAGGCTCCAAAGTTAGAGGATTTAAGGGGGTTGGTAAGGATGATCACCAACCCTGATGCTTTCAGAGCTAAGCATGGAGGACTGCTGTCTTTGTTAAGGGTCCATGTAGTTGAAGGAATCCTTTCTATGCTAATTCAGTTTTATGATCCGGTTTATCACTGTTTCACATTCCCGGATTATCAACTAGCACCAACGCTAGAAGAGTACTCTCACCTGACTGATTTACCCATCACTGACCAAGCTCCCTTTTCTGGACTGGAAGAAATTCCAAATGATCAAACCATTGCAAGAGCAATCTATTTGGACGAGTCAGAAGTCAGGACTCACATGACCACTAAGGAAGGAATCCAAGGTTTACCGGCCAAGTTTTTGGTAGAGAAAGCCCTATACTTTGCCAGTGTAGGAAACATTACTGCTTTCGAAGATATCTTTGTCCTACTCACATACGGCCTTTTCCTTTTTCCCAACATCGATAACTTTGTCGATACCAATGCCATTAAGATCTTTCTGATTGGAAACCCCGTACCAACCTTGCTCGCAGATGCTTATCATTCTGTACACTTAAGGAATTTGTACAACGGAGGAATGATCACATGTTGTGTACCCTTACTCTACAAGTGGTTCAATTCCCATTTACCCAAGTCGGCTGCATTTTGGGATCACAAGAGTACTCTACGTTGGTCACAGAGAATCATGTCTCTTACCAACTCTGACATAGACTGGTACAATAGGAGTTACAAAAGGATAAGGATCATTGACAAATGTGGAAACTTCCCTAATGTACTCCTCATAGGAACTAAAGGAGGAATCAACTATCATCCAATTTTAGTTCGCCGTCAACTCGGATACCCGATGAAGAATATCCCGCATAATGTTCATCTGGAAGGTCTTTTCTTCAAGGAAGGAGAAAATGACAGGGCACTAAAGAAGGAAATAGTGTAGGCATGACAACACATTCACAGAAAAGGAATATAGTCTCTAGGAAGACCAGACTGTATCTCTGAGGAACCTTATCTCCACTGGGTGCAAACTAGAGCCCTCAAGCTGAAGATGTTTTACCCTCGTCAAGAAGTTCTTCCGTTAAAGGAATATGTCCTTTATTTTATGTCTGACACGGAAAAACTCAAGGTCGCTCTCAACAAAGTTCAACGGGAAAATAACTCTTGGAAGAACAAGTAGCGTATCCTCAATGTGGAGTGTACCAAAATTCAGGAACTATTAAAAGAAAAGGACGCTCTGATCAAGATTCTAGAACAACATGCTATAGAAGATCAAAGGAACTTGCTCACTCCTTTCACTTGGAAAATGACTGACAACCCGACAACAGCTGAAGAACCCCGGTCAAAGAAAAGGAAAGTACCGGAACCAGCATCTGAGCTCTCTTCAGAGAGGACTCCGGATCCATAAACTTATACATTTCCTTTTACAACACTTTGTAAAATACTGTATTTCCCTTTCTGCAATCTTTTAAATTCAATAAAAAAGGGGGTCTCCCCACTGTATGATATTTGTAATCCATTTGTTGAAGTTTCTTTTTTATTAAAGCAATATATATATATATATATATATATATATATCATTGCATATCATTCATCATTCTCACATAAACGGATTCTTCCTATCTACGAGTCTCACGTATGTGTTACAATTCTAGAGTCAAACTGTCTCACTCATACAATACTAGGGCCAATCGACAAAAGAAAATGGACGATCTAGAGGAAGAGAACAGAGAGCTGAGAGAAGAAATCGATGCTCTGAAGGAAGATCTGAAAAAACTTCACAGTGACGTGCAATCCCTGGCAACAGCTCAGAGGCAACAACAAAGGACTGTTATCTCGGAGATCACATCTACGCTTGTAGTGGAGACGTATGATCCTCGGTACAACATGCCTAAAGATTGTCCCTGGGGCATGCCTATCAACTTCATCCCTGAAGGATACATCCCACCGGTCACGAAAGACCCAGAAACTGCAGCAGGAACCGCTGGGCCTGAAGGTTACAAACTTCGGGAAAGCGAAGACGCAAGAGTGATGGTAGAAACTCCTGAAGGTTACAAACTTCGGGGCATAGAAGAACCAAGAGTCACCGCCGTAATGACTATAACACAACCAGTGGTACACACTGTCCCGGAAGGACAGATTCCACAAGTAATTTCTGGTGGAAATGAAGACATGTATGAAAGAATGAATAAGTTCCAAGAGCAATTCCTGGAGATGCAGAAGGAATTACATGTTATTCGCGGTCAGGATTTATTTGGAAAGGACGCCGCAGACCTCTGTCTGGTCCCTAACGTGAAAATAATGCACAAATTCAAGGTGCCTGACTTTGAAAAATACAAGGGCAACTCTTGCCCTCAAAGTCATTTGGTGATGTACGCTCGAAAGATGTCAACTCAGACAGAGAATCAATAGCTACTAATCCATTATTTCCAAGACAGATTAACCGGTGCCGCACTTAAATGGTACATGGGTTTAAACCACACCAAGATCGTCACTTTCAGAGATCTTGGCGCTGCCTTTGTTCAGCAGTATAAGTATAACCTGGACATGGTGCCAGACAGAGATAAACTCAGAGCAATGTCGCAGAAGGACAAAGAAACTATTCAGGAATATGCTCAGAGATGGCATGAAATTTCCGCCCAGATCTGTCCCCCTCTTAAGGAAAAAGAGATGACCAAAATTTTTTTGAAAACCTTAAGCTCATTCTATTACGACCGAATGGTCGCCAGTGCGCCCAGTGACTTCCCTGAAATGGTAAACATGGGAGTACGCCTTGAAGAAGCAGTCCGAGAAGGACGATTGGTCAAAGGTGCAGAACCATCTACCAGTACCAAAAGATACGGTAGTGCTTTCCCTAAGAAAAAAGAGCAAGATATCGGTAATATCTCTCTCAGAAAGCAAAGGAGAAGGTATCAACCAGTGGCAGCGGTAACTCCCGCTATCAACCCTGCGCCTGCTCCAACGTATAAATTTTGGGTTGCTCAGAGCCAACCAAATCAACAACAGTATCAGCAAAGGACACAACAACCTCTTCAGCAGGCTCGTCCTCAGTAAAACAACAACAACAATCGTACATCACGACCACCAGGGTTCGAACCTATACCGATGTTGTACGCAGAACTGTTTCCACTTCTACTGGTCAAGGGGCATGCCTAAACTAGGTCTCCTCTTACAGTACCGGAAAATCCGCCTTTTTGGTTCAAAGAGGATCAAACTTGCCGTTACCATCAAATAGGACTGGGGCACAACATTGAAAGCTGTCTCAGCTTCAAATCTGATGTACAGAAGCTTGTCAGGAACGGGGTCCTGTCTTTCAAAGATACTAATCCAAATGTTCAGACGAACCCGTTGCCTCAACATGAAAAGACTGCAGTAAATTTGATAGAGGGAGAATTTAGCCGCAGTTATCAAATTCACGATGTGCTCCTATTAGGAACCAATCTGGTCATGATGCATTGCAGACAGAGCGGGTACGGTCATGTGCCATCTCACAAGTATCACCAGTGTGATATCTGATCAAAGAATAATCAAGGTGTTTCGTAGTGCAATCAGCTCTACAAGAACAAATGAATCTCTGATGGATCCAAGATCATCGAATCCGTGAGGTCAATATGGCTCACGCAAATCCCAACATTATCCAGAACCACAACATTCTGGCGATGAATGTCAACTTGGTGAAATGCACTCAAGGCAGAGTCAAAACCATGATTTTCCGCGACATGATTACAATTTCTGTCCGATCTGCTCAATAAACAATCAGGGATGCTCTTTTGTACAAGAGGCCCTCCAGCATCAGATAGATCTCAGATGGATCCAGGATTACCATGATAGAAGTAGCCATCAAGTTAATATGATTCAAATCTTTGATATTCGCTTGATGAATACCAGTCTGGTAGAATTACATGCTAAGCAAGTCAGGCTCGGTTTTCTGGCTTCACATGGTTATCAGGACTGTAAAGTGTGTCGTGAAGACGACCAAGGATGTGAACATGTCCAAAGAACACTTCAACACTTGTTAGACCACTGGTGGCTTCCAATCTACTTGGATGAAGCTACACAACAGATCAGTATGACTGACGGGAATCTTACTAGGCATCAAAGTCAGGATGTTCGCTCGATGGAAACAGATGTAGTAAGGTTGCACTGCATACAAAGCGGGCGTGGCTGTAATACCCTAATTTTTACCCCTAAGATCCCACATATCATTTGCATCTCATACCACAAACAAGATCACACATTCGCCCCCTCTTTTGTAGGATTGTGCCTTGCAGGGATCTTTGAGTTTGTGTCTGTTTGTTAGTTGTTTTATTGCTTAATTTGTTTATGTTTACTAACCTTTAATCAAAATCCAAAATATGTTTGTTTTTGTCTTCACTAACTTTTTCAGGAAGGGAATCAAGGATATCAAACAGTCCCTCAGCTCGAATGAATTTTATCTGAACAAAGTCAAAGTTGATATGCAAACAATTCAAAATCATCTGATCAAGAGTTTCCAAGATTTAATTGAATTTTATTCAAGAGACTCCAAGGTTCATGTATTTATTTCCATGCCTTCTTTGACAAACAAGAGAATTGAGCCAAGATCCAGCACAATATAGCAAGAATGGCATTTTTGAAGATTTTCAACTGTGCAATCGATTGCACTAATGGTCCAATCGATTGCACCCTACATTTTTTGCCTAGATTTTGAAATTTTCAGCAGTGCAGTCTATTCGCGCTATAGTGCAATCGACTGAATGAAGACAGAATTGGCTAAAATCAGCATTTTTCAAGTTTTGAAGCATTTGGCATCAATCTTGGCCATTGATTGTGACACCCCCAACCTATACCCCCAATTAAATAAAGCGGTAAAAGAAAATTCAAAATTTCATCAGAGTATATTTAAATTATCATGGCATAGACAGGGAGAATCACATTATACTGAAACAAAACATATCTACACCTGCTCATAAAGATATGCAACAATGGGGTAGCAATCAACAGAGGAACTCAGTGCCTTACACCCACATTTCATATTTTAGAATAAAAGCGGAGGATCTAAAATTGAATACCATACATATATATATCACATAAAGGTTTATCTGTTATCAACAGAATCATGTATATATACAACTCCAAAAGATACAGATGCATATACACAACATCACAAAATAATCCTAATCGATCTCCCGACTACCCGGTGTTACATATCAGAGCCGACCGACAAAGGAATGAAGACATAAACTTCACAAAAGACCTCCAGCCTCTAATCTGCAATGCCTCATAGAGCATTATAAAACAGCAGAAGGGTGAGAAACACAATTATAATATAAATGCATATAATTATATATATCGACATAAAAATACACATATCAAGTATTCTCACCGCAATTATCACATGCCAACACATAAAGCATATATAGATTATATTCACATAATCACATATTCACACATAATGCATATGTTTATACACAAAACATATCATTCATAATTCAATGCATTTAACACGAATGCACATCAATTCACAAATCATATCACAAGCTCAATCACATAATTACTCCATTCCCCATAGCATATTAATCATGCGCAATACATTTATCACAAATGCATATCACAATGTCTCACACATAATCAATTAAATCATGATTTTCCACACATAATGCATCCATGATTTATGCAAATACACAGAGACCGACACAACGACTCTATGCAAATGCCATGCGGTACCGACTTCCAATATTTCTCATCACTAGTTCACTCAGGAACTCTGCTGGAACCTTCGCTTGTTACTTAGGATCATTCATGTAACTCCCCGTCGGGCATACGATGTTCCCCGTCGCTCACACCTCTTATTTTTAAGGCACACGATCCGATCCTATCGCTCACACCTCTTATTTTTAAGGCACACGACGTTTATGGATCGCTCACACCTCTTTGTATAAGGCACACGACCCGATCGCTCACACCCCACATGGGCACACGATCGTCTATAACCATCGCTTTCGGTCCTCTTATTTTTAAGGCTATTCATACCTCTTATTTTTAAGGCTCACAATGTTATAGCAGATTCCTTCTGGAATCTAAACCGTCACTCAGGACGTCTCAAGAATGCATATCATGATGCTTGGCATACAAGGACTCATGACATTCAAATACACATATAAATGCATTCATGTCCATCAACAAAATCACACTTTGCACTTAAGCACAAAACAATGCATTTAATTGCCATACGGCCACAAATCATCACAACACCAGTTAAACATATGCATTTACATCATACAACAACACCTTGCATAATACCCATCAATTACGCACAATTATAACGACAAAAGTCGACAAATCGACACTATTCCAAATTCTGACATAATTAAATCGGCTAACAATTTCCAAATCATCATAATAAGAAAGTACAACTCAATAGCTCTCCAACGATACCAAGAATGTAAAAATCGGATAAACGGAACCCAAGTTACGAAAGAAAAACGAAAACGATATTCTGAAAAGTCCCATTTTACCATTTTCCTGGCCATACGCGTAGTGCCCTGAGCCATACGCGTATTGCCCTGATTCCTCGCCATGCCATACGCGTATTGCCCAAGGTCATACGCGTATGGACAGAGACTCATTTTTCCCAAAATTCACGTTAAAATTCCAATACGCGTAGTGCCAACACCGTACGCGTATTGCCCTAAAATGTTACGTGTATCGTATGCAAATGGGTAGATGGCCAAGCAAAATGAGAATCCATACGTGTATTAGCCCAAGACTCGCCCATGTTACGCGTATTGCCAAGGCCCATACGCGTATGAACATGCCCCATACGCGTATGACCTGGAAAAACCAGAAAAATTCTATAGAACTTGCTGCTACGGGTTTCAACCAAAAACCCTCCAAATCATCATTCAAACTCAGAAAAACACCAATTTGAGGTATAACAATACATATCCAACATGTATAAACATTAAAGAACACAATCAACATGAGTTTAGACACATTTGGATCAATTTTTACCAATTTCTAAACATTATGATTTTTACTATATTTATCATTTCAATCCAATAACAATCACAAACACACATACATAATCATACACAAGCATACAATAACTGAGTTTCGCACCCTTACCCGATTAAATCGATTCTAGAAGTTGATTTGATCCAACCTAGCTTTTCCTCTTTTTCTCTCTTTTTCTCTTCTCTTCTTTTTCCTTCTTCTCTTTTTCCTCTTCCTATTTCTTTCTCTCTATTTTTCTCTCCTTTCTATTTCTATCTCTTTTCCTTCTAAGTTATAAAAATATAATATAAAATGACTAAAATGCCCCTACTCTCAAATACCCCGCAAACGCTCCCAAAATGCTATAAAACACAAACATACCGATGAAATATATTTCGGGAAATAAAAGTTGAAAAGAAATAATAATTTAATACAATTATTTTATCTATCAGTGAAATTAACCAATTAGATCAATTAGCAGGTAAAATACAATAAATCCACACATTTCACAAAATTCACATAAATGAAATAAATAAATAAAATTAAACAAATCGGGGCGTTACAATTGACCACATGTGGAATATATTAGATCACCTCATTTTAATTCCCCTACATCATTTTGATCATTTCCCACCATGTACCTCCACTAATCACCACTCTTTTGTGATTTCTCTCCAAATTTGAATTCCAATCCTAATTTTGATCTTCCAATCCTAATTCCAAACCACCAAATTTCCAAGCCTAAATTCTATAAATAGAGGCCTCATTTCATTCATTCTTCAAGGTTTTGAGAGCCAAATTCACCTTGATAAAATTTCTCTTGAAGCTTTTAATAGCCAACAAACCTCTTGCAATTTCTCTCCTCAAACCACAAAATTCACCAAAGCTCATATTTCTTCCTTTGAAAGTTAACAAGAATTCACATTGAATCTTGTTCAACTTTGAGCTAAACCTTCATCCATTCTTGTTTTTGTTCATCAATTATAGTAGATTAAGGCTTTGGAGTTTGGATCTAGGAGTAATTTGAAGCAATTTTCAGATTTGGAGTGGTAATCTCATTTTCCACCATTGTTGTTCTTGATTCATCTTCCACAATGTGATCCTTTAATAATTCTTGTTGCTTGATCTTTAGATCTTGCAATTTGTGATACATTGGTGTAATTTGTGATACATGAGGTGTTTGAAGAAATGATTGTATCATGGATGCTGAATTTTTCTAAAAATTAGTGCTGCCAGTCAGTGTGCAATCGATTTGCATTTCTGTGCAATCGATTCCACAGTGTATTTTTTGCCTAAGAATTACTGATTTTTCTGCTGTGCAATAGATTCGCACACAGGTGCAATCGATTGCACAGAGATAGAATTGTGTTTTTCACCTATTTTTGGGACTATTTTGGTTGTTTCTTCATTCCTAACCCTTCCCTTTGTTCTTAGCCTTAGATCACATAATTGTGTGGTTTAATTTGGCTTTCTCTTCATCTATTTCTCTTTTCTTTTGATCGATGAAAGTCTTATGGATCATGGAATTCCTTTGTTGAATTTTGATCAAGACTAGATCGCTACCTTATTTTCTTTTCATGCGGTATTGGTTTTGGATGACGATTTACATATCGTTCATCTAGCATGCATTAGCACAAAGAGCTATTAACCGGCCTCATTGTAGGGTAATTACTCCATAAATTACTCGGCGATTGCTTAACATAGCGCAACATTTGTCCCTCTTTATCCAATTCGGAATTTGAACTTTCGTGGTCCGAACCTTGATTGGTCGCGTCAACCCAATGTTGGTTAATCTTTTGTATTAGGTTCAAAATCTTTGAAGCTTGTTGTTGTAGAGGCTTTGATTCTATCAATCTTCTAACAAGTCTTCATCAACCTTGACCTAAGTACGTTGTTTAATCACTATAGTTCAAGACGCGAAACAGAATAATCGGTGAAGGCTTATGGCACTAGAGCCTTGTGCTGCTAACCACTAACTTCTAACTTCTTTACATTTCCTTCTCGCTCCCTATTTCTCTTTATTTTTTATGCTTTATGTCATTGTATCGTATAATGTTTATGTTTATGTCATTTTTCTTTTGTCCACTTGGACCATATTATCTAGTGCCTTGTTTTTCTTTTGTCCATTTTGGACTCAAAAACATTAATAAAGGATTAAACCACTAAAGGACTTGTGCTCTTAATTGTTGGACTATGGCCACAGTCCTTTGCATTGGAGGACCTATACTCTTGATTATGGACTTATGGACTTAGAATTAGGATCCTAACCTATGCTTGGGAGATTGTGACGGAAAACCTTGGATTTTGGATACTTGGAGTCCTCTTTTGAAGACTTATTTTGAATCAAGACCAAATCAAAAATGGAAAAAATGCTTATGATATGGAGCTTGTCCATGTGGTTAAATCTTTCTTTTCCTTAGCTCTTATTTTATGCACTAGGATAGTCTCTTCTTCTCCACCCCTTCTTCAATTTTCAAAACTTCCTCTCTTTTTCAAAAATCTTCTTGTTTTCAAACTCAAAACCGCTTTCATAATAAAACCTTGACTTCGGTCAAGTGATTTTTTTTTTAAAACTTTGCTTTTCTTTAATAAATGTCAATCAATATAAATCATATTTTGACCATTTCATAAAAACATCATCAATCTCTTTTTGTGCTTTGTGCACTTTTTCTTTTAAACTTTTTTCATAAGTTTAGACATGATTCATTTCTTTAAGTGGAATTATTCGCTTGGAAATGACAACTTGTCTTTACACTTAAAATCAACCAAAACAAACAATTTTTTGTTCTTTGTACCACGAACTACGGGGTTTTGATCCTACATTGCACATCGTGGGTACGTAGGCATGAGGCGATAAGTCTCTCCAAACACAAAAATGTTAAAAAATAATTCTCCTCTCATCTCCTCAATCTCTTTACAAGCAAACCATTTTCAGACCAAAAAACATGAATACATCAAAGGGCTCCTATAGAGTACTATAGATGTATTGGGTGCGTAAAACCTTCCCTTTACATAACCAACCCCCTTACCCATTTCTCTCTGTCTTTTTTAGCTTTTTTCTTTTTTAGACTTCTTAGGATTTATTCGCTCTTTTTTCCTTTTCCTTTGTGGAATAAATTAAAGCACGGTGGCGACTCTGTTTTCCTTGAGTTAAGTTAATTAATAGCTTACACTCACAATTTTTACCGCTACAGAAAATTGGCGACTCTGCTGGGGACACCTCCCTTGAGGAGTTTAGCCTACTTTGATTTATTTACTGCTTTTTGTTTGATTTGATTGTTACTTGTTTGTTCTGTTTGGGAGTTCCTCTGGTTGTGTGAGATAGGTCCTATACCCGGACCAGAGTGTACTTTAAGATAGGAGGATGGTATAGTCAAGGGAGCTTTGAGGGAGTCGAATCCCGAAAAAGCAGAACTTGAGAATCCATCCACTCGGTGGTTACCTCTTTGGAATTACTGATGCCGATCGAGCGACCGTGAAGGCATTACTTTTTCGATAGAAGCCTATAACACTGAGGACCGTAGTAACCCTTAACCCATCTTATCCTTTTTAGGATTGTGGCGCGGAAGCTATGAGGATGCAAATCCGAATTAGCTGTTACGCGATGCCACACTCAGGTTAGATTCTCTTGAGGATAACTACCAACCTCCGAGTAAATCGGTGCGCTGGTGTGTCTGATAGCGGATTGTGGACCCTGGGCACTCTATTAGAACCTCTGTTTTCTGCAGGTACAATGGAGACAAAACCTTAGTACATACCTTTGTGGGATTGGTTCTTACCCTTGGCTTCATGCTCGTGACTTGAACCTTGACCCGTGTGCTTTGTGTGATCTTGTTTGTGGTTGCTGCATCCATGCATCCATGCATTCCTCATCTCAGTCGTTTTCAAGGAAAACAACTCAAACTATTGCAAATATGGACAAGGCAAATGTCCCTTTGGCAAAAGTTTTGAATAAAATTTGTGATACTCATATACTTGACGCTTCCCATGTTTGTAATAATCAGGTTGATTTCCTGAAAACATAAAATAAGATTTGCATTCATCATTTGCATACATCCAGTTCCCTAAACACAGACTCATTTATTCTTCTGTCCTTGTACCAGTCAGCTGATTTTCTGGCATTCGTACCAAGTTTGAGATAGTTACTGAAGAAACATGGAGAGAACAAAAGATGATGATCTCATGTCAGGCTTTATAGTGATGACCAATCCGATGTGTGATTCTCCTCTGGACGACGATGTTCCACAAGTGGATGTTCCTACTCGATCCCGACCTGTGCAAAATGATCTGGTTGGTCAAGTTGTTGAAAACGATTCTTGATTTTCGAGGTATATGATAAAATCCTCAGAATGTCCACCCTGTGACAGAGATGATTGACGATGAGGTGTTGACCTTCAAGGAAGGAAGCGCATTTGTGAATGGAACGCCTTTATTCTGATATTAGTGCATTGACCCCTGGTGGTCGTGTTGTTTGCTTCTGTGTCTCCCAAGAAAGTTGATGATGTTCTTTCAAGCTCAGACTGAGACAGTCTCTTTAGATCTCTAGTTTATTACTGCATTTTTATTTGTAATCTTTTATGATTGTTATTGCTTTGTTTGCATGTAGAACTTGTTTGTTTTGAATATTAATCTTAATGCAATGATTATGTTTATCTTGAAGTGATCCATTGGCATTCGCTCGTAATTTGTTTTCTGCATTTGCAATACCAACTTCTTGTTTAAACTCTTGGAGGGAGGATGATGAAGTGAAAACACAAAATTTCTGGTTGTATGCTTTTGAATGAGACCCTGCTGAAGATGTAAGGCATTGTTTAAAATTCCCAAACACCAGAGATATAAGGAAGATAATCCCTTGTTGACCTCTTTGAGCCTTGAAGTAGGAGTTTCTTTTTTTTAAATAAGAAAACCCTCACATTTAACCTTGGGGCAGGGTAGTCTTCAGTTAATTTGACCGAGTGTCCAAATTTCAAAAGGAGTGTGCGTCTAAGGAAACCACAATGGTTATTCCTCATTCCAAATGGAAGATGCAGTCACAACCCTTTTAACAAGTCAGATAAGCCAATGTCACATGATTTGTTAAAAGAAAAGGGATCAAAAGAAAATAAAAGCCCGCTAAGTCGAAAAAATTGAAAACAAGTGACTTAGGCAAAAATTGGGGCATCCCGCTGGACATCAAAAATTCAAAAGAATTAGTCCAGGCAAAAGTTAGGGAAAAATAAAAAGAATGAAAATGTGAAAAGCAAGAATAAAAGAAAAATTCTCATCAAAAGAACAAATATGTGTGACTACAAGTCGAAAGACAATAAGGGTGACTGTTATCCCCGACTAACCTCATTGGTTCTTAAACCATCAGTTTCAGTAATATTTTTAAAGATGAACATTTGTGTCAATTAGCTGAATATAGGACTGAAGAACATCACGGAGATTGGGTGGGTACAAAAAAATTTTGAGCCTAAAAATCCTTTTTTCTGAAAACCGTGAACCAGGCCAAGTTATAACCCTCAAAAGACCTAATTGAAGTAGGGTTTATTTTGAGAGCATACTCCAAACAAGATAGCGTTCCTGACTCCCATGAGTTGCACTAAAAGATCTTTGTTGGTATTGCATGTGTGTCGCGGTGAAAATTAGATACCATAGTTATTTGTTAACTAGGATCGCATTTTAATGTCACCACCGGTCTTTGATTTTATCCAAGGGAAGGGAGAAAAACCGAATACCCACAATGCAATACAAATGCACTAAGATTCTAAGTTCGGGGGTTGGTTATACCTAGGGAAGGTGTTAGCATCCTAGACATCTGTAGTACTCTACAGGAACCTCTTGATTTTATTTTATGTTATTTGTTATCGGTTTTGCTAAGGGTTTAGGGGTAAGTGATTTATTATTATTATTCCTAAGTGTGCTCGACAAGATATCGCATCTTGTGCCTACATATCCGGTCAGGAGGGAATCAGAGCACTTGTAGTTCCTCATTAAGGATACTAAAATGTTTTAAAGGTTTAGGAGAGGAAGATGAGTCATCATCTTAAGAAAGACCACCACACTTTTGAAAATGTTTGAATTTTGTGGGGTATGGGATTGTATGTCCCTTTCTTTAAGATGATTAACATCTAATTCTCTTGTGTGGAGAATTAGGTGGGCTAAAGTTTGATTAAAAATCAAAATTAGGGGGACTAACTTAGGAAGTCTATCCTAAAGTTGTCTAAATAATCTTATCTTAAGGTATCGATTATGAATGCAAATGATATGCACCATGCACAATAACATGGTTATCATGCATGGGATTTTCCCTTGGATATTTTATGCGGTTAATTATTATTGTTATTTAGGCGAGTGTGCTAGCAAAGTGATGCTAGACTTGTGTCCAGTCGAATGCGATGCCCTAAGGCGGTCGACTTATATAGGTAGAAAATTGGCTCGACGTTGGATCGAGGATTTTTAGTAAGTTTTGAAAAGGTTTGAAGTAAGAACAAGTACACAAACAAAGATAAGCATACGAAGGCAAGACATCAAACATAGATAAACAAACAAGCGTTTCACTCGGGCGCGAGAAATTCTACACGAGTTTATTGAGAAAAGAGTTTAATTACTTGAAAAGATTATTTTTATTAGTTTTCTTGCTGAAAAGTTTAATTATTTTTAAAGTTTTACTATCTTTTAGTTTTAGAGTTACGTTAATAAAATTAAAAAAGTTATCTCGTAAAAAAGGATTTAATTATTTTAAAAGTTTGTTATTATAATTTTAGTTTTTAAAAGAGTTTTCAATACCAATTAGAAAATGCTTACCTTAAATATACTTATAAAAGTTTATTATCGCCTAATTTTAAAGTTATGTTGAAAAAGAGGAATAAAATTTCTGTTAATAAAAAAACTTAATATTTTAAAGATCATCCTTAATTAAAAAAGGTTCTATAACTTCTCTTTTTAGATTAAAAAGGTTATGTTAACTTAAATAAGATGAATCGTTTAATAAGAAAGTTAACATAAAAAAAAGATGGGTTATAAACGGAGGACGCAGGGTGTGTGCTGTGTGTGTGCAGTGTACAGAATAAAAAACACAAACAAAAGAGAACAAAACAAATCGCGACCCTCATCTCTCACTCGCTCATCTTGCTCGTTTTCTTTTTCTCGCAAAATCAAATTAGGGTTTGAGAGACCCTAACAGCCGCCGCCGCTCTCGTCCTTCCAAACTCTCTCATCTCTCTCGATCGCCTCGTTTCTCAATCAAACAACGACAAACACAAATCTTAAGTCTACCCTAGCCCCAATCATACCCGATACCCCAGTGTTCTCATTAATTCTTGATTACAAAAATACAAAATAATTAGAGTGGAAAAGCAAAAGGAGAGAAAGCCATCGATCTCGGAGTTCCCGTTCGCCCAGGTACTAACTTTTGAATGTTCTTCCCTTCTGTTGACTTTGTATGTGTTGCTATTGCTCTGAGTTGGTGTTCACCGTCTTCGATTTGGTGTGGTGTGCGGTGAATTTGTACGTCGTATCTTTGCTGTGGGTATGATGTTCTGATGAATTGGGATGAATTGATGTATGCGACGTCGTGATAGCTTCTCACTGTGTGTGCTTGGAATTTTGTATGAACTTTTAATGAGTTTTCCTGGCATACGAGATTGTATAGAATGTACTGATGTGCAAATGGTTAGTGTTCTGATATGAACTTGGTGGATGGTTGTGTGGGATTTGATGGATGGCTTCAGAGTTTTGTGGATATGATGAGGGGGGGTATTTGTCGATACGTGTTTTTTGATATTTTGTTCCCATCTCCTTTTTGTAGTGTGGTCTGCCCTCTTTTATAGGCTACTCTGAGAATCAAACTCTGCCTTTTTCCTTTGATGAATAATTAATTTCTTCCCATTTATGTGTGAGCATGCTGGAACTTGTTTATGAAACGAAATAATAGCTGCTATGAACATGATCAAACCATTTCGGAATGTTTTTGAATCTGTCTGAACATGTATTGGATGCGTCTGCTGACTGTTTTGGGAATAGAACTAAAACCAAAATCTCTTGTTGTCTTGTGTGATTACTGTAGTTTAAAACCTTCCTTTCTCATTCCATTATGTATGAACATATTGCCTATTAAATGCAGTGTGTTTTGATGATGTTTGTTGGCTGCTTTGATTTCTCTGTAATTTACTTGCCTAACTAGCTGTCACGTTTGATTTTTTTGTCAGACACTTGCTTTTCTAGTTTTGGAAATATTTTGAATTATGTCTGAAACATGCTCTGTGAGTATTGATGGTATTGATCAGAACGTGTAATTGCTGAAACATGATATTGAGAACTTTCAATTTTTTTGGATTGTGTTTGACTTTCTTTGTGAATTGCTCCAGGCGACAGAGCAGGTTCAGCCACGGTCCCTCAATGTAATTCTCATCTTGATGCTTGGCTGCATTGGATCTAATTATTGCAGCTTGCCATTTGCTTTTACTCCAACATTCCGACACTTCTTTTCCCAAAGTTCCCACATCAAACATGAACAGGGTGAGTGCATTTCAAAACTGATCTCCACATGAACATTATATTTCGCATGGTTTATCCCTTTCAACGCGAATTGTATTCCCACGATGTGGTATACTTGGACACCGTTTAACTCTTTTATTGTCTTCGATGTAGGATTCAAGAAGAAACTGTTTATACTTCTCGTCATATCCGGGTGCTTTCTACCGAGTAGAGTTCTTAGGGAAGCTTCATCACAAATGGAATTCTGTTTCTTCTTCTCCTCTTCTTTTTTCTCTTATTTTACTGTGAGGATAAAAATCATGTTTGGATTGTTTCGTGATTGTTTGGACAGGTCCGGATGTCTTTGTTTGGTTTATGGTTTGAGAGGTTTTTTTTCAGTGCCAGTAGCAGAAGTTGCGCATGCCCTTTATGTTTTGCAGAGCGGCAGCGTAATGTGTATGTAACAGGGTCGATCGTTTTTCGTTGCGGGTTTTATGACTTAGAGGAAAGTGGTGCGTGAAATTCTGTCTGCTGCTGGGATTAATATGGATGTTGAGAAACATGTTCTACTTCATCCAACGGCCTTGAATTTTCAATGCGAGGTCCCTTCATTTTGGATTCATATATACTAGGCTTTGTTTGTAGTATTACGCGTCTGCCGGTACCGTGGAAAGGTGATGCATATGCAGCTCCAAATTCCAATTCTACACACTTCCTTTGTCATATTTGGTGTTTCGGGCTTCCTGCTGTTAATTTCTATCTTTTTTCAGATGCAAAGCTTGGATTGGAACGAAATGATAGGTTGCGTCGAATCGACTCAGATGGAAGGATTGTAGTAAGCACTTGAAGATCAATATTGTCGGGAGGATGTTCGAGTGAATTTTCCACTGCAACCTTTTAGCTCTTTTCCAGGAGACGACTTCCGATCCAAAATTGCAATCTTCGCGAAAGTATTTCACATCACAAAGTGTAACCCTGTGGACGAGGGGTCACCGTCGTCATCTCTTCCACTATTCTTTTTTTCCCTTTAAAAGGGTGCTTGTCAAATAATTTAGGCATTATTCTCTCCCAGTATGACCTTGAGTATCGGAATTCAAATGGGGAGGTGAATAACCAGCTTTAGATGGAAGACTCTGAATTGAAGTAGCTCGTTGTATAATGTTAGCATATAATTTTTTTAGAATTTTCATTGCTGAACTGCTTCATGGTCTCTTTCAACACATATTCGAAGGCTTTCAAACTTTGGAGCAGGGACTTCTAACACACATAGCACCTCATTAATGATGTCGTCTGACATGTTATTGCATTAATTTGCTGTTGGGACCTTATTGCAAGGGTATGGCTTGGCCTGAATGTATTGAAGGGATCAAATGTATCTCTTTTATTAATCTCCTTGTAATATACTTTGTGATGAACACTTGAAAGAAATATGAACTTGTAAAATTTGAAATTTGGAATAGAACTCCCAATATGACTTTTATATGTTTTTTGCATCACGCCGAAAGCGATAACATAATTGCTTCTACGAACTTCTTAATCTTAAAGTAAGGACTTCGAGCCGATCTTTTGGAATAACTCGGACCTAGAACCAACGAATGAATATTCCATTCACAATTCACAATAAAACTCACCTTGCACTCTTAACCTAGCTCCAATATTCTAAACACGAGCGGCTTTAAGAAATGATGGCCAAGAGGATTATGTCTTGCAATATAAATTGAACTTGATATAATATTGAATGGACCATGATCATGGAATTAAGCTTGAGGAACCAAAGTCTTGAAATAATGATAACTTGAATTCACTTTGTTCATTTAAAATGATGAATTTAAAATGGTGAAGTTTAGTACTCTTGAGTAAAGTTTGCTACTTGAATTCCAAGAAAACCATACGAACATCTTGAACAAAATAAAATGTTAAACCTTATTCCATGTGAACATTCCTAGAACAATGAACCCACCAACATTAATCTTCAATCTAATCACAAGAGAAATCACAATCCATTTGATGAGGTTTCAATCCGTATCTAGAAGCATATTCTGACTCAACGACATTCTCAGCAACCCTTTGGAAGATGATGATCTTAGCATAAGAACCATGCCTTGAGGAAACCCTTGAATACTATTGGGGACCCTGACCATGCTCAAATACCACTGAAAGAGGAAACCCTAATCATTCTTGATCTGCTTACAGAGGGGGGGGGGGGGAAGATGCCATCTTGCAGTATAACCTTACCACGCAACCAGTGACCTGCCTTTAGGGACCGGTCAGAGGGTATAAGGACATAGTATTCTGTGAGGGGCGACCTGAGGAGTCTGAAGGAAGAGAGGCTTGGTAATGGTTTAGGGATCAAAAAGGATGAGGGCATAACTCTCAAGAATCCACACACACTTTGCAAAGACCAGAGAACCTCCACAAACACACACAACACAGCCTCCAAGTCTTTGAATCTTCTGCAGCAGCACCTGCCCTCAAGAGAGAAACAAACAAACAAATCTAGATAAAGCGGTTAGTTATGCACAAATGATCGATTTAAGGTGATATGCAAAGAACAAGGCGGGGATCTTAGGGTCAAATATTAGGGTGCAACAATGTGCATTCGAAAATCAATGTCGTATCTAAATTAGTGATTTATTCACAAGGTTTTGCGACATCTTTTCAGTAAAAACTTCAAGAATAACATGTTTGTTGCATTAGAATTATCATTCTCAGAATTAACATTTTCTGCTAGCATACATTTGTTTGACATCATAGAAGCTTACATTTGCGCATTAGTGATGAGTCTAATCTTTTGAGGCCTGAAACTCTGATGAGTAATTGGCAAATCATTTCAAGGATGATCCTATCCAGGGGCATGTTGCCTGAAGGCTTTGTTGAGTGCGGGCAAACTTATTTTTCCAGTTGATGCTTTCACATGGGGCAAAGCTGGAAGACTCTATTGATTGAAGGGTGTGCCGAGTTCAGTAAATCTGGGGTGGTTATGTCGAGATTCGATGAATCTCTCTAAGAGTTTGAAGACACTGGGGCGGATTATCTCAAGTCGTTATGGTACAAAGTTTCCTTTTGGTGTAAAATCCTTTGTAGACCATGCAGTATGGGGAAAAAGTTAAATGGTGAATTCAACGCACATAAGCAGATTTGTTCTTGTGGATGTAATCAAGTTGTTAATCAGATGATGGATTGTTGTGAGGTGTTGGACTATTGAAATCCATTATTCCCCAATTGAGCACCAGTTTGGGTATTTCCCGTCCAAGTACTATTTTGGGTATTCCTCCGACTAAGTCTTGATTCAGATTTCCCTAGCTGAGTATGATTCTATTCTCCAGCCAGGTTATGATCAAGCATTTGTGAAGCTTTGGGGTGATGTTTTCCCTTGATGTGGAATCCTCACATAGAGTTTTACCTCTCATTGTGATTGGTTGATATCCCCATTAGGGATGGCTTTGTATGTACTCCTTGAGAGGATCTCTTGTGGTATCTCTATCTTGTTGAGATTAGCCGAGTATTCAGCTGAACTGTGGTGTTTATTCATCCTCTGTTCATCCTTATGTCTGTTTTGTCAGCATATTCATACTCATACGCATTGCATACACATTCTGTTGTTGTGCATAGCATGTTGTTGTTGCATTGTGCATTTTGCATCTGTTTTAGTGCTTCCCTGCTCTCTGGTGTTGTTATCCTCCGCAGAGTGTGCGTGTGTGTGTCCTCTCTCCATTAGAGTGTTGACCCTAAGCAGAAAGCGTTTATCCCTTCTAATTCCCCACTGAGTTTATTCCTCGTGGAAAGTTTTGCTTCAGTTTTCCTTTCCAGTTCATTATCTGGATGAGACCAATCCCTAGTTGAGTTATTTCCTCCTTGGGATGAGTCTTGTTTGACCGCTTCTCTCCATTTTGTTCCTGGATTGAACTTTGGTCTCCGGCGGTGTCTATTTTGAAACTCTCTAGGCTATGCAACCTAGATGATTGGGAGTGCATTTATTTTTCACCTTTGAAGATTTTGTATTCCTCAGCAGATTATCTTTTTGTGATTACCATCAGAAGATAAAGATTTTGTTTCCTCCAGCAGTGTTGTGGCAACACTCTTTTGGAATCCATTGCATGACAATAAGCAGCATCCTCTTTATTTGAGGAACTTGTGTGTCTCCACTTATCAGACGTTATCTTTTCCATCAAATGGTATCTCTCAGGTTGTACCCGTCAGAGAAGTTTGTTGTGAATTTCCAACAGATGGTTGTCTCTTTATTTGAGAAGTCTGTTGCGTGATCTAACT
This sequence comes from Lathyrus tuberosus, assembly GCA_022829125.1. Taxonomy (NCBI): domain Eukaryota; kingdom Viridiplantae; phylum Streptophyta; class Magnoliopsida; order Fabales; family Fabaceae; genus Lathyrus; species Lathyrus tuberosus. The sequence continues at coordinate 2,800,400 of JALAZF010000423.1, forward strand.
TGCCCATATCTCCTGTGAAGATCCCTTGTAGAGTTATTGATTCCTAATTCCTGGCAAGTCTCTGCAGAAGATTTTCAGTTAGCCTCGGCAGAAGGTATTTTCTTTCCAAGAATCCCGGCAGTAGATTTCTTGGATATTTTCAAAAGATTTCTAGCAAACCTCGGCAGAAGGTGGCTTTATTTCAGATTTCTTTGGTTGATCTCGGAAGTAGATTCTCTAGTGAGTTTTAAAATAGAATTTGCAACAAGCCTCGGCAGAAGGTATTTTCTTTCCAAGAATCTCGACAGTAGATTTCTTGAATAATTTCAAAAGATTTCCAGCAAACCTCGGCAGAAGGTGGCTTTATTTCAGATTTCTTTGGTTGATCTCAACAGTAGATTCGCTAGTGAGTTTTAAAATATAATTTGCAACAAGCCTCGACAGAAGGTATTTTCTTTCCAAGAATCTCGGCAGTAGATTTCTTGGATATTTTCAAAAGATTTCCAGCAAACCTCGGCAGAAGGTGGCTTTATTTCAGATTTCTTTGGTTGATCTCGGCAGTAGATTCTCCAGTGAGTTTTAAAATAGAATTTGCAACAAGCCTCGGCAGAAGGTATTTTCTTTCCAAGAATCTCGGCAGTAGATTTCTCGGATAATTAAAAAAAATATTATTACAGCAACCTCGACAGAAGGTATTTTCTTTTTAGGATCTCGGCAGTAGAATCCTTAAAAGATTTTTTATTAAAGCCTTGACAGCAGGCATGTTTTTTATTATTCCTCGACAGTAGGAATTACATATAAAATCTCGGCATAAGGTGTTTCATTTGAAGGTTCTCTGGTTGATCTTGGCAATAGATTCCCCAGTAAATTTTTTATGGTTGACACAAAACTCAAAAAAATCTTGGTAGAAAGTATTCCCAAATGAAGTCCTAAGTCTCGACAGTAGACTCCTGCAGTTGATATCTTTTGAAATCCCAGGAGTGGACCTCGTCAACAGGTTCTCCAAGTGGAATTTGTTAAAAGATCTCATTAAAATCTCTCCATTTGAGTTTATTACCCTCGTTGTAGTTAATATATCTCGTGTTCTCTTTGGTTCACCTACCATATGCCTGGTAGTAGGTGATCTCTACTCCGATGAATGGTAAGTCTCTTCGGTTAGACGAGACAGTTCGTTGTTGAGGTTGTTTACTCCGATGAATGGTAAGTCTCTTCGGTTAGATGGGACAGTTCGTTGTTGAGGTTTGTTACTCCGATGAATGATAAGTCTCTTCGGTTAGATGGGACAGTTCGTTGTTGATATTTTCTACTCCGATGGATGGTAAGTCTCTTCGGTTAGACGGGATAGTTCGTTGTTGAGATTTTGTTACTCCGATGAATGGTGAGTCTCTTCGGTCAGACGGGATAGTTTGTTGTTGAGATTCTTCTACTCCGATGAATGGTAAGTCTCTTCATTCATACGGGACAGTTCGTTGTTAAGATTCTTCTACTCCAATGAATGGTAAGTCTATTCGGTTAGACGGGAAAGTTCGTTGTTGAGATTTTGTTACTCCGATGAATGGTAAGTCTCTTTGGTTGGACGGGACAGTTCATTGTTGAGGTTTTCTACTCCGATGGATGGTTAGTCTCTTCGGTATGCTAGAGATAGTTCCTTTTTGAGGTATTAATTTTCCCCAGTGGAGCCTTGTTGTGCTAAGTCTTCCCTATTGAGTTATATCCTTGTTGTGTTGTGGTTTATTTCCATATACAATTATCCCCAGTTTGAATCTTTTCCTCAACTGAGTCCCAGTAGTTGTGCGGTATGTTCCCCGGCTAGTTGGTAATCCCTCTTTTTAGCTTATCACATTTGTCGTCCTGCCCTTTGTTGGTAGTAGGTGATACTTCTCGTACTCCTTTTTGAGATTATTACCTTTGTCGTCCTACCCTTTGTTGGTAGTAGGTGATACTTATCGTACCCCTTTTTTGAGATCGTTACCTTTTGTCGACCTGCCCTCTGTTGGTAGTAGGTAATTCTTCTCGTATCCTTCTAATTGATTGCCTTGTTGTAGCTATCACTTGGTTGGTAGTTGGCAATCTTTCCTTTTGATCATGCTATTACCAGATGTCCGGTATTAGACGATCTTTTCCCTAGAGGAGATTTTTCTCTCCATGTTGGGACGATGCTATCCCTCTTTTATTTCTGGTGTTGGTAATTTTCCCTCAGTTGGAATCTTACTCTTTATTCTTCCCCGAACGGAGGTTGTTTCCTCCCCTGTTGGGATGTGTTTTCCCCTTTTGTGTTCCCCTATGGAGTCTTTTCTCTTTTCTTTTGCTCCCCAACTTTTGTAGGATTGTGCCTTGCAGGGATCTTTGAGTTTGTGTGTGTTTGTTAGTTGTTTTATTGCTTAATTTGTTTATGTTTACTAACCTTTAATCAAAATCCAAAATATGTTTGTTTTTGTCTTCACTAACTTTTTCAGGAAGGGAATCAAGGATATCAAACAGTCCCTCAACTCGAATGAATTTTATCTGAACAAAGTCAAAGTTGATCTGCAAACAATTCAAAATCATTTGATCAAGAGTTTCCAAGATTTAATTGATTTTTATTCAAGAGACTCCAAGGTTCATGTGTTTATTTCCATGCCTTCTTTGACAAACAAGAGAATTGAGCCAAGATCCAGCACAATATAGCAAGAATGACATTTTTGAAGATTTTCAACTGTGCAATCGATTGCACTAATGGTCCAATCGATTGCACCCTACATTTTTTGCCTAGATTTTGAAATTTTCAGCAGTGCAGTCTATTCGCGCTACAGTGCCATCGAATGAACGAAGACAGAATTGGCTAAAATCAACATTTTTCAAGTTTTGAAGCATTTGGCACCAATCTTGGCCATTGATCACATGTGGAATATTCTAGATCACCTCATTTTAATTCCCCTACATCATTTTGATCATTCCCCACCATGTACCTCCACTAATCACCACTCTTTTGTGATTTCCCTCCAAATTTGAATTCCAATCCTAATTTTGATCTTCCAATCCTAATTCCAAACCACCAAATTTCCAAGCCTAAATTCTATAAATAAATGCCTCATTTCATTCATTCTTCAAGCTTTTGAGAGCCAAATTCACCTTGCTAAAATTTCTCTTGAAGCTTTTGATAGCCAACAAACCTCTTGCAATTTCTCTCCTCAAACCACAAAATTCACCAAAGCTCACATTTCTTCCTTTGAAAGTTAACAAGAATTCACATTGAATCTTGTTCAACTTTGAGCTAAACCTTCATCCATTCTTATTTTTGTTCATCAATTATAGTAGATCAAGGCTTTGGAGTTTGAATCTTGGAGTAATTTGAAGCAATTTTCAGATATGGTGGTAATCTCATTTTCCACCATTGTTGTTCTTAATTCATCTTCCACAATGTGATCCTTTAATAATTCTTATTGCTTGATCTTTAGATCTTGCAATTTGTGATACATTGGTGTTATTTGCTATTGTTTTACTTGAATTTTCGTGCTAATTTTCATCCATGGCCATGAGGTGTTTGAAGAAATGATTGGATCATGGATGCTGAATTTTTCAAAAAAATTAGTGCTTCCTGTCAGTGTGCAATCGATTTGCATTTCTGTGCAATCGATTGCACAATGTATTTTTTGCCTAAGAATTACTGATTTTTCTGCTGTGTAATAGATTCGCACACTGGTGCAATCGATTGCACAGATACAGAATGGTGTTTTTCACCTATTTTTGGGACTGTTTTGGTTGTTTCTTCATTCCTAACCCATTCCCTTTGTTCTTAGCCTTAGATCACACAATTGTGTGGTTTAATTTGGCTTTCTCTTCATCTATTTCTCTTTTCTTTTGATCGATAAAAGTCTTATGGATCATGGAATTCCTTTGTTGAATTTTGATCAAGACTAGATCGCTACCTTATTTTCTTTTCGTGCGGTATTGCATTCGGATGACGATTTACATATCGTTCATCTAGCATGCATTAACACAAAGAGCTATTGACCGGCCTCATTCTAGGGTAATTACTCCGTAAATTACTCGGCGATTGCTTAACATAGCGCAACATTTGTCCCTCTTTATCCAATTCGGAATTTGAACTTTCATGGTCCGGACCTTGATTGGTCGCGCCAATCCAATGTTGGTTAATCTTTTGTATTAGGTTCAAAATATTTGAAGCTTATTGTTGTAGAGGCTTTGATTCTATCAATCTTCTAACAAGTCTTCATCAACCTTGACCAAAGTACATTGTTTAATCACTATAGTTCAAGACGCGGAACGGAATAATCGGTAAAGGCTTATGGCACTAGAGCCTTGTGCTATTAACCACTAACTTCTAACTTCTTTACATTTCCTTCTCGCTCCCTATCTCTCTTTATTTTTTATGCTTTATGTCATTATATCATATCATGTTTATGTTTATGTCATTTTTCTTTTGTCCACTTGGACCATATTATCTTGTGCCTTGTTTTTCTTTTGTCCATTTTGGACTCAAAAACATTACTAAAGGATTAAACCACTAAAAGACTTGTGCTCTTAATTGTGGGACTATGGCTACTATCCTTTACATTGGAGGACCTATACTCTTGATTATGGACTTATGGACTTAGAATTAGGATCCTAACCTATGCTTGGGAGATTGTGATGGAAAACCTTGGATTTTGGATACTTGGAGTCTTCTTTTGAAGACTTATTTTGAATCAAGACCAAATCAAAAAGGGAAAAAATTCTTATGATATGGAGCTTGTCCATGTGGTTAGATCTTTCTTATCCTTAGCTCTTATTTTATGCACTAGGATAGTCTCTTCTTCTCCACCCCTTCTTCAATTTTCAAAACTTCCTCTCTTTTTCAAAAATCTTCTTGTTTTCAAACTCAAAACCACTTTCATAATAAAACCTTGACTTCGGTCAAGTGATTTATTTTAAAAAAAACTTTGCTTTTCTTTAATAAATGTCAATCAATATTAATCATATTTTGACCATTTCATAAAAACATAAAAAATATAAAAACTCATCAATCTCTTTTTGTGCTTTGTGCACTTTTTCTTTTAAACTTTTTTTTTCATAATTTTAGACATGATTCATTTCTTTAAGCGAAATTATTCGCTTGGAAATGACGACTTGTCTTTACACTTAAAATCAACCAAAACAAACATTTTTTTGTTCTTTGTACCACGAACTACGGGGTTTTGATCCTACATTGCACATCGTGGGTACGTAGGCATGAGGCGATAAGTCTCTCCAAACACAAAAATGTTAAAAAATAATTCTCCTCTCATCTCCTCAATCTCTTTACAAGCAAACCATTTTCAGACCAAAAAACATGAATACATCAAAGGGCTCCTATAGAGTACTATAGATGTATTGGGTGCGTAAAACCTTCCCTTTACATAACCAACCCCCTTACCCATTTCTCTTTGTCTTTTTTAGCTTTTTGCTTTTTTAGACTTCTTAGGATTTATTCGCTCTTTTTTCTTTTTCCTTGGTGGAATAAATAAAAGCGCGGTGGCGACTCTGTTTTCCTTGAGTTAAGTTAATCAATAGCTTACACTCACGATTTTTACCGCTACAGTGGCCAGGTGCCACCACACAACTACGAGCGCTGTAGAGTTTGCTCGGAGAACAACCAAGGATGCTACCTTGTGCGGTCAGCTCTTCAAAATCAGTTGGACCGAAAAGAGATTCAACCATGTTCAAGTTCTAGTTCGATCAATGTAATGCAAGACTATCTTCCTGATCAAAGCAAAGACGTTGTTATAATCTCTAGTCATGAAATAACCAAGGACGTATGCGTCATAATCCCTCTACTCCATGAATCAAGAGTTCCTCTTGATAGCAGAAAGATTCTCAACCTCGAACCAATTGAGGCTAGCTACAATTGTCAGAAGAATCAAAAGGCTCATGTGGTTATATACTTTCCAGGTCCAATACCGTACAAATCTGATAAGACTATCCCTTACAAATGCGGTGCAACAACAATCGAAAATGGAAAGGAAACTCCATTACCCTCCGTCGTAAACATTGCTGACATCAGTCGAGTAACACGGAGCGGCCGGATCTTCAATAGAGGAGTTGGAGAACCCGCCAAGGAAAAGGAACCTCAAACAGAAGTTCCCAATCAACCAGTCGGGCAATCCAATAATCCCGACCTTTCAAAGAACAACGATGAGATGCTAAAACTCATCCAGAGAAGCGAGTACAACATTGTAGACCAACTGTTGCAAACTCCTTCGAGAATCTCTGTGTTATCTCTATTACTCAGTTCCGAGGCTCACAGGGAAGCTTTACAGAAAGTCTTGGAGCAAGCTTTAGTAGAACAAGATGTAACGATAAAACAGTTTGACAGCATCATCTCCAACATCACTTCCTGCAACAACTTAGGATTCAGTGATGAAGAACTGCCGGAAGAAGGCAAAAATCATAACATGGCGCTTAACATTACAGTCAACTGCCATGACAATGCTCTGGCCAGCGTACTGGTAGCCACAGGATCAGCTTTGAATGTTATGCCAAAATCAACTCTAATGCGACTCTCATTTCAAGGGTCTCCAATGAGAGGCAGTGAGGTCATCGTCAAAGCCTTTGACGGATCCCGAAAAACAGTTATCGGCGAAGTTGATCTTCCCATAACTATCGGTCCTCACACTTTCCAAGTCACTTTACAGGTCATGGACATCCGGGCAGCATACAGCTGTTTATTAGGAAGACCATGGATACACGAAGTTGGAGCAGTCACTTCGACACTTCGCCAGAAGCTGAAGTTCGTCAAGAATGACAATCTAGTCACAGTCTGTGGAGAGCAGGCCTTAATCGTGAGCAAATTATCATCATTCTCCTGTGTAGAACCTGAGGAGGTTGTTGGAACTCAGTTCCAAGCACTTTCGGTGAGCAATGAGAATCAATCAGAGAAAGGAACATCGATTTCCTCATACAAAGATGCTCTCAAAGTGATCGAGAGTAACAACGCAAAAGGATGGGGACAGCTTGTCATTCCTACGGATAACAAGATGAAGAAAGGTCTTGGTTTCTCCTCAACCTGTACTCAGACTGCTACTAATGATGAAAGTTTTCATCCCATTCAGGACTTATTCCATAGTGGAGGCTTTCTCCACCCAGTGTCTCAAGAAGTACATACCATCAACGAGGGTGACTCCTCCGATAGAGATGAAGAGTGGAAGTCCTATCTCAACGAGGACGGTTATATGTCTCAAGAAGAAACGCGTATGCCATTTTGCTTTCCCACGCAATGTCCGAGATATATACCAAGATCAGACGTCAAGATGATATACAGAGATTGTGATCTTGAGGGATGTCGTGCTCCACCCAACTCATTAGAAGAAGACACTCTGATGAAAGACAACTTCGACTATGGCTATTATGACCCTATGGATGACTTGCCTATCTGGCAACCGTACTTAGAAGACTTGGGGTAAAAGAGTCAGCCCAATGATGCGTATCAGCTGAGCATCATTGAAAAGAATACCTGCATCCCCACCAAATCATGGGATCCAGGACATTTCAAAGATATCCAGCACAACGAAGAATCTGCAAAGATTGCAGGACAAGAGTTCATCAACTATGCTTTTCCTGAGGTCAACGTCATCGAGAAGGATGACTCCTCCATTTCCACAGAAGTATGGGACACCTTAGGACAGCCGAGTGGCAAATACGACTTCTTGGTCAAGTACACCGCTCCTGAAAGCTCTCGTATCAGGCTCGAAGGCATCCAGCCAACTGGATGGGGAGATCCGCCTGAGAATGAAAATACTGTGTAAGATACAACAGAAGAGTTTGTTTACGACAACTCTGCCTGGGAGGAAGACTCCAATGATCTTGCTCCGCTAGAAATCAGTGTCATTTCTGAGGACAAACCAAGAAAGAAGGTACCAGACTTTGTGATTCACCAAGGAGTTCGTAGCCAATGGGTTGCTGTCGATGTCCCGAAAGTCGTCCATAAGTCTAAGTAATTGTTGTCTTTGTTTTGACCTTTCACCCCGCCCAGGTGAAACAGATGTTTTCATAGGGCTCACTTTCTGTAAATGTCCCTCTTCGCTTCGCCCAAAGCGACAGAGTTTTGTTTTATAGGGCTGTAGTTTCAAGAATCGACTAAATCATAAATAAACGTCATTATGTAATTTCTGCATTTATTGTTGTTTTCACTTTTCGCTTTTTCAGAAAATGGTAATCCTAAAAACAACTCAAAAATAAAAACGAGCATTTTTCAGAATATACACTACACACACTCTTGCATTTCTCTCTATCTCTTCTAAAAAACAAATCATCACGTCATGCAGATTGCTTGTTTTAAACCCCATTGAAACATACGATCCAATGCCTTCTCTCGACTTTAAATTCCCGGTATTTGAAGCTGAAGAAGAAGAGGACGAGGAAATTCCAGAAGAGATTTCCTGATTACTCAGACAAGAGGAAGGTCCATTGAACCTCACAAAGAGCCGTTGGAAACGGTCAACTTGGGTTCAGAAGAAGAGAGGAAAGAAGTCAAGATTGGGGCACTGCTCAGTCCGACTGTCAAAGAAAGCTTAATAGAACTTCTCAAAGAATTTCCCGATGTATTTTCTTGGTCCTATCAGGACATGCCAGGGTTGGATACCAGCATTGTGGAACATCATTTACCGTTAAGATCAGAATATCTGCCAGTGAAACAAAGGTTGAGACGGACTCATCCAGACATGGCTATCAAAATCAAAGAGGAAGTGCAGAAACAGATTGACGTAGGTTTCCTCGCCACCTCAGAATATCCTCAATGGTTGGCCAACATAGGGCCAGTTCCGAAAAAGGATGGAAAGGTCCGAATGTGTGTAGACTACAGGGATTTGAACAAAGCCAGTCCAAAGCATGACTTTCCCTTACCACACATAGACATGCTGGTAGATAGTACAACAAAATTCAAAGTCTTCTCCTTCATGGATGGATTCTCGGGCTATAATCAAATCAAAATGGCGCCGGAAGACATGGAGAAAACTTCATTCATCACCCCATGGGGCACCTTTTGTTATAAGGTAATGTCGTTCGATTTGAAGAACACCGGGGCAACCTATCAAAGGGCCATGACGACTCTGTTTCACGACATGATGCACAAAGAAATAAAAGTATATGTCGATGATATGATTGCCAAATCTAAAATAGAAGAGGAGCATGTGACCCACTTGTCAAAGTTATTTGAGCGTCTGAGAAAGTACAAACTCCACTTGAATCCCAGTAAATGCACATTCGGTGTCCGCTCGGAAAAACTGTTAGGGTTCATCGTCAGCCAAAAGGGAATTGAGGTTGATCCCGACAAGGTCAAGGCCATTCAAGAAATGCCTTCACCAAAGACTGAGAAACAAGTCAGAGGATTCCTGGGACGTCTGAATTACATTTCCAGATTTATATTCCTCATGACCGCGACATGCACGCCAATCTTCAAATTACTCAAAAAGACTCAGGACTGCGTATGGACAGAAGACTGCGAGAAGACCTTCGACAGTATCAAAGAATATTTGTTGAATCCACCTATCCTATCACCTTCAGTGGAGGGAAGACCGCTTATAATCTACCTAACAGTCTTGGAAGACTCAATGGGTTGTGTACTTGGCCAACAAGACGAAACAAAAAGAAAAGAGTCTGCCATCTACTATTTGAAAAAGAAATTCACCGACTGTGAAACTCGGTACACTATGCTTGAGAAAACTTGTTGTGCCCTGGCTTGGGCAGCCAAACGTCTTCGCCAGTACATGATTTTCCACACTACTTGGTTGATCTCTGAAATGGATCCAATCAAGTACGTCTTTGAAAAGCCTGCTCTCACGGGAAGAATCGCCGTTGGCAGATGTTGTTATCAGAATACGACATAGAGTACCATGCTCAAAAAGTCATCAAAGGAAGTATTTTAGCCGATCATTTGGCTCATCAACCGATTGACGATCAGGAATCAATCGTGTTTGACTTCCCAGACGAAGATGTCATGTACATGAAAATGAAAGATTGCGATGAACCGCTACCCAGTGAAGGGCCAGAACCAGGTTCCTAATGGGGACTAATATTTGATGGAGCTGTAAAAAATTATGGAAATGGAATTGGGGCAATCATCGTGACACCTCATGGTACCCATATTCCTTTCACCACCCGACTGGCATTCAAGTGTACAAACAATGAGGCCGAATATGAAGCTTGTATCATGGGTCTCGAAGAAGCGATCGACTTAAGGGTTAAGAACTTGGATGTGTATGGAGACTCAGCCCTGATTATCAATCAAATCAAAGGAGATTAGAACACATACCAATCAGGACTGATTCCTTAAAAAGATTATGCGAGGAGGTTGTTACCTTTCTTCAACAGAATCGAGTTTCATCATATCCCTTGTGAAGAGAATCACATGGCTGATGCATTGGCCATTCTCTCTTCCATGATTAGTGTAGGTCAATGGAAAGACGTACCTAAGATCGACATAACGCGCATAGAAAGGCCCGCCTATATCTTTGCGATTGAAGAAGTCATAGACAACAAACCTTGGTATCACGATATCAAATGCTTCCTTCAGAAACAAGAGTACCCACCTGGGGCATCCAGAAAAGACAGAAAGACCCTCAGAAGACTGGCTGGCAGCTTCTTTCTGAGCGGCGATGCACTCTATAATAGAAATTTTGACATGGTCTTGCTCCGATGCGTAGACAGACCAGAAATAAACATGCTGATGAAAGAAATTCACGAAGGATCCTTTGGCACTCATGCCAAAGGCCACAAAATGGCGAGAAAAATTCTAAGAGCAGGGTACTATTGGTTGACCATGGAATCCAATTGCTACAAGTACATGAGGAAGTGTCACAAGTGTCAAATATATGCTGACAAAACCCATGTACCGCCAACACATCTTAAAGTTATTTCTTCACCATGGCCTTTTTCTATATGGTGAATCGACATGATTGGCATAATCGAACCCAAGACTTCGAACGGACATCGGTTCATCCTGGTAGCCATTGACTACTTCACCAAGTGGGTCGAAGCAGCGTCATACGCCAATGTAACCCGACTCGTGGTGGTCTGATTTATCAAAAACAATATCATATGTCGCTATGGTGTTCCAAACTAGATCATTACTGATAATGGATCTAACTTGAACAACAAGATGATGAAAGAGTTGTGCGTTAAGTTCAAGATCGAACACCATAACTCATCTCCCTACCGACCTAAGATGAACAGAGCGGTAGAAGCGGATAACAATAATATCAAGAAGATTGTTCAAAATATGGTTGTAACCTACAAAGACTGGCATGAGATGCTACCCTTTGCTCTTCACGGTTATCACACATCTGTCCATACTTCAACAAGGGCAACCCCTTTCTCTCTAGTATACGGCATGGAAGCAGTGCTCCCCATGGAGGTAGAGATCCCATCAATCAGGATATTGATGGAAGCAAAGCTAACAGAAGCTGAATGGTGTCAAAGTCGACACGATGAACTAAATCTGATCGAAGAAAAATGAATAACGGCTCTGTGCCACGGTCAGTTGTATCAGCAAAGAATGAAGAAAGCATTTGACAAAAAGGTCTGACCCCATGTCTTCAAAAAAGGAGACCTCGTGCTCAAGAAGATACAATCATTCCTCACTGATTCCAGGGGTAAATGGACTCCGAATTACGATGGCCCTTACATTGTTAAGAAAGCCTTCTCAAGCGGCGCCTTGAAACTCGCAACCATGGATGGAGAGGAATTTGCCTACCCCACAAATGATGTAGTCAAGAAATACTCCGCCTAAATGAAATGAAAAAAAACGTCTCGGTGGATTGAAAACCCGAAAGGGAGGTCCAGGCAAAAATTAGAGACATAAGCAAAAATCATCCCGATGGATTGGAAATCTCAAAGTACAATCCAGGCAAAAATTAGGGATTAATGGCAAGTAACTACGTCCGACGAGGTTAAATCCCCAGCAGTAATGCCATCCATCAAGAAAACTTCAGTCAAGGTCATCTTCGACAGAAGCTCAGGATGTCCAGAATTCAAAATTGGTAGAAGGATAACGGTCGTTATGTTTCAATGTAGCCCTTTTCCCTTAAATTACCATTTTCTAAACTTTGTAATGATCTATGGGATCACGCGCTTGGTTGATTTCCATCCTATCAATAAAATTTGAGCCCTAGTGCTTTTGTTTGCAATTCTTATTTGTTTTAGCTTTACAGAATGACATTTTTAACATGGTCAACGATTCTTGGAATAAAACAAAAATGAATTTACTTGTCAAATTTTTCTGCTTTTAAAATAAAGATGGCAATTCTTTTTGACTGATGAACATCGAAAAGAACATCGATCGCTTCTCCGAAGGTGATTGAACCTCAAAGTGCAGAATTAAAGTACTCCTTCTAAACCAATACGCCTGAATGAAGGATCAACTGTGTCAGATGCTAATGTCCCGTTTGATATCCCCGGCAGAGATCTTACCTCTTAAGACCGATTGATGACTGTTTTCCCCCCACAGGGACTACCTCCCCTAAGCAAGGCAGAATTGCTATTAGGACCAATGGTACTTTTCATCCCCCGCAGTGGCCGAGTATCCAGTCGTGTTCACCCACTTAGTTTGTATGTCGTGTCAGTTTTGTCAGCATAAACATACATACATCATGCATAATTGATTCACATTCATAATCATATTGCATCACTATCACTCTGGTCAGTCTTATCCCCAAGTGATAAAGTCCTCTTATCAATCAAGTTGTCAATCCTTTCCCCGTCAGGAAAAGTGTCACCTAAACAATCTCTCTCCAGTTTATTTCTGGATTGGAGACAGTCCCCGACCACTTTGATAACTTGAACCTATGAAAGGCAAGAAGGCATTCGACAAACGTCACTCTTCACCATTGAAGATGATATTTTCGCTTTCCCGGATTAAGGAAAATCCCCAGATAAAGCCTTTTAATCGAAGATTCCCAGGAATACAACAATTTCTCTCTGAAAATTTGCTATCAAACAAGGTCATCAGCACCTCCAAATTGGATGACATCACATGGTATTTCTCCGAAAAGATCTCGAAGAAAAGTATGATGTAGTATCCCCAAATAGAAAAGCTGTCTCTCAAGAGACTTGTTTTTCCCCAGTAGAGTCAACAAATGGCATCTCCAATAGAGAAGTTTGTACACCTCTACAGCTCAGACGAATGGGTGTCCCCAGTAAGTCTGACATCAAATCTTTTTCCATCAAATGGTGTCTCTCCAGTAAAAACTCGTTGAGAAGTTTGATGAAGACCGCTACACATAGCGTCCCTTGTTGAGGAAGAAACTTGACGAGAAGAAACTGAGACCAGTTCCATGGCGAAAAGCCAGGATCGAGGGGAAGTTTTATTTCAAGAAGAAACTAAGACCAGTTCCATGGTTGAAGACCAGGATCGAGGGGAAGTTTATTTCAGAAACAGAGACCAGTTCCGTGGCTGAAGACCAGGATCGAGGGGAAGTTTCACACTTTTCTAAGTATCATCGCTTAGCAAAAGAATATGGATGAGCGAATTGCCATTCATAACCACCGTCAAAATTTCGGGTATTCCGATATTTAATCCTCTTGCACCCCGAATGCCCGAATACCTTCGCCATTCACACTTTCGGGTCCAAGAAGATTAAATAGGGGCATCTGTCATACCCTAAATTTTGACCACCAAGATTTCCCATCATTGTGAGAATCATCATCACAATATGGAGGCACCATCATGCCTCATCAACCTCCCCAAAGATGGGTAAGCATTCACCATAATCAAGAATTAGGGTTTCGAGCCCTCCCAGGATACTTAGACAAAGGATCAATCAAGAAATGACATGATATTTAACTTGTCTAACCTCTCAAACATCCACAAAGGATCAACAGGAATCCCACAACAAGAATCAAGCACAAAGTTGTGGCATTCCAAGTGGTTTGAGCCTCGAAACACCCAATGTCGCCGAATTAGGGTTTTGGACAACTGGGGCCTCCAGAGTGAAATTTTCACAAGAAGATGAGCCAAGACTCCAACATGTGACTCAATATGCTCAAAATAACCCTAAGAATCCATTTGCAAAGCTAAATTACCCTCAGAGGACACATTACCCAAAAGTCGGGAATTAGGGTTTTACGTGCTGAACCGCTCCGGGGCCAAAAGTCAAAACATGACTTTTTTGGGAAAAATGATCCTTATGATTCATATTTTCATAAAATGTGACTTATAATGACATTTGAACAAGAATTGATCAAGAAATCATGATAACTTGTAAAAGGGGTAACCTTGAAAAATTGAAATTTTTTCTAAGTTATTAAGTTTAAATGATTTTGGTGCCAACTTCCAAGGACCATAACTTCTGATCTAAGCAACCATTTTGGGTGATCCAAAGCTGGATTTGTAGGTCTTGCTACACTCTACAAAAGCTTCAACTACCTCCAACTCCAATTCTTTGTGGATTTTAAGTTATGGAGTGATCAAAATGACAAAAACATGAAAATGACAAAAACATGAAAGTGACACTTTTTCCAACACTTAGTGAAAATCTGCCTAAGTTATCAGCTTTGAACACCAATGTTCATGAGGATTTTTCAATGGGATACAAATAGTTTCAAAACAAACTATGATCACACATGTATTGTATCATATGAGGGCTTTTTAAAAAGCAAAAGAGCCTCCCATAACTCCACCTGAGCAGGGAGATATGAATCCCTCAAAATCACCATTTGCAACTGTCCTAAGCAAGGCAGAATTTGGTGTTTTGCTTGATTTGGAAAATTTGGACAACTCCAAGCCTTGTCATCCATTTGGACACATCAGAGGATGAAATCAAAGAGGAATGATCTGATCCCCAAGCCTCCGAATTCCAAGAATCTACACATAGCCATAAAAAACCTGAAAAGACTAAAAAGGTGTCAAGACTCCAATTTTGTTTCCAAGTATTCAATGGAAGCACCAAGGTGGCATGGACTGAGACATTCCCAACTGAATGAGTCAAGATTCAGGTCTGAATCTAAGGGCCATAGGCCTGTGCCCTAACCTCAAGTCAATGGCTAGAGGAGACTAAAGATTCCCTTGGATCAACATTGGCCAAAGGCCTGCTGCAGCTGCCATTCACTATTGATGCCAAAAAAAACTTGACACACTATAAATAGAGCTCATTTATGATCAGTTTGAGTACACCAAAGCACTACAACTGATGCTTTGCTCAAAATCTCTCTCTCTTTAGGCCAAAATGCCTTCTTTTGCAAGTCATCTCTGAGTTTTTGAGTTAGAGAGCAATTCCAACACAAGTCATGATCCAAACACATCCAATATGTTATATCTAAGTTGTCCAAACACTCACTTATGATCTGAAACACCAAAATCAGAAAACCCACTTCCAAAACCTCAAAATTGGACTTTTCTGCATTTTTCAAGCCATGCCTTGATTCAGTCACTTCAAAACCAAACCAGGCCTCAAAAACACTCCAAATATCATCCTCAAACTGTCCCAATTGGTTTCCCTCATCTGGAACACCATTTGAGAGAGTTACTATTTTGGTCACTTTGCCACTTTTGCAAGAAAGAGCCTAAAACTTGTTCCTGAGGGTTCCAGCTGGTTTTGATTATCCTAAAAGATTCTAAGGGATCAATCAAGAGTGTTCAATGCATTGGATCACTTCTGGCACAAGGAACTTGACAGATAGCACAAGGAGCTCCAAGAGGTAAGTGCATCATCACTTGAACTCTCTAAATCATGCATTGCTTTCAGGTCCATTGATCATGGAACTTTCATACATATCATATGTGTTGTGTTTGAACCAATTTATCATGCTATTATTGCATGTACCATAAGATAGCATAGAACATGCAAATCTAGGCCTATTTTGAAATCACTATCGGATTTTGAAATGGAGGCATTTTCTAAAAATTCCAAGGGCACCATTGGATTCCTCATGAAACTCTAGGTCAGATGCACCTAAATTTTGTTCCAATCCTTGGAGAAATGAGAAAGTTAGAGGCTTCACGCAAATTGCCAAAACTAGGCATTGCCTTGGGCAAGGGCCAGCCATGGTGCCTTGGCCAGGCCTAGAATTTGGCACCCTTTATGTATTTATGGGGTGGTTTTGATACACAGATGTATCACCACCCTAGTGGCAGCGCGCATGTGTGTTTGGCCTGAAGGTTGTGGGTTCAACATCCACCCAGACCATTTTTTTCACTTTGCCATATTTTGCTATTTTTGCTATTTTTTATGGTTTTGTTTAATTAATTCCAAAACTAATTTCTATCTCAATTTTAACTATTTTTTATTGGTTCTTTTTTTGAAAATTCCCAAAAATGTTAAAATATTTAATTCCATAAAAATTTAACAAAAATATTATTTATTTCATATATTTAGTATTTTTTTTAAGAATTATATTTAATTTGTTTTTAAACATTAAAAAAAAATTCTTTCTCTTGATTTTTCAACTTCAAATGATTTTCAAATCATTCCATAAATAAAACTTAATTTTCCAAACATTAATCCAAGATAACAACTTGTTTTCCACACATGTTTGATAATTTTGGTCATTTTAATTGAATTTTATTCAATTAAAATACATTTTCTTAAATCAAATTAAGGTTTTGTTGTTTTCACCCTCACAAACCTTTTTAAAAACTTTTCTTTGGGCCTCTTGATAAAGTGTAAGTCTCATCCCTTGTAAATAAATAAATTTGGGCCTCAGTCATTGTATAAGTCCCATTGCGATTTCTAAAATCTCGGCGCGATCGTCGCCTTTTAAACAAGTCATTTGGGCCTCTCCTTGGAAGCCCCATTCTTTTCTTTTTCAAACACTTTGGGCCTCTTAATAGAGTGTAAGAACCATCTCTTTGTAAATAAAACCTTTTGGGCCTCATTCATTGTATAAGCCCCAATATAATTTTCAGATCAACGGTACGATTACTGTTTTCATCTGGGCATGTCCTTGAGTATAAGCCCCAATCTTCCTTTTCAAAAACAACTTCCCTTTTGATTTAGGTTCAAACTCATAGTTGTTATCAAAACTTTCTTTAATTTTTTGAACAACTAACCATACAGCTGTTACAATGGAAGCTTGCTCGCCTGGAAGTTTTAAACAGTTTTCTTTTACATACTCACACTTATATATATTTATATATATATATATATATGTGTGTGTGTGTGTGTGTGTGTGTGTGTGTGTTTGTGCTGGAAGCTTGCTCACCTGTAAGACCTCCTAACCTCTTTTTATATACTTGCCTATATATATCTGTATATATATGCCTGTATATATCTGCTTAGAGTTTTCCCCGGCAATTAGGTCTAGAACTAGATAGAGCCAGTGGTCACTCTTTCAACACAGTTAAAACTAGTTCCCCATAGGAATTCCAGATACAGTCTTGTCTTCTCTTGGGCTTAAACAATATGGAACAAAGAGAAAGGCATTATTCCCGGTGAAACTTTTCTCAAACTGTCACTATTAGAAAATTGTCAAAGAAATTCAGTTCCCCAGAGAGGATTAATTCTCGGTGAAACCTCTCTTGAATTTCTTCAAACCCTAGAACTGTTCACTAAAGAAAATATTATTCCCGGTGAAATTTTTCTTGAACTTTTCTTAAATTTGGACCCACATGCTTCCTAAAAGCATCCCCGCCTCCTCTTGGGCTTTGTACAAGGACCCTTCGGCTTCTTAGAAGTTCTCATGCCTTCTCTTGGGCCTAGTACAAGGACCCTGAAGACCTCTTAAAGGTATAAGACAGAACTTAGTCATCCTTTGTTAGAGCTGTCTTTCTAAAGAGTCAAAACCTCAGATCATGTTTAGGGTTGCTCCTCATCCCTTAAAACAACAGCCTCCTCTTGGGCATCATACAAAGATGAACTCCGCCATACCAGTAGACTTGGATAGTCTAATCTCCCTTGGATCTCAAAGACATTCTCAAGTTCCCTACAAATACAGGAGAAACAAAGGTCATTTAATCAATCCCCAGTAGAGTTGAAACCCGTAGGTTCTAAAACTCAGTCTTTCATCCTAAATTTCCCCAGCTAGGGACAGGTTATCATCAGAATCTCAAGGCATCTGATACCTCAACTCTTCTGGAACCCTCAGCAAGAGTTGATTCCCCGCTTTGGACCTACCTCTGGATCACAATAATCCTCAGCAGAAGCCAGCCTCCTCTTAGGCATTGTATAATGATTTTCCTCGGTAGATCTAGCTTCAAAAAGCACTCTCTTGTTGAGTCAACCCACCATTAGCCTCAATCTTGGGCTTTGTACAAGACAGAAAAAAGCACTCTCTTGTTGAGTCAATCTTTTCAGCCTCCTCTTAGGCTTTGTATAACGATTTCCCCTAGCAGAAGTCAGCCTCCTCTTAGGCTTTGTATAAGGATTTTAAAACACTCTCTTGTTGAGTTAATTACCTTAAGGCACTCTCTTGTTGAGTTGACCCTTTTTAGCCTCCTCTTAGGCTTTGTATAATGATTTCTCCAGCTTGTTCAGCCTCAATCTCGGGCTTTGTACAAGATACACAAAGATACTCTCTTGTTGAGTCAATCACCTTCAAACACTCTCGTGTCGAGTAATCATCTCTCAGTCTCCTCTTAGGCTTTGTATAATGATCATTCTTTTCCTAAGAAAAAGTCAGCCTCAATCTTGGGCTTTGTACAAGACACCCATAAATATCTTCAGCTGAGTCAGTCAAATATTTTGTAGCCTCAATCTTGGGCTTTGTACAAGACACATATAAAATCTCCCTAAGCAAATATCTTCCTAGCCTCAATCTGGGGCTTTTGTACAAGACAAACCATACTCTCCAACAGAGTCAATCTACTTCTTTTAGCCACAATCTTGGGCTTTGAACAAGACACATAAAAACATTCCCTAATGGAATCAAAAACCCTCTTTAGCCTCAATCTTGGGCTTTGTGCAAGACAGACAAAATCTTTCCCCGAAAAAGTCAACTTTTAGCCTCCTCTTAGGCTTTGTATAATGATATCCCCCAAAGAGTCAATTCTCTTTTAGCCTCAATCTTGGGCTTTGTACAAGACACATAAATACTCTCTTGTTGAGTCAGCCTTTTCCAGCCTCCTCTTAGGCTTTGTATAAGAACTTCCCCAGTGGAGTCAATCAATCTCTTAGCTTCAACCTTGGGCTTTGATCAGGACACACAAAAACCACCATCCCCTCAGAGGAAATCAAAATCTCTCTGTAGGAAGACATTTCTCTGTATATCATACATCAAAACAGATAAATCAAACAAACCTTAATCCCAGATAACTGCTATAAGTGGCACACTTGTTGATTCAAATATCCAAGTTGTAGTCCATCTCTTATCCTTGTAAACTTCCTCTCTCATCTAATTGCTGTAATTGGCAATCCTCTGGATTATTTACATCCACGTCATTGTCCCTCTCTTAGCATGAAAGATTCCTAAGGAAAAATGGCATTGCTCAACACTGAGTTAAAGTTTTCTCCTTCAGGATAAATCCCCTATAAACGAAATTATGGCATTGCTGGATACACATATCCCAGTTAAAGTAATTCTCCTATATAATCAGTCCCCATACAGTTGTGATAAATAGACGAGATGTCTCCCTTTAGAGATGACAAATTCTCTCTCAGTCAAAACTTTAGCTTCAATCTTGGGCTTTGAACAAGACACAAATAACCTTTAGCTTCAATCTTGGGCTTTGAACAAGACACCAAAACATCTTTCCTCCCATAGAATAGGAGGAACTACGATTGCTCTGACTTCCCTGTTTATCTTTAACGGGAATACGTAGGCATAAGATTGTGAAATCTTAGCGAGCATACCAATCAAAAAACTTTAGGTCCAATACATTCACACACATACCAAAAACATCGGCAAGCCCGAATAACAAGAAAAATACTCTCTCTCACAAACATCCCCACAAAGAAGAAACTTTCCCATTTACAGATAAACACCATCAAGTACAAAGCAGAACCTAATGCTAATCAACCTGTGGATAACCACATATAGGATGGGTAATTGACAACTCCCCATTGTATAACCTGACCCCGAACTCCCCAATCTCTTTAAGCGTTTGTTCAGTTAAACATTCGCGTGCAAGGTTAGTTTTAGATAGCTTCCCTTTCCCTTCCAGCTTCACGGGATAAATAAGAAATCAGAAAGTAGCACCCCACTCCTACCATTGTGGTGAGGAGAAACCCATGGTGATAAGGTGGTCGCGTCACCGACAAAAATCGCACGCTACACATCGAAACCACTATCAGGGTTCGGGAGTCGGTTACGCAAGGGAAATGTATTAGCACCCCTTACGTCCGTTGTACTAAACGGGAACTGTTAGGTTAGTTTTGCGTGTTAGTGTTTCTTTAAAAATTAGGTTTCTCGAGTTTATTAAGGGAAAGAAAAAGAGGGAAGGACCTAAAAAGGTTTTTATTACTAAGGGACCTGATAAGATTTGGCAATTCTGCTCCACGTATCTCAAAAGAGAAATCAAGGCACACATAGTTTTGGGTAAAAAAAGTTTGTTTGTTGGTCGATTTTAGCGAAAGCTATCTTGTATTAATTAACGTAAAATATTGTTTTCCCAAAACAGGTGAGGAGCGGACGTTTACACCACATTGAATGGATTTACAAATCACATTCACGCCACTTATCTCAACTCAACTGTTGTGGATGAAGCTTTGATTTACATCATCTTAAGGCAGAATGTCTTTCGTTTCTGAAAAGGTTTTTGGTTGTTCAAAAAGGAAAAAAGGTTTGAATTGGTTTGATGTATTTTAGATTGAAAAGAAGATTGTTTTTTATTAGGATTGCATTAAAGACTATGCGTAGAGGTGAATATTTCAAACTACCAAGCCAAGTGTCTTGTGTTCAAAATACTCAGAGTGAGGGTAGGAAAGCTCCATTCTCACTCCTTCTCCATCACTTAAGGCTCATACACACAACCCTAATCATATTTTATTGTGTTTTTGAATTTATTGAAAAAAATGCCACTTGACGTTGGTTAAAGGGTTTTATTCATGATTACGAAAAGGTTTAAGTGGAGAAAGGGAAAGGTTGATGGCGACGCATGAAGCGATTGACTTAGAAGTTAGGTATGGATTAATGAATGGATCAAGTTTTTGACTTACCTTGCAAAATGGTTTGAAAATGATTTGTGTAAGGTTGAATCGATGGTTAAAAATGATGGATACGAATAGTAGCACGAAGGGTGCAAATTGGATCGCAAAGGGGTGCGAATTCAAATGTAGCGACATGAACTCAAACACAAGGCGTAAATCAAACGCCACAAGATCCGAATTTACATATGAATGATAAAAAAAATGCAAAAATACAAGAGCATACACAATATTTACATCACATATCCACAACAAATGAATCGAAAAAAATAAAGCAAAAAGAAAAGTGCACGGATTAAAATCATGACGCAAAGACGCGAATCAAAGTCGCGTATGCGAAGACGTGCAAAGGCTACCATAAGAAATTAAATCCGATCTAAACATAACGATGTTGGATTGTGGAAAAGTAGCACAAATCAAAATATGCAATTTGCTAACGCGTTGTTGACTAGACTTTCGACATTCATTAATGTTGGAAGAAAGATGAGAGGTTTTGAGGTCATGAAGGTGAGAAAAATACACAAGAAGGGGGGTTGAATTGTGTTTTGCAAAAGTTAGATTTGCTTTTGAAGCGGAGTTCAGATTCTAGAACTGAATTTAGAATCTGATAAGGTGCAACGGAAATAAAGACAGAAGTAAAGTAAAATAGCAAAGAACACACAATAGTTATCCTGGTTCCTCTCCCAACTGAGAGTACTCCAGTCCCCTTGCCAAGCAAGAGATTTTCCACTAAAAACAACTGGATTACACTTGCTTATACACACTTGTATAAGAATTTTTCTTTTTTCTTAGACCACTGTCCAAGACTTCCTCTGCTTAAAGCTCGTGTCTAAGACTTCACTTTGCTCAATCACCTCCTGATCGAGACTTCTCTTGCTTAGATCACCTGCCTAGGACTTCACCTTCCTTAGAGCTCGTGTCTAAGACTTCAACCTTGCTTAGAGCTCGTGTCTAAGACTTCAACCTTATTTAGAGCTCGTGTCTAAGACTTCAACCTTACTTAGAACTCGTGTCTAAGACTTTAACCTTGGTTAGAGCTCGTGTTTAAGACTTTAATCTAAACAGCTAGTTTAGAGAAGGAATAAATTACAAAAGATAAACACTTGGTAAAATATTAGAGGTGTTTAAATGATACAACACATTATTACAAATATTCTTAATCAACACAAGAGTTAAAACTCTTAGCAGACTTAGCTTTTCTGAAAGTAGTGTGTGTATGTCTTAGTTGTAATTACAACGTTATTTCTTAATTGATCTTCGAATCTTCAGCTCCTTTTTAATAAAGACGTTGGAGATCTTCAATGGCTACAAACAGAACCAAATCTTCTAGTACATATTCTTTTACAATGAAGCAAGTGTTGGGACTTTCAGTCACAAGAGTATCGTTGAAACAAGGCATTTGTCCTGAGGATACGACTCTGATTCAAGTACAACACAACCTGTAGAAGATAATGTCAATAAATCTTGAGTCCTGTGTTAGCAGAACTGATATGACATTACTCAGCATCAGAGGCAGCATAACACGCTTATGAGCTGGAGTGTATTAGCAACAGCTTTTCTGATCAGACGTCCTTGAAAGAGTGTGACCAGAACTGAACCAAAGCCATTTTAGTGTCAGAACTAGTTCCATCAAGTAAATATAATTATGCACACACAAACTGGCTAGTTAGAGATCCTAGTTGTTTTTTAAATACTTTGTTATCATCAAAACCTTGGAGGATTCATGGCATGAACCAAATAGGATTGCTAACCACATTCGGAACCATTATTAGCCTAAAATACTCAATTCATTCTCCCTCTTTGTCATCAATCATAAAGAGAAAAGAAGAAATACTTTAGAGAGAATAACAGTTTATTATCAAAGAAAGTCATTCTGACCTCTGTACTCTAGGCTTTAGAATGTTCACCATAAAATGGTACCAGACTTTTGCCATAAGAGAAAGAGTAGAATAACCTTCAGAATGGCCTTTGTTACCATAGATGATACGTAAATCACTTTCTGAGCTGTTACAGCAGACAGAATCAGACAATTATTTTGCTCATTCTGATGAATATGAGCATTGGCCCAAAAGGTCTTTCACATAACTTTTTTTTTTAAAAAAATGTGAAGAAGTAATTGCCGTCAATTCATTAACAAGAAGTTGTAAGTTTCTTTTTAGAAAATCTAGATAAAAAACATTCTTCCTTAATGAGGACATTTTGAAGAAGAAGTATTAGGATGAAGAATTGAATTCACGGAATTATCTTATGTAGAAGACAATCTATGAAAAGAAAAAAAAATTGCTTAGCAACATATCACATAAAATGCTAGAATTTAAGCAAGTATGTAATAAAATGTTTGGACGACCTTAAGTCTGAATAAAAACAAGTTAAAATCTTTGTCAGAACACTCCCCTTTTAATGAACCAAACTTTTTAGAGTAGATTCAGAAAATTAGAGTATTAAAACAAGGATTTTATTTTATAAGAACTTAAGAATTAGTCCAATAGTTAACTCAAAGCACATAGCAAAGAGTTAACTTGTCACTGTATGCTTTAAATAAAGCAGTCAAGGAAGAAAGATATCCTGTGATCCCTATTCAGACTTAAAAACCATACTTAATAAACTATCGTAAGTAATTCAACTGACTACTAACAGATTCCAACGAACATTCCAATACACCATTCAGAGAACACGCATATATTCTACGAGATAGACCATGTTTAAATTTTTCTTAATGAAATCAAATTGAATGATGGCCAGGGGTTTTGTAAATATATCATCCCATTGATGTTCAGAATCAATGAACTAAATATCTATTACACCTTTCTGAACATAATCCCTTATAAAGTGATATTTGATTTCAATATGCTTAGTTCTAGAATGCTGAATTGGATTCTTTGTTAGACAGATAACAGTAGTATTATCATAGAAGATTGGAATTTTGTTTCCAAGAATATGATATTCTTCAAGTTGATATTTCATCCAGAGTAGCTAAGTGCAGCAATTAGCAACTGAGATGTATTTTGCTTCTACTGTGGACAAAGCAATAGTTGCATGTCTTCTACTACCCCAAGAGATAAGGTTTTCACCTAAAAATTGACTGGAACCACTAGTGGATTTCCTTCCAATTCTATCTCCAGCATAGTCAGCGTCACAGAATGCAACTAGTTTTTAATCTAAGGACTTTTTATATAGGATTCAATCTTGCACATAAATAAACACTGAACAAGATATCGGGTCTAGAAGCAGTGAGATAGAGTAAGGAACCTATCATACCTCAATATTTGGTTGGATCCACTTTGGAACTGCACTCTTTAGCACCAAGGATACATGTAGGATGAATAAGAGTTGACAATACTTTGCAATCATCAAGATTAAATTGTTTCAAAAGCTCCTTTATATACTTTGTTCTAGCCAAAAATGGTTAGATACACCAAAAGTTCTAGTCTTCTACCTTAGGGAAGAGTAGACTACGCTGTCTATACTGTTTGAGTATATTTGGGGATTTGAGAGCTATACAGGTGTTGTATATTGTCTCAAGATGAATGTGTCTTGCTTAACCCTCATGTGGAGCCCCTTTTATAGCCTTTATTAGTCTTCATTTAAGGTATGCCATTAAGAGAAGTCTCTTGGCCTTCTGACGTTGCATGACCATCATTGCCATAACCCTCTCTTTATGAATGCATGCTTTGAAGACCAGGTAACTTCCGCATTGATGCGCAGCCACCGTTACAACTGTTGGTATGCCTTATTGAGTTCATGACCGACATTGGTGTCAGGTTGATGGAGTATAGTACCCGACCTCTTAATAATTCGGCTGATGGGAGTTGGGCTCACTAACCGGCCCGGGTTGTAAATGACTCTTTCCTAGCTCTTGGTGCTACTCGACCCTTCTTGCTTTCGTAGCCGAACTCACGTCTAGCCTTGGCCGACCATACAACTCGGCTCCAAATATATTTGGCATGTACATAAGCCCCCCGAGTACTATATCCGTTTACAAGGGTACAGTGCTCGGCAGTAACATGAGCCCGAATATATTTGACTGATGTGTGCTATAGGCCGGCTTCTCTTCTTAGGTCCTTACGTGTCAAAAACCATCGAACGGTCGTGTCCCCTAGTCTTCCCTAGCGTTATGATGACTTTAATGTGTCATGAGTGGCTATTCTCTAGCTTTTTTTTGAACGTTAGGCTCCTATTAAAGTCATTTTTCTCTTCCCTTTACTCCTACGCTCTTATTCTTCTTTAAACAAGTTCGTTTCAACTTCAAGCGTTCTTCATTTCAAGTATTTTTTCTTTCACTCTTGGTTTTCCTCTATTTTTTGTTAACAGAAATGATAGTCCTTAGGGAATGTGATGATGAGGGTAAGGTTATCCATAAGAGTGATGAGGATAGGAAAAGATTATGGAAAGAAAACATGCAAGAGATGATGAGTTCTATAGGGGTAGAAGAGTATATACGAGTCACAGATAAATTTTATAATGAGATTCTCACTTCTGAAAGTGACTTTGACTCTGACTCTTCAGGTTCTGTAGAATTTCTAATGGAGACTGCTGCTCCCTTCGATTATGAGGTTATGAACCATAAGAATAGTACTGCTGATGACCTGGAAATTGCTAAAATCCGATCCCTGAGGATTATATCCTCTACTGGTTCCGAGGATGATGTTATTTTGGAACCATGTGGTCCAAAGGAGAGAATGTGTATACTTCGGCCAAAAGATGTTTCTAAAGAATTTTTCTACTTCTATCCTAGTATTTTGCAAGATTTCAATATCCGTATCCCTTTTTCCGACTTCGAGGTGGACGTGTTGAAGACCGTCAATATAGTACCTTCCCATCTCCGTCCCAATAGTTGGGGATTTATAAGGCTTTTGAGAGGGTTTGTGAGGTTTTGAACATTGTTCCGACTATAGGCTTGTTCATTTCCGTCTTTGAGGTAAAAGGAGTTGATAACTGGAGCTGGGTTCAAATCAGTGGAATTCCTGGCCGAAGCTTCCTTCAGGCTTATACCTCAAATTATAAGAATTATAAAGATCGTTTCTTGAGGGTCCGATTTGGGCCGAGATGTCCACAGGTGTTATACGCCTTAGATGGACATCTGCGCTTTCCTCACTACTGAACCAAAGATCCCTTATCGGTTACTGGTTTTAACTATGACAAACTGAATGACTTGGAACTCCAATCCTTGGCCATTCTTGAATCATTCCGTATGATGAGGATTAAAGAATTTTTGTCCTTATATGACGACCGACTTCTTGCCTTTCTGGGTAATCATCATTTTTTGTTTTAAATATTTCTCTTCTTCCTTTTATTCTAACCTTATGTTGTTTGTTTGCAGACAAGATAAATGATCTGCTGTAGCCGAGCAAAATAAATTGATGCAGGCAGCTCGGGAAGCCCGGAGAGGAGCTGGGGGTGCGTCTGCATCTAAATCCGATTTAAGTAGGTTAGAGGTCCAGGCACCAAAGTGACCCAGGGGACGAGTACTAAATCCGTCCCGAGTAAAGGTGAGCCCTAACCTCTTATTCTTCCTGCTCAAGACGAGATCTCTCAAGGTGATCCGAAGAAGCTGAAGGTTCTAATGAATGAAGATATCCATCAAGCCGAAATGGAGATCAACTCCCTCATGCAAGGCCCTGGGGAGGATTCTGCATCTGGGGAATTCAAGTTTTGGTCCAATGATTTTGATGGCTTCAGATATCTGCGTGATCACCTCAATGCTACTAAGGATGTTAATAAAGTTAAATCCATTAGACAACAGAAGATTACCCAGAACCTTAGTTCCTATCTGATGAGATGTGCCGTCCTCGCCCGTGGTTTATTTGAATTATCTGATGACTCTGAAAAGATTGAGTCAAAATTTAAGGATGAAATTGCTCAGTTGAAGAGTACCCAAGAATCTCAGTCTAAGAAGCTTTCCAGCTTAGAGAAGGATTTGGCTAATGCGAGGAAGGAGAAAGAGACTTTGGAGTTGGATCACAAGTCGGCCTTAGCCCAACTTGCTGATAAATCGAAGCTATCCGAGGCCTCTAATGTCGAGCTCTTATCATCCAATAACGATCTTAAAGAATCTATGAAGATGGATCAGATTGACATTTTGTCTGCTGGTGATGAAGCTTTTGATAGAGCCAAAGATCAAGTTCTCTGTCTCCATCCTGACTTGGATTTGTCGGAGATAGATTACTTCAAGGTGGTGCAAGATGGCCGTCTTGTGGATCTTGGCGAGCTGGAGAAAGATAGCCCGGAGAGATCTCAAGGCCCGGTCACTAGTGCTGACGGGAATGCAAACCCGGCCAATAATGATGTTGCCAACGAGACTTCTTGATGTTTTCATATTTCAGTTAGTCATCTTTCTGGATGCGTTTTTAAAGTTTGGTGAGGGAGTGTGGTGTTGTCCCCCCTTATGCTAATGACTTTTTAGCCTTCGGGCTTTGTAATGTACAATGTTTGGCCCTTCTGAGGCTTTTGTTTATGTCATTTCTGTTTATCGTGTTTATTCCTTTTCAAAATAATCCCGTGCGTATATCCAGCCCCTCATGCACTAAATTAAAATAACTTAAGGTGTCCGATTATAAAGTGTCGGGTATTATTATCACCTATTTACTTTGCTTATGTTTGATTTCTAAGGCTTTTTGGATATCTCACCTCGTAGCTAATTATTATTTAAGAAGCCTTTAGCTATCGTGCGTGTATAGCCTTGACACTTTTGAGTGTCCTAGACTCTTGTAGGCTTAGGTGCCGATTACGGTATGGACTCAGGTGTCCTTGCTCCTAGTTCTTATTAGCCTTTAGCAGTTGATCATGTATGACTTTGATACTCACAAGCCCCAAGTTTCTTTTGACGTGTTTAGGCTTGGATGTTTCATCATTTTCATAGTTAATTGTCTGGCTTGTGTGCACGGAACGAGTATATACATTTATAAGCGTTTGTTCAACACGTGTACGTGGAGCATTTATGGATGACCTATGTATGCGGAGCAAGTCAACACGTTTATAGGAGTTTAATCAACCCTTCTACGCGGAGCGTTTATGGGTGACCTATGTACGCAGAGCAAGTCAACATGTTTATAGGAGTTTAATCAACCTGTGTACGCAGAGCGTTTATGGGCGACCTATGTACGCGGAGCAAGTCAACACGTTTATAGGAGTTTAATCAACCCTTGTACGCGGAGCGTTTATGGGCGACCTATGTACGCGGAGCAAGTCAACACGTTTATAGGATTTTAATTAACCCATGTACGCAGAGCGTTTATAGGCGACCTATGTACGCAGAGCAAGTTAACACGTTTATAGGAGTTTAATCAACCCTTGTACGCGGAGCGTTTATGGGCGACCTATGTACGCGGAGTAAGTCAACACGTTTATAGGTGTTTTTCGAGTTATAACTCATCATCTCCAGCCAAATACCTATAAACAGGACATAATTTTTTTTTAAGTCCAGGTGCCTCGTTAAAAACCCTTTCCCTTGCAAGGGAAAAGAGTGCAACCCGGATCCTTTATTCATTATTGAATTAAATAATATTCAGATGAAATATAGCCTAAGATTGGATACATTCCATGTGCTAGGTATTTCTACTCCCTCTAATGTTTCCAGCTTGTATGCTCCGTTGTTTAGTTTTCGAAGTACTCTGAATGGGCCTTCCCAGTTGGGGGTGAGCTTTCCCTTGTTTTTTGGGTCTTTGATTTTCTTCAAGACCAGGTCACCTTCTCGGGACTCCCTCTGTCGGACCTTCAGGTTGTATCTTCTTGCCAACCTTTGTTTTGCAGTGACTTCTTTGATCCGTGCTGTCTCTCTGACCTCATCTATCTAGTCAGCCGAGATGTTCAAATTATCCATGTTGGCGACTTCATCAAAGTGATCACGCCTCCAAGTCAGGGTGTTGATTTCCACTGGTATCATTGCATCAGGTCCATACACCATCCTGAAGGGTGTCTCTTGAGTAGTAGAATGTGGTGTAGTGTGGTATGACCACAAGATCTCAGGTAAGTACTCAACCCACATTCCTTTTGCTTCCTCCAGCTTTTTTTTATTCCGACTAGGATAACCTTGTTGGCAGCTTCTGCTTGGCCTTTGGTTTGGGGGTGTTCCACAGATGTGAACCTGCTTTTTATTCCACAATCCTTGCAGAAGTCTATGATGGAAGTGTTAGCAAATTGGGCTCCATTGTCTGAGACTATGATTCCCGGCAAACCAAACCGGCATATGATATTCCTCCAATAAAATTTGCGAACCCTCTCGGCAGATATCTGAGCAACAACCTTGGCTTCCAACCATTTTGTGAAATAGTCAACTGCAACGATTAGGAACTTGAGTTGTCCTGAAGAAACAGGGAATGGTCCTAGGATGTCTGATCCCCACTGATGAAATGACAATGAGGATGAAATCAAATGGAGTGACTCAGCTGGTAAATGTTTAAATGGAGCGAATACTTGGCACTTTTCACACTTGCTAACGTACTCGATGCAATCTCGCATCATATGCGGCCAGTAGTACCCGACTTTTAGGATTTTTCTGGATAGTGCTCTCCCACTGATGTGGCTACCACAGGCTCCCTCGTGGACCTCTTTAATTACCAGTTCAATCTCAGGCTCTGACACACATCTGACCATATGTGTTGACCTACCCATTTTGTACAGCGTGTCCGAGATTATGACGTATCGGGAAGCTATCCTTTTAATCTTCTGGGCTTCATTGACATCTTCAAGTAATATTTCCTGGGTCAGATAGTTGATGATGGGTCTTATCCATCCTTGGACATCCTCTATTCTTAATACTTCTTCTGATTGAATGTTGGGTACTTCGAGAACTTCTTGGATCACAGTTTTGTTCATTCCTGAATTCTTTGAGCTTGCTAATCGGGCTAGGAGGCCGGCCCGGGCATTGTCTTCTCTTGGGATGTGGACGACTTTGAATTCTGATAACGCTTTGGATATTCCTGAAGCTTTCTGAAGGTACTTTATCAGGGTGGAATCCTTCGTCTGGTACTCGTTCTTTATCTGTTCGACCACTAGCTGGGAGTCGGTCTTCACTAATAAGTTGTTACTCCGACCTCTCTCGCCAATTTCATTCCAGCAATCAAAGCTTCATACTTTTCTTGGTTATTGCTAACCTGAAAATTGAAACATAAAGAGTATTCTAATGTTAGATCTCTGGGTCCTTCTCGGCTCCGCTTCCTTTGAGATTTGAAGATCCATCCACACAGAGGATCCATCTTTTTGAGAGCTCTTCTCCAGCTAGCGCACTTAATTCTACCACAAAATTGGCCAGTGTCTGTGACTTGATACTAGTTCTGGGCACAAAGTTGATGTCATAATCGGAGAGCTCTACTGCCCACTTGACCATCCTTCTTGCTATGTCGTGCTTTTTCAGTATTTGTTTGATTGGGTAATTCGTCTTCACTATGATGGGGTGACCTTGAAAATAATGTCTCAGCTTCTGGGCTGTGATAACTACTGCCAGCGCCAGACGTTCAATCTTCTGGTACCTTAGCTCTGCCCCTTTTAAAACTTTGCTGATAAAGTACACAGGTCGCTCTCTGTCTTCTCCATCTTGTACTAAAACTGAGCTCAGGGCGTTATCCATGACCGACAAGTATAAGACCAAAGGTGTGTTTTCTTTGAGCCTTACTAGGATAGGAGGCGAGGACAGAAAGCGCTTTACTTCTTGAAAGGCTTCTTCGCATGCCTCTGTCCATTCAAACATCTTATACTTTCTAATAGAGGCAAAAAAGTGTATTGATTTGTCTCATGCACATGATAAAAATCGTGACAATGCGGCTAGTCTCCCGGTCAGCTGTTGGACGTCATTTTTCATGGTTGGACTTCTCATATCTATTATAGCCTGGCATTTGTCCGGGTTCGCTTCGATTCCCCGCCTAGTGAGCGTAAATCCGAGGAACTTTCTGACTTGCACCCTAAAGGTACACTTGTCCGGGTTCACTCTCATGTTGTAGCTTTTTTTGGATCCAAAGGTTTCTATTAAATTCTTTACATGAGACCAGTTTACGCTTGTCTTGATAACTATGTCATCCATATAGACCTCCAGATTTTGACCTATCTGAGTAGCGAACACCTTATCCATTAGCCTCTAGCAAGTAGCCCCAGCATTTTTGAGTCCAAAAGGCATGACCTCATAATAGTAGTTGCTCTGATGGGTCATGAAGGCAGTTTTTGGTGCATCTAATGGATTCATCCAGATCTGATTTGAAGGCTCTGCAGATTTGAGCAAATTTTTGGTAAAACAAGATGTCGAATACAATGTTCCAACATGAAGAAGTCTGGTGAAAAAAGACTTGTCAGACATGATGTCCTAACGTATGTCTCGACATCTTAACCTGATATAGCAGGTTATTGCTAATCTGGTCCAAGATTTAAGGAGCAATCAGAACGTGGATCAAGGAAGAAATCAACAAAAGATTTAAAGCCCAAAGAATCAGAAGATCATAAAAGAAGACCAAAACCTAGGACTGAAGAACCAAACCTATTGTAACACTTTTGTATAGTAAAAAATAGGGTTTAGGGTTTTGAGAGTCGTAGGCTTTCTTGTGTTGTAAGTCTCCCTCTGTATCAATTTGATACATCGTGGAAGACATAGATACTTGTACAGATTCAGAAACACGTAGGTAATGAATCGTGTATTGTTCTTGGATGAAGCTTTTAAGAAAATCCGAGTTAGCTTGTTAGTCAAGAATGCTTGACTGAACTTTGTATTGAAAGGGGTGTCTTTCAAGTAGGATGATACAGTTATTGTGACTATAACTGTTAGATAATCACAGGTTATGATTTGGGGAGTGAGATGGGTTTCTCTTATCTAGGATGGAGTTCTTAGATAAAGTTTTCATTGGGTATTGATAGGTGGACCAGAGGTTGTTTACTGTAAACCAGCGGTTGTTTAAATAAAACTATACTACTGATAGTGGATTCTTCCTTCTGACTTAGTATGCCCCCAGATGTAGGTGATTTGCACCAAACTGGGTTATCATATTCTGTGTTGTTGATCATTCTGCAATTTTCAGTTCAGTTTTGATTAACATGTTGTAACAGATGTCGTAACATATGTCTTGCTGTTGTTACTAATATTCTAAATATCAGTTTGTTTGTTCTGCTTTTGTTTTAAAGTGTGCCAAGAACAATGTCTTGACATTTGTTAGGACATCTGCTATCTGCTATGCCAGAATTTCAATTGGTATCAGAGCAGGCATCCTGACTGTTTCTGGATGAGATCTTGGGAGATACTTTCTGGAATTTTAAACAAGGAAGAGTTTGGAGATTATATCATTCACCTAGAAATACTCAAGGGTATTAATGGATGGGATGGATGTTCTGGATCGAAGGTAACAACTACAGGTGGTTGTTCATGTTTTTCTGAGGAGTTTCTACAACAATTAATGAGGAGTGGTTAGTTCTCTTGTGTGGTGTCTTATAAGATGTTCTAACGTCTTATTAGGGCATGTTGAAGATGTTCCTTGGTGGTCCCGCTGCATATGTTTCTGATGGAAGAACTCTGGTATTTATGGGATTTTGGAGTTGTGACAAAAGAAAGATGGTGGAAGATCTTGACTATTGGCTTCTTTTCTTGAAGATATTAACATCTGTGAAAGTTCTAGTCATTCTAAAGTCGGGAGCAATGGAATGGAGAGAGTTGTTGGTTGATTTCTGTCATGTTGACTTGATACTTGGAGGTTTGGTTCCAACTTGTATCTTGAAGTCATTTTGAAGAGAAGGTGAGATGAGATCGTGTTTATCAAAGTTCATGACCTATGAATTTGGTAAATGTTCTTTTCGACAAAGTTGCCAAAGATACTTGAGTTTTCACTTAAGTCCACTCATAAAGGCATCTCTGGTTGTGGTTGAAGAGCTCTTTCAGAAGGATAATTTGTTCTTATGTTGAAGATGGATTACTGAAGATATCTGGTGCTGATGGATGTTATTCAACTTGGAGATAATGAGAGGTGATTTATTTTCACCATTCATGATTTACAAGGATTCTATTAGCAAAGGAAAGTCATAGGCAGGTTGAGTCAAGGGTGGCAGACTTAAAGTCTCAACATGCTGTTTAACTAGAAAGATGTTGACGCAATTGTGTTAATATCTGGTAGATCTTATATCCTACAGGATGTATGGTTTTGAGGACAAGGATTTGAGATCAATTTCTATCAGTGGAATTTACAAATATTTAATTGATTATCCTTGTATGTTGGAGTACAAGATCACTGGTGACAAGTTAGTACATCAGGAAGTACAACATCTCTTGTTGCATCTGCTCAAGGATATGTTCTTTGGAGAATGGGTACAGTCAAGGTAAGGAACTGGTGTTCTATCAAATGTTGAAACATCTTGATAGTGGAGTATGTCCAGAAGCCTGTTGATTCAAGGAGTGAATCTCAGGAGCAAAGGAGTTGTAGATGATGATCTTGGTACCATACACATGTGTGTGGTAGGATCGGTCTTTATTACAAGGCATGTATTCAGACTAGAAAGTTTCGTGGCAGGAAGCTTGACTAGAATGTAGTACTGTTGGAAGTGAAGATGAATATAATTCTCTTGGTTCAGTTTATTTCTGACCTAGGAGTATTGAAGTACAGCAGGTGTGTTCCAGTTCTTACTAGAAGCATCTGATCTTTATCTGAAAGTTTCCTGGCAAGAGACTTGTCCAAAATATGGTGCTGGTGATAGTACTACTTGGGTCAGTTTATTTCTGATCTAGGTGCAGAGGAGCATGTGAACTTGCTCATCTTGGAGGTCAAGAATAAGTGGAAGTTATCTCTGACTTTCTGCAGAAGTCTGTACTTAAGGAAGATGGGATTCCTTTTATAAAGATCTTGTGTGACTAATCTCTTCTAAAGAATCAAGCTTTGGCAGGTTTGGGATGTCTGAAGATGAGGTGAGTGTTGCAGTACAACATAGCAGGATGGAGGTTGTCTACTCTAACTTGATATCATTGATCAAGTTTATGAGAACATGGAACTCTTATTTTGTTATAGGGAGGAAGTTCTTCTAAGTGGCAGAAGGAAGAGCTGAATTCTTCAGCTGGATGTCTGATCAGATGTTGTGACATCTAGCAGAAACTTCAGGGTCTTAGTTGATGTTGTGGTGCATCATCGTAAGATAAGTTGATCTTCTCAGAAATAAATGGAATTAACGCTTCAAAAAGGTCTATCTTATGCAGTTTGCGGGAGCTGCAAGAAGGAGTAGATGTTACATGTCTGAATCTTGGAGTATCTAAGATGGCTTGCTATGGAGTAAGTG
Organism: Lathyrus tuberosus; assembly: GCA_022829125.1. Lineage (NCBI taxonomy): Eukaryota > Viridiplantae > Streptophyta > Magnoliopsida > Fabales > Fabaceae > Lathyrus > Lathyrus tuberosus. The sequence continues at coordinate 2,834,638 of JALAZF010000423.1, forward strand.
GATTGTGTAACTTGAAGATTAGGTTTCATTGGTGGATAAGAAGATGTTCTGGAACTCTGAAGAAAGCTGAGATTAATCAAACAGTGGCATTTGGTTGATCTCTATCGTGCATTCAAGCAGGGGGCTTGGAACTAATTACTCTTGTGCAGAAGGGTAGTTGGTTGAAAATCAAAGGGGGTTCTGGATCTGTTCATATCTTGGAGCTTGTGGTAGAAGCTCTAAGTTGCTTATTGAAGATTACCTTCTTTTGGGAGTTGAATGAGAGTTTATTTCTCTCTTTTGGTTGTCTGAAGTTCTTATTAATCAATTTGGATGAGTTGTGTTCTCTAGAGATCTTTAGTTGGATTACTATGCAGATAGTAAGTCCAGTGGTAATTATATCAAAAACCATAGTGTATAGTGTCTGTGATACGATCAAGATGTCCTAACTGATATTAGAACATCATCATGGTTTCTGAACTTGGAGTTCAGATTGTGGAAGCTGATATTCACCAGTTGAATAAGAAGTGTTCTATCTTATCATATGGGAGAATGATAAATTGAAGACTGTCTTGGATCATGGGGTGTTTATCTAGAAGACTGAATTTTTCTGAGGTCAGAATGCTTGTGGAGAGGTGATTTCTTCTGCTACAACTCATGCTAGAGAGAAGTGGATCAGTTTGGTGCTTGTGAAGCCAGTAAGCTGAGGATCTCTGGGGCATGTGTTTGATGTCCTTCAAGTGTGAAGAACATCTGGGCAAGCTAGCAAACTAAGGGGCTCTGTATGTCTCTTTGAGGAATATGAAGCATTCCATATTCAATTGGATTGTATCTCAAGGAACAAGGATATCTATGGCTGTAAAATTCAAGGTGGATTTGTACAGGGGATGGATGGTTTCTAGATGAGAGGGATCAATGATGATTTTGGTCTCAATCCAAGAGTTTGTTGGTTGTGGTACAAGGATGTGGTCCTGGTACTTTCTCACTATATGATCATGAAGTTGTCATGGGGTGTCATGTGGTGATTCTGAGGTGTTTCTTGTTGAAGGAGCATCATTTGTGAAAGATAGGGGGAGAACTTCTGTCTGTTAAATGTACTAGTATAGTACATGGATTGCTTGAGGATCAGGCATTAGGTGAATGCGTTCAGCAAGTGTGTTGAACAGAGGGTGAGCTCTTGAAGACATGAAGATGCGTCTTATGTTTTCCATTCATTTAAGGTGTTCTTCTTGAAAAGGAGCACTGGTTATCTTAGTGCAGTTGCTTATCAAGATTGTTTGTGGTTTTAAGCAGTTTGTGATAGAATGCCTCAGATGAGGATGTAATGTCAGACGAGATGTCGTGACATTACGCTACTGGTATAAGTTCTAGGTGGACTTATCAGGTTGTTCTGATTCTGTCATTGGGTATCAATGGACTGAATCAGAGTGATACAAGTATCTTGGGAGTCTTTGCTGCTAACTGGGAGTTATTTAGAGAAATGTCTCAACATCTTGGTCAGTAATTCTTGGTCTTCTGGTTGAAAGGATTATTCTAGGGGCTCATCAAAAGGGACGGTGACCATGCTTTAGATGGACTAAACAAGTCTGACAAGGCATCAAGACATTATTTAGGACATGTGGGTGCGTCCTAATTGGCTGTTTTGGACGGTGGAAAGTGTGTCTTAGAGAAGGCGTGTTAAGCATGTGTCTTGATGCAAGTGCATTCTTTGGACAGTTTATCATAAAGTTGAAACAGTCAAACTCTAGCTGGACGGTGCATAGTCATTTATGTTAAATTTACCTACCTAAATTTATTTCTCCATTTGAATTGTTCAGCGGTAACTTCTATGGACTTTAATTTTCAAGAAAAATTGTTTGGGTATTTAAAGGAGGAGTATGCTTCTAGTTTTCCAAGTTCTTGTTCTGGGTGGCTTCGTCATGGCTTTTGTCCGGGTCTGGGTAAGTACCATGTGAGTATGGAACTGTGTTGGCTACTTTTGCCAATTTTTGGCTAAAAGGGGGGATAAAGGGTGTGTATTCATCTAAGTTGTGTGTTGGTTCTTACAACACATAACTGATATTCTTCTTGGTGAGGAGTTCATTCTTGCAGGTTGCGTTTTGCAAGGATGTTGGATGGAATGTTCTAACATCTTTGAGTCTTTCCCTTGTTCCTTGTGATCTGAGTTATGAACCAGGTTGTGTTTTGTGACCTGAGTTACATACTCTATAGACTCTGTGTTACGTATGATACATCTGTTTCTTCTTAAGCTCTTTCTGGATCTTCTTATGGGCTCTCTTATGCCCCTTAAGAGGAAGATTTATCCCTCCGTGGAAAGTATAGGTTTGAGGGGGAGTGTGTTGTATACTCTTCCTCATGTACACCAACAGACAACTAGGAATTTCAGGGGTGAAAAGGAGTCTCAGAGGTGTTCCAATCATATCCACCAAACGCCGGACTTTCTTTTTATACCGAAGGAGTTTTAACCAAAAATTTGTCAAAAGGGGGAGATTGAAGGCTCTGCAGATTTAAGCAAATTTTTGGTAAAACAAGATGTCGAATACAATGTTCCAACATGAAGAAGTCTGGTGAAAGAAGACTTGTCATACATGATGTCCTAAGGTATGTCTCGACATCTTGACCTGCTATAATAGGTTGTTGCTAATCTGGTCCAAGATTTAAGGAGCAATCAGAATGTGGATCAAGGACGAAATCAACAAAAGATTTGAAGCCCAAAGAAGTAGAAGATTATAAAAGAAGACCAAGACCTAGGACTGAAGAACCAAACCTATTGTAACACTTTTGTAAAGTAAAAAATATGGTTTAGGGTTTTGAGAGTCATAGGCTTTCTTGTATTGTAAGTCTCCCTCTGTATCGATTTGATACATTGTGGAAGACATAGATACTTGTACAGATTCAGAAACCTGTAGGTAATGAATCGTGCATTGTTCTTGGATGAAGATTTTAAGCAAATCCGAGTTAGCTTGTTAGTCAAGAATGCTTGACTGAACTTTGTATTGAAAGGGGTGTCTTTCAAGTAAGATGATACAGTTATTGTGACTATAACTGTTAGATAATCACAGGTTGTGATTTAGGGAGTGAGATGGGTTTCTCTTATCTAGGATGGAGTTCTTAGATAAAGTTTTAATTGGGTAGTGATAGGTAAAGCAGAGGTTGTTTACTGTAAACCAGAGGTTGTTTACTGTAAACCAGCGGTTGTTTACATAGAACTATACTACTGATAATGGATTCTTCTTCCTGGCTTGGTATGCCCCCAGATGTAGGTGATTTGCACCGAACTGGGTTATCATATTCTGTGTTGTTTATCACTCTTCAATTTACAGTTCAATTTTGATTAACATGTTGTAACAGATGTCGTAACATCTGTCTTGTTGCTGATATTGATATTCTAAATATCAGTTTGTTTGTTTTGCTCTTATTTTAAAGTGTACAGAGAATAATTTCTTGACATGTGTTAGGACATCTGCTATCTGCTATGCTAGAATTTCATGATTGTACCCAGAGTATGCATCCATAAAGCTGAGAAAACGGAACCCAGACATAGCATCTATCAGCCGGTCAATGTTTAATAGTGGATACGGATCTTTAGGACACACCTTGTTATTTTCCATTTCCCGGATTTCTTCTTTACCATCACCACGTTTGATAACCAGGTCCGATACTTGATCTTCTTGATGAACCCAGCTTGAACAGCTTCTCGACTTCTTCTGCAATTACTTTCCTCTTTTCATCACCACCTTTTCTTTTACTTTGGGAAACTGGCTTGATATCTGGATGGATTGCTAAGTGATGGCACATGAAATTGGGATCTATCCCTGGCATGTCTGAAGGCTTCCAGGCGAAAAGATCCACATTGTCTTTTAGTGTTTGGAAGATCTTTTTCTCCTCTTCGGGGGACAAGTTGACTCCGATGTGTGTAACATGGGATGGTAGATGCCCAATCTGGACTTGCTTTGTTTCTTCGTTTGGCACTATGTTGTCTTCAACTGAATCATCACGTGGGTCTATGTCGACCAGGTGAACTTTGAGGGTATTCTTGGGATCTACTTCTCCTGCTAGTTCCTTTCTTTTCAACTTCAAGCTATCTTTATAACACTTTCTCGCCAGCCCCTGGTCGCCTTTGACAATACCAACCCGACCATCTCCGAGTGGGAATTTCATGGTCAAATACAGAGTTGAAAGCGAAGCTTCCAGGGCGTTGAATGATGGCCGACCTATAATGATGTTATAGGGTGAAGCAGCATTGACTATCAAGTACCTCACTTGAACGATCTTCGTATTAGCCGTGTTACCAAAGGTGGTCGGCAATGCTAGATGCCCGAGCGCCTGCACCTGTTCTCCTGAGAATCCTACTAGACTGCATTTGAATGGTAATAACTCGGTCGAATCAAGCCCCATTCCTCTGAAAGCATCCCAATACAGTACGTCGACTGAGCTTTCGGGGTCTATCAATAACCTTTTCACGCTCCAATCTCTTATTTGTACTTTAATAACCATAGGATTATTTTCTTGAGCTAGGACTCCTATGGCGTCTTGTGTGGAGAATACAGTGTCTAAGTTACCTTCCAGTTTCTCTGGGGATCTTTGGTCGGTATGCATGACTGTCCTAGCATATCGCTTTCTGGCTGAACTTGTTTCTCCACCACCAGCAAACCCTCTGGAGATGGTGTTTAGCGTGTGTCGAGCTGTCTTTATCTCGTGACCCTCTTCGACATCTGAACTCTTCTCCCGAGCTGACTTTTCTTGTCTCGGGTCGTCTCAACGGGGACTTCTCTTGTTATTTTGTGGTCGAGAATCTCTCACATACGCCAAGAGATGACCTATCTGGATTAGAGCTTCAATTTCTTTTTTCAGCTGTTGACAGTCCTCGGCGTGGTGTCCCCGTACATGGTGGTAATTACACCAAGCCTCAGGTTGCCTTCCCTTGATAGCGTTGGATCTTTTGGGACGATGAGGCTCCGGTAATAGGTTCATATGGCCGACTTCTTTAAGGATATCTCCCCTGCTTGCATTCAATGGGGTGAGGTCTCTGTCCGGCTCATATGACTGTTTGTATGGTCTGGGAGCATGTCGCTCGCGCGTAGCTCCCCGAGGATGCTCCTTTCTCCTGTTCAATGCCTCTTCCTTGCTCTTTGTCTTTTCACTACTATCTCGGGCTCTTTTCTCTTGGTTACTTTCTTCTCCTTTGATGTAGCACTCAGCCGAGTAGTGATCTTGTCCATGCTGATAATCGGCTTCTGGGCTAACGACTCATTGAACTGTCTGGCTCGTAATCCATGTTGAAAAGCTCCCACAAATAGTTCCTGGTTTGGATGAGATACTTTGAGGGTTTCCTCATTGAATCGAGCCAGGTACTCACATAGTGATTTTGATTATTTCTGTCGAACACTGAACAGTGTGGTAGTAGACACCTTACGGCGCTTGCTTGCCGAGAAGTGTTGTACTAACTTATTATTCAAGTCTTGGTAGCTTATGATGGAGAGCCGAGGAAGGCTCATATACCATTTTAGAGCTACATCCTTAAAGTTACCGGCCATGAGTTTGCACTTCAGTGAATCCGAAGGGGCAACTATGGCCATCTGATTGTTAATGGCAATAACATGCTCCTAAGGATCCGTCTTCCCATCATAGGAGGTTAGTGATGGTTCTTTGAAGTTTTCTGGGACATGGTCGTCCCATATCTCTTGAGAAAGAGGTAGTGGCTTGAGAACCTCCTCCTCACAGTCGCCGTCAGCCTGACTTTGTTGTTACAGAACTTGTATGCTGTCTTGTAACGTCTCATTATGCTGACGCATGGTCTCCATCATGGCTAGCAGTTGAGCCATGACTAGAGGATCTCCTTCAGAAGACATGTTATTAGTGTAAGGTGTGGCCTGGGAGAATTTTACTTAGGCCCCACGATGGGCGCCAAATGGTCTAGCCAAAAATGATTAGATACACCAAAAGTGCTAGTCTTCTAACTTAGGGCAGAGAAGACTACGTTGTCTATACTGTTTTAGCATATTTGGGGATTTGAGAGCTATACAGGTGCTGTATATTGTCTCAAGATGAATGCGTCTTGCTTAACCCTCATGTGGGAGCCCCTTTTATAGTCTTTATCAGTCTTCATTTAAGGCATGCCATTAAGAGAAGTCTCTTGGCCTTCTGACGTTGCATGGCCATCATTGCCGTAACTCCTCTCCATAAATGCATGCTTTGAAGACCATGTAACGTCCACATTGATGCGCCGCCACCGTTATAACTGTTGGTGTGCCTTATTGAGTTCATGACTGGCATTAGTGTCAGTTTGACGGAGTATAGTACCCGACCTCTTAAGAATTTGGCTGATGGGAGTCGGCCTCACTAACCGGCCCGGTTGTAAATGACTCTTGCCTAGCTCTTGGTGCTACTCGACCCTTCTTGCTTTCGTAGCCGAACTCACGTCTAGCCTTGGCCGACTATACAACTTGGCTCCTAATATATTTGGCATGTACATACTTAGACTGGTGAATGTAAATACCTTCAGACTTCTGATTGATATGAATACCAAGAAAGTATTTTAATTCACCCATCATGCTCATCTCAAATTCAATATGCATAATCTTAGAAAACTCTTGACAAAGAGATGCATTAGTGGAACCAAAAATTAAGTCATCAACATAAATTTGAACAATCAAGATTTCTTCCTTCAAAGTTTTCCTGAAAAGTGTAGTGTCAACCTTTCCTTTAACAAAACCATTTTTAAGCAAAAAATTACTCAATATTTCATACCAAGCCCTTGGAGCTTATTTAAGACCATAAAGTGATTTTTTAAGCTTGTAGACATGATTTGGATGATTTAAATCAATAAATCCTGGAGGTTGTTTGACATACAGTTCTTCAGTAATGATTCCATTTAGAAAAGCACTTTTCTCGTCCATTTCATAGAGAATTATGTCATGGTTGATGGCATATGAGAGAAGTAGTCTTATGGATTCTAACCTTGCAACAGGAGCAAAGGTTTCAAAGAAGTTTATTCCCTCCTGCTGACTATAGCCTTGAGCCACAAGTCTAGCTTTATTTCTAACAACTTCACCAAGTTTGTTAAGTTCTTCTGAAGACCCACTTGGTCCCAATGATGTTTTTTCTCTTGTTGTCTTGGAACAAGATCCCACACATCATTTCTTTGAAACTAATTGAGTTCATCTTGCATATCCAAGATCTAACCATTATCAGTTAAGGCATCATCAACAGAACAAGGTTAAAATAGAGAAATAAGTCCGATCATTGAGTGATCATTTCTGAAGGCAGATCGGGTTCTCAATGGTTCTTCCTTATTACCAATGATTAGTTCTTCTGGATGAGATGCTTTATACTTAAATGATCTTTTAGGTTGAACAGAGGCTTGTGAGCCATTATGAGCAATCACTAAATCAGTTGAAGAAGGACCAGTTGGAGTAACTTCAGTTTCTGCAGCTTCTGGTATGACTTCAGATATAGTGACAGATTCTGGATCATTATCCACTACATATTTTTATTTAGGGGCGTATACCACAGAATATTCTTCATGATTCTGAAATCATGCAGAGAAATAATTCTGAACCATATACTCTGACTTCTTATGGTCAGGTAAGCTGTCATCAAATTTAATGTGCATAGACTCTTCGACCATTCTAGTTTCAGAGTTGTACACTCTGTATGCTTTTGAGCATTCAAAGTATCCTAAAAAGATACCCTTTTTAGCTTTAGCATCAAATTTCTTTAGGTAGACCTTGTTATTCAAGATGTAACATGTACATCCGAATTGATGAAAATAAGAGATACTAGGTCTTCTACATTTAAATAATTCATATGATGTTTTATTCATAATTGGTCTGATATAAATTCGGTTCTGAATATAACAAGCAGTGTTAATAGCTTCTGCCCACAAGTACCTAGGGAGTTTATTTTCATGAATCATTTTCCTTTCCATTTCTTGCAGAGATATGTTCTTTCTCTCAACAACTCCATTTTGCTGTGGAGATCTGGGAGAAGAGAACTCATGGATAATTCCATGTTTTTCACAAAAGGATTCAAATGATTCATTTTCAAACTCACCTCCATGGTCACTTTTGACCTTTAGAATTTTCAATTCTTTCTCAGATTGTACTTGATTGCAGAAGGTGTTAAACACTTCATATGTTTCGTCTTTGGATTTGAGAAACTTCACCCAAGTCCATATGCTAAAATCATCAACTATGACCAAACCATATTTCTTTCCATTGATTGAAGCAGTCCCAATAGGACCAAATAAATCAATGTGAAGCAATTCCAAGGGTCTAGAAGAAGAGACAATGTTTTTATTTTTAAAAGAATTTTTTACAATCCTTCCAACTTAACATGCTCCATAAAGAGCATCTAAGTGATAATCAATATCTAGCAGCCCTTTCACAAGTTTTAGCTTGGAAAGTTTAGATATTAATCTCCAGTTAACATGACCTAACCTTTTGTGCCAAACCCATTTTTCATAACTCATTGTCATTAGGCAAACAACCCTTTGAACAACCAATTCAGAAAGATTAATTTTATAAACATTCCCTTTTCTCTTCCCTTTGAATACTATAGCTTTATCAGAGTTGACAACAGAACAGAAGTCATTGTCAAACACTACCTTGCAACCATCATCACATAACTAGCTTATACTAAGTAGATTGTGTTTAAGGCCATCTACAAGCCATACTTTATTAATGATAGTTTGAGAATTACCCATGGTATTGTCATACCCCAAATTTTGACCACTAAGATTTCCCATCATTGTGCAAATCATCATCACAATATGGATGAACTATCATGCCTCATCAATATCCTCAGAAATGTTTGAGCATTCACCACAATCAAGAATTAGGGTTTCGAGCCCTCTCAGAGCACTTAGACAAAGAATCAATCAAGAAATAACATGATTTTCAACTTGTCTAACCTCTCAAACACACATAAAGGATCAAGAGTACTCCCACCTCAGGAATCAAGCACAAAGTTGCAACATTCCAAGTGGATCAAGCCTCAAGATCGCCAGTGTCACCCAATTAGGGTTTTGGTCAACTAGGCCTCCAGATGGAAATTTTCCTCTGGGCATGAGCTAATGATTCAAAGCATAATCCAAGATACTCCAAGGGACCTCATGGACCCATTTATAAAGTCAATTTAACCTCAGGGGATGCATTTACCCAAAAATCAGGAATTAGGGTTTCTTGACCTAATTCACCCCTAAGTTGACTTTTGGGACAAAACATGAGCCAAGACCTCAAGACATGGTTTGAGGGTCTCCAATACACTACATTTATCCATTTGCAACAATGGATTGATCCAAGAAGCTTCATCCACAAGTTTCAATTTCATCAGGACCACAATTAGGGTTTCGAGGAAAAAGTCAACTGTACCTTTGAATTTTGACCAAGACATGCTCCCAAAGCTTGGGACATGATTCAATACACCCTATAACACCTAGGGAATATATCCATTAGGTTTGATTTAGGTCAAGGACTTGATTTCACAAAGGATCACACAGTTTGTTTGGGCTTTATCCGATAAAAAGTCAACTGCGCACAAAATCAAGTTTGACTTTTTGGAAATTTTCACAATTATAGTTCCTTGACCCTAAAACAATGTTAATATGTGATTTGAATCATCATTCATCAAGAAAAATTAAAGAAAATGAGTTAACTTGTAAAAGGGGTAACCATAAAAAACTTAGAATTTTTCTAAGTTATGGAACAAAGTGGCTAGGGTACCAACTTTCAAGGACCATAACTTGAGATCCAAGCAACCATTTTGGGTGATCCAAAGCTGGATTTGTAGGTCTTTCTACACTCTACAAAAGCTTCAACTACATCAAGCTCCAATTCCTCATGGATTTTAAGTTATGGAGTGATCAAAGTGGCAAAAAACATGAAAATGACATTTTCATGCACTTAGTGAAATTTTCACTAAGTCAGAATCTGCCTTATTTTTTCCAAAATGTAGAGGCATTTTTCATTGTAATTCAAGTTGATTCAAAACCAAAGTTAGAAATCATGTTGAAATAGGATATTTCAGCTTTCCAAAATGTCCAAGAACTCCATCAAACTCCACCTAAGCAAGAGGTTATGACAATTGCAACATACCTTGCTGCAAACTGTCTTGGCAAGGCAGATTTGTGCATTAGGGCTCGAATTGATCAAATTGTGCAAAAATAAACATGGTTATCCATCTACACACCTCAAGGGGCAACAACCAAGGAACAAACACTGATCCATAAGCCTCCCAAGTCCAAGATTCCACAAGTAGCCATGCCAAACCTAAAAAGCTAAAGATGCCTCAAGACTCCAATTTTGTTTTGAGACATTTAATGGATGTATAGAGCTGGCATGTAATAGTCCATGATCAACCAAATGAGTCAAGATAAGCTCATACAACAGAGGACCTAAGCCTGCAAAGTTTTGCACAAGTCAATGGCTAGAGGAGACCCTTGATTAAAGAATTAAAGCATTCAACACAATATGATCCAAGCTGCCAAACACTATTGATGCCAAAAAAAAATTGCTCTACTATAAATAGAGCTCATTTGTGCTAAAATTAAGTACACCAAAGGTCCTAAATAGATGCCTTTCTCAGAATCACTACTTTCACTCCCAAAACACCTTCTCTTGCAAGTCACTATCGGGTTTTGCATTTGAGAGTGATTCCAACCAAACCAATGCTTCACACACCTCACATATAACAAATAGAAGTGATCCAAACTCTTACATAACATCTGGAACATCAATTTCACAAAATCACCAGCCAACTACTCAAGCTTTTAGCAGAGTTCCAGTTGGGGTACCATCTCAAGTTCCAGTTCATTTCAAACCACTCCGAGCATTCAGACACACTCCTTTGCACCTAAGGAAGCTATCCAAATCATTGGAACCAATTTACAACACCTCCATCACCAAATTCGATCACCAGCTGCAAGAGGTAAGCATGAGCTCTTCAAGCTCCATGATACATGCATATTTTACTGCACAATAGTTTTGTCACATGCTCATAATCATGTATGGAGTGATAACCCTCAATCAATTTCCATGAATTAATCGTGTATGGAATTTCATTGTGTTCATGCTGAAATTAGGGTTCTTGAGGTTTCCTTCTGATTTCTCACTCAATACTCAAAATAAATGCAATTAAACTATATGGTTGTGATCCTTGTTCAAAAGCGAACAAGATTGGTACTTGAATCGTGCAAAACCATTGAGAAATCATGGAGAAAAGTGAGAAAATGCAAATCTGCAGAAACAGGGCACGCGGGCAAGAACTTGGTGTTCTTGGGGCCCTTTTTCAAATTTTCAAATATTTGAATATTTTGTTATTTTTGTTAATTGATTCAAAAATTAATTTCTCTCTAAATATTTATGTTTTTGAATTGATTCTTTTTCTCAAAATTCAGAAAAATGTTAAATTATTTTAATTTACAAAACAATCCAATTTATATTATTTATTTAATATAGTTAGAATTTTTGTAATTAATTTCATTTTATTTGTTTTTAAGCATTTTAAAATGGAATTTCCACTTTGATCTTTCAAAACCAATTGAATTTCAAACTCTCATGTAATTAAACATGGTTTTTCAAAATATTTTTCAAGGTGTACAACTTATTTTTTGAATATATTTGATATTTAATATCATTTTTTTTCATTTAATTTCCTTTGGAAAATAACATTTTTATTTAAAATTAGGGTTTCCTCCCGATTTTAAATTTTCAAACACTCATGGGCCTCTAATAGAGTGTAAGACCCAATCCTTTTCTTAACCAAAACCATTTTGGGCCTCAGACATTGTATAAGTCCCACTGCATTTTCAAAAATCTCGGCGCGATCGCCATTTTTAAACAGAAAACCTTGGACCTCCCCTCGTGTTGTAAGTCCTATCTTTTTTCTTTTTCAAAACATCTTTGGGCCTCTCCTTGAGTTGTAAGACCCATCCCTTTGTACAGAAAACCTCTTTGGGCCTCAGTCGTTGTATAAGTCCCGATACGATCTTCAAAACGACGGTGCGATCACTGTTAAACCTTGGGCCTCTCCTTAAGTTATAAGCCCCAACAATCTTTTCAAAAATAACTTCCCTTTAGATTTAGATTCAAATATACATGTTGTTATCAAAACTTTCTTTAATTTCTTTGAACAACTAACAATACAACATGGAAGCTTGCTCACCTGTAAGTTTTAACAACTTTCATTTACTCGCTTTAATATATGTATTGTGGGAAGCTGCGCACTGTAAGTCTTCTTTCATACCCTTTTAGATACTTGTCATATATCAACTATATATATACTAGTATAGTTATTTAGAGTTTTCCCCGGCAACTAGGTCTAGAACTAGGTAAAGCCATGCTGGTCACTCTTGAATACATCAAAACTAGATCCCCATAGGAATTCCAAATACAGTCTTGCCTTCTCTTGGGCTTAAACAATACGGAACAAAGAGAAAGGCAGTATTCTTCGTGAACTTTTTCTCAGACTATCACTTTTAGAAACCGTCAAAGAAATTATACTCCCTAGAGTTGATCTATTCTCGATGAATAGCATCTCTTGAGTTTCTTCAAACCTCAGAACTCTCACTAAATGATCTATTCTCGGTGAATAGCATTTCTTGAATTTTTTTGGTTTGGGACCCACAGGCTTCCTAAAAGCATCCCCGCCCCCTCTTGGGCTTTGTACAAGGACCCTCCGGCTTCTTAGAAGTTCTCATGCCTTCTCTTGGGCTTAATACAAGGACCCTGGAGACCTCTTAAAGGTATAAGACAGAACTTAGTCATCCTTTGCTAGAGCAGTCTTTCCAGTGTCAAATCTCGGACTTAGGGTTGATTCTCATCCCTTAAAACACCTGCCTCCTCTTGGGCATCATACAAAAGATAAAACTCTTTCACACCAGTAGACTTAGAGAGTCTAACCTTGAGTCTCAAAGACATTCTCAAGTTCCTTACAAACATAGGAAAAACCCTGGTCATTCTGGATCAATCTCCAGCAGAGTTAAAACCCATAGGCTCTAAAAACCCAGTCTCTCTCCTAAAAAATCCCTAACCAGGGTCAGTTTATCACCAGTATCAGAACCTCAAGGTATCTGATACCCCAACTCTTCTGTAACCCTCAGAAAGAGTTGATTCCCCATTTGGACCTGCCTTGGGATCTCAATAATTCCCAACAGAAGATAGCCTCCTCTTAGGCTTTATATAATGATTTTTCCTCAGCACAGTTAGCCTCCTCTTGGGCTTTGTACAATGATTCTCCCCAGCGGAGCTAACCTTTTCTGACTCTCTTGTTGAGTCAATAAACTTTCAGACTCTCTTGTAGAGTCAATAAACTTTCAAGACTCTCTTGTTGAGTCAATCACCTTTTCAAACTCTCTTGTTGAGTCAACCTTTTTAGCCTCTATCTTGGGCTTTGTAGAAGACAGATAAAGTCACTCTCTTGTTGAGTCAATCTTTTTTCATCCTCCATTTAGGTTTGATATAAAGATTTCCCCTAGCAACAATTAGCCTCCTCTAAGGCTTTGTATAATGATTTCTCCAGCTTGTTCAACCATAATCCTGGGCTTTGTATAGGACAGATAAAAGCACTCTCTTGTTGAGTCAAACCCTTTTAGCCTCAATCTTGGGCTTTGTACAAGACATAAATCTTCATAACCTTCTCGTAAGCTTGGGACAAATCTCTTCCCCAGGAGAGTTAATTCCTCCCAGCCTTCTTTTAAGCTTTGAGAAATACCCTCCAGCAAAGTCAAACTCATTTCAGCCTCAATCTTGGACTTTGTACAAGACACATAAAAATATCCTCACCAGAGTCAGTTACATTTCCCATTTCAGCCTCAATCTTGGGCTTTATACAAGACACATACAAACCTCCTCGGCGGAGTCAAAATCCCTTTTAGCCTCAATCTTGGGCTTTGTACAAGATAGATAAAACACTTTCCTAGGAAAAGTCAAACTTTTAGCCTCCTCATAGGCTTTGTATAATGATGTCCCCAAAGAGCCAAATCATTTCTAGCCTTCTCTTAGGCTTTGTATAAGGACTTCCCTAGCGGAGTCAATCAACCTCTTTGCTTCAACCTTGGGCTTTGATCAAGGCACACAAAAATCAACAATCCCCTCAGAGGAAGTCCAATCCCTCTTTAGAGATGACAAATTCTCTCTCAGGCAAAACCTTTTAGCTTCAATCTTGGGATTTGAACAAGACACAAATACTCAACCTTTTAGCTTCGATCTTGGGCTTTGAACAAGACACCAAACATCTTTTTCCTCCCTTAGAATAGGAGGAACTACGATTGGTTTGATTTCCCTGTTTCATTTAAACGGGAATATGTAGGCATAAGATTGCAAAATCTTAGCGAGCATACCAATCAAAGACTCTAGGTCTAGTACCTTCACACATCAATCAAAACTTAGGTCTAGTACCTTACCAAAAACACCGAAAACACCCGAAAAACAACAAAAACCCACTCACTCACTCATACTTCCCAAGAAACTTTCTGAACCCATTAACGGATAAACACCATCAAGTACAAAGCGAACCTAAAGCTAATATCCTGTGGATAACCACATATAGGATGGGTAATTTACAACTCCCCATTGTATAACCTGACCCCGGACCCCCAATCTCTTTAAAGCGTTTGTTCAGTTAAATATTCGCGTGCAAGGTTAGTTTGAGATAGCTTCCCTTTCCCTTCCAGCTTCACGGGATAAATAAGAAATCAGAAAGTAGCACCCCCTCCTCATTGTGGGGAGAAACCCAAAAACCAGCGATAAGGTGGTCACGTCACCGACAAAAATCGCTCGCTACAGGTACCTGTTCCGATGATCCTTCCCTTCTGGCCACCTCCAAAACCCACATTTCCTTCCTCTTTCAGACTCAGGGTTTGGAACATGCGCCTTTCGCCTATCATATGTCGTGAGAAACCAGTGTCCAGGTACCGGGATTGGCATTCCATCTGTTCCTTCGTGCATATCTACAGCAAATATTATTTGAGATTTAGGTACCCATACACGTATGAGTCCTTTTGGGTTTGTTTCAACAGATTTTCTCCTATTTTGTCCCTTTCCTTTGTGAGATGGTTTAGCTTTCCTCCTATCATTTCGCTTCAAAAAGTTTTGACAGGAGTTATTCTTAGCCTTATCAACAGATTTGAACTTATTCTTTGATTTAGAAGTTTTAAACTTTGATATCATCAGATTATCTGATTTGTCAGATTCTGTTATAACAATAGCTTTAAACTCTTGATTAATAGGTTTAGTTGAATTTATTGTTTTAGTAGCAGGGACAAAATGGTTACTTAACACAGTTTGATCAATACTAGATCAGTATAAATTTTGAACCATTTTTGAAGAGTTATTACCACTAGAGCAACCTTCATCATATCATAGTCCTTCCTTATTATTTTTCCAATTCCATAAAACATAGATGCAAGTTTGGTTCGACCAATTCCACATGTAATGAATTTATGAAATGCATGATCATGTTTACCTAGAGATGAACATTCATTTTGAGATATATTAACTTCTTTTAATTCTTCCCTTAAAATGGAGTTATCTCTTCTAAGGATCTTAATCTGACTAGTTTGATTTTAATAATGATCTAGAAGATTGTTAGCACAAGAAATAGAGTTAGAGTAAGAGAATACCTCATCTTCATTTTCAGACTCAGATAGAAGTTCCTTTTCAGAAGAGTGAGCCATCAGTGCTAAATTAGCATTATCTTCCTTTTCTGACTCTTCTTCATCTAGTTCTTCCCATGTTGCCATGAAATTCTTTTTGAACCCATTTCTGAAATTATCCTTCTGATAAATTCCTTTTCTCTGGCTGTCCTTCAGAGGTTCAGGACAATCACTCCTGAAATGTTCTGGTTTGTTGCAATTGTAGTAGATTATGTCTTCATCCTTGAAGTTGATCCTTTTGTTGTTTTTAGAGAATCTTCTGCTTCTTCTGGCCATTTGCTGAATTCCTATGATGAAGCATGCCATATCTTCCTCATTAGATCTTCCATCAGATTCTTCTTCAGATGATTCATCATCTTTACCGCTTTTTGAAAATCTTCTGGTTTTATCACCAAATTTTTCAGAAGCAAATCTCAATGCGAGAGATTTAAACTTTTTAGAAGTTTCATCTCCATTGATTTCCATCTCATGACTTTGAAGATTTCTGATTAGACTTTCAAGGGACATCATATTCAGATCTTTAGCTTCCTGAATAGCTGTTACTTTAGGTCTAAACTTCTAAAGGAGACTTCTCAGAATTTTCTTCACATGATCATCTGTTGAGTAGCTTTTGTTCCACACTTGAAGGCCTGAGACAAGAACCTGAAATCTGGAGAACATGGATTCAATATCCTCGTCTTTCTTCATTTTGAATAACTCATATTTTTGTATCAACAAGCCAGCTTTGGCTTCTTTGACTTGTTGATTTCCTTGATAAGTAGAACACAATGATTCAAAGATAGTCTTAGCATAAGACTTATCAATGATCTTTAAATACTTAGCATGTGGAAGTGCATCAACCAGAATACCTCTGACTCTGTGATGTTTTTTGTAGATTTTCTTTTGAGCTGGAGTCAGGGCTTTTCTGTCAGCAACCATACCAACACTGTATACAGGAATGCCAATGCCATCCTCAAGAATATTCCATAGCTCATCATCGAGTCCAATGATATATGTGTACATCTTGCTTTTCCACCATTCAAATTCAGTAGAATCACCACTGAATATATGAGGTTTAGCAGTATAATGATTTCTCTCAGAGCTATTGTAATCATAGGGAATCCCCTTTGAGGTACTAGAATTAGTAACCTCAGGATCCATATTTTTCTTGTTGGATCTTTGACTGTACCAATGTTAAGTGTTACGTACAGACATTGCTCTGATGCCAACTGAAGGTGAGAAAAATACACAAGAATGGGGGTTGAATTGTGTTTTTGCAAAGTTAGATTTACTTCTAAACCAGAGTTCAGATTCTAAAACTGAATTCAGAATCTGATAAGGTGCAGTGGAAATAAAGACAGAAGTAAAGTAAAATAGAAAAGAACACACAGTAGTTATCCTGGTTCCTATCCCAACTAAGAGTACTCCAGCCCCATTGCCATGCAAGAGATTTTCCACTAAACACAACCAGATTACACTTGCTTATACACACTTGTATAAAACTTTTTATTTTTGCTCAGACCATTGTCCAAGACTTCCTCTGCTTAGAGCTCGTGTCTAAGACTTCACTATGCTCAATCAAATCCAGACCGAGACTTCTCTTGCTTAGACCACCTGCCTAAAACTTCACCTTGCTTAGAGCTCGTGTCTAAGACTTCAACCTTGCTTAGAGCTCATGTCTAAGACTTCAACCTTGCTTAGAGCTTGTGTCTAAGATTTCAACCTTGCTTAGAGCTCGTGTCTAAGACTTCAACCTTACTTAGAGCTCATGTATAAGACTTCAACCTTTCTTAGAGCTCGTGTCTAGACTTTAACCTTGCTTAGAGATCGTGTCTAAGACTTTAATCTAAACAGCTAGTTTAAAGAAGGAATAACTTACAAAAAATAAACACTTGATAAAATATCATAGGTGTTAAAATGATACAACACACTATTACAAAGATTCATAATCAACACAAGAGTAAAAACTCTTAACAGACTCAACTTTTCTGAAAGTAGTGTGTATGTCTTAGTTGTATTTGCAGCGTTATTTCTTAATTTATCTTCGAATCTTCATCTTCTTTTTATAGACAAGGAAAATAAATACGTTGGAGATCTTCAACGACTACAAATAGAACCAAATCTTCTAGTACATCTTCTTTTCTAATGAAGCAAGTGTTGGCACTTTCAGTCACAAGAGTATCCTTGAAACAAGGCCTTTGTCCAGAGGATACAACTCTAATTCAAGTACAACACATCCTGTAGAAGATAATGTCAATAAATCTTAAGTCCCGTGTTAGCAGAACTGATATAACATTACTCAGCATCAGAGGCATCATAACACGCTTCTGGGCTAGAGTGTACTAGCAACAGTTTTTCTGATCATACCTCCTTGAAAGAGTGTGACCAGAACCGAACCAAAGCCATTTCAGTGTCACAACTAGTTCCATCAAGTAAATATAATTTTGCACACACAAACTGGCTAGTTAGAGATCCTAGTTGTTTTTTTAAATACTTTGTTATCATCAAAACCTTGGAGGATTCATGGCATGAACCAAACTTGTTTCAACAGGTCATATTCTTAAGAAAGACATGATGAATTTGACAACAGAAGGTATTTCGATGACAGAGAAGATTGGAAGTGGACTGTTGAAATTGAAGACTTATGCGTGAGAAGAAGCAATATATGGTTCGACAGGAGAAGATCTAGTCGAAGAAGTCTATGCATAGGAGACTCTGTGGTCTAGGACTTAGAAAGATTTTTGCATAAATTGGAATTCGACGAGGTCCATCAAAGGAAGCGTTCGACAGAGGAAATGAGGTTGGTAACCACTCTTTGGCTTTATACGTTCGTTGGACACGTGGAAGGCTTTTAGGAGAAATAACCATTAGCCGACGATTATTTTTGATTTAGTATAAATAGGACATTTTAGCATTTATTAGAATAACTGATTCAATAATTATACAAACTCTACATTTTTACTCCCAGTATTTGTGTGTGTAAGAAAAGAGTCCCTTTGAGAGAATGTACATTTGAATACCTTCTTTTACAATAAAAGCACTTTAATTTTAAGTCATTTTTATTTCACTTCCAATATTACTTCATTGTTATTTATCTTCTAGCAATTTATCTTTTAATCTTTCTGCAATTTTACTCTTTTCAAAGGACTTCACAACGTATTCTCAATAAATCTAGAAAACACTTAATGAACATTGTATAAATGTTCATAAACATTGAAACCAAAAACAAACTTAGCAACACATGTCCTAGGATCAATCTAGTCAATCCTGTAAGCGACCAAAGACTTAGTAACTTTGGAAGACTAGCGGTTGTTTTCCATTTTCACCGGTAAACAAATTGGCACGCCTGGTGGGACCGGTGTTGTTAGTTAGAATCTGTAAAGATATTTGAAAAGTTCTTCACTTTTTTTCTGTAGTTTCGTTGCATGGGATTAAGAAGTGGAAAGATAAACACTGATAACGAAGCAAGACCAAGAAGGAGATGTATACGTGTAACAATGGCGAATCCGCCAAGTAGTAGTGAACCACCTCCTCCTTCGACAGGGGAAACTACAGTCACAACATCTGTAGTCGAAGTGGTTCCATCCACAGCAAGTACGACAGCAGTACCTATCATACCCCAAATTTTGACCACTAAGATTCCCATCATTGTGAAAATCATCATCACAATATGGATGGGCCATCATACCTCATTAGTCTCCCCAAAGATGGGTGAGCATCCACTACAATCAAACTTAGGGTTTCAAGCCCTCTCAAAGCCTTTAGACAAAAGATCGATCAAGGAATGACATGATCTTTAACTTGTTTAAACCTCTCAAACATCCACAATGGATCAAGAGGACTCCCACATCAAGAATCAAGCACAAGGTTGCAGCATTCTAAGTGGATCAAGCCTCAAGATCGCCAGTGTTACCAAATTAGGGTTTTGGTTGACCAGGGCCTCCAGATGGAATTTTTCCTCTGGGCATGAACCGATGCTTCAAAGCATAACCTAAGATGCTCCAAGGGACATCATGAACCCAATCATCAAGTCTATTTAGCCTCAAGGGATGCATTCATCAAAAACCAGGAATTAGGGTTTCTTGACATAATTCACCCCTAAGTAGACTTTTGGGACAAAACATGAGCCAAGACCTCAAGACATGATTTGAGGGTCTCTAACTCACTACATTGATCCATTTGCAACAATGGATTGGTCCAAGAAGCTTGATCAACAAGTTTTAAATTCATCAGAACCACAATTAGGGTTTCTGGGAAAAGTCAACTATATCTTTGACTTTTGACCATGACATGCTCCCAAACCCTAGGACATGATTTAGGTCAAGGACTTGATTTCATAGAGGATGGAACAGTTTGGAATTCATTTGATAAAAATTCAACTGTGCACAAAAGTCAACTTTGACTTTTTGAGATTTTTCACAATTGTGGTTCTTTGACCCTAAAATGATGTTAATGTGTGATTGGAATCATCATTCATCAAGAAAAATCAAGAAAAGTGGGATAACTTGTAAAAGGAATAACCATAAAAAACTTAGAAATTTTCTAAGTTATGGAACAAAGTGGCTAGGGTACCAACTTTGGAGGATCATATCTCCTAAACCACAAGGCCATTTTCCCCATTCAAAGCTGGATTTATAGCTCTCATGGCCCTCTACAAAAGCTTCAACTACACCTCATTCCAATTCATCTTGGATTTTGAGTCATGGAATGATCAAAATGGCTGAAAACATGAAATGTCACTTTTTCCAACACTTAGTGAAATTTTCACTAAGTCAGAATCTGTCTTGCTTTTTTCCAAAAAGTAGGGGGATTTTTCACTTGGATCCAAAAAGTATCAAGACAAACTATGATCACACATATGTTGTATCATATGAGAGCTTTCCAAAATGGCCAAGAACTCCATGAAACTCCACTTAAATCATGAGATATGACCATGCCAATATGCCTTGCTGCAAACTGTCATGGCAAGGCAGATTTGGGAGTTTTGCTCGATTTTCTCAAATTTTGCAAAGGGCAAGCAAATCTATCCATCTGAACACCTCAAGGGGGGACCAAGGAGGGACAAACACTGGTCCATCAGCCTCCCAAGTCTTTGGAACCAAAAGTAGCATGCCAAACCTAGAAATCCCTAAAAGAGGGAAAAGACTCCAATTTTGGTTTGGAGCATTTAATGGATGCACCAAGATAGCATGGACTGAGCCATTTCCAACTGAATTCAGTCAAGACATATCCAAGACCAAGGGAACCAGCAGCCTGTGCCCTAACCTTTAGTCAATGGCTAGAGGAGACTTGGATTCTCATTGATCAACATTGTCCAAACCTCTACAGCAGTTGCCATTCACTATTGTAGCCAAAACAAACTTGCTCTACTATAAATAGAGCTCATTTGTGCTCAGTTTGAGTACACAGAAGCACTACAACACTTGCTTTCCTCAAAATCTCTTTCTCTTGGCAAAAATGCCTTCTTTAGCAAGGTAATTCTGATTTTTTGAGTTAGAGAGCAATTTCATCACAGCTCATGATCCAAACACATCCAATATGTCATATCTAAGTTGTCCAAACCTTCACAAGTGACCTGTAACACCAAAATCATAAAGTCACATCTCAAAACCTCAAAATAGAACTTTTGTGCATTTTTCAAGCCATGTCTTGATTCAGTCACTTTCCAAACCAGATAAAACCTCAAACGCACTCCAAATATCATCCTTGAACTGTCCCAAATGGTTCCCCACATCTGGAACACCATTTGAGAGAGTTGCTATTCTGGCCACTTTTGCCCCTTTTGCAAGAAAGAGCTCAAAATTGGTCCTGAGGTTTCCAGCTGATTCCAACCATCCTAAAAGCTTATAAGAGATCATTTGAGGGTGTCCAAAGCATCAAATCATTTCTGGAACAAAGCACTTGGCAGATTTCACAGAAGCTCCAAAAAGAGGTAAGCATCCAAACTTGAACTCTCTGAAATATGCCTTGCTTTGAGGTTCACTGATCATGCATCTCTTATACATGTTATATGTGTTGTGTTTGCACCAATTTATCATGTAATTAATGCCTGTAACAAGAGATAGCACAGAAAATGCAAACCATGGCCTATTTCAAAACCATTATCGGGTTTTTCAATAGGAGCATGATCTGGAAAAAACACCACCACCATTGGATTCCTTGTGAAATTCTAGGCAGGATAGACCTAAATTTTGTCTCAATCCATGGAGAAATGAGAAAGTTATGGCCTTCACGTTTCTAACCAAAATCTTGCCTTGCCTTGCCTTGGGCCAGGCCAAAAACAAGGCAAGCCTTGTATATTTGTGGTTGTGTTTCAATCAACGGATGTATCACCACCCCAGTGGTAAGGCGCGCGCCTTGTACACAAGAGGTCTGGGGTTCGAATCCCCCTCGCCCCAGACTCTCTTTTTGCTATTTTTTCCACTTTTCTACTATTTTTCATATTATTTTTAATAGTTTGGAAAATTAATAACTCCCTCAATTTTAATTATTTTTTATTGGTTCTTTTTGCAAAAAATCACAAAAATGTTGAAATATTTTATTCCACAAAAAAATCAAAGTTATATTATTTATTTAATATAGTTAGTATTTTTATGAATAAATTCATTTTAATTGTTTTTAAACATTTTTAAAGTGAATATTCATCTTGGAAATCAAAACCAAATGAGTTTTAATTATCTTGTGATTAATCCCTCATTTTGCAAACCTTAACCATAAATCATAAGTTGTTTATTAGCACTTATTTGGTATTTTTATCATTTTATTAATTTTCCTTGAATAAATTACTTTAAAATGATGAAATTAGGGTTTTATGGGTTTATTACCCTAAAACAAATTTTTTTCAACTCTTTGGGTCTCTAATAGAGTGTAAGACCCAACCCCTTTTTGAAAACCAAAATGATTTGGGCCTCAGTGTATTGTATAAGTCCCGATACCATCAAAAAGTTCGGCGCGATCGTCGCCTTTTTAACAAAAACCTTTGGGCCTCTCCTTGAGCTGTAAGTCCCACCACTTGTAAAAAAATAAATCTTTGGGCCTCTAATAGAGTGTAAGACCAACCTCTTTTTGAAACCAAAATTATTTGGGCCTCAGTTATTGTATAAGACCCACGATGCTTTCAAAAATCTCGGCGCGATAGCCAGTTCAAAAACAAATCATCTGGGCCTACCCTCGTGTTATAAACCCCATTTCTTTTCCTTAAACTCTTTGGGCCTCTTGAGAGAGCGTAAGACCCGTCCCTTTGTACATAAAACCTTTTTGGGCCTCAGTCACTTGTATAAGTCTCTGTATAAATTCAAAACAACAGTGCAATCACTGATAAAACCTTGGGCCTCTCCTCGAGCTGTAAGCCCCAACAATCTTTTCAAAGCACTTTCTCCTTTGATTTTGAATATAATATTGTTATCAAAGCTTTCTTTGTTGAATAACTAACAAAACAGAATGGAAGCTCTACAACGGGTAAGTGTTTATCCGCTTTCATTTATTGCTTTCCTATATATAACTGTATTGAGGGGCTGTTTCACTGTAAGTCTTCTTTCACAAACTTTTATATACTTGTCAAATATCCACTGTGTAATACTAGTATAGTTATTTAGAGTTTTCCCCGGCAACTACGTCTAGCACTAGGTAAAGCCCTGTTGGTCACTCTTAAATACGAAAAAAACTAGATCCCCATAGGATTTCCAGATACAGTCTTCCCTCCTCTTGGGGTTAAACAATATGGAGACGTGAAAGGCAGCATTCTCGGTGAACCCTTTCTCAGACTGTCACCCCTAGAAATTGTCAAAGAAATTCTACTCCCCAGAGGTGATCTATTCTCGGTGAATGGCATCTCTTGAGTTTCTTCAAACCGCGGACTTTCATGAAATGATCTCTTCTCGGTGAATTGCATTTCTTGAACTTCTCTCGGTTTGGGACCCACAGGCTTCCTAAAAGCATCCCCGCCTCCTCTTGGGCATTGTACAAGGACCCTTCGGCTTCTTAAAAGTTCTCATGCCTTCTCTTGGGCTTCATATAAGGACCCCGACGATCTCTGAAAGGTATAAGACAGAACTTAGTCATCCTTTGCTAGAGCAGTCTTTCTAGCGTCAAAAAACTCCGACCGTTGTAGGGTTGATACTCATCCCTTAATGCACGTGCCTCCTCTTGGGCATTGTACAAAAGATAAAACTCTCGACGTTGACAGTCTAAGACCCTTGAGTCTCAAAGACATTCTCAAGTTCCCTTTCAAACATAGGCAGAAACCCGGTCTCTCTCATGAGAGTTCCCCATACTTGGACCCGCCTCCGGATCTCCCGAATCCATTGTGGTAAGACAGCCTCCTCTTGGGCTTTGCATAATGATTCTCCCCAGCGGAGCTAACCTTTTCAGACTCTCTTATTGAGTCACCCACTTTTAGCCTCCATCTCGGGCTTCGTTCGAGATAGAAAGTCACTCTCTTGTTAAGTATAAAAGACTCTCTTGTTGAGTCAACCAACTTTTAGCCTCCGTCTTGGGCTTCGTACAAGACATAGAATATCACTCTCTTGTTGAGTATAAAAGACTCTCTTGTTGAGTCAATCACTTTTAGCCTCCGTCTTGGGCTTCATACAAGACACATATAAAACACTCTCTTGTTGGGTCAATTAACTTTCAGACTCTCTTGTTGAGTCAATTTCCTTTTAGCCTCTATCTCGGGCTTCGTATGAGACCGCAAAACACTCTCTTATTGAGTATCTCTTGTTGGGTCAATAAACTCTCAGACTCTCTTGTTAGGTCAATCACCTTTTCAGACTCTCTCGTTGAGTCCATCTTCCCTTTTCGCCTCCGTCTCAGGCTTCATACGAGACACCAAATTACTCTCTTGTTGAGTATGACAGACTCTCTTGTTGAGTCAAACCCTTTTAGCCTCAATCTTGGGCTTTGTACAAGACAGAAAGAACATTTTCCCCGGAAAAGTCAACTTCTAGCCTCCTCTTAGGATTTGTATAAAGAAAACCCCAGTTGAGTCAATCAACCTTTTAGCATCAAAGTTGTGCCTTGCTCACAGCATACAAACATCAACAACTCCTCTTTAGAGATGACAAATTTTCTCTCAGCATAAACCCTTTAGCTTCACATCATTGGCTTTGAACAAGATACAAATAGACCCTTCAGCTTCACATCTTGGTCTTTGAATAAGATACAAATCACCCATTTAGCTTCATGTCTTGGGCTTTGAACAAGACACCAAAACACCTTTTTTCTCCCTAAGAATAAGAGGAACTACGATCGCTCTGATTTCCCTATTTCGGGAATACGTAGGCATAAGATTACAAAATCTTAGCGAGCATACTAATCAAAAACCCAAAATCCAGTACCCCCATATATCAACCCAAAAGCACCAAGTCCTAACATCCTACCAAAAACCTCGCAAATGATCCAGAC
Source organism: Lathyrus tuberosus (assembly GCA_022829125.1). Classification (NCBI taxonomy): domain Eukaryota; kingdom Viridiplantae; phylum Streptophyta; class Magnoliopsida; order Fabales; family Fabaceae; genus Lathyrus; species Lathyrus tuberosus. The sequence continues at coordinate 2,859,656 of JALAZF010000423.1, forward strand.
ATTGTAATTTTAAACAAAATAAAACGAAGTGGGACCCATATCTTAATCGCATCTATAACCTAACAGACCGCTGTTCAAACTCAGTATGCAAGCAAGGTTAATTGGAGACATCTATTTCCCTTCCTTAATCAGCTCAATAGGATAAAAAATGAATCGAACTGTAGTACCCAAGAGATCGTGACTCAGGACCACAAAAATCGCGCTACAGAAAAATGGCGCCCACCATGGGGCTCTTTTCTCTTTCTTACAATCTTCAATGGAACCCTTTAAGAATTCAACAAGATGTCACAGAAATGGCGACTCTGCTGGGGAGTCATTGTCTGTATAGGATCATAAGACTAGAGGTCTAGGATGATTAAGACAAATATATATACTACTTTTCCTAATTAATATCTGTGTTTATTTTTCTGCTAATGGGAATGCGTGTGATGACGCATGTGGAAAGATTGGGTATACACCTAAGATAGGTGATGGCAATGCGGGTAATCTTGCGGGGAGTGAATCCCAGTTAAGAGTCCCCGATCGACCATCAAACTCAATGGAGACTCCCTTTGCATATACATTGCCTATACGACTTCGGTTGTTGAAAGTAGTGTGGTCGACTGGGTTATCTGAGAAGCTGAGGTTTTTAGTAGACTTAAACCATTTTGTAGTGTGGAAGCTATCAGAAATAGTTGTCATGTGATACTACCCTCATTTGAGATCGCTCTAGGATACATCAGCTCGCTGGCGATCCGCTTGCTGTTGTTATCCCAATGGGGGTCAATGATTTTGCAGACAAGTACAAAAAATCACCAGTATAAACCTTTGGGGGGGGGTAGAGCCTTGACTTCATGACACTGACCCTTTGACCCCATGTTTTTTCTATGTTTTTGTGTGCTGCATTCATGCATTCATCTAAAAAAAATTAAAACAAAAAAAAATCTTCTCTTCTAGTCTCTCGTTTTCAAATTAAACTAAGATTATGATTGTAAATGTCAGAGAAAGGAGATTGTGCTAATAGATTTCGGTAGAAGGAAAACTCATAAGTATACCTTCAAGGTTCCAAAACTAGAGGATTTAAGAGGTCTGGCGAGAATGATCACCAACCACGAGGCTTTCAGAGCCATGTATGGAGGACTGCTGTCCTTGTTAAGGGTCCATGTAATTGAAGGAATCCTGTCCACATTAATCCAGTTCTACGATCCGGTCTATCACTGTTTCACATTCCCGGATTATCAGCTTGCCCAGTTCTTGACAAAGAAAGCCCTATATTTTGCTAGTATAGGGAACGTGGCCGCTTTCGTGAGCATCTTTGTTTTGCTCACCTACGGGTTATTTTTGTTTCCCAACATCGATAACTTTGTAGATATCAACGCCATTAAGATTTTCCTGATTGGAAACCCTGTACCGACTTTGCTTGCAGATGCTTATCATTTGGTACACTTGGGGAATTTGTATAGCGGAGGAATGATCACGTAATGTGTACCCCTGCTGTACAAATGGTTCACTTCTCACTTGCCAAAGTCTGCTGCATTTTGGGATCAAAAGAATACTTTACGTTGGTCGCAGAGAATCATGTCTCTTACCAACTCTGACATCAATTGGTACAATCCAATCTATGACGGGATCAGAATCATTGACCGTTGTGGAAATTTCCAAAATGTACCCTTTATAGGAACTAAGGGGGAATCAATTATTATCCAATTTTAGTTCGTCGTCAATTTGGATACCCGATGAGGCATATCCCGCGTAATGCTCATCTGGAAGGTCTTTTCTTCAAGGAAGGAGAAAATGACAGGGCGCTAAAGACGGAAATAGTGCATGCCTGAAAACACATTCATAGAAAAGGAAGAGAGTCTCTAGGAAAACTAGACTGTGTCTCGGTGGAGCCTTATCTCCACTGGGTACAAACTAGAGCTCTCAATCTGAGGATGCCTTACCCTCGCCAGGAAGTTCTTCCCTTAAGGGACTCTGCCCTTTATTTTATGTCTGAGATGGAAAAACTTCAGGTTACTCTCAACAAAGCTCAGCAGGAGAAAAGGTCTTGGAGGAACAAGTACCGTATTCTCAATGTGGAGTGCAAGAAAATACAGCAACTGTTAAAAGAAAAGGATGCTCTGATTGAGATTTTAGAGCAACATGTTGTAGAGAATCAAGAAGACCAAAGAAATTTGCTCGCTCCTTTCACTTGGCAAAGGAGTGACAACCCGACAACGGCTCAAGAGCCCCGGTCAAAGAAAAGGAAAGTACCAGAACCAGCACCTGAGCTCTCCTCAGAGAGGACTCAGGACCCATTAGCTTAGATTTCCTTTCGCAACACTATGTAAATTACTGTATTTCCATTTCTGCAATCCTTTGAATTCAATAAAATGGAGTTTCCCCACTTGATATTTACAATCTAATTGTCGAAGTTTACTTTGAATAAACAAAAAATATACAATTAATATAATCATTACATATCATTCATCATTCTCACTTAATGCATTCTTCTTACCTACGAACCTCACGTTTGCGTCTCGATTCTAGAGTCAAACTGTCTCATTCGTACAATACTCGAGTCAATCGTCAGAAAAAGATGGATGATATCGAGGAAGAGAATAGAGATTTGAGGGAAGAGATCGACACTCTGAAAGAGGATCTGAGAAAGCTTCATAACGACTGTAATACCCCAAAATTTACCTTCATGTTTTCTCAATAATTGGTCTATGCTTTACTCATTTGCATTCCATAGTAGGTCATAGATTGCATATCATGGCATTCAGCATAGGGCATGGGATCAGGTGTTTTTCAAAGGTGTTGATCATCCAAAGCAAGGGATCAAGGGCCAAGTGTCTCCCAACTAGCTTCAAGGGTTTCTCATACTCCATACAATCTCAAGTCTTCTCCAGAAGTGGATTGACCAAGAAGTGACCTCTAGACTTCATCCCTTAGACTGATTGTGCAAATTAGGGTTTTGGTTTCAAAAGAGCTTCTTGTTGAACTTTGTGGATTCAAGCATGTTCTCCTAGTGTTCCATATGTTCACAAGTGTGCATGGATGGAATCTTGGCCATTGGTTCTTTGGTGAAGAATGTTCAGTGGATCAGTTGCTTGTGAACCAAGAAAAGTCAACTGTAAAGGAGAAAGTCAACTGTGGAATTTTGAGGTTCTCTTCATGGTTTTCAAGGTCTCACATCCTCATATGGTCTTCAAGGGTCAAGTTTCATGCCATTTGTCAAGAATCAAGAGTTTGTACAAAAGTTACTAAATTTGGAAATGACCTATAATTTGGAACTTTCCATTTTTGGAAATTTTTCCACTACATTCAACTTGACTTTTCATCATCAAGGAAGCTTCAAATGAATTTTCCTCCAACATGAAAGTTGAAGATCTTTCTCTCCCATTTCCAAAAGTACTAGAACATCTCCATATCATTTGTGGAACTCTAGTTATGGTCAAAACAATGCAAGGTGCATTTTGAGGTTTTCCATATACCACTTTTTTCCACCTTTTGCATTTTGGCACAAATGGACTTGTAATTGGTTTTATTGGTTCATGTCTCATTACAACATCAAAGTACACCTCATGAGGATTATTTTTGGCCTTTGAATCAAGTCATTCCATGCCATGTACCTCACTTATTTCACATTGTACAAATTTGCAAATGGATCAAAAACTCACAAACCAAGCAAGTGCAAGGCCCAAGTACAATTAATTTGTGATCAGCAGAGGAAATTTGAGTGAATCACACCAATTCCATGACCTTGGCAAATGAGGATTAAGGGGTTAAGCTCAAAGTGCAAATTTGCAAAACCACTCCAATCTCACTAATCAAAGGTTTAATCACTTGCTAATCATAATCAGTGGACTAATGGAGAGTATATAAGCTAACTCATGCGTCCAAAATTAGGTCATGCATTCATTTTGGCTCAGAATCCATTTTTCACTCCAAACTTTCTCTTCTTCGATTCTCTCTCTCCACAAGGTTTTCTTGAGTTTTCTTTCCACATTCTTGATCAGTGAAGAGAGTAGAACAAGAATCAACCATCATTTTGAGCTGAGGGCAAGGTTTTCACCAAGTTCAGTTCAAGAGAATCCAAGTTTAAACTCCTAGATCTAGCCAGATTCAAGCCTCTATTTGCATTTATTTTGCAAATAGAGCTCAAAAGAGGAAGATCTGCAGCTTTTGGAAGGCGTTCTTGTGGTATTTCAAGCTCTACAGATCTCAGGTAAGCTCACTTTTCATGGTCATAGAAATTTATTTTTAAGTATGCATAATGATCTGTTTGCTTCACTGAGTGTGCTGATGTATTTTGTTTGAATTTTGGACGTGTGGATTGTGTGTATTTTGAGATTTAAGTTTTGGATCCAAATTTTCTTTTGTTCGATTTGGTTAATATGTGCATGATCTGTTGAAATAAATTGCATATTCGTAATCCTCATGAAAGTCTGAGTAGAACTGTGGTAGAATTTTCTATTTCTGGATAATTTGGTGTTGCAGCTCACCGGAGAAGGTGACCGGAGCTAGGGCTCCGACACCTGGTCGTTGTTCAGTCCGGCGAGGGTTTATTTGGAGAAGATGCAATCCTGGCCTTTGTTTTGTTTGATCCAATAGTCTACATGTTGCCACATTTTTAAATTTTTGATTGTATTTTATAGATTGCGTGTGTGGCTTCCTATGTGTGTTATCGTGTGCCTCTAATCATAGCCTTTGATCTTGCATGATTTCTGACTTTGTTGACTTAATCTGGTACGTTGATGTGATATGGTGGTTTAGATGGTGACAACGCATTAAATTGCCATGTGATGCTCACATGTGTTCATTTTAAATTCTGAGTAGTTTGGTGTGCGCGCGTATATGCTAATTATCATGTCCTTTCAATCCTGGCCCTCCATCTTGAATACTTGTTGATTATTTGACTTGATATGGTGCGTAGGATTAGTCTGATGGTGTGGATGAGTCTTTTGGGTTGACTGAATTCTTGGTATGCGCTGACATTTGTTTTTGGACTGGGCTTGACTTTTCTTTGCTTTTTGAACCCCCCTCTTTTGGGCCTTTATTGTTTCCAACGTGATTAACTTGCTTGTTGCACCCCCTGAGTTTATTTGATTTCTTTTATTTTCTTAATTGTTGCATTGTTTGCATTTTAATTTTTAAAAATAGTTGGAGGCATTTAAAAATTACCAAAAAAATCATGAAGCATGTTTAGCATTTTATAAAATTTTTGCAAATTTTATTTTCCTTTTTTATTTTATTTCTGGCATCTGAATTAATTGTGTGATTATTTTCTTGGTGAATTGTTTCATATATGCACACTTTAACTTCTGATTTTATTTCTCTTCATCTACAACACATTTTCAACCCATTCTTTTTGAATTATTTCACCAACACATTGGAGTGCATAAAAACAATTTTCACAGATTTTTAAAATCATTTCATATTGCATTTTGGTCCCCCTCTTTTGCATATTGGTTCATGTTTCTCACTTGATCTTTGCTTAATTGTTTGAGTTGCTTAACTTGTGAATTTTTGTGAGATCTTTTGACATGAGATTGGTTCCTGACTTAGGTCATTTAAGTTTAAATTTCACAATTTTTGAATGTAATATGATACATGTTTGCTTATTTGTGCTTAAGTGACTTATGCATGATCATCTATTGACATCTCTTTACACTAGTTGGCTTGCCATGCCTAATTGATTGAGTTCCTTTGTGATTCTTTGCATGAGATTTTGATATGATGTTGGCCCCTGATTGAGGTCCTTTGAGATTTAATTTTGCAATTTTTGAATCATGTTTGGGTATGTTTTAAGGGCTTGAACTTTGAGTTTCCATTTGAGGATTACTTTGATGCATGTCTTGAAGGTGTTGCTTGATGTTTGGACTTGTATGACTTGAGTTTGGCTTTGATATGATATTGATGCATATGTTACTTCCCCTTGAGTTCCTTATTTGGTTTTCATTTCACTTGAGCATGGTTGAATGCATTTGGTTTGAATTGTATGATGAATATCATTACCTTTCCTTTTGTGAACTTCTTTGGATCATAATGCTCCATGTTTTGAATCACTTTTGCGCACATGAGTTGTTGGTGATAATATGATTTTGGTTCTGACTTGCACTCATCTTCATCTTATCTTTCTAATTTCATTTTGATATGAAGTCCATGTATGCTTAATTGTGCATTTTATACAAGTATGCTTGCATTCTTTCATGATTATCTTTGCATGCTTACTTGAATTGTTTTGCATTGATCTTTGAAACATGTTTATTGATTTGAGTTGGACATTTATGATATGCTGTGCTTGCTGCCATTTATTGTATTCCATCTCCTCTTTCTCTTTTCTTCTCTTTCACTCTCTTCCTCCCTTGAGTCTCAAGACTTGATTAAGTCTTGGATTCTTTTCCCCTTAGAGCTACCTAGTCCAACTTAATTTTTGATTAAGCTTGGAGTAGGATTAGCATTAGGTTTTAGGTAGTCGTTCCTCCTAAGCCTCACTAACCATAGGACATCCATGCATGATAACATTAGGACTCTTAGTTTCCCTTTAGAGTTTCCTTTGTGTCGTCTCTCTTCTCATCTCAAAACTTCTTGAAAACACGTGATAAAAATTAACGTGTATTGCGCTCGAGCCTTCTATGTGGGAAGTGGGGAATGAGGGGATTCCTCTTATTCTTCTAGGATACTTAGTGTACGTCCTGTTGGGGATGATGCGCGAAGTATTCGTTCCTGTATTTGAGACTTTGGTTCAATGCAAGTTACAAATAACTGTAAAAAACACTTCTTGCTTAAAAAACTTCAAACAAACAATAACGTCTTTCCTTCGGGAATTCTTTTCTCATCTCACTCACTCTCAACGTATGAACGTGCTCCTACTCGTTCTCTTGCAAGACGGTAACGCACTCGATTCAGCGAGCCTACAACACCTGAGCTAGAACATTAGCCGTTCCTTAAAAAACATAATCCATCCCTAGTGAGGGGAACTACGTCGCTCTGATTCTCATGCTCCCGATGAGATATGTAGGCAGTGGGGTAGGGCCCATTCAAGCACTTCTTTTATTTTCCCTACATTTGTTTCTTGTTCTTTCCTTTTTATTCTTCGTTTCTCCGTCCTTTCCGTTCTCGTTTCTTCTCCGGTCTAGTAGCAGTGGAGCTCCAGATGACGACACCCTTTGATCGAGACAACAAGCGTGGATCCCATCGAGTACGATGGACGCGTGGGGGTGCTAATACCTTCCTCGCGCGTAACCGACTCCCGTACCCGTTTATCTTGGTCGTGAGACCATGTTCTTTCCCTTTCTCTTCAGGTTTATGTAGTGTTTCCTTTCCCTCTCTCGGGATAAATACACATTGCTGGCGACTCTGTTTTCCGCGCCACTCTCGCGTTTGTACCGTTGGATGCAAATCTTTCGGGAGCGACAACTGGCGACTCTACTGGGGACTCTGGTTGACCTTTTGCTGGTCCATCCCCTTTAGCGAGTCAATCCTAACGCTTCTCTGTTTCTTTTCATTGGGTGTTTTTGTGGTGCTTTGTTTTGTTGTATATTACTGTATTGCTATTTTATTTGTTTTACTCTATTTACAACTTTTATTGCATTGCATCATTTCATAGAATTCTGTGTTGTGCTGGCTGGTTTTCTGTTTGGCGGGTCAGGATGTTCTGAGAGATAAGCCCACTACCCAGGCTTGAGCATACACACAGGTTTTAGAGTGGATAGTCATGACGCTTGCATGGGGGTGGCCATGTATTGTCGTTCATGAGACCCACAACCAGACGAGGTTCTATCAGGAGCTACCTGCTACTGTGCGTTGGTACAGGCCAGTAGGTATTCTTTTGAGGGATTGTCGACTCTGGAGACCATTCCCGAGGACTCAGTTGCGGCACTCCTCCCGGGATGTGACAGTGGCAGACCACGTTCTGTGGCAAATCCATTGCACATTCTCGATCCGAGGACCCAATGCTAGGAACTTGCTATAGGATTTCCTTTTGAGGTGAATCAGCGGACGACCTCTTTGATTGGCGATAGCATTGTATCCTTCGGGCTGAATATGCTATTGCTTCTCAAACCTCTGAAGTTGAGGATCTTTCATTTTTGTGAATCAGTTGAGGCCTCCTCGATTGATGATGATGCCAAACCAGAAGTGGTGAACGTATCATCATTTCTCGACCTGAGAGCCCGGGATACTGAGGATCTTAGTACCCACATATGAGAGGGGTGGGTTGTTTACAGGTTTGCAGGTAACCGTAACCTTCTACATACCCGATATTCTGGATTTTCTATTAGTATGGACTTATCAGCCTTGTATTCTGGTATTTTGATCATCCGGTATTCTGGTATTCCGGTATTTTCTTTAGAGCAGACCTTTGAACTTATCCATTCAGCAGTACAACAATATTGGGCCTTATGGAAGCCTTGATCCCATGTCTGTTGCATCTGCATCATCATTTTTGCATACGTGTTCTTGTATTTCCAAGGGATATTGACTTTGAGACTTGCTACTGAGCATTTCAATCTATTTCTTGTGGTTAGCGTAAGGGAAAATTTTGAATCAAAGCATAGGGATTTCTTGGAAATATTCGAATATGGCATTCTGCATTGAATTCTCATACTCATTTGCATAACAGGTGTTTGAAGCTGGTTGTTCTCATCCTGATCTAGTTCTCTTCAGAATTTCAGTCTTAACTTTTCAAGGAAGCTGGAAGTTGACCATGGATCAAGTCCAGGCAGAGTTGAGGGAAATGCGAAGCCGAATGGGGCAATTTATGGGCGACATGCAAGCCTTGATTCAAGACCAGAAAATGTTGAAGGAGGAGGTCAACCAAATGAAGATTCAGATGAGTCTGGTTATGGAAGTTGTGAGAGGTGTGTTAAGCAAAGATAATACTCCCAGGCCTGAGGCCGTGGCTGGAATTGTCTCTCCTTCATTGTTTGAGGGATCGCTCCCAAAGAATGATGTGCCTCACATGTTTTATGCACAACCTGGGTTTCCAGAATTTCCTCGTCAGCAGCTACCTCTCGTCTGCCAAGACAACCCCAAGGCTAATAGGTACCCACCAAAGTCGAAGAAAGCTGACAGAATCTTTGATCCAATTCCTATGTCTTCTGCTCAGCTGTTGAGGTATTTACTTCAGCTCCAATTGGTTGAACTTCGGACGGTAAATCCTCCTCGTGGAAAGCTCCCATTCGATTACGATGCAAATGCCCATTGTGATTTTCACTCTGGCGCACCGGGGCATGATGTGGAAAAATGTAAAGCCTTTCATCATGTGGTTCAAGATCTGATTGACTTGAAAACAATTGAATTCATGACGGGCGGCGTAAGCGTACAAGGTGGTCTTACTCCTGTTGCTGCGAAAGAATTGAATATCCCGGTTTGCCCTCATGAAGTTGCACTAAGTCAGGGGCATTTCTCGCAACCTGTGGTCTTGGAATCCTCTCGTCCTCAACTGTTGCCGGTTCCTAAGCCAAGTTTAAGGAGGAAAGAGCCCGAACGAGAGGAAGGCACAAGTAGGTATCGGCAACAGAGCTATCATATGAAGAGTCAACAAAAGCCCAGAAGGCAGGAGAGGAAGTTTGATCCCATTACTGTTCCTTACAGTTATCTTCTTTCCCGTTTACTTCAAGACTCTTTGATCGAACTAAAGGAATCTTCTCCTGTTCCGTATCCTATTCCTCCAAATTATGACAAGAGTGTTAGATGCGAGTATCACTCGGGGACACGGGGGCATGCCATTGAAGATTGCAAGGTGTTTAGACACAAGGTGCAAGATCTCATTGACGTGGGGTTTATCATTTTCACTGAAGAGGGTTTGTACATTAACTGAAGTTCCCCAAGTGAGCACTTGAGACCACAAAGACATCTCCTGAAGCAATCAGTCCAGTCGGAGCCAAGCCTCCTCAGCAATGGCCAACATCATTTTCTTTACTGCATTTTCATTTGTAATTTTCATTACTTGTTAATGTTTACATGTGATAAACTTGTCTGTTCTTGAATGTGGATCTTAATGCAATAAGTATGTTTTTCTCGAAGAGGTTCATTCGTATTCACTCATTTATTGTTTGTGTGCACTGTAATACTAACCTTCTTGTTCAAATTATTGGAGGGTGGATGATGAGATGAAAACGCACATATGCCTTTAAACAAAACCCTGTTGAGGATGTACAGGCATTGTTTCGAATTCCTAAACACCGGAGACATAAGGAAGTGAAACCTTTGTCAAACCCTGTTGAGCCTAGAAGTAGGAGTTTCTTTCTGTAAGCGGAAAAAACCCTCAATTTTAACCCGGGGCAGGGTAGGTGTCAGTTAATTTGACCAAGCGTTCAAATTTCAAAAGGAGTGTGCATCTGAGGATCCATTACCTTCTATTCCACCGTCAAGAGGTCAAGAGATGTGAAACCACAATGGTTATCCATCAACAATCAAAGAGTGAGGCAGTCACAACCCTTTCAACAAAGTCAAGACAAGCTAGTGTCACACGACGTGTTCGAAAAAAAAAAAGAAGAAAAAAAAAGAAACGAACAAGCCCGCTAAGTTGAAACTTGAAAACAAGCAACTTAGGCAAAAGTTAGGACGTCCCGCTGGACTCCGAAATCAAAGATTCAAAAGAATATGTCCAGGCAAAAGTTAGGGATAAGCAAAAAACAAAAAAAAACAAAGAAAAAAGAACGAGAAAGTGAAAAACAAAAGGATTACAAAAGAAAATTCTCGATAAAGAACAAAGTAGTGTGACTACGAGCAAGGACAAAAGGGGTGACTGTTACTCCAAAGCCTCATTGTATCAAACCATCAGATGCATGGGTTCCTTAAAGATCATGAAATATTTTTGAAAGGTGAGCGCTTGTGTCGAGTCAGCTGAACGTAGGGCTGGAGAACATCACAAAGAGTGGGTGGGCACCGATAAACTTTGAGCCTTAAATCCTTTTTTCCAAAACCGTGAACCAGGCCACGTTACAACCCTCAAAAGTCCTAATTGAAACAGGGTTTATTCTAAAGGTGTATTTCAATAAGATAGCGTTCCTGACTCCCATGAGTTGTGCTAAAAGACCTTGGTTGGTATTGCATGTGCATGCTATTTTCCCTTTAAAAAAAAGGATATATGTCGTTTCCTAAGTAGTGATTCGTTCACAGCTTTGCGACATCTTTTCAGTAAAACTTTGAGATTAATATATGTGTTGCATTATAATTCTCATTCTCAGAATAGAAACTTTTATGCTTGCTTACATGTATTTGATACCAGTAAGGCTCACAAAGTGAACATTAGTTGAGAATTTTGATCACGCCAAAGTGAGAGGCTTGAAAGCTCCGAGGATGAGAGTGACAAAGGGCATATGACCAAGTGATTCTGTCAAGTGGGGAATTTCACAATAATTCGTTCCAAGAAGTTGTCAATGTGGGGCAATTACATTGTGAAATATCTCTGCAGTTCGGTTAATCTAGGGCAATTGTGTCAAAGGTATGGGGCAATCACGTCGGGATTAGGCAAATCTCTCGAAGATCAATCAGTCAGGGGAAAAATCACTGCAAGGATTATATTGAGGCAGGCCACCTCAAGAACACGAGAAGCTATCCTACTCTAAAGGACGGTTAATCAAAAGCACCTCTTCAAGATTCAGTATACTGGGGCAGAGTGTTGCAAATCTCTACGAATCTTGTCGAGGCAAATTCTTTCGTACACTATGCAGTCTGGGGCAGTTATGTCAAGATCTATAAACCTCTCCGAGAGTTTGAATACCCTGGGGGCATATATGCACATTCTTTTGTTTGCAGGTGTGGAGATTTCACTGGATAGCTATGCAAAGATGTATGACGTCTTCAAGCCAAAATCCTTTACGAAGCGCAAATGATCGTTCCTCCCCAAGCAAAGATGGTTCCTCAGCAGGAAAGTTATTCTGGAGAGGGTCATCCCCAGCGTATTTATAGAGCTTCATGATCCCCAGCAGCGTTGTCAAATGGGTAGTATTGTATCTTGTTAAATCGATTCTCTCATTCAGCACTTCCAATAGCTACAAGCTTTTCTGTGTCGATAACGGTTGTAAACTCCCCAGTAGAGTTGCTTCACACGCCTTACAGTTAATGTTCAAGACTCAGTGAGTGTCCAGGAGTTTGGAGATGTCGAATCTTCTGTAAAATCCTCTTGGGACGTTTTCCCCAGATCAAACTTGTATCTTGGGGCAAAATCAAGTGGTTGACCATCTCAAACATGGAGCATCATGAAATTCCCCGGCAGGAGTATTCCAGATCTATTATCCCCAACAGAGTGGCCTCCCAACTACTGCATCCTAGCTCAAGTCTCGGTATTAGTTTAAGAGTTGGAAGATGTTGGATCTTCTGTGAAATTCTCTTAAGAAACATTCCCTGGCATGAGACACTTTGAAGTGATTCTCCCCAGCAGAGTTTGTTGTAAGCTTATTTCCCCAGTAGAGTTTGAAGAGGCGTGGTCTTCTGTAAAGTCCTCTCAAGGGACATATCCCCAGCAGAGTTTGTTGTAAGCTCATTAATCCCCAGCGAAGTTCTATGGTTGTAGTTATTCCCTAAGCATACTAGTTCAGATGATGCCTCCCCAACAAAGTTATCATTTCCTACAGTAGCCTTAACAAGTTTGTCAGGTCAGTGCCCAGATCAGGAGGTCAGGTCAATTTGTCTTCCCCAGTACGGTTTGCGACCGCGAAGTCAATCCAGCTAGTTATCCCCAGCGGAGTTGCCTTCCTTTCCTCAACATTTATTTTGCTGAGGACCTCTTTGCATTTTGCATATAGTGTGCATAGCATCCTCAAAACTCGTAGCATTTCCATTGAGATGGAGCATTACGCCATGGAAAAATTCAAACATATGCATGTGAAGCATAGGCCAGTTTTGATAACTCGTGCGAGAGTCCAAAACTTTGCTCCTTATATCATTGGTAAAGCCAGAAGGAATGCCTCGTTCATTCCTCAACAGACATTTCAAAGCAGCGTAAAGGGTTTCATCAGTTTTGCTCCCCACAGAGTCATATCTCTCAGCTTACAAGTCTCCTGGAACCATCCCCGATAGGATTCCTGCAGCCGTTCCCAACCGCTCCCTTTGAGTTTAACCATGCCAGTTCCCGACAGGTCCCGTTACCCATTCCCGATAGGTAAGCCTTGGTTATAAACTGCAGCCATTCCCGACCGCTCCTTTGAGTTTTAACCATGTAAGTTCCCGACAGGTCCCGTTACCCATTCCCGATAGGTAAGCTTTGGTTATAAACTGCAACCGTTCCTGACCACTCCTTTGAGTTTTAACCATGCCAGTTCCCGACAGGTCCCGTTACCCATTCTCGATAGGTAAGCTTTGGTTATAAACTGCAGCCGTTCCCGACCGCTCCTTTGAGTTTTAACCATGCCAGTTCCCGATAGGTCCCGTTACCCATTCCCGATATGTAAGCTTTGGTTATAAACTGCAGCCGTTCCCGACCGCTCCTTTGAGTTTTAACCATGCCAGTTCCCGACAGGCCCCGTTACCCATTCCCGATAGGTAAGCTTTGGTTATAAACTGCAGTCGTTCCCGACCGCTCCCTTTGAGTTTTAACCATGCCAGTTCCCGACAGGTCCCGTTACCTATTCCCGATAGGTAAGCTTTGGTTATAAACTGCAGCCGTTCCCGACCGTTCCTTTGAGTTTTAACCATGCCAGTTCCCGACAGGCCCCGTTACCCATTCCCGATAGGTAAGCCTTGGTTATAAACTACAGCCGTTCCCGACCGCTCCTTTGAGTTTTAACCATGCCAGTTCCCGACAGGTCCCGTTACCCATTCCCGATAGGTAAGCCTTGGTTATAAACTGCAGCTGTCCCCGACAGCTCCCTTTAGTTTGAACCTTGCCAGTTCCAGACAGGTACACTTGCCCATTCCTGATAGGCAAAACAGGTCCAAGCTCACCAGTTCCCGACAGGTATTTCACCAGTTCCTGACAGGTATTTCACCAGTTCCCGACAGGTTGTTCACCAGTTCCCGACAGGTTTCCTATGGGGTCCAATGGTTCCAAGGTCTTCCTCACAAACTTTTCTTCCTTACCCTTACTTCATTTACAGCATTTTCTCTATTCACACAGTGCAAAATTTTCTCGGGTATTTCTGTATTCAATCCCTATGTACCTTGAATTCCTGATAGCAGTTGCTTTCATCCATTCAGATTCACAGTTGATTGAATAGGGGCAGCTGTAATACCCCAAAATTTACCTTCATGTTTTCTCAATAACTGGTCTATACTTTACTCATTTGCATTCCATAGTAGGTCATAGATTGCATATCATGGCATTCAGCATAGGGCATGGGATCAGGTGTTTTTCAAAGGTGTTGATCATTCAAAGCAAGGGATCAAGGGCCAAGTGTCTCCCAACTAGATTCAAGGGTTTCTCATACTCCATACAATCTCAAGTCTTCTCCATAAGTGGATTGACTAAGAAGTGACCTCTAGACTTCATCCCTTAGACTGATTGTGCAAATTAGGGGTTTGGTTTCAAAAGAGCTTCTTGTTGAACTTTGTGGATTCAAGCATATTCTCCTAGTGTTCCATATGCTCACAAGTGTGCATGGATGGAATTTTGGCCATTGGTTCTTTGGTGAAGAATGTTCAGTGGATCAGTTGCTTGTGAACCAAGAAAAGTCAACTGTAAAGGAAAAAGTCAACTGTGGAATTTTGAGGTTCTCTTCATGGTTTTCAAGGTCTCACATCCTCATATGGTCTTCAAGGGTCAAGTTTCATGCCATTTGTCAAGAATCAAGAGTTTGTACAAAAGTTACTAAATTTGGAAATGACATATAATTTGGAACTTTCCATTTTTGGCAATTTTTCCACTACATTCAACTTGACTTTTCATCATCAAGGAAGCTTTAAATGAATTTTCTCCAACATGAAAGTTGAAGATCTTTCTCTCCCATTTCCAAAAAGTACTAGAACATCTCCATATCATTTGTGGAACTCTAGTTATGGTCAAAACAATGCAAGGTGCATTTTGAGGTTTTCCATATACCACTTTTTTCCACCTTTTGCATTTTGGCACAAATGGACTTGTAATTGGTTTTATTGGTTCATGTCTCATTACAAAATCAAAGTACACCTCATGAGGATTATTTTTGGCCTTTGAATCAAGTCATTCCGTGCCATGTACCTCACTTATTTCACATTGTACAAATTTGCAAATGGATCAAAAACTCACAAACCAAGCAAGTG
This sequence comes from Lathyrus tuberosus, assembly GCA_022829125.1. NCBI lineage: Eukaryota > Viridiplantae > Streptophyta > Magnoliopsida > Fabales > Fabaceae > Lathyrus > Lathyrus tuberosus. Next base: position 2,874,806 of record JALAZF010000423.1, read on the forward strand.
CAAGGCCCAAGTACAATTCATTTGTGATCAGCAGAGGAAATGTGAGTGAATCACACCAATTCCAAGACCTTGGCACGTGAGGATTAAGGGGTTAAGCTCAAAGTGCAAATTTCCAAAACCACTCCAATCTCACTAATCAAAGGTTTAATCACTTACTAATCATAATCAGTGGACTAATGGAGAGTATATAAGCTAACTCATGCGTCCAAAATTAGGTCATGCATTCATTTTGGCTCAGAATCCATTTTTCACTCCAAACTTTCTCTTCTTCGATTCTCTCTCTCCACAAGGTTTTCTTGAGTTTTCTTTCCACATTCTTGATCAGTGAAGAGAGTAGAACAAGAATCAACCATCATTTTGAGCTGAGGGCAAGGTTTTCACCAAGTTCAGTTCAAGAGGACCCAAGTTCAAACTCCTAGATCTAGCCAGATTCAAGCCTGTATTTGCATTTATTTTGCAAATAGAGCTCAAAAGAGGAAGATCTGCAGCTTTTGGAAGGCGTTCTTGTGGTATTTCAAGCTCTACAGATCTCAGGTAAGCTCACTTTTCATGGTCATAGAACTTGATTTTTAAGTATGCATAATGATCTGTGTGCTTCACTGAGTGTGCTGATGTATTTTGTTTGAATTTTGGACGTGTGGATTGTGTGTATTTTGAGATTTAAGTTTTGGATCTAAATTTTCTTTTGTTCGATTTGGTTAATATGTGCATGATCTGTTGAAATAAATTGCATATTCGTAATCCTCATGAAAGTCTGAGTAGAACTATGGTAGAATTTTCTATTTCTGGATAATTTGATGTTGCAGCTCACCGGAGAAGGTGACCGGAGCTAGGGCTCCGGCACCTGGTCGTTGTTCAGTCCGGCGAGGGTTTATTTGGAGAAGATGCAATCCTGGCCTTCGTTTTGTTTGATCCAATGGTATACATGTTGCCACGTTTTTAAATTTCTGATTGTATTTTATGGATTGCGTGTGTGGCTTCCTATGTGTGTTATCAGGTGCCTCTAATCATAGCCTTTGATCTTGCATGATTTCTGACTTTGTTGACTTAATCTGGTACGTTGATGTGATCTGGTGGTTTAGATGGTGACAACGCATTAAATTGCCATGTGATGCTCACGTGTGTTCATTTTAAATTCTGAGTAGTTTGGTGTGCGCGCGTATATGCTTATTATCATGTCCTTTCAATCCTGGCCCTCCATCTTGAATACTTGTTGATTATTTGACTTGATATGGTGCGTAGGATTAGTCTGATGGTGTGGATGAGTCTTTTGGGTTGACTGAATTCTTGGTATGCGCTGACATTTGTTTTTAGACTGGGCTTGACTTTTCTTTGCTTTTTGAACCCCCCTCTTTTGGGCCTTTATTGTTTCCAACGTGATTAACTTGCTTGTTGCACCCCCTGAGTTTATTTGATTTCTTTTATTTTCTTAATTGTTGCATTGTTTGCATTTTAATTTTTAAAAATAGTTGGAGGCATTTAAAAATTACTAAAAAAATCATGAAGCATGTTTAACATTTTATAAAATTTTTGCAAATTTTATTTTCCATTTTAATTTTATTTCTGGCATCTGAATTAATTGTGTAATTATTTTCTTGGTGAATTGTTTCATATATGCACACTTCAACTTGCTAATTTTATTTCTCTTCATCTACAACACATTTTCAACCCATTCCTTTTGCATTATTTCACCAACAAATTGGAGTGCATAAAAACATTTTTCACATATTTTTAAAATCATTTCATATTGCATTTTGGTCCCCCTCTTTTGCATATTGGTTCATGTTTTCACTTGATCTTTGCTTAATTGTTTGAGTTGCTTAACTTGTGAATTTTTGTGAGATCTTTTGACATGTGATTGGTTCCTGACTTAGGTCATTTGAGTTTAAATTTCACAATTTCTGAATGTCATATGATACATGTTTGCTTATTTGTGCTTAAGTGACTTATGCATGATCATCTCATGACATCTCTTTACACTAGTTGGCTTGCCATGCCTAATTGATTGAGTTCCTTTGTGATTATTTGCATGAACTTTTGATATGATGTTGGCCCCTGATTGAGGTCCTTTGAGATTTAATTTTGCAATTTTTGGATCATGTTTGGGTATGTTTTAAGGGCTTGAACTTTGAGTTTCCATTTGAGGATTACTTTGATGCATGTCTTGAAGGTGTTGCTTAATGTTTGGACTTGTATGACTTGAGTTTGGCTTTGATATGATATTGATGCATATGCTACTGCCCCTTGAGTTCCTTATTTGGTTTTCATTTCACTTGAGCATGGTTGAATGCATTTGGTATGAATTGTATGATGAATATCATTACCTTTCCTTTTGTGAACTTCTTTGGATCATAATGCTTCATGTTTTGAATCACTTTTGAACACATGAGTTGTTGATGATAATATGATTTTGGTTCTGACTTGCACTCATCTTCATCTTATCTTTCTCATTTCATTTTGATATGAAGTCCATGTATGCTTAATTGTGCATTTCATACAAGTATGCTTGCATTCTTTCATGATTATCTTTGCATGCTTACTTGAATTGTTTTGCATTGATCTTTGAAACATGTTTGTTGATTTGAGTTGGACATTTATGATATGATGTGCTTGCTGGCATTTATTGTATTCCACCTCCTCTTTCTCTTTTCTTCTCTTTCACTCTCTTCCTCCCTTGAGTCTCAAGACTTGATTAAGTCTTGGATTCTTTTCCCCTTAGAGCTACCTAGTCCAACTTAATTTTTGATTAAGCTTGGAGCAGGATTAGCATTAGGTTTTAGGTAGTCGTTCCTCCTAAGCCTCACTAACCATAGGACATCCATGGATGATAACATTAGGACTCTTAGTTTCCCTTTAGAGTTTCCTTTGTGTTGTCTCTCTTCTCATCTCAAAACTTCTTGAAAACACGTGATAAAAATTAACGTGTATTGCGCTCGAGCCTTCTATGTGGGAAGTGGGGAATGAGGGGCTTCCTCTCATTCATCTAGGATACTTAGTGTACGTCCTGTTGGGGACGATGCGCGAAGTATTTGTTCCTGTATTTGAGACTTTGGTTCAATGCAAGTTACAAATAACTGTAAAAAACACTTCTTGCTTAAAAAACTTCAAACAAACAATAACGTCTTTCCTTCGGGAATTCTTTTCTCATCTCACTCACTCTCAATGTACGAACGTGCTCCTACTCGTTCTCTTGCAAGACGGTAACGCACTCGATTCAGCGAGCCTGCAACACCTGAGCTAGAACGTTAGCCGTTCCTTAAAAAACACAATCCATCCCTAGTGAGGGGAACTACGTCACTCTGATTCTCATGCTCCCGATGAGATACGTAGGCAGTGGGGTAGGGCCCATTCGAGCACTTCTTTTATTTTCCCTACATTTGTTTCTTGTTCTTTCCTTTTCTTCTTCGTTTCTCCGTCCTTTCCGTTCTCGTTTCTTCTCCGGTCTAGTAGCAGTGGAGCTCCAGATGACGACACCCTTTGATCGAGACAACAAGCGTGGATCCCATCGAGTACGATGGACGCGTGGGGGTGCTAATACCTTCCTCGCGCATAACCGACTCCCGTACCCGTTTCTCTTGGTCATGAGACCATGTCTTTTCCTTTTCTCTTCAGGTTTATGCAGTGTTTCCTTTCCCTCTCTCGGGATAAATACACATTGCTGGCGACTCTGTTTTCCGCTCCACCCTCGCGTTTGTACCATTGGATGCAAATCTTTCGAGAGCGACATTGACATGCAAGCTCTAGCAGAAGCTCAGATGCAACAACAAAGGACTGTGATCTCAGAGATCACATCAACGACCATAGTGGAAAAAAGATCCTAGGTACAAAATGCCGAAAGATTGTCCCTGGGTGTCGCTCCCGGGATTTTCATCCAGGTACAAACGCGAAAGTGGCGTAGAAACAGAGTCGTCAGCAATGTTTATGTATCCCAAGAGAGGGAAAGGAAACACTGCGTAAACCTGAGGGAAGGGAAAGAGCATGGTCTCGCGACCAAGAGAAACGGGTAAGGGAGTCGGTTACGTGAGGGGAAGGTGTTAGCACCCCCACGCGTCCATCGTACTCGATGGGATCCACGCTTGTTGTCTCGATCAAAGGGTGTCCTAAACTGGAGCTTCACTGCTACTAGAAAAGAAGAAGGAACGGGAATAGAAAAGAGCGAAGAAACGGGCGAGAAATGAAAAAGAAGTGACTAGATAGGACATCGACGTCCTATGCCTACGTATTCCCTCATTCAATGGGAAAGTCAGAGTCAGCGTAGTTCGGACACGAACTAAGGGGGAAGGTTGCTCGCCAAGACATCGCCGTCTTGTGCCTACGTATCCTCAATCTAACCAGAGAGAGGAAGTCAGAGCAGTCGTAGTTCGACCTAACGAGGTCTTAGTGTTTTTTATGAGCGACGTTAAATTCGCGTTTGGCAGTTAGGGTCGATGCCTGTTTGCGATGAGACGGAAGTAATGTGCTCTTTTCTGAAAATAGTTTGAAACTTAACGATCCCGAAGGATAAAAAGGTTTGAGTTTGTTTTGTGTTTTTTAGATAGAAGTGTTTTAAAGTTAGCTTGTAACTTGCATTGCACCCAAGTCTACAACATAGGAATGAATACGTCGCGTATCGTCCCTAACAGGACGTACACTAAGCATCCTAGAAGAATGAAGGGAGATCCCTCATACCTCACTTCTCATATATAAAGCTCATGCGCAATACACGTTAACCTTTATTAAGTGTTTTAGAAAGGTTATGAGATGAGAAGAGAAGACTCAAGTTGAAAAGAAAACACTAAGGGGAATTCTAATTGTTCCTAATGTTATCATGCAAAGGTGGCCCTAAGGTTGAGGTAAGAAGGGGAGCAACTACCTAAGTTAGCACGCAAGAGCGAAACGAAAACAAGAAACGAAACTAGAAACAGCAGCTACAACAGCGCTCCAACACCTGCACAGCGGTAAAAACTAGCATACAAACAAGACAGGTTTTTACAGCACACATATTCAGCACAAAATAGGTGTAAAAAGCAGCATGTAGTAAGTGTATGCAATTGACAGCACATAAACAATTCAGAACAACAGCTGTAAAAGAGCAGGGCAGCATGCATCCAAACAAGTAATCATACAAGAAATGATTGCAAATGAACACGCATAGCAAGGCCAACCAAGCATAGAGGTTGCAAACGCCAAGAATGAATAAACATGATCACGTTAACAACTCAAGAACAAGTATGCTCAACAAAATTGCACAATTCAAACGTTGATGAAAAACATCATGCACAAGCAACCATGGAGACAAACAACAATCACGCATCATATGTCCAGCAAGTTGAGCATTAACCAAGGATTAACATGATTCGAATGTGTGTGCAACGTGTTCATCGCATCAAGTAATCGACAACACAAGCATAAACATTCATCAATGAAAACCAAAAATCGCGTGTCGAAGAATCATGTTCATGCAATGGTGTGAGGTGAAACAGCTCAAGAATGATCCATAAATCATCAATATATTAATCCATGAAGTTTAGACATGCAAAGGATCTCAAACAAACAAGAAAATGCAAGAAAATCACATTCTGTCCCAGAGTAACCGGTTAACGTGTGATGAGTAACTGGTTACTCAGTTCAAAATCAGCCAGATTGCGCAAAAATACAAAGGAGTAACCGGTTAACACATGGTGAGTAACCGGTTACTCTGGGACAGCAGTAAAAAAAAACATGTTTCAAAAGCACTTTTCAGCAGCAAATCACTTCTCCAAACATCCAAATAACTATGCAATCAATTAATCACGAAGTTCACCTCAAACAACAACAATCAAACACCAATTGAATCCAATAATCATCAACATCAAGAATCGAATTCAAGCAAAATGGATCCAAATCAAAAATCACCAAAGATCTACATTGAATAAGTTGTAAATAAGCTAAATCAAGTATAGATCTAAAGAAAACCAACCTACAAAGCTGAGATTTGCTTTGGTGATTGTTGCAAACAAAAATTGATGAATCCAAGCAAGAAATCCAAGATCTATGCAAGAAACTTCAAGATCCTAGCAAGAAACTTCAAGATCCAAACAATGTGATGGTTTTGCTTCAAGCTTCCTCCAAAATCAGTTCTAAAAGCTCAAATCCTAGTGTGAAACAGCAGCAAATTCAAGATCCTTTCAAGAATTGGTGAATGGATCAAGGTTTAGTTCCAAGATCAACAAATTTCAATGCAAAATTTGTTGAACTTTGATGATGGAAATTTGAGTAAGGGTTTTGGGATGAGAGAAAAGTTGAGAGAAAATGGAGTGAGATGTGTAGAAAATTCAGAAAAATGAATCAAGGTTCTGTGAGGTTTGGAATGAATTGATTTAAATAGAAGCTAGGTTAGGAATTCAAATGTGGTTTGGAGTGTGGGTTAGTGAGTGGAATGGAGATTAGGAGTGGAATTTGGAAATAAGAGTGGGGAATTAGAGTGGAAAGTGATGGAGGGAATTTGAATTTTGGGTGGAAAATAATAAAAATGAATCAATTCTAGATCCTTCCCACACATGCACAAGCCAAGCACATGATGCAAATTTAATTTTTTTTCAAATTGTGCTCAGAGTAACCGGTTAACGCATGGTGAGTAACAGGTTACTTAGTTCAAACTTGCTGAGGATGCGCAAAAAAACAGGGGAGTAACCGGTTAACGCGTGGTGAGTAACCGGTTACTCAGTTCAAATTTTGAATCTTGGCGCCTTTTGGAGGGAAACTTGGAAAAGTGACTTCTGACGTCCTTTTTGAACCTGTTAAGCCTCTGAAAATCAAAACTTGATATTGCTACTGAGTGACACCTAGAATGCAACACAAATTCTTACTGACACCTCAGGATATCCTGCTGAATTAGTAATGTCTGACACCGGATCGCTTGATCAGAAAATGACTGTTGAAGCCTCTGATTATCAAAACGTATAATGAGCAAAATAAAAGCTCCAAGAGACCTTGAAGATTATCTGCTTGGCTCTGAATACTGCTGAAGATAGTACTAGAACTGATAACACCATGAGCTGCTGGAAAAATACCTTGATCCCATGCTTCAAAGAAAACAATGATATGCAACGATGATAATGCAAGAATGAAATGAAACATAAGCCAGTTAGTGTTAGAAACATGAGGGCAAATTTTGGGGTGCTACAGCTGCCCCTTGTTGCGGTGAGAATTGGATGCCATAGTTATTAATGAACTAGGATCACATTTCTTTAAATGTTCACCACCGTCTTTGATTTATCTAAAGGAAAGGTTCAAAAGCGAAAAAGACCTAAAGATCTAAGGCTCGGGGGTTGGTTACGCCTAGGGAAGGTATTAGCATCCTAAACGTCCGTAGTACTCTACGGGAACCTCTCGTTAATATTTATGTTATCTCTCACTCGCTTGCTAAAGGTGTTATGCTAGAGGTTGAAACCCTAGGGGTTAGTATCTAAGTATACTCGATAAGGTATCGCACCTTACGCCTACGTATCCTCGGGAGTAGAATCAGAGTATGCGTAGTTCTGAAAAGAGGAACTTCTTGACAGGGTCAAGGTTCCAAGGGGAAGTAAAGTCTTGGGCAAGACCTTACATAGAGTGCGGCGACTCTAAAGTTGTAGATTGGTTTAAGAGGGGTAGGATTGTAAATGTTCGCGGCGGAGCATTTACTTGGAGTGCGGCGACTCCGATCCTAAGGCTAAGATTCTAAGTGTCTACGGCGAGACGTGGAGTACGGCGACTCCGAATCCTAAGGCCAAGGGTTCTAAAGTGTTAGTACTATGACGTTTGAGTCAATATTAAGGGTACCTTTCCTTTGGAATGTCGAGGGGGCTAACTTAATGATTATTAGTGCGGACTAGCAAAGATGAGCTAGTATAGTGTATAGTGACCGATAGGTTGAATGCGATGCCCGAAGGCGATCGACTTACATGGGTAGAAAAATGGGGTCGACGTTGGATAGAGGATTTTTGTATTTTTTGAAAGGTTTTGAGATCAAGCACATTCAAATAGAGGTAAGCATACAAAGACAAGATAAATAACATACATGCATACGATTCACTCAAACGCGAGGGATCTAACGAGTTTGATTTATTCTTGAGGAAAAGTTGATTTTTTAGTTAGAATCATGCTTAAAGATTATTATTAATAAAAAGTAAAAGGTTTAATTGATTTAAAAGATTATCTTAAAAGACTTAAATTAAATAAATTAATACTTAGTTATAAAGTTAATAAAATATTAATAGATTTATTAAACAAAAAAGTTCTCAAGTTTAGTATTTGAATAAAATAGTTTTTAATAAAAGGTTTTACTAATTAAAAGGGTTTTTTAACAAAAGTTTAATCTGTTATATAAAAAGTGACATTTTAGAATAAAAAGAAGTTATATGTTTATCAAAAAAAAGTTTTAATTAATTAAGAGAGAAAGGTTGTCTAGAAAAAGTCCCATATATTCTTATTTTAGTTATGTAATAAACAAATTTTAATAAAAAAGAAGGTAATTAAAACGGGGTAATCTGGTGTGCCAGGGGGAGAGAGGGTCTATAGCAGACCCTCGGATCTCAACCACCTGATGCGTGTGCATGCTGATCTGACAGATAACAAAAAACGAGGGTGCATGGTCTATGGCATGGGTGCGAGTGTATGGGATCATAACGTGAAACAAAAGTGGAAGAACGCTCGTCTCTCTCTCGATCCTCACCTTCTCTCTCGTTCAAAAGGGGTTCTCAGAAACCCTAGCGGCCTAAGTCGCCGCCGTCCCGCTCCGCCTCTCACTCCTCTTCTCTCTCGATCAAAAATCAAACGAATAAAACCCTAACCCCACGCAACCCAATACCCCAATCCACTATAATATTGTTTACAAATTACAACGATTAGATCGATGAAAAAAAATGAAGAAAATGCCGGCGGTTGAAGGCGAAGAAAGGCGGTGGCAACCATCAAGATCTCATCTCCAGATAAGTCTTCTTCCTCTTTTCCGTATTCTTGCATGCTGTTGTTGTTGATGCGAATTTGAAACCTTTGCTCTGATTTCTTTCCACTACTCTTTCTATTTTGTTGTTATATGTGAACTGTGAGTGGATTGTCACTAACTTCTTGTTCACTGCTATTGTATGGATTCACTGCTTGTTAATGGTGTGGCAATGTGAATTTTTGATGTTTTTTTTAGAGTTTTGTGAACATGAACATGTGTGAGATTCTTCTGCGACTGTGTATGGAGTAAATCTTTTGTATTGTGATGATTTTTCTGTTGAATCGTTATTTGGTGTATAATGTGGACTGGTATAAGATTGTTGATGGCTTTTGGATTTCAAATTTTCTCCTCCCCCTTTGCTGCAGCGTGAATCTTGATTTTATATGCCCTGTGGATTAAATGTGAGATTACCATTGAATACCCCTGCTGATCTTGTGTCTGTTACCTGATAAAAACTTTCCATTTAACTTGAAAACTGTTTCACGTTGTTTTGGAAACATTTTAAACTTGTTGGGAACTTGTTTTGGAAACATGACCATAAATCGTAAACATTTCTTTACCGTTTATTTATGTCTGGAACATGTTATTCTTATTTGGGATTTTGCTGCGAATACTTGGATTTTTCTTCTTAGGCTCGACATGTTTAAGGATTATTGAATGTCATGTTTGGATGTGTTTTGGTAAGCTCTTGAATTTGGTTTGAAATATGTCGGAATATCTTTAAACTTTTCTTTGAATATTGTCCTGATTGTGTCTCTTTGGGAGATTAATGCTTGGTTGTGATGAATTCCTTTCCTTTTCTGAGATATATTTAACTGTTGTTTTGGGAAATTTCAACTTGTCTAAAACCTGTTACCGCAAAGATATGGCACACTGTTTCTATTTTTGTGATTCATGATTGATTTGGCATTAATGTATGCTAACTATGAGTCAGTAAAACGCAGGTTGGCGTTTATCCAGGCTGAAGAAAAATCAACTTAAATTGATTCGCGTGCGTATAGAAATGAGGGTGCACTTCAAAGCAGGAGGTGACGTGGCAGTGGTACTCTTACCAACATCTCTGCGTTTGGAAAAAGAGGGTCCCAAGAAAAGTTAACAACAATTATTTCTAATGTTGACAGCCTTTCCTCTGATTCACACTAAAGTGATAATAAGCCCAAAATAGTGTACTACCTATGCGAATGGCATTTGGAAATAACTTGAAAATAGCTTGAGACTGTAACATTTGTAGATAAACTTTGTAGTGGTCTTGTAATATTGTAAACTTTTGGACTTGTTGACTTGTTTCCTCTCTAATGACATGTTTTTTTCAACATTTGGCTCCTTATCTCTTTCTAAAATCTTGAAAACATGTAACAAAACCGTTAATCCCAAGTTGTTCAATCATCCCCATATACAAAATTCAAGTCAAAGTAATTATCGGTATATCACAAGACCATTAACCATCATCATTGGTTTGCAACCTTCCACAGCTTAAAATAAGCTATTATAAAACATGACAAGTCAAATTAGGCATTGAGAACTTCTTTTCCAAACTTGCTTTAGGATTTCAACCACTTAACGCACCCAAAGAAACGTGGGTCACGCCTTGGACTTTGTTAAACACGTAAAGTTTCTGAATTTGGGATAAACTTAGAGGAATCTTATTCCTCTTCAACATTAGGAATCACAGAGTAGACCAATGTAGCTCGGATAATGAAGTGAAATTGGCTCGAACTAGGCCAAAAATGAAGTCTTGTAAATCTTGAGATTTTGAAGGCATAATCAAGGTGAGGTGTGAATCCAAAATTGCCAAAGTAGAAAACTTTGTACTTGGTTTTGAACACTTGTAGAAACATAGTAAATTGTTCTGAAAACTAAAAGGTAACTGATTCAATTTCCGATGTCATGAACACCATTGGTCATAACCCTGGTCTTCCTTGGGTAATTCCTTCGTGGAGTCCTGAGAAAGAAGGACCTGGTAATGGCTTAGGGACCAAACGGCTGAGGGCACCATCACACAAGAATCTAACACAAACTTGAAAAGACCAGAGCACCTCCACAAACACACACACAACATCGCTTTAAGACCTTGAATCTTCTGCAGCAGTACCTGTATTCGCAAATGAAACAGACAAGCAAAAACTAGATAAAGAGGTTAGCTATGCACGAATGATTGACCTAGGATGATATGCATACGAATCAATGAATCTAAGGGAAAAATTTGGGGTACAACGCCCCTATTCAATCGACTTGGACCTGAAGGAGTGATAGCAACGGCTTTCAAACATTCGAGGTACATGGAGATTGAATACCAAAAGAACCCAGAAATTTGCAAACTGCAAAAGGAGAGACGACCCCGCCGGGGAATAAAAAATAAGAGATGTAAGGTCATAACACAGACGAGTGTCGGAGATCAATACGGACGAAGTATTTATATAGATTGAAACAAATACGGACGAGTGTCGACTGTGCTAGGGATAAACACGGACGAGTGTACAAAAAGTTCACACACGGACGGGTGCTGAAAGGACACGGACGAGTGTCTAAGGTTAATACGGACGGGTATTGGCTATAAAAATTCAAACACGGACGGGTGCTAAAAGAACACGGACGGATGTCTAAAGGTCAATACAGATGGGTATTGAAATAAAGTTCAAACACGGACGAGTGCTGAAAGAACACACACGGGTGTTGGCTAAAAAGTTCAAACACAGACGGGTGCTGAAAGGACACGGACAGGTGTCAAAGGTCAATACGGACAGGTATTGGCTAAAAAGTTCAGGCACTGACGGGTGCTGAAAGGGCATGGACGGGTGTCAAAGGTCAATACGGACGGGTATTGAAATAGGTTTAGACACGAACTGGTGCTGAAAGAACACGGACGGGTGTCAAAGGTCAATACGGACGGGTATTGAAATAGGTTCAGACACGGACGGGTGCTGAAAGGACATGGACGGGTGTCTAAAGGTCAATACGGACGGGTATTGAAACAGGTTCAGACACGGACGGGTGCTGAAAGGACACGGACGGGTGTCTAAAGGTCAATACGGACAAGTACTGGCTTAAAAGGTTCAAACACGGACGGGTGCTGAAAGAACACGGACGGGTGCCTAAAGGTCAATACGGACGGGTATTGAAACAACACAAATGGTAACTCTACTGGGGATTGAAATGTTAAACCGAACACAGATGAGTGTTAAAGGAACACGGACGAGTGTTTAGAATTAATACAGACGAAGTATTGAAGAAATGAAAAAGGACACGGACGAGTGTTTAGAATCAATACGGACGAAGTATTGAGGCGATGGAAAAGAACACGGACGAGTGTTTAACGCAAACTACTTTGAGGGAATAACCCACAAGACCACCTGGACGAATGGGTGAAAACAAGAGAACTCACGGATCGACAATCCTGATAAATAACTCTGCAAGGGATAAACCAAATAGAGTGATTACAAAGACGGCCGAAGGCGGACTCGAAAAGGAAGACCAGCCGAAGGCGGAATTTCAAGCCTAAGATTTGTAGAATCAACAGATCTACAAAGATGACTCCGCTGGGGAAAAGAGAAATCTAAATAGACCACTCTGTAGTGGAGTATAACAAGGTCGAATCCACAGGCTACGGTGTAATGTTAGACAACATCTCCTGAATTACATCTCTTTCTGCTGGGGAAAGAAACTAGTAACAGATATCAAACCTGGCTCATGCTTCGAATGCATATGTTTGAATTTTTCTATGGCGTAATGCTCCATACAAAATGGAAATGCTACGCGTTTGGGAGGATGCCATGCAAGAATGCTTATGCAATGCAAAAGAGGCGCTCCAGCAAAATAAATGCTGAAGACAAAGGCAACTCCATCGGGGATGACAAACTAAATCGTCTTCTGAATTACAAGATCCTGCTGAGGAAGATTTCACTAAACGACTTCCTGATCATAAACTCTACTGGAGATGAAGAACTCCGAGAGAAATTCCACTCTGTTGGGGATGGATAAAAATGAATACTGAAGATGGAACCCAAGAAATTCTCTCCGCTGGAGATTACTAATGACTTCTACCGAAGACAGAACTCAAAATCTGGATCTGAAAAATGCCAATAACAATTGGACTTAAGACCTGCTGGGGACATCAACTGCCGTTGAACAAACCACTTGTGAAGATCACCACCAAACTCTGCTTGGGGGACAAGTCAATAACACCGAACCTGCTTGGGATATTCTTGAACTTAACCTGCTGCTGGGAGATATCTTTACCTTCTCCTTGCTGGGGAATCTCAGCCACTATTAGCAAACCTGCTTAGGGAATGATGATTGACGACATCAACTCTGTTAGAGGATAACAACAAGTTCATTCATCTGTTGGAGATTACCTTATATCGTCGCTGGTGAGAAAAACATTTCCTGACTAGCTGAGGAAAATGGGTTCTCAGACCCTGTGGGGAAATAACATCTTTGTCCAAAGAAGACATTCCACAAGTCTCCTGCTGGGGATGCAGAAGTATCAACTTCTGGCTTCTTGCTAAGAGAGTAATCAATCACAACTCTAGTTGGGGAAATAATCCTCTGTACTCTGGCAGGGGAAAGCAACAACCGACTGAGGAGGATGAAATTTCAATGTTGAGGAGAGTAGCTCTACTGGGGAGAAACAATATTGGGTGTTTCACGCCTCTGCTGATCAACTACATACTGGTCTCCATACCCGACCAACGATCCCTTGAACTTTCCACTTGCCCTAGACCATAGGGTCTAATGGAAGAAATCATCTCAAGAGGATTTTATAGAAGACCCGGCGTTCACACTGCCCCAGGGTCTTCAAACTCTTGGAGAGATTTATCAGATCTTGACGTAACTGCCCTAGACTGCATATCTACAAAGTAACTTGCCTCGAAAGGGTTTGCAATGACTGGAAATATTCTGCCCTGGTATCTCGTACCTTGACGAGATGCTTTCAACTGACCGTCTTCAAGATTGGATAATTTCTCGTGCTCTTGAGGTGGCCAGCCCCAGTACGAGCCTTGAAGTGAATTTTCCCCTGACCGACTGGTCTTCGAGAGATTTGTCGAATCTCGACGTAATTGCCCCCTTTTAGCTACTTCAGGGAAAATTTTCAATGTACCTATTCCAGATTGACTGTATCTTATCACTATTTACCAGGAATGTCTGGGCTACGCACAACCTCTTAGTCACATACCCCTTGACATGACTGTCCTTCAGAGTTTTCACCATCTCAACTTGGAGTGATCGAGCTTCTCGACTGACGTTCATTGTGTAAGCTTCCCTGATGCTTAAGCACATGTATACAAGCAGAAAATGTTCATTCTGAGAATGAGAAATCTAATGCAACACGCATGTTAATCTTGAAGTTTTTGAAAATGTGTCGCCAAGCTTTGTGAACAAATCACTAGCTGGGATGCGACATTGATTTTTGAATGGAAAAACAATACGCACATGCAATACCAACAAAAATCTTATTAACACAACTCATAGGAGTCAGGAATGCTATCCCGCTGAAGTGAACTTTCAGAATAAACCCTGCTTTAATTAGGACTTTTAAGGGTTGTAACATGGCCTGGTTCACGGTTTTGAGAAAAAAGGATTTAAGGCTCAAAGTTTATCGGTGCCCACCCATTCTCCTTGATGTTCTCCAGTCCTACGTTCAGCTAATCTGACACAAGCGCTCATCTCTCAAAAGGTTTTATGATCTTTGAGGAACCCATGCAATTGATGGTTTGAGACCCGATGAGGTTTTGGAGCAACAGTCACCCCTTTTGTCTTTGGTGTTTTGCGGTTACACGACTTTGTTCTTTATCGAGGATTTTCTCTTGATCCTTTCTTTTTGTTTTTTGCCTTTCTCATTCTTTTGCTTTTTGATCCCTAATTTTTGCCTGGACTGACTCTTTTGAGTTTTTCGATTTTGAAGTCCAGCGGGATGCCCTAACTTTTGCCTAAGTTGCTTGTTTTCAAGTTTCGACTTAGCGGGCTTTCTTTCTTTTCTTTTTCTTTTGATTCTTCTTTTTTAAACAAATCGCGTGACACCGTTTTGTCTGACTTGCTTGAAAGGGTTGTGATTGCCTCACTCCTCGATTGTTGATGGATAACCATTGCGGTTTCACATCCCTTGCCCTCTTGATATGTGAGGAAAGAAATGTAATGGATCCTCAGATGCACATTCCTTTTTGAAATTTGAGCGCTCGGTCAAATTACTGACAACTACCCTGCCCCAGGTTAAATGTGAGGGTTTTTTTGAATGAAAAGAAACTCCTACTTCAATGCTAAAGGGGGTTAACGAGGGTCTATCTCCCTTATATCTCCAGTGTTTAGGGATTTGAAACAATGCCTGTACATCCTCAACAGGGTTCTATCCTTGAACATACAACCAGAGATCTTGTGTTTTCATCTTATCATCCTCCCTCAAAGAGTTCTAGACAAGAAAGTTGGTATTGCAGTGCATATAAACATGATATGAGTGCATAAAAGTAAATTACTTCAAGAACAACACATTCATTGCATTAAAATCATCATTCAGAACACAGGCAAGTTTTTACATGCAGACAGTGCTTAAACAAATAAATGAAAGCTACATATGAAAATGCAGTAAAGGAAGCTGATGATTGCCATTGAGGAGGCTTGACTTTGTCTGGACTTATTGCTTCTGATGACGCTCTTGCGATCTGGTGCTTACTCTGATAAAAAGGCTTCACCTCATGAGGTTACCATCTAGGGTGATAACCTTTGAGTCGATCAAATCTTGCACCTTGTGTTGGAATGCATTACAGTTGTCAATTGTGTGCCCGAATGTTCTTGAGTGGAACTCGCACCTAGCATTCATGTCATAGTCCGGAGGAATAGGGTACGACACTGGCGTGGTACTCCTCAGCTGAATAAGAGAGTTTTTGAGCAGGCGAGCAAACAACTTACTATAAGAAATAGGAATAGGATCAAATATCCTCTTGGGTCTGAGTTGTCCCTGTTGTTGATAGTTCCGCTGCCGATGCTGATTCGGGCACCCAATCTGCCCCTGCACTTTCCTTTCTGCATTCGACTGAGGCACAAACAAGAGTTGCTAACGTAGAACTGCTGAAGCATAAGGCTGTGGAAGAGATCCATGACATGAGGTGGATCCTACAGAAAGGGAAGGAGTCCTCACTTCCTTTGCAACAATGGGAGTAAAATCACCTTGTTTACCAGTGCCAACTGATGTAAACTTGATTGCCCCTTAATCAATGAGCTCTTGGACTTTATATTTGAACCTTGTATAATTTTCAACATTATGACCAGGTGCCCCAGAGTGAAACTCACATCTGGCATTAGCATTATGTCCCAGAGGAAGCTTTGTGTGAAGAGGTCCCAAAGTAACACGTTCAACCAGTTTGAGCTCGAGAAAATAAGAAAGCAATTACGCATACGACATTGGAATGGGATCAAACTTACTCTTAGGCCTCTCTGGCTTAGGATCCTCTTGGGGAGCAGGAAGTGATTGCTGATGAGAAAGCTCTGAAACTTCAATTTGTGAAGGGGATTCACGAGGAAATTCATGATCTAGAGCAAACCCCAAAGAGACGGGAGGAGTAAGGACCTCTGTTGTGGAAGCGAGCACATGATTGTCTTCCTTCTTTAACACCTTATTCAAGATTTCCATGACCAGGCCCATCTGAGTCCTCATCTGGTTGACTTCCTCTCTTAGCAGTTTCTGGCCTTGAGACATGGCCTGCATATCTTCCCCAAACTGCCTCATCTGGATCTTCATTTCAGTCACTTCTGCACAGAGTTGTTCCATGGCTATCCTTTGATTGAGTCTGGTAGAATATTGATGAATCTGCTGGTCAGCAATCCTGTCTGAAGAAAGAACAAGATAAGAAAACCAGAGATGAGTACCTGCTATGCAAAATGATTATGATCATACAAATGCAAATGCAAATATCATATTTAAACATTCTCAGGACGTATCTGCTTTGATTCCAGTCTTTGAAACCGGACAAGGGATTAGACACATCATCGGAAAATAAATCCGATCCCAGAAATACTGTAGAATCAACACAAAGGAAGCACCCTTCAAAAACTAAGAGCTGTTGATACATACATGATTAAACCAAGCATTTTATATCATTACATAAGAATTCATACAGACGGGTCTAATACAATCAAAGACGATTCCATCAACAATCCTGATAGTAATCCCAACAAACATAACAACAAGATCACTACAAAGTAATTCCAAACAAGCTGGCTTCAACTTCCTCAAGAAGATCCACAGTGTCTGGATGTGTAGGTCGCTCTATCAGCCCTTTGATCAGTCTGTTTCTCTTTTCAATATCTTGATTCAGCCTAGCAATCTGTTCTTAAACATTGTTGCCTTCGCGCCTTGATTTCTTGACTTTGGCTTGCAACTTGAGCTCCTCAATTTCCTTATGAGCTTCTTTCCACTTACCAGATAAGTGCTTTTTTTCTGCTTTCATTTTCTGAAGTTCTTCTTTCAACTCCCCATTTTCAATCTTGACCTCCTCCCACATCTTCTGATATGTGGCAAGCTTGATTTCAGTCTCGGTCAAGAGCTTCTTGTTTTTCCTGTAGGCCTTGCCAGAGGATTCAGCAACCATACTGACTTTTCTGAAGTGCTGAGCTCTGCCAGTGAGATCCTTATCCTTCTCTTACAGGAGCTCTGTCACATCTTGAACTTTCCATTTCAACTCCAAGTTGTCATGTAAAGCACCTTGCAGCTAACTACTCATACCAGCATTTTCCACCCTCAAATCATGCACCAATTCTCGATGCTTATCGAATTCTTCAATGGGTACAGTGAGCCTATCCTCCACAGTCTCAGGATACAAGGGAAGCGCCCAATCAAAAGGCAAGTAGAACTCTTCCACTCTCTTCTTTACCCAGTCTACATATGGAGAGAAAGCTTGATTATTAGGTTTGCCCAAAGCGGCTTTTCCTTTCTTTTGTCTACTGAGCCATGCTTCGGAAGCTTTCTGCGACACAGCTAATCCTCAGCTGCATGAAAATACAATGACTCTTCCAAATCTTTTTCAACCGGAGGATTTTTCAGAGCATATCCAAACTGCCTGATAGCCAAAGAAGGATTGTAATTAATATCTCATTTTCTCCCTATTAATGGTACGTTAGGGTACTCACCACAACTGTGCAAAATGTCTTTATCGAGCAATCCTTGATCTACCCAAACAATATCCTTAGCAGCTAGACCCATCAGACGTTTACTCCAATCCAGAGAAGTCCTAGTATCCACAAAAGCGCCTGACCGGGGTAGACGGTTTGCAAACCACTTATAGAAAAGAGATGCACAACAATGAACTATCCCGCCTCGCCTCTTCTCATTCCTGTTGTACAAGGCATAGTGAAGATCTCCTAACAAGGTCGGTACTGGATTCTGAGTTGTAAAGATTCGGATGGCATCTGTATCAACAAAATCAGATTCATTAGGAAAAAATACAATGCCATATACACAGAGAGCCAGTATTGCATTGAAAGCTGTCCACCTTTTCTCCTTAACCGCTTCTTGAGCCTTCTTTACCAAGTACGCCAAGTGATAGCCACAGAATTTTCCCTTGCTGGAAATGTCAGCCTCCAGAGTTGATTTGCTCAAATAAAGAGCAACAACCACAACTTTGAAGTCAAGGTTTGCCTTGGAAGCACAGAATGGAGTACCTTCTTTAATGGAAATCCCCAGGATGTTTGAGTACTCCTCCAGAGTGGGGACCAACACATAATCTGGCATCACGAAGCATCTCAGGGGAGGATCGTAGAATTGCATCAAGGTGTGTAGGCCATTATATTCATACTCACTGAGGTTATGAACAAGGGATAGGATCCAACCATATTTCTCTTTGAACATTCCCAACACTTCCGGACCGGCCATTTCGTGTAAGATGCCAATCTGACCAAGAATGAGCTTTGGGAACTTGTAAACAATGATATTCTTCTTACTCTTCTTAGTGTCCATTCCGATGACTTCCTGTTGACTGGAATCAAAAGATCAGATACTACCTGGAAACGAAAAAATATGAATGTCAGAAAAATGAAATGCAATGCAAAACATGGGATCAAGGTTGCCACACAAGCTGGCTGCACTGAACAAACTGAATAATCTCAAGGCTTCTGCCCAAATACCTAGAACACCAGAGTAACCACACTGATAGGTTCATACTGATAAGAAATCCTGATAAGAAATCCAAAGTATCGGGTATGCTGAAGGTCAAGGTTACCTGCAAACCTGCAAACACCCAACCCCTCTCACATGTGGGTACTAGAAAGGCGAGGATCCTCAATATCACAGACTCTCAGGTCGAGAAATGATGATACGTTCACCATTTCTGGTTTGGCATCATCATTAATCGAGGAGGCCTCAACTGATTCCCCTCAAAAAGGATATCCTATAGAAAGTTCCCAACATTGGGTCCTCGAATCAAGAAGTGTAATGGGTTTACCATTTCTGGTCTGCCATGATCACATCTCGGGAGGAGTGCCGTTACTGAGTCCTCAGGAATGGTCACCAGAGTCGACAGTTCCTCAGGAGAATAACTATTGGTCTGTATCAACATACAGTAGCAGATATCTCCCGATAGAACCTCGTTTGGTTGTAGGTCTCGTGAACACCCGCACGTGTCCAACACCACGGGAGCGTCACGCCTGCCCACGCTAATACCTATGTGTATGTTCAAACCTGGGTAGTGGGCTTATCTCTCAGAAATCCCAACCTGCCAAACAGAAAATCCAGTACAACGCAGCACAGTCCAGCATATGACAGTAATGTAATGCAATGCAATAAATGTGGTAAAAATAGTAATATACAACAAATAAAGCACAACTAAAAACACCCAATGAAAATAAACAGACAAGCGCTAGGATTGACTCGCATAGGGGATGGACCAGCAAGAGGTCAACCTGTCCCCAGCAGAGTCGCCAGCTGTCGCTCCCGGGATTTTCATCCAGGTACAAACGCGAAAGTGGCACAGAAACAGAGTTGCCAGCAATGTGTATTTATCCCAAGAGAGGGAAAGGAAACACTGCGTAAACCTGAGGGAAGGGAAAGAGCATGGTCTCGCGACCAAGAGAAACGGGTAAGGGAGTCGGTTACGTGAGGGGAAGGTGTTAGCACCCCCACGCGTCCATCTTACTCGATGGGATCCATGCTTGTTGCTCGATCAAAGGGTGTCGTCATCCGGAGCTCCACTGCTACTGGAAAAGAAGAAGGAACAGGAACAGAAAAAAGCAAAGAACCAGGGGAGAAATGAAAAAGAAGTGACTCGATAGGACATCGACGTCTTATGCCTACGTATTCCCTCGTGCAATGGGAAAGTCAGAGTCAACGTAGTTCAGACACGAACTAAGGGGGAAGGTTGCTCGCCAAGACATCGTCGTCTTGTGCCTACGTATCCTCAATCCAACCAGAGAGAGGAAGTCAAAGCAGTCGTAGTTCGACCTAACGAGGTCTTAGTGTTTTTTATGAGCGACGATAAATTTGTGTCCGGCAGTTAGGATCAATGCCTGTTTGCGAAGAGACAGAAGTAATGTGCTCTTTTCTGAAAATAGTTTGAAACTTAATGATCCCGAGGGATAAAAAGGTTTGAGTTTGTTTTGTCTTTTTTAGACAGAAGTGTTTTAAAGTTAGCTTGTAACTTGCATTGCACCCAAGTCTACAACATAGGAACGAATACATCGCGTATCGTCCCCAACAGGACGTACACTAAGCATCCTAGAAGAATAAAGGAAGACCCCCCATACCTCACTTCCCATATATAAGGCTCATGCGCAATACACGTTAACCTATATTAAGTGTTTTAGAAAGGTTATGAGATGAGAAGAGAAGAGTCAAGTTGAAAGGAAAACACTAAGGGGAATTCTAATTGTTCCTAATGTTATCATGTAAAGGTGGCCCTAAGGTTGAGGTAAGAAGGGGAGCAACTACCTAAGTTAGCACGCAAGAGCGAAACGAAAACAAGAAACGAAACTAGAAACAGCAGCTACAACAACGCTCCAGCACCTGCACAGCGGTAAAAACCAGCATACAAACAAGACAACTTTTAACAACACACATATTCAACACAAAATAGGTGTAAAAGGCAGCAGGCAGCAAGTGTATGCAATTCACAGCACATAAACAATTCAGAACAGTAGCTGTAAAAGAGCAGGGCAGCATGCATCCAAATAAGTAATCATACAAGAAATGATTGTAAACGAACACGCATAGCAAGGCCAACCAAGCATAGAGGTTGCAAACGCCAAGAATGAACAAACATGATCACGTTAACAACTCAAGAACAAGTATGCTCAACAAAATTGTATAATTCAAACGTTGATAAAAAACATCAAGCACAAGCAACCATGGAGACAAACAACAATCACACATCATATGTCCAGCAAGTTGAGCATTAACCAAGGATTAACATGATTCGAATGTGTGTGCAATGTGTTCATCACATCAAGTAACCGACAACGCAAGCATTCACATTCATCAATGAAAACCAAGAATCACGTGTCAAAGAATCATGTTCATTCAATGGTGTGAGGTGAAACAGCTCAAGAATGATCCATAAATCATTAATATATTAATCCATGAAGTTTAGACATGCAAAGGATCTCAAACAAACAAGAAAATGCAAGAAAATCACATTCTGTCCTAGAGTAACCGGTTAACGTGTGGTGAGTAACCGGTTACTCAGTTCAAAGTCAGCCAGATTGCGCAAAAATACAAAGAAGTAACCAGTTAACGCATGGTGAGTAACCGGTTACTCTGGGACAGCAGTAAAAAAAACATGTTTTAAAAGCACTTTTTAGAAGCAAATCACTTCTCCAAACATCCAAATGACCATGCAATCAATTAATCATGAAGTTCACCTCAAACAACAGCAATCAAACACCAATTGAATCCAATAGTCATCAACATCAAGAATCGAATTCAAGCAAAATGGATCCAAATCAAAAATCACCAAAGATTTACATTGAATAATTTGTAAATAAGCTAAATCAAGTATAGATCTAAAGAAAACCAACCTACAAAGCTGAGATTTGCTTTGGTGATTGTTGCAAACGAAAAATTGATGAATCCAAGCAACAAATCCAAGATCTATGGAAGAAACTTCAAGATCCTAGCAAGAAACTTCAAGATCCAAACAATGTGATGGTTTTGCTTCAAGCTTCCTCCAAATTCAGTTCCAAAAGCTCAAATCCAAGAGTGAAACAACAGCAAATTCAAGATCCTTTCAAGAATTGGTGAATGGATCAAGGTTTAGTTCCAAGATCAACAAATTTCAATGCAAAATTTGTTGAACTTTGATGAAGGAACTTTGAGTAAGGGTTTTGGGATGAGAGAAAAGTTGAGAGAAAATGGAGTGAGATGTGTAGAAAATTCAGAAAAATGAATCAAGGTTCTGTGAGGTTTGGAATGAATTGATTTAAATAGAAGCTAGGTTAGGAATTCAAATGTGGTTTGGAGTGTGGGTTAGTGAGTGGAATGGAGATTAGGAGTGGAATTTGGAAAGAAGAGTGGGGAATTAGAGTGGAAAGTGATGGAGGGAAATTGAATTTTGGGTGGAAAATGATGAAAATGAATCAATTCTAGATCCTTCCCACACATGCACAAGCCAAGCACATGATGCAAATTTAATTTTTTCAAACTGTGCTCAGAGTAACCGGTTAATGCATGGTGAGTACCAGGTTACTTAGTTCAAACTTGCTGAGGATGCGCAGAAAAACAGGGGAGTAACCGATTAACGCATGGTGAGTAACCGGTTACTCAGTTCAAATTTTGAATCTTGGCGCCTTTTGGAGGGAAACTTGGAAAAATGACTTCTGACGGTCATTTTGAACCTGTTAAGCCTCTGAAACTCAAAAATTGATATTTCTACTGAGTAACACCTGGAATGTAACACAAATTCTTGCTGACACCTCAGGATATCCTGCTGAATTAGTAATGTCTGACACCGAATTGCTTGATCAAAAAATGACTGTTGAAGCCTCTGATTATCAAAACGTCTAATGAGCAAAATAAAAGCTCCAAAAGACCTTGAAGATTATCTGCTTGGCTCTGAATACTGCTGAAGATAGTACTAGAACTGATAACCCCATGAGCTGCTGGAAAAATACCTTAATCCCATGCTCCAAAGAAAACAATGATATGCAACGATGATAATGCAAGAATGAAATGAAACATAAGCCAGTTAGTGTTAGAAACATGAGGGCAAATTTTGGGGTGCTACAATGGGGCATGCTTATCAACTATATCCCAGAAGGATATGTTCCGCCAATCAATGAGGATCAAGGAACCGCAGCAGGAGCCGCAGGACCTGAAGGTTACAAACTTCGGGAAAGCGAAGATGCCAGGGGCATGACAGCAACTCCTGAAGGTTATAAACTTCGGGAGGCACCGAGAGTCTCAGCCATAATGACTATGCCACCACCTGTGGTACACACTGTCCCAGAAGGACAGATTCTACATATACCTTCTGGTGAAAACAAAAGTATGTTTGGCTGAATGAATGAGTTCCAGGAACAATTCCTGGAGATGCAGAAAGAACTGCAAGCTCTTCGCGGTCAGGATTTATTTAGAAAGGATGCGGCAGACCTTTGTTGGTCCCCAATGTGAAAGTCCCGCACAAATTCCAGGTGCCCGATTTTGAAAAGTACAAGGGTAACTCTTGCCCTCAAAGCCATTTGGTGATGTACGCTCGGTGAATGTCAGCTCAGACAAAGAATCAGGATCTACTGATCCACTATTTCCAGGATAGTTTAACCGGTGCCGCATTAAAATGGTACATGGGTTTAAACCGCACTAAGATCGCCACTTTCAGAGATCTCGGCGCTGCTTTCGTTCAGTAGTATAAATACAATTTGGACATGGCACCGAACAGAGATCAACTTAGATCGATGTCACAAAAGGAAAAGGAAACCTTTAAGGAGTATGCTCAGAGATGGCGTGAAATTGCCACCCAGATTTGTCAACCCCTTGAGGAAAAAGAGATGACAAAGATCTTCTTAAAAACCTTGAGCTCATTCTACTATGACAGAATGGTCGCCAGTGCGCCCAGTGACTTCACCGAGATGGTGGGCATGGGAGTTCGTCTTGAGAAAGCCGTCTGAGAAGGACGTTTAGTAAAAGACGTTGGATCATCAAGCAGTACAAAATGATACGGTAGTGCTCTCCCTAAGAAAAAAGAGCAGGATATTGGGAATATATCTCTCGGAAAGCAAAGGCGACAATATCAACCAGTAGCAGTTGTAACTCCTACTATCAATCCCGCGTCTGTTCCTACGTATCAACCTCAGGTTGCTCAGAGCCAACCTAATCAACAGCAACTTCAGCAATGGACACAACAGCCTCTTTAGCAGGCTCGTCCTCCATATAACAACAACCGTGCCATGCGACATCCAGGGTTTGATCCTATACCCGTGTTGTACGCGGAACTATTTCCATTACTACTGGTCAAGGGGCATGTCCAAACCAGGTCTCCTCTTACAATACCGGAAAATCCGCCTTTTTGGCTCAAGACGGATCAGACGTGCCCTTACCATCAAGGAGGACCAGGGCACAACATAGAAAACTGTCTCAGTTTCAAATCCGACGTGCAAAAGCTTGTTAGGAGCGGGGTCTTATCTTTCAAAGATACGAATCCTAATGTTCTCACGAACCCGCTGCCTCAACATGAGAAGGCTGCAGTTAATTTGGTAGAAGAAGAGTCCAATAACAACTATCAAATTCATGATGTACTCATATTAAGGGCCAATTTGGTCAAGATGCATTGTAGACAGAGCGGATACGACCATGTGCCACCTCATAATTATCACCAGTGTGATATCTGCTCTAAGAACAATCAGGGATGTTTCATGGTGCAAGTAGCTCTACAGGAATAGTTGGATCTCGGATGGATCCAAGAGCATCGAGTTCGTAGGGTTAACATGACCTATACGAATTCCAACATCATTCAGAACCACGACATCCGTGCGATGAATGTCAACTTGGTGGCAGTACACTTAATGCAAAGCCAGTATCATAATCGGCCGCGACTCGATTATAATTCCTGTCTGACTTTCTCGGTAAACAAACAGGGATGCTCTTTTGTACAAGAGGCCCTCTAGCGTCAGATAGATCTTGGATGGATCCAGGACTACCATGATATAAATCCCTATCAGATCAACATGGTTCAAATCTTCGATATTCGTTTGATGAATACCAGCTTGGTAGAATTACACACCAAGCAAGTCCAACTCGGTTTTCTCACTTCACATGATTATCTGAGCTGTACACTATGTTGTGAGAGTAACCAAGGGTGCACTCTCGTTCAAAGAACTTTGTAACACTTGTTAAACCACTGGTGGCTTCCAATCTATATGGATGAAGACACGCAACAAATCAGTGTGGTTGACGGGAACCCTACTCGGCATCAAAGTCAGGATATCCGATCTAAGGAAACAGATCTAGTAAGGTTACACTGCATTCAAAGCGGACGTGGCCAGGTGCCACCACACAATTACGAGCGCTGTAGAGTCTGCTCGAAAAATAATCTAGGATGTTACCTCATGCGAGCAGCCCTTCAGAGTCTGTTGGACCGCAAAGAAATCCAACAATATTCAGTTTCAGGGTCTATCAACTGGACGCTAGACTATTTCGCTGATCAGATTAAGGATGTTGTTGTGATCTCTGATCATGAAAGGACCAAGGATGTTTGCGCCATCATCCCTCTACTGGACGAATCAAAGGTTCCTAGCCGGGAATTGATTGAAGTTACTTACGCCAGCCAGAGAAGTCAGAAGGCTCCTGTAGTTATCTATCTACCAAGACCGTTACCGTATGAATCAGCTAAGGCTATCCCTTACAAATACGGTGCAACAATAGTTGAGAATGGGAAAGAAATTCCATTACCCTCCGTCGTGAATATTGCAGACATCAGTCGAGTAACACGGAGCGGTAGAATCTTCAACAGAGGAGTTGGAGAACCCAACAGAGAAAAGGAACCTCAAACCGAAGTTCCTAATCCACCAGTCGGTCAGTCCAGTGATCCTGGCCTTTCAAAGAACGATGATGAGATGCTGAAGGTCATCCAAAGGAGTGAATACAGCATTGTTGATCAGCTGTTACAAACTCCTTCAAAGATCTCAGTGCTATCACTTTTACTCAGTTCCGAAGCCCACAGAGAGGCTCTGCAGAAAGTCTTAGAGCAGCCTTTGTGGAACAGGATGTGTCAATATGATAGTTTGATAGCATTGTCTCTAACATCACTTCCTGCAACAACTTGGAGTTTAGTGATGAGGAATTACCAGAAGAAGGCAAAAGTCACAACTTGGCACTCAATATCACAGTTAACTACCAGGACGATGCTTTAGCCAGCGTACTGGTAGACACCGGATCGACTCTCAACGTCATGCTGAAGTCCACTCTAATGCGACTATCATTCAAAGGATCTCCGATGAGAGGCAGTGAGGTCGCCGTTAAAGCATTTGACGGGTCTAGAAAAATAGTTATCGGTGAAGTCGACCTTCCCATAACTATCGGTCCTCACAGTTTCCTAGTCACTTTCCAGGTCATGGACATCCGGGAAACATACAGTTGCTTATTAGGAAGACCTTGGATACACCAAGCTGGGGCAGTAACTTCGACACTTCACCAGAAGCTGAAGTTTGTCAAGAATGACAAACTCATCACGGTCTGCGGAGAACAAGCATTGATCGTGAGTAACCTTTCATTATCCACTTGTGTGGAACCCGAGGAGGTTGTTGGAACTCAGTTCCAGGCACTTTCGGTGAGCAATGAGGGTCAACTAGAGAAAGGAACATCAAAACCTCGTACAAAGATGCTCTCGAGGTGATCAAAAGTAACAACGCCAAGGGATGGGGACAACTTATCATTCCTACTGATAATAAAACAAAGAAGGGTCTTGGTTTTTCTGCAACCTGTACCCAGACAGCTGCTAACGATGAAAGTCTTCATCCCGTTCACAACTTCTTCCATAGTGGAGCTTTCCTTCACCCAGTGTCTCAAGAAGTACATACCATCAACGAGGGAGATTCCTCCGATACAGATGAAGAGTGGAAGTCCTATCTCAACGAGGACGGTTATATGTCTCAGGAAGAGGTGCCTACGCCATTTTTCTATCCCGCACAGAGTCCGAGATTTATACTGAGGTCAGATGTCGAAATGATATACGGAGATTGTGATCTGGAAGGATGCTGTGCTCCACCAAACTCGTTAGAGGAAGACACTCTAATGAAGGACAACTTTGACCATGACTATTATGGCCCGATGGATGGTCAACCTATCTGGCAGCCGTACCTAAGGGACTTGGGGCAAGAAAATCAGTCCAACAATGAAAATCAGCTAAGCATCATTGAAAAGAATACCTGCGTCCCCACCATGTCATGGGATCATTACTCGGGGCATTCTGAAAGTATCCAGCACGACGATGAATTTGCAAAGTTTACAGGACTAGAATTCATTAACTATGCTTTTCTTGAGGTCAACGTCATCGAGAGAGATGGCTCCTCCAGTCCCAAAGAAGTATGGGACACCTTGGGACAACCAAGTGGAAAATATGACTATATGGTCAAGTACAGCGCTCCCGAAAGCTCTCGCATCAGGCTCAAAGACATTCAGCCAACTGGGTGGGGAGATCCACCTGAGAGCATAAATACTATGCAAAATACAATTAAGGAATCCTCCTACGACAACTCTGCCTGGGAGACAGATTCCAATGATCCTGCTCCACCAGAAATCAGCGTTATTTCTGAAGACAAATCAAAGAAGGTACCAGACTTTGTGATTCACCGAGGAGTTCGCTGCCAATGGGTTGCTGTCGATGTTCCAAAGATTGTTCATAAGTCAAAGTAATTGTCGTCTTTAACCTTTCACCCTGCCCAGGTGAAACAGGTGTTTTGATAGGGCTCACTTTCTGTAAATGTATCTCTTCGCTTTGCCTAAAGCGCCAGAGTTTTGTTTTATAGGGCTGTAGTTTCAAGAATCGACTAAATCATAAATAAATAAAGGTCGTTCTGTAATTTCCGTATTTATTGCTGTTTTCTCTTTTTCGCTTTTTCAGAGAATGGTAATCCTAAAAAACAACAAGTAATAAAAACAAGCAGTTTTTCAGAAAACACTGCACAAACTCTTGCATTTTTCTCTATCTCTTCTAAACACAAATCATCACGTCATGCAGATTGCTTGTTTTAAATCCCACTAAAACATACGATCCGATGCCTTCTCCCAACTTCGAATTCCCGGTATTTGAGGCTGAAGAAGAAGAGGACGAAGAAATTCCAGAGAAGATCTCACGACTACTCAGACAAGAGGAAAGGTCCATTAAACCTCACAAAGAGCCGTTGGAAATGGTCAACTTGGGCTCAGAGGAAGAGAGAAAAGAAGTCAAGATTGGGGCGCTACTCAGTCCAACTGTCATAGAAAGTTTGACAAAGCTTCTCAAAGAGTTTCCCGATGTATTCGTTTGGTCCTACCAGGACATGCTAGGGTTGGATACCAGCATCGTGGAACATCATCTATCGTTAAGATTAGAATGTGCGCCAGTAAAACAGAGGTTGAGACGGACTCATCCAGATATGGCCATCAAAATCAAAGAGGAAGTACAGAAATAGATTGACACGGGTTTCCTCGCCAAATCAGAATATCCTCAATGGTTAGCCAACATCGTACCAGTTCCGAAAAAGGACAGAAAGGTCAGAATGTGTGTGGACTACAGGGATCTCAACAAAGCCAGTCCAAAGGACGACTTTCCTTTACCACACATTGACATGCTGGTTGACAGTACAACAAAGTTCAAAGTTTTCTCCTTCATGGATGGATTCTCGGGCTATAATCAGATAAAAATGGCGCCGAAAGACATGGAGAAAACTTCCTTCATCACCCCATGGGGTACCTTTTGTTACAAGGTAATGCCGTTCGGTTTGAAGAACGTCGGGGCAACCTATAAAAGGGCCATGACTACTCTTTTTCATGACATGATACACAAGGAAATCGAGGTATTTGTCGATGATATGATTGCCAAATCTAAAACAGAGGAAGAGCATGTGACCCACCTGTCAAAACTATTCGAGCGGTTGAGAAAGTATAAACTCCGCTTGAATCCCAACAAGTGCACATTCGGTGTCCGTTTCGGGAAACTATTAGGGTTCATCGTCAGCCAGAAAGGAATAGAGGTTGATCCTGACAAGGTCAAGACCATTCAAGAGATGCCTTCTCCAAAGACCGAAAAACAAGTCAGGGGATTCCTGGGACGTTCGAATCACATTTCCAGATTTATATTCCTCATGACCGCGACATGTGCGCCGATTTTCAAATTACTCAAAAAGAATCAGGACTGCGTTTGGACAGAAGACTGTCAAACCGCCTTCGACAGTATCAAGGAATACTTGTTGAACCCACCAATTCTATCCAATCCCGTGGAAGGAAGGCCCCTAATAATTTACTTAACAGTCTTGGAAGACTCAATGGGTTGTGTATTTGGCCAACAAGATGAAACAAAAAGGAAAGAGTTTGCCATTTACTATTTAAGCAAGAAATTCACCGACTGCGAGACTCGGTACACTATGCTTGAGAAAACTTGTTGCGCTTTGGCTTGGGCCGCCAAACTTCTTCGCCAGTACATGATTCGTCACACTACATGGTTAATCTCAGAAATGGATCCAATCAAGTACGTCTTTGAAAAACCTGCTCTCACGGGAAGGATTGCCCGTTGGCAGATGTTGTTATCAGAATATGACATAGAATACCATGCTCAGAAAGCCATCAAAGGAAGTGTTTTAGCCGATCATTTGGCTCATCAACCGATTGACGATCAGGAATCAGTCAGATTTGACTTCCCAGACGAAGATGTCATGTATTTGAAAATGAAAGATTGTGATGAACCGCTACCCAGTGAAGGGCCAGAACCAGGTTCCCAATGGGGACTTATCTTTGATGGAGCTGTCAATCATTACGGAAACGGAATTGGGGAAATTATCATAACACCTCAGGGTACCCACGTTCCTTTCACCGCTCGACTTACGTTCAAGTGCACAAACAACGAGGCCGAATACAAAGCTTGTATCATGGGTCTCGAAGAAGCGATCGACTTAAGGATCAAGAACTTGGACATATATGGCGACTCAGCCCTGGTTATCAATCAAATCAAAGGAGATTGGAACACATACCAATCAGGATTGATTCCTTACAAAGACTACGCAAGAAGGTTGTTACCCTTCTTCAACATAATCGAGTTTCATCATATCCCTCGTGAAGAGAATCACATGGTTGATGCATTAGCCACCCTCTCTTCCATGATTAGTGTAGGTCAATGGAACGACTTACCTAAGATTGACATAATGCGCCTTGAACGACCCGCTTACATCTGCACTATTGAAGTAGTCATAGATGACAAACCTTGGTATCACGATATCAAATGCTTCCTTCAGAAATAAGAGTACCCTCCTGGGGCATCCAGAAAGGACTGAAAGACTCCCAGAAGACTGGCAGGCAGCTTTTTCCTGAGCGCTGATACACTCTATAAAAGAAATTTTTACATGGTCTTGCTTCGATGCGTAGAGAGATCAGAAGCAAACATGCTGATGAAAGAAATTCACGAAGGATCCTTTGGCACTCATGCCAACGGACACACAATGGCGAGAAAAATTCTGAGGGCAGGGTACTATTGGTTGACCATGGAATCCGACTGCTACAAGTACACGAGGAAGTGTCACAAGTGTCACATATACTCCGACAAAATCCATGTGCCGCCAACGCATCTCAAAGTTCTCTCATCCCTGTGGCCTTTTTCCATATGGGGAATCGACATGATTGGCATGATTGAGCCCAAGGCTTCAAACGGACATTGGTTCATCCTAGTCGTCATTGACTACTTCACCAAGTGGGTTGAAGCAGCGTCATACGCCAATGTAACCCGACAAGTCGTGGTCTGATTTATCAAAAACAGTATCATTTGCCGTCATGGTGTTCCAAGCCAGATCATTATTGATAATGGATCTAACTTGAACAATAAGATGATAAAAGAGTTGTGCGCTGAGTTCAATATCAAACACCATAACTCATCTCCCAACAGACCCAAGATGAACGGAGCGGTAGAAGCAGCTAATAAGAACATCAAGAAGATTGTTCAAAAGATGGTTGTAACCTATAAAGACTGGCACGAGATGTTACCCTTTGCTCTTCACGGTTATCGCACATCTGTCTGCACTTTAACAGGGGCAACCCCTTTCTCTCTAGTGTATGGCATGGAAGCAGTGCTCCCCATAGAAGTATAGATCCCATCAATCCGAGTATTGATGGAAGCTAAGCTTACAGAAGTTGAATGGTGTCAAAGTCGGCACGACGAACTGAATCTGATAGAAGAAAAACGAGTAGCGGCACTATGCCACGGTCAGTTGTATCAACAAAGAATGAAGAAGGCCTTCGACAAAAGGGTCCGACCTCGCGTCTTCAGGAAAGCCAAATGATCGGGGCAAATGGACTCCGAATTATGATATCCCATATGTGGTCAAGAAAGCCTTCTCAGGCGGCACCTTGAGACTTGCAACCATGGACGGAGAAGTATTTGCCTACCCCACGAATGTTGACGCAGTCAAGAAATACTTCGCCTAAACTAAAAAAAAAAAACATCTTGGTGGATTGAAAACCCGAAAGGGCGGTCCAGGAAAAAATTAGAGACATAATCAAAAATCATCCCGGTGGATTGGAAATCTCAAGGTACAATCCAGGCAAAATTAGGGATAATGGAAAGTAACTATGTTCAACAGGGGCAAGTCCCCCAGCAGCAGTCATGCCATCCATCAGGAAATCTCAGTCAAGGTCATCTTCGGCGGAAGCTCAGGATGTCCCGAATTCAAAGTTGGCAGCAGGATAACGGACGTTATGTTTCGATGTAGCCCTTTTCCCTTAAATTACCATTTTCTAACTTTGTAAATACTCCATGGAATCACGCGTTTGGCTGATTTCCATCTTTTCAATAAAATTTGAGCCCTTGTGCTTTTGTTTGCAATTCTTATTTGTTTTAGCTTTACAGAACGACATTTTAACATGATCAACGATTCTTGAAATAAAACAAAAAATGAATTTACTTGTCAAACTTTTTCTGCTTTTAAAATAAAGATGGAAATTTCTTTTGACTGTTGAACATCGAAAGAACATCGATTGCTTCTCCAGAAGTCATCGAACCTCAAACTGCAGAATCGAAATGCTCCTTCTAAACCAGTACGTCTGAACGAAGGATCAACTGTGTGAGAGACCTTGTTTTGTTTGACATCCCCGACAGAGTTCTTACCTCCTAAGCCCGACCAGTGGTTGTTCCCCGCAAGGACTATCTCTCCTAAGCAAGGCAGAATTACTATCTGGAACCAGTGATACTTTTCATCTCCCAATGTGGCCGAGTATCCAGTCGTGTTCATCTACTAGTCTATATGTCGCGTCAGTTTTGTCAGCATAAACATACATACATCATGCATTATTGATTTACATTCATACTCATATTGCATCACTATCACTCTAGTCGGTCTTGTTCCCTAGTGATAAAAGTCCTCCCAACTGAGTCGTCAGTTCTTTCCTCGTCAGGAAATGAATCATCTAAACGATCTCTCCTCCAGTTTATTTCTGGAGTGAAGGTGGTTCTTCGACCACTTTGATAACTTGAGCCTCTGAAAAACAAGAAAACGTTCGACAAATGTCACTCTTTGCCATTGAAGATGATATCTTCGCTTTCCCGGATTAAGGAAAATCCCTAGAGAAAGCCTCACAACTAAAGACTTTCAGCAACACATTGATTTTTCTCTCCAGAGAGTCGATGTTAATGAAGTCATCAGTACCTCAAAATTGGATCACATCATATGGCATTTCTCCGAGAAGATCTCCGAGAAAAGTATGATGTAATATCCCCAAGCGACAGCAGTCTCTCAAGAGACTTGTTTTCCCCCAGTAGAGTCAACAAATGGCATCTCCAACAGAGAAGTTTGTACACCTCTACAACTCAGATGACTGGGTTCCCCAACAACTCTGACATCGGATCTTTTTCCATCAAATGGCATCTCCCCAGGAAAATTCAGCGAGAAGTTTGAGGAAAACCGCTACGCATAGCGTCCCTTGTCAAGAACGTTTATTGAAAAAAGAAACTGAGACCAGTTCCTTGGTAGGAAACCAGGATCGAGGGGAAGTTTGTATCAGAAACTGAGACCAGTTCCTTGGTAAGAAACCAGGATCGAGGGGAAGATTATTCTGGAAACTAAGACCAGTTCCTTGGCTGAAGACCAGGATCGAGGGGAACTTTACCTTTTCTAAGCATTATTGCTTAGCAAAAGAAGAAGGATGCATGAACTGCGATTCTTAACCACCATCAAAATTTCGGGTATTCCGATATTTAATCCTCTTGCACCCCGAATGCCCGAATACCTTCGCCATTCACACCTTCGGGTCCAAGAAGATTAAATAGGGGCATCTGTCATACCCCAAATTTTGACCACTAAGATTCCCATCATTGTGCAAATCATCATCACAATATGGATAGGCCATCATACCTCATTAGTCTCCCCAAAGATGGGTGAGCATCCACTACAATCAAACTTAGGGTTTCAAGCCCTCTCAGAGCCTTTAGACAAAAGATCGATCAAGGAATAACATGATCTTCAACTTGTCTAAACCGCTCAAACATACACAAAGGATCAAGAGGACTCCCACTTCAAGAATCAAGCACAAGGATGCAGCATTATAAGTGGATCAAGCCTCAAGATCGCCAGTGTCACCAAATTAGGGGTTTGGTCAACCATGGCCTCCAGATGGAATTTTTCCTCTGGGCATGAGCCAATCCTTTAAAGCACAACCTAAGATGCTCCAAGGGACATCATGAACCCAATCATCAAGTCAATTTAGCCTTAGGGGATGCATTCATAAAAAATCAGGAATTAGGGTTTCTTAACCTAATTCACCCCTAAGTTGACTTTTGGGACAAAACATGAGCCAAGACCTCAAGACATGATTTGAGGGTCTCTAATAGACTACATTGATCCATTTGCAACAATGGATTGATACAAGAAGCTTGATCAACAAGTTTCAAATTCATCAGAACCACAGTTAGGGTTTCTGGGAAAAGTCAACTGTATCTTTGACTTTTGACCAGGACATGCTCCCAAACCTTGGGACATGATTCAATACACTATATAACACCTATGAAATCAATCCATTAAGTTTGATTTAGGTCAAGGACTTGATTTCATAGAGGATCACACAGTTTAGAGTTCATCTGACAAAAAGTCAATTGTGCACAAAAGTCAACTTTGACTTTTTGAGATTTTTCACAATTGTGGTTCTTTGACCCTAAAATGATGTTAATGTGTGATTGGAATCATCATTAATCAAGAAAAATCAAGAAAAGTGGGATAACTTGTAAAAGGGGTAACCATAAAAAACTTAGAAAATTTCTAAGTTATGGAATAAAGTGGCTAGGGTACCAACTTTGGAGGATCATATCTCCTAAACCACAAGGCCATTATTCCCCATTCAAAGCTGGATTTGTAGATCTCATAGCCCTCTACAAAAGCTTCAACTACACCTCATTCCAATTCATCATGGATTTTGAGTTATGGAATGATCAAAATGGCTGAAAATATGAAATGTCACTTTTTCCAACACTAAATTTTCACTAAGTCAGAATCTATCTTGCTTTTTTCCAAAAAAGTAGGGGGGTTTTTCACTTTAATCCAAAAAGTATCAAGACAAACTATGATCACACATATGTTGTATCATATGAGAGCTTTCCAAAATGGCCAAGAACTCCATGAAACTCCACTTAAATCATGAGATATGACCATGCCAATATGCCTTGCTGCAAACTGTCATGGCAAGGCAAATTTGGGATTTTTGCTCGATTTGCTCAAATTTTACAAAGGGCAAGCAAATCTATCCATCTGAACACCCCAAGGGGGGACCAAGGAGGGACAAACACTGATCCATCAGCCTCCTAAGTCTTTGGAACCAAAAGTAGCATACCAAACCTAGAAATCCCTAAAAGAGGGACAAGACTCCAATTTTGGTTTGGAGCATTTAATGGATGCACCAAGGTGGCATGGACTGAGCCATTTCCAAGTGAATTCAGTCAAGACATAACCAAGACCAAGGGAACCAGCAGCCTGTGCCCTAACCTCTAGTCAATGGCTAGAGGAGACTTGGATTCTCATTGAACAACATTGGCCAAACCTCTGCAGCAGTTTCCATTCACTATTGCAGCCAAAACAAACTTGCTCTACTATAATAGAGCTCATTTGTGCTCAGTTTGAGTACACCAAAGCACTACAACACTTGCTTTCCTCAAAATCTCTTTCTCTTGGCAAAAATGCCTTCTTTAGCAAGGTAATTCTGAGTTTTTGAGTCAGAGAGTAATTTCATCACAGCTCATGACCCAAAAACATCCAATATGTCATATCTAAGCTGTCCAAACCTTCACAGGTGACCTGTAACACCAAAATCACAAAGTCACATCTCAAAACCTCAAAATAGAACTTTTGTGCATTTTTCAAGCCATGACTTGATTCAGTCACTTTCCAAACTAGATAAAACCTCAAACACACTCCAAATGTCATCCTTGAACTGTCCCAAATGGTTCCCCACATCTGGAACACCATTTGAGAGAGTTGCTATTTTGGCCACTTTTGCCCCTTTTGCAAGAAAGAGTTCAAACTTGTTCCTGAGGTTTCCAGCTGATTCCAACCATCCTAAAAGCTTCTAAGAGATCATTTGAGGGTGTCCAAAGCATCAAATCATTTTTGGAACAAAGCACTTGGCAGATTGCACAAAAGCTCCAAAAAGAGGTAAGCATCCAAACTTGAACTCTCTGAAATATGCCTTGCTTTAAGATTCACTGATCATGCATCGCTTATACATGTTATATGTGTTGTGTTTGCACCAATTTATCATGTAATTCATGCATGTAACAAGAGATAGCACAGAAAATGCAAACCATGGCCTATTTCAAAACCACTATCGGGTTTTTCAATAGGAGCATGATCTGGAAAAAACACCACCACCATTGGATTCCTTGTGAAATTCTAGGCAGGATAGACCTAAATTTTGTCCCAATCCATGGAGAAATGAGAAAGTTATGGCCTTCACGTTTCTAACCAAAATCTTGCCTTGCCTTGCCTTGGGCCAGGCCAAAAACAAGGCAACCTTGTATATTTGTGGTTGTGTTTCAATCAACGGATGTATTACCTCCCCAGTGATAAGGCGCGCACCCTGTACACAAGAGATTTGGGGTTCGAATCCCCCTCGCCCCAGACTCTCTTTTTGCTATTTTTTCCACTTTTCTACTATTTTTCATATTATTTTTAATAGTTTGGAAAATTAATAACTCCCTCAATTTTAATTATTTTTTATTGGTTCTTTTTGCAAAAAATAAAAAAAAAATGTTGAAATATTTTATTCCACAAAAAAATCAAAGTAATATTATTTATTTAATATAGTTAGTATTTTTATGAATAAATTCATTTTAATTGTTTTTAAACATTTTTAAAGTGAATATTCATCTTGGAAATCAAAACCAAATGAGTTTTAATTCATCTTGTGATTAATCCCTCATTTTCCAAACCTTAACCATAAATCATAAGTTGTTTATTAGCACTTATTTGGTATTTTTATCATTTTATTAATTTTCCTTGAATAAATTACTTTAAAATGATGAAATTAGGGTTTTATGGGTTTATTACCCTAAAACAAATTTTTTTTCAACTCTTTGGGCCTCTAATAGAGTATAAGACCCAACCCCTTTTTGAAAACCAAAATAATTTGGGCCTCAGTGTATTGTATAAGTATCGATACCATCAAAAAGTTTGGTGCGATCGTCGCCTTTTTAACAAAAACCTTTGGGCCTCTCCTTGAGCTGTAAGTTCCACCACTTGTACAAAAATAAATCTTTGGTCCTCTAATAGAGTGTAAGACCCAACTGTAGCGTGAATTTTTGCGTGGTTGCGAAGCACACTCGCTTTGGGGTACTACAGTTCGATTCATTTTTTATCCTATTAAAGGTGATGAAGGAAGGGAAATAGATGTCTCCAATTAACCCTGCTTGCAAACTGAGTTTAAACAGATGACTGTTGGTTTACAGATGCTATTAAGATTATGGGTCTCTCTTAGGTTATTTTGTTAAAAAAATAGTGTCTAGGCTATTGGTAGGATGTTAGGGCCGATGCTTTTCGATTGATGTATGAAGGTACGGGATTTTGGGTTTTTGATTAGTATGCTGGCTAAGATTTGTTTTTCAATCTTATGCCTACGTATTCCCGTTTGATGAAATAGGGAAATCAGAGCGATCGTAGTTCCTCCTATTCTATGGGAGGAAAAAAAAGGTTGTTTTGATGTCTTGTTCAAAGCCCAAGACGTGAAGCTAAATGTGGTTTGTATCTTGTTCAAAGCCCAAGATCTGAAGCTGAAGGCTCTATTTGTATCTTGTTCGAAACCCAAGATGTGAAGCTGAAGGGTTTTAACTTTAGAGAGAATTTTTTATCTCTAAAAGGGGATATTTGGTCTGTTTGTCACAACTGTTGGGGTGACTGATTATAAAGGAGAATTACTTTAACTGGGATATGTGAATCCAGCAATGCCATAATTTCCTTTATTGGGGATTTTTAACCTGAAGGAGAAGACTTTAACTCAGTTTAGAGCAATGACATCTTTCCTTAGGAATTTCTCATGCTAAAAGAGGGACAGTGGCGTGGATGTAAATAATCCAGAGGCTTGCCGCTTACAGCAATTTAGATGGGGGAAAAGGAGTTGTTGATGTTTGTATGCTGTAAGCATTGCACAGATATGATGCCAAAAGGTTGATTGACTCAACCGGGGTTTTCTTATACAAAGCCTAAGAAGAGGCTATTAACCTAACAAGAGGGTGCTAACAAGTGACTGACTCAACAAGAGAGTACTTTTATATGCCTTGTACAAAGCCCAAGACAGAGGCTAAAAGGTGATTGACTCAACAAGAGAGTCTTTTATACTCAACAAGATAGTGTTTTGGTATCTCGTACGAAGCCCGAGGTGGAGGCTAAAAGGGATTGACTCAACAAGAGAGTCTTTTATACTTAACAAGAGAGTGATTTTTATCTCGTACGAAGCCCGAGATGGAGGCTAAAAGTGGGTTGACTCAACAAGAGAGTCTTTTATACTCAACAAGAGAGTGTTTTAGTATCTCGTACGAAGCCCGAGATGGAGGCTAAACAGGTTTGACTCAACAAGAGAGTGTGAAAAGGTTAGCTCCGCTGGGGAGAATCATTGTACAAAGCCCAAGAGGAGGCTATTTATGCTGGTGACTGTTTCAGTTTATTGACAGGTCCAGTATGTTGGATAAAAGAGAAAATTAGTTCTTATAAAGGGAACGATTAAAGGTATTATTGTGC
Source organism: Lathyrus tuberosus (assembly GCA_022829125.1). Lineage (NCBI taxonomy): Eukaryota > Viridiplantae > Streptophyta > Magnoliopsida > Fabales > Fabaceae > Lathyrus > Lathyrus tuberosus. The sequence goes on from JALAZF010000423.1 coordinate 2,913,114, forward strand.
TTTGGGATTGATCATAGGATCAGGGTTATTTCCTGTTCTTTAAGGAAACAGGGAATCCAAAGGGTATTGAGACTGTCCAAGTCTACTGGTGTTTTGGAGAAATCGATTCTCGGATAGTGAATGATCTTTGTATGATGCCCAAGAGAAGGCTGGTATGCTAAGGGATGAAGGTCAACCCATTAACTGGTCTGACACTTGACTCAAGAAGACAACTCTAGCAAATTGATGACTAGGTTATGTTCCTATACATGTAGAGGTCTCTAGGTCCTTGTACTAAGCCCAAGAGAAGGCATGAGAGCTTTTAAGAAGCTGAAGGGTCCTTGTACAACGCCCAAGAGGAGGCGAGGATGCTTTTAAGAAGCATGTGGGTCCCCAAACCCCGAGAAGTTTAAGACATACCATTCACCGAGAATAGATCAAGCCAGGAAAGTCCGAGAATATAGAAGAAACTCAAGAGATGCCATTCACGGAGAAAAGATCATCTCTGGGGAGTAGAGTCTCTTTGACAATGTCTAAGGGTGACAGTCTGAGAAAGGGTTCACAGAGAATGCTCCCTTTCACGTCTCCATATTGTTTAACCCCAAGAGGAGGGAAGACTGTGTTTGGTAATCCTATGGGGATCTAGTTTTGTTTGTATTTAAGAGTGACCAACATGGCTTTACCTAGTGCTAGACGTAGTTGCCGGGGAAAACTCTAAATAACTATACTAGTATTACACATTTGATATTTTGACAAGTATATAAGAGTTTGTGAAAGAAGACTTACAGTTATATAAAGCGGGTAAACACTTACTCGGTTGTAGAGCTTCCATGTTGTTTTGTTAGTTTGTTCAATAAAGAAAGCTTTGATAACAATATTATATTCTAAATCAAAGCAGAAAGTGTTTTGAAAAGATTGTTGGGGCTTACAGCTCAAGGAGAGGCCCAAGGTTTTATCAGTGATTGCACTGTTGTTTTGAAATTGTACTGGGACTTATACAAGTGACTGAGGCCCAAAAAGGTTTTCTGTACAAAGGGATGGGTCTTACACTCTCTCAAGAGGCCCAAAGAGTTTAAAGAAAAAGAATGGGGCTTATAACACGAGGGTAGGCCCAGATGATTTGTTTTTGAATTGGCGATCGCGCCGAGATTTCTTTTAACATACTAGGTCTTATACAATGCATTGAGGCCCAAAAAGTTTTGGTTAAAAGGGGGTTGGGTCTTACACTCTATTAGAGGCCCAATGATTTATTTTTGTACAAGTGGTGGGGCTTACAGCTCAAGGAGAGGCCCAAGGGTTTTTTAAAAAGGCGACGATCGCGCCGAACTTTGTAAAAATACAGTGGGACTTATACAATGACTGAGGCCCAAAAAAGGTTTGTATTTACAAAGGATTGGGTCTTACACTCTATTAGAGGCCCAAAGTGTTTGAAAAAGTTTTATGAGGGTTGAATTATTCAAAAACCCTAATTTGTTTTCAAAATGTATTTTAATTGAATAAAAATTCAATTAAAATGATCAAAATTGTTAAACATGTGTGGAAACAAATTGTGATATTGGATTAATGTTTCAAAAATTATGTTTTTATCCACAAAATGATTGGAAATCACTAAAATTTGAAAAATCAAGAGGGAGAAAATATTTCAAATGTCAAAAAACAATTAAAATATTAATTCTTTACAAAAATATCAAGTATATGAAATAAATAACATTTTTGGAATTTTTTTGGTAAAATAAAATATTTTAACATTTCGGTGAATTATTAAAAAAATAATCAACTCAAAATCATTAAAATTCATATAGAAATTAATTTTTGAATCAATTAAATAAAATCACAAAATTCAAATATTTGAATTTTCAAAAAGGGCGCCAAGAACACGCGCCACCCTCTGTTTCTGCAGATTTGCGTTTTCTATCCAATCTCACTGAATACTTGATGATAACATGCAATCTACATATCAATCTACTCGTTTTCACCTCACGATCATGTTTATGGTCTTTAATTTCATTTATTTTAAGCATGGAATAAGAAATCAAAGAGAAACCTCAAGAACCCTAAAACTTGCATGAAGGCTCAGAAATTCCATACACGATTCAAACAAAGCAATTGATTGAGGGTAAACACTCTATGCATGATTATGAACATATGGTCAAATTATTGTGCAGCAAAAAATGCATGGATCATAGAGTTAGAAGAGCTCATGCTTACCTCTTGCAGCTGGTGGTCATGTTTTGTGTTAGAGGTGTTACAACTTGGTTCCAAGGATATGGAAAGCTTCCCTAGGTGCTATGGAGTGTGTCTGGGTGCTTGGAGTGGATTGAATTGAGCTGGAACTTGATTTGGCACCTCAACTGCAAATCTGTCAAAGGCTTGTGCAGATGGCTGGTGATTTTGAGAATCTGGTGTTCTAGATGTTATGTGAGTGTTTGGATCACCTCTATATGATGTTTATGAAGTATGTGTTTGTGATTGTTTTGGTTGGAATAGCTCTCAAACTCAAAACCCGATAGTGACTTGCTTTGGAAAGCAATTTTGGAGTGAAGAAGGAGATTTTGAGGAAAGCATCTGTTTGATGGCTTTGGTGTACTCAAACAAAACACAAGTGAGCTCTATTTATAGTAGAGCAAGTTTGTTTTGCAAGGAATAGTGAATGGGAACTACTGCATAGGTTTGGCCAATGTTGATCAATGAGAATCCAAGTCTCCTCTAGCCATTGACTAGAGGTTAGGGCACAGGCTGTTGGTTCCCTTGGTCTTGGATAAGTCTTGACTGAATTCAGTTCGAAATGGCTCAGTCCATGCCACCTTGGTGCATCCATTGAATGCTCCAAAACAAAATTGGAGTCTTGTCCCCTCCTTAGGGATTTCTAGGTTTGGCATGCTATTTTTAGTTCCAAGGACTTGGGAGGCTTGGGATCAGAGTTGGTTCCTCCTTGGTCTCCCCTTGAGGTGTTCAGATGGATAAGTGTGTTTGTCATTTGCACAAATTTGGCAAATCGAGCAAAATGCACAAATCTGCCTTGCTTTGACAGTTTTCAGCAATGCATATTGCCATTGTCATATCTCATGGCTCAAGTTGAGTTTGGTGAAGTTCTTGGTCATTTTGGAAAGCCTTTATATGATACAACAACTGTTTGATCATAATTGGTTTTTTTATTTTTTGGATCCAAGTGAAAAATGCCCTTACATTTTGAAAAAAGTAAGACAGATTCTGACTTAGTGAAAATTTCACTAAGTGTTGGAAAAAAGTGACATTTTCACTTTTTGTGATTTTGATCATTCCATAACTTAAAATCCATGAAGAATTGGAATGAGTTATGTTTGAAGCTTTTGTAGAGGGCCATGAGAGCTAAAAATCCAGCTTTGAATGGGGACAAATGGCCTTGTGGTTTAGGAGATATGATCCTCCAAAGTTGGTACCCTAGCCACTTTGTTCAATAACTTAAAAAAAATTCTAAGTTTTTATGGTTACCCCTTTTACAAGTTATCCCACTTTTCTTGATTTTTCTAGATGAATGATGATTCCAATCACACATTAACATCATTTTAGGGTCAAAGAACCATAATTGTGAAAAATCTCAAAAAGTCAAAGTTGACTTTTGTACACAGTTGACTTTTTGTCAGATGAATTCCAAACTGTGCGATCCTCTATGAAATCAAGTCCTTGACCTAAATCAAACTTGATGGATTGATTTCATAGGTTTTATAGGGTGTATTGAATCATGTCCTATGGTTTGGGAGCATGTCCTGGTCAAAAGTCAAAGGTGCAGTTGACTTTTTCATCAAAACCCTAATTGTGGTTCAGATGAAACTGAAACTTGGTGATCAAGCTTCTTGGATCAATCCATTGTTGCAAACGGATCAATGTAGTTTATTAGAGACCCTCAAATCCTCCTTTGAGGTCTTGGCTCATGTTTTGTCCCAAAAGTCAACTTGGGGATGAATTAGGTCAAGAAACTCTAATTCCTGATTTTTATTGAATGCATCCCCTGAGGCTAAATTGACTTGATGATTGGGTCCATGAGGTTCCATGGAGTATCTTAGGCTTTGCTTTGAAGCATTGGATCATGCCCAGAGGAAAATTTCCACCTGGAGGCCCTGGTCGGCCAAACCCTAATTTGGTGACACTGGCGATCTTAAGGCTTAATCCACCTGGAATGCTGCAACATTGTGCTTGATTCTTGATGTGGGAGTCCTCTTGATCCCTTGTGGATGTTTGAGAGGTTGACAAGTTGAAGATTATGTCAATTCCTTGATTGATCCTTTGTCTAAGGCTCAAAGAGGGCTTGAAACCCTAATTTTTTATTGTAAAGGATGCTCACCCATCTTTGGGGAGACTAATGAGGTATGATGGTTCATCCATATTGTGATGAGGATTTGCCCAATGATGGGAAATCTTAGTGGTCAAAATTTGGGGTATGACAGCTGCCCCTATTTAATCATCTTGGACCCGAAGGTGTGAATGGCGAAGGTATTCGGGCATTCGGGGTGTAAGAGGATTAAATATCAGAATACCCGAAATTTTGATGGTGGTTATGAATGGCAGTTTGCGCATCCTTCTTGTTTTGCTAAGCAATGATGCTTAGAAAAGGTAAAAACTTCCCCCTCGATCCTAGTCTTCAGCCAAGGAACTGGTCTCAGTTTCTAAAATAAACTTCCCCTCGATCATGGTTTCCTACCAAGGAACTGGTCTCAGTTTCTGATATAAACTTCCCCTCGATCCTGGTTTCCTACCAAGGAACTGGTCTTAGTTTCTGAACTAAACTTCCCCTCGATCCTGGTTTCCTACCAAGGAACTGGTCTCAGTTTCTTTTGTCAATAAACTTCTTGACAATGGATACTATACGTAGCGGTTTTCCTCAAAATTCTTGCCGAATCTTCCTGGGGAGATGCCATTTGATGGGAAAAACTTTTGATGTTAGACTTGCTGGGGAACCCATCTGTCTGAATTGTAGAGGGGTATAAACTTCTCTGTTGGAGATGCCATTTGTCGACTCTATCGGGGAAAACGAGTCTCTTGAGAGACTGCTTTCGCTTGGAGATATTAGATCATACTTTTCTCGGGATCTTCTCGGAGAAATGCCATATGATGTGATCCAATTTTGAGGTGCTGATGACTTCATTAACATCAACTCTCCGGAGAGCAAAAATCAATGTGTTGCTGAAAGTCTTTAGTTGTGAGGCTTTCTCTGGGGATTTTCCTTAATCCGGGAAAGCAAAGATATCATCTTTAATGGCGAAGAGTGACATTTGTCGAACATTTTCTTGTTTTTCAGAGGTTCACGTTATCAAAGTGGTCAAGGGCCAAATCCAATCTAGAAATAAACTGGAGGAGAGAGATAGTGCAGACGCAACATTTCCCGACGAGGAAAGAACTGACAATTCGATTGAGAGGACTTTTATCACTAGGGGATTAGACCGACTAAAGTGATAGTGATGCCACATGAATATGACTGTAAATCAATAATGCATGATGCATGTATGTATATGCTGACAAAACTGACATGACATACAGACTAGTAGATGAACACGACTGGATACTCGGCCACAGTGGGAGATAAAAAGTATCGCTGGTTCAAAATAGCAATTCTGCCTTGCTTAAGAGAAGTAGTCCATGTGGGGAGAACAACCGTTGGTCGGGCTTAGGAGGTAAGAACTCGGCCGAAGATGTCAGATGGAGTATTCACATCTGACACAGTTGATCCTTCATTCAGACGCACTGGCTTAGAAGGAGTACTTTGATTCTGCACTTTGAAGCTCGATTACTTCTAGCGAAGCGATCGATGTTCTTTCGATGTTCAACAGTCAAAAGAAATTGCCATCTTTATTTTAAAAGCATAAAAGCTTGACAAGTAAATTCATTTTTGTTTCGTTTCAAGAATCGTTGATCATGTTAAAATGTCGTTCTGTAAAGCCAAAACAAATAAGAATTACAAACAAAAGCACAAGGGCTCAAATTTTATTGATAGGATAGAAATCAGCCAAACGCGTGATTCCATGGAGTATTTATAAAGTTTAGAAAATGGTAATTTAAGGGAAGAGGGCTGCATTGAAACATAACGACTACTATCCTTCTACCAACTTTGAATTTTGGGCATCCTGAGCTTCTGTCGAAGATGACCTTGATTGGAGTTTTCCTTCTGATGGATGGCATTACTGCTGAGGAGTTGAACTGTTTAGACGTAGTTACTTGCCATTAATCCCTAACTTTTTCCTGGATTGTACTTTGAGATTTCCAATCCACCGGGATGATTTTTTTGATTATGTCTCTAATTTTTGCCTGGACCGCCCTTTCGGGTTTTCAATCCACCGGGACGTTTTTTTTTTAGTTTAGGAAAAGTATTTCTTGACTACATCAACATTTGTGGGGTAGGCAAATTCCTCTCCGTCCACGGTTGCAAGTCTCAAGGTACCGCCTGAGAAAGCTTTCTTGACCACATAGGAGCCGTCATAATACGGGGTCCATTTGCCCCGGGAATCAGTGAGGAATGATTGTATCTTTTTTAGCACAAGGTCTCCTTTCCGGAAGACGCGAGGTCGGACCTTTTTGTCAAACGCTTTCTTCATTCTTTGTTGATACAACTGACCAAGGCATAGTGTCGTTATTCATTTCTCTTCGATCAGATTCAGCTCATCGTGTCGACTTTGACACCATTCAGCCTCTGTTAGCTGAGCTTTCATCAATACTCGGATTGATGGGGTCTCTACTTCTATGGGGAGCACTACCTCCATGCCATATACTAGAGAGAAAGGGGTTGCCCCTGTTGAAGTGCGGACAGATGTGCGATAACCGTGAAGAGCAAAGGGTAGCATCTCATGCCAATCTTTGTAGGTTACGACCATCTTTTGAACAATCTTCTTGATGTTCTTGTTAGCCGCTTCTACCGCTCCGTTCATCTTGGGTCAGTAGGGAGATGAGTTATGGTGTTCGATCTTGAACTCTGCACACAACTCTTTCATCATCTTATTGTTCAGGTTAGATCCATTGTCGGTAATGATCTGGCTTGGAACACCATAACGGTAGATGAGATTGTTTTTGATAAATCGGACCACCACTTGTCGGGTTACATTGGCGTATGACGCTGCTTCGACCCACTTGGTGAAGTAATCAATGGCTACCAGAATGAACCGATGTCCATTTGAAGCCTTGGGCTCAATCATGCCAATCATGTCGATTCCCCATATGGAAAAAGGCCACGGGGAAGAGAGAACTTTGAGATGCGTTGGCGGTACATGGATTTTGTCTAAGTATATCTGACACTTATGACACCTTCTCGTGTACTTGTAGCAGTCAGATTCCATGGTTAACCAATAGTACCCTGCTCTCAGAATTTTTCTTGCCACTGTGTGTCTGTTGGCATGAGTGCCAAAGGATCCTTCATGAATTTCTTTTATCAGCATGTCTGCTTCTGGTCTGTCTACGCATCGGAGCAAGACCATGTCAAAGTTCCTCTTATAGAGTGTATCGCCGCTCAGGAAGAAACTGCCTGCCATCCTTCTGAGGGTTTTTCTGTCTATCCTTAGTGTCCCGGGTGGGTACTCTTGTTTCTGAAGTAAGCATTTGATATCGTGATACCAAGGTTTGTCGTCCATGACTGCTTCAATCGTGAAGATGTAAGCGGGCCTTTCAAGGCGCATTATGTCGATCTTAGGTAGGTAGTTCCATTGACCTACACTAATCATAGAAGAAAGAGTGGCTAAGGCATCACCCATGTGATTCTCATCACGAGGGATGTGATGAAACTCGATTCTGTCGAAGAAGGGTAAAAACCTTCTCGCGTAATCCTTGTAAGGAATCAGTCCTGATTGGTATGTGTTCCAATCTCCTTTGATTTGATTGATAACCAGGGCTAAATCGCCATATACATCCAAGTTCTTGATCCTCAAATCGATCATTTCTTTGAGACACATGATACAAGCTTCGTATTCGGCCTCGTTGTTTGTACACTTGAATGTCAGTCTGGAAGTGAAAGGAATGTGGGTACCCTAAGGGGTAACAATGATTGCCCCAATTCTATTTCCTTAATGATTGACAGCTCTGTCAAAGATAAGTCCCCATTGGGAACCTGGTTCTGGCCCTTCACTGGGTAGCGGTTCATCGCAGTCTTTCATTTTCAAATACATGACATCTTCGTTTGGGAAGTCAAACCCGATTGAGTCCTAATCGTCAATCGGTTGATGAGCCAAATGATCGGCTAAAATACTCCCTTTAACGGCTTTTTGAGCGTGGTACTCGATGTCGTATTCTGATAACAACATCTGCCAATGGGCAATCCTTCCTGTGAGAGCAGGTTTTTCAAAGACATACTTGATTGGATCCATTTCAGAGATTAACCAAGTAGTGTGACGAATCATGTACTGGCGAAGACGTTTGGCTGCCCAAGCCAAAGCGCAGCAAGTTTTCTCAAGCATAGTGTACCGAGTCTCGCAGTCGGTGAATTTCTTGCTCAAATAGTAGATGGCAGACTCTTTTCTTTTTGTTTCGTCTTGTTGGCCAAGCACACAACCCATTGAGTCTTCCAAGACTGTGAGGTAGATGATCAGTGGTCTTCCTTCCACTGGAGGTGATAGAATCAGTGGGTTCAACATATATTCCTTAATACTGTTGAAGGCGGTTTGACAATCTTCTGTCAAAATGCAGTCCTGATTCTTTTTGAGTAATTTGAAAATCGGCGCACATGTTGCGGTCATGAGGAATATAAACCTGGAAATGTAATTCAAACGTCCCAGGAATCCTCTGACTTGTTTTTCAGTTTTCGAAGAAGGCATTTCTTGAATGGCCTTGACCTTGTCAGGATCAACCTCAATTCCTTTTTGGCTGACGATGAACCCTAAGAGTTTCCCTGAACGAACACCGAATGTGCACTTATTGGGATTCAAGCGGAGTTTATACTTTCTCAACCGCTCAAATAGTTTTGACAGGTGGGTCACATGCTCCTCTTCCATCTTAGATTTGGCAATCATGTCATCGACATATACCTCGATTTCCTTGTGTATCATGTCATGAAACAGAGTAGTCATGGCCCTTTGATAGGTTGCCTCGGCGTTCTTCAAACCGAACGACATTACCTTGTAACAAAAGGTACCCCATGGGGTAATGAACAAAGTTTTCTCCATGTCTTTCGGCGCCATTTTGATTTGGTTATAGCCCGAGAATCCATCCATGAAGGATAAAACTTTGAACTTTGTTGTACTGTCAACCAGCATGTCAATGTGTGGTAAAGGAAAGTCGTCCATCGGACTAGCCTTGTTTAGATCTCTGTACTCGACACACATTCTGACTTTTCCGTCCTTTTTTGGAACGGGTACGATATTGGCTAACCATTGAGGATATTCTGACGTGGTGAGGAAACCCACGTCAATTTGTTTTTGTACCTCCTCTTTGATTTTGACAGCCATGTCCGGGTGTGTCCGTCTCAACCTCTGTTTTACTGACGGACATTCTGATTTTAACGGTAGATGATGTTCCACGATGCTGGTATCCAACCCTGGCATGTCCTGGTAGGACCAAGCAAACACATCAGGAAATTCTTTGAGAAGCTTTGTCAAACTCTCTTTGGCAGTGGGACTGAGCAGTGCCCCAATCCTGATTTCTTTTCTCTCTTCTTCTGAACCCAAGTTGACTGTTTCTAACGGCTCTTTGTGAGGTTCACTGGACCTTTCCTCTTGTAGGAGTAATCGGGAGATCTCTTCTGGAATTTCGTTGTCAACTTCTTCTTCAGCCCAAAATACCGGGAACTCAAAGTCGGGAGAAGGCATCGAATCGTATGTTTCAACGGGGTTTAAAACAAGCAATTTGCATGACGGTGTGATTTGTGTTTAGAAGAGATAGAGAAAATGCAAGTGTGTGCAGTGTTTTTTTTTTTGAAAAACTGCTTGTTTATTTTGAATTTTTTTTTAGGATTACCATTTTCTGAGAAAAACGAAAAGAGAAAATAGCAATTAATGCGGAGATTACAGAATGACATTATTTTATTTATGAACAAGTCGATTCTTGAAACTACAGCCCTATAAAACAAAACTCTGTCGCTTTGGGCAAAACGAAGAGGGATATTTACAGAAAGTGAGCCCTATCAAAACATTCGTTTCACCTGGGCAGGGTGAAAGGTTAAAAACGGCAATTACTTTGACTTATGAACAATCTTCGGAACATCGACCGCAACCCATTGGCGGCGAATTCCTTGATGAATCACAAAGTCTGGTACCTTCCTTGGTTTGTCTTCAGAAATGACGCTGATTTCTGGCAGAGCAGGATCATTGGAATCTGTCTCCCAGGCAGAGTTGTCGTAGAAGGATTCTTCCGTTGGATTTTGCATAGTATTTGTGCTCTCAGGTATATCTCCCCATCCAGTTAGCTGGATATCTTCAAACCTGATACGAGAGCGCTCGGGAGCGGTGTACTTGACCATGAAGTCAAATTTTTCACTTGGTTGTCCTAAGGTGTCCCACACTTCTTTGGAACTGGAGGAGCCATCTCTCTCGATGACGTTGACCTCGGGAAAAGCGTAGTTGATGAATTCTAGTCCAGCGAACTTTGCGAATTCATCGTCGTGCGGGATATTTTCTGAATGACCTGAGTGTTGATCCCATGACATGGTGGGGACGCAGGTATTCTTTTCAATGACGCTCAGCTGATTTTCATTGTTCGGCTGATTTTCTTGCCCCAAGTCTCCTGGGTACGACTGCCAGATAGGCAGGTCATTCATTGGGCCATAATAGTCGTGGTCAAAGTTTTCCTTCATCAGAGTGTCCTCCTCTAATGAGTTTGGTGGAGCCCAGCATCCTTCCGGATCACAATCTTCGTATATCATTTTGACATCTGACCTCGGTATAAATCTCGGACTCTGCGCAGGATAGCAAAAGGGTGTAGGCACCTCTTCCTGAGACATATAACCGTCCTCGTTGAGATAGGACTTCCATTCCTCCTCCGTATCGGAGGGATCTCCCTCGTTGATAGTATGGACTATTTGAGGCACTGGGTGAAGGAAACCTCCACTGTGGAAGAAGTCCTGAATGGGATAAAGACTTTCATCTTTAGCAGCTGTCTGGGTGCAGGTTGCAGAAAAACCAAGACCCTTCTTTGTTTTGTTATCAGTAGGAATGACAAGCTGTCCCCATCCTTTTGTATTGTTATTCTCGATCACTTCGAGAGCATCTCTGTATGAGGAAATCGAGGTTCCTTTCTCTGATTGATTCTCATTGCTCACCGAAAGTGCTTGGAACTGAGTCCCAACAACCTCCTCGTGTTCTACACAAGTCGATAATGACAAGTTACTCACGAGCAAGGCTTGCTCCCCACAGACTGTGACGAGTTGGTCATTCTTGACAAACTTCAGTTTCTGGTGAAGTGTCGAAGTGACTTCCCCAGCCTGGTGTATCCAAGGTCTTCCTAATAAGCAACTGTATGTTGCTCAGATGTCCATAGCCTGGAAAGTGATTAGGAAAGTGTGAGGACCGATAGTTATGGGAAGGTCGACTTCGCCGATAACTGCTTTCTGAGACCAGTCAAATGCTTTGACGATGACCTCACTGCCCCTCATTGGGGGTCCTTTGAATGATAGTCGCATTAAAGTGGACTTCGGCATAACGTTGATGGCCGATCCTGTGTCTACCAGTATGTTGGCTAAAGCATCGTCCTGGCAGTTAACTGTGATATTGAGCGCCATGTTGTGACTTTTGCCCCCCTCTGGCAAATCCTCATCACTGAATCCTAAGTTATTGCAGGAAGTGATGTTAGAGATTATGCTATCGAACTGTCGTATTGACACATCCAGTTCCACAAAGGCTTACTCTAAGACTTTTTGTAGAGCCTCTCTGTGGGCTTCGGAACTGAGTAAAAGTGATAGCACTGAGATCTTTGAAGGAGTTTGTAACATTTGATCAACAATGTTGTATTCACTTCTTTGGATGAGCTTCAGCATCTCATCGTCGTTCTTTGAAAGGTCGGGATTACTGGACTGATCGACTGGTGTATCAGGAGCTTCTGTCTGAAGTTCCTTTTCCTTGTTAGGTTCTCCAACTCCTCGGTTGAAGATTCGACCGCTCTGTGTTACTCGACTGATGTCTGTAATATTCACAACGGAGGGTAATGGAATTTCCTTTCCATTCTCGATTATTGTGGCACCGTACTTGTAAGGGATCGCCTTAGCTGATTCATACGGCACTGGTCCTGGCAGATAAATAACTACAGGAGCCTTATGATTTTTCTGACTGTCGTAGGTAACTTCAATCAGTTCCTTGCTAGGAACCTTTGATTCGTCCAGTAGAGGGATGATGGTACAAACATCCTTGTTTTGTTGATGATCAGCGATTATGACAACGTCTCTGATTTGATCAGCGAAGTAGTCCGACGTCCAGTTGATTGGCTCGGGACTCGGACACGAGTGAATCTCTTTACGATCCAACTGACCTTGAAGGGCTGCCCGCACAAGGTAGCATCCTTGGTTACTCTCCGAGCAGACTCTACAACATTCATAGTTGTGTGGTGGCACCTGGCCACGTCCGCTTTGAATGCAGTGCAACCTTACCAGGTCAGGTTCCATAGATCGTACATCCTGACTTTGATGCCGAGTAGGGTTCCTATTAAGCACACTGATTTATTGCGTGTCTTCATCCATATAGATCGGAAGCCACCAATGGTTTAACAAGTGTTGTAAAGTTCTTTGAACGAGAGCGCACCCTTGGTTACTCTCACAACATCCTTTACAGTTCTGATAATTATACGAAGTGAGAAAACCGAGTTGAACCTGCTTGGCGTGTAACTCTACCAAGCTGGTATTCATCACACGAATATCAAAGATTCGAATCATGTTAATCTGATAAGGATTTCTATCATGGTAGTCCTGGATCCATCCAAGATCCATCTGACGCTGGAGGGCCTCTTGTACAAAAGAGCATCCCTGTTTGTTTACCGAGCAAGTCAGGCAGGCATTGTAATCGTGCCTGGGCAGGTTATGATACTGGCTTTTCCTTGAGTGCATCGCCACCAAGTTGACATTCATTGCATGGATGTCGTGGTTCTGAATGATGTTGGAATTCGTACAGGTCATGTTGACTCCACGAACTCGATGCTCTTGAATCCACCCAAGATCCAATTGTTCCTGTAGAGCTGATTGCACCACAGAATATCCCTGATTGTTTTTAGAGCAGATATCACACTGGTGATAGTTATGAGGTGGCACATGGTCGTATCCACTCTCTCTACAATGCATCTTGACCAAATTGGCCCTTAATAAGAGTACATCATGAATTTGATAGATGTTGTTAGACTCTCCCTCTATCAAATTAACTGTAGCTTTCTCGTGTTGAGGTAGCAGGTTTGTGAGAACATTCGGATTCGACTCTTTGAAAGATAAAACCCCGCTCCTAACAAGCTTTTGCACATCGGATTTGAAACTGAGACAGTTTTCTATGTTATGCCCTGGTCCTCCTTGATGGTAAGGACAAGTCTGATCCGCTTTGAACCGAAAAGGTGGATTTTCCGATACTGTAAGAGGCAACTTGGTTTGGACATTCCCCTTGACCAGCAATAATGGAAACAGTTCCACGTACAACATCGGTATAGGGTCGAACCCTGGTGGTCGCGTTGTACGGTTGTTGTTGTACGGGGGACGAGTCTGCTGAAGAAACTGTTGTGTCCTTTGCTGAAATTGTTGTTGATTCGGTTGGCTCTGCACAACCTGAGGTTGATACATAGGAACAGGTGCGGGGTTGATAGCAGGAGTTACGGCTGCTACTGGTTGGTAACGTCGCTTTTGCTTTTCGAGAGAGATATTCCCAATATCTTGCTCTTTTTTCTTAGGGAGAGCACTACCGTATCGTTTTGTACTGCTTGATGATCCAGCGTCTTTTACAAACGTCCTTCTCGGACCGCTTCCTCAAGATGAACTCCCATGCCCACCATCTCGGTGAAGTCACTGGGCGCACTGGCGACTATTCGGTCATAGTAAAATGAGCTCAAGGTCTTTAAGAAGATCTTTGTCATCTCTTTTTCCTCAAGAGGTGGAGAAATCTGAGCGACAATTTCACTCCATCTTTGAGCGTACTCCTTAAAGGTTTCCTTGTCCTTTTGTGACATTGATCTGAGTTGATCTCTGTCTGGTGCCATGTCCAAATTGTATTTATATTATTGAACGAAAGCAGCGCCAAGATCTCTGAATATGTCGATCGTAGCGCGGTTTAAACCCATGTACCATTTTAATGCGGCACCGCCAGTTAAACTATCCTGAAAGTAGTGAATCAGTAGCTCTTGGTTCTTTGTCTGAGCTGACATTCGTCGTGCGTACATCACCAAATGGCTCTGAGGGCAAGAGTGACCCTTGTACTTTTCAAAATCGGGTACTTGGAACTTGTGTGGAACTTTCACATTGGGGACCAAGCAGAGGTCCGCGGCGTCCTTTCTAAATAGATCCTGATCGTGAAGGGCCTGCAGTTCTTTCTGCATCTCCAGGAATTGATCCTGGAATTCATTCATTCTGTCGATCACGCTGTCGTTTCCACCAGAGGGTATCTGTGGAATCTGTCCTTCCGGGACAGTGTGTACCACGGGCGGTGGTATAGTCATTATGGCCGAGACTCTCGGTGCCTCCCGAAGTTTGTAACCTTCAGGAGTTATTGTCATGCCACTGGCATCTTCGCTTTCCCGAAGTTTTTAACCTTCAGGTCCAGCGGTTCCTGCTGCAGTTTCCTGATCCTCAACGATCGGCGGAACATATCCTTCCGAGATATAGTTAATAGGCATGCCCCATGGATGATCTTTTGACATTCTGTACCTAGGGTCATACTTCTCCACTATGGGAGCAGATGTGATCTCCGAGATCACAGTCCTTTGTTGTTGCATTTGAGCTTCTGCTAGAGCTTGCATGTCGTTATGAAGCTTTCTCAGATCCTCTTTTAGAGTGTCAATCTCTTCTCTCAACTCTCTGTTCTCTTCCTCGAGATCATCCATCTTTTTCTGACCATTGGCCCGAGTATTGTACAAATGAGACAGTTTGACTCTAGAATCGAGATGCAAAAGTGAGATTCGTGGGTAAGAAGAAGGCGTTTATGAGAATGATGAATGCAATGATTATTAATTATTTTTGTTTATTCAAAGTAAACTTCGACAATTGGATTGCAAATATCAAACAGTGGGGAAATCCCGTTTTATTGAATTCAAAGAATTGCGGAAATGGAAATACAGTAGATTACAAAGTGTTGAAAAAGGAAACCTAAACTAATGGATCCTGAGTCCTCTCTGAAGAGAGCTCAGGTGCTGGTTCTGGTGCTTTCCTCTTCTTTGGCCGGGGCTCTTGGGCTGTTGTCGGGTTGTCATTCCTTTACCAAGTGAAAGGAGCGAGCAAATTCCTTTGGTCATCCTGATTTTCTACAGCATGTTGCTCTAAAATCTCAATCAGAGCATATTTTTCTCTTAATAGCTGCTGTATTTTCTTACACTCCACACTGAGAATACGGTACTTGTTCCTCCAAGACCTCTTCTCCTGCTGAACTTTACTGAGAGTAACCTGAAGTTTTTCCGTCTCAGACATGAAATAAAGGGCAGAGTCCCTGAATGGAAGAACTTCCTGACGAGGGTAAGGCATCCTCAGCTTGAGAGCTCTAGTTTGTACCCAGTGGAGATAAGGCTCCATCGAGACACAGTCTGGTTTTCCTAGAGACTCTCGTCCTTTCCTATGAACGTGTTTCCAAGCGTGCACTATTTCCGTCTTTAGTGCCCTGTCATTTTCTCCTTCCTTGAAGAAAAGACCTTCCAGATGAGCATTGCGCGGGACAAGCCTCATCGGGTATCCAAATTGACGACGAACTAAAATTGGATGATAATTGATTCCTCCCTTAGTTCTTATAAGGGGTACATTTGGGAAATTTCCACAACGGTCAATGATTCTGATCCCGTCGTAGATTTGATTATACCAATTGATGTCAGAGTTGGTAAGAGACATGATTCTCTGCGACCAACGTAAAGTATTTTTTTTATCCCAAAATGCAGCAGACTTGGGTAAGTGGAAAGTGAACCACTTATAAAGCAAGGGTACACAACACATGATCATTCCTCCATTGTATAAATTCCTTAAGTGTACCGAATGATACGCATCTGCGAGTAAGGTCGGTACGGGGTTTCCAATCGGAAAAATCTTAATGGCGTTGATATCTACGAGGTTATCGATGTTGGGAAACAAAAATAACCCGTAGGTGAGCAAAACAAAGATGCTCTCGAAAGCGGCCACGTTCCCTATACTAGAAAAGTATAGATCCTTCTTTATCAAGAACTGGGCTGGCAAACCCTGGATGTCACCCTTAGTGGTCATGTGAGTCCTGACTTCTGACTCGTCCAAATAAATTGCTCTTGCAATGGTCTGATCCTTTGGAATTTCTTCTAGTCCAGAAAAGGGAGCTTGATCAGTAATATGTAAATTAGTCAGGTGAGAATACTCCTCCAGCGTTGGTACAAGTTGATAATCCGGGAATGTGAAACAGTGATAGACCGGATCGTAGAATTGGATTAACGTGGACAGGATTCCTTCAATTACGTGGACCCTTAACAAGGACAGCAGTCCTCCATACTTGGCTCTGAAAGCCTCGTGGTTGGTGATCATTCTCGCCAAACCTCTCAAATCCTTTAGCTTTGGAACCTTGAAGGTGTACTTATGAGTTTTCCTCCTACCGAAATCCATTAGCGCAATCTCCTTTCTCTGACATTTGCAATCATTGTATCGGTTTAATTTGAAAAAGAGAGACTAGAAGAGAAGATTTTCTTTGTTTTAATGTTTTTTAAATGAATGCATGAATGGAGCACACAAAAACATAGAACAAACATGGGGTCAAAGGGTCGGTGTCATGAAGTCAAGGCTCTACCCCCTACCCCCCCCCCCCCAAAGGTTTATACTGGTGATTTTTTGTACCTGTCCGCAAAATCATTGACCCCTCTGGGATAACAACAGCAAGCGGATCGCCAGCGAGCTGATGTATCCTAGAGTGATCTCAGATGAGGGTAGTATCGCGTGACAACTATTTCCGATAGCTTCCGCACTACAAAATGGCTTAAGTCTACTAAAAACCTCAGCTTCTCAGATAACCCATTCGACCACACTACTTTCAACAACCGAAGTCGTATAGGCAATGTATCTGCAAAGGGAGTCTCCACTGAGTTTGATGGTCGATCGGGGGCTCTTAACTAGAATTCACTCCCAGTAAGATTACCCGCATTGCCATCACCTATCTTAGGTGTATACTCAATCTTTCCACATGCGGCATCACACGCATTCCCATTAGCAGAAAAATAAACACAAATATCAATTAGGAAAAGCAGTTTATATATCTGTCTTAATCATCCTATACCTCTAGTCTTATGATCCTATACAGACAATGACTCCCCAACAGAGTTGTAATTTCTATGACATGAATTTAGGGTTTCATCCCTTGAGGAGGTATGAAAGAATGCCTCCCACTGTGGTCGCCACTCTGTTGTGGCAATTTTTAAGATTTCTACCTAAGAGATGGGAAGAGAACAAGATCTCTATGATCCCCAGAGAAGTCGCCATTTTTCTGTAGCGCGAATTTTTGTGTGGTTGCGAAGCACTATCGCTTTGGGGTACTACAGTTCGATTCATTTTTTATCCTATTGAAGCTGATGAAGGAAGGGAAATAGATGTCTCCAATTAACCCTGCTTACAAACTGAGTTTAAACAGATGACTGTTGGTTTACAGATGCTATTAAGATTGTGGGTCTCTCTTAGGTTATTTTGTTAAAAAAAACAGTGTCTAGGCTATTGGTAGGATGTTAGGACCGACGCTTTTCAATTGATGTATGAAGGTACGGGATTTTAGGTTTTTGATTAGTATGCTCGCTAAGATTTTTTTTCAATCTTATGCCTACGCATTCCCGTTTGATGAAACAGGGAAATCAGAGCGATCGTAGTTCCTCCTATTCTATGGGAGGAAAAAAAAGGTTGTTTTGGTGTCTTGTTCAAAGCCCAAGACGTGAAGCTAACTGTGGTTTGTATCTTATTCAAAGCCCAAGATCTGAAGCTGAAGGGTCTATTTGTATCTTGTTCGAAGCCCAAGATGTGAAGCTGAAGGGTTTTGACTTTAGAGAGAATTTGTCATCTCTAAAAGGGGATGTTTGGTCTGTTTGTCACAACTATTAGGGTGACTGATTATAAAGGAGAATTACTTTAACTAGGATATGTGAATCCAGCAATGCCATAATTTCCTTTATTGGGGATTTTTAACCTGGAGGAGAAGACTTTAACTCAGTTTAGAGCAATGTCATCTTTCCTTAGGAATTTCTCATGCTAAAAGAGGGACAGTGGCGTGGATGTAAATAATCCAGAGGCTTGCCACTTACAGCAATTTAGATGGGGGAAAAGGAGTTGTTGATGTTTGTATGCTGTGAGCATTGCACAGATTTGATGCTAAAAGGTTGATTGACTCAACCGAGGTTTTCTTCTACAAAGCCTAAGAGGAGGCTATTGACCCAACAAGAGGGTGCTAACAAGTGACTGACTCAACAAAAGAGCGCTTTTATATGCCTTGTATGAAGCCCAAGACGGAGGCTAAAAGGTGATTGACTCAACAAGAGAGTCTTTTATACTCAACAAGAGAGTGTTTTGGTATCTCGTACGAAGCCCGAGGTGGAGGCTAAAAGGGATTGACTCAACAAGAGAGTCTTTTATACTCAAAAAGAGAGTGATTTTTATCTCGTACGAAGCCCGAGATGGAGGCTAAAAGTGGGTTGACTCAACAAGAGAGTCTTTTATACTCAACAAGAGAGTGTTTTAGTATCTCGTACGAAGCCCGAGATGGAGGCTAAACAGGTTTGACTCAACAAGAGAGTGTGAAAAGGTTAGCTCCGCTGGGGAGAATCATTGTACAAAGCCCAAGAGGAGGCTATTTATGCTGGTGACTGTTTCAGTTTATTGACAGGTCCAATATGTTGGATAAAAGAGAAAATCAGTTCTTATAAAGGCAACGATTAAAGGTATTATTGTTCCTTGGGATTGATCAGAGGATCAGGGTTATTTCCTGTTCTTTAAGGAAACGGGGAATCCAAAGGGTATTGAGACAGTCCAAGTCTACTGGTGTTTTGGAAAAATCGATTCTCGGATAGTGAATGATCTTTGTATGATGCCCAAGAGAAGGCTGGTATGTTAAGGGATGAAGGTCAACATATTAACTGGTCTGACACTTGACTCAGGAAGGCAGCTCTAGCAAATTGATGACTAGCTTCTGTTCCTATACCTGTAGAGGTCTCTGGGTCCTTGTATTAAGCCCAAGAGAAGGCATGAGAGTTTTTAAGAAGCCGAAGGGTCCTTGTACAATGCCCAAGAGGAGGCGGGGATGCTTTTAAGAAGCCTGTGGGTCCCCAAACCCAGAGAAGTTCATGACATGCCATTCACCGAGAATAGATCAAGCCAGGAAAGTCTGAGAATTTGGAAGAAACTCAAGAGATGCCATTCACGGAGAAAAGATCATCTCTGGGGAGTAGAGTTTCTTTGACAATGTCTAAGGGTGACAGTTTGAGAAATGGTTCACAGAGAATGATGCCTTTCACGTCTCCATATTGTTTAACCCCAAGAGGAGTGAAGACTGTGTCTGGTAATCCTATGGGGATCTAGTTTTGTTTATATTTAAGAGTGACCAACAGGGCTTTACCTAGTGCTAGACGTAGTTGCCGGGGAAAACTCTAAATAACTATACTAGTATTACACAGTTGATATTTTGTAAAGTATATAAAAGTTTGTGAAAGAAGACTTACAGTGAGCAGCCCCACAATACAATTATATATATATATATATGAAAGCGGATAAAGAAAGTGGGTAAACACTTACTCGGTTGTAGAGCTTCCATGCTGTTTTGTTAGTTTGTTCAACAAACAAAGCTTTGATAAGAATATTATATTCTAAATCAAAGGAGAAAGTGTTTTGAAAAGATTGTTGGGGCTTACAGCTCAAGGAGAGGCCCAAGGTTTTATCAGTGATTGCACTGTTGTTTTGAAATTGTACTGGGACTTATACAAGTGACTAAGGCCCAAAAAGGTTTTCTGTACAAAGGGATGGGTCTTACACTCTCTCAAGAGGCCCAAAGAGTTTAAAGAAAAAGAATGGGGCTTATAACACAAAGGTAGGCCCAGATGATTTGTTTTTGAATTGGCGATCGCACCGAGATTTCTTTTAACATATTGGGTCTTATACAATGCATTGAGGCCCAAAAAGTTTTGGTTAAAAGGGGGTTGGGTCTTACACTCTATTAAAGGCCCAATGATTTATTTTTGTACAAGTGGTGGGGCTTACAGCTAAAGGAGAGGCCCAAGGGTTCTTTAAAAAGGCGACGATCGCGCCGAACTTTTTGAAAATACAGTGGGACTTATACAATGACTGAGGCCCAAAAAAGGTTTGTATTTACAAAGGATTGGGTCTTACACTCTATTAGAGGTCCAAAGTGTTTGAAAAAGTTTTATGAGGGTTGAATTAATCAAAAACCCTAATTTGTTTTCAAAATGTATTTTAATTGAATAAAAATTCAATTAAAATTATCAAAATTGTTAAACATGTGTTGAAACAAGTTGTGATCTTGGATTGATGTTTCAAAAATTATGTTTATATCCACAAAATGATTGGAAATCACTAAAATTTGAAAAATCAAGAGGGAGAAAATATTTCAAATGTCAAAAAATAATTAAAATATTAATTCTTTACAAAAATATCAAGTATATGAAATAAATAACATTTTTGGGAGTTTTTGGTAAAATAAAATATTTTAACATTTTTGTGAATTATTAAAAAAAGAATCAATTCAAAATCATTAAAATTCAAAGAGAAATTAATTTTTGAATCTATTAAATATAATCACAAAATTCAAATATTTGAATTTTCGAAAAGGGCGCCAAGAACATGGCAAGAACACGCGCCACCCTTTGTTTCTGTAGATTTGCGTTTTCTATCCAATCTCACTGAATACTTGATGATAGCATGCAATCTACATATCAATCTACTCGTTTTCACCTCACGATCATGTCTATGGTCTTTAATTTCATTTATTTTAAGCATGGAATAAGAAATCAAAGAGAAACCTCAAGAACCCTAAAACTTGCATGAAGGCTCAGAAATTCCATACATGATTCAAACAAAGCAATTGATTGAGGGTAAACACTCTATGCATGATTATGAACATATGGCCAAATTATTGTGCAGCAAAAAATGCATGGATCATAGAGTTAGAATAGCTCATGCTTACCTCTTGCAGCTGGTGATCGTGTTTTGTGTTAGAGGTGTTACAGCTTGGTTCCAAGGATATGGACAGCTTCCCTAGGTGCTATGGAGTGTGTCTGGGTGCTTGGAGTGGATTGAATTGAGCTGGAACTTGATTTGGCACCTCAACTGCAAATCTGTCAAAGGCTTATGCAGATGGCTGGTGATTTTGAGAATCTGGTGTTCCAGATGTTATGTGAGTGCTTGGATCACCTCTATATGATGTTTATAAAGTGTGTGTGTGGTTGGTTTGGTTGGAATATCTCTCAAACTCAAAACCCGATAGTGACTTGCTTTGGAAGGCAATTTTGGAGTGAAGAAGGAGATTTTGAGGAAACCATCTGTTTGATGGCTTTGGTGTACTCAAAATGAACACAAATGAGCTCTATTTATAGTAGAGTAAGTTTGTTTTGCAAGGAATAGTGAATGACAACTGCTGCATAGGTTTAGCCAATGTTGATCAATGAGAATCCAAGTCTCCTCTAGCCATTGACTAGAGGTTAGGGCACAGGCTGCTGGTTCCCTTGCTCTTGGATAAGTCTTGACTGAATTCAGTTGGAAATGGCTCAGTCCATGCCACCTTGGTGCATCCATTGAATGCTCCAAAACAAAATTGGAGTCTTGTCCCCTCTTTAGGGATTTCTAGGTTTGGCATGCTATTTTTAGTTCCAAGGACTTAGGAGGCTTGGGATCAGAGTTGGTTCCTCTTTGGTCTCCCCTTGAGGTGTTCAGATGGATAAGTGTGTTTGTCATTTGCACAAATTTGGTAAATCGAGCAAAATGCACAAATCTGCCTTGCTTTGACAGTTTTCAGCAAGGCATATCGCCATTGTCATATCTAATGGCTCAAGTTGAGTTTGGTGAAGTTCTTGGTCATTTTGGAAAGCCTTCATATCATACAACAACTGTTTAATCATAATTGGTTTTGATACTTTTTGGATCCAAGTGAAAAATGCCCTTACATTTTGAAAAAAGTAAGACAGATTCTGACTTTAGAAAATTTCACTAAGTGTTGGAAAAAAGTGACATTTTCACTTTTTGTGATTTTGATCATTCCATAACTTAAAATCCATGAGGAATTGGAATGAGTTGTATTTGAATCTTTTGTAGAGGGCCACGAGAGCTACAAATCCAGCTTTGAATGGTGACAAATGGCCTTTTGGTTTAGGAGATATGATCCTCCAAAGTTGGTACCCTAGCCACTTTGTTCCATAACTTAGAAAAATTTCTAAGTTTTTATGGTTACCCCTTTTACAAGTTATCCCACTTTTCTTGATTTTTCTTGATTAATGATGATTCCAATCACACATTAACATCATTTTAGGGTCAAAGAACCATAATTGTGAAAAATCTCAAAAAGTCAAAGTTGACTTTTGTGCACAGTTGACTTTTTGTCAAATGAATTCCAAACTGTGCGATCCTCTATGAAATCAAGTCATTGACCTAAATCAAACTTGATGGATTGATTTCATAGGTGTTATAGGGTGTATTGAATCATGTCCTAGGGTTTGGGAGCATGTCCTGGTCAAAAGTCAAAGGTGCAGTTGACTTTTTCATCAAAACCCTAATTGTGGTTCAAATGAAACTGAAATTTGGTGATCAAGCTTCTTGGATCAATCCATTGTTGCAAATGGATCAATGTAGTTTATTAGAGACCCTCAAATCCTCCTTTGAGGTCTTGGCTCATGTTTTGTTCCAAAAGTCAACTTGGGGATGAATTAGGTCAAGAAACCCTAATTCCTGATTTTTATTGAATGCATCCCCTGAGGCTAAATTGACTTGATGATTGGGTCCATGAGGTTCCATGGAGTATCTTAGGCTATTCTTTAAAGCATTGGCTCATGCCCAGCGGAAAATTTCCACCTGGAGGCCCTGGTCGACCAAACCCTAATTTGGTGACACTGGCAATCTTAAGGCTTAATCCACCTGGAATGCTGCAACATTGTGCTTGATTCTTGCTGTGAGAGTCCTCTTGATCCATTGTGGATGTTTGAGAGGTTAGACAAGTTGAAGATCATGTCAATTCCTTGATTGATCCTTTGTCTAAGGCTCAAAGAGGGCTTGAAACCCTAATTTTTTATTGTAGTGGATGCTCACCCATATTTGGGGAGACTAATGAGGTATGATGGTTCATCCATATTGTGATGAGGATTTTCCCAATTATGGGAAATCTTAGTGGTCAAAATTTAGGGTATGACACCAACCTCTTTTTGAAACCAAAATTATTTGGGCCTCAGTCAATGTATAAGACCCACGGCTTTCAAAAATCTCGGCGCGATCGCCAGTTCAAAAACAAATCATCTGGGCCTACCCTCGTATTATAAGCCCCATTTATTTTCCTTAAACTCTTTAGGCCTCTTGAGAGAGTGTAAGACTCATCCCTTTGTACAGAAAACCTTTTTGGGCCTCAGTCACTTGTATAAGTCCCTGTACAAATTCAAAACAGCAGTGCAATCACTGATAAATCCTTGGGCCTCTCCTCGAGCTGTAAGCCCCAACAATCTTTTCAAAGCACTTTCTCCTTTGATTTTGAATATAATATTGTTATCAAAGCTTTCTTTGTTGAACAAATAACAAAACAGCATGGAAGCTCTACAACGGGAAAATGTTTATCCGCTTTCATTTATTGCTTTCCTATATATAACTGTATTGTGGGGTTGTTTCACTGTAAGTCTTCTTTCACAAACTTTTATATACTTGTCAAATATCCACTGTGTAATACTAGTATAGTTATTTAGAGTTTTCCCCGACAACTACGTCTAGCACTAGGTAAAGCCCTGTTGGTCACTCTTAAATACGAAAAAACTAGATCCCCATAGGATTTCCAGATACAGTCTTCCCTCCTCTTGGAGTTAAACAATATGGAGACGTGAAAGGCAGCATTCTCGGTGAACCCTTTCTCAGACTGTCACCCCTAGAAATTGTCAAAGAAATTCTACTTCCCAAAGGTGATCTATTCTCGGTGAATGGCATCTCTTGAGTTTCTTCAAACTGCGGACTTTCATGAAATGATCTCTTCTCGGTGAATTGCATTTCTTGAACTTCTCTTGGTTTGGAACCCACAGGCTTCCTAAAAGCATCCCCGCCTTCTCTAGGGCGTTGTATTAGGACCCTTCGGCTTCTTAAAAGTTCTCATGCCTTCTCTTGGGCGTTATACAAGGACCCCGATGACCTCTTAAATGTATAAGACAGAACTTAGTCATCCTTTGCTAGAGCAGCATTTTAGTCTCCCCAGTGGAGCTAACCTTTTCAGACTCTCTTATTGAGTCACCCACTTTTAGCCTCCATCTCGGGCTTCGTACGAGATAGAAAGTCACTCTCTTGTTGAGTATAAAAAACTCTCTTGTTGAGTCAACCAACTTTTAGCCTCAGTCTTGGGCTTCGTACAAGACATAGAAAATCACTCTCTTGTTGAGTATAAAAGACTCTCTTGTTGAGTCAATCACTTTTAGCCTCCGTCTTGGGCTTCATACAAGACACATATAAAACACTCTCTTGTTGAGTATAAAAGACTCTCTTGTTGGGTCAATTAACTTTCAGACTCTCTTGTTGAGTCAATTTCCTTTTAGCCTCTATCTCAGGCTTCGTACGAGACAGCAAAACACTCTCTTGTTGAGTATCTCTTGTTGGGTCAATAAACTCTCAGACTCTCTTGTTGGGTCAATCACCTTTTCAGACTCTATCGTTGAGTCCATCTTCCCTTTTCGCCTCCGTCTCGGGCTTCATACGAGACACCAAATTACTCTCTTGTTAAGTATGACAGACTCTCTTGTTGAGTCAAACCCTTTTAGCCTCAATCTTGGGCTTTGTACAAGACAGAAAGAGCATTTTCCCCGGAAAAGTCAACTTCTAGCCTCCTCTTAGGCTTTGTATAAAGAAAACCCCGGTTGAGTCAATCAACCTTTTAGCATCAAAGTTGTGCCTTGCTCACAGCATACAAACATCAACAACTCCTCTTTAGAGATGACAAATTTTCTCTCAGCATAAACCCTTCAGCTTCACATCTTGGGCTTTGAACAAGATACAAATAGACCCTTCAGCTTCATATCTTGGGATTTGAACAAGATACAAATCACCCCTTTAGCTTCATGTCTTGGGTTTTGAACAAGACACCAAAACACCTTTTTCCTCCCTTAGATTTGGAGGAACTACGATCGCTCTGATTTCCCTGTTTCGGGAATACGTAGGCATAAGATTACAAAATCTTAGCGAGCATACTAATCAAAAACCCAAAATCCAGTACCCCCATATATCAACCCAAAAGCACCAAGTCCTAACATCCTACCAAAAACCTTGCAAATGATCCAGACATTGTAATTTTAAACAAAATAAACCGAAGAGGGACCCACATCTTAATCGTATCTGTAACCTAATAGACCACTGTTCAAACTCAGTATGCAAGCAGGGTTAATTGGAGACATCTATTTCCCTTCCTTAATCAGCTCAATAGGATAAAAAATGAATCGAATTGTAGTACCCAAGCGATCGTGACTCAGGACCACAAAAATCGTGCTACAGTACCGTTGAACGTTTATACTGGGCCTATCTTATCACCAGTGAGGACGCAGGGGTAACCATTAACCCCTCCTCCAGTGGGCACTAGTTTGTTTAGGCCATATGTGACTGGGTTTACCATGCCTTTGGGTGGTCGAGACCAACCATATGGTATGCCAACTTCTATGATGACTAACTTACATAATGCAACTGCAGCATTTAATTACCCAGTGGTGAATACTTTTTCGCCAATACAAGGGTCAAGTTCCACTGTTAACAATATGGGTCGAATAGCCTACCCCCAGGGATGTGATATTCTGCCCAGTTACCTAATTTTACTACAAATTCAACAGCGGTATTAAGACAACAAATGGATGAAAGTAACCATGACATGGTCCATATGTTGGCCCAGCAAATGGGCACTATATTTATCCCCTTGATTCAAAACACTACCCAAATAAATAAGCAATTGGCAGCGCAAATAACTAGACTTATAGATTTTTTTGGAGTTCCGCAAGCACCTCGACAGGTTCGAAGAGATGTGATGGTCGAACACCAGGGGGCAGTCTTAGAGGAAGATCCTACAATTAACCAAGTCCAGCGAAATGGGCCCCATGTTGAAGTAGTTAATCCAAGAGTTAGGGTCGAACCTCCTAGGGTCAAACCTCTAGGGTCGAACAACCAGTCCCAAGAGAACAGGAACCTAGGTTAGTGATTAGGGGTGTTCGCGGTGCGGTTTTGATGCAAAAAATCATCTGAACCGCAAGAGAAAAAAACATGCAGTTTGGTTGGCTTTTAGAAATAAAACCGAACCGAACCAAACCAAACCAGTGTGGTTTGGGTTGGTTCGGTTGGTTCAATTTTTTACAATATTTTTATTGAGATATACAACACCTATAGAGAACAACATAATTTTGTGTTTAGTCATTCATACATTACAAAATAACAACAAAACTCATCATATTTTGACAAAAACTTCTCATTCAATATTTAACAATGAGATTAGACAAAAGTGGAATAAAAAACATAAAATAGTAGCATAAAACAATTTCAAAAATATTATAATAAAAAAGAAAAAACTGAAGAGAAGAGAGATTGGAGAATATAAAAAAGAAAGAACATATGAGATGCGAGATTAGAGAAGAAAGGTTCGATAAAAATGTAATTGGAAGAGAAAATAATAACATAAAAATGAGAAGATAAAAAATAAATAATACAAGAGATGAGAGATTAGAGTAGAAGAGGTGAGATGTACATGGCAAAGAAGATTAGAAGAATGTGGGATACTAATAAGAGATATTTGAGTAGGTTTAAACTAAAACCCTAAGCGTGATGTAACACCTCAAAATTTGCCTTGTTGTTTTTAGATAACTGGCTTAGGTTTCTTTTCATTTCTTGCATTTGCATTGTGCATAGCATTTGGTTCTTAGCATGGGATCAAGGTATTTGGTTCAACTCAAGGGCAAAAGCTTCTTATGAGCTCCATAAGCTCCTCACATCCTTATATGGTGGCCCAAGATTATTTCAATGAGGGACTCTCCAAGTGGTTATATCAAGGGTTGGTGTCCTTACACTGATGACCAAAACTAGGGTTTCATGGTTAAGGGTCCTAAGCTTAAGGAGTTGATTCAAACCTTTCACCAAGGTTCTCCATATGTCAAAACAAGTCTAAGGATGGATTTTGAGCCAAAAATTCACCATGGAAGACCTCAGATGATTCAGTAGCTTACAGATGAAGTAATAAGTCAAACTGGTCAACTGAAAAGTCAAACTAGGGTTTTGAGAGATCCTCATCATGGTAATCAAGTTAAGAGACCTTTGTTTGGTCTATGGAAGGCTTTCATGATCACAATTTGCAAAAATCAAGCTTTGGTAAAAAGTTGCTAATTTGGGAAAGTGACTTGTAATTTCAAGTTACTATTTTTGGCATATTTTCAACCAACTTTAACCAAACTTTTCATGATCAAAAATGCTTCAAACGAATTTTTGCCCAACACCAAAGTTGTAGATCTCTTTCTCCTCTTTCCAAAGAGTGGTGGATCATGATCATATCATTTTTGGATCAAGAGTTATGGGCATTTGAAGTTAGAGGGCATTTGGTGTTCTACCATGCATACCATTTTGACATAACTTGCAAGTTGCATTTTAACTCACCAATATGGCTTCTAATTGTTCAGTTCACCTCACCACACTCCAATGTACCTCATTTAGCATCATTTTGAGCCAAGAATTGAGTGAACCCGCGGGTTACATGTCCATAATTCATCATTCAGTTACTTTCCAGCCCCAAGATCAATCCAAAGGTTCTCATGGCATCAAAAGGAAAGCAGTCATGCACTTTTCATGAAGAATGCACGAGTAGAATACCTCATGTGCACAAACTTGCAAATTTGCAAAACAACCCAAAACTCATTGCTCTCAAGTCCTTGAAGATTAAAACCCTAAACAGTAGCATTGGCACACTATATAAGCTAACTCACACGAATTTCTCAGCAGCTACCATTCATTTTCACCACTTTTCAAAGTTTTGCTCTCAAGTTTCTCTCCTTCGATTCTCCCAATTCTTCAAGTGTCTTCCATTTTTTTTGGTTGGTTTGTGATCAGTGGAGCATAAGGAAGAGAAATCCACCATTATTTTGAAGTTTAAGCAAAGAATTTATCAGTTGAGTTCAGATTTTCAACTCTCGGATTCAAGGATTCAGGCCAATTTGAAGGTCTAAGTGCATTTATTTTGCAATTAGACGGTTTAAGGAGTTGATCTGCAGCTTATCTTGGAGTTTCTTGGTGATTTTCCAGTTCTGCAAATCTCAGGTGAACTTGAAATTCATAGCTCTAGAATTGATTTTTGTTGTGTGTTTAATGTTCATCTTGATGTGTTGAGTTCATATATGTGTTTGGAATTGATTTTCAACGTGAATCATGGCTGGAATTTAGATCTGAAGTTTTCAGATCCAAACTTGTTTTGTTCGATTCGTGAAATATATGCATGCTAAATGATTTTGAGTGATATATTTGTGATCTACGTGAGTTGCTGATCATTTTGATGTATGATTTGTTTTTTTTGGTTATGGTTTGAAGTTTGGTGACCGGAGAGTGGCCGGAGAAGATGACCGGCGCTTCTCCGGCCGGTGAGGATTTAATTAGGGTTTGTGGTTTTCCAGTTTGAATCTCATGCGTTGGATCGTGATTAATTTTCCAGTTTAATTCACGTGCGTTGGATCTTGGTTATGTGTTGTTAATTAAGTTAATTAGGGTTTAGTGGATCTGATTAATTCATGACTGTTGGATCTCATTTAATTAGCAAGTTTGAATATGGACCATCAAATAGTTGACTTTGCTTCGTTTGACTTTGAATGAGAGCCCGTGGATTTGGAGACTTTCTTATGCTTGACTTAATCTCAGCCGTTTGTTGTTTCTGAAGGCTTGAAAGCGCTTGGGCTTTTTTGCTCTTTGCACCCCCGTTTCTGAGCCCATGGTCATTTGAACGCGTTTGGGTTCCTTTTTGCACCCCTGGCTTCATTTCATTTCCTTTTTCATTTTCTATTTTCATACCATTTCATAATTAATTGTTAAAAATACTTGCATGTGCTAAAAAATTCCAAAAAAATTCATCATCCCTTCTCATTATTAAAACTAATTTTTCACATTTTATTTTGTTATTTTTGCATTAAAATTGCATTAAATATTAATTTTCCAAAGTATTTTTTCTCATTTGCACTTCATATTGCATACTTCATGTTGCATTTTTTATTTCTCTCACTTGGAAAGTGATTTGATCCTGATTCTTTTTGGGTTGTGTTCATAACATGTTGAAGTATGTTTGAGATTTTTGGTATGATTTTTAGGTCCTTTTTGGATGACTTTTGATGTGTTGCTTTGAGCATGAATGTATGAAATCTTATTGATGCTTTGACCTAATTGTTGATTGACTTTGGTTCTGATTCATTGCTTGTGGATTTGATATGTCAATTATACATGTTTGAGGTGCTTGAATACTGAATGACATAATTTTTGAGGCATGTTTGTTATTTCTTTGAAGCATGAGCTTTAACTTGTCCAATTTGTGAATATATGCTTCATGTTTGGTTTGCTTGACCATGAAGGCACTTGTGCCACAATTTTAGGTCTTGTTTGAGGATTGATAGCATGTTAATGGACTTCTGGTTGTGATATTTGAATCTCATCTTTGCATGTTTGATGTTTGCCTTTCACTTTAAGTCATTTGTTTCACAAGTATGAATCATGTTTCACTTCACTTCACTTCACTTCTTCTTTGCTTCCTAATTGATTGTGAAAGTGTTTGTGTGACTTGAATGTTGTTTGAAGATTATGTTTAGGCACATATTTAGGATTGTGTCACTTCTGGACTTGGTTTACTTTGTGAAATTTTGACTTGGTTGCTTTACATGATCACTTCTTTTCATCTCATTCCTTCTTTAATGACTTGAATGGTACTTGAGTGACTTCTCCCTTTTCTTTTTGACTAATTGTGCATGGTTAATAGTAGGGGTCAGTAGGACCATTAGGTTCTGAACTTGATGTTTGATTTACTTTAGAACTTGTTTCTTTATGGCCTTATGCTTGTTTGAGTTTCATCTTGTCATATGTGAATACTTCTAACATTTTCAGGGGCAAATGGTAAGTTGTTTGAATGTGGATATGCTTCCACATTTTACTTTCTTCCTTTACCTTTTAACTTTCATACTTGTGTTTGAAGTGAGCTTAGGCCACTTGTGTTTCACTTCTCTTTCTCCTCCTTCTCTTCCACTTTTTTTTCATCCCTCGAGTCACAAGACTTGTTTAAGTCTTGGATTCTCTCCCTTTAGAGCTACCTAGTCCAACTTAATTTTTGATTAAGCTTGGAGTAGGATTAGCATTAGGTTAGGCAGTCGTCTCTCCTAAACCTCACTAACCATAGGACATCCATGCATGATAACATTAGGACTCTTAGTTTCCCTGTAGAGTTTCCTTTTGTGTCGCTTCTCTTCTCATCTCAAACTTCTTGAACACACTTAATAAAATATAACGTATATTGCGCTCGAGCCTTAAGTGTAGGAAGTGAAGAACGAGGGGTCTCCTCTCCTCTTCTAGGGTGTTTAGCATACGTCTCATTCGGGGGCGATCATGCGACTCACTCGTTCCCGCATGGTAGACTTTGGTGCAATGTAAGTTACGAACTAACTCAAAACACTTCTGTCTAAAAAACACCAAACCAATTCAAATCTTTTTATCCTCCGGGATTGTTGGGTTTCAAACTTCTTTTTTTCGTGAAAGAGCTCGTCGCTCACGTAAAAAACACTTACCCATCCGTGGTCGTACCCGCGAACTACGTTAGCTCTGATTCCTCTCTTTCGTCCGATTGAGGATACGTAGGCACAAGACAGCGATTGTCTTGGCGAGCAACCTTCCCCCACAGTTCCCGTCCAAACTACGTTGACTCTGACTTTCCCATTGCACTGAGGGAGTACGTAGGCCTAGGACAACGATACCGTCCTATCGAGTCACTTCCTTTTCTTTTCTTCTTCGTTTCTCCGTTCTTTCCCGTTCTCGTTCCTTCTTCGGTCCAGTAGCAGTGGAGTTCCAGATGACGACGCCCTTTGATGCAGACAACAAGCATGGATCCCATCAAGTACGATGGACGTGTTGGGTGCTAACACCTTCCCTTCGCGTAACCGACTCCCGTACCCGTTCTCTTGGTCGTGAGACCATGCTCTTTCCCTTTCTTTCAGGTTTACGCAGTGTTTCCTTTCCCTCTCTTGGGATAAATACACTTTGCTGGCGACTCTGTGTTCTTCTGCGCCACTCTCGCGTTTGTACCGTTGGATGCGAATCTTTCGGGAGCGACACGTGAGTACGAGAATATTTGTAACGTTAAGGCATAATAGGTTTGAGTTTTGGTTGGATGTGGGATAAGTGGAGTTTGGGTTGTAACATAATGCGGTTTGGTTTGGTTTAGTTTGGTTTGCAAAATACAAACCGCAAACCAAACCAAACCGCACGGTTTTGTTAAAAAGTGGCCCAAACACATCTGAATCAAATGATTTTTTTTGTGGTTTCGATTTGGTTTGGTTTGATTTACGGTTTTCTATTGGGTTGGTTCAGTTATGAACACCCTTAGTAGTGATAGTTAATAGTAATCAAGATGATGACGAAGTCATACATCAAGTTCGAAATGATGGTATGGCTGGAGATAATAATTTGGCTACCATGGTCGAAAGAATTATGGCACGAAATGGGGTAAATATTGGCCTTCATAGGCCAAATTATATTTCCCCATTATCTGATTACATTCTGCAAACTCCTTTTCCTAGGGGATTGAAAGTCCCAAAATTTTCAAAGTTTTTAGAAGATGTTAGTGAGTCAACCGTCGAACATGTGGCGAGATACCTGACTGAAGCAGGAGATCTTGCTAATGACAAAAGCTTAAGAATTAAGTATTTCCCTGGTTCACTTACCAAAAACGCTTTTGAAGACTCTAAATGTTTGAACAAATTTTGGTAAAATAGGTTGCTGCACAAGATGTTCCAACAACAAAGAAGAATCCTGCTAAAAGAAGACATGTCAAATAAGATGTCCCAACACGATGTTAGGACATCGTGTCTGTTACTAATAGCAGGATGTTTACAGATCAGTTGCAAGATTTAAGGAGCAATCAGAACGTGGATCAAGGAATCAGCCAAAAGAAAGTTGAAAGCCCAACGCAGCAAAAGGCTATAAAAGAAGACCAAGACCTAGGCAAAAATTAGAGAGAGAATGACATAGACTTAGGAATCCTATTTTGTAAAGTAGGGTTTAGGTTTTAGAGTCGTAGGTTTCTCTTGTAAGTCTCCCTCTGTATCGATTTGATACATTGTGGTAGACATAGGTACTTGTACAGATTCAGAAACCCGTAGGTAATGAATCATGTATTGTTCTTGGATGAAGCTTTTAAGCAAATCCAAGTTAACTTGTTAGTCAAGGATGCTTGACTGAACTTTTTATTGAAAGGGGTGTCTTTCAATAGGATGATGCAGTTATGGTGTAGTAACTGTTAGATAATCACAGGTTGTGGTTTAGGGAGTGAGATGGGTTTCTCTTATCTAGGATGAAGTTCTTAAATAAAGATTTCATTGGGTAGTGATAGGTAAATGTGGGCGTTTACTGTAAATCTGAGGTTGTTTACATAAAACTATACTACTAATAGTGGATTCTTCTTCCTGGATTGGTATCCCCCAGATGTAGGTGATTTGCACCGAACTGTGTCATCATATTCTATGTTGTTTATCATTCTGCAATTTACAGTTCAGTTTT
The DNA here is from genome assembly GCA_022829125.1 of Lathyrus tuberosus. Classification (NCBI taxonomy): domain Eukaryota; kingdom Viridiplantae; phylum Streptophyta; class Magnoliopsida; order Fabales; family Fabaceae; genus Lathyrus; species Lathyrus tuberosus. The sequence continues at coordinate 2,946,121 of JALAZF010000423.1, forward strand.
GATTAACATGTTGGAACAGATGTCGAAACATCTGTGTTTCTGCAGTTATTGAAATTCTGGATATCAGTTTGTTGTTATGTTCCTTGTTTAATAATTATGTAGAACAATGTCTTGACATGTGTTAGGAAATCTGATGTCTGCTATGCCAGAATTTCAATTGGTATCAGAGCAGGCATCCTGTCTGTTTCTGGATGAAATCTTTGGGAGATACTTTCTGGTGTTTTAAACAAGGAGGAGTTTTGGAGATCAGATCATCAACTCAGACATACTCAAGGGTATTAATGGATGGGATAGATGTTCTGAATCGAAGGTAACAACCCGGTGGTTGTTCATGTTTCTAATGAGGTTCTACAACAACTGAATGAGAAGTGGATAGTTCTCTTGTTGTAGTGTCTTATAAGATGTTCTGGCATCTTATTAGGACATGTTGAAGATTTTCCTTGGTGGTTCCGCTGCATATGTTTCTGATGGAAGAACTCTGGTATTTATGTTAATCTGGAGTTGTTACTGAAGACAGATGGTGGAAGATCTCAATCGTCGGCCTCTATATTTGAAGATATCTGCATCTTTCTATTCCAAATACGGGAGCGATGGAATGGAGAGAGTTGTTGGTAGATGTCTGTTATGGTGACTTGGTACTTGGAAGCTTGGTTCCATTGTGCAGTTTGAAGTCAGTTGAAGAGAAGGGGAGTTGAGATTAGGTTTATCAAGTTCTTGCTCTAGGAATTTGATATATTATTGATCGGCTAAGTTATCAAAGATACTTGAGAATTCTCTCAAGTCCACTCATAAAGGCATATCAGTCGTACATCTGGAGTCTTCTAGTTATTCTTCTGACTAGAGGGTGTTTCTGTGAAACATAAACCTGAAGAAAGTGGAGGTGATTTATTTTCACCGTCCAAAAGTGCAAGGAAGGATTCATCTCTCTTAATCCTAAGGATGGATCCAATCTGAATGGAGATTTCAGATTTGTTGAGGTAAATAGGGCTCGTTCAGAGAGAATCTTAGTTACTTGAGTCAAGGGTGGCAGCCTTGGTATCTCAACACTTTGTTGGTCAAGGAAGATACTTGCAAAGATTGAATACTTGATAAGTGTTCATGGAGGGATCTGTTGGAGTATGGCTTCAACAGTGACACAGGGTTATTAAACAAGGATTTAAAATCAATTGCTATTTGTGATATTCACAAGTATTTATTCGATTATCCTTGTATGTGAAGTTCCAGATTGCTGATGTTCAACATGATGTTGAAACATCTCTTCATCTGGTTTGTGCAGAATCATGGCAGGGGTACTGCATAAGCTTTTGGACCTAGTTCTCTTGGGTGTTGACCTAAGAATCTTCTTCAGTTTGGTGTGGCAGAAGCATCTAATCTCTGGAGAGTTTCCTGACAAGAAACTGGTCTAGACAATGGTGATGTGGAAGATGAAAAAGAAGACATTATAATCTTCATGAATAGTTCTTAGATCAGTTTATTTATGATCTAGGAGTATTGGAGTGCAACAGGTGTGTTCAAGTTGTTACTAGAAGCATCTGATGTTTATCTGGAAAGTGTCCTGGCAAGAGACTTGTCCAGAATATGGTGTTGGTGATGGCACAGCTTGGGTTAGTTTATTTCTTATCTAGGCACATAGGAGCATGTGATCTTGCTCATCTTGGAAGTGAAGGTTAAGTGGCAGTTATCTCTGACTTTCTACAGACTGCTCTACTTAAGGAAAGTAGAATTCTTTGGTATAGCTATGGTGTAGTCTATGACTACTTCTCTTCTGAAGAATTAGACTTGGCGCGTTTGAGTTCTTTGGAGTTGTGAAGCAGATATTCATCAAGGTGTGAGCTTGAATTGAATACTTGTGATATGATCAAGCAAGATGGAGGTTGTCTACTCAAACTTGGTTGTTGAATAAAGTCTATGAGAACATGGAACTCTTGTTCTGTTATAGGGAGGAGGTTCTTCTAAGTGGCAGAAGGAAAGGCTGAATTCCTCAGCTGGATGTCTGATCAGATGTCGTGACATCAAGTAGAAACTTCAGAGTCTTAGTTGATGTGGTGGCGCATCATCGCAAGATAAGTTAATCTTCTCAAAAATAAATGGAATTAACACTTCAAAAAGGTCTATCTCATGCAGTTTGCGGGGGCTGTGGAAGGAGAAGATGTTACATGTCTAAGGCTTGGTAGATCCAAGATGGCTTGCTATGGAGTAAGTACATCATGTAACTTGAAGATTATGCTTCATTGGTGGATCAGAAGATTGTCTGAAACTCTGAAGAAAGGTTAAGATGAACCAAACAGTGGCATTTGGTTGATCTTTATTGTGCATTCAAGCAGGGTGCTTGGAACTAATTACTCTTGGGCAGAAGGGTAGTTGGTTGAAGACTTAAGGAGGTTTTGGTTCAGTTCTATTTTGGAGCTTGTGGTAGAAGCTCTAAGCTGATTATGGAGGTGTCATACCCTAAATTTTGACCATAAGATCCCACCCCTTTGTGCAATATCTCGCATAACATTTCTAGGACAATCATGCATTGCATAGCTAACCAATTTATTAGACTTTGTGTGTTTGCTTTCATTGGTGAAATTAGGTGTTGCTGCAGAAGGCTCAAAGGCCATGGAGGTTGTGTGTGTGTGCTCATGGAGGCTATAGTCATTTGCAAGTTGTGTTTGAACTCAGTGGAGATACCCTCATTCTTATGATCACTTTGCCATTACAAGGTCAACCGTTCTCAAGATTTCTCAGAGATTCAAGAGATCCAAGGTTATGGTTGTTTCGTTCAAAATCAATACCTGGGGAAATGTTATAAGTCATTGTTGGAATTTCATGGGTGATCACGAAGCAATGAGTTTCAGGAGGCACAAAGATTGTTACATTTTTTACTTGAACTCAAAGTTACAAAAGGATTCAAGATGTAAGAGATTGTCATATGATCATCATCAAATTCTAAACTCAAAGATTCATATTCAAGTTCCAAAAAATTTAAGGAGATTTTGCATCAAGGGAGACTAAGTTTCATTAAGTTTTAGAAAGTAATTCAAATCTCACCATGGAGATTATAATTCAAGTGTTTCATTACAAGAATACTAATTCCAAGAAAAAAAATTGCAAGAGGCATTACTATTGAACAAGAAAGTGAGCTACAAGGTTGCAAGGATTTGTTGATTTACAAAATGGATGAATTTAAATTGATTCACAAGTTCATCATATTGCAAGAAGCTCAAATCAAGTCTAAAATATAAGGTACAAGTTCAAACATGAATGTTAAGTGCTACAATTTCAATTCTTAAAAGTCAATAAGGTTTTTACAAAACAGGATATTAACAATTCATGGGTACAAAAAGAATACAAGATGCAAAAGTTGAGTTTCAATTCCTTGAAATGCCAATTCAACTTGAATATGCTGCGAATATGCAAAATGCAGCCTTGGACGAACGACTTGAATTAAAGGTTTTGACTTTTCAGAAGTTCAGCAAAAGTTGAAAAGCGTGGATTATCTTTTGGTGAGCCACTGACAATTCCAGAACATGATAACCGGACCTACAATACTGGCAAGTTCATCAATAAATATCAGACAAGAATTAAACGGTTACGACAAGTTTTCGAATCATTCCAAAACAAATAAAAATATGTTCCAGACAGGTTGGGATAAAAACAGCAAGTTTTCAAGGCAAAAAATCAGACGACTTTATCATGTTTCAGACAGCATTTAGAGTAAAGAATCAATGAGCTTTCATCACCAAATCACAACCATAACTCTATTTCTAAAACAATAGTCCAACATGTTTTTTCATCCATTAATTCTCATGATTATAAAAAGGGTAGAAAAGATCACATAGCAAGGGAGGGGAATTAATAGAAACCTCACATTGTCTACGTATCAGATTCACAACAAGAGAAACAAACACAAAACATTCACCTCAGTTCACACAGCATTCAGAAGCTCACATCCATACATGATTTCACAAAACCAACAGCAACTCACACCAGTTACCACAAAATATCACACACGCGAGCATTGCAAAGAAACATCACAGCAACAACAACAAGGAAAGAAGCATAGAAAATTGAAAACAAAGAACATACCTACCGCACAAACACGGAGAAGAAGAAGACAGAAAAAGCGATAAAATTTGCGAACCTGCAGTGCATCGAAACGAAGAACAAAGTCAAAGTCGCGCAACGATCGAATCTACTTCACTCCGATCCAACGCCGCCGTCGATCGCAAGCGCAGTCGCACATCGATCCCTCATAGATCGACCTTCCTCCATTATCGTCGCTACATATACCCATCGTCCGTCCGCCGCGGAGCTACACTGTGCCACCGTCGTCGACGTCTATCAGTGGTAAATCCCTCTCTTTTCAAGTAGATATGAATACATGATGGTTGTTATCTCTCTTTTAAATGGCTGTTGTGTTGAAATTTGGTTTGAGTTTTTCTTTTTGATATGTGAGACACGAGAGAGATAAGGAAATGAAAGAAAAAGCTTCATGAATGAAGTATCCTGAGATGTGGTTGTTGGCTTCATATGTTTCAGATGGGCTTAAGCTTTCAGCTCAAATGGACCCTTTTTTTTATACGCTCTACTATCTATGCACCCCACTTTCTTTGATCACTTTATGCTTTAAGTTTTTTATTCATGTCTAGTCTAGTAATTGTTAGCTAATCTTGTTTAAATTTTCTTTTGTAGTTTATTTAGGCTACTTAATTTATATAATGATTACAAACACAAAAGCACATGAAATACATTTCTCTATTTAAGATGCGAGAACAGTAGAAACTAGATGATCTTTTTGTTTTAATCCAAAATAAGATAATTCTAATAAGTAGTTTTTTTAAGGTTAAGATACTTAGTTAAATAAGTAGTGTTTTTTTTCTCACCCATAAATCATATGCCTCCCTCTTTTTGATTCAATTAGTTTTTCTAGATTTTAATTTAATTTAGTTTTTATTGGAATTTAATTTATTTAGTTTTAAATTAAAGTTTAATCAATTTCGATGTTAACTGTTATTGTTTAGTTTTTGTACACCTATAAGGTTTTGATTCTCATAATCCCTTAGAATTTTGGTTCAACCTTATCTTGAATAAATTAAATCAATATAGGCTTTAGACTTTGACTTTTGTGGCTTACACCTAATTCCAAAGGAAAGGCTTCCCCATGTTAACCGCCGCGTCATACTTAGGAAACCTTAGGTCCTTCCCTTCTTATCCTAACTTTAGGATCGGAGTCACCACACTCTATACATGTGTTCTGCCATGGACATTTTCTACCCTTTTAACTTAACTTTAACTTTGGAGTCGCCGCACTCCATGTAAGCATCTTGCCATGGATGCTTACCTCCCCCTTAGAACCTTGACCACAGTCAAGAGTTCCTCACCCTCTTTGAGGGGAACTACGGATACTCTGATTCCACTCCCGTTAGGATACGTAGGCACAAGATTGGATGTCTTGGCGAGTATACTTAGATACTAACCCCTAGGTCTTTACCTTAGCAGATACCCTTAGCAAGCAAACAATACATAACACAAATACTATCAAGAGGTTCCTGTAGAGTACTACAGACGTTTAGGATGCTAATACCTTTCCTAGGCATAACCAATCCCCGAACCTTAAATCTCTTAGGTTTTTTTGATCTTTAACCTTTCCTTTGGATAAATAAAAGACCGGTGGTGAACTTCAAGATTTGCGATTCAAGTTAACATAATAGCTTGATATCCGATTCTCACCCGACAGAAATGGCGACTTCACTGGGGACTCTTATTTGAGGGTTCCCCCTAACTTGTTTATTTATGTTATTTATTGTATACTTGTATTTGTATCTCTTGTTATATCTGCTTGCTTAGGTTTTCTGTATGCAGGGTTGTTACATTGTGAGATAAGTCCTAACCCGTACTTGAGAGCACACATATGATAAGATTGTGGTGTAATCAATAGTCGACTGTTGGGAGTAGTCCTAACAAGTCTGGCATATGATGACCATGCTCAGTGGAGGCCCCTTTGGGATTGTTGATGTCTGATGCGAGTAGTCGTATTAATGTCACTCTTACCGACATGGGAGCCCGTGATATTGAGGACCATAGTTACCTTTACCCCCACTTGGCCTTTTTAGGACGTAGTGCGATGGCTATGAGGGAGTAGTCCCTAATGGTTGTTATGCGATACTACACTCAGACGAGTTTATCTTGAGAATATTATTAACCTGCACGAGTAGTCGTGTAGGCCGATAATATCCAAAGGATTTATGTAGACTCTGGAAACTTTGTAGAACCCGTTCTGCAGGTACAATTAAAACCATAGTACATACCTCTTGGGACGGGTAGACCATGACTCCATGCTCGTGATCTTCAAGCCTAGTGTTGAACCCTAATTTTTACCCCTAAGATTTCACACATTTCATTTGCATCTTATGCCACAAATAATATCACAATCTATGTGTTTCTCATGAGCATCTGTACATTATTCTTACTTGCTTTATTATTTGTTCATCTAACCTCTAACCAAAATACCAAAAAATTTGCTGCAATTTCTCTCTCTGTGTGTTGTGCAGGTTTGTCAAAGCAAGAGAATAATTTCAAATCAAGTGTGGTTGTTCAACTATGATCCAGTTCAGATGAATGTTTGACTTAATCTTGGTCAAACTATTAAGTTTGTTTCATCTGCCTATCATTTGTACCAACAGTTCATTTCTCAAGCAGTGATTATTCATAGTCAAAATGTCTTGTGATTGAGATTCTTCAGTTTATCAAGCAATGGTTCATGTGAGTTTTGGGTTCAGAAAGTCAGATTCAAATGGTTGTTGATCACTGGTGGCTTATTCAGTGGTAGCTGTGTGCACTTTATCAGAGGCTTGTGAAAAAAGTTTAAGTTTGGTTTTGGGCTAAAAATTAAGATCTACTATTCATGATCCATTTTCACATCCAATTCCATTTTTTTCTAACCAATTATCCAAATTTGTTCAATTTTTATCCATTTTCATTTAGTATCCAAATTTATTCACTTCTCGCATCCAAGTTACAACTCCAAATATCCATCATATCCAATTCATAAACCACATTCATTTTCAAATATCCAATTCTATATCAATTATCCAATTTTCCTTCCTTTTTCTAAAAAAAAAATTAATTCTCCAATTATCCTTTTTTATCTAACCATTTTTTTATCACTATTTTAATCCAAATTCAGTTCTAAAAAAAAAAGAGGGCCCATTTACAAAAAAATAAAAAAAGAGCAAAAATTATTAGCTCATGAAGCTACACACGTGACCCCATTTTTCCTAAGCCATTTCACAAAACAATGTTCAGCCACTTGCTACTTCACAACTCCATCCGTGCATCAAATTCCAAGCAAGTTATGCCTTGAAGCCTATGGTTCATGCTTACAAACTGAAGCCATATGCTAAGCAAGCCGTCTTCATAAACAACAGCTACAACATTCCATGCGCACATCAGCCGTCACACAACATACACGAGCCGCAAGCCAAAGAAAACGCAGCACACAGCAGCTCAAAAAGCTTCACCAAAATCAACTCATCAACCAAGTTTGCAAAACAGCATCACAGCTCAGTCTCAAAACGACAAAACGAATTGAAAAAAAATCTGCAACAGCAAGAAAAACAAAACGACTCGCATATGAACATAAACGGCAACAGAATTTGCAACTCAAATTCTCACCTCATCTTGTTATAAATAGGATGCATTGCTCATTCCAAAATCAAAGCTTGAAAAGCCAAAAACATACTGCCAAATTAACACCTCAAGCTTCATCATCTTCTTCATTCTAAACCTTCATCAATTCTCAAAGAAAACCTTCAATAATTCTGCAGAATTTTCACCGTAAAATTTCCTCAATAAAATTCATCCTCACTTCGTAACCTACAAGAAAAAAACTCAACACAAATTCAAGAACAACTTCAAAAGTTCATCAACAAGAATCATCAACTCAAATCGCAACAATTTTTCATCGCACATCAACAACAACATTTCGCAACAACTCCAGAGAATTCGTGATTCAGAAGGAAGAAGAGGAGAAGTAGAATCGATTTTCACCTGAATTTTGAAGGTAATTTGGCAGTTTCTGACGAACTTCTGTGATCTAGATTCGCATCCATGTTTGAGTTTCGCTTGAAATCGACAACGTATTTGGAATCTACTCTGATTTCCGATCGAAACCGTGTGAAATATTCAAGCCGTCGCCGCCGTGACAATTTCCCACCACCTCCGCCATGGAAGAATAAGTCTGTCGCAAGCTAAGGAAGAAGACGATGGAATGTTGTTTTCTTATTCATTTTATTTAGATTTTGTGTTTTTTTTAAAGAAAAGATGCATTCCATGAACGTTGGGCCTGGCCCGTTAGAATTTCTCTGTCACCACCATCTTTTTTCTAACAGACCTCTTCCCTCTTCTTTTTTAATTTTCTTTTAAAATTTCCTTTTAATTCTTCTTTTTTTTAAAATCTATTTTTCTGTTTTAATATTTTCTTTTATTTTTTTTCCTTTTTTTCTTTTTTTCTTTATCGTTCCTTTTTTAGAAATCTCTTGAAAAAATCATTTCAAAATATCTTAATGTTTTCTTTTTTCATTGAACTTCTTTTTTTCAATTTTCATTCTCATTGTTGGTTGTTGATGGATCATAAATGTTAGATCCACTTTCTCTTCATCTTGATTCTTCTTTCTTTTTGATCGATGAAAGTCTAAAGGATCTTGAAATTCCTTTGTTGAATTTTGATCAAGACTAGATCATTATCATTTTTCTTTTCGTGCGGTATCGCTTTCGGATGACGATTTACATATCGTTCATCTAGCATGCATTAGCACAAAAAGCTATTGACCGGCCTCATTGTAGGGTAATTACTCTGTAAATTACTCGGCGATTGCTTAACATAGCGCAATATTTGTCCCGCGTCGAAAAACTATCAAGAATAGTTGATTATTTGTCTTTTGGTTCAAAACTTATGAAACTTGTTGTTAGGAGGCTTTGGTCTTATCAATCCTCTAATGAGTTCTCATTAATCTTGACCTAAGTGCATTTATTCAATTATTATTGATCACTTACTCTAACAACTAATCACTAACTTACTAACAATACTATTGTACTAACTTTGTTTACAATTCCTTCTCGCTCCCTATCTCTTTTACTTTTATGCTCCATTATTATCATTTCATATCATGTTTATGTTTCCGCAATTTTTCCTTTGTCCGTTGGACACATGTTTATGCTTCCGCAATTTTTCCTTTGTCCGTTGGACACATGTTTATGCTTATGCCTTTTTTCTCTTTGTCCACTTGGACCTAAAACATTAATAAAGGCCAAAATCTCTAAAAAAACTTGTGCTTCTTATCTTGGACTATGGTTACTATCCTTTGCAATGGACATGGAGTTTTGCACCTAGACCTTGGACTTCAATGCTATTCTTGAATCCTCGGACTTAGACCTTGGACATCCAATGCAATTCTTGGAACCTTGGACTTAGAATTAGGACCTTTCTCCCTTTGCTTTGGAATTATGGTTCGAAGACTATGGAGCTTACTTGTGTGGTTAGGCTATTCTTATCCTTAGCTTTTACTTTGTGCTTTAGGATAGTCACTTCTTCTCCTCCCCATTCTTCAATTTTCAAAGCTTTCTTCCTTTTTCAAAACCCTCTTGATTTCAAACTATCGCCTCTTTCATAATCAAACCTTGACTTTGTCAAGTGACTTTACTCTTTTATTTTCATTTATTAACAAATGCTAAACTACATAAGCATGTTGACACCTTTTTCAAAATAATTTAAAAAAACACCAAACTCATTCAAACTCTTTTTGTGCCCTCGTGCACTTTTTCCTTTAACTTTTTCATAAGTTTAGACATGATTCATTTCTTTAAGCGGAATTATTCCCTTGGAAATGACGACTTGTCTTTACATTTAAAAACAACCAAAACAAACAAATTTCATTCTTTGTACCACGAACTACGGGGTTTTGATCCTACATTGCACATCGTGGGTACGTAGGCATGAGACGACAAGTCTCTCCAAACACAAAAATCTTAAAAACAATTTCTCTTCTCATCTCCTCAATCACTTTTCAAGCAAATTTTTTCAGACCAAAAAGCGGTAGATATTTCAAAGGGCTCCTATAGAGTACTATAGATGTTTTGGGTACTAACACCTTCCTATTGCGTAACCAACCCCCCTTATCCAGTCTCTCTTCACTTGTTCTTGTTTAGAGCTTGTGTAGGTTTTATTCGCTCTTTTTCCTTTCCTTTTTGGATAAAATAAAAGTGCGGTGGCGATTCTTGCTTTTCGAGTTAAGTTAATCAATAGCTTACACTCATGATTTTGCCGCTACAGAAAAGTGGCGACTCTGCTGGGGAAAGATTGACTTCTTGCTGGTCCATCCCTTGAGGGGTTTAGCCTACTTTGATTTATTTACTGCTTTTTGCCTGATTTGCTTGTTACTTGCTTGTTCTATTTGGGAATTCTTCTGTGTGGTGAGATAAGCCCAATACACAGGCTTGAGTGTACACCTAAGACTAGGGTGGAAAGTAGTGGGACCTACGCGCCGTCTTGGTACGCTTAGTGTTCACGAAATTCACATCCAGACGAGGTTTTCTTGGGAGATATTCTGACGTGCGTGTCTTATGCATTTAGGGGTGTTGATCTAGAGAGATGTCGACTCCGGTGACCATTCCCGAGGACTCAGTTGAGGCACTCCTCCCAAGAGGCAATAATGGCAAACCAGAAATGGCAAACCCGTTATGCTTCTTGATCCGAGGACCCGAAGGTGAGGACTTTAGAATCCTTTAACCCATCTTGGCCTCATTAGGACGTGGTGCGGTGGCTATTCAGGTGCAAACTTGAATCAGTTGTTACGCGATACCACACTCAGACGAGACTCTCTTGAGAATATTATTGACTACCAAGCAGTTGGGAAATCGATAATATCCGAAAGATGGGTTGTAGACTCTGGGAACTTCTTTAGAACCTTGTTCGGCAGGTGTTATACCCTTAGCACATACCTTTGTGGGATTGGTTCTTAACCTTGACTTCATGCTTGTGACTCGAACCTTTGAACCCGTGTGCTTTGAGTGATCTTGTTTTTGGTTGTTGCATCCATGCACTCTTGCATCCATGAGCATACATCTGCATTCTTTTGAGTTGCCTCAGAAACTCATTTCAACTGTCTCCTTCTCCAGTTATCTGTTCACCGTCAAGTTGTTTCCTCAACACAACTACGGAACTAGAGCTGCTGTCAGATTGAGAATGGAAACCAAGAACAAAATAACGCCGAAGTCAGAATGGAAATTGATGAGTTAAAGGCCGGCATGACCAAGCTCACAGAAATGTTGCAAGTTCTAATTGCTTGAGGTGAACCACCTCAGAGGAATGTGATTGTTGAAACTTCAATTGCTGTTGTTGACCCTCCACTGATTCAGCAACCAGCTTCTACTTGGCCAGAATTTGGGTTACCTCCAAATTACTCGCTACCCTTTGCAACTACTCATGTGTTTGTCTCGCCAGTATCTTCAGCTCCATTGTTCACTGAACCTCAGCCTGTTGTGCATTCTGTTGCTCAAGCTATTCCTGAGAATCCTTTCGTGTACCATGCTGCTGGTCCACAATCTGAAAGTCAGGGAGAACCTGGATACATTGAAGAAGTCAGAGAGCAATGGCAAACTCTAAACAAAAGGATAAGAGTTGTGGAAGGAAGTGATGTCTTTAATGCTGCCGTAATGGACATGTGCTTGGTTTCTGACTTGGTTATTCCTCCAAAATTCAAGACTCCTGATTTTGAGAAATACAAGGGGCACACCTGTCCCAGAACCCACTTGGTGATGTACTGCCACAAGATGGCTGCCCATGCCAAAAATGACAAACTACTCATTCCCTATTTCCAAGACAGCTTGAGTGGGGCTTCAATGAAATGGTATATAGGACTTGATAAGAATTGTATCCAAAGCTGGAAGGACTTGGGTGATGCTTTCTTAAAGAAATATAAGTACAATCTGGACATGGCTCCTGACCGCCTTCAATTGCAAAATATGTCTCAGAAAGAAAGAGAATCCTTCAAGGAGTACGCTCAGCACTGGAGAGAGCTAGCTGCTCAGGTGGAGCCACCATTGGCTGAAAAAGAATTGACTGGATTATTTATGGACACTCTTCAGCCACTCTTTTGGGAAAAGATGATAGGAAGTGTATCATCTGGTTTTGCTGACCTAGTCACTATTGGAGAAAGACTAGAAGAAGGTATCAAGAAAGGAAAGATTGCCAATAATGAAGCCTTTATTGGTGCTAAAAAAGTATGCTGGGAATTTTCAAAAGAAAAAGGATGGTGATACCCATATGTTTCAGTTGAAGGGAAACCTCGTTGCTGACAATAACAATATGTAGCTACAGTTGCTCCTGTTGTCAATGCTCAACCAGTTCAAGCTCCTCGTCAGGCTGTTAGACAAAATCAGAATCGCAATAGGGTTAACTTTGATCCTATCCCGATGTCTTACACTGAGCTGTATCCATGTCTTGTTCAGAAAGGTTTGATTACAACAAGGGATCTACCTCCTCCTCCAAATCCTCTTCCAGCCGGCTATAGGGTTGATCTTCACTGTGAGTTCCATCGAGGTGGGGCAGACCATAACTTGGAAGGTTGCTATGCATTGAAAGCTAGAGTACAAGAATTGGTGAACTCAAAGATTCTGTATTTTCTTAATGATAATCCCAATGTTGTCAACAATCCTTTGCCAGAGCATGCCAAGTGAAGTTTGAGTCAGTTCAGACGGATCATCTCCTAAAGCCAGTGTTTCAGACAGGACAACTCATCCTTGTTGTTGATTAATCACTAGGCCTTGTTTCTTTCTGTTTGCATTTTTCTTTGATTGTATTGATTGTTTGCTTTCGAACTTTATTTGTACTTTCATGGTAATTTCAATGAAACGAGCATTGCAATGTTTTGATTCAATTCATTTATATCCACTGTGTGCATCTTTTTGCTTTCTTTTTCACAAACAATATATTTCCTGTTCATTTTCTTTATCAAGCTTTTGTTTATGCAAAGATTGGAGGGAGAATGATGAAAACAAAATACTTAAAATTGATAAACTGTATGCTTTCAATTAAAACTTGGCTGATGATGTACAAGCATTGTTTCAACTCCCAAACACTGGAGAAATAAGGAAGTTAATCCCTTGTCAACCCTTTTGAGTCAAGAAGGTAGAGTTTCTTTCTGTACGAAAAAACCCGCAATATTAACCTGGGGATGGGTAGTTCTCAGTTAATTTGATTGTGCATGCAATACGCCTTCCAATAAAGGTTGCAATCACAAGATTTCCTTCGCACACATCAAAGAAGTGTCGAAGACGTCTTTCAAATCAAAACCCAACGATGGTTCACCGTAATCATTAAGCCAGGCAGTCACTATCTTTAAAGAGAATGGAAAAATCAAAAGAAAAGCCCGCTAAGTCAAAACCTATGAAGGAGACTTAGGAAAAAATTGGGGCATCCCGCTGACTGTAAGCTCAAATGACACAGTTCAGGCAAAAGTTAGGGATAACAAAAAATAAATCAAGAGGTTACCAAAATCCTCAAAGACAAAACAATTTGACTGAGGTCCTAAGCAAAAAATAACAAAATGTTGTAAGAAAGAGTGACTGCCATCTCAAAAAATCCCTTGAGCCATCATCATAACAGTGTTGCAATTCCAAAATACTTGGAACCTGAATGCATAGTTTGAATTAACTGAGCATAAGACTGAAGGTCATCATGAAGAATGGGTTGGGAACAAATAAACTTTGAGCCTATATCCTTTGATTCAAAAACCGTGAACTAGACCATGTTACAACCTTCAAAAGACCTAATTGAAATCAGGTTTCTTTTGAAAGCATACTACAGCAAGGTTGCGTAAATTGACTCCAATGTTTGTTGCCAATCATTTGCTTTGATGTCTTACCTTTGCTTTCTCTTTCATTTTTTAATGTCTTAACCGCCGTGTTTTGACAAGTGATTCATTTTGCTTTGCATCATTCAAAAAATGATTTTTGATTTCAAAAATTGCATGAGCTTTGCATTAAAATTACCATGTTTGTTTGAATAATCCTATTTGCAGACAAACTTTCCTCATCAAGAAATTTTCAAACAGTTGAGAAACTTGGTCAGTAATCCTATCAGGGGCACATTACTTCCAGATCCTGTTGTGAATCAGTTCAAGATTTGTTGCTCAGTACAAATTATCCTCAGAATTGGATAACCAAAAGATCTCTTTCAAGATTCATACTGAGTTTAACCTTCTTAACATTTGTTTCAAGAACTGAAGCCATGATCGGTTCATCCCCAACAATAGTCAAGCTGAAGCCATGATTAGTTTATCCCCTGCAATCATTTCAAGAATTGAAGCCATGATCAGTTCATTTTTCCCCTGCAGCAATCAAACTAAAGCTATAATCAGTTTATCTTCATCAGTCAATCAATTTGGGGCAATCTTCTTCAAGAATCCTCAAGATGTCTTTCCTCAAAAGACAATCGGCCTGATACAATTCATAAGTGTAACAGAGATGTGTTCAACATCTTCTCTCCAAGCAGAGCGGGCAGTGTTCCCTGTGTTGAGGAATCAGAGTTCCTTTCTTCCCTCACAAAAGAGTCTATCTCAGTTGTCCCTATCATCTGCATTTGCATACATAAATCATTCATATATCATTGCATAGAAATATTTTCATAGCTCAAAGCGTGCTTCGCGCTCATATGCAATTTTTTTCCGAGGTCCTGTTGTTGTCAACATCTTACCTTGTGATCAAAGTCCAACTTACTTGGCGCCTACCAAACTTTTACCTACCTTTTCATTCAGGGCCATTCCTGAATGTTGTCGTTTCCCTGTGCATCTATTGTTGTTGTTAGATGTTTGTTTTCTACCATTCCAGTGTTATTCCTTGATCTTTGTTATTCTTTCGCTCTAGTGCCATTCCTGGATGTCTGTCTCTTTTGATCTCCAGTGCCATTCTTGGATATCTTGATCCTCTTGTTTCTCCCAGTGATATTCCTGGAACTTTTACCTCTCTTCTATAATCCCCATCATATTTCTCTTGGCTATCTTTCAGTGCCATTCCTGAAAGTCTTATTTGTTCATTCAGTGTTATTCCTGGATGAGTTTTCTCCTTTGCATTCAGTGTCATTCCTGGATATCTTTCTCACTATCATTCAATGTCATTCTTGAATATAGTGATTTACCTTTACTTTCAGTGCCATTCCTGAAAGTTTTATCTGTTTGTTCAGTGTCATTCCTGGACGATTTTTCTCTTTGCATTCAGTGTCATTCCTGGATGTTTTTCTCACTATCATTCAATACCATTCTTGAATGTAGTGATTTACCTTTACTTTCAGTGCCATTCCTGAAAGTTTATCTGTTCATTCAGTGTCATTCCTAAATGAGATTTTACCTTTACCTTTCAGTGTCATTCCTGCAAGTTTTATCTGCTCATTCAGTGCCATTCCTGGATGATTTTTCACCTTTGCATTTAGTGCCATTCCTGGATGTCTTTCTCACTATCATTCAATGCCATTCTTGAATGTAGTGATTTACCTTTACCTTTCAGTGCCAGTCCTGAAAGTCCCTGCTCACTTTATTCAATGCTAGTCTTGGATATCGTGAACTCTTTTTATCCAATGCCATTCTTGAATACTTCTGATGTATTTTCCAGAACTTTTCTCACTTCATCCAATGCCATTCTTGGATGTTGAGATTCTCTTATCCAATGCCATTCTTGGATACTTTTTCCCCAGCCAAGTCCAATGCTATTCTTGGATATCTCTGATGTTTTACCTTGCCATCCAATGCCATTCTTAGATGTCCCCAATGAAGATTTTCAATTGGAATTTTGTTTATATCCAATGTCATTCTTAGATGTCTCTGATGTTTGTTGTTGCCCCATTCAATGCCATTCTTGAATGTTGTAGTTCCTTTCATCCAATGCTATTCTTGGATATCTTATCCCCAATAGAATGCTTTTCACCTCCATCCAATGCTATTCTTGGATGACGCTGTTGTTTTTACCAGAAACTTTCTTGTTGCTGTGCAATGCTATTCTTTGACGTCTTTTGACATATCTTTTGTCTTGTAGTTTCCATCTAATGCTATTCTTAGATGTCACTACTTGTCTTCCAGG
Source organism: Lathyrus tuberosus (assembly GCA_022829125.1). Lineage (NCBI taxonomy): Eukaryota > Viridiplantae > Streptophyta > Magnoliopsida > Fabales > Fabaceae > Lathyrus > Lathyrus tuberosus. Next base: position 2,962,234 of record JALAZF010000423.1, read on the forward strand.
GTCTTGTCCCTCTCTTACCAACTATTGATGGATACTTCTTGTCACCTTGACAGATCTCCAGAAATAGCTTGTGTTCCTCGACGTGTCCTTTCGCGTCTTCTCACTCAATTTACCGTAGCTTTTGTTTCAAGTTTCCCCGCGGGGTGTTTCATCCTTTGCATTCATATCATCTTGTGACATCTTATGGCTAAAAATTTGGTTTTCTGTATTTAAGTATCTTCAATCTTGTCGAGACGAAGTTTTTTAACCTTCATATCTCCTGATTGAAGAAACTTAAATAGGGGCAGCTGTTGAACCCTAATTTTTACCCCTAAGATTTCGCACATTTCATTTACATCTTATACCACAAATAAGATCACAAACTATGTGTTTCTCCTGAGCATATGTACATTATTCTTACTTGCTTTATTATTTGTTCATCTAACCTCTAACCAAAATACCAAAAAATTTGCTGCAGTTTCTCTCTCTGTGTGTTGTGCAAGTTTGTCAAAGCAAGGGAATAATTTCAAATCAAGTGTGGTTGTTCAGCTATGATCCAGTTCAGATGAATGTTTGACTTAATCTTGGTCAAACTATCAAGTTTGTTTCATCTGCCTGTCATTTGTGCCAACAGTTCATTTTTCAAGCAGTGATTATTCAAAGTCAAAATGTCTTGTGATTGAGATTCTTCAGTTTATCAAGCAGTGGTTCATGTGAGTTTTGGGTTCAGAAAGTCAGATTCAAATGGTTGTTGTTCACTGGTGGCTTATTCAGTGGTAGCTGTGTGCACTTTATCAGAGGCTTGTGAAAAAAGTTTAAGTTTGGTTTTGGGCTAAAAATCAAGATCTGCTATTCATGATCCATTTTCATATCCAATTCCATTTTTTTCTAACCAATTATCCAAATTTGTCCAATTTTTATCCATTTTTATATCCATTTTCATTTAGTATCCAAATTTATTCACTTCTCACATCCAAGTTACAACTCCAAAATATCCATCATATCCAATTCATAAACCACATTCATTTTCAAATATCCAGTTCTATATCAATTATCCAATTTTCCTTCCTTTTTCTAAAAAAAAATTAATTCTCCAATTATCCTTTTTTTTTTCTAACCAATTTTTTAATCACTATTTTAATCCAAATTCAATTCTAAAAAAAAAGAGGGCCCATTTACAAAAAATAAAAAAAGAGCAAAAATTATTAGCTCATGAAGCTACACACGTGATCCCATTTTTCCTAAGCCATTTCACAAAACAATGTTCAGCCACTTGCTACTTCACAACTCCAGCCGTGCATCAAATTCCAAGCAAGTTATGCCTTGAAGCCTATGGTTCATGCTTACAAACTGAAGCCATATGCTAAGCAAGCCGTCTTCGTAAACAACAACTACAACATTCCATGCGCACATCAGCCGTCACACAACATACACGAGCCGCAAGCCAAAGAAAACGCAGCACACAGCAGCTCAAAAAGCTTCACCAAAATCAACTCATCAACCAAGTTTGCAAAACGGCATCGCAACTCAGTCTCAAAAAGACAAAATGAATTGAAAAAAAATCTGCAACAGCAAGAAAAACAAAACGACTCGCATATGAACATAAACGGCAATAGAATTTGCAACTCGAATTCTTACCTCATCTTGTTATAAATAGGATGCATTGCTCATTCCAAAATCAAGCTTGAAATGCCAAAAACATACTGCCAAATTAACACCTCAAGCTTCATCATCTTCTTCATTCTAAACCTTCATCAATTCTCAAAGAAAACCTTCAATAATTCTGCAGAATTTTCACCGTAAAATTCCTCAATAAAATTCATCCTCACTTCGTAACCTTCAAGAAAAAAACTCAACACAAATTCAAGAACAACTTCAAAAGTTCATCAACAAAAATCATCAACTCAAATCGCAACAATTCTTCATCGCACATCAACAACAACATTTCGCAGCAACTCCAGAGAATTCGTGATTCAGAAGGAAGAAGAGGAGAAGTAGAATCGATTTTCACCTGAATTTTGAAGGTAATTTGGCGGTTTCTGACGAACTTTCGTGATCTAGATTCGCATCCATGTTTGAGTTTCGCTTGAAATCGACAACGTATTTGGAATCTACTCTGATTTCCGTTCGAAACCGTGTGAAATATTCAAGTTGTCGCCGCTGTGACAATTTTGCACCACCTCCGCCATGGAAGAATAAGTATGTTGCAAGTCAAGGAAGAAGACGATGGAATGTTGTTTTCTGATTCATTTTATTTTGATACTGTTTTTTTTTTTAAAGAAAAGATGCATTCCATGAACGTTGGGCTTGGCCCGTTAGAATTTCTCTATCACCACCATCTTTTTTCTAACAAACCTCTTCCCTCTTTTTTTTTAATTTTCTTTTAAAATTTCCTTTTAATTCTTCTTTTTTTTAAAACCTATTTTTCTATTTTAATATTATCTTTTCTTTTTTTTCCTTTTTTTCTTTTTTTCTTTATTGTTCCTTTTTTAGAAATCTCTTGAAAAAATCATTTCAAAATATCTTAATGTTTTCTTTTTTCATTGAACTTCTTTTTTTTTAATTGTCGTTCTCATTGTTGGTTATTGGTGGATCATAAATGTTAGATCCACTTTCTCTTCATCTTAATTCTTTTTTCTTTTTGATCGATGAAAGTCTAAAGGATCTTAAAATTCCTTTCTTGAATTTTGATCAAGACTAGATCATTACCATTTTTCTTTTCGTGCGGTATCGCTTTCGGATGAAGATTTACATATCGTTCATCTAGCATGCATTAGCACAAAAAGCTATTGACCGGCCTCACTGTAGGGTAATTACTCTGTAAATTACTCGGTGATTGCTTAACATAGCGCAATATTTGTCCCGCATCAGGAAACTATCAAGAATAGTTGATTATTTGTCTTTTGGTTCAAAACTTATGAAACTTGTTGTTAGGAGGCTTTGGTCTTATCAATCCTCTATTGAGTTCTCATTAATCTTGACCTAAGTGCAATTATTCAATTATTATTGATCACTTACTCTAACAACTAATCACTAACTTACTAACAATACTATTGTACTAACTTTGTTTACAATTCCTTCTCGCTCCCTATCTCTTTTACTTTTATGCTCCATTATTATCATTTCATATCATGTTTATGCTTCCGTAATTTTTCCTTTGTCCGTTGGACACATGTTTATGCTTCCGCAATTTTTCCTTTGTCCGTTGGACACATGTTTATGCTTATGCCTTTTTTCTCTTTGTCCACTTGGACCTAAAACATTAATAAAGGCCAAAATCTCTAAAAAAAAAACTTGTGTTTCTAATCTTGGACTATGGTTACTATCCTTTGCAATGGACATGGAGTTTTGCACCTAGACCTTGGACTTCAATGCTATTCTTGAATCCTTGGACTTAGACCTTGGACATCCAATGCAATTCTTGGAACCTTGGACTTAGAATTAGGACCTTTCTCCCTTTGCATTGGAATTATGCTTCGAAGACTATGGAGCTTACTTGTGTGGTTAGGCTATTCTTATCCTTAGCTTTTACTTTGTGCTTTAGGATAGTCACTTCTTCTCCTCCCCATTCTTCAATTTTCAAAACTTTCTCCCTTTTTCAAAACCTTCTTGATTTCAAACTATCGCCTCTTTCATAATCAAACATTGACTTTGTCAAGTGACTTTACTCTTTTATTTTCATTTCTTAACAAATGCTAAACTACATAAGCATGTTGACACCTTTTTCAAAATACTTTAAAAAAACACCAAACTCATTCAAACTCTTTTTGTGCCCTCGTGCAATTTTTCCTTTAACTTTTTCATAAGTTTAGACATGATTCATTTCTTTAAGCGGAATTATTCGCTTGGAAATGACGACTTGTCTTTACATTTAAAAACAACCAAAACAAACAAATTTCATTCTTTGTACCACGAACTACGGGGTTTGCACATCGTGGGTACGTAGGCATGAGACGACAAGTCTCTCCAAACACAAAAATCTTAAAAACAATTTCTCTTCTCATCTCCTCAATCACTTTTCAAGCAAACTTTTTCAGACCAAAAAGCGGTAGATATTTCAAAGGGCTCCTATAGAGTACTATAGTCGTTTTGGGTGCTAACACCTTCCCATTGCGTATCCAACCCCCTTATCCAGTCTCTCTTCACTTGTTCTTATTTAGAGCTTGTGTAGGTTTTGTTCGCTGTTTTTCCTTTCCTTTTTGGATAAAATAAAAGTACGGTGGCGACTCTTGCTTTTCGAGTTAAGTTAATCAATAGCTTACACTCACGATTTTGCCGCTACACTTAGGCCCTTGTTTGTTTGCCTGTATATGTGTATATGTGTATACCTGTGTTTATGCATTCATCCATACATTCATGCATTCATGAATAACCCTTTGGTTTCAAGGAACTCAATCGTTCTTTCCTTTGCAAAATCAATAAAGATCATGGATTATAAAATGAAACTTTTCAGTTTTTCCGAAATGTTTGCAACCTGCTTTTGAATCCCTTGAAGCCATTGCATTGCATTGCATTGCATATCATTTGCATCTTTCCATGACTCATTGCATACATCTGTTTGTCCAGCAACTCATACCCAGTTGTCTCTATCTTTCAGTGTCACCTGTGAGTCGTCAAGCTGATTCCTCGACACAGATATCAGACTAGAGCTAACTACAGACGCATAATTTTGGAACAAGAAGCACACAACGCTAACATCCGAATGAAGATCGATGATCTTAAGTCAAGCATGACAAAGCTCACTGAAATGCTCCAAGTCTTGATTGCTAGGGGAGAGCAACCTCAGAGAATTGTTATCCAGGAAGTGTCAAATGCTGATCCTGAGCCTGTTCCGGTGCCAACTTCAACTTGGGCAGAGTTTGGTTTACCTCCAAACTACTCTTCACCTCTTGCATCTACTGCTATGATTGGTCAGTCTGCTAGACCAGTGTTTCAAGGCCCAGTTTTTGCAGAGCCTAGACCTGTGGTTCATGCTGTTACCCAGACTACTCGACCTCCTTTTGAGAACCCTCTTTATGAGTATAATGCTGACAGTGTTTAAGGTGAAGACCTTGAAGACTTTGTTGAACCTGCGGTGGTCCGTGGACATTTTCAGACCATAGACAAGAGACTTAAAGCCGTAGAGGGTACTGATTTCTTCAGCATTGATGCAGAAAACACGTGCCTGGTTTCTGACCTTGTTATGCCTGCTAAGTTCAAAACTCCAAAGTTTGTGAAATATAAGGGTCACTCTTGTCCAAGGGCTCATCTGGTCATGTATTTTCGTAAGATGGCTGCTTATACCAAGAATCAGAAGTTGCTTACACATTGTTTTCAAGACAATCTGTGTGGATCTTCTCTCAAATGGTATATGAATCTCGAGCAAAACTCTATTCACTGCTTCAAAGATCTTACAAATGCCTTCATGAAGTAGTATAAGTATAACCTCGACATGGCTCCTGATCGCCGTCAACTTCAAAACATGGCTCAACATGAGAAGGAATCTTTTAAGGAATATGCTCAGCGCTGGAGAGAGTTGGCTTCCCGAGTTGAACCTCCTTTGGCCGAAAAGGAATTGACTAGAATGTTTATGGACACCTTGTCTCCATTCTACTGGGAGAAGATGATTGATAGTGTTTCCTCCAATTTCACTTATTTGGTTACTATTGGTCAAAGACTTGAGGAAGGGCTCAAGAAGGGTAAGGTATCCAAAGCTTCTAAATTTTCCAATGGTGCAAAGAAGTCCAATGGGAACTTCCAAAAGAATAGAGAAGATTAGACTAATGTTGTCATGTTTGAAATGAGAAGGCCTTGTCCCCAACCACAATATGCTGATCATCCTGTTGTTGTTGTTGTTACTCCTGTGGTTACTGCTCCACAACAAGGTCAAGCTCCTCAACATCCAGCTGTAGGACATAATCAGTACCGTAATAGGAATAATTTTGATCTTATTCCAATGACATATACTGAATTATATCCTGGTTTGGTTCAGAAGGGGTTGATTACCACAAGGCCTTTGCCTCCTCCTCCAGATCCTCTTCCAGCCGGCTATAGGGCTGATCTTCATTGTGAATACCATCAAGGTGGTGCAGGTCATAATTTAGAAGGTTGCTTTACATTGAAGGCTAGAGTACAAGAGCTGATCAGAACTGGTATTCTCTCCTTTCGTGACACCAATCCGAATGTCAAGAACAATCCTTTGCCAGAGCATGCAAAGTGAAGCTTCAACTGACTTCAGCAGACTTCAGTGTTTCAGACAGGATAACTCACTCTTATTTCTGACTAGTCACTAGACTTTTGTTTCTTTTTGTTTGCACTTTCCTTATTCGTATTAGCTGTTTGCATTCGAGTTGTATTTGTACTTTCATAATTAATAAAATGAGCATTTCAAATTTTGGATTCAATTCATTTGCTTTTGTTATTTACATCTTTACACTTTATCTTTCAAAAAAACAAAAAAAAACAAATTTTTTTTTATCTCTTTTCCAGTTTCTTTTTTTATTATGCAAAGATTGGAGGGAGGATGATTAAAACGTAAATACTCACAATTGATGTTAGTATGCTTTCAAATCAAAACTTTGCTGACGATGTAAGGCATTGTTTCAACTCCCAAACATAGGAGAAATAAGGAAGTTATTCCCTCGTCAACCCCTTTGAGCCTTGAAGTAGGAGTTTCTTTATGTACAAAACACCCGCAATCTTAACCTGGGGCAGGGTAGTTCTCAGTTTAACTTGATTGTGCATTCAAATACAAGAGTTTCATGCAAGACACCTTTCAACAAAAGTTTGCATTCACAAATTTTCCTTCGCACACAGCAAGCAAGTGTCGAAGATGTCTTTCAAATCAAACGCCAATGATGGTTCACTGTAATCATTAAGTCAGGTATTCAAAACCATTAAACTCTTCCAAATTAAATGAATAAATGTTGTACAAGTTGTTCCCAAAATGATAAATGAAGGAGAATCGTTAAGAAATCCTTACTCAAAGAATGAGTCGAGTCCCTTTTGAGGCAAAAGCTAAGAAAGATGGGAAGCTCATGACTTTAACTTATACAAAGAGAAATGATAACAAGCTTGTATGACAACCAAAAGTTATAAGGAAACGGTGACTGCTATTTCAAAGTCCCTCGGCTTCTGAACCATCATCAGTACAATTCCTAACCTATAGGAACCTGAGTGCATAGTTTGAGTTAACTAAGCGTAGCACTAAAGATCATCACGAAGATTGGGTGGGTACAAATAAACTTTGAGCCTTTATATTTTATTTCTTAAATCGTGAACCAAGCCACGTTAGAACCCTCAAAAGACCTAACTGAAGCAAGGTTATTTTGAAAGCATACTACATCAAGGTTGCGTAAACTGACTCCTAAAGATCTTTGCAGCTCATTTGTTTTGTCATCATACCGTTTTGCTTCACTTCTCACTTTGAACGTCTTGAACCGCCGTGTTCAGACTAGTGACTCATACGTTTTGCATCTTTCCAAAAATGATTTGATTTCAAAAGTTGCATGAACTTTGCATTTAATATGTCTGTATGAACACTTTTGTTTGCAAACTGGCTTTCTTCTCAAGGAATTTTCAAACAGTTGAGAAACTTGGTCGGTGATCCAATCAGGGGCAAGTTCTTTCCATATCCTGTTGAGAATCAGTTCAAGATTTGTGGTTCAATGCAAGTCCTTCTTAGAATGGGTTTATACATAAGATTTTTTCAAAACTCAGACTGGGGCAAGCTTTCCAAGAGCACAGTAAATCAGTCATTTACAGAATCAGACAAGCAGAAGCAATAATCAGCTCACCTACAACTGTCAGCTAATCTGGGGCAGTTTACTTGAAGAATCCCCATACAGCTTTCCATCCTTCCTACAAGGATCAGCAAATTGATACAGTTTACCAGTGTGGCAGAGATTATGTTCAGTAGCATCTCTAGTCCCAAAGCAGAATGGCAGTGATCTCCGTGTTGAGGAATCAATCTTCCAGTTTACTCCAAAAAAGAGTCGAGCCATGTCTTCGACGTCTGCACTACATCTGCATTTGCATATATCATGGCATAATTCATATACATATGCATAGCAAGAGTGTCATTCTCATTTGCACTCATTTGCATTCTCTATATGTCGTGTTGTTATCCACGTCTTACCTTGTCGTCTAAGTCCAACTTACTTGGCACCTACCAAACAGATATTGTCGCGTCTATCCAATGCTTTCTTGGGTATCTCCTTGTTCATATTCATTCAATGCTTTCTTGGACGTTGTGATTTCTTTGTATCCAATTCCTTCTTGGGTATATCTTTGTTCACAATCATCTAAAGCCATTATTAGATATTGTGATTATACCTTTCATTCAAAGCCATTATTGGATGTCTGATTTCTTTACCATCTGATGCTCTTCCGAATAGGTCCCTCTTTCTGATGTTCTTCCAGATCGAGTCTTTGTTCACAGTCATCTAAAGCCATTATTAGATATTGTGATTATACCTTTCATTCAAAGCCATTATTGGATGTCTGGTTTCTTTACCATCTGATGCTCTTCCGGATGGGTCCCTCTTTCTGATGTTCTTCCAGATCGAGTCTTTTCATCTAAAGCCATTATTAGATATTGTGATTATACCTTTCATTCAAAGCCATTATTGGATGTCTGGTTTCTTTACCATCTGTTGCTCTCCCGGATGGGTCCCTCTTTCTAATGTTCTTCCAGATCGAGTCTTTGTTCACAATCATCTAAAGCCATTATTAGATATTGTGATTATACCTTTCATTCAAAGCCATTATTGGATGTCTGGGTTCTTTACCATCTGATGCTCTTCCGGATGGGTCCCTCTTTCTGATGTTCTTCCAGATCGAGTCTTTGTTCACAGTCATCTAAAGCCATTATTAGATATTGTGATTATACTTTTCATTCAAAGCCATTATTAGATGTCTGGTTTCTTTACCATCTGCTGCTTTTCCAGATGAGACTCTCTTTCTGATGTTCTTCCAGATCGAGTCTTTGTTCACTTTCATCTGATGCCTTCTCAGATATTGTGATTATACCTTTCATTCAAAGCCATTATTGGATGACTGGTTTCTTTGCATTCAATGCCACTCTTGAATGTAGTCTTTGTTCACAGTCATCTAAAGCCATTATTAGATATTATGATTATACCTTTCATTCAAAGCCATTATTGGATGACTGGTTTCTTTGCATTCAATGCCACTCTTGAATGTAGTCTTTGTTCACGGTCATCTAAAGCCATTATTAGATATTGTGATCATACCTTTCATTCAAAGCCATTATTGGATGTTTGGTGTCTTTTTCATTCAATTCCATTCTTGGATGATGTTTTTCCAGATATTTGCTTTGTTATTCTGATGCTTTTCCAGAATGACATTGCTTTAGCCATCTGATGCTCTTCCGGATGCTCCTTTCTCTTTCTGATGTTCTTCCAGATTGAGTCTTTGTTATCTGATGTTTTTCCATATATTTCTCTTTGTTTATTCTGATGCTTTTCCGGAATGACATTGCTTTTACCGTCTGATGTTTTTCCAGATGTGTCTTCCCCTAATGATTTTCCAGAGCCCCATTTGTATGTCTTCAATTTGTTTCTGGCAGCTGATGACTATAACACTTTCCCCTGTGGCTTTATTTCCCATAAGATCCTTGTCTTTGCATTCACTTCATATCATATCACATCATATCATATCATATGCATTTGTGGCATCTTAGGGCAAAAAATTGTGCATGTTTGTATTTAAGTCTCTCCTATCACATCGAAATGAAGGTTTCAATCTCCATATCTCCGGATAGAAGAAACTTAAATAGGGGCATCTGTCATACCCTAATTTTTGACCATAAGATCCCACCCCTTTGTGCATTATCTCGCATAAAAGTTCTAGGACAATCATGCATTGCATAGCTAACCAATTTATTAGACTTTGTGTGTTTTCTTTCATTGGTGAAATTAGGTGTTGCTGCATAAGGCTCAAAGGCCATGGAGGCTGTGTGTGTGTGCTCATGGAGGCTATAGTCCTTTGCAAGTTGTGTTTGAACTCAGTGGAGATACCCTCATTCTTATGATTACTTGGCCATTACAAGGTCAACCGTTCTCAAGATTTCTAACAGATTCAAGAGATCCAAGGTTATGGTTGTTTCGTTCAAAATCAATACCTGGGGAAATGTTATAAGTCATTGTTGGAATTTCATGGGTGATCACGAAGCAATGAGTTTCAGGAGGCACAAAGATTGTTACATTTTTTACTTGAACTCAAAGTTACAAAAGGATTCAAGATGTAAGAGATTGTCATATGATCATCATCAAATTCTAAACTCAAAGATTCATATTCAAGTTCCAAAAATTTTAAGGAGATTTTGCATCAAGGGAGACTAAGTTTCATTAAGTTTTAGAAAGTAATTCAAATCTCACCATGGAGATTATAATTCAAGTGTTTCATTACAAGAATACTAATTCCAAGAAAAAAAATTACAAGAGGCATTACTATTGAACAAGAAAGTGAGCTACAAGGTTGCAAGGATTTGTTGATTTACAAAATGGATGAATTTAAATTGATTCACAAGTTCATCATATTGCAAGAAGCTCAAATCAAGTCCAAAATATAAGGTACAAGTTCAAACATGAATGTTAAGTGCTACAATTTCAATCCTTAAAAGTCAATAAGGTTTTTACAAAACAGGATATTAACAATTCATGGGTACAAAAAGAATACAAGATGCAAAAGTTGAGTTTCAATTCCTTGAAATACCAATTCAACTTGAATATGCTGCGAATATGCAAAATGCAGCCTTGGACGAACGACATGAATTAAAGGGTTTAACTTTTCAGAAGTTCAGCAAAAGTATAAAAGCGTGGATTATCTTTTGGTGAGCCACTGACAATTTCAGAACATGATAACGGGACCTACAGTAATGGCAAGTTCATCAATAAATATCAGACAAGAATTAAACGGTTACGGCAAGTTTTCGAATCATTCCAAAACAAATCAAAATATGTTCCAGACAGGTTGGGATAAAAACAGCAAGTTTTTAAGACAAAAAATCGGACGACTTTATCATGTTTCAGACAGCATTTAGAGTAAAGAATCAATGAGCTTTCATCACCAAATCACAGCCATAACTCTATTTCTAAAACAAGAGTCCAACATGTTTTTTCATCCATTAATTCTCATGATTATAAAAAGGGTAGAAAAGATCGCATAGCAGGGGAGGGGAATTGATAGAAACCTCGCATTGTCTACGTATCAGATTCACAACAAGAGAAACAAACACAAAACATTCACCTCAGTTCACACAGCATTCAGAAGCTCACATCCATACACGATTTCACAAAACCAACAGCAACTCACACCAGTTACCACAAAATATCACACACGCAAGCATTGCAAAGAAACATCACAGCAACAACAACATGGAAAGAGGCATAGAAAATTGAAAACGAGGAACATACCTACCGCACAAACACGGCGAAGAAGAAGACGGAAAAAGCGATAAAATTTGCGAACCTGCAGTGCATCGAAACGAAGAACAAAGTCAAAGTCGCGCAACGATCGAATCTACTTCACTCTGATCCAACGCCGTCGTCGATCGCAAGCGCAGTTGCACATCGATCCCTCATAGATCGACCTTCCTCCATTATCGTCGCTACATATACCCATCGTCTGTTCGCTGCGGAGCTACACTGTGCCACCGTCGTCGACGTCTATCAGTGGTAAATCCCTCTCTTTTCAAGTAGATATGAATACATGATGGTTGTTATCTCTCTTTTAAATGGCTGTTGTGTTGAAATTTGGTTTGAGTTTTTCTTTTTGATATGTGAGACACGAGAGAGATAAGGAAATGAAAGAAGAAGCTTCATGAATGAAGTATCCTGAGATGTGGTTGTTGGCTTCATACGTTTCAGATGGGCTTAAGCTTTCAGCTCAAATGGACCCTTTTTTTTATACGCTCTACTATCTATGCACCCCACTTTCTTTGATCACTTTATGCTTTAAGTTTTTTATTCATGTCTAGTCTAGTAATTGTTAGCTAATCTTATTTAAATTTTCTTTTGTAATTTATTTAGGCTACTTAATTTATATAATGATTACAAACACAAAAGTACATGAAATACATTTCTCTATTTAAGATGCGAGAACAGTAGAAACTAGATGATCTTTTCATTTTAATCCAAAATAAAATAATTCTAATAAGTAGTTTTTTTTAAGGTTAAGATACTTAGTTAAATAAGTAGTGCTTTTTTTCTCACCCATAAATCACATGCCTCCCTCTTTTTGATTCAATTAGTTTTTCTAGATTTTAATTTAATTTAATTTTTATTGAAATTTAATTTATTTAGTTCTAAATTAAAGTTTAATCAATTTCGATGTTAACTGTTATTGTTTAGTTTTTGCACACGTATAAGGTTTTGATTCTCATGATCTCTTAGAATTTTGGTTCAACCTTATCTTGAATAAATTAAATCAATATAGACTTTAGACTTTGACTTTTGTGGCTTACACCTAATTCCAAAGGAAAGGCTTCCCCATGTTGACCGCCGCATCATACTTAGGAAACCTTAGGTCCTTCCCTTCTTATCCTAACCTTAGGATCAGAGTCACCGCACTCTATACATGTGTTATGCCATGGACACTTTCTACCCTTTTAACTTAACTTTAACTTTGGAGTCGCTGCACTCCATGTAAGCGTCTTGCCATGGATGCTTACCTCCCCCTTGGAACCTCGACCACAGTCAAGAGTTCTTCACCATCTTTGAGGGGAACTACGGATACTCTGATTCCCCTCCCGTCAGGATACGTAGGCACAAGATGAGATGTCTTGGCGAGTATACTTAGATACTAACCCCTAGGTCTTTACCTTAACATATACCCTTAGCAAGCAAACAATACATAACACAAATACTAACAAGAGGTTCCTGTAGAGTACTACAGACGTTTAGGATGCTAATACCTTTCCTAGGCGTAACCAACCCCCGAACCTTAGATCTCTTAGGTTTTTTCGATCTTTAACCTTTCCTTTGGATAAATAAAAGACCGGTGGTGAACTTCAAGATTTGCGATTCAAGTTAACATAATAGCTTGAAATCCGATTCTCATCGCGACAGAAATGGCGACTTCACTGGGGACTCTTATTTGAGGGTTCCCCCTAACTTGTTTATTTATGTTATTTGTTGTATACTTGTATTTGTATCTCTTGCTATATCTGCTTGCTTAGGTTTTCTGTGTGCAGGGTTGTTACATTGTTATATCTCTTGCTATATCGTCGTCAATTTGGATACCCGATGAGGCATGTCCCGCACAATGCTCATCTGGAAGGTCTTTTCTTCAAGGAAGGAGAAAATGACAGGGCACTAAAGATGGAAATAGTGCACGCCTAGAAACACGTTCATAGGAAAGGACGAGAGTCTCTAGGAAAACCAGACTGTGTCTCGATGGAGCCTTATCTCCACTGGGTACAAACTAGAGCTCTCAAGCTGAGGATGCCTTACCCTCGTCAGGAGGTTCTTCCCTTAAGGGACTCTGCCCTTTATTTCATGTCTGAGACGGAAAAACTTCAGGTTACTCTCAGCAAAGTTCAGCAGGAGAAGAGGTCTTGGAGGAACAAGTACCGTATTCTCAATGTGGAGTGTAAGAAAATATAGCAACTGTTAATAGAAAAAGATGCCCTGATTGAGATTTTAGAGCAACATGCTGTAGAAAATCAGGATGACTAAAGGAATTTGCTCACTCATTTCACTTGGCAAAGGAATGACAACCCGACAACGGCCCATGAGCCCCGGTCAAAGAAAAGGAAAGTACCCGAACCAGCACTTGAGCTCTCTTCAGAGAGGACTCAGGATCAATTAGTTTAGATTTCCTTTTCCAGCACTTTGTAATCTACTGTATTTCCATTTCTGCAATCCTTTGAATTCAATAAAACGGGGTTTCCCCACTGTTTGATATTTGCAATCTAATTGTCGAAGTTTACTTTGAATAAACAAAAATAATTAATAATCATTGCATTCATCATTCTCATAAACACATTCTTATTACCTACGAATCTCACGTTTGTGTCTCGGTTCTAGAGTCAAACTGTCTCATCCGTACAATACTCGGGCCAATCGTCAGAAAAAGATGGATGATCTCGAGGAAGAGAACAGAGAGCTGAGAGAAGAGATCGACACTCTGAAAGAGGATCTGAGAAAGCTTCATAATGACATGCAAGCTCTAGTAGAAGCTCAGATGCAACAACAAAGGACTGTGATCTCAGAGATCACACCAATGCCCATAGTGGAGAAGTATGATCCTAGGTACAAAATGCCGAAAGATCATCCCTGGGGCATGCCTATTAACTATATCCCGGAAGGATATGTTCCGCGGATCGCTGAGGATTAGGGAACCGTAGCAGGAACCGTTGGGCCTGAAGGTTACAAACTTCGGGAAAGCGACGTTTCCAGGGGCATGGCAGCAAATCCTGAAGGTTACAAACTTCGGGAGGCACCGAGAATCTCGGCCATAAAGACTATACCACCACCCGTGGTACACACTGTCCCGGAAGGACAGATTCCACATATACCTTCTAGTGGAAACGACAGCATGTTCGACAGAATGAATGAATTCCAGGAACAATTCCTAGAGAAGCAGAAAGAACTGCAGGCCCTTCGCGGTCAGGATCTATTTGGAAAGGACGCCGCGGACCTCTGCTTGGTCCCCAATGTGAAAGTTCCACACAAGTTCCAAGTGCCCGACTTTGAAAAGTACAAGGGTAACTCTTGCCCTCAAAGTCACTTGGTGATGTACGCTCGGCGAATTTCAGCTCAGACAAAGAACCAGACGCTCTTGATTCACTACTTTCAGGATAGTTTAACTGGTGCCGCATTAAAATGGTACATGGGTTTAAACCGCACTACGATCGGCACGTTCAGAGATCTTGGCGCTGCTTTCGTTCAACAATATAAATACAATTCGGACATGGCACCGGACAGAGATCAACTCAGATCGATGTCACAAAAGGACAAGGAAACGTTTAAGGAGTACGCTCAGAGATAGCGTGAAATTGCCGACCAGATTTGTCCACCTCTTGAGGAAAAAGAGATGACAAAGATCTTCTTAAAGACCTTGAGCTCATTTTACTACGACAGAATGGTCGCCAGTGCGCCCAGTGACTTCACCAAGATGGTGGGCATGGGGGTTCGTCTTGAGGAAGCAGTCCCGGAAGGACGTTTAGTAAAAGACGCTGGATCATCAAGTAGTACGGAATGATACGATAGTGCTCTCCCTAAGAAAAAAGAGCAAGATATCGAGAATATCTCTCTCGGAAAGAAAAGGCGACGATCAACCAGTAGCAGCTATAACTCCTGCTATCAATCCCACGCCTATTCCTACGTATCAATCTCAAGTTGCGCAGAGCCAACCGAATCAACAACAACTTCAGCAAAGGACACAACACTCTCTTCAGCAGACTCGTCCTCAGTACAACAATAACCGTACAACGCAACCACCAGGGTTTGACCCTATACCCATGTTGTACGCAGAACTGTTTCTATTATTACTGGTCAAGGGGCACGTCCAAACTAAGTCTCCTCTTACAGTACTAGAAAATCTTCCTTTTTGGTTCAAAGCGGATCAGACTTGCCCTTATCATCAAGGAGGACCAGGGCATAACATAGAAAACTGTCTCAGTTTCAAATACGACATACAAAAACTTGTTAGGAGCGGGGTCTTATCTTTCAAAGATACGAATCCGAATGTTCTCACAAACCCGCTGCCTCAACACGAGAAAGCTACAGTCAATTTGATAGAGGGAGACTCTAACAACATATATCAAATTCATGATGTACTCTTGTTAAGGGTCAACTTGGCCAAGATGCATTGTAGACAGAGCGGATATGGCCATGTGCCACCTCATAACTATCACCAGTGTGATATCTGCTCTAAAAATAATCAAGGATGTTCTGTGGTACAAGCAGCTCTACAGGAACAATTGGATCTCGGATGGATCCAAGAGCATCGAGTTCGTGGAGTCAACATGACCTATACGAATTCCAACATCATTCAGAACAACGACATCCATGCAATGAATGTCAACTTGGTGGCGATGCACTCAAGGCAAATCCAGTATCATAATCTTCCACGACACGATTATAATTCCTGTCTGACTTGCTCGGTAAACAAACAGGGTTACTCTTTTGTACAAGAGGCCCTCCAGTGTCAGATGGATCTTGGATGGATCCAGGACTACCATGATAGAAATTCTTATCAGATCAACATGATTCAAATATTTGATATTCGTCTGATGAATACCAGCTTGGTGGAGTTACATGCCAGGCAGGTCCAACTCGGTTTTCTCACTTCACATAATTATCAGAACTGTAAAGGATGTTGTGAGAGTAACCAAGGGTGCGCTCACGTTCAGAGAAATTTGCAACACTTGTTAAACCACTGGTGGCTTCCAATCTATCTGGATGAAGACACGCAACAAATCAGTGTGCTTAATGGAAACCCTACTCGGCGTCAAAGTCAGGATGTCTGATCTATGGAAACAAACCTGGTAAGGTTGCACTGCATCCAAAGCGGGCGTGGCCAGGTGCCACCACACAACTATGAACGCTGTAGAGTCTGCTCGGAGAATAACCAAGGATGCTACCTTGTGCGGGCAGCCCTTCAAGGACAGTTGGATCGTAAAGAGATTCACCTGTGTCCGAGTCCCGAGCCAATCAACTAGAAGCCAGACTACTTCGCTGATCAAATCAGAGACGTTGTCATAATCTCTGATCATCAACAGAACAAGGATGTTTGTACCATCATCCCTCTACTGGACGAATCAAAGGTTCTTAGCCAGGAACTGATTGAAGTTACTTACGACAGTCAGAAAAATCAGAAGGCTCCTGTAGTTATATATCTGTCGGGACCATTACCGTATGAATCAGCTAAGGCGATCCCTTACAAATACCGTGCAGCAATAATTAAGAATGGAAAGGAAATTCCATTACCCTCTGTTGTGAATATTGCAGACATCAGTCGAGTAACACGGAGCAGTCGAATCTTCAACCGAGGAGTTGGAGAACCTAACAAAGGAAAGGAACTTCCGACAGAAGCTCCTGATTCACCAGTAGGTCAATCCAGTGATACCGACCTTTCGAAAAACAATGATGAGATGCTGAAGCTCATCTAAAGGAGTGAATACAACATTGTTGATCTACTGTTACAAACTCCTTCAAAGATCTCAGTGCTATCACTTTTACTCAGTTTTGAAGCCCACAGAGAGGCTCTACAGAAAGTCTTAGAGCAGGCCTTTGTGGAACAGGATGTGTCAATACGACAGTTCGATAACATCATCTCTAACATCACTTCATGCAACAACTTAGGATTCAGTGATGAGGATTTTCCAGAGGGGGGCAAAAGCCACAATATGGCACTCAATATCACAGTTAACTGCCAGGACGATGCTTTAGCCAGCGTACTGGTAGACACAGGATCAGCCATCAACGTTATGCCGAAGTCCACTTTAATGTGACTATCATTCAAAGGACCCCCAATGAGGGACAGTGAGGTCATCGTCAAAGCATTTGACGGGTCTCGGAAAGTAGTTATCGGCGAAGTCGACCTTCCCATAACTATCAATCCTCACACTTTCCTAGTCAATTTCCAGGTCATGGACATCCGGGCAACATACAGTTGCTTATTAGGAAGACCTTGGATACACCAGGCTGGGGCAGTCACTTCGACACTTCACCAGAAACTGAAGTTCGTCAAGAACGATCAACTCATCACGGTCTGTGGGGAGCAAGCATTGCTCGTGAGTAACTTGTCATTATCTACTTGTGTAGAACCCGAGGAGGTTGTTGGAACTCAGTTCCAAGCACTTTCGGTGAACACGGAGAATCAGTCAGAGAAAGGAACCTCGATTTCCTCATACAGAGATGCTCTCGAAGTAATCGAGAATAACAATACAAAAGGATGGGGACAGCTTGTCATTCCTACCAATAACAAAACAAAGAAGGGTCTTGGTTTTTCTGCAACCTGCACCCAGACAGCTGCTAACGATGAAAGTCTTCATCCCATTCAGGACTTCTTCCACAGTGGAGGTTTCCTTCACCTAGTGCCTCAAATAGTCCATACTATCAACGAAGGAGATTCCTCCGATACGGATGAGGAATGGAAGTCCTATCTCAATGAGGACGGTTATATGTCTCAGGAAGAGGTGCCTACGCCATTTTGCAATCCCGCATAGAGTCTGAGATTTATACCAAGGTCAGACGTCGAAATGATATACGGAGATTGTGATCCGGAAGGATGTCGTGCTACACCAAACTCATTAGAGGAAGACACTCTAATGAAGGACAACTTTGACCACGACTATTATGGCCCAATGGATGGCCTACCTATCTAGCAGCCGTACCCAGGAGACTTGGGGCAAAAAAATCAGTCGAACAATGAAAATCAGCTGAGCGTCATTGAACAGAATACCTGCGTCCCCAAAATGTCATGGGATCAACACTCAGGTCATTCAGAAAATATCCAGTATGACGATGAATTGACAAGGCTCGCCGGACTAGAATTCATCAACTACGCTTTTCCTGAGGTCAACGTCATCGAGAGAGATGACTCCCCCAGTTCCAAAGAAGTGTGGGACACCTTGGGACAACCAAGTGAAAAGTTTGACTTAATGGTCAAGTACACCGCTCCCGAAAGCTCTCGTATTAGGCTCGAAGACATCTAGCCAACTGGATGAGGATATTTGCTTGAGAGCACCAATACTCTGCAAAATACAATGGAGGAATCCTCCTACGACAACTCTGCCTGGGAGAAGATTCCAATGATCCTGCTCCGCAAGAAATCAGCGTCATTTCTGAAGACAAATCAAGGAAAGTACCAGACTTTGTGATTCACTGAGGAGTTCGCCTCCAATGGGTTGTTGTCGATGTTTCGAAGATTGTTCATAAGTCAAAGTAATTGCCATCTTTAACCTTTCACCCTGCCCAGGTGAAACGGATGTTTTGATAGGGCTCGTTTTCTGTAAATATCCCTCTTCGCTTCGCCCAAAGCTACAGAGTTCTATTTTATAAGGTTGTAGTTTCAAGAATTGACTTGTTCATAAATAAAATAACACCGTTCTATAATTTCCACATTAATTGTTGTTTTCTCTTTTCGCTTTTCTCAGAAAATGGTAATCCTAAAAAACAATTCAAAATAAACAAGCAGTTTTTCAAAAAAAAAACACTGCACACACCTGCATTTTCTCTATCTCTTCTAAACACAAATCATCACGTCATGCAGATTGCTTGTTTTAAACCCTGTTAAAACATACGATCCGATGCCTTCTCCCAACTTTGAGTTCCCGGTATTTGGGGCTGAAGAAGAAGTTGACAACGAAATTCTAGAAGAGATCTCCCGATTATTCCGACAAGAGGAAAGGTCCATTGAACCTCACAAAGAGCCATTGGAAACGATCAACGTGGGTTCAGAAAAAGAGAGAAAAGAAATCAGGATTGGGCCATTGCTCAGTTCAACTGCCAAAGAGAGTTTGACAAAGCTTCTCAGAGAATTTCCCGATGTGTTTGCTTGGTCCTACCAGGACATGCCAGGGTTGGATACCAGCATCGTGGAACATCATCTACCGTTAAGGTCAGAATATCCACCAGTAAAATAGAGGTTGAGACGGACTCACTCGGACATGGTCGTCAAAATCAAAGAGGAGGTACAGAAACAGATTGACGCGGGTTTCCTCGCTACATCAGAATATCCTCAATGGTTAGCCAATATCATACCCGTTCCAAAAAAGGACGGAAAAGTCGAAATGTGTGTCGATTACAGAGATCTAAACAAGGCTAGTCCAAAGGACGACTTTCCTTTACCATACATTGACATGCTGGTTGACAGTACAGCAAAGTTCAAAGTTTTCTCCTTCATGGATGGATTCTCGGGCTATAATCAGATAAAAATGGCGCCAAAAGACATGGAGAAAACTTCCTTCATTACCCCATGGGGAACCTTTTTTTATAAGGTAATGTCGTTCGGATTGAAGAACGCCGGGGCAACCTATCAAAGGGCCATGACTACTCTGTTTCATGACATGACACACAAGTAAATCGAGGTATATGTCGATGATATGATTGCCAAATCTAAAACAGAAGAGGAGCATGTGATCCACCTGTCAAAACTATTCAAGCGGTTAAGGAATATCTATTGAACCCACCAATTCTATCATCTCCAGTGGAAGGAAGGCCACTGATCATCTACTTAACAGTCTTGGAAGACTCTATGGGTTGTGTGCTTGGACAACAAGACGAAACGAAATGGAAATAGTCTGCCATCTACTATTTGAGCAAGAAATTCACCGACTGCGAGACTCGGTACACTATGCTTGAGAAAACATGTTGCGCTTTGGCTTGGGAAGCCAAACGTCTTCGCCAGTACATGATTCGTCACACTACTTGGTTAATCTCAGAAATGGATTCGATCAAGTACGTCTTTGAAAAGGCTTCTCTCACGGGAAGGATTGCCCGTTGGCAGATGTTGTTATCAGAATACGACATCAAATACCACGCTCAGAAAGCCGTTAAAGGAAGTGTTTTAGCTAATCATTTAACGATCAAGAATCAGTCGGGTTTGACTTCCCAGACGAAGATGTCATGTATTTGAGAATGAAAGATTGCGATGAACCACTACCCAGTGAAGGGCCAGAACCAGGTTCCCAATGGGGACTAATCTTTGACAGAGCTGTCAATCATTACAGAAACGGAATTGGGGCAATCATCATAACACCTCAGGGTACCCACATTCCTTTCATCGCCAAAATTACATTCAAGTGCACAAACAATGAGGCCGAATACGAAGCTTGTATTATGGGTCTCGAAGAAGCGATCGACTTAAGGATCAAAAACTTGGATGTATACGGCGACTCAGCCCTGGTTATCAATCAGATCAAAGGAGATTGGAACACATACCAATCAGGATTGATTCCTTACAAATATTATGCAAGAAGGTTGTTACCTTTCTTCAACAAAATCGAGTTTCATCACATCCCTCGTGACGAGAACCACATGGCTGATGCATTAGCCACTCTCTCTTCCATGATTAGTGTAGGTCAATGGAACGACTTACCCAAGATCGACATAATACGCCTTGAACGGCCCGCTTACATCTTCATGATTGAAGGAGTCATAGATGACAAACCTTGGTATCACGATATCAAATGCTTCCTTCAGAAACAAGAGTACCCACCTGGGGCATCCAGGAAAGACAGAAAAACCCTCAGAAGGTTGGCAAGCAGCTTCTTCCTGAGCGGTGATACACTCTATAAGAGAAACTTCGACATGGTCTTGCTCCGATGCATAGACAGACCAGAAGCAGACATGCTGATAAAAGAAATTCACGAAGGATCCTTTGGCACAAGTACTGGTTGACCATGGAATCCGATTGCTACAAGTACATGAGGAGGTGTCACAAGTGTCAGATATACTCAGACAAAATCCATGTACCACCTACACATCTCAAAGTTCTCTCTTCCCCATGGCCTTTTTCCATATGGGGAATCGATATGATTGGCATGATTGAGCCCAAGGCTTCAAATGGACATCGGTTCATCCTGGTAGCCATTGATTACTTCACCAAGTGGGTCAAAGCAGCATCATACTCCAATGTGACCCGGCAAGTGGTGGTACGATTTATCAAAAACAATATCATCTGCCGTTATGGTGTTCCAAGCCAGATCATTACAGATAATGGATCTAACTTGAACAACAGGATGATGAAAGGGTTGTGCGCAGAGTTCAAGATCGAACACCATAACTCATCTCCCTACCGACCCAAGATGAACGGGGCGGTAGAAGCGGCTAACAAGAACATCAAAAAGATCGTTCAAAAGATGGTTGTAAACTACAAAGATTGGCACGAGATGCTACCCTTTGCTCTTCACGGTTATCGTACATCTGTCTGCACTTCAACAGGGGCAACCATTTTCTCTCTAGTATATGGCATGGAGGCAGTGCTCCCCATAGAAGTAGAGATCCCATCAATCCGGGTATTGATGGAAGCTAAGCTAACAGAGGCTGAATGGTGTCAAAATCGACACGACGAACTCAACCTAAACCAAGAGAAATGAATAACTGCACTATGCCATGATCAGTTGTATCAGCAAAGAATGAAGAAGGCGTTCGACAAAAAGGTTCGACCTCGCGTCTTCAGGAAAGGAGACCTTGTGCTCAAAAGGATACAATCATTTCTCACTGATTCTTGGGGCAAATGGACTTCGAATTATGACGGCCCCTACGTGGTCAAGAAAGATTTCCCAGGCGGTGCCTTGAGACTTGCAACCATGGACGGAGAGGAATTCGCCTACCCCACAAATGTTGACGTAGTCAAGAAATACTTCGCCTAAATAAAACAAAAGAGAGGAAAAAATGTCTCGGTGGATTGAAAACCTGAAAGGGCGGTCCTGGTAAAAATTAGAGACATAATAAAAAAATCATCCCGGTGGATTGGAAATCTCAAAGTACAATCCAGGAAAAAATTAGGGATTAATGGCAAGTAACTACGTCTGATCAGTTCAACTCCTCAGCAGTAATGCCATCCATCAGAAAAAAATCTCCAGTCACGGTCATCTTCGATGGAAGCTCAGGATGTCCAGAATTCAAAGTTGGTAGAAAGATAGTGGTCGTTATGTTTCCATGCAGCCCTTTTCCCTTAAATTACCATTTTCTAACTTTGTAAATACTCTATGGAATCACGCGTTTGCCTGATTTCCATCCTATCAATAAAATTTGAGCCCTTGTGCTTTTGTTTGCAATTCTTATTTGTTTTAGCTTTACAGAACGACATTTTAACATGATTAACGATTCTTGAAATAAAACAAAAATGAATTTACTTGTCAAACTTTTCTGCTTTTAAAATAAAGATGACAATTTCTTTTGACTGTTGAACATCGAAAGAACACCGATCGCTTCGCCAGAAGTAATCGAACTTCAAAGTGCGGAATCAAAGTACTCCTTCTAAACCGGTGCACCTGAACGAAGGATCAGTTATGTCAGATGCGAATACTCCATCTGACATCTTCGGCTGAGTTCTTACCTCCTAAGCCCGATCAACGGTTGTTCCCCCACAGGGACTACTTCTCCTAAGCAAGGCAGAATTTCTATCTTGAACCAGCGATACTTTTTATCTCCCTGTAGTGGCCGAGTATCTAGTCGTGTTCATCTACTAGTCTGTATGTCGCGTCAGTTATGTCAGCATAAACATACATACATCATGCATTATTGATTTACATTCATATTCATATTGCATCACTATCACTCTGGTCAATCTTGTCCCCAAGTGATAAAAGTCCTCTCAATCGAGTTGTCAGTCCTTTCCTCGTCAGGAAGTGAATCATCTAAACAATCTCGCCTCCAGTTTATTTCTGGATACAAGTTGGTCCCTTGACCACTTTGATAACTTGAACCTCTGGAAAACCAGAGAAACTTTTGGCAAATGTCACTCTTCGCCATTGAAGATGATATCTTCGCTTTCCCGGATTAAGGAAAATCCCCAGAGAAAGCCTCTTAATCAGAGATTCGACAATACAGCAGTTTTTCTCCGAAAAATATGCTAACGAAAAGGTCATCAACACCTCAAAATTGGATCACATCATATGGCGTTTCTCCAAGAAGATCTCCGAGAAAGTATGATGTAATATCCCCAAGCTGGAAGCAGTTTCTCGATAGACTCGTTTTCCCCATATAGAGTCGACAAATGGCGTCTCCAATAGAGAAGTTTGTACACCTCTACAACTCAGACGACTGGGTTCCCCAGCAACTCTGACATCAAAAAATTTTCTGTCAAATGGTATCTCCCCAGGAAAATTCGGCGAGAAGTTTGAGGAAAACCGCTACGAATAGCGTCCCTTGTCAATAAAGTTTATTGAAAAAAGAAACTAAGATCAGTTCCTTGGTAGGAAACCAGGATCGAGGGGAAGTTTATATCAGAAACTTAGACCAGTTACTTGGTAGGAAACCAGGATCGAGGGGAAGTTTATATCAGAAACTAAGACCAGTTCCTTGGTAGGAAACCAGGATCAAGGGGAAGTTTAGTTCGGAAACTGAGACCAGTTCCTTGGATGAAGACCAGGATCGAGGGGAAGTTTTTACCTTTGCTAAGCATCATTGCATAGTAAAAGAAGATGAATGCGTAAGCTACCATTCATGACCACCATCAAAATTTCGGGTATTCTGATATTTAATCATCTTGCACCCCGAATGCCCGAATACCTTCACCATTCACACCTTCGGGTCCAAGAAGATTAAATAGGGGCATCTGTCATACCCCAAATTTTCACCACTAAGATTTCCCATCATTGTGCAAATCATCATCACAATATGGATGAACCATCAGTCTCCCCAAAGATGGGCGAGCACTCACTACAAACAATAATTAGGGTTTCAAGCCCTCTTTGAGCCTTAGACAAAGGATCAATCAAGGAATGACATGATCTTTAACTTGTATAACCTCTCAAATATCCACCATGGATCAAGAGGACTGCCACATCAAGAACCAAGCACAATGTTGCAGCATTCCAGGTGGATTAAGCCTTAAGATCGCCAGTGTCACCAAATTAGGGTTTGGTCGACCAGGGCCTCCAGATGGAAATTTTCCTCTGGGAATGAGCCAATGCTTCAAATAATAACCTAATATGCTCCAAGGGACATCATGAACCCAATCATCAAGTTAATTTAACCTCAGGGGATGCATTCACAAAAGATCAGGAATTAGGGTTTCTTGGCTTAATTCACCCCTAAGTTGACTTTTGGGACAAAACAGGAGCTAAGACCTCATGACATGTTTTCAGGGTCTCTAATAAACCACATTGATCCATTTGCAACAATGGATTGATCCAAGAAGCGTGAGTAGCAAGTTTCAAATTCATCAGAACCACAATTAGGGTTTCGCGAGAAAAGTCAATTGTGCCTTTGACTTTTGACCAGGACATGCTCCCAAACCCTAGGACATGATTCAATACACCCTATAACACCTATGAAATCAATCCATCAAATTTGATTTAGGTCAAGGACTTGATTTCATAGAGGATCGCACATTTTGGAATTCATTTGATAAAAAGTCAACTGTGCACAAAAGTCAACTTTGACTTTTTGAGATTTTTCACAATTATGATTCTTTGACCCTAAAATGATGTTATTGTGTGATTTGAATCATCATTCATCAAGAAAAATCAAGAAAAGTGGGATAACTTGAAAAAGGGGTAACCATAAAAACTTAGAAATTTTTCTAAGTTATGGAACAAAGTGGCTAGGGTACCAACTTTGGAGGATCATAACTCCTAAACCATAAGGCCATTTTTCCCCATCCAAAGCTGGATTTGTAGCTCTCATGGAACTCTACAAAAGCTTCAAACATAACTCATTCTAATTCCTCACAGATTTTAAGTTATGGGATGATCAAAATCACAAAAAGTGAAAATGTCACTTTTTTCCAACACTTAGTGAAATTTTCACTAAGTCAGAATCTGCCTTCACTTTTTTCCAAATGTAGGGGTATTTTTCACTAGGATCCAAAAAGTATCAAAACCAACTATGATCAAACAGTTGTTGTATTATATGAGGGCTTTCCAAAATGGCCAAGAACCCCATCAAATACCACTTGAGCCATGAGATATGACAATGGCAACATGCCTTGCTGAAAACTGTCAAAGCAAGGCAGATTTGTGCATTTTGCTTAATTTGCCAAATTTGTGCAAATGACAAACACACTTATCCATCTGAACACCTCAAGGGGAGACCAAGGAGGAACCAACTCTGATCCCAAGCCTCCTAAGTCCTTGGAACTAAAAATAGCATGCCAAACCTAGAAACCCCTAAAGAGGGGACAAGACTCCAATTTTGTTTTGGAGCATTCAATGGATGCACCAAGGTGGCATGGACTGAGCCATTTCCAACTGAATTCAGTCAAGACTTATCCAAGACCAAGGGAACCAGCAGCCTGTGCCCTAACCTCTAGTCAATGGCTAGAGGAGACTTGGATTCTCATTGATCAACATTGGCCAAACCTATGCAGCAGTTGCCATTCACTATTCCTTACAAAACAAACTTGCTCTACTATAAATAGAGCTCATTTGTGATCAGTTTGAGTACACCAAAGCCATCAAACAAATGCTTTCCTCAAAATCTCCTTCTTCACTCCAAAATTGCCTTCCAAAGCAAGTCACTATCGGGTTTTGAGTTTGAGAGCTATTCCAACCAAACCAATCACACACACACACACACCTCATAAACATCATATAGAAGTGATCCAAACACTCACACAACATCTGGAACACCAAAATCACAAAATCACTAGCCAATTGCTCAAGTTCTTGATAGATTTGTAGTTGGGCTACCACCTCAAGTTCTAAATCATTTCCATTCATTCCAAGCATCCAGACACACTCCATAGCACCTAGGGAAGCTGTCCATATCCTTGGAACCAAGCTGTAACACCTCTAACACAAAACACGATCACCAGCTGCAGGAGGTAAGCATGAGCTCTTCTAACTCTATGATCCATGCATTTTTTGCTGCACAATAATTTGGCCATATGTTCATAATTATGCATAAAGTGTTTTCCCTCAATCAATTGCTTTGCTTGAAACGTGTATGGAATTTCTGAACCTTCATGCAAGTTTTAGGGTTCTTGAGGTTTCTCTTTGATTTCTTATTCCATGTTTAAAATAAATGAAATTAAAGACCATAGACATGATCGTGAGGTGAAAACGAGCAAATTGATATGTAGATTGCATAATATAATCAAGTATTCAGTGAGATTGGATAGAAAACGCAAATCTGCAGAAACAGAGGGTGGCGCGTGTTCTTGTCATATTCTTGGCGCCATTTTTGAACATTTGAATTTTTGAATTTTTGTGATTTTATTTAATTGATTCAAAAATTAATTTCTCTCTGATTTTTAATGATTTTGAGTTGATTCTTTTTTTAATAATTCACAAAAATGTTAAAATATTTTATTTTACCAAAATATCCCAAAAATATTACTTATTTCATATATTTGATATTTTTGCAAAGAATTAATGTTTTATTTGTTTTTAACATTTGAAATATTTTTTTCTCCCTTGATTTTCCAAACTTAATTGATTTCCAATTATTTTTTGGGTATAAACATGATTTGTCAAACATTAATCCAATACCACAATTTGTTTTTCACACATGCTTAACAATTTTGATCATTTTAATTGAATTTTTATTCAATTAAAATATATTTTGAAAACAAATTAGGGTTTTGATCAATTCAACCCTCATCAAATCTTTTTTCAAACACTTTGGGCCTCTTGGTAGAGTGTAAGACCTAACCCTTTGTAAATACAAAATAATTTGGGCCTCAGTATGTTGTATAAGTCCCGACACCGTCAAAAGGTTCGACACGATCGTCGCCTTTTTCACAAAAATCTTTGGGCTTCTCCTTGAATTATAAGACCCATCTTTAAACACTTTGGGCCTCTAATAGAGTGTAAGTCCCAACCCTTTTTGTACATAAACCTTTTTGGGCCTCACTTATTGTATAAGTCCCTCTGTACATTTTTAAAACAACGGCGCGATCGTCTTTCCCAAACAAAAAACCATTTTGGGTCTCTCCTTGAGCTGTAAGCCTCACCACTTATACAAAAATAAATCATTGGACCTCTATTGGAGTGTAAGACCCAACCCCTTTTTTAACCAAAACTTTTTGGGCCTCAATGCATTGTATAAGACCCAGTACGTTAAAGAAATCTCTGCGCGATCGCCAATTCAAAAACAAATCATCTGGGCCTACCCTCGTGTTATAAGCCCCATTCTTTTTCTTTAAACACCTTTGGGCCTCTTGAGAGAGTGTAAGACCCATCCCTTTGTACCGAAAACCTTTTTGGGCCTCAGTCACTTGTATAAGTCCCTGTACAAAACAACAGTGCAATCACTGATAAAACCTTGGGCCTCTCCTTGAGCTGTAAGCCCCAACAACCTTTTCAAAGCACTTTCTCCTTTGATTTTGAATATTGTTATCAAAGCTTTATTTGTTGAACAAACTAACAAAATAGCATGGAAGTTCTACAACCGAGTAAGTGTTTACCCGCTTTCTTTATCCGCTTTCATATATATATAACTGTATTGTGGGGCTGCTCACTGTAAGTCTTCTTTCATAAACTTTTATATACTTGGCATATATCCACTGTGTAATACTAGTATAATTATTTAGAGTTTTCCCCGGCAACTACGTCTTGCACTAGGTAAAGCCCTGTTGGTCACTCTTAAATACAAATAAAACTAGATCCCCATAGGATTACCAGACACGGTCTTCCCTCCTCTTGGGGTTAAACAATATGGAGACGTGAAAGGCGGCATTCTCGGTGAACCCTTTCTCAGACTGTCACCCTTAGACATTGTCAAAGAGACTATACTCCCCTGAGATGATCTTTTCTCCGTGAATGGCATCTCTTGAGTTTCTTCCAAATTCTCAGACTTTCCTGGCTTGATCTATTCTCGGTGAATGGCCTGTCTTGAACTTCTTGGGGGTTTGGGGACCCACAGGCTTCTTAAAAGCATCCCCGCCTCCTCTTAGGCGTTGTACAAGGACCCTTCGGCTTCTTAAAAGCTCTCATGCCTTCTCTTGGGCTTAGTATAAGGACCCAGAGACCTCTACAGGTATAGGAACAGAACCTAGTCACCAATTTGCTAGAGCTGTCTTTCTGAGTCAAGTGTCAGACCAGTTAACGGGTTGACCTTCATCCCTTAATACACCCGCCTTCTCTTGGACATCATACAAAGATCATTCACTACCTGAGAATCAATTTCTCAAAACACCAGTAGACTTGGACAATCCCAATACCCTTTGGATTTCCCATTTCCTTAAAGAACAGGAAATAACTCTGATCCTCTGATCAGTAACAAAACACAATTACCTTCAATCTTTATAAAGAACTGATTTTCTCTTTTATCCAACATATGAGACCTGTCACTAAACTGAAACAGTCACCAGCACGATAGCCTCCTCTTGGGCTTTGTATAATGATTCTCCCCGGTGGAGCTAACCTTTTCAGACTCTCTTGCTGAGTCACCCACTCCCATCCTCCATCTCGGGCTTCGTACGAGATACAAATCACTCTCTTGTTGAGTATAAAAGACTCTCTTGTTGGGTCAAACCTTTTTAGCCTCTCTCTCGGGCTTCGTACGAGACACATAAAATCACTCTCTTGTTGAGTATAAAAGGCTCTCATGTTGAGTCACTTCCCTCTCAGCCTCCATCTCGGGCTTCATACGAGATAAAAAATACTCTCTTGTTGAGTATAAAAGACTCTCTTGTTGAGTATAAAAGACTCTCTTGTTGAGTCAAACCTTTTTAGCCTCCGTCTTGGGCTTTGTACAAGACACATATAAAAGCACTCTCTTGTTGAGTCAACCCCTTTTAGCCTCTCTCTCGGGCTTCGTACAAGACACATAAAAACACCCTCTTGTTGGTCAATATCCTCCTCTTAGGCTTTGTATAAGGAAACTCCGGTTGAGTCAATCAGCCATTTAGCATCAAAATCTATGCCTTGCTCATAGTATACAAACATCAATAACTCCTTTTCCCCCATCTAATTGCTGTAAGCGACAAGCCTCTGGATTATTCACATCCACGCCACTGTCCTTCATTTAGCATGAGAAATTCCAAAGGAAAGATGGCATTGCTCTAAACTGAGTTAAAGTCTTCTCCTTCAGGTTAAAATCCCCTATAAAGGAAATTATGGCATTGCTGGGTTCACACATCCCAGTTAAAGTAATTCTCCTTTATAATCAGTCACCCAACAGTTGTGATAAACAAACAAAATATCCCATTTTAGAGATGACAAATTCTCTCTAAAGTCAAACCCCTTTAGCTTCACATCTTGGGCTTCGAACAAGATACAAATAGACCCTTCAGCTTCACATCTTGGGCTTTGAACAAGATACAAACCACATTTAGCTTCACGTCTTGGGCTTTGAACAAGACACCAAAACAACCTTTTTTTCCTCCCATAGAATAGGAGGAACTACGATCGCTCTGATTTCCCTGTTTCGTTAAACGGGAATACGTAGGCATAATATTGGAAAAAATCTTAGCGAGTATACTAATCAAAAACCCAAAATCCTGTACTTTCATACATCAATCAAAAAGCATCAGTCCTAACATCCTACCAATAGCCCAGACACTTTTTTTTAACAAAATAACCTAAGAGAGACCCACAATCTTTATAGCATCTGTAAACCAACAGTCATCTGTTCAAACTCAGTATGCAAGCAGGGTTAATTGGAGACATCTATTTCCCTTCCTTCATCAGCTTCAATAGGATAAAAAATGAATCGAACTGTAGTACCTGTAGCGAGTGATTTTTGGATGTGGTTGCGAAGAACGATCACTCCAGTACTACAGTTCGATTCATTTTTTATCCTATTAAAGCTGATGAAGGAAGGGAAATAGATGTCTCCTATTAACCCTGCTTGCATACTGAGATTAAATAGTCAAAACTGTTGGTTTACAGATGCTACAAAGATTCGGGGTTTGTCCTAGGTTTATTTTGTTGACGAGGGGTGCTTTAGGCTATCGGTTAGGATGTTAGGACGGATATATATGAAAGTATGGGATTTTGGGTTTTTGTTTAGTGTGTTCGCTAAGATTTTTCTTTCAATCTTATGCCTACGTATTCCCGTTTACCGAAACAGGGAAATCAGAGCGTTCGTAGTTCCTCCTATTCTATGGGAGGAAATGATTGTTTTGGTGTCTTGTTCAAAGCCCAAGACGTGAAACGAAAGGTGGTTTTATCTTGTTCAAAGCCCAAGATGTGAAGCTGAAGGGTTTATTTGTATCTTGTTTAAAGCCCAAGATGTGAAGCTAAAAGTGTTGACCTTAGAGAGAATTTGTCATCTCTAAAGTGGGGTTTGTCTGTTACGACTGTTTATAAAGGAGAATCACTTTAACCGGGATTTTGAATCCGGCAATGCCATAATTTCCTTTATAGGGGATTTTAACCTGAAGGAGAAGACTTTAACTCAGTTTAGAGCAATGCCATCTTTCCTTAGGAATTTCTCATACTAAAAGAGGGACATTGGCATGGATGTAGATGATCCAGAGGCTTGCCGCTTACAGCAGTTAGATGGAGGGGAAGGAATTATTGATGTTTGTGTACTGTGAACGAGGCACAACTTTGATGCTAAAAGGTTAATTGGATCAACCAGTGGTTTTCTTATACAAAGCCTAAGAGAAGGCTATTATGTGTCTCGTACAAAGCCCAAGAGAGAGGCTAAAAGGTTTTGACTCAACAAGGGAATCTTTTGGTATCTCGTATAAAGCCCGAGATGGAGGCTATTTGACTCAACAAGAGAGTTTTTTGTATCTCGTACGAAGCCCGAGATGGAGGCGAAATGATGATTGAATCAACGAGGGAGTCTCTTATGTGTCTCGTACAAAGCCCGAGAAAGAGGCTACACGTTGTTTGACCCCGCTGGGGAGAATCATTGTACAAAGCCCAAGAGAGAGGCTAACTTTACGGGAGAAGGATCTTTATACAAAGCCTAAGAGGAGGCTGTGGCGACTGTTCAGTTAAGTGCAGGTCCAGTAGAGAGAAAATCAGTTCTTATATGAGCAATGCTGTACTCGAGGATTTGATTCGAGGATCCGGGTTATTCATGATCTTTAAGGAAGTGGGAAATCCGAAGGGTATTGAGACTGTCCGAGTCTATGGGTTTTCTTCCTATTTAACGAAGGGGTCACTTGAGAATATCTTTGAGACTCAAGGAGATTAGACTGTCCAAGTCTAGAGTGTCATCTTTTGTACTGTGCTTTGAGAAACAGTAGTAGACTCTATGAAAGGTCTGTTCTATGCAGATGACTAATTTCAGTTCCTATACCTCTAGGAGGTCGACGGGACAATTTGTATGAAGCCCAAGAGGAGGCTGGAAACTTTTAAGAAGCTGACGAGTCCTTGTACGATGCCCAAGAGGAGGCTATCATTCCCGGAGGAAGAGATCATTATACGAAGCCTAAGAGGAGGCTGTGAATACTTCTAAGAAGCCGACGGGTCCTTGTACTAATCCCAAGAGGAGGCACGGTTGCTTTTAGGAAGCCTGTGGGTCCTTGTACGATGCCCAAGAGGAGGCCGATGCTTTTAAGAAGCCCGTGGGTCCCCAAACCCCTAGAAATTCAAGGCAAGCTATTCACAAGGAATAGATCAAGTCAGGAAAGTTCGAGAATTTTGAAGAAACTCAAAGATGCCATTCACGGAGAATACATTCATCTCTGGGAATAGAGTTTCTTGATAATTCCTAATGAGGACAGCCGAAGAGAAGACTGTATCTGGTGATCCTATTAGGGATATAGTTGTCTATTTCTACGAATAAACGAAACGGCGTCACCTAGTTCTGGACGTAGTGGTCGGGAAAACTCTAAATATCTATACTTTTATTACACAGTTTATATGAGTTTATGAAAGAAGACTTACAGTGAAACAGCCCCACAATACAGTTATATGTATATGAAAGCGGTAAATGAAAGTGTATAAACACTTACTCGGTTGTAGAGCTTCCATGCTGTTTGGTTAGTTGTTCAACAAAGAAAGATTGAAAACAACAGTATATTCAAAATCAAAGGAGAAAGTGTTTTTGAAAAAGAAAGATTTGGGGCTTACAGCTCAAGGAGAGGCCCAGGGTTTTATCAGTGAGCGCACTGTTTGAATTTGTACAGAGGGACTTATACAAGTGACTGTGGCCCAAAAATTGTTTTCTATATAAAGGGATGGGTCTTACACTCTCTCAAGAGACCCAAAAAGTTAAAAGAAAAAGAGTGGGGCTTATAACACGAGGGTAGGCCCAGATGATTTTTCCGTTTGAAATGGCGATCGCGCCGAGGTTTTCTTTTAACGCAGAGGGGCTTATACAATATCTGAGGCCCAAAATGATTTTGGTTAAAAGGGGGTTGGGTCTTACACTCTATTAGAGGCCCAAAAAGTTTTAAATGGGTCTTATAGCTCGAGGAGAGGCCCAAAAGGTTATTTTTCAAAAGGCGACGATCGCGCCGTTTGTTTTTGACGGTATCGGGACTTACACAATACACTGAGGCCCAAAAATGGTTTGGTCAAAAAAGGATTGGGTCTTACACTCAATTAGAGGCCCATGAGTGGTTGACAATGATTTGTTTGAGTGAAAATCAAAGAAACCCTAATTTTATTCTTTAAAAGTAAATATTTAAAGAAAATCAATGAAAAATACCAAATAGGTTTGAATAAACCACTTGTGATTTTTGTTTAAGGTTTGAAAAATGAGGTATAAATCACAAGAGATATTAAAACTCATTTGGTCTTGATTTTTCAAGATGAATATTCATTTTAAAATGTTTAAAAACAAATAAAAGTGAATTTATTCACAAAAATACTAATTATATTAAATAAATAATATAAATTCAATTTTTTTGTGGAATAAAATATTTCAACATTTTTGTGATTTTTTGCAAAAAGAACCAATAAAAAATAATTAAAATTGAAAGAGTTATTAATTTTCCAATTAATTAATAAACCATGAAAATATTGGAAAAAATGGCAAAATGTGAAAAAACACAAAATGGCATGGGTGGGGTTTGAATCCAAGACCTCAAGGTTACAAGGCATGTGCCTTACCACTGGGGTGGTGATACATCCATTGTTTGAAACAAAACAACAAATATACAAGGCATGTCTTGGTTTTAGGCCTGGCCCAAGGCAAGTTTTGGCTCAGAAACGTGAAGGTCATAACTTTCTCAATTCTTAATGGTTTGAGACAAAATTTGTATGCATCTGGACCAGAATTTCATAAGGAATCCAATGGTGGTGGTAGTTTTTTCAGATCACACTCCCTCCTCAAAACCCGATAGTGGTTTTAAAAATGACCTATAAATGCATTTTCTATGCTACAACTTGGTACAAGCATGGATTACATGGTGAATTAGCTCAAACACAACATATACAACATGTATGAGATGTTTATGATCAATGGACTTCAAAGCATTGCATGTTTGAAAGATTCCAAGTTGTGAGGCTTACCTCTTTTTTGAGATTTTGTAGCTTTTGTGCAATCTGTCAAACCTCTTGTTCCAGAAATGATTTGATGCTTTAGACACACTCAAATGATCCCTTAGAAGCTTTTAGGATGATTGGAATTGACTGGTACCTGTAAAAACACAAACAGTCCCTTTCTTGCAAAAAGGGTTAAAAGTGACCAAAATAGCAACTCTCTCAAATGGTGTTCCAGATGAGGGGAACCATTTGGGATAGTTCAAGGATGATATTTGGAGTGTGTTTGAGGTTTTATCTGGTTTGGAAAGTGACTAAATCAAGACATGGCTTGAAAAATGCAAACAAAGCCTATTTTGAGGTTTTGAGAGGTGACTTTGTGATTTTGTGATTACAGATTACTTGTGATAGTTTGTACAGCTTACATATGATATATATGAGGTGTGTGTGTGATTGATTGTGATGAAAAAGCTCTCGAGCTCAAAAACTCAAAGTTGCCTTACTAAAGAAGGCATTTTTGCCAAGAGAAAGAGGTTTTGAGGAAAACATCTGTTTGATGGATTTGGTGTACTCAAACTGATCACAATTAAGCTCTATTTATAGTAGAGCAAGTTTGTTTTGGGATCCACAGTGAATGGCAACTGCAGTAGGTATTTGTTCAATGTTGGCCAATGGAAATCCAAGTCTCCTCTAGCCATTGACTAGAGGTTAGGGCACAGGGCTGTGGTTCCCTTGGTCTTGGATAAGTCTTGACTGAATTCAGTTGCAAATGGCTCAGTCCATGCCACCTTGATGCTTCCATTGAATGCTCCAATCCAAAATTGGAGTCTTGTCCCTATTTTGGCCATTCTAGGTTCAACATGCTATTTCTTGTTCCAAAGACTTTGGAGGCTTGGCTCAGTGGTTGTCCCCTTTAGATTCAATCCTCAGAGGTGTCCAAGTGGATAGGAGCATTTGGATTTGGCTGATTTTGGCAAATCGAGCAAAAATGCAAATTCTGCCTTACCTTGGCAGATTTCAGCAAGGCAACTTTCCAATGTCATATCTCATGACTCAAATTGAATTTGGTAATGTTCTTGGTCATTTTGGAAAGCCCTTACATGATACAACAACTGTTTGAACATATTTGGTTTTGATCTCTTTTGAATCCAAGTGAAAAATCCCCTACTTTTGGCAAAAAGTAGGGTAAAAATCATACATTAAAATCATTTTAGGGTTAAAAATCTATTTTGGTGAAAAATCTCAAAAAGTCAAAGTTGACTTTTGTGCACAGTTGACTTTTTATCAGATGAATTCCAAACTGTGCAATTCTTCAGGAAATCATGTCCTTGACCTAAATCAAACTTGATGGACATGTTCCATGGGTGTCATAGGGTATATTTATGTATGTCATAGGGCTTGGGAGCATGTCCTGGTCAAAAGTCAAAGTTACAGTTGACTTTTTCCATAAAACCCTAACTGTGGTGCAGATGAAATTGAGACTTGTTGCTCAAGCTTCTTGGATTAATCCATTGTTGCAAATGGATCAATATAGTTCATTAGAGACCCTCAAACCCTCTCTTGAGGTCTTGGCTCATGATTTGCCCTAAAAGTCAACTTAGGGGTGAATTAGGTCAAGAAACCCTAGTTCCTGATTTTTTATGAATGCATCCCCTGAGGCAAAATTGACTTGATGATTGGGTCCATGAGGTTCCATGGAGTATATTAGGTTGTGTTTTGGATCATTGGCTTGTGCCCAGATGAAAATTTTCCATCTGGAGGCCCTGGTCGACCAAAACCCTAATTTGGTGACACTGTCGATCTTGAGACTTGATCCACCTAGAAGGGAGCAGCCTTGTGCTTGATCCTTGAAGTGGGAGTCCTTTTGATCCATTATGGATGTTTGAGAGGTTAGACAAGTTGAAGATCATGTCATTCCTTGATTGATCCTTTGTCTAAGCACTCAGAGAGGGCTTGAAACCCTAATTCTTGATTGTAGTGGATGCTCACCCATCTTTGGGGAGACTGATGAAGTATGATGGCCCATCCATATTGTGATGATGATTTGCACAATGATGGGAAATCCTAGTGGTCAAAATTTGGGGTATGACAGATGCCCCTATTTAATCTTCTTGGACACGAAGGTGTGAATGACGAAGGTATTCGGGCATTCGGGGTGCAAGAGGATTAAATATCGGAATACCCAAAATTTTGATGGTGGTTATGAATGGTAGCTTACGCATTCATCTTCTTTAGCTAAGCAATGATGCTTAGAAAAGGTAAACTTCCCCTCGATCCTGGTCTTCAGCCAAGGAACTGGTCTCAGTTTCTAAAATAAACTTCCCCTCGATCCTGGTTTCCTACCAAGGAACTGGTCTTAGTTTCTGATGTAAACTTCCCCTCGATCCTGGTTTCCTACCGAGGAACTGGTCTTAGTTTCTTTCGTCAATAAACTTTACTGACAAGGGACGCTATTCGTATCGGCTTTCCTTCAAACTTCTCGCCGAATTTTCCTGGGGAGATGCCATTTAAGTGGAAAAAGTTTCGATGTCAGACTCGCTGGGGAACCCAGTCGTCTGAGTTGTAGAGGTGTACAAACTTCTCTGTTGGAGATGCCATTTGTTGACTCTACTTAGGGAATGTGAGTCCCTTGAGAGACTGCATTCGCTTAGGGTCTTTACATCATATTTTTTCTCGGAGATCTTCTCGGAGAAATGCCATATGATGTGATCCAATTTTGAGGTGCCGATGACCTTTTCATCAGTGGGTTTTTCGGAGAAAAACTGCCGTACTGCCGAATCTCCGATTTAGGAGGCTTTCTCTCGGGATTTTCTTTAATCCGGGAAAACAAGGATATCATCTTTAACGGTGAAGAGTGATGTTAACTGAGGGCTCTCTGGTCTTTCAGAGGTTCAAGTTATCAAAGTGGTCGAGGACCCAACTTCAATCTAGAAATAAAACTGGAGGAGAGAGAATGTTCAGACGTAACACTTCCTGATGAGGAAAGGGTTGACAACTCGATTGAGAGGACTTTTATCACTAGGGGACAAGGCCGACTAGAGTGATAGCGATGCAATATGAAATGTGAATGCAAATCAATAATGCAATGATGCATGTATGTTTATGCTGACAAAACTGATGCGACATACAAACTGACAGGCGAACACGACTAGATACTCGGTCATCGCGGGGCGAAGAAGTACCGTTGGTTCAGAATAGCAATTTCGCCTTGCTTAGGAGAGATAGTCCCTGTTGGGAGCTAAGTTGGTCAGGCTTAGGAGATGAGAACTCGGTCGAGGCGTGTCAGACGAAACAAGGTCTCTGACACAGTTGATCCCTTCATTCAGGCGTACTGGGTTAGAAGGAGTACTTTGATTCTGCACTTTGAGGTTCAATTACTTCTGGAGAAGCGATCGATGTTCTTCTGATGTTCAACTGTCAAAAGAAATTGCCGTCTTTAATTTAAAAGCAGAAAAAGTTTTAACAAGTAAATTCATTTTTGTTTTATTTCAAGAATCTCTAACAACGTCATTCTGTCAAGCTAAAACAAATAAGAATTACAAACAAAAGCACAAGGGCTCAAATTTTATTGATAAGATGGAGATCAGCCAAACGCGTGATTCCAAAGAGTATTTACAAAGTTAGAAAATGGTAATTTACAGGGAAAAAGGCTACGTTGAAACATAACGACCACTATCCTTCTACCAACTTTGAATTCGGGACATCCTGAGCTTCTGTCGAAGATGACCTTGACTGGAGTTTTCTGGAGGATGATGTAACTGCTGTTGCTGAGGGACTTGCCTCTGTTGAACATAGTTACTTGCCATTATCCATAATTTTTGCCTGGATTGTACTGTGACGTTTCCAATCCACCGGGATGATTTTTTTTCTTTTTATGTCTCTAACTTTTGCCTGGACCGCCCTTTCGGGTTCTCAATCCACCAAGACGTTTTTTTTTTTTTAAGTTTAGGCGAAGTATTTCTTGACTACATCAACATTCGTGGGGTAGGAAAATTCCTCTCCGTCCATGGTTGCAAGTCTCAAGGCGCCGCCTGAGAAAGCTTTCGTGACCACATAGGGGCCATCATAATTCGGAGTCCATTTACCTCGCGAATCAGTGAGAAATGACTGGATCTTCTTGAGCACGAGGTCTCCTTTTCTGAAAATACGAGGTCGGACCTTTTTGTCAAACGCCCTCTTCATTTTCTGTTGATACAATTGAACATGGCATAGTGCCGTGATTCGCTTCTCCTCGATCAGATTCAATTCATCGTGTCGGCTTTGACACCATTCAGCTTCGGTGAGCTTAGCTTCCATCAATACTCGGATTGACGGGATCTCTACTTCTATGGGGAGCACTGCTTCCATGCCATACACTAGAGAGAAAGGGGTTGCCCCTGTTGAAGTGCGGACAGATGTGCGATAACTGTGAAGAGCAAAGGGTAGCATTTCGTGCCAATCTTTGTAGGTTACAACCATCTTTTGAACGATCTTCTTGATGTTCTTATTAATCGCTTCTACCGCTCCGTTCATATTGGGTCGGTAGGGAGATGAGTTATGGTGTTCGATCTTGAACTCAGCGCACAACTCCTTCATCATCTTGTTGTTCAAGTTAGATCCATTATCAGTAATGATCTGGCTCGGAACACCATAACGGCAGATGATATTGTTTTTGATAAATCAGACCACCACTTGTCGGGTTACATTAGCGTACGACGCTGCTTCTACCCACTTGGTGAAATAGTCAATGGCTACCAGGATGAACCGATGTTCGTTTGAAGCCTTAGGTTCGGTCAAGCCAATCATGTCGATTCCCCATATGGAAAATGGCCATGGGGAAGAGAGAACTTTGAGATGTGATGGCGGTACATGAATTTTGTCGGAGTATATCTGACACTTGTGACACCTTCTCATGTACTTGTAGCAGTCGGATTCCATGGTCAACCAATAGTACCCTGCTCTCAGAATTTTTCTCGCCATTGTATGTCCGTTGGCATGAGTGCCAAAGGATCCTTCATGAATTTCTTTCATAAGCATGTCTGCTTCTGGTCTGTCTACGCATCGGAGCAAGACCATGTCAAAATTTCTCTTATAGAGAGTGTCACCGCTCAGGAAGAAGCTTCCAGCCAATCTTCTGAGGGTTTTTCTGTCTTTTCTGAGTGCCCCAGATGGGTACTCTTGTTTTTGAAGGAAGCATTTGATATCGTGATACCAAGGTTTATCGTCTATGACTGCTTCAATCGTGAAGATGTAAGCGGGCCTTTCAAGGCGCATTATGTCGATCTTAGGTATGTCATTCCATTGACCTACACTAATCATGGAAGAGATGGTGGCTAATGCATCAGCCATGTGATTCTCCTCACGAGGGATGTGATGAAACTCGACTCTATTAAAGAAGGGTAACAACCTTCTTGCATAGTCTTTGTAAGGAATCAGTCCTGATTGGTATGTGTTCCAATCTCCTTTTATATGATTGATAACCAGAGCTGAGTCGCCATATACGTCCAAGTTTTTGATCCTTAAATCAATTTCTTCCTCGAGACCCATAATACAAGCTTCGTATTCGGCCTCGTTATTCGTACATTTGAACGTAAGTCTGGCGGTGAAAGGAATGTGGGTACCCTGAGGGGTAACAATGATTGCCCCAATTCTGTTTCCATAATGATTAACTGCTTCGTCAAAGATTAGTCCCCATTGGGAACCTGGTTCTGGCCCTTCACTGGGTAACGGTTCATCGCAATATTTTATTTTCAGATACATGACATCTTCGTCTGGGAAGTCAAACCCGATTGATTCCTGATCGTCAATCGGTTGATGAGCAAAATGATAGGCTAAAATACTTCCTTTAACGGCTTTCTGAACGTGGTACTCTATGTCATATTCTGATAACAACATCTGCCAACGGGCAATTCTTCCCGTGAGAGCAGGCTTTTCGAAGACGTACTTGATTGGATCCATTTCTGAGATTAACCAAGTAGTATGACAAATCATGTATTGGCGAAGATGTTTGGCTACCCAAGCCAAAGCACAGCAAGTTTTCTCAAGCATCGTGTACCGAGTTTCGCAGTCGGTGAATTTCTTGCTCAAATAGTAGATGGCAGACTCTTTCCGTTTGGTTTCGTCTTGTTGGCCAAGTACACATCCCATTGAGTCCTCTAGAACTGTGAGGTAAATGATCAGTGGTCTTCCTTCCACTGGAGGTGATAGAATCGGAGGATTCAACAGATATTCCTTGATACTGTCGAAGGCGGTTTGACAATCTTCTGTCCAAACACAATCCTGGTTCTTTTTGAGTAACTTGAAAATCGGCGCACATGTCGCGGTCATAAGGAATATGAATCTGGAGATGTAGTTCAAACGTCCCAGGAATCCTCTGACTTGTTTTTTAGTTTTCGGAGAAGGCATTTCTTGAATGGCCTTGACCTTGTCAGGATCAACCTCAATTCCTTTCTGGCTGACGATGAACCCTAGTAGTTTCCCTGAACGGACACCGAAGGTGCACTTGTTAGGATTCAAGCGGAGCTTGAATTTTCTTAAACGTTCGAACAATTTTGACAGATGTTCAACGTGCTCATTCTCTGTTTTAGATTTTGCAATTATATCATCGACATACACTTCGATTTCTTTGCGTATCATGTCATGAAAAAGAGTAGTCATGGCCCTTTGATAGGTTGCCCCGACATTCTTCAAACCGAACGGAATTACCTTGTAACAAAAGGTACCCCATGGGGTAATGAACGAAGTTTTCTCCATGTCTTTCGGCGCCATTTTGATCTGATTATAGCCCGAGAATCCATCCATGAAGGAGAACACTTTGAATTTTGCTGTACTGTCTACCAGCATGTCAATGTGTGGTAAAGGAAAGTCGTCCTTTGGACTAGCCTTGTTCAAGTCTCGGTAGTCGACACACATTCTGACCTTTCCGTCCTTTTTGGGAATGGGTACGATGTTGGCTAACCATTGAGGATATTCAGATGTGGCGAGGAAACCCGCGTCAATCTGTTTTTGCACCTCCTCTTTGATTTTGATGGCCATGTCTGGGTGAGTGCGTCTCAACCTTTGCTTTACTGGCGGACATTCCGATCTCAATGGTAAGTGATGTTCCACGATGCTGGTATCCAACTCTGGCATATCCTGATAGGACCAAGCGAATACATCGGGAAATTCTTTGAGAAGCTTTATCAATCTCTCTTTGGCAGTTGGACTGAGCAGTGCCCCAATCCTGATTTCTTTTCTCTCTTTTTCTGAACCCAAGTTTACCATTTCCAACGGCTCTTCGTGAGGTTCAATAGACCTTTCCTCTTGTCTGAGTAGTCGAGAGATCTCTTATGGAATTTCGTCGTCATTTTCTTCTTCAGCCTCGAATACCGGGAACTCAAAGTTGGGAGAAGGCATCAGATCGTATGTTTCAACGGGGTTTAAAACAAGCAATCTGCATGACGTGATGATTCGTGTTTAGAAGAGATAGAGAAAATACAGGTGTGTGCAGTGTATTTATTTTACTGCTTATTTTTATTTGAATTGTTTTTTAGGATTACCATTTTCTGAAACTGGTCGACCAAAACCCTAATTTGGTGACACTGTCGATCTTGAGACTTAAATCACCTAGAAGGGAGCAACCTTGTGCTTGATCCTTGAAGTGGGAGTCCTTTTGATCCATTGTGGATGTTTGAGAGGTTAGACAAGTTGAAGATCATGTCATTCCTTGATTGATCCTTTGTCTAAGCACTCAGAGAGGGCTTGAAACCCTAATTCTTGATTGTAGTGGATGCTCACCCATCTTTGGGGAGACTGATGAAGTATGATGGCCCATCCATATTGTGATGATGATTTGCACAATGATGGGAAATCCTAGTGGTCAAAATTTGGGGTATGACAGTACCCCAAAGCAATAGTGCTTCGCAACCACGCAAAAACTCACGCTACACAACCCCCGAACCTTAGATCTCTTAGGTTTTTTCGATCTTTAACCTTTCCTTTGGATAAATAAAAGACCGGTGGTGAACTTCAAGATTTGAGATTCAAGTTAACATAATAGCTTGATATCCGATTCTCACCACGACAGGAGGATTACCTTTTTTTGCTGGATGAGAGTTTATTTCTCTCTGTGGTTATCTGGAGTTCTTATTGATCAAGCTGGTGGCATAGTGTTGTTTGAAGATCTTCAGTTGGATTACTATGCAGATAGTAAGTTTAGTGGTGGAGCATATCAAGAACCATGTTGGTTGGTGTCTGTGATATGCGAAGAATGTCCTAACTGATGTTAGAACATCTTCTGGGTTGGTTATCCTTGGAGTAGGATTCTAAGTTCTAAGTGTGGAACTTGACACTCACATCTTGTCTAAGAGGTATTTATCTTGTCATACGGGAGAACAACGGGTAAAGGACTGTCTTGGAAGTCTGATGTGAATGTGGCATGCTAGAAGTGGATCAGTTTGGTGCTTGTGGAGCAAATGGGCTAAGGATTTCTGGAGCATGTGTTTGATGCCCTTCAAGTGTGAAGAACATCTGGGCGAGCTAGCAAACTAAGGGGCTTTGTATGTCTCTTTGAGGAATGTGAAGCGTTCAGATTCAATTGGGTTGTATCTCAGGGAACAAAGAGATCTATACATGAGAATTCAGGAGAAATTCGTGTGGTGTATGGAAACGTAGGATTTTCACCCGTTTCGCTAGCTTTTGAGATTCTCGTCGAAGGATTTTCACAAAGTCCCCATAGACGAACCAGTCAAAAAACGTAGGGCTAAAAACCACACCGAAGTCAGCCGTTGGCAGTCGAGGGAACCTTCGGAGATATAAATTAAAACCTACTTCATACCTTTAATCAGGTTTAACATAATAATGTATTTTTAAATCTGGGAGTTTTTGTATAAACTTTTCTTTTAAAGTAACTACTACTTCACGTATGGTTCGACTAAGATCATCAGGACGATAGGTAGTTTCAAAGTATTTTTGAAATCTTTGAATTTCCTTGATGTGAGTCGAGGTACCTTTCTTGGTTTTATCCTGTATCCTTAGCTAAACTAGAGCGGAATGCTCTAAGAGCAGTGCTCATGTAATCTAATTTGATGGTGTTTTCTTCAGGCTCAGTCGAAGACGTGGCCTGGGTTTCAGTTCCCTTTTGTTGTTGAGGGGGTTTTTGTTCTAGTTGCAGATTTAGGTTTTTTTCCTGCTTGCCATGGGTCTATACTTATGATAAGTTGGGAAGAAGTCCCTAAGCTTCACAAGATCACTATCAAGTTCTGGTAAAGGTCCAGGAAGAACATGTACTCTTCCAGAAATTGAAATGGGTA
This sequence comes from Lathyrus tuberosus, assembly GCA_022829125.1. NCBI lineage: Eukaryota > Viridiplantae > Streptophyta > Magnoliopsida > Fabales > Fabaceae > Lathyrus > Lathyrus tuberosus. Next base: position 3,005,440 of record JALAZF010000423.1, read on the forward strand.
TAAGTACCCGAGATTGGTAGATGCGTCTCTTTTCTTCCTCAAGGGGAGGTTCCATAATGTATTGTCGATTGCCTACCGTGTTAGGGCCGAAGATTGTGTGAACAGGGCGGAGAACTGGTTGCCTTTTAGCCTCCTTGGGAATAACGGTTGGTTGCTTGGACGCCATTGTTGGGTAAAGGTGGAGAAATTCTGAGTTTGTTGAAGATTTGCTTAAGAGAAGATGAACAGTTGTGTTGTACTTGAAAGGGAGAAGAAGATTCAGAAAGGTGAAAAAATGGAAAAAAGAAATAAAGAAGAGCATTTATAGTGGGAAAGATAAAACACTTCATTTCAGCCACTAGGGGTAGTGGTTAAGGTGGTGGGGCGCGTGTCAGTTTATTACGGTGAGGTGAGGCGGTTGCAGTTGATAGCCCATTATGTCCTAGTTAATAGGGTGTGATGATTGACTTTTAAAGTTCTCCACGTCTTAATGAGACTACTGAAAGGGCGTGGTCATGATGACCATGACGTCACAACAGTAACGGTACAGTAGCATTGAAAAAGCTTAAAAAAATGTCTTTCTCTCTTTGCAAATCGAAAATGACATTTTTGGGAGGCAATTTGTTGGCTAGAATTTCGACATTCATTAATGTTGGAAGGAAGGTGAGAGGTTTTAAGGTCATATTCTGAAGAAATACATGATCAATTCGACAACAGAAGGTATTTCGACGACAGAGAAGATTGGAAGTGGACTGTTGAAATTGAAGACTTATGCGTGAGAAGAAGCAATATATGGTTCGACAGGAGAAGATCTAGTCGAAGGAGTCTATGCATAGGAGACTTTGTGGTCTAGGATTTAGAAAGATTTTTTGCATAAATTTGAATTCGACGAGGTCCATCAAAGGAAGCGTACGACAGAGGAAATGAGGCTGGTAACCGCTCTTTGGCTTTATACGTTCGGGGGACACGTGGAAGGCTTTTAGGCGAAGAAGTGCATGTAGTGGGAACGTGGCGCATTCTGGCGAAATAACCGCTAGGAGACGGTTATTTTCGATTTTATTATAAATAGGACATTTTAGCATTTAGAATAATGTGTTCAACAATTGTACAAACTCTACATTTTTACTCCTAGTATCTGTGTGTGTGAGAAAAGAGTCTCTTTGAGAGAATGTACGTTTGAATACCTTCTTTTACAATCAAAGCACTTTAATTTTCAGTCATTTTTCTTTCACTTGCAATTTTACTTCATTGTTATTTATCTTCTAGCAATTTATCTTTTAATCTTTCTGCAACTTTACTCTTTTCAAAGGAGTTCACAACGTTTTCTCAATAACTCTAGAAAAAACTTAATGAACATTGTATAAATGTTCATAATCATTGAAACCAAAAACTAACTTAGAAACACATGTCTTAGGATCAATCTAGTCGATCCTGTAAGCGACCAAAGACTTAGTAACTTGGGAAGACTAGCGGTTGTTTTCCATTTTCACCGGTAAAAACGCGTAAGCGATCATCGCAAATCGAAGAGAGAAACAATAATATAATAAAATCAAATGAAGCACAATGTTGCAAATCGAAACGCGAGTTGTTAAGCGTGCAAAAAAACGGATTGCCGCTTTCTAAACCATCATACGCATGTAAAATCGAAACACAACGATGATTAATTAAAAAAGCGCACATAAACCGATAAAATCGACCAATAGTTTGCTACACTTAACGTGATCATCGCAATTTGGATCGAAATCGTGTGGATCTAAATTTATCAATATGAAATGCGAAGCGGAAATGAAATAAAACATGTTAAAACAAAAAAATCCAACAATGTTGCTAACACAAGAATGCGATCATCACAACCGAATCAAACTAACACAAATGTCACGCGTCATGCAACATATATGCAAACAACGTATCGACATAATTCGATTCGAACAATCACAATTAAAGCATAAAAACATTATTTTATATATATATATATATATATATATATATATATATATATATATATATATATATATATATATATATAAATGATAAATATTCCAAAATTTGGATAGAAAAGAAAAAGGAAGATTGGGAATATGAACAATACGTGTAACTGAATGTTGGTTGCTCACCGCTTTGATGCAAACCGTGTTGAAGTTACTATTCTAATTCCCTACTATACAAACCGAAAATGTATATATTTAAACAAGAAGAATGCTAGCAACGTGTATAAAAACAAGACATGAAGAACAATAAAGATATATGTTAAAACCAAACATTAAGAATAGTAACGTGAATAAGCTGCAGAAATCTTATACAGTTTCTCTCTTTTTTTCACTTTGAAATGAGAGGAGACTACACCGAATAAAAAGCGCCGCTGGCTCGGTTTGTGTCTCAGTTTTTTTTCTTTTCTCCCCCTTAATCAACAACATAACATATCTATATATACGTGTGCTATTAGGTTTTCTATTATTTTAAAATTCAAAAATACCCTTAATATTTATTTTAGAGACAAAAATAAATAATATTAGTTAAAACGAAAATTAAATCAAATAGTTAAAACAATTAAAATAATATTAAAATAAAAATATCAATAATTCTATTTATTTTTTATAAACGTTTTGACAAACAACGCAAAAATAAACAGACTCAAAATAAATAAAAGTCGGGCACAAAAGTGTTCGAAAAAATAAACTGAGTGCACAAAAATGATCAGCGCAAAATAAACCTCTCGAAAATATACAACGTTTAATTTAATTTTGAACGGTTAAAAAACTCAGACTGATTAAAATACGACCGAAACAGTAGTCGAAAATTAAAACGAGCACGCCAAGTTAAACTACACGAAACGTAGATTGATATAATTGAAGTCTGCAAGCTCAGTTTTGAAATTTTTTGTACACTGATTTTACGCACAGTTGAGATTTAGTTTGATCAGTCAGTCTGTAAATCCTAAAAATTATTCTGGCTGACAATTTGGACAATATGCGAGATGAAATTCATGTTATGATATATGATGTTAATGATTCGATGAATGCATTTATTCGACGATTCAGGGTCAAAATTGGGGTATGACACATCACTACAAGAATAGACTAGTATCCAATCTTTTGAAAAAAAAAAGGCTCTTAAAGAAAAATGCACAAAGACACAAAAGGAAATTTGATGAGGTTTGACTTTTTTAAAAGTTTTGAAAAGAGTTTGAATATGCTTAAGTGTTTTAGCATTTATTGAGAAAAGATTTTCGGGATCACTTGACAAAGTCAAGGTTTATTAAGAAAAAAGTGTGAAGTTTGAAAACAAGAAGTTTTTGAAATATGGAGAAGTTTTGAAAATTTAAGAAGTGGGGAGGAGATGAAGAGACTATCGTAAAGCATAAAAGTAATTAAATGTCTCATTGTAAGGTAGCCCAAGAGAAAACCTTTGTGTGTGCAAGTGTACTAACCACAAGATGGAGCAAGCATTTGACATTGGTCAAAACAAGCATTCTTTTCCCTTTGGATTGAGCCACAAGATGAACAAGCACGGACACAGATGGATATCAAAAAACCAGATGGACAACCAAGGTCACCAAGCCATAAGGAGCCTCCAAGTCATGAATTAAAGTTCAAAAGATCTCAGATGAAGCACTATGTCTCATATGGATCACAAGGTATCAGATACCACTCCGAGCAAAGGAAAATACTAAGTCCTAATGTCCAAGGTCCAAATTAAAGTTTTTAGGGTTTTAGTTATTTTATGATGTTTTTGTTGTTTTGAAATAGGAAAGCAATAAAGCATAAAATAAAGAACAAAAGTAAAAGGCAATAATGTAAAATGGCATGATCGTAAATGACATAAATGTAAAGAGCATGAAATAAATGTTAGATGTTAGCATAATTAATATGTCAATGTTAGTGTTAATGAGAATTTAATCGAGTCGGGACAATTTAGTGCTATGTTAAGCAATCATAAGTGGACTTATGTAGAAGTCACACCTATCTGAGGTCGGTCAATAACAATTTATGTGTTAAACATGTTAGAGAACTAACAGAAAGTTAGTCTCCTAAAACATGTAATACAAAAGTTAAAACAAAAGAAGAAGAGAGATGGAGAAGAAGAGAGATTAAATGAAGACTCAAGTAATCACATATGGATCATCTATCAACAAGTCAAAGAAGTCAAAATCTGCTCACCAAGGGATAACCTATCTCTGATGCAAAGGGCCATAGATGATCAATGATCATCTACTAACATGTTTGAACCAAAGAAGGTTCAATCAACCAAGGGATCATCAACCAAGGACTTGATATGTTAAAAATATGTTCAACCAAGCAATTATCAAGAGACCATGTCAAGACATTCCAAAATTGAACAAAAATCAAAATAAAAGAAGAATTTAAAATGATTTAAAATGGAAATTAAAAGGAAAATTCAAACAAGGCATCAACACATCAAATAAATGGCTGAGAACATTATGAGAATTCAAGAATATTGCAAATAAGTGGATCTCAAAATATTTGAAAATGCTTGAAAATTAAATTGAAAATGAAAATAATAAAGAAAACAAGGAAAAATAGAAAATAAATGCTAAAAATGATTTTTAAAATTTTTAAAAATAGAAATCATATAGAAAATACTTTTAAAGATTTTGTGAAAAAAATTAGAGTCAAAAAGAGTTAGGGAGCTATTTTTAATGATTTTTGAAAGAAAAAGGAATTAATAAACAAATTGAAATGAAACTAAAATGAGCGAAAAGGCATGAGCCATCAGATCTGACTACTACAACCAGTCAGATGATCACATGGTCAGGATTTGAAGTCAAAACGCGCTCACCAATGGATCACAACACCAGATCACAATGTATAAGAAAATTAAAAAAAAACACATGATGCCTTGTGATTGGTCAGATATTTGAATTTTGGAGCAAAAATTAGAAAACATTAGGGAAGCGTGGTCGTCTTCAACCTCAAACCAAATTTTTTGTAAAATCATGAACTCGTGTTTTTAGCATGAATCAAGCATGGATTTAGCTTCTAAACACTTCATCGTTCATGTCTCTCTGCATCAGAGCCATTGATTGGCTCTGAGCAGAGAGAATTTGCTCAAGAACACAAAGAACCCTAGTTCTTCAAAGTAAAATTAAATGACTAATACGAAATATAAATTCCAAGTAAGTGAGGGCTTTCAATAAGTGAATCAGGACAAATACACAGGTAACTTGTTTGCTAAGAAATTTTACTCGTAGCTACCTTTTCAGTTGAAGCTTCAGAGGTAAAAAATGGTGGAATTGAGCTGGAGGTTGCAGGAGGTTTCAAGCCACGATAATGCTTCAGTTAACTTAAGAGGAGGCCGGTGATGGATTTTGGGCAAAGAAACAAGTTGAAACAAGCTTGATTTGGAAGTTCAGATCTCTAGCTTTTGAGAGGTTTCGAGCTCAATAGTTTCAAAGTTTCCTTGGATATTAAAGCTTGGAAATGAAGGCAAAATGATCCTCTATTTATAGGAAATTAAGTGAGGTCATGGTACGTGTGAAATTGTGAAGAATTCATGTGAGTTAGGGTTGAGTTTTGGTGTTTTGCAATCCGTGTGAAATGCAACATAAAATGCGTGAGTTGAGGATGAAAACAAGTGGTTTGTGTTTGTTTGCACGCATTTTTGGTTCGCAGAGGAGTTGCACATGTGCTTGTGGTCCCAGATTGAGATTGGAGTGAAAATCATGACCTGAAACTTGCATGGGGAATAGAGTTCATGACACCATGTTTGAACTTAGGCCAAATGGAATCCACTCGTACGTTTTTGAATTTTCTTTATGCCAAATGATCTTCTCATGGCAAAGAATCAAATGAAAAAAGAACCACATAAAAAGGATGCTTGTATTAAAAATGGCATGGAATCAAAGTTGAGGTCATGACCTAAAATTCTAGGTCAGGTATTAGGTCGACCAAGTCTTGGGTCTACTTTTGCGCACACATGGGCATTTGAGCAAATCCCAAAATTGATAGACTTAGAGATTGAATTGATGTTTTACCCTTGAAGCAAAGTTGTTGAGGAGTTCAAATGTGACATTTGGCTCAAAGTAGATTCCAAAAATATTGAGAAATGATAAAGTTATGGTATTTGAATCAAGTGACATTCCATACTTGACTTTAGGCCAATCCAAACATGTGCCAACTTAAGATTTCTAGTTATTTCTTGCATCCAAAGGCCCATTGATGAACACTTGAACACCAAATAAAGGAAATTTGATTGCCTCTTTGAATAATCTTGAGAATTACTTGAGAATTGATGGAGATGGCATGGAAATAAACACATGAACCATACTTGAATCAACTTTGAAACCATGCGCCAAACTTGAACTTCTCTTGATCAAATGATGTTGAATGAAACTTGACATGAATATGACTTAAGATTATAGGCCATGCCTTAAAGTGAAAACTCTTGTGAACCATTTGTTGACCAAACTTTGACCTTGAGAATCCAAACCCTGATTTAGAAACCAAGCTTGATCCATTGATTGCAAATCCCTACCCTGTACAATAAGAAAGAGAAATCAACACATATTTTTTCATTTTGAATAAGGTTAGCAATGTTAGCATATAAGCAAGCAAAGAAAAAAAAAGGTGCTTCGTGACCCCTCACAAAGGCAAAACTAAAGAAGATAAAGGTTTGGAGGATATCATGCTTGTAATTTTGATGAGATGCAAATGATATGATAGGTGGAATCTTAGGGGTAAAAATTTGGGTATGACAACACTTAATAGAATTGGACAAAAAAGAATCATTGGAGTCTAGCACTCTAGCACTCTAACCGAATTTGCTAACATATGCTTTTAATAGTAAGACATGATTGGCGATGTAAGGCATTGTTTCACTTCCCAAACACTGGAGAAAGAGGAAGATAATCCGTAGTCAACCCCCTCGAGCCAGAAGTTGGTGTTCTTTCTATTTTACAAAAAAAACCTTAATCGTAACCAGGGGCAGGGTAGTTTTTCAATTAATTCAATGATATACTCGGACCTCAAGAGAATTATTCCATCTAATCACCTCGATAAAAGGTTTAAGCACATCCTCTTCCTCACATACATCATTCAACATCAAGGAAGTAATGAAAATACAAAAGCTTACAATATCTAACAATGGAAGTCACAAACTTTCTAAGTCAAAAGCAGAATATCACAAGAGTTGTTCCAAAAAGAACCCGCTAAGTCAAAAACTAAAAAGGAGTTTACTTAGGCAAAAGTTGGGACATCCTGATGGACCACAAACTCAAAAGGATTGGTCCATGCAAAAATAAGGGATTAAAACAAAAAGAAGGGATGTAAAATGGAAACAAGCTTGTAAATGAAGGTAGGTAACTGCCACCTCAAAAATTATCAGTGCTTCTCATCAGTGCTTGAACCATTACATCTACCTCCACCATTATCTATCAAAATTATCTTGCTGGCTGAACGCATCTGTTGGGTTAATTGGATTTAGGAATGGAGAACATCAAGAAGAATGGGGTGGGTAAAATTAAAATTTTAGTCTTATATCCTTTGTTTCTTAAACCATGAACTAGGCCACGTTGCAACCTTCAAAAGTCCTAATTGAAGCTAGGGGCACTATAAAAGCATACTCAGGAAAATTGTTGTTAAATTGACTCCGAATCCAAATTGTTGTTAAATTGACTCCAAATCCTTATGATCATAGGGGCACGTCATCTGAAGATCCTACTGCTTAGGAGCAAAACATTTCAAAATTTGAAACACCTATGCCAAATCACCTCCATGACTCTAATGATAAAGGGAAAACCATTCAAGACTCTCATACTGGGGCATACCAACTCAAGGGCACGGTGAAACTAATAATTCCAAAAGTTAATCAATCTGGGGCATACTTTTCAAAGACTCAAATACTGAGGCAACTCATCTCAAGGCCGTATCAAAGCATGGTGGGATCTAAGTTCTTTTTCAGGTATACCTTTCAAAACTCAAACAAACAAGGGCAATACCCTCCGAAGCACGATCAATCTGGGGCAAACTGCTGCAAGGCCTAATCAACAGAAACCACCTTAAAAAATAGTTCATCTAGGGAATATCATTCCAAGGGTCGATTAATCGAGGACGAATCTCTCCAAGGCTAATATAATGGCAGTCCGCCACAAGTGCATAGTATGGCCAAGCTTCTTCAAAACCCATATTGAGACAATTGTCTTCAAAGACCTAACAGACTAGGGCAAAGACATGATACTGCATGGGCAAGCCCTATCCATACTTTTAAGGTTGCACAGACAAGCTCTGTCGTATATCAGCAATTGTCAAGTTCGAAACAAGTATCAGGAAGTCATGTTGGTGTAATACCCTACCATATTTGACAAATAACTTTGTAATACAAGCAACCTCTCTAAGCCATAACAGTCCATGATCCACCACAGGGGCACTTATGGAAACATTTAAATTATTGTCAACATTAATCATGTCGCTACGCTCTAGCATCCGATCATACATATCATCTCATTCATCTAGCACATTCCCATAGCATAAACCTACATCCAAAAATCCCAACCTCATTTGGCATTCACCCCAAAAGCCCAACTTTGATTAAGCATCTCATAAAAGCCCAACCTTGCTTGACACTCAATACCTACAAATGGCCTAATCTTCAGCGGCGCAACCCAAGATTAATACATTACGTGCATCAGATATCTCATTCATACATCATATCACGCATAGCATATCCATGAATACGGATCATGACGCCATACAAACTCTAAACATGCATACATAACATAGGATTTGTGACCGCTCCTAGAAGTCCAATCCCTAGCTATACCAGTACAATTCCCAAATAGGAACACTTATTGGCCTTCCCTAATAAGTAACCTCCTATAAACACCTTTCAATAAAGGACTTCCCCAACAATCTCATTCAGCGTGAGTCTTCAAAGGGATTTATCCAGTAGTCGGTCATCCTAAATGATCGTTATCAACCAGTGAGCAGGTTTCACCTCTCACATCCCCAACTTAACAACATGTCCTTCATAAGGGATAAGTTCCATCAAATATCTAAGGGTTTTTTTTTATCAAGGGTTCATTATGGGTTTTCATCAAGGCTTTATCAAAGGGGTTTCATCAGGGGTTTTATCAAGGGTTTATCAAGGGTTTTGTCAAGGGGTTTTATCAAGGAATTTTATCAGGGAAATTTTATCAAGGGAGTTTTATCAATGGGGTTCAATCAAGGGGTTTCATCAGAGCATTATCCACAGGGTTCCACCAAGAGTTCACCGGGGTTTTACCAAGTTTCAGCAAAATGATATTATCAAAGGGTTCTACCGAATTTTTATCCAAGGGGTTCTATCAAGGGATTTTCATTCAAAAAGGGTTTCATCAGAATTTTATCAAGGGGTTCTACTGAATTTTTATCCAAGGGGTTATATAAAGCAATTTTCATCCAAAAGAGGTTTCATCATAATTTTATCAAGTGGTTCTACTAGATTTTTATCCAAGGGGTTTTATCAAGAGATTTTCATCCAAATAAGGGGTTTCATCAAGGGGTTTTCATTAGGGTTTTAGCAAAGGGGTTTCATCTAAAGTGACCAAAGTATCACTAAAGTCCTACCTAATTCCAGTAGCATGATCGGAGGATCATAGGAATCATAGGCAAGTTCCACCCAGAAGGGTTAAAACTGATCATCGGGGGTTAATCAAGGGGGTTCCACTAGGGATTTGTCGGACGTTTTCGTCGAAGTATTATCATCAAGGGTTCCATTAGAAATTGTATCAAGGGTTCCTGTAACACCCTAAATTCCCCCGAATAATTTAATCGAAAAATCAGAGTAAAACGAAACAACTCGGAATAAAAGGGTATTACTTTCAACAAGAACTTGCTCATAAATAAGACATGTAACATATAATAAATATTAATGCAACTTTAATCCAAAAATCATTTTTATTACACAGCGGAAATTCTTCATTGTGATCAACAAAATATAACGGTTTCAATTAATCGAAATATTAGTTTTCAAAAATGTAAAGGCAACTGTAATTCTTTAACAAAGTAAAATCATGCATAAAGCGTTCCCGACTCCCAATGTTACATATCAGAGCAGACTCCAAACTAAAGTGAAGCATCTCGTCTTCACCGACCAAGACTTCCACACTACTCTTGATTACCTGCACGTTACCCACGTGGAGGCAACATTCAAACAGAAGGGGTGAGATTCTCAAATCAAACAAAAGAGAAAGATGATATAAATATAAGAGCATAAATTATTACGTATATCACCCACAACACCACTTTCAACACAATTCGCACAATTCAACATAACACAGATAATCAATCCAATCACAATGCAACACAACTATCAAAAGAATTACAAAGAGACACCAACTAGACTCAATGCATGTGGTACCATAATCGATCCCTGTTTCATGATCACAGTTCCCGTCAAAATTCTCGACCCCTGTTTCATGGTCAAGTATGACCGCTATTTCATGATCACACCAACGACCCCTGTTTCATGGTCACGTACGACCCCTATTTCATGATCACACCAACAACTGTGATTGCTTACACCCCATCTGGGCACACAATCACGCCAACAACAACGATTCCATCAAGGAATTCGGATAGACGATAACACCCCACCTGGGCATGTCATCCCACAACTATGTACATGCCATGCACCATCAATGACAACATGCAACAACGACTCATGCATACACCTAGCACATTCATCATCATGCCAACACCACTCGACAATCAACACGCATTTATCGAAACATGCATATAGCTCATCAAAACATGCCACCACATAACATGCCGTAACAACTCAACGTCATCATCATACTACCACATAAGTAACAGCTAGTGCATTTACAAGTTACATCATAACAACTCAACAACAACATCATGCAACTTCATAAATCAACAACTATTGCATTTATCAGTTAAATCACCACACATCATACCATAACTAGTCAACAATATCATCACACAATATTATAAGGAACAACGATTACAATCACATGGTATGCTACAACAACTTCTCAACAACATCACACAACATCATAAGCAACAATCACAACACACATTCCTACGACTAACTCCCACATTTCACATTTCAACACATCGGAACCTACACGAAAACACATATGGTGCGTCGAATAGTTGGAAATCTATCATTGAAAATAATTTTAACATAAAGTACATAAAGTCAGCTTTCCAACGATTCGAACGGCGACCCAAACGGATTTACGAGTCAAAAGTTATGAATTTTTGAAGTTTTTAAAATGAGCTGCCCGAGGTGACCGCGCTAAGCGGGCTTTGCGATTCAGCCAAAAATGCCTGCGATGACAACACTTCTCCCACTGTGATTTCACACCCTTAAATTGCATTTTTAACCCCAATAACCCCAGTTTAAGTCATCAAAACCCGTTTATACCACATATACATTATTCACAACAATTCGAATACAACAATTTCATCAATTCCAAACATTTTTAGTTATAGATTCTTCCCAAAACCCCCCAAACAATCCACAAACAACAATCCATGGCATCAACCTAATGATTCCTACCCACATACCTACATCATTTAACCCTTGAGTGATTAAAGAAATCCCACCCTTACCTTGTATTGATGAGCTTCCCTCTTCCTCAATGGGTTCCTCTCCTTCTTCTTGCCCTAGCCTCTTCTCCCTCTTTCTCCCTTTAGCTCTTCAACTTTCTTTCACTTTTACGTATAATGAGAATAACTTTCATTCCCCACTCTTTACATACCCCTAAATATGATTTGCCTCTTTTACCCTTACTTATTCCTACAAATTTACTACATTACCCTTCCACTCTCCACACTTCTAATATTCCAACTTATTCTATTTATTTTATTTTCATTATATTATTATTATCACTTCCACTCATGAAATAATTCTAACAATAATAATTTCCACCACAACTCTAATTAAATATATATTCTACACTATGCTTAACAAATATTAAATTAAAGTAATTGAGTTAGTCTTTACTCTCCACACCACCAATTTCTACATTATTAGTCATACACCCCTACTACACCCAAGACTCACTTCTTAAGGCCACTACCCCTCACTACGGGTACACAAAACACAATGAAAACACACCAAAACACACAATTAATTACATCAACTCACAGTTATTTTACAAATAATAATTAAAATAAAAACGGGGCGTTACAACTCTCCCCCACTTAGAATATTTTCGTCCTCGAAAATTTACTCGATGCAACTACTCCAGATATGTTCTCGCATCCGACTAATCAACTCCCATGCCATGAATGGCAACATCATAGATAACACAAGACAACAATACACCTTATCAACGACAACAACAACACGATGCAATGCTCACGCATTGCACTCGACGACCAACTCAAGACACAAGGAATAACCAAGTTAAGAACACACAGGTTCACTATGAACCAGAACACAACACGATCGTTACCATCACCATAGGCAACACTCCCCTAATTCCCCATCATAGGAATTAGCTACTCGCACTCGAACCATCACCATAGGTAACAAGGCAACAACAAAGATAAAAACACAAAAGTCCTTAACACAACCTCAATGTAATCAAACTACCAACATCGTTGTTACACACGTACGTACAAACTGCACTACACCACGCTTTCGCTGCGTACTCGTATTACTCGCAACTATCAAATCTACCAAGTTCACATCCAACTTCTGACCATCAAAGCTGACATAAGCAACGACTTTCGTCTTAACTCATCGAGAATTCCGACCAACCAGGTATTCTACACTCTTGTGATTACTAAACACTTCGGACCTAGATTCATAAAAATAATACCTCCGGATACCCAACACAATTACAACCTCAGCCAATTCCAAATCTTGAATAGGATAGATACTTTCATGAATCTCCAACTATCGTAAAACATCAGCTACAACTTTACCATCTTATATTATCACACTGTCTAAACTCATCTTAAACACATAACAGCATCCCAATACCATAACCGCATAAGGATACATATTTCAAATTAATTTCGACAAGAAAAAGTCACCTTTTCCACTCCCAGACTGCGCTAAGCGGGATTTGACTCGCGCTAAGCGCACTCACTTCTGCCTCGAGAGGGCGAGAGTCTTCCAGACCGCACTGGGCGCGCTCGACGGTGCTAAGCGTCCTTCACGATTCCTGCTACAAAATTCCGTGATAATAACCAACTAAGTCCAAGAATATTATACTCCCCTTAACCGACTTCAGAGCTTCCTCATTATAGAACTACATCTACTTTGGATAGATCCACAACAATACCCTCATCTGAATTAACACAACCAAGTAAACTCATCTCTGCTAACCAAAAATCACACTTTGATAATTTAACATATAACTCCACTTCTTTCAATACTTGTAACTCAATTCTCAATTACTCTACACGTTCTTCTTCCGATTTTCATAATAGATCCGAACATCCACAATGAACACCAATTCTAACTTATCCAAGTAAGTATGGAAGATACGATCCATATTCCCTACACACACTTTAAGGCGTACTAGTCACTACTATCCTCTACCAAACATCCTTGGTTGAATCATGGTCTCGCATTTCCATTTACTCCCTCACTGGATCATCTTTCCAATGCTTCAAGTCTCATGTCTATCGGATTCTCGATTCATCTCAAATCAAAACTCAAGCTACTCCGGACACAACTGTGAGTTTCCATACTACTCACCGATCCGCACGCAACCTCATGCTGTCATCCTTTTCTTTACTAATAATAATAAGGCTCTCCACGGCGACACCCTTGGCATATCTTTAGTCAACACGTTGTTCTCTGCTTCTGATAAGTAACTATCAACATCATCTGTTTAACATACAAAAGTCTCGAATCCACCTCATCTTCAGATATAGGAATATGCATCGACTAATCAAACAATCCACAAGCACTTGGCTCGTCTTCAAACAATTCAATGTACATACTATACCAGCTGGCAAGACACATCTATCCCATCCAACATGATCCCGTCTACCATCAACAAGAGATTAAGGGTGATCAGTTCCTCAATTTTTCAATAGGTAGCTGGCAACCATAAAGGTGGCATAAATCGTCATTATCCAACTACAATAGCGTCCTTTCTTTAATTTCACAATCTCAATGATCCGTATAGTTTCACATTTGGTCTCATCCTAATCACAATCTTAATAGTACCATCTCATCATCTGGTTGGTGATAGAAACTTTCCAAAGTCTTCCCGACACATGTCGACACTGTGTCATCAATGGCACACAATCCACTTTACTATTTAACCTTCTTCCTTCCTCAAAAATCTCTCCACTCTACTCATTCTATATTGGCATACGCCCCACCTCCATGTGCTTCTCCAATACCCTCACCTCCTTCCTACTACCAAACATCTTATACCTGACCTCATCACAACCATTTCAGCAATACTCGCTCAACTTCAAACACAATTATCTCCTTCGATACAGACCTTCTTGATACAAAATTATATTCCAAAATTAAGGGAATTTCCTTTAGATTCCATAAATTCAAGAATCGTTTTAATTCGAGTTTCGATTAAAAAGTTATCACCTGCGCAATAGAGGCTGATCAAGGAATCCCGTATACCTCTCCTCACCAAATTCAGCATCAGACCCAAATCTTCAAACGCGTTTTTCTCCCTCTTCAAAAACATGTAGAAGACAAAGTTTATATGCAAACTGTAGGAAAATTTTCAAGCTTTCCAAAAAGTCTAGAATCGCTCCCATCGGAGTTACTAGCGAAACGTTATCACCCGTTTAGTGTAGGTTGTTCCTTAAGTGCGAAAATGAAGATTGGAAATGGTGAACATGAGTTCCACCTCTTTCTCTTACTTCTAAGATTCTCCAACTATCCTCACTTTTCACCCAAATCTGAAGGTAATCCAACTTCAATTCAATCATACTGAAAACACACTATCCCACCAGTTGGTCCATCAAATCATCAATCCCGTTGAAATGGATATTTATTCTCACTCATTACTTTACACAATTGTCAGTAATCCACGCACAATCTCGTACTACCTTCTTTCTTCTTAATTAATAACATTGGAGCTACACTTGTCTCAACAACACTCTACACCATTCATATAAATAATTGGTAAACACATGGTTTATCTCCACCAATTCATCCCAAAAATGACATCATCTTGTTCCAACTAAAGATAACTGTGCACCTCCTAAGGAAACACGTCAGGATACTCCACACATCACCGGCCTATCTCTAGCCACAACATCACCTTCCCCCTCACAAGGATCACACCATTCTCAACAGTTGAACAATCCAACACTGCACTCCCTCCTACTGCAACGTGATATCCAATCTCTCAATAATTGGATCATCCAAGAAAAACAGATACTTCTCCCCCACTTGTTTCATTCCCAACCTACAAATGGGAAACAAAACAAGCACCGACATTGTTTTCACACACATGTCGCATACTAGGGAACAACATAATTAGACAACCTGGCCGGACGGACCGACCTGCTATGATACCACTTTATAACACCCGAAATTCCCCCGAATAATTTAATCGAAAAATCAGAGTAAAACGAAACAACTCGGAATAAAAGGGTATTACTTTCAACAAGAACTTGCTCATAAATAAGACACGTAACATATAATAAATATTAATGCAACTTTAATCCAAAAATCATCTTTATTACACAGCGGAAATTCTTCATTGTGATCAACAAAATATAACGGTTTCAATTAATCAAAATATTAGTTTTCAAAAATGTAAAGGCAACTGTAATTCTTTAACAAAGTAAAATCATGCATAAAGCGTTCCCGACTCCCAATGTTACATATCAGAGCAGACTCCAAACTAAAGTGAAGGGTCTTCACCGACCACGACTTCCACACTACTCCTGATTACCTGCACGTTACCCACGTGGAGGCAGCATTCAAACAGAAGGGGTGAGATTCTCAAATCAAACAAAAGAGAAAGATGATATAAATATAAGAGCATAAATTATTAAGTATATCACCCACAACACCACTTCCAACACAATTCATACAATTCAACATAACACAGATAATTAACCCAATCACAATGCAACACAACTATCAAAAGAATTACAAAGAGACACCAACTAGACTCAATGCATATGGTACCATAATCGATCCCTGTTTCATGATCACAGTTCCCGTCGAAACTCTCGACCCCTGTTTCATGGTCAAGTATGATCCCTATTTCATGATCACACCAACGACACCTATTTCATGGTCACGTACGACCCCTATTTCATGATCACACCAATAACTGTGATTGCTTATACCCCATCTGGGCACACAATCACGCCAACAACAACGATTCCATCAAGGAATTCGGATAGACGATAACACCCCACCTGGGCATGCCATCCCACAACTATGCACATGCCATGCACCATCAATGACAACATGCAACAACGACTCATGCATACACCTAGCACATTCATAATCATGCCAACACCACTCGACAATCAACACGCATTTATCGAAACATGCATATAGCTCATCAAAACATGCCTACCACATAACATGCCGTAACAACTCAACGTCATCATCATACTACCACATAAGTAACAACTAGTGCATTTACAAGTTACATCACAACAACTCAACAACAACATCATGCAACTTTATAAATCAACAACTATTACATTTATCAGTTAAGTCACAACACATCATACCATAACTAGTCAACAATATCATCACACAATATTATAAGCAACAACGATTAAAATCACATGGTATGCTACAACAACTTCTCAACAACATCACGTAACATCATAAGCAACAATCACAACACACATTCCTACGACTAACTCCCACATTTCACATTTCAACACATCGGAACCTACACGGAAACACATACGGTGCATCAAATAGTTAGAAATCTATCATTGAAAATAATTTTAACATAAAGTACATAAAGCCAGCTTTCCAACGATTCGAATGGCGACCCAAACGGATTTACGAGTCAAAAGTTATGAATTTTCGAAGTTTTTAAAATGAGCTGCCCGAGGTGATCGCGCTAAGCGGGCTAAGCGGGCTCTGCGATTCAGCCAAAAATGCTTGCGATGACAGCACTTCTCCCACTGCGATTTCACACCCTTAAATTGCATTTTTAACCCCAATAACCCTAGTTTAAGTCATCAAAACCCGTTTATACCACATATACATTATTCACAACAATCACAACAATTCGAATACAACAATTTCATCAATTCCAAACATTTTTAGTTATAGATTCTTCCCAAAAACCCCAAACAATCCACAAACAACAATCCATGGCATCAACCTAATGATTCCTACCCACATACCTATATCATCTAACCCTTGAGTGATTAAAGAAATCCCACCCTTACCTTGTATTGATGAGCTTCCTTCTTCCTCAATGGGTTCCTCTCCTTCTTCTTGCCCTAGCATCTTCTCCCTCTTTCTCCCTTTAGCTCTTCAACTTTCTTTCACTTTTACGTATAATGAGAATAACTTTCATTCCCCACTCTTTACATACCCTTAAATATGATTTCCCTCTTTTACCCTTACTTAGTCCTACGAATTTACTACATTACCCTTCCACTCTCCACACTTCTAATATTCCAACTTATTCTATTTATTTTATTTTCATTATATTATTATTATTATCACTTCCATTCATGAAATAATTCTAACAATAATAATTTCCACCACAACTCTAATTAAATATATATTCTACACTATGCTTAACAAATATTAAATTAAAGTAATTGAGTTAGTCTTTACTCTTCACACCACCAATTTCTACATTATTAGCCATACACCCCTACTACACCCAAGACCCACTTCTTAAGTCCACTACCCCTCACTACGGGTACACAAAACACAATGAAAACACACCAAAACACACAATCAATTACATTAATTCACAGTTATTTCACAAATAATAATTAAAATAAAAACGGGGCGTTACATTTCCATCCAAAGTTGTCACAGGGGTTTTATCAAGATTTTACCAAGGATTTTCGTTAATAGCTTCATCAGGGGTTCTACCAGACATCATCAAACAACGACCAGAGGATCGTCAGGATCCTGCCCGAGTTCTGTGATTATGGGAATCGTATCCACAAGATATTGGCAGGGATACATCAAAGTGGGATACTAACAGAGCACTAAGAATTGTTCAATCCTTCCTTAACTCTGGAATTAATTCACTTCGTGGTCAAAATTAGGGTTCCTCTTTATATTTAATCATCTCCTCCCGAGAAGATGAAGACTCACCGTCATCATCATCTCAATATGAAGTTGATTAAATAGGGGCAGCTGTCGTACCCCAAATTGTGCCCATGCTTCACATGCTTTCTAGTGCCACTGTATTTCGAATAAATGGAATGACACAATTGGTAAGATAACATGTGTAAGGAATTGTGAGAGTGAGAGGCTGTGAGTTCTAATCC
Source organism: Lathyrus tuberosus (assembly GCA_022829125.1). Lineage (NCBI taxonomy): Eukaryota > Viridiplantae > Streptophyta > Magnoliopsida > Fabales > Fabaceae > Lathyrus > Lathyrus tuberosus. The sequence continues at coordinate 3,023,826 of JALAZF010000423.1, forward strand.
CGCCTTCCTCACTTTTAGTTATTTTCCTTTTATTCCTTTACTCTAAACTTTTTCTATTTTATTTTTAAATCATAAAAATCACAAAAGTAGTATTTTTTTTTATTATTTAATCATTAATTTTCGTATTTTATTTAATGCATAAATTAAAATATTATTTTTTCATTAAAATCATGTTTTATGAATAAAATCTCATATAATCTCAAAAAATAAAAAATAAAAATCAAAAAAATCAAAAAAAAATTATTTATCAAATTATTTTCATTATTTTTATATGTTTTTTTAATCTAAATTCACCAAAACATGAATCTATCCAGATTCATTGGCTTGGGCTCTAAGAAATAGATGAAAATCAGTTTAAATGAAAACCTTCCTAAACTGACAAATTTCATTCAATTCTTTGACCTAATTTTTACCTATAAATTGAACTTGTTTTTTACATTTTTTCTCACCCACAATTTACATATTCTTACCTTAAAGTTGTTGTTCTTCACACTGAAGAACAACGACAAATAAACCCTAGCCTCCATCATCAACCGATCAAGAAAAATCAAAGAGGAAAAAGGAAAACACGAAGAACGCAAAGAAAAGAAGGGAGAGAGCAGCAACTTACTAGGGTCATGACATTTCAGGTTGGTAAACCCGAATCCCGAATACGTGATCTATAATTTATTTGTGTTTGTCTGATTTGATCGTGTATGAAGGGTTTGTTTTTGCGTGGTCTTAAATTTTACATATAAACAATTAACTAAAATTATATATATATATATATATATATATATATATGATTTCAATTTTTGTACACTATTCATTGATTGATTGTTTGTAGATAACCAAATTTTAAATCAAACTTTAAATTAATTAATTTCAGTCAAGGTGTTATTATATAGATATTTTTTAATTGAGTTTTTTAAATAAATAAAAAATAGAAAAATATAATAATAATAATAATAATAATAATAATAATAATAATAATAATAATAATAATAATAATTAATAATAATAAATAACATGACATAAACTTGTTTTATTAGATTAGAAGAAAAAGTTAAAAGATTTTGATAGGTTCTAAAGAGTATAGGACCGCGCCCTTACTCTCTATTTTTTTTTTTTTTTAATTTTCTCTTTGTTTTATTATTTATTTGTTAATTAGCAATATTAATTGGGATTAGAGTTTATTTAAGATTATTAGATTATTCTTTATTATTCTACTGTTTGTATTTACTTTAATTTTATTTGAATTTGAATATCATTTTATTCAATTTATTATAAAAACACAAACAAACAAAATCTTTTTTTAATTAGTTGGATTTATTAATTTAGTTATTATATTGTATTTATTTAACTTAAAAAATAAAAATATATATAAAATATAAAAATACATCCTTGGTATTTTTTCTGCTTAATTTTCTATTTTTAATTTAAGATTAAAATTAATTTTAATAGGGTAACTAGGATTTTAATAATTAATTAACTCACAAATAAAAAAAAATATATTTCTTTTTTTTTAATTATAAACGTATCTTGATTTTTGATCGTGAAGGCTAGATCAGATCCTGTAGAAGCGGGCCACCAAGTGCGCCTGAGATGCTGGTCGTATGGAGAGGAGGGGGGGTGTACCTGCAAGGTACTGCGACGCTCAAGTAAGAATGGGTCAGAGAAAAGGGGTAAGTACAAAGTATTAGTTTGTAGGGTGAATATTGGATACCTGGCCCTCTCAAGCGAAAGGGTTTATATAGAGCCCCCAGCGCGTGGCCAACGGTCCTATTTTTGGGGCGAAATAACCGTTTTCTCGAAGAATAGGTAACTACCCAAACTAGTCGTTATGTCGGGCAGGGTGCCCAAAACTAGCCGTTATGTCGGGCATAGGCATAGTTCTGGGCACCTGCCCATAGCTGTTCGGGGAGTGGATGAGTCGTGCGTAACGGGCATCGTTTCCGGGAGGAGCGATGCAGTCCCTGCCCGGTTGGAGGGGCAGAAAGGTAATTTTTGCCCCTTTGTGGATTGGACTTAGGCAATGATGCGTTGTATTCGCAAGTGTACGAATCGCGTCAGAGTAATATAAAAAGTTATCGTATCCACAGAGACCAAATGTCGATCTAACGATTTCTGTTTGTTACAGTGCTTATCTAAGGCAGTTCAATTCAGGGTTTACTAATGCAGAGGAAAATAAATAAAAGTAAATGACGAGGTAATAAAATTCAGACAAAACAATAGGCTTGAATGTAATTCTCATAACCGATAATATTTCTATATTCATCAACAGGACTACTTACAGGCAATATCTTCTATTTTAAGAAAAGAATTCAATTTAACAGGAACTGTCGCTTTCGCGTAGTCAGAACCAAGTTTACCCTCTAAACTAACCCCTTTATTGTCACTTATAAAAAGGCGCGCATTGCGTTAGAGTCATGGAAAACTTACTTTTAAGAAATGTAAATTCTAAACTAAACAGAAAGAGGTTCAAAATGAACCAGATTCTAATCCCACTAACGCGTCCGAAAATAATTTTAAAATCTCTTTTCTAAAGTGTTAAAAATTCCTACTCAACTGAGCAAAGCGCTTTCGCTGTATTTGATCAGTTGAGAACTAAACAAGTTCACAAATGGTTGGACGGCTTTCGATCTTACCCAACATTGCTTTTAAGTACAGAAAACTTGTGTTAAAGATTAAAACAGCCCTTAAGTATTTCTATTAACATATAGACGTATTACGGTGATTATGGTCTTTACATTCTTACCTATCTAAAACTTAACCAGCCATGGTAGTTATAACAGTCATATTAATTCTTATCATGTATGGAATTAAGTCTTTTGAAAAGTAAAGTTTTGAAAAGTAAGGCAAGACAATAAATAAACAAAATAAAGCAAGTGCAAGAGATAAATGAAAGTAAATGCGATTAAAATAAAACCTGCTCCAAAGTGGAGTCTTTAAAACTGGTACAATGTACGGAAAAGAAAATGCTGGCAGGATTACTTCTACCAAAGTGCTCCAACTTGATTACAGACACTCCAAGACTTGATTACAAACTCGATCACACAGTGCAATAACTCCTCGATGTGAGAAGATTACCGCTTTACAAGAGTGAAATTTATGCCTAGGATGAAGTAAACTAAGATTGGATGATCCTAAAATTCGAGTTCTGAGAGTATTTATAGGCAAAGTTGGCATGGTGCAAAGACAAAAGTGACCTTGGCTTGAAAAATGGGCGGGAACTAATTTTGCCTTGTCGCGCCCGCGACAGGCCTACCGCGCCCGTGACACGAAGAAAACGGCAAAGGTGAGTGCTGATCGTGGGAACGTGGCAGTTGAGTTGTGGAGATCATGGGACACGTCGTCGCCTACCCTGGGGCGCCCGCGACAAGAGAAGCGACCAGAGTAAATTGCTGCCAAACTTGAATTCTAGCTCCTTTTGCATCCTTTTTCGTCTGGGACCTCGATTTATTGAAAACCTGAAAACAAAGGAAAACATAACAATAACAAAGCATAAAAAATTAGAAAAAAAAACTAATATGCATGTGAAATCAGAGTCGAAAATACAGTATAATTTAGTGTCATCAAATTCTCCCACACTTAGACCTTTGCTTGTCCTCAAGCAAAACATTTAAAGCTCATAGAAAAATCAGTGTCGATCGATGATTTTTGGGCGAAAAGGGCTTCTAAGTCCGTGTCTGGATGCAGTGGTCGGTACTAACTGAGTGAACCAAGGGCATCGTGATGACACTAATCCGCAAATACGGACATAAACTTCGCTCCTATACCAATCAACCCATTATATCCCACAATACTTAGGCCTTCCTTTTCCATCTCTTTTGAGTCCTTTTCATTCAAGCGCAATCACATTAAGCCCGTTTTCCGCACATGCTTCATGGTAGAGTGACCTGTTAGTGATTCTGATCTTTTCATACCGGATTTCTGGCACAAGGAACTGTGTAAAATCCTTTTATTCCTCTCAAGTGCAGTTGTGGGGGATCGGATCGTAATCCGCCCTACCGAGTTCAGCGCCAGATACCTCTGAACCAATTGAAATGAGCAAGCTAAACATCTTATTACTTTTTTTTTCATTTTTTTTTGAATGCACTCAGATCAGTAACTTATATTCGTCGGTCTCCTACTTAGAACATGTTTAGGCCGGAGCTGATTGCTGAAATAAACTACTAAGGATGATTTTGAAATGAAATTAGGGCCATGGTACATGGGGTTTCAGGTGTAATTCTTATATTTACGAAGTTCATGGTGTAAGGACGATACTGATGTTTCGAAGGTTCTCCCAAGTCACCGTATCCTAACCCGAACCTATCTTAAAGTCCAGAAATTTTTCAGAACAACACTTTTTTCTAGAAAAATTATTATTATTATTATTATTATTATTTTTTTTTTGGTTAAAATATGTGGGAAAAAATGAAGGTGAACCAAAAAATATACTTATACTAATGACTCTTCAAACACATGCATTTTCTAAAACAGAAACAAAAGTAAATAACTGAAGGGAAATAAAAATAAACTACTAAAACGACGGAAATAAAAACGATAAAATCTCCTCCCACACTTAAATCAAACATTGTCCCCAATGTTTCGAAGTAAGCTAAGGAGAAAGGAACCTGGCAAAACTAGTGAGGACCGCTGGTGCCCTCGCCGGCCTGTGTTGAACGCTCGGAACGACGGGATCTACTACGGTGATGGTCTCGCTGGTCCATCCTAGCCTGCAATTCTGTCTGAGCAGCTTTCACCTCACGAAGGTTACCTAAGATGGAACCCTGAGTGGCCTCCATAAGCTGAAAGTGCTGATGGTTATATTGCTGTTGACGGGACTGCTCAGTGGTGATCGCAAGCAGAGTACGGGAGATGGTCTCGTAAGATTGGTCTGCTCTCCGCTGCGACTCTTGCATAAAGCTCATCTGGTTCGCCATCTGTTTCTGAATGGAAGAGAGCAGGTCTTCATGCCGTGCTTCTCTAGCCATATGGTCTCGCCACATCTCCTCCGTAATATAAAATCCGGGAGCAGCTCCTGCAAAAGTGTTAGAAGAAGATGGTGCGGTGTGTGATTGTGTAGGGCGAGGGGGGACACACGCTCTCTATGGTCATACTCATCATCTGTGTTGGGCCCATCATTGTCATGGACATTAGGAGGAATTGGACCTAGAAAAGGTGGGGCAGTAAGGTCATAGATCTAGTTCCTCTCGAATCGTACATCTGTACGTCTACTGCACGGCATAACAATTGATTCGACGGCTACCCCGTGAATCATCAACTCATAACCACCAGCCCTCCTCGATCGGCACAATTTCATGTCTTTCAGAAATTTTAAATTAATTGTGCGAGGGGGCAGTGGTTCTAAAGTAGCTATCTCATCATTCAAATTTAGTGCCCGAGCAATAGACGTAATCAATCCGCCAAAAACTACCGGTCCACCCTTATTTACCGTTAAGCACATGTGGGCGATCATAAATGGAACCGGATTAATTCTTACATTTGTGAGGCATCCTTGCAAGAACAAAAGTTCTTTGCTATTAACTTTGTTTTGATTCTCCCGGCCAAAAATAGAGCATGCCAAAAGATATCTGAAAATTCTTATGGCCGGGTTATGAATGGTCGAGGCGAGTATTCCCTTAAAGGAATCAACAATAGTATCTGACAACCTGTGCCAGAAGGCGAATATCTCGACTGACCATTCGGCATCTGAAGGAGCCTCACAAACAGCACCCTCCCCATGAGGGAATCCCAATAGACCTGCTAGTTCATCGGTACTGAACTGATACTCAACAGCAAACAGTCTAAAATGCACGGTACCGACTATGCTAGCCGTGTCGGGACGAACGGTATAAACCAATGAACTCAAAAACTCAACCGTCATCCTCTTATAGGTGGGTTCTTTTGTGGTGAAAACAGTGCCTAAACCTACAAAGTCTAACATATGGAAAACGCTATGATGAACCCTTAAAGCGTGCAAGCAAGTATCGTCGACATACCTCGTCGAGAGAATTTCTCGATCCTGAAGCTTTTGAAGTTGCCGCCTCTGCCTATTCCCGGATTGTCCTTCCCGAAGAATGACTCCATTAAACTCCATTGATGAAGATGGTGAAGAGGGTGGGAGAAAAGTGGTATGATAAAGGTTGGATTTTTTTAGGTTTTTGTTGATGGAAATTGAAATGGAAAGTTAAGAGATGATTGGTGAATGCTAGAGATATGAATTTCAATGGGGTTTTATAGGGATTTTTCGGAGGGAAAAATGGGTTTGAAAAGGTTGGAGTTTCAAAAATGGTGGAAATGGAGGTTCTGTCCCGATTTTACAAGGACGCTGCCGCGGGCGCGACAGGTGTGTCGCGGGCGTGACAGGTGTGTCGCGGGCGCGACGAGAGCAAATCCGCTGATGGGCCTCAATTTGTCTTTTTGAATGGGCTTTTTGTCCTTCATTTGGCCTTCGGGGGTCTTTTTAGCATTCCATATGTCCTAAAAATGTAGTTTTGCACAAAATTTTCACAAGCATATATATTTTTTTTATAATAAATTTTTTTTATATATTTTGTCAAGGAAAAAATAAAATAAAAGAAAATATTAGCATATAAACATAAAAAACTCAAACCTTAATATAAATCGGAAATATATCAAATGCAAATAGTAGGAAATATGTCTGGGTGATACTGGAAGTAAATTAATGCATAAGAAATATAGTAAATAATACGAAAATGGAAATCAAGATGTCTGGTCATCAGTCTGGTCATCTCCACGGAGTTTTGCTATCTCACGACGGAGCTCCGCCATGTCTTCATACAGCACATCGTACTCAGTAGCGTGGGTCAGCTCTGACACTTCCATCCCCAGGCGTAGGTCAGCAAGAGTCTGTCGGAGATCTGTTATCTCTTGGCGCATCATCGCCATCTGGGTCTGCATATTTGGAGTACCTAATGAATGATTATTTGACCATACCGTGGTCCTGTCAGGTGGTGGAGCTGGAACGTACTCTGGCTCTGGGCAGGGTCGTGGTGCGTCCACCATCTCACCGTGTCCTTCTAAGGCATATGTCCAGTTTGCTGGGTCATGGACACTGGTCATAACAGGATCTGGCAAAGTGAAATGATGTAAGGTCTCACCATCGATCAGGAGTCTGAACTGAGAGGGATTAAAGGAGTTCCTTCTCATCAGCCCCCGATCTAAACAAAAATCAATATCCATGGTGGTATGGCTGCAGTAGGGAGTCAAATGAAATAGCTTTCGGCCAAGGCCTAGAGCAGCAGCAATCTCAGTCACATTACCTCCTACATGTATAGGTCCTCCTGCCCAAGTGGCAACACCACTAAAAGAGTACAGCATAAAGTTACCACAAGCTAAACGACGCGGCTGATTCACACAAAACATGAAAAATATGTCCTCCTCAGTAACGTGGTCATCAGCATCTGCTCTCCCAAAGAATTTATGGGCAATGATCATCTGAAAGTATCGGAGAGCTGGGTTATAGATAACCTGCGAAATGTGAGTATCAGGGTCAGGGCCTCCACCTCTAGAGATGTCACTCCAAAATTTCTCCACGTCTCTATTCATGAAGTAACCCATGGGCAGCTTAGGGATAGCGCCAACTCCAGTCTCAAATCCAAGAAGATCACCGAACTCAGTATGGGTGAACGAATACTCTGTGCCAAATAACCTGAAGCTGGTGTGGCCATCTGGTCCCAAGTACAGATCATAGGAGAAAGAGCTGAGGAACTCCAGAGTGAGGTTCCTATAGGTGGGATGCAAATCATCAGCGTACTGGTCCCATTTGAGCTGGTGGGTCAAGTATCGGACACTGGGCTCTATGCCCAAAGCTTCCATGCAATCACTGTCTGGGTAGCGAGTGGGTGCCATAGGTCTGAGTGAAAGCATCGCATAACGCTCTGTCTGGGCGTCGTCTCTAAAGGTCACGTGCATGTCATCGACTGGTGGCATCCTGAAAGAAAAGGTTAGGAAAAACAGGCCCTGAAATCAAACACACCAAACAAGTTAGACATATATGTACAAACAAGCAAACAAACGTAAATCAAAATAAACGGAAAGAAAATAAATACGAAAAGGAAAAGAACCATGGGTTGCCTCCCATGCAGCGCTTGCTTAACGTCATTAGCTCGACGAGTTCAAGTCATGTATCTGGTGCGAGGATAGGTGGGTCTGTTAACGTGAACCTGGAGTAGTATGCTGGAATGTCACCTCCTTCATAATGCTTAAGCCTTTGTCCATTTACAATGAACGGACTGCAAGATTTGTTCTTAAATTCCAATGCCCCAGATTTTAGGACTTTGGAAACTTCGAACGGGCCCGTCCATCTAGATCGAAGCTTACCTGGAAAAAGTCGCAGTCTTGAATTGTATAGAAGAACAGGGTCACCTATGTTGAACTCTTTCTTGACGATCTTCTTGTCATGCCATGCTTTGGTTCTCTCTTTATATATGATGGCATTTTCATAGGCTGATTGTCGGAGCTCTTCTAGCCTATGTATGTCTAAGATGCGTTTCTCACCAGCTGCTAGGTAATCAAAATTTAAGGTTCTGATGGCCCAATATGCTTTGTGTTCCAATTCAAAGGGTAAGTGACATGATTTTCCGTAAACTAGTTGGTAAGGGGTTGTTCCAATGGGAGTCTTATAGGCTGTCCTGTAGGCCCACAGTGCTTCTGAAAGCTTCTGTGACCAATCCTTTCTGGATATCGAGACAGTTTTTTCTAAGATATGCTTGATCTCTCTATTGGATACTTCTACTTGCCCACTGGTTTGCGGGTGGTAAGGTGTGTCTACTCTATGTTTAACTCCATACTTTCTCAACAGTTTGTTAAAAATCCTAGATATAAAATGTGGTCCTCCATCACTTATGACTAGCCTGGGAACTCCGAATCTAGGGAATATATTATGCTTGAACATCTTAATCACTACTCGGGTGTCGTTTGTGGGTGCAGCTATAGCTTCAATCCATTTGGACACGTAATCGACAGCGACTAAAATATATTTGTTTCCTAAGGATGATGGAAAAGGTCCCATAAAGTCGATTCCCCAAACATCAAAAAGTTCTACTTCTTGAATGTTTCTTAATGGCATTTCATTTCTCCTCGAGATGTTTCTGGAGCGTTGACACGGGTCACACTTGGTTATATATGTATGAACATCACACCATATAGTTGGCCAATAAAGACCAGCGTGTAAGATTTTAGCGTGAGTCTTAGATGTGCTTGCGTGTCCTCCGTAGGGTGCTGAGTGACAATGTTCTATGATATGGTGCACTTCTTCTTCTGGAACACACCGACGAAAGATTCCGTCAGTGCCTCTCTTAAAAAGGAGTGGTTCATCCCAATAGAAATGTTTAACGTCATTGAAGAACTTCTTTTTTCTGCTGATAGCTGAGGTCCGGAGGTATTATATCTGCAGCAAGATAGTTAACAAAATCTGCATACCAAGGTACATTATTTACCGCTAAGGATTTTTCAGAATCTTCTAAGGTTTCTAAACTTACATCTCCAATGGCATCTAGCTTAGCGATTAACCTGTCATAAGCAAAGTCATCATTTATGGGTACTACATCAGGTTTCAAGAACTCAAGCCTGGAAAGGTGATCGGCAACTACATTCTCGGTGCCTTATCTCTGATATCAAGGTCAAATTCTTGCAATAAAAGTATCCACCGGAGTAACCTAGGTTTAGCCTCCTTTTTATTCAAAAGGTATCGGATGGCGGCATGATCAGTGTAAACAATTATTTTGGCTCCCACCAAATAGGATCTAAATTTGTCTATGGCGAAAACTACGGCTAGGAGTTCTTTTTCTGTGGTTGCATAGTTTAGCTTAGCGGCATCTAGAGTTCTACTGGCGTAGTAAATCACATGTAACTTCTTATCAGATCTTTGCCCTAGCACTGCTCCTACAGCGTAATCACTAGCATCACACATGATTTCAAAAGGTTTTGTCCAATCTGGTGGTTGCATAATGGGTGCTGAGATTAAAGCTTGTTTTAAAAGGTTGAATGCTTCGTTGCATTTTTCATCAAAAATGAACTCGGCATCTTTCATCAGAAGACCTGTCAAAGGTTTAGTGATCTTAGAGAAATTTTTAATGAAACGCCGGTAAAATCCAGCATGTCCAAGAAAACTTCGAACTTCTCTAATTGTTTTGGGTGGTTTAAGATTCTCTATCACCTCGATCTTAGCTTTATCAACTTCAATGCCTTTTTCAGAAACTATATGTCCTAGAACTGTACCTTCAGTGACCATGAAGTGACATTTCTCCCAATTTAATACCAGGTTTACTTCGACACATCTCTTCAAGATCTTTTCAAGGTTGACTAGACAATTATTGAAATCAAATCCGCAGACTGAGAAATCGTCCATGAATACTTCCATAATTCCATCAAGATAATCAGCGAAGATTGACATCATGCAACGCTGAAAAGTTGCTGGGGCATTACAGAGTCCGAAAGGCATACGTCTATAGGCAAAAGTTCCATATGGGCACGTGAAGGTTGTTTTCTCTTGGTCATCAGGGTGTATAGGAATTTGGAAAAAACCTGAATATCCGTCGAGGTAACAGAAGTAGGAATGTCTAGCTAGACGTTCCAACATCTGATCTATAAAAGGTAATGGGAAATGGTCCTTCCTAGTGGCTTTGTTTAATTTTCTGTAATCTATGCACATACGCCAACCTCCTTCTATCCGTTTTGTAACGTGCTCACCTTTTTCGTTTTGAACCACGGTGATGCCTCCCTTTTTAGGTACTACATGCACAGGGCTTACCCATTTGCTGTCCGAGATCTGATATATTATCCCTGCTTCCAACAACTTAAGAACTTCCTTCTTAACTACCTCACTCATTATAGGGTTAATCCTTCTTTGGTGTTCTCTCGTAGGTTTAGCATCTTCTTCAAGTGAAATCCGGTGCATGCACACGGATGGACTTATTCCTTTAAGATCTGAGATGTTGTACCCTAGTGCTGAGGGATATCTTCGCAAGACATCTAAGAGTTGGTTTGTTTCATTTTGGTTCAGAACGACACTGACTATAACTGGTCTGTCCATTTCTTTGTCTAAAAACTCATATCTTAGATTCTTGGGTAATTCTTTTAATTCTAAGGTTGGTTTGCTGGGGTTTTGTATAGGATCTGGAGTTAAGGATAGACATTCAAAAAGGCTATCATCTAAGTAGGGTTCCATACTGTCATCATCTTTCTCAATGGGCGTTGAAGGTAGTTTTATTCTTTCTATTGGCTCTTCCTGGTTAAGTTCACGGACACATTCATCAATGACATCAACTGCATAACATGCATCTCTTATTACTGGTGCAGTGAGAAACTTTGCTAGGACAAACTCTATTTTTTCGTTACCTACCTCAAAAGTCAATTTTCCTTTCTTGACATCTATTATGGCTCCTGCAGTTGATAGGAAGGGTCTACCTAGGAGGATTGGGATATCTTTATCTTCTTTGATGTCCATTACGACGAAGTCGGTGGGAATGAACAACTTGCCTATTCTAACTGGGATGTCTTCTAATACGCCTACAGGGTATTTTATAGATCTGTCAGCTAATTGGAGAGACATCTTAGTAGGTTGCAAATCTCCTAGTTTCAATCGTTCACAAACTGCAAGGGGCATTAGGCTTACACTGGCTCCTAAGTCCAGAAAGGCTTTATCTATGACATGATTCCCCAAAATACAAGGTATGGAGAAATTCCCCGGATCTTTGTCTTTTTTGGCAAGTTTGTTCTCGGAAATGGAATTACACTCCACAGGTTTTGGATCGTCAAGTCTACGTTTATTGGTGAGGATGTCCTTCAGGAATTTAGTATAAGATGGTATTTGGGTGATGGCTTTTATAAAAGGAATCTCTACATGGAGTTTTTCTATAACTTTAACAAACTTCTGGAATTGGTCATTGATCTTAGTTTGTTTAAGTCTTTGTGGATAGGGAATTGGTGGTTTGTGTGGCTGAGGGGGTGTTGAAGCTTCGTCCGTAACTTCTCCTTTATCTTTGTCTTTTGGTTTCTCAATTTCTACGGGTTCCTCACCTTCGGGGGTAGCATCCTTTTTGGAAATTTCGGAGTCACTCAATGTCGGGTTTTTAGGCCCTTCATAAGTGGTTCCACTTCGTAAGGTAACAACGTTAGCTTGCCCTCGAGGGTTCTGTTGAGGTTGTCCAGGAAATTGTCCTCCAGGAGTAGTTTGGGGTGCTTGCTTTAAGGCTACCTGAGAGATCTGGGTTTCAAGCATCTTGCTGTGGGTGGCCATTTGATCCATTTTGGTTCCTAGTTGGGTAAGCAGCTCATTCACATGAATATTCTGATTTAGGAACTCTTTGTTTTGCTGGGCTTGTGCTTTCATAAAATCATTTAGCACTTTCTCAATATTTGGCTTAGGTGGCACTGCTTGCATAGGTTGGTTTTGTCTAGGTGCTTGATTGTTGGTTGATCTCGGAGGTGCTTGGTTTTGGATATGGTTATTGTTTTTGTAGGAAAAATTAGGGTGATTCCTCCATCCAGGGTTGTAAGTATTTGAGAACGGGTTTCCTTGGGCATAGTTGACTGGGTCTGGGTTAGTCTCATTTAACAGATGGCAGTCAGCTGATTGATGACCTTTAGTACCACAAAGTTCGCAATCCGATACTACTGCTGCTGCAGCGGTTGGTTGTGCGTACATTTGATCGATCTTGAGGGCCATAGCATCCATTTTGGCTTGCATCATGTCTATAGAGCTTACCTCATGTTTACCTCCTTGGGCTTCTTTCTTTTCCACTATTGCTCTTTCGTTTCCCCATTGATGATGGTTTTGAGCCATATCTTCAATGAGACCACAAGCGTCAGGATAGGGTTTGTTCATCAGGGCACCGACAACGGCAGCGTCGATGGACATCTTTGTGTTATAATGAAGTCTGTGGTAAAAGGTATGTATAATCAACCATTGCTCCAAACCGTGGCGTGGACAAGCCCTTAGAAGGTCTTTATACCTCTCCCAAGCTTCAAATAGTGATTCTCCTTGGTTTTGGGTAAATCTTGTTATTTGGTTTCGGAGAACGGCTGTTTTGCTTGGGGGAAAGTATCTAGCAAGGAATGTTCTCCTAAGGTCTTCCCATGTTGTTATAGAATTGGCTGGAAGGGAATCTAACCAAGTTAGGGCTTTGTCTCTAAGGGAAAAGGGAAATAGTCTTAAACGAATCGCCTCAGGACTAGCACCATTGGTCTTAAAGGTGTTTAACAACTGGATAAATACTTTTAGATGTTGGTTTGGGTTTTCAGATGGTAGTCCTGCGAATTGGTTTTGTTGAACTAGTTGTAATAGGGACGGTTTTAGTTCAAAATTATTGGCAGGTATGGTAGGGTTAACTATACTAGAGCTCGGTTCTTCGTCAGCAGGCTGAGCGAATTCCTTAAGGGGTCTTTGGTTACGATCTTCGGCCATAGCTTGCTTAATTCGACGAAGCCAAAGTCGTGCGCGAGCGTAAAGTTCTGGTTCCACTAAAGGATCTATTACACTACTGGAGCTGCGAGATCTTCGCATCGACTAGTTCGTGCGGCCCTAGTCTAAACGGTGATAACAAACGAAATTCGAAATTCGGCAAAATTGGTCCCCGGCAACGGCGCCAAAAACTTGATGCATTGTATTCGCAAGTGTACGAATCGCGTCAGAGTAATATAAAAAGTTATCGTATCCACAGAGACCAAATGTCGATCTAACGATTTATGTTTGTTACAGTGCTTATCTAAGGCAGTTCAATTCAGGGTTTACTAATGCAGAGGAAAATATATAAAAGTAAATGACGAGGTAATAAAATTCAGACAAAACAATAGGCTTAAATGTAATTCTCATAACCGATAATATTTCTATATTCATCAACAGGACTACTTACGGGCAATATCTTCTATTTTAAGAAAATAATTCAATTTAACAGGAACTGTCGCTTTCGCATAGTCAGAACCAAGTTTACCCTCTAAACTAACCCCTTTATTGTCACTTATAAAAAGGCACGCATTGCGTTAGAGTCATGGAAAACTTACTTTTAAGAAATGTAAATTCTAAACTAAACAGAAAAGTATTTTGACCTGAAATCTCTAAACTAGAGAGGTTCAAAATGAACCAGATTCTAATCCCACTAACGCGTCCGAAAATAATTTTAAAATCTCTTTTCTAAAGTGTTAAAAATCCCTAGTCAACTGAGCAAAGCGCTTTCCCTGTATTTGATCAGTTGAGAACTAAACAAGTTCACAAATGGTTGGACGGCTTTCGATCTTACCCAACATTGCTTTTAAGTACAGAAAACTTGTATTAAAGATTAAAACAGCCCTTAAGTATTTCTATTAACATATAGACGTATTATGGTGATTATGGTCTTTACATTCTCACCTATCTAAAACTTAACCAGCCATGGTAGTTATAACAGTCATATTAATTCTTATCATGTATGGAATTAAGTCTTTTGAAAAGTAAAGTTTTGAAAAGTAAGGCAAGACAATAAATAAACAAAATAAAGCAAGTGCAAGAGATAAATGAAAGTAAATGCGATTAAAATAAAACCTGCTCCAAAGCGGAGTCTTTAAATCTGGTACAATGTACGGAAAAGAAAATGCTGGCAGGATTACTTCTACCAAAGTGCTCCAACTTGATTACAGACACTCCAAGACTTGATTACAAACTCGATCACACACAGTGCAATAACTCCTCGATGTGAGAAGATTACCGCTTTACAAGAGTGAAATTTATGCCTAGGATGAAGTAAACTAAGATTGGATGATCCTAAAATTCGAGTTCTGAGAGTATTTATAGGCAAAGTTGGCATGGTGCAAAGACAAAAGTGACCTTAGCTTGAAAAATGGGCGGGAACTAATTTTGCCTTGTCGCGCCCGCGACAGGCCTACCGCGCCCGCGACACGAAGAAAACGGCAAAGGTGAGTGCTGATCGTGGGAACGTGGCAGTTGAGTTGTGGAGATCATGGGACACGTCGTCGCCTACCCTGGGGCGCCCGCGACAAGAGAAGCGACCAGAGTAAATTGCTGCCAAACTTGAATTCTAGCTCCTTTTGCATCCTTTTTCGTCTGGGACCTCGATTTATTGAAAACCTGAAAACAAAGGAAAACATAACAATAACAAAGCATAAAAAAAAACTAATATGCATGTGAAATCAGAGTCGAAAATACAGTATAATTTAGTGTCATCAGGCAATTTGGGCCGCTTTGGAGTATAAGCGGATTGAGCCATGTCTAGCCATTGGTCCAGTTCAGAACAGGAACCCCCCAATTCGTTGCTCCCGAGCATGGGAGTGATGACTTAAGGGCAGTTCGTTGCTCCGGGGAGCTAGCATGGAGTCGTTGTTTGAAGATGAGGAGGATTGTCTCAATGTGCTTATGACCCCTGGTGTCCGTGAGATTCGTGGTCGTGACCTTGTTGCCCGGTGTTCAGGGAGACTAATGGTCAGACAGAATTGGAAACGTTGGGACGCCACGTGTGCCTAGAGCTCCGTGTAGCAGTTACTAGGCAATGATGGCTAGTGGATAGCCATCATGGCCTACGAGCGCGTGTTCGCACGTGCCCCTTTGTATAAAAAGGGGAAAATTGTTCCATTTGGGACTTTTTGCTTTGATTTCTCTTCGTTTCCTTTAGCATTCCTGCCCGTTGCCACCGTTTGCTTACTCCGACCACCGCTCCAAGCTTCGAGCAGCCACTTTCATCTTCTTAAATCAAGTAAGTTTTCTGATCATGTGCTTGTTTTACTCCTTTTTGTTGTCAATGGTAGATTGCATGTGGTTAGGGTTAGGTTTAGAGGACGAAATAGGTGGATTTCCGGCGATTGTTGGTGGTGGACGGTGGTTGTGCCATTTTTCCACTTCTGACATGTTGCCGGACGTGTTAGTATGTTCTAGCGAGGAGGGCGGTTCATGGCGTCGTTGTGACAGCGATGCATGTGCGACCGTCGTGTCTGTCCTTCTTCTGAGTGGGTGATGAGTTTTCTGGTAGAACACTTCCAGATTCCGGTGGAGCTTTGCGACTTCTGGCGAAGCTTCGAACGGAATCTGGGTACGAGTGCGAGGAAGCTCCTTGCTTGGGGATGGTTTGTTTCGAGCGTCTCCTCGCGGGGAGGTTTCAGTTTTCCTTTTGATGTTAGGGCTTAGGCCGGGGACGTTGTCCTTAGCTCTTTGCGCGCCCTTTCACTTGACTTAGCGGTGGAAGGGTGGATTTGATTTGTCGTCGAATTCACTTTCTTCTTTACTTTTCAGGTGATTGTTATGGCGACGGGGCCAGATAGAGAGGTTATCATAGATACGTCCGAGGAAGAAACAGGCTCCGAGGATAATAGTAATTCGACGGCTTCGAGTTCGACGGCTTTGAGTTCCTCCAGTGATGTTGGGGAGGAAGAGGAGCTGGACGACATGGACGAGGACGTCGCCGTGGACTCCGCCGAGGAGTGGGAGGTGGCCGAACCCGCTGAGCACGTGTCTACTTTTGCGAAGTATTTGGGGGACGTTTTTATGGAGGTCGGACCGGAGGGAGAGTGGAAGGTGCACTTCCTTTCCGTGGGTGAGTGGGTCTGCACAAACTTCGGGGATCGTTGATGTATGAATATGATTTTAAGGAGTTGGGTCTGAGGTTTCCGTTCACTGATTTTCAGCAGTCGGTGTTCATGCATTTGAAATTGGCCCCCACGCAACTGCATCCTAACTCGTTGGCCTTCATCCGGGCATTCGAGCTGGTATGCGAGCATCTCTCCATAGGGGCTACTCTCCCTATGTTCTTCACTGTCTTCCATCTTCAAAGGCAGCTATCGGAGAGGAAGTACGGCTGGGTGTCTTTGAAGCAGCCCTGCAAGTTGTTTAAGCCATTCTCGGAGTCGATACGGATGTTGAAAGAGTCGTATTATGTCATCAAGCCCTTGTCCGAAGCTTCCCAGGATAGGACATACGTCTGGGAGATCAAAGTTGACGAGGATGGGAAAGACCTGTGCGACGAGGATGAGAAGTTTATTGGGTGGAGAATCTATAAGTTCCCTATCCATTGGGCGCCCGATCATTTCGCTAAGAGGCCTAGTGGCTATGTTCTCCAACCGAGCGAACTACGTGGGCAGGACGCCATGGCGTACGATGTACTGGTGAAGTGGGTCAACTCCTTCCGGCTTGCTGAGTGCTGGATGAGCAAGGGTAATCTAGTCTTCGAAGAGGACGGGAGTCAGAGGGTTGAGCGTCGATTTATCAACATTAAGGCGTTGTTGGAGTGCAAGACTCCCGAGGATGCCGAGAAGCTGCTTGGTAGTCTTAGTTATTTAGATTTGTTTGCACTATTTCGTTTCCTCGTATCTAACATGCTCGTATTTTGTTTGTGCAGGTGAGATGCCTCAGGCCCATGACAGGGTTGTGAGGAACGCTCTTGCGAGGAACAAGGCCGGAGCAGTTCCTCCAAAGTCTCGGTTTACTGGCGCTCGTGTTCTTCCTCCAGCGCAGTCCGCTGCGGGGACATCTTCGTCTCCTACTCCTGCTCCCCGGGGGTCTCCTCTTCTTTTGACCGGTCGATCCAAGCGGCCAAGGGTTACGACGCTGTGGACCTCACTCGGGTGGCTGAGAAAGGGAAGTTCGAGCTTCCTCCTTGTATCCTCGATAGGAGGTTTTTCGAGGGAAACTCTTTGGTCGTGCCCCGGGCGGAATCTCTTCGCTTGGAAAGTATGGATCACCCGAGCAAGAGGGCGTTGGTGGCTCAGGACGCTTCTGCCTTGGTCAGGATGTTGGAGATGGCAGCCGTTTATGCTGAAGGGGACTCTGCAACTGAGGCCGAACTTAATGCTGTCCGTGATACCATGGCATCCCTCAAGGAAGACGTCAAGGGTGCCAATGACGCTCGGAAGAAGGCCGAGGAGGAGGTAGCTCAGTTGAAGAAGGAGAACTCCACGCTGGCGGCGGAGAAGAAAGTTGCTGAGGAGCTGGTCTAGCGGCTGAGGGCGGCCAATGCCCCGGATGACGATGAGCCGGAAGATGTGAAGGAATTGAAGATGAGATCCGAGCTGGTTGCCGGTTTGCTGACGGTCGAGGATGATGGTATTGTCGTCGCGGAGGAGTCTTTCAAGAACGCCGTGGCTCAACTGCGGGTGGTGAACCCTGAGCTTGACTTTTCTGTCGAGGGTACCCACTATCTGGCGCACGTTGAGGATGGCTGAATCGTTATGCCTGATGCTCTCCTTGAAGGGAATAATGAGGATCAGCCCGCGGAGGACCAGGGGTCTCAGCCCAAGCCTCCCGAGCACGTTGATGAGTGAGGAGTTTGTGTTTTTGATGTTGTTGTAATCTATCCGGCTTACGTGCCGAGTAATTGCTTGTAATTTATTTTTTGGGGGGCATGGCCCCCGTTTGATGTAACTCAGTATAATCGTGGTCCTTGTGGCCACTTATTATGTTAAACTATTATGTGTTTGATTCTGTTATCTGCGTGAATTTACTTGCTTTTATTTTTTGCTAAGTGTTGTACTTATGCTCGTTGTGAATGTATGTCTGCCCGTGATTGGGAGTATTTGACTTGTGCAAATATTTAAGGGGGATTGCTCGTTGTAGATGTGTTCGCCAGTGAGGGGAACTGGTCGAACGGCCGAGGAATATCTTGGCGGGGGTACAGAGCTCAGGTCGCGTTTGAGGCCTGAGTTCGCGACGTGAACGTCCCATCGCGAGCTGGGGTTCTGCCAGTCATGGTACTTTGACGACAATGATGCTCGATCGAGGACCGCTGTCGAGCAGTTATCCGGCTCGTTACTGAGCGGGGTTCTGCTTTATTAGAATGCGATGCTTGTACCTAGACGTGCATGGTGGTCGGTAGCTGACGTTCGTCGTCGCGACGGGTCGAACCGAGAATTTAGGTGTATTATTGTTTTAGCTTTTCAGGGTTCCATGGTCGAGCAAGTTCTTCCCTGGTGAGATGTTCTAGATAGTAGACCCCATTTTCCGTTTTTGCTCGGACGCGATAGGGTCCTTCCCAGTTGGCTGCTAATTTGCCTTCGCGAGAGTCTTTGTGGTTTCTTCTTAGAACAAGGCTTCCCACGTCGAACTCTCGTCGTATCACCTTGGAGTTGTGCCTGATGGTAATTTTTTGTTTTAGTGAGGCTTCACGGAGGGCTGCCCCGGTTCGGATTTCCTCGACGAGGTCGAGTTCTTCTCTCAACGATTCGTCGTTCATCTCCTCGTCTAGGGGCGACTCTGTCCGCCTGGAGGGCACGTGAACTTCAACGAGGATTACAGCCTCGGTCCCGTATGCTAGACGGAAAGGTGTTTCCCCAGTCATTGAGTGTGGAGGTGTGCGGTATGCCCACAGTACGCTGTGCAGTTCCTCGACCCATGCCTTCTTTGTTTCATCCAGCCTTTGCTTGAGGCCTCGAAGGATGACTCGGTTGGCTGCTTCAACCTGTTCGTTTGTTTGAGGGTGCTCTACGGATGTGAAGTGCTGCTTCGTGCCCAGCTGGGCGACGAGGTCTTGGAACTTCCTGTCCGTGAATTGTGTCCCATTGTCCGTTATTATCGCTTGGGGATGCCGAAACGTGCAATGATGTTTCGTTTGTAGAAACGCAGGATGTTGAGGGCAGTTATCTTAGCTAGAGCCTCCGCTTCTATCCATTTTATGAAGTAGTCTACGCCCACTATTAGGTATTTATTCTGGCTTGATCTTACCACGAAGGGTCCTAGGATGTCTAGGCCCTACCAGGCGAATGGCCACGGGGAGGACATAGCCTTGAGCTCGTTAGGCGGAGCCAGGTGCATGTCCCCGTGTCGTTGGCATTTATCGCATTTCTTCACGTGTTCTTTTGCGTCGTTTTGCATGGTCGGCCAGTAGTATCCTGCTCGGAGAGCCTTTCATGCAAGGGATCTTCCGACGAGATGTTGAGCATTGATTCCCTCGTGGATTTCGCGTAGGATGTGTGCGACCATTTCCTCCTCGACACATTTGAGCAGCGGAATGTAGAATCCCTGCCTGTAGAGTTTATCTTTGACCAAGACATAAGAGCAGGCTCTTCGCCTGACTGTGCTGGCCTCCTTTGGATCGGACGGGAGGTCGTCTTTGGCGAGATAGTTGTAGACGGGGGTCATCCAGCAGTTGTTGTCGCCGATCACCTGCACGTCCAGTGTCGAGGAGGCCTTCTTGATGCTGGGTTGAGGAAGTACTTCCTGTATGACGGATTTGTTTCCGCCTTTCTTCTTTGTGCTAGCTAGTTTGGATAGCACGCCTGCTCGCACGTTATGTTCGCGGGGAACATGTTTCACTTCCACTGTTGTGAACTTTGCCATCTCCTTCTTGACCAGGGCCAAGTATTCGGTCAGATTGTCTTTTTTGGCTTGATATTCTCCCCGGACCTGGAGGGCCACGAGTTGTGAGTCTGTGCAGATGACGACTTCTTCTGCGCCTAGGTCCTCGGCAAGGCGTAGCCCAGCGAGGAAGGCTTCGTATTCGGTCTGGTTGTTGGAGGTTGGGAAGGATAGGGTGAGCGATACTTCAATGATGATTCCTTCGTTGCTTTCCAGTATGATGAACACACCGCTTCCTACCGAGCTGGAGGCACCGTCCACAAAAATGGTCCATTTTCGTGCTTCGCTCGCGGGGGAGTCTGCGAACGTCATTTCTGCGACAAAGTCTGCCAGAGCCTGGGCTTTGAGAGCTTTCCTGCTTTCGTATTGGATGTCAAATTTGGACAGTTCTAGCGACCATTTGAGCATTCGACCGACCATGTTTGGTATTCCTAGTAGCTGCTTTATTGGTTTATCTGTTCGAATCATGATCGTGTGAGCTAGGAAGTAGTGTCTTAATCTTCTGGCTGCGTTGATGAGGGTCAGTGCGACTTTCTCTATCTGTTGGTATCTTAACCCTGGTCCTTGCAGCGCTTTGCTCGTGAAATATATGGGCTTCTGCCCGTCAGGTGTCTCGCGGATGAGAGCGGCGCTCACTGCTTCGGTTGCTACGGCGAGGTACAGGTACAACGTTTCGCCATTGTCCGGGCGAGAGAGGACCGGTGCCTCTGAGAGTGCTTGTTTCAGATGGAGAAGGGCCTTGTCACACTCCTCGGTCCATTTGAATGCTACCTCTTTGCGGAGGAGTTTGAAGAATGGTAGGGCGTGTTGGGCGGACTTAGCCACGAAACGAGATAGTGACGCGAGCATCCCGTTGAGGGACTGGATGGATTTTTTGGACTTAGGCGTAGGAAACTCGGAGAATGCTCGGAATTTATCGAGATTGGCTTCGATTCCTCGTTCCGTTAAGTAGAAGCCAAGGAATTTGCCCGCTCGGACACCGAACATGCACTTCTCAGGGTTAAAACGCATTTTGTATTTCCTGGCCTGTTCGAAGACCTTTCTCAAATGGGTAGTATGATCGGTTTCCTCGTGGGATTTCACGATCATGTCGTCCATGTAGACTTCGAGCATGTCGCTGATTTCTACCGGAATACTTTGTTCATCATTCTTTGGTAGGTTGCTCCGGCGCTCTTCAGGCCGAAGGGCATTACGTTGTAGTAATAGTTGCCCGATTCGGTCATGAAGGCCGTGTATTTTTTGTCGGCCATTGCCATTGGAATTTGATTATAGCCCGAGTAGGCGTCCATGAATGATAAAATTTTAAAACCAGCAGAATTATCAACAAGTTTATCAATATTGGGGAGGGGGTAGGCATCCTTCGGGCATGCCTTATTGAGATCGGTGTAATCAATGCACATGCGCCATTTTCCATTAGATTTTTTAACTAGTACAATGTTGGATAGCCAAGTGGTGTACTTGGCCTCCGAAATAAATTTGGCCTCGAGGAGGTCCTTTACAACTTTTTCAGCAGCCTCCATTTTCTTCGGAGACTGCTTTCTCCTACGTTGTGCTACGGTCGGGTCAATTGTCAGCTAGTGGCAGGTGACAGACGGATCCATGTCAGGCATTTCGGTGGCGCTCCATGCGAAGAGGTCGGCATTCTCACAGAGGCATGCTTTGAGATGCTTCCTCGCGATGTCGGGCAGGTCTGCTCTAATCTTCACTCCCCGCTGAGGGTCTTCGCCGAACAGAACGATCTCGAAGTTGCCATCTGGGATTGGGCGCATCGGATGGGAGCTGCTGCTGGACGATATGGATGGGTTGGCTGAAGCTGCTCTTTCCTCCTACTGGTCTTCTTCTTGGAAGCGACTGTCGAGGTCGATGGAGTCGGCCTGGGGAAGAGGCTTGGCTTCCTCGGAGCTGCTTGGCAATGCTGGCTTGCCCGACGCTTTTGGCTTAGACACAATGGTGTTGAACCCTTTTGTAGTTGCCTCGAAACACCGTCGTTCAGCTTCAATGTCGTCGTGGAGGGTGGCGACCCTCCCTCTTAAAGTGTAATACTTCATCTTCAGGTGGACTGTTGAAGGTGTAACACCCCTTTTAATTATTTAGTCATCTTGTATTAATCTTTAAGTGTGTCCTTGTTTGGGAGAGTGTCTGAGTGCGTTTACTTGTTGACCTTGGCTTAGAAGGTAGATTGTTGGAATAAAACCTTAGACTAATAATAATAGAGACATAATTAAATAATAATAATAATTTCATTAATAATAGAAATATTATTATTACTATTATTATTAGTATTATTATTATTATTATTTGGAATTAATTAAAATAAGAAATTAAGGGATTAAGAGAGGTTTAGGGAATTAAGAGAACAGTTTCACGTTTAACGAAAAGAGGTAACAAAGGAGAAGAGAAAGAACAAGTGCTAGGCCTTGAAACATCTTCCCCAATTTGTCATTTTTGCTGCAGAATTCGAGGTAAGGGGGGGGGGGGGGGACTGTTAAATATTGGTGATTTACTCATGATAGGGTAGTGGGAATTCCTTAATCCCGTAGGGTTTTATATCCATGATTGTGTTGTGATGAATTGTAGAGTATGTTGGATTTAATTCTGAATTCGTACATGTGTTGACATGTATTTTCCGAATTTCTTGTTGATAATACTGTGGTGTTTGAATCTGATCTGGTATGTGGTGTGTTGTTTCTATTTTGGAAGAACGATTCAAAGTGTTGGATCCATAATTGATGTAGTAATCATAGGATGCAAGTGAAAGAAGAAGAATTAAACCTAAAATCAAAGTAGAAGAGATTATAGGACTAGTTGAGAGTGAACAAGTGATGAAAACGCAGCAGAGAGCAGAGAGATGAGCTCACTGGCCGTTCGCGTATGAGATCTGGCCGTACGCGTAACAAAGGAGGTCGTACGCGTATGAGAACAAGGAGGAGGAAGCCTTACCCGTAAGAGAGGTGGGAAAGGAGGGAATTACACAGCCCTCTGCCCGTACGCATATGGTTTGCGTATGCTTGGCAGGGCAATACGCGTATGGAGTAGCCATACGCGTATGGGGATCTGAAAATGAGATTTTCTTGGAAAGAGAGCTCCTGCTCGTACGCGTATGATAATGGGTAGTACGCGTAGGGTAGAGTAGGGAAGGGTGAGCATACGCGTATCAGATGGAACCTTACGCGTATGGATGAGCGAGGAAATGAGTCATACGCGTATGACTTGGGTCAGTACGCGTATGGACTGGCAGTGTGCAGAATTTTACCATTTAGCGATTCCTTTCCTGTTTTCGCAGCGGTTTCGATTTCTAATGGTTTGAGAGGTTGAGGGTAGTAGTCAGTTGTTGAGGAATAATAAATTGGTGATGGAAATAATAATTTTAATAATTTTAAGAGATTAATTAATAACTTAGATGTTTGGTGTGCGTGAAACAATTATGTACTGATGGTGTTGATGTTATGTTAAGGTATGATAAGGAGGATCGTGTACATGTGTTTCTGATATTATACATGTGTTATTGTGCATCATATGTCATGCATTTTCATGGTGATTGGTGGGATGGATCGTTGCTCAGGATGAGTGTATGCGATTCATCCGTACTCCTTTAAGGAGAAGGGTGGGGATAGATCATTGCCAAGTAGAGGTGTATGTGATCTATCCGGGGTTCGATTGAATGAACCAATGAGTCGGTACCACATTGCATGTGTTGAGTTGCATACATTGTTGATAATGGGCAGTAGGCCGTGTTTGATGTTTGATGGTGCTTGTGTGTGATGACTACCTGTTTATCATGTATATATTCAGCTATAATATTTGAACATGAATTCTCACCCCTTTGTTGTTGTTGTGTCTGTGCTTCTTCAGAAGTACAGATAACCCAGGTACTTAGGTCGCTTGGATGTTCGTGTTGCTTGTTCGAGTCTATAGGAGTGCTCTGATACGTAACACGGGATGTCGGGATATTTTTGTAGTTGTTTGATTTTATTTACATTCTTTGTTACGTATTCCATTTTATTGAATTACTTTATGGAGAACCTTGTATCAAGGAACTATTGGTGTAATTGGGCAGATGGCCGTGAATTTAAAACCAAATGATTATTTCCGCTGATTCTTTATTCAATTTAATACAATAAAGAGTTTATTTTGGTTTGATGATGTGACATTCCACTTTTTGGTACAAACTCTGATTTATCTTTATTATTTTTGTTATTTTCAAAATGGGGCAAGTGGGGTGTTACAATTGGTATCAGAGCAGGTCGGTCCGTCCGGCCAGGTGTTATAGTTGAGTCTGTCCTTAGAATAGGAGTTAATTTTGTGTTCTGACCTTGTGATGATTGTGGTCCAGTATGGCAGGGAGGAATGATGTTGCTCTTGCTGCTGCTATGCAAGCCATGGCACAAGCTGTAGAGAATGCCAACTAGGGTGGAGGTGCTCAGTTTCGTGACTTAGCACAGTTTCAGAGCAACAAGCCGCCTACATATGAGGGAGGTATCTTGGACCCAGCGGCTGTACAGAAATGGCTGAAGGCTGTGGAGAAGATCTTCAGGACCATGGAATGCAGTGATGCTCAGAAGGTACGGTTTGGTACTCATATGCTGGAAGGAGAAGCTGAGGCTTGGTGGGACAACAGTCGTCAGAGATTGGAAGCTGTAGGTACTGAGATTACTTGGGCTGTGTTTCAAGCTGAGTTTCTAGAAAAATATTTTCCGAAAGACATTCGTAGTGCGAAAGAGGTGGAATTTTTGGAGCTGAAGCAGGGTGATAAGACCGTTGCTGAGTATGCCGCTAAGTTTGAGGAGCTGGTTCAGTATTGTGCTCATTACAATACTGAAGAAGCTATGACTTCGAAGTGTTTGAAGTTTGAGAACGGGCTGCGTCCCGAGATCAAATTGGGTATTGCTTGTCAGAAGATAAGAAACTATCCAAAGCTGGTAAGCAGAAGCAGAATTTATGATAATGACAATAGAGCCAGGATTGCTCATTACAAAGTTGTGAATGAGAAGAAAAATAAACAGAGATTTGGGGGTACTCCTTACAGTGCTCCAGCTGATAAGGGGAAACAGAAAACTGATGGGGGGAAGAAGCCAAAGGAGAAGGGAGCAGGTGCTGATATTCTCAAGTGCTTCAGATGTGGTGGCGCGGGTCAGTGTGCTAACGACTGTCAGAAAGAGGTGAAGAAGTGTTTCAAGTGTGGCAAGGCAGGTCATGTTATAGCTGATTGCAGAGCCACTATGCCTACTTGTTACAATTGTGGAGAGAAGGGTCACATCAACACTCATTGTGAGAAGCCGAAGAAGTCTCAGGCGTCTCAAACTAGTGGGAAGGTGTTTGCCTTGGTGGGAGCCCAATCCACTGAGGAGGAGCGTTCCGTCAAAGGTACTTGCTTTATTATTGATGTTCCTTTGATTGCTATCATTGACACGGGTGCAACGCACTCATTTATTTCTTTTGACTGTGTGAAGAAATTAGGGATTGTACCATCTACTCTAGAGCAGAGGATGACAATTGAAACTCCATCTATTGGTTCCGTGGTTACTTCTTTGGTGTGTTTGAAGTTTCCGCTGACCGTGTTTGGTAGAGATTTCAGAGTGGACTTGATTTGTTTGCCACTCGGTAATCTTGACGTTATTTTGGGAATGAACTGGTTGGAGTTCAACCGGGTGTATATTGATTGCTTTAGGAAGACGTTGCTGTTTCTTACTCCTAAAGAGGAAGCATTAGCAGATTCGCTATCTAGCAAGGAGTTGAGGGCATTGTTGGAAGATGAAGCGAAGCTGTTTGCAGTATTTGCCTCGTTATCTATTGAAAGCAAGACTTCAGTTAATGAATTGCCAGTAGTTAAGGAATTTCCTGAAGTGTTTCCAGATGACATCACAGAGTTGCCTCCGACAAGGGAAGTTGAGTTCGCTATTGATCTTGTACCGGGTACCAGACCTATCTCTATGGCACCGTACAAGATGTCTGCATCGGAGTTGGCAGGGTTGAAATCTTAGGTCGGGGAATTGCTCTATAAGAAGTTTATCAGACCAAGTGTGTCGCCGTGGGGAGCTCCAGTGTTGTTGGTGAAGAAGAAGGATGGTAGTATGCGTCTGTGCATTGACTACCGTCAGTTGAATAAAGTAACCATTAAGAATAAGTATCCACTTCCTAGGATTGATGACTTAATGGATCAGCTGGTAGGAGCTCGTGTTTTCAACAAAATTGATCTGAGGTCGGGTTACCATCAAATTAGAGTAAAGGAAGGTGATATTCAGAAGACTGCTTTCAGAACTCACTATAGACATTACGAATATGCAGTGATGCCTTTTGGAGTGTCTAACGCGTCGGGTGTATTTATGGAATATATGAATCGTATTTTCCATTCTTATCTGGATCAGTTTATTGTGGTATTTATTGATGATATACTGATCTATTCTAAGTTTGACGAAGAGCATGCATGTCACTTGAGAATTGCATTGCAGGTGTTGAAAGATAATAAACTATTTGCAAAGTTCTCGAAGTGTGAATTTTGGTTGAAGACCGTGAGTTTCTTGGGTCATGTGATTTCTGGTGATGGTATAGCAGTGGATCCCTCTAAAGTGAGTGCAGTACTTCAGTGGGAAACTCCGAAGACCGCAACAGAGATTAGAAGCTTTTTGGGTTTGGCAGGTTACTATATAAGGTTCATTGAAGGGTTTTCTAAATTGGCGTTGCCATTGACTCAGTTGACCAGGAAGAATCAAGCTTTTGTCTGGGATGCTGCCTGTGAGGAAAGTTTTGAGGAACTAAAGAAGAAGTTGACGACAGCACCAGTGTTGATTTTACCAAGCCCAAATGATTCTTTCGTAGTGTATTGTGATGCGTCTAAGATGGGATTAGGCGATGTGTTGATGCAAGGTGGCAAGGTAGTGGCTTATGCTTCAAGACAGTTAAGGGTGCATGAGAGGAACTATCCTACTCATGATCTTGAATTAGCTGTAGTGGTGTTCGTGTTAAAAATTTGGAGGCATTATTTGTATGGATCGAGATTTGAAGTGTTTAGTGATCACAAGAGTTTGAAATATTTGTTCGACCAAAGGGAGTTAAATATGAGGCAGCGAAGGTGGTTAGAATTCTTGAAAGACTATGACTTTAACTTGAGTTACCATCCGGGAAAAGCTAATGTTGTGGAAGACGCTCTGAGTCGGAAGATGATTCATATGTCTGCGTTAATGGTAAAGGAAATGGAATTGATTGAACAGTTTAGAGATTTGAGCATGGTTTGTGAAACTACACCAGGAAGTATCAGATTGGGCATGATGAAAGTGAATAATGACTTTTTGGATGTGATTAAGGAAAATCAGAAACTGGATGTAAAGTTGGTAGACTTGATGCCTACAGAAGGAGATGATCCTGATAGTGACTTTAAAGTGGATAATGTGGGTGTGTTGAGATTCCGGGGCAAAATATGTGTACCGGATAATGAGGAATTGAAAAAGGCAATCTTAGAGGAAAGTCATCGGAGTAGCTTAAGTATTCATCCGGGAGCTACAAAGATGTATCATGATTTGAAGAAGTTGTTTTGGTGGTCCGGTATGAAGAGAGACATAGCTCAGTTTGTCTATGCTTGTTTGACATGTCAGAAGTGAAAAGTGGAACATCAGAAACCTTCGGGATTAATGCAACCGTTGGAAATCCCTGAGTGGAAATGGGACAGTATTGCGATGGATTTTGTGACTGGTTTGCCAAATACGGCGAGAGGCTTTGATGCTATTTGGGTAGTGGTGGATCGACTTACGAAATCCGCACATTTTATACCAATTAACATCAGTTTTCCGTTGTCGAAGCTGGCAGAAATTTATATCAGGATAATTGTGAAGTTGCATGGTGTCCCGTCGAGCATAGTGTCCGATAGAGATCCGAGGTTTACTTCAGAATTTTGGAGGAGTTTGCAGGAAGCCTTGGGTTCTAAGCTAAAGTTGAGCTCGGCTTATCATCCACAGACCGATGGTCAGTCAGAGAGGACCATTCAGTCGTTGGAGGATTTGCTGAGAGCCTGTGTATTGGAAAAAGGTGGTGCGTGGGATACTCATTTGCCATTGATCGAGTTCACGTATAATAACAGTCACCATTCTAGCATCGGAATGGCACCTTTTGAAGCTTTGTATGGACGGAAGTGTAGGACACCTCTGTGTTGGTATGAAACAGGTGAGAATGTGGTGCTTGGACCAGAAATTGTCCAACAGACTACTGAGACGATTCAAATGATCCGTGAGAAGATGAAGGCGTCTCAGAGTAGGCAGAAAAGTTATCACGATAATCGAAGGAAGGAGTTGGAATTTAGTGAAGGTGATCACGTATTCCTAAGAGTTAACCCAGTGACTGGTGTGGGTCGTGCTTTGAAATCTAAGAAGTTGGGTCCTAAGTTTATTGGACCGTATCAAATCTTGCAGAGAATTGGTGCAGTTGCTTATAGAGTGGCACTGCCACCGGAGCTTTCGAACTTGCATGATGTGTTTCATGTGTCACAACTTCGGAAGTATGTTTCAGATCCGTCTCATGTGATTCAGAGAGACGAGGTTCAGATCAGGGAGAATCTTACCGTAGAGACGATGTCGTTGAGGATCGATGATCGTAAGATGAAATAGCTCAGAGGAAAGGAGATACCTCTGGTGAGAGTGGTTTGGGGAGGTGCTGCAGGAGGCAGTGTGACCTGGGAATTGGAAAGCAGGATGCGAGAGTCGTATCGAGATTTGTTTCCATCAGGTAATTTTCGAGGACGAAAATAATTTAAGTGGGGGAGAATTGTAACACCCCTTTTAATTATTTAGTCATCTTGTATTAATCTTTAAGTGTGCCCTTGTTTGGGAGAGTGTCTGAGTGCGTTTACTTGTTGACCTTGGCTTAGAAGGTAGATTGTTGGAATAAAACCTTAAACTAATAATAATAGAGACATAATTAAATAATAATCAAAATTTCATTAATAATAGAAATATTATTATTATTATTATTATTATTATTAGTATTATGATTATTATTATTATTTGGAATTAATTAAAATAAGAAATTAAGGGATTAAGAGAGGTTTAGGGAATTAAGAGAACAGTTTCACGTTTAACGAAAAGAGGTAACAAAGGAGAAGAGAAATAACAAGTGCTAGGGCTTGAACCATCTTCCCCAATTTGTCAATTTTGCTGCAAAATTCGAGGTAGGGGGAAACTGTTAAATATTGGTGATTTACTCATGATAGGGTAGTGGGAATTCCTTAATCCCGTAGGGTTTTATATCCATGATTGTGTTATGATGAATTGTAGAGTATGTTGGATTTAATTCTGAATTCGTACATGTGTTGACATGTATTTTCTGAATTTCTTATTGATAATACTGTGGTGTTTGAATCTGATCTGGTATGTGGTGTGTTGTTTCTATTTTGGAAGAACGATTCAAAGTGTTGGATCCATAATTGATGTAGTAATCATAGGATGCAAGTGAAAGAAGAAGAATTGAACCTAAAATCAAAGTAGACGAGATTATAGGACTGGTTGAGAGTGAACAAGTGATGAAAACGCAGCTGAGAGCAGAGAGATGAGCTCACTGGCCGTTCGCTTATGAGATCTGGCCGTACGCGTAACAAAGGAGGCCGTACGCGTATGAGAACAAGGAGGAGGAAGCCTTACGCGTAAGAGAAGTGGGAAAGGAGGGAATTACACGACCCTATGCCCGTACGCGTATGGTTTGCGTATGCTTGGCAGGGAAATACGCGTATGGGGATCTGAAAATGAGATTTTCTTGGAAAGAGAGCTCCTGCTCATACGCGTATGATAATGGGTAGTACGCGTAGGGTAGAGTAGGGAAGGGTGAGCATACGCGTATCAGATGGAACCTTACGCGTATGGATGAGCGAGGAAATGAGTCATACGCGTATGACCTGGGTCAGTACACGTATGGACTAGCAGTGTGCAGAATTTTACCATTTAGTGATTCCTTTCCCGCTTTCGCAGCGGTTTTGATTTCTAATGGTTTGAGAGGTTAAGGGTAGTAGTCAGTTGTTGAGGAATAATAAATTGGTGATGGAAATAATAATTTTAATAATTTTAAGAGATTAATTAATAATTTAGATGTTTGGTGTGCGTGAAACAATTATGTACTGATGGTGTTGATGTTATGTTAAGGTGTGATCGGGAGGATCGTGTACATGTGTTTCTGATATTATACATGTGTTATTGTGCATCATATGTCATGCATTTTCATGGTGATTGGTGGGATGGATCGTTGCTCAGGAGGAGTGTATGCGATTCATCCGTACTCCTTTAAGGAGAATGGTGGGGATAGATCATTGCCAAGTAGAGGTGTATGTGATATATCCGGGGTTCGATTGAATGAACCAATGAGTCGGTACCGCATTGCATGTGTTGAGTTGCATACATTGTTGATAATGGGCAGTAGGCCGTGTTTGATGTTTGATGGTGCTTGTGTGTGATGACTACCTGTTTATCATGTATATATTCAGCTATAATATTTGAACATGAATTCTCACCCCTTTGTTGTTATTGTGTCTGTGCTTCTTCGGAAGTACAGATAACCCAGGTACTTAGATCGCTTGGATGTTCGTGTTGCTTGTTCGAGTCTATAGGAGTGCTCTGATACGTAACACGGGATGTCGGGATATTTTTGTAGTTGTTTGATTTTATTTACATTCTTTGTTACGTATTCCATTTTATTGAATTACTTTATGGAGAACCTTGTATCAAGGAACTATTGGTGTAATTGGGCAGATGGCCGTGAATTTAAAACCAAATGATTATTTCCGCTGATTCTTTATTCAATTTAATACAATAAAGAGTTTATTTTGGTTTGATGACGTGACATTCCACTTTTTGGTGCAAACTCTGATTTATCTTTATTATTTTTGTTATTTTCAAAATGGGGCAAGTGGGGTGTTACAGAAGGCACTGCTACCAACTCGGCTAGAGTTGGCCTTCCGTATATGCACTGGTAAAGCGACGGGCAGTCGATCACCAGAAATTGTACCTTGACAGATCTGGCCGTCTCAGCTGATCTGAAGGTCACGATCAGTTCGACGTAGCCCCATGGCTTGGTCACCGATCCGTTGAATCCCTGTAAATCAGACCCTACATTGGGGGTAAGGTGTGATTCGCCAGCTGAAGTGTTGAAAACAGCTGGGAGTACATGATGTCGACCGAGTTGCCCTGGTCGACGAGGATTCTGCGAACGTCAAAGTTCGCCATTCAGGCTCTGACGAGCAAAGGTATGCTCGAGTTCGGGGATCCGCCGAGGAGCTCTTCCCGGTAGAAGGAGATGGGGACGGAGCCCTTTTGGGCCTAATCAAGCGTGGTCACTTCATTGGAGCTCGTGTTGATCAAATGCTCGAATTTGCGTTTCACAGAGCCCACAGTGACTTTGTTGAAGCCCCCGCCAGAGATGACCATGGCGGAGGGAAAAGTCTCCCACGGGCTGTGGGCCGCGAAATAAGCAGGGGCGTTGAGCCCGTCTGGGACGTAGAAGTCCTCAGGTCGCGATATGGACATAGCGACCTGTATGTTGGCGTCTTCCGAGGAGAGTACTTCCTCCTCTACCTTCTTGGACTCCTGGGCATCCTGCCGAGGAGTGTCTTTCTTCTTCGCGAACTGTTTCAGGTGGTCGTCCCTAATCAGTATCTCAATGGCATCCTTCAGGTGGATGCAGTCCTCTGTAGTGTGGTCGTGACTCTTGTGGAAACGGCAGTATTTTGATTTATCCACGTTTGGTCTGGCCGACAGTTGTTTGGGGAAGCGGACCCCTGCCTGCTTGAACTCCGAATTGGCACATTCGGACAATATTTTCTCCCTGGAGACGGTCAGTGGGGTGTAGTCATCAAAACGCCCGGAGGGTCCCTTGCTGTCGCGGGAGTCCCGGGGACGGTCCTCGCGCCTCCGTTCACCCCGACGAGATGTCGAGGTTTCCTCTCCTCTGGAGGACCGAGCGTTCTCCTGATGGCGTGATGCTCGGACGTTGCTGGCCACAACCTTCTCTTCGTACTGAATGTGCGATTGGGCTTTGAGGAGGAGGGCGTCTAAGTTCCTCGGTGGTGCGAGGCCAATGGCTTTAGAAAACTCAGAGCCCGGGCGGAGCCCTTGCTCGAGCAGAAACTTCTTCATTTCGTCCGTTGTAGGGACTTTTACTTCTTCCTTGTTGAACCTCTCGATATATGTGCGGAGAGGCTCGCCTTTTCCTTAGATTATGGCCCCAAGGGAGGCCTCGGTCTTGGGGTGACATCGAGATGCTGTGAAATGCCGCGAGAACATCCTGCCCAGTTGTCTCCACAAGGTAATGAACTCCTCGGGCAGCTGCTTGTACCATGTCATCGCTCTCTTCCAGAGCGTGGTAGGAACTAGTCGGCATTTGATGGCGCCTCGTATGCTGCGGTAGTCCAGCAGCGCATCGATGTTCTCGATGTGCTCGTCGGGGTCAGTGGTCCCGTCATACGTACCCAGTGACGGGGGCTTGTCTAGACCTTTGGGGAGACGGGTAGCCAAGATCTCCTGGGATAAAGGGCCGTGAGGCTCGTCGTCGCTGCTAGAGCTGGTGAATGATGGGGACCGAAGGGGACGCTCGCGACGGCGGTTCCTCTGGGGAGAAGGAGAGCGGTTCCTCCGAGGAGAAGGTGAACGGTTCCTTCGGGGAGAAGGTGAACGGGTCCGGCCTTTAGACTTGATCGGGGGAGAATTCTCGTTCCTTCGAGTCTTCTTGTGGCCAGGAGAGTGTTGGTCATGTGGGGAAATCTGGTCACGCTTCCGGGCGGCGCGGGGGTCAGGCTCTTGGCGCAGTCTTCGGTCGATGTCTCTCCAGGGCTGCGGGCTCCTTGATCGTCGCTGGCTCCTCCGCGGAGGAAGGGATCTTGGACGGTTGGACCTTCTAACGCCCCGATCCTCTCGTTCTGCTGCAGGACCAGGGTGTTAGTTTTGTTGATCGCTTCCAGGAGGACTGCCATGGCCAGGTCAGCGTTGGGCTGAACAGGAACGGGCTGGACGTCAAGTGAAGACTGATCGTTGTTGCGATCAGCGGGGGTAGGGGAAGGAGAAGCAGTGGCTCCGTCCCTTAGAAAACGGGCATCTCTGAGGAGAGATAGTTGGCCGTCAACGTCAGATTTGTTGACGGGGAGGATGGTGGTTTGGAGAGCATCCTTGGCACCATCTTGAGAGGCCATGATGATGATGATCTTTACAAATTGTTTTGATATTCGGTTTCCGAGGATAGAAAGATGGGGAGAACAATGTTTCCCACAGACGACGCCACTGATCGTGAAGGCTGGATCAGATCCTGTAGAAGTGGGCCACCAAATGTGTCTGGGATGCTGGTCGTATGGAGAGGAGGGGGGTATACCTGCAAGGTACTCCGACGCTCAAGTAAGAAAGGTTCAGAGAAAAGGGGCAAGTACAAAGTATTAGTTCGTAGGGTGAATATTGGATACCTGACCCTCTCAAGCGAGAGGGTTTATATAGAGCCCCCAGCGCGTGGCCAACGGTCCTATTTTCGGGGCGAAATAACCGTTTTCCCGAATAATAGGTAACTACCCAAACTAGCCGTTATGTCGGCCATATGCATAGTTCCGGGCACCTGCCCATAGCTGTTCGGGGAGTGGATGAGCCATGCGTAACGAGCATCGTTTCCGGGGAGGAGCGATACAGTCCCTGCCCAGTTGGAGGGGCAGAAAGGTAACTTTTGCCCCTTTGTGGATTGGACTTAAGCAATTTGGGCCGCTTTGGAGTAAAAGCGGATTGGGCCATGTCTAGCCATTGGTCCAGTCCAGAACAATTTTATATAGTCTAATTTAATTACTCTTTAGTCACGTTAATTAGTCTAGTCTTGTTGAAGATCTTAATTTTTATTATGAAAAATCCATTCTTTTATTAGGTTATTAATTTATTTATTAGGATATTTTAGACATAAACAAAACAATAAACATTCAAAAATACAAAAATGATAAAAATAATAAAGAGACAAAACATATACTTTAATTAATTAAAGCTTTGATTAGGATAAATTTGAGATTAACTAAAGGATAATGTCAGAGATAATATGGATTAACGAAAATAATTTACTAATTATCTTATTATAATTTATTTCTTGTTATTAATAAAAAAAAAAAATAATAATAAAATACAATTAATTAAATGATTAGTATTAGTTAATTAACATTAACTAGTTAATATTAGGGCTTTAATAAGGGATTAGTTAGAGTAATTACTAATTGGGGTTGAATAATTAAATTAAAATATAAAAAATATATGCATATATAAAGAAAAATAAAAAAATGTTAGGGTTAATATTTGATAAATAAAAATATATAATTAAAAAGGACAATTAATTAATAAATTAGGAGAATCGGGGTTATAATGTAAATCAGTTAAGATAATACTTAGGATTTAATTAATATAATGAGGGATTAATAAAAAATTAATAAATAACTATTTAGATAATTATAATTAACAATAATTGATTAAGGGATATAATTAATTAAATTAATTTAAGTTAATAATGGGATTAACACAAAAATGATTAGATAATTATTTAGGAAATTGTAATAAACATATAATTAGAATCAGGGATAAAATACTACAGATAATATTAAGGGATAATTATGGGATAATTCTATGAGATAATTCTAAGGGATGAATATTAGGGTTAGTCAAAGGATAAACCATGGGATAGAAATGGGATACATTTTTTGGATAAAACTCTTAGGGTCCAAAGAGTATAAACTTAGGATTTTGGATAAGGGATAAAACTTGGGTGTTTTTATAATAAATGGTTTATTATAATTTTTGGGATAAAACTCTTAGGGTCTGAAGAGTATAAAATTGAGATTTGGGATAAAGGATAAAACTTGGGATTTGCATACATATATTATTATAATTTAATTTTTCTAAATAAATTAAAAAGGGATATTTTTGCAATTAAGCAAGAGGATAAAATCAATATCACTCACTTAAATTGTAAGACCTCTGCCATTGTGCATTAAGGCATTTTTTTCAAATCAAACTTTTCTCCACCCCGGTTGTGTGAGAAATTTTATGGGATAAAAACAACCAACAAACCAAATTTTTTTAAGAAGAACTACGGTACTCTTATCCTTCATTTAATATGAGGGTACGTAGGCATAGAGTTGTAAACTCTAGTGAGTACAATTATAAAAAAAAATCTTAGGTTTCTTTGTCTTTTTTTGTAAATTATAAAATAATTTTGTAAATAAATAAATAATTTAACAATTAATAAATAATAAGCAAACATACCTTAGGCAAACAACTAACCCTAGAATTTAAGGAGGATCCTATTGAGTACAATAGAGGCGAGGGGTGCTTAACATCTTCCTCCCACTTAACCGACTCCCGAACCTTAGCGTCTCACCCTTAGTCTTTAGGTTTTATTATTATTTTTCTGTCCCTTAGGACGAATAAAGGATGATGGCGACTCTTTCATTTTGCCGGCCGCGACAAATCCATTTGTGTTCACTCTTGCAAAAACAAAACAAAAAACAATGTCAATATTTCTCCCATTTCATTTGTCTTTATCAAAGTTTTGTTTAAGCCATGATTGGAGGGATGATGATGAAAACAAGATACCCGAAATTGTTGTGGTGTGATGTCAAAGAGAACTTTACTGATGATGTAAGGCATTGTTTCAAACCCCCAAATATCAAAGAGATAAAGAGTTAATCCCTAGTCAACCACTTTGAGTCTAGGAGTTGGTGTTTCTTTCGGAATTAAAAGCCCTTAGTCTTACCCGGGGGCAAGGTAATTTATTTAAGCAGCTTGTATGTCCCCAAATATTAATTTATATCTTCACATTAAATCGCATCTCTCCAGTTTATCCTCAATAGAGAAGTTTTTTGTGAAACCCTTGATTCTCATGCGATTAATTGAAGCCATGGACTCGTTATTTGAACAGGTGACATCTCTTTATTTGAGAAGCCTGTTGTGACTCCATTAACTTCACATGAAATGACATCTCTCTAGTTTATCCTCAGCAGAGAAGTTTTTTATGAAACTCTTGATTCTCATTAATCAATTGAAGCCCTAGAATCGTTATGTGGCATCTCTTTATTTGAGAAGCCTCTTGCGACTCCATCAACTTTACCATCAAATGGCATCTCTCCGGTATATTCTCTTTACTATGAAATCTTTATTGTGAAATCTTTACTCCATCAACTTTTCCATCAACTTTGTTGTGAAATCTTTATTATCATAAATAGGTGGCATATCTTTACTTGAGAAGCCTGTTTTGCAATCTAACCTGCCCGTATCTCTTTTGAAGATCCCCAGTAGAGTTATTGATTCCTAATTCCTAGCAGGCGGCAATCCCTTTAGTGAAGACAACTTGTATTTGATCTTTTTTCAAGTGAGAGGCTTGATTAAAGAAGAAACTGTGACCCATTCTTGGTGATAACCAAAGATTTGAGAAGTTTTGTGAGGGCAAGGTTCCTTTTTACTATGTTTTAATGATGTCAAAACTAGGATATTAAGTACTTGTGTATTTTGGACGGTATCACCATGTCTAAGCCATGCATTCATCTCTTACAAACGTGCATAAAGATCCTTATACATGTATTAGACATATAGGACCATACACAATGTCAAAAATGGGTTTTTGAGTCATTTTTAAAGTCTTAGGTTGACTTACATAGGTCATAGGTTGACTCACAATGAAGAGAAATGGTTTTTGAAACTTTCTGCCATGCTTCCGTCGACCCAAGACTCCTACAGGTCGACACACACTGTAAGAAAAATGTTTGAAAGTTTTTTGCCTTGTATGCGTCAACGCATGGCCTGCTGTAGGTCGACGCATGGACTCCTTTTGTGTGCAGTTTTGATCTCTGTCTTGCTTAGGTCGACTCATAGCTCTAACAGGTAGACCTCTCGCGCGTATCCACCCATTTTTCTGTGTCTTTGTGTTCCCAAACTCAGTTTTTCTGTTACTCATTCATGTACATATATATTATCATATGCATCACTTTAAAAACGAAGAAGAAAATTGAAAGATACATTGCATTGCTCTTCATCTTCACTCTCACAATTGCATTCATCAATAATCACACATAATCATCTTTATTGATTGTGCTTTGTCAAGTGAGTAGCGATAACCAGAGGTTTGCTCGAAGTGTTTGATGTTCTTGATTTAGTTGGAATCAAGGGGAGAGAAGTGGTGAGATTCAACTTCAACAATTGGGTTAGCTAGGACTTCTCTTGGTTAGCTAGGACTTCTCTTGTAATTGAATATTGCACACAGATATTATACATATCTCAATTCTATTTTAGAATTGAGGGTAGACGTACCCGAAGCGAGGACGAAAGGGGAACTGCCTAAACAAATTGGGTGTCGTTCTCTCTCTCTCTCTCTCTCTCTCTCTCTCTCTCTCTCTCTCTCTCTCTTTCTACCTACTATCTCTCTCTCTATCTCTTTACTTTTATTTTGTTGAAGTTTTTGTGAAATTAATTGTTAGCAATATTTCAATTGATTTGCAGTGTTTTAAAACTGTTGTGAAAAACCATTGCAATCACTTTGATTGCAAGTGTGAAAAATTCTGCACTATAAATTCAAAGGAAATTTGACTTGGTGTGTTTCGCACGCCAAGTGTTTGACATATTGATAGCACACAAACTGTTTGTTAAATTGTCAATTCAAATTTTATCCTCAATTAAACATTGGAAATTGGTTCACCTTAAGTGGCTTTTATTTGAATTATTGATTGGAAACCTTATTGATTCTACTATTTCATCAATATCATTTCATTCGGTTTCACATATCCAATCTTTCCAATAAAGGTTCGTTTAGACGAGTTTTGATCCGAGGCCGCTTTCGCATATTTTTGAAACAATTTTTAAGCGCAAATTATTAAAAATTAGTGATCTATTCAACCCCCCTTCTAGATCAGTGCCATCGTCTAACAAGTGGTATCACGAGCACCGGTTCATCTAGTGCTTCACATATAGCTTATTAGAAAATGGCTTACGAACCTAAAGGGGCGTATAATAGAGCGCCGGTTTTTAATGGTGAGAATTATGGTTATTGGAAAGATTGTATGCGGGTGCAAATTAATTTTATTGATAGAAAGGTATGGAACGTTATTCAAAATGGTCCTATTGAAATAACCATGACCAATCCGGATAATGTTGTTGTACCTAAACCGCAAGCACAATGGAACAATGATGATGAGAAAAAGTACAATTATGATTGAAAATCCAAAAATATCTCATATCCTCTTTGGGAGTTGATGAATACTATAGGGTTTCTCATTGTTCGACCGCTAAGGCTATGTGGGACGCATTACAAGTTGCCCATGAGGGAACAAACGATGTCAAACTAGCTAGAATCAATACTTTAACTCAAGAGTTCGACCTCTTTCACATGAAGCATGGTGAAACCATTGCGGAAATGCAAAGAGATTCACTCACCTAATCAATCGTTTAAATTCACTTGGTAGACCCGTTTCCAATGATATTGCTATTAACAAAATTTTGAGATGTCTTAATAGGGAATGGAAACCTAAGGTCACGGCGATCAAGGAAGTTAACGATCTCATGACATTGGATACCACAACATTGTTTGGTAAGCTTGAAGAACATGAGCAAGAGCTCATAAGTCTTGATCAGCATGAAAAGAAAGAAAAGAAAGAGAAATCAAAAGACATGGACAAGAAGTCTATTGCTCAAAAGGCTTCTAGCTCAAAGTCCTCCACTAAAGAGCTTAGTGAAAGTGAGTTAAGTGATGATGATGGAGGTTTAAATGATGATATATGATTGTTCGTAAGAAGGTATAATGGATACATCAGGAATAATGGAATACAACATTCGGACAAAAATCTCATTAACTTTAAACGTCAATCAAAATCCTCAAAGCAAGAAGGAAATAAGAATACAAAGTCAAAGGGTTCATGCTATAATTGCGGAAAGGTCGGTCACTATAAGCTGGATTGTCCCTTGATGAAGAAAGACAAAGGAAAAGACAAACATCATCAACAAAAGAAATCAAGCAATCCTAGAAGGGTGTACATCACATGGGAGAGTGATAGTGAGTCCTCAAGCGAAAGTAGCTCGAGTGATGAAGACAAATCGGTCAATCTTTGTCTCATGGCTCATCAAAAGAAGAAAAAGAATGTAAGTCATTCTAAATATGAACATATTGATAAAATGTCTTATTCCGATTTGCAAAATGCTTTTGAAGCTCTACACAATGAGGCTAAAGAGGCTTTCAAACGGTTAGCCTCAAATAAGCAAATTTTCTCACATTTAGAGAAAAAGATTTCTGATTCCGAAAAGGAATTAGAAGCTCTTAAGAAATTAATGGTATAAGCTACAAAAGCTAAAACTGAGGATGACAAGTCCTCTTGGTTAAATTGGGGTTGTGAAACTTGTCACATTTGGAAAAAGGAGGTTAGAACTCTTAAAGCCAAATTAGACAAACTTTAGAACCTAAAGTTACATTTGCTGTTGATTGCTCACACTTTAGAAGTAGTATGAATAATCCTTATCAGAAATATACATATGTGATAAGATATCAAAGTAGCAATAGTAACTCCAATGTAAACCTAACTTGTCTATATTGTTGCAAGAAGGGACACACCATTGCTAAATGCCGATTTGGGAGATTCTTGGTTCCTAAAGGTATTTTCCAATGGTTGCCCAAATGCAACTAAAGATTCACTCACACACAAGGACCCAATAAAAATTGGTACCTATTTTCCTTGTTTAATTTTGTAGGTGAAATATCTTGAATCTACGAAGAGAAGATAGTTTCTCGACACTGGATGTTTAAGGCATATGACTGGTGACATTTCCTTATTCATTAACTTTGTGGCAAAGAAGAAAGGATTTGTAACCTATGGTGATAACAACAAGGGAGCAATACTCGGAAAAGGTTGTGTAGGTAATCCCTCTTCTACAACTATCTCAGACGTCCTTTTAGTTGAAGGCCTTAAGCACAATCTTATTAGCATTAGTCAATTGTGAGACAAAGTTTCTTTTTCAAAAGATTGTTGCGTTATTGAACATAACGATAAGAAAGATGATGTGTTTAAGGGCTTGAGGGTAAATAATGTCTATATGCTTGACTTGAATGAAGTATCTTTGACTAACACCAAATGTCTTGTCACCATGAGTGAAGACTCTTGGCTATGGCATAGGCGCTTAGCGCACGTCAACTTTGACTTAATAAATAAAGTAGTTTCAAAAGATCTAGTTGTCGGTCTACCCAAGATTAAATTTTTAAAAGATCACTTGTGTGACGCGTGCCAAATGGAGAAGCAAACGAGGATCTCATTTAAATCTAAAAACTTTGTTTTTACATCGAGACCCCTTGAACTTCTTAATATGAACCTTTTTAGGACATCTAGAATCAAAAGCTTGGGTGGAAATTACTATGGTTTTGTTATTGTAGACGACTACTCTAGATTTCGTTGGACTACTTTCTTGGCTAGTAAAAGTGAAACTTTTCAGCTTTTGAAAAGTTTGCCACGGTATCTCAAAATAAACTAAATTCTAGCATTGTTACTATCCAAAGCGATCACTGAGGTGAATTTGAAAACCACCTCTTTGAGGAATTTTGTGATAAACACAACATTGATCATAATTTTTACGCTCCAAGAACTCCTCAACAAAATGGAGTAGTGGAACGTAAAAATCGTATTTTAGAGGAGCTAGGAAGAACTATGATCAATGGAAGTGGCCTTCCTAAATATTTTTGGGCCGATGCTATCAGTACGACATGTTATGTGTTAAATAGGGTACTTATACGCCCTATTCTCAACAAAACTCCCTATGAACTTTTAAAAGGTAGGAAGCCAAATTTATCACATCTTCATGTTTTTTCGGATGTAAATGCTTTGTTTTAAATAATGGAAAAGAAAATCTTGGCAAATTTGACTCAAAAGCCGATGAAGGTATCTTTCTTGGATACTCTCAATCTAGCAAAGCATATAGAGTATACAATAAAAGATTACTTATTGTGGAAGAATCTGTGCATGTTACTTTTGATGAATCTTATCTGAAAACTATCGGGAAAGGTATTTCTTTTCATGGTGCAGGTGTATCTTCGGAAGACATACTCAAAGACGCTGAAGAAGGGATTGATCAACCCGAATCGGTGAAAGTTGAGAAGGAGGAAGATCACAACTCTGAAAAGATTGAGAAGGATCATCCAATTAGCAACGATGACCTTCCTTTGGCATGGAAATCCTCTAAGGATCATCCAATCGACAATATTCTCGGAGATATAGCAAAAGGAGTAACTATACAGTCTAAGATAAGTAACTTTTGTTATCACTTTGCTTTCGTCTCTCAAATTGAGCCTAAAAATTCCAAAGAGGCCTTACTCGATAAACATTGGTTTTCGGAAATACAAGAGGAATTAAATAAATTCAAAAGAAATGAGGTTTGGGACCTTGTCCCCCCTCCGCGAGGCCATCGAGTAATTGGTACAAAATGAGTATTTAGGAACAAACTAGACCAAAATGGAGTAATAACTCGTAATAAAGCCCTGCTAGTGGCTCAAGGCTATAACCAAGAGGAGGGCATTGAATATGATGAGACTTATGCTCCGGTTGCCCGCCTTGAGGCCATACGCCTTTTGCTAATCTATGCTTGTTCAAAGAATTTCAAATTATATCAAATGGATGTTAAGAGTGATTTCTTAAACAGATATATTAATGAAGAGGTTTATGTATCTCAACCTCCCGGTTTTGAAAGTCATGAGTATCCAAATTACGCTTATAAACTTAAACGTGCTTTGTATGGTCTCAAACAACCCCCTAGGGCTTGGTATGAGAGACTTAGCAAATTTCTAATTGATCAAGGATACTCAGGAGGAAAGGTTGATGCTACACTCTTTATTAAGCGTCAAGGAAATCACTCTATTCTAGTTCAAGTTTATGTAGATGACATTATTTTTGGATCTACTAATATGCACTTGGTCAAGGAATTTTCAAAGCTAATGCAGGGTGAGTTTGAGATGAGTATGATGGGGGAGCTGACCTACTTATTTCGACTTCAAATCAAACAACTCGAAGAAGGAACGTTTGTGAGCTAAACAAAGTATTGTTATGATCTACTCAAGCGTTTTGATATGGCAAACGCAAAAGCTGTTGACATTCTAATGCCCACAAGTGTGAATTTAGATCAAGATGAAAACGGTAAGGTCGTCGACGTAAAAAAGTATAGAGGTATGATTGGTTCTCTTCTATATCTCACTGCATCTCAACCGGATATCATGTTTAGTGTTTGTATGTGTGCTAGATATCAATCATGTCCCAAAGAATCACATTTAAAAGCGGTAAAGCGTATACTTAGATACCTTTGTGGTACATCTAAGTATGACCTTTGGTTTTCCAAGGGAAGTGATTGTAATTTGGTTGGTTATTCCAATTTCGATTTTGCCGGTTGCAAATCGGATAGGAAGAGCACTAGTGGAACTTATCATTTCTTTTCAAATTCCTTAGTAAGTTGGCATAGGAAAAAGCAAGTTTCTGTTGCTTTGTTAACTGCCGAGGCGGAAAACGTTGTAGCCGGTAGTTGTTGTGCCCAAATTTTGTGGCTTAAACAACAACTACTCGATTTCAATGTTAAACTTCATCGTATTCCTATTCTTTGTGATAACACACGTGCCATCAATCTACCCAAGAATCCAGTGCTACATTCTCGCACCAAACACATTGAGATTTGTCACCACTTCTTTAGGGATCATGTCGAAAATTGAGATGTCGTATTTGAGCACGTTGATAGTGAAAATCAACTTTCCGATATTTTTACAAAACCTCTTGCGACAGAACCTTTCTTTAACAATAGTAGGGAACTTGGTGTTCTCGATATCTCAGATCGTGTCTAATGAATTGTTGCATGCTCTCTATCTATGCATGTTTATATATTTCTTAACCTCGTTTGAAATTTTAAGCTATGTGAGGGCATTCTTCTTTCATTAACATTGGAGGAAATATCTTTCCTATTTAATTGCTTTTACCTTTTATCTTGGCTAAATAGATGTTCTCTATTATGTGTGGCGTGTAATTTTGATGCTTAAATGATAGTTGTAGTTTTCACTCTTCTTCCATATTGATGTTTGAAATGGTATAGGCTTGTTATTTATCTTTAATGTTTTCTTTGACAACATTATATGTGGATGATTGCTAATGCTGTATTTGTTGCAATAGCATATATTTGTGTTGTTATGTTTATGTTAGGTTTACAAATAACTGGTTACTTTACTCTTTTTGATGTTTTCAAAGGGGGAGAAAGAAAAAGCGAGTTCACAAAGTTTAGAATTCTATGGAAGTGCATATAGCCAGGGAGAGAATGTCCTTCAAGTACTCAATGTTTTGGGAAGGTTTTGAAAGGTTTTGCCATCATAAAAAAGGGGGAGTATGTGAGGGCAAGGTTCCTTTTTACTATGTTTTAATGATGTCAAAACTAGGATATTAAGTACTTGTGTATTTTGGACGGTATCACCTTGTCTAAGCCATGCATTTATCTCTTACAAACGTGTATAAAGATCCTTATACACGTATTAGACATATAGGATCATACACAATGTCAAAAATGGGTTTTTGAGTCATTTTGAAAGCCTTATGACGACTCACATAGGCCATAGGTCGACTCACAATGAAGAGAAATGGCTTTTGAAACTTCCTGCCATGCTTGCGTCGACCCAGGACTCCTACAGGTCGATGCACACTGTAAGAAAAATATTTGAAAGTTTTCTGCCTTGCATGCATCGATGCATGACCTGCTGTAGGTCGACGCATGGACTCCTTTTGTGTGGAGTTTTTATCTCTGTCTTGCTTAGGTCGACTCACAACTTCTACAATCGACCTCTCACGTGTATCCACCCATTTTTCTGTGTCTTTGTGTTCCCAAACTCAGTTTTTCTGTTACTCATTCATGTACATATATATTCTCATATGCATCACTTTGAAAAAGAAGAAGAAAATTGAAAGATACATTGCACTGCTCTTCATCTTCACTCTCACAATTGCATTCATCAATAATCACACATAATTATCTTTATTGATTGTGCTTTGTCAAAAGTGATAACATCCAAACGTAGGATTTGTAAATCAAGTTTGGGTAAAGATTCAGTGGGACTTTCTTTGAATAAAATCATTGGGGTTTTATCCTCCAAGATCTTGATAGATTTAAGGTTTTTTGCACAAATCTATGCATTACAGATTCAACCGAGTGAAAGCCTTGAAGAACGGTGGGTTCGGTCAAGGGAGTAACGGTAACCGGAGGATTGTTTTGAAAGATTTGGGGTCTAACATTTTGAGATCAAAATCATCCGAGTAAAAGACTTGAAGAATGAAAGGTTTGGTCAAGTGAGTAGTGGTAACTGGAGGTTTGTTCGAAGTGTTTGATGTTCTTAATTCAGCTGGAATCAAAGGGAGAGAAGTGGTTAGATTCAACTTCAACAATTGGGTTAGGTTGTTGGTTATCTAGGACTTCTCTTGTAATTGAATATTGCACACATATATTATACATATCTTAATTCTATTTTAGAATTGAGGGCACACGTACCCGAAGCGAGGACGAAAGGGGAACTGCCTAAACAAATTGGGTGTCATTCTCTCTCTCTCTCTCTGTCTCTCTCTCTCTCTCTCTCTCTCTCTCTCTCTCTCACTCT
Source organism: Lathyrus tuberosus (assembly GCA_022829125.1). NCBI lineage: Eukaryota > Viridiplantae > Streptophyta > Magnoliopsida > Fabales > Fabaceae > Lathyrus > Lathyrus tuberosus. The sequence goes on from JALAZF010000423.1 coordinate 3,068,695, forward strand.
ATCTATCTATCTATCTATCTATCTATCTATCTCTATCTCTTTACTTTTATATTGTTGAAGTTTGTGTGAAATCAATTGTTAGAAATATTTTGATTGATTTGTAGTGTTTTAAAATTGTCGTGAAAAACCATTGCAATCACTTTGATTGCAAATGTGTGTAATACCCTAATTTTTACCCCTAAGATCCCACATATCATTTGTATCTCATACCACAAGCAAGATCACTTAGCACCCCTCTTGTTTCTTGTTTGCTTTTATTTTTGATTGTTTATGTTTACTAACCCTTAATTAAAATCCAAAAATATGTTTGTTTTTCCATTACTAACTTTTGCAGGAAGAATTTGAAATCAAGGATATAACACTCAGTTCCTCAGCTCGAATAAATTTCATCTAAACAAAGTCAAAGTTGATCTGAAAATAATTCAAAATTATTTGATCAAGAGTTTTCCAAGATTTAATTGACTATTATTCAAGAGACTCCAAGGTTCATGTGTTTATTTCCATGCCTTCTTTGACAAGTCAAAAGAATCGAGTCAGAGCCAAGACAACACATCAAAAAGCCATTTTTTCACACTTTTTCACTGTGTTAATCGATTAACACATTTGTACATGCAAATGGTTAATCGATTACCCAGTGTATTTTTTGTGAAAATGAGCCAAATTCAAATTCTGCAGCATTTTAGCACCAAATTCAAGTGTTTCATCATGAGAATATTCTAGATCACATCATTTTAATTCCCTACCTCATCATAATTATTCCCACTATACACCTTCACTAATCACCCACTTGATCTTAATTTTGCCTCCAAATTCAAATTCCAGCCTAATTTTGGTTCCAAACCACCAAAATTTCCAAGCCTAAATTCTATAAAATAGAGGCCTCATTTCATTCATTTCACAAGCTTTTGATAGCCAAATTCACCTTGTCAAAATTCTTCCTCATTCCCATTTTTCTTCATCTACCCAAATTCACCAAAGTCTTTCTTCCATTAAAAGTTAGTATGTTCTTCATTGGAGCTTACTAATCTTTGAGCTAAACCTCCATCCAAACACTTTTTCATCATCAATTTCTGTAGATCAAGGCTTTGGAGTGTGGTTCTTGAAGTTGATTTGAAACATTTTCAGATTTGAGTGGTAATTCACCTATTCCACCATTGTTGTGCTTGATCCATCTTCCACAATGTGATCTCTTATTGATTCTTGTTGCTTGATCTTTGGATCTTGCAAATTGTGTTCCATTGGTGTTATTTGCTGTTGTTTTACTTGAAATTTTGTGCTAATTTGCATTCATGATCCTGAGATGTTTGAAGAAATGATTGGATCATGAATGCTGATTTTTTTTCAATTTTTTTTTCTGTCATAGCAGTGTTAATCGATTAACACATTTGCACATGCAAATAGTTAATCGATTAACCCGAAGCAGAATTGTGTTTTTGGTTCTGTTTTGGGACTGTTTTGGTTCCTTTCTCTTCTTCCTTTTCCTTTTGATTTTTGCCTTGGTTTGCACTTTTAAAGGTCATATTCCTCTTTAAATTCAATGGACTTAGGGTGTAGATGAAGTTGGATAAACATTCACTAATTCAAATCTATCTTTGAAGTGGATTGTTCAATTCATTTTAGTTGCTTTCAGTTAATGATATGTTTAGTGCTTTAATCCACCAAGATGAGTGGTTGAACTTAAAGATGGAATGATTTTAGAATTGTAATAGAATTTGGCTTTCCCCTCCCTTCTTCTTCTTTTTCTTTTGATCAATGAAAATCTTCAATATCATTGGAACTTATTTTAAGTTCTTGATAAAGATGAGATCGTTACCACTTTTCTTTTCGTGCGGTATTGCTTTCGGAGAGTGATCTACATATTGCTTCTCTAGCATGCATTAGCACTAACATTGTTATTGACCGACCTCAGATAGTCGTGGCTTCTATATAAGTCCAATTACGATTGCTTAACATAGCGGTAAATTGTCCCGAAATCGAAAAACCGTTGTGATTTGTAAGTGAATAATCAGTCTCCTATTCTTCCGTGGCGTAGTTTGAAATAGATTGGCTTTCTCTTGTTATCCATGGGGGTTAGTTGGCATACTCGTTGTTTTTATCCGAGTTGGAGCCCTCCCCATGGTAATGTATGAGACCATGTTTTCATTCTCATGGATGTTTAGTCGAGCATTTCTGAAAGCACGACAAAACTTGTTCTCTTGTTTTGGATAACTATTGCTCTATATTGTATATCAATTGTGCTATGTTTATGTTTCTTTCTCACTCCCTATCTCTCTTTATTTTTTTTATGTTTTATGTTATGATATCATATCATATTATTGTTTATGCTTCCACCATTTTTCCTTTGTCCACTTGGACCATTTGTTTATGTTTATGCTCTTTTTCTTTTGTTCAATTGGACCAAAAACATTAATAAAGGCTTAAATCCATAAAAAACTTGTTCTCGTAATGGTGGACTATGGTTACTATCCTTTGCATCGGACATGGAATTTTGGATTTAGAACTAGGATCTTAACCTATGCTTGGAAGTTTGTGATGGAAAACCTTGGATTTTGGGTACTTGAAGTTCTCTTTTGAAGTCCTATCTTGATCAAGGCCTAATCTAAAGGAAAAAATGCTTATCTTATGGAGCTTACTTGTGTGGTTAGACCGTTCTTATCCTTAGCTTTTATCTTTATGCAATAGAATAGTCCATTCTTCTCCTCCCCTTCTTTAATTTTCAAAATTCTCTCCCTTTTTCAAAACTTTCTTGTTTTCAAAAATTAAACCGCTTTCATAATAAAACCTTGACTTTGGTTAAGCGATTTTCAAACTTTGTTTTCTTTAATAAATGTCAATCATACTTTGACTAATTTCAAAAAGACATAAAAAATACAAAAACTCATTCAAACTTTTTGTGCTTCTGTGCAATTTTTCTTTTAAACTTTTCAAAAATATTAGACATAAGTCATTTTCTTTGATGAGATGTAAAGCTCTTAACCATGGTATTTTGTGTAAAGTATGGTCATTTTCCACTTAGATGTTGAAGTGATTAGTCTTGTTGATTCTTATCCAAGCAAATCTTCCATCTTAAGGTGATGTAAATGCCTCTTTCACATACCATTAGGTAATTATTTGAGTATTCTCTCTTGAGAATGACTGGTTGTCTTTTCAAGTTAAATTGAATCATAACCAATCATTTGTGTTATTTGTACCATGAACTACGAGGTTTTGATCCTATATTGCACTTTGTGGGTACGTAGGTATGAGAAGATAAGTCTCTCCAAACACAAAATTCTTAAAAAAAATACTTCTCTTCTCATCTCCCCAATCTCATTTCAAACAAACCTTTTCATACCAAAAAGTGTAGATATTTCAAAGGGCTCTTATAGAGTACTATAGACGTTTTGGGTGCTAACACCTTCCCTTAGCGTAACCAACCCCCTTACCCATTCTCTATTTGTTCTTGTTTAGAACTTGTTTAGGTTTTGTTCGTTCTTTTTCCTTTCCTTTTGGATAAAATAAAAGAGCGGTGGCGACTCTTGCATTTTTTAGTTAAGTTAATCAATAGCTTACACTCACAAATTTCCCTGCTACAGAAAAGTGGTGATTCTGCTGGGGACTCTGGTTCTTAGTGGGTTCGGCCTACTTTGATTTATTTACGCTTTATCTATTTGATTTGACTGTTATTGGTTGTTCTGTTTGGGTGATCTTGAGAGGTGAGATAAATCCTATACTCAGATCTGAGAGCTCTTATGATAGGAGGATGGTATAGTTAAGGATGCTTCTAGGGAGTAATCCCGAACAAGTTAAATTGAGAATCTATCTGCTAAGTCGAGGCTTCCTCGGAATTACTGATGTCTAGCGAGTAATCACGAAAAACATTACTTTTTCCGACCTCAGGCCCATGACACTGAGGACTTTAGAACCCTTTAACCCATCTTGGCCAATTAGGACGTAGTGTGGTGGCTATGAAGGTGTAAACCTGAAATAGTTGATACGCGATACTACACTCAGACGAGGTTCTCTTGAGAATATTATTGATTCCCGAGTAATCGGCGTGCTAGTAATATTCGAAAGAGGATTACTCTGGGAACTTTTTAGAACCTTGTTCTACTGATACAAAAAACCTTAGTACACACCATTGGGGGTTGGTTCTTTTCCTTTGACTCCTGGGTTGTGATCCCAAATCTTTGAACTTGTGTGTTTTATGTGATCTTGCTTGTGGGTGTTGCATCCATGCATTCATGCATTCATAAGCATCATTTCGACCAAGTCTTCAAGGAACTTAAAGATGTTTGTTGCAAACATTGTAGGGATTTTTCACCATGGATTTTGGAAGAAGGAAAAATCAAAAGTACACAATCAAGACTCCTAAGCTAGAAGGTCTGCGAGAGCTAGGGTCTTTGGTTGCTGATCTTAAGGCTTTCAAAGATAGATATGAGAGTTTGCTGTCTCTTCTGAAGATCGACATGGTAAATGAAGTTCTAGCTACTTTGATTCAGTTCTATGACCCGGTGTACCACTGATTTACGTTCCCTGATTACCAACTCATGCCCACACTTGAGGAGTATTCTGGTCTACTTGGGTTGCCTATCTCTGACCGAGTCCCGTTTTCTGGTTTGGAAGAGACTCCTAAGTATCAAGATATTGCTGAAGCTACTCATTTGGAGGCATCTGAGATTAAAGCTCACATGGCCACCAAGGGATATATTCTTGGGTTACCTGCTAAGTTTCTGATGGATAAGGCTCGTTACTTCGCTAGCATGATGAGTGTGGACGCCTTCGAGGCTATCTTCGTCTTGATTGTTTATGGAGTATTCCTCTTTCCTAATGTTGATTACTTTCTCGACATTAATGCAATTAAGATCTTTTTGATTGGAAATCCAGTTCCCACCCTACTCATTGATGCCTATCATTCCGTTCATCTCAAGAATTCTTATGGTGAATGGATGATTACTTGTTGTGTACCGTTGTTATACAAGTGGTTTATTTCTCACTTGCCTCAGTCTATTGCTTTTTGGGACCTCAAGGATGGTCTATTATGGTCGTAGAAAATCATGTCGCTTACTCATTCAGACATTGTTTGGTACAACTGTGATTATGATGAAGTGAATATCATTGATAGTTGTGGCGGATTTCCTAATGTACCTCTTCTTGGTACAAAGGGAGGCATTAACTACAACCCGGTTTTGGCCCGTCGTCAGTTGGGCATCCTATGAAAAACAAACCAAGTAATATCCATTTGGAGGGATTCTTCTTCAAGGAAGGTGAAGATAACAAAGCATTCAAGGAAAAGATTGCGTAAGCGTTGTAGCGAGCGATTTTGAACGCGGTTCTTAAGCACTGTCGCTCTCTGGGTTTGTTTACTACAGGTCGATTCATTTTTTATCCTATTAAAGCTGATGAAGGAAGGGAAATAGATGTCTCCAATTAACCCTGCTTGCATACTGAGTTTAAACAGCGGTCTGTTAGGTTACAGATGCGATCAATGTGGTGGGGCCTTTCTTGTGTTATTTTGACAGAATGATAGGTTTCTGGCGGGGAACAAGGATTAGGATGTTAGGACTGATGCTTTTTGATAGATATGTGAGAGTATGGGATTTAGGGTTTTTGTTTAGTGTGCTCGCTAAGATCTTTTCTTTCAATCTTATGCCTACGTATTCCCGTTTACCGAAACAGGGAAATCAGAGCGTTCGTAGTTCCTCCTATTCTATGGGAGGAAATGGTATTTGGTGTCTTGTTCAAAGCCCAAGACGTGAAGCGAAAGGTGGGTTGTATCTTGTTCAAAGCCCAAGATGTGAAGCTAAAAGGGTGTTGACTTTAGAGAGAATTTGTCATCTCTAAAGAGGGGGTTGTATGTCACAACTGTTTATAAAGGAGAATTACTTTAACCGGGATGTGTGAATCCGGCAATGCCATAATTTCCTTTATAGGGGATTTTAACCTGAAGGAGAAGACTTTAACTCAGTGTAGAGCAATGCTATCTTTCCTTAGGAATTTATCATGCTAAAAGCGGGACAGTGGCATGGATGTAGATGATCCAGAGGCTTGCCGCTTCTAGCGATTAGATGAAGGGGAAGAAGTTTTTGATGTTTGTGTACTGTGAACGAGGCACAACTTTGATGCTAAAAGGTTGGTTGGATCAACCAGTGGTTTTCTTATACAAAGCCTAAGAGGAGGCTAATATGTGTCTCGTATAAAGCCCGAGAGAGGCTAAAAGGTTTTTGACTTGACGATAGAGTCTTTTGGTATCTCGTATAAAGCCCGAGATGAAGGCTAATTGACTCAACAAGAGAGTTTTTGTATCTCGTACAAAGCCCGAGATGGAGGCTAAAATTTGTTTGGCTCAATAAGAACCTTTTTGTATCTCGTATAAAGCCCGAGATGGAGGCGAAAGGGGTAATTGACTCAACGAGGGAGTCTCTTATGTGTCTCGTACAAAGCTCGAGAGAGAGGCTAAACGATGTTTGACTCCGCTGGGGAGAATCATTGTACAAAGCCCAAAAGGAAGCTATGGCACTGTTTCAGTGGAGTGACAGGTCCAGTATGCTGATTTAAAGAAAAAAATCAGTTCTTATATGAGCAACATTGTACTCAAGGATTTGATTCGAGGATCCGGGTTATTCCTGTTCTTTAAGGAAGTGGGAAATCCGAAGGGCATTGAGACTGTCCGAGTCTACAGGTTTTCTTCCTATTTAACGAAGAGGTCACTTGAGAATGTCTTTGAGACTCAAGGATATTAGACTGTCCGTGTCTAGAGTTTTATCTTTTGTACTATGCTTTGAGAAACAGTTGTAGACTCTTGGAAAGGACTGTTTTATGAAGATGACTAAGTTCTGTTCCTATACCTCTAGGAGGTCATCGGGACAATTTGTACGAAGCCCAAGAGGAGGCTGGAAACTTTTAAGAAGCCGACGGGTCCTTGTACTAAGCCCAAGAGGAGGCTATCATTCCCGGAGGAAGAGATCATTATACGAAGCCTAAGAGGAGGCTGTGAATACTTCTAAGAAGCCGACTGGTCCTTGTACTAAGCCCAAGAGGAGGCGGGGTTGCTTTTAGGAAGCCTGCGGGTCCTTGAACAATGCCCAAGAGGAGGCCGATGCTTTTAAGAAGCCGATGGGTCCCCAAACCCTGAGAAATTCAAGACAGGCTATTCACGAGGAATAGATCAAGCCAGGAAAGTTCGAGAATTTGGAAGAAACTCAAGAGATGCCATTCACGGAGAAAAGATCATCTCTTGGGGAAAAGAGTTTCTTGACAAGTGCTTTTAAGAAGCCTGTGGGTCCCCAAACCCCGAGAAATTCAAGACAGGCTATTCATGAGGAATAGATCAAGCCAGGAAAGTTCAAGAATTTGGAAGAAACTCAAGAGATGCCATTCACGGAGAAAAGATCATCTCTGGGGAATAGAGTTTCTTTGAAAACTTCTACGAGTGACAGTCTATGAAAGGGTTCACAGAGAAGCTGCCTTTCATGTCTCCATATTGTTTAACCCCAAGAGGAGGGAAGACTGTGTCTGGTAATCCTATGGGGATCTAGTTTTGACTATTTAAGAGTGATCAACGAGCTTAATGCTAGACGTAGTTGCCGGGGAAACTCTAAATATCTATACTATTATTACACAGTTGATATGAGTTTATGAAAGAAGACTTACAGCGAAACAGCCCCACAATACAGTTATATGTATATGAAAGCGGTAAATGAAAGCGTATAAACACTTACTCGGTTGTAGAGCTTCCATGTTGTTTGGTTAGTTGTTCAACAAAGAAATATTGAAAACAACAGTATATTTCAAAATCAAAGGAGAAAGTGCTTTGAAAAAGAAAGATTTGGGGCTTACAGCTCAAGGAGAGGCCCAAAGTTTTATCAGTGATCGCACTGTTTGAATTTGTACATAGGGACTTATACAAGTGACTGTGGCCCAAAAAGGTTTTCTGTACAAAGGGATGGGTCTTACACTCTCTCAAGAGGCCCAAAAGGTTTAAAGAAAAAAGAGTAGGGCTTATAACACGAGGGTAGGCCCGGATGATTTTTCGTTTGAAATGGCGATCGCACCGAGATTTTCTTTTAACGCAGAGGGGCTTATACAATATCTGAGGCCCAAAATTGTTTTGGTTAAAAGGGGATTGGGTCTTACAATCTATTAGAGGCCCAAAAGTTTTGAATGGGTCTTATAGCTCGAGGAGAGGTCCAAAAAGTTTGTTTTTCAACGGATGATGACCGCGTCGAACTTTTTGACGGTATCGGGACTTATACAATGCACTGAGGCCCAAAAATGATTTGGTCAAAAAAAGGATTGGGTCTTACACTCTATTAGAGGCCCAAAGAGTTTTAAAGAAAAGAAATGGGTCTTACTACTCGAGGGTAGGCCCAAGGTTTGTTTTTCAACGGATGATGATCGCGTCGAACTTTTTGAAATACAACGGGACTTATACAATAAGTGAGGCCCAAAATGGGTTGTATTTACAAAGGGTTGGGTCTTACACTCTATTAGAGGCCCAAAGTGTTTCGAAAATGATTTATGAGGGTTGAATTAATCCAAAAACCCTAATTTGTTTTCAAAATGTGTTTTAATTGAATAAAAATTCAATTAAAATGATCAAAATTGTTTAACATATGAAAAACAAATTGTGATCTTGGATTAATGCTTCAAAAATTAAGTATTGACCTACAAAATAATTAGAAGGCATTAAAAGTTGCAAAATCAAGGTGGAAAAAATATTTTAAATGTCAAAAACAATTAAAACATTAATTCTTTGCAAAAATATCAATTATATAAAATAAATAATATTTTTGGGATTTTTTGGGAAAATAAAATATTTTAACATTTTTGTGAATTATTAAAAAAAGAACCAACTCAAAATCATTAAAACTCAGAGAGAAATTAATTTTTGAATCAATTAAATAAAATCACAAAATTCAAATATTTGAATTTTCAAAAAATGGCGCCAAGAACACGCGCGTGTTCTGGGTTTGCCCAGATTTGCATTTTCTCTTCAATCTCACTGAATACTTAATCATATCATGTAATCCACATACCAATCAACTCGTTTTAACCTCACGATCATGTCTATGGCAATTAATTTCATTTAAATTAAGCATAAAACAAGAAATCACGAAAAATCCTCAAGAACCCTAGATTCTGCATGAAGGCTGGGATTTTTGATACACGATTCAAACAATGCAATTAATTGAGGGGAAATATTCCATGCATGATTATGAACATATGGCCAAATTATTGTGCAGCAAAAATTGCATGGATCATAGAGTTAGAAGAGCTCATGCTTACCCCTTGCAGCTGGTGATTGTGTTTTGTGTTGGAGGTGTTACAGCTAGGTTCCAATGATCTGGATAGCTTCCCTAGGTGCCATGGAGTGTATCTGGATGCTTGGAATGGATTGAAATGGTTTGGAGCTAAAGATGGTACCTCAACTGCCAAACTGTCAAGAACTTGAGCAATTGGCTAGTGATTTTGTGAAATCAGTGTTCCAGATGTTATGTGAGTGTTTGGATCACTTCTATATGATGTATGTGAGGTGTGTGAGTGATTGGTTTGATTGGAAAAGCTCTCAAACTCAAAACCCGATAGTGACTTGCCTTAGAAGGCAAAATTGGAGTGAAAGAAGAAATTTTGAGGAAAGCATCTGTTTGATGGCTTTGGTGTACTCAAACTGATCACAATTGAGCTCTATTTATAGTAGAGTAAGTTTGTTTTGCAAGGAATAGTGAATGGCAACTGCTGAGTAGGTTTGGCCAATGTTGGCAAATGAAAATCCAAGTCTCCTCTAGCCATTGACTAGAGGTTAGGGCACAGGCTGCTGGTCCCCTTGGTCTTGGATAAGTCTTGACTGAATTCAGTTGCTAAGAGCTCAGTTCATGCCACCTTGATGCTTCCATTGAATGCTCTAATCCAAAATTGGAGTCTTGTCCCTATTTTGGCAATTCTAGGTTCAACATGCTATTTCTTGTTCCAAAGACTTTGGAGGCTTGGCTCAGTGATTGTCCCCTTTAGATTCAATCCTCAGAGGTGTCCAAGTGGATAGGAGCATTTGGATTTGGCTGATTTTGGTAAATCGACCAAAAGTGTAAAAATCTGCCTTGCCTTGGCAGATTTCAGCAAGGCAACTTGCCAATGTCATATCTCATGGCTCAAGTTGAATTTGGTAATGTTCTTGGTCATTTTGGAAAGCCCTTACATGATACAACAACTGTTTGAACATGTTTGGTTTTGATCTCTTTTGAATCCAAGTGAAAAATCCCCCTACATTTGGAAAAAAGTAAAGGCAGATTCTGACTGAGTGAAATTTTCACTAAGTGTTGGAACAAAGTGACTTTTCTTGATTTTGATCACTCCATAACTCAAAATCCATGAGGAATTTGGACATAGGTCAGTATGGAGCTTTTGTAGAGGGCAATGTGATCTACAAATCAAGCTTTGAATGAGGAGCAATGGCCTTGTGGTTTAGGAGTTATGGTCCTCCAAAGTTGGCACATTAGTGTCACTTTTTCCATAACTTAGAAATTTTTCTAAGTTTTTATGGTTACCCCTTTTACAAGTTATCCAACTTTCTTTGATTTTTCTTGATGAATGATGATTCAAATCATACATTAACATCATTTTAGGGTTAAAAATCCATTTTGGTGAAAAATCTCAAAAAGTCAAAGTTGACTTTTGTGCACAGTTGACTTTTTATCAGATGAATTTCAAACTGTGCAATTCTTCAGGAAATCATGTCCTTGACCTAAATCAAACTTGATGGACATGTTCCATGGGTGTCATAGAGTATATTGAATCATGTCTTAGGGTTTGGGAGCCTGTCCTGGTCAAAAGTCAAAGTTACAGTTGACTTTCCTCGCGAAACCCTAATTGTGGTGCATATGAAATTGAAACTTGTTGCTCAAGCTTCTTGGATTAATCAATTGTTGCAAATGGATCAATATGGCATATTGGAGACCCTCAAATCATGTCTTGAGGTCTTGGCTCATGATTTGTCCCAAAAGTCAACTTAGGGGTGAATTAGGTCAAGAAACCCTAATTCCTGATTTTTGATGAATGCATCCCCTGAGGCAAAATTGACTTGATGCTTGGGTCCATGAGGTTCCATGAAGTTTATTAGGTTATGTTTTGGATCATTGGCTTGTGCCCAGATGAAAAATTTCCATCTGGAGGCCCTGGTCGACCAAAACCCTAATTTGGTGACACTGTCGATCTTGAGACTTGACCCACCTAGAAGGGAGCAGCCTTGTGCTTAATCCTTGAAGTGAGAGTCCTTTTGATCCATTGTGGATATTTTAGAGGTTAGACAAGTTGAAGATCAAGTCATTCCTTGATTGATCCTTTGTCTAAGGCTCTGAGAGGGCTTGAAACCCTAATTTTGATTGTGGTGAATGCTCAACAACCCTTGAGGCATTTGATGAGGCATGATGGTTCATCCATATTGTGATGATGATTTGCACAATGATGGGAAATCTTAGTGGTCAAAATTTGGGGTATGACAGATGCCCCTATTTAATTTTCTTGGACCCGAAGGTGTGAATGACGAAGGTATTCGGGGTGCAAGAGGATTAAATATCGGAATACCCGAAATTTTGATGGTGGTTATGAATGGTAGCTTATGCATTTATCTTCTTTAGCTAAGCGATGATGCTTAGAAAAGGTAAACTTCCCCTCGATCCTGTTCTTCAGCCAAGGAGCTGGTCTCAGTTTTCTTTTGAAATAAACCTCCCCTCGATCCTGGTTTCCTACCAAGGAACTGGTCTCAGTTTCTTTTGTAATAAACCTCCCCTCGATCCTGGTTTCCTACCAAGGAACTGGTCTCAGTTTCTTTTGTAATAAACCTCCCCTCGATCCTGGTTTCCTACCAAGGAACTGATCTAAGTTGCTGTTGTAAACTTCCCCTCGATCATGGTTTCCTACCAAGGAACTGGTCTAAGTTTCTTTTGTCAATAAACTTTCTTGACAAAGGACGCTATACATAGTGATTTTCCTCAAACTTCTTGCCGAATTTTCCTGGGGGAGATGCCATTCGATGGGAAAAAGTTTGACGTTAGACTCGCTGGGAAGCCCAATCGTCTGAATTGTAGAGGTACACAAACTTCTCTATTTTGGGAGACGCCATTTGTCGACTTTATCTGGGGAAAATGAGTCTCTTGAGAGACTGCTTCCGCTTGGGGTCTTTCATCATACTTTTCTCGGGATCTTCCCGGAGAAATGCCATATGATGGGCTCCAATTTTGAGGTGCCGATGACCTTTTCATTAGTGGTTCTTTCGGAGAAAAACTGTCGTATTGCTGAAGTTCCAATTAAGGGGATTTCTCTAGGGATTTTTCCTTAATCCGGGAAAGCAAGGATATCATCTTCAATGGCAAAGAGTGACATTTGTTGAGAGTTCTCTGGCTTTTCAGAGGTTCAAGTTATCAAAGTGGTCGAGTGCCGACTCTAATCCAGAGATACACTAGAAGCGAGATTGTTCAAACGCAGCATTTCCTGACGAGGAAAGAACTAACAACTCGATTGAGAGGACTGTTATCACTAGGGGACAAGACCGACTAGAGTGATAGTGATGCAATATGAATATGAATGCAAATCAAATGCATGATGTATGTATGTTTATGCTGACAAAACTGACGCGACATACAAAGTGACAGGTGAACACGACTGGATACTCGGCCATCGCGGGGCGAAGAAGTACCGTTGGTTCAGAATAGCAATTCCACCTTGCTTAGGAGAGATAGTCCCTGTTGGGAGCTATGTTGGTCGGGCTTAGGAGATAAGAACTCGGCCGAAGAGGTCAGATGGAATAGTCGCATCCGACACTGTTGATCCTTCATTCAGGCGCACTGGCTTAGAAGGAGTACTTTGATTCTGCATTTTGAAGTTCGCATACTTCTGGAGAAGCGGTTGATGTTCTTTTGATGTTCAACAGTCAAAAGAAATTGCCATCTTTACTTTAAAAGCAGAAAAAGTTTTAACAAGTAAATTCATTTTTGTTTCATTTCAAGAATCGCTAATCATGTTAAAACGCCATTCTGTAAAGCTAAAACAAATAAGAATTACAAACAAAAGCACAAGGGCTCAAATTTTATTGATAAGTTGGAGATCAGCCAAACGCGTGATTCCAAAGAGTATATACAAAGTTTGAAAATGCTAATTTACAGGGAAAAGGGCTACGTTGAAACATAACGACCACTATCCTTCTACCAACTTTGAATTCAGGACATCCTGAGCTTCTATCGAAGATGACCTTGACTGGAGTTTTCCTCCGATGGATGATGTAACTGCTGCTGAGGGACTTGCCTCTATTGAACATAGTTACTTTGCCATTATCCCTAATTTTTGCCTGGATTGTACTGTGGTGTTTCCAATCCATCGGGATGATTTTTTCATGTCTCTAACTTTTGCCTGGACCGCCCTTTTGGGTTTTCAATCCACCGAGACGTTTTCTCTTTTTTTTTTTTTAGTTTAGGCGAAGTATTTCTTGACTACACCAACATTCGTGGGGTAGGTAAATTCCTCTTCGTCCATGGTTGCAAGTCTCAAGGCACCGCCTGAGAAAGCTTTCGTGACCACATAGGGGCCATCATAATTTGGAGTCCATTTACCCCGAGAGTCAGTGAGAAACGATTGTATCTTCTTGAGCATGAGGTCTCCTTTTCTGAAGACGCGAGGTCGGACCTTTTTGTCGAACGCCTTCTTCATTCTCTGCTGATACAATTGACCGTGGCATAGTGCCGTGATTCTCTTTTCTTCGATCAGATTCAGTTCGTCGTGTCGACTTTGACACCATTCAGCTTTTGTTAGCTTAGCTTCCATCAATACCTGGATTGATGGGATCTCTACTTTGACGGGGATCACTGCCTCCATGCCATATACTAGAGAGAAAGGGGTTGCCCCTGTTGAAGTGCGGACAGATGTACGATAACCATGAAGAGCAAAGGGTAGCATCTCGTGCCAATCTTTGTAGGTTACAACCATCTTTTGAACAATCTTCTTGATGTTCTTGTTAGCTGCTTCTACCGCTCCATTCATCTTGGGTCGGTAGGGAGATGAGTTATGGTGTTCGATCTTGAACTCTGCGCATAACTCTTTCATCGTCTTATTGTTCAAGTTAGATCCATTGTCAGTAATGATCTGGCTTGGAACACCATAACGGCAGATGATATTGTTTTTGATAAATCGGACCACCACTTATCGGGTTACATTAGCATACGACGCTGCTTCAACCCACTTGGTGAAATAGTCAATGGCTACCAGGATGAACCAATGTCCGTTTGAAGCCTTAGGTTCGATCAAGCCAATCATGTCGATTCCCCATATGGAAAAAGGCCACGGGGAAGAAAGAACTTTGATATGTGATGGCGGTACATGAATTTTATCGGAGTATATCTGACACTTGTGACACCTCCTCATGTACTTGTAGCAGTCGGATTCCATGGTCAACCAGTAATACCCTACTCTTAGGATTTTTCTCGCCATTGTGTGTCCGTTGGCATGAGTGCCAAAGGATCCTTCATGAATTTATTTCATAAGCATGTCTACTTCTGGTCTGTCTACGCATCAGAGCAAGACCAAGTCAAAATTCCTCTTATAAAGAGTGTCACCGCTCAGGAAGAAGTTTCCAGCCAATCTTCCGAGGGTTTTTCTGTCTTTTCTGAGTGCCCCAGATGGGTACTCTTGTTTATGAAGGAAGCATTTGATATCGTGATACCAAGGTTTGTCGTCTATGACTGCTTCAATCGTGAAGATGTAAGCGGGCCGTTCTAGGCGCATTATGTCGATCTTAGGTAAGTCGTTCCATTGACCTACACTAATCATGGAAGGGAGAGTGGCTAAAGCGTCAGCCATGTGAGTCTCATTACGAGGGACGTGATGAAACTCGACTCTGTTAAATAAAGGTAACAACCTTCTTGCATAGTCTTTGTAAGGAATCAATCCTGATTGGTATGTGTTCCAATCTCCTTTTATCTGATTAATAACCAGGGCTGAATCGCCGTATACGTCCAAGTTTTTGATCCTTAAATCAATCGCTTCTTCGAGACCCATAATACAAGCTTCGTATTCGGCCTCGTTGTTCGTACATTTGAACGTAAGTCTGGCAGTGAAAGGAATGTGGGTACCCTGAGGGGTAACAATGATCGCCCCAATTTCGTTTCCATAATGATTAACTGCTCCGTCAAAGATAAGTCCCCATTGGGAACCTAGTTCTGGCCCTTCACTGGGTAACGGTTCATCGCAATCTTTCATTTTTAAATACATGACATCTTCATCTGGGAAGTCGAACCCGATTGATTCTTGATCGTCAATCGGTTGATGAGCCAAATGATCGGCTAAAATACTTCCTTTAACGACTTTCTGAGCGTGGTACTCTATGTCATATTTTGATAATAACATCTGCCAACGGGCAATTCTTCCCGTGAGAGCAGGCTTTTCGAAGACATACTTGATTGGATCCATTTCGGAGATTAACCAAGTAGTGTGACGAATCATGTATCAGCGAAGACGTTTGGCTGCCCAAGCCAAAGCGCAACAAGTTTTCTCAAGCATCGTGTACCGAGTCTCGCAGTCGGTGAACTTCTTGCTCAGATAGTAGATGGCAGACTCTTTCCATTTGGTTTCGTCCTGTTGGCCAAGTACATATCCCATTGAGTCCTCTAGGACTGTGAGGTAAATGATCAGTGGTCTTCCTTCCACTGGAGGTGATAGAATTGGCGGATTCAACAGGTATTCCTTAATACTGTCGAAGGCGGTTTGGCAATCTTCTGACCAAACGCAATCCTGGTTCTTTTTGAGTAATTTGAAAATCGGCGCACATGTGGTGGTTATAAGGAATATGAATCTGGAGATGTAGTTCAAACGTCCCAAGAATCCTCTGACTTGTTTTTCAGTTTTCGGAGAAGGCATTTCTCGAATGGCCTTGACCTTGTCAGGATCAACCTCAATTCCTTTCTGGCTGACGATGAACCCTAAGAGTGTCCCTGAACGGACACCGAAGGTGCACTTGTTGGGATTCAAGCAGAGTTTGTACTTCCTCAAACGCTCGAATAGTTTTGACAGGTGGGTCACATGCTCCTCTTCTGTCTTAGATTTTGCAATCATGTCATCGACATATACCTCTATCTCTTTGTGTATCATGTCATGAAACAGAGTAGTCATGGCCCTTTGATAGGTTGCCCCGACATTCTTCAAGCCGAACGACATCACCTTGTAGAAAAAGGTACCCCATGGGGTAATGAACGAAGTTTTCTCCATGTCTTTCGGCGCCATTTTGATCTGGTTATAGCCCGAGAATCCATCCATGAAGGAGAAAATTTTGAACTTTGCTGTGCTGTCTACCAGCATGTCAATGTGTGGTAAAGGAAAGTCATCCTTTGGACTAGCCTTATTTAGATCTCTGTAGTCGACACACATTCTGACCTTTCCGTCCTTTTTGGGAACGGGTACGATGTTGGCTAACCATTGAGGATATTCAGATGTAGCGAGGAAACCTGCGTCGATCTGTTTCTGTACCTCCTCTTTGATTTTGATGGCCATGTCCGGGTGAGTCCGTCTCAACCTTTTCTTTATTGGCGGACATTCCGATCTTAACGATAAGTGATGTTCCACGATGCTGGTATCCAACCCTGGCATATCTTGATAGGACCAAACGAATACATCGGGGAATTCTTTGAGAAGCTTTATCAAACTCTCTTTGGCAGTTGGACTAAGCAATGCCACAATCTTGATTTCTTTTTTCTCTTTTCTGAACCTAAGTTTACCGTTTCCAACGGCTCTTGGTGAGGTTCAATGGACCTTTCCTCTTGTCTGAGTAGTCGAGAGATCTCTTCTAAAATTTCGTTGTCAACTTCTTCTTCAGCCCCAAATATCGGGAACCCAAAGTCGGGAGAAGGCATCGGATCGTATGTTTCAATTGGGTTTAAAACAAGCAATCTGCATGACGTGATGATTCGTGTTTAGAAGAGATAGAGAAAATGCGAGAGTGTGTGCAGTGTATTTATTTTACTGCTTGTTTTTATTTTTAATTGTTTTTTAGGATTACCATTTTCTGAAAAACGAAAAGAGAAAACAACAATTAATGCGGAAATTACAGAACGACGTTATTTTATTAATGAACAAGTCGATTCTTGAAACTACAGCCCTATAAAACAAAACTCTGTCGCTTTGGGCAAAGCGAAGAGGAAAATTTTACAAAAAGCGAGCCCTATCAAAACATCTGTTTCACCTGGGCAGGGTGAAAGGTTAAAGATGGCAATTACTTTGACTGACGAACGATCTTCAGAACCTCGACAGCAACCCATTGGCGGCGAACTCCTCGGTGAATCACAAAGTCTGGCACCTTCCTCGATTTGTCTTCAGAAATGACGCTGATTTCAGGTGGAGCGGGATCATTGGAATCTGTCTCCCAGGCAGAGTTGTCGTAGGAGAATTCCTCTGTTACATTTTGCATAGCATTTCGGGAGCGGTATACTTGACCACATAGTCGTATTTTCCACTTGGTTGTCCCAGGGTGTCCCATATTTCTTTTGACCTGGAGGAGTCATCCCTCTCGATGACGTTGACCTCGGGAAAAGCATAGTTAATGAATTCAAGTCCGACAAACGTTGCAAATTCATCGTCATGTTGAGTAGTTTCTGAATGACCTGAGTGTTGATCCCATGACATGGTGGGGACACAGGTATTCTGTTCAATGACAGTCAGCTGATTTTCATTGTTCGGCTGACTCTCTTGCCCCAAATCTCCTGGATAAGGTTGCCACATTGGCAGACCATCCATTGGGACATAGTAGGTGTAGTTAAAATTGTCTTTCATCGGAGTGTCTTCCTCTAATGAATTTGGCAGAGCACGACATCCTTCCGGATCACAATCTCCGTATATCATTTCGACATCTGATCGTGGTATAAATCTCGGACTCTGTGTGGGAAAGCAAAAAGGCGTTTGCGTTTCGTCCTGAGACATATAACCGTCTTTGTTAAGATAGGACTTCCACTCTTCCTCTGTGTCAGAGGGATCTTCCTCATTGATAGCATGGACTGCTTGAGGGACTGGGTGAAGAAAACCTCCATTGTGAAAGAAGTTCTGAATGGGATGAAGACTTCTATCGCTGGCAGCTGTCTGGGTACAGGTTGCAGAAAAACCAAGACCCTTCTTTGTTCTATTGTCAATAGGAATGACAAGCTGTCCCCATCCGGTTGTATCGGTACTCTCGACCACTTTGATAGCATCTTTGTATAAGGAAATCGAGGTTCCTCCTTGGGATTGATTGTCCTTGCCGACCGACAGCGCTTGGAACTGCGTCCCAATAACCTCCTCGGGTTCTACACAAGTAGATGACGATAAGTTACTCACGAGCAAGGCCTGTTCTCCACAGACTGTGACAAGTTGATCGTTCTGAACGAACTTTAGCTTTTGGTGGAGGGTCGAAGTGACCGCTCCAGCCTGATGTATCCAAGGTCTTCCTAATAAACAACTGTATGTTGCCCGGATGTCCATGACCTGGAAAGTGACTTGGAAAGTGTGAGGACCGATAGTTATGGGAAGATCAACTTCGCCGATAACTGTTTTTCTGGATCCGTCGAACGCTTTGACGACGACCTCGCTGATTCTCATCGGAGGGCCTTTGAATGATAATTGCATCAAAGTGGACTTCGGCATAACATTCAGGGCTGACCCTGTGTCTACCAGTACGCTGGCTAAAGCATCGTCCTGGCAGTTAACTGTAATGTTGAGCGCCATGTTATGACGGCGACCCTCTTCGGGTAATTCCTCATCACTAAATCCCAAATTATTGCAGGAACTGATGTTAGAGACAATGCTATCGAACTGTCTGATTGTTACATCTTGTTCCACAAAGGCTTGCTCCAAGACTTTCTGTAGAGCCTCCCTGTGGGCTTTTGAACTGAGTAACAGTGATTATACTGAGATCTTTGAAGGAGTCTGTAACAACTGATCAACAATGTTATATTCACTCCTTTGGTTAAGCTTCAACATCTCATCATTATTTTTCGAAAGGTCGGGATTACTGGATTGACCAACTGTTGGATCGGGAGCTTCTGCCTGAAGTTCCTTTTCCTTGTTAGGTTCTCCAACTCCTCGGTTGAAGATTCGACCACTCTGTGTTACGCGACTAATGTCTGCAATATTCAAGACGGAGGGTAATTGAATTTCCTTTGCATTTTCAACTGTCGTTGCACCGTATTTGTAAGGGATAGCCTTAGTTGATTCAAACGGTAGTGGTCCCAGTAGATAGATGACTATGGGAACCTTCTGATTTTTCTGACCATCATAAGTAATCTCGATCCGTTCCCGGTTGGGAACTTTAGATTCATCAAGTAGAGGGATGATGGCAAAAACATCCCTGGTCCTATGATGACCAGAGATTGTGACAACATCCTCGACTTGATTGGCAAGGTAGTTCGGCGTCCAATTGATGGGTCCAGAACCCGGATATGGGCGAATCTCTCCATGATCCACCTGACCCTGAAGAGCCGCTCTCACAAGGTAACATCCTTGGTTACTTTCCGAACAGACACTACAACGGTCATAGTTGTGTGGGGGCACCTGGCCACACCCACTTTGAATACAATGTAACCTTACTAGGTTAGCTTCCATTGATCGGACATCCTGACTCTGACGCCGAGTAGGATTCCTGTTACAAATACTAATTTACTGAGTATCTTCATCCATGTAGATTGGCATCCACCAATGATTTAACAAGTGCTGAAGTGTCTCCTGGACAAGGGTACAACCTCGATCGTTTTCGCAACCTGCTTTACAGCTTTGATAGTCATGTGATATTAAGAATCCGAGTCAGACCTGCTCAGCATGCAATTCTACCAAGTTGGTATTCATCATGCGAATATCGAAGATCTGAACCATGTTGATCTGATAAGGGTTCCTATCATGGTAGTCTTGGATCCATCCAAGATCCATCTGACGCTGGAGGGCCTCTTGTATGAAAGAGCATCCCTGTTTGTTTACCGAGCAAGTCAGACAGGAACTGTAATTGTGTCGCGGCAGATTATGATACTGGCTTTGCCTTGAGTGCATTGCCACCAAGTTGGCATTCATCGCACGGATGTCGGGTTCTGAATGACGTTGGAATTCGTATAGACCATGTTAACTCCATGAACTCAGTGCTCTTGGATCCATCCGAGATCCATCTGTTCCTGTAGAGCTGCTTGCACTACAAAACATCCTTGATTGTTTTTAGAGCAGATATCACACTGGTGATAGTTATGAGGTGGCACATGGCCGTACCCACTCTGTCTACAATGCATCTTGACCAGATTGGTCCTCAATAAGAGTACATCGTGAATTTGATAGACATTGTTAGACTCTTTCTCAATCAGGTTGACTGCAGCTTTCTCGTGTTGAGGCAGCGGGTTTGTGAGAACATTGGGATTCATATCTTTGAAAGATAATAGCCTGCTCCTAACAAGCTTTTGCACGTCGGATTTGAAATTGTGACAGTTCTCTATGTTATGCCCTGATCCTCCTTGATGATAAGGGCGTGTCTGATCCGCTTTGAACCAAAAAGGCAGATTTTCCAGTACTGTAAGAGGAGACTTAGTCTGGATGTGCCCCTTGGCCAGTAGTAACGGAAATAGTTCTGCGTATAACATGGGTATAGGATCAAACCCTGATGGTCGTGTTGTACAGTTGTTGTTATATGGAGGACGAGCCTGCTGAAGAGGCTGTTGTGTCCTTTGCTGATTAGGTTGGCTCTGCGCAACCTGAGGCTGATACGTAGGGATAGGCGCAAGGTTGATAGCAGGAGATACAGCTGCTACTAATTGATAACGTCACCTTTGCTTTCCGAGAGTGATATTCCCAATATCCTGCTCTTTTTTCTTAGGGAGAGCACTACCGTATCATTTTGTACTGCTTGATGGTCCAGCGTCTTTTGCCAAACGTCCTTCTCGGACGGCTTCCTCAAGACGAACTCCCATGCCCACCATCTCGGTGAAATCACTGGGCGCACTGGCAACCATTCTGTCATAGTAAAATGAGCTTAAGGTCTTTAAGAAGATCTTTGTCATCTCTTTATCCTCAAGAGGTGGATAAACCTGAGCGGCAATTTCGCGCCATCTCTGAGCGTACTCCTTAAAGGTTTCCTTGTCCTTTTGTGACATTGATCTGAGTTGATCTCTGTCCGGTGCCATGTCCAAATTGTATTTGTATTGTTGGACGAAGGTAGTACCAAGATCTCTGAATGTGCTAATCGTAGCACGGTTTAAACCCATGTACCATTTGAGTGCGGCACCGGTTAAACTATCCTGAAAGTAGTGAATCAGTAGGTCCTGATTCTCCGTCTGAGCTGACATTCGCCGAGCGTACACCACCAGATGGCTCTGAGGGCAAGATTTACCCTTGTACTTTTCAAAGTCGGGCACTTGGAACTTGTGCGGAACTTTCACATTGGGGACCAAACAAAGGTCTGTGGCGTCCTTTCCAAATAGATCCTGACCGCGAATGGCTTACAGTTCCTTCTGAATTTCGAAGAACTGTTCCTGGAATTCATCCATTCGGTCAAACATAGTTTCCTTCTTACCAGAAGGTATCTGTGGAGTCTGTCATTCCGGGATAGTGTGCACCACAGGGGGTGGTACCGTGACTACGGCAGTGAATCTTGGCGTTTCCCGAAGTTTGCAACCTTCAGGAGTCTTCAGTATGCCCCTGGCATCTTCGCTTTTCTGAAGTTTGTAACCTTCAGGCCCAGCGGCTTTTGTTATGATTCCCTGATCTTCAGTGATCGGCGGAACATATCCTTCTGGGATATAGTTAACAGGCATGCCCCAGGGACGATCTTTCGGCATCTGATACCTAGGATCAAACTTCTCCACTATGGGCGCTGAGGTGATCTCTGAGATCACAGTCCTTTGTAGCTGAGCTTCTACCATGGCTTGCATGTCATTACGAAGCTTTCTCATATCCTCTCTCAGAGCGTCGATCTCTTCTTTCAACTCTCTGTTCTCTTCCTCAAGATCATCCATCTTTTTCTGACGATTAGCCCGAGTATTGTACGAATGAGACAGTTTAACTCTAGAACCGAGACACAAACGTGAGATTCGTAGGTAAGAAGAATATGCGATGTGTGAATGATGAATGCAATGATTATATTAATTATTTTTTGGTTTAATCAAAATAAACTTCGACAATTAGATTGCAAATATCAAACAGTGGGGAAACCCCTTTTTATTGAAATTCAAAGGATTGCGGAAACGAAAATACAGTAGATTACAAAGTGCAGAAACAGAAACCTAAGCTAATGGGTCCCGAGAGAATTCGGGTGCTGATTCTGGTATCTTCCCTTTCTTTGACCGAGGCTCTTGAGCCGTTGTCGGGTTGTCATTCCTTTGCCAGGTGAAAGGAGCGAGTAAATTCCTTTGGTCATCCTGATTTTCTACATCATGTTGCTCCAAAATCTCGATCAGAGCATCTTTATGTTTCAGTAATTGCTGTATTTTGATGCACTCTATGTCGAGGGTGCGGTATTTGTTCTTCCAAGACCTCCTCTTCCATTGAACTTTGTTGAGAGTAACCTGAAGCTTTTCAGTTTCCGTCATGAAGTACATGACAGATTCCCTCGGCGGAAGAATCCCGTAACGAGGATAAGGCATCTTTAGCTTGAGAGCTCTAGTTTGTACCCAATGGAGATAAGGCTCCACCGAGACACAGTCCGGTTTTCCTAGAGACTCCCGTCCTTTCTTATGAACATGTTTCCAAGCGTGCACTATTTCCGTCTTTAGTGCTCTGTCACTTTCTCCTTCCTTGAAGAAAAGACCTTCCAGATGAGCATTCCGTGGGACATGCCTCGTCGGGTATCCAAACTGACGGCGAACCAATACCGGATGATAGTTGATTCCTCCCTTAGTTCCTATAAGGGGTACGTTGGGGAAGTTTCCACAACGGTCAATGATCCTGACTCCATCATAGATCCTATTACACCAATCTATATCAGAGTTGGTGAGAGACATGATCTTCTGTGACCAGCGCAAGGCACTCTTGTGATCCCAAAAAGCAGCAGACTTAGGTAAATGGGAGATAAACCATTTATAAAGCAGAGGTACACAGCATGTGATCTCCCCTCCACTGTACAAATTCCCTAAGTGTACAGAATGATACGCATCTGCGAGCAAAGTCGGCACAGGGTTTCCAATGAGAAAAACCTTAATGGCGTTGATATCTACAAAGTTATTGATGTTGGGAAACAAAAATAACCCGTAGGTGAGTAAAACAAAGATACTTTCAAAAGCAGTCCTGTTCCCGATACTGGCGAAGTACAGGGTTTTCTTTGTCAAGAACTGGGATGGCAACCCTTGTATGCCACCCTTAGTGGTCATGTGAGTCCTGACCTCAGACTCGTCAAAATGAATTGCTCTTGCAATGGTCTGATTCTTTGGAATTTCTTCCAGTCCAGAAAATGGAGCTTGATCGGTGATATGTAAATCAATCAAATGAGAATACTCCTCCAGCGTTGGTGCGAGCTGGTAATCCGGGAATGTAAAGCAGTGATAAACCGGATCGTAGAATTGAACGAGCGCGTCCATGATTCCCTCAATCACATGGACCCTTAACAGAGGTAGCAGACCTCCATACCTGGCTCTGAAAGCCTATTGGTTTGTGATCATCCTCGCCAAACCTCTTAAATCCTCTAGTTTTGGAACCTTGAAGGTGTACGTATGAGTTCTCCTTCTACCGAAATCCATTAGCACAATCCTTTTCTCTGATATTTGCAATCACAGTCTTAGTTTAATTTGAAAAACAGAGAGACTAGAAGAGAAATTTTTTTAATGTTTTAATGTTTTTTAAATGAATGCATGAATGCAACACACAAAAACATAGAAAAAACATGGGGTCAAAGGGTCGTTGTCATAAAGTCAAGGCTCTACCCATCCCCAAATGTTTATACTAGGGTGATTTTTGTACCTGTACTCATTATCATCAGCTCCTCCCAGGAAAGCAAAACAACAAGCGGATCGCCAGTGAGTTGTAGAGCAATCTTAGAGTAAGTGCCATTCACCGAGAATAGATCACCAGCCTCAAATGAGGGTAGTATCGCATGACAACTATTTTCGATAGCTTCCGCGCTACAAAAGGGTTGGCTCCTCAGCTTCTCAGACATCACAATCGGCCCATTGCTTATGAGAGGGAATGGGTTGCATTGGTCAGCCTCCACTGAGGTTGATGGTCGACCTCGCCGCCATCACTTATCTTAAGTGTATACTCAATCTTTCCATATGCGGCATCACACGCATTCCCATTAGCAGAAAAATAAACAGGTATAGCAATTAGGAAAAGCAGTATATATATTTGTCCTAAACATCCTAGACCTTTAAAGCTATGAATCCTAAGTTCCTGACAGAAAATGGGTTCCTCGGCGGAAGCCCCAATCTGTGGTATTCACACAAGTGAAGAGAAAAAAGGTTAGAGGGGCCCCACGGTGGGCGCCACTTTTCTGTAGCGAGCGATTTTGGACGCGGTTCTTAAGCGCTGTCGCTCTCTGGGTTAGTTTACTACAGGTCGATTCATTTTTTATCCTATTAAAGCTGATGAAGGAAGGGAAATAGATGTCTCTAATTAACCCTGCTTGCATACTGAGTTTAAACAGCGGTCTGTTAGGTTACAGATGCGATCAATGTGGTGGGGCCTTTCTTGTGTTATTTTGACAGAATGACAGGTTTCTGGCGGGGAACAAGGATTAGGATGTTAGGACTGATGCTTTTTGATAGATATGTGAGAGTATGGGATTTAGGGTTTTCGTTTAGTGTGCTCGCCAAGATCTTTTCTTTCAATCTTATGCCTACGTATTCCAGTTTACCGAAACAGGGAAATCAGAGCGTTCGTAGTTTCTCCTATTCTATGGGAGGAAATGGTATTTGGTGTCTTGTTCAAAGCCCAAGACGTGAAGCGAAAGGTGGTTTGTATCTTGTTCAAAGCCCAAGATATGAAGCTAAAAGGGTGTTGACTTTAGAGAGAATTTGTCATCTCTAAAGAGGGGGTTGTATGTCACAACTGTTTATAAAGGATAATTACTTTAACCGGGATGTGTGAATCCGGCAATGCCATAATTTCCTTTATAGGGGATTTTAACCTGAAGGAGAAGACTTTAACTCAGTATAGAGCAATGCTATCTTTCCTTAGGAATTTCTCATGCTAAAAGGAGGACAGTGGCATGGATGTAGATGATCCAGAGGCTTGCCGCTTACAGCGATTAGATGAAGGGGAAGGAGTTGTTGATGTTTGTGTACTGTGAACGAGGCACAACTTTGATGCTAAAAGGTTGGTTGGATCAACCAGTGGTTTTCTTATACAAAGCCTAAGAGGAGGCTAATATGTGTCTCGTACAAAGCCCGAGAGAGAGGCTAAAAGGATTTTGACTTGAAGATAGAGTCCTTTGGTATCTCGTATAAAGCCCGAGATGAAGGCTATTTGACTCAACAAGAGAGTTTTTGTATCTCGTACAAAGCCCGAGATGGAGGTTAAAATTTGTTTGGCTCAATAAGAACCTTTTTGTATCTCGTATAAAGCCCGAGATGGAGGCGAAAGGGGTAATTGACTCAACGAGGGAGTCTCTTATGTGTCTCGTACAAAGCCCGAGAGAGAGGCTAAACGATGTTTGACTCCGCTGGGGAGAATCATTGTACAAAGCCCAAAAGGAAGCTATGGCGCTGTTTCAGTGGAGTGACAGGTCCAGTATGCTAATTTAAAGAAAAAAATCAGTTCTTATATGAGTAACACTGTACTCAAAGATTTGATTCGAGGATCCGGGTTATTCTTGTTCTTTAAGGAAGTGGGAAATCCGAAGGGCATTGAGACTGTCCGAGTCTATGGGTTTTCTTCCTATTTAACGAAGGGGTCACTTGAGAATGTCTTTGAGACTCAAGGATATTAGACTGTCCGTGTCTAGAGTTTTATCTTTTGTACTATGCTTTGAAAAATAGTAGTAGACTCTTGGAAAGGATTGTTCTATGAAGATGACTAAGTTCTGTTCCTATACCTCTAGGAGGTCGTCGGGATAATTTGTACGAAGCCCAAGAGGAGGCTGGAAACTTTTAAGAAGCCGAAGGGTCCTTGTACTAAGCCCAAGAGGAGGCTACCATTCCCGGAGGAAGAGATCATTATACGAAGCCTAAGAGGAGGCTGTGAATACTTCTAACAAGCCGACGGGTCCTTGTACTAAGCCCAAGAGGAGGCGAGGTTGCTTTTAGGAAGCCTGCGGGTCCTTGAACAATGCCCAAGAGGAGGCCGGTGCTTTTAAGAAGCCGATGGGTCCCCAAACCCCGAGAAATTTAAGACAGACTATTCACGAGGAATAGATCAAGCCAGGAAAGTTCGAGAATTTGGAAGAAACTCAAGAGATTCCATTCACGAAGAAAAGATCATCTCTGGGGAATAGAGTTTCTTGACAAGTGCTTTAAAGAAGCCTGTGGGTCCCCAAACCCCGAGAAATTCAAGACATGCTATTCACGAGGAATAGATCAAGTCAGGAAAGTTCGAGAATTTGGAAGAAACTCAAGAGATGCCATTCACGGAGAAAAGATCATCTCTAGGGAATAGAGTTTCTTTGACAACTTCTACGAGTGACAGTCTATGAAAGGGTTCACAGAGAATGCTGCCTTTCATGTCTCCATATTATTTAACCCCAAGAGGAGGGAAGACTGTGTCTGGTAATCCTATGGGGATCTAGTTTTGACTATTTAAGAGTGATCAACGGGCTTAATGCTAGAAGTAGTTGCCGGGGAAACTCTAAATATATATACTATTATTACACAGTTGATATGAGTTTATGAAAGAAGACTTACAGCGAAACAACCCCACAATACAGTTATATGTATATGAAAGCGGTAAATGAAAGCGTATAAACACTTACTCGGTTGTAGAGCTTCCATGCTGTTTGGTTAGTTGTTCAACAAAGAAAGATTGAAAACAATAGTATATTTCAAAATCAAAGGAGAAAGTGCTTTGAAAAAGAAAGATTTGGGGCTTACAGCTCAAGGAGAGGCCCAAAGTTTTATCGGTGATCGTACTGTTTGAATTTGTACAGAGGGACTTATACAAGTGACTGTGGCCCAAAAAGGTTTTCTGTACAAAGGGATGGGTCTTACACTCTCTCAAGAGGCCCAAAAGGTTTAAAGAAAAAAGGGCGGGGATTATAACACGAGGGTAGGCCCGGATGATTTTTCGTTTGAAATGGCGATCGCGCCGAGATTTTCTTTTAACGCAGAGGGGCTTATACAATATCTGAGGCCCAAAATTGTTTTGGTTAAAAGGGGATTGGGTCTTACACTCTATTAGAGGCCCAAAAGTTTTGAATGGGTCTTATAGCTCGAGGAGAGGCCCAAAAAGTTTGTTTTTCAACGGATGATGACCGCGTCGAACTTTTTGACGGTATCGGGACTTATACAATGCACTGAGGCCCAAAAATGATTTTGTCAAAAAAAGGTTTGGGTCTTACACTCTATTAGAGGCCCAAAGAGTTTTAAAGAAAAGAAATGGGTCTTACTACTCGAGGGTAGGCCCAAGGTTTGTTTTTCAACGGATGATGATCGCGTCGAACTTTTTGAAATACAACGGGACTTATACAATAAGTGAGGCCCAAAATGGGTTGTATTTACAAAGGGTTGGGTCTTACACTCTATTAGAGGCCCAAAGTGTTTCGAAAATGATTTATGAGGGTTGAATTAATCCAAAAACCTTAATTTGTTTTCAAAATGTGTTTTAATTGAATAAAAATTCAATTAAAATGATCAAAATTGTTTAACATATGAAAAACAAATTGTGATCTTGGATTAATGCTTCAAAAATTAAGTATTGACCTACAAAATAATTAGAAGGCATTAAAAGTTGCAAAATCAAGGTGGAAAAAATATTTTAAATGTCAAAAACAATTAAAACATTAATTCTTTGCAAAAATATCAATTATATAAAATAAATAATATTTTTGGGATTTTTTGGGAAAATAAAATATTTTAACATTTTTGTGAATTATTAAAAAAAGAACCAACTCAAAATCATTAAAACTCAGAGAGAAATTAATTTTTGAATCAATTAAATAAAATCACAAAATTCAAATATTTGAATTTTCAAAAAATGGCGCCAAGAACACACCAAGAACACGCGCGTGTTCTGGGTTTGCCCAGATTTGCATTTTCTCTTCAATCTCACTGAATACTTAATCATATCATGTAATCCACATACCAATCAACTCGTTTTAACCTCACGATCATGTCTATGGCAATTAATTTCATTTAAATTAAGCATAAAACAAGAAATCACGAAAAATCCTCAAGAACCCTAGATTCTGCATGAAGGCTGGGATTTTTGATACACGATTCAAACAATGCAATTAATTGAGGGGAAATATTTCATGCATGATTATGAACATATGGCCAAATTATTACGCTGCAAAAATTGCATGGATCATAGAGTTAGAAGAGCTCATGCTTACCTCTTGCAGCTGGTGATCGTGTTTTGTGTTGGAGGTGTTACAGCTAGGTTCCAATGATCTGGATAGCTTCCCTAGGTGCCATGGAGTGTACCTGGATGCTTGGAATGGATTGAAATGGTTTGGAGCTGAAGATGGTACCTCAACTGCCAAACTGTCAAGAACTTGAGCAATTGGCTAGTGATTTTGTGAAATCAGTGTTCCAGATGTTATGTGAGTGTTTGGATCACTTCTATATGATGTATGTGAGGTGTGTGAGTGATTGGTTTGATTGGAAAAGCTCTCAAACTCAAAACCCGATAGTGACTTGCCTTAGAAGGCAAAATTGGAGTAAAAGAAGATATTTTGAGGAAAGCATCTGTTTGATGGCTTTGGTGTACTCAAACTGATCAAAATTGAGCTCTATTTATAGTAGAGCAAGTTTGTTTTGGAAGGAATAGTGAATGGCAACTGCTGAGTAGGTTTGGCCAATGTTGGCAAATGAAAATCCAAGTCTCCTCTAGCCATTGACTAGAGGTTAGGGCACAGGTTGCTAGTCCCCTTGGTCTTGGATAAGTCTTGACTGAATTCAGTTGCTAAGAGCTCAGTTCATGCCACCTTGATGCTTCCATTGAATGCTCTAATCCAAAATTGGAGTCTTTCCCTATTTTGGCAATTCTAGGTTCAACATGCTATTTCTTGTTCCAAAGACTTTGGAGGCTTGGCTCAGTGATTGTCCCCTTTAGATTCAATTCTCAGAGGTGTCCAAGTGGATAGGAGCATTTGGATTTGGCTGATTTTGGCAAATCGACCAAAAGTGTAAAAATCTGCCTTGCCTTGGCAGATTTCAGCAAGGCAACTTGCCAATGTCATATCTCATGGCTCAAGT
This sequence comes from Lathyrus tuberosus, assembly GCA_022829125.1. Lineage (NCBI taxonomy): Eukaryota > Viridiplantae > Streptophyta > Magnoliopsida > Fabales > Fabaceae > Lathyrus > Lathyrus tuberosus. The sequence goes on from JALAZF010000423.1 coordinate 3,097,986, forward strand.
TGAATTTGGTAATGTTCTTGGTCATTTTGGAAAGCCCTTACATGATACAACAACTGTTCGAACATGTTTGGTTTTGATCTCTTTTGAATCGAAGTGAAAAATCCCCCTACATTTGGAAAAAAGTAAAGGCAGATTCTGACTTAGTGAAATTTTCACTAAGTGTTGGAACAAAGTGACTTTTCTTGATTTTGATCACTCCATAACTCAAAATCCATGAGGAATTTGGACATAGGTCAGTATGAAGCTTTTGTAGAGGGCAATGTGATCTACAAATCAAGCTTTGAATGGGGAGCAATGGCCTTGTGGTTTAGGAGTTATGGTCCTCCAAAGTTGGCACATTAGTGTCACTTTTTCCATAACTTAGAAATTTTTCTAAGTTTTTATGGTTACCCCTTTTACAAGTTATCCCACTTTCTTTGATTTTTCTTGATGAATGATGATTCAAATCATACATTAACATCATTTTAGGGTTAAAAATCTATTTTGGTGAAAAATCTCAAAAAGTCAAAGTTGACTTTTGTGCACAGTTGACTTTTTATCAGATGAATTCCAAACTGTGAAATTCTTCAGGAAATCATGTCCTTGACCTAAACAAAACTTGATGGACATGTTCCATGGGTGTCATAGAGTATATTGAATCATGTCTTAGGGTTTGGGAGCCTGTCCTGGTCAAAAGTCAAAGTTACAGTTGACTTTCCTCGCGAAACCCTAATTGTGGTGCAGATGAAATTGAAACTTGTTGCTCAAGCTTCTTGGATTAATCCATTGTTGCAAATGGATCAATATGGCATATTGGAGACCCTAAAATCATGTCTTGAGGTCTTGGCTCATGATTTGTCCCAAAAGTCAACTTAGGGGTGAATTAGGTCAAGAAACCCTAATTCCTGATTTTTGATGAATGCGTCCCCTGAGGCAAAATTGACTTGATGCTTGGGTCCATGAGGTTCCATGAAGTATATTAGGTTATGTTTTGGATCATTGGCTTGTGCCCAGATGAAAAATTTCCATCTGGAGGCCCTGGTCGACCAAAACCCTAATTTGGTGACATTGTCGATCTTGAGACTTGACCCACCTAGAAGGGAGCAGCCTTGTGCTTAATCCTTGAAGTGGGAGTCCTTTTGATCCATTGTGGATATTTTAGAGGTTAGACAAGTTGAAGATCAAGTCATTCCTTGATTGATCCTTTGTCTAAGGCTCTGAGAGGGCTTGAAACCCTAATTTTGATTGTGGTGAATGCTCAACAACCCTTGAGGCATTTGATGAGGCATGATGGTTCATCCATATTGTGATGATGATTTGCACAATGATGGGAAATCTTAGTGGTCAAAATTTGGGGTATGACAAGCGTGGCGTCACATCCATAGAAAAGGAAGGGAAGCTTTGGGGAAGCCGAATTATGTTTCTTTGGAGCCTTATCTCCAATGGGTACAAGCTAGAGCTATCACGTTGAAAATGCCTTATCCACGTCAAGAAACTTTACCTCTAGCTGCTAGAACACCCGTTCTTATTTTCATGAATGATGCAGAGAGACTTCAGATTGCTTTGAATGAGATGTGACAAGAGAAGGATGCTTGGAGGAACATGTACCAGATCGTTGACATGGAGAATACATAACTTCAAAAGCAGTTGAAGCAAAGGAATGAAGAAGAAACGGCTAACAAGAAGAGAAAAGTGCAAGAGGATTTATTTTCCTCTAGCATTCATAGTTTAGACGCTCCCTCTACCTCGGTTGCTTGGAAGCTGGTTGTCGACAAGCTCATAGTTGAGAAGACTCAGATGGAGGACCAAATCAAAGAGCTCGATAAGAAGCTGCGAGGAGGATTTTCTTCTCATGGGATTTCTTAGGATTTCTAGTTCTAGCTTCCTATCACCTTTTTGTTAGAATTCTTGAAATTGTAATCCTAAAGTTGTAATCCATTTTCCATTATCAATAAAATGAGAGTTTTAGTACTTCAAATGTGTTATAATGTTTGCAATTTACTTTGTATCTTTGAAGTTTCTTGAAGGATTTGCATTTGCATATTGCACATCAAGCATCATATCTTACGTTGTTTCTTGCCTTTTCCATGTGTCTTATGTTTCCCTTGGTCTTTATTCAGCCAAGCTATCGCACCACTACAACACTCGAGCTAATCTCAAGAAAAAGATGGATCAATTGCAACAAGAAAACCGTGAGCTTCGTAAGGAAGTATCAACTCTGAAGGATGGTTTGGAAAGACTCACTGCTATGATGGAAGTTCTGGTGGCTGCTAAGAATCAGCCACCACCGCCTCCTCCTTCTCCTGTACAGCGGATTGTGATTTCAGAGATTATGTCAACACCAGTTCCTGTGGCCCCGACTAATACTTCTCAACATCATATGCCTCATGGGTTTCCTTGGGGAATGCCTGTCAACTATATGCCAGAGGGATATCAATTTCCTGCTTCTGAATGTCCAGTGATTCTTGCTGTTTTGACTGTGCCACCTCCCGTGGTTCATACTATTCCTCGTACTGAGATTCCTACTGTTGTATCTGCATCTCCTCCTGTATGTCATGATGTGCCATATGTTGAAGACCAAATTTTCCATACTGCTCCGAGTGAAAGTCTGGATGTTCTGGATCGTATGGATGATTTTAGGATCAGTTCACAGAAATGAAGAAAGAAATCAAAGCTTTGAGGGGTAAAGAACTGTTTGGGAAGAATGCTCATGAGTTATGCCTTGTTCCTAATGTCAAGATCCCATATAAGTTCAAAGTCCCTGACTTTGAAAATTATAAGGGTAATTCTTGTTCGTTGAGTCATTTGACTATGTACGCTCGCAAGATGTCGATTATACTGATAATCATCAGCTTCTCATTCACTATTTTCAAGACAGTTTATATGGTACAACTTTGAAATGGTATATGGGACTCGACAGCGCTCAAGTTCACACTTTTGAAGATTTGGGTGAGGTTTTTGTAAAGCAGTATAAATATAATGTGGATATGCCTCCCGATCGTGATCAGCTTCGAGCAATGGCTCAGAAAGATAAGGAGACATTCAAAGAATACGCGTAGAGGTGGTGCGAGATTGCTGCTCAAATTAATCCTCCTTTGGAAGAAAAAGAGATGTCTAAGATCTTTTTGAAAACCATGAGTCCTTTCTATTATGAGCGTATGATTGCTAGTGCCCCGAGTGATTTCACTGAGATGGTTAATATGGGGATGAGATTGGAAGAAGGTGTTCGTGAAGGACCTTTGTCAAAAGATGGTAATTCGGCTGGAAATTCTAAGAAATATGGTGGAGGATTTGCCAAGAAGAAAGAAGGCAAGACCAATGCCATTTCTCGAGAGAAATATAGAAGACCTAGAAACAACCATCAACAGCATGTTGTTGTTGTTACTCCAGTAATCAACTCAACTCCTATTGTTCAAGCAGTTGCTGCCCAACAACGCTCTCACCAACAGAATATTCAATGAGGCCATTATCAAAAGTATTTTGATCCAATTCCGATGACCTACTCATAATTGCTTCCTGGTTTAATTCAAAAGAATCTTGTTCAGACCCGTGCACCATCTGCTGTTCCGAAAGATTCATCGTGGTGGTATAAGCTTGGAGCTCATTGTGCTTTCCATCAAGGAGGAGCTGGGCATGATATTGAAAACTGTTATCCATTGAAGATAGAGGTACAAAGATTGGTTAGAAGTGGTATTTTATCCTTCGAAGACACCAATCCTAATGTGCAATGAACCTGTTGCCCAATCATGGTAAGGCGTCTGTTAATATGGTTCAAGGTTGTCTCGGTACATTCAAGATTTATGATATCCGTTGGATTCAAAGACCGCTTGTGGAAATGCATGCACTCTTGAGTGAATACCATGATATTGATCATGATTATGCAGCTTGTTGCATCTGTTCTGTGAACCCGCGTGGTTGTGTGATAGTGAAGAGGGACATTCAAGAGATGATGGATCAGAATTTGATTGAGGTCACTGCAAAGAGAGATGAATATGAGAATAAGGTGAATGTTATTGTGCCACACTTTAATATTCCTGAACGAGTTGTTATCTCTTATGATAGTCATAAGTCCGCTGCCACGCCTTTGGTTATTCGATTACCCGGTCCGGTTCCTTATGAATATGACAAGGCTATTCCATATAAGTACAATGTTACCATGGTCGAAGATGGTAAGGAAGTGCCCATTCCTTCTTTGTCTTCTGTGGTAAGCATCGCTGATGTTAGTAGAGTGACCCGGAGTGGTCGTGTTTTTGCTTCTGAGCCTCCAAAGATTGTGGAGAATGTTGTTGCTGGCAAACGACCTCAAGATGAGAATAATGTCGATATTTCCGGTCAGTCCAGTGGTTTAAATAAGAAGGCTTATGAGGATGAGGTATTGAAATTGATCAAGAAGAGTGAGTACAGTGTGGTAGATCAACTCTTGCATACCCCGTCTAAGATTTTAGTGTTGTCCCTATTGATGAATTCTGAAGCTCACAGGGAATCTTTGCAGAAAGTACTAAAACAAGCATATGTTGAGCATGATGTGACTATTAATCAGTTTGATGGCATTGCTTCCAACCTCACAGCATGTAATAATTTGAGTTTCTGTGATGAAGAGTTGCTCGAGGAGGGGAGAAATCACAATTTGGCTTTACATATTTCTATGAACTGTCAAGAAGATGCACTTTCCAATGTGCTGGTTAATACAGGCTCTTCCTTGAATGTGTTGCCAAAGTCTACTTTGTCGAAGATTTCGTACCAAGGTGCTCCCATGAGGTATAGTGAGGTTATGGTTAAAGCTTTTGATGGATCTATAAAAACTGTGATTGGAGAGGTTGATCTTCCAATCAAAATAGGACCATGCTTCTTCCAAATTACTTTTCAAGTAATGGATATTCGTCCTGCTTATAGTTGTTTGCTTTGTCGACCCTGGATTCATGAAGCTGAGGTAGTGACTTCGACTCTTCATCAGAAATTGAAATTTGTTAAGAATGACAAACTGGTAATTGTTGGAGGCGAACAAGCGATGCTGGTGAGCCATCTTTCATCCTTTTCGTATGTTGATGTCGACAAAACTGTTAGGACTTCGTTCCAAGCTCTTTCCGTTGATGATAAAGTTGTTAAGAAGAATGGGCTGCCCATGTCTTCTTTGAAAGATGCTCTGCATGTATTAAAGACTGGTCGGTCTGACGGTTGGGTCCGAGTTATTGATGTGATTGATAATAAAGATAGAACTGGTTTAGGCTTTGTGCCTGGTACAGTGAAAAGAGATCTGAAGCGTATTAATGAGGCCTTTCACAATGCCAGATTCATCAACGAAGATCATTCTACAACTGCAATTCTTGAAGATGACTCTAAAGATTACATCTCAGATGGCTCTAAAGATGATTCCATTCCTGCTCAAGATTGGGAGCCTTATTTGGAAGATCCTGGATACTTTTCTAAGACAAAGATGCATATGTACCCTTTTATGACCCTCGGCCAAGGTATAGAGAACATGAATACGAATTCAACGCCATCATTGAAGATGATGAGGAGGAAGAACTTCCCAATTTTGTGACGCATGGGCAGATCTGCCAAAATTGGATAGTTGTTGATGTTCCCACTGTTATTCATTCTTCAAAGTAATTTTTTTTTGTTTCTTTCAAAAGTCCTTTCACTCTACCCAAGGTGAAAGTGAATTTGTGAGGGCTCTGTTTCAATTTTTATCATCATCAATAAAATGTTATTTTGTTTATCCATATTATGTTTTTCCTTTTTTGCTTTATTTCTGAAAAATGGTAACATAAAAAACCAAAATAATAATTTGTTGATCACTTTTGTCTGCATAATACTTGCATTTTTACTCTTTTTTCTAAAATCAAATATAAAATCATTGTGCAGATTGATTGTTAAACCCATTGAAAATAATGACCCTATGCTTTCTCCCAACTTTGAATTCCCTATGTTTGGAGCTGAAGAAGAGGATGTCAAGGAGATTCCAGATGAAATTTCTCGGTTGCTTGAGCACGAGGAAAAAGCCATTCAGCCTCATGAAGAGCCGATGGAATTGGTTAATTTGGGTTCAGATGATGATAAGAAAAAAGTCAAGATTGGGGCACTTCTTCAGTCAGATGTTAAGAAGAGATTGGTAGAGCTTCTCAGAGAATATATTGATGTATTTTCTTGGTCCTATCAAGACATGCCAAGTCTTGATACTGATATTGTGGAGCATAGATTGCCGTTGAAGCCTGAATGTCCACCTGTGAAGCAGAAGTTGAGAAGAACTCACCCTGACATGGCTGTGAAGATCAAAGAGGAAGTTCAAAAGCAGATTGATGTTGGTTTTCTTGTGACTGCTGAGTATCCTCAATGGGTGGCCAATATTGTGTCTATTCCAAAGAAAGACGGAAAAGTCCGAATGTGCGTTGACTATAGAGATTTGAATAAAGCAAGTCCAAAATATGATTTTCCACTGCCACACATTGATATGTTGGTAGAAAATACTGCTAAATTCAATATTTTTTCCTTTATGGATGGATTTTTCGGTTATAATCAGATAAAGATGGCACCCGAGGATATGGAAAAAACAACATTCATTACACCCTGGGGAACATTCTGTTACAGAGTAATGCCCTTCGGTTTGAAAAATGCTGGTGCAACGTACTAGAGAGCTATGACTACTTTGTTCCATGATATGATGCATAAGGAAATTGAGGTCTATGTGGACGATATGATTTGTAAGTCGAAGACTGAAGAAGATCATATTGAGTATTCGCTGAAGCTGTTTCAACATTTGAGAAAGTTTAAGCTCCGATTGAATCCTAATAAATACACTTTTGGTGTCCGTTCTGGAAAATTGTTGGGTTTTATTGTCATCCAGAAAGGCATTGAAGTTGATCCTGATAAAGTTAAAGCTATTCAGGGAATGCCTACGCCTAAAACAGAAAAATAAGTAAGAGGATTCTTGGGACGTTTGAATTACATCTCAAGATTTATATCCAATATGACTGCCACTTGTGCGCCAATCTTCAAGCTCCTCCGCAAAGATCAGGGTTGTGTATGGACAGAGGATTTTTTAGAAAGCTTTTGAGAGTATCAAAGAGTATCTGCTTGAACCTCCAATTTTGTCTCCTCTAGTGGAAGGAAGACCTCTGATTATGTATTTGACTGTGTTGGAAGATTCTATGGGCTGTATTCTTGGTCAGCAAGATGAATCTGGCCGAAAAGAATTTTCCATTTATTATTTAAGTAAGAAGTTCACCGATTGTGAGTCGCGGTACTCAATGCTTGAAAAAAAATATTGTGCTTTAGCTTGGGCCGCCAAGCACCTCCGCCAGTATATGTTGAATCATACAACTTGGTTGATATCCAAAATGGATCCAATCAAGTATATTTTTGAAAAGCATGCTTTGACTGGGAGGATCGCTCATTGGCAAATGTTGTTGTCTAAATAAGATATCGAGTATTGAACTCAAAAAGTGATAAAAGGAAGTGTTTTGGCTGACCATCTGGCACACCGGCCAATTGATGATTATCAACCTATCAGGTTTGATTTTCCTGATGAGGATGTGATGTATCTAAAGGTTAAACATTGTGAGGAACCATTACCTGAGGAAGGGCCTGAGCCTGGATCCCTTTGGGGTTTGATTTTTGACGGAGCTGTTAATGAGTACGGCAATGGTATTGGGGCAATAATTATTACTCCTCATGATTCTCATATTTCTTTCATTGCAAGGTTGATGTTCACTTGCACAAATAATGCACCAGAGTATGAAGCATGTATTATGGGATTGGAAGAAACTATTGATTTAAGAATCAAGATTCTTGATGTATACGGAGATTCAACCCTGGTGATTAATCAAATTAAAGGGGAATGGGAGACACGTCAACCTGATTTGATTCCTTATCGAGATTATGCAAGAAGGTTGTCAACTTTCTTCAATAAGGTTGAGTTTCACCATATACCCAGAGCAGAGAATCGAATGGAAGACGCTCTGGCAACTTTATCCTCCATGATTGTGGTGAATCGATGGAATGATGTGCCAAAAATTGATGTTATGCGTCTTGATAGACCAGCTCACGTGTTTGTAGTTGAAGAGGTTGTTAATGATAAGCCTTGGTATTATGATATCAAATGCTTTCTTCAGAATCAAGAATACCCACTTGGGGCATCCAAGAAGGAAAAGAGAACTTTGAGAAGATTGGTTGATAGCTTCTTTTTGAATGATAATGTGTTGTATAAGAGAAATTATGACATGGTCTTGCTCAGATGCGTGGATAGACACAAAGCAAACATGTTAATGAAAGAAATTCACGAAGGATCCTTCGGTACCCATGCCAATGGACGTGTAATGGCTAAAAAGATGTTAAGAGCAGGTTACTATTGGCTGACAATGGAATCTGATTGTTGCAAATATGTGAAGAAGTTCCATAAGTGCCAGATTTATGCTGATAAAATTCACGTGTCTCCAACTCCTCTCAATGTTATCTCTTCTCCATGGCATTTCTCCATGTGGGGCGTTGATATGATTGGAATGATTGAGCCTAAAGCATCGAACGAACACCACTTAATTTTGGTGGCTATTGACTATTTTACCAAGTGGGTTTAAGTGGCATCATATACCAATGTGACCAAGCGAGTAGTGGTCCGGTTTATCAAGAACCGAATTATCTGTCGGTATGGTGCTCCAAGCAAGATTATCACTGATAATGGGTTGAATCTAAATAGCAAGATGATGAAAGAATTACGTGATGAGTTTAAGATTGAGCATCATAATTCTTCTCCTTACAGGCCTAAGATGAATGGGGTTGTTGAAGCTTCTAATAAGAATATCAAGAAGATCGTTCAGAAGATGGTCGTTACATACAAGGATTGGCATGAGATGCTCCCTTTTGTTTTGCATGGGTATCGTACATCCGTCCGCACTTCAACAGGGGCAACCCCTTTGTCTCTTGTTTATGGTATGGAAGAAGCGCTCCTGGTAGAAGTTAAAATCCCTTCTATGAGAGTTTTGATGGATGTTGAATTGTTTGAGGCTGAATGGTGCCAAAGCAGATATGATGAGTTGAATTTGATTGAAGAGAAAAGAATGACGGCCTTGTGTCATGGCCAATTGTATCAACAGAGAATGAAGAAAGCTTTTGACAAGAAGGTTCGACCTCGTGTGTTCAGAGAAGGAGACCTCGTGCTAAAAAAGATCTCGACTTTTACCAATGATTCTAGGGGCAAGTGGACTCCTAATTATGAATGCCCATATGTTGTTAAGAGAGCCTTCTTTGTCGGTGCATTGATTCTTAAAACTATGGATGGTGAAGAGTTCACTTGTCCCGTGAATGCCGATGCAGTCAAGAAATACTTCGCCTAAAAAATAAAAAGAACTGCTCGCTAAGTTGAAAACCCGAAAGGGCAGCTTAAGCAAAAATGAGCGTCTCGGTGGGCTGAAAACTCGAAAGGGCGGTCCAGGCAAAAATTAGAGACATAAACAGAAATAATCATTCCGGTAGATTGAAAACCTGAGAGGGAAATCTAGGCAAAAGTTAGGGATTATGGCTAGTAACTGCATTCAGCCGGTCTTGATCATTGGAAGCAACATTGTCTGTCAAAGATTATGCTTCAATCATCCCCAGCTAAAGTTTTGAGCACAGTGGAATTTAAAGTTGTTAGAGAGAATAGTGGCCATTGTATTTCAATGTAGCCCTTTCCATGTATTTACCATTTTTCAACTTTTTAATGATCCATGGAATTACGCCATTTGCGGACTACCATTCTATTAATGAAATTCGAGCCTTGTGCCCTTTGTTTGCAATTCATACTTTATTTCTGTTTGCAAAATTTCATTTATTGTTGATGACGGTTTTTGAAACAAAATGTGAATAATTGATTTAAAATTTTGAAATTTATAAAAACATTTTCCCTTGATTAATGAATATAAAAAGGAATGTCAACAGTTAGTCCAAGAATGGCAAAATCGCGGAATACAAAGCTTAGTGTTTTCCTCATCAGGGTTCGTTCTTACTCCCCGGTAGAGTTTGTTGATATTTCCTCAGCAGAGTTTGTTCCTATGGATGTAACCAGGTTCCTATTTCAGTTGTTATCAAGATAATGGGTTCCCTCAAAGATTTGTTACGGTGTGTGTTGTTCGGTTTTTCCCAGCTAGGTTTCGATACATATCTTCTCCGGCTAATTATGTCATGATCAAGCATTTGAGCAGTTTCTGAGCTCCACTTCTCCTTGATGATGATCCCCATCTGAGATATGAGTTTCTTCACCAGTTGATTTCGTCCTCTCTTGGCCAAGTCCTTTAAGTTTTATTGGATTTTGCCAATCTTTGGCACAAGATCCCCATCCGAATTTCAACTTGCTCTCCAGCCAAAATTCCAGTATATTTCCCCAAATGGAACAACATTTGTTAAGGAGTATTGATATAGCAGCCAATTGTTGGGTTTTCTCTTACCTTGTGATGGGTATTGATTTAAAATCCCCCGTAATTTGGTGTTTTACTATGGTGGTTAATTTCTGTTTTCCCTGGTAAATCCAGGATGTTTATCTCGAAGGTGGTCTGTTTTTAGGAAGTTTTTTTCCCTAATTCCACCAGGATTATGCTTTTCCCCATCAGAGTTTGCATAACTACAATATGATATTGATTCCTTAATTCCTCAGCAAGATTTGTCTGGATATTTTGTATCTTTAGCGAGGACTCGGAAGTCTGGGTGTTGTTTCCCCAGTGGATCTTCCCTTTCCCTCAGGGCAGAGTTCGTATTTGTTGTCCCCTTTTGTGGACTATTGATATTAAAAGACTGCTTTTTGAACCCCTCCCCAAGCAGTATCTTCCTCGCCAATGATATTATAAGCCTTGTAGTAGGATTTATTTTCCTTTGATGGCTTTTGTTTATCTCTTGCAGGATTTCTTCAGCTGAATCCCTAGCATAGTTTCTAATGAAATCTCTATTTTGTTGAGATTAGCCGAGTTTTCAGTAGTGTTGTGGTGTTTATCCAGCCTCTATTTATTTTTATGTCTGCTTTGTCAGCATATTCATACCCATACGCATTGCATGCGCATAACATGTTGTTGTTGCATTGTGCATCTTGCATTTGTCTTGGTGCTTCTTTGCTCTCTGGTGTTGTTATCCCCGCAGAGCGTGTGTGTCCTCTCTCCATTAGAGTGTCGACCTGTAAGCAAAAAATGTTTATCTTTGTTAATTCCCCACTGAGTTTATGCCTCGTGGAAGATATTTATTTCAGTTTCCTCCCCAGTGCATTATTTGGATGGGACTAATCCCCAGTTGAGATATGTCCTCCTCGGGATGAGTCTTGTTTGACTGTTACTCTCTAGTTTATTCCTCGATTAAAATTTGGCCCTTTTCTCTGCCCCCATGGAAGCTTGTTCTTCTCCCCTTTTTCGGGTTTATTACCTTCGTCGTACTGCCATTTAGTTGGTAGTAGGTAATATTTCTCATTTCTTTTTGAGCTTATCACCTTTGTCGTCTTGCCCATTTAGTAGGTACTAGGTGATATAGCTGGCTTATTACCTTTGTCGTCCTCCCCATTTAGTTGGTAGCAGGTAATATAGCTAGGTTTAGTTACCTTGTTGTAGCTATCACTTGTTTGATAGTTGGTAATCTCTCCCTTTTATCGGGTTTATTACCTTTGTCGTCCTGCCCTTTAGTTGGTAGTAGGTAATATTTCTCGTATCCCTTTGGTAAATTTCCTCGTCGTAACTATCACTTGGTTGATAGTTGGTAATCCCTCTTTTTGAGCTTATCACCTTTGTCGTCCTGCCCATTTAGTTGGTAGTAGGTGATATAGATGGCTTATTACCTTTGTCGTCCTACCCATTTAGTTGGTAGTAGGTAATATAGCCGGGTTTGGTTACCTTGTTGTAGCTATCACTTGTTTGATAGTTGGTAATCTCTCCCTTTTTTTGGGTTTATTACCTTTGTCGTCCTGCCCTTTAGTTACTAGTAGGTAATATTTCTCATATCCCTTTGGTTGATTGCCTCATCGTAACTATCACTTGGTTGGTAGTTGGTAATCCCTCTTTTTGAGCTTATCACCTTTGTCGTCCTGCCCATTTAATTGGTAGTAGGTGATATAGCTGGCTTATTACCTTTTTTCGTCCTGCCCATTTAGTTGGTAATAGGTAATATAGCCTGGTTTGGTTACCTTGTCGTAACTGCCACTTGGTTGGTAGTTGGTAATCTTTCCTTTCGATCATGTTATTACCATATGCCTGGTAGTAAATGATCTTTTCCCCAGCTGAGGTTGCTCCCTCTTCTGTTGGGATGTGTTTTCCTCCTGTTCTGGTGTTGGTAATTTTCCCTCGGTAGAATCTTACTCTTTTATCTTCTCCAGTGGAGATTGTTTCCTCCCCTGTTGGGATGTGTTTTCCCTCTTTTTGTTTTCCCCTGCGGAGTTTGTTCTCTTTTCTCTTGCTCCTCAGCCTTTTGTTTGTTTCCCGTGGCATTTTCCCCCCACAGAGGTCTTGTGTCTACATATCATTTGCATGATCATATCATTTTGTGGTCTCTTAGGGACAAAAATTAGGTTTATTGTTATATTTAAGTCTCTTCTATCTCGTCGAGACAAAGATGTCCATCTTCGTATCTCCGGGTAGAAGAAACTTAAATAGGGGCAGTTGTAATACCCTAATTTTTACCCCTAAGATCCCACATATCATTTGCATCTCATACCACAAGCAAGATCAGTGAGCACGCCTCTTGTTTCTTGTTTGCTTTTATTTTTGATTGTTTATGTTTACTAACCCTTAATTAAAATCCAAAAATATGTTTGTTTTTCCTTTACTAACTTTTACAGGAAGAATTTGGAATCAAGGATATCAAACTCAATTCCTTAGCTTGAATAAAATTCATCTAAACAAAGTCAAAGTTGATCTGCAAACAATTCAAAATCATTTGATCAAGAGTTTCCCAAGATTTAATTCACTATTATTCAAGAGACTCCAATGTTCATGTGTTTATCTCCATGCCTTCTTTGACAAGTCAAAAGAATCGAGCCAGAGCCAAGACAACACATCAAAAAGCCATTTTTCACACTTTTCAATGTGTTAATTGATTAACACATTTGTACATGCAAATGGTTAATCGATTAACCAGTGCGTTTTTTGTGAAAATGAGCCAAATTCAAATTCTGTAGCATTTTGGCACCAAATTCAAGTGTTTCACCATGAGAATATTCTAGATCACCTCATTTTAATTCCTCTACCTCATCATAATTAATTCCCACCATACACCTTCACTAATCACCACTTGATCTTGATTTTTCCTCCAAATTCAAATTCCAAGCCTAATTTTGGTTCCAAACCAAATTCCAAACCACCAAAATTTCCAAGCTTAAATTCTATAAATAGAGGCCTCATTTCATTCATTTCACAAGATTTTGATAGCCAAATTCACCTTGTCAAAATTCTTCCTCATTCCCATTTTTCTTCATCTACCCAAATTCACCAAAGCTCTTTCTTCCATTAAAAGTTAGTAAGTTCTTCATTGGAGCTTACTAGTCTTTGAGCTAAACCTCCATCCAAACACTTTTTCATCATCAATTTCTGTAGATCAAGGCTTTGGAGTGTGGTTCTTGAAGTTGATTTGAAGCATTTTCAGATTTGAAGTGATAATTCACTTATTCCACCATTGTTGTGCTTAATCCATCTTCCATAATGTGATCTCTTATTGATTCTTATTGCTTGATCTTTGGATCTTGGAAATTGTGTTTCATTGGTGCTATTTGTTCTTGTTTTACTTGAATTTTCGTGCTAATCTGCATTCATGATCATGAGATGTTTGAAGAAATAATTGGATCATGGATGCTGAATATTTTTCAAAATTTTTTGTTGTCATAGCAGTGTTAATCGATTAACACATTTGCACACGCAAATGGTTAATCGATTAACCAGAAGCAGAATTGTGTTTTTGGTTCTATTTTGGGACTGTTTTAGTTCTTTTCTCTTCTTCTTCCATTTCCTTTTGATTTTTGCCTTGGTTTGCACTTTTAAAGGTCTTATTCCTCTTTAAATTCAATGGACTTAGGGTGAAGATGAAGTTGAATAAACATTCACTAATTTAAATATATCTTTAAAGTGGATTGTTCAATTTATTTTAGGTGCTTTGAGTTAATGATATGTTTAGTGCTTTAATCCACCAAGATGAGTGGTTGAACTTAAAGATGGAATGATTTTAGAATTGTAATTCAATTTGGCTTTCCCCTTCATTCTTCTTCATTTTCTTTTGATCGATGAAAATCTTCGATATCATTGGAACTTATTTTAAGTTCTTCATGAAGATGAGATCGTTACCACTTTTCTTTTCGTGCAGTATTGCTTTCGGAGAGTGATCTACATATCGTTTCTCTAGCATGCATTAGCACTAACATTGTTATTGACCGGCCTCAGATAGTCTTGGCTTCTATATAAGTTCGATTATGATTGCTTAACATAGCGCTAAATTGTCCCGAAATCGGAAAACCATTGTTATTTGTAAGTGAATTATTAGTCTCCTATTCTTCCATGGAGTAGTTTGAAATAGATTGGCTTTCTCTTGTTACCCGTGGGGGTTAGTTGGCATACTCGTTGATTTTATCCAAGTTGGAGCCCTCCCCATGGAAATGTATGAGACCATGTTTTCATTCTCATGGATGTTTAGTCGAGCATTTCTGAAAACACAAGAAAACTTGTTCTCTTGTTTTGGATCACTATTGCTCTATAGTGTATATCAATTGTGCTATGTTTATTTTTCTTTCTCGCTCCCTATCTCTCTTTATTTTTTTTTATGCTTTATGTTATCATATCATATCATATTATTGTTTATGCTTCCGCCATTTTTCCTTTGTCCACTTGAACCATTTGTTTATGTTTATGCTCTTTTTCTTTTGTCCATTTGGACCAAAAATATTAATAAAGGCTTAAACCCCTAAAAAATTTGTTCTCTTAATGGTGGACTATGGTTACTATCCTTTGCATCGGACATGGAATTTTGGACCTAGAACCAAGATCTTAACCTATGCTTGGAAGTTTGTGATGGAAAACCTTGGACTTTGGGTACTTGAAGTTCTCTTTTAAAGACCTATCTTGATCAAGGCCTAATCTAAAGGAAAGAATGCTTATCTTATGAAGCTTACTTGTGTGGTTATACCGTTCGTATCCTTAGCTTTTATCTTTATGCAATAGGATAGTCCCTTCTTCTCCTCCCCTTCTTTAATTTTCAAAATTCTCTCCCTTTTTCAAAAATTTCTAGTTTTAAAAAATTAAATCGCTTTCATAATAAAACCTTTACTTTGTCCAATCGATTTTGAAACTTTGTTTTCTTTAATAAATGTCAATCAATGTTAATCATACTTTAACTAATATCAAAAAGACATAAAAAATACAAAAACTCATTCAAACTTTTTGTGCTTCTGTGCACTTTTTCTTTTAAACTTTTCAAAAAGATTAGACATGAGTCATTTTCTTTGATGAGATGTAAAGCTCTTAACCATGGTCTTGTTGATTCTTATCCAAGCAAATCCTCCATCTTAAGGTGATGCAAATGCCTCTTTCACATACCATTGGGTAATTAGTTGAGTATTCTCTCTTGAGAATGACATGTTGTCTTTTCAAGTTAAAATAAATCATAACGAATTATTTTTGTTATTTGTACCACGAACTACGAGGTTTTGATCCTATATTGTACTTTGTGGGTACGTAGGCATTAGACAATAAGTTTCTCCAAACACAAAAATCTTAAAAAAAAATACTTCTCTTCTCATCTCCCCAATCTCATTTCAAACAAACCTTTTCAGACCAAAAAGCGTAGATATTTCAAAGGGCTCCTATAGAGTACTATAGACGTTTTGGGTGCTAACACATTCCCTTAGCGTAACCAACCCACTTACCCATTCTCTGTTTGTTCTTGTTTAGAAGTTGTTTAGGTTTTGTTCGCTCTTTTTCCTTTCCTTTTGGATAAAATAAAAGCGCGGTGGCGACTCTTGCATTTTTTAGTTAAGTTAATCAATAGCTTACACTCACAAATTTCCCCGCTACAATTTGAAAAATTTTGCACTACAAATACAAAGGAAATTTGATTTGGTGTGTTTCGCACGCCAAGTGTTTGACATATTGATAGCACACAAACTGTTTGTTAAATTGTCAATTCAAATTTTATCCTCAATTAAGCATTGGAAATTGGTTCACCTTAAGTGGCTTTTATTTTAATTATTGATTAAGAACCTTATTGATTCTACTATTTCATCAATATTATTTCATTCGGTTTCGCATATCCGATATTTCCAATAAAGGTTCGTTTAGTCGAGTTTTGATCCGAGGCCGCCTTCGCATATTTTTAAAATACTTTTTTAAGCGTAAATTATTAAAAATTAGTGATCTATTTAACCCCCCTTCTAGATCAGCGCCATCGTCTAACAAGTTTGTGCTAATTCCTAGTAGGTGGCAGTCCCTTTAGCCGAGACAACTTGTATTTGGTCCTTTTTCAAGTGAGATACTTGATTAAAGAGTAAGTTGAGCCCTATTATAATACTGGAAGCTTGTTATCAATTCGACCTATCTCGTTATTTGAACAGGTGTTTATCTCCTTAATTGAGAATCCTGATACGATCCAGTAAATCTTTCATCCCTAATAGATGGCTGTCTCTTTATTTGAGAAGTTTGTTGTATGAACCTGCTCGCGTCTCTTTTGAGTATCTCTGGAAGAATTATTGATTATCTCCAGCAAGTGGATATCCTTTATGAAGCTTGTTTGTTACCCTTTTCAAGTTTGAGACTTGATTAAAGAAGAAGCTTAGACCAATTCTAGGTGGAATACTAGAAATAGTGGAAGCTTGTTATCATGTTAATCTTTGTTTACCATCATTTTATTTGAGTCGATATCATGTTTACTGCCTTCAACTATAAGTTGCTAGTGATTCATTTCCTCATTGTCTACCCAAGAGGTCCTTCCCTAGTAAAGCAAACGACTTTCCCTTTGAGATTCCCCAGTGGATTCCATATTCTCTTCATTTTTCTCACTACCTATTGAGAGTTTCATTCCCCAATAGAGTCAGTGATCCATTGCCTCTCCGGGTTTATTCCCCTGTGGAACGGGTATATCTTTTTGTTGCTTGTATTGTTAAGTTTTCCCCAGTGGAATCTTACTTTGTTGTCTACTCTAACTATGTTTTGGTTTATTTCCACATATAGTTATCCCTGAGTCGACTCTTTCCCCAGTGATTTATTTTCCTGGTGAATTTCCTCTTTTCTCTTTATCTCCAGCAATTTCAAGTCGTAGTTTCATCTACGCGCTTTTCCCATCTCTTGTGGAATTTTATATTCCCCAGCTGGGTCTCTTCTTGTTTTTCCCTGCGGAGTTTCTGTTTCCTTTTCTACGTGTCTCCAGCAGTAGTTTGTCTCTTGTGGCACCTTTTTCCCACAGAGTCCTGCGTATGCATTCATATCGTGAACATTTTGCAGTATCTTAGGGCCAAAAATTGAGTATTCTGTATTTAAGGCTTTTCAATCTCGTTAAGACGATGATGTCAATCTTCATATCTCCGGATAGAAGAAACTTAAATAGGGGCATATGTCATACCCTAATTTTTGCCCCTAAGATCCCACCTCATTTACATCTTTGCAATGCATCAAGATCACAAACTTGGTTGTCTCCTAACCCTCTCATCTTTGGGCTTGCCCTTGCAGAGATCATCAAGCACCTCTTTGTATATCTTTTTACAATTTTGTATTTATATGCTTTATAATTCACTAACCATTAATTAAAATACAAAAAATATGCCTTGTCCCTTTTGTTTCTTTTGCAGGGTAGGGTTTGGAATCAAGAGCATCAAGTGATTGTCTCCTTAGCAAGAGTTTGAGTTCCTCAAGTCAAAGTGTGGTTAACCATTAATTTTCAAAGGCTATTCATCAAAGCATGGCCTCTAATATCAAATCATAGGGTCTTAAGCATCATTCAACTTCATTTGATCAAAGATATTTCAAAGTTTGATAGATTGTTTCTCAAGAAACTTTAAAGGTTCGTGTGTTTATTTCCATGCCTTCATCAACAAGTTTCCTCAAGCCATTGCAAATTTAATCAAAGGAAATTCAAGAATACATCATGTTAAGTTCATATGTGCATCAAAATGCCTTGAAAGGCAAGAAAAAGGTCAAGGTTACAAGTTGATTCAAAGTACTTTGACCTAAAAAGTCAACATTTCAAGTCCAAGTTCAAAATATCACAACTCACTCATTTTTCAACATTTTTTAGTGCTTCCTTGGGAAAATTACTCTTCTTGACATCCTTTACAAGTTCTCTTTATAATTCAAGAGCCAATTATGCTTGGAAGATCATCAAAAGTTTGGAAACATTAGTGGTCACTTTGTGGACATAGTGAAATTTGACCTAAATTCAAGTGTTATTTGCCTAACTTCCAAAGATCGTAACTCTATCAATTTTAGACTTTTGTGTTTGGTTCTTTTATCCAATTATCATATTTGATGCCCTCTACAAGTTTGTTTAAAGGATCAAAGGCCAATTATGCCTGGAAAGCCATGAAAAGTTTGAAGACATTATAGGTCATTTTGGACTTAGAATTATTTTGACCTCTAATTATAGGTCATGGTACTGACTTTACAAGCTCATAACTTTTTGCTCAAGCATCCAAATGAAACCTTTCTTTTTGCATTGTACTCTCCATGATGATGTGATCATTTTGCAAAAAGAATGAGCATTAAAGGTCAAGTTTACAAGATTTCACATAGGGTTGAAAATGGCTCCATGGAATTGAGTTTTGTCCCAAAGTCAGAAATAGAATTGCACTAAAACTCAAGTGTTATTTGCCTAACGTCCAAAGATCATAACTCTATCAATTTTAGACTTTTGTGGGTGGTTCTTTTAGCCAATTATCATATTTGATGCCCTCTACAAGTTTTTTTAAAGGATCAAAGGCCAATTATGCTTGGAAAGCCATGAAAAGTTTGAAGACATTATAGGTCATTTTGGACTTAGAATTATTTTGACCTCTAATTATAGGTCATGGTGATGACTTTACAAGCTCATAACTTTTTGCTCAAGCATCCAAATGAAACCTTTCTTTTTGCATTGTATTCTCCATGATGATGTGATCATTTTGCAAAAAGAATGAGCATTAAAGGTCAAGTGTACAATATTTCACGTAGGGTTGAAAATGGCTCCATGGAATTGATTTTTGTCCCAAAGTCAGAAATAGAATTGCACTAAAACTCAAGTGTTATTTGCCTAACTTCCAAAGATCATAACTCTATCAATTTTAGAATTTTGTGGGTGGTTCTTTTAGCCAATTATCATATTTTATGCCCTCTACAAGTTTGTTTAAAGAATCAAAGGCCAATTATGCTTAGAATGCCATGAAAAGTTTGAAGACATTATAGGTCATTTGGGACTTAGAATTATTTTGACCTCTAATTATAGGTCATAGTGCTGACTTTACAAGCTTATAATTTTTTGCTCAAGCATCCAAATAAAACCTTTCTTTTTGGATTGTACTCTCCATGATGATGTGATCATTTTGCAAAAAGAATGAGCATTAAAGGTCAAGTGTACAAGATTTCACGTAGGGTTGAAAATGGCTCCATGCAATTATTTTTGTCCCAAAGTCTGAAATAGAATTGCTCTAAAACTCAAACGGAACCCCATGAAACTCATGCAAACTTACTGCAAATGATAAAACACAACTCATAGAATTCAAAAAGGCCTGAAATAGCTGCGTTTTGGTGACCTCATGACCAAGAATAATCACACAATCTGTGCACCCTTGATTCACATGTTTGACACTCAATTCTCACACGTATTTCATCCTCCCACCTCAGCTATATTTAGAGCACTCTATTCCTCTCATTCTCAAGCTTTGAGAGCCTCTAGAAGCCCTGTTGAAACTTCAAATTTTCTCAAAAATTTCAGAGATTGTGTTTCATTTTCAAGCTCTTTCAAAGCTATTTCTTGTTTCCTTTCTCATCCTTGATATTTCCTGAAGCTATTGCAACATTTCTCAAGCCTTGAGATCCTATGAATAGTGCTAACCAAGTACATCTTTCTTCACTTCTGATCATATTTGGACAAGGTAGTTAGAGGCTTTATTTTCACTCAAACAAGTTCCTATCATGTAGCTTATGGTTCCCTGATGCTTTTTCATACCTTACTTTGCTTTGATTCATCATATACTGAGTTTAATATAGATTTTCGTTTTTACTTTCTTCACATGTTTCTCTGAAATTCTCCATGCTCAGTTTATATAAATGAACTCTGAGCCTATGGTTGAATTCTTGATGAGGTAACGGTCACAATGGTGGTGGTCTCATTCTCTAATGTTACCATTTTTCAAAACTCCGGTGAGAAGCAACCGGAGAAGATGACCTATGCTCAACAATGGTGGCATGAGTTCACGTGTTGCCACACGTTATATTTTCATTAGCTGATTTAAAATGGATCTTGAGCGCATTTTAAATGAAGGTCTATGGTGTTCCATCTATTTTAATCCATCATATTTACCACATCATTTAATGAATCCAGATCCAACGCTCCTTGTTTTTTTTTTAAATTTCTTTTCCTTATTTTGTTTTTATTTAATTTCTCTTATAAAATTCATTTTAAATCATATTTAACTCCAAAAAATCCCAAAAAAAATATTCTAAAAATATATATTTTTTATTATTTTACACCTTGTGTAATGTTTTCACAATTTTATTTTACGTTTTGCTATTTTTTTATTTTTCTCGTTTTTCATGCATTTTAATTGGTTTAAAAATATTTTCCATGCATTAAAAAATCTCCAAAAATTATTATATGTTTCTTGACTTGTTTATGACTTTTCATGATTTTATTGAGCATTTGTTTGATGTTTAGATGTTCCATTTGCATGTTGCATTTTATTTTCCATTAAAAAATCATTTAAAAATTGTTTAATGCTTTATTTTAATTCCTTTTGCCATTTTATATTGTGTTTGAATTCTGGTGCCTTGGGTCATGACTTTTTGATTATAAGTTTCATCAATATCAATGGACCTTGGGTGTTGATAGGTTGCAAATCCTAATCCACCAAGATAGGTGGTTGATCTTGATGATAACTTGATCAAAGTTGTAGTTCAATTTGGTTTCATTTATCTCCATCTCTTTCTTTCATTTTTCTTTTTCTCTTGATCAATTGTATGATTTAGAGTCCATCTTGTTCATGAAGTTTGGATTGATGCTTGATGAACTTTCATCATTTCAAATCTACCTTCTAATTGATCATGGATCATTTGAGGTACTTTGGATTGATGCATAAGT
Organism: Lathyrus tuberosus; assembly: GCA_022829125.1. Taxonomy (NCBI): domain Eukaryota; kingdom Viridiplantae; phylum Streptophyta; class Magnoliopsida; order Fabales; family Fabaceae; genus Lathyrus; species Lathyrus tuberosus. Next base: position 3,119,208 of record JALAZF010000423.1, read on the forward strand.
TTGTCCTAAGTTATCATGAAGAATGATTGATGTAATGGACCAATCTCCTTGCCTTAATGCTTGATCCCTCCTTGGTTTTTACTTGTGCTATATGTTTTAGGAGTATGGTTTCTATCATATCTCTAACATGTACGGTACATAAATTGTTATTGACCGGCTTCCCATAGTATGATCTTTCTAATAGATTGTGCTATGATGGCTTAACATAGAGCTAAATTTGTCCCAAATCGATTCATTAACTCTGACATCAATACTAACATTATTATTGTGCTAACTTTACTTTATGTCATTTAATTTTCTTGTTATTTAATTTATTGCCATTTACTTTTATGCCTTTATTCTTAGAATTACATTTCATATTGTTTATGTTTATGCTTCTTTTTCCTTTGTCCACTTGGTCATTTCCTTTTGCTTTTAAAGACATTTATAAAGGAAAAACCCTAAAAAACTTGGTTCTCTAATTTTTGGACTAATGGTCACTATCCTTAGCTTGACTTGGAGTTTGACTTTTGGACCTATGGGCTTTGGTTACTTTTCCCTATGCTATTGGATTGTTCTGAGACCTTGAGACCTTTGGTTGACTTTTGAAGACTTGACTGTGATACATAGCTTTGACCTTTTGGCTTAAGTTCTTATCTCATCTAATGCTTTTCTTATCCTGTGTTTACTTGTTGCTTATGGCTTAATCCAAAGGAATGGAATGTTTGCTTGACTTATGTCAGATGTTGGTTATATCCTGGTTAGTTCACAATGCACACACAAAGGCTTCCTCTTGGGCTACCTTACAATGAGACCATTTATTTCTTGCTATTTACTTTATGCAATTAGGATAGTTTCTTCATCTCCTCCTTTTTCAAAACCTTCTTTTTTTTCAAACTTGAATCACTTTCTCAATAAACCTTGACTTTGTCAAGTGATTTTCAAAACCTTTTTCTTAAATAAATGTAAAGACATCTTAAGCATATCAAAATAATTTTAAAAGACTTAAAAAACACAAAACTCATTCAAATATTTTGTGCCTTCGTGCACCTTTTTCCTTTTAAACCTTTTCTTAAGGATAATCAATAGTTGTGTTCTTGTAGTGATGCAACCCATATACTTCCACAATAATGTAGAGAAGTGATGACATTTTCCACTTAGATGTTGAGTGATAAACTTGTTGATTTCAATCCAAGTAAAAATCCTTCATCTCAAAATGATGCAAATGCTCATTCCTCATTAATTGTGGGTAGTAGGTTGAGTTTTCCACTCGAATATGATGAAATGTCTATTCATTTAAAATCAATCAAAACAAACACTTTTGTTATTATTACCACGAACTACGAGGTTTTGATCCTCCATTGCACTTTATTGGTACGTAGGCATGAGGCTTAGGAAGTCTTGTCAAACAAAAAACTTAAATAACATTTCTTTTTCTCATCTGCCAAATATTTTGCAAACAACACCTTTTTAAGCTAAAATGCAGATTTTCAAGAGGTTCCTATAGAGTACTATAGATGTGAGGGGGTGTTAACACCTTCCCTTCGCATAACCAAATCTCGTACCTTTATTTATTTGTTTTATTAGTTTTTTTTAAAAACTTCTATGGGTTTTATTAGTTCTTTTCCCATTCCTTTGGAAACAATAAAGAGCGGTGGCGACTCTTACTTTGTGATTTAAGTTAACCAATAACTTAATCTCAATTTTTCACCGCTACACTTCACACACATCTTGAAGTGTCGAAGAAGTCAGGAAAAGCCAAACGATTATAGTGGGTTTTTCCTTAATAACCATTAACAAGGCAGTCATCACATTTGAAAAAGAAAAAAAAAAGGAAAGAGCCCACTGAGTCGAACACCACAAAAGATGACTGAGGAAAAATCGGGGCATCCTGGTGGATCAAAATATTCAAAGAAGTGGTGTACACAAAATTAGGGATACAAATAAATCAAAAGAGGTCACCAAAATCCTCAACAAAAACAAAATTAGGTGACTTCCATTTCAAGAAAATTTTATCTTAAATCATCATCTTTACCCTTACGCCTTTAAACTCTCTTGGGAATTGAATGTGTGTGCTAATTTAACTGAACGTAGGACTGGAAGTCATCAAGAAGAAGGGGTGGGTTAAAATTAAAGTTTGAGCCTTATATCCTTTTGTTTCGAAAACGGTGAACTAGGCCACGTTACAACCCTTAAAAAACCTAATTGAGGTCGAGCCTATTCTGAAAGCATACTACAACAAGGTTGCGTTAACCTGACTCCAAAAGATCTTTGCTGATCATTTGTGTTGATCACACCACCTTGCACATTGACCCGTTCACTATATTTCACCAAATTGATATCAATAAATTTTGATTTCAAAATTTGCATGAACATTGCATTAAAATTACCATTTTGAATGAACAATTTTATTTGTAAGTTAACGCTTAGCATCAAGGAAATTCTAACAAATGCACATTTAATTGAGGAACTTGATCAGGTGAAAAGAAGTCAAGTCATGGGAAAATCACTTTAAGCATCGTACAATCTGAGCTCGTCACCCCAATAGTCGGTTAGCAAAAGGCATATATCTCTTCAAAGCTTATATTAGGGCAAGCCACCTAATGAGCAGAGTGAGTCCAACTCCCCAAAGGTTGGTCAATCAGAGGTGTACCACTCCAAGAATCGGTTAGTCAGAGACTACTTCAAGGTTCAAGGCAATGGGGTAAACCACCTCGAGGTTATGACAAGCTATTTCCAAACTCCTTTCAAGGTGAACATCTTCAAAGACCCAAGAGATCGGGAAGTATAAGCCACAAAAGAGCGAGTCCTATCCATGCCTTCAAGCTGCTCAAGCAAACTTTTCCTTATGTCAGTAACTGTTAAGTTCGAGATGAGTGTCAAGAAATCATGCTAGCAACTCCTTGATCCTCCAAAAGGACCCTTGGCAAGCTATAACTATCGAGCTTGATAGAATGCTCCTTTGAATAGATCTATCACATCATAATTGGTCAAGTTATCGGTGTTGAGAAATTAGAACCTCCATAAATAGCCTCTGTGAACTCACAGCATACATAACATCAACATTTGCATATCATGATCATTCATATATTATGCATAAAAGCAAATTCCAATCATCCATAGTCCGAAGTATGTTTCGTACTCATTTTGCATTGACTCAGGTCTCGTTGTTGATTATATATTCCTTGACCCCAAATTCCAATTCTATTTGGCGCCTTTAAACCATAGTCCAATTTTTGTTGGCATAAAAATCTAGCCTTGTCTGGAAAACTCAGTTTGAAGCTGGTGTATATTTTACTGATGCCTGCAGTCAAAGTCCACCTCAGTTGGCACCTATCAAAATAATTTTTTATCTGTAAGGTTCATTTTTATTTTTATTTTTAGTTTATCTGATGTACTCCCGCATCTCTTTTTTTGTTCTGATGTATTTCCAGAATCCCTCTTTTCTATCTGAGGTATTGCCAGATATTTCTTGTAATTCTAATGCATTTCCAAAGTTCGTTCCTTTTACTCTCGATGTATTTTCGGATGTGTTTCCATCTATCTGATGTATTTCCAGATTGAGCGTGGTGTTCTGACGTATTAACAGAATCCCTATTTTGTTATCTGGTGTATTTCCAGATATTCCTTGTATTTCTGACACATTTCCAGAGTTCGTTTCTTTTCATTATCTGATGAATTTCTAGACATGTTATTTTTGGTCTGATGTATTTCCAGAACCCTTATTTTTTTGTATATGAGGTATTTCCATATGTTTCCCTTGTAATTCTGATGCATTTCTAGAGTTCGTTTCTTTTCATTATCCGATGAATTTCCGAACATGTCTTATATGTTCAGATGTATTTCCAAGACCTTTTTCTCATTATCTGATGTATCTTTGGATATTCCTTTATAATTTTGATGCATTTCTAGATTTCGTTTATTTTATTCTCTGATGAATTTCTGGACGTGCCATTTTTGTTCTGATGTACTTCCAAAGCCCCTCTTCTGTTATTTGATGTTTTTCCATATATTATTCCGTTCTAATTTTGATGCATTTCTAGAGTTCTTTTTCTTTTGTTATCCGAAATGTTTCTGGACATGTGTTATCTGTTTCGACGTATTCCTATGACCCTTTTCTTGTATTTTATGTATTTCCAAATATTTTCTTTGTAATTCTGATGCATTTCTAGAGTTTATCTCTTTCACCCTCTGATGAATTTCCAAATGCGCCTTATCTCTACACATTCTCAAATTACTACTTTATCTCTCTAATGTATTTCCAGATAGAGTCTTGTAGTCTGAGGTATTTTCGGAACCTATTAAAAGTATTTCGGGATTATTCCTCTGTCTCTCTAATGTATTTCCAGATTAAGTGTTGTGTTCTGAGGTATTTCCAGAACCCATTTGATGTACTTCTGGATGTTTCCCCACATATCTGATGTATTTCCAGATTGAGTGTTGAGTTATGAGGTATTTCCAGAACCTATCTGAAGTATTTACAGATTATTTCTTTGTCTCTCTGATGTATTTCCAGATTAAGTGTTGTGTTCTAAGGTATTTCCATAACATATCCCATGTATTTCCGCATTATTTTCTTTATCTTTCTGATATATTTCCATAATATACTTTAAATATTCCTCAGTGTCTTTTCTCCAGCAAATTGTCATCCCCGGTGAGTCTTCTCCCTCATTGTCTTTGTCATTTTCCCGTGGATCATCGCTACCATATTTTCGTTATCCCCCACAGGTTCATCTTTGATTCTTCATCCATCATAAAACATCATGATAGGGTTCACCTCATATCACATCATATCCCTAGCAAAACAAAAGGAAAAAAGGTCATTCATGCATTCATAACATATCATCTCATTTCATCTACATCCAAGGATAAAATTCGGGTCTTTTAATATTTAATTATCTCCCACCACGATCATATGAAGAAAGCCCTTATTCATATTCTCTGGTTGAAGATACTTAAATATGGGAAACTATCATACCCCAATTTTGACCCTGGATCATTGAATCGGTACATTCATCATAACTTTTGCATCAACTGCATAGTATAACATACATTTTATCTCGCATAGTGCTTAAAATTTCGACCGAAATAAATTTTCGGATCTACAGACAGACTCGATCAATTGATTCTCAAATGTACATGAAATTAACGGCCGAAAGTTTCAAAATCGAGCTTGCAGACTTCAATTTTATTAATCTAGGATTCACATAGTTTAACCTGACGTGCTCGTTTTATTTTTTTGGCTCCTTTTTCGGCCGCATTTTGATCAGTCTGAGCATTTTAACTGGTCATTTTTTATTTCAAATTTTGATCAAAACCTGTATGTTTTCGAGAAGTTTATTTCGTGCTGATCATTTTGGTGCATTCAGTTTAATTTTTCGGGCATTTTTTAGCCTAATTTTTATTCATTTTGAGTCCATTTATTTTTTTCTTTTTGTCAACATATTCGTAATAATCAAATACAATTTTCTACGTTTTAGTTTCGATTAAATTTTTTTTATTTAGGATAATTTGATTTTGTTTAATTCAAGTTGTTTTTATTCATTTTTGAAATAATAACACTCTAAGAGGGCATTTGTGGGATTTTGAAACTTAAACCCTAGGTCATACATATATAAGCTAACATGTGTAGCTGAAAAAAAAATGAGGAATCTAATCCACTTATTGAGAAGCGGCACACATCGTACTTCTCTCAGCATTTTTGAAAAAATTAATAAAAAGTGGAGCTTCATTGGCCAACACAAAAACACTCAAACGACCTACCTTTCTTGCGATGAAAACACAAAAACACTCACGTACAAATCTCTCTCGCTCTCACTCTTGCAATGATAAAAATGATGGAAAGAAAAAGCTTCAGCATTACTATGTAACCACCCTTCTTCATTTGAACAATGCAAAACCTATCTCCCAAAATCACTCACCACCACCTACGTTAACCTCTGCGAGTTTTTACTCATCAATTTCTTACCACACACATGAAAAATCTTCTTACCAATTCATCTTCTATCTTCTTCATGACACCATTTTTCATCCATTTTCAACACTATCACACCATTATAACACCTCTCAACATCTCCACACAACTAACTTCAACCATTACACAAAAAAATCGATTGCTGCAACTTACACCACCTTCCATTTCCAACCACCTTGAACCTTCATCAAGATCCGTAACACCACATAAACTACTCAAAACCCCCATACAAGGACAACTTACAACAAGGTCATACCAAGCTTATTCTTCTCATCCTTTCAAACAACAACCGCGCTCTCACCATTGTGTTTCCTTTCACAACTTTCATAGGCCAAAATGATGACCTCCCTACCAAGCTAAAACCGTTCCAAAACATTTGTTTTCAAAACCACATTTATTTTGTGCTTCGCCGTGAAACGTTCCCTCCAACGTGAAACCAAACCACGAAACATCCACACAAACACGCTACTGCATTCACATAACCTCATCACCATTATTCATCGGATCTAAGCTTTAGGTAGATTTGTCTCTTTGGTTCTTTGCCCCTCTTTATTCATGCTATTTATTCTGTTTGGATAACCTTGTTGTTTTGGATGTGTTTTGTTTCTTTGTTTCACTTCTATTTGTTTTTGAGAGGTTTTGTTCTTTTTGTTTCTATATAGTAATTATTTTTGTGATTAAGACTGAGAAAATTTGTTAAGTTTTTTTTGTTATGATTGAAAGATGAGGAATGTGTTTGTTTCTTTTGTTTGAAGAGTAAAAATAGTTAGCAGAAAGTGAGGATGAGGAGAGGATGTCAATGAAAGGGATTTGGATCCTCTCCTGCTGTTTGTCTCATGTTTCCATTCAGCTCTAATCTCAACCATTCCATCATTATATTTTTTTTTCTTTTTGTGTTTTAAATTTTTCTTTGATGGCCAATCAACCATTGGATTGAAAAAGGAGAGATGGCAGCACCAAAAAGGCAGGAGAGGAATATTTGTTTTGTCTCCTTCAGTCCTCGCCATATGTCCATTTAGGAGTGGGTGGAATGTTTTTTTCTACTGTTACACAAAAGGGAGGCATCGCCCCTACACATGCAATTCCATTTGTTTCTCTTCTTTCACTCTTTTATATTTTTATATTATTATAAAGTTTATTTTCTTTTAATTGGACTAAGTGATTAATTTGGGCTTTAGGACCATATTTTTTTTATACTCCATGTCCAAGTTTTACACTCATTTCATGATTGTTTAGTCTTTTTGTTGTTCTTTTGATTTTATTATTTTGTTTGTTTAGTATATAATCTAATCAATATTTTTTATTGATTAGTTTAGATATTAATGGTTTGTTTTAATTGATAATTAGATTATTTGATTAATCGTTGCATCATCTTCATTGCATTCCGATTTCGAAGTTAAAAATCAATTTAACTTTTGAGAAATCGTTCGAACGCATAAATTTTGTTGACTGACTTCTTATAGAGTTATTCCTACATGAGTTCACTTTAAGTTAGATTAACATAGTGCTAAATTCAGGTTGCTTTCGATTTCGGTTGGTTTCCGGTCCCGTGGCTTACTCTTGGGCCTTCTTACAATGAGACTCTTGTGTTAACATTCGCTTGTGCAATGGCTACTATGTTTATCGCTTTATTATATCCTCATTCGACAAAATGTACCCCCATTCCAATGACATGTTATAATTTTTATCGCCTTCTTTTTTATTATTTTATTATTAAGTTAGGTGCTAACACAAGACTAAAACCAACCCTTTTCAAAAAGAACAAAAATAACGCTCGATCCAATGTCGAGCAATTTTCACAAATCAAACCTCGATCAACGTCAAGTGACTTTTCCTAAATTAAACATAATATCAAATCATTTTTCTTAAAAAAACGTGAAAGAAGAGGACCATTGAAGTCTAGTATTTTGAAGGAACTCTCGAATGATTGGTCCAGAGGCACGCGTCTTGGGTTAGCCGTTCATTCTTTCTTTTTCGTTCCTAAAACACTTAATTGACTTGGACAAAAAAATTACTGCTGGAGTCTAGTACTCCGATGAAACCCTTGAACAATCGATTCTAAGGCACAATGTCTTGTTCTTATTGAGTGTTTGTTGTCCATCAAACCATTATGTAAATACTTTGAATGAAAAGGACCGTTGGAGTCTAGCAATCCGGTGGAACCCCGAATGATTGATCTCGAGGCTTATGTCTCATTCTCATCGAGCATTCTTCATTCACTTATAAAACATTCAAAAAATCAAACTCTTTTAATCGAGAGATATTTCGTCCCATGACGATGCAAAATAATACTTCGTCCACAATCATGTGAGTTGAGATAAGTAACCTTTTCCCGTGAATGTTGATATGTAGAAATCCATTCAATGTGATGAAATTGCCCACTCCTCACTTGTTTTAGGTAGCAAACAATGTTTTTCCATTGATTGAGACAAATAGATTTTGCTAAAATCGACCAATAAATAAACATTTTTCTACCCAGAACTACGTAAGCCTTGAGTTTTCCATCGCACACGGAGATACGTAGGAGCATGATTTTGAAATCTTGTCAGGCACATTAATTAAAAAAACCCAAAAACATTTTTATTTTCTCTCTTTTTCTTGCCCAATAAGTAGAAGATCGCAAACTAACACCACGCTAACATTCATTCGACACACTCTAAATGGTTCTCGTTGAGTACAACAGACGTGAGGGGTGCGCCCTTGCGTAATCGACTCCCAAACCTTGATTTGGTTGCGACGACCAATATCTTAGTCGTTACTTTAGGGATTTTATCGATATTTCCCTTTCCCTCTTTGGGAATAAGTAAAATTCGTTGGTGACTTTGTTAGTTCATCTCGCTAGCGTGCAATTGCACTTCGCGGGCGTCGTGTTCTCATTTTTTCGAGGTATGACAGATGGCGACTCTACTAGGGATTATTCAAAGTATGAGAGAGTCTAGCCTAACTTAGTTGATTTTGCGATGAATGTTGACTTGTCTTATTTTTATTCTTTATGTTTGCTATTTTCTTGGTACATGTTTTCTTATTTGCTTTCTCTTATGCTTTCTTTTATGTTTATCCTCCTGTTTATATTTGGGATTTGGGATGATACCTTGAGTAAAGCTCTACACTCAAGCTTTGGAAAAAGAAAAGAGAACACATAAATTAGAAATGGAAGTTGTGTAGTGTTAGTCCCCAAGGATCACTCCTTGTGTGCCTAACATGAAGACCCCCCCTAGAGTAGACCTTTTTATAGATATCGTTATAAGATGGCTAGGCTATCGCATAATGTTGATTCATGAAGGGTCTGTGACTCTAGGACCCCTCTTAAAACCAGATTCTACTTTGGTGGTTGCATAATGTTAGTCTCCATGGACCACTCCTTGTGTGCCTAACATGAAAACCCCGCTCAAGATAGACCTTTTTGTTACTCTCGTCATAAAACGGCTATCTTGTTGCAGGATGTTGATACGATTAAGGTCCGTGACTTTAGGAATCCTATCAATCAACCTAGAAACTATCATGTGAGCGGTTTATCAGTATGAAGCCTATAACTATCCTTTATAGGGAAACCTTCCTAGTAGGGTGTTTTGAGTTACTCAGTTACCCAAGATCCTAACCATACATGCATTGCAGTTTCTTTGCATACCAAAATAAGAAAAGTTCATGCACCCGCGTATCATCAGCATGCACGCATATTTTTCCAAAAAAACACATTCTATTTTTTTCCTCATCAGTTCCACCCTGAGTCCTCAACATCGGTACTTCACTCGAACAAGCGCTCGTTGAAGGATGGCTGATCAAGAGCAAGAATTAGTAAGGGTGAGTTCAGAACTTGATGACCTCATAGGGATTGTGGGTCAGATCATGGAAATGCTTCAAGTCATAAAGGCCAAGTTGAACACTCCACAAGTGACGGTCATCTCAAAGATCTCTGGTTCTACCTTCGACCACTAGCCTGCGAGAACTTTGTCTTCTACATGGCCACCTTTTAGTCTACCTCTTAGCTACACGCCCCTGTTTGAAGGAGCCCAGGGTGTTATGCACTCAGCCAAACAAATAGTTCCTTTACTAATCGCCACTGAGGCTCATCCTGTGGTCCATATAGTCGCATTGACAATCATCCATGCACATGTACAACCATATTTTGAAGATCAACAACATATATACCATGCTCCTGAATCTTTTGATGAAGAGGACGAAAGGCGTGAGGATATCAAAGGCATGAAGGAGAATTACCAAGTTCTTGAGAAGAGATTAAGAGTTATGGAAGAAGACAAGGTCTTTGGTGTTGCCGCCAAAGAAATATGATCGGTGTTTGGTCTTGTGATCACCAGAAAATTCAAGACCCCTGTTTTCGATGTACGAGGGTTATTCATGCCCCAAGAGCCATCTAATCATGTATTATTGAAAAATGTCCACACATGTCGAGGATGACAAATTTATGATACATTGTTTTCAGGATAGCTTGAAGGGAGCTTCCTTTAAATAACACTTAAGCTTTGACCAGAGCCGCATCCAGTGCTACCAAGATCTGTGTGATGCCTTTATCAAGCATTACAAATACAATATGGATATGGACCCAGACAGAAGGCAGTTGCTGAGTATATCCTAGAAAGACAATGTGTCTTTCAAGGAATATGCCCAACTATGGTAGGAGGTGGCCTCTCAAGTTGAACCACCTCTGGCCAAGAAGGAATTAGCTAATTGGTTCATGGACACCATGAAACCAGTTTTTTATGAAATAATGGTGAATAATGTGTTTGAAAATTTCTCAAGTCTAGTTGTTGTAGGTATAAAAGTTGAGCTTGGCATGAAGAATGGCAAGATGATGATTGTTGTTGGAGCCTCCAACAACAATGCCAAGAAATCTCCCTGGGTTTCTAAAAGAAAATGAAGGGAGAAACCAACGCTATCTATGCAGATAAAGGGATATTTTGCCAAAGGAGGCCACAACAACCGTTGGCATATCAACAGCCAGTTGTGCCCATGCCATACTATCTGCAATCCTAGGGTGCATGACGAGACTTTGAATCTCGCTCCAACCTTGAAATGTTAATGGAGAATTTTGTTGCAACGCAAACTCGCTAAAGTGAAGATTTTAGAGATCAAAATCTCCATACCAATGAAATACTCAGGCTGCTAACCATTATGATCGAGTCCCTCACAACTCACATCAAAACATTGGAGAGTTGAATCTCCCAAGTTGCACAACAACAAGTTTCATCTTATATCACTCAGGGATCCTTTCCTAAGGGACATGTGAATGTTGTGATAGCCAGAAGTTATAAAGAAGTTCAAAGTTTTGGGGAGAATGATAAAGAGGTTAAGGAGAGTTGCGGTAAGAAAATGCAGAGATTAAGGAAAATCCACTGACACTGCCTTAAAATAAGTTTGTCTAAGAGGTATAAAAAAAAAGCACCCCGTGATGATCCCCATCCCTATAAGCCACTAATTTCGTTTCCACAAAGAATCGTGAAGGATAAGGTAGAGGTCCGATTGTCACAGCGCGAAAGATACGACCACGAGTAGATCGCACGCTCGCGGATGGTAAACAAAGTCGCTGCCAAACTTTATTTATTCCTAAAAAGGGAAAGGGAAAATATTGATTAAAACCTTAAAAGATGAGAAAGATATGATCGTCGCAACCAAATCGGGTTAGGGAGTCGATTATGTGAGTTGAAGGTATTAGTACCTCTCACATTTGTTGTACTCAACGAGAACCGTTTAGTTAGTTTTACGATAAGTGTTAGCTTTTGTTACTTGATTTCTTCTGGTTATTAAAAGTTTGAGAAAAGAGAGAAGGACTAAAAATAGGGTTTTTTTATTAAGGTTCCAGACGAGACTTTGAATCTTGCTCCTATGTATCTTCAGGTGCGATGGAGAACTCAAGGCTACGTAGTTATGGGTAGAAAATTCTGGTTTGTGGGTCGATTTTAGTGAAAGCTATTTTGTCGAAATCTAAAGCAAAACATTGCTTACCCAAAATAGTGGAGGAGGGGGCGTTTTTATCACGGCAGAATGGATTTACAAATCAACATTCGCGGGAAAACCTCGCTTTTCTCACTCACATATATAAATGGACGAAATGTTGTTTTGCATCATCTCGAGACGAAATATCTTTCATTTTAAAAAGAGTCTGAGTTCGGGCTAAGGCAGAAAATGAGTTTGATTGGTTTAGATTGTTTTTAGGTGGACGCCGAATAATAAAGCAATGAAGTGTGCGACAACCATTCGATTAGTTGAGGAGCAGGAAAGTGTAAACCCCCTTTCCCTTTTCGTCCAAGTTACTTGAGAAAATTATTAGAGGAAGATGAATACTCAAGCAATATGGCGTACGCCAACCATTTGATTATTCGAGGAGCAAGAAAGTGTAAAATCCCATTCCCTTTTCAACCAAGTTTGATTAAGATGAAGGTTTTAAACACTTCGAGTAAGAGGAAAAGAAACTCGATGTTGATCGAGTGTTTATTCGTGTTAGTTTAAAAATGATTTGTGAAAATGGTTTGACTTCATTTTGAAAATGGTGAAAATGGTTGAAGAATAAATGAAAGGTGGGAATCATAACACAAGGTCGTAAGTTGCATCGCGAGGGCGTGAATTCTTGTGTGATAACATGAATTCTAACGTGATGGCGTAGGTTACACCACAAACCAATCGAATAGCAGTATGACAAGATAAATGACATACATACAATATAATCACAACAAGCACGCATTCATCACAATCGAAACAAAAAGTAAACCAATATAAAGTGTGCACGTGTCAAATTATCACAATGCGAGGATGTGCGATGAAAAGCTACTAACGCAAAATTTAAATTAGAAATAAATGAAACAAAATTGAAACATTATATGTCACCATAAATCGAATCACTAGTTCTAGCGCGAAAGGCGTTCATCGTAAACAAAATGAAATACGAAAAAAACATAACACAACACATCGTACCATAACGCAAAGTAATATCGTGTGTCAAAACGCAAAGTGACGAAAGTAAATGCGAATTGACGCTATGCCAAACTTACACCAAATAAATACAAATTCAAATTAAACGCTACGACAACAGATTCAAAATTTTGCATGCAAACAAAAGAAAATCAAACCGCAAAAAACTGCTAACGTAAAACACCCTCATTGTAGCCGAATCAAACAACATACAACATGATGCTGTCAACTAAAACCGAGCCGAATACACGCAATTCGTTCATAACCATTTAAGTTACAAAGAAAAAGAACCAAAATCAGAAGCATAATACAATTCAAATAATTTTTCAGCATTACATCAAAAGAAAAGAAAAATCCAATAGTGTCATAGTGAAATATACGAACGTAATCAATGTTTGATTCAAAAGGTCACCGGAGTAGAAGAATACTAACAAATGCACATAATGCTATTTGGATCAACATGAAAACTGGTAGAACACGCACATTCGACATCAATAACCAAAATAGAATATGAGCATATTTAATCAATACACAAAATACTTATACTAGGCTCCACTAATAAATAAAACAAACAAATAAAAAAGAAGTAAACAATATATATTTTTAATAAAAGAGTAAAAAGTAATAAAAACATTAAAAAAACATAAAATAAAAAACGGACATACACTGCGCAGTTGGAAAAGACGAAAAACGAAGTTTTCTCTTTTATTTTGCAAATCTATTAAGTCCAAAAGAAAACAAATGAAGTTTTGTAGATGATGTGAAAAAATGCTCTTAAGTGCCTACTCTTTTTTTGAAAACATAAAATCCTATTTATTCTTCATAATAATGCTTTATCTATCTTTCAAATGGAAACAGAAACACAATAATCTAAGGAAAACATGGAAGATCCAAAATGAAGTAAAGTGAAATCTACACTGTGTGTTTGCTTTCCAGCAATTTTTAAGCTCGAGTTCGTAGCGGCGGGGTGATTAGGAAATGGTGATTGTTTTGTATGGTGACCAGTTGGAACTCTCCGGAAAGAAGCGATTTCGTGGGGGGAAGAAGAATGAGTTTTATGTTGTATGTTGGAAGAAGAAGTTCCAAGTGAGAAGATGATGGTTGTGGTACTGTATCAGATCAATTTTGTTTACGTGAAGGAAGGATGTGTTGGTTTGTGGTTATCGTGAAAGGTAGATAAGAGTGTTTTTATTGGTAGCATGAATATGAGTGGAATGAGGGTACAGTTATGGTAGTTTGATGGAGGTAACAGGGGGTAATCCTGTGTTTTTGCTAAGAAGAAGAAGATAGGATCTTCAATTTTTTCTTCAATATTCTCTTTTCTTCCTTTCGAATTGAGAGAGAAGATATTGTGAGTGTGGTTGTTTTTAGTGCAACAATGAGAAGGGAGAGTGTGTTGTCCAAAATGTAGTCAGGGAACAGAATGAAAAAGGGTTACTTCAAGAAGAAAAGAAAAAAAAACGCGATGTGAGAGTGAAGAGGCTAGATTGCTTATTCTCTTCTGTTTTTTTTTTTTTGGATTTTTTGATTCTCAGCCTCACAATGAATTGGGGCTCCCTCCTCTCCTCTTCCTTGGTCAATCAATAGTAAGCTCTTATACTAAGTTTTAGGGTTAACAAAATTAATTAATCTCAAAATGCCCTTGGGTATTTTGAGGTGAACTACTTGAATCTAAAAAATAAATGAGATAAAATTCACAACTTTTTTATAAAAAACAAATTAAATAAAATAAAAAATGTATTCGTCTCTATTTATTTTTTCTTGATATTTTGACAAAGAACAAAAATAAAAGTAATTAAAATAAATAAAAATTGAGCGCGAAAAATGCGCGAAAAAATAAAATGAACGCATTAAAATAATCTACGCGAAATAAAGTTCCATAAAATAGACAGATGAAGATTAAAACTCGCAGTAAAAGGTACTCGGTTGAAAAAGTTCACACTGATCAAAATGTGGCCGTGCGAAGAGTCGAAAAAATAAAACGAGCACACCAAGTTGAACTATGCGAACCATAGATCAATAAAACAGAGAGTTGTAGGCCTGAACTCGAAATTTTTTTCCCTTTAATTTTACGCGCAATTGAAAATCAATTCAACTGGTATGTCTGTAAAACCTAAATTTTATTCTTATTGACTTTTTTAGGCATTATGCAAAAAGAAATGCATGTCATGATATGCAGATGATGCAAATGTCTTGTGAATGCATCGATTTGTTAATTTAGGGGCAAAATTAGGGTATAACAGCTGCCCCTATTTAAATATCTTAGACCATAGTATATGAAAAAGGTCAATCTTCATATGATCACGGTGGGAGACAGTTAAATACCAAAGGACCCAAATTTTGTCCCTTGATGAAATGAAATGATATGAGATGTTATGAGTTTATGGTGAACTTTTTTTTTGCTGGGGATACACTGTGATATGAGATTTGTTGGGGGATACACTGTGATATGAGATGAACCTTAGCAAGATGTTTTATGATGGATGGAGAATGAAAGGTGGCCATGTAGGGAATAATGGAGATATGTGGTAGTGATGGTTCACAGAGATTGGAAGGATAACAGAGTGAAAGACTCGCTGGGAATAATAATCCTGCTTGAGAAATTCACTGGGGAATATTCAAAAGTGGGTTTTATCAACTAGTTAGAGATGACAGGCAGATACTTTAGAATATATCTGAGAGTTCTGGAGATTTCTAACAAGAAATTCATCCAATAAAATATTTTGGAGATCCCTAAAAAGGAATTTATCCAATGCAAGGTTCTGGAGTTTTCTAAAAAGAAAATCATCCAATCAAGGGTTATGGAGATTCTTAACAAGGAATTCCTCCAATATAGAAAAAGCTTTGGAGTCCCTAACGAGGAATTTATTCATGACAAAAAAAACGGGAGTTTTCTAACAAGAAAATCATCCCCGCAAAAACTTGTGGAAATTCCTTAAAATGAAGAGTCGTACAAACGACTTTCTAGGAAACATCAGACCAAACAAAGCAAATAGATATAAAATCTTTGTATGTGCCAAACAAAGTTGGACTTTGATCATAGGCATCGGTAAACACCAGACTTTGGGGTAGACACTAATAACAATTGGACTTTGGTTTTGGAGATGCCAATGAAAATTGGACTTTGAAGGTGAATTACCAGACGAGAACTAGATTTGAAGGATATGTTACCAGACAGGAACTAGCATTTGATTTAGTGACTACTAGATGGGAACTTGTTTTGAAATAGACTACCAGACAAGAACTGGTTTTGAAAATCTAACTACCATATGGGAACTAGTTTTTAAAGAGACTACCATACGAGAACTAGTTTTGGTTTACTTGTCAAATGTGAACTGACTTTGAAATCTAACTGTTAGACAGGAACCGACTTTTGAATAGGCTACCAGATGAGCACTGGTTTTGATTTACTGTCAGATGGGAACTAACTTTGAAATAGTCTACCAGACAAGAACTGGTCTTTTGGTGATGTCAAATTCATGCTATGGGGCGTTCCCGATGAATGTGATGATATGCATGGCTTGATACTAGAGCGAAGCGACATGATTAATGCATGAAAATGATTTATACAATGACTTGAAGGATTCCAAAGGTGCCTCTGTAGTGGGTAATGGATGGAAGGGTTATTTTGCAGCAAAGCTTATTCATCAAAAGGTAAAGGTTAAGATGGGGTGCTAGCATGATTCCCTAACACTCGTTTCAAACTCAATGGTTGTTGATGTACGACGGAGTCTTCTTGAGCAGCTTGAAGGTATGGAAAGGACTTGCCCCTCCGTGGCTAATCTTGCCCAAGTCTGTTGGGTCTTTGAAAAAATTACCTAGAAAGTAGCTTAGAAGCAGCTTGCCATAATAAGACCTTTAGATCACTTGCCCCAATATTCTGAACTTTGAAGCGGCATGCCCCTGATTAACCATTCTTGGAATAGTTTACTTGATTAACCAACCTTTAGAGAGTGGGCTTCACTGTGCTCTTGAGGTGGATTGACTTGGATTGACCGATTCTCAAAGTGATTAGCCCCTGACTGGACTTCTTTCACATGATCAAGCTCCTAAACTGATGACATATTGTTGGAATTCCCTTGATGCTAAGTGTCGGCTTGCAGATAAAATTGTTCCTTCAAAATGGTAATTTTAAAGCAATGCTCATGCAAATTTTGAAATCAAGGTTTATTGAGATCACTTTGTGAAATACAATGAATGGGTCAATCATCATAACATAATGTTGATCTATACATTCAAAGTGTGAAAGGTGATGTAATAAATACAAATAATTAACAAAGATCTTTAGAGTCAGGTTAACGCAACCTTGCTGCAATATACTTTCAAAACAAACCTTGTTTCAATTAGGTCTTTTGAGGTTTATAACGTGGTTTGGTTTACGGTTTTCGAAAAAAAGGATATAAGGCTCAAAATTTAATTTTAACCCACCCCTTCTTCTTGATGATCTCTAGTCCTACGTTCAGTTAATTCGTCATACGCATTCATCTTCCAAGAGAATTTTTAAAGTGGAAGGGTAAAGATGAAGGTCCAAGAGATTTTCTTGAAATGGCATTCACCTTATTTTGTTTTTGTTAAAAATATTGGTGACCCTTTGATTCTTGATGTGGTGGTCAACTAATCTTGTTTTGGTTGGTTTTTGTTGAGGATTTAAGTGATATCTTTTGATTGACTTTTTTTGCTTTTGATCCCTAGTTTTGCTGAGACCGCTTCTTTGGAGTTTTCAGTCCACCATGATGCCCTAATTTTTGCCTAAGTCGCCTTTTCAGATGTTCAACTTAGAGGGCTTTTTTCTTTCTTTCTTTCTTTCTTTATTTTTTAAGTTATGAATGCCTTGTTAATGGCTGGTGCGGAACAACCACTATAAACTTTTTGGCTTTTCACGACTTCTTCGACACTTCATGATATGTGCGAAGAAGAGCATGTGGTTGATCATCTTATTAGATGGTGTATAGATAGGTTGCTTCTCTTGAAGATTGAATTCATAATCAAACTATATGAACACAACTACCCTGCCCCGGGTTAAGATTAAGGTTTTTTTTATAATTTTTCCAGAAACACCAACTCCTTGGCTCGAAGTGGTTGACTAGGGATTAACTCCTTATATCTTAGGTGTTTGAGGATTTGAAACAATTCTTTAAATCATCAGCAAAGTTCTATTCGGAAGCATACCATAACAATTTCGGGTATTTAATTTTCATCATTCTCCCTCGAATATTTGCTTAAACAAAAGTTTGATAAAGATAAGTGAATGGGAGAAATATGGATATATGTTTTTTTTGTTTTTTGTACGATAAAAAGAAAAATGAAGGAATACAAAATGACTGATTCAGAAAATACATGATCACTTTATTAATATTACCATTATAAAGAACAATGTTTGAAAAACAAGTAGCATTTAATAGACAAAGAAATAACAAATGCAATGATAAAACAACCCAGTGATCACCCAGCTTGAGGATGACTTCCTATCTGATCCAATGGCTTTGGGAGGAGCTCTTTGAGGTCTTATATATTATTCAGGTGAGAGGTCGACGTTTACCACCAAGTTTCCTTTTGGAAAGGTTATTTACTTGTTATCAATCAACTAGCTTTAAAAGCTCTGCAGTCCTCGGCCGAGTGCCCTACTGATTCTGTATGATATTGACATTGCACATCAGGATCATACCCAGGTGGGAACGGTTGTGGAACCGGCTTGAGAGATCTAGGAACCACTAGTGAGCTTTGAATCAGAGGTTGTAGAAGTTGAATGTATGTCATAGGAATGGGATCGAGGGGAGCATTCCTTCTTTCTAGATTATTTTGAGGCCTAGGCTGGCTGTGATGTTGATTATGATATTCCCAACCTTGGGCTCGCCAATTTGAATGAGGAGTGATCCAAGGTTGCTGGTATGGCGCTCTAGGCACTGTTGGTTGCCCATATGAATAGTGTGGCACTGGAAATGGTGACTACTGAAAAGATGGGGACCATAAGGTCTTGATGGTGCACCATGAGAATGCCCGACACCTTCCATGACTACATTAGTTTCATCCTCCTCTTCCTCTTGGGAACCACTAAGGGATTCATTCTCGCTAGTCTGGCTACTCGAGGCGTCTTGGATTTTTTCCACTATTGAGGCCACTCTCGATGCGTTCTCCCACTATCACCAGATCAAAGAAGTTTAATGATACATTGCCTATTATTTTTCCCAAATAAGAGCCATGTAGAGTATCCATGAACATGTCAACCAGTTCTCTGTCTAAGAGTGGTGGTTGAATTTGGGCTACTAATTCTTTCCACTGTTGCTCATATCCCTTGAAGGATTTGTTGCTCTTTTGAGATAAGTCTTGCAATTGCTTGCGACTGGGAGCCATGCCCAAAGTGTACTTGTACTACTTCAAAAAGGCGTTTGCTAAGTCCAACCATGACTGAATATGGCTCCTTTCTAACTTCATGTACCAACTCAATGATGCCCCACTTAAACTATCTTGAAAACGGTGAATCATTAGCTTATTGTCGTGAGTATAGAAAGCCATTTTGCAAAAGAACATCACCAAATGGTGCCTTGGGCAACTATTCCCTTTGTACTTCTCAAAGTCAGGTACTTTAAATTTCAAGGGTATAACCAGGTTTGGCACCAAACACATGTTGTCAAGTCTCAATACATTAAAGCCTTCCACGACCCTCAATCATTCTCTATATCACAACATTTTCTCCAACTTCAACAACTTGAGAACGCTCCACTTTTGTCACCAGGTGGGCACCCTGATATTTGGCATGTTCCTTGTGAATTGAGGACCCCCTTCATCAATATGAATAGTGGGGTTCTTCTACATAATGAGGATCTCACTTGATACTGGAATATGCACATGCTGAGGTTGAGTAGAAATGTCCATTTATGGAGGAGGGTAGTCGGGGGGAAGACCGTACATTGGGTTAGTCACCACAATAAAGCCTGATGGGGGACTGGCATTTTCCATAACAACAAGTTAAAGATTGTTCTTTGGAATAGCTAGCAGAGCTTCCATCATCTGATCCACCTGGACTTTTATGGCATCTATATTCTCTCTTATCTATACTTGATTCTGTTTGAACCGCTCCATTGTCCTTTGGTAGCTAGCACGGGTTCAATATGGGTGTCAGGAAATCAGCTTGCTGGTTATGGACAAAAGGTGGGATAAGTTTTTCTGTTTTTGAAAAAATGCATATGCATGCTGATGATTGTAGATGCATGAATTGTTTGTCTTTAATATGCAAAATATGCAATGCCATGTTATGAATACTTTCAATGCAATTTCATGTGTGGGTTCAGGACGATATGGATAATAGAACCCCAAAATAACATATTCGGGAAGGCTCCTTATAACTAGATAACTCTAAGCTTTTCTACCTAACCCCTCACAAGGGATAGCTCTAGGGTAACATTTTTTAAGGAAGCAACTTAGAGTCATGAATCTTGTTAGAAGTTTCCACGCATTAGTGGGCTAGCCACATCACGAGAAGAGTTAAAATAGATCTACTTTAGGTAGAGTTTTTGTATTATTCCAACAAGGTGTAAACCCCTCAGCTGAATACTACACAATTTCCTCTTAAAAACAGTTCTTTGGCTCTAGACAAGGTTCCTAGAGTCATGGACTTTATTTGAAATTTCAACGCAATAGTGGGTTAGCCACATCATGATAAAAATATCAAATGGTCTACTCTAGGTGGAGTCTTCGTATCGTTTCAACGAGGTGTAAATCCCTCGGTCCAATACTGCATGATCTCGGTCACGGACCTTATTTGAAATTTCAACGCAATGATGGGCTAACCGCATCATGATGAAAATTCCAAATATATCTACTCTAGGTGGAGTCTTCATATTGATCTAATGAGGTGTGAAACCCCTCGGTCCAATACTACACAATCTCCTATTCTATGGTTTTTCTCAAAGCTCGGGTGAAAAGCTTCACTCAAATAACAATTCCCAATCCCACAGATGAACAAAGTAATAATCATGCGAGATAAAGAGAAAACAAGAGAAGATAAGAAAAAAAATAAGACAATGTTAACATTCACTGCAAAGCTAGCTAAACTAGGCTTCACACTCTAGCTGAAAACCTTAGCAGAGTCGTTGGCTGTCGCGGCTCGAAAAATACGACCACGAGTCACTACTACAAAAATCGCTTTTTACCTAGGATGCGAAATGCATAATACCTCAGCTAAAGAAGCAAGGTAACGAAGGGCGACATGAAAACTCGCCACTTATCACCTTGGTGGAATTAAAACCGAGAGGTAAAGTTAAATGCACATAGGTTCAAACCCCATTAGCAGCATTTTTATTATTTTCAAAACTAGCGAATCTAATATATCGGTTTATCTTGAAAACTGAGGGGTAGAATTATTTCTTTTTTAAAAAAAAAAATTGTAACATTGTTTACCAAGAATATTACATTGTTTACCTAGAATATTACATTGTTTACAGAGAATATTAAAATAAAAATCAAATTCCTTAGGGCTCTTGATAAAAATCAAATTCCCAAAAGATCTAGATTTTAGATCTTCGAATTATAAAATTTTGGGGAAAATCAAATGTTGGGTGCAAGATTATTCTCTACGGATCTTGCATGCATTTGATTCTGAAGCAAAACAAAATAAGGGTTAGATAAATAAAATCAATATTCAAATATATGATTTTGTGCTCAAATAAATATTTAAGAAAACAAACCTTAAACCCAAGTAATTTTCTGCTCTTGCAATCCATCTTAGAGAAATTTTCCAAACATCTTTATGTTTCAAGCACTTCATGTTCCATATAGGTTAGATTTTCAATATTTAGCATGCTTTTATAATGGATGTCCCTTAGGTTTCATGCGAATCACTAATGGAAGACACTTGAGCATTGATAAACATTAAATGGACGGCAAAGATTTGTTTAAGGGCGTTGAATATGGTAAAAAAAATGTTTAACTATCCCCTCGGTCACGAATAAAACCGAGGTGAATAAGTTTTTTTTTAATTAAAAAAATACATTGTTTACACATAATATTAAAAATACATTGTAAAATCTGTTTCCGAATGAGAAATTTTATTTTACATGTTCAGGTCCCATGCAAGATGCTAGAGATCTGTTTCCCAATGAGAATTTTTATTTTCTGCACTTGAAATCCATCCTAGAGATCTGTAGTAGTAACTTGTGATCAAAATGGACGGTGGTGAATATTTCTTCTCTTTGGGGCGGCTACATATAAGTTAGTCTTAGGGTAAAATTTGTTTAAATAGTGTTTTTATAGTAAAATGTGATTACTAATCACCTCGGTTTTATTACAAAATTGAGATTTTTTTAATCTTTTCCTTTTAACTATCACCTCGGTGATAAGAAATCCGAGTTGAATAATTTTTTTTTGAAAATACATTGTTTACACAAAATATTAAAATAACATTGTTTACAACAAATCTTCGGTGATATCCAAATTTTGTTGCATACCATTTAAAACAAATTTTTTTGATACAAGAATGATTTTCTGCACTTGCAATCTATCAACTGAGTACTTTTCAAGGTTGAGCTCCCTTCTTTGTTGGTTAAGCTCCATTCTTTGTGTAACTTGAAGCAAGAATGATTTTATGCACTTGCAATATAACAACTGAGTACTCTTCAAAGGTTGAGCTCCCTTATTTAACTGAGGATTATTCCAAAAATACAACAACAACAACATCAACACCATTATGTTGGGATGGATAGCAAGGGAAGAAAAAAAATGTTTTGTTCAAGATAGAAGAACATTGAAGATATTTTGTCTTGCAATCCATCCAAATGAATTATGCTTGCGAGTTTGGGGTGGCTTTATATTAGTAAGGATTAAGGTAAAATCTGTTTAACGGGTACTTTTATAGTAAAATCTTATATTGTATGCCTCGGTTAAATAGAAAACCGAAGGTTTAGAACATTTTTTTACACTTATAAACAAATAAAATCATAAACTATGATAGCTGGGAATCGAAGCTTGTACTGAGTTGTTTAAACACCTCAGTTTTTTGTTTTATAAAAAACCAAGGGAATTTATGTTATTTTTATTATTTTAAATAATAAAAAATAGCGTGCCTTGGCTTTATACCTCCATTTTCTATTGTTTGAGGTGAAAGCTTCGTCATGAAAAACATTATTTGTTGTAGTGAGCGCATCGTGCTTACAGATGGTTAACAGAGTTGCCACCGAAATTTATTTATTCCCAAAAAGCGAAAGAAAAAATATCGATAAAACCCTTAAAAGATGACAGAGATATGGTCGTCGCAAGAAAATCGGGTTTGGGAGTCGATTATGCAAGGGGAAGGTATTAGCTCCCCTCACATTCGTTGTACTTAACGTGAATCATTTAGTTAGTTTTGCGATAAGTGTTAGCTTTCGTTACTTACTTTCTTCTGTTTATTAAAAGTTTGAGAAAAAGAGAGAAGGACTAAAAATAGGTTTTTTATTAGGGTGCGTGATGAGACTTTGAATCTCGCTGCAACGTATCTCCAGGTGCGATGGAGAACCCGAGGCTACGTAGTTCTTGGTAGAAAATGTTATTTATGGGTCGATTTAGCAAAATCTATTTTGTCACAATCGAACGGAAAACATTGCTTACCCAAAATAATGGACGAAGGGGTGTTTTCATCACGGTAGAACGGATTTACAAATCAGCATTCGCAGGAAAACGTCACTTATCTCACTCACACATATAAATGGACGAAGCGTTGTTTTGCATTGTCTCAAGATGAAACATCTTTCATTTTAAAAACAGTTTGAGTTCGCGCTAAGATGGAAAATGATTTTGATTGGTTGAGATTATTTTTATGTGGACGACGAATAATCGAGCTATGAAGCATGCGCCAAGCATTCTATTATTTGAGGAGCAGGAAAATGTAACCCCCCTTTCCCTTTTCGTCCAAGTTATTTGAGAAAATTATTAGCGAAAGATGAATACTCGAGCAATATGGCGTGCGCCAACCATTCGATTATTCGAGGAGCAAGAAAGTGTAACCCTTCATTCCTATTTCATTCATGTTTGATTAAGATGAAGGTTTTAAACGCTTCGAGTAAGCGAAAAAGAAACTCGATGTTGATCGAGTGTTTATTCGCGTTAGTTTAAAAATGATTTCTGAAAATGGTTTGACTTGGTTTTGAAAATGGTGAAAATGGTTGAAGTATAAATGAAAGGTGTGAATCATAACACAAGGTCACGAGTTGCATCGTGAGAGCGCGAATTTTAACATGATAACATGAATTCTAACGTGATGGCATAGGTTACACTACAAACCAATCGAATCACAAAAGATAAGATAAATGACGCGCATACAATATAATCACAACAAGTACACATTCATCACAATTGAACCAAAAAGTAAACCAACATAAAGCGTGCGCGTGTCAAATTATCACAACTCAAGGATGTGCGATGAAAAGCTACTAACGCAGAATTTAAAATTTATTTAAATGTAAAAAATTGAAACGTTGTATGTCACCACAAATCTATTCTCGAGTTGCTAGCGCGAAGGGCAGTCATCACAAACAAAATGTAATACGAAAAAACATAAAACAATGCATCGTACCATAACGCAAAGTAATGTTGGTGTAAAAACGCAAAATGGTAAAAGCAAATGCAATTGACTTTATGCCGAGCTTATCACATATAAATACATATTCGAATTAAATGCTACGACAACATGATGTTGTCAACCAAAACCAGGCCGAATACGCAATGCGTTCAGAACCTATTAAGTTACAAAGAAAAAGAACCGAAATCAGCGGCATAATTCAATTCAAATCATTTTACATTATTACATCAAAAGAAAAAAAATCCAACAGCGTCACAACAAAATGTACGAACGTAATCAGCGTTCGATTCAAATGGTCACAGAAATAGCAAAATGCTAACAAATGCACATAATGCCATTTGGATCAAAACACAAACCAACAGAACATGCATATTCGACATCAATAACCAAAATAGAATATGAGCATATTTAATTAGTACACAAATTATTTACACTAGGCTCCACTAATAAATAAAACAAACAAATAAAAAAGAAGTAAACAACATCTATTTTTAACGAAAGAGTAAAAAGAATTAAAAACATAAAATATGGAAATAGAAACATAATAATCTAAGGATAACATGGAAGATCCAAAACGAAGCAAAGTGAAATATATACCGTGTGTTTACTTTCCAGCAATTTTTGAGATCGAGTTCATAGTGGCAGAGTGATGAGGGAATGGTGGTTGTTTTGTATGGTGGTCGGTCGGAGCTCGTCAGAAAGAGGAGGTTTTGAGGGGGTAAGAAGAGTGAGTTTTATGTTGTGTGTTAGAAGAAGAAGTTCCAAGTGAGAAGATGATGGTTGTGGCACTGTAGCAGACTGTTTTTGTTTAAGTGAATGAGGGACACGTTGGTTTATGGTTAACATGAAAGGTAAATGAGAGTGTTTTTTTTTTCGGTTTTCACCACCAGTTTAATCTGGTTCGAGGGTCAGTTCTGGCATCAAGTGGTTCCAGCCCCCTCCTGATCGCAGTTGCGGGGGATCGAACTGCGGTCCTCCCTACCAAGTCTAGCGCCAATCACCACTGAACCAACTAACGATTGGTTAAATGAGAGTGTTTTTGTTGGTAGCGTGAATATGAGTGGAATAAGGGTGCATTTATGGTAGTTTGATGGAGGTAGCAAGGAGTAATCTTGCATTTTTGCTGAGAAGAATAAGATAGGATCTTCAATTTTTTTATGTTTTTCTTTAATATTATCTTTTCTTCCTTTTTAACTGAGAGAGAAGATATTGTGAGTGTGGCTGTCTTGGGTGCAACAATGAGGAGATAGAGCGTGTTATAAAAAATGTAGTAAGGGAAGAGAATGAAAAAGGTTACTTCAAGAAGAGAAAGAAAAAACGCGATGTGAGAGTGAAAAGGCTAGATTGCTTTTTTTTTTTGGATTTTTGGATGTTGGGCCTCACAATTAAATGGGGCGCCCTCCTTTCCTCTTCCTTGGCCAATCAATAGTAAGCTATTATACTAAATTTTAGGGTTAACAAAATTAATTAATCCCAAAATGCCCTTGGGTATTTTGAGATGATCAATTTAAATCTAAAAAATAAATGAGATAAAATTCACAACTTTTTGATAAAAACAAATAAAATAAAATAAATTATTTATTTGTCTCTGTTTATTTTTTCTTGATATTTTGATTAAAAAAACAAAAACCTAAAGAATTAAAATGAATAAAAATCAGGCGCAAGAATGAGCGAAAAAATAAAATGAACGCATTAAAATAATCTACGCAAAATAAAGTTTCGTAAAACAGACAGATACGGATCAAACCTCGCAATAAAAAATACCCATGTGAAAATGCTCACACTGATCAAAATGCGACTGTGCGAAGAGTCAAAAAAATAAAACAAGCACGCGTTGAACTATGCTAACTGTAGATCAATAAAACACTGAGTTGTATGTCCTAACTCGAAATTTTTCACCTGCTAATTTTACGCGTAATTGAGAATCAATTCAACCGGTATGTTTGTAAAACCGAAATTTTATTCAGGTTGACTTTTATAGGCGTTTTGCTGAAAGAAATGCATGCCATGATATGCAGATGATGCAAATGTCTTGTGAATGCATCAATTTGATGATTTAGGGGCAAGATTGGGGTACGACACCAGTTCAAAAAGTTTGTGGAACCATTGGAAAAGATACCCACTAATGTACCATTCAGTGAGGCACTATCTCAAATGCTTACATATTCCATGTTTAAAAAAAATCATGTTTAAAAAAGAAGATTATTGGATCATGAAACTAGAGAAATTATTAAGAGGGGAAGGTTGACCTTTGAGGTAGGGGATGAAAGGATTGAATCCATAATGAGAAGTCTCCTAAAATACCCTTATACAATGGTTTCTTGCTGCTTAGTCGACGTGATTAATACTTGTGCTGAAGCCAAACCTGAACAACCAATATTTAGGGTAGAACCAAAACCACTCCCACAGGTTCAAAAGTATGAACCACCTCACAAAAGGAAGAAAAATAAGAGTAATAGATATGACATATGGTTAGATAGGTGGAGATGGATCCCTAAGACCACTAAGCTTAAGGTTGAAGGACCAACTTTGAGGGAACCACAATGAGTGCTTGCACTCATGAACTGTCGAGCTAAACAACGTTAACAAAGCGCTACGAGGGTGGCAACCTACAAAATTCTGTGTTTTATCTTTCTTTTGTTTGATTAGTTTAGAAGGAATAAAAAGAAATTCACAAAGAGAGCACCTCCTCCTACAAGATGACATGCGTCAACAAAAGGATAATCAGGAAAATGTTGAGTAAATAATGCAGCAGCTTATGCTGTATTTTTCGCTTCCTCTGGGAGGTGCTATGTGATTTCTCCTTACCTTCACTTTCCTTATTCTAGAACATTAGGGACAATGTCTGGTTTAATTTTGGGGGGTATTTCCCTTTTTACTTTATTTTTTATCGCATTTTGTGTGTCTATTTGTTTGTTTGTGTTGACTCAATTTTTAGTAGATGTTTTTCTTTTTCTAGCTATATATACACTGCTTTGAAGATTCGCCCAAATTTTGAGTCATTTAAAAAAAATTGTGAATTTTTTATTTGATTGAGTAAGAAAGTATATAGAGATTTAGGGATGAAAGGCTAAGATTTAGGACCCTAGAAAAAGTTGATAAAATAAATATTATTCGAACACCCGAATTTTCCCCATAAAGGATATTAATTTGACTCGTTTTGTGCTATAGTCTCCAAATTCTAAGAAGTACTTTCTGATTAGTTCTATAAAAACAGTATGACATACTATATATTCACAAGCTATACTTAGTTAGTTGAGAACAAATATAAGACAAAAATGAAAAAAAATGAAAAATGGCAGTAAAAGGACTCTGCACCTATTAAGTTGGGTAACCCTTACCCGGTTATTCAACCCAATGGTGGTTATCCCCAATGTAAAAAAATTCAATAAATAATAACTAGTCTGAGTAAGTTGGGATTAACTTGGAAAGGCCACCCCTCCCAAAAGCTAACTCACTAATGTAAATAACAAATAAATCCTCAAGTAGCTTTGTATAGTTTGTGATGATTATCCATATTTCATCGCCTTAATTTGATTCTTCAAAAGAATTAAAGGAGAAAAAAATCAATAAGTGAGAATTAAGTACATAATCATACTTGGAACGGTATCTAATGAGGGAAAATTTTGGTTCATGTTTACATGGTTCGTGTCATTACAATGCCTATAAGTGTTGATCTAGTACAAGGGGATTTGATTGAAAGCCAATCGGAAATAATTTCATGTATGCTTACAATGCGTATAATTTTTTATCTAGTACAAGGGGATTTGATTGAAAGCCAATCGAAACTAATTTCAAGTATAATTACTATTCGTTTCAATTTCATAAACTTAGCAGGCTTCATTACCTTGTCCTCTTTTTTTGTTTATAAGCTGAATTCCTTGAGGACAAGTAATGATTCAAGTTTGGGAGAGTTTGATAAGTGGTGTATACCACTTATTATGTGGTTTTTATTTGTGTTTCCCATATGGTTTCCTTTCCATTTTATGCGCTTTTGAGTGTTTTTCATTATTTTCCATTAATAAGGAGTGTCATAAGTCGAAGTGGAACAAAAAAGGACCGAAAAACACAAGAAGAGGAATCCTCCAGTACATAAAACTCGTGGTCAACACGGTTGGGCCGTGTCAGCTGACACATGTAGTGTTGGCACCAACTCCCCCTTCATACAAAGAAGCCAAGGGAAACATGGGAAGGATGTGTCCCATGACACGAGCCATGTTGTTCCTAAAGTCATCCCCATATATTTCATCAGAGGACAACACGGGCATACCGTGTTTCCTGACACTTCCCGTGTTCATCCTAGCGCAATTACACACTCTTGAAGTTTTGGATCATTTTGGGACTTTTGGAGCCTTTGAACTGTTCCACTTTGGGTAATTAATGGTCTTAAGTGTCCTTTACACGAATTTAGGGCCTTGAATCGGAAATGTGGGATGCTTACCCTCATCTGTTCAGGTAATCTTTAAATTCGAGGGTGAATTTCTATTTAAGGGGGGGGGGAAGATGTAATACCCCGTATTTTATTACTCCGGATAATATTATATTGTGATGGACTAAGCCCAGTGTACTCTGAGAAATTATTTGACAAAATAATTAGAGTAACTGTGGAACTTAGAATAAATCCGATTAATATTATCTGACTCTGAGGTATTTTTATTTATTTGGACTTAAGAGACTTTTTGGACATTTAGTAGTATTATTTCTAATACTAGTTTACTACATAATTCCTTTTCCTCCCATTTTCCAAACAAAAGAAAAAGTTAGTAAGAAAGAGAGAGAAAGAAGAAAGAAAGGAAAAGAAGGAGAGAAAAGTGGAGAAGAGGAATTTTGAAGAAAACCAAGAGCAAGTCATCATCCATTCATCCAATCCTTGCCCAATCATATCATCTTCATCATTTTCATCATCTATCCAAGGTGGGTTCTAGTTAGTACCAATTTTTAGAAGTTTTGGAATTGTTTAGTTTAGGTCGAATTTATGGAAATCGATGTTTTAACGGTTAGAATTCGATATAAATTGAAAGGAATGATCAATATGCTTGTAGAAACATATATTGATGCTTGTTTTGATGTTTTGATTTATTTGGATTGATTGGGAAATTATAGGGTTTATGGAAATGTTGGGTTCTTGAGAAAAATGTAGGTTTTAAGAATGTTGTTGTTCAAACCATGCTCCACTATGTTATTGTACCTCTGTTGGTGGTTGATTGTGGTTTGGAGGAGGTTTGGAGGTGTGGGAAATTTCTGTTATAGCAGGTTTTTTTCTGAGTTTCGCAGAGCGCGCTTAGCGCGCAGGAGGCCGCTCAGCGCGGTTTTGAAATCCTACAACCCCGGATGGCAGAGAGATGCGCGCTTAGCGCGGGCAGGGGTGCGCTTAGCGCGACCTGGGACTTAGAGTTTTCCTTCCAAAACAATAAAATTCATAACTTTCAACTCGTTTATCGGATTCGATCATTCTTTATATCGATTTAAAGTCGAGGAAATATTCTATGGAATGGAGATGAAATATGTCGAATTTACCGACTGATTAAATAATCGAGAAAGTTCCAAAAGCGATATATTTATTTTTTAATTATTATATATTATTCTACTATGCAATTATGACATGTCTTGCCTATCCTATTATTGTTTAACATGATTGTAAGTGAATATGCATGCAAATATGAAAACGATATAGGAAGAGTGAGGAAACCTCAAACTTGAACTATAAGAGAATCTAGTAAGGAACTAGAAATTGTAGACAACTCTAGATGGCGATGCTTGGGCCCGTGTTGTTGGAAGATACATCCTTGCCGAGTATTGGCCTAGTTGAGAGTGAACACTAGTATGGAACATGTGGTTAACTTTTGTGGTTGTGAAAAGGCAAGAGAGGCCTTAAGGCGGTGTTGTCTTGTGATTATCGAATACAATCGTATTGTTATATGTAATCATGTAATCGTAACATGTATATTTGAGTGTAGTTTCATGGGTCTCGAGCTCCTCTGAAGCGGGTACACAATTACTTGGTAGGTTTGATTCCCTACGTGTAGTACGATTGGAGCCTATGCTATGGGTAGAGACTTGTGATGGTTAACAGGCTATGAGAAGTGACGGTTCACGGTTAACAGGCTGATGATCCCGAATCCAATTCGTATGCCAAGTAACTATAGGGATATATGACTCGGGTCGCCTTCTAGATGTAGAAGCGGACGGGAAGACGTAATGTCTTGGTATGGTTATCGATTAGTGATGTTGTGAGTTAATGAACTCATGTCATGTTTCCATATAGTGTGAGAATTATAAATGTGAACTCAAGAGTCCTTTCCCTTTTCCCCGGACTTGAGTTAGGATTGTTAGAACCCTGTTAATCCGAGAGAATCCATAAGATAGGGAACTCACTGAGATTTGATGTATCTCACCCCACGTTGTTGATGTATTTCAGGTGCTTCAGGTTCCAAGAAGGGTAAGGATAAGGTCGTGTGATCTTTTCCTTGTTTGTTGATGGCTAGCTTCCGTGAGGAGTTTATTTTGAGATCATTGTTGATCTAGTTCTTAGTTTTAATCTTTTGAACATCTTATGTATATTATGCCTTTAGAACTTTTAGTTGTTGTATTTTGGGGCATGTAATATATATAATGTGTTAATTAGGAGCTTATGTGTTTCAGTACCAAACACTTGGATCTATATATAATATTTATGCTTTGATGTATGAGTTTTATATATGGGTGTTACAGTTGGTATCAGAGCAGGTCGTATCCTCGAACTAGCCATGAAATAGTATAAGTATTTCTTTCCGTTTCATATACGTTGTGTCCCCATTGGTCTTAAGTGTTATATTTATGGCATTGAGCCTGATCAACTTAATCATATTTGTATGACCTTTAGGAACATGGCTGAAGGATGTAGAAACACTCGTGGTAGACCCTGCACCACTCCTGAAGGGATGAATACGCCGAGCGGCGACGGCAATGCTCCTCTGTATCAGTTTATGCAACAGATGCTGCAGCAACAGAATCTATTCATGCAGCAAATGGTGCAACGAATGAATGGAGGTTTGCATCCTACGGTAGTTG
This sequence comes from Lathyrus tuberosus, assembly GCA_022829125.1. Taxonomy (NCBI): domain Eukaryota; kingdom Viridiplantae; phylum Streptophyta; class Magnoliopsida; order Fabales; family Fabaceae; genus Lathyrus; species Lathyrus tuberosus. The sequence goes on from JALAZF010000423.1 coordinate 3,150,686, forward strand.
TTCTAGAAGCTGGAGGTGGGAAATTCGGGGATTTTATCCGCATGAATCCCCCAGAATTTCATGGTGGATTAGATCCCGTGAATGCTCACGAATGGATTTCTGGTATGGAAGGATTTTCTTGATAGTCCAATGCAGCGAAGAGAACAAGGTGTTGTTCGCTTCTCATTCACTGAAGGGTCCCGCTATGAGATGGTGGGAGAGCGCTTCGGCCTTGATGACTATTCAAGAAGTGCCTAAGGTTTGGGAACAGTTCAAAGTTATTTTCATGGAGAAGTATTTTCCAAGCTCATTAAGGACTCAGAAAGAATTTGAATTTCAACAATTAAGACAAGGTAGTATGACTGTGGCCAGTTATGCTGAGAAGTTTGAGGACATGGCTGCTTATTCTAGGCAGGCTATGTATGCTCCTGATGAAAGGTGGAAAATAGACCAGTTTCTGTTTGGACTAAAAGCTGAAATATCTCATAGTGTATCTCAGAGAGAGTTCACTACATATGCTGAAGTTTTAAGGCAATGCTATGTGGCTGAGCATAGTTTGAAGAAAGTCCAAGCTGAAGGTGTTGCGAGTAGGGTGAATTAAGGGGATCGCGGAAGATCCAACCAACAATTCAGGCCTAGGCAACAATCCTTCAAAGGGAAACAAGTTCAAGATTCAAGGACGAGTACACCTCCTGTGTGTCGCACTTGTGGCAAGAATCACTCTGGAAAGTGTAGTCTTGAAGGGGTAAAGTGTTTCCAATGTCAGAAGGTGGGTCATCTGAAAAGAGATTGTCCCCAGAATAGGACTCAGACACAAGGAAGGGTTTATACCTTAGATGCGAGGAAGAAGAAGAGTGACAATTCCTTAATTGTTGGTACGTGCTTCGTTATCGGATTTCCTTGTTTTGTTCTATTTGATTGCGGAGCTACACACTCCTTTGTGTCGATGCAATGTATGAAGCGATTTGGGTTACGGTCCGTTCCTTTGTCTCCTCGAATGGTGGTCACTACCGCCATGGATGAAATAGTTGAGACACCGTTGATGTGTGAAAACTGTGTTTTGTCTGTGGACGGTAGAGTTTTTCAGATTGATCTTATTTGTCTACCGCTTAAGAAAGTTGATGTCGTTTTGGGAATGGATTGGCTTTCTGCTAATTCGGTGTTTATTGGGTGTGAAGAAAAGCTCATCATCATTCCATCTAATGATGCTGCCCCGAAAGATGTCTTAACAACTATTCTAGAAGGTACGGTTGGAATGATAAATTTCTTGTTCGAAGAAGAGAAATCTGTTCTTTTGGTTCTCACTAAGGAAGGGAGTAGCGACCTTCAAGTTATGGATATTCCGGTAGTTTGTGAGTTTCCCGAAGTTTTCCCCGAAGATGTCATTTATCTTCCTCCGGAGAGGGAAGTGGAATTTTCTATTGACCTGGTACCGGGAACGGCTCCTATATCCGTTTCTCCGTATCGGATGGCACCGCTTGAATTAAGAGAATTGAAGGGAAAATTGGAAGAACTTATGGCTAAGCATTTTGTTAGACCTAGTGTCTCACCGTGGGGAGCTCCAGTTTTGTTAGTAAATAAGAAAGACGGCGGGATGCGATTGTGTATTGACTATCGTCAGCTGAATAAAGTCACCATTAAGAACAAGTATCCCTTGCCAAGGATAGACGACCTATTAGATCAATTGAAAGGAGCCTGTGTGTTCTCGAAGATTGATTTGAGGTCAGGTTATCACCAAATCTGAGTGAAGAGTTCCGATGTACCAAGACTGCATTTAGGACCCGTTATGGTCATTACGAATTCTTAGTGATGCCTTTCGGTGTGACTAATGCTCCAGCTGTTTTTATGGATTATATGAATCGGTTATTTCAAGCTTACTTGGATCAATTTGTTGTGATCTTCATTGATGACATTCTTATCTATTCCCGTACTCCGCAAGAGCACGAAGGACATTTGAGAATCATCTTATCGATCTTACAAGAGAAGCATTTTTTTGCCAAGTTAAGCAAGTGCGAGTTCTGGATGTCTGAAGTTAGTTTTCTTGGTCACGTTATATCACAGGGTGGTGTAGCGGTGGATCTGTCAAAGGTTGAAGTTGTGATTAATTGGGAGAGACCGAAGAATGTATCGGAAATTAGGAGTTTCTTGGGTCTAGAAGGCTACTACAGAAGGTTTATCAAAGGCTTTTCGCAATTAGCATCACCAATGACTAAGCTTACTCGGAAGGATTGCCCCTTTGAGTGGGATTCGGCGTGTGAACAAAGTTTTATGAGTTTGAAAGAAAGATTGACTACAGCTCCCGTTCTGATTATTCCCGATCCTAGCAAGTCGTACGAGGTATTTTGTGATGCGTCTAAGATGGGATTAGGAGGCGTTTTAATGCAAGAAAGTCACATGGTGGCTTATGCTTCTCAACAATTGAAAATTCACGAGAAGAATTATCCAACCCACGATTTGGAATTAGCGGCGATGGTGTTTACTTTAAAAGTGTGGCGTCACTATTTATATGGAGTACATTTTGAAATGTTTACTGATCACAAGAGTTTAAAGTACCTCTTTGACCAAAAAGAGTTGAATATGCGTCAAAGGAGGTGGATGGAATATTTAAAGGATTATGATCTAGAGCTAAAATACCATCCAGGTAAAGCGAATAAAGTGGTTGATGCCTTGAGTAGAAGAGCTTTGAGAAAGGCCGAATTGATGATGTTAGAATATTCGTTGTTGGAAAAGTTTAGAGATTTAAATCTTCATTTTGTGTGGACTCCTAATGGAGTGATTATGGGGAATTTGAATGTCAATTCTATGTTAAGAGTTGAAATTAAACAAGGACAATTATTGGATGAGAAGTTGCAAGAGATGCTAAGTCAACCGGGTTTTGTGTACGCTAGTGATGGAACGATTATGTTTAACCAAAGAATTTGTGTTCCGAATGATGCGACTTTGAAAAGGAAGATTTTAGAAGAAGTGCATAAAGGTGCTTTTACTATACATCCGGGTTCTTCAAAGATGTATCAAGATTTAAAGAAGGACTATTGGTGGTCTGGTATGAAAAGAGATGTTGCGGTCTTCGTGTCGGAATGTGCGGTATGCCAACAAGTTAAGATTGAACATCAAAGACCGGGTGGATTATTGCAACCATTAGAAATCCCAGTTTGGAAATGGGATAGTATTTCTATGGATTTCACAGTAGGTTTACCCCGTATGCAAGGTGGTTATGACTTGATTTGGGTATTAGTAGATCGGTTGACAAAGTCGGCGCATTTCTTGGCCGTGAAGACTACTTTCAAGGTAAGTCATCTTGCGAGGTTGTTTATTGCGGAAAGTGTAAAATTGCACGGTATTCCCTCTAATATTGTGTCAGGTAGAGATCCGAAGTTTACTTCAAGGTTTTGGAAAGTTTTTCAACAAGCCATGGGGACAGAGTTGCGTTTGAGCACGTCTAATCATCCACAACGGATGGTCAGACTGAGCGAATGATACAAACGATGGAGGATATGTTGAGAGCTTGTGTGTTAGAGAGTAAGGGGAATTGGAAAGAACTTCTACCATTGATTGAGTTTTCTTATAATAATAGTTATCATGCGAGCATCGGTATGGCTCCGTATGAAGCATTGTATGAAAGAAAGTGTAGGACCCCTTTGTGTTGGGCGGAAGTTGGGGAAGATAGAATCTTAGGACCCAAAATCATCCAAGAGACTACGGAAAAGATTCAAATGATCTGCAAGAAAATTAAACAGGCACAAGATCGACAAAAGAGTTATGCGGACAATCAAAGGAGACCCTTAGAATTTGAAGAAGGTGACCATGTGTTTTTGAAAGTCACTCCTAGATTGAGACTGAAAGGACCGTTTAAGTCACGGAAGTTAAGTCCGAGATACATGGGACCGTATCAAGCTTTAGAAAGGATTGGTGAAGTAGCTTACAGATTGGCCTTACCGCCTTCTCTGTCGGAAATGCACGATGTTTTCCATGTATCTCAACTTCGGAGGTTTGTTCCAGATCCTCTTCAGCCGATTCTACCGGATACTATTGAAATAGAACTAGACTTAACGTTTGAACCTCAACCGAGCCGCATTGTGGGAAGAGAAACAAAAGTATTAAGGAACAAGGACATTTCTCTCGTGAAGGTGCAGTGGGACGTAATGCATCCGGGTGATGCAACTTGGGAACTTGAATCGGAAATGTGGGATGCTTACCCTCATCTGTTCAGGTAATCTTTAAATTCGAGGGCGAATTTCTATTTAAGGGGGGGGGGGGGGGGGAAGATGTAATACCCCGTATTTTATTACTCCGGATAATATTATATTGTGATGGACTAAGCCCAGTGTACTCTGAGAAATTATTTGACAAAATAATTAGAGTAACTGTGGAACTTAGAATAAATCCGATTAATATTATCTGACTCTGAGGTATTTTTATTTATTTGGACTTAAGAGACTTTTTGGACATTTAGTAGTATTATTTCTAATACTAGTTTACTACATAATTCCTTTTCCTCCCATTTTCCAAACAAAAGAAAAAGTTAGTAAGAAAGAGAGAGAAAGAAGAAAGAAAGGAAAAGAAGGAGAAAAAAGTGGAGAAGAGGAATTTTGAAGAAAACCAAGAGCAAGTCATCATCCATTCATCAAATCCTTGCCCAATCATCTCATCTTCATCATTTTCATCATCTATCCAAGGTGGGTTCTAGTTAGTACCAATTTTTAGAAGTTTTGGAATTGTTTGGTTTAGGTAGAATTTATGGAAATCGATGTTTTAACGGTTAGAATTCGATATAAATTGAAAGGAATGATCAATATGCTTGTAGAAACATATATTGATGCTTGTTTTGATGTTTTGATTTATTTGGATTGATTGGGAAATTATAGGGTTTATGGAAATGTTGTGTTCTTGAGAAAAATGTAGGTTTTAAGAATGTTGTTGTTCAAACCATGCTCCACTATGTTATTGTACCTCTGTTGGTGGTTGATTGTGGTTTGGAGGAGGTTTGGAGGTGTGGGAAATTTCTATTATAGCAGGGTTTTTTTTAGTTTCGCAGAGCGTGCTTAGCGCGCAGGAGGCCGCTCAGCGCGGTTTTGAAATCCTACAACCCCGGATGGCAGAGAGATGAGCGCTTAGCGCGGGCAGGGGCGCGCTTAGCACGACCTGGGACTTAGAGTTTTCCTTCCAAAACGAGAAAATTCATAACTTTCGACTCGTTTATCGGATTCGATCATTCTTTATATCGATTTAAAGCCGAGGAAATATTCTATGGAATGGAGATGAAATATGTCGAATTTACCTACCGATTAAATAATCGAGAAAGTTCCAAAAGCGATATATTTATGTTTTAATTGTATATATTATTCTACTATGCAATTATGACATGTCTTGCCTATCCTATTATTGTTTAACATGATTGTAAGTGAATATGCATGCAAATATGAAAACGATATAGAAAGAGTGAGGAAACCTCAAACTTGAACTATAGGAGAATCTAGCAAGGAACTAGAAATTGTAGACAACTCTAGATGGCGATGCTCGGGCCCGTGTTGTTGGAAGATACATCCTTGCCGAGTATTGGCCTAGTTGAGAGTGAACACTAGTATGGAACATGTGGTTAACCTTTGTGGTTGTGAAAAGGCAAGAGAGGCCTTAAGGCGGTGTAGTCTTGTGATTGTCGAATACAATCGTATTGTTGTATGTAATCATGCAATCGTAACCGATATATTTGAGTGTAGTTTCATGGGTCTCGAGCTCCTCTGAAATGGGTACACAATTACTTGGTAGGTTTGATTCCCTACGTGTAGTACGATTGGAACCTATGCTATGGGTAGAGACTTGTGATGGTTAACAGGCCATGAGAAGTGACGGTTCACGGTTAACAGGCCGATGATCCCGAATCCAATTCGTATGCCAAGTAACTACAAGGATCTATGACTAGGGTCGCCTTCTAGACGTAGAAGCGGACGGGAGGACGAGATGTCTTGGTATGGTTATCGATTAGTGATGTTGTGAGTTAATGAACTCATGTCATGTTTCCATATAGTGTGAGAATTATAAATGTGAACTCAAGAGTCCTTTCCCTTTTCCCCGGACTTGAGTTAGGATTGTTAGAACCCTGTTAATCCGAGAGAATCCATAAGATAGGGAACTCACTGAGATTTGATGTATCTCACCCCACGTTGTTGATGTATTTCAGGTGCTTCAGGTTCCGAGAAGGGTAAGGATAAGGTCGTGTGATCTTTTCCTTGTTTGTTGATGGGTAGCTTCTGTAGCGGAGTTTATTTTGAGATCATTGTTGATCTAGTTCTTAGTTTTTATCTTTCAAACATCTTATGTATATTATGCCTTTAGAACTTTTAGTTGTTGTATTTTGGGGCATGTAATATATATAATGTGTTAATTAGGAGCTTATGTGTTTCAGTACCAAACACTTGGATCTATATATAATATTTATGCTTTGATGTATGAGTTTTATATATGGGTGTTACAGGATCCTTGGTGTAACACCCCAAAATTTTCCTTCTTTTCCTTTAACCTTTGTGGCTTATGCATCACTTCATTTGCATTTTCATTTATGCATTGCATTGGTCCAGGACATGGGATCAAGGTGCATTTCTCGCAGTTCAGAGCTTTCTTCGGTTCAAAGGTTGTTTCAGCGGTATTCAGAGCTAAACGGATAGTCGTCAAAGTTTTTCGAGCATTTATTTTGCTCAATAGATGATTTGATTATCAGAGGCTCCGACATTTATTTTGTTCAGTGATTTGGTACCGGGCCGTATTTTTCCACCAGGTTATTTCGAGTGCAGAAGAGAATTCACAACTTATTTCGGGTATTATTCTAGTGCAATATCAAATGACAAGTTTCAGAGGTAGAACAAGGCTCAGAAGGAGTGGCGGAGGGTGATTTTCCAAGTTCCCTCTTTTAGGCGCTAAAATTTAAATTCTTGATGTGTTAATCAATTAACACATTTGCCTAGAAAATGGTTAATCGATTAACACGAGGAAATTTTGCCTAGAAATTTCAATTTTTAGCACTGCAGCATTTTCAACTCATTTTGATCACTTGGCTTCACATTTGCATCAGTAGAAGGATCTAGAACGCTTCTAAATTTTGGATCATTTCAAATTAATTTCATCTTCCTTCCAAAAATTCAAATAATTGCACTCCTAATTCCATTCCTAATACTAACCCTCATTCAAACTCACACTCCAACCCTCATTTACACTCCTAACCTAGAGCTTATTTAAGTAAATTTGCTCCAAACCTCACACAACTTCACTCATTTTTCTGATTTTTCTACACTTCACATTCCAAATCTCTCAATTCTCTCTCTCTTTTTCACTCTCCATTCTCATTTTCAACCTTCACTAGAGCTCTTCCATTATAATTCTCAAATTCTTAATTGGAGTTTGTGAATTCTTGGGCTAACCTTCATCATTTCCTTTCATCAACACAAATTCTGAAGTTGAAGCTTATTTGGATCTTGATCAAGTTTTGGAATCACTTCTTGAAGAGCTTTTGGATTATTTTTGGATAATTGCTTGGATCTTCAACTTTTCTTGCTAGGAACTCATTGGATCTTGGATTTTCTGTGCTTGATCAGTCAAATTTAGTTTGCAACACTCACCAATGCAAATCTCCGCTTTGTAGGTTGGTAATTCTTAGATCCAAGCTTGCTCTAGCTTATTTACAGCTTTTACAATGTAGATCCATTGGTTTTGGTGTGATTTGATCCATTGATTCAATTGCTTGGTGTTGTTGATTGTTTAAGTGTTTCAATATGTGTTCATTTGGTCATAATTGATGTGATTTTCGTTCACAATTGCATGCTATTACATGTTGCATTTGAACCTTGAATTAATGATGAAAAAGTGCTTCTGAAAATTGATTTTTTTTTCTTTTACAGCAGGTGTAATCGATTAACATATATGTGTTAATCGATTACACCCTTTCACAATGCTATTTTCAGCTTCTGGACAGCTGTTAATTGATTAACAGTTATGTGTTAATCTGTTACACCTTTTTACAACGCTATTTTCAGCTTCTGGACAACTATTAATCGATTAACAGACAGGTGTTAATCGATTACACCTACTGTAAAATGTGTTTTTTTGCTTTTTTTTTAGCTTATTTTGATTCCTTTCCACATGTAACTTCCATGGCTTGATATATTTGATATTTGTGGAATTTTCTTGAGTTGTTTAACCTCCATTTGCAGTACGTATGCGAATTTTTGATGCACGATTTGTTGATTATGTAATTGTTTGTATTCTTGAAGCATGTTCATGATGCACACTTATTTACATGTTGATTCTTGCTTTTCGATGTTGCATATTCATTATGCTTAATGTGGATACATGTTCATGCGCATTATCAATTGTTGAAGTCCATGGTGTATGTTCACTTGATTATTATTGGTACATGTTCATTATAGTTGATTATTCCTTTGTCACATGTTCATACACTTTGTTTGATCTTGCGCAACACATGTTCATGATTGCTTGAATTCTTGACGTGTGCTTATGATACTTGCGCAATCTTGTGGAATACATGATGCGTGTTCATGTTAATGTTGCTGATGTATACACTGTTGTCCTGTTCATGCGTTGTTAGTTGCTGCCATGCATGCTGTTAAATGTTATTGTGTTGTTGCTATAAATGCACTGCTGTCATATTTTAAGTGTTGTTGTATGCTGCTGTTTGTGCCTTCTTTTAGCTTGTTTTGATTAAGCTTGGAGTAAGATAGACATTAGGTGCTAATCCACGTATGATAACATTAGGATAACTTCCCGAACCTCAACTTTAGGTCCATTTTGCATGCTAACATTAGGATAGAAATTCCTTTCGCATCCTAACCTTAGGGCCATTTTCCATGATAACGTGTAGGACCGAGTTTCCCTTAGACCTTTCGAGCGTCTTTCTCTTCTCTCTCTTAAACAAAAATCAAAACATGTAATAAATACGATGATTATTGTGCGCCACGAGCCTTAAGCACATGGGAAGTGATATGCGGGAGTCTCTCCTTACCTTGTCTATAGTGTTTTGTATATGTCCCATCTCAGGTCGATCTTACGAAACATTCGATCATATGTCATAGACTTTAGTGCAATACGAATCTCAAACCAATTCGATTCACTTCTATTAAAACTCACAAACAAACTACAAATCATTTTATCCTTCGGGATTGTCTGTCAAACCTTTTTCCAGAAAGGGCATGTTATTTCCGTTCTACCACAAATAGGCATCGACCCTAACTATTGGAACGCGAACTTAACGTCGCTCATAAAAAACACGTAACAATTCATAGGCCAAGCTACGAAAGCTTTGATTTCCTCATTCTCGTCCGAATGAGGATACGTAGGCACAAGATGACGAAGTCTTGGCGAGCAACCTTCCCCCATCCACCCGTAGTCCTCCGAACTACGTTGACTCTGACTTTCCCATTGCACGAGGGAATACGTAGGCATGGGACAGCGAAGTCCTATCGAGTCTCCTTTTGTTTCTTCCCTTTTTATTTCCATTAGCAGTAGAGCTTTAGATAAATGCACCCTTTGATTAGAATAAGCGTGGATCCCATTGAGTACAAAGGACGCGAGGGGGGCTAATACCTTCCTCTCGCGTAATCGACTCCTGAACCTAGGATTTGGTTGCGAGACCATGTTCTTTCCCTTTTTGAGGTTTCTTCAATCATTTCCTTTCCCCTTGTCGGGATGAATAACGCTCGGTGGCGACTCTATTTTTTCGCCGGCTGTTTTTTGTGCTGCGACAGCTGGCGACTGTGCTAGGGATCGAACCCAGAATCTCTGGTTCTCTCTGCGAGTCAATCCTAGCGCTTGTCTGTTTCCGTTCATTGGGTGTTTATCTTTGCGCATCTATTTTCCTTATCTGTTGTATATTATTGCATTTGTCTTGCATTATTTGCATTTGATTACTGTTATCCTACTGTTCTGCTGTTGTTGTGTTGTTGGGTGGGATGGTTCCATGAGGGATAAGCTCGCTACACAAGCTTGAGTACATACATAGGATTAGAGTGGATAGTCGTGTAGCTTGTGTAGCGTCTTGTTACGTTTAGTTGACACGAGACCCACGTTCAGACGAGGTTTTCTTGGGAGATATTATTTCCTGCGCGTCTTGTGCATATGACAGGGTGTTCTAATAGAGAGCTTATGACTCTAGAGACCGTTCATGGGAAATAAGTTGAGGCCTCCTTGATTGGTGATAATTCCAAACTAGAAATGGTAAACGTATTATCATTTCTCGACCTGAGAGCCCGTGATATTGAGGACCTGCTAGGATGCCTCTGTCCAAGACTAGAACCCACATGTAAGAGGGAATGGGTTTTTGCTGGAAGCCTTGACCTTCAACCTACCTGGTTTTTTGGTTTTCTTATTAGTATGGACTTATGAACCTGGTATTCTGATTATTCTGGTATTCTGGTATCCTGGTTTTCTCATCAGAGCCTAATTTTGAACCTATTCAGTCAGCAGCACAACGGTTATTTAGAATTTTTCGAGGCTTTGATCCCATGTCTTTTGCATTGCATAACATAAGCATCCCTCCATCATTTTACATATCATTCTTCAACCAGCCAGAACTCTCATTTAACCTTTGTCCATGACCAGCCAGTTGATTCCCCGGTACTCGTTCTAAACAAGTGGCAACTATTGAAATACGACAAAGTGTTGAAGCAAGATCAAGCAGTGTCAAGAAGTAAAGTCAAATTGGAAGCCATTGGTAGCTATGTCAAGGAACAACCTCCAGAATTTTGATCCCCCACCAGGTTTTATTGTGACGACTAACCCACTGTACAGTTTTCTGCCTGATGAGGATCCTCCAAAAGTGAACAACCTTACTCAATCTCAGTCTGTGCAGACCCCTGAGATGCATAAACAGTCTGTTGTTCGAAGTGGATATTCCTCTTCTCTTGATACTACGGACTGTCGTGGTTTTGCTTCCTCTATGTCAAATTTCCAGAGGGAGGTCCCGATGATTAAAACCAAAGACCCAGGAGCTCTTAAGTTTGCTGAAAGATATCGTGTATTAGATGAGAAACTCAAAGCCATGGAAGTTCAAGATGCTTTTGGTCTCGATGCTTCAGACATGTGCCTGGTACCCAGCCTAGTGTTACCTCTAGGGTTCAAAGCACCGAGGTTTGAGAAGTACAAGGGGATAGTTGCCTAAGGCAACATTTGGTGATGTTTTGCAGAAGAATGACTTTGTATATTCATAATGATAAGCTAATGATCCATTGTTTCCAAGACAGTCTAAGTGGGACATCATTGAGTTGGTACGTACAGTTGGAGAGTGGTCACATCCGATCATGGTTAGACTTAGCTAAAGCTTTTCTGAAGCAATATCAGTACAATCTTGACTTGGCTCCCAGCCGCATGCAGTTGCAAAGCTTGTATTAGGAGAACAACAAATCCTTCAGAGGGTATGCTCAGAGATGGAGAGAATTAGCTTCCAGAGTGCAACCGTCACTTCTAGACAGAGAATTGGTTGACCTATTCATGGATACTTTGCAAGGCCCATACCTGGATAAAATGATTAGCAGTGGGACATCAAACTTCTCTGACCTGGTAATAGCTGGAGAACGCATTGAGAGCAGCCTAAAGAGTGGAAAAATTCAGGATGTCTCGAGTAGCCATGCCGGTGAGAAAGAATCCTTCAGCAACTCCCAAGAGGAAGAAGTGTATGAAGCTAATGCAGTCGTAACATATGTTGAGTATTCTCAGGATGCACCGGTAAAATTGTATGGTCCCTCATCTTCTCAACAGTCATTATTTCCGATGCCATGTTATCCTTATGGGTAGCCAACCATGCCTAGGGCACCATGGCTGAAACCTTGGGTCGCTCCTCATGCGAATCAACGAGCCCATGGTCGAAGATTTTAGAATCAGCCTCAGAGCCAGCAGAAGCCTCACAACAACTTGGAAAGAAGGAATGCTCCTCTTCATCCGGTTCCTGTGTCGTACAGTCAACTTCTGCCACATCTAGTTCGAAACTCATTGGTGGAGCCCAAGACTCTCAAGTCGTTGCCAGAACCATACCCTCCTGGGTACAATCCCCATGTGAAGTGTGGATATCATGGAGGATCCATAGGGCATTCAACTGAAGATTGCAAAGCCTTCTAAGCCAAGGTACAAGAATTAATTGATAAAAGGTACATCTCCTTTCCAGAAGGAAGTTTGGTTGTGCATGTCAACCTCTCATCTGTTTGAGTTAGAAGACTTCAAGGGACATTTCCTCAAGCCAATGGTTCAGACAGGAAGGCATCCTCAGAACTGGAAATCATTGGATAATTTTTATCATTTGCATTGTAGTTTCTTTCATGTTAAATGCTACTTGTTTGTTAAACATTGTTGTCTTGAATGGTAATATTAATGAAGTGTTCATGCATTTTTTGAATTAATAATGTCGCATTCGCTCATTTTTCTTCAAAAAAATAAAAAAAATATACATCCATGTTTCTCCTATTCACTTCACTTTATCACTGTTGTTTTAACAAATACTTGGAGGGAGGATGGCGAAAACTGAATACCCATAATTGCTGATAGTGTGCTTTCAAATAAAATCATGCTGATGATATACATACATTGTTTCAAATCCCCTAAACACGGGAGAGATAAGGAGTTAGTCCCTAGTTAACCAGTTCAAGCCTAGAAGTAGGAGTTTCTTTTGGATTTCTAAACTCTCAATCTTAACCTGGGGCAGGGTAGTTGTCAGTTAATTTGACCAACCATTCAAATCTCAAGAGGGGTGTCCTCATTCAAGGATCAATCACATTCTATCCCTCTCAAGAGGTCATACCTTATCAACCACAATGGTTATCACTCACCGCGAAGAATGATGTAGTCACAACCCTTCCGAAATCAAGACAGCCAGTGTCACACAATTTGCTCAAAGGAAAAAAGAGAAAAAGAAAAAAGAAAGAAAGTCCGCTAAGTCGAAAACTTGAAAACAAGTGCCTTAGGAAAAATTTAGGGCATCCCACTGGACTTCAAAATCGGAAAAAAAAATTTAAAAAAAATCAGTCCAGGCAAAAATTAGGGAAAAATGAAAAAGAAATGATCAAAAGGAAAATCCTCGAGCAAGAACAAAGTCGTGTGACTACGGACACCAAAGATGAAAGGGGTGACTTTCACTCCGAAAAACTTGTGAATTCCTTAACCATCACTCTTACCATTCAATAAACTTATTGAAAGGTGAGCGCTTATGCTAAGTTAGCTGAACGTAGGAATGGAGATTATCACGAAGAATGGGTGGGTAATAGTCAAACTTTGAGCCTTTCATCATTTGTTTCAATAAACGTGAACCAGACCATAATTCAACCCTTAAAAGACCTAATTGAGGCGGGATTTATTCTGAAAGCATACTACAACAAGGTTGCGTAAGCTGACTCCTATAAGATTTGCTCATCTTCTTCTTGCTATATCTTTCACTAGCTAAATCATCAATGCATTTGGACTAATGGTCCATTCGTCACACACTTTCACATCATTCTAATAATGATTGATTCTTTCAAAATATGCATGAGCATCACATTAAAATTACCATTCGTGAATGAACAGTTTTAATTGCAGGTCAGTAATTGACATTGAGGAAATTCCAACAGGGAGCAATCGAAGAGGACTGGATCATTCAGCAAGGTTGATCAGAATCAAGTGTACCTTGCAGCCCTATGGATCTGGGGCATTGACATCTAATGAGTATGGAATCAGTCAGTCAAAGGCATGTCCCCAAAGCATTAGTTAATTATGGGGCAAATCATTCAAGGACCAGTTGATCAGAAGTGGATAATCTTGAGACTCTACCTACCAGGGGCAGGTCACCCAAAGGTTCTTTTGATTAAGGGAAAATCCCTCCAGTATTCAATTAGCACAAGTTAAGTCGCTTCAACGCTCATTTTAGGGCAAGGTATCTCAAGAGTACATCGAAGCAAACCACTCCAAGAGTCATTTAATCAAGGATAAATCCTTTCATGATGCAAATTTTGGGGCAAGCCATCTCGAGGTCATCTCATGGCAAGCTGCTTCCAACCTCCTTTCAAGGTGAACCTTTCCAAGGACCAGGCTGGGGCAAGTTGAACTACACTAGGGAAAGACCTCTCCTTGCTTTCAAGGTACTCAAGCAAGTTATATTTTGTCAGCAACTGTTGAGTTCAAGACGAGTATCGGGGAATCATGCCATCACTCCACCAAATAACCTTTCCCTTCTGAAGAAGCATTGCCACAAAGACCTTCCTTCCATTTCTGGGAACCTTCATATCATTGCATAAAGCATCCTCATGCATTAGTCATGTCGCTTCGCTCAAGCATAAAGCATTGCATTCTATCATTGGGTTTCATCCCACAACTTGAACATGTGATCAAAAAGAACTTTGTAACGTAAATCTCTTCAAAACCATTTCCCGTCTGGAAAAGCATCTCAAGATACCATTTCTCGTCTGGTAAGCAGTTTTTAAACCAGTTCCCGTCTGGTAAACACCATTTCAAAGTCCAGTTCTCGTTTAGCAAGCCACAAAATCAGTTCCCGTCTGATACAAAAATAAGAAGTCAGTTATAGTCTGACAACTTAACCTTTTGCCACCAGTTCTTGTCTGGTAGTTTACCCCTTTTAAACACCAGTTCTCGTCTGGTAGTTCCCCTTCGAAGTCCATTTGATTGGCAACCAAGAATAAAATCCCTAAAAAAAATCTAATCATCATCAACTTTGGGTTTTTCTCCCCAAACATTATCCCTCTCTCTCTCTCTCTCCAGAGATATGAGCCTTGTAGCAAGATTTTGTTCTTTTGATGGCTCTTATGTATCTCCAGCTAGAATCCTTGGCAATTTATATTTCAGCAGTATTGAGATTTAGCCGAGTATCCAGTTTTACTGTAGTGATTGGTCGTCCCCAGTTTATCTTTGTGTTCGTTTTGTCAGAATATACATGCATACATTTATTCATTCATACATGCATCATGCAAATTCATGTTCATTTTGCATTTCTTGGTGCTTTGGTCCACTCTTTGGTGCTATTATCCCTACAGAGTGTGTATTTTCTCCATTAAAGTGTCTACCTTAAGCAGAAAGTGTATATCCTTTCTAATTCCCAACTGATTTCATTCCTCGTGGGAAGGTGTTGCTTTAGTTTTTCTCCCCAGTCACTTATCTGGATGGAATTACTCCACAGTTGAGTTGTTTCCTCATTGGGTAGAGTCTTGTTTGACAGTTTCTCTCCAGTTTGTTCCTGGATTGAACTTTGGTCTCCTACATCGGTTATTTTAAATCTCTCTAGGCTGTGAAACCTAGATGATGAGAAGGAATTTATTTTTTCCTTTGAGGATTTATTTTCCTCGACAGAGGTCTGCTTATAAACCCCCATCAGAAGATGAAGATTTAGGTTTCCCCAACAGTGTTGTGATAACACTCTCTTGGAAATCTTTTCCTAACGGCAAGTGGTGTTCTCTTTATTTGAGAAGCTTGTGTATCCTTAGCATATTGACAAGTGACATTCTCTTTGAGAATCTTGTTTGATATATCAACCTTTTGTGCGACTTCTAGTGGCGGTCTCTCTATTTGAGTAGCTTGTATGTCCCTAGCAATGTAAACTTCACCTGGTAACAAGTGGCAACCTCTTTATTTGAGCAGCTTGTATATTCCAAGGAATCAATTTGTATCTTCACAGTAAATGGCATCTCTCTAGTTCATCCTCAGCAGAGAAGTTTATTGTGAAATGTTTGAACCCTATCCAACTAACTCTTCTATCAAATGGCATCTCTTCATAAAAATCCCGTAGGGAAGTTTGATGAAGTCCATTTTTCTAGTAAATGGCATCTCTCTAGTTTTATCCTCAGCAGAGAAGTTTGTTGTGAAACCTTTTCCATCAAATGGCATCTCTCCGAAAAGTCTCGAAGGGAAGTTTGGTGAAGTTATTTTCCATCAAATGGCATCTCTCCGAAAAGTCTCGAAGGGAAGTTTGGTGAAGTTATTTTCCATCAAATGGCATCTCCCTGAAAAGTCTCGAAGGGAAGTTTGGTGAAGTTATTTTCCATCAAATGGAATCTCTCTGAAAAGTCTTGAAGGGAAGTTTGGTGAAGTTATTTTCCATCAAATGGCATCTCTCCGAAAAGTTTCGAAGGGAAGTTTGGTGAAGTTATTTTCCATCAAATGGCATCTCTCTGTAAAGTCTCTAACGGAAGTTTGGTGAAGTCCTTTTTCCAGCAAATGGCATCTCTCCGAGAAAGTCCCGCAGAGAAGTTTATTGTGAGATTTATCTAACCTGCTCATCTCTTTTGAAGATCCCTGGTAGAGTTATTGATTCCTAATTCCTAGCAAATGGCAGTCTTTTTAGTGGAGACAATTTGTATTTGGTCCTTTTCCAAAAAGAAGCTGAGCCCTATCCTTATAGTGGAAGCTTGTTATCATCCGACTTGGTTCGTTATTTGAACAAATGTTTATCTCCTCATATGAGAATCATGTTGCGATCCAGTGAATATTTCATCCCCGACAGATGGTTGTCTCTTTATTTGAGAAGTTTGCTGTGTGATTTGACTTGTCCGCGTCTCTTTTGAGTATCCCCGACAGAGTTTTTGTTCATCTCCAGCAAGTGGTTATCCTTTGTGAAGCTTGTCTGTTATCCCGTTATTCTTTTTCCTACGAAGGACTCATTCCCCAGTAGACAATGACTTTGAGGCTCCCCATTGGAGTCAACATTTTCTTTCCAACATTTTAAGTTGTAGTTCCATCTACGCATTTTTCCATCTCTTGTGGAATTCTCGTTCCCCAGCTGAACCCCTCTTTGTTTACCCCCCGCAGAGTTTCTTTTGCTTAACTTCTCCAGTAGTTGTCTGTCTCCTGTGACATCTTTTTTCCCACAGAGCCCTATGTTTGCATTCATTCATATCATATCATAGTCATTTTGCGGAATCTTAGGGCCAAAAATTGGGTCTTATGTATTTAAGTCTCTTTTATCCCGTCGAGACAAAGATGTCAATCATTATATCTTCGAATAGAAGAAACTTAAATAGGAGCTTCTTTCATACCTTAATTTTTACCCCTAAGAACCCACCTCATTTGCTTCTTCACAATGCAACAAGATCACAAACATTAGTTCTCTTGCCCTCCTCTGTGGGCTTGCTTCTGAAGGAGATCACCAAGCATCTGTGTGTTTCTTACTTGCGTTATGTTTGTTTATGTTTACTAACCTCTGACCACAATACCAAAAATATGTTGCAATTTTCTTGTTTCTTCTTCTTTGTGTGTTTAGGGTTTTGCAGGGAGATTAATGGCAAGAACATTGGTTTCAAGTCAAATGTGGTTATTCAGTCATGATCAAAGTCAGATGGAAGTTTGACCTCATCTTGGTCAAACCGTCAAGAGTTTGCTTCAATTGCAAGTTATCTGTGTCAGTGGGCCATTTTTCAAAGTCAAGTTGTCATGTGTTTATCAAGCAGTGATTCATAAGGAGTTTGGTTCAAACTCAGATTCATCAAACCATAAGGATATCTTCATCAAAGATTTCTCAAGAACAAGAGAATTAGGGTTTCAGTTCATTATGCTTAAGCATTGATAATGGCCTCAGTTGAAGTTCATTGTGCTAGGTTTTTCTCTTCAAGGCTATATTGAGCATCATTCTCTATCTATTGCAAGTTCATCATCATTTCAAGGTTTCTCCTAGTTATTTGCTTCACAAGTCAATATTTTCAATGAGGATTCCTCAAGGAATTACCTCTGTGTTTAGATCATCAATGGGAGAAGAATTTTGCTAAATCAAGACCTTTTGTTAGTTGAGATGCAAATGTTGATCTTTGGATTCATCATTAAGTTCAAGTTGTTTAGGAACTTGTTTCACTCAAGATTTGGTTCAAGTTGGAAGATCCATTCATTATGGCTTGCTTAGGATACAAGTTTAGGGCATATATCATTCAAAGTTTCATTATCCATTTTTTCTAAACCATATTCATTTCCCAAATATCCATACTCAAGTCATTATCCATTATCCATTAACTTTTTTTTAAATCCATTTGATTTGGATGTCCATTCAATATCCAATTCCCAAATCCATGGTTTTCAATTATCCATATATATCCATAAATCCATTTTTTCATATTCATAACCAATTTTTTCCAATTATATTTTTCTAACCAAATTGTTCATTTGTCCGAATCACGATCTTTAGAAAAGAAAGATTAATGGCTAACATATGAGTCACACTCATGAAAAGAAACAAGTTACATGCCTTCATGCAAGAATATGAACAAGTCCTTGTTACAAACAATTGCCAAAAAGGCCAAGAACAAAATCCAAAGCCTTGAAACTTCATAGTACTCCAAATCTATCTACAAAGCCCATGACCAAGCTTCATGCTACCACTTTCCAAGTAATACCAATACACAAGCATTATGCCAAGCCTTGTCAAGCCCATTTATAAGACAAAATTGCAAAAAATAATAATGTGACAAGTTCATCACAAGCCTTCATGAAAATTTTACAAGCCATGATAAAGCAAAGCGTGCCATCAACCAAGTTTTAGCAGCTAGTAACAAACTTGCCAAGCTAATCCTTGAAGTCGTGCTACAAAACAAGACGCAAACTCCAAGCTTCCAAAATACAAGCTTCAACGTGCCAAGCTCATGCTCATAAAAAAACTGCTAGCTTCATGAAGTTTTACACCAAGAAATAGCAAGTCTTGCCACATCCATCTATCTCTTCTACAAGCCCAAACCAAACACTTGTACAAGCCATACAACAAGTCTCCCACCAAGCTCCAGTCGTGCCACACCTTTTACCTGAGCCAAGCTTTCACGCGTTCAAGCCTCAGAATAAGCAAGCCATGAAATTCAACACAATCCACGTCACGCATCAATGAATAAACTGCAAACAAAATGAAATATCAAAACAACATCACAATCCAAAACGACATTAAAAATTCCGCGAGTCACACAATACGCATTGAATTGAAACGCAATAAGAAAAGTTGCACACGACAAACATTTCACTGCTCTCATTCTATAAATAAGATAGCATTTTCACTCATTGAATCTAAGCTCTAAAGCCAGCATTACTCTGCACTTTTTTCTACTTAACTCTCCATTCACAAAACTGATTCAGCAATTTTCTTCTTCTACTTGTTTCCTCAAATTCATCTCAATTTCGAAAACCAAAACCAGCCAGAAGTGATAGAAGAAGAAGAAGAATGATCAATTGACACTTACTTGAGCTTTTGAAGGTAGATTGGAATGATTTTAGTTTTTTCGTCTTGCATCTGTTGGTGATCATTCTTGAAATTGTTTATATTGTTGCTTAGAACTTTTGATTGCGATTGATTTCAGTGTAATTTTCGAGCTCCGCCGCTGCCGGCATGGAGCACCGGCGCAGCGGAGAAAGTACTAGCATGGAAGGTATTTCTTGCGTGAAACTTTCATGGAGGAAGAAGATGAATACATTCTGTTTTTTCTTTTTGTGTTTTAAAATGTCTTCATGGTATAGCATTTGGGTCAGCCCATGCACATTGGTATTGCTACTCCATCACCACCTTGTTACTTCATTAAACCTCCATTTCTCTTCTTTCTGTTTTTTAAAAAAATTGTTTTCTTCTTTTTTTATTTTAATTCAAAGTTTTAATTAGTTCTTCATGAATTTTCTTGATTTATTTTCTTGATTCAATTTTTTTAGATCTTGTTTCATTTCTTTGATTTTGATTTTTGATTTTTGTTAAAATTTCTTTTAAAAATCATTTGAATTGATATTTTGCTTGATTTTATTTTTTTGTTGATTGTTGTATATTGATTGTTGGTTGTTGCCTTGGATCTTGATTTTTGATAAAGATCTCATCAATATCAATGGACTTTGGGTATTAATAGGAAATCCTAATCCACCAAGAGAGGTGATTGATATTGATGATGATTTAATCGATTTGAGATTCAATTTGGATGTTCTCCTCTTCTTAACCTCTCTCTTCTTCTTTTTTACCCTTTCTTGAATTAATTGGAAGATGTGTAGGCCACCTTGTTCATGAGATCTTGAGTGGTGCTTGATGAACTTTCATCAATTCAAATCTACCATTTGATTAATCATTTGATCAATTGAGGTACTTTGGGTTTACGCATAAGTTTGTCCAAAGTACTATAAAAGGTTGATTGATGTAGTGGATCCATCTTTCCTTGATCAACCTTGTTTTGACTTGTGCTACACGTTTTAGGAGTGTGATCTCTATTACATATCTTTAACGTGTATGGTACATAAATTTTATTGACCTGCCTCCCATAGTATGACCTTTCTTATAGGTTGTGCTACAATTGCTTTACATAGCGCTACATTTGTCCCTAATCGAGATGTGATCATATTGGTCCAATTTTAGATATGAGTCATCTTTAGTTTAGATGTAAATCTCCTATCTCCATAATGTGTAGTTGTTTTTCCACCTAAGAAAGCTAGTGGCATGCTTGTCGATTTTATCCAAGTTCGAGCCCTTCTCAAAGGATGATGCAAAGTTCTCACACATTGTTGGGTTGATTAGTTGAGTAATCTACTTCAAATGACAAAATATATTCACTAACACTAACTTTTAAATGTACTAACTTTTATCTTATGCTCTTTATTTATATGCTCATTTACCTTTATGCCTCTTTACTTTATGCTTCTTTATTTTATGCTCTTTATTTTTATGCTTATCATTATCATATCATATTATTCATCTTATTCATCCTTATGCCTTTTTCTCTTTGTCCATTTGGACTTTCTTTTTCTTTTTAAGACATTAATAAAGGCCTAAACATCTTAAAACTCTTAATTTGCTCCTTGGACTACTTGATGACTATCCTTTGCTCATGGATTATGGACTTAGAATTAGGATCATTGATCTATACTATGGAGTTTTTACCTTGAGACCTTGGATCTTATTTGCCACTTGAGAGACCTCTTTGAAAACTTAGCTTGGATCTTTGGCTTTCATCTGATGTTTAGTTATCTATGATGCTTGGTTTTCTCTACTTATCTTATTGCTTATTTGGTTGCTTAAGTTCAAAGAATGGGAGTTTTGGCTTGTTATGTCAAAGGCTTGTATCTTGGTTAGATCTTTCCTTCCTTAGCTTTTATTTTATGCTTTAGGATAGTCTCTCCATCTCCTCCCCATTCTTAAATTTTCAAAATCTTCTCCCTCTTTTCAAAACCTTCTTCTTTCAAACTAGAACCTCTTTATTTAATAAACCTTGACTTTTTCAAGTGCATTTTCAAACTTCATTTTATTAATAAATGCTAATCAATCTTAAGCATACATTGACCATTTTCAAAAGACTTAAAAACACTTAACCCATTCAAATCATTTTGTGCCTTTGTGCACTTTTTGCTTTTAAGACTTTTCATAAAGTTTAGACATAAGTCATTTAAAGTTGAGATGTGATCCTCCTATGCCCATAGTATTATTTGAAATGAGTTTATTCTTTTCTACCTTAGAGAGTTAGTGGCATACTTGTTAATTTTATCCAAGTTGGAGCCCTTCTCATGGTGATGTAAAGGTCCATTTTCACATTCTTGTCGGTGATTAGTTGAAGTTTTCTCCTTAAAATGACAACTTGTCTTTTCATTTAAAATGAATCATAACAAACCATTTTGGTTATTTTTACCACGAACTACGAGGTTTTGATCCTCCATTGCACTTTGTGGCACAAGGCTCGGGAAGTCTTGTCAAACACAAAATTATAAAAAAAATACTTCTCTTCTCACCTCACCAATCTTTTTCAAACAACACCTTTTTATAAGCCAAACACTAGATTTTCAAAGAGGTTACTATAGAGTACTATAGACGTTTTGGGTGCTAATACCTTCCCTTTACGTAACCAACCCCCTGACCCTGTCTCTATTTTATTTGTTCTTGTTTTAGAACATCTTTAGGTTTTGTTCGCTCTTTTCTCTTTCCTTTGGATAAAATAAAAGTGTGGTGGCGACTCTTGTTTTGTGAGTTAAGTTAATCAATAGCTTAATCTCAAATTTTTCCGCTACAGTCACCTTTCAACGAATCATTTTTCTTCCTCTATAAAAGGGAGTTGAAGATTTGAAAGAATGTTACATCACTACAACAGAACAACACTGAGCACAACTTTGAGCTAAAGTTTTCTAACTGTTTATTGCATAAGTTCTTAAGATTTCTTATCTTTGTATATCTTAGAAATCTTAAGTGTTAAGAACCTTTATGGTTGTTGTATTACTTATATACTTCTGATTGAACATCAAGTATAGTTGTTATCTTTTCTACTAAACTGTTTATTTAAAGTAAAGGAAGTCTCTTGCTAGTTTGCTTGAGCAACGGAAGTCTCTTGCTTGTGTGCCAGAAGTCTCTTGCTAGGTTTCTTGAGTAGAAGTCTCTTGCTGGTTTGCTCGAGTAGTGGAAGTATCTTGCATGTGTGCTTGAGCAGAAGTCTCTTGTTAGGTTGCTTGAGCAAAAGTCTCTTACTGGTTTGCTTGAGCAGTGTAAGTCTCTTGCATGTGTTCTTGAATAGAGTCTCTTGCTAGGTTACTTGAGCGGAAGTCTCTTTCTAGTGTGATTGAGCAGTTGAAGTCTCTTACTAGTTTGCTTGAGGAAAGTGTAATCAGTTTGATTATAGTGACAATCTCGTGTTGGACAAGGGGACTAGACTACTCTTAGTTTAGGAAAGGAACCAAGATAAACTTTGTGTGTTGGTTTACTACTTGATTCTGATTATTATTCTTCAGCTGCTACTAAACACTCTATGATTAGACTTTGAACTTGTTCAGACTCTGAAGTTGATTTATCAGAAGTGAAAAAGAATTAACATACACAATTCAACCCCCCTTCTTATGTATTTTTCTCACCTTCAAAAATAACATCTTGAATATATAAATGTAAACTTAAACATCTATATATATGTATCTCTACATCTATATTTCTTCATCTTCGAATGACTAAAAATCTTCATTGATATCATCATTCAAGATTTTCAAACTAAAAGTAATATAGTTGAAATAAGATTATTATCCAAAGGCTCTAAAAGTAAAATGTAAAGCATAATACAATTCAATCTTAATTGATCAATAGTTGGAGAGTGTGTTGATGTAGAAGAACATAAGACCCTGTTAGCATGAGTTGCAGAAGCTAATATCAAAGCTGCTAGAGCCTCTATATCCAACTCTGAGGTGTTTTGATTCAAAATGGTGTTAAGAAGAAGCTATATTTTTCTTTCTTTTTCTTCCTTATCTTGGCGACATTTCTTCTCCATCTCTTGTATGATATCATTACAATGTCTAACCTCAGTAGCATGATCTCTTTTAAGTTTTGTAATTTCTTCAGTTCGTTTCAAGAGGGTCGATGTTGTGGTTATTCCGTGGCAATGCAATCTCCCAGATTTTTGTTTTCCAAATACACTTTGAAAATCTCATGAAGAAGGATGCCCATGATTTCAATCGAGTTTTGAAGTTTTATCTAGTATATATAATTTAGTAGTAGTAAATAAATAGGCAAAGAATATAACAAAATACACAAGACAGAAAAATGTACCAAAGGTTTCGCTTGTAGGTCAGACATACCAGAACTTTAAGAAATAGAAAAATAAAAGATAAATCTTAGGCCACAATTATTAAATTAATATTGCACTACTAAAACCATAGGCAAATAAAATATAATTATGTTATTTGTTTTACAAAGTTCTACACTCTTGAAGTTTTCATTTTCTGATCAGAATAATGTCCAAAGTTAAAAAATTCTAATCTTCATCCCCAAAGTAAGTATTTATAACACTAATTGATAAGATATTTTGTTGAAATTAGTTATGAAAAATTATCTATGGAGTTTTAATTTCATTTTCTTCAATTAAAATTAACATTAATTTATGGAAAAAAAACATATGCTACATGCATAAACTTGTATTGAAAACAATTGGAGTTCATTTAATTTTTATTTACACAATTCCTTTCTTTTTGAGAAGTTTATTTGTATTCATTTACATCACTTATCTCTTACTGTATTGGTTTTGTTATCTATTCTTATGTTCTTTTTTCTTCATATAGAGACACTCTAGAATGCCAAGTCAGAGAATCTTAAAATAGATGGAAAGAAAGGGATTGAACCTCAAAACAAGTCAACAAACAAATAACCAACTAATCATATTGAAGCATCATCTACATTAAGCAAGAATTTAACAAGAGATGACAAACTCTAGAAAGAGCATATTAGTAGTATGCTTATTGCACAACAATTGAGGTATAGATTGTATTTACATCACTTTTCTCTTGTTGTATTCTTATGTCCTCTTTGTTTGCTTCTTATAGAAGTTGTCTTAGATGTCAAGTCAATGATTTCATAACAATTGTGGTATTTTGATCGAACTCTAGTGTTGACAATGGTAGCTTCATGGTTTGACATGAGTTGTGCATGTTGTAGTCGAAGTCTGTTCAAGCACGTTGTCGAAATATGTTAGCTTTGTGTTTAAGTTAGCATGTCAAATTAGGCCTTAATTGTAAGCCCAATTGTTAAGTTATCTTGTAACCTAAGTTAGCTTAGTAGTCTGTAAATAGACTAGTTCTCTCAGGTTGTTGAGAGAGATTAATTGTTGGTATTCACTTGTAATCTTTGAACCCTTATTGAGAAAGTGAATAGTAAAATAGATTTAACCAATTATGATTCTTCTTCTTCCTTCTTCTCTCCCTTTTGTAAAACCTAATAGGATTTCTTGTGTTTGTTCAAGAAACTCATTCTTTTTCTGATATTTTGGTTTGTTCTTGACGACATCAATTCAAAACAACAATAAACATGCTAACAAGCATAACACAAGGATATGCACAACAACTCACAACAATAACAAAACACTTAACAATAATAAAAATAACTTAAAATTGCATGGTTGGTTTCTTGATCCAACTCTTTTCATATCCTACTTTGTCAAGTAGCAATGAACATTTTAGCTTGAGTCAGAGGTTCTTTATCTTTATTACTTTCACGCTAAATCAAGTAAAACATGAGTATGAAAATATTAATAAAGTAGCTCAATTTAATATTCACTTAGAATAATTTAAAAAAATAATACCATTTTTCTCTTATAATATAGTAAAGCCTTTATTCCCCCATTTGATATCTCCATTTTAGTTGAGCGATATTTTAGGTATTTTGTTGTCTAACTTTCTACATTCATTTATATGGAAATTTAGTATGATATTCCAAAATTTTTACAAAAAACTATGCATAATAAGATCATATTTTACTTGACTTTTTTCATCTCTCCAATATTCCAATAACATCCTAAAGTCTTCTTCTAGTACCTCATGTGCATGATTTTTAAGCCGCTCGCGCAAGATTTTGTACTTACTAAAATGCTTCCTTTTAAGAGAGAATTTGTATCATCTCCAAGCATAATTTATAATAGCAAATACAGTCTTCCTTCCTTCTTTCCTTTGGGATATTGTATTTTTCTTGCAAAAATATATATTTAGAAAGATATATATATATATATATATATAATCCCACACAACATCTATCTTTTGACCCCCCCCCCCCCCCCCCCCCCCCCCTCTCTTCAACCCAAGACATAACCAAAGAAATCAAATTAGTGAAGGATAGAGGACATATATCTAAACTGCTTCCTATTTCTCCCAAAAAAAACTACTGAGTTCAGATATTGTATTTTCATCTATCCAAATTTAATGTCCTTCTTCTTCAAGGCGATCTCTTATCTATCTTTGTATTCTATGATTTTTTCGACATAAAATCTTTCCTCATTTTCTTATTAATCATGAGGATAAAATATCTAAGATATTACCTTTAGTCTTATTTACATTTGTTTCTTCAACTTCCTCACCTTCATAGATGCTATCATTCTCCATATATTCTTCCATTTCATTTTCTTATTGTCGCACCTCGAAGAATGAGAACACGACCTCGCGAAGTGCAATCACACCCCCACGGGATAGACTTAACAAAGTCGCCACCAAACTTTATTTATTCCCAAAAATGGAAGGGGAAATATTGATAAAACCCAACAAAACTGACAATGATTATGGTCGTCGGAACCAAATCAGGGTTCGGAGTTGGTTACGTAAGGGGAAGGTATTAGCACCCCTCACGTCCGTTGTACTCAACAAGATCCATTTAGTTAGTTTTGGTTTAAATGCTAGCTTATGTTAGTTTATAATCTTCTATTTATTTGAGATAGAAAGAGAGAGAAGAGAAATATTTTTGGAATTTTATTAATGTGCAAAGGACTAGAGAAAATATTTTTTTTATTAAGGTACAAAGAAGAAAAGACCTAAAAAGGTTTTTATTATTAGGGGTCCTGACAAGATTTTGCAATCCTACTCTTACGTATCTCAATAGAGAACTCAAGGCACACGTAGTTCTGGGTAGAAAATATTTGTTTGTTGGTCGATTTTAGCGAAAGTTATCTTGTATTAATCGACAGAAAACATTGTTTTACGCAAAACAGGTGAAAAGCGGTCGTTTGCATCATATTTAACGGATTTACAAATCAACATTCACGGGAAAACGTCATTTATCTCAACTCAACGATTGTGGATGAAGCATTGCTTTGCATCATCTTAAAACAAAATTTGTTTTGTTTTGAAAAATGTTTTGAAATATCGCACGACAGTAAGAAAAAAAGAAGTTTGATTGGTTGGTTGTATTTTATAGGTAAATTACGAACATTTGATGAGAACGAGACCTAAGCCTCGGGACCAGTCATTCGGGGTTCCACCGGAATGCTAGATTTCAACGGTCCTTTTTCATTCAAGGTTATCATGAAAATTGTTTGATGGACAACGAACGCTTGATAAGAATCAATTATTCAAAGATTTACGCCAGAATGTTTGATCCCAACGACCCTTATTTGTCCAAGTTAATTATAGTGTTTTAAGAATGAAAGAAAAGAATAAACGGTTAACCCAAAATGCATGGCTTGGGACCGATCATTCGAGGGTTCCCACCGGAATGTTAGATTCCAATGGTCCTCTTCTTTCGTGTTTATTTAAGAAAAATAATTTGATATTATATCCAATTTAGTTTTGAAAGTGGTTTGAAGTTAATGAGATTTTGAAAACTAATCGATCTTGATCAAGTGTTTGAAACTTATCTTGGAAGTTTAATTTCACTAAGCGCTCATTTTATCATTTTTACTTGGCAATTAAAGGGTCCACATACCATATTACGTTAAATCATACAGTGACACACAATCAAGTACAACACATGATCATACAGTTTTAACGAGTATCACACCAGAAGCGCAAGCATTCATACACTCAATTAAAGATCAAACAAAATCAAACCATGATAATTCCAAATTATTTCTAACTAGGGAGATTAACTCTTAAAGAAATTTCTTCTCTTGAGATATATCTTGATGAGAAAGGATAACCCTAAGGCAATGCGTCTAAACGATATTTTGTCATCTATTTTTTATTTATTTTTTATCTTTTTTATCTTTTTTTTGGAATAAGGGATAAATTTTATTGCCAAAAATAATCTTTCAATACAACGCCGATCATATCGATCCAGGCTCAAAGAGACATCATTAAAACAAGTAAACAAAGGGAGAAACTATGAAATTCTATTACAATAATCGACCACTTTCTCATATTTTTCCGCTCTCATCATCACAACCTCTTTAATTTTCCCGCTATTCAACGCATTCCTACTTCCGTTTTGGAAGATACATTTGTTCCTGACATTCCATATATGGTAGATCGTTTCGGCAAGAACGGTTTTAATCACTTTTGCTCTAGTGCATTTGCCTCGGGTAGCTTGAGTGGCCCAATGGATTTCAAAATTCCAAGCACCCGGGACATGAACAATGTCAAACTCATGCAAGACTTGCTGCCACACTTGGTTAGTACAGGCACACTCGAAAAAGAGATGTTGGCAGCTTTCAAGCATATTGCAAAAGACACATTTACCATCAGTAGCTATGCCAAGTTTTAGTACCCTATCCTTGGTCATCAAACGGCTTTGGCATGCCATCCAAAGAGTAAAAATTGCCTGAGGCCTAGCAATGTTACCATAAAACATAACCCTCCATTCAACCTTTGGTTTGTCAGTCCTTAATAAATGATACACGACAGTTGTTCTGTACTTACCATCAGTTTTGAAATCCTGCCACGCTTCAGAGGTAACCATGATGTCTCGGTTCTTGAAAATTAATTTTATGATCCAAGAAGAGTTCTGGCCAAGCTTAAAGTTTTGCACTTCTCCCTATTTCATATAATACTAGTGCAGCCACTTTATCCAAAGCACATCCTTTTTATTCCAAATGTTCCACAAAAGCTTTCCTATTGTTGCTCTATTCCAATCCACGAGTGGTATCATATTTCTTACCCTACACAGATAGGGTCACAAACATGATGATCCCAAGATAATTTGAACCAGTTCAAAGAAACCTTCTACACAAAGAAACCTTCAAATTTAGCAAAGGAAAAATTTGCATCTAGTAGTTTGAAATAGAGAGCATAACACTTCTAATTAACTGAAACCTACCAGCATATGACAGTAATTTTGTACTCCAGTGGTTAATTCTTTGCAGCATCTTTTCAACTAGTGGTTGATAAGTATTGACATTTAGCTTTTCGCTATCCAAAGGCACACCTAAATATCGAATTACCAACACACCTTCAGCTAGGCCAGTATGTTGATGGATGTGTCTTTTGATGTCATCTTCTACACCTGCCACAAACAGCTTACCCTTTGGTTGACTAATACAAAGGCCAGTTGCATCAGAGAATGTTTGGACTTTTTCCAAAATCAACTTCAAGGACACAATATCCCCCCTTATAAATAGAAGGATGTCATCTGCAAAAAATAGGTTAATAATTTTTAGCTTCTCACACCTAGGATGAAAATTAAAATCAGGATTTAGTTGCAAGCTTTGGAGGGTCCTATGGAGGTACTCCATAATTATCACAAACAACAGTGGAGATATGGGATCTCCCTGTCTCAATCCTCTCTTTGCTCTAAGGAGGTGGGATGGGGAACCATTGATAGAAAACCTATAGGAAACAGATGTTACACATGCCATGACCCATTTAATGAAAACCTGAGGAAAACCAAGCTCCACCATTATGTGAGTTAATGTCTGTCAGTCAACTGTATCATATGCCTTCTAAATATCTAGTTGGATCATGCATCTAGGATACAAATGTTTCCTTCCATACCCTCTGAACAATTCCTGAGCAAGGATGATATTATCATGAATTGTCCTGCCAGGAACAAAGGTTGACTTTGTATCTTCAACAATGTTGCCAATGACTGCACCTAGTCTTAAGGTTAGGATTTTTGAGATGATTTTATAGATATGTTACAACATGCTATTGGCCTCATTTCCTTTATGGTTTTTGCATCTGGACTCTTGGGGACCAGGGTGATTAAAGTATAGTTAATTGCTGCATGCATGTGGCTGGTCTCAAAGAAGTCATAAATGGCTGCCTTCACATCTTGTTTAACAATCTGCCAAGCTTGTTTGAAAAAATAAGCATTGTATCCATCAAAGCCATGTGCCTTGTTATCTCCTATACTGTTTAGGGCATTCCAAATCTCCTTTTCATCCACACTGGCTATCAACTTATGAGCATTTTCTCTTTGTAATGTCTTTCCAGCTCTAACAATGGGGATATCAATTCCTTTAAGATTTTCTGCTGTAGTGCCTACTAGACCTTTATAGAACTCCAGAATTTCTGCTTCAATATCCTCATAATTGTTAAGAACCCAGAGCTTGTAGCCTGTATATACCTTTCTGCCTGTTCTTCTCTCTCACAGAGGCATGGAAGTAAGAATTGTTTTGATCACCTAATTGAAGCCAGTTCACTTTTGCCTTCTGTTTCAAGATATCTTCTTCTACCTGATTCAAGTGCATGAGTCTCTTTGTGTTGGCTTTAACCTGCTGAATAGCTTGCTCATTGAAGATATCATTTTGTAATTTCCCCTGAGCTTGGTGAAGGTCCTCCCTGGTTTGGAGTATCGGAGCCTGCATACCTGTGTACCTCTTGGACAGTTGCCTTAATTTTGGTTAGAGCCTTTTCAATTTTTCCCAAAGAATATGCATAGGTCTACCCTGCACCTCCTCATTCCAACTCTCCTCAACAATCTTGAAAAGTTCTCGATCTTTAGTCAAACAGTTCAGGAATTTAAAAATAGTTTTCCTCCTTGTATGATGTTCCTGCTTACTAATCTTAACTGGTGTGTGATCTGATATGTTTGGAGCCAGGTTTTCTACCACTGCATCCTGAAAAGTCTGGTACCATTCTGCATTCCCCAAGGCTTTGTCAATTCTAGAGTAGATTATACCATTGGTTTGTTTATTATTCCATGTGAAATGAGGTCCAAGGGTTGGTGCCTCAAACAAACTAGTTGTATGCATCATTTCCACTAGGTCTCTGTATTCTGCCTCAGTAACATCCTTGCCTCCTATCCTATCTTGACTTGTAACCACATTATTGAAATCTCCACTAACAATCCAAGGGCCATTGATAGTTTTACTCATATCTTCAATAACTTTCCAAAGGTTTCTTCTATATTCAAGCTGATTAGAGGCATAAACCACAGTGAGTAAGTACCTATATGTTTGATCCATTACAGCCACCTCTATATGAATGAATTGATCAGTTGAATTAAGAAGTCTAATATCTACCTTATTTGGATTCCATAAAACCCAAATCCTTCCATTTGTGTGATGATCATAGTTATCTACATAATTCCAAGTTTTCCCAAAGTTCCTTCTAATTTTCTCAACATTTTGTTTTTTCACTCTTGTTTCTAGCAAGGCACAAATTAGTACATTAATAGTAGAGAGATAGGAGATAATCTCTCTATGCCTAGCCTCCTTATTGATGCCCCTAACATTCCAAGTTACTAACATGGGTCAAAATTGGTGTCTCCTATAGGACAATCTCCAATCCTAAGAGAAAACAAAAAAAAATATTATCTTTGTTATAAATAAATTGAAATAGTAATGAAAAAGAAAACACATTTCTTAATTAAGAAATTGAAATATTTTTAAAAGAAATAAATTAAAATTTGAAATCAATTGAAATTTTAAACCACAATTTTTATATTTTTACATAAAGAAAACAAAGAAAAATTATTATCTAAATAATTCTAAAAAAAACTAAACTCTTCTCCTTTTCCTGTTTTTCTTAAAATACTTGTTTCAAACAATAAATATATTTTACTATAAAGAAAATAAAATAAAACTATTTTCTAAAAGAAGAAAGAAATCAATGGGCATAGGGGTGTGGAATGTAAATAGAGGGTAGGAAAGCCCAAAAGAGGGCAGGCTGGTGGCGCTTCAGCCCATAGGGAAGGCGGGTCGGGTCCCTGACCCTGATCTAACTCGGTTACATTAAGACCCAAGTGGAAAGGCCCTAGATCCAACTCAGTTACATTAAGACCCTAGATCCATTTTGCATAGTCGTTCCTCCTTCTTCAGCAATAATGATATCAGAAACGTGATTTCCTTTTTCTCGTTGCTCAACCGCAGAGAAAAAATCTGAAACCAAAACAAAACCAAACAAGACTACGAAATCAAGTGCAACTTTCTCTCCTTCGATCGGAACACACCAAAAAGAAACTAATATTTCTCTCCTTTTGCTATTCTATTCGCCCTCTTCACTTTCAATCATTTATGCAAATCGGAACGAAACCGACTGAATGGGTTAAGGAGATGTTCAAGCGAGAAAACAAAAGGAAAGTTACAATAAAAATGAGGAGGAACTCAAACATTCCTCTACTCCATCCTTCAGATTTGCATAAGATCCAAACAGAGAAGACAAGTTACAACAAGATATTCAAAAGGTAAAAAAAACATTATCCTTCGACTCTGATTAGGAACCTCAATATTTCAATAGCAAGCCTTAAAATCTAACATATTCGATTATGAACCAGAAAAAACAAGAATGGGGAGATGTGTAATGTGGATGAACTAGACAGGAAAACATATTACCAAAGATTGACAAATGAAATTAAATGATGCAGGTGATAACACTATTTTAGTGTGTCATAATGATCCATTTTCTGTTAGTAATTTAGCTAGGTTTAATTAGATTTGTTCATATTTAACTTGTTTAAGTATGTATTTTCCTTTAAGTGCACTAGTTGCCCCTTTTATGGTTTATTGTGTGTTTTTGGTCCTAAAGCAAATCAGATTAAGGCAAGCTGAGGCGTGACACCTCAAGACATACTCTGACCAGAATGGAGATAAGAGGAAGAGAGATGATAAGATTTATTAATTGAAAATTCACCAAGAGCTTGGAAGAATGTCTATCACTAGGGCATATGTGGCAGAGAATTGTGTCAAGAAGGAGCTGAAGCATCAAGTTAAGAACAAAGAAGCTAGAGGACAAAGGAGGGTACAGTGGGGACCACGCCTGCAAAAGCGCGACCTGTGTAACACCCTTCTAAACCCCGCGGAAAATATATAAATAAATCAGAGTAAATGTCATGCCTTTCACAAAAAGGGTGTCACACTTATTTTCAAACAATTCACTACACACACCATCTAAGCTCGCAAGACACGTCTATTCCATCCAACACGATCCCGTCTACTATCAACAAGAGATTAAGGGTGATCAGTTCCTCAATTTGTCAATAGACAACTGACAATCATGATGGGGCATAAACCATCTTTACCAAACTATAATAGCGTTCAACGACACACTGAGCCACCACTCCACACTTGAAGCATCTTGGAGAAGCACAAGCTTCTCCCCCACTTGTTTCAATCTCACTCCTGCAGACAAAGGTTAGAAAGACAACGAGTACCGACAGTGTTTTCACACACATGTCGCATACTAGGAGACAAACAACATTAGATAACCTGGTCGGATGGACCAGCCAGGCTCTGATACCACTAATGTAACACCCTTCTAAACCCCGCAGAAAATATATAAATAAATCAGAGTAAATGTCATGCCTTTCACAAAAAGGGTGTCACACTTATTTTCAAATAATCATACAACACCTATCATGCTCATTAACACTTAAATAATTTAATGCTTTTCAAAAACTTTCACATAGCATGTAGCAGCGGAATCACTTTCATTGAGAATCTCATAACATTCGAGTCTCAAATAAACGTCCTTCATTAAATCAACTTAGGCATAAAAAGCCACTTCACCATAAAATTCAAATCAGATTAACAAATAAATAGAGTATACAATTGTATCTCTCAAAACATGAATCAAACGTTCCCCAATGTTACATAATCAGAGCACGACTCGACCCAAAATAAATAAGGAAGCTAAACAAGCTACTCCAAATAGCTATCCTCGTACTAGCAAGCAACTCTAATCTTCAGTACCTGAGAGATGTCATATAAAACATCATTCCAACAGAAGGGTGAGAATTCACATAATTATTGAAATCATAAGATAATAATTAATTTAAGGCATACAAGCATAATCACAATTATTCTCACACTTCAAAGTTTCATCAACAAAGTATCACTCAAGTAACCATACCATTCACAATTATGCCAATTCAACAAGTCACATACATCCACATACTTCCATATAACAAACATATATACTATGTGACTCGATGCAAATATCAATGCAACTCATGCCATGTGGTACCAACACTTGTTATTATTTTTCGGTTTTTACATTTAAACCGGGTCCGTCCCCTAGACCAATAACAAACAAAAGCCCGTCCCCTAAGCTTTCAAACCCCACTCTAGGTTTGGGACAAGTCACTAGCTCCCACGGAACTAGCAAGCATTGCCTCTTGACACAAATGATGCGTATGCAATCAACAACCATATGCAATTAAGACCATTCCCTAATCTTAATATCATGCATATCTCAAATAATTCATCACACTTGAATTATCACACAATTGCACACACAAACACATTTTCATAATCAAGGTACTCATACTTTAAACGTCATTGCCACAATCAACAAATAATACACAATGATCGATTTGATTCAATCACAACTCACAAACACAAATTACCGATTAAATATAGACTAATTAATCAATCACTAATAATTGAATCTAATATTCAATAAAATTCCACAAATCAATAATTATTAATCAATTTTTAAATAAACAATCTATATTTAAGTAATTAATCTATATTTGATGAACAACTAATATTTAATTAAATAATCAATATTTAAATAAATATCAATAATTAATTAAATGATCCATATTTAAATGATTAGTTAATATCTAAGTAGATAATCAATTATTAATGAAAGTTTCTTTAATTAATATAGTATTAATATCTAATCCACATTTAAAACTTAATATAATTTTAATATTTTAATAAAATCCTATTTTACACTTATGTATATTTGCTACAGTGAAAATAATTATAACTAGGAGCCCTTAGTCAGTCATTAATTTCACAACCAAGAGTTTGACATTGACAGTGCAATCTGATGTGAGACTGTAATACAACACTTGACCACCAATACCATAACTGATAATAGAAAATCATCAAAGAGATAATGAATCTACTTTGGTTGGACTTAATGCTTAATAAGACAAAGGTTTTCGTATATTTCAAAAATATTCTGCGAGATGTCCTATGCAAGAACAAAGGATTGTTGATTAGGACTCGACATGTGCAAAAACAAACTATCCAATGAACTCACAACAGATTTACCTTGATAGAGATGCTTATATGTTTCTTCGGAAACTAATAGAAGCGGAAGTACCAAAAACTACTACTAAAGAAAAATTATAAATTCAAATTTAATCATTTTTGCATCACATTAAGCAATTCTTTCCACTTCACAAATTAACAAAAAAAAAAGGCCCATGGCAGTTTTTCTACCTTTCGGATTATAGTTGCATTTCACAAAACTTATTTTTAGTTCATAAAATCAAGTCAACATATCAAACACATTCATCAAAATTCCAACTCAAGTTAACAAAAACTAACAGCCTGCGATTGAATTTCACAGAAACCAATTCCAATACACCACACAATGACTCAAGTAACTTTTATATAAATGAATTTTAAACTAACATCCAATTAACTTTGTAACAAATTCCCACCTCATTTCACTTAATTCTAATTAAGTTTCAGTACTAGACTAATGGCTACAAGAGTTAAACATATATATTTATATCAATTTTAATGGGTTTACTCCAAAAAGTTGAATGGGTCTCTATAGTATATTAGTATAACACTTCCAAACACAATTAAATTAACACATATCAAAGATTATCACTAAAACTTAACAATTTTCATTTTCATAGAAAATTTGGGGATTTCATCCTAAACATGTTTCTACCCATTAAACACTATCAAATAATCCCAATAATTATATAAAAACCCACCCTTACCTTGGATTTCTTGATGAATTTATTCTTGTTCTTAGGGTTCCTCCCCTCTTCTACTCTTCCTCTTCAATTTTTTTCTAATTTTTCACTCTACTAACTCATCTTACTAAAACCCTACTATTCATAACCAAATGGGCCTAACTCACTTAATATCAACACCTACCCTAAAAGCCCAACAATTTCTAGTAATTATAAAATCATATAAAATAATTTAAATAGTTCACTAAATACTAATAATCCAATTAAAATAAATAATTAGATAAATTCAACAATTCAATTTATTTTCAAATAATAAATTAAATCACACCTGTCACTTTAATCAATTAAATCCATTAATTCACATAAATTAAATTAACCAATTAATTTATTTAAACTCAATAAATTATATAAATCAAATAATTCATATGAATTCACTAAATCAAGTATTTCATATTAAATCAAATAGTTCAATAAATTAGATAAATCACATAAATCAATATTTCATAAAATCACTTAATAATTAATATAAATAATTAATTACTAAAAATTAGGGTGTTACAACCCTCCCCCACTTAAAAGATTTTCGTCCTCGAAAATTACCTCAAACGAATAACTCGGAATATGATTCCTGCATCTGGCTCTCAAGCTCCCAAGTTACGTTTCCACCGGCCGGTCCTCCCCAAGCGACCTTCACCATTGCGATCTCTTTACCTCGAAGTTGCTTCAACTCTCGATCCTCAATCTGCATAGGTGATGTCTCCACAGTCAGGTTATCTTTCACCTGCACATCATCTACTTGGACTACATGAGATGGATCCGCAATGTATTTCCTCAACTGAGATACATGGAACACGTCACGGAGATTAGCAAGCAACGGCGGCAAAGCAATCCGATAGGCTACCTCTCCTATCCTCTGGAAGATCTGATAAGGACCAATGAAACGCGGCGTCAACTTACGCGACTTCAATGCCCTACCAACACCAGTTATCGGAGTAACTCGAAGAAACACGTGATCTCCTTCTTGAAACTCAAATGCTTTCCTCCTCTTGTCATGATAACTCTTCTGACGACTCATAGAAATCTCCATCTTCTCCTGAATCATCTTAATCTTATCAGTGGTCTGTTTAACTATCTCGGGTCCAACCACGGCACTATCTCCCGACTTATACCAACACAACGGCGTCCTACACAGCCTACATACAGCGCCTCAAACGGTGCCATACCAATGCTCGAATGAAAGCTGTTATTGTAGGTAAATTCAATCAAAGGCAAGTAGCTATCCCAAGCTCCTCCTTTCTCCAACACACAAGCTCTTAAAAGATCTTCAAGCGACTGAATTGTCCTCTCAGTCTGTCCATCGGTCTGCGGATGATAAGCAGAACTCAACCGCAACTTCGTACCCAAGGCACCTTGCAAACTCTCCCAAAATCTCGAAGTAAACCTCAGATCTCTATCCGACACAATGCTAGATGGAATACCATGCAAACTGACACTCCTCTCAATGTATAGCTTTGCCAATCTCTCCGACGGGTAATTCATTCGCATAGGAATAAAGTGAGCAGATTTTGTCAATCTGTCTACAATAACCCAAATAGATTCAAAGTTACTCGCTGTTCTAGGTAAACCAGACACACAATCCATAGATATGCTATCCCATTTCTACTCAGGAATAGATAATGGTTGCATCAAACCCGACGGTTTCTGATGCTCAATCTTCGACTTTTGGCAAGTGAAACAAGAATACACAAACTCGGTAACATTTTTCTTCATACGAGGCCACCAAAACACTTTCCTCAATCTTGGTACATCTTAGTAGCACCGGGATGAATACTTAATCCACTACGATGCCCTTCCTCAAGAATACTCTTCTTCAGTTCAACAACATCCGGAACACAAACTCTATCACGACACTTCATGATACCGTTCTCATCAATCCAAAAATCACCACCTTGACCTTGATTGACCAAAGTCAACCGATCAACTAGACCCAAATCAGATTTCTGACCTTCGCGAATCTCATCAAGAATGCCACTAGTAAGTTTCAACATACCAAGCCTAACTCCATAAGAAGTCTTCTCATACACCAAACTCAAATCACGAAATTGCTCAATCATTTCCAAATCCTTTACCATCATCATCGAAATATGCAAAGATTTCCTACTCAATGCATCAACTACCACGTTTGCCTTACCCGGATGGTAATTCAAACCAAAATCATAATCTTTCAAAAGTTCCAACCATCTCCTTTGTCTCGCATTCAATTCCTTCTGATCAAAGAGATACTTCAAACTCTTATGATCATTAAATACCTCAAATCTCGAACCAAACAAATAATGCGTCCAAAGCTTTAACACAAACACAACAGCGGCCAACTCTAAGTCATGCGTCGGATAATTCCTCTCATGCACTTTAAGTTGCCTCGAAGCATAAGCTACAACTTGCCGATTTTGCATTAACACACTTCCCAAACCCGTCAAAGAAGCATCACAATACACAACAAATGGTTATGATGGATGTGGAAAGACCAAAACAGGAGCTGTCGTCAATATTCTCTTAAGCTCTTGAAAACTTTCCTCACACTTTGCATCCTAAACAAAAGCTTGACCCTTTCGAGTCAATAGCGTCAATGGCAAAGATAACTTATAAAATCCTTCAATAAATTTTCGATAATAACCTGCCAAACCAAGAAAACTTCTAATCTCAAAAACTGATTTCGAAGCCTCCCATTGCGATACCACTTCAACCTTCGATGGAACAACTGCAATACCTCTACTCGAAATCACATGGCCAAGGAAACTCACTTCCTTCAACCAAAACTCGCACTTAGAAAGTTTAGCATACAACTGCTTCTCTTTCAACACAGATAACACAATCCTCAGATGCTCAACATGATTCTCTTCACTCTTCGAATAGATCAAAATATCATCAATAAACACAACCACAAACTTGTCCAAATAAGGATGGAAAATCCTGTTCATGTACTCCATAAATACACCTGGTGCATTAGTCACACCGAATGGCATCACATAATACTCATAATGTCCATACCTTGTTCTAAAAGCAGTCTTCTGAATATCTTCAGCCTTCACGCGAATCTGATGATACCCAGATCTCAAATATATCTTACTGAACACACTTGCACCAACCAAATGATCCATCAAATAATCAATCCTCGAAAGTGGATACTTGTTCTTGATAGTCACCTTGTTCAATTGTCTATAGTCCAGACAAAGCCTCATAGAACCTTCTTTCTTCTTAACCAACAACACTAGTGCACCCCACGGTGACACACTTGGACGAATAAACCTCTTCTCAAGCAAATCCTTAAGTTGACTCTTCAACTCTTTCCGATGCAGACATCCGATATGGAGCCATCGATACCGGACTAGTTCCAGGAACTAAGTCGATCGAAAACTCCACTTCACGTTCCGGCGGTAAATCACTTATCTCATCAGGAAAAACTTTCAGAAAGTCACGAACAATTGGTAAAGTATCAATTGCTCCACTTTCACCAACGCTCAAAGTTGCCATCAACATAAACACCTTGGCACCGTCTTGCACCGACTCATTCACTTGCTTAGCAGACATAAACAAGTCTCCTTTATTCTCAGGTTCAAGAAAAATAACCGTCTTATCACAACCATCTGCGGGCACTTGGCTTAACTCCAAACAATTCACTGCACACACCATCTAAGCTCGCAAGACACATTTATTCCATCCAACACGATCCCGTCTACTATCAACAAGAGATTAAGGGTGATCAGTTCCTCAATTTGTCAATAGACAACCAACAATCATGATGGGGCGTAAACCATCTTTACCAAACTTATGTATATTTGCTACAGTGAAAATAATTATAACTAGGAGCCCTTAGTCAGTCATTAATCTCACAACCAAGAGTTTGACATTGACAGTGCAATCTGATGTGAGACTGTAATACAACACTTGACCACCAATACCATAACTGATAATAGAAAATCATCAAAGAGATAATGAATCTACTTTGGTTGGACTTAATGCTTAATAAGACAAAGGTTTTCGTATATTTCAAAAATATTCTGCGAGATGTCCTATGCAAGAACAAAGGACTGTTGATTAGGACTCGATATGTGCAAAAACAAACTATCCAATGAACTCACAACAGATTTACCTTGATAGAGATGCTTATATGTTTCTTCGAAAACTAATAGAAGCGGAAGTACCAAAAACTACTACTAAAGAAAAATTATAATATCAAATTTAATCATTTTTGCATCACATTAAGCAATTCTTTCCACTTCACAAATTAACAAAAAAAAAAGGCTCATGGCAGTTTTTCTACCTTTAGGATTATAGTTGCATTTCACAAAACTTATTTCTAGTTCACAAAATCAAGTCAACATATCAAACACATTCATCAAAATTCCAGCTCAAGTTAACAAAAACTAATAGCCTGCGATTGAATTTCACAGAAACCAATTCCAATACACCACACAATGACTCAAGTAACTTTTATATAAATGAATTTTAAACTAACATCCAATTAAATTTGTAACAAATTCCCACCTCATTTCACTTAATTCTACTTAAGTTTCAGTACTAGACTAATGGCTACAGGAGTTAAACATATTTATTTATATCAATTTTAATGGGTTTACTCCAAAAAATTGAATGGGTCTCTATAGTATATTAGTATAACACTTCCAAACACAATTAAATTAACACATATCAAAAATTATCACTAAAACTTAACAATTTCAATTTCATAGAAAATTTGGGGATTTCAACCTAAACATGTTTCTACCCATTAAACACTATCAAATAATCCCAATAATTATACAAAAACCCACCCTTGCCTTGGATTTCTTGATAAATTTATTCTTGCTCTTAGGGTCCTCCCCTCTTCTACTCTTCCTCTTCTTCTACTCTTCCTCTTCAATTTTTTTCTGATTTTTCACTCTACTAACTCATCTTACTAAAACCCTACTATTCATAACCAAATGGGCCTAACTCACTTAATATCAACACCTCCCCTAAAAGCCCAACAATTTCTAGTAATTATAAAATCATATAAAATAATTTAAATAGTTCACTAAATACTAATAATCCAATTAAAATAAATAATTAGATAAATTCAACAATTCAATTTATTTTCAAATAATAAATTAAATCACATCTGTCACTTTAATCAATTAAATCAATTAATTCACATAAATTAAATTAACCAATTAATTTATTTAAACTCAATAAATTATATAAATCAAATAATTCATATGAATTCACTAAATCAAGTATTTCATATTAAATCAAATAATTCAATAAATTAGATAAATCACATAAATCAATATTTCATAAAATCACTTAATAATTAATATAAATAATTAATTACTAAAAATCAGGGTGTTACAACCTGCACCCAGCCGCCCGTCGTCTGCTCTGCGCCACTTCCTGCTGCAGCAGCCTGCCAAAGATGCCTTGTCACCAAATGTTGTATGTACCTGGTAGCTTGTTCACGAAGGAAGAAGGGACAGCTGGAGCTATTTGTGATTTGATTTGGGCTGATCCTTATTTTCATCAAAGGCCCATGATCCAAGACCCATCAAATTTTGTTCTCATTCTCAAAGTCTATAAAAGCAAGTCATGTTCAGCATTGAAGGGAGATACCACAAGCTAGAAAGCACACGCTCATATTTTCTGTTTTTAGTTTAGTTGCTTTGAGGATTAAGACGATTAGAGAGATTTCTTCTTCTCATCTAATCCTGTACTCACTGCTTGGAACTGTCGTGACTGCGGAGGCCTGATGTTGTTTACCCAATGCAAAGGATCTTCAAGTTATTACTAGGTTATCATTTCTTTTCTATATTTTGGTTAAGAATATGTCATCATGTATTTCTATTCCAGTAGTTTGTACTTAGCTCATTATGAGCTAAACTTGTATTTGATGAGCAAAGTGAAGTTAATATAAAGTTATTTTTACATTAAAATGATGTGTTGTTAGTGTCTTATTTTTTTATGTGTTTTTATTGCTATACACTTGCTTCTTAGAATGATCAACATAGAAAAAGGTACAAGTATGTGGTTGAGAGAGATCCAACAACATACTGATTTCATAACAAAAGTGGTTAACAAAGTAGGATAGAGATATTCACTTAATTTAACTTTCTTAGAGATAAGAAGTTGAGACCATAAAGATTTTGTAGAACTAAAACCAGACACCTTTTAAGGTTATAAGTGAGACTTAGAGATTTGTTCCCTTGCCCTAGTTATGTATGCTTTGATGTTGTAGAAATACACCACTAGATCATGTTCTGACCTTTTGAGGCACGACACTTCACATCATGGAAATTGTTTAGCAACAAAGTATTAATGGATCTTAGCTCATCAATCATACTCTCTGATATCTTATCCTTCTTTATTTCAAGTTCATAGTTTGTAGTGTGACTTTCTTGCTGTTACCATTATTATTATTTGTTACCTTGTTCATACTAGTTTTAAACAAGATTTGAATACTTTAAAGTTCAAAGCTATATCATAAACACTCCCTGTGGGTACGATCTCTTATTTTATCACTTGCTGAAATCAAACATACATGTATACTTGCATGTGATACCTTTGCTTTAAATCAATTAATTAGAGTAAACACTTAGAAAACAGACAACAGCGGGCCTCGGGTATTGTTATGATTTTGGCTTCCTTTCTCACACTCCTACTTTATATTCCTCTTCCTTTATCTTTCTCTATGTCATGTTGGTGGAGGCTGTTACTTGGAATTTCTTGATGTATTTTCCTTGACCTCTTTCAATGAATGTTGTAACAGCTACTAGGATTTAATCAGGGCTTAAAAGTGAGGCTATCTTTTTTCATCTCTGATATGTGTGAGTATATAACTAAGTTTTTCCTCTTGGAAAAATGATTATATTTTCTTTCAATGTCTCTCTGTTATGTATTTTGAATTCTGATGTATGTGATGGCTTCCAAAAAAATGTGTTGCCCTCCCTCTTCCTTGGTTCTATTTTATACCTAGAAAGATTTAGGGTTTCCAAACTAATGTCCAGGTCGTTGAATGCTATAAACTAAATGGGATTGGTTTACTTTCTTGAAGTACAAAGTTTGTCTTTGATCAAATTGGTGTAAACTTCTGTTATGTCTCAAATTGTAAAACTTTGTTTTTCAGTTTTTTCATTTGACTCTATGACTTGTGTTTGTTTCTTTGAAATTGTGTTAACTTGCTGCTCTTTTTTCACTGCTTGTATAGGAAAAAATTTCGCTCAACAAGAGCAGAGGTAGTATAGGACAAGAAGATGGTTAAGGCGCGGAGATGGTATAGGACAAGCTTGAGGGGTCTTTTTCTCTCTTTTTTTTGGAATTATTCTCTTCTCTTTTTTTTTGTAAATTTGTTATTGTAAAAAACATGTACCTTATTATAGTGTAAAAACTTAATATTATACTACCTTTGTTCCTTTATATAAGAGACAACTCCTTTTTTAGGTTCATTGATTAACCAATGTATTTGGTATGTTTATAGACTAGATACGTTGATTATTCAATGAATCTAAAAAGTGAATTGTCTCTTATACAAAGGAACAGAGGTAGTATTTTTTATTCTTTATTTTGTTTTGTGATGTAAAAGAAAGTAAAAAAGAATGTAATTATTTTTATGAATTTTAATATAGAACAATGATATCTATTTATAAAAGGTGACCAAATAATTGACTTACTTAATCAAAAGAATAAAATATCATGACTATAATTATTTTTCAATTCTTGGCTCAATTTGAATTTGTAAATCAAATATTATTATTATTACTTCTAATCAAAACAATAAGAACAAAAAAAAGAACTTAAACTTGTAAATCAATTAAAATTCTTTGCTAGAATTTAG
Source organism: Lathyrus tuberosus (assembly GCA_022829125.1). NCBI lineage: Eukaryota > Viridiplantae > Streptophyta > Magnoliopsida > Fabales > Fabaceae > Lathyrus > Lathyrus tuberosus. Next base: position 3,193,753 of record JALAZF010000423.1, read on the forward strand.
TAAATAAGGACCAAAACAAAAAAAAATCAAATAACACTTTAACTTATTTTGAAATGCAATGTAAAGACATAGCCCTAATTAATAAAAGTTAAACCTTAAAAATCACAAAACAAAATCTCTAATTACTCATGCTATCAAGCATCCAATGTAATGTATGAAGGTTCATAATAAACCTTAAACAATCAATCTAACAAAGGTTAAACGAAATCCATCCCCAATACTGATTATGAACCTGTAATGAATAGGGGAATGCAGGTATTGATCATAACAAGTAAATCAAACAAAGTGACTATTAATCCTGACTTGTGTATGAAAAATAAAATTTTTATGACCAAATGAAATGGTCCTAAAGAATCAGTTCATATAATGAGATGCAGATAAATGAAACATATGTGAATTGTTACATGTGAGTAAACGCCAATGGGAGAATGCAGATGAATTAGGTGGGGCAAAATTTAGGGTATGACATATATGTATTTTCATCATCTAATTCCTCTATTCCATGTTGTTCCTTATTTTTATCAAGATATTTGGTAAGAGGCAGGGAGGAGTATCACTTGACTCCAAAATATATTACCTTAGAAGCAAAATGATGTTGTTGAATGGTAATCCACTAAAATTAACAAATGATGGAGAAATTCCTATATTGAATCCAGTTCTCAATACTGTACATTCTCCAATATATCTAATTCCTTTATTTATGATATTAATGTATACCCCAACTTTGGCGCTCCAATTTTTTTTTAGAAACAAAAAACTTTAATAAAAAGAAAAGGTTATTGAATCTTTTTGATGAGTGAATATTAGGAATTTGGGATTGTAAGCTTTTATTGAGAAATATAGGTATACAAGGAACTCACTCACATGAAACTGAGAATTTTTTGTCACTCCAAGAACAACATTGTACTAGCTAAAAGTATAAATGGGTGACCACCCCTAGTGATTAAGGGTTGTAAGAGGATTTAAGGTTTGTGAGGTTGAGTGCTCTCTCATGTGGGATGAGAAACTCTATATGTGTGTAGTTCTATATTGGAGCTAGGTCTCCCTTCCCTATTACGATGTTGAGGTATTTATAGCCACCCTTGGCCTAAATTCAAGGTTTCCCTTGAAATACCAATCACTCTAGGAATGGATAATTAATTACTTGGAATTTAGGGAGAATAGTTAATTCCCATGACTCCTCAGTGTCGTTGTTGACCAAATATATGTTATTTGCATGATCACATGTTATAGACAGAGACACGAAGGATTTGGGAGACCTATCCAAAAAATTGACGCCTTATCTAAAAGAGGGATGTTCAAACCATCATATGGGATATATGAAAGGAACGACAGGCAAAGCATAAGCCCTTGCCACACCCCACAACCACTTTCAATTACACCATTACAAGTCCCTCAAGAACGAGAGCTCACAAAGACCAGAGTAATTTAGTTCCTTACTCACTTTCGTGTTGGAAATTAATCACGGGTACAATTACACATTTAACAACTATCTCATATTGATTAGAGATAATATCCAAAGAGTTACAAGTTACGCCTAATTGACATTCGTAAATTACATGTGTGTTCTTTACAAAGTTCATTTTTTATAGAGTTCTAACACCACAGTTTGCAGAATTTAATCAGCACTAACAAACAAATAGGTTCTGATTCTAACAAAACCTAAACCTATGTAATAAATTTCTACCAATTGGAATTAATGATAAACTACACAAAGAAACGATTACCTCAACATTAAACATGCAATAGCCTATGAAAATTAAAACACGAGAGAGAGAGAGAGAGAGAGAGAGAGAGAGAGTACACCAGGATGTATAGTGTTTCGGCTCTATCATCCTCGCAGGAGCTCACTCTACTCTCCAGTAGTTTCTAATTGAAAGTTGTTCCTTCACTATGTTTTAACAAAAATTACACGAGTTCATACAATAAGTAATTCACAATAATATTGAGAAAATAAATATCCTATCTGGATCTTGACTTGTATATAACCTTTATGATGAACTCTATGCGAAATCCTTACTCGATTCTCGTTTCTTAAATCTTCTAGATTCACCAATCTTCTCCAAGTCTTCATGTGTGGCAACCACCCCTGATCCCACCAATTTATTGAGCAATAAATTGTCCCAAGATTGAGAAGAACTCTGACCTTGTCTGTAGGATTCCACACATCTCTACCAAGGTCATCCTAGAGAGAAGAACCTCCTTCTTTTCACTGGATTTTATCACCGTTAGTCACAACAATCCCAATCTTGCAAGCCTCCTGAAAATATTTACAAATTCTTCAAGAAATGTTAGTTTTAAGACATGTCTCCCTCGACAAATAAAAATCTTCACAATCAAGATCTCAATCCAAACTAGAGGTTGAAGATGAAAGAAATTTCGATTGCAAGAGATTTTGAATTTTCAAAATATGGAAGTTGTCATTGTTAAGAAATGAGATGACAAAATAATTTATGTGTTGGAGATTAAGCACAAAAATAGGTGAAAATGGTTGTTAGATTCGAGTCAATAATATTTGTTGATTTGAGTCAAGTGAGCAAGTAGAATGGAACAATATCAACACAAAAGAAGTGAACCATTTCCTTTGATTTGAGTCAATTTATATCTATGATTCGAGTCATACAAGTTCAGGATTCGAGTCATGTAGAAACCCATATTCGAATCAATTTGGACAAAGGATAACAAGAAAATGTGAAAAAATGTGTGATTTGAGTCATGTGTAAAGTGTTATTCGAATAAAACTTAGCAGTGGCCAACAGGATTTGTGTGATTCGAATCATGTGCAACTTGTGACTCGAGTCACAATGTTGCATGATTTGAATCAAGTCAAAATTATGATTCGAGTCACGGATGCAAAAATCTTCTTATTTTCCTCTCTTCGATTTGATTTGAGTCATAGCTTATGAGTGATTCGAGTCACACACAAGAAATCTCAATTTTTCAATTTTTTCAAAATAGTTTGAGATTCCACTTGCCACATAACTTGAACTAACATCAAATACGGCTCTTGTTCCATTAACTCAACTAAATAACTTAAAACACAATGATCATACTCAAATGCAAACTCTTGAATTACGCATGCTAAAATGATTAGATTCAAAATTTAATTCAAAGATTTGAAATAGAAAATGAGACTCAATAAACAATAATAACAAAACAAAAGCTTAAGAAACAAGAAACAAAACCGTATTTGAGTTCTCCCCTTAATGTATTAGCGATATGCAACTGCACTTCAAGCTTTCCATAACTTCAGTTCATGAGGCTTTGGTGAGTCCATTAGGCGATACTTAGTTGAGTCTTACTAAAAAGGCTTAGTTGAGTCCCTCAAGAAAGACTTAGTTCAGTCTTACTGAAAAGGCCAAGTCGAGTCCCTTAAATTAACTGAATTCCATGTTTTAGAAACGAGTCGTCCATCCAACTCTTCGAGCTTGTCAGCTCCATAAGGAAACTTCTTATTTATATGATACATTTCCTCCTAGTTAAATTGTAGCTTTCTCTATTGGATAGGCAAGACGACTTGTTATAGAACTAAATCTCCTTCTTGCATCTCTCCTCGAACCACCTTGGAGTTATGTCTCCTGGATGCTCTTTGTTTGGTAGCAAACTCTCAAATGTCACTACAACAAATAACGTTTTTCAGACGAAGCTTTCACCTCGAACAATAGAAAACTGAGGTATAAAACCAATGCGTGCTATTTTTTATTATTTAATTTTTTTTAAAATAACATAAATTCCCTCGGTTTTAAAATAACCGAGGTGAAAAAACAACTCAGTACAAGCTTCGATTCCCAGCTATCGCAGTCTATGATTTTATTTGTTTATAAGTGTAAACAAAATGTTCTAACCCTTCATTTTTAATTTAACCGAGGTATAAAATAATAAGATTTGACTATAAAAGCACTCGTTAAATAGATTTTACCATAATCCTTACTTATATGAAGCCGTCTCAGGCTTGCAAGCATCATTCTTTGGGATGGATTGTAAGACAGAAAAAATATTCAATGTTCTTCTATCTTGAACAAAGCATTTTTTTGTCGTTGCAGTCTATCTCACATAATGGTGTTGATGTTGTAGTTGTTGTAGTTTTTGGAATAACCCTCAGTTAAAGAAGGGTACTCAGTTGATAGATTGCAAGTGCAGAAAAGCATTCTTGCTTCAAGTTACCCAAAGAAATGACCTTAACCAACAATGAAGTGAGATCAACCTTTGAAAAGAGCTCAGTTGATAGATTGCAAGTTCAGAAAATCATTCTTTCTTCAAGTTAAAAAAAAAAGAATGAAGTTTAACCAACAAAGAAGGGAACTAGCTCAACCTTTGAAGAGTACTCAGTTGATAGATTGTAAGTGCAGAAATTCATTCTTGTTTCAAAAATATTTATTTTAATGGGTATCCAACAAAATTTGGATATCACCTAAGATATGTTGTAAATAGTGTTTTTTAATGTTTTGTGTAATCAAAGTATTTTAAAAAAATAAAAGAAATAGTCACCTAAGTTTTCTTTAAACCCGAGGTGATAGTTAAAACAAAACCTCGGTTTTATAGTCACCCCGTCCATTTCTATCATGAGTTGCTACTACAGATCTATGCGATGGATTGCAAGTGCAGAAAATAAAAATTCTCATTGGAAAAATTATTTTAAAATGTATTTGTAATATTCTGTATAAACAACGTAATTTAAAAAAATATAGCTTATTCACCTCGGTTTTCTTCTTGGCCGAGGGGATAGTTAAGCATTTTTTTACCATTTGTCCTTAAGCAAATGTTTGTCGTCCATTTAATGTTTATCAACACTCAAGAATCTGCAATTAGTGATCCGTGTGAAACCTAAGGGACATCGGTTATAAAATCATGCTGAATATTGAAAATCTAACCTAAATGAAACATGAAGTGCTTGCAACATAAAGACGTTTGGAAAAGTTCTCTAAGATGGACTGCAAGAGCAGAAAATTACTCGGGTTTAAGGTTTATTTTCTTAAATATTTATTTGAGCACAAAATCATATATTTGAATATTCATTTTATTTATCTAACCCTTATTTTTTTTGCTTCAAAATCAAATGCATGTAATATCTGAAGAGACAAACCTTGCACCCAACATTTGATCTTCCCCGAGATTCAATAATTTGAAGATCTAAAGTATCTTCAGGGAACTTGATTTTTACTTTGTTCTCTAAGGAATTTTACTTTTATTTCAAACAATGTAATATTTTGGGTAAACAATGTAATATTCTGGGTAAACAATGTAACAATTAAAAAAAAAGAAATTATTTAACCCCTCGGTTTCTAAGATAAACCGAGATGAAATATACACTAGTTTTGAAAATAATAAAAGTATTGTTGCTGGGGTTCGAACCCATGTGAATTTAACTTTATCTCTCAGTTTTAATAACACCGAGGTGATAAGTTGCAAGTTATCATGTCTCCCTCCATTACCTCGCTTCTATAGTCGAGGTAAAATGCATTTCGCGTCCGAGGTAACAAGCGTTTTTTGTAGTAGTGTGTAGTCCAGGTCTCTCGACTCATCAATTTGGCAAGCTACATATATCAACCCGACCTCATTTTCCCCTTCATTGAACTGGTAACGTCACCATAATAGTGTGTCAATTTCAACAAGCAGCATGGCATCCGCCCTATACACTAGTGTGAAGGGAGTTTCCCAGGTGGCAGAGTGAGGGGTGGTGTGATATGGCCACTATACTTCGTGCAGCTTCTCGGCCCACAATCCATTGGCGTCATAGAGCTTCTTCTTGAGCCCCTTCAATATTACTTTATTTGCCGACTCTGCTTACCCATTTTCTTGCGGGGTGAACGATCGAAATGAATTCAGTTTATACTACCAAGTCATTGCAAAAATTTACCATGGTAGTACTGAAGGGAAATAACGATTCAAAAGGCAGCGAAAAACAAAAATTGTCCCTTTAGTTAATCCTTACGAATGATGCATGATTAGTGATAGAACAATTACCTGTTGTGGTGATTAACAATTTAATGTGGATCAGGATGAATGATTACAAGTGATGAATGATGATCAACGCCTCTACTCAGTCCACATGAATAAATTGCCTTCAATCTCAGTGTTAGCTGCTACCGATGAAGACTTTGAGTGAGAGAGAAAGAGAGAAATTACGGTCAGGGTTTCAAAAACCAAATTTCATTAACTATCTAAGCTTCTACACAAGGACTCTATTTATAGAATCACTTGTGTGGAAAATAAGCTGAAAAAACCCAACATAAGTGCACCACATAATAATAGTGATATTATTATTATTATTATAATATTATAATAACTATTATTATAATAAATACATTTTATTATTATATTATAGGAACTATTATTATAATGACTATTATTATAATAATATTAATAATAATAATAATAACAACAACAACAACAACAATAATAATAATAATAATAATAATAATAATAATAATAATAATAATAATAATAATAATAATAATAATAACTATTATTATTATATTACACAGTTTTTCCATATTCCACTTAAGTACACCGTACATTACAGTGTTCCATAATTCTCTCAAGTACATTGTACCTTACAGTGTTCCTTATTTATTCTATCTCTCATCAATTTGTCCTTATGTGTGTGACCCTGTAGGTTCTCGTGACGTTGGCAATTATATTAAATCAGACATTTAATGTAATAAGCAGTGAGCGATATCTAGCAACACATCACTGCTATCCAAGTCACGAAAATGTCATGTTATCTGACAAAACTCCTTTTTTGTGATAATGTTCTTGTGTACAATTTCCCTTTTGCCCTCATGTCTAAATTGAACATAAGGCATAGATTGTGTCACCCTTGTTCAGTTCAATATTGGGCCCTTAGATATTCCATCTAGGTCACTCATGTCCCTCAACATGCTTTGTGGAGTACCCATCAACTGTCTTTATGGCCATCCAGTTACGGACAATGTTTGATCAACAATAAAGCACTCGACTCCACATCTAGGGTCAATAGTGGTTTCAGGTCGAAGGGTGGTATACATCACTATCACTATGAGAATAACTTATGACACTTCCGCATAACTTTCTATGTAGTATTCTCATAGTGAGTCAATTCAGTATAAATATTACTCCTAATATTCATACTCATATGAAGACTTGATAACTCTTTATCCATGACCCAGGAGATGTGATCATCAGTCTATCCACATAATAGTCTTAATGCTTTGATGTCATCCCACTTCACAATAAAGCTCGACTACGAATACTTTAAGAGTAATGTCCTTATGTTTAATGGGATCTCATGAGTAAGTCACGCTTATCATTTCATTAAACAGACTATCTATTCTAAGGACTTTATCATTTTGGAAAAACAAACTTAATAAAGAAATGTCTTCTTAATTATTAATAAATAATTTGATACAAGTACCAAACTTATTGGCCTCTAGGGCTTACGCCAACAATCTCCCACTAGCACTAGAGCCAATCAGGCATACCCCTAATATCCATAGATCTAGTATGGCCATCATGCTTCTACTACACAAGAGGCTTTGTCAGTGGGTCAGCTACATTGTCAAGTGTTGGTACTCTGCATATCTTCACACCTCCTTTATATATTATCTCTCGAATGAGGTGATATCGCCTAAGCGTGTGTTTGGATCGTTGGTGAGATCTAGGCTTCCTAGCTTGTGCAATAGCACCATTGCTATCACAATAGAGATCAATGGGATCCATAATGTTGGGGACTATGCCAAGTTCACTAATGAACTTCTTGATCCAAACAGCTTCCTTTGCTGTATTTGAGGCAGCGATGTACTCAACCTCATTTGTAGAATCAACAACTGTAGCTTTGAAATTTTCCAGCTCACAGTGCCACCATTTAAGCCAACAACATTACCAGATTGCGATCTAAAGTCATCCTTATTTGTCTGGAAGTTAACATTGGTGTATCCAATTATAGCGAGCTCTTCATGACCTCCATATATCAAGAATGAGTCTTTAGTCCTTCTCAAGTACTTAAGGATATTCTTGACAGCAACCCAATAAGCATCATCGAGATCAGATTGGTACCTACTCGTTGCACTTAAAGCGTATGAGACATCTGGTCGAGTAAATAACATGGCATACATGATAGATCTTATTGAAGGTGTATATGGAATCTTATTCATGTGATCCTTTTCTTCCTTAATTGAAGGGGATTATGCTTTTGATACACACAAGTCATGTTTCATAGGTATGAATCCTTTCTTGGAATCATGCATATTAAAGCATCTCAGCACTTTGTCTATATATGTACTCTGACTTAGGCCAAGCAGTTTTTGTGATTTATCTCTATAGATCCTAATTCCTAGTATATAGGCTGCTTCACCCAGGTCCTTCATAGAAAAGTATTTTCCTAGCCATGTTTTCACTTGCTGCAAGGTAGGGACATCGTTTCCAATGAGTAATATGTCATCTACATATAATATCAGGAAGACGATCATGCTCCCACTAACCTTCTTGTAGACACAAGGTTCATCTTCGTTTTTGATGAATCTCTATTGTTTTACCATTTCATCAAAATGAAGATTCCAGTTTCTGGAAGCTTACTTCAATCCATAGAATGATTGTTGTAACTTGCATATCTTTTGGGCTTCTTCTGGTATGTCAAATCCCTCAGGTTGTGTCATTTACACATTCTCAAGAAGATTCCCATTAAGGAAAGCAGTCTTGACATCCATCTGCCATATTTCATAATCATGATATGCAAATGATAGCAAGTAAAATTCGAACAGATTTAAGAATTGCAACTGGTGAAAAGGTTTCATCATAGTCTACACCATGAATCTGCTTATAGCCTTTAGCAACCAATTGTCGCAACGCGAAAAACAACCGGCAGAAAAACAGAGTCGCAACCGAACGTTATTTATCCCGACGAGGGAAAGGAAACGATCGAAGAAACCTCAAAAAGGAGAAGAAATGGTCTCGCAACCAAATCCTGGGTTCGAGAGTCGATTACATGAGAGAAAGGTATTAGCACCCCCTCGCGTCCGTTGTGCTCAACGGGATCCACTCTTGTTGTTCTAATCAAAGGGTGTGTTTATCTAAAGCCTACTTACTAAAAGAAAATGAAAAGGGAAAAAGGGAAAAACAAAAAGGAGACTCAATAGGACTTTGCCGTCCTAGGCCTGCGTATTCCCTCGTGCAATGGGAAAGTCAGAGTCAACGTAGTTTGGAGGACTATGGGTGAAAAGGGGGGAAGGGTGCTCGCCAAGACTTCATCGTCTTGTGCCTATGTATCTTCATTCGGACGAGAATGAAGAATTCAGAGCATTCGTAGTTTGGCCTACCACGGGTGGCTAAGTGTCTTTTATGAGCGATGCTAAGTTCGCGTTCCAGCAGTTAGGGACGAGGTCTGTTTGTCGTAGAACGAAAATAGCATGCCCTTTCTGAAAAGGTTTGAAGGAAAATCCCGAAGGACAAAATGATTTGCATTTGTTCAAGGATTTTAAAGAAATGGATTGACTTTGTTTGAGATGTGTATTGCACTAAAGTCTATAACATAGGAGCTAATGCTTTGCAAGATCGCCCCCAAACTGGATGTATGCAAAGCACTCTAGAAGAAGTAAGGAGAGACTCTCACTCATCTTTTCCATATACGCAAGGCTCGTGAAGTACGGTACACATCGTATTTATTAAGTATTTTATTTGTGTTAAGAGAGAGAAGAGAGAGACTCAAAGGGCAAAAGAAAAATCTAAGGGATCTCACACCTAGACGTTGTCATGCCAAATGGTCCTATAGTTAAGGATGAGAAAGGAAGGTCTACCTAAAGTTATCATGCAAAGGATTAATCCTAATGTCTAATTCAACATTAAGTGATCAAGATGGGATCTAATCACTTAATGGAATATCCTAAGGGACTCTCCAAATCATACAAGCATATCATGCATCAATATCAAAGTCATTATTCATCATAGGGAATCATAACTTTTCATTCAAGGTACTTGAGAAATCGTCAAATAATCAATCACCTTAATATCACAATCCTAATTGTAACTCTACGAAAAACTCCCAAATTAAAATTTAAATAAAAGACTTCATATTTTAATTAGAAGTTAATCACAAGTCTATAAGATAAACTTTAAATCATCATTCTAATCACAATTAAAAAAAACGGATTTAACTAGTAAGAGCAAAATATTAAAAAAAAAATTTTAATACCAATCAAATTTCTAGTTTAGAAAAATAAATGGTAATTTTACCAAAATCAAAATTCTAAAATATTAAGATAAAAAGATTAGAAAAAAATAATCTAGTGAGAAAAGCTTTAAGAGAAGAGTGAAACATGGGCTGCTTAAGAAAAATGAAGGGTTTTTTGTTCAATACATCATGAAGAACCAGTCGGTAACCGAAAAAAAAATGAGGGAAGCTTACCTGGTCAGAGTTAGTCCGACGGATTTCCCATCTCCGGTAGCGAGTAGTTCAGGTATGCTTGCAATTGCTTCTTTTTTCTTCTCTTCTACTCTGTTCTCACCTTCCTTCAATTCGTGTATATTGTCCCCTTTTTTTGATATTGTGTGTGTTGTTCTCTTTTTATAGACATCTTGAAACTTGGCATTGAAATGCTACTTGAATGCTGATAATTGTGTTGCAATCTTTTGTTTTGGAAAGAATCCAAATCTGTTTGGGACATGTTTGGAACTTATTTGGAAAGAATTCAAAATCTGTCTAGGACATGTTTGGAACTTATTTAGAAAGAATTCAAATCTGTATGGGACATGTTTGGAACTTATTTGGAAAGAATTAAAACTTGTCTTGACATGTTTGGAACTTGTTTTTGACTCTTTCCTTTTTTACTTCGACATGTTGGTTGATGTTTTATTAAAAATGGATATTGATGTGAGTTTGGATAAATGGTTAGAAAAATGGATTTTGGAATTGGTTTATGGATATGGTTAGGAAATGGATTATGAAATGGATTTGAATACAGGAAAATGGTTTTAGTAGGAACATGGTTATGGAAAAAAGGATAAGGATTTTGAAATGTGGAAAATGGATAATGAAGAATGTAAAATTTGTAATGGATATCTGGATATTGGTTTTGGTTTGGATATGAAAGGTGGATAATGGTTGATGAACTTGAATGAACCCTCTGCCAATATTTTCCACTGATGCATACCTTGACTGAATTTAATCCAAAAACCAAACTGGAACCTTTTCCACAAATCTCCGATAAATATGAATGAAGCTACTCTTGGACCATCAAATAACTTGCACTGAAAAAACTGTCGTTTGAATCAATCTTGAACCTTTCTATAATTTCTCTGAATTTTCTGATTAACATGAAATAAGTCCTGACACTTTGAAATTGTCTGAATCGATCTTCGGGAAAATAAATCCACAGATGAACACAATTTAGACTGATGGACCATGATGAACCTGATTTTAACCCAAGCTTCTCATAAATCACTGCTTGATAATAGTTGAAGCGAACTCTTGATGGTTTGACCAAGATTAGGTCAAACTTCCATCTAATCTTGATCATGAGTGAATAACCACACTTGACTTGAAACCAAAATTCCTGCCCTTGAGTGCACACTGATCCTCTTGAAAAATCATGAAGAAGATGACCTTGATATCTGATGATCCTTGGTAAAGAAGATAATCATGATGTTGGGAACTCAACCTTTGTCTCAACTTGAATCACAGGAAAATGCTTTGATCCACGTCTTTAGGAGCTCAATGCAAATGAATGAATGCAAGGTTATGCCCTAATGGAAAATGCACATGAACGTGAAATACAAGCCAGTTATGGTTAGAAATAAGAGGGAAAATTTTGGGTTGCAACACCAATCTTGCCTTATAGTTATGTACCTTATCACCCATATCAGTCTTCTTTTTGAAGACCCATTTGCATCCTACATGATTAACTCCTACAGGAGGCTCTACCAAAGTCCAAACCTGGTTTGTGTACATGGAATCCATTTTAGATTTCATGGCTTCTAACCACTTATTAGACTCGGGACTAGTGATAGCCTCTTGATAGGTCACAGGGTCGTCTTGATCCATGAGTAGTACATCACCTTGATTAGTTACGAGATAACCATATTTCTCAGGTTGTTGACGTATCATGTTTTACCTACGCTGGTCTTGTTCTACTTAAGCAGGTTGCTCTTCCATAACTAGTTGTGTTTCCTACTCCAGTTCCTCCATAGGTGTATCAATGCTTTATGATTCTTGAATTTCTTCAAGCTCTACTTTCCTCCCTCTGATTCATTTGGAAATAAAGTCCTTTTCCAGTAATACTCCAGTTCGAGCAACAAACACTTTTCCCTCATAAGGATTGTAGAAGTAATACCTTCTTGTTTCTTTAGGATACCCCACAAATAAACATTTGTCAGATATGGGCTCAAGCTTAGTTGAAATTGTTTGTTTCACATAAACTTTGCAAACCCAAATCTTCATGTAAGATATATGTGGTTTCTTACCACTCCATATCTCATACGACGTATTCTCAACCTTTTTGGATGGAACATGGTTAAGTGTGTAAGCTGGTGTCAATAGAGCATATCCCCAAAAGGATTTTGGAAGATCAAAATGACTCATCATGGATCAGACCATGTCTAACAAGGTTTGATTTCTTCTCTCAGATACACCATTCCACTGTGGTGTTCCAAGAGGAGTTGGGATAGAATCCCATGCTCTTTTAGATGGTCATCAAACGATAGGCTTAAATATTCATCACCTCGACTTGATCGAAGAGTTTTTATATTCTTACCTAGTTGTTTTTGTAATTCATTCTTGAATTCCTTGAACTTTTCAAAGGATTCAGATTTTCGTTTCATTAAATACACATAACCATATCTGCTAAAATCATCAGTAAATGTGATGAAGTATTGAAAACCTCATCTGGCAGGTATGTTTAGTGGTCCACATACATTAGTATGTATGAGAGACAAAAGATCATTAGCCCTTTCACTTTTCCTGTGAATGGGGACTTTGTCATCTTTTCAATTAAACAAGATCTGCATGTACATATGATTCGTAATCAAAAGAGTCCAAGAGTCCATCTTTATGGAGTTTAGAAACGGGCTTCTCATTTATGTAGCCTAAGCGACGATGCCAAAGGCAACTTGGATTCAACTCATCAGGTTTAAGCCTTTTAGTATTAATGTTATAAATTTACATTTCAAGATCAAGAACATACAATCCATTGTTCATTTGTGTAGTAGCATATAATACATCATTCAAATAAATAGAGCAACAGTTGTTCTTTATTATGAATGAAAAATCAAACTTGTCCAAACAAGAAACAAAAATAATATTCCTGCTAATTGCAGGTACATAATAAGAGTTCTCTAACTGAATTATTAAACCACTATGTAAAGTCAATACATAAGTTGCTACGGCTAAAGCAACAATCTTTGCTCCATTGCCAACTCGTAGATTAACTTTACTTTTGCCAATTCTCTACTCCTTTTTATCCCCAGCACTTTAGTACAAATGTGAGAACCACGTCGAGTATTCAATGCCCATGAGGCAGAAGTAGATAAATTTATTTCTATAACAAAAATACCTGAAGTTGAAGTCTCTACTCCATTCTTCTTATCTTCCAGGAACTTTGGGAAGTTTCTCTTCCAGTGTCCAGTCTTACCGCAATAGAAGCAAGTGCCCGCCTTTGTTATACCTCCACTAGGCTTCAAAGCATGAGCAGTAGGCTTGGTGGGCCTTTTGTTCTGCTTCTTTCCATTACTGACCATTAGAATGGACTTCCCTTTTGACTTAAAATTCTGCTCAGCAGTTCTTAACATGCCTAGCAGCTCTGGAAAACTTTTGTCCATATCATTAATGTTGAAATTAAGGACAAATTGACTGAAGCTTTCCCGCAACGATTGCAGGATCAAATAAGTCACAAGCTCCTTTTTGAAGGGAAAACCCAATCTTTCAAGGTTCTCCACATACCCAATCATCTTGAGTACATGGGGACCTATTAGGGTTTGTCGCTACGCGAAAAATATAGAGTCGCTAATGAAATTTATTTATTCCGAGGAAAAGGAAAACATTAATAAAACTCCTAAAAGGTAAAGAAAATGGTCTCGCAATCAAATTCGGGATCGGAAGCCGGTTATGCAATGGGAAGGTATTAACGCCCCTCACATCTGGTGTACTCAACGGAAACCATCTTGATTGCTCTATGTGCGAATGGGTGTTACTATCTAAAGGTTACTTGCTAAAGCGGGGAAAGAGTTTTTAAATTAGTATGCTCTCCATGATCTCGCAATCCTGTGCATACGTATCCTTATAGTGCAATAAGGAAATCAAAGCTCCGTAGTTTAGGGTAGAAAATAATTGTGTGTTGGTTGTTTTTATATCTTGAAAAAGGGTTTTGGAATGATGCCCTAAGGCACAAAAAGAGTTTGATGAATTGATTTAGATTTTAGATTTGACAAGAAGATTGCTTTGATTTGAACTACACTAAAGCCTATGAGTGGAGATGAATACTCTGAACAACCAGACCAAGCGTCCTGTGTTCAAAACATTTAGAATGTGGGTAGGAATGCTCCATTATCACTCCTTCTCCACTACTTAAGGCCCGTGGAGCGCAATTCCAATCGTATTTTTAAAGTGTTTTTGAGTTTTTGTGAAAAATTCCACTTTACATTGGATCAAGGGTTTTTTATTGTTGTTTTGAAATTATGAGGTTGATGAAGGTGAGGAAAATACACAAGAATAGGGGGTTGAATTGTGTTCTCCAAATTCGTTACTACTTCTGAACAGAGTTTAGATTCTAAACAAAGGTTCAGAACCTAATAATAGGTGCAGCGGATATCAACAGAAGTAAATAAACAGATAAAGAACACAACATAATTATTCTGGATTCTCCCAAATTGGGAGTAGTCCAGTCCCCTTGCAGCACAAAAGATTTTCACTATAATCAAACAAATTACAACTGCTTATACACTTAAGTATAAGACTTTTCTGCTCAGACCCTCAGCCTGAGACTTCCTGCTTAAACCCCTTAGGTTCAAGACTTCCTTGCTCAAGCCCCTCAAGCTCAAGACTTCTTCTCAGACCCTCGGTCCAAGACTTCCCTACTTAGATTCCACGAATCTAAGACTTCTGCTTAAATCCCACGGATTCAAAACTTCTGCTTAGACCCTCGGTCCAAGACTTCCTTGGTTAGATTCCACGAATCCAATACTTCTGCTTAAACTCCTCAGGTTTAAGACTTCCTTCTTAGGTTCCACGAACCCAAGATTTCTGGTCAAGCCCCTCAGGCCCAAGACTTCTGCTTAGACTCACAGTCTAAGACTTTCTGCTTAATTAACAACTGATTAAGACTTTCAATGCTCTAGCACATAGCAGGAGACTTACTTGGCTCAAGCTTCTCAGCAAGAGACTTTGATGCGCAAACACATAGAAAGAGACTTTATCTAAACTACTAAACAACATGTTTAGCAGAATAGAGAACAAGGTGTACTTGATAAAAAAATTAGAGGTACATGGTAATCACCATAACAAATACCTTAAGCACTTAAGATTTCTAAGATATTCAATGTTTAAGAAATCTTAAGGCTTTGTACAATTTACAACATATAACAGAATTTCTACATACTCGATTGTGTTGCTAATTGTTGATCTTGTTATTCCTCCATCCAGATAGAAGTGTAGAATACTCATATCCTTCTTAGCGTTCCTTCTTTATTTTCTTCTTGTTCCTTGCTCCTTGTTGAAGATTTTAGTTTGACTCTTCAGCAGCTTATATAGCAGTTGTAGAAGACTGGTCGTTGGAAGAGATAACTTGAACAATTGTCTTTGTTTTTCCATAGTACATGAGACGTTGAAGATAGATACACAAAAAGATCTTAATCCATTGCGTAATATATTTAACCATTGCGTCTTTCATGTAATATTTTACTATAGATCCATTGAGAGTAGATAGATA
Source organism: Lathyrus tuberosus (assembly GCA_022829125.1). Taxonomy (NCBI): domain Eukaryota; kingdom Viridiplantae; phylum Streptophyta; class Magnoliopsida; order Fabales; family Fabaceae; genus Lathyrus; species Lathyrus tuberosus. The sequence goes on from JALAZF010000423.1 coordinate 3,209,643, forward strand.
TCCGTAAAGCATGTCAACTCTTCTTGAGTCTTGTGAACATAGACTCTAGCTGACAAGCTGATTTGACAATGCAACTTGCTTTTTGCAGTACGGATAACTTAAGCTTAATTACTAACTCTGAATGTTCACCATAAGCTGATACATTAACCTAGTGTAGAGACAATATGTTGCTCTTCGGATGTTGAGGCCTTTAGCTTTAGAGTATACGCCAGATATCACTTAGAGAGTGTTCTTCAGATTCTAATCCACCAGAAGCTAGTAACTCAGCTCCTCTCAAATGTGTCCTTATATTATATTCTGAATGCATTCTTTATAAGCTTTAGAACCTGCATGCTTGGAACACACATTAGATAATACCATTATTCTTTCAATACTTTGTTATCATCAAAACCTAATGGATATATGTCATGAACAAATCTTGTTCTAACAATCTCCTCCTTTTTTATGATGACAAACATAAGTATTTAAAGAATAATGTTGGGCATTTATAACTTTCTTGGCAACATCAGGGTATGGGGTTTTTAAGGTCCCCCTGAGTCTAATAGTCCAAGGTTGAGTTCTGTAAACTCTCCCTAAGTACCATATTCAAGAAAAAAATTAATTTTCTAAGCAACATCGGAGTCTGAGGTTTGTAAGCTCCCTTTGAGTCTAATAGTCTAAGGCTGAGGTTTGTAAGCTCTCCCTTAGTTCTATATTCAAGAAAATTAAAATATATCACCCGGGCAAGATAACCAAAATAACAAAAAAATAAACTAAAATAACAAAAATTTAAAAGTACATTAATTATAAATGAACAACATTAAATCTGAAGGGTTCAGATTCTTTTTTAAATACTACTATATTTTCTCCCACTTTGTCACATCAAAAAGATTTAACGAAGACACGAGAGATGACAAGTAAAGCAAATGTTGAGCAGAAGTGTAGTGTTCTAAGATGGTCAACGATACTTTATAGGGTTAAGAGTAGTCAGAGTCAAGTAAATGTTGGACAATAGTGCAGTGTCCCGAGATTGTCAAAGATTAGTTTTTATTTGTGCACGAATTCCATATTTGTACTTGAACGAATACTCAAAGCTCACTATAAAATCAGATTGACATGGTTTCCTCAAGAATTCATCTAATTCTTAGAAATACTTCAAGCAAAAACTAGTTATGGAGAGAAAATATCATAATCGAATTTCTCAGAAGAGTGAAAAACGAGATTTTGCAAGAGAGTTTGAAATACTGAAGAAGGCTGAAACAACAAGAGAGAAACGTTTGGGAGTTAAGGAACTTTCTACAAAACTTCATGCTGAGGCAGCAAAAGAGAAATAGAAACTAAAGGAAGAGAAAGGTGTTCAAACCAGATTAGTTGCCTACATAGCACAAACTTCAGGATCAAAAGAACAAGGAAATGTTCCTGAGGAAACTTTCATTAATGATGAAGTTCCTTCTTCTGAAGATGAGGAAGCAGATCAAACATGGAAAGAATTTGTTTGTAACATTGAGAGAGATGACTGAAGCAACAAGGAAGACTAGGGATAGGCTAATTTATTGTAATGTCTTATCAATTCTCATGTAACTTTGAAATTCTAATGAAATTTCCCTTTTTCAGTTTCCATTTATTTAAGCCAGCAAAAGCAAGTTTCATTTACTTTAAAAAAATCAAGAGATAAACATAAAGCACGGGATAAAAACAAGAACACCTTATATAAAGTAATCTGAAAAGAGATAAGTTCACAAGAATGTTATAACACATATAAAAGATAAACAAGCCATCTAACACATAAACAGGTTCTACATCCTAGACCTAAGGTTTCTTTAATAATTCCATGATTGTCTTCAGATCAGAACCAATTTCTTCTTGTCTTACAACAACAACCTTGAGTTGAGCATCCACTGAAAGTTGGTTATTAGTCATCTGAATCTTCATGATCTCTTGACATTCAGCAACTAATGCTACTTTAGCTTCTAGATTGAGCAGCTACTTTCGACTAGTTGTAGCTACTTCCTTTGTTGAAAAAATTTTCAGACTTTGAATGACCATTAATGGATCTTTTGAAGTTTTCCCATTTTGTATTATAAGTCATATGATCAGTAAACGTGAACCCTTCTTCCATTATTGCTTTTGCCTCGTCATATAACCCAGTCTTAAAAGCTTCTAACTGAGAAAGAACATGGTTGGGTAGAGGCTGAAAGTTGGTTATGTGTTGAGATGGTCTGGATATGTTTGTTTCATCTTTTTGCAGGGTTTCATGGATAGATCAGCTGAGAGTTCTCTACCTAAATCATGATTTGATATGGATAAGTGTTGAGTGGTTACTTGATGAACTGATGGTAAGGGTTGTTCTTGGATATTGTTTTCTAGTTTTGGATTAAATTCAGCATCTTCAGGTTCGTCATTAAGATAATTAATTTTGAATATGGTGATCTATAATGGTTTTGGTGGAATTGTTTGAGGGTGATGCAACATTAAGAGGCTTAGCATCCAAGGAATTTCCAAATTCACCAGGAATTGGTGAAGGTGATCCTGTTTGAATGCTAGCATTAAGATTGGCTTGATTAGATTGATTAAGGGATTGGTCATGAAATGGAATATCAATGTTTTGTGTGTTGAGGAATGTTTGATAGATATGGTTGTATGGCCATGATAGAGTTTTGATTGGACTTGGCAAGTGATGGTGAGGGTGACTTTCTCAGAGAAGAATTAAGATTGAATTCATTAATGGGTTCAGCCTCAATACCTGATCATGCTGCCAATGAAACAAGTTCTTCTGCAACTTCTACGTTTTTGCCACTTCCAGCAGGACTCTCATTCAGCCAGTTCCTAGACCTATCATTCTTATATGTAGAAACAACTTCTTCTTCTAGAGCATTTTCTTCTACTTTCTTAGCACAGTGATCTTCACATTCTTGAGAAACAATTGTTCCCTTATTGCTATCTTTAATGAACTCTTGAGTTATCTTAACAACTTCTGGAGAATTCACAACAACCTCGAGCTTGTCTCTAAGTTGTTCTCTTAAAATCTCCATGCTCTTTTCTGTAACAGCTATTGAATCTTCAACACGGTTTTACTTAATAAATTCTTCAGATAAAACATTTTTTACTTGCCTTGATAACCGCTGTAAAGAAATTGTTAACTTCTTCTGAGACTTGAGCCATTTTTGTTTCTTTTTCTTCTTTCTGACTTAACTTCACTAGCTTCCTTTTATTTGATGCAGAGACTTCTTTATCCAAAATTTGATTACTGCTGTCATACCCCAAATTTTGACCACTAATATTTCCCATCATTGTACAAATCATCATCACAATATGGATGAACCATCATGCCTCATCAATATCCTCAGAGATGTTTAAGCATTCACCACAATCAAGAATTAGGGTTTCGAGCCCTCTCAGAGCACTTAGACAAAGGATCAATCAAGAAATGACATGATTTTCAACTTGTCTAACCTCTCAAACACACATAAAGGATCAAGAGGACTCCCACCTCAGGAATCAAGCACAAAGTTGCAACATTCCAAGTGGATCAAGCCTCAAGATCGCCAGTGTCACCCAATTAGGGTTTTGGTCGACTAAGGCCTCCATATGGAAATTTTCATCTGGGCATGATCCAATGCTTCAAAGCATAATCCAAGATACTCCAAGGGACCTCATGGACCCAATTATCAAGTCAATTTAACCTCAAGGGATGCATTTACCCAAAAATCAGGAATTAGGGTTTCTTGCCCTAATTCACCCTTAAGTTGACTTTTGGGACAAAACATGAGCCAAGACCTCAAGACATGGTTTGAGGGACTCCAATACACTATATTGATCCATTTTCAACAATGGATTGATCTAAGAAGCTTGATCCACAAGTTTCAATTTCATCAGGACCACAATTAGGGTTTCGAGGAAAAAGTCAACTGTACCTTTGACTTTTGACCAAGTCATGCTCCCAAACCTTGGGACATGATTCAATACACCCAATAACACCTAGGGAATATATCCATTAGGTTTGATTTAGGTCAAGGACTTGATTTCACAAAGGATCGCACAGTTTGGGCTTTATCCGATAAAAAGTCAACTGTGCACAAAATCAAGTTTGACTTTTTGGAATTTTTCACAATTATGGTTCCTTGACCCTAAAACAATTTTAATATGTGATTTGAATCATCATTCATCAAGAAAAATAAAGAAAATGAGTTAACTTGTAAAAGGGGTAACCATAAAAAACTTAGAATTTTTCTAAGTTATGGAACAAAGTGGCTAGGGTACCAACTTCCAAGGACCATAACTTGAGATCCAAGCAACCATTTTGGGTGATCCAAAGCTGGATTTGTAGGTCTTGCTACACTCTACAAAAGCTTCAACTACATCAAGCTCCAATTCCTCATGGATTTTAAGTTATGGAGTGATCAAAGTGGCAAAAAACATGAAAATGACATTTTTCCAACACTTAGTGAAATTTTCACTAAGTCAGAATCTGCCTTATTTTTTCCAAAATGTAAAGGTATTTTTCATTGTAATTCAAGTTGATTCAAAACCAAAGTTGGACATCATGTTGAAATAGGATATGTCAGCTTTCCAAAATGTCCAAGAACTCAATCAAACTCCACCTAAGCAAGAGGTTATGACAGCTGCAACATACCTTGCTGCAAACTGTCTTGGCAAGGCAGATTTGTGCATTAGGGTTCGAATTAATCAAATTGTGCAGAAATACACATGGTTATCCATCTGCACACCTCAAGGGGGAACAACCAAGGAACAAACACTGATCCATAAGCCTCCCAAGTCCAAGATTCCACAAGTAGCCATGCCAAACCTAAAAAGCTAAAGATGCCTCAAGACTCCAATTTTGTTTTGAGACATTTAATGGATGCATAGAGCTAGCATGTATCAGTCCATGATCAACCAAATGAGTCAAGATAAGCTCATACAACAGAGGACCTAAGCCTGCAAAGTTTGGCACAAGTCAATGGCTAGAGGAGACCCTTGATTAAAGAATTAAGGCATTCAACACAATCTGATCCAAGCTGCCAAACACTATTGATGCTAAAACAAATTTGCTCTACTATAAATAGAACTCATTTGTGCTCAAATTAAGTACACCAAAGGTCCTAAACAGATGCCTTTCTCAGAATCACCACTTTCACTCCCAAAACACCTTCTCTTGCAAGTCACTATCGGGTTTTGCATTTGAGAGTGATTCCAACCAAACCAATGGTTCACACACCTCACATATAACATATAGAAGTGATCCAAACACCTACATAACATCTGGAACATCAATTTCACAAAATCACCAGCCAACTGCTCAAGCTTTTAGCAGAGTTGCAGTTGGGGTCCCATCTCAAGTTCCAGTTCATTTCAAACCACTCCAAGCATTCAGACACACTCCTTGGCGCCTAAGGAAGTTGTCCAGATAATTGGAACCAACTTACAACACCTCCATCACCAAACTCGATCACCAGCTGCAAGAGGTAAGCATGACCTCTTCAAGCTCCATGATACATGCATATTTTACTGCACAATAATTTTGCCACATGCTCATAATCATGTATGGCGTGATAACCCTCAATCAATTGCCATGAATCAATCGTGTATGGAATTTCATTGTGTTCATGCTGAAATTAGGGTTCTTGAGGTTTCCTTCTGATTTCTCACTCAATACTCAAAATAAATGCAATTAAACTATATGGTTGTGATCCTTGTTCAAAAGCGAACAAGATTGGTACTTGAATCGTGCAAAACCATTGAGAAATCATGGAGAAAAGTGAGAAAATGCAAATCTGCAGAAACAGGGCACGCGGGCAAGAACTTTGTGTTCTTGGCACCCTTTTTCAAATTTTCAAATATTTGAATATTTTGTTATTTTTGTTAATTGATTCAAAAATTAATTTCTCTCTGAATATTTATGTTTTTGAATTGATTCTTTTTTCTCAAAATTCAGAAAAATGTTAAATTATTTTAATTTACAAAAAAATCCAATTTATATTATTTATTTAATATAGTTAGAATTTTTGTAATTAATTTCATTTTATTTGTTTTTAAGCATTTTAAAAGGGAATTTCCACTTTGATCTTTCAAAACCAATTGAATTTCAAACTCTCATGTAATTAAACATGGTTTTTCAAAATATTTTTCAAGGTGTAAAACTTATTTTTTGAATATATTTGGTATTTAATATCATTTTTTTCATTTAATTTCCTTTGGAAAATAACATTTTTATTTAAAATTAGGGTTTCCTCCCCATTTTAAATTTTCAAACACTCATGGGCCTCTAATAGAGTGTAAAACCCAATCCTTTTCTTAACCAAAACGATTTTGGGCCTCAGACATTGTATAAGTCCCACTGCATTTTCAAAAATCTCTGCGCGATCGCCATTTCAAAACAAAAATCATTTGGGCCTACCTTTGTGTTATAAGTCCCATTCATTTTCTTAAAAATAATTTTTAGGCCTCTAATAGAGTGTAAGACCCAACCCCCTTTGTACATAAAATAACTTTGGGCCTCAGTCATTGTATAAGTCCCTCTGCAATTCTCAAAACGATGGTGCGATCACTGTCTTTCGTTGGGCCTCCCCTCGTGTTGTAAGTCCCATCTTTCTTTTTCCAAACATCTTTGGGCCTCTCCTTGAGTTGTAAGACACATCCCTTTGTACAGAAAACCTCTTTGGGCCTCAGTCGTTGTATAAGTCCCGTTACGATCTTCAAAATGATGGTGCGATCACTGTTAAACCTTGGTCCTCTCCTTGAGTATAAGCCCCAACAATCTTTCTGAAAGCAACTTCTCTTTTGATTTAGATTCAAATATACATGTTGTTATCAAAACTTTCTTTAATTTCTTTGAACAACTAACAATATAGCATGGATGCTTGCTTACCTGTAAGTTTTAACAGCTTTCATTTACTCGCTTTAATATATATAACTATATTGTGGGAAGCTGCGCACTGTAAGTCTTCTTTCATACCCTTTTAAATACTTGTCATATATCAACTGTATATATACTAGTATAGCTATTTAGTGTTTTCCCCGACAACTAGGTCTAGAACTAGGTAAAGCCAGTTGGTCACTCTTAAATACAGTCAAAACTAGATCTCCATAGGAATCCCAGATACAGTCTTGCCTTCTCTTGGGCTTAAACAATATGGAACAAAGAGAAAGGCAGTATTCTTCGTGAATCTTTTCTCAGACTTTCACTTTTAGAAATCGTCAAAGAAATTCTACTCCCCAAAGTTGATCTATTCTCGGTGAATATCATCTCTTGAGTTTCTTCAAACCTCAGAACTTTCACTAAATGATCTATTCTCGGTGAATAGCATTTCTTGAACTTTTCTTGGTTTGGGACCCACAGGCTTCCTAAAAGCATCCCTGCCTCCTCTTGGGCTTTGTACAAGGACCCTCCGACTTCTTAGAAGTTCTCATGCCTTCTCTTGGGCTTAATACAAGGACCCTGAAGACCTCTTAAAGGTATAAGACAGAACTTAGTCATCCTTTGCTAGAGCGGTTTTTCCAGTGTCAAATCTCGGACTTAGGGTTGATTCTCATCCCTTAAAACACCTGCCTCTTCTTGGGCATCATACAAAAGATAAAACTCTTCCACACCAGTAGACTCGGACAGTCTAACCTTGAGTCTCAAAGACATTCTCAAGTTCCTTACAAACATAGGAAAAACCCTGGTCATTCTGGATCAATCTCCAGCAGAGTTAAAACCCATGGGCTCTAAAAACCCAGTCTCTCTCTCTTAAAAAATTCCCCAACCAGGGTCAGTTTATCACCAGTATCAGAACCTCAAGGTATCTGGTACCCCAACTCTTCTGTAACCCTTAGCAAGAGTTGATTCCCCATTTGGACCTGCCTCGGGATCTCAATAATTGCCAGCAGAAGATAGCCTCCTCTTAGGCTTTATATAACAATCTTTCCTCAACACAGTTAGCCTCCTCTTGGGCTTTATACAATGATTCTTCCCAGTGGAGCTAACCTTTTCCGACTCTCCTGTTGAGTCAATAAACTTTCAGACTCTCTTGTTGAGTCAATAAACTTTCAGACTCTCTTGTGGAGTCAATAAACTTTCAATACTCTCTTGTTGAGTCAATCACCTTTTCAGACTCTCTTGTTGAGTCAACCTTTTTAGCCTCTATCTTGGGCTTTGTACAATATAGATAAAGTCACTCTCTTGTTAAGTCAATCTTTTTTCATCCTCCTTTTAGGTTTGATATAAAGATTTCCCCTAGCAACAATTAGCCTCCTCTTAGGCTTTGTATAATGATTTCTCCAGCTTGTTCAGCCACAATCCTGGGCTTTGTATAGTACAGATAAAAGCACTCTCTTGTTGAGTCAAACCCTTTTATCCTCAATCTTGGGCTTTGTACAAGACATATATCTTCATAACCTTCTCGTAAGCTTGGGATAAATCTCTTCCCCAGGAGAGTTAATTCCTCCCAGCCTTCTTTTAAGCTTTGAGAAATACCCTCCAGCAGAGTCAAACTCATTTTAGCCTCAATCTTGGGCTTTGTAATATCCTCACCATAGTCAGTTATATTTCCCATTTCAGCGTCAATCTTGGGCTTTATACAAGACACATACAAACCTCCCCTGCGGAGTCAAAATCCCCTTTTAGCCTCAATCTTGGGCTTTGTACAAGACAGATAGAACATTTTCCCCGGAAAAGTCAAACTTTTAGCCTCCTCTTAGGCTTTGTATAAAGATATCCCCAAAGAGCCAAATCTCTTTCAGCCTATTCTTAGGCTTTGTATAAGGACTTCCCTAGTGAAGTCAATCAACCTTGGGCTTTGATCAAGGCACACAAAAATCAACAATCCCCTCAGAGGAAGTCCAATCCCTCCTTAGAGATGACAAATCCTCTCTCAGTCAAAACCTTTTAGCTTCAATCTTGGGCTATGAACAAGACACCAAACATCATCTTTTTCCTCCCTTAGAATAGGAGGAACTACGATTGCTCTGATTTCCCTATTTCGTTTAAACGGGAATACGTAGGCATAAGATTGCGAAATCTTAGCGAGCATACTAGTCAAAAACTCTAGGTCCAATACCTTCATACCAATCAAAACTTAGGTCTAGTACCTTATCAAAAACACCCAAACATCAACAAAAACTCACTCACTCACTTATCTTTCACAAGAAACTTTCCCAACCCATCAACGGATAACCACTATCAAGTACTAAGCGAAACCTAAAGCTAACATTATATGGATAACCACATATAGGATGGGTAATTAACAACTCCTCATTGTATAACCTGACCCCGAACTCCCCGAATCTCTTTAAAGCGTTTGTTCAGTTAAACATCCGCGTGCAAGGTTAGTTTTAGATAGCTTCCCTTTCCCTTCCAGCTTCATGGGATAAATAAAAAATGAGAAAGTAGCACCCCCTCCTCATTGTGGGGAGAAACCCAAACTTCCGCGATAAGGTGGTCGCGTCACCGACAAAAGTCGCTCGCTACAGTAAAATGGCGACTCTGTTGGGGACGTCTTTGATCTGTCTAGGACTATAGACTAGAATTCTTAAGAGGTCTAGGATGTTAGTTTTAGGAATAAATATATATATCGCTTTTCCTACTTGATATCCGTGTTTATTTTTCTGCTAATGGGACTGCAGGTGATGCCGCATCTGGAATGTTTGAGTGACACCTAAGATAAGTGATGGAATTAGACGGGTAATCTTACAGGGAGTGACTCCTAAATAAGAGACCCCGGTAGACCATCGAATCAGTTGAGATACCCTTTGCGGATTCAATGTCTAAACGACTTCGGTTGTTGAAAGCAGATTGTTTGATTGTGGTATCCATGAAACTGAGGATTTAGTAGGCTGAGACCATGTTACTATTTTGTAGTGCGGAAGCTATCAGAAATAGTTGTCACGCGATACTACCCTCATTTGAGATTACTCTAAGATACTACAGCTCGTTCAGGTGAACCAGCCTGCTGTTTTATCCTAAAAGGGGTCAATGATTTTGAGGACAGGTACAAAAAATCACCAGTACAACCTTTGGGGATGGGTAGAGCCATGACTTCATGACACTGAACCTTTGACCCCATGTTTTTTCTATGTTTTTGTGTGCTGCATCCATGCATTCATTTCATTATAAAAACTCTAAACAAAAAAAATCTTCTTTTCTCTTCTCTCTTTTCAAATTAAACTAAGATAATGATTGCAAATATCAGAGAGAAAGATTATATTATGGATTTCGGTAGAAGGAAGACTCACAAGTACACCTTCAAGGTTCCAAAATTAAAGGATTTGAGAGGGTTGGCAAGGATGATCACCAACCCTGATGCTTTCAGAGCTAAGTATGGAGGACTGCTGTCTCTGTTAAGGGTCCATGTAATTGAAGGGATCATGGCTACGCTGATTCAATTCTACGATTCTGTTTATCACTGTTTCACATTCCCAGATTATCAACTAGCACCAACACTGGAGGAGTACTCTCACCTGGCTGATTTACCCATCACTAACCAAGCTCCCTTTTCTGGACTGGAAGAAATTCCAAAGGATCAAATCATTGCAAGAGCTATCTATTTGGACGATTCAGAAGTCAGGACTCACATGACCATTAAGGGTGGAATCCAAGGTTTACCGGCCAAGTTTTTGGTAAAGAAAGCTCTGTACTTTGCTAGTATAGGGAACGTGACTGCTTTCGAGAGCGTCTTTGTTCTGCTCACCTATGGGTTATTTTTGTTTCCCAACATTGATAGCTTCGTCGATATCAATGCCATTAAGATTTTTCTAATTGGAAACCCTGTACCGAGCTTGCTCGCAGATGCTTATCATTCTCTACACTTAAGGAATTTGTACAGCGGAGGAATGATCACATGCTGTGTACCCCTGCTATATAAATGGTTCACTTCCCATTTACAAAGTCTGCTGCTTTTTGGGATCATAAGAGTACTTTACATTGGTCACAGAGAATCATGTCTCTTACCAACTCTGACATAGATTGGTACAATCGGATCTATGACGGGGTAAGAATCATTGACTGTTGTGGAAATTTCTCTAATGTACCCCTCATAGGAACTAAAGGAGGAATCAACTATCATCTAGTTTTAGTTCGTCGTCAATTTGGATACCCGATGAGACATGTCCCGCGTAATGTTCATCTGGAAGGTCTTTTCTTCAAGGAAGGAGAAAATGACAAGGCACTAAAGACAGAAATAGTGCATGCCTGGAAACATGTTTACAAGAAAGGAAGAAAGTCTCTAGGAAAACTGGATTGTGTCTCTGTGGAACCTTATCTTCACTGGGTACAAACTAGAGCTCTCAAGCTGAGGATGCCTTACCCTCGTCAAGAAGTTCTTCCGTTAAAGGAATTTGTCCTTTATTTTATGTCTGATACGGAAAAACTCCAGGTCACTCTCAACAAAGTTCAACAGGAGAAGAAGTCTTGGAAGAAAAAGTACCGCATTCTCAATGTGGAGTGTACCAAAATACAACAACTGTTAAAAGAAAAAGACGCTATGATCGAGATTTTAGAGCAACATGTTGTAAAAAATCAAGAAGACCAAAGGAATTTGCTCGCTCCTTTCACTTGGCAAAGGAATGACAACCCGAAAATGGCTCAAGAGCCCCGGTCAAAGAAAAGGAAAGTACCAGAACCAGTACCTGAGCCCTCCTCAGAGAGGACTCAGGATCCATAAGTCTAGACGTTTCCTTTTACAGCACTTTGTAAATTACTGTATTTCCATTTCGGCAATCTTTGAATTCAATAAAACGGGGTTTCCCCACTGTATGATATTTACAATCCAATTGTTGAAGTTTCTTTTGATTAAACAAAAAAAAATTAATTAATTATTGCATATCATTCATCATTCTCACATAACACATCTTCTTCCCTACAAATCTCACGTTTGTGTCTCGATTCTAGAGTCAAACTGTCTCATTCGTACAATACTCGGGCCAATCGACAAAAGAAAATGGATAATCTCGAGGAAGAGAACAGAGAGTTGAGAGAAGAAATTGACACTGAAAGAAGATATGAGAAAACTTGACAATGACATGCAAGCACTGGCAGCAGCTCAGATACAAAGGACTGTGATCTCAGAGATCACATCTACGCCCATAGTAGAAAAGTATGATCCTCGGTATAACAGGCCTAAAGATCGTCCCTGGGGCATGCCACTCAACTATATCCCGGAAGGATATATTCCACCGATCACAAAAGATCCGGAAACTACAGTAGGAACCGCTAGGCCTGAAGGTTACAAACTTCGGGAAAGCGAAGATGAAAAAGGCATGACAGCAACTCCTGAAGGTTACAAACTTCGGGAGAGAGAAGCACCAAGAGTCACTGCCGTAATGACTATACCACCACCCGTGGTACACACTGTCCCGGAAGGACAGATTCCACAGATACCTTCTGGTGGAAATGAAAGTATGCACGACAGAATGAATGAGTTCCAGGAACAATTCTTGGAGATGCGGAAGGAACTACATGCCATTCGCGGTCAGGATCTATTCGGAAAAGACGCCGCAGACCTTTGTTTGGTCCCTAATGTGAAAGTTCCGCACAAATTCAAGGTGCCCGAATTTGAAAAATACAAGGGCAACTCTTTCCCTCAAAGTCATTTGGTGATGTACGCTCAGAGGATGTCAACTCAGACAAAGAATCAACAGCTACTGATCCACTATTTCCAAGATAGTTTAACCGGTGCCGCACTCAAATGGTACATGGGTTTAAACCGCACTAAGAATGTCACTTTCAGAGATCTTGGCGCTGCCTTCGTTCAACAATATAAGTATAACCTGGACATGGCACCGAATAGAGATCAACTTAGAGCCATGTCACAGAAAGACAAGGAAACCTTCAAGGAATATGCTCAGAGATGGTGTGAAATTGCCACCCAAATTTGTCCACCTCTTGAGGAAAAAGAGATGACAAAGATCTTCTTGAAAACCTTGAGCTCATTTTACTACGACATAATGGTCGCCAGTGTGCCCAGCGACTTCACTGAGATGGTGGGCATGGGAGTTCATCTTGAGGAAGCAGTCCGAGAAGGACGTCTGGTCAAAGATGTTGGACCGTCAAGCAGTACCAAAAGATACGGTAGTGTTTTCCCTAAGAAAAAAGAGTAGGATATTGGTAATATATCTCTCAGAAAGCAAAGGCGACGGTACCAACCAGTAGCAGCTGTAACTCCTGCTATCAACCCTGCGCCTGTTCCAACGTATCAACCTCAGGTTGCTCCGAGCCAACTAAATCAACAACAATATCAGCAAAGGACACAACACTCTCTTCAGCAGGCTCGTCCTCAGTACAACAACAACCATACAACGCGACCGCCAGGGTTCGACCCTATACCAATGTTATACGCAGAACTGTTTCCACTACTACTGGTCAAGGGGCACGTCTAAACCAGGGCTCCTCTTGAGATACCGAAGAATCCGCCTTTTTGGTTCAAAGCGGATCAGACTTGCCCTTACCATCAAGGAGGACCAGGGCATAACATAGAAAACGGTCTCAGCTTCAAATCCGATGTACAGAAGCTTGTTAGGAGCGGGGTCCTATCCTTCAAGGATATGAATCCAAATGTTCAGACGAACCCGCTGCCTCAACACGAGAAAGATGCAGTCAATTTGATAGAGGAGGAGTTTAAACACAGCTATCAAATTCACGATGTACTCTTATTAGGAACCAACCTGGTCAAAATGCATTGCAGACAGAGCGGATACGGTCACGTACCGTCTCATAACTATCACCAGTGTGATATCTGCTCTAAAAACAATCAAGGATGTTCTGTGGGGCAATCAGCTCTACAGGAACAGATGGATCTCAGATGGATCCAAGATCACCGAATTCGTGAATTCAACATGACTTATACAAATTCCAACATCATTCAGAACCACGACATCCGTGCGATGAATGTCAACTTGGTGGCGATGCAATCAAGGCAAAGCCAACATCATAATTTGCCACGACACGATTACGATTCCTGTCTGATCTGCTCGGTAAACAATCAGGAATGCTCTTTTATACAAGAGGCCCTCCAGCGTCAGATGGATTTGGGATGGATTCAGGATTACCGCGATAGAAGTCATTATCAAGTTAATATGATTCAAATCTTTGATATTCGCTTGATGAATACCAGCTTGGTGGAATTACACGCTAAGCAAGTCCAGCTCGGTTTTCTGACTTCGCATGAATATCAGAACTGTAAAGTGTGTCGTGGGAGTGACCAAGGATGTGCACTCGTTCAAAGAACACTGCAACACTTGTTAAACCACTGGTGGCTTCCGATCTATCTAGATGAAAACACATAACAAATCAGTATGGCTGATGGGAACCCTTCTAGGCATCAAAATCAGGATGTTCGATCAATGGAAACAGATCTAGTGAGGTTACACTACATACAAAGCGGACGTGGCTAGGTGCCACCACACAACTATGAGCGCTGTAGAGTTTTCTCAGAAGATAACCAAGGATGCTACCTCGTGCGAGCAGCCCTTCAAAGTCAGTTGGACACAAAGAGATTCAACCGTGTTCAAGCTCTGGTCCGATTAACATGATGTCAGACTATCATCATAATCAAGGCAAAGAAGTTGTCTTGATCCCTAAGCGAGAAGTGGCCAAAGATGTATGCGCCATAATCCCTTTACTCCATGAATCAAGAGTTCCTCTTGATAATGGAAAGATTCTCAAGCTCGAACCAATTGAGGCCGGCTAAATGGTCAGAAAAATCAAAAGGCTCCCGTAGTTATCTATCTGCCGGGACCAGTACCGTACAAGTCCGATAAGGTTATCCCATACAAATACGGTGCAACAATAATTGAGAATGGAAAGGAAACTCCATTACCCTCCGTCGTGAATATTGTAGACATCAGTCGAGTAACACGGAGCGGTCGAATCTTCAACCGAAGAGTTGGAGAACCTACCAGAGAAAAGGAACCTCAAACAGAAGTTCCTAATCAACCAGTCGGTCAGTCCAGTGATCCTGACCTTTCAAAGAACAATGATGAGATGCTGAAGCTCATCCAAAAGAGTAAGTACAACATTGTTGATTAGCTGTTGCAAACTCCTTCAAAAATCTATGTGTTATCTCTTTTACTCAGTTCTGAAGCTCGCAGGGAAGCTCTACAGAAAGTCTTAGAGCAAGCCTTTGTGGAACAAGATGTAACAATAAGATAATTCGACAGCATCATCTCCAACATAACTTCCTGCAACAACTTGGGATTTAGTGATGAGGAACTGCCGGAAGAGGGCCAAAATCATAACGTGGCACTCAACATTACAGTCAACTGCCAGGACGATGCTTTAGCCAGCATACTGGTAGACACCAGATCGGCTCTGAATGTTATGCCGAAGTCCACTCTAATGCGACTATCATTTAAAGGATCTCCAATGAGAGGCAGTGAGGTCATCGTCAAAGCATTTGACGGATCCCGAAAAATAGTTATCGGCAAAGTCGACCTTCCCATAACTATCGGTCCTCACACTTTCCAAGTCACTTTCGAGGTCATGGACATCCGGGCAGCATACAGTTGTCTGTTAGGAAGACCTTGGATACACGAGGCAGGGGCAGTCACTTCGGCACTTCACCAAAAGCTGAAGTTCGTCAAGAACGACCAACTAGTCACAGTCTGTGGAGAGCAAGCTTTGATTGTGAGTAACTTATCGTCGTCCACTGGTGTAGAACCAGAGAAGGTTGTTGGAACCTAGTTCTAAGCAATTTCAATGAGCAATGACAACCAATTAGAAAGAGGAACGTTGATTTCCTCGTACAAAGATGCCCTCGAAGTAATTAAAAGTAACAATGCAAAAGGATGGGGACAGCTTGTCATTCCTACGGATAACAAGACAAAGAAAGGTCTTGATTTTTCCTCAACCTGTACCAAGACTGCTACTAACGATGAAAGTCTTCATCCCATTCAGAACTTCTTCCATAGTGGAGGTTTCCTTCACCCAGTGTCTCAAGAAGTACATACCATCAACGAGGGTGATTCCTCCGATACAGATGAAGAGTGGAAGTCCTATATTAACGAGGACGGTTATATATCTCAGGGAGAGGTGCCTACGCCATTTTTCTATCCCGCACAGAGTCCGAGATATATACCAAGGTCAGATGTCAAGATGATATACGGAGATTGTGATCTAGAAGGATGTCGTGCTCCACCCAACTCATTAGAGGAAGACACTCCGATGAAAGACAACTTTGACCATGACTATTATGGCCCAATGGATGGCCTGCCTATCTGCCAGCCATATCCAGGAGACTCGAGGCAAAAGAGTCAACCCAACGATGCATATCAACTGAGCATTATTGAAAAGAATACCTGCGTCCCCACCAAATCATGGGATCATTACTCAGGGCATTCAGAAAACATCCAGCACGATGATGAATTTGCAAAGATTGTAGGACTAGAGTTCATCAACTATGATTTTCCTGAGGTCAACGTCATCGAGAAGGATGACTCCTCCAGTTCCACGGAAGTATGGGACACCTCAGGACAACCGAGTGGCAAGTACGACTTCCTGGTCAAGTACACCGCTCCTGAAAGCTCTCGAATCAGGCTCGAAGACATCCAGCCAACTGGATGGGGAGATCCACCTGAGAGTACAAACACTATGCAAGATACAGCTAAAGAATCCTCCTACGACAACTCTGCCTGGGAGACAGATTCCAACGATCCTGCTCCACCAGAAATCAGCGTCAGTTCTGAAGACAAGCCAAGAAAGAAGGTACCAAACTTTGTGATTCGTCGAGGAGTTCGCCGCCAATAGTTTACTGTCAACATTCCGAAAGTCGTTCATAAGTCTAAGTAATTGCCATCTTTATCTTAACCTTTCACCCTGCCCAGGTGAAATGGGTGTTTTGATAGGGCTCACTTTCTGTAAATGTACCTCTTCGCCTTGCCCAAAGCGACAGAGTTTTGTTTTATAGGGCTGTAGTTTCAAGAATCGACCAAATCATAAATAAAATAAAGTCGTTCTGTAATTTCCGCATTTATTGTTGTTTTCTCTTTTCGCTTTTTCAGAAAATGGTAATCCTAAAAAACAACTCAAATAATAAATAATAAAAACAAGCATTTTTCAAGAAAATACACTGCACACACTCTTGCATTCTCTCTATCTCTTCTAAAAATAAACCATCACATCATGCAGATTGCTTGTTTTAAACCGCATTGAAACATACGGTTCGATGCCTTCTCCCAACTTTGAATTCTCGGTATTTGAGGCTGAAGAAGAAAATAACGAAGAAATCCCAGAAGAGATCACTCGATTACTCAGACAAGAGGAAAGGTCCATTGAACCTCACAAAGAGCCGTTGGAAACGGTCAACTTGGGTTTAGAAGAAGAGAGAAAAGAAGTCAAGATTGGGGCGCTGCTCAGTCCGACTGTCAAAGAAGGTTTGATAAAGCTTCTCAAAGAATTTCCCGATGTATTCGCTTGGTCCTATCAGGATATGCTAGGGTTGGATACCAGCATCGTGGAACATCATCTACCGTTAAGATTAGAATGCCCACCAGTAAAATAAAGACTAAGACGGACTCATCCAGACATGGCCATCAAAATCAAAGAGGAAGTACAGAAACAGATTGACGCGGGTTTTCTCGCCACATCAGAATATCCTCAATGGCTAGCCAACATAGTGCCAGTTCTGAAAAAGGACAGAAAAGTTAGAATGTGTGTAGACTACAGAGATCTGAACAAAGCAAGTCCAAAGGATGACTTTCCCTTACCACACATTGACATGCTGGTAGACAGTACAGTAAAGTTCAAAGTATTCTCCTTCATGGATGGATTCTCGAGCTATAATCAGATAAAAATGGCGCCGAAAGACATGGAGAAAACTTTATTCATCACCCCATGGGGCACTTTTTATTACAAGGTAATGCCGTTCGGTTTGAAGAACGCATGGGCAACCTATCAAAGGGCCATGACTACTCTGTTTCATGACATGATGCACAAAGAAATTGAAGTGTATGTCGATGATATGATTGTCAAATCTAAAATAGAGGAGGGGCATATGACCCACCTATTAAAGCTATTCAAGCGTCTGAGGAAGTACAAACTCCGCTTGAATTCCAATAAGTGCACGTTCGGTGTTCGCTCAGGAAAACTGCTAGGATTCATCTTCAGCCAGAAAGGAATTGAGGTTGATCCTGACAAGGTCAAGGCCATTCAAGAAATGCCTTCTCCAAAGACTGAAAAACAAGTCAGGGGATTCCTGGGACGTTTGAATTACATTTCCAGATTCATATTCCTCATGACCGCGACATGCGTACCGATCTTCAAGTTACACAAAAAGAATCAGGACTGCGTTTGGACAGAAGACTGCCAAACTGCCTTCGACATTATCAAGGAATACCTGTTGAACCCATCGATTCTATCACCTCCTATGGAAGGAAGACCACTGATCGTCTACCTGACAGTCTTGGAAGACTCAATGGGTTGTGTACTGGGCCAACAAGACGAAACCAAAAGGAAAAAGTCCTCCATTTACTATTTGAGCAAGAAATTTACCGACTGCAAGACTCGGTACACTATACTTGAGAAAACTTACTGCGCTCTGGCTTGGGCAGCCAAATGTCTTCACCAGTATATGATTCGTCACACTACTTGGTTAATCTCAGAAATGGAAAAGCCTGCTCTCACGGGAAGGATCGCCCATTGGCAGATGTTGTTATCAGAATACGACATCGAGTATCATGCTCAGAAAGCTATCAAAGGAAGTATTTTAGCCGATAATTTAGCTCATCTACCGATTGACGATCAAGAATAAGTCGGATTTGACTTCCCAGACGAAGATGTCATGTATTTGAAAATGAAAGATTGCGATGAACCGCTACCCAGCAAAGGACCAGAACCAAGTTCCCAATGGGGACTAATCTTTGATGGAGCTGTCAATCATTATGGAAATGGAATTAGGGCAATCATCATAACACCTCAGGGTACCCACATTCCTTTCACCACCCGACTGACATTCAAGTGTACAAACAACGAGGTCGAATACGAAGCTTGTATCATGGGTCTCGAAGAAGCGATCGACTTAAGGATCAAGAACTTGGATGTATATGGTGACTCAGCCCTGTTTATCAATCAGATTAAAGGAGATTCGAACACATACTAATCAGGACTGATTCTTACAAAGATTACGCGAGAAGGTTGTTACCATTCTTCAACAGAATCGAGTTTCATCCTTTCTCTTAAACACCTCACCAGGCATCCTACAAGTTGGTATATCCTCCCATTTTTGGCATCCACTGTCATTATTATATCCATAACAAATATCTACATCTCCAAACTCTCCTTCCAAACTCGAGAGGTTCCCCGTAGAGGATAAGAACCACTCTGGAGACATCTTATAATTTCGGTCTTTAATTTCAAAACTGAAAGAATCTTCATCCTTGTTAGAGATAGTAACATATTGATAATTTCGTTAAACATTTGCTGGAATATTTTCAAAGAATCTATTATATCCAAGTTTTCCGCTTTTCCAATACACTTTCCCGTGTTTTTTAATGTTTAATTCTCCTTCTTTTGGTTCCCATTCAAGACTAAATTCTCCCAAATTTGGTAGCGAATGAGTCAACCAAGAAACTAATGACCAATTATGTCCAATTTTTTGGTTAACACCTAACTTCATCGATGGGATCAACATGTCTAATGGATAATCAAAACTCTGCCACAGTAAAGTCTTTGTTCCATTGGGGTGAAGTTGTTCAAGTACAAAGTTACCTGTGTCTAGGATAGTACCCACAGTATTGTCTATAGGTTGAGGTGAAGAGTAAATGATTATTTCTTTCCTATATTGAAATTCAAGTTTGAGTACACCATAGTTGTTTAAAGATAAAACCGCTGAACTAATATCTATTGGGTGGTTTCTATCATACATCCATATTACTGCTCCTCCATCACCAAAATCTCCATCCTTGCTTATTATAAACAAGTAATTATAATTATCTCCGCTATCAAATGTTCCACCAAATGATAGACAATACCTGCCATGCTTAGAACATAGTGTGGAGTTGGCCACCAATCTCTCACCCGCCTTCAAACTATCATTTCCTGCTTTAACACAAATACTAGTACTCCACCACCATACCCATAAGTAGTATATCAATACAACTTGTTTCTTTTCTGTAACAGCTATTGAATCTTCAACACGGTTTTACTTAATAAATTCTTCAGATAAAACATTTTTTACTTGCCTTGATAACCGCTGTAAATATATTGTTAACTTCTTCTAAGACTTGAGCCATTTTTGTTTCTTTTTCTTCTTTCTGACTTAACTTCATTAGCTTCCTTTTATTTAATGCAGAGACTTCTTTATCCAAAATTTGATTACTGTTGTCATACCCCAAATATTGACCACTAAGATTTCCCATCATTGTGCAAATCATCATCACAATATGGATGAACCATCATGCCTCATCAATATCCTCAGAGATGTTTGAGCATTCACCACAATCAAGAATTAGGGTTTCGAGCCGTTTCAGAGCACTTAGACAAAGGATAAATCAAGAAATGACATGATTTTCAACTTGTCTAACCTCTCAAACACACATAAAGGATCAAGAGGACTCCCACCTCAGGAATCAAGCACAAAGTTGCAACATTCCAAGTGGATCAAGCCTCAAGATCACCAGAGTCACCCAATTAGGGTTTTGGTCGACTAAGGCCTCCAGATGGAAATTTTCCTCTGGGCATGAGCCAATGCTTCAAAGCATAATCTAAGATACTCCAAGGGACCTCATGGACCCAATTATCAAGTCAATTTAACCTCAGGGGATGCATTTACCCAAAAATTAGGAATTAGGGTTTCTTGACCTAATTCACCCTTAAGTTGACTTTTGGGACAAAACATGAGCCAAGACCTCAAGATATGGTTTGAGGGTCTCCAATACACTATATTGATCCATTTGCAACAATGGATTAATCCAATAAGCTTGATCCACAAGTTTCAATTTCATCAGGACCACAATTAGGGTTTCGAGGAAAAAGTCAATTGTACCTTTGACTTTTGACCAAGACATGCTCCCAAACCTTGGGACATGATTCAATACACCCTATAACACCTAGGGAATATATACATTAGGTTTGATTTAGGTCAAGGACTTGATTTCATAAAGGATCGCACAGTTTGGGCTTTATCCGATAAAAAGTCAACTGTGCACAAAATCAAGTTTGACTTTTTGGAATTTTTCACAATTATGGTTCCTTGACCCTAAAACAATGTTAATATGTGATTTGAATCATCATTCATCAAGAAAAATCAAAGAAAATGAGTTAACTTGTAAAAGGGGTAACCATAAAAAACTTAGAATTTTTCTAAGTTATGGAACAAAGTGGCTAGGGTACCAACTTCCAATGACCATAACTTGAGATCCAAGCAACCATTTTGGGTGATCCAAAGCTGGATTTGTAGGTCTTGCTACACTCTACAAAAGCTTCAACTACATCAAGCTCCAATTCCTCATGGATTTTAAGTTATGGAGTGATCAAAGTGGCAAAAAACATGAAAATTACATTTTTCCAACACTTAGTGAAATTTTCACTAAGTCAGAATCTGCCTTATTTTTTCCAAAATGTAGAGACATTTTTCATTGTAATTCAAGTTGATTCAAAACCAAAGTTGGACATCATGTTGAAATAGGATATGTCAGCTTTCCAAAATGTCCAAGAACTCCATCAAACTCCACCTAAGCAAGAGGTTATGACAGCTGCAACATACCTTGCTGCAAACTGACTTGGCAAGGAAGATTTGTGCATTAGGGTTCAAATTGATCAAATTGTACAAAAATAAACATGGTTATCCATCTGCACACCTCAAGGGGGAATAACCAAGGAACAAACACTGATCCATAAGCCTTCTAAGTCCAAGATTCCACAAGTAGCCATGCCAAACCTAAAAAGCTAAAGATGCCTCAAGACTCCAATTTTGTTTTGAGACATTTAATGGATGCATAGAGCTGGCATGTATCAGTCCATGATCAACCAAATGAGTCAAAATAAGCTCATACAACAGAGGACCTAAGCCTGCAAAGTTTGGCACAAGTCAATGGCTAGAGGAGACCCTTGATTAAAGAATTAAGGCATTCAACACAATCTAATCCAAGCTGCCAAACACTATTGATGCCAAAACAAATTTACTCTACTATAAATAGAGCTCATTTGTGCTCAAATTAAGTACACCAAAGGTTCTAAACATATGCCTTTCTCAGAATCACCACTTTCACTCCCAAAACACCTTCTCTTGCAAGTCACTATCGGGTTTTGCATTTGATAGTGATTCCAACCAAACCAATGGTTCACATACCTCACATGTAACATATAGAAGTGATCCAAACTTTTACATAACATCTAGAACATCAATTTCACAAAATCATCAGCCAACTGCTCAAGCTTTTAGCAGAGTTGCAGTTGGGGTACCATCTCAAGTTCCAGTTCATTTCAAACCACTCCAAGCATTCAGACACACTCCTTGGCACCTAAGGAAGTTGTCCAAATCATTGGAACCAACTTACAACACCTCCATCACCAAACTCGATCACCAGCTGCAAGAGGTAAGCATGAGCTCTTCAAGCTCCATGATACACGCATATTTTACTGCACAATAATTTTGCCACATGCTCATAATCATGTATGGAGTGATAACCCTCAATCAATTGCCATGAATCAATCGTGTATGGAATTACATTGTGTTCATGCTGAAATTAGGGTTCTTGAGGTTTCTTTCTGATTTCTCACTCAATTCTCAAAATAAATGCAATTAAACTATATGATTGTGATCCTTGTTCAAAAGCGAACAAGATTGGTACTTGAATCGTTCAAAACCATTGAGAAATCATGGAGAAAAGTGAGAAAATGCAAATCTGCAGAAACAGGGCACGCAGGCAAGAACTTGGTGTTCTTGGCACCCTTTTTCAAATTTTCAAATATTTGAATATTTTGCTATTTTTGTTAATTGATTCAAAAATTGATTTCTCTCTGAATATTTATGTTTTTGAATTGATTTTTTTTTCTCAAAATTCAGAAAAATGTTAAATTATTTTAATTTACAAAAAAATACAATTTATATTATTTATTTAATATAGTTAGAATTTTTGTAATTAATTTCATTTTATTTGTTTTTAAGCATTTTAAAATGGAATTTCCACTTTGATCTTTCAAAACCAATTAAATTTCAAACTCTCATGTAATTAAACATGGTTTTTCAAAATATTTTTCAAGGTGTACAACTTATTTTTTGAATATATTTGGTATTTAATATCATTTTTTTCATTTAATTTCCTTTGGAAAATAACATTTTTATTTAAAATTAGGGTTTCCTCCCGATTTTAAATTTTCAAACACTCATGCGCCTCTAATAGAGTGTAAGACCCAATCCTTTTCTTAACCAAAACCATTTTGGGCCTCAGACATTGTATAAGTCCCACTGCATTTTCAAAAATCTCGGCGTGATCGCCATTTCAAAACAAAAATAATTTGGGCCTACCTTTGTGTTATAAGTGTAACACCTCAATTCCCATCGCGAATAAATAATACATAAATAAATCAGAGTAAATAAAAATTTATTATTCTTAGACAAAAACAAGGATGCCACATTTAAAGAAAGAAAACACAATCTCTGCTAATAAATTTGATACATAACACAAAATGGAATTAACCTAAAAGGGGAACTTTTTCCATATAAAAGGAAAGTTCAATTATGGAATAAAGCGGAAAGATCCATAACTGACTTGTTTTACAAAATAAATTATTTTATAACATCAAAATATTCATACAAAGTTAATACAAAATAGATCCAACAAATGTATACATATATAACAATCGCGTTCCCCGACTCCCGTGTTACGTATCAAAGCAGACAGACTGACAAACAGATGGAGAACTAATCTTCACAAAAGCCTCCAAGACTACTAATCTGCAATTGCCTCATACAGCAACAAACCACAACAGAAGGGTGAGAAACACAATTATAATATAGTTGCATACGATTATATAATAACATAAAATACACATGTAAAACATTCTAACCACAAGCATCACATACTAATACATATAGCATATCATAGATCATTAATACAATCATTGTAATGTACAACATCCCCACAAAACATAGCATATGTCTATACATAACACATATCATCCATAATCCATACATTTATCACGAATGCATATCAAACCACCAATGCTATCACAAGCTCAACACATAATCAATCAATTCACAATTTTCCACACATAATCAATCCATTCATGATTCTTCCACACATAATCAATTCATTCATGATTTATGCAAATGCAAAGAGACCGACACAACGACTCTATGCAAATGTGGTACCATTCCATCCATCATTCTCATCATTAATTCACTCAGGAATTATTGGAATCATCGCTTGTTACTTAGTGTAACTCCCCGTCGGGAAAACGATGTTCCTCGTCGCTTTAGGTCCTCTTTGTATAAGGCACACGACGTTTATGGATCGCTTTAGGTCCTCTTTGTATAAGGCACATGATCCGATCACTTTAGGTCCTCTTTGTATAAGGCACACGGTCGTCTATAACGTCGCTTTAGGTCCTCTTTGTATAAGGCACACGACCGTCACACCTACTAGGGCACACGACATCACAAGAATGCATATCATGATACTTGGCATACAATGACTCATGACAATCAAATGCAGACACATATACAACCATGTGAACCATTTCAACATCCATAATCATGCATATACAATCAAACATAACACAATGCATTTATTTGCCATAAGGCCAAAAACCATCATCACAACATTTCATCACATGCATTCACATCATACAACAGCACACAAGCTATACGATATATATCAAAAGCATACCACATGATAACACATCAATCGCACACAATTACGACGGCAAAAGTCGACAAAACGACACATTTCCAATTACCGACATAATTAAATCGGCCACTAGCCCCAAAACCATTTTATAAGAAAGAACGTTTCATTAGCTTTCCAACGCATCCAACAGCACCTCAATCCGACTCACGACCCAAAAGTTATGACAAGAACAAAATGGAAAATTTGTCATGTTCGCTTTCCTATTCGCAATGCGAACCCCCAGCGAACCATGGCAGAGAAAAAACAGCATAAAGTTCGCAATACAAACACCCAGCGAACCTTCGCTTTCTCCTTCGCAATGCGAATTCCCTGCGAACCGTGGCAGAGAAAAAACAATAGAAATTTCGCAATGCGAACCTCCCGCGAACCCTCGCTTTCCCTTCGCTGCCCTATTCGCAGTACGAACCTGCGAACTCAGAAATCCAGGCAGCGCTGTTGTTCACTCCAACACAACATTTCATCCACCAAAACACTTCCAAACCATAACATAACAACCAGAACATATCCCAATCATAGTAACAAGTATTCTACAACATTTATACCGCATTTCCACTGCGAAAACATCGATTTCTATCGTTTTCTCTCATTTCGACCTAGAATTGAAAAGTTAGGAAAAACCAGCAAACATTCCAACACACACATACACAATCATACACAAGCATAGCATAACCGAGTTTCGCACTCTTACCCGATTAATTGCGCTTCGAAGTGTCGGTTGAATCGGTTTTTTACACTCCAAGTTTTTCCTCTTTTTTCTTCTTCTCCTTCTCTATTTCTCTTACGCAATCTTACACTCCTTCCTATTTTAAATGAAAAACAATATCTAACCAAGCTAAAAATACCAAAATACCCCTACACTCAATTTTCTCGCAAACGTTCCCAAAACGGGATAAAACATGATAAAGATAAACATAACACATTTACCAAATAAAAACCAAGAATAAAATAATATAAAGACCAAGATAATTAAATCGACTCGATTAAATAAATCTAACAAAAACTGGGGCGTTACAACTCTCCCCCACTTAGACATTTTCGTCCTCGAAAATATAACTGAGACGAACAACTCCGGATACGACTCTCGTATCCGACTAACCCATTAACATGCCAACACTAGGCACACCATGAATAACACAAACTGACAAACCACCTAGCTAACAACGACTACAACTACGACACGACAAAGACGACAACTACAACGACAAGATGCAAAGCCCATACAATGCACTTGACGACTAACTCACGACTTAAAGAAAACCACGTTACCAGCACTCAGGTAACACTCCCCTAATTCCCCACACCGGAATTAGCTACTCGCACTCGAACCATCACGATGGAAATGAGGCAACAACAAAAGCAAGAACCTAAAGTCCCACGACACAACATCGTTTCAACAACCTCTACATAACCACAATACCAACATCCTTGTCACACAACATCAGGACAACAATGCTATGATTCACCAATCGAACATATAACCAAAACATCCATCTACATAGTAGCCCATGAATAATATTTAAACCTTTCACCTAACACTTCCATTCTGAAACGTCCAATGGTCTCATCACTCCTACATGTTTCCAATGTTCAACCTATGAACCCTTACAAGTCACACATGCATATACGAAATGTGCCACTTCACACTTTCGAAGCACACTCTGATTACTCGCAACAATCAAATCTACCAATTACATATCCAACTTCTGACTCTCCTTAATATTCACCAGAAAAGGCATATTTCATTTCTAAAAGACCCAGCCTTACACTCCACTAAGTTATCTCACACACCAGACACAAGTCTCTGACTGCTCAAATAATTCTAATCCTATGACCATCAAAAGATCTCCTTCAAATCTTGATACATTTTATTAACTCCCAGATGTATACTCAAACTACTCCGGTGTCCTTCCTCTAAAATCATCATTTTCAATTCCGAACCATTAGGAATACAAATTCTACCGTGGAATCTCAAAACACCCTGATCATCCAATTCAAAGTCACCATTCACACCTTTATCTCCAACCGTCATCAAATCAACAAATTTCACATCCAGCCTCTGTTTCTCACTAACGGTCAACAGAAACTCATTAGTGACCTTTAACATACCAAGCCCCACGCTATCAGATGTCAATTTGCACACCAAACTCAAATCTCTAAATTCTTCCAAAAGTTCCCACTCTTTAACCATCAAAGCAGACATATGTAAAAACTTTCAACTTAACTCATCAGGCACGACGTTAACTTTACCAAAAGAATAATTCGAGCTAAAGTCATAACTCATCACAAATTCCAACCATCCTTGCGTTGCAGTCTTATACTATATTCCTTCCAACCAAACCGGTACTCAATATTCTCGTGATTACCAAACACTTCGAACCTAGAACCATAAAGATAATACCTCCAAATTTTCCAACACAATACCACGGCAACCAATTCCAAATCATGAATAGTATAGACCCTTTTATGAATCCTCAATTGTCGTAAAGCATAAGAAATGACTTTACCCTCTTGCATTAACACACTGACAATACTCATCAAAGACACATCACAATATTCCATAAACAGTTTATTAGGATCAAGCAGAATCAAAATTGGAGCCGTAGTCAACTTCTACTTCAGCTCACCAAAACTTACTCACAACGAACATCCAAAACAAACGACTCACCCTTTGCAAGTCAACTGAGATAACAGAAGTACGAACTTAGCAAAGTCTTCCATAACCTGCAGTCACAACCAACTAAGCCCAAAAGTTTCTAATCTCCTTAACCAACTTCGGAGCCTCCCATTGTAGAACTGCATCTACTTCCGATGGATCCATTAACCATACTCTCATCCGAAATAACATATCCAAGAAAACTAACCTCTTTCAATCAAAATTCTCACTTCGATAATTTAGTAGAAAGCTCCCTCTCTTTCAACCCTCGTAACTCAATCCTCAAATACTCTACATACTCATCCTTTGATTTGAAATAAATCAGAATATCATCCAATAAACATCACTATAAACTTATCCAAACAAGTATAGAAGATACGATTCATATACTCCACAACCATAATATATACAACCTTCAAAATTCATTCTGAGCTCGAAACCATTTATTCAAAATAGCTTAATAATTTATGGTTACCATATTCCATAACAATTCTTCTTACAGGGTTCCAACTCACTCAACGTTTCTGCTGACACGAGATCTCAACCATAACAAAAGTAATACCATCAAGGAACTTCAAATCGTTCGTAATTCGTCACAATTCAAAACTCAAGCTATCCAGAACACAACCGCAAGTTTCCATACTACTCACTGATTAACACGCAACCTCATGCTATCATCCTTTTCCTTACCAACCCTGTTGGACCTCTTCAAGTTAACACACTAATGTTTCATCCAAAAACCCATCTGAAAACCATGCACAACTGACGTCTCATCACTGTGGCTTTCGTGCCAATTTCCAGAACACTATCATCCCAAACATGACAAACATCTGAGTTTCACTTCCTAAAAGTTCTTCTACTTACTTAGCAGATCCAAACCTCAAATCCTCACCTTATTCAAATTTGAGTTCACACTCTACTCTCTGAGAACAACCATTAACGATACCCAATCGTTCTCTCTCAATGACTTCCCAACTGGACCAACATACTAAAACCTCTAATCCGTCTCATCTTCCGATATTAGAATCTTCATCGACTCAACAAAACAATCTGTAACCATTTTCTTAATTCCAAACAAGTCATTGCACACACTATCAAAGCCGGAAAGATACGTCTATTCCATCCAACATAATTTCGTCTACTATCAACAAGAGATTAAGGGTGATCAGTTCCTCAATTTATCAATAGACATCCGACAATCATGATGGGGCATAAACCGTCTTTACCAAACTATAATAGCATTTCTTGCATCTTGTGTACAAAACTACCTAAGGTACAAATGCTTAGTTGACATAAACCTTACCTCCACATTCCCTCAGGAACCGGGAACAACACTGTCCAAACAACACTTACAATCTTGCAACCAACGGTACACTGAGCCAACACTCCACAACGGAAGCAACTTGGAGAAGCACAAGCTCCTCCCCCACTTATCTCATTCTAAGTCCTGCAGACAAAGGATTAGAAAAACCAGAAAGTACTGACAGTGTTTCACACACATATCACATACTAAGGAACAAACAACATCGACAGTGTTCAACTATCACACCAACTGACTCAACAACTTGGCCGGACGGACCGACCTGCTCTAATACCACTATTGTAACACCCCAATTCTCATCGCGAATAAATAATACATAAATAAATCAGAGTAAATAAAAATTTATTATTCTTAGACAGAAACAAGGATGCCACATTTAAAGAAAGAAAACACAATCCCTGCTCATAAATTTGATACGTAACACAAAATGGAATAAACCTAAAAGGGAAACTTTTTCCATATAAAAGGAAAGTTCAATTATGGAATAAAGCGGAAAGATCCATAACTGACTTGTTTTACAAAATAAATTATTTTATAACATCAAAATATTCATACAAAGTTAATACAAAATAGATCCAACAAATGTATACATATATAACAACCGCGTTCCCCGACTCCCGTGTTACGTATCAGAGCAGACTGACTGACAAACTGATGGAGAACTAATCTTCACAAAAGCCTCCAAGACTACTAATCTGCAATTGCCTCATAGAGCAACAAACCACAGCAGAAGAGTGAGAACACAATTATAATATAGTTGCATACGATTATATAATAACACAAAATACACATGTAAAACATTCTCACCACAAGCATCACATACTAGTACATATAGCATATCATATATAATTAATACAATCATTGTAATGTACAACATCCCCACAAAACATAGCATATGTCTATACATAACACATATCATCCATAATCCATACATTTATCACAAATGCATATCAAACCACCAATGTTATCACAAGCTCAACACATAATCAATCCATTCATAATTTTCCACACATAACCAATCCATTCATGATTCTTCCACACATAATCAATCCATTCATGATTTATGCAAATGCAAAGAGACCGACACAACGACTCAATGCAAATGCGGTACCATTCCATCCATCATTCTCATCATTAATTCACTCAGGAATTATTGGAATCATCGCTTGTTACTTAGTGTAACTCCCCGTCGGGCAAACGATGTTCCCCGTCACTTTAGGTCCTCTTTGTATAAGGCACACGACGTTTATGGATCGCTTTAGGTCCTATTTGTATAAGGCACACGATCCGATCGCTTTAGGTCCTCTTTGTATAAGGCACACGATCATCTATAACGTCGCTTTAGGTCCTCTTTGTATAAGGCACACGACCGTTACAGCAGATTCCCTCGGGAACCATTTCGTCGCTCACACCCACTAGGGCACACGACATCACAATAATGCATATCATGATGCTTGGCATATAATGACTCATGACAATCAAATGCAGACACATATACAACCATGTGAACCATTTCAACATCCATAATCATGCATATACAATCAAACATAACACAATGCATTTATTTGCCATAAGGCCACAAACCATCATCATAACATTTCATCACATGCATTCACATCATACAATAGCACACAAGCTATACGATATATATCAAAAGCATACCACATGATAACACATTAATCGCACACAATTACGACGGTAAAAGTCGACAAAACGACACATTTCCAATTATCGACATAATTAAATCGGCCACTAGCCCCAAAACCATTTTATAAGAAAGAACGTTTCATTAGCTTTCCAACGCATCCAACCGCGCCTCAATCTGACTCACGACCCAAAATTTATGACAAGAACAAAATGGAAAATTTGTCATGTTCGCTTTCCTATTCGCAATGCGAACCCCCAGCGAACCATGGCAGCGAAAAAATAGCATAAAGTTCGCAATGCGAGCACCCAGCGAACCTTCGCTTTCCCCTTCGTAATGCGAATTCCCTGCGAATCGTGGCAGAGAAAAATCAGCAGAAAGTTCGCAATGCGAACCCTCGCTTTCCCTTCGCTGCCCTATTCGCAGTGCGAACCTGTGAACTCAGAAATCCCAGCAGCGCTGTTGTTCACTCCAACACAACATTTCATCCACCAAAACACTTCCAAACCATAACATAACAACCAGAACATATCCCAATCATAGTAACAAGTATTCTACAACATTTATACCGCATTTCCAGTGCGAAAACATCGATTTCTATCCTTTTCTCTCATTTCGACCTAGAATTGAAAAGCTAGGAAAAACCAGTAAACATTCCAACACACACATACACAATCATACACAAGCATAGCATAACCGAGTTTCGCACCCTTACTCGATTAATCGCGCTTCGAAGTGTCGGTTGAATCGATTTCTTACACTCCAAGTTTTTCCTCTTTTTTCTTCTTCTCCTTCTCTATTTCTCTTAACTTCTTTTTCTCCCTTTTTCTTTCTATGTTCCTATTTTAAATGAAAAACAATATCTAACCAAGCCAAAAAGACCAAAATACCCCTACACTCAATTTTCTCGCAAACGTTCCCAAAACGCGATAAAACATGATAACGATAAACATAACACATTTACCAAATAAAAACCAAGAATAAAATAATATAAAGACCAAAATAATTAAATCGACTCGATTAAATAAATCTAACAAAAACTAGGGTGTTACAATAAGTCTCATTCCTTTTCTTAAAAATACTTTTTGGGCCTCTAATAGAGTGTAAGAACCAAGCCCCTTTGTACATAAAATAACTTTGGGCCTCAGTCGTTGTATAAGTCCCTCTGCGATTCTCAAAACGACGGTGCGATCACTGTCTTTCATTGGGCCTCCCCTCGTGTTGTAAGTCCCATCTTTCTTTTTCAAAACATCTTTGGGCCTTTCCTTGAGTTGTAAGACCCATCCCTTTGTACAGAAAACCTCTTTGGGCCTCAGTCATTGTATAAGTCCTGTTACGATCTTCAAAACGACGGTGTGATCACTGTTAAACCTTGGGCCTCTCCTTGAGTATAAGCCCCAACAATCTTTCCGAAAGCAACTTCTCTTTTGATTTAGATTCAAATATACATGTTGTTATCAAAACTTTCTTTAATTTCTTTGAACAACTAACAATACGGCATGGAAGCTTGCTCACCTATAAGTTTTAACAGCTTTCATTTACTCGCTTTAATATATATAACTGTATTGTGGGAAGCTGCGCACTGTAACTCTTCTTTCATACCCTTTTAAATACTTGTCATATATCAACTGTATATATACTAGTATAGTTATTTAGAGTTTTCCCCGGTAACTAGGTCTAGAACTAGGTAAAACCAGTTGGTCACTCTTAAATACAGTCAAAACTAGATCTCCATAGGAATCCCAGATACAGTCTTGCCTTCTCTTGGGCTTAAACAATATGGAACAAAGAGAAAGGCAGTATTCTTCGTGAACCTTTTTTCAGACTGTCACTTTTAGAAATCGTCAAAGAAATTCTACTCCCCAGAGTTGATCTATTCTCGGTGAATAGCATTTCTTGAGTTTCTTCAAACCTCAGAACTTTCACTAAATGATCTATTCTCGGTGAATAGCATTTCTTGAAATTTTCTTGGTTTGGGACCCACAGGCTTCCTAAAAGCATCCCCGCCTCCTCTTGGGCTTTGTACAAGGACCCTCCGGCTTCTTAGAAGTTCTCATGCCTTCTCTTGGGCTTAATACAAGGACCCTTAAGACCTCTTAAAGGTATAAGACAGAACTTAGTCATCCTTTGCTAGAGCAGTCTTTCCAGTGCCAAATCTCAGACTTAGGGTTGATTCTCATCCCTTAAAACACCTGCCTCCTCTTGGGCATCATACAAAAGATAAAACTCTTCCACACCAGTAGACTTGGACAGTCTAACCTTGAGTCTCAAAGACATTCTCAAGTTCCTTACAAACATAGGAAAAACCCTGGTCATTCTGGATCAATCTCCAGCAGAGTTAAAACCCATGGGCTCTAAAAACCCAGTCTCTCTCTTAAAAAATTCCCCAACCAGGGTCAGTTTATCACCAGTATCAGAACCTCAAGGTATCTGATACCCTAACTCTTCTGTAACCCTCAGCAAGAGTTGATTCCCCATTTGGACCTGCCTCGGGATCTCAATAATTGCCAGCAGAAGATAGCCTCCTCTTAGGCTTTATATAACGATCTTTCCTCAGCACAGTTAGCCTCCTCTTGGGCTTTGTACAATGATTCTCCCCAGCGGAGCTAACCTTTTCTGAGTCTCTTGTTGAGTCAATAAACTTTCACACTCTCTTGTTGAGTTAATAAACTTTCAAACTCTCTTGTGGAGTCAATAAACTTTCAAGACTCTCTTGTTGAGTCAATCACCTTTTCAGACTCTCTTGTTGAGTCAACCTTTTTAGCCTCTATCTTGGGCTTTGTACGAGACAGATAAAGTCACTCTCTTGTTGAGTCAATCTTTTTTCATCCTCCTTTTAGGTTTGATATAAAGATTTCCCCTAGCAAAAATTATCCTCCTCTTAGGCTTTCTATAATGATTTCTCCAGCTTGTTCAGCCACAATCCTGGGCTTTGTACAGGACAGATAAAAGCACTCTCTTGTTGATTCAAACCCTTTTAGCCTCAATCTTGGGCTTTGTACAAGACATAAATCTTCATAACCTTCTCGTAAGCTTGGGACAAATCTCTTCCCCAGGAGAGTTAATTCCTCCCAGCCTTCTTTTAAGCTTTGAGAAATACCCTCCAGCAGAGTCAAACTCATTTCAGCCTCAATCTTGGGCTTTGTACAAGACACATAAAAATATCCTCACCAGAGTCAGTTACATTTCCCATTTCAGCCTCAATCTTGGGCTTTATACAAGACACATACAAACCTCCCCGGCGGAGTCAAAATCCCCTTTTAGCCTCAATCTTGGGCTTTGTACAAGACAGATAGAACATTTTCCCCGGAAAAGTCAAACTTTTAGCCTCCTCTTAGGCTTTGTATAAAGATATCCCCAAAGATCCAAATCTCTTTCAGCCTATTCTTAGGCTTTGTATAAGGACTTCCCTAGTGAAGTCAATCAACCTCTTAGCTTCAACCTTGGGCTTTGATCAAGGCACACAAAAATCAACAAGTCCCTCAGAGGAAGTCCAATCCCTCCTTAGAGATGACAAATTCTCTCTCAGTCAAAACCTTTTAGCTTCAATCTTGGGCTTTGAACAAGACACCAAACATCATCTTTTTCCTCCCTTAGAATAGGAGGAACTACGATTGCTCTGATTTCCCTATTTCATTTAAACGGGAATACGTAGGCATAAGATTGCGAAATCTTAGCGAGCATACTAGTCAAAAACTCTAGGTCAAGTACCTTCATACCAATCAAAACTTAGGTCTAGTACCTTATCAAAAACACTCGAACGTCAACAAAAACTGACTCACTCACTCATCTTTCCCAAGAAACTTTCCCAACCCATCAACGGATAACCACTATCAAGTACTAAACAAAACCTAATGGTAACATTCTATGGATAACCACATATAGGATGGGTAATTGACAACTCCCCATTGTATAACCTGACTCCGAACTCCCCGAATCTCTTTAAATCGTTTGTTCAGTTAAACATCCGTGTGCAAGGTTAGTTTTAGATAGCTTCCCTTCCCTTCCAGCTTCATGGGATAAATAAGAAATCAGTAAGTAGCACCCCCTCCTCATTGTTGGGAGAAACCCAAACTTCCGCGATATGGTGGTCGCGTCACCGACAAAAATCGCTCGCTACAACTGCCAGATCCTCCTCCTCTAGTCTTGGTGAGACAAATCTTGGTAGTCTCAATGAGTTCTTCAACTTCAAGTTGTAAGGCCTTCTTGGAGCTATATGGATCCTTTTTCTTTCCAACTTTCTGAGCAGTTCTTTCTTCTTCCTTTTGAGCGGCATCTTGAGAATCTCCAAGTAGCTTCTTCTTGATCGGAGCAGGAGTATCATATTATTCATCTTCTTCATCTTCATCAGAAGTAGTCTCCTCCATTTTTCTTTTTCCTATACTACCATACGCATCAGGATACTTATCAGGAAGTTGATCATATGTTATGGTTATACCATATTCCCTCTTAGATTCTTCAAGAAAGAGCTTGATGACCTCAAGATTATCTTCCTTGGTCAGTGTTGGGTAATCCTCAATAAAATCTCTTCTATCATCTTTCTTGATTCTGATAGGAGTCGAAATTAATAAAATATCCTTCTTCTTTCTTTCCTTCATGTGAGCTAATACAGTTGCAGAAAACACACTTCCATAAACATCATCCAACTCTAGAGTAGCCCCAAATTCCATCAATATGTTAATTAATTTGCATTGATAGAATATTTCAGAAAGTAACCTAGCATGAGGAAGTGTTATTTTGAACTTTTTAGTAGAGTCCTTGATGGATTCACAAAGATGATGAAAGATGTAACCTGGTAGATTCAATCGTTGATCAGTGGACAACTACCAAAGAAACATCTTATGATCCCATGAGATTTGATCAGAACCTCTTTCCCTAGGAATTAGGCAACTTATGAGGATTTTGAACAGTAACTTCTGCTTGAGACGTGTAACACCCTAAACCCCCACGACATATAATAACAACATATAAGAGTAAAATAATATACATGGATTTAGGATGCTACTTTCACTACTCAAATTTTCATGCATACGATAAACAACACATCAATATCGTAATTAAAACATAGTATTTAAACATTCACACAGCAGCAGAAATTCAACGCAATTTGAAACATGCTTAATCACACATAAACATTCTCAAATAAAATAGTAATAACACATAACGAAGTAAAAGACTCTAATCGTTCCGACATTCCGATGTTAAAATCATAGCAGACGCGACTCGATAACACAAAAGAGAAGACCTCGTCTTCGCTAACTCCACCTCCGAACTACTCCTACTTATCTGTACGTTACCCACGTGGAGGTAACATTCAAACAGAAGGGGCGAGATTCTCAAATCAACAAAAGAAGAAGATCATATAAATATAAAAGTATAAATCATCAAGTAATTCACCCATATCACAACTACCAACAAGAATCACACACCTCAACACAACCACAGATCACCAATCAAAGCATAATGCAACACAACTAACAAGAGTAATGCAATGAGACACCAACTAGACTCAATGCATGTGGTACCAATTTTGATCCCTGTTTCATGATCACAATTCCCGTCGGAACGTCTATTTAGTCGCTCACACCCCACATGGGCACACGACAATCGTGATTGCTCACACCCCACATGGGCACACAATCACCTCAACAACAACAACATCGATTCCATTATAAGGAATCCGGATAAACGCTCACACCCCACATGGGCACACGTCATCCCTCAACTCATGCAACATGCTATGCACCTTCAACGACAACATGCAACAACGAAACAAATGCATAAACATAGCATATCATCAATACTCAACTCACTATTGCACAACAACACACCTACACCTATTCAAATATGCATTTTCATAACAATCCTCCAAAATACATCATCTAAATAAATTATCAACAAAGCAACAGGAAACCACGCGAAACAACAAGAAAACAGCAAAGAAACAACAAAAATCGCGCAAGCAGCGTTGCTGCACCTCTTCGCACCACCCGGCGGTGCACGGGCATAGCTCTCCCCCTCAATTCTAACAAAATCCAGTAGCGCTCCATGTTGCGCCTCCTGATCACCGCCCGGCATAGCAGCAGCCTTGCTGCGCCCCTTTGCACCGCCCGACAGTGCACATGCGTAGCTTCCCCCCTCAATTCTAACAAAATCCAGCAGTGTTCCATGTTGTGCCTCCTAATCACCGCCCGGCGCTACTATTCCACCGTCCGGCGCTACGAGCGCGTAACAGATTCTCTACAATCCAATTTCCTGCTACACCAGACCCAATTTCCTCCCCAAAACTGTCCTCATAGTGCACGAAAATTATATCAAATCTCAGCAATATTTAGCAACAATCACATGCATTATTTTATAGACAACATCATGAACAAATCTTAACATCCTAACTCATTAGAACCTATCATTTTCTCATCAAACCCCATCAAAACCCCCAAACTACCTGTCAACAAACATTCAACATTCACATGAATTCAATCTAACGATTTTCTACCCAAATACATATATCATCAACCCCTTAAGAGATTAAAGAATTCCCACCCTTACCTTGGATTTGATGAGCTTTCCCTTTCTCTGACCTAGCTCTGCTCTTCCTCTTTCTCTTCCCAAACACGTACTAAAAACTTTTCCCCTTCTCATCCCTTTCCTATTTATATTATTATTATTGTCCAAATATTATTATTATTTAAATATTATTATTATTATTTCACCAATTAAATAATAATAACAATATTTCTCAATAATTTAAAATAATAATATTAGACAACTAACCATTTCCTCTGATACCTTATTCTTTTATAATTCTAAGGGAACTACCCCATCCTAAGGGTAACCCAACCTCAACCAAAACACACCAATACACAACATTATTCAATTTAATCACGAAAAATAATTAAATTAAATCGGGGTGTTACAACTCTCCCCCACTTAGAATATTTTCGTCCACGAAAATTTACCTCATGCGAACAACTCCGGATACGACTCTCGCATCCTGCTCTCCAACTCCCACGTCATGTTTCCACCAGCAGCGCCTCCCCACGCTACCTTCACAAGAGAGATCTCTTTATCCCTTAGTTGCTTTACTTCTCGATCTTCAATCCGTGTTGGTAAGGCTTCAACCGTAAGGTTATCTCTTACTTCCACATTATCCATTGGAATCACATGCAACGGATCCGGAACATACTTCTGAAGCTGTGACACATGGAACACATCATGCAAATTCGACAAATTGGGTGGCAACGCCACTCTGTAGGCAACATGTCCAACTCTTGCAGATATCTGATACAGACCAATAAACCGAGGAGTAAGCTTCCTCGACTTAAACGCACGACCAACACCGGTCACTGGAATGACTCTCAAAAACACATGGTCTCCTTCTTGGAACTCAAGATCTTTCCTTCTCTTATCATGGTAACTCTTCTGCCTACTCCGCGAAGCTTTCATCTTTTCCTGAATCAGCTTCACCGTTTCGGTAGTTTGCTGAACAATCTCAGGTCCAAACACTAAACTCTCACCAGATTCGTGCCAACACAAAGGCGTCCGACACCTCCGATCACACAATTCTTCAAAAGGTGTCATTCCAATACTAGAATGATAACTGTTATTATAAGTGAACTCGATCTACGGCAAATGACTATCCCAAGCACCTCCTTGTTCAAGCACACAAGCCCTTAATAGGTCTTCTAAGGATTGTATAGTTCTCTCCGTCTGACCATCCATCTGCGGATGATAGGCCGAACTCAACCTCAGCTTCGATCCCAAAGCTTCTTGAAAACTCTCCCAAAATCTGGAAGTGAACCTTAGATCTCGATCCGACACAATACTCAATGGAATTTTATGCAACTTCACAATCACCTGAATATAAATCTCTGCCAACTTCTGCAAAGGAAAACTGATATTAATCAGAATAAAATAGGCCGACTTTGTCAGTATATCCACTACTACCCAGATGGAATCATGTCCTTTTGGTGTATTAGGCAACCCGATCACGAAATCCATAGAAATATTGTCCCACTTCCACTCTGGAATATATAATGGTTGCATCATACCAGCAGGTTTCTGATGTTCCACTTTCGACTTCTGACAAGTCAGACAAGCATATACAAACTGAGCCACATCACGTTTCAATCCAGGCCACCAAAATATCTTCTTCAAATCTTGATACATCTTCGTAGCTCCTGGATGGATACTCAAACTACTCCTGTGACCCTCTTCTAAAATCATTCTTTTCAACTCAGGATTATCAGGAATGCAAATCCTGTCGCGAAATCTCAACACGCCTTGTTCTTCCACTCTGAACTCATTACCTTCTGCTTGGTCATCTCTAATCATCAAATCCACCAGTTTCACATCCAACTTCTGACTTTCTCTGATATTATTAAGAAATTCATTGTTGATCGTCAGCATACCCAACATCACACTATGCGGTGTCTGTTCGCAAACCAAACTCATATCTCTGAACTGTTCAATCAATTCTAACTCTTTAATCATCATAGCATACATATGCAAAGATTTTCGACTCAGAGCATCAACCACGACATTAGCTTTACCAGGGTACATGATAGTTCAAGCCAAAATCATAATCCTTTAAGAACTCTAACCATCTTCTTTGCCTCATATTCAATTCCTTCTGGTCAAACAGATACCTCAAGCTCTTATGATCACTATACACTTCAAATCTGGAACCATAAAGATAGTGTCTCCAAATCTTCAATACGAATACCACTGCAGCTAGCTCCAAATCATGAGTCGGATAATTCCTCGCATGTACTCTTAGCTGTCGTGAAGCATAAGCCACAACCTTACCATCCTACATTAACACACCTCCCAAACCCATCAGCGAAGCATCGTAATATACCACAAACGGTTCATTCGGTTCGGGTAGGATCAAAACTGGAGCTGTAGTCAATCTCTTCTTTAGCTCAATGAAACTCTTCTCACAATGAACATCCCACATAAATGTTTTACCCTTGCATGTCAACTGAGTCAACGGAAGTGCCAACTTCGAAAATCCTTCAATAAACCTTCGGTAATAACCAGCCAAACCCAAGAATCTTCTAATCTCGGTCATCGACTTCAGAGTCTCCCATTGTAGAACGACGTCTACCTTGGATGGATCCACAGCGATACCATCACCTGAAATAACATGACCAAGAAAACTTACCTCTCTCAACCAGAATTCACACTTAGACAACTTAGCATAGAGCTTCTTCTCCTTCAACACTTGCAGCACAACCCGCAAATGCTCAGCATGTTCCTCTTCTGTCTTAGAATAGATTAAAATATCGTCAATAAAGACAACCACAAATTGATCCAAGTAAGCATGAAATATATGATTCATATACTCCATGAATACACCGGGTGCATTAGTAACTCCGAACGGCATCACCACATACTCATAATGTCCATAGCAAGTCCTGAAAGCCGTCTTCTGAATATCTTCGTCTTTTACCCGTATCTGATGATAACCCGACCTCAAGTCAATCTTGCTAAACACACAGGCACCCACTAATTGATCCATCAAGTCATCTATTCTTGGAAGTGGATACTTATTCTTAATCGTTACTTTATTTAGCTGTCTGTAATCGATACACAACGTCATACTACCATCTTTTTTCTTTACCAACAACACTGGAGCTCCCCAAGGCGATCACTTGGTCTCACAAATTTCTTCTCTAACAAGTCTTCCAGTTGCTTCTTTAGCTCTAACAATTCTGATGCCAACATCTTGTATAGTGCCATAGAAATAGGTTTGGTACCAGGGACAAGATCAATAGTAAACTCTACTTCTCTCTCTGGTGGCACATCAGCAATGTCATCTGGGAACACTTCAGGAAATTCACGCACCACTTGCAATTCATTAATCACTGACTTACTCTCCACTGATAAGGATGCAAACAATGCAAACACCTGAGCTTCTTCTTCCAAGAGCTCTTTCAACTCTCTAGCAGACAAAAAACCATCTTCTCCCTCTTCCTCAGGAGTAAGAAATCGAACCGACTTATTAAAACAGTTAATATGAACATGATTGAACTTCAACCAGTTCATACTCAAAATCACATCGAGACCTCCCAACGGTAAACAAATCAGATCCACACCAAAGTCCTTACCAAAGATTGATAATGGACAATTCAAACAGACTAAAGAAGTGGTCACTGATCCCTTCGTGTAGCGAGCGGTTTTGGACGCGGTTCTTAAGCGCTGGTCGCTCTCTGCGGTTGAGCTTTAACTACAAGTCGATTCATTTTTTATCCTATTGTGAGCTGATGAAGGAAGGGAAATAGATGTCTCCAATTAACCCTGTTTTGCATACTGAATTTAAACAGCGGTCTTTTAGTTTACGGATGCTATCAACGTGGGGGGGCCTTTGTACTGGTTATTTGTATTTTCGCCAATACTGGTTTCTTTCTTGACAGAAGGTTTCTGGCGGGGAACAAGGATTAGGATGTCAGGACTGATGCTTTTTGATAGATGGAGATATGGGATTTGGGTTTTTTGTTTAGTGTGCTCGCTAAGATCTTTTCTTTCGATCTTATGCCTACGTATTCCCGTTTACCGAAACAGGGAAATCAGAGCGTTCGTAGTTCCTCTTATTCTATGGGAGGAAATGGTTGTTTTTGGTGTCTTGTTCAAAGCCCAAGACGTGAAGCGAAAGGTGATTTATATCTTGATCAAAGCCCTAGATGTGAAGCTGAAGGGTTTATTTGTATCTTGTTCGAAGCCCAAGATATGAAGCTAAAAGGTCTCAACTTTAGAGAGAATTTGTCATCTCTAAAGAGGGTCTGTTTGTCACAACTGTTGGGTGACTGACTGTAAAGGAGGATTACTTTAACCGGGATATGCGGATCCTAGCAATGCCATAATTTCCTTTATAGGGGATTTTTAACCTGAAGGGGAAGACTTTAACTCAGTGTAGAGCAATGCTATCTTTCCTTAGGAATTTCTCATGCTAAAAGAGGGACAGTAGCATGGATGTAGATAATCCAGAGGCTTGCCGCTTACAACGATTAGATGAAAGGGAAGGAGTTGTTGATGTTTGTGTACTGTGAACGAGGCACAACTTTGATGCTAAAAGGTTGATTGGATTAACCAGTGGTTTTCTTATATAAAGCCTAAGAGGAGGCTAATATGTGTCTTGTACAAAGCCCGAGAGAGAGGCTAAAAGGTTTGGACTCAACGAGGGAATCTTTTGGTATCTCGTATAAAGCCCGAGATGGAGGCTATTTGACTCAACAAGAGAGTTTTTGTATCTCGTACAAAGCCCGAGATGGAGGCTAAAATTTGTTTGGCTCAATAAGAAACTTTTTGTATCTCGTATAAAGCCCGAGATGGAGGCTAAAGGGGTGATTGACTCAACGAGGAAGTCTTTTATGTGTCTCGTACAAAGCCTGAGAGAGAGAGGCTAAACGTTGTTTGACTCCACTGGGGGAGAATCATTTGTACAAAGCCCAAGAGGAGGCTATGGTGACTGTTCAGTTAAGTGACAGGTCCAGTATACTGATTTTGAAGAGAAAATCAGTTCTTATATGAGCAACATTGTACTCAGGGATTTGATTCAGGGATCCGGGTTATTCCTGTTCTTTAAGGAAGCGGGAAATCCTAAGGGTATTGAGACTGTCCGAGTCTGCAGGTTGCCTTCGTATTTAATGAAGGGGTCACTTAAGAATGTCTTTGAGACTCAAGGAGATTAGACTGTCCGTGTCTAGAGTTCCATCTTTTGTACCATGCTTTGGGAAACAGTAGTAGACCCTATGAAAGGACTGTTCTATGAAGATGATTAATTTCTGTTCCTATACCTCTAGGAGGTCGTCGGGACAATTTGTACGAGGCCCAAGAGGAGGCTGGAAACTTTTAAGAAGCCGACGGGTCCTTGTACTAAGCCCAAGAGGAGGCTATCATTCCCGGAGGAAGAGATCATTATAAGAAGCCTAAGAGGAGGCTGTGAATACTTCTAAGAAGCCGTAGGGTCCTTGTACTAAGCCCAAGAGAAGGCGGGGTTGCTTTTAGGAAGCCTGTGGGTCTTTGTACGATGCCCAAGAGGAGGCCGATTGCTTTTAGGAAGCCGATGGGTCCCCAAACCTCGAGAAATTCAAGGCAAACTATTCACAAGGAATAGATCAAGTCAGGAAAGTCCGAGAATTTGGAAGAAACTCAAGAGATGCCATTCACGGAGAAAAGATCATCTCTGGGGAGTAGAGTTTCTTGACAATTGCTTTTAAGAAGCCTGTGGGTCCCCAAACCCCGAGAAATTCAAGGCAATGCTATTCACCGATAATAGATCAAAGTCAGGAAAGTCCGAGAATTTGGAAGAAACTCAAGAGATGCCATTCACGGAGAAGAGATCATCTATGGGGAATAGAGTTTCTTTGACAACTTCTATGAGTGACAGTCTATGAAAGGGTTCACAGAGAATGCTGCCTTTCATATCTCCATATTGTTTAACCCCGAGAGGAGGGAAGACTGTGTCTGGTAATCCTATGGGGATCTAGTTTAGACTATTTCTAAGAGTGATCAACGGGCTTAATGCTAGACGTAGTTGCCGGGGAAACTCTAAATATTTATACTATTATTACACAGTTGATATGAGTTTATGAAAGAAGACTTACAGTGAAACAGCCCCACAATACAGTTATATGTATATTAAAGCGGTAAATGAAAGCGATAACCACTTACTCGGTTGTAGAGCTTCCATGTTGTTTGGTTAGTTGTTCAACAAAGACAGATTGAAAACAACAGTATAATTCAAAATCAAAGGAGAAAGTGCTTTGAAAAAGAAAGATTTGGGGCTTACAGCTCAAGGAGAGGCCCAGGGTTTTATCAGTGAGCGCACTGTTTGAATTTGTACAGAGGGACTTATACAAGTGATTGTGGGCCAAAATTGTTTTCTATACAAAGGGATGGGTCTTACACTCTCTCAAGAGGCCCAAATGATTTAAAGAAAAAGAGTGGGGCTTATAACACGAGGGTAGGCCCAGTTTGTTTTTCGTTTAAAATGGCGATCGCGCCGAGATTTTCTTTTAACGCAGAGGGGCTTATACAATAAGTGAGGCCCAAAATGATTTTGGTTAAAAGGGGGTTGGGTCTTACACTCTAATAGAGGCCCAAGTTTATGAATGGGTCTTATAGCTCAAGGAAAGGCCCAGTGTTATTTTTAAAAAGGAGACGATCGCGCCGTTTGTTTTTGACGGTATCGGGACTTATACAATGCACTGAGGCCCAAAAATGATTTGGTCAAAAAAAAGGATTGGGTCTTACACTCTATTAGAGGCCCAAAA
The DNA here is from genome assembly GCA_022829125.1 of Lathyrus tuberosus. Taxonomy (NCBI): domain Eukaryota; kingdom Viridiplantae; phylum Streptophyta; class Magnoliopsida; order Fabales; family Fabaceae; genus Lathyrus; species Lathyrus tuberosus. The sequence continues at coordinate 3,253,337 of JALAZF010000423.1, forward strand.
ATTTTGAAAATGATTTATGAGGGTTGAATTAATTCAAAAACCCTAATTTGTTTTCAAAAATGTATTTAATTGAATAAAAATTCAATTAAAATGATCAAAATTGTTTAACATGTGAAAAACAAATTGTGATCTTGGATTAATGCTTCAAAAATTTAGTATTGACCTACAAAATAATTAGAAAGCATTAAAAGTTGCAAAATCAATGTGGAAAAAATATTTAAAATGTCAAAAACAATTAAAACATTAATTCTTTGCAAAAATATCAATTATATGAAATAAATAATATTTTTGGGATTTTTTGATAAAATAAAATATTTTAACATTTTTGTGAATTATTAAAAAAAGAATCAACTCAAAATCATTAAAACTCAGAGAGAAATTAATTTTTGAATCAATTAAATAAAATCACAAAATTCAAATATTCAAATTTCTAAAAATGGCGCCAAGAACACACCAAGAACACGCGCGTGTTCTGGGCTTGGCCAGATTTGCATTTTCTCTCCAATCTCACTGAATACTTGATTATAACATGCAATCCACATATCATTATGCTCGTCTCAACCTCACGATCATGTCTATGTCCATTAATTTCATTTAAATTAAACATATAACAAGAAATCATGAAAAATCCCCAAGAACCCTAATTTCTGCATGAAGGCTAGGATTTTTGATACACGATTCAAACAATGCAATTAATTGAGGGGAAACATTCCATGCATGATTATGAACATATGCCCAAATTATTGTGCAGCAAAAATTGCACGAATCATAGAGTTAGAAGAGCTCATGCTTACCACTTGCAGCTGGTGATCGTGATTTGTGTTGGAGGTGTTACAGCTAGGTTCCAATGATGTGGATAGCTTCCCTAGGTGCCAAGTGATATGTCTAAGTGCTTGGAATGGATTGAAATGGTTTGGAGTTGAAGATGGCACCTCAACTGCAAAACTGTCAAGAACTTGAGCAATTGGCTGGTGATTTTGTGAAATCTGTGTTCCAGATGTTATGTAAGTGTTTGGATCACTTCTGTATGATGTATGTGAGGTGTGTGAGTGATTGGTTTGATTGGAAAAGCTCTCAAACTCAAAACCCGATAGCTACCTTGCTAAGAAAGGCATTTTTGCCAAGAGAAAGAGATTTTGAGGAAATCATCTGTTAGATGGCTTTGGTGTACTCAAACTGAGCACAAATGAGCTCTATTTATAGTAGAGCAAGTTTGTTTTGGGATCAATAGTGAATGGCAACTGCAGCAGAGGTTTGGCCAATGGTTGCACTTTGGAATCCAAGTCTCCTCTAGCAATTGACTAGAGGTTAGGGCACAGGGTTGTGGTTCCCTTGGTCTTGGATAAGTCTTGACTGAATTCAGTTGCAAATGGTCCAGTCCATGCCACCTTGGTGTATGCATTGAATGCTTCAATCCAAAATTGGAGTCTTGTCCCTCTTTTAGGCAATTCTAGGTTTGGCATGCTACTTCTTGTTCCAAGGACTTTGGAGGCTTGGCTCAGTGTTTGTCCCCTTTAGATTTGATCCTCAGATGTGTCCAAAGTGATGACAAGGCTTGGAATTATCTGATTTTTCCAAATCGAGCAAAAATGCAAAATTCTGCCTAGCCTTGGCAGTTTTCAGCAAGGCATATTGCCATTGTCATATCTCTTGGCCCAAGTGGAATTTTGTGATGATCTTGGCCATTTTGGAAAGCCCTCATACGATACAACAACTGTTTGATCATATTAGGTTTTGATACCTTTTGGATCCAAGTGAAAAATCCCCCTACATTTGGAAAAAAGTGAAGGCAGATTCTGACTTAGTGAAAATTTCACTAAGTGTTGGAAAAAAGTGACATTTTCACTTTTTGTGATTTTGATCATTCCATAACTCAAAATCCATGAGGAATTTGGAGGGAGGTCAGTTTTAAGCTTTTGTAGAGGGTAATGAGATCTATAAATCAAGCTTTGAATGGGGAAAAATGGCTTTGTGGTTTAGGAGTTATGATCCTCCAAAGTTGGTACCCTTGCCACTTTGTTCATAACTTAGAAAATTTTCTAAGTTTTTATGGTTACCCCTTTTACAAGTTATCCCACTTTTCTTGATTTTTCTTGATGAATGATGATTCAAATCATACATTAACATCATTTTAGGGTTAAAAAACCATTTTTGTGAAAAATCTCAAAAAGTCAAAGTTGACTTTTGTGTACAGTTGACTTTTTGTCAGATGAATTCCAAACTGTGCGATCCTTTAGGAAATCATGTCCTTGACCTAAATCAAACTTGATGGACATGTTCCATTGGTGTTATAGGGTATATTGAATCATGTCCTAGGGTTTGGGAGCATGTCCTGGTCAAAAGTCAAAGCTACAGTTGACTTTTTCCTCAAAACCCTAACTGTGGTACTGATGAAATTGAGACTTGCTGCTCAAGCTTCCTGGATCAATCCATTATTACAAATGGATCAATGTGGTATGTTGGAGACCCTCAAATCCTCTCTTGAGGTCTTGGCTCATGATTTGTCCCAAAAGTCAACTTAGGGGTGAATTAGGTCAAGAAACCCTAATTCCTGATTTTTTATGTATGCATCCCCTGAGGTCAAATTGACTTGATGCTTGGGCCCATGAGGTTCCATGGAGTATATTAGGTTATGCTTTGAAGAATTGGCTCATGCCCAGAGGAAAATTTCCATCTGGAGGCCCTGGTTGACCAAACCCTAATTTGGTGACACTGGCGATCTTGAGGCTTGATCCACCTGGAAGGGAGCAGCCTTGTGCTTAATCCTTAAAGTGGGAGTCCTCTTGATCCATTGTAGATGTTTAGGAGGTTAGACAAGTTGAAGATCATGTCATTTCTTGATTTATCCTTTGTCTAAGAACTCTAAGAGGGCTTGAAACCCTAAATTTGATTGTAGTGGATGCTCACCCATCTTTGGGGAGACTGATGAGGTATGATGGTTCCTCCATATTGTGATGATGATTTTCACAATGATGGAAAATCTTAATGGTCAAAATTTGGGGTATGACAGATGTCCCTATTTAATCTTCTTGGACCCGAAGGTGTGAATGGCGAAGGTATTCGGGCATTCGGGGTGCAAGAGGATTAAATATCGGAATACCTGAAATTTTGATGGTGGTTAAGAATGGCAGCTTGCGCATCCTTCTTCTTTTGCTAAGCAATGATGCTTAGAAAAGGTAAAAACTTCCCCTCGATCCTGGTTTCCTACCAAGGAACTGGTCTTAGTTTGTGATGTGAACTTCCCCTCGATCCTGGTTTCCTACCAAGGAACTGGTCTCAGTTTTCTTTTTAAACTTCCCCTCGATTCTGGTTTCCTACCAAGGAACTAGTCTAAGTTTCTTTTGTCAACTTCCCCTCGATCCTGGTTTCCTACCAAGGAACAGCTCTAAGTTTCTGATTCAAACTTCCCCTCGATCCTGGTTTCCTACCAAGGAACTGGTCTAAGTTTCTTTCGTCAATAAACTTTATTGACAAGGGACGCTATTTGTAGCAGTTTTCCTCAAACTTCTTGCCAAATTTTCCTGGGGAGATGCCATTTGTGTGGAAAAAGTTTCGATGTCAGACTTGCTGGGGAACCCAGTCGTCTGAGTTGTAGAGGTGTACAAACTTCTCTGTTGGAGATGCCATTTGTTGACTCTATCTGGGGAAAGTGAGTCTCTTGAGAGACTGCCTTCGTTTGGGATTACATCATACTTTTCTCGGGATCTTCCCGGAGAAACGCCATACGATGGGGTCCAATTTTGAGGTGCCGATGACCTTTTCATCGGTGGGTTTTTTCGGAGAAAAACTGCCGTATTGCCGAATCTCCGATTTAGGAGGCTTTCTCTCGGGATTTTCTTTAATCTGGGAAACCAAGGATATCATCTTCAATGGCGAAGATTGATGTTAACTGAGGGCCCTCTGGTCTTTCAAAGGTTCAAGTTATCAAAGTGGTCGAGGGCCAATTCTGATCCAGAACTAAACTGGAAGAGAGATATTGTTCAGACGCAGCATTTCCTGACGAGGCAAGAACTGACAACTCGATTGAGAGAACTTCTATCACTAGGGGACAAGACCGGCTAGAGTGATAGTGATGCAATATGAAATGTGAATACAAATCAAATAATGCATGATGTGTGTATGTTTATGCTGACAAAACTGACGCGACATACAAACTAATGGATGAACACAACTGGATACTCGGCCATCGCTGGGCGAAGAAGTACCGTTGGTCCAAAAGTAGCACGTCTACCTTGCTTAGGAGAAGTAGTCCTCGCGGGGAACTATGTTGGTCGGGCTTAGGAGATGAGAACTCGGCCGAAGCGTATCAAACGAAACAAGGTCTCTGACATAGTTGATCCTTCATTCAGGCGTACTGGGTTAGAAGGAGTACTTTGATTCTGCACTTTGAAGTTAACTTACTTCTGAAGAAGCGGTTGAGATTCTTTTGATGTTCAACAGTCAAAAGAAATTGCCATCTTTATTTTAAAGCAGAAAAAGTTTTAATAAGTAAATTCATTTTTGTTTTATTTCAAGAATCGTTAATCATGTTAACAACGTCGTTCTGTAAAGCTAAAACAAATAAGAATTACAAACAAAAGCACAAGGGCTCAAATTTTATTGATAAGATGGAGATCAGCTAAAAGCGTGATTCCATTGAGTATTTACAAAGTTTGAAAATGGTAATTTACAGGGAAAAGGGCTACGTTGAAACATAACGACCACTATCCTTCTACCAACTTTGAATTCGGGGCATCCTGAGCTTCTGTCAAAGATGACCTTGACTGGAGTTTTCTGACGGATGATGTAACTGTTGCTGCTGAGGGACTTGCCTCTGTTGAACATAGTTACTTGCCATTATCCCTAATTTTTGCCTGGATTGTACTATGAGATTTCCAATCTATCGGGATGATTTTCTTTCATGTCTCTAACTTTTTCCTGGACCGCCCTTTCGGGTTTTCAGTCCACCGAGACGTTTTTTTTTTTTAGTTTAGGCGAAGTATTTCTTGACTACATCAACATTTGTGGGGTAGGAAAATTCCTCTCCGTCCATGGTTCCAAGTCTTAAGGCGCCGCCTGAGAAAGCTTTCGTGACCACATAGGGGCCATTATAATTCGGAGTCCATTTTCCCTGAGAATCAGTGAGAAATAATTGTATCTTCTTGAGCATGAGGTCTCTTTTTCTGAAGACACGAGGTCAAACCTTTTTGTCGAACGCCTTCTTCATTCTCTGTTGATACAACTGACCGTGGCATAGTGCCTTGATTCTCTTTTCTTCGATCAGATTCAGTTCATCGTGTCGGCTTTGACACCATTCAGCTTCGATGAGCTTAGCTTCCATCAGTACTCGGATTAACGGGATCTCTACTTCTATGGGGAGCATTGCTTCCATGCCATACACTAGAGAGAAAGGGGTTGCCCTTGTTGAAGTACGGACAGATGTCCGATAACCGTGAAGAACAAAGGGTAGCATCTCGTGCCAATCTTTGTAGGTTACAACCATCTTTTGAATAATCTTCTTGATGTTCTTGTTAGCCGCTTCTACCGCTCCGTTCATCTTTGGTCGGTAGGGAGATGAGTTATGGTGTTCGATCTTGAACTCTGCGCATAACTCTTTCATCATCTTATTGTTCAAGTTGGATCCCTTATCGGTAATGATCTGGCCTGGAACACCATAACGGCAGATGATATTGTTTTTGATAAATCGGACCACCACTTGTCGGGTTACATTAGCGTACGACGCTGCTTCGACCCACTTAGTGAAGTAATCAATGGCTCCCAGGATGAACCGATGTTCGTTTGTAGCTTTGGGCTCAATCAAGCCAATCATGTCGATTCCCCATATGGAAAAAGGCCATGGGGAAGAAAGAACTTTGAGATGTGTTGGCGGTACATGAATTTTGTCGGAGTATATTTGACACTTGTGACACTTCCTCATGTACTTGTAGCAGTTGGATTCCATTGTCAACCAATAGTACCCTGCTCTTAGAATTTTTCTTGCCATTGTATGTCCGTTGGCATGAGTGCCAAAGGACCCTTCGTGAATTTCTTTTATCAGCATGTCTGCTTCTGGTCTGTCTACACATCGGAGTAAAACCATGTCAAAATTTCTCTTATAGAGTGTATCACCGCTCAGGAAGAAATTGCCTGCCAGCCTTCTGAGGGTTTTCCTGTCCTTCCTTAGTGCCCCAGGTGGGTACTCTTGTTTCTGAAGGAAGCATTTGATATCGTGATACCAAGGTTTGTTGTCTATGACTGCTTCAATTGTGAAGATGTAAGCGGGCCGTTCAATGCGCATTATGTCAATCTTAGGTATGTCATTCCATTGACCTACACTAATCATGGAAGAGAGAGTGGCTAATGCATCAGCCAGGTGATTGTCCTCACGAGGGATGTGGTGAAACTCAACTCTGTTGAAGAAGGGTAGCAACCTTCTCGCGTAGTCTTTGTAAGGAATCAATCCTGATTGGTATATGTTCCAATCTCCTTTAATCTGATTGCTAACCAGGGCTAAGTCGCCATATATGTCCAAGTTTTTGATCCTCAAATCAATTGCTTCCTCGAGACCCATAATACAAGCTTCGTATTCGGCCTTGTTGTTTGTGCACTTGAATATCAGTCTGGCGGTGAAAGGAATATGGGTACCCTGAGGGGTGATAATGATTGCCCCAATTCCGTTTCCGTAATGATTGACAGCTCCGTCAAACATAAGCCCCCATTAGGAACCTGGTTCTGGCCCTTCACTGGGTAGCGGTTCATCGCAATATTTCATTTTCAAATACATGACATCTTCGTCTGGGAAGTCAAACCCGATTGATTCCTGATCGTCAATCGGTTGATGAGCCAAATGATCGGCTAAAACACTTCCTTTAACGACTTTCTGAGTGTGGTATTCGATGTCGTATTCTGACAGCAACATCTGCCAACGGGCAATCCTTCCCGTGATAGCAGGTTTTTCAAAGACATACTTGATTGGATCCATCTCAGAAATCAACCAAGTAGTGTGACGAATCATGTACTGGCGCAGACGTTTGGCTGCCCAAGCCAAAGCGCAGCAAGTTTTTTCAAGCATAGTGTACCGAGTCTCGCAGTCGGTGAATTTCTTGCTAAAATAGTAGATGGCAGACTCCTTCCTTTTGGTTTCCTCTTGTTGGCCAAGTACACATCCCATTGAGTCCTCTAGGACTGTGAGGTAGATAATCAGTGGTCTTCCTTCCACTGGAGGTGATAGAATCGGCGGATTCAACAGGTATTCCTTGATACTATCGAAGGCGGTTTGGCAGTCTTCTGACCAAACGCAATCATGGTTCTTTTTGAGTAATTTGAAAATCGGCGCACACGTGGCGGTCATGAGGAATATGAATCTGGAAATGTAGTTCAAACGTCCCAGGAATCCTCTGACTTGTTTTTCATTTTTCGGAGAAGGCATTTCTTGAATGGCCTTGACCTTGTCAAGATCAACCTCAATTCCTTTCTGGCTGACGATGAACCCTAAAAGTTTCCCTGAACAAACACCGAAGGTGCACTTGTTGGGATTCAAGTGGAGTTTGTACTTTCTCAACCGCTCGAATAACTTTGACAGATGGGTCACATGCTCCTCTTCTGTCTTAGATTTGGCAATCATATCATCGACATATACCTCAATTTCTTTGTGTATCATGTCATGAAAAAGAGTAGTCATGGCCCTTTGATAGGTCGCCCCGGCGTTCTTCAAACCAAACGGCATCTCCTTGTAACAAAAGGTACCCCAGGGGGTAATGAACGAAGTTTTCTCCATGTCTTCGGCACCATTTTGATCTGGTTATAGCCCGAGAATCCATCCATGAAGGAGAAAATTTTGAACTTTGCTGTACTGTCAACCATCATGTCAATGTGTAGTAAAGGAAAGTCGTCCTTTGGACTAGCCTTATTTAGATCTCTGTAATCCACACACATTCTGACTTTTCCGTCCTTTTTTGGAACGGGTACGATGTTGGCTAACCATTGAGGATATTCTGATGTGGCGAGGAAAGCCGCGTCAATCTGTTTCTGTACCTCCTCTTTGATTTTGATGGCCATGTCCGGGTGAGTCCGTCTCAACCTCTGTTTTACTGGCGGGCATTCCGATCTCAACGGTAAATGATGTTCCACGATGCTGGTATCCAACCCTGGCATATCCTGATAGGACCAAGCAAATACATCGGGGAATTCTTTGAGAAGCTTTACCAAACCCTCTCTGGCAGTTGGACTGAGCAGTACCCCAATCCTGATTTCTTTTCTCTCTTTTTCCGAACCTAAGTTTACCGTTTCCAACGGCTCTTTATGAGGTTCAATGGACCTCTCCTCCTATCTGAGTAATCAGGAGATCTCTTCTAGAATTTCGTCGTTAACTTCTTCTTCAGCCTCAAATACCGGGAACTCAAAGTTGGGAGAAGGCATCGGATCGTATGTTTCAACTGGGTTTAAAACAAGCAATCTGCATGACGTGATGATTCGTGTTTAGAAGAGATAGAGAAAATGCAAGTGTGTGCAGTGTATTTATTTTACTGCTTGTTTTTATTATTGAATTGTTTTTTAGGATTACCATTTTCTGAGAAAGCAAAAAGAGAAAACAGCAATTAATGCGGAAATTACAGAACGACGTTATTTTATTAATGAACAAGTCGAATCTTGAAACTACAGCCCTATAAAACAAAACTCTGTCGCTTTGGGCGAAGCGAAGAGGGATATTTACAGAAAGCGAGCCCTATCAAAACATCCGTTTCACCTGGGCATGGTGAAAGGTTAAAGATGGCAATTACTTTGACTGATGAACGATCTTCGGAACCTCGACGACAACCCATTGGCGGCGAACTCCTCGGTGAATCACAAAGTCTGGCACCTTCCTTGATTTGTCTTCAGAAATAACGCTGATTTTTGGTGGAGCAGGATCATTGGAATCTGTCTCCCAGGCAGAATTATCGTAGGAGAATTCCTCGGTTGCATTTTGCATAGTATTTGTGCTCTCAGCTGTATCTCCCCATCCAGTAGGCTGGATATCTTCGAGCCTGATACGAGAGCTTTCGGGAGCGGTGTACTTGACCATGTAGTCGTATTTCCCACTTGGTTGTCCCAAGGTGTCCCACACTTCTTTCGAACTGGAGGAGTCATCTCTCTCGATGACGTTGACCTCGGGAAAAGCATAGTTGATGAATTCAAGTCCTGTAAATGTTGTGAATTCATCTTCATGTTGAGTAGTTTCTGAATGACCCGAGTGTTGATCCCATGACATGGTGGGGACACAGGTATTCTGTTCAATGATGGTCAGCTGATTTTCATTGTTCGGCTAACTTTTCGGCCCCAAGTTTCCTGGATAAGGTTGCCACATTGGCAGACCATCCATTGGGCCATAGTAATTATGGTCAAAGTTGTCTTTCATCAGAGTGTCTTCCTCTAATGAGTTTGGCGGAGCACGGCACCCTTCCGGATCACAATCCCGATATATCATTTCGATGTCTGACCGTGGTATAAATCTCGGACTCTGTGCGGGATAGCAAAATGGCGTAGGCACCTCTTCTTGAGACATATAACCATCTTCATTAAGATAGGACTTCCATTCTTCATCCGTGTCAGAGGGATCTTCCTCATTGATAGCATGTACTGCTTGAGACACCGGGTGAAGAAAACCTCCACTGTGGAAGAAGTTTTGAATGGGATGAAGACTTCCATCGCTGACAGCTGTCTGGGTACAGGTTGCAGAAAAACCAAGACCCTTCTTTGTTTTATTGTCAATAGGAATGACAAGCTGTCCCCATCCGGTTGTGTCGGTACTCTCGACTGCTTTGATAGCATCATTGTATGAGGAAATCGAGGTTCCTCCTCTGAACTGATTGTTCTTGCTTACTGACAGTGCTTGGAACTGAGTTCCAATAACCTTCTCGGGTTCTATACCAGCAGATGATGACAAGTTACTCACAAGCAAGGCTTGTTCCCCACAAGCCGTGACAAGTTGATCGTTCTTAACGAACTTTAGCTTTTGGTGGAGGGTTGAAGTAACCGCTCCAGCCTGATGTGTCCAAGGTCTTCCTAATAAACAACTGTACGTTGCCCGGATGTCCATGACCTGGAAAGTGACTTGGAAAGTGTGAGGACCAATAGTTATGGGAAGATCAACTTCGCCGATAACTGTTTTTCTGGATCCGTCGAACGCTTTGACGACGACCTCGCTGATTCTCATCGGAGGGCCTTTGAATGATAATTGCATCAAAGTGGACTTCGGCATAACATTCAGGGCTGACCCTGTGTCTACCAGTACGCTGGCTAAAGCATCGTCCTGGCAGTTAACTGTAATGTTGAGCGCCATGTTATGACGGCGACCCTCTTCAGGTAATTCCTCATCACTAAATCCCAAATTGTTGCAGGAAGTGATGTTAGAGACAATGCTATCGAACTGTCTAATTGTTACATCCTGTTCCACAAAGGCTTGCTCCAAGACTTTCTGTAGAGCCTCCCTATGTGCTTCTGAACTGAGTAACAGTGATAATACCGAGATCTTTGAAGGAGTTTGTAACAGTTGATCAACAATGTTGTATTCACTCCTTTGGATGAGCTTCAGTATCTCATCATTGTTTTTTGAAAGGTCGGGATTACTGGATTGACCGACTGGTAGATCGGGAGCTTCCGTCTGAGGTTCCTTTTCCTTGTTAACTTCCCCAACCCCTCGGTTGAAGATTCTACCACTCCGTGTTACTCGACTGATGTCTGCAATATTCACAACGGAGGGTAATGGAATTTCCTTTCCATTTTCAACTATCGTTGCACCATATTTGTAAGGGATAGCCTTAGTCGATTCATACGATAGGGGTCCCGACAAATAGATGACTATGAGAACTTTAGATTCGTCAAGTAGAGGGATGATGGCAAAAACATCCCTGGTCCTGTGATAACCAGAGATCGTGACAACATCCTCAACTTGCTCGGCAAGGTAGTTTGGCGTCCAGTTGATGGGTCCAGAACCCGGATATGGACGAATCTCTCCACGATCCACCTGGCCCTGAAGAGCTGCTCTCACAAAGTAACACCCTTGGTTACTCTCCGAACTGACGCCGCAATGTTCATAGTTGTGTGGTGGCACCTGGCCATGCCCACTTTGAATATAATGTAACCTCACTAGGTTAGCTTCCACAGATCGGACATCCTGACTTTGACGCCGAGTGGGGTTTCTGTTATTGATACTAATTTGCTGAGTATCTTCATCCATATAGATTGGCATCCACCAGTGATTTAACAAGAGCTGAAGTGCCTCCTGGACAAGGGTACAACCTTGATAGTTTTCGTAACCCGCTTTACAGTTTTGATAGTCATGTGATTTAAGAATCCGAGTCAGACCTGCTCAGCATGTAACTCTACCAGGTTGGTATTCATCACGCGAATATCGAAGATCTGAACCATGTTGATCTGATAAGGATTCCTATCATGGTAGTCTTGGATCCATCCAAGATCCATCTGACACTGGAGGGCCTCTTGTATGAAAGAGCATCCCTGTTTGTTTACCGAGCAAGTCAGACAGGAACTGTAATCGTGCCGCAGCAGATTATGATATTGGCTTTACCTTGAGTGTATTGCCACCAAGTTGACATTCATCGCACGGATGTCGTGGTTCTGAATGACGTTAGAATTTGTGTAAACCATGTTAACTCCACGAACTCGGTGCTCTTGGATCCATCCGAGATCCATTTGTTCCTGTAGAGCTGCTTGCACTACAGAACATCCTTGGTTGTCTTTAGAGCAGATATCACACTGATGATAGTTATGAGGTGGCACATGGCCATATCCACTCTGTCTATAATGCATCTTGACCAGATTGGTTTTCAATAAGAGTACATCGTGAATTTGATAGACATCGTTAGTCCCTTTTTCTATCAAATTGACTGCAGCTTTCTCATGTTGAGGCAGTGGGTTTGTGAGAACATTAGGATTCGTATCCTTGAAGGATAAGACCCCGCTCCTAACAAGTTTTTGCACGTCGGACTTGAAATTGAGACAAGTCTCTATGTTATGCCCTGAACCTCCTTGATGATAAGGGCATGTTTGATCCACCTTAAACCAAAAAGGCGGATTTTCCAGTACTGTAAGAGGAGACTTAGTCTGAATGTGCCCCTTAGCCAGTAGTAATGGAAACAACTCTGCGTACGTCACGGGTATAGGATCAAATCCTGGTGGCCGTGTTGTACGGTTGTTGTTATATGGAGGACGAGCCTGCTGAAGAGCAACACGCGAAACAACAAGAAAACAACAAAGAAACAACAAAAATCGTTGATGTGCTTCTTCTCACCGCCCGGCGGCGCACGAGCGTAGCTCCCCCCCTCAATTCTAACAAAATCCAATAGCATTCCATGTTGTGCCTCATGATCACCGCCCGACACAGCAGCAGCCTTGCTGCGCCCCTTTGCACCTCCCGGCGGCGCACAGGCGTAGCTTCCCCCCTTAATTCTAACAAAATCCAGTAGCGTTCCATGTTGTGCCTCCTAATCACCACCCGACACCGCACCGCCCGGGGCTACTATTCCACCGCCCGGTGCTACGAGCGTGTAACAGATTCTCTGCAATCCAATTTTCTGCTACACCAGACCCGATTTCCTCCCCAAAACAGTCCTCATAGTGCACGAAAATTATATCAAATCTCAGCAATATTTAGCAACAATCACATGCATTATTTTATAGACAACATCATGAACAAATCTTAACATCCTAACTCATTAGAACCTATCCTTTTCTCATCAAACCCCATCAAAACCCCAAACTACCTATCAACAAACATTCAACATTCACATTAATTCAACCTAACGATTTTCTACCCAAATAAATATATCATCAACCCCTTAAGAGATTAAAGAATTCCCACCCTTACCTTGGATTTGATGAGCTTTCCCTTTCTCTGACCTAGCTCTGCTCTTCCTCTTTCTCTTCCCAACACGTACTAAAAACTTTTCCCCTTCTCATCCCTTTCCTATTTATATTATTATTATTATTGTCCAAATATTATTATTATTATTATTATTTAAATATTATTATTATTATTATTATTTCACCAATTAAATAATAATAACAATATTCCTCAATAATTTAAAATAATAATATTAGCCAACTAACCATTTCCTCCGATACCTTATTCTTTTATAATTCTAAGGGCACTACCCCGTCCTAAGGGTAACCCAACCTCAACCAAAGCACACCAATACACAACATTATTCAATTTAATCACGAAAAATAATTAAATTAAATTGGGGTGTTACAAGACGCATGTTCTTCACTTTTCCATAATCATCTTTCTTTTCGAACAGAGCTTTCTTAATGTCTTTTGCATAATTTCCTCCATCCTTTTTGTTGAGTATCACCATTCCTTTATTTTTAGCCCTAATTAGCTGAGCAATGTTTTCTTGAGTTATGGTGATATTCAATCCCATTATAGCATATCTAATTTCCACAAACTTGAACTCCTTCAGACCCATTTTTTATCTAGATTTTCCTTTTAACCTTTTGTCTTTTTCAACAATCATTCTTTATTCATCCTGTGTAGAGAACTCATTATATACTTCTGCTCTAACCCAAAAATCTTTCACCAGAGTTGGGTAAGTTGGTCCATTCAGCATATCAAAGAATTTCATCCAACCTTGGAACTCAAAATGACTTTCAAGTGGACAACCATTTACAGCAAAACTCTCAAAATCCATCACTTGCTCAATGAGAAGCTTCAATTCATCTTGATTGAGCACCATAGTCTTCGGTTTGATCAAAAGTATTTGCATGGAAAAATCATATCTATGGGAAAGGTTGTTAAGGTTGTCATTGATGAGGTTTTAGAGTTTTTCTAGGGTTTGCAAGTAAAGCACGAAATAGACAGTGATAAAGGTTGTGTGTGTTGAGAAGGTGTTGAAAGAATTAAATGACATTAAAGAGACTTAAACACAAAATTATTTAAAACGAATTTATTCACCTTCAAATTCAAAACACAAATAATTTTAAGCGTGCTGAAGACATTTCGCACAGGTGTAAAAAGTGATACAGGTGTCAAAAGGATTTTCCACTTTTGTGTATGTCAGAAGCAAAGATTCTTTTATGCAAGTTTCAAAATTAGAGATTTTTCAGAGTTTATCTTTGATCAAGAATTTGTTGCCCAAACTTTGATTGAGACATCATCTGACTAATATTTGATTCGGATTCTTCATTCAGAATTAAGTATAAATTACTATGTTCAGAATTCTTTATTGACTATTTAACTCTCAGCAGAATTACAAGTTAAATCTCAACTGTCAGTTTAATGAAGAACATAACATATACTAATTTCTTCTGAATAGTAGTAAGAAAACTTTCTTCAAAAATGTTTAAAAAGGTTTCTTTGTTTCAACATGACACAGATATTATCACAAACAGTGAAAATACCAATTTCACAAGTCTTAAAGTTCTTTAGCTAATATCCTCCTAAGTAATTAAGTGTAAAAAAAATTATTCATATCAAAATACTTTGTTTAGAATATTAAGCTTGAAAATAATAGACGATAGATTTTACCTGGATTAATTTTATGATTATGAATCTCTAGCTTGTTTTGATGAAGTTTTCCTGATTTGTTCTGAAGCCACCATTTTGAATTATCTTTTCACACTGATAACACCTTTGATAGAGAGACTAGTTACTTTCAATAGATGTTTTCATCTTTGAATCCCTTTTTTTCATTGCGAAGATGAAAATATGTCTGTAAAGCATGTCAACTCTTTTTTTAGCCTTGTGAACATAAACTCTAGTTGACAAGCTAATTCGAAAATGCAGCTTGTTTTCTGTAGTACGTATAACTTAAGCTTTATTATTAACTCTAAATGTTCACCAAAAGCTGATACATTAACTTGGTGTAGAGACAATATGTTGCTCTTCTGATGCTGAGGCTTTTAGCTTCAGAGTCTACGCCAGACATCACTTAGAGAGTGTTCTTCAGATTCTAATCCACCAAAAGCTGATAACTCAGCTCCTCTCAAATGCGTTCTTATATCAGATTCTGAATGCATTCTTTATAAGCTTTTGAACTCGTATACTTGGAACACACATTAGATAACACTGTTATTTTTCAATACTTTGTTATCATCAAAACCTAAGGGATATATGTCATGACCAAATCTTGTTCTAACAGTTGAACCTAGTCTCTAGGAGTTAACTAGCAAACAACACCCAAATCAAAAGAAAGCAATGAAGAAAAGTACAACAAAAGGGGGAGGGATACATGAAAAGTTACAAGGGATATAGGTGCGAGAAATAAAAGGTCTCATTGTAAGGTAGCCAAAGAGGAAGCCATATGTGTGCAAAGTGTCCTAAGCTAAGCATTGGATATTAGAATCAATGTTACAAGTCCCTTTGCCTTAGGGTAGTGCCATAAGTAACCAATCTTGAGATTAAGATCACAAGTCCATGATAATTCTCCATGTCAAGCTTAGGGCATACACAAAGTCCAATGGGTCCATAATAATCCTCCATGACAAGCTTAGGTCATACACAAGGTCCAATATGTCCGTAATAGTTCTCCATGTCAATCTTAGGTCATACACAAAGTCCAATGCATTCACAATAATCTCCATGTCAAGCTTAGGGCACACACAAAGACCAATAGGTCCTCACAAGTCCCCTTATATCTCATTTTTAAGTCACATGGAAAAGGATTAAGTCTTTTTGATGTTTTCAATTTTATCATGTTTTTGTTCATTTTCAATTATGTAATAAGATAAATGAACAAAAGATAAAAGAAAATAAGAAGACATAAAGTAAAAGTGCATGAAGTAAATCGGAGATAAAGTAAATTGCAAAAAAAATTAATTGTAAGAAAGTAAAGTTAAAAGTTAGTGAATTAGTAAGTCAATAGTTAGTAGTTAGAGTTAATGATCAGTTGTTCACCATAACATGAATTAAGAATAAAAAACTAAGTCATAATACAAAAGTTAATCATGGTAAGAATGCATCAAAAGTTAATACAAAATAATATCAAGAGAAATGGATATCACCAACAATTCAAAATTAAAAGTAAAAGAAAAATGCAAAAAGGAAAATCACCAAGTAAAAGTAAAAATAAGAAAAAAAAATAAAAAAGAGTATAGAGACTACAAGGAAGGTGTAATGCCTCGCTATGGGAGTACAAAGCAGAAGCATTGGGCCTTGGCAAGAAAAAAAGCCCAAAAGCATTTGACTAGATCAGAAAGGGGGTGTATGATGAAGTCCATTGTGTCATCAGCAGATCCATTGGGCCTGAGTCCCAACTCTATATGCCTTTGATGAAAGGGGTACACTCGGTTGAAATCATTCCAATCACTCAGTAAAAAACGTGTTCCCTCTCCTCTTTCAACTCGTCTCACCGACATACCAACCCCTGCCGCGCCGGAGCTCATCATCGGCGGAGGCGGCGGCGGCAGAGACTAAAAACCTCCCTACCTTAGGCCAATCCATTCGTCTTCTTCTTCTCTCCTCAAATTCGTTCTTAATTTTTCCAAATTCCTCACCAAATGACTTAATCGAAGTGAAAACTTGAAGAACCCTAAGTTCTAAGAATCTTAATTGAACGGAAACGAAAACCAGATTGGAGCCTAAACCGTAGAGGTTTGGCTCCCTACACAACAAATTACATTGTAGTTCCAAGAATTACGCAAGGATACGAAGTTCGACCAACCTTTGAGGATGAGGACTTCCTTGGTTACACTTGAATTCGAAGGTGGAATGGAAGATGAATACAGAGAAGAGAAAATCAGATGACTCCTCACTCATGCACAAAATCGATTTCGCTTGTGAGATAATCTTTTCTTCTTCTGCGGGTTCCCTCCTCTTCTTCTTGCTGCAATGTTGTGTTGATGCACTGAATGAAAGTGATTTGTTGTAGTAGAAAGTGAAAAGCAGAGAGAATTTGAGAGTGATTTTGGGGTTAATTTGAGCTAATGAATCATGAAATCAAATTGTGAGGGTGAGGATGATTTTATAGAAGGGAGTGATTGAGGGGTAGATTGGGAATTAGTTAGAGAGTTAGTTAGGATAAATTGTGAGAGTTTGTTAGATTTAGATGCTGAGCTGAAATTACTTTGTGAATTTAAAATCCTGTTTTAAGTATGAATGCGTATATGTCATGAGTTTGGCTTAGATGTGTTATTAGCTGAGTTAAGAGTTAGTTATTTTATGAATGAGGTTAGAAGCTGTTTGTACAATTTATCTACATCAGTAATAAGATTTTGAAATCTGTTTCTTCGATGAACGACTAAATGTGAAAGATACGTAGAAGGGTGATACTCTGATAAAAAGCGCTCAACAGCATCGGTACATGAGCTTCCCAGTGGAATATGAATACCACGGTAAGAGCATCTCCAATAGGGCTGAACAACGGTCGGTTTGGATTGGATTCGGGTCCAAAATGTCAAACCGTTTGAAATCATGGATGTTATTTCAAGGCCCAATTCCGACCGAAATTTGAATCGGTTTGATCGGGTTCGGTTTAAACGGTTTATCGGTTACAATAGATCGGTTTGAACGGTTAATTTCTAATTAATTATCATAAACTTTGATCAACATCTTAAAACTTAAAATCAACTTTGAATCAAGCCATCATTCAAACTTAAAATCAACTTTGTATCAAGCCATCATTCAAGCATCCAAACATTTGGCATACAGATTTATCCTAGCATTCTGCAGTGCTAACATCTAAGTATTCAAGTATTTTACACATCCAAATATTTTAACCTGAATATTTTATCAAAGCATTCTGCAGTGATAGAATCTAAATATTTTACACATAAACACTAAAAGTATTCTGCAGTGCTAGCATCTAAATATTTTAGACATAAACACTAAAAGTATTCAGAAGTGCTAACATCCAGATGATTCTTCAGTGTATACAAACTTAAGCCATAGTTCTAATTCTGCACACTAACATTATCCATATTAACCTGAAAGCAGTGCATACAAACCTGAAAATAAAAGTTATTTTGAGTATACAAATCTGCAATGCATACAAACCTGAAAGCAAAAAACAAGTTGAAACATTTTGAGTATGTTTTACCTACTCTTTCAACTATAAGAAAGTTGAAACATTGAACCATTTCAACTGCTGAACCTACTCTTTATCTCTCAAACTGTCACTATAAATTAGTTAATGATTATGTTATAAATATAAAATATAAAAGATTTTGATTCACTTGACCTAACCCATGCCATATTAAGTGACACTATAAATTAGTTAATGATAGACCAAAACTTACATGGATTTAACATCTGAAGATTGATAAAAAGTATAATTAATCAATATAGTTTTTATAAGCTATCGTCATAGCAATAGTAATAGATGACCGTATCAAATAACTTAAATAAATATAAGTTAAACAGAATACAAATGTAGTTTGAAAATTTTTTTCGTTTAAAGTAGAAGCATGTATAATTGACAAACAATTGTTCAATGAGTACAAGATATTTGAAATAAGGTAACAACTATTACTTAAAATATGTCTATATATTCTTAAGTCACAGGATAAGCAAAAGAAAATTATAATAGCATAGAGCACAAGATATTTGACATTTATTCAAACAAGCATAAGATTTCAATGGAATTTAGACAGAATTTAGCAAGCACATGATAATAGAATTTAGGCAGAATTTATTATAAGATAAAAATCATCAATATCAAACATCAAATTATAAGATATTAAAAACTCATAAAAAATCACATATCATATTACTAGATACACTTAAACTCAAACAAATTTTCAAAGTTACACTTATTAAGCATATAACATATTATAAGATGAAGTTAAACTCAAACAAATGTTTACACAGTGAAGGCAAATAACATGAAGTTAAACTTAAAATCACATAAGAGGTTTGATGATGCATAGAAAAGAATCACAAAATGATCTTAACAAATCACATAAGAGCAGGTTTCAATGAACTTCAATGATGCAAAATAACAAATAAATTTCATTTCAATAAATTTAAAAGGAATCAATAATCTTCTGTGATATGAGACAAATACTTTACAAAATAGAATAGTTTACAAGCTTTTTAATTTCAGACAAAGACTTTGCAAAATAATAAATAAATTGCATTTCATTTTCAGACAAAGACAAAGATTATATCAAACATGAGACAAAGAAGAATCATGAGCGAAAGAAAGAATCATCATACCCCAAATAAACCAAACAAAAATGCTAAGGGAAAGAGAAACAGGTAGAGAGAGAGACGGAGATCTTACATAATCGATGGGTGGTGGTTCGTTCTTGGCGTACGATGAAGTAAAGACGGTGAAGAATTGACGGCGGCTGTGATGATGTCAATGAGGGAAAATCTGAAACTGAAAGTATAAAACCCTAGATACTGGAAATATATCTGTAATGAAAGGTTTGTGTGTACTGTTTTTTGCTTTTGGGCCATGTGTATGCACTCATCCAGTCCATGAATGAGCCCAAACGAATATCATTAAACCACCCAACATAATAATACTTGACATCTTACTGGGCCGGTCGGGTTTGGATTTCGTTGGGCTCAAATAAACCATCCGGAACCGACCAGTCCAACCCATGCCAAATCAATTTCGTTTAATCCGGTAACCCGATGACCCGGCCCAACCGAACCGCTTGTTCACGGGCCACTTGGTTTGGTCGGTTTGGGTCAGTTTTCTTTTTCTTGTCTACCCCTAATCTCCAATAGTGCAACTCATTTTTGGGTTCTTTGTGGGACCCATTAAGACACATCATTTTGAAGCAACTCATCTAATTTTCACTTCAATGGTGCAACTCTAAAAATATCATATTGGACCCCACAATTTTAACTCATATATAACTACTCATTATTAAAACTGATTATTTTATTATTATTTTACCTCAATGGAACGTTGCAATGCAATACAACAATTTATGAGTTGGCGGACCCATTTAATGGGTTTTGAGTGACACGCTGGCGGACAAAGTGAAAAAACCATCTGCTGGAGATGGTCTAACAAAGTAAAGTGATGTGGTGGTGGCTCGGATGAATAAAAGAAAGCTATTCGTTCTGAGGAAATGTACAGATATTCATAATAAAGAAGTAGGGGTGTTCAAATTCAAACCAATTCAAATAAAAACCGCAAACCGATTCAAAAAAACCGAAAACCACAAAAAATTGAAAATTATTGGATGTGTTTGGATGTCATTTTATAAAAACCGATCGGTTTGGATCGAATTTCGAATTAATTTTTCAAAATCGATCCAAACCAAACTGAACCGCATGTATATATTTTTATACTTATTGAGTTTTTATTAGTATAATACCTTCTGCTAATTTATTATTATTTGATACTTTTTTTTATAAAATATCATTTTGTAATATTAACTTTTAATAAAGTATATGTTATATATTATATCAAATTTATTATTTATTAGTGTTTTTACAATATTAATAAAATTATAATTTGTAATTTGGATATCCAAAAACCCGATCCAAATCAAACCGCAAGAAATTGGATCAGATCGGATCGGATTTTTTAACCAATCATCCAAAACCGAACCAAACCGCAAGTAAATATATCTTTGGATCGGATAACATTTTGCTACAAAACCGATCCAAACCGAACCGCGAACACCCCTATAAAGAAGATAGCAAACAACTCCACTGAAAACATATGCAGCAGCAAGATGTATCCATAACCTGTTTGAATCGTTGTTAGCATTAGAAATACTTAACAAATCCAAAGATGTGTGTTGAAAATTTGAATCATCACTTAGCTGACTACCCACTTGTATTCATTGTGAATTAACTTTCATCTTTTTTCTTTTTCATGTAGGGCTTTGATGGTGATTGACGAGCATGAGGCATGATGATCAGTGCAAGGATGCGAGGTTGTTTAGAATTGGCTATTGGTCATTGAATGGTTTGTGGTTATGTTATACTTGAGATGCATGCTAACCGGATGTTAATTTGTGAAATTGGCTTGAATGGAATTGTTATATACTTGAACATGATGTGAGGTTAAAAAACAATGTGTTGTTAATAAATTTTGATGAATGGTTTAGTTTATGGTTTCTTGTTTGAAAATCAATTAATCATGTTTTTGTTTATTACATGTTTGCTTTGGGATTAACATGAAGATGATGGCATGATGCAATACTCCCTTAAGGGCGCATTCAACCGTGGAGCATGAAACTTGAACATGGTCAATTGGCATGATGCATCCTAATGATCAAAATAGGAGCCATGAAGATAAAGGAAGGATTGGGTCTAGGTTTTAGGGTTAGTGGTTGAATGTGTATCTAATTTGAAACCTTGTGATGTAATATTTGATACTTTATAGAGAAATGGATGTTGTATGGTTTGTAATGAAAACAAAAACCCTTGAATGGTGTATGCCTTGTATTCCAAGAAAAGTGACCTTTCCCTCCAAGTTCGTAGTTAAATATTTGACTTTGAATGAACTTGGGTCGTGAACTTGCATGTTGGATAATAATGAACCATTGAAATGAGATGAATCTTGAGTCTAGACTATAAATCTTGAAATCCTGGATATCAATCTTAAATGAATCATAATGCATGACTTGAATCCAAACCAAACCAATAGTGGACTAATGCAATGACCAAAGTCTCATGAAGATATTGACTAGTAAAAATTCAACTTCCATGGTTGACCAATTATACTTTTAATCCTTGATTAAACTCCAATACCAAGTTACAATCTAGGTGATCCATCGGTACCAAAGACCAAGAATTAGGTCTTCATGGCCTTGAATTCAAGAGAATTGCTACCACTAGTCAGTACATCATAAGGAGGCCCTGGATTAGGATTTCTTAGCCCCTTATTGAACATCATACCTTTGAATCCCTGATTCTTAATGCAAAATGGTAAAACAAACAATTTATGATGTTAATTCATATGCATATGAATGCAGCAACAAGCTAGATAAAAAGAAAGAAAAAACAAGGCAAATTTTAGGATATAACAGGGCTCCCTCAGCTAACTTGCCTTGAAAAAGAGCTTTTGAAACTTCAAATCTCTCATGTCTTTCATGCTCTTGATAGAGCATCTCAGGTGTTCGATCATATCGAACGCTGCCAAGTTTTCATGTTACTTTTGCAATTCAGAATTCATGGTAGCCAGCATGAGACAAGCATTGGCATCATCTACATGCTTCTTATAAGTATCTCTTTCAGTCTTAGGAGCAGAACTAGGAAGCTCCTCTTCAGGAACAGATGTCTCTAAGACATACAACTTTTTATAATGTTTGAGGACAATCCTCAGATTTTGGTGTCAAACCAGAAAATTTGTCCCAGACAATTTTTCCTTATCAAGGATTGATCGCAAAATGTTGTTAGAGGTGTTTGTTGCCATGGTAATCTACATGAAAAAAAATGTGAAATTATAAGTATCATTAAAACCAACATATTCAATTAGGCCTTTAATTAAATATGCTTCCACTATTTTACTCAAACTAAATGACCCTCGCCATTTGATTTGGAAAATCCTGTTGGAAGATTTTCTAGTGGACCGAGATCCATATTTCACTTCGTTTTAAGTTGGCGGTAGGCTGATTACACGAAACTCAATTATTTAAGTAGGAACTCCTTCCAATTGTATCTAATATAATTCTCGAATATTTTAGTTTGGTGAATAACTCCTTATTCAAATCCATCATATGGATTTTTCCAACTCTTGCTTCTAAACGTATATAATCTTATTATAATTAGTTTAGTTAATTTAGACCCAATATTTTAGAAATTGGATATTACATTTATCCCATCGCACTTTAGTAATATAGAACATGCACCTTGCGTTAGACGAAACTACATTATTCGATACTAGTCTTGACGAGTGCTATAATTTGGAAAGCTTAAGCTTAATATTTGATTTGAGAGAGTTTTGATTAGTTTGATCTCACCGGCTTATTTATCATATAAATCGTCTCTCACATGCATCAACATACATATACAACAAAATGATACAATTATGGCCCCTAGCGCAATTGTTTTCTCAAGCCAATGAGAGAACTTAAGCTAAACCTAATAACAATCTATGCTTTTCCAATCTAGATTTCCATAGTTGTTCTCCTTTGATCTTGTCTTCTTCTTTTCTTTATTACATTACATTACATCAAAGAATACTCGTTTTTAATACGAGGAAGTGAGATGAGAAAAAAAGTTACATAAAAAAGACATAGAGAAAGACACGACACGCAGGTCGTATTTAAAAAATCCCAAAATATAAAAATAAAATTCAACTAAGGTGATAACCGTTCACTACAAGATAATAATAATAAACACATATTATTATTATAATTAATTTAAATTTTATTAATTAAATAAATTAAATTAAATTTTGACAATTGATCACCTTATGTAGAGTTATTTGGGGTTTCGATGTCCAGTTATAAACATATACCAAATTATTTAAATAAATAATAATAACTATTTATCATTATACTAATTGAATTATAACATGATAAAGCTACATGTTTTCCTTGACATACTTTTCCATTCCGCACTGTAGCAAGCACTTACCATGTTGCTTATGCTTACATTTTGTACTATGTACGTATCATCCATTAAATTATTATTTCAGGCGGCACAGTATACTAGTTATGATACCAACATTTGATTTTCGGAATAATGTACATATCCAATTTTAAATATAATAATAACTATTATTATTATAATTAAAAAAAACTAAATTCAGGTATATAATTTTGTAACTTTTACAAACCCTAATTTTACAACTCTTAACAACACAACCCTTGTGTCGTCATAAACTCTAATGCAACACATTCATGCCCTCAAAAACGTAATGATCAATTATCCAATTCGAATGATCGAAATTTCATTGCTTCACCATACAAACGTCATATTCCGAAGCAAAATGAACCTTGATCATTCATATGAAACAAAATCATCATACTAATTGAATCGATGAATAAAAGGCATATCATATATATTGTTGTTGCATCCGAATTATTCATATCTTATATGAAATTGATCGATCACTTTTGTGTAATTTATGAAAGATTGATGTATCGCTGCTTCACCATACAGAAGTCGCATTCCGAAGCATAATTAACATCGATTCATCCAAATCGTACACAACATGATGCCAATATTTAATTTCTTCTTATTATTTAATTCATTATGTGTTTTAATCAAATTAATACAAAAATTATAGAAATTAAACAACTATCCGATCATGGTTTCGTAAGTGGCTCTGATACCACTGAAGCAAAATAACAATTCAAAACGCAGGGGAAAACAAAAAATTTCCCTTTGGTTGATCCTTATGAATGATGTATGATCAGTGATAGAACAATTACCCGTTGTGGTGATTAACAATTTGATGCAGATCCGGATGAATGATCACAAGCGATGAACGATGACCAACGTCTCTACTCAGTCCACACGAACAAATTACCTTCAATCTCAGTGCTAGTTGCTACCGATGAAGACTTTGAGTGAGAGAGAAAGAGAGAAATTACGGCCAGGGTTTCATAAACCGAATTTCATCAACTATCTAAACTTCTGCACAAGGCCTCTATTTATAGAATCACTTATATAGGCAATAAGCTGAAAAAGTCTAACATAAGTGCACCTAATAATAATAATAATATTATTATTATAATAACTATTATTATAATAAACACATTTTATTATTATATTATAATAACTATTATTATAATAACTATAGTAATAATAATAACAATAATAATATTAATAACTATTATTATTATATTACACGATGTTTCATATTCCACTTAAGTACACTGTACCTTACGGTGTTTCATAATTCTCTCAAGTACACTGTACCTTACAGTGTTCCTTATTTATTCTATTTCTCGTCAATTTGTCCTTATGTGTGTGACCCTGTAAGTTCTCATGACGTTGGCAATTATATTAAATCAGGTATTTAATATAATAAGCAGTGAGCGGTGTCGCTACGTAAAAAATGCACAGATTCGCCACCGAATTTTATTTATTCCGAAGAAAGGGAAAATAACGATAAAACCCCTTAAAGGTTAAGAAAATGGTTTCGCAACCAAATTCGAGTTCAGAAGTCGGTTATATAAGGGGAATGTACTAGCACCCTTCACATCTGTTGTACTCAACGGAAACCATCTAAGTTGTCTAAGCGCGAATGGGTGTCGTTTATCTAAAGGTCTACTTGCTAAACGGGAAAATGGAGGGTTTTTTTATTAGGGTGCTGTCCAAGGATTGGAGCTTCGTAGTTTGGAGTAGAAAATAAGTGTGTTGGTTGATTTTATACCTTGAAAAAAGGGTTTTCGGAGTGATGCCTTAAGGCGCAAAAAGAGTTTGATGAGTTGATGTTGATTTTAGGATTTTGAAAAGAGATTGTTCTTGATTAGGATTGCACTAAAGGCTATGGGTAGAGGTAAATATTTCGAACTACCAAGTCAAGCGTCTTGTGTCCAAATAACTCAGTGAGTATAGGAAAGCTTCATTCTTACTCCTTCTCCACCACTTAAAGCTCGTGGCGTGCAATCATAATCGTATTTTATTGTGTTTTTGAAACTATTAAGAAAAATACCACTTAACATTGGATCAAGGGTTTTATTGTTTGTTAAGAAAAGGTTTGAAGTGATGAGGATAAGGTTGATGGCGATGCACGAAGTGATCGACTTACAAGTTGGGTATGGCTTGATATATGGATCAAGAATGCTTTGGGATTTGGTTGATCCTAGTCCCTAAGGATAGTTAACAAGCGAAAACGAACCAAAGGAAAGCAAGATAAAAAGTACATCAAATGGGGGAGGAATACATGAAAAAGTACAAGGGATAGATGTGAGAAATAAAAGGGTCTCGTTGTAAGGTAGCCCAAGAGAAAGCCATGTGTGTGCAAAGTGTCCTAGGCTAAACAATAAATAACAATAATACAAGTCCACTGGTTTTAGGGTAGTGTAATGATAACCATTTTGCGATTTAAGATCACAAGTTCCTAATGACGCTCCAAGTCAAGCTTAGGTCACACACAAAGTCTAATAGGTCCTTACAAATCTTATATGTTCAAGATGAAAGATTAGATATTTTTGGTCTTTTCATTTTTATCATTTTTTTTTTCATTTTAATTAATAATTAAAAATTACTATGCAAGAAATAAAAATATACAATAAGATTTTGGTGTAAGCCCTAAAGGCCAATACTTTTGGTACTTGTATCGAATTATTTATTAATAATAAAAGGCATTTCTTTATTATGTTTATTTTTCCAAAGTGATAAAATCCCTAAAATAGCTAGTTCGTTTAATGAAATATTAAGTGTGACTTAATCATGAGATTCCATTAAACATAAGGACATTATTCTTAAAGTATCCGTAGTCGAGCTTTAATGTGAAATGGGATAACCTTAAAGCATTAAGACTATTATGTAGATAGACTGATGATCACATCTCATGGATCATGGATAAGGAGTTATCAAGTCTTAACATAGGTATGAATATTAGGAGTAATATTTATAGTGGATTGGCCCATTATGAGAGTACTACATAGAATGTTATGCAAAGTGTCATAAGTTACTCTCATGGTGATAGTGGTGTATACCACCCTTCGACCTGAAACCACTATGGACCCTAGATGTAGATTCAAGTACTTTATTTCTGATCAAACATTATCCGTATTTGGATGACTATAAAGACAGTTGATGGGTACTTCATAAAGCATGCTGAGAGACATGAGTGACCTAGATGGAATTTGCCCATCCTGCATAACAGGATAAATGTCTAAGGGCCCAATATTGAACTGAACAAAGATGACATGGTATATGCCTTGTGTTAAATATAAACATAAGGGAAAAAGGGTAATTATACACACAAGCACTATCACAAAAGGTTTTGTCAGATCTCATGACAATTTCGTGACTTGGGTAGCAGTGATGTGTTGCTAGATACCGCTCACTGTTTATTATGTTAAATGCATGATTTAATATAATTACCAACGTCGCAAAATCCTACAGGGTCACACACATAAGGACAGTTTGATAAGAGGTGGAGTAAATAAGGCACACCGTAAGGTACTGTGTGTAACGCCCGTTTATTTAATTAAGTATTTAATTAAATATAATTGTAGTATGTTGTGTTGATTCGCGTTGATTTGAGTATTTGTGTCGATTTAAGTTGATTTCGGAATATCAGAATATTATGTTGATGTTTCTAAGTTGGTTCGAGTTGAATTGATTTAAGTTGTGGAAATAATATTGGATATTTTCCGTCTATGGTTAAATATGTTGATTTGGTGGTTTGGACGATTTATTTGATAGTCGGTAATTAGTCAATTTAGTTGAGAGAAATAATATTAGAATTAATATTATGGAATATAAGCGTATTTTATTTAAGTGGGCTTATTTTATGATTGTGTGTAGTAAGATTGGGGGGTGAAGATAGTAGGCCCAATAAGAATAACAAAATAATAGTATTATTATTATTGGTATTATTATTAATTGGGTTGGTTGAGAAAAAAAAGGGGGAATTAGGTTTTGATTAGTAGAGAAAAATAAGGGTTTTAGAGGAGAGAAAATATCTTGGAAGCAAAGAAGGAGAAAGAAGAACTCATGATCATATCTCTATTTTCGCACTTATGGTACAGCCTCCACTAAACAAGTGATAACTTTTTACTTGTAATTTCGATTAAAGCGATTCTTGAATTTCTGGAAAGCTTACGAAATTCCCTTTAATTTGATATATGATTTCGTGTCAATAAGTTCGGTATTAAAGGAGAAAAACGCATTTGAAGTTTGAGAGTTCATGCTGGAAATGGGTCAAATAGTAGTTACGGGATTAATGATGATGGAGGCTGAATTTTGGTCAAGATAGGAACTCAATGGCAGCATGTTCATATTCTAATCTCCATGGATGCAAGAGGAGAGGAAAAGAGGCAGAGCGAAGAGAGAAGCAGTTAGGCTTGGAGTTTTGTAGAGGGGATACGGGAGAATTGCCGTCGGAGCCAAGTCGGAAAAGTCGATCGGAAATTCGAGCGGCCATCAATCTAAGGTAAGGGTGGGGTTCGAATTTTATAACCGGGTATATGATAATTGATACGTGGGATTGGGATTTATATAATTTTCTACTGAATGTGTTGAAGTGTATTGATGAATTGGTTTTGTTTTTGTGGAATTTGATGTTTGCTAGATTGTTTGGTTATTGTTCTATAGTGTTAAACTTAGGATGGAATTTGGTTAAATCGATAGAAACCGATGTTTTCGCGGACGAAAGTCGGAATAGATTGGGTAGTTGTGTCGAGAAATGTTAGGCCGTGATTGAGTATGCTTGTTTCATCGAATTTGGTTGATTTTGTAAGTTTTTGCATTTTTGGAGATTTGGGGGTTTAAGATTCGAATTGAAATCGGAAGTCGTAGAATTCACGTTTGATGGTTCCAAATCACTACTATATGTTTGGTATGAATGAGTATGTATTTGTTTCGAAGAAAATAATTGAATCGATCGGATTTTTGGACGAAAATGCAAAATCCCGTAGGGCTGTTATGCAGAAAAATTCTGGTTTCGGAAAGTTTGGAAAATTCATATCTTTTGATCCGTAAGTCGATTTTGACCCCCGTTCGAAGCGTTGGAAAGCTAACGAGATGTTTTTTCTAGGAAAAATGGTTTTGAGGTCTGTATCTAGTGCAATTATAGCAGAAAATTGAAACCGTATCGTCGCGTTGATTTTTACCGTCGTGAATGTGTGCGATTGAGGTGTTATCGTGCAATATGCCTCAACAATGTTAACTGATTAATAATGCAGAGGAATAGCAATAATGTGGGGACTTAGAAATAGCAGTAGCAGGTTTTGTATCAGAGTTGAATTTAATGACAGTAACATGATTAGTAGCATTCGAGATTTGATATCAGGGAATCAAATAAATAGAAACAGTGGAAATTAGTAGCAATAATGGAGGTTGATGAAAATAGTACCGAATAGTGATATTAGTAGTTTTAACCGATATAATTGTTTAACCGAAATTAGTTGAAATTTTGCAGAAGTAATTTGTAAGTGGTTGTAGTTATTTTTGGTTGGTTGATGTATGGAGTTAGTCGAATAAGTAGAATTAAGCGGAAAATTAGTTGTCCGGAATTTAATGAAAATTGGCGGGATAACTAATATAAATTAGTAGGTATTCTTGGTTGGTTTGTTTTGTGGTAATTATGTCGATTAAGTTGATTTGCAGGTACAGTTGAATAGGTTGAATTGTCCCGGTTTATGGGCACTGTTAAGTTGTAGGTCTTATGACCAATGTTTTATGTTGATGTTGAATACGTTGTTGATGTGGTGATGTTGGTGATGTGATGTTGAATATGTTATTGATTAAGTTGTAGGTCGAACGACTAATGTTGGATTAAGTTGATGCAAGTGGTGCATGTTTAAGTTGTTGTTCTCGTTGTTGTTATTGCGTTGTTGTTGTTGTGACGTTGTGGTTATTGTTGCATGCATACATTTACATTGATTAAGTTGGCCTTGATGGCACCTGTTTAAATTGGCCTTGATGGCATCCGATTAAGTTGAAAATGCCTCGATAACCTGGCATATGTTTAAGTTGGGAGTTTACTCCAAATGGTACCACATGCATTTGCATAGTTGAGTCGCATTTGAGTTGCATGTTGAAGTTGTTAATATTATTACGTTGTTGTTGATTGTTGGTGTTATTGATATAAGTTATTATTGTTGTGAGTTATTGTTGTTATAAATTGTTATTGCTGTAAGTTGTCGCTTGATACAGGTTGTTGTTATAAGTTGTTGTTTGTTATAAGTTGTGGTTGCTCTTAAGTTGTTTACTAATAGTTGTTGTATAACTGTTGTATGAAGCGGTGAAATTGGTGTGATTCTAATCTAATATATTAATTATCATGCCTTTGATTATATTTTTCGATATCTCACCCCTTCTGTAATGATGTTACCTATTATGGGTAACTGAGCAGGTACTCAAGAATAGCTGTGAAGGTTTGAAGTCTTAGTCGCTGTTAGTTCAAGTTGGTGTCATGCTCTGATACGTAGCACTCGGGGGGAAATGTTTTGTTTATGTTGTTGTTCCTAATTGTTGTTATTACAATAATTCTTGAATAATTATAAATTGAAGTTTTGATCTAGTTGAATAAAGTGAATATGATTTATAAGTTGTGAAGGCCGAATGCTATGTATCTATTTTAAAAAGAAATACAGGTTTATGTTATTGGTTTTGTTGTTCAAGTTGAAAATGTGACATCTCATTTGTTTTATGTTAAAAATTTTGCACTCTGATTTTTAATAAACGTTGGGTAGAAAATGGGGTGTTACACTGTGTACTTAAGTAAATATGTAACACCGTAAGGTACGGTGCACTAAAGTGGAATACGGATTATGGTAAGGTACCGCGTGCTTAAGTGATATACGGTACATCATAAGATATGGAGTGCGTGCACTTAAGTGGGCTTTTTAGCTTGCATCCCACACAAGTGGTTCTATAAATATAACCCTTGTGCAGAAGCATAAACACTTGATGAAAATTCAGTTATGAAACCCTAGCCATATTTTCCTTCTCTCTATCTCTCACTCAAAGCCTTCAATCGTAGCATCTAGCACTGAGAATGAAGGAAGTTGTTCGTGTGGACTGAGTAGAGGCGATGTTCATCGTATATCGCTCGTGATCATTCCTTCAATTCAGAATCAAAGGTTTCATCACCACAAGAGGTAACCATTCTATCACTGATCATGATCTTTCGTAAGGATCGCTAAAGGGAAATTTTAATTTCCGCTGCGTTTTGAATCGCGATTTCCCTTCAGTGGTATCAGAGCCACTTACGAAACCATGCATCAGATAAGTGTTTATTTTCGTTTTTTGTTTTAATTCAATTAAAACACATAACAAATTATATTAAATCGAGAAATTGAATTTTGGCATGAAGCTGTGTATGATTTGGATGATCGATATTGATTATGCTTTGGAATCCAATAATAGTATGGTGAAGCAACAATATATCGACCGTCCTTAAGTTACACAAATATGATCGATCAAATTTCATATGTGATATAATTAACTCTGATGCAAAGATGGTATATTAGCTATACTGTTTCTATTTCGTTCATTTAATTCACGTAATGATCATTATTCCTTTGAGCGATCCGTGTTCATTTGCTTCGGAATCCGACTTTAGTATGGTGAAGCAGTGGCATATGGATCAATCATACTGAATTATTGATCATGGTGTTTTGACGATATGAAATTGTTGCATTAGGGTTCATGATGGCACAAGGGTTATGTTGTCTAAAGGTATGTGATTAGGGTTGTGATGGCACAAAAGTTGTGATGTCTAAAGGTATGCGATTAGGGTTGTGATGGCACAAAATTTGTGCTTTAATTTTATGGAAAGTATCAAGTGTTGATGCAAAAAACGACACCGATTTCAAATGCAGAACCCCCGTCTGCGTAGTGTGATCATTCGCCGAAATTTAATTTGATTAATTTAATTAACATGATTTAAATTAATAATAATAAAAGTGTGTTTATTATTTTTCTCTTGTGGTGATCAGGTATGGCCTTAGTTTTCCTTTATTTTGTTTTGGGATTTTAAAATATGACCTGCGTGTCGTGCCTCTCTTTTAATCTCTTGATGTAACTTCTTTTCTCATCTCACTCCCTCGTATGTAAAACGAGTATTCTTTAATGTAATGTAATGTTATGGAGAAAAAGAAGACTACAAGATCAAAGGAGGACAACCTTGGAGATCTTGCTTGGAGAAGTGTAGATCGTTATTAGGTTTAGCTTAGGTTCTCTCATTGGCTTGGGAGAACAATTGCGCTAGGGGCCATAACTGTTTCATTTTGTATGTATGTTGATGCATGTAAGAGACGATTTATATGATAAATAAGCCGGTGAGATCAAACTAATGAAAATTCCCTCAAATTGAATATTAAGTTTATGCTTTCCAAGTTTTAGAACTCATCAAGACTAGAATCGAATAATGTAGGTTTCGCCTAACGCGAGGTGCATGTTCTATATTAGTAAGATGCGATGGGATAAATGTAATATCCAATTTCTAAAACAATGGGTCAAACTTAACTAAACAAAATATAATAAGATTATATACGTTTAGAAGCAAGAGTTGGGAATAATCCATATGATGGATTAGAATAAGGAGTTATTCACCCAACTGAAATATTCGAGAATTGTATTGGATACAATTGGAAGGAGTTCCTACCTAAATAGCTGAGTTTTGTGGAATCAACCTAACGTTGACTTAAAACAAAGTGAAATATGGATCTCGATCCACTAGAAAATCTTCCAACGAGATTTTCCGAATCAAATGGTGAGGGTCATTTGTTTTGAGTAAAATAGTGGGAGCATATTTAATTAAAGGCCTAATTGAATATGTTGTTTTAATGATACTTATATTTTTCCATTCTATTTTGTAGATTACCATGACAACAAACACATCTAACAACATTTTGCGATCAATCCTTGATAAGGAAAAATTGTCTGGGACAAATTTTCTGGGTTGGTACCGAAATCTGAGGATTGCCCTCAAACATGACAAAAAGTTGTATGTCTTAGAGACACATGTTCCTGAGGAGGAGCCTCCTAGTTCTGCTCCTAAGGATGAAAGAGATGCTTATAAGAAGCATGTCGATGATGCCAATGAAACTGCTTGCCTCATGCTGGCTACCATGAATTATGAACTGCAAAAGCAACATGAAAACATGGCAGCATTCGATATGATCGAACACCTGAAGATGCTCTATCAAGAGCATGCAAGGCATGAGAGGTTTGAAGTTTCAAAAGCCCTTTTTCAAGCCAAGCTATCTGAGGGAGCCCCTGTAGGTCCCCATGTACTCAAGATGATTGGGTATGTGGAGAACCTTGAAAGATTAGGATTTCCCCTAAAAAAGGAGCTTGCGACTGATTTGATCCTACAATCCTTGCCAGAAAGCTTCAGTCAATTTGTCCTTAATTTCAATATGAATGATATGGACAAAACTCTTCCTGAATTGCTAGGCATGTTAAGAACAACTGAGCAAAATCTGAAGTCAAAAGGGAAATCCATTCTGATGGTCAGTAATGGAAAGAAACAGAACAAAAGGCCCACCAAGCAGGGTGGTAAATGGAAAGGCAAGGAAGTTGCCAAACCCAAGCATACTGCCCCTGCTTTGAATCCTAGTGGAGGTATAGCAAAGGAGGGCACTTGCTTTTATTGCGGTAAGATCGTACACTGGAAGAGAAACTGCCCAAAGTACCTAGAAGATAAGAAGAATAGAGTGGAGACTTCGACTTCAGGTATTTTTGTTATAGAAATAAATTTATCTACTTCTGCATCATGGATATTAGATACTGGATGTGGTTCTCACATTTGTACCAATGTGCTGGGGCTAAAAAGGAGTAGAGTTTTGGCAAAAGGTGAAGTTGACCTACGAGTTGGCAATGGAGCAAAGGTTGTTGCTTTAGGCGTAGGAACTTATGTATTGACTTTACCTAGTGGTTTAATAATTCAGTTAGAGAACTGTTACTATGTACCTGTAATTAGCAGGAATATTATTTTCATTTCTTGTTTGGACAAGTTTGGTTTTTCATTTATAATAAAGAACAATTGTTGCTCTATTTATTTGAATGATATATTCTATGCTATTGCACAAATGAACAATGGATTGTATGTCCTTGATCTTGAAATGCCAATTTATAACATTAATACTAAAAGGATGAAACCTAACTAGTTAAATCCAAGTTACCTTTGGCATTGTTGCTTAGGCCATATAAATGAGAGACACATCTCCAAACTCCATAAAGATGGACTATTAGACTCTTTTGATTATGAATCATATGATACATGCAGATCTTGTTTAATTGAAAAGATGACAAAGTCCCCATTCACAGGAAAAGGTGAAAGGGATAATGATCTTTTGGCCCTCATACATATTGATGTATGTGGACCACTGAACATACCAGCCAGAGGAGGTTTTCAATACTTCATCACATTTACCGATGATTTCAGTAGATATGGTTATGTCTATTTAATGAAACACAAATCTGAATCCTTTGAAATGTTCAAGGAGTTCAAGAATGAAGTACAAAACCAACTAGGTAAGAATATTAAAACTCTTCGATCAGATCGAGGCAGTGAATACTTATGTAACACCCCAATTCCCTTCGCGAATAAATAATACAAATATAAATCAGAGTAATTAAAAATTTATTTTTTCCGACAGGAAACAGGGATGTCACACTTAAAGAAAGAAAATACAATCCCTGCTCATAATTTTTGATACATGACACAGACAATTGAATACCCTCAAGAGGAAACTTTTTCCATATAAAAGGAAAGGTCAATTATGGAATAAAGCGGAAGATCCATAATCGACTTGTTTTACAAAATAAATTGTTTTATAACGTCAAAGCACACATACAAAAGTAATACAAAATATATTCAACAATTATATACATATATAACATAATCGTTCCCCGACTCCCGTGCTACGTATCAGAGCAGACAGACAACAAAGGACGGAGGACTAATCTCCACAAAAGCCTCCAAGACACTAATATGCAATTGCCTCATAGAGCAATAAACCACAGCAGAAGGGTGAGAAATAACAACTAAATCAAGATTGCATAATAATATGCAAACACATACAAATTCACATGCATAGTTATTCTCACCACATCATCGCATATTAACACATATATCATGCCACATACACATAACATAAACCAATTATACTAACATAATCACATATTCACACATAAGGCACACCATAGTCCTAACATATAGAAACACACCACCACATCACATAGCATGTGCCTACACATAAGACATATTATCCACAACCAATGCATTTATCTCACATCCACATCAATTCACCAATTCACGCATAAATCTCAACACATAATCAATTAATTCACAATTTCCACACATAATCAATCCATTTATGATTTTCCACACAAAATGCATCCATTCACAATTCTCACACATAATCAAATCATCCATGATTTATGCAAATGCACAGAGACCGACACAACGACTCTATGCAATGCATATGTGGTACCATCAATCCATCATCTCAACACTAGTTCACTCAGGAACTATTGGAACCATCGCTCGTTACTTAATGTAACTCCCCGTCGGGCATACGATGTTCCCCGTCGCTTTCGGTCCTCTTATTTTTAAGGCTCACGATCCAATCAGATCGCTTTCAGTCCTCTTATTTTTAAGGCTCACGAC
Source organism: Lathyrus tuberosus (assembly GCA_022829125.1). NCBI lineage: Eukaryota > Viridiplantae > Streptophyta > Magnoliopsida > Fabales > Fabaceae > Lathyrus > Lathyrus tuberosus. Next base: position 3,288,481 of record JALAZF010000423.1, read on the forward strand.
GTTTATGGATTGCTTTCGGTCCTCTTTGTATAAGGCTCACAATCCGATCGCTCACACCCCACACGGGCACACGATCGTCTATAACCATTGCTTTCGGTCCTCTCGGTATAAGGCTCACGATGTTATAGCAGATTCCCTCTAGAATCGATTCGTCGCTCACACCCACTAGGGCACACGACATCACAAGAATGCACATCATGATGCTCAGCATACAATGACTCATGACATTCAAATGCACACGTATATGCAACCATCTCACTTAACATTAATCATGCTTTGCAATTCAAGCCCAAAAAAATGCATTTATACCATATAACAACACGCAAATCATACCATATCCATATCAACAGCACATTGCATGATACACACCAATTACACACAATTATAACGACAAAAGTCGACAAAACGACACTATTCCAAATTTCTGACATAATTAAATCGGCTAACAATCTCAAAATTATTAAAATAAGAAAGTACAGTTCAATAGCTACTCAACGATACCAAGAATGTTAAAAACGGATAAACGAAACACAAGTTACGGACTGAACAAGAAAAGACATCGCGAAAAAACCACATTTTGCAATTCTCCTGGCCATACGCGTATTGCCCTGAGCCATACGCGTATTGCCTTGCTCACTCGCCTATCCATACGCGTATTTCCCAAAGTGATACGCGTATGGGCAGAGACTTATTTTTCCCCAAAAAGTCCACTAAAAATCCAATACGCGTATTGCCTCACTCCATACGCGTACTGGCCACTCCCATACGCGTATTCCACACATTCCTTCCTTGCCATACGCGTATTGCCCAACCCAATACGCGTATTGACCTTATTCCTTCATTGCCATACGCGTATTGCCTTGACCAATATGCGTATTGCCCTGAGTGATACGCGTATGGGCAGTGGAAAACCAGAATTTTTCCTGCATAAATTTTTCTGCGAATTTTCCCCCAAAATCCCCTTTTTCATCCCCAAATCCATTTTTAACAGCAAAACAAGTACCAACAATTATTCCTAAACACAGTGTAATCATACAACGCGATTTATATTGATTTCTACTAATTATTCATCAATTTATCAATAAGGAAAACATTGAAAAAACAACCAAAACATATACACAAACAACACATATACATATACAAGCAAGATATAATTGAAACTTCTCACCCTTACCCGATTAATCGCGCTTGAAACGGAGCTTTCCCCGAGTTTTCCTTTTTCTCCTCTTTTTCTCTTCTCTCTTTTCTTTCTTCTCCTTTTCTTTCTCTTCCTTTCTTTTCTCTCTTTTCTTTTTCTTCCTTTCTAATACTAACAAATATCTAACCCCTAAAATGACCAAAATACCCCTACATTCAAATATCTCGCAAACGCTCTCAAAACGCGATAAAACATAAACATACTGATGAAATATATTTCGGGAAATAAAAGTTGAAAAGAAATAATAATTTACTACAAATATTTTATCTATCAGAGAAATTAACCAATTAGCTCAATTAGCAGGTAAAATACAATAAATCACACATTTTCACAAAATTCACATAAATGAAATAAATAAATACAATTAAACCAATCGGGGCGTTACAATTCTCCCCCACTTAGACATTTTCGTCCTCGAAAATATACTGATACGAACAACTCCGAACCCGACTCTTGACACCGACCAACAAACTAACATGCCAACAAGAGGCACCCCACGAATAACACAAACTGACAAACCACCCCGCTAACAACAACTACTACAATAACACGACACGACGACAACTACAACTACAAGATGCAAAGCCCATACAATGCACTTGACGACCAACTCATGACTCAAAGGATACCCAAGTTACGAACACACACAGGAATTAGCTACTCGCACTCGAACCAACACGATGGAAACGAGACAACAACACAAACAAGAACATAAAGTTCCACGACACAACATCGATTCAACAACCTCTACGTAACCACAATACCAACATCCTTGTCACACAACATTATTACAATAATGCTACGATTCCCCAATCGAACATATAACCAAAACATCCATCTACATAGTAACCCATGTATACTATTTAAACCTTTCACCTAACACTTCCATTCTGAAACGTCCAATGGTCTCATCATTCCAACCTGTTTCCAATGGTCAACCTATGAACTCTTATAAGTCATACACTCAAATACAAAATGTACCACATCTTACTTCCGCTGCACACTCTGATTACTCATAACCATCAAGTCTACCAATCTCATGTCCAAGGTCTAACTCTCTCTCATAGTCGCCAAAATCACTGTTCATTTTTAATATACTCCACCTCACACTCTACTGTGTTATCTCACACACCAGACACAAGCCTCGGAACTGCTCAAATAATTCTAATTCTCTGACCATCAAAACAGACATGCATAACAACTTCCGACTTAACTCTTTAGGCACAACATCAACTTTTTCCGAAGGATAATCCAAGCCGACTTCATAACTCATCACGAATTCTAACCATCCTCGTTGTCTCATAATTTATTCCTTCAGACCAAACAAGTACTCAATATTCTTGTGATTACCAAACACTTCGAACCTAGAACCATAAAGATAATACCTCCAAATTTTCCAACACAATATGACCGCAACCAATTCCAAATCCAGAATAGTATAGATCCTTTCATAAATCCTCGATTGTCGTAAAGCATAAGCCACGACTTTACCCTCTTACATTAACATAATGACTAAACTTGTCAAGGACACATCACAACACCTCACAAACGGTTTATCAGAATCACACAAAATTAAAACTGAAGCCGTAGACAAATTCTACTTCAGCTCTCTGAAACTTTCCTCACAATGAACATCCCAAATAAACGACTTACCTTTTGCAAGTCAACTGAGATACCAGAAGTACGAACTTAACAAAGTCTTCCATAACCTGTAATAGCAACCAACTGAGTCCAAAAGTTTCTAATCTCCTTAACCAACTTCGGAGCCTCTCATGTAGAACTACATCTACTTCCGATGGATCTATTAACCATACTCTCATCTGAAATAACATTTCCAAGAAACTAACCCTTTTCAACCAAAATTCTAACTCGAATAACTTAGCATAAAACTTCGTCTCTTGTCAACACTTGCAATTCAATTCTCAAACACTCTACCTGTTCTTTCTCTGAGTTTATAACAAATCTGAATATCCTCAATCAAAGCCACTACGAACTTATCCAATTAAATATAGAAGATACAATTCCTCTACTCCACAACCATTCCAGACGCATTACTAACACCAAATAACATCATTGTATGTTGTAATACCTAACCAACTTCCAAAAGATATAAATTCTTAAAGCTTTTGCAAAACTTTCCACTGGGTAACTGGCTACTCACACACAAGTTTAACCAAGTAAATTACAACCTATCCCGATAACAAACATAACCAGTCACATCAAATCGATCAAAGCCTTAACTCACACAATTAACCACTCTTATCAAACATTCCATACACTTGCAACTCCACTCAAACTCAACCAAACCATTCCAGTCATCTGTTCATGAAAGTGGACATTTGTTCTCAATCGTTACCTTATTCAACTGCCAGTAATCCATACACAATTTCTTCGCTTAACAGTCCAAATTCCATAAATTCCAACATGTAGCAACAATCAACCCAAAGGAACTCTCAAATATTACATCCCCACTTAAGGTTTTCTCAAAATTTCCATTAATGCTCTAAAATTCCAAAAACTCCAAACCTCTCCAGAACTCTAAGTTTTGCTTTCCATACACATCATGTTTGTTATTCCATTCAATCATCTTTCCCTTTTGTTACTAACAAATCTGGAGCTCTCTAAGACCACACCTTAATGTTCCATCCAAAAACACATCCGAAAACTATGCACAACTGACGGCCCATCACTGTGACTTCCTGCCAATTTCCATAACACTATTACCACAGACAAAACAAACATCTTAGTCCCATCTACTAAGAGTTTTCTACTTACTTAGCATATTCAAACCTCAACTATTCACCTTCGTCCAATTAAGTTCAATCTCTACTCTCTGAGAAGCAGCCCTAAATAAAACCCAATCATTCTCTCTCAATGACTTCCGAACTAGACTAACATACCAAAACCTCTAATCCATTTTGTCTTCCGATATTAGCATCTTCATCGACTCATCAACAATCCGTAATCATTTTCTTAATTCCAAACAATTCATTGCACACACTATCAAAACCGGAAAGACACGTCTATTCCATCCAACATAATTCCTGTCTGCTATCAACAAGAGAATAAGGGTGATCAGTTCCTCAATTTGTCAATAGACAGCCGACAATCATGACGGGGCATAAACCGTCTTTACCAAACTGTAATAGTATTCCTTACATCCTGTGCACAAAACTACTGAAGGCACAAATCCTTAGTTGACATAAACCTTACCTCCGCATTCCCTCCAGAATCGGGAATAATACTGTCCAAACAACACTTACAATCTTGCAATCAACGGCACACAGAGCCAACCCACAACTGAAGCAACTTGGAGAAGTACCAGCTTCTCCCCCACTTATCTCAATCTAAATCCTGCAGACAAAGGACTAGAAAAACCAGAAAGTACTGACAGTGTTCCACACACATATCACGTACTAAGAAATAAACAACACCGACAGTATTCAACTGTCACACCAACAGACTCAACAACTTGGCCGGACGGACCGACCTACTCTGATACCACTCATATAACACCCTAATTCCCTTCGCGAATAAATAATACAAATATAAATCAGAGTAATTAAAAATTTATTTTTTTCCGACAGGAAACAGGGATGTCACACTTAAAGAAAGAAAATACAATCCCTGCTCATAATTTTTTATACATAACACAGACAATTGAATACCCTCAAGAGGAAACTTTTTCCATATAAAAGGAAAGGTCAATTATGGAATAAAGCGGAAGATCCATAATCGACTTGTTTTACAAAATAAATTGTTTTATAACGTCAAAGCACACATACAAAAGTAATACAAAATATATTCAACAATTATATACATATATAACATAATCGTTCCCCGACTCCCGTGCTACGTATCAGAGCAGACAGACGACAAAGGATGGAGGACTAATCTCCATAAAAGCCTCCAAGACACTAATCTACAATTGCCTCATAGAGCAATAAACCACAGCAGAAGGGTGAGAAATAACAACTAAATCAAGATTGCATAATAATATGCAAACACATAAAAATTCACATGCATAGTTATTCTCACCACATCATCGCATATTAACACATATATCATGCCACATACACATAACATAAACCAATTATACTAACATAATCACATATTCACACATAAGGCACACCATAGTCCTAACACATAGAAACACACCACCACATCACATAGCACATGCCTACACATAAGACATATTATCCACAACCAATGCATTTATCTCACATGCACATCAATTCACCAATTCATGCATAAATCTCAACACATAATTAATTAATTCACAATTTCCACACATAATCAACCCATTTATGATTTTCCACACAAAATGCATCCATTCACAATTCTCACACATAATCAAATCATCCATGATTTATGCAAATGCACAGAGACCGACACAACGACTCTATGCAATGCATATGCGGTACCATCCATCCATCATCTCAACACTAGTTCACTCAGGAACTATTGGAACCATCGCTCGTTACTTAATGTAACTCCCCGTCGGGCATACGATGTTCCCCGTCACTTTCGGTCCTCTTATTTTTAAGGCTCACGATCCAATCAGATCACTTTCAGTCCTCTTATTTTTAAGGCTCACGACGTTTATGGATTGCTTTCGGTCCTCTTTGTATAAGGCTCACAATCCGATCTCTCACACCCCACACGGGCACACGATCGTTTATAACCATCGCTTTCGATCCTCTCGGTATAAGGCTCACGATGTTATAGCAGATTCCCTCTGGAATTGATTCGTCGCTCACACCCACTAGGGCACACGACATCACAAGAATGCACATCATGATGCTCAGCATACAATGACTCATGACATTCAAATGCACACGTATATGTAACCATCTCACTTAACATTAATCATGCTTTGCAATTCAAGCCCAAAACAATGCATTTATACCATACAACAGCACGCAAATCATACCATATCCATATCAAAAGCACATTGCATGATACACACCAATTACACACAATTATAACGGCAAAAGTCGACAAAACGACACTATTCCAAATTTCCGACATAATTAAATCGGCTAACAATCTCAAAATTATTAAAATAAGAAAGTACAGTTCAATAGCTACTCAACGATACCAAGAATGTTAAAAACGGATAAACGGAACACAAGTTACAGACTGAACAAGAAAAGACATCGCGAAAAAACCACATTTTGCAATTCTCCTGGCCATACGCGTATTGCCCTGAGCCATACGCGTATTGCCTTGCTCACTCGCCTATCCATACGCGTATTGCCCAAAGTGATACGCGTATGGGCAGAGACTTATTTTTCCCCAAAAAGTCCACTAAAAATCCAATACGCGTATTGCCTCACTCCATACGCGTACTGCCCACTCCCATACGCGTATTCCACATATTCTTTCCTTGTCATACGCGTATTGCCTAACCCAATACGCATATTTACCTTATTCCTTCATTGCCATACGCGTATTGCCTTGACCAATACGCGTATTGCCCTGAGTGATACGCGTATGGGCAGTGGAAAACCATAATTTTTCCTGCATAAATTTTTCTGCGAATTTTCCCCCAAAAATCCCCTTTTTCATCCCCAAATCCATTTTTAACAGCAAAAAAAGTACCAGCAATTGTTCCTAAACACAGTGTAATCATACAACGCGATTTATATCGATTTCTACTAATTATTCATCAATTTATCAATAAGGAAAACATTGTAAAAACAACCAAAACATATACACAAACAACACATATACATATACAAGCAAGATATAATTGAAACTTCTCACCCTTACCCGATTAATCGCGCTTGAAACGGAGCTTTCCCCGATTTTTCCTCTTTCTCCTCTTTTTCCTCTTCTCTCTTTTCTTTCTTCTCCTTTTCTTTCTCTTCCTTTCTTTTCTCTCTTTTCTTTTTCTTCCTTTCTAATACTAACAAATATCTAACCCCTAAAATGACCAAAATACCCCTACATTCAAATATCTCGCAAACGCTCTCAAAACGCGATAAAACATAAAGATACCGATGAAATATATTTCGGGAAATAAAAGTTGAAAAGAAATAATAATTTACTACAAATATTTTATCTATCAGAGAAATTAACCAATTAGCTCAATTAGCAGGTAAAATACAATAAATTCACACATTTTCACAAAATTCACATAAATGAAATAAATAAATACAATTAAACCAATCGGGGCGTTACAATTCTCCCCCACTTAGACATTTTCGTCCTCGAAAATATACTGATACGAACAACTCCAGACCCGACTCTCGACACCGACCAACAAACTAACATGCCAACAAGAGGCACCCCACGAATAACACAAACTGACAAACCACCCCGCTAACAACAACTACTACAACAACACGACACGACGACAACTACAACTACAAGATGCAAAGCCCATACAATGCACTTGACGACCAACTCACGACTCAAAGGATACCCAAGTTACGAACACACACAGGAATTAGCTACTCGCACTCGAACCAACACGATGGAAACAAGACAACAACACAAACAAGAACATAAAGTTCCACGACACAACATCGATTCAACAACCTCTACGTAACCACAATACCAACATCCTTGTCACACAACATTATTACAATAATGCTACGATTCCCCAATCGAACATATAACCAAAACATCCATCTACATAGTAACCCATGCATACTATTTAAACCTTTCGCCTAACACTTCCATTCTGAAACGTCCAATGGTCTCATCATTCCAACCCGTTTCCAATGGTCAACCTATGAACTCTTATAAGTCACACACTCAAATACAAAATGTACCACATCTCGCTTCCGCTGTGCACTCTGATTACTCATAACCATCAAGTCTACCAATCTCATGTCCAAGGTCTAACTCTCTCTCATAGTCGCCAAAATCACTGTTCATTTTTAATATACTCCACCTCACACTCTACTGTGTTACCTCACACACCAGACACAAGCCTCAGAACTGCTTAAATAATTCTAATTCTCCGACCATCAAAACAGACATGCATAACAACTTCCGACTTAACTCTTTAGGCACAACATCAACTTTTTCCGAAGGATAATCCAAGCCGACTTCATAACTCGTCACGAATTCTAACCATCCTCGTTGTCTCATAATCTATTCCTTCAGACCAAACAAGTACTCAATATTCTTGTGATTACCAAACACTTCGAACCTAGAATCATAAAGATAATACCTCCAAATTTTCCAACACAATACGACCGCAACCAATTCCAAATCCAGAATAGTATAGATCCATTCATAAATCCTCGATTGTCGTAAAGCATAAGCCACTACTTTACCCTCTTACATTAACACAATGACTAAACTTGTCAAGGACGCATCAATACACCTCACAAACGGTTTATCAGAATCACACATAATTAAAACTGAAGCCGTGGACAAATTCTACTTCAGCTCTCTGAAACTTTCCTCACAATGAACATCCCAAATAAACAACTTACCTTTTGCAAGTCAACTGAGATACCAGAAGTACGAACTTAACAAAGTCTTCCATAACCTGTAATAGCAACCAACTGAGTCCAAAAGTTTCTAATCTCCTTAACCAACTTCGGAGCCTCTCATGTAGAACTACATCTACTTCCGATGGATCTATTAACCATACTCTCATCTGAAATAACATTTCCAAGAAACTAACCCTTTTCAACCAAAATTCTAACTCGAATAACTTAGCATAAAACTTCGTCTCTTGTCAACACTTGCAATTCAATTCTCAAACACTCTACCTGTTCTTTCTTTGAGTTTATAACAAATCCGAATATCCTCAATCAAAGCCACTACGAACTTATCCAATTAAATATAGAAGATACAATTCCTCTACTCCACAACCATTCCAGACGCATTACTAACACCAAATAACATCACTGTACGTTGTAATACCCAACCAACTTCCAAAAGATATAAATTCTTAAAGCTTTTGCAAAAAATTTCACTGGGTAACTGGCTACTCACACACAAGTTTAACCAAGTAAATTACAGCCTATCCCGATAACAAACATAACCAGTCACATCAAATCGATCAAAGCCTTAACTCACACAATTCACCACTCTTATCAAACATTCCATACACTTGCAACTCCACTCAAACTCAACCAAACCATTCTAGTCATTTGTTCATGAAAGTGGACACTTGTTCTCAATCGTTACCTTATTCAACTGCCAGTAATCCATACATAATTTCTTCGCTTAACAGTCCAAATTCCATAAATTCCAACATGTAGCAACAATCAACCCAAAGGAACTCTCAAATATTACATCCCCACTTAAGGTTTTCTCAAAATTTCCATTAATGCTCTAAAATTCCAAAAACTCCAAACCTCTCCAGAACTCTAAGTTTTGCTTTCCATAGTCTCAATATCATCATACACATCATGCTCGTTATTCCATTCAATCATCTTTCCCTTTTGTTACTAACAAAGCTGGAGCTCTCTAAGACCACACCTTAATGTTTCATCCAAAAACACATCCGAAAACTATGCACAACTGACGGCCCATCACTATGACTTCCTGCCAATTTCCAGAACACTATTACCACAGACAAAACAAACATCTTAGTCCCATCTACTAAGAGTTTTCTACTTACTTAGCAGATCCAAACCTCAACTATTCACCTTCGTCCAATTAAGTTCAATCTCTACTCTCTGAGAAGCAGCCCTAAATAAAACCCAATCATTCTCTCTCAATGACTTCCCAACTGGACTAACATACCAAAACCTCTAATCCATTTCGTCTTCCGATATTAGCATCTTCATCGACTCATCAACAATCCGTAATCATTTTCTTAATTCCAAATAATTCATTGCACACACTATCAAAGCCAGAAAGACACGTCTATTCCATCCAACATAATTCCTGTCTGCTATCAACAAGAGATTAAGGGTGATCAGTTCCTCAATTTGTCAATAGACAGTCGACAATCATGATGGGGCATAAACTGTCTTTACCAAACTATAATAGTATTCCTTACATCCTGTACACAAAACTACTGAAGGCACAAATCCTTAGTTGACATAAACCTTACCTCCGCATTCCCTCCGGAATCGGGAACAATATTGTCCAAACAACACTTACAATCTTGCAATCAACGGCACACAGAGCCAACCCCCAACTAAAGCAACTTGGAGAAGTACCAGCTTCTCCCCCACTTATCTCAATCTAAATCCTGCAGACAAAGGACTAGAAAAACCAGAAAGTACTGACAGTGTTCCACACACATATCACGTACTAAGAAACAAACAACACCGACAGTATTCAACTGTCACACCAACAGACTCAACAACTTGGCCGGACGGACCGACCTACTCTGAAACCACTCATATAACACCCCAATTCCCTTCGCGAATAAATAATTCAAATATAAATCAGAGTAATTAAAAATTTATTTTTTCCGACAGGAAACAGGGATGTCACACTTAAAGAAAGAAAATACAATCCCTGCTCATAATTTTTTATACATAACACAGACAATTGAATACCCTCAAGAGGAAACTTTTTCCATATAAAAGGAAAGGTCAATTATGGAATAAAGCGGAAGATCCATAATCGACTTGTTTTACAAAATAAATTGTTTTATAACGTCAAAGCACACATACAAAAGTAATACAAAATATATTCAACAATTATATACATATATAACATAATCGTTCCCCGACTCCCGTGCTACGTATCAGAGCAGACAGACGACAAAGGACGGAGGACTAATCTCCACAAAAGACTCCAAGACACTAATCTACAATTGCCTCATAGAGCAATAAACCACAGCAGAAGGGTGAGAAATAACAACTAAATCAAGATTGCATAATAATATGCAAACACATAAAAATTCACATGCATAGTTATTCTCACCACATCATCGCATATTAACACATATATCATGCCACATACACATAACATAAACCAATTATACTAACATAATCACATATTCACACATAAGGCACACCATAGTCCTAACATATAGAAACACACCACCATATCACATAGCACATGCCTACACATAAGACATATTATCCAAAACCAATGCATTTATCTCACATGCACATCAATTCACCAATTCATGCATAAATCTCAACACATAATCAATTAATTCACAATTTCCACACATAATAAATCCATTTATGATTTTCCACACAAAATGCATCCATTCACAATTCTCACACATAATCAAATCATCCATGATTTATGCAAATGCACAGAGACCGACACAACGCCTCTATGCAATGCATATGCGGTACTATCCATCCATCATCTCAACACTAGTCAACTCAGGAACTATTGGAACCATCGCTCGTTACTTAATGTAACTCCCCGTCGGGCGTACGATGTTCCCCGTCGCTTTCGGTCCTCTTATTTTTAAGGCTCACGATCCAATCAGATCGCTTTCAGTCCTCTTATTTTTAAGGCTCACGACGTTTATGGATTGCTTTCGGTCCTCTTTGTATAAGGCTCACAATCTGATCGCTCACACCCCACACGGGCACACGATTGTCTATAACCATCGCTTTCGGTCCTCTCGGTATAAGACTTATGATGTTATAGCAGATTCCCTCTGGAATCGATTCGTCGCTCACACCCACTAGAGCACACGACATCACAAGAATGCACATCATGATGCTCAGCATACAATGACTCATGACATTCAAATGCACACGTATATGTAACCATCTCACTTAATATTAATCATGCTTTGCAATTCAAGCCCAAAACAATGCATTTATACCATACAACAGCACGCAAATCATACCATATCCATATCAAAAGCACATTGCATGATACACACCAATTACACACAATTATAACGACAAAAGTCGACAAAACGACACTATTCCAAATTTCTGACATAATTAAATCGGCTAACAATCTCAAAATTATTAAAATAAGAAAGTACAGTTCAATAGCTACTCAACGATACCAAGAATGTTAAAAACGGATAAACGGAACACAAGTTACAGACTGAACAAGAAAAGACATCGCGAAAAAACCACATTTTGCAATTCTCCTGGCCATACGCGTATTGCCCTGAGCCATACGCGTATTGCCTTGCTCACTCGCCTATCCATACGCGTATTGCCCAAAGTGATACGCGTATGGGCAGAGACTTATTTTTCCCCAAAAAGTCCACTAAAAATCCAATACGCGTATTGCCTCACTCCATACGCGTACTGCCCACTCCCATACGCGTATTCCACATATTCTTTCCTTGTCATACGCGTATTGCCTAACCCAATACGCATATTTACCTTATTCCTTCATTGCCATACGCGTATTGCCTTGACCAATACGCGTATTGCCCTGAGTGATACGCGTATGGGCAGTGGAAAACCATAATTTTTCCTGCATAAATTTTTCTGCGAATTTTCCCCCAAAAATCCCCTTTTTCATCCCCAAATCCATTTTTAACAGCAAAACAAGTACCAGCAATTGTTCCTAAACACAGTGTAATCATACAACGCGATTTATATCGATTTCTACTAATTATTCATCAATTTATCAATAAGGAAAACATTGTAAAAACAACCAAAACATATACACAAACAACACATACATATACAAGCAAGATATAATTGAAACTTCTCACCCTTACCCGATTAATCGCGCTTGAAATGGAGCTTTCCCCGAGTTTTCCTCTTTCTCCTCTTTTTTCTCTTCTCTCTTTTCTTTCTTCTCCTTTTCTTTCTCTTTCTTTCTTTTCTCTCTTTTCTTTTTCTTCCTTTCTAATACTAACAAATATCTAACCCCTAATATGACCAAAATACCCCTACATTCAAATATCTCACAAACGCTCTCAAAACGCGATAAAACATAAACATACCGATGAAATATATTTCGGGAAATAAAAGTTGAAAAGAAATAATAATTTACTACAAATATTTTATCTATCAGAGAAATTAACCAATTAGCTCAATTAGCAGGTAAAATACAATAAATTCACACATTTTCACAAAATTCACATAAATGAAATAAATAAATACAATTAAACCAATCGGGGCGTTACAACTTAAGCCTAGAGTTTGATGACCATCTAAAAGAGTGTGGGATTCTATCCCAACTCACTCCTCCTGGAACACCACAATGGAATGGTGTATCTGAGAGAAGAAATCGAACCTTGTTAGACATGGTCCAATCCATGATGAGTCACGCCGATCTTCCAAACTCCTTTTGGGGAGATGCACTACTGACAGCAGCTTACACACTTAATCGTGTTCCATCCAAAAAGGTTGAAAAGACACCATATGAAATATGGAGTGGTAAGAAACCACATATGTATTACATGAAGATTTGGGGTTGTGAAGTTTATGTGAAACGACAAATTTCAACTAAGCTTGAGCCCAAATCTGACAAATGCTTATTTGTGGGGTATCCTAAAGAAATAAGAGGGTATTACTTCTACAATCCTTCTGAAGGAAAAGTGTTTGTCGCTCGAACTGAAGTTTTCTTGGAAAGGGACTTTATTTCCAAAGGAATCAGTGGGAGGAAAGTAGAGCTTAAAGAAATTCAAGAATCACAAAGCATTGATACACCTATGAAGGAATTAGAGTAGGAACCACAAGTAGTTGTGGAAGAGCAACCTGCTAAAGTAGAACAAGACCAGCGTAGATCGAGCAGGATACGTCACCAACCAGAGAGATATGGATATCTCATAAATGATGAAGGTGATGTATTACTCATGGATCAAGATGAGCATGTAACCTATAAAGAGGCCATAACTGGTCCTGAGTCTGAGAAGTGGATAGAAGCCATGAAATCTGAAATGGATTCCATGTACACAAACCAGGTTTATACCTTGGTAGAGCCTCTTGTAGGAGTTAATCCTATAGGATGCAAGTGGGTCTTCAAAAAGAAGACTGACATGGATGGTAAGGTACATACCTATAAGGCAAAACTGGTTGCTAAAGGTTATAAACAAATTCATGGTGTAGACTATGATGAAACCTTTTCACCAGTTGTAATGCTTAAATTTATTCGGATTTTACTTGCTATCGCTGCATATCTTGATTATGAAATATGGCAGATGGATGTCAAGACTGCTTTCCTTAATGAGAATCTCCTTGAGGATGTGTACATGATACAACCTGGAGGATTTGACATACCAGAAGATGCCCAAAAGATATGCAAGTTACATCGATCAATCTATGGATTGAAGCAAGCTTCCAGAAGCTGGAATCTTCGTTTTGATGAAACTGTAGAATAATATGGATTCATAAAGAATGAAGATGAGCCTTATGTCTACAAGAAGCTTAGTGGGAGCATGATCGTCTTCCTGGTATTATATGTAGATGACATATTAATCATTCGAAACGATGTCCCTACCTTGCAACAAGTAAAAACTTGGTTAGGGAAATGCTTTTCTATAAAGGACCTTGGTGAAACAGCCTATATATTAGGAATCGTGATCTATAGAGATAGATCATAAAAACTGCTTAGCCTAAGTCAGAGTGTATACATAGACAAAGTTTTGAGACGCTTTAATATGCATGATTCCAAGAAAGGATCATACATATGTAACATGGCATGTGTCTATCAAAAAAACAATCTCCTTCAACTAAGGAACAAAGGGATCGCATGAATAAGATTCCATATGCATCTGCAATAAGATCTATCATGTATGCCATATTATGTACTCGACCAGATGTCTCGTATGCTTTAAGTGCAACAAGTAGGTACCAATCTGATCCCGGTGATGCTCATTGGGTAGCTGTCAAGAATATCCTTAAGTACTTGAGAAGGACTAAGGATTCATTCTTGATATATGGAGGTCAGGAAGAGCTCGCGGTAATTGGATACACCGATGCTAGCTTCTAGACAGATAAGGATGACTTTAAATCACAATCTGGTTATGTGTTCTGCCTAAATGGTGGCGTTGTGAGCTGGAAAAGTTCAAAGCAAGAAGCAGTTGTTGATTCTACAACCGAGGCCGAGTACATTGCTGCCTCAAATACAACAAAGAAAGCTGTTTGGATCAAAAAGTTCATTAGTGAACTTGGCATAATCCCTAGCATTGTGGATCCCATTGATCTCTATTGTGATAACAATGGTGCCATCGCACATGCTAAGGAGCCTAGATCTCACCAACGATCCAAACACATACTTAGGCGTTATCATCTCATTCGAGAGATAATAGATCGGGGAGATATGAAGATATGCAGAGTACCTACACTTGATAACATTGCTGACCCACTAACAAAGCCTCTTGCGCAGTAGAAGCCTGATGCCCATACTAGATCTATGGGTATTAGGGGTATGCTTGATTGGCTCTATTGCTAGTGGGAGATTGTTGGTGTAAGCCCTAGAGGCCAATACTTTTGGTACTTGTATCGAATTATTTATTAATAATAAAAGGCATTTCTTTATTATGTTTGTTTTTTCAAAGTGATAAAGTCCCTAGAATAGCTAGTTCGTTTAATGAAATATTAAGTGTGACTTAATCATGAGATTCCATTAAACATAAGGACATTATTCTTAAAGTATCCGTAGTCGAGCTTTAATGTGAAATGGGATAACCTTAAAGCATTAAGACTATTATATAGATAGACTGATGATCACATCTCATGGATCATGGATAAGGAGTTATCAAGTCTTAACATAGGTATGAATATTAAGAGTAATATTTATACTGGATTGACCCACTATGAGAGTACTACATAGAATGTTATGCAAAGTGTCATAAGTTACTCTCATGGTGATAGTGGTGTATACCACCCTTCGACCTGAAACCACTATGGACCTTAGATGTAGAGTCAAGTACTTTATTGTTGATCAAATATTGTCCATAATTGGATGACTATAAAGACAGTTGATGGGTACTTCATAAAGCATGCTGAGGGACATGCGTGACCTAGATGGAATTTGCCCATCCTGCATAACAGGATAAATGTCTAAGGGCCCAATATTGAACTGAATAAGGATGACACGGTATATGCCTTGTGTTCAATATAAACATAAGGGCAAAAGAGTAATTGTACACACAAGCACTATCACAAAAGGTTTTGTCAGATCACATGACAATTCCGTGTCTTGGGTAGCAGTGATGTGTTGCTAGATACTGCTCACTGTTTATTATGTTAAATGCATGATTTAATATAATTACCAACATCGTGAAATCCTACAGGGTCACACACATAAGGACAGTTTGATGAGAGGTAGAGTGAATAAGGCACACTGTAAGGTACAGTGTACTTAAGTAAATATGTAACACCGTAAGGTACGGTGCACTTAAATGGAATACAGATTGTGGTAAGGTACCGCATGCTTAAGTGATATACGGTACATCATAAGATATGGTGTACATGCACTTAAGTGGGCTTTTTAGCTTGCAGCCCACACAGGTGGTTCTATAAATATAAACCTTGTGCAGAAGCATAAACACTTGATGAAAATTCAGTTGTGAAACCCTAGCCGTATTTTCCTTCTCTCTATCTCTCACTCAAAGCCTTCAATCGTAACAGCTAGCACTGAGACTGAAGGAAGCTGTTCGTGTGGACTGAGTAGAGACGTTGTTCATCGTACATCGCTCGTGATCATTCCTTCGATTCAGAATTAAAGGTTTCATCACCACAATAGGTAACCATTCTATCACTGATCATGATCTTTCGTAAGGATCGCTAAAGGGAAATTTTAATTTCCGCTGCGTTTTGAATCGCGATTTCCCTTCATAAGACACATAAACATCCATGCGATTAACAAGTAGCAAGCAAGGAGACGCTAATAAGTGTTGAACATGTCAAAATAGAAGTAAAGATTAATTCTAAAAAAATATTTTTTGAAATGAACAAAAATAATTAAAACATCTGAAATAATATTTAAATTTTTTAAAAATAAAAAAAATGGAAAATGAGTTCAAACAAGTTATAATATATGAATTTTAAATAAAATTTGTCTTGTGTTTTATTTATTTATTAAACTAATTGTAAGATAAGAATATTTAAAAAGAAAAAAAATAGTTAAATAAATAAAAACAAATGGGCCAGACATGTGGTGTATGAATAAAACAGGGATTTAAAGGCCCAAAGAAAAATGAGAGGAAAGGAGACCCAAAGTCTCCAGTCCAAGTTTGTGTGGGCGCGGGTCAGGTGAGTGGAGACGGGTCGGACCGGTTTGAATTCCAAACCTGGTTCAGTTATTAGTGAAGGCAAGGGAAAAGAAACCTAATGTAGCAGCCGTTTTAAAACTTTTCCTCAAGAAAACACGATCAAAGCAGAGCACGATAACTTCTCTTGGTCTCTTTCGATCGTTACTCTCTGAATCTCTCTCACTCGCCTGCGGCCTCTCATCTCTCTATCTCGCTTTAAAGATCTCTCACTCGATCTTTCCTTTCACTCGCATCAAAATGTTACACTCTCTCAATCCGCCGCTTCCAAACATGGCCTCTCATCTCTCTCACGGATCTGCTTCACGTTTCAAACAAAAGGAAAAATAAAAGTGCGACAGACAGAGATACAATTATTCAATGGACAAAGGTGCGGTTATTCAAAGAAAAAGAAGAAATTAATACATATGCAGCACGATTCCAGGTATGCCTTGTAATGGAGTATTTATGTTTATCACTTGGTTTTCAAAAGTTTCTTGTTATTCTTTGAAACTCTCGCTTAGTGTTACTGGTTTGGAAATTTCTGTGTTGAATCTTATGACTGCTAGGGGTTTCTCTTAATGATGGAGGCTCTATTCTTTGTCATGCTTTTATATTGGGATTATAGGAGGGGTTTTTGGATATAATCAAAAGAGGCTAAGTATTAAGTATTGATGAAATTGGGATGAAACAGGGTGAATTGAGAGTGATGCAGAATTGGTTATATTATTTCCACTAATGTCTTTTCTTGTTGCCTAAATGGTGAAACTTGCTGTTGTACTTTATGCTGCAGGATGAGTTTTGCTGTTTTTTCTTTCTCATTTGGATTTTGTCTGTATTGTATGCTTGCCGTAATGTTATAACCTTTTGACTTTTTCCTTGTTTTACTTATGAAAAACAACTGCATTGCCTAGTTTTTTTTACTGTGGTAACAAATATTGTAGTAACAAATGTTTGTCCTACTTCTTTCTTCTTTTGAATTTTGAGCCTTTGCTATTAAATTCCAAATTGATTTTGAATGAAATCTCGTTAGGTCCAATGTTGTAATGGCTATGTGATAGACATGAATTGATGAAAATCTTGATTACTCTTCATTGTGAATTTGCACTTTATTTCAATTTCTTTCAATTTTGGTCCTTGAATTAAACCCTCTTAATGATGCTTGGACATGTTTCTTTTCATATGACTTGTGCACCAAGGAAACATTTCAACATATGCAAAGAGAAAAGAAGGCTTTAAAATGCATAGTGGTGTGAGAAGTTTGGAATGGAGTGGCAAGCTAGAGATGAAGACCACATGAAAGGAACCATGGGAAACTTAGAAACCAAGCCTTAGGATCCTTTTAAGTTAGAAATTTCTTAGGATTTTTTTGGAATTTTGTTTTATGTAACCTTAGGAAATTCTTTGGTGATGTAATGCTAAACACGACATTTTGTGACTTCTCATTTGAGTTTTTGCCTTGTACCACATGTATTGGATGATTTTTTTACTTTACACTTTGGAATGGTTCCAAATGGTTTTGCTTCCTTTCGATGTAATAGGTTTTGAGAATTGCTTGATGTAGAAACATAGTCGTGCCATACTCATTTGAACTTTGTTTTAACTATGATGAATCCATATAGCACGCTTGATTTGGGTGATGATGGCACTTGATTATAAAAACCATGATGCACTCTTGTTCACTTAGAATCCAAATGACTTGAAAATTAATGGAGGTCATGACAAGAACAATGTTCAAGTTTGAATTGAATTCAAGAACCAAGATAGAACACGCTTTGAAATCCCTTTTAGCATCATAATTGAATCCTCATTAAAACCAAGTTAAAAATAGGTGCAATTGACTTGATTCTATGTTGGAACATACTACTTAATCAATCTTACAAACAACCTTTGACCATGAATAGATGGCTTGCTTTCCACTTAAGAAACGATGAGCCAAAACCAATCCTTTGAATATTTTCTGACAAGATTATGAAACAATGTGTGCATGAGCCTCCACTCAATCACAATGGCACTTGTATTCTCAATTGGCCTTGATAGCGAACAACTTGGTCCTCTCTTTGCAAACCTTAATGAACATAAATAAAGAGAAACAAATACTACATTTTGTATTTTGGATGACATGTTGATGAACAATAATGCGCAAACCCTAATTTACAAAGACAACAACCAAGACACAATTAATGAACACCAAACAAACAGTGAAGCCTTAGGAAAACAATCAAGAGAAAACCCTAATTCCTAAACTCCGAGCTCAAACTTATGACCCAAAACTCTTAGGAATCAATGATCAAATGAGATGATATGATGCATGTATGATGCAAAAGGGGTAGGGTGAAAATGAGGGTATGACAACTGCCCCTATTTAATCTTCTTGGACTTGAAGGTATGAATAGCAACAACTTCCAGACAATTGAGGTAGAAGAGGATACTAGAATACCTAGAATTTTTGGTCATAAGAAAATGGCCATATGCGGTGTAAAGAATGGTAATGTTGGGGATTGAACAAAGCACTCTGCTGTGGGCACAGGGTAGTTATGAAAGTGATGTTGTGATATGCAATGCATGGTATGCTTTAATGAATATTTTTCAATGATGAGCTTTTGCTAGTCTTGGTGGGGAATAATTAGACTTTCTGCTACATAAGGTAGAGGATACTTGCAAAAGGCAAAGAAGAGAATAAATTCCTCGTGCAAAAGGTAACGGGAGCTCTTGAACAAAAGGTTATGAGGAAGATAGGACGTGATCTCTCATACTAAAGGCAGTGAGAGCTCCTTAAAAAAAGGTTAATAAGGAACATATGAACATCACTCCACATATGATTTGTTTTCTCGTACAAAAGGTAGTGAGAACTCATAAACAAAAGGTTAGGGAAAATAGGACGTGATCTCTCATACAAGAGGAAGTGAGAGCTCCTTAACAAAAGGTTAAGAAGGAACATATGAACATCACTCCACATATGATTTGTTTTCTCGTACAAAAGGTAGCGAGAACTTCTGAACAAAAGGTTAGGAGGAAAATAGGACGTGATCTCTCATACAAAAGGCAGTGAGAGCTCCTTAACAAAAGGTTAAGAAGGAACATAGGAACATCACTCCACATATGATTTGTTTCTCGTACAAAAGGTAGCTAGAACTATTGAACAAAAGGTTAGGAGGAAAATTAATTGAATTGATTTCTTCTTACAAAAGGCGAGAGGGGTTCTCAACAAAAGGCTGGGCAAATTTGGGAAAGACGTGGAAAAAAGGTAAATACAATCCTTTATGCAAAAGGCTATAAAGGGTTAAACTCGATGATGAGGACACTTACAAAAGGTAAGTAGAAATATATATGTTTTTCAAACACCAAAGGCGTAAGATACTTACAAAAGGTAAGCAATGAGATCAAACTTCGTACAAAAGGCAACGAAAGGACTTAGAAAAGGTAAGTGGAACAAGGAACCCTCTGAAGGAATCATGCCAGGATGTGCTTTAGAGAAAGACTGGCTAAGTGTGCATGTAATGATGATTAATGTATGCAAAATGTCGATGTATACTCAGGATGCTAGGGTAATGAGGATTGGTAATCCATGGGTGATGATTGTTCCAAGTATGATTGGGCTTTGGTTTGGGGTACCAAGCAAGGTTGGGCTTTAGTCTTGGGGTGCCAAGCAAGGTTGGGCTTTTGGTTTATGGTTACAAGCTTAACTTCCCGACACCATTGTAGCAAGATTTGGATCTTCTTTAGAATCTTAAGCTGGTATTTAAGCAGACATGTCATGCTGATTGTCTTGAGTTGGATTGCCCATGACTTAATTAGGTCTAGGTAACCTTTGTAATTCGATGGTGTTCTGTGCACCAATTATGTCATTTGAAAACCGTGGTTATCCTTCAGACACCTTAACGGGAGAGTAACTTTATGTTTTCTTTTATTATTATTATTGTTACCCCCAAAATTCTCAATGCAGTGTTTATTAAGAATAAAACTTACACTTTTGCAAACAAGCAGTAAAGTAAAAATACGGAGCACAATTGATGAAAGAAATTTTATTAATGGTAAAAGTGTCCCATAAACGGGTAATTTACATGAGGAAACAATTCCTAAAAGAGGTAATTGCAGAAAATGTAAAAGTAAAATGGCAATGAGAAAAGCTTGGATTTCTACTAAGTTCCAATTCTGCTATGATCCCTATGTCCTCGGAGATTTTTGTACTCTGCTTCTGAGGAAAGTGATTGGATTGGCACCTCCCATTCGGGGTTTACTTGATTGTAGAGAAAGATTCACAAATTTCCATAGAGCGCGGCCTCTTGCCTTTTTTTTAAAATCCCTAACTTTTGCCTAGGCCGCCCTTTCGGGTTTTCAGTCTACTGGGATACCTCTTTTAGCCTAAGTTGCCCCTAAGGGTTTTCAACCTAGCAGATTCTTTATTTATTTTGATTTTATCCCTAATTGTTGCCTGGACCTTTTCTTTTTGTGGTCCACCGAGTTTATTTTAGGTGAAGTACTTTTTTATTGCGTCTGCGTTTACTGGGGATGAAAGATCTTCACCACCCATATTTGAGAGTATCAAGGCTCCTCTAGAGAAAACCTTTTTCATAACATATGGTCCTTTGTAGTTAGGTGTCCACTTGCCCCGTGGATCTGTGTGGATTGGCAGAATCTTTCTCAATACCAAGTCTTCTACTTTGAAATTTTGAGGATGAACTTTCTTGTCAAATGCCCTCTTCAACCGCTTCTCGTATAGTTGGCCATGACAAACGGTCGCCATGCACTTCTCATTAATAAGATTAAGCTGATCAAGTCTTGCTTGCACCCATTCTGCTTCATCGAGCTTTACATCTGTCAAAATTCTCAGGGAGGAAATTTCTACTTCGATGGGGAGCACTGTATCCATGCATATACAAGGGAAAACAGTGTTGCCCCACTGGAAGTGTGTACTAAAGTAAAGTAGCCATGTAAATCAAATGGTAGCATTTCAGGTCAATCTTTATATGTCTTCAACATCTTCTGAATGATCTTTTTTATGTTCTTAGTTGTTGCCTCAACAACGCCATTCATCTTTGGATGGTACGATGATGAATTATGGTGCTCGATCTTGAAGCTCTCGCACAATTCTTTCATTATCTTGTTATTAAGGTTTGAGCCATTATTAGTAATCATCTTATTAGGAACCCCATAACGACAGATGATCTTCATCTTGATAAAGTGAGCAACCACTTGTTTAGTGACATTTGCATATGAGACTTCCTTCACCTATTTAGTGAAGTAATCAATGGCTACCAAGATGAAACAGTGTCCGTTTGAAAAATTTGGCTCAATGTACCCAATCACATCTATGCCCTACATGGTGAAAGGCCAAGGTGATGTCAAGACGTTTAAAGGGATTGGTGGCACATGTATATCATCTGCGTAGATCTGGCATTTATGACATGTTTGCACGTGGCGATAGCAATCAATTTCCATTGTCATCCAGTAGTAACATGCCCTCAAGATCTTTTTAACCATTGTGTGTCTACTGGAATGTGTCCTAAAGGAACCTTCATGGATTTCTTTTATGATTCGGTTTGCTTCGTGTTTGTCCACGCATCTGAGCAAGACCGAGTCATAGTTCCGCTTGTAGAGCACGTCTTCGCTCAAGATGAATTTGGCCGAAAGCTTTCTCAAGTACTTCTTGTCTGTGATGGATATATTCTCTGGATACTCTTGCTTTTCTAGATATCTTTTAGTATCATAGAACTAAGGTTAGCCATCAGTCTCTACTTCAGCTACCAAACAGTAGGATGGCTCATCAAGGTATTCAATACGAATGGTGGGTGCTTACTTTTTCCATTTAACCTTAAACATGGATGCTAAAGTGGTTAAGGGATTTGCCAATTGATTGCTTTCTCTAGGAATGTGGTTAAAGGTAATCTCGTCAAAGTATGGGATTAGCTTCAAGACATGATCTCGATATGGGATTAACTTGATGTCACGAGCTTCCCAATCACCTCTGACCTGACTGATGACCATAGCTGAGTCTCCATAGACTTCCAGAATCTTGATTTAATGATCAATAGTCGCTTCTATCCCAAAGATACATGCTTCGTACTTCGCCATTTTGCTGGTACATTCAAAGCATAACCTTGTAGTAAAAGGAATATGGAAGCCGGTGGGAGAGGTGATAATTTCCCCAAATTCCATTGCCTTGAGTATTTGCAGCACCATCGAACATGAACGTCCATCGCAATCCTAGTTCGGGTCTGTCGTCTGGGTCTAGAGTTTCATAATCTCTGACAAACATAATATCTTCATCGGGGAAGTCAAAACTCATGGGCTGGCAGTCTTCCACGGGTTGGTGGGCAAGATAATCAGACAACACACTTCCTTTGATGGCTTTCTGCGTGACATATTGGATGTCATATTCTGTCAGTACCATCTGCCAACTGGAAACTCGTCCTATGAGAACAGGCTTTTCAAAGAAATACTTTACCGGATCCATTTTTGATATCAACAACGTTGTATGGGTCAGCATATATTGTCTTAAGCATTTGGCGGCCCAAGCAAGTGCACAACATGTTTTTTCCAACATTGAATACCTCGTTTCACAATCAGTGAACTTTTTGCTTAGGTGGTAGATATTGTGTTCTTTTCTACCCGTTTCGTCATGCTGCCCCAGTTCACATCCCATGGATCCCTCTAGAACTGTCAAGTATATAATGAGAGGTCTTCCTAGCACGGGAGATATCAAGATCGGTGGTTCTTGCAGATATTCCTTTATTTTATCATATGCTTTTTGACAGTTGCCATTCCACACGATTGCATGATCTTTGCGAAGCAACTTGAATATACGTTCATAGGTGGCCGTTAAGTGAGATATGAATCTGGAGATTTAATTTAATCTCCCTAAGAAACCACGAACATCCTTTTCTGTTCTTGGCACTGGCATATTTTGGATAACTTTTACTTTATCAGGACCGACTTCAATCCTACGTTTGCTCATGATAAAACCTAGCAATTTTCCAGATCTTACCCTGAAGGTACATTTATTAGGGTTTAATCTCAACCTAAACTTTCCCAGTCTTGAAAACAACTTTTCCAGATGAATGAGATGCTCCTCCTCAGTTTGGGATTTTGCAATCATATCATCGACGTACACTTCAATCTTCTTATGAATCATATCATGTAAGAGAGTCACCATTGCTCGTTGATATGTTGCGCCAACATTTTTCAAACCAAACAGCATAACCTTATAGAAAAAGGTTCCCCAAAGGGTAATGAAGATAGTCTTTTCCATGTCCTTCGGGGACATTTTAATATGGTTGTATCCGAAGAAGCCATCCATGAAAGAGAACACGGAGAATTAAGTCGTATTATCTACTAATACATCAATGTGAGGTAGTGGGAAATCATCTTTTGGGCTCGCTCTGTTCAAGTCTCTGTAGTCAACACACATTTTCACCTTACCATCTTTCTTAGTTACGAGTACAATGTTGGCAACCCATTGAGAGTAATTTCCTACTGCCAAGAAACCTGCATCCAGTTGCTCTTGAACTTCCTCCTTGATCTTAATGGCCATGTCAGGTCGATTTCTTCTTAGCTTTTGCTTCACTGGCGGGCAATCTTCTTTGAGAGGCAGTCTATGCACCACAATGTCAGAATCCAGCCCCGACATGTCTTGGTATGACCAAGCAAACACATCTGTATACTCATGCAGGAGCTTGATCAGTCTTCTCTTCACATCATCCTCTAGGAAAACGCTTATCTTGACCTCGTTCTTATCATCCTCTGTCCCAAGATTGACAACTTCCACTGATTCCTGATGTGGTTGAATGACCCTTAATTCATGCTTTAATAATTTGGCTAACTTCTCAGGGAGCTTACAATCTTCCTCACAGTCCTCGTCGACATGGGAGATTGGATTATGGAAGTCACATCGGATCATAGTAGTATCATTATCAATGAAATCCGAGGTGGATTCTTCAGCTAAGGTGTCTTCTGGCATCTCCATTATGGTCTAATTGTTGAGTTGTTGACCCTGAACCTTTGGATACACAAAGCAAACTTCATCAGAGGTGCTGCCTTCCTCCTCCACAAAAGTGACCTAACCATCCACAAGGTGACCACCACTAGTCAAGGTAACTGGTAAGGGGAGAATATGCCTTTTGTCTTCGTTGGAGGCTTCCTTTCTCTGCACTACTTGATTGTTTAGGTATCCCAAACCAGCTTGATTCTTGTTTACAGGTAACTCCAACGCCCTGCCCCAGCCTTTAGGGTGACTAGCTTCTATCATAGTTTTCGCATCTTTCCATGTGACCATGGGGGATCCAGCCCTCTCAGATTCCTTTTCTTCCTTTTCAGTGGGAGCCACTACCATAATCACCACCTCAAAAGCCTAGAAAGGGGTTTCATGCACCTCTCCCCCTACTTCAACATAACAAAACTATGTCAGGTGGCTAACCAGAATGTCTTCCTCTCCCTCAATAACAACCAGCTTGTTGTTGATCATAAACTTCAATTTTTGGTGGAGAGTTGATGTCACGACTCCAGCAAAGTGGATCCATGGCCGACCCAAGAGGCAGCTATAAGCTGGATAAATGTTCATCACCTAGAATGTAATGACAAAAGTGTGGGGTCCAATCTTGATAGGGAGGTCAATCTCTCCCATCACTGGCCTTCTTGCACCATCAAAAGCTCTTACCACCAATGAGCTTGGCTTCATCATTAGCCCTTCAATTGTCAGTTTGGACAAAGAGTTCTGAAACTCTGGCATAGCAGACATTAGATGTCCTAACACATGTCAAGACATTATTCTGCATAAAATATTTAAACAAGAACATAATAGCAGACTGATACCTTGAATATCAGAAATGCAGAAACACAGATGTTTCGACATGTGTTTAAACATGTTTATCAATACCAATAACAGAATATGTAAATATGCAGAAAGATAAAAGAACACAACAATTGTTAACCCACTTCGGTGCAATTCACCTACATCTGGGGGATACCAATCCAGGAAGAAGACTCCACTATCTGTAGAATTATCATCAAGCTAAACTCCCCCGTTTACAACTTTATCTCCTAATCTCTACCCAATGAAATCCTTACCAAAGAACACCCTCTTTGATATGAGAATCACCACTCACTTCCCCTAATCACAGTCTTTGATATCCAAACCATCCCTGTCAATATAGAATTCTGTCATGCATACTTGACCAACACACTAACTTGGATTTGCTTCAAAGCTTCATCCAAGAACAATACAAGATTCATTACCTAAAGGCTTATGAATTTGTACAGTACCTATGTCTTCCACAATGTATCAGATCGATATAGAGGGAGACTTACAAACCTAGAACCAACGACTCTAAAAACCCTAAACCCTTATTTTTACACAAGAAACCTAGGTTACAATAGTTACATTCAAGGTACGTGTCAAAACCCTAGGACTAAGTCTTCTTTTATAGTCTTCAGTTGGGCTTCAAATCTTTCCTTGATCCACTGCTGAGCGGACCTAGGATCTTGGAACAGATTTGAAACAGATTTAAAACAATCTGTTATAACAGTCCAGAATGTCGAGTCTTCAAGTTTAGGCATCTTTTTCGACATCTTTGTTCTTTGGCAGAATTCTTTAGCTTTGGTCTTCATGTTGGAACATCTTCTTCAGCATTGAGTTTTACCAAAATTTTGTCCAAATCATTTGAGCTTTCAATCTCCCCCTTTTGGCAAATTTTGGCTAAAACTCTTTGTACCATAAGACCGGGATGTTCCTGTCGCTACGCGAAAAATGACACAGAGTCGCCACTGAATTTTATTTATCCCAAAAAGGGAAAGGTAAATATCGATAAAACCTTTAGGGAAAGAACAAGGTCATTGCAACCATATTTTGGGTTCAGAAGTCGGTTATGCGAGGGGAAGTTATTAACACCCCTCACATCCAACGTACTCGATGGGAACCATCTAAGTTGTCTAGCTTGAATGGGTGTCCTAATCTAAAAGTCTACTTGCTAAAGGGAAAGAGGGTTGGTTTTTTTATTAGGGTGCTCGCCAAGGATTGGGGCCCTTATGCCTACGTATCCTCATTTAAAAGAAGTGAAGAATCAGAGCGTCCATAGTTTGTGGGACTAGGGTGAAGAAATGGGAAGTTTGATCGCTAGGATCTTGCAATCCTATGCCTACGTATTCTCAACAGGTATGAGAAATCATCTCAATAGGTATGAGAAATCAGAACAACCGTAGTTCGACCTACGGTTTGTTTGTGTTTTTTATGGACGATGCTAACGTGCGGGTTCTAGCAGTTAGGTGTTTTGTAGCTCGCTCGTGGAGTCTTATGCGTTACCTGTTTGCGGTAGAACAGACGTAACATGCCCTTTTTGAAAAGGTTTTTGAGGGAATCCCGATGGATGAAAAGATTTGGATCTGTGGGAGTGTTTTTATTAAGGTTTTTGAAAAGAAGTTTGAGATGCGCGTCGTACTAAAGTCTATGGGTAGAGGTGAATATTTCGAATGACTAAGCCGAGCGTCTGTATTCAAAATACTCGGAGTGAGTGTAGGGGAGCTCCATTCTCACTCTTTCTCCACCACGTACTACACGCATCGCGTTTATTAAGTGTTGTTGGGTTTTATTGAGAAAAGTGCCACTTGACGTTGGATCAAGGGTTTTATTGCTTATTAAGAAAAAAGTTTGAAGTGATGTGAACAAGGTTGATGGCGATGCACGAGGCAATCGACTTACAAGTTGGGTTATGGCTTGATACGTGGATCAAAAATGCTTTATGCTTCGGTCCTAATTCCTAAGATGGCTAACTAGCGGAAACAAAACAAAGGAAAACAAGATAACAAAGTACATCAAATAGGGGAGGGATACATGACAAAGTACAGAGGATGATCAATGCGAGAAATAAAGAAGCTCATTGTGAGGTAGCTCAAGAAGAAGCTATGTGTGTGCAAGTGTCCTAGGCTAAACAGTAAACAAATAAGTTTACAGATGATTTTTTTAGGGTTTTTGTTTTATGATGTTTTTGTACTTTTGTAGTGAAATGAGAAACAATAAAGGGTTATACGATAATATAATGAAGATGCATGAGTGATACAATGATAATGAATAATGTACAAATGAGAATATAAATGGAATAGTAAAGGAGAACGGTCTCGTCTTAACCACGGATCTCCATCGATAAATCGACAATCCATGATATTCAAGATCTCATTGACCAAAATG
Organism: Lathyrus tuberosus; assembly: GCA_022829125.1. Taxonomy (NCBI): domain Eukaryota; kingdom Viridiplantae; phylum Streptophyta; class Magnoliopsida; order Fabales; family Fabaceae; genus Lathyrus; species Lathyrus tuberosus. The sequence continues at coordinate 3,316,930 of JALAZF010000423.1, forward strand.
AAATTAAGAACAAATCCAAAAGGGAAATGAAAGCGGTCTCATCATAATCAAGATTTAAAGTCGACAAATCGACAAATCCATGATCATATTTGATATCATCGACCCTAAAGATTGAAAGTGGAAGTGGAATTTAGTTGAGAAAACTTAAAATCAAATAAGAATTAACAATTAAAATTTAGAAAAAACTTAACGTAACTAAAATATTTTTCATGAAAACTTAGAAAATAATTTATTGTGATAATGTTAAAATAAAACAAAAAAAACATAAATGAAGAAGGGGGGTGATGCATTGAAACTAGTGAGTGTGGTTATGAAGATGTATGAAAAAAATGGGAATCATTTGGGCTTTGGGGCCCATCATCCCTTCAACTAAAACTGAACAGGAAAAAACATAAAATAAAAATGCCAGACCTAATGAAATAAAGGCACGGCTGGCGTAACAGGGGAAGAAACAACACTACAGTCAACACTTTCTCATTTCAAAAACCATTTTCCACAGCAACAAACTAATGAGAATAAAAAAAGCTATACGCTCAGAACTGCTCGTCATCACCGCGCCTTAAAAGGAAACGAAATTGACAAAACGAGACAAGATTAACAACCTCCTTCGCTTTGGTTCTTCGCAAAACATATTCAGGTTTGTGTGGGTTTTGGTTCTCAGATTCGTGGTTCTTGTTTCAAATGTTTGATTTCGTGTTGAATCGCTTCCCTTCATTTATGATTCATGAATTTGTTTGATTTGGAATTGGTTGAAATTGAGGTTTGAAGGTGTTTGGAGATGAAGAAGAATGGGTTGCTATTCGTGTGGGTTGTGGATGGTTGAATAGTGTCGGCATTCGAATCTGAGACGAAAGCGAGATGAGAAGATGTATTTGCTATTCAAGGTTGTTGTGTAGGTGATTTCGGAAAAGTTTTGGTGGATTCGTTGCAGGGTTTGTGTTGTGGTTGCAGTGAGAAATATTAAGGGCGTTGTTTCGTGATTTGTCTGAAGTTGTTGTGTAGTTGTATGTTTGAAGAAGTTTTAATAGTGGTGTGGTGAGTACTATTAATGGATTAGAGAGAGTGTAGGATAGAAGACATGTAGGTGGTTCAGTTTGTTGTTATGAATGGATGTGAAGGTGGTTCAAAGAAGAGGTTCCAAGATTTAAGAATGTAAAGAAATATGCAGAAAACTTCAAGTTCTCCTCCCCCCTTTTTGTTCGATTCTCTCTTCTACTCATTCTCCTTTTTAAATCAATTGAGCTTCTCTCTTGAATTTCTTTTAATTTTTCTGTTGTAACATTGTCGCTTTCATGATGCAGAATGTTGTTGGTTGGTCTTGAATTGTCATTGTTGCTTGCAAGTTGTTTGGTTGTTGATGACGTACAATTCTTACAGGTTTTTGTTTCTTTGTGTTTGTCTCATGGAAGTTTTGGCATCTTTGAATTGTTGCAGGTTTTGAACAAATGCTACGGGTATGGTCTTGGTTTGGATTATAGTAGACTTTTATGTTTTGGCAAGGCGTGTCGTTGTTGCTTGTATCAGACATGAGTGTTATGTTCATTGTGTTGCTGAATTTGGAGACTAGGTTGTACGGTTATACAGGGTGATACACAGGTTGTGTTGATGTGTCAATGTTGCTTACAATTGTTTTGTTTGTAGTGCTTTTTTGTTTTGGGGTATAGAGCACAATAGAGGGCGTACGGTTTTGGATGTAGGGGTGGTAATGGCAAGTTTTGGAGCATTGTTGTGGCTATGTACAAATGGGACGGTTTATTATCTCTTAAGTTAAAGAAAACTTTGGTTGATGTTTTGTTGAAGTGGACTTTTCACTTTTATTTTTTTTCAATTTGTTGTATTGGTTTGAAAAAAAAAGAATGTAATGGGCTTAAGCAATGAAAATGTGAATTGGACTTTTGTGAATAAAGAAATGAATTATGGTTATTTTGAAATTTTGGAAATTAAAGAAAAAACAAGTGAATGTTGGATATGGACAAGTTGAATTTAGAAAAGGTATAAATTTGAATTGGGAAATAAATAAAGATGATGGAAATGGATTAGAAAATGATTTGAATAAATTGAAATTGGATTAGACAAAGTGAAAAGTGGGCATGAAAATGGAAATGGATAATTGAATGGATTTTAAAAAAATGGATTTAGATGAAATGGATAATAGTGATAGAAAACGGATATGAGTAATGGGGAGGATAGGAAATGAATTGGATTGAATTAGAAAGTGAATGAAGTGGATTAAGAAAGTGGTTTGTGGATAATATTGGATTTGAACTTTGCCTTGACTTTGAATTGAATCACAATCGTTCATTATGCCACTTCTTAGAATAAAACCTCAATGAATATGTCTTGAACCTCAATGCACTGTACAGAACCCTAAATGGCAACGATCTAGTCCTTGGTAATCTTCAACCATGAAGCACCTGACTTACACACAACCTGATAACTTGATTCACACACAGACAACCTACATTGGTACAGAAACCTTAACTAAAACTTCAGACACAACCGCTTGAATCAATCACACCCTGGCTTTGATCTTGAAAAAAAACTGCGCACTCACGCTTAACCTGCTAGCCTAATCCATATCCTCCCAATTAGGCCAATGACAAAACTCTGAATCCTTGATACCCTTGAGAAGGCTCAGAAAAGGTGACACTGTACTTTGATAACTTTTGATAAAAGATGTCCATGGTCATTGAAAATCCAACTCCTGATTCGAACCTGAATGAAGGTACCTCAAAGCGAATAGGAATTCCAATTCAAAGAACCTCTTGATCCCACGCCTTAGGAGCTCAATGGAACGCATGATTGATTATGACCTAATGGAATGCCTAGATGATGAAAATGTTATGATATGCAAGGCTAGGGTTAGGGTGAAAATGAGGGTGTGACAGATGCCCCTATTTAATCTTCTTGGACTTGAAGGTGAGAGTGGCAGAGGCTTTCTTACAGTCAAGGTACAAGGAGATTAAATATAAGAATACCCAGAATTTTCAGCCGGAAAAGGAGTGGATGGGGAATGAGCTTGACATCCCGACACTCGAAACCTGACGATACTACAATCGGACGGTAGATGTGGAGGCTCCTGATGCTCCAAGTTTGATCCTTTGTAGAAGTTGCACTTGCTCCTAAGAGAACCTCACCTCTAACTAAGATGCCATGCTGGCTTTACAAACGACAGTATGAGTGTAGCGACGTGACTAGTATATGTTGGTTGCACTTTTGCTCTGCCCCAAGGCTTTTAGACACTTGTTGTGAACTCAACATTCACTAGCGCCGGACAGGGTCTTCTTGACCAATCTTGAAAGTGTAGAAGAAAACTGCCCCTTTGCAATTTATCTGCCCCAACCCGTAGGGCTTTCAAATGAATCCTCCTCGAAGGGAAACTTTGGGGGTGACCATACCATGACATGGTCTGAGATAACTTGCCCCAATATCCGAATTTGCAATAGTCAGCCTTTGCTTGAGTCTCTTAAAGGACTTGCCCCAGAATGAGCATTGAAGCGACTTAACTTGTGCTAATTGAGCCTTTGAGGGACTTGCCCTCAGTCACAAGAATCTTTGGGTGGCCTACCCTTAGCTGGTGGAGTCTTGAGATGATTCTCTGCTCAACTGACTCTTGAATGCTCTTCCCCAGATTTACAAGGTTATGAAAATTTCTTGATTCGAGCCAGCACCAACGAATAATCAAGTTTATCTTTGACTGTACTAAAATTCTGGTTAACCAGATCACTAAGATGTCAGACAGGATTTCATGACACTTGAGCTCTGCTTCTCACAAGGATTAAGAAAGAACAACGTAAACTGCAGAATGTAAACAACACACAGAAATTGTTAACCCAGTTCGGTGATCAACAACACCGACGTCTGGGGGCTACCAAGCCAGGAATGAAATCACTAAGTAGAATTGGTTCTAAGCTAAACTCCAACGTTTACAACTTAGCACCTCGAAACTACCCGTCCTAGATTTCTACCTAAGACTCTCCTAGGTATGAGACCCTTCTCAATTCCCTTCCAATCACAGCAGTGACTGAAAATATTACAACTCAATAAAACAGTCCTTCTCAAGTATTCACACAATACACGAGAGGCTCACACAAGTACAAACTCTAGTACTTCTAAAACAGATGCAATATTCAACAACAAAACTAGGTTAAATCCAACCTATTTATATTGCAAAACTTAGTTGGGCTTGGGCTTCAAAAGCGCAGCAATTCTGCTCCTCAGAATCTGCAACCTAATCCTTTCTTCAATCCTAAGTTTCCAAAAATGTCTCCTTACAAGGAAACCGTATATTCCATTTAGAATCAGAATATATGATTCCACAATCTCAGATGCCACCTGGAATCAAGTCATATTCCAATCACACATGTTACCAAAAATAGTTATCCCAAAACTGTAACAGACAAAGATGTCGAATCCACCTGATAGGACATCTTGTCTAACATCTTAACCTGTAGTTAGTTCATCATGTTAGGACATCTTGTCCAACATCTTTCTAAGTTAGTTTTACCAAAATTAATGCCAACCTCAAAGGCAAGGACTCAACAATCTCCCCCTTTTATTGACCTGCAGAAACATATCAGGGAGACCACCATCAGAGCAGCAGCGGAAACAAACTTGTCTCCCCCTCAATCAATACAGATCTACTCCCTCTCAGTGGTAAGTAGACAATCAACAGTGGTAAGTGATGTTAGTAATTCTCCCCCTTTTTAGCCACAATATGACAAAGGTAGAAGGACTAACTCAAAAACCCATAAAACAGTTCATAAAAGATAAATTACACACCCAATAGAAACAAAAAAATATTCTGGGCATTCGGCCCTTACACAACCAAGAATAAAAAACAAAGTAAGAGAGAGTACTGAAAAACCCTCTCAATATGGTGGGAATACATATTCAGAGACCTGAATATCATTCCCACAACCAGTGGAAAGTTATGCCTCATCAGATAAGCAAACTCCAAGCTTGCCTCTTAATGTCTCAAATTGATTTGTATCCAAAGCTTTAGTGAAAATGTTAGCTAGTTGATTTTCAGTGGCCACATGCTCCAGAGTGATGACTTTGTCTTCCACCAGATCTCGAATGAAGTGATGTCGGATGTTAATGTGTTTAGTTCGGCTGTGCTGGATGGGATTCTTTGAAATATTTATTTCACTCAAGTTGTCACAGAAGAGTGTCATAACATCTTTTGGGACATTGTATTCAGTCAGCATTTGTTTCATCCACATCATTTGAGAGCAGCTACTCCCTGCTGCAATGTACTCAGCTTCAGCAATAGACAAGGAGACACAATTTTGCTTTTTGCTGAACCAGGAAATTAAGTTGTTTCCTAGGAAAAAGCATCCACCAAAGGTACTTTTTCTATCATCTGCATTTCCAGCCCAGTCAGCATCACAGTATCCTATTAATACAGAGTCAGAGTTGTGTGTGTAGAGTAGTCCATAGTTACATGTTCCATTCACATACTTCAGAATCCTCTTGACCTGATTAATATGGCTGGCTTTGGGTTTAGCCTGATACCTTACACAGACTCCTATTGAGAATGTTATATCAGGTCTACTAGCTGTAAGATATAGGAGACCTCCAATCATGCTTCTATAGAGACTCTGATCAACACTTACACCATTCTCATCTCTTGTCAATTTCAGGTGAGTAGGAGCAGGAGTCCTCTTGTGCTTTGCATTTTCCAAGCCAAACTTCTTAATAATATTCTTGGCATATTTTCCTTGACAGAGAAAAATGGAATCTTCCATTTGTTTGACTTGGAGACCAAGGAAGTAGGTCAATTCTCTGACTAAACTCATTTCAAACTCAGATTGCATTTGCTTAACAAAATGTTGGACCATCTCTTCAGACATTCCTCCAAAAACAATGTTATTAACGTAGATTTGTGCTATCATGAGGTTACCTTCCCTTTCTCTAACGAAGAGGGTTGTATCAATTCCTCCCTTTTTGTAGCCATTTGTAACAAGGAACTCAGTCAGCCTTTCATAACAGGCCCTTGGAGCTTGTTTCAACCCATATAAGGCTTTCTTCAGTTTGTAGACATGATCTGGAAATGTTGGATCAACAAAGCCTTTGGGTTGTTCCACATAGACCTCTTCACTAAGATATCCGTTCAAAAAGGCACTCTTAACATCCATTTGAAAGAGTTTGAACTTCAGAAGACAGACTATTCCAAGGAGCAGTCTCACAGACTCCAGTCTAGCCACAGGAGCAAAAGTCTGATCAAAATCCACTCATTCTATCTGAGTATATCCCTGTGCAACGAGTCTGACCTTGTTTCTTGTGATAACTCCATGTACATCAGACTTGTTCTTAAATACCCACTTAGTTCCAATCACATTTGATCCTTCTGGTCTGGGTACAAGATCCCAAACATCATGTCTCTTGAACTGCCATAGCTCTTCTTGCATATCATTAATCCAAAATTCATCTGTCAAGGCCTCTTTGACATTTTTGGGTTCCATCTTTGACACAAAACAGGCACTTGCCACCACATCCCGTGATCTGGTCATCCTTCCTCCATTTGGGTCCCCTATTATGAGTTCTTTAGGGTGATCTTTCTGTATTCTGATGGAGGGTCCCTTGTCAACTCTCTCGGTCACAATAGATTCATGATTGTCATCGTTGGGTACATCAATATCTTTAGAGTTGTCTTGAGATGTTTCAACATCTTCTATGACATCTTCCTTTTCCATTGGGAAGAATGCTCCAATATCATATGTAGCTTCAACTTCCATAGGAGAGTCATCAACCACAACATTTATGGACTCCAATACTACTTGAGTTCTTGAATTGTAGACACGGTATGCTCTACTGTTTGTGGAGTAACCTAGGAAGATTCCTTCCTCACTCTTGGGATCCATCTTTCTCCTCTACTCACGGTCTGCCAGAATGTAGCATTTGCTTCCGAAGACATGGAAGTATTTCACAGTTGGTTTTCTACCCTTCCATAATTCATACAAGGTGGCAGACGTTCCAGACCTGATGGTTACCCTGTTTAAGATGTATCAAGTTGTGTTCATTGCTTCAGCCTAAAAGTGATACGGGAGTTTCTTTGCATGGAGCATGACCCTTGCACACTCTTGAATAGTTCTATTTTTCCTCTCAACCACACCATTCTGTTAGGGAGTGATGGGTGAAGAGAACTCTTGACTAATTCCTTCTGAGGAGTAGAACTCATCAAACTTTCTGTTTTCAAATTCCCTCCCATGGTCACTTCTGATTCTGACTATACCACAGTCCTTTTCTCTTTGAAGTTTATGGCACAATCCTTTAAAAACTTCAAATACCTCTGATTTCTCCTTGATAAAGTGCACCCAAGTGTATCTAGAGAAATCATCAACAACCACATATGCATACCTTTTTCCTCCAAGACTTTCGACCTGCATAGGTCCCATTAAATCCATATGGAGAAGCTCTAAGTTCTTTGAGGTGGTTTAATGTTGAAGTCTTTTGTGTGACATTCTAGTTTGTTTACCAATCTGACATTCCCCATATATCTTCCCTTCATCTATCTTAAGATTTGGAATTCCTCTGACAGCTTCCTTGGATATGACTTCTTTCATTCCTTTCAAGTGTAAATGCCCCAGTTTCTGATGCCATAACTTCACTTCATCCTCCCTTGACACCAAGCAGGTGGAGGGACTCTGAGTTTCGTGAGGAGCCCACAAGTAACAGTTATCCTTGGATCTGGTACCTTTCATAATGTGTTCTTCTTTATCATTTGTAACCAGGCACTCAGATTCAGAGAAGTTTACCTTAAGACCTTGGTCACACAGTTGGCTGATGCTTATTAGATTTATAGTCAGTCTTTTGACATACAAAACCTTATCAAGGCAGGGCTGGCCATCATACTTCAGCTTGCCAACACCTTTGATTTCTCCTTTTGAGCCATCTCCAAAGGTGACATGGCCAGTGGGATGAGGTTTGATGTCAGCCAGGAACTTCTTCACACCAGTTATGTGTCTGGAACAACCACTGTCAAAGTACCAGTCTTCTTTGGCGGAGGCTCTCAGGGAGGTATGGGCAATGAAAGCAACAGTTTGATCCTTAGGGATCCATCTCTTCTTCCCTTTGGGACCCTTCCTTCTTCTTCTGAATTGTTTTAGTGATTTAGGATATCCATTCAACTTGTAACAGTGAGCCTTTATATGACCAAACTTCCCACAGTAATATCACTGTTTGTCCTGTTTTTGTTTTCCTTGAGAGTTGTTCTGAGGCCTTTGATGATGTTGAGACATCTTTCTTGACATCACCTGGGCTGAGTTCCCTTCAGTCCTATGTCCTTTGATCTCAACTTGATCATTATAGCCAAGACCCTCCCCACTTCCGGCATTTCTTCCTGACATAAGGATTTCATCTAGCATATTTGAGCTATTATTCATCATCCTTATATACTTGGTCATATTGTTGAGTTTGGAATTTAACCACCCTACTTTATCCTCTAAGTCCGAGATCGTTTCCAGGTGATTCAGTCTTTCATCACACAATTGTGAGATAAGATTTTGCTGATCTTGTCCTGGTTGGTACAATTCAGCAAAGTCCTTAGGGTTGAGTGATCCGTTATCTGACTCCTTGTCAGAATCATACACTCCAGTCATTTCAGACACCTTCTTAGCAGTCTCTCTATCGCTTGAGGAGTCATCCTCAGACCAAGAGGTGGTTAGACCTTTTTTCTCCTTTTTGTGGTACGTGGGACACTCACCTCTTATGTGTCCAAAACCTCCACACTCAAAGCACTGAATTCCCTTCCCTCGGTTGGGTTTCCTATCATAGCTAGGTCTTATCCCAAAGTTTCTTGACCTATAGATGTCAGATGTCTGAGCCTTGACATTTGCCCTAGACTTCTTATCCAATTGCTTTTCCAGTTGTTGAAATTATTTTTCAAGGAACCCTACAGCTTTGGACAGATCCTCTTTGGTGTCACCCCCATCTTGGTTGGTCACAAGGGCAAGACTTTTCTTCTTCTCATCCTTTTCGCTAATAGCCATCTCAAAGTTTTGAAGTGATCCCATAAGCTCATCTACCTTCATGGTATTTATGTCCTGAGCTTCTTCAATAGCTGTCACTTTCATATCAAACCTCTTGGGAAGAGACCTTAGAATTTTTCGAACCAACTTGACTTCAGGAATTTTTTCTCCAAGGTCACTAGATGTATTGGCAATATCAACAATATTCATATGAAAGTCATGTATGCTTTCGTCTTCTCTCATCCTCAGGTTCTCAAACTTAGTTGTAAGTAATTGAAGTCTTGAAGATTTGACACGAGAGGTACCTTCATGAGCAGTCTTCAGGATTTCCCGCGCATCCTTTGCAATAGTATAATCCTTGATGAGTCTGAAGATGTTCTTGTCCACCCCATTGAACATGGAATTCAAGGATTTGGAGTTTCCTTGAGCAAGCTTATCATCTTCATCATCCCAGTCTTCTTCAGGTTTTAGCTCCTCAGTGAGCTTCCCATCTTTCTCTTTGATCTTTGGTGGATCCCACCCCTTAACCACAGACTTCCAAGCCTTTCCATCCATAGACTTGATAAACGCCACCATGCGAACTTTCCAATAGTCATAATTGGAACCATCAAGTATTGGTGTTCTATTCAGAATTCCTCCTTCTTTATCCATCACACCAGAAAATATCATCCTTGAATCTCACCCAGATATAGAGCAGGATGCCTGCTCTGATACCAATTGAAATTCTGGTTAAGCAGATCACTAAGATGTTAGACAGGATGTCGTGACACTTGATCTCTGCTTCTCACAAGGATTAAGAAAGAACAACGTAAACTGCAGAATATAAACAACACACAGAAATTGTTAACCCAGTTCGGTGATCAACAACACCTACGTCTGGGGGCTACCAAGCCAGGAATGAAATCACTAAGTAGAATTGGTTCTAAGCTAAACTCCAACGTTCACAACTTAGCACCTAGAAACTACCCGTCCTAGATTTCTACCTAAGACACTCCTAGGTATGAGACCCTTCTCAATTCCCTTCCAATCACAGTAGTGACTAACAATATTACAACTCAATAAAACAGTCCTTCTCAAGTATTCACACAATACACGAGAGGCTCACACAAGTACAAACCCTAGTACTTCTAAAACAGCTGCAATATTCAAATACAAACTAGGTTAAATCCAACCTATTTATATTACAAAACTCAGCTGGGCTTGGGCTTCAAAAGCGCAACAATTCTGCTCCTCAGAATCTGCGACCTAATCCTTTCTTCAACCCCAAGTTTCCAAAAATGTCTCCTTACAAGGAAACCGTATATTCCATTTAGAATCAGAATCTCTGATTCCACAATCTCAGATTCCACCTGGAATCAAGTCATATTCCAATCACACCTGTTACCAAAAACAATTATCCTAAAACTGTAACAAACAAAGATGTCGAATCCACCTGATAGGACATCTTGTCCAACATCTTAACCTGCAGTTAGTTCATCATGTTAGGGCATCTTGTCCAACATCTTTCTACTAAGTTAGTTTTACCAAAATTAATGCCAACCTCAAAGGCAAGGACTCAACATGTACCTTGCTGGAATCTTTTTTGATGTCAAGTACTTTCTTGCATTTAAAATTGTTTGCTTAGAAATGGTAATTTTAATGTGACATTCATGCAGGTTTCAAAAAAATAATTTATTAAGAATGATGTGAAAGTTTGTGATGAATGGGCCATTAGTCCGAACACAGTGCTGATTTACTGGTGTGAAAGATATAGCAAGAAGAGCGGCACCAGTGCTGAAAAATAGCAAATATGTGGGGAGTCAGTTTACGCAACCTTGCTGTAGTATGCTTTCATAATAAACCCCGCCTCAATTAGGTCTTTCGAGGGTTGTAACATGGTCTGGTTCACGGTTATTTGAAACAAAGGATATTAGGCTCACATTTTAATTTGTACCCACCCCTTCTTCATGATGAACTCTAGTCCTACGTTCAGTTATACTACACACATTTATCTTGAAAAGGGTCGACGGTGTAAGAGCGAAGATTCAAAGTTTACTTAGAATGGCAGTCACCTTATTTTGTGTTTTTTGTGGATGTCAGCGACCCTTTGATGTTTGAAATGGTGGTCACTGAATCTTATTTTGCTTTGAGGATTTGAGGACCTCTTTTGCTTTATTTATTTTTTATCCCTAACTTTTTCCTAAGTCGTCTCTTTGGGTGGTGGACTTAGCGGGCTTTTCTCTTTTTCTTCTTCTTATTTTTTGATGGGTTGTGACTACCAATTCTTTGGTCGTTGGAGAACAACCGCCATAACAGGAGGTTCCATCTTGAAAATATGTGTAATCAAGATAACTGAACACTACCCATGCCCCAGGTTAAGCGTAAGGGTTTAGAAATTCGAAGGAAACTCCTACTTCTAGGATCGAGTGGTTAACTATGGACTAACTCTTTATCTCTCTAGTGTTTAGGGGATTTGAAACAATGCCTGTACATCATCACCAGGATTTTATCCAAAAGCATACTATTAGCAGTTATGGGTATTCAGTTTTCATCATCCTCCCTCCAATCTTTGCTAAAACAACAGTTTGAAAAAGAAAGTGGACGAGAGGTGTATATGGATGTATTTTTTTTGTTTTTTGATATAAGAGGAGAAAAAAAATGAGCGAATGCGACATGATTAATTCATAAAGCATGATCACTTCATTAATATTACCATTCAAAACAACAATATTTAAAAACAAGTAGCACTTAACAGGAAAGAAACTACAAATGCAAAGAAATGATAAGATCTAAGAATTGGCAGCATTGGGGATGTCTTCTGTTTGACCCACTGGCTGTTGGAGATGACCTTTGAACTCTTCGAACTCAATCAGATGAGAGGTTGACGTGCACAACCACGCTTTCTTCTGGGAAGGATATATAACCTTTGTCAATCAGTTGTTGCACTTTGGCTTGGAAGGCTTTGCAATCTTTTGTTGAGTGACCCATTGATCCAGCATGATATCCACAATGTTGATCGGGATCGTACCCAGGAGGGTATGGTTCTGGCAACGGTTTGAGAGTCTTGGTTTCCACCAATGAGTTTCGAACCAGATGTGGCAGAAGCTGAGTGTATGCCATAGGAACCAGATGAAGAGGAGCATTCCTTCTTTCTAAGTTATTGCGAGGCCTATTTTGATTTTGGCGCTGACTCTGATATCCTCAGCCACGGGCTCTTTGAACCGTACGAGGAGCAATTCATGGTCTTTGATTTGAAGCTCTAGGCATGATTGGCTGCCTATAAGGAAGGCATGGCACTGGAAGTGAAGATTGCTGAGAAGATGAGAGACCATGAGGTTTTGATGACGAACCATGAGAACACTCGACATTTTCTATGACTGCATTGGTTTCATCTTCTTCTTCCTCTTGGGAATTGTTGAGAGATTCAGACTCACCGGTTTGGCTGCTCGAGGTATCTTGAATCTGTCCACTCTTGAGGTAGCTTTCGATGCGTTCCCTTACCATCACAAGGTCAGAGAAGTTTGATGGTGTACTGCCATCCATTCTTTCCAGATAAGAGCCATGCAGACTGTTTATGAACATGTCAATCAATTCCCTGTCCAAGAGTGGTGGTTGCACTCTGGCTGCCAATTTTCTCCACCGTTGTGCATATTCCTTGAAGGATTCATCGCCATTCTGAGATAGGCTTTGCAATTGCGTGCGACTGGGAGCTATGTCCAAATTGTATTGGTATTGATTTAGAAAAGCGCTAGCTAAGTCCTTTCATGATTAGATACAACTTCTTTCTACATCCATGTACCAACTTAAAGATGCCCCACTCAAACTATCTTGAAAATAGTGAATCATCAACTTATCATCGTGTGTATAGCAAGTCATTTTTCGGCAGAACATCACCAAATGACGCTTCGGGCAACTACAACCTGCATACTTCTCGAAGTTGGGTACTCTGGATTTTGGAGGAATCACCAAGTTTGGCACTAGGCACACATCAGCAGCATCGAGCCCAGGCGTATCATGCACTTTCATAGCTTGGAGTTTCTCCTCAATGGCACGAAGCCTTTCCTTCATGGGGTCAGTCAATGGCTTCTTATGGGGTCGAGTAGGAACATTTACTCGTGGAAGATCATCATCAGGCAGAAGACCATACAGTGGATTAGTCGTCACAGTGAAATCTGGAGAGGAGTCAACATTCTCCATCACAACATGCTGAAGGTTGTTCTCTGACATAGCTACCACAAATTCTAATTTTCTCTGTCTGATCGGCCTTTCAAATCGTCTATGCTTCTCTTATCTCTACTTGATCTTGCTTCAAATACTTTACAGCTACCACAGGTTCAGTATGAGTGTCGGGAAATCAACTGGAAGGTCATGGACAAAGGCGGGATGAGCTTTCTTGTGGAAATGGTATGCACACATGCTGATGAGATGAGGATGCGATGGAATGAATGCAATGGGATGCAATGCATATTTTTGATTTTTTAGTACAGGATCCAAGGTACGGATGGAGGATAAAGGTTGATTGTTCATAACACAGGATTCTCACCAGGTGTGGTCTAAGGTTTAATAGGGAATCCAAAATCATAGGTTCACACGAATGTTTATCACATATGACACGAGCATGTCAGTTGATAACTTCATCTTATGAACCTCTTTTGGGTGAGATCTTCGTATCGAACCTCACGAGAAGAGCTTCTCGGGGACCCATACTACGAGACCACCGACACTGGGTTCTAGACAAGGGTTTCAGAGTCATGGACTTTCTCAACTGTTTGTTACGTATGTCAGTTATTGCCAGGCAACAACTCCATCAAGAAAGTCTCTTCTGAATGAGATCTTCGTATCGATCCTCACGAGAAGAGCTTCTCGGGGACCCATACTACGTGACCATTAATCTTAGTTGGCCAATGGTTTAGGGTTCTAAAAAGGTCCTTAGAGTCATGGATTCCCAAGAAAACATTGATCAAACACGCCCAGAGCTTGACAGTCGTTAACATCCTCAATGAAATCTACTCTAAGCGAGGTTCTCATATCGACTTTCACGAGATGAGCATCTCGGAAGCCCATACTACTCAACCTCTCCTATCTCAATTTTACACTCTAGACTCAGGTGTAGAGTCATTCCCTCATAGTTTGCCACCAAAGTACCCAATCCATACCACAACATTAAGATAAGTTACAAAAAAAAGGGTAAGCAATAAAGCAAGCAAAGACATTAAAAGAAGACACCCAAACATGCGAAAAATAACCTAGACTAGGCTTGACTTGCTTAGGAGTCCCCAATGAAGTCGCCAGCTGTCGCTACGCAAAAAATGACACAGAGTCGCCACCGAATTTTATTTATCCCAAAGAGGGAAAGGTAAATATTGATAAAACCTTTAGGGAAAGAACATGGTCATCGCAACCACATTTTGGGTTCGGAAGTTGGTTATGTGAGGGGAAGGTATTAGCACCCCTCACACCCATCGTACTCGATGGGAACCATCTAAGTTGTCTAGCTTGAATGGGTGTTCTAATCTAAAAGTCTACTTGCTAAAGGGAAAGAGGGTTGGTTTTTTATTAGGGAGCTCACCAAGGATTGGGGCCCTTATGCCTACGTATCCTCACTTAAAAGAAGTGAAGAATCAGAGCGTCCGTAGTTCGTGGGACTACGGGTGAAGAAATGGGAAGTTTAATCGCTAGGATCTCGCAATCCTATGCCTACGTATTCTCAACAGGTATGAGAAATCAGAGCATCTGTAGTTCGGCCTATGGTTTGTTGGTGTTTTTTATGGACGATGCTAACGTGTGGGTTCTAGCAGTTAGGTGTTTTGCAGCTCGCTCGTGGAGTCTTATGCGTTACCTGTTTGCGGTAGAACGAACGTAATATGCCCTTTTTGAAAAGGTTTTTGAGGGATTCCCGAGGGATGAAAATATTTGGATATGTGGGAGTGTTTTTATTAAGGTTTATGAAAAGAAGTTTGAGATGCGCATCATACTAAAGTCTATGGGTAGAGGTGAATATTTCGAATGACCAAGCCGAGCGTCTTGTATTCAAAATACTCGGAGTGAGTATAGGGGAGCTCCATTCGCACTCTTTCTCCACCACGTACTACACGCATCGCGTTTATTAAGTGTTGTTGGGTTTTATTGAGAAAAGTGCCACTTGACATTGAATCAAGGGTTTTATTGCTTATTAAGAAAAAGTTTGAAGTGATGCGAACAAGGTTGATGGCGATGCACGAGGCAATCGACTTACAAGTTGGGTTATGGCTTGATACGTGGATCAAGAATGCTTTATGCTTCGGTCCTAATTCCTAAGATGGTTAACTAGCAGAAACAAAACAAAGGAAAACAAGATAACAAAGTACATCAAATGGGGGAGGGATACATGGAAAAGTACATGAGATGATCAATGCGACTCAAGAAGAAGCTATGTGTGTGCAAGTGTCCTAGGCTAAACAGTAAACAAAGAAGTTTATAGATGATTTTTTTAGGGTTTTTGTTTTATGATGTTTTTGTGCTTTTGTAGTGAAATGAGAAACAATAAAGGGTTAGACGATAATATAATGAAGATGCATGAGTGATACAATCATAATGAATAATGTACAAATGAGAATGTATATGGAATAGTAAAGCAGAACGGTCTCGTCTTAACCACGGATCTCCATCAATAAATCGACAATCCATGATATTCAAGATCTCATTGACCAAAATGAAATTAAGAACAAATCCAAAAGGGAAATGAAAACGGTCTCATCATAATCAAGATTTAAATTCGACAAATCAACAAATCCATGATCATATTTGATATCATCGATCCTAAAGATTGAAAGTGGGAGTGGAATTTAGTTGAGAAAACTTAAAATCAAATAAGAATTAACAATTAAAATTTGGAAAAAAACTTAACGTACCTAAAATATTTTTCATGAAAACTTAGAAAATAATTTATTGGGATAATGTAAAAATAAAACAAAAAAAACATAAATGAAGAAAGGGGTGATGCATTGAAACTAGGGAGTGTGGTTATGAAGATGTATGAATAAAATGGGAATTGTAACACCCTTTTCTACCCCACAATTATACACGGCAAATTACACAAATTATCAGAGTAAAATCAGAATCACCTCAAAGGGTGCACATTTCTCATTAACTTCAAATTTACAAAATTGCTCCGTAAACAACGAGTTTTTCTCAAAATAACTCAAAAGCCTTCAAAGGGCAGCAGAACCACCATAAACACAAAATCCCACAAAAGGGTTTTTAAAACAAAACCATAGTCATCAAATAACAACAAAATAACAGCCAAAAGAAAACCACTAATGGTTCGACTCAACGACCCAACCCGATGTTACACTATCAGAGCAAGACCCTCTACAACGACCAAATTATAAATAACCTTCAACAATCCTCAAAAGCATCCACAACTAATCCTGATCACCTGCACGTTACCCACGTGGAGGCAACATTCAAACAGATAGGGTGAGTAATCACAATTCATTATAATCAATATAAAAATAAGATATGCATAAAATGGCGTCATCATCATATACAACATTATCAGAGTCATCACAAGGCAAACATCAAAGCACGTCTTCATAAATCACAACAAATGCCATATAAATGCAATGCACAACATGACTCATGCATGTGGTACCAATCGTCACAATCGATGGACACTTAGGCCATCACCCTCCAAAGATCCCCGTCAATAGGATCGGTTACACACAAGAACCAGAGCACGTCATAAACCACTTCACATCCACACAATGGGATGGAAGCCACAGTAGACCGAAGTCTAACATCATCATCACTGGACCGAAGTCCTAACATCATCATCAAAATATGCTATGAATGCATGATGCACAACATCATAATCATCATCATCAATAAAGTCATCACGTGCATCATCATTCATCAAAATCTCATATTCGTCATATCGTCATTTATTCATCAAAACATCATGCATCATCATCTTATCATCATCAACATAGCTCATGCTAATTCACATCAATATTTAATCATCAAACATCAGGTATAAACAACTCATAATCATCAATACACTCGTGGTAATTCATATCATCACTTAAATCATCAAACATCATATATAACAGCTCATAATCATCCATATACATCACGGTAATTCATATCATCAATTAATCATCAAACATCACAAAATCATCGTCATATGATCATCAATAACATCAGGGAAATTCATCAGAAAAGTCACAACATTAAAACATCAAAACAGCTCAAGAAACATAAAATAATTCGCGAACAGCAGACGTTCGCTACAACGTTTACCTTGCGAACATGTTCGCTAAGACGATCGCTTTGCGAACTCCAGTGAACCTCAATATCCCACATAAAAACCAGAGAGTTCTCCCTTCTGCCTCTCCTCGCTACCTCTATTCGCTTGGCGAAGCCCTTCGCTGGGTCGTTCGCTTCGCGAGCCCCAAAAGTCACCTCCCAGAGTTCATCTCAGTATCATCTCATAAATCATCGCGCATTCGCTGCGCTGCTCGCTGTGCGAGTCTGGGCGAGTATTTGCCTTGCGAAGGAATGGTTCGCTTTGCGAACCCGCGATTTCAGGAAATCACTGCTACACATCAGTAGCATAACAAACCCAAAACACCTTACGAATTCAACCTCAGTTCACCCAAAACATCCCCAAAATGTTTCCAAGACATCATGGCAAATCAAAGGCATAAAACCTACGACGTTTAGGTCGATTAATTACACTATCCTAACTCAAAATCACCTAAACCTTCACAAACTCTCAAGGTTCCCATAAACCCCATAAATCCCTTTCTCATACAAGATCCCACATATCATCAAAAAGGTTTAGCCTCGAAGGCTTATTTTTACCCGAATCAATTCAACCCTTAACAATCCATCATCGATCCTCAGAAATACCCCTAAATCATCAATAACTCATAAACCCTTCAAAAACCCCAAAAACCTCAAAATCCACTTTAAACACATCACTTCCTATATTGAAAACAATGAAAGGCAATACTCC
The DNA here is from genome assembly GCA_022829125.1 of Lathyrus tuberosus. NCBI lineage: Eukaryota > Viridiplantae > Streptophyta > Magnoliopsida > Fabales > Fabaceae > Lathyrus > Lathyrus tuberosus. The sequence goes on from JALAZF010000423.1 coordinate 3,334,879, forward strand.
CAATACCTTAGATTGTCAATTCGAAGCTTTCTCTACCGATTCTTCGGAAACCTTCTCGAATCCCTGCCTTTCCTTTTCTCCTCAGAGCTCTGCACGTTTCCCTTCTTTTCACGTTTCAACCAAAATGAATCCTATTCCTTTCTAATTCCTTCTTGTTAAACCCTTGTGCTTCCAAAATGGGTTTTCCCCATAATACCCTCACTAATCCTCCTCAAAAGTCCATCTTACCCTTAATTCCCCTAATTTTATTTAAATTAATAATAATACTAATATATTCATATTATATACTATTATTTAATTAAATAACCGAAACTCCACGAAAATGCCAACGTCAACACAAACCACCAAAATTCACCGAAAATTCACAAATATTATATTTAAATAAATTAAATAAATATTCTAATAAATCTGGGGTGTTACAGGAATCATTTGGGATTTGGGGCCCATCATCCCTTCAACTAAAACTGAACAGAAAAAAAAATGCCAGACCTAATGAAATAAAGGCACGACTGGCGTAACAGGGGAAGAAACAACACTACAGTCAACACTTTCTTATTTCAAAAACCATTTTCCACAGCAACAAACTAATGAGAATAAAAAAAGCTATACGCTCAGAACTGCTCGTCATCATCGCGCCTCAAAAGGAAACGAAATCGACAAAACGAGACAAGATTAACAACCTCATTCGCTTTGGTTCTTCGCAAAACATACTCAGGTTTGTGTGGGTTTTGGTTCTCAGATTCGTGGTTCTTGTTTCAAATGTTTGATTTCGTGTTGAATCTCTTCCCTTCATCTATGATTCATGAATTTTTTTGATTTGGAATGGGTTGAAATGGAGGTTTGAAGGTGTTTGGAGATGAAGAAGAATGGGTTGCTATTCGTGTGGGTTGTGGATGGTTGAATAGTGTCGGCGTTCGAATATGAGATGAAAGCGAGAGGAGAAAATGTATTTCCTGTTCAAGGTTGTTGTGTAGGTGATTTTGGGAAAGTTTTGGTGGATTCGTTGCACGGTTTGTGTTGTGGTTGCAGTGAGAAAGATTAAGGGTGTTGTTTCGTGATTTGTCTGAAGTTGTTGTGTAGTTGTATGTTTGAAGAAGTTTTAATGGTGGTATGGTGAGGACTATTAATGGATTAGAGAGAGTGTAGGATAGAAGACATGTAGGTGGTTCAGTTTGTTGTTATGAATGGATGTGAAGGTGGTTCAAAGAAAAGGTTCCAAGATTTAAGAATGTAAAGAAATATGCAGAAAAACTTCAAGTTCTCCTCCCCTATTTTTGTTCGATTCTCTCTTCTACTCCTTCTCCTTTTTAAATCAATTGAGCTTGTCTCTTGAATTTCTTTTAATTTTTCTGTTGTAACATTGTCGCTTTTATGATGCAGAATGTTGTTGGTTGGTCTTGAATTGTCATTGTTGCTTGCAGGTTGTATGGTTGTTGATGACGTACAATTCTTACAGGTTTTTGTTTCTTTGTGTTTGTCTCATGAAAGTTTTGGAATCTTTGAATTATTGCAGGTTTTGTACAAATGCTATGGGTACGGTCTTGGTTTAGATTGTAGTAGACTTGTATGTTTTGGCAAGGCGTGTCGTTGTTGCTTGTATCAGACAGGAGTGTTATGTTCATTGTGTTGCTGGATTTGGAGACTAGGTTGTACGATTATGCAGGGTGATACGCAGGTTGTGTTGAAGTGTCAATGTTGCTTACAATTGTTTTGTTTGTAGTGTTTTTTTGTTTTGGGGTATAGAGCACAACAGAGGGCGTATTGTTTTGGATGTAGGGGTGGTAATGGCAATTTTTGGAGCATGGTTGTGGCTATGTACAAATGGGACGGTTTATTATCTCTTAAGTTAAAGAAAACTTTGGTTGATGTTGTGTTGAAGTGGACTTTTCACTTTTATTTTTTTTTTTCAATTTGTTGTATTGGTTTGAAAAAAAAAAAGAATGTAATGGGCTCAAGCAATGAAAATGTGAATTGGACTTTTGTGAATAAAGAAATGAATTATGGTTATTTTGAAATTTTGGAAATTAAAGAAAAAACAAGTGAATGTTGGATATGGACAAGTTGAATTTAGAAAAGATAGAAATTTGAATTGGGAAATAAATAAAGATGATGGAAATGGATTAGAAAATGATTTGAATAAATTGAAATTGGATTAGACAAAGTGAAAAGTGGGCATGAAAATGGAAATGGATAATTGAATGGATTTTGAAAAAATGGATTTAGATGAAATGGATAATAGTTATAGAAAACGGATATGAGTAATAGGGAGGATAGGAAATGAATTGGACTGAATTAGAATGTGAATGAAGTGGATTAAGAAAGTGGTTTATGGATAATGGATGAATTTAAACTTTGCCTTGACTTTGAATTGAATCACAATCGTTCATTATGCCACTTCTTGAACAAAATGCCTTGAATAAAACCTCAATGAATATGTCTTGAACCTCAATGCACTGTACAGAACCCTAAATGGCAACGATCTAGTCCTTGGTAATCTTCAACCATGAAGCACCTGACTTACACACAACCTGATAACTTGATTCGCACACAGACAACCTGCATTGGCACAGAAACCCTAACTAAAACTTCAGACACAACCACTTGAATCAATCACACCCTGGCCTTGATCTTGAAACAAAACTGTGCACTCACGCTTAACCTGCTAGCCTAATCCATATCCTCCCAATTAGGCCACTGACAAAACTCTGAACCCTTGATACCCTTGAGAAGGCTCAGAAAAGGTGACACTGTGCTTTGATAACTTTTGATAAACGATGTCCATGGTCATTGAAAACCCAACTCCTGATTCGAACCTGAATGAAGGTATCTCAAAGCGGATAGGAATTCCAATTCAAAGAACCTCTTGATCCCACGCCTTAGGAGCTCAATGGAATGCATGGTTGATTATGACCGAATGGAATGCCTAGATGATGAAAATGTTATGATATGCAAGGCTAGGGTTAGGTTGAAAATGAGGGTGTGACAGATGCCCCTATTTAATCTTCTTGGACTTGAAGGGAGAGTGGCAGAGGCTTTCTTACAGTCAAGGTACAAGGAGATTAAATATAAGAATACCCAGAATTTTCAGCCAGAAAAGGAGTGGAATGAAAGGTGTGAATCAGTGGGATGACTTGAAAAAGGCATCTGTCAGTGGGAAAAGGTAATTGGTTATGAGGGATATGATATGCTTGAGATGTAATGCAGGATGAACACGAGTGCTTTGCTAGTCTTGACAGGGGAGATATCCCTGTAGCATCCTGAGGATATAGAAAGGTTGAGATATTCCTTCTACGAAAGGTAGAGAGGACTCAAGAATAAAGGGTGAGGTACTCCTTCTACGAAAGGTAGAGATGACTCAAGAATAAAGATTTACGAGAGATATTCCTCCTACTAAAGGTAAAGAGGACTCAAACAGTAAGCGGTGTGGGGACAATGTCCACATGAATGCCCTACCCTATACAGAAACTGGCTAAGCAAGCGTGCAAATGATGCAGAAATGTATGCAAAATGCTGGGGATATGAGGATCCAGAGTGACGGTTGTGCCAAGCGTGGTTAGGCTTTTGTTTGGTGCCAAGGAAGGTTGGGCTTTTGTTAAGGTGCCATGGAAGGTTGGGCTTTGGTTAAGGTGCCAAGTATGGTTCGACTTTGGGTTGGATGGGGAATGAGCTTGACTCCCCGACACTCGAAACCTGACGATACTACGATCGGACGGTAGATGTGGAGGCTCCTGATGCTCCAAGTTTGATCCTTTATAGAAGTTGCACTTGCTCCTAAGAGAACCTCACCTCTAACTGAGATGCCATGATGGCTTTGCAAACGATAGTATGAGCGTAGCGACGTGACTAGTATATGTTGGTTGCACTTTTGCTCTGCCCCAAGGCTTTTAGACACTTGTTCTGAACTCAACATTCACTAGCGCCCGACAGGGTCTTCTTGACCAATCTTGAAAGTGTAGAAGAAAACTGCTCCTTTGCAATTTATCTGTCCCAACCTGTAGGGCTTTCAAATGAATCCTCCTCGAAGGGATACTTTGGGGGTGACCATACCATGACATGGTCTGAGATAACTTGCCCCAATATCCGAATTTGCAATAGTCAGCCTTTGCTTGAGTCTCTTAAAGGACTTGCCTAGAATGAGCATTGAAGTGACTTAACTTGTGCTAATTAAGCCTTTGAGGGACTTGCCATCAGTCACAAGAATCTTTGGGTGGCCTACCCTTAGCTGGTGGAGTCTTGAGATGATTCTCTGCTCAATTGACTCTTGAATGCTCTTCCCTAGATTTACAAGGTTATGAAAAGTTCTTGATTCGAGCCAGTACCAACGAATGATCAAGTTTATCTTTGACTGTACCTTGCTGGAATCTTTTTTGATGTCAAGTACTTTCTTGCAGTTAAAATTGTTTGCTTAGAAATGGTAATTTTAATGTGACATTCATGCAAGTTTTGAAAAAATCATTTATTAAGAATGATGTGAAAGTGTGTGATGAATGGGCCATTAGTCCGAACACAGTGCTGATTTACTGGTGTGAAAGAGATAGCAAGAAGAGCGGCACCAGTGTTGAAAAATTAGCAAATATGTGGGGAGTCAGTTTACGCAACCTTGCTGTAGTATGCTTTCAGAATAAACCCCGCCTCAATTAGGTCTTTCGAGGGTTGTAACATGGTCTGGTTCACGGTTATTTGAAACAAAGGATATTAGGCTCAAATTTTAATTTGTACCCACCCCTTCTTCGTGATGAACTCCAGTCCTACGTTCATTTATACTACACACATTTATCTTCAAAAGGTTTGTGGATAATGGATGGATTTTAACTTTGCCTTGACTTTGAATTGAATCTCAATCGTTCATTATGCCACTTCTTGAACAAAATGCCTTGAATAAAACCTCAATGCATATGTCTTGAACCTCAATGCACTATACAGAACCCTAAATGGCAACAATCTAGTCCTTGGTAATTTTCAACCATGAAGCACCTGACTTACACACAACCTGATAACTTGATTCACACACAGACAACCTGTATTGGTACAGAAACCCTAATTAAAACTTCAGACACAACCACTTGAATCAATCACACCCTAGCCTTGATCTTGAAACAAAACTGCGCACTCACGCTTAACCTGCTAGCCTAATCCATATCCTGCCAATTAGGCCACTGATAAAACTCTGAACCTTGATACCCTTGAGAAGGCTCAGAAAAGGTGACACTGTTCTTTGATAACTTTTGATAAAAGATGTCCATGGTCATTGAAAATCCAACTCCTGCTTCGAACCTGAATGAAGGTATCTTAAAGCGGATAGGAATTCCAATTCAAAGAACCTCTTGATCCCACGCCTTAGGAGCTCAATGGAACACATGATTGATTATGACCTAATGGAATGCCTAGATGATGAAAATGTTATGATATGCAAGGCTAGGGTTAGGGTGAAAATTAGGGTGTGACAGTTCCTAACGTCTCTTTACCCTGAGTGTCGGCTATGATAAGAGTACTGATGTGACTCCCCCTGAAACAATGAGGTATGTAGAAGTACACATACACATACACACCCAAGAGATTGGAGACTCCTGAAATTCCTAGGTATAAATCTTAACTCAGGACACAAGACACAAAAGAGACCGAGGCTCGAACCTTTCTCCCCCTTTTTTGCCAAAAATTGACAAAACAAAAAAATTTCCCAAGCCAATCCAGACACACCACAACCAAGGAATAATTCTGAATAATGCCATAAGAACACATATTAGACACACATCTTGAGACAAAAGTGACCAAGGTTTTCCTATAAATACCCAAGTGGTCTTCATAGGAATTAACGAACCAAGGGTCAATTCAAGAAGAACATTTATAGCGAATGAGACTTCTCCAACAACGAGAGTGCACTGTCCAAGAATGCTTTGACTGTTTCTCCTAACGTCTCCTATAAAGAACACTCTCCAAGCATGTTTTGCACGCGCAAGTTTTCCTCTGTCCAAGGTACATCGTCCATAATGACCCAATAGAGAGCATGTCCTAAAAATGTCCTGACTTCTGATTTGACCAGGGCTTCACAACGCTTTCTTATCAATCACAACTAACCAACAAAGGTAGGATCCATCTTGAACTATCAAGTCCCCCACGACCTGCAATAGTAGTATAATGTCAAGACATCCTTCTTGACATCCCATCTCCAAAATAATTACAGTTTGCTTGTCCTCCAAACAAACTAGATTCTGAACTGCACCCCTACAGTAATACATCTTAGATCAAGGAACAACTCCCCCTATCTAAGATAACCAGTGTTCCTCCAATGAACACTTATGTTGATGAATAGAAAACATAAGACACATCTTCATGTCTTTAAGAGCGCACCCTTTGTCCAACCCACCTGCTGAACATAATCATCAACAACATTTGTTGCTTCTTCTGACAAGAATCAATAATCACTCACACATGAACACTATCATGCTTCCCATGAGATCACATTAGGATCAACTTCCTAAATCAACAAACTCTTGGATTGAGACCAAAGCTCCATTGAACCCTCTCTTCTTGAACCCATCTATACACCACACGAATTCCTCTTGAATTCTCATGTACAGACCTCCATGTTCCTTGAGACAAAATCCAATTGATCTGGAATGCTCCACATTCCTCAAAGAGATACCTTACCTCTTAGTTTGTTATCTTCTTAACGATGTCAGATATCGTATACATGCTCCAGAACTTCTCAGCCTATTTGCTCCACAAGCGCCAAACTGATCCACTTCTAGCATGTCCCATTCACATCAGACTTCCAAGATAATCCTTTATCCATCATTATCCCGTATGAAAAGATAAATACTTCTTAGACAAGATGTGAGTGTCAAGTTCCACACTCAGAACTTAGCATCCTACTCCAAGGATAACCAACCCAGAAGATGTTCTAACATCAGTTAGGACATCCTTTACACATCACAGACACCACACACCATGGTTCTTGATAAGATCCACCACTGGACTTACTATCTGCATAGTAATCCAACTGAAGATCTTCAAACAACACTGCTCCACCAGCTTGGTCAATAAGAACTCCAGTAAACCAAAGAGAGAAATAAACTCTCATCCACCAAAAAAATAATCTTTCAAAAACTGAGAACTTCAGCCACAAGCCCCAAGATAGAAAAGAATCAACACCTCCTGACGATTTCAACCAACTACCCTTCTACCCAAGAGTAATTAGTTCCAAGCACCCTGCTTAAATACACACTAAAGATCAACCAAATTCCACTGTTTGATTCATCTTAACCTTCTTCATAACTCTCACAAGATACACTGATCCACCAATGAAATCTGATCTTCAAGTCACATGAACTACTTGCTCCATAGCAAGACATCTTGGATCCCCCAAGCCTTAGACATGTAACATCTTCTCCTTCCACAGCTCCCGCAAACTGCATGAGATAGACCTTTTTGAAGCATCCGTAACATCCATTATCATGTAGATCAACTTATCTTAAGCTGATGTGCCACATCACCAGCTGAGATCCTAGATGTCAGAACATTCTGATACGACATCTAGCTGCTGAATTCAGCTCCTCCTTCTGCCACTTAGAAGAACCTCTTCCCTTTAATAAAATAAGAGTTCCATGCTCTCATAGACTTGATTCAACAACCAAGTTTGAATAGACAACCTTCATCCTGCTTAAACTTATCACATGTATTCCATTCAAGCTCACACCTTGACGAATATCTGTTTTGAAAATCCAAAGAATTCACACCTGCCACGTATGAATCTTCAGAAGAAAAGTAGTCATAGACTACACCATAGCCATACCAAAGAATGCCACTTTCCTTAGTAGAGCAGTTTATAGAAAGTCAGAGACAACTGCCACTTAACCTTAACCTCCAAGATGAGCAAGATCACATGCTTCCTAAGTACTTGGATCAGAAATAAACTGATCCAAGTTGTGCCTTCACCAGCACTCCAATACTCCTAGATCAGAAATAAACTGATCCAAGAACTATCCATCAAGATTATGATGTCTTCTTCTTCATCTTCCACATCACCATTGTCTAGACTAGTTTCTTGCCAGAAAACTCTCCAGAGATCAGATGCTTCTGCCACACCAAGTGAGACTCTATTAGAGGCCCATGAGTGTTTGACGATGATTTGGTTAAAAGGGGGTTGGGTCTTACACTCTATTAGAGGCCCATGAGTGTTTGACGATGATTTGTTTGAGTGAAAATCAAAGAAACCTTAATTTTATTCTTTAAAAGTAAATATTTAAAGAAAATCAATGAAAAATACCAAATAGGTTTGAATAAACCACTTCTGATTTTTGTTTAAGGTTTGAAAAATGAGGTATAAATCACAAGAGATATTAAAACTCATTTGGTCTTGATTTTTCAAGATGAATATTCATTTTAAAATGTTTAAAAACAAATAAAATGAATTTATTCACAAAAATACTAATTATATTAAATAAATAATATAAAATCAATTTTTTTTGTGGAATAAAATATTCCAACATTTTTGTGATTTTTTGCAAAAGGAACCAATAAAAAATAATTAAAATTGAAAGAGTTATTAATTTTCCAATTAATTAATAAAACATGAAAATATTGGAAAAAATGGCAAAATGTGAAAAAAAACAAAATGGCATGGGTGGGGTTTGAACCCAAGACCTCAAGGTTACAAGGCGCGCGCCTTACCACTGGGGTGGTGATACATCCATTGTTTGAAACAAAACAACAAATATACAAGTCATGCCTTGGTTTTAGGCCTGGCCCAAGGCAAGTTTTGGCAAGTTTTGGCTCAGAAACGTGAAGGTCATAACTTTCTCAATTCTTAATGGTTTGAGACAAAATTTATATGCATCTGGACCAGAATTTCATAAGGAATCCAATGGTGGTGGTAGTTTTTTCAGATCACACTCCCTCCTCAAAACCCGATAGTGGTTTTGAAAATGACCTATAATTGCATTTTCTATGCTACAACTTGGTACAAGCATGGATTACATGGTGAATTAGCTCAAACACAACATATACAACATGTATGAGATGTTTATGATCAGTGGACTTCAAAGCATTGCATGATTCAAAGATTCCAAGTTGTGAGGCATACCTCTTTTTTGAGATTTTGGAGCTTTTGTGCAATCTGTCAAACCTCTTATTCCAGAAATGATTTGATGCTTTAGACACACTCAAATGATCTCTTAGAAGCTTTTAGGATGGTTGGAATCAGCTGGTACCTGCAAAAACACAAACTGTCCCTTTCTTGCAAAAGGGGTTAAAAGTGACCAAAATAGCAACTCTCTCAAATGGTGTTCCAGATGAGGGGAACCATTTGGGACCGTTCAAGGATGATATTTGGAGTGTGTTTGAGGTTTTATCTGGTTTGGAAAGTGATTGAATCAAGACATGGCTTGAAAAATGCAAAAAGTGTTATTTTGAGGTTTTGAGAAGTGACTTTGTGATTTTGTGATTACAGGTCACTTGTGATAGTTTGAACAACTTACATATGATATATATGAGGTGTGTGTGTGATTGATTGTGATGAAAAAGCTCTCAAGCTCAAAAACTCAAAGTTGCCTTGCTAAAGAAGGCATTTTTGCCAAGAGAAAGAGGTTTTGAGGAAAGCATATGTTTGATGGCTTTGCTGTACTCAAACTGATCACAATTGAGCTCTGTTTATAGTAGAGCAAGTTTGTTTTGGGATCCACAGTGAATGACAACTGCAGCAGGTGTTTGTTCAATGTTGGCCAATGGAAATCCAAGTCTCCTCTAGCCATTGACTAGAGGTTAGGGCACAGGGCTGTGGTTACCTTGGTCTTGGATAAGTCTTGACTGAATTCAGTTGAGAATGGCTCAGTCCATGCCACCTTGATGCTTCCATTGAATGCTCCAATCCAAAATTGGAGTCTTGTCCCTATTTTGGCCATTCTAGGTTCAACATGCTATTTCTTGTTCCAAAGACTTTGGAGGCTTGGCTCAGTGATTGTCCCCTTTAGATTCAATCCTCAGAGGTGTCCAAGTGGATAGGAGCATTTGGATTTGGCTGATTTTGGCAAATCGGGCAAAAATGCAAATTCTGCCTTGCCTTGGCAGATTTCAGCAAGGCAACTTTCCAATGTCATATCTCATGACTCAAATTGAATTTGGTAATGTTCTTGGCCATTTTGGAAAGCCCTTACATGATACAACAACTGTTTGAACATATTTGGTTTTGATCTCTTTTGAATCCAAGTGAAAAATCCCCCTACATTTGGCAAAAAGTAGGGTAAAATCTGACTTAGTGAAATTTTCACTAAGTGTTGGAACAAAGTGACTTCTCTTGATTTTGATCACTCCATAACTCAAAATCCCCAATGAATTGGAATTAGGTCTAGTTGAAGTTTTTGTAGAGGGCAATGAGATCTACAAATCAAGCCTTGGATGGGAGAAAATGGCTTTGTGGTTTAGGAGTTATGACTCTCCAAAGTTGGTACCCTAGCCACTTTATTTTTAACTTAGAAAATTTTCTAAGTTTTTTATGGTTACCCCTTTTACAAGTTACCCAACTTTTCTTGATTTTTCTTGATGAATGATGATTCAAATCATACATTAACATCATTTTAGGGTTAAAAATCCATTTTGGTGAAAAATCTCAAAAAGTCAAAGTTGACTTTTGTGTACAGTTGACTTTTTATCAGATGAATTCCAAACTGTGCAATTCTTCAGGAAATCATGTCCTTGACCTAAATAAAACTTTATGGACATGTTCCATGGGTGTCATAGGGTATATTGATGCATGTCATAGGGCTTGGGTGCATGTCCTGGTCAAAAGTCAAAGTTACAGTTGACTTTTTCCTTAAAACCCTAATTGTGGTGCAGATGAAATTGAGACTTGTTGCTCAAACCTCTTGGATTAATCCATTGTTCCAAATGGATCAATATAGTTCATTAGAGACCATCAAACCCTCTCTTGAGGTCTTGGCTCATGGTTTGTCCCAAAAGTCAACTTAGGGGTGAATTAGGTCAAGAAACCCTAATTCCTGATTTTTGATGAATGCATCCCCTGAGGCAAAATTGACTTGATGATTGGGTCCATGAGGTTCCATGGAGTATATTAGGTTATGTTTTGGATCATTGGCTTGTGCCCAGATGAAAAATTTCCATCTGGAGGCCCTGGTAGACCAAAAGCCTAATTTGGTGACACTGTCGATCTTGAGACTTGATCCACCTAGAAGGGAGCAGCCTTGTGCTTGATCCTTGAAGTGGGAGTACTTTTGATCCATTGTGGATGTTTGAGAGGTTAGACAAGTTAAAGATCAAGTCATTCCTTGATTGATCCTTTGTCTAAGGCTCTGAGAGGGCTTGAAACCCTAATTCTTGATTGTAGTGAATGCTCAACAACCCTTGAGGCATTGATGAGGCATGAAAGTACATCCATATTGTGATGATGATTTGCACAATGATGGAAAATCTAAGTGGTCAAAATTTGGGGTATGACAACCTTGATAGTAGTTTTGTTGTTGATGGGTATATTATTATTGATACGGAGATGGTTGTTGAACGGTAGGTTGACTAGGAGGGATGCCATAAGGTTGCTGCTGGTATTGACTCGGCGCTACCGCAACTACTTGGTGATAAGACCCTTGATACGCTCTAGATTTCCCTTTGTCCATTGAGGCAACATTTATTTCACCTTCTCTCATTTAGTGAACCCATGATAAGGCTTTTTTACTCCATTAGAAGCACCAACAACGTTCTATATTTTTCCATTCTTTAGCATATTCTCAATTCTTTCTCTAACAATTACCAACTCTAAGAAACCAGATGAAATACAACCCATTATTTGCTCTAGAAATGGCTCTTGAAGGGTCCCCTTGAACATGTCAATGAGTTCTCTTTAGAGGAGAGGTGGCTGAACCCTGGCAGCTAGTTCTCTCGACCTTTGGGCATACTCTTTAAATGATTCATCAAATTTCTGGGTTAGGCTTTGTAGTTGAGTACGGTTGGGAGCCATATCAGAGTTGTACTGATAGTGTTTCAAGAAGGCTTCAGAAAACTCCTTCCAGGTCCGGATATATGTATGTTCTAGCTGCATAAACCATTCCAAAGAAGCCCCACTAAGGCTATCTGTGAAGAAGTGAATAAGCAACTTTTCATCATCAGAGTATGCAACCATTTTCTGCAATAGGACCGGATGTGAGTCATCGGACACCTGAGTCCTTTGTATTTTTCAAAGTCTGGGACTTTGAACTTGGCAAGGATTCTGACACCAGGCACCAGACACATGTCAGCAGCATCTAATCCAAAAGTATTGGATCCTTCCATGTTTCTCACATTCTCTTCCAAGACACACACCTTCTTTTCCACCTCATTGATCGATGGTCCAAAGACATCAAGGACTGAGATATCCCTTGGGCTGTAGAAAGCATCATGATCATCCAACTTAACAGGGATCAGAATAACACTGGTAGGGAGTGGAACAAAACCAACAACATGTGAGATAGTACTAGCAGGAGGTGGAACACCACCTACGGGAGTTGGAGTGGCACCACCGGGAGGAGGAACCGCACCACCAGGAGGAGGAATCGCACCACCAGGAGGTGGAGAGGAAGGATTGACAACATTCCTCTCAGTAACTTATCTTAGCTCTTTTTTGCCCCTGGCCATAGCTTGGATAACTTCCATCGCTGGCCTATCTGGGTCTTCACATTGAGCATTTCTTCTTTAAGAGCAGCTTGATTATGTTCTAGTTGATCCATGAGTATCCTTTGATTGCTACGAGTGTTGAAGGGATGTCGGTAAGTCATCTTGTCTACTAAAAAAGGCCAAGTTGTTGTAAGTTTTTTGGTTTTGCTTTATGGAATGCAGAATGGTGCATGAATGTGTATGGAGTTCAATTTTATCATTTACAAAGCTCTTAGTAACCTTGTTAGTTATTGCTAAGTGTCATACCCTAATTTTTACCCCTAAGATGCCACCTCATTTACATCATTTGCATAACATTCATCATAACATATATGTGTGTATCTTTATACATCACTAACCCATTACAAATGTAATATGTGTTTGCTTGTTTACTTTACAGGTTAGGTGGTTCCATTAAAGCTCAAGCAGATGAATTATCAAGGAATGGGCATCATATTAAACATCTCAAGTCCCTTATTCATCCATGATGATCAAGAGTTATCATCCATCAAAAATCAAGTGCAAAATTGCATCATGACAAGCTCATCAAGGCTCAAATCCTCAGATACACCAAAATTAGGGTTTTGACCTAATTCAGTCCCTGGTTTGACTTTTGAAGCAAGACATGATCCAACACCTCAAGATATGTTTCAAGGGCCTCAAATTCCTCGTATTATTCCATTCATATGATTGGATTGATCCAAGTAGCTTGATTCATAAGCAATACAAGAATTCAAATTCATCTAGTCCACAAACTAGGGTTTCTGATGAAAAGTCAACTGTACCTTTGACTTTTGACCAGTACATGATCTCAAGCCTTAGGACATGATTCAAGTCACTCAAAAACACCTTTGGAGTCCATCCATGGTGTTCAATTAGCCCAAGGGTTTGATTTCATTGAGGATCACAAAATTCAAATTTATCTGATGAAAAGTCAACCACTGATCAAAGCCAAGTTTGACTTTTGACTTTTTTGGTCAAAACATGAGCTCCTCAAGTCAAGAATGAGGTAAATATGTGATTTGGATCATGATTAATCAAGAAAAATCAAGAAATATGAGGTTACTTGTAAAAAGGGCAACATTGGAGAAGTTGAAATTTTTCTAAGTTATAAAATTCAATAATTTTTGCCCTACTTTCCAAGGCCATAACTTCCAAACCAAGTAACCATTTTCTTTGATCCAAAGACCAAACTGAAGAGCTTGTTACATACTACAACTTTGTCCTTGAGGGTACAATCTAAAAAAATGCATAGATTGGAGCCATGAAGTTGGAGGTTCCATACTTTTGAACCTAGACACTTAGAAAAATTTTAGATAGAATCTGTCTCATATTGGAGCCAACTTTAGGGCCATTTTTCTCCATGATCCACATTGATTCAAGACAAACTTTGAACATCAAAGTTGAAGTATGATATCTCAGCTTTCTAAAATGACCAAGAACATTCATTTACCTTACTTGAGTGAAAAGATATGAATTTCACAACATGTCTTGTTGTAACTGTTTTACAAAACAGATTTGCTACACATTTTGTTGTTGCACGATTTGGATGAGCTTGCAAACCTAAAATCTTCACGCTATCAACACCAAAATGATCATACACTATGTGCTCTGCAAGAGCATAACTGAATTTTCAAGATTCCATCTTTGGCATGTGTTAAAAATCATTTCAAAAACCATGAAGTGAGGTTTTGTCGACTAGCATTAAAGTGCTATAGTGATTTTGCCAAAAACCTCCCCAATCTGTCCAAGGATGATCAAAACACCAAGGGATGAGATGCAATGTGAGAGGATTGAGCTCAAAAGATCAAAATTGGTAGCCATGTGAGAATGGAAGTTATGTACCATGGCACTCAAGTAATAGCTACATGACATCATCTATTGGATAATAGCATGTATCCTAATCCTCTCAAATTCACAAATATCTGAGACATTCCCCTATAAATAGAGCTCAGTTTGAGGGTTCAAAACACACCAAAACATTGCAAGAAGCTTGTTTTCTAAGAAACTTCTCTCTTCTCCAAAATTCAAAGTTCAAAGAGGTGCAGATTTGGAACTTCAACTCCAAGCCATTTCCAACCAAATCAGTGATCAAAACACTTCACATACATCATGTGTAGGTGATCCAAACATTCATCTCCCAACTGTAACATCAAAATCATCAAGTCACATATCATTTGTTTCAAGGCTGCAAATTGATTTGGCTAAAGAGTTCCAGAAGGTTTCCATTCATTCTAAGCATTGAAACATATTCCTTGAAGGTCAAGGAATTTGTTGGCATCAACAAATTGCTTTTGTAATACCTCAAAGCAAGAATTTGATTCTCACTTGCAAGGTAAGTTTCCTAAAAGCCTGAACTCCATAATCCATGCATCATAAATGATCAGTTGAGTTATCAACTTGTTTCTGGCAATATGAGGATCATTTTCCCTCAATTAATTGTTATGTATCATGATTATATGTGATTTCATATTAAAATTTGCAGTTAGGGTTCATACCGTTTTGAGATTTTTTTCTTTTCATACACGTAATATAAATTGAATTCAATTATGCCATTCAATTCCTCATGAAATTTCCAACAACTTCCATTTTTACATCATGCCATTTGGTTGGATATTCTGAGAGTTAGCATTTTCAAAATTTTGGAGATGATGATGAGCTTGTGGAAGAAGAAGATGATGGTTGTGGCGCCTTCTTTTAAAATAAAATGTTTTTTTATAATATTATTATTTTGATGAAAATAAATACACGGATGTATAACCACCCTAGTGGTTAAAGCGTGTATTTTCAAGAGTTTGAGTGTGAGAGGTCTGGGGTTCGAATACCCCTCCCCCCATACCTTTTGCTTTTATTTTTAAAACTATTTTCAACTTCAATTTCTCTATATTATTTTCACCATCCATTCCTTGTCAACCTTTAGCGCATGGCTTAGATGGTATCATTTTAAACCCATCATCCCAAGGGCGCAAATTCAACACCCATGGGGGTCATTCCTATTGTTTTAACACTATTTTTCTCTTTTTTTTTTCTCAACTTCACCTAATTATTTCACCTAGCAAAAATAATCTTTTTGAGCCAATTTTTTGTACACTTCTGATTTATCTTCCTTTTTTTAAGAATCCATCAAAAAATCCCAAAAATAATATTAATTTTTGACATTTTTATTAGGTTGAAAACTAGTACTTTTTAAGTATTTTCATACCTTTTCTTGATTTCTTTTGATTCTTTTCTTGACCTAATTACACCTATGTGTCTTTATGGTTATGATACACTTTGTTTAAAGTCTTGTTCATATACATAACATTTTGTACTAACTTGTATATATATTGGTTAAGTACTATTTCTTTTGAAAAATACTTTGATTAAGTGTTTAATTAGTTGAAATTTTAGGGTTTCTCTTGATTGATGTTTTCAAAACCTCTTGACTAGGACTTCCACTTGAGTTTGGATTTCCCAAAGCCTGTTGATTCAACCATGTTCAACTATTTTTCATGTGTTTCTATTCATAAACTCCCATTAGGGTTTTGTTTACTCTTTGCCATATTCATCTGACCCTCGATTCATCTTGAATATATGGCTTACTTGAACTTCTTTGTGATTGCTTCCGTGGATTAAACCTTTGCTCACATATTCAAGTATTTCCTTCATAAAATCTTACAATGGTGAACATATCTACTTGTCTGATGCACATTCACATGTTGATATATCATGCTTAATCATACCATGTTCATGGCATCCTCGATGACTACACTTGTTTAAAAGCTTAAACAACCTTGTCTTGTTAAGTTTCTCTTGACATTTACAACACTTGCATTCATACAACTGTATCATTTCAATGCTCATCCTTAGTTTAGACCTAGTTCAAACTTTAGGATTCAAACTACAAACTAGTTCAAACCCTATGGTTCCCCTTTGAAGTTCTCAACTTCAATAAAACATTAGGAGTTCCCATGAAGTTTTCAACTTCATTCAAAATTCAAACCATAGCCCCTTTGTGGCTTCAAACTTCAAACCTCAAGTC
The DNA here is from genome assembly GCA_022829125.1 of Lathyrus tuberosus. Lineage (NCBI taxonomy): Eukaryota > Viridiplantae > Streptophyta > Magnoliopsida > Fabales > Fabaceae > Lathyrus > Lathyrus tuberosus. Next base: position 3,351,536 of record JALAZF010000423.1, read on the forward strand.
AAACCCTAGCCAACCTTAGGCTTCAAACTCAAAAAATCTTCCCCCCAGAGATGAGACATGAGTCATCTCTGTAGAAGAGATGTCTCTTCTATTTTTCCACAACATTCAATCAAACATTTTCAAACTTTTTCCCATTTGAGTGATGTAAGTGGCACACTTTTTTATTCAATATCCAAGCTGGATTCCTTCTCTTATTATGGTACAAAGACACTTCTTTCATTTAAGTTGTGTAAGTGGCTCACTTGTTGATTCTATATCCAAGTTAAGGTCCTTCTCTTATTATGAAAAGTTTTTCTTTAAAGGAAGAATGTAGCATTACTCTGGATTTTCTACATCCAAGTTTAAAGCTTCTTCCCCTTATTATATTCTTTCTCAAAATGTTTGTGGTAAATAGGTGTGATATCTCCCTTAATATGACAATTTGTCTCTTCTCAAAAACCAACAAACCCAATTCCACGCATTAGTAAGTGGAACTACGATCGCTCTGATTTCTCAATTTCCTTTTGAGAATACGTAGGAATAAGATTGCGAGATCTTAGCGAGTACAATAATAAGTAAAACCTTTAAGTTCCTATTCCTTTGTCTTAGTTTATTTCAACATACACTACAAAAACAACAAAAAAACATTTCTCACTCTTATCACTCAACACAGTCAACAAATCCTTAATACATAGCAGATAACTTAATCAAACAGTAAACACAAATATACACAAGAGGTTCCTATAGGATAGTATAGATACTTAGGTTGCTAGTACCTTCCCTTTGTATAACCAATCCCGATTCCCGGTCTCTTATTTGCATTGTTTTACACTTTGCATCACCCACGGGTTTATTTCGATTTTTCCCCTTCCCTCTTTTGGGATAAATTAAAAGTTCATGTGTAAAGAGGGCGACCCTTCGGAAAAAATCGCTCGCGGTACAGAAAAATGGCCACTCCACTAGGGAACTAGGGATTTCATTCCCCCTAAAAGGGTTAAGCATATCTTGTATATATTTGTGACTTTTACTGTTGATATCACTTACTTGCTGTTGTATTCATCCTATTTGTTTGGGCTCTCTGGTTGATCTCTATGAGTGAGACAAATCCTAACCCGAATTTAAGTGTACATAAATAAGATAGGACGTTGATATAATCAAAAGTTACATGTCAGGAGTAATCACACTCAGTGGAGGCACCTTTGGAATTACTAATGCCATTGCGAGTAGTCGTAATGCCATTACTTTTTCCGACCTGGGAGCCTAAGAAGCTGAGGACTTTTAGTATCCCTTTACCCCACTTGGCCTTTTTAAGACGTAGTGCGGTGATTATCCAGGTGTAGACCTGAGATAGTTGATACGTAATACTACACTCAGACGAGTTTCTCTTGAGAATATTATTGATTCCCGAGTAGTCGGTGTGTCGATAATATCCGAAAGATGGACCTATGACTCTGGGAACCATATTAGAACATGTTCTACAGGTACAATAAACCTATAGTACATATTCTCTTGGTTTGGGTAGACCCATGACTCTGTAGCGCAGTTTTCGTGACCGCCCACATCCGTCTGCGGATGAGATTGGATGCTACTTTCTGATTTCTTATTTATCCTATGAAGCTGGAAAGGAAAGGGAAGCTATATCAAACTAACCTTGCACGCATATGTTTTCTTTAACAAATGCTAAGAGATTGGGGAGTTCGGGGTCAGGTTATACAATGGGGAGTTGTCAATTACCCATCCTATACATGGTTATCCATGGGTTGTTAGCAATTTTCCTTACTGCTTTCTACTTACTGGTGTTTATTTGTTGTAAATGGGAAAGCATTTCCTTTGGGAGTGTTGAGAGATGTTGAAAAATATTTTTGTTGATTTCAGGTTTTTTTTATGTTTTTGGTAGGGTACTGGACCTAAAGTTTTTTGTTTAGTGTGCTCGCTAAGATTTCACAATCTTATGCCTACGTATTCCCGTTAAAGAAAACAGGAAAATCAGAGCAATCGTAGTTCCTCCTATTCTATGGGAGGAAAAATATATTTTGGTGTCTTGTTTAAAACCCAAGATTAAAGCTAAAAGGATGTTTGTGGGAATTGATTGAAAAATTAAAAAGATTAAAGATTGAGATATAAATATCCGGGAAAAAACATCGAATGAAAATAGAAGGAATATCCGAGAAAGCGTCGGATGAAAAGAAAAGGAATATCCGGAAAAGCATCGGATGTTTAAAAAGAGGAAAGGGGTTTTCCTGTGTTTTTTAGGAAACTTGAGGGTTTCTGGAGATCTAAAAGGAGATAAGACTGTCCAAGTCTACTGGTATGAAAAGGTTTATCTTTGCACGATGCCCAAAAGGAGGCTGGTGTACTAAGGGATGAGAATCAACCCTAAATTGGTTTGATGTTTTGACTCTAGAAAGACTGCTCTAGCAAAGGATGACTAGGTTTTGTTCCTATACCTTCAAGAGGTCGTTGGGTCCCCAAGAGAAGGCATGAGAACTTCTAAGAAGCCGGAGGGTCCTTGTACAATGCCCAAGAGGAGGTGGGGATGCTTTTAGGAAGCCTATGGGTCCCCAAATCAAGAGAAGTTCAAGAAATGCAATTCACAGAGAAGAGATCATTCCAGGAAAGTTCGAGGGTTTGGAAGAAACTCAAGAGATTCTATTCACGGAGAATAAATCAACTCTGGGGGGTAGAATTTCTTTGACAATTTCTAAGGGTGACAGTCTGAGAAAAGGTTCACCGAGAATACTGCCTTTCTCTTTGTTCCATATTGTTTAACCCCAAGAGAAGGGAAGACTGTATCTGGAATCCTACGGGGGATCTAGTTCTGTTTGTATTTAAGAGTGACCAACAGGGCTTTACCTAGTTCTAGACGTAGTTGCCGGGGAAAACTCTAAGCAGATACAAGTATATATACAGTGGATATATGACAAGTATTTAAAAGGATATGAAAAAAGACTAACCATGCGCAGCTTCCCACAATACAATTATGTATATGAAAGCATATAAAAGAAAGCGGATAAACACTTACCCGTTGTAGAGCTTCCATGTTGTATTGTTAGTTGTTCAAGAAATTGAAGAAAGTTTTGATAAAAAATAGGAATTTGAATTTAAATCACAAGGAAAGTTGTTTTGAAAAGAAGCGATATGAATATCCGGGAAAATGTCGGATTGAAAGAGATAAAATAAGAGGCTGAAAATACGAATATCCGGGAAAATGTCAGATTGAAAGAGATAAAAATAAAAAGGTCGCTTGCTAAGACTTTGCAGTCTTATGCCTACGTATTCTCAAACGGGGTCTTGAGAAATCAGAGCGGTCGTAGTTCGCCCCTACGGGGCACGAACTACAGAAAATAAAGTTTAAATCGCACGGCGGCGAGAGGGGAAATTTAACCTAAAGTTATCATGCTTGGTTGAATATTCTAATGTCTGTCTCTAATCGAAAATTAAGTTTGAACTAAGAGATCCTAAGGGAATATGCATACGTGGCAAAACATCACGGAATAAATGAATACACAACAAAGCATTGTGGAATAAATGAATACATGGCAAAGCATCATGACAGATGAAATATACACGGAAAAACATCCTGGTAACTAACAGATATAATATACACATAAAAACATCTGGAGAATAAAAGCATATATACGGCAAAACATCGTGTGTGAAACTGAATACATGGAAAAACATCATGTGATAAAATATACACGGCAAAACATCGTGGCGAATAAAAGCATATACACGGCAAAATATCGTGTAAAATAAACAGAAACTTCACGGCAAAGCATCGTGGAATCAGAGATATACATACATGGAAAAACATCATGTGATAAAATATACACGGGAGAACATCGTGATATCATGGCAATTGAAAAATATACACAGAAAAGCATCGTGTGAATAAAAACATGGATAATGAGTTCAAGAAAACTTACCTATTGGAGCAAGGTCCAATGCCTCTTCTCAAGCTTCAAGAAGCGAGATAATGATCCTCAAAGTATCATATAAGAACTCCTGCGTCAGGTAAAAGACAAAGCAGAGAAACCCAGAGATCATAGAGAAATTCCCTAAGTCTTATCAAGTGGTTAGAATCGAATTTGAACATTTAATTAATTATTTACAAAAGTTTTACTTGAAAATAATCCTAAGAATAAATTACCAAATAATTGAATAAAACAATTTAAACAATTAAATGATTAATTACAAATTAATTAAAGCAAATTTAATAACTTAGAAATTATTAACATATTTTAGAATATTTAATCAAGATTAACTAAACTAAAAAAATAAAGTTGTATTAAAAAGAAAAAATGAGCCACAAGAAGAATTATCAATTAATTTAAATATTAATATTTAATAAGATTAATTAATAATTTAATTAATCAATATTAAATAAAAATATCTAAATTAATTAATAATTAAAAAATCTTTTTTACATTTTTAAATATTTATTAATCTAATTAAAATTAGAAATAAGAAAATTAAAAATAAATAATAGAGAAATATGAAAGAGAGAAATATATGTTTGAGAGAGAATTGAGAGAAAAACAAGCATGAAATATGTTTTGGTGTAAGAATTATGTGAAGATCTCTTGTCTATTTATAGTAAAATTTGAGCTTAAAAACTAAGCAATAATGATGTATACAATGACATATAACAAGCTTAAAAATTAAGCTAACTTAGTTTTTAAGCTAACTTAATTTTTAAGCTAAATTAAATATCTATATAATAGAATAATATAAAAACAAAATTGTATTAAAAACAAAAGTTTTTTTAAAACAAAATATATAAAAAACAAAATTTGTATAAAAAAACAAAATATAGGAATTTTAAAAATAATTTAAATATATATTTATATATATATTTTTGATATATATATATATATATATATATATATATATATATATATATATGAAAAATATATAAAAAATAAAAAGACAAAAAAAAACAAATATATATATATATATATATATATATATATATATATATATATATATATATATATATATATATAATACGAAAATTTATATATATATATATATATATATATATTATTATTATTTTATTATTTTTATTTTCATTTTTATTTTATATATGTAAAAATAAAATAAAAATGAGAAATCGATTAAATCGTGCGAAAGATAGATGAATAATGAACATTTGTAAATTTAATTGAAAAACACGTCCGTTCACCGATTTTTCACATAATTAACCAGAAAAGACAGAGATTTCAATGCATATATTCTGACTGAAAATTCAAACGATATGCATGACAAAAACAAATGATATGATATGCAGATGACACGGAGTGAAAACACAATCGGGTTTTGACAATCGGGTGGTCAAAATTTGGGGTATGACAGATGCCCCTATTTAATCTTCTTAGGCCTGAAGGTATGAATAGCAAAGAGTTTTAGACCTTCGAGGTATAAGAGGATTAAATATCAGAGTACCTAGAATTTTGACTGTGAATACAAATGAAATGATGTGTGATGAATGGAAGGCTTTTGAACACTGTGGGGAATGATGCCATAGGAGACAGACCAACAGAATTTTCTTGGGGATGTAAGATATTGTGGAAATTTGCCAAGGTGACAAAGAGTATTCAGTAGTATTTGGAAAGAGAGGGATAAAACCTGGAACAAAGATACATACATCTAGGAAAACATCAGATGCGAAAGAAGTAACACACTCTGGAAAACATATCTGCAACATCTAGAAAAATGTTAGATGTATTAAAAAAGAACTTTGAGGGTAAATCCGAAACATTTAGAAAAGCGTTAAATGTACAGGAAAAAATTTTAGAAGACTGGCAGAATGACAGACATATCCAGAAAAGCATCAGATAAGCACATCAGAACAAAAGTTACATCTGGAAAAACATCAGATGAGAAAAAGTCATATCCGGGAGAGCATCAGATAGACATGTAAAGAGTTTCTGGAAGAGCATCAGAATAAAAGAGACATATCCGGAAGAGCATCAGACGAACACAAAGAAAGTTCTGGAAAAGCATTAGAACAGACAGGCATATCCGGAAGAGCATCGGATAGAAACAAAGAAAGTTCTGGAAAAACATCAGAACGGGTTTTGGAAAAACTTCAAAACCAAAAGATACATCCGGAAGAACATCGGGTAGACACAGAGAAACGTTCTGGAAAAGCATCAGAACAGATAGACATATCCGGAAGAACATCGGATAGAAACAAAGTTATATCTGGAAGAACATCAGATAAGACATAAAAGTATTGATGCCAGATAAGTTGGAATTTGTAGAAAGGTAAGATGTTGATAACAACACGACCACGGATGAATGCGAATGAGGATTAAAACACTCTTGAAAGTATATGAAAAATGTTATGATATATGATTAAATACAAATGAAATGTAAATGAAATGCTGACAACAAGCTTAGACTCTTTGAAGAGTGAAAATCAACAAGTTTATACTCTTTTGGGGAGTGAAAATCAACAAGTTTATACTCTTTTGGGGAGTGACAACCAACAAGTTTATACTCTTTTGGGGGAGTGACAGACAAGACTGACTCCTTAACACAGAGATCACTGCCCTTTCTTAGGGACTGAAAATGTTGTTTGTTAAACATCTCTTTGTCAGACTGGTAAACTGTATCAAGTTTATGATCCTTGGAGGAAGGTTGGATATCTGCTTGGGGATTTTTCTGAATAAATTGCCCCAGACTTGCTGACTGTTGTAGATGAACTGATTAATGCTTCAGCTGGAATGATAATGACTGTATGTTGTATACTAGGAAGGCTTGCCCCAGTAATGAGTCTTGAAAGTTTTCTGAATAAACCAATTCTAAGAAGGACTTGCACTGAACAAATCTTGAACTGATTCTTAACAGGCTCTGGAAAGAACTTGCCCCTGATAGGATCACTGACCAAGTTTCTAAACTGTTTTGAAAATTCCTTGAGAGGAAAGCTAGTTTGCAATCAAAAATGTTTATTTAAACATGGCAAATTCAATGTAAAGTTCATGTAAGAATTTTGAAAACAAAATCATTGTTTTTAGAAAAAGAACAGTAATATGAATTACTGATTAAAAACACGGTGGTTTAAAATATTTTGAATGAAAGGTAAAACAGTGGTATGATACCAAAACAAATGATTTGCAAAAAATGATTTTGGAGTCAATTTACGCAACCTTGCTGTAGGATACTTTCAAAATAACCTTACTTCAATTAGGTCTTTTGAGGGTTATAACGTGGCCTGGTTCACGGGTTATGAAAAAAAGATAAAGGCTCAAAATTTGTTTGTGCCCACCCCAACTTCGTGATGTTCTCCAGTCCTATGCTCAGTTAAACTTCAATTGTGCATTCAGGTTCCAAAAGGTTTCAGAATTGTACTGATGATATTGATGACAATGGTCTAGAAGTCTTGAGACAACAGCTACTGCTTCTTTACAACACTTAGTTGTTTTTCGTCTTTGTGGATTTTTGAAGATCGAGGATTTAATGACCTCTTCTCTGTATTATACCTAACTTTTGCCTGACCTATTTTTTTTTTAAATTTATAGTCAGCGGGATGCCCTAGTTTTTGCCTAAGTTTTTTGACTTAGCGGGCTTTTTCTTTTTGATTTAGAAAGAAAGTGACTACAAGATTTGATGATTATGATGGACCATCACTGGTTTTTGATTTGAAAGACGTTTTCGACATCTGTTTGTTGTATGTAAACTTTTTGAACTTGAATACACAACCCAAATTAAACTGAGAACTACCCTGCCCCTGGTTAAAATTGCGGGTCTTTTATGAAGAAAGAAACTCCTACTTCAAGGCTCAAAAGGGGTTAACGAGGGATTATCTTCCTTATATCTCTAGTGTTTAGGAATTGAAAAAAATGCCTTACATCGTCAACAAAGTTTTTTATTCGAAAGCATACCGACAACAATTATGGGTATTATGTTTTCGTCATCCTCCCACAAATATTTGCATAGTCAAAATTTTTGAAAAGAGGTGCATTTTTTTGAAAGTTTTTTTTTTGTTTGTTTTTTGAAAGAGAAAGCATAAAGATGCAAATAAACAGATGATTTGAATCAAAATTTTGTACATGCTCATTTCATTAAAACTGACATTTAAAGATAAACAAGTTGAAAGCAAATATGATACAAATAAGGAAAATGCAAAATAGACAGAAATAAGGCCAGTGACTAATCAAACAAAAGGATGAGCTGTCCTGTCTTTGGGAAGTAATTGAGCTAAAGTTGATTAAAGTTTAAGTTCTATATCGGTGATGAGGAATCAGTTTGACGACTTACAGATGACTGAAAAAAAGAAGGTTGGAATGAATTGACGATGACCAGGACATATGTATGAAATATGCAAGGGATGCAAATGCAATTCATGGATGCAGCACACAAAAACATAGAAAAAACATGGGATCAAAGGTTCGGTGTCATGAAGTCATGGCTCTACCCATCCCCAAAGGTTGTACTGGTGATTTTTTGTACCTGTCCTCAAAATCATTGACCCCTCTTGGGATAGCAACAGCAGGCTGGTTCACCCGAGCGAGCTGCAGTATCTTAGAGGAATCTCAAATGAGGGTAGTATCGCGTGACAACTATTTATGATAGCTTCCGCACTACAAAATAGTAACACGGTTTCAGTTTACTAAAATCCTCAGCTTCTCAAATAACCCAATCGAATAATCTGCTTTCAACAACCGAAGTCGTATAGGCATTGAATCCGCAAAGGGTATCTCCACTGATTCGATGGTCGACCGGGATCTCTTATTTGGGAGTCACTCCCTGTAAGATTACCCGTCTAGTGCCATCACTTATCTTAGGTGTCACTCAAACTTTCCACATGCGGCATCACCCGCAGTCCCATTAGCATAAAAATAAACACGGATATCAGGTAGGAAAAGCGATATATATATATTATATAGTATATAGAAAAATTTCTAACAACCTAGACCTCTTAGGAATTCTAATCCTAGTTTGGATCCCCAGCAAAGTCGCCATTTTTCTGTAGCGCGGTTTTCGTGACCGCCCACATCCGTCTGCGGATGGGATTGGATGCTACTTTCTGATTTCTTATTTATCCTATGAAGCTGGAAAGGAAAGGAAAGTTATCTCAAACTAACCTTGCACACAAATGTTTTCTTTAACAAATGCTAAGAGATTGGGGAGTTCGGGGTCAGGTTATACAATGGGGAGTTGTCAATTACCCATCCTATACATGGTTATCCATGGGTTGTTAGCAATTTTCCTTACTGCTTTCTACTTACTGGTGTTTATCTGTTGTAAATGGGAAAGTTTTTCCTTTGGGAGTGTTGAGAGATGTTGAAAAATATTTTTGTTGTTTTCGGTTTTTTTTTATGTTTTTGGTAGGGTACTGGACCTAAGGTTTTTTGTTTAGTGTGCTCGCTAAGATTTCGCAATCTTATGCCTACGTATTCCCGTTAAAGAAAACAAGGAAATCAGAGCAATCGTAGTTCCTCCTATTCTATGGGAGGAAAAAGATATTTTGGTGTCTTGTTCAAAGCCCATGATTGAAGCTAAAAGGGTGTTTGTGGGAATTGATTGAAAAATTGAAAAGATTAAAGATTGAGATATAAATATCCGGGGAAAAACATCGGATGAAAATAGAAGGAATATCCGGGAAAGCGTCGGATGAAAAGAAAATGAATATCTGGAAAAGCATCGGATGTTTAAAAAGAGGAAAGGGTTTTTCCAGTGTTTTTTAGGAAACTTGAGGGTTTCTGGAGATCTAAAAGGAGATAAGACTGTCCAAGTCTACTGGTATGAAAAGGTTTATCTTTGCACGATGCCCAAAAGGAGACTGGTGTATTAAGGGATGAGAATCAACCCTAAATTGGTTTGATGTTTTAACTCTAGAAAGACTGCTCTAGCAAAGGATGACTAGGTTCTGTTCCTATACCTTTAAGAGGTCGCCGGGTCCTTGTACTAAGCCCAAGAGAAGGCATGAGAACTTCTAAGAAGCCGGAGGGTCCTTGTACAACGCCCAAGAGGAGGCGGGGATGCTTTTAGGAAGCCTGTGGGTCCCCAAATCAAGAGAAGTTCAAGAAATGCAATTCACAGAGAAGAGATCATTCTAGGAATGTTCGAGGGTTTGGAAGAAAATCAAGAGATGCTATTCACAGAGAATAGATCAACTCTGGGGAGTAGAATTTCTTTGACAATTTCTAAGGGTGACAGTCTGAGAAAAGGTTCACCGAGAATACTGCCTTTCTCTTTGTTCCATATTGTTTAACCCCAAGAGAAGGGAAATTTGTATCTGGAATCCTACGGGGGATCTAGTTTTGTTTGTATTTAAGAGTGACCAATAGGGCTTTACCTAGTTCCAGACGTAGTTGTCGGGGAAAACTCTACGCAGATACAAGTATATATACAGTGGATATATGACAAGTATTTAAAAGGATATGAAAGAAGACTAACCACGTGCAGCTTCCCACAATACAATTATGTATATGAAAGCATATAAAAGAAAGCGGATAAACACTTACCCGTTGTAGAGCTTCCATGCTGTATTGTTAGTTGTTCAAGAAATTGAAGAAAGTTTTGATAACAAATAGGAATTTGAATTTAAATCACAAGGAAAGTTGTTTTGAAAAGAAGCGATATGAATATCCAGGAAAACGTCGGATTGAAAGAGATAAAATAAGAGGCTGAAAATACGAATATCCGGGAAAATGTCGGATTGAAAGAGATAAAAATAAAAAGGTTGCTCGCTAAGACTTTGCAGTCTTATGCCTACGTATTCTCAAACGGGGTCTTGAGAAATCAGAGCGGTCGTTGTTCGCCCCTACGGGGTACGAACTACAGAAAATAAAGTTTAAATCGCACGGCGGCGAGAGGGGAAATTTAACCTAAATTTATAATGTCTGGTTGAATATTCTATTGTCTATCTCTAATCGAAAATTAAGTTTGAACTAAGAGATTCTAAGGGAACATGCATACGTGGCAAAACATCACGGAATAAATGAATACACAGCAAAGCATTGTGGAATAAATGAATACATGGCAAAGCATCGTGACAGATAAAATATACACGGAAAAACATCCTGGTAACTAACATATATAATATACACGGAAAAACATCCAGAGAATAAAATCATATATATATGGAAAAACATCGTGCGTTAAACTGAATACATGGAAAAACATCATGTGATAAAATATACACGGCAAAACATCGTGGCGAATAAAAGCATATACACGGCAAAACATTGTGTAAAATAAACAGAAACTTCACGACAAAGCATCGTGGAATCAGAGATATACATACATGGAAAAACATCATGTGATAAAATATACACGGGAGAACATCGTGATATCATGGCAATTGAAAAATATACACGGAAAAGCATCGTGTGAATAAAAACATGGATAATGAGTTCAAGAAAACTTACCTATTGGAGCTAGGTCCAATGCCTCTTCTCAAGCTTCCAGAAGCGAGATAATGATCCCCAAAGTATCATATAAGAACTCCTGCGTCAGGTAAAAGACAAAGCAGAGAAACCCAGAGATCATAGAGAAATTCCCTAAGTCTTATCAAGTGGTTAGAATCGAATTTGAACATTTAATTAATTATTTACAAAAGTTTTACTTGAAAATAATCCTAAGAATAAATTACCAAATAATTGAATAAAACAATTTAAACAATTAAATGATTAATTACAAATTAATTAAAGCAAATTTAATAAATTAGAAATTATTAACATATTTTAAAATATTTAATCAAGATTAACTAAACTAAAAAAATAAAGTTGTATTAAAAAGAAAAAATGGGCCACAAGAAGAATTATCAATTAATTTAAATATTAATATTTAATAAGATTAATTAATAATTTAATTAATCAATATTAAATAAAAATATCTAAATTAATTAATAATTAAACAATATTTTTTTTACATTTTTAAATATTTATTAATCTAATTAAAACTAGAAATAAGAAAATTAAAAATAAATAATAGAGAAATATGAAAGAGAAAAATATATGTGTGGGAGAGAATTGAGAGAAAAACAAGCATGGAAATTGTTTTGGTGTAAGAATTATGTGAAGATCTCTTGTCTATTTATAGTAAAATTTGAGCTTAAAAACTAAGCAATGGTGATGTATGCAATGACATATAACAAGCTTAAAAATTAAGCTAACTTAGTTTTTAAGCTAACTTAATTTTTAAGCTAAATTAAATATCTATATAATAGAATAATATAAAAACAAAATTGTATTAAAAACAAAAGTTTTTTTAAAACAAAATATATAAAAAACAAAAATTCATAAAAAACAAAATTTGTATAAAAAAACAATATATATAAATTTTAAAAATAATTTAAATATATATTTATATATATATATATATATATTTTTTTTTTTCGATATATATATATATATATATATATATATATATATAATACAGAAATTTATATATATATTATTATTATTATATTATTTTTTTGTATTATTTTTATTTTCATTTTTATTTTATATATGTAAAATTAAATAAAAATGAGAAATTGATTAAATCGTGCGAAAGATAGATGAATAATGAACATTTGTAAATTTAATTGAAAAACACGTTCGTTCACCGATTTTTCGCATAATTAACCTGAAAAGACGGAGATTTCAATGCATATATTCTGACTGGAAATTCAAACGATATGCATGACAAAAACAAATGATATGATATGCCGATGACATGAAGTGAAAACACAATCGGGTTTTGACAACCGGGTGGTCAAAATTTGGGGTATGACAGACTCCATGCTCGTGACGTCGAACCCATGAACCCATGTTTGTTATTTTATGAGTATGCATCCATACATTCATACATTCATTCAAACATCATTTTTTACCAAACATTTTTCAAGGAACTTAAAAGCTTTATAGCAAATATCATAGGATTTTAACATGGATTTTGGGAAAAGAAATACCAAGAAGTACAATTTCAAGGATCCTGATACAACAGAATTGAGAAAGTTAGGTCGTATGATCTCTTATCCAAAGGATTTCATAAGAAGTTATGGAGGACTCTTAGGTATTCTAAAGACTAATGTCGAAGAAGGAATTCTTGACACCCTTGTACAATTCTATGATCCTCTCTACCACTGTTTCACATTTCCAGATTATCAATTTACACCCACTTTGGAGGAGTATTCATATTGGATTGGTTTGCCAGTATTAAACAAGATTCCTTTCAATGGCTCAGAGGAAATTCCTAAGTACTCAGTTATTGCAAAAGCCCTTCATTTGGAAACTTCAGATATGAAAGACAACTTCACTTCCAAAGGAGGAATCAGAGGGTTAACTTCAAAATTCCTTATAGAGAAAGCCACAAAATTGGTTAAAGCTAATAATATGAGTGCCTTTGAAGCTATCTTTGCCCTACTCATCTATGGTCTTGTATTATTCCCAAATACCAACCACTATGTTGATCTTAATGCCATCCAGATATTTTTGAGTGGTAACCCAGTACCTACTTTACTTGGGGACACTTACCATTTAATTCATCATAGGACTATGAGGGGTAGTGGAACAATCATGTGTTATGCACCTTTGTTGTATAGATGGTTCAAGTCATACTTACCAAGAACCAGACTCTTTATTGAAAATCTAGACAAACTCAGATGGTCTCAGAGACTTATGTCTCTCACTCATACTAATATGAATTGGTATGACCCAGATTATGACAAAGGAGTTATCATTGACAGTTGTGGAGAATTCCCCAATGTACCCCTTCTTGGTATACATGGAGGGATTAACTACAACCCCGCTCTTGCAAGACGTCAGTTTGGGTACCCCATGAAAGACAGACCTAGTAGTCTTTTGGTCTCAGGTTTCTTCTACCTTAATGAAGGTGGAAATCCAGATTTGAGAAAAGCAGTTATAAAGGCTTGGCGCACTATTCATAAAAATTACAAAGATCAGCTGGAAAATAAAGACTGTGTTGCTTTCAAACCCTACACTCAGTGGGTTAATGTTAGGGCTTGTGAGCTCAAGATGCCTTATCCTCTTGAGAAACCTTCACAACCTTTCATTGATTTATCCTCTACCATCCCAATTGAGAAAAAGGAAGAATATCAAGAGCTCTTAACCCGGATGAAACTAGAAAGAGACACTTGGGAAGATAAATTCCATACTGCAAAGATTGAGAGAAGAGAACTGAAGAGGCAGCTGAAAGAAAAAGATGACTTGATAGAAATCTTGGAGAAACATGTTGTGGAGAGACAAGAAGAACAAGAAAATTTATTTTTCTCTGGTCATATTCCTCCTACCTCAGGTGCTTGGAAAAAGATCGTCGATTAACTTACAATGGAAAATAAATAACTGAAGAGGCAGAAGAAGAAGCAACAACATGGGGTTGGATCTTCATCAACATGATTTCCCTAGGACTCATATGCTTAGCCTTGTCATCTTTGTTCTAGATCTTTTTGATGTTGTACTCCATTGTTGTAATCCTTTGAATACATTAAATAAAATAAGATCTTTTTCAGTTATCCAAAGTGTTATCATTTTTTATGATATTTACAACATAATTATTAAAGTTCCTTGAAAAACAAAGTCATTTGCATTTTTGCACATCATACATCATTTAAGAATTTTGCATTTACCAGAAACCTACACATGTTCTCACTTTGAAGCCAAACTGTCGCATTCGTATAATACTCGGACCAGTCGTCAGAAGAAGATGGATAGACTTGAGCAAGAAAACAAAGAACTTAGATATGAAGTCACTGCAATAAAGGACAATATAGAAAGACTCAGTAACATGGTAGAATCTTTGACGACTGCTAAAAATCAACTGTCAACTCCAATTCAAAGGATTGTCATCTTAGAAATCGTCTTTGCATCCATCACATCTGTTGCCATGCCACAATATTCCATGCCTCCCGATTTTCCTTGGGGCATGCCTTTCAACTTTGTACCGGAGGGTTACAAACCTCCGGCTCCTGAAGCTTCAAAAGTCTCAGCAATCATGTCAGTACCACCTGCCTTAATGCATACTACTTCATACATTGAAGAACAAATTTTTCATTCTCCTCCAAGTGAAACTATGAGAGTAGATGAAAGATGGGATGAATTCCAAGATAGGTTCTTAAACATGCAGAAAGAGATTAAAACTCTCAAAGGACAAGACGTATTTGGAAAGAACGCAGTTGACCTATGCCTGGTTCCAAATGTCAAAATACCGCTCGAATTCAAAGTACATGACTTTGAAAAATACAAGGGGTATTCTTGCCCTCGAAGCCACTTGGTTATGTATGTACGAAAGATGTCCACGCAAACAGATAATCAGTAGCTGCTAATTCACTACTCTCAGGATAGTCTAACTGGTGCCGCACTCAAATGGTACATGGGATTAGACAGTGCGAAGATCCAAACTTTCGGTGACCTTGGCGAAGCCTTCATGAAACAATACAAGTACAACCTAGATATGGCTCTTGACCGGGATCAACTCAGGGCTATGTCTCAAAAAGAAAAAGAAACTTTCAAAGAATATGCTTAGAGATGGAGAGAAGTCGCCACCCAAATCCGTCCTTCTATTGAAGAAAAAGAAATGATGAAGATATATTTGAAAACTCTGAATCCCTTCTACTACGACCGTATGATTGCCAGCGCGCCTAATGACTTTACTGAAATGGTAAACATGGGAGTGCGACTGGAGGAAACAGTCAGAGAGGGACGATTGACTAAAGAGGTGGAATCGTCTAAAAGACATGGAAGTGGGTTCCAAAATAAAAAGGAACAGGATGTCAGCACTGTGTTGCAAGGCCAGTAAAGACAAAGATATCAACCACGACAGGTAGCAAATGTGTCTCCTATTATCAATTCGACACCAACGTTGGCCTACCAGCCACAAAATTCTCAGAATCAAAATCACCAAAGTCATCAACATCATCAACAACAACCACAGTATCAGCAAAGGCCGCAACAACCTCTACAACAGGCTCGCTCGCAATTCAACAACAACAATAATCGTGTTCAAAGATCACCTAGGTGCGATCCTATATCAATGACATACACGGAGTTGTTCCCAACATTATTGGCAAAAGGACATATTCAAACAAAGTCTCCTCCTGTTCTCCCTAAAGGCCCTCCTTATTGGTTCAAAGCTGACCAATTTTGCCCCTACCATCAAGAAGCACCCGAGCATGGTATCGAGAACTGTTTTAGCTTTAAAAATGATATTAAAATACTTATCAAAAATGGCATTTTGTCTTTCAAAGACAGTAACCTAAATGTTCAAGTGAACCCTCTACCTCAACATGGAGGAGCTTCTGTCAACATGGTCTATGGATGCTCGGGCAGCTATAAGGTTTATGACCTCCGCTAGTTAAGAAGGAACTTGGTGAAAATGCACGCAGGACACATTAGGTGGGGTCTTGTAGATCCACATGATTACGCAGCATGCAGTGTTTGTTTTGTGAATAATCAAGGATCCTACTTTGTACAAGCAGCTCTACAGGAACAAATGAACCAAGGTTGGATCCAGGAATATAGAATGAGGCCATACCAACCAATCAATATGGTACAAGGTTTTCCAGGAGAATATGCAGTTTATGATATCAAATATATCATGGAGTCACTAGTTAAATTTCACAAATGCATGTGTAAACTTGATTACTTAGGTCTCAATCATCATGATCATACATTTTTCAGAAAATGTCGCAGAAGCCGACGTGGTTGTCTCCTCATCCAAAATGAAATCCAAGGGTTGTTAGACCGAAGAACCGTCACAATCCTCCATGAAAGTGAACGTATTAATGATGAAGCTGATGAGGATGTCTATACCATAACTCCTCAGTTTAATGAACCCGAACGCATGGAAATTCCTTTTGACAGAAGGAGGATTCCTAATGTTCCCTCCATTGTGTAGCGCATGATTTTTGTCGGTGACGCGACCACCTTTTCGCAGAATTTGGGTTTTCTCCTCAATGAAGAGGAGGGGGTACCACTTTCTGATTTCTTATTTATCCCATGAAGGCTGAAGGGAAAGGGAAGCTATCTAAAACTAACCATGCACGCAAATGTTTAACTGAACATACGCTTAAAGAGATTGGGGGGTTCGGGGTCAGGTTATACAATGGGGAGTTGTAAATTACCCATCCTATATGTGGTTATCCACTGGATGTTAGCTTTAGGTTCTGCTTTGTACTTGATGGTGTTTATCCGTTAATGGGTTGCGAAAGTTTCTTGGGAAATATGAGAGAGAGAGTTTTTGTTTTCTGTGGAAAATGGGGGATTAATGATGACTAAGATATGAAACCTAAAGTCTTTGACTGATGTATGAAGGTACTGGACCTAGAGTTTTTTATTATTATGCTCGCTAAGATTTCACAATCTTATGCCTACGTATTCCCGTTTAAACGAAACAGGGAAATAAGAGCAATCGTAGTTCCTCCTATTCTAAGGGAGGAAAATATATTTTGGTGTCTTGTTCAAAGCCCAAGATTGAAGCTAAAAGATTTATTTGTGTCTTGTTCAAAGCCCAAAATTGAAGCTAAAAGGTTTGACTGAGAGAGAATTTGTCCTCTCTAAAGGGAGACATTTGGTCTGTTTATCACAACTGTTGGGTGACTGATTTATAAAGGAGAATTACTTTAACTGGGATATGTGTATCCAGCAATGCCATAATTTACTTTATTGGGGTGTTATCCTGAAGGGGAAAACTTTAGCTCAAGGTAGAGCAATTCCATTTTTCCTTAGGAATTTCTCATGCTAAGAGAGGGACAGTGGCATGGATGTAAATAATCCAGAGGCTTGCCGCTTACAACAATTAGATGAAAGAAAGAGAGTTTCTGTTTTGACATATGATAATATAGAGAAACGACTTCCTACAGAGGGATTTTGATTTCCTCGGAGGGTATGTCGATTTTTGTGTGCCTTGATCAAAGCCCAAGGTTGAAGCTAAGAGGTTGATTGACTCTACTAGGAAAGTCCTTATACAAAGCCTAAGAGGAGGCTGGGAAAGACTGACTCAACAAGAGAGTGTTCTTATCTATCTCGTACAAAGCCTGAGATTGAGGCTAAAAGAGACTGAATCTTTTGGGATATCTTTATACAAAGCCTAAGAGGAGTCTAAAAAAGGATTGTGACTCCGTCGGGGAGGGTTTGTATGTGTCTTGTATAAAGCCCAAGATAAAGGTTGAAAAGAAGACTGACTTTGTGGGAAAGAAATATTTATCTGTCTTGTACAAAGCCCAAGATTAAGGCTAAAAAGAGACTTTACTGACTCGGCTGATGATATTTTAGGTATCTCGTACAAAGCCCAAGATGGAGGCTAAAATGAGTTTGACTCTACAGGAGAGTATTATCTGTCTTGTACAAAGCCCAAGATTGAGGCTGGAAGAGGATTGACTCTGCTTAGGGTATTATTTCTCATAGCCTAAAAGAAGGCTGAGGGGAATTGACTCCGCTGGGGAAGATATTTGTCCCAAGCTTAAGAGAAGGTTATGAAGTTTTATGTCTTGTACAAAGCCCAAGATTGAGGCTAAAAGGGTTTGATTCAACAAGAGAGTGCTTTTATCTGTCTCGTATAAAGCCCAGGATTGTGGCTGAACAAGCTGGAGAAATCATTATACAAAGCCTAAGAGGACGCTAACTTTTGCTAGGGGGAATCTTTATACCAAGCTAAAGGGGAGACTGGAAAATATTAACTCAACAAGAGAGTGTTTTTATCTGTCTCGTACAAAGCCCGAGATTGAGGCTAAAAGGGTTGACTCAACAAGAGAGTGCTAAAAGGTGATTGACTCAACAAGAGAGTCTGAAGAAGTGATCGACTCAACAAGAGAGTCTGAAAAAGTTAGCTCCGCTGGGGAGAATCATTGTACAAAGCCCAAGAGGAGGCTGACTGTGCTGAGGAAGGATCATTATATAAAGCCTAAGAGGAGGCTAGCTTCTGCCGGGGATTATTAAGATCTCGAGGCAGGTCCAAATGGGGAATCAACTCTTGCTGAGGGTTACAGGAGAGTTGAGGTATCAAAGACCTTGAGGTTCTGATTTGAGATAGTGTTATCTTGTTGATAAATTGGCCCTGTCTAGGGAACTTTTAGGAGAGAGACTGGGTTTTAGAACCCACAGATTTTATCTCTACTGGAGATTAATCAAAGATGACCGAGGTTTCTTCCTATGCTTATAGGGAACTTGAGAATGTATTTGAGACTCAAGGGGATTTAGACTGTCCAAGTCTACTGGTGTAGAGGAGTTTTATCTTTTGTATAATGGCCAAGAGGAGGAAGGTGTTTTAAGGGATGAGAATCAACCCTAAATTGGTCTGATATTTGACACTGGAAAGACTGCTCTAGCAAAGGATGACTAAGTTCTGTCTTATACCTTTAAGAGGTCTTCAGGGTCCTTGTATCAAGCCCAAGAGAAGGCATGGGAACTTCTAAGAAGCCGGAGGGTCCTTGTACAAAGCCCAAGAGGAGGCGGGGATGCTTTTAGGAAGCCTGTGGGTCCAAACCAAGAAAAGTTCAAGAAATGCTATTCACCAAGAATATATCATTTAGTGAAAGTTCTAAGGTTTGAAGAAATTCAAGAGATGCTATTCACCGAGAATAGATAAACTTTGGGGAGTAGAATTTCGTTGACAATTTCTAATAGTGATAGTCTGAGAAAAGGTTCACCGAGAATACTGCCTTTCTCTTTGTTCCATATTGTTTAAGCCCACGAGAAGGCAAGACTGTATCTGGAAGTCCTATGGGGATCTAGTTTTGACCGTATAAAAGAGGGACCAACTGGCTTTACCTAGTTCTAGACCTAGTTGTCGGGGAAAACTCTAAATAACTATACTAGTATATATACAGTTGATATATGACAAGTATTTAAAAGGATATGAAATAAGGACTTACAGGGGAGCAGCTTCCCACAATACAGTTATATATATGAAAGCAAGTAAATGAAAGCTGTTAAAACTTACAGGTGAGCAAACTTTCATGCTGTAATGTTAGTTTTTCAAATAAATTAAAGCAAGTTTTGATAACAACTGTATATTTGAACCTAAATCAAAGGGAAGTTATTTTTGAAAAGATTGTTGGGTCTTGTACTCAAGAGGAGGCCCAAGGTTTCAACAGTGATCGTACCGTTGTTTTGAAGATCGTATCGGGACTTATACAACGACTAAGGCCCAAAAGGGTTTTGGTTAAAAAGGGATTGGGTCTTACACTCTATCAGAGGCCTAAAAGATGCTTTGAAAGAGAAAGATGGGACTTACAACACAAGAGGAGGCCCAGATGATTTTATTTTAAAAGGCGATGACCGCGCCGTGATTTTGAAAATACAGTGGGACTTATACAATGACTGAGGCCCAAAGAGGTTTTATTTGAAAAAAGGATTGGGTCTTACACTCTATCAGAGGCCCAAATATTTATTTTTGTACAAGTGACGAGCCTTACAACTCAAGGAGAGGCCCAAAAGAAGAATAATGATCGTACCGTTATTTTGAGAATCGTACCGGGACTTATACAATGACTAAGGCCCAAAATTATTTATGCACAAAAGAGGGTTGGGTCTTACACTCTATTAGAGGCCCAAAAGATGCTTTGAAAAAGATTTGTTAGGGTGAAAATCAAAGAAACCCTAATTTCATCATTTTTTAAAGTAATTATTCAAAGAAAAATAATTAAAATGATAAAAACACCAAATAAGTTTGAATAAACAACTTGTGATTTTTTATTGAGGTTTTAAAAATGATGTTTTAATCACAAGATGAATTAAAACTCATTTGGTTTTGATTTCCAAGGTGATAACTTCCTTTTGAAATGTTTAAAAACAATTAAAAATGAATTTATTTACAAAAATATAAAATATATTAAATAAATAACATAAATTTTATTTTTTTGTGGAATAAAATATTTTAACATTTTTGTGATTTTTTGCAAAAAGAACCAATAAAAAATAATTAAAATTGAGAGAGAAATTAATTTTTGAATTAATTAACAAAAACCATAAAATATTGAAAATAGCAAAAATAGGGGAAATGGCAAAATGGTCTGGGTGGGGTTTGAACCCACGACCATCAAGCCAAACACACATGCGCGCTACCACTGGGGTGGTGATACATCCGTGTATCAAAACCACCCCATAAATACATAAGGGGTGCCTTGTTTTAGGCCTGGGCAAGGCAAGGCAAGGCCAGCTTTTGGGTCATTTACGTGAAGCCTCTAACTTTCTCATTTCTCCATGGATTGGGACAAAATTTATATGCATCTGGCCTAGAATTTCCCAAGGAATCCAATGGTGGTCTTGGTTTTTTCAGATGAGGTCCCTATTTTAAAACCCGATGGTGGTTTTGAAATAGGCCTATATTTGCATTTTTATGCTAACACATGGTACGTGCAAGAATTACATGGCAAATTGGTTCAAACACAACATATATAATATGTATGAGATGTTTATGATCAGTGGACTTCAAAGCAATGCATAATTCTAAGAGTTCATGTTGTCATGCACTTACCTCTTGGAGCTCCTTGTGCTATCTGCCAAGTTCCTTGTGCCAGAAGTAATTTGATGCGTTTGACAATCTCAATTGATCCCTTAGAAGCTTTTAGAATGGTTGGAACCAGCTGGAATCCTCAGGAACAAGTTTTGGCTCTTTCTTGCAAAAGGGGCAAAAGTGACCAATATGGCAACTCTCTCAAATGGTGTTCCAGATGAGGGGAACCATTTGGGACAGTTCAAGGATGATATTTGAAGTGTGTTTGAGGTTTTATCTGGTTTTGAAAGTGACTGAATCAAGACATGGCTTGAAAAATACAAACAAAAATCCAATTTTGAGGTTTTGGAGGTGGACTTTGTGATTTTGGTGTTACATGTCACATGTTAGTGTTTGGACAACTTAGATACATCATATTAGAGGTGTTTGGATCATGATCTGTGATGGAATTGCTCTCTAACTCAAAAACTCAGAGATACCTTGCAAAAGAAGGCATTTTGGCCTAGAGAAAGGGATTTTGAGGAAAGCAAGTGTTGTAGTGCTTTGGTGTACTCAGACTGAGCACAAATGAGCTCTATTTATAGTAGAGTAAGTTTGTTTTGCAAGCAATAGTGAATGGCAACTGCAATAGGCCTTTGGCCAATGTTATGCAAAAGGAATCTCAAGTCTCCTCTAGCAATTGACTTGAGATTAGGGCACAAGCTTTGTAGCTTTGGTTCAGAGATAAGTCTTGACTGAATTCAGTTGGAATAGGCTCAGTTCATGCCACCTTTGAGTATCCATTGAATGCTTGGAAACAAAATTGGAGTCTTGGCATCTTTGTAGCCTTTTTAGGGATGACAAGCCTAATGTAGATTCATGGACTTGTGAGGCTTGGAGATCAGATCATCCCCCTTGGATTTGATCCTCTGATGTGTCCTAATTGATGACAAGGCTTGGAGTTATCAGATTTGGACAAATCGAGCAAATGTGCACAATTCTGCCTTGTAAAACCAGTTCATGATGCCATGTTTCAACGGTTGTATCTCCCTGCTCAAATTGAATTTGGATATGATTTGGTACTTGTTGGAAAACCCTTATGGTATACTTTAACTTTGATGTTCACCCGTAGACCTGGTTTGACTTGGATCAAGGTGAAAAATGTCCCTACATTTTGGGAAAAGTAAGGCAGATTCTGACTTAGTGAAAATTTCACTAAGTGTTGGAAAAATGTCATTTTCATGTTTTTAGCCATTTTGATCACTCCATAACTTAAAATCCATGAGGAATTGGAGTTTGATGTAGTTGAAGCTTTTGTAGAGTGTAGCAAGACCTACCAATCCAGCTTTGGATCACCCAAGTTGGTTGCTTAGATCTCAAGTTATGGTCCTTGGAAGTTGGTACCTTAGCCACTTTGTTCCATAACTTAGAAAAAATTCTAAGTTTTTTATGGTTACCCCTTTTATAAGTTAACTCACTTTCTTTGATTTTTCTTGATGAATGATGATTCAAATCACATATTAACATTGTTTTAGGGTTAAGGAGCCTTGGTTGACCAAAAAATAAAAAAGTCAAATTTTGACTTTTTGTACAGTTGACTTTTTCATCAGATGAAATTTTCACTTTGCGATCCTTTTGTGAAATCAATCCTTGGGCTCAATTAAACTTCGTGTATGGCCTCCAATGGTATTTAGGAATGTCTTGGACCCCTCCCCAAGGTTTGAGGTCAAGGGTAGGTCAACAGTCAAGGGTAGGGTTGACTTTTTCCATCAGAAACCCTAATTTGTGATCAGATGGTTTTGAGTTCTTGTGGCTTATTATTTGAGCTTTTTGGGTTAATAAAATCTTTTAATCATGTCAATATGATGTATTTGAGGTCTTTTAAGTTCATTTTGAAGTTTCAAGCCGCGCCTCACTTCACAAGTTAACTCAAGGGTTGAATTAGGTCAAAACCCTAGTTCCTGATTTTTTGATAGATGGACCCTCAAGGTGATTTTGCCATTGTGGATGGGCTCTTGAGATTCCTTTGAGCTTATAGGACCAAATATTGAGGCATTGGCTCATGCCCAGATGGAAATTTTCATCTGGAGGCCTCAGTCGACCAAAACCCTAATTTGGTGACACTGGTGATCCTGAGGCTTGATCCACTTGGAATGCTGCAACCTTGTGCTTGATTCTTGATGTGGGAGTCCTCTTGATCCTTTATGGGTGTTTGAGAGGTTAGACAAGTTAAAGATCATGTCATTTCTTGATTGATCCTTTGTCTAAGTGTTCTAAGAGGGCTCAAAACCCTAATTCTTGATTGTAGTGAATGCTCACCCATATTTGGGGAGACTGATGAGGTAGGAAAGTACATCCATATTGTGATGATGATTTGCACAATGATGGGAAATCTTAGTGGTCAAAATTTGGGGTATGACACATTGAACTAATAGAGATCACCTATGATAGTCGAAAGACCATCGTGACTCCTTTGGTCATTTATAGTCAGAAGACCATCGTGACTCCTTTGGTCATTTATTTACCAGGCCTGGTCCCGTACAAATCGGAGAAGGCCATACCTTACAAATACGGTGCTACCATGGTTGAAAATGGGAATGAAGTACCCTTACTATCAATTGTCAACATCGCTGATGTGAGCCGAGTCACCAGAAGTGGCCGGGTATTCAACAAAGAAGCTGAGGATGTGGCTGTAAGAAAGGAAAAACAAGTTGAGAATCCTTTTGAACAGATTGGTCAATCAAGTGATACCAATCAGATGAAAGATAATGATGAAGTTTTAAAACTGATAAAGAAAAGTGAGTACAACATTGTGGACCAGCTGTTAAACACACCTTTCAAAATATCCATATTATCCCTTTTAATGAGCTCTGAGGCTCACAAGGAAGCTCTACAGAAGGTCTTGGAGCAAGCTTTTGTAAACCATGATGTAACGGTGGGTCAATTTGGCAATATTGTTGCTAACATTACCATTTGCAATAACCTGAGCTTCTGCGATGAAGATCTCCCAGAAGAGGGGAGAAATCACAATATGGCACTAAACATCTCAGTCAAATGCATGAATGATGCTCTGTCAAGTGTATTGGTGGACACTGGTTTGTCATTGAATGTCATGCCAAAACCAACTCTTACAAAGTTATCCTTTCAGGGCACTCCTATGAGGGGCAGTGGAATTGTCGTCAAAACCTTTGACGGATCCAAGAAGACAGTTATTGGTGAAGTTGATCTCCCCATAACTATTGGCCCCCGTACATTTCAAATCACCTTCCAAGTAATGGATATCCAAGTAGCATACAGTTGTTTGTTGGACCGTTTTTGGATCCATGAGGCAGGAGCAGTCACTTTGACGCTACATCAAAAGCCGAAACTTGTGAAAAATAACAAGTTGGTTACTGTGTGTGGTGAACGAGCTTTAGTTGTAAGCAATCTTTCATCATTTTCTTACTTAGAACCCGAAGAGGTTATTGGAACTCAGTTCTAGGCACTTTCTATAAGTAGAAAAGATAGTAAAGGGGCATCCATTTCCTCTTACAAAGACGCAGTTCGAATGGCGGAAAGTGGTAGCACTAAAGGGCGGGGATAGGTTGTGATTCCTACCGATAACCAGACCAGAGGAGGCCTCAGTTTTTCCCCAATATTCACAAAAGCTGCTAGAAAGAATGAAGGCATCCCTCCCATTCAAAATATTTTTCGCAGCGGAGGCTTTGTCCATCCTATCCCTCAAGAGGTCGGCGCCATTAACGGAGACAACTTTAAAGACGTACTCTCAGATCCTGAAGAAGAATGGA
This sequence comes from Lathyrus tuberosus, assembly GCA_022829125.1. Classification (NCBI taxonomy): domain Eukaryota; kingdom Viridiplantae; phylum Streptophyta; class Magnoliopsida; order Fabales; family Fabaceae; genus Lathyrus; species Lathyrus tuberosus. Next base: position 3,376,690 of record JALAZF010000423.1, read on the forward strand.
AGTCCTACCTTAAAGATTCTGGGTACATATCACAAGAAGAGGTGCATACTCCGTCGTCCCCTCCTGAAGAGAAATTCGAGGATGTATTCGAGTCAAATGACGAAATGGATATAGAGGATTGCAACACTGAGAGCAATCCTACTTCCCTTATTTCACGAGAAGAGGATACGGTTATGGAAGATAATTTTTGCTACTCTGAGGATGACTCATATATTCCTCTAGAGGTCTGGGATCCCTACCTGGAAGCTCCTGAGTACAATAGTCAGCCGGAAGATGCTTACATACCATTCTATACTCCTCAACCCATCGAGAAGGCAGTCGAAGATTACCTTTTTGACAAATCTGAAAAGATTGATAAAAGATATTTTATTCATTACACTATGCCAGAAGTGAATGTCATAATTGAAGATGATTCTGAAAAGGATTTATCCACATACATGGAACCTCCTAAAGTTCTGCAAAAGCTGCCCAATTGTCCTTGGGGAATGCCTCACAAGTTTGTGCGAGCTGCTACAATTCATATTGATCTACCTGCCAAAGAAAAACCTGAGAAGGTGAAAAAAATTTCCAAGTACGAAACTGCATCATGTGATCTCAATATATGTGAGTGGGAACCTTATTCTGAAGACCCCGGATACATGTCTTCAGAGGACGCACATGTACCATTCCACATCCCGCGATCCGTCAAAAAGACGACTGAAGACCTCTTTTTTGATGTATCCGCGAAGATTAAAAATTCCATTAAACCGACTCTGCCAGAAGTTAGCACCATTATCGAAGATAGTCCTGAAAGGGATTCCCAAGGCTTCGTGATGCATGGGAGGGTTTCTTAAAATTGGATAGCTATTGATGTTCCAACTGTTGTCCACATCTCTAAGTAATGTTTTGTCTTTATTTTTGTCCTCTCGCTCTGCCCAAGGTGAGAGATGTTTTATAGGGCCACCTTTTTTAAATACTTCCTTATTAGGCTTTTGTGTCAAGAAATAATCGATCAATAATGAAGATGTTGTTTTCGATTCCATATTGTTTGTTTTTACTTTTTTTTTTTGCTTTTTCGGAAAATGGTAACCTAACAAACAAACAAAAAATTATAAACACTTTCAATGTCTGCACACACTCTGCATTTATCTATTTTTTCTAAAATCCAGCAATTAATCATCTGTACAGATTAAACATCAAAAACCCCATTGAAAAACATGACCTTATGCCCTCTCCCAACTTTGAGTTCCCAGTATTCGAAGCTGAAGATGAAGAAGAGGAAGAAATTCTGGATGAAATTTCCCGACTGCTTAAGCAAGAAGAAGCCTTCATTCAGTCGTACAAAGAGCCGATAGAGGTGATCAACCTCGGTTCCGATGAAAACAAAAAAAAAGGTCAAGATTGGGGCACTGCTTAGTCCAGCTGTTAAAATAAAAATGGTAGAACTTCTCAAAGAATTCCCAGATGTGTTTGCTTGGTCCTACCAAGACATGCCAGGGTTAGACACCGATATTGTGGAACACCACTTACTGTTGAAGCCAGAATGTCCGTCAATCAAGCAGAAATTGAGAAGAACTCGCCCAGATATGGCCATAAATTATTAAGGAAATGTAGAAACAGATTGACGCAGCTTTCCTTGCCATGACAGAATACCCTTAATGGTTAGCCAACATAGTGTCTGTTTCGAAAAAGGATGGAAAAGTCAGAACGTGTGTGGACTACCGGGAATTAAACAAAGCTAGTCCGAAAGATGACTTTCCACTACCACATATTGACATGTTGGTCGACACCACCGCAAAGTTCAAAGTATTCTCCTTCATGGACGGATTCTCCAGATATAATTAAATCAGAATGGCACCTGAAGATATGGAAAAAACCTCATTTATTAGACCATGGGGAACATTTTGCTACAAAGTGATGCCTTTTGGTCTAAAGAATGCGGGTGCAACCTACCAAAGAGCCATGACAACTCTTTTCCATAACATGATGCACAAAGAAATTGAAGTATATGTCGATGATATGATTGCTAAGTCCAGAACTGAAGAAGAACATGTGGAGTATTTGGTGAAGTTGTTCCAGCGTTTGAGGAATTACAAACTCTGCTTGAATCCTAAAAAATGTACCTTTGGTGTTTGTTAAGGGAAGCTCTTGGGTTTCATTGTCAGCCAAAAGGGAATTGAAGTTGATCCTGATAAAGTCAAAGCCATCCAGGAAATGCCAGCACCCAAAACTGAGAAGCAAGTAAGAGGATTTCTGACCGTTTAAACTATATCTCCAGATTTATCTCTCATATGACCGCTACTTGTGGGCTGATATTCAAGCTTCTTCAAAAAGATCAGAGTTGTATACGAACAGAAGATTTCCAGAAGGCCTTTAACAGCATCAAAGAATATCTGCTTAAACCTCCTATCCTAATTCCTCTAGTGGAAGGAAGACCTTTGATCATATACTTAACAGTATTAGAAGATTCCATGGGTTGTATGTTTGGCCAGCAAGATGAGACTAAGAAAAAAGAGCATGTCATTTATTACTTAAGTAAGAAATTCACAGACTATGAATTTTGTTACACTGTGCTTGAAAAAACATGTTGTGCCTTGGCTTGGGCTGCTAAACGTCTTCGTCAATACATGATTTGTCATACTACTTGGTTGATCTCCAAAATGGACCCAATCAAGTATATCTTTGAAAAACACGCTTTAACCAGAAGGATTGCTCGCTGGCAGATGTTGTTATCAGAGTATGATATTGAATACCATGCTCAAAAAGCTGTCAAGGGGAGCATTCTAGCTGATCATTTAGCTCACCAACCAATTGATGACTATGAATATGTCAAATTTGACTTCCCAGATGAAGATGTAATGTATCTAAAAATGAAAGAATGTGATGAACTATTGCCAGGCGAAGGGCCAGAGCCAAGATCTCGTTGGGGTTTAATATTCGATGGAGTTGTCAACGCTTATGGAAACGGAATTAGGGCAATCATTATTACACCTCAAGGTACCCATATTCCTTTCACCGCAAGGTTGACATTCAAATGCACAAATAATGAAGCTGAATATGAAGCCTGTATCATGGGACTTGAAGAAACCATTGATTTAAGGATCAAAATTCTAGATGTATAAGGAGACTCAGCTTTGGTCATAAATCAGATCAAAGGTGAATGGGAAACACGTCAACCTGGCTTAATCCCTTACAAAGACTATGCGAGAAGGTTGCTACCTTTCTTCAATAAAGTTGAGTTTCATCATATTCCTCGTGAAGAAAATAGCATGGCTGATGCACTAACTACATTATCCTCCATGATTATTGTAAATTGATGGAACAATGTACCTAAAATCAATGTTATGCACCTCGATAGGCCCGCTCACGTGTTTACTATGGAAGAGATTTTTTATGATAAACCATGGTATCATGATATCAAATGCTTCCTTCAAAAACAAGAATACCCACTTGGGGCGTCAAAGAAAGATAGGAAGACTCTCAGAAGATTGGTTGGTAACTTCTTCCTGAATAAAGATGTATTATACAAAAAAAACTTTGACATGGTCTTGCTCAGATGTGTAGATAAACACGAAGCGGACATGTTAATAGAAGAAATTCATGGATGCGCTTTTGGTACTCATGCCAATGGGCAAGCGATGGCAAAGAAAATATTAAGAGCAGGATACTATTGGCTGTCAATGGAATCTAATTGCTAGAAATACGTGAAGAAATGTTACAAATGTCAGATTAATGGCGACAAAATTCGTGTACCGCCGACTCTTCTCAATATTCTCTCCTCTCCCTGGCCTTTCTCTATGTGGGGAACTGACACGATTAAGCCCAAAGCTTCTAACGGACATCGTTTCATCCTAGTGACCATTGATTACTACACTAAATGGGTTGAAGCACCATCTTATGCCAATGTAACCAGGCAAGTGGTGGTCCGTTTTATCAAGAACAATCTAATCTGCCGTTATGGTGTTCCGAGTAAGATCATTAATGATAATGGATCGAACTTGAACAACAAAATGATGAAGGAATTATGTGTTGAATTCAAGATTGAACACCATAACTTTTCTCCCTACCGGCCTAAGATGAATAGAGCTATTGAAGCAGCTAACAAAAATATAAAAAAGAACGTCCAAAAGATGGTAGTAACCTACAAAGATTGGCATGAAATGCTACCGTTTGCTCTTCATGGATATCATACATCTATTCATACTTCATCAGGGGCAAACCCTTTCTCTTTGGTATACGGCATGGAAGCAGTGCTCCCCATAGAGGTAGAAATCCTGTTAATGAGAGTCTTAATGGAAGCTAGATTAACAGAGGCTGAATGGTGTCAAAGCAGATACAATGACCTGAACTTGATCGAAGAAAAAAGAATGATAGCTTTATGTCATGGTCAGCTATATCAATGAAGAATGAAGAAGGCTTTCGACAAGAAGGTTCGACCTCGGGTATTCAGAGAGGGCGACCTTGTGCTTAAGAAAATTCAATCATTCCTTACGGATTCTAGGGGCAAGTGGACTCCTAATTATGACGGCCCATATGTTGTCAAGAAAGCCTTCTCAGGAGGTGCCTTAATGCTTACGACTATGGATGGTGAAGAGTTCACTCGTCCTACAAATGTTGACGCAGTCAAGAAATACTTCGCCTGACAAAAAGGAAAAAGAGTGTCTCGATGGATTGAAAACCTGAAAGGGAGGTCCAGGCAAAAATTAGAGACATAAAAAATGTTATCCCGATATATTGAAAACCCGAAAGGGAAATCTAGGCAAAAGTTAGGGGTATATGGCAAGTAACTGCATCAAACCAGATTGAATTATCTGAAGTAGCCACGTTTATCAAAGAGCTCTCAAATCAAATCAGTTTCGCCATAGGCTCAATGAACATTGGGAATTCAAAGTTGTTAGGGAGGATTCGGTCATTATATTTTAATGTAGCCCTTTCCCTTTAATTACCATTTTTTCACTCTGTAATAATCCATGGAATCACGCTATTTGCGGGTTACCATTCTATCAATAAAATTTGAGATTTTGCCTATCTGCCTGCGACTCTTGTTTTACTTACATCTTACAAAATGAAATTTTACTTTGATAAAAAATTCTTGAAACAAAAAAGTTAAAATTTTTCTTTTTACTTTTAAAATGCTCGTGTTTACTTTCCTTTGATTTGTGAACATAAGAAGGAATATTCATAGTTGCTCCAAGAACGATTAAACCTCGAGATACAGGATCAAATGTTCTTGTGATTTGCCTTGGAAGGTATCCCCCAAAATGATGGATCTTTAACTCTGTCCACACCGTGATATGTTAGACATACGATCCCATATCTCAGTGAAAATTTGGACCCGACGCTCTCCGGTAAAAGATGTAAACCTGGTATTCCCCAGTTGAGTTTTTGAATGCAAGTTGAAAGTGGCTCTCTTTGTTTTATCTCCAGTGATATTTCCAAGAGACTTGCTGAGTATCCGGTCACGTTGTGATGTTTATTTCATCGCCAATATATCTCTTTCACCTATTTTGCTAGCATAAAAACATAACACGCATTTGTATCATACATATATCATGCATAGTTGAATTTATATCTATTTTCATAATGCGTTTATTGATAATGTTTACTTCATTCACCTTGGTTGTGTTTATCCCGAGTGATATGTTTCCTCTCTCCAATAGAGTGGTCAGCCATAGGCAGAAAATGTATATTCTTTCTAACTCTCCACTGAGTTTAATCCTCGTGGAAGTTTTGATTTAGTTCTCCTTCCCACACTTGGATAGGATAAATCCCCAGTTCGAGTTCATTCCTAACTGGTTAGCGTCTTGTTTGACGGTATCACTCTAACTTATTCCTGGATTGAGCTGGTCTTTTGACCATTTTTTATAACTTGAACCTCTAAATTAAAAGGGCATTTATTTTGCTCCTTTTAGGTGGTTTACATCTCTAGAAAAAATCTGTTGAAGATTCCCCAGCAAGATAAATTTATTCCGCTTTGGAATCTACACATGACAGCAAGTGGCAATCTCTTTATTTGAGAAGCTTGTTTTTATCCCTGAATTTCCCAGTGAATCGGCAAATGGCAATCTCTTTCTGAGCAGTTTGTCTATCCCTATTAAAGCTATCAGCATATCAAATTTTCTTTCATCTTATGGCGTCTCTCTGAAGAAGTCTCGAAGGGAATTATGATGAAGATATTTTTTCCAGCAAATGGCATCTCTCTAGAGAAGTTTGTTGTGAACCCATGTTCTCTATTAAATAGCATCTCTCCGAACAAGTCTCGCAGAGAATTTTGATTATTGAATCCTCATTTTTACATCACATGGCATCTCTCCGAAGAAGTCTCAAAGAGAAGTACGATGAAGAAATAGTTATCTCTCCGAAAGATTTCTTCAGAGAAACTTATTGAAGATTATCACAAGTGTTTGTTTGAGAAAATTTGCTACAAGTAGTTTTATCTGCTCGATACAAAGGAAAATTGCAGCCGATGGTATTTCCCCAATAAGTCTGCTACCAGATTTTTCCTTCGTCACATGGCATCTCTCCAAAGAAGTCTCGAAGAGAAGTATGATGAAGATATTTTCCATCAAAAGGCATCTTCCCAGTGAATCCCTTTGAGAAGCTTGATGAAGACCCTTACAAGAAGTTTTTCTCTTTATTTGAGAAATCTGTTTTGCAAAGTTAACTGAAATTCTGGCCTATGCACACAGCAGATGTCCTAACACATGTCAAGACATTGTGCTACATAATCATTTAAACTCAGAGGCGCAACAGCAGACTGATACCTTGAATATCAGAAATGCACAATCACAGATGTCACGACATCTGATCCAACATGTTTATCATAAACCCTAACAGAAAATGTAAATCTGCAAAATGATAAAGAACACAGCAATTGTTAACCCAGTTCGGTGCAATTCACCTACATCTGGGGGATACCAATCCAGGAAGAAGACTTCACTATCTGTAGAACTGTTACAAAGCTAAACTCCCCCGTTTACAACTTTATACCTAACATCTACCCAATGAACATCTTTACCAAAGCTAAACTCAAACGTTTACAACTCTGATATGAGATACCCACTCACTTCCCTTAATCACCAACTGTGATTTCTACATCATCCCTGTCAATACAGAAATCTGTCAAGCTTTCTTGATAAACAAGCTAACTCGGATTTGCTTAAAAGATTCATCCAAGAACAATACACAATCCAATACCTCAAGGCTTATGGATCTGTGCGACACCTATATCTGCCACAGTGCATCAACTGATACAAAAGGTGACTTACAACCTAGAGAGCCAACGACTCTCAAAACCCTAAACCTTTGTTTCTTACGCAAGAAAACAAGGTTACAAAAGGCGTACAATGGCATACTAAAACCTAGGTCTAAGTCTTCTATTTATAGGCTTCTGCTTCCTTGGGCTTCAATCTTCTGTCCTTGATCCACATTCTGATTGCTTCCTTAATTCTTAGAACAGTCTGCTATATCAGTTCAAGATGTCAGGACATTTGTTAGGACATCATGTCTTCGCATATTGGAACACTTCATTCAACGCCTTGTTTTACCAAAAACTTGCTCAAATCTGCAGAGCCTTCAATCTCCTCCTTTTGACAAATTTTTGGTTAAAACTCCTTAGGTAGAAAAAGAAAGTCTGGCGTTTGGTGGATATGATCGGAACACTTCTGAGACTCTTTCTTACCCCTAAAATTCCTAGCTGTATGTTGGTGTACATGAGGAAGAGTATATGACTCTCTCCCCCTCAAACCAGTACTTGCCATGAAGGGATAAATCTTCCTCTTGAGGGGCATAAGAGAACCCACAAGAAGATCCAGAGAGAACTTAAGAAGAAACAGTTGTATCATTTGTAACACAGAGTTCACAGAGAATGTAACTCAGATCACAAGACACAACCTTTTTCATAACTCAGATCACAAGGCACAAAGGGAAGGACTCTAATAGAATGTCAGAACATCCTCTCCATCATCTTTGCAAAACAACCACCAGAGGTATATGTTAAAAGAAACCACACAGTCATTCTCCCCCTTTTTAGCCAAAAATTGACAAAATAAGCCAATGCAGTTCCATATCCATATGATACTAATCCAAACACGAATGAAAGACATGATGAATCAACTCACAATCTGGAATACCTCAAACAAATGCACTCTTTAAATACCTAAAAGCTTTCTCTAGATATCCATGGTCCAACGAAGTTACCGCTGAACAATTCAAGGAGAAATAAATTTAGGTTGGTGAATTCAACATTAATAACTGTGCACCGCCCAACTAGGATAAGACTGTTCAACCTTTTTAAGAGTAACCGTCCAAAAAGGATCACTTGTAACAAAACACATGTTACTCATGCCTTCTATTAGGAAGCACTCCCCACCATTCAACACAGTCAGATATGACCCACATTCAGGTCTTAAATAATATTCTGACATTTTGTCAGTCTTGTTCGGTCCATCTGAATCACAGTCTCCATCCTTTTGATGAGTCCCAAGAGCAATCCTTTTAACCAGAAGACGAATAGAGCTGACTAAGATGTTAAGACAGTTCTTCAAACATCTCCCAGTTAGCACCCAGAGATTTATGTATTGATCAATAACGTCACAATTTTATGATCGCAGCCTGCAGAGAAAAATAAATTCCCCCAGACTCAACCAATGATTCTTAAGCATCCAATAAGAACCATTTAACTTACACTGCCAAGTCTCCCTAAACTTGCAACAATACAGATATGTCAAGACATCCTTCTTGACATCTCATCCTCCTAAGATGAACACATAATCACAGGTTGCTAGACGCACAATTTAAACTGGAACTCCACTGCATCCTCGCAGTAAAACATCTTAGATCAAGGAGCAACTCCCCCTATCTAAGGTAACCAGTGCTCCTCCACAAAACACCTAAGCTGATGAATGGAAAACATAAGATGCATCTTCATGCATTCAAGAGCATACCCTCAGTTTAAGCCACCTGCTGAACACAATCATCAACTCTCTTATTGCTTCTTCTGACAAGAACCAATAATCACTCACACATGATCACCATCATGCTACCCGTGAGGAAATAATAGGATAACCATCCTACCATAACAAACTCTTAGCTTAAGATCAAAGTCACATTGATCCCCCTCTTCCTGTAACCATCTACATACCACACGAACTCCTCTTGAAATCTCATGTATAGACCTCGAGCTGCTTGAGGCACAAACCAATTGAATCAGAATGCTTCACATTCCTCAAAGAGACGCACAGGGCCCCTTAATTTGTTTTAACGATGTCAGATATCGTATACATGCTCCAGAACTTCACAGCTGCCAAACTGATCCACTACTAGCATGACTTACAGCCAGGGGCAATATCTCCTTCGCAAGATTTTCCACTGACCTTACCAAAGCCAGCAACTAAGATAGGCACCCCATAATCTAAGACAGTCATTCCTTATCATTCTCTCGTATGATAACCTAGAATACTTCTGATTTTCTGGTGAATATCCATTTCTGAACGCATCAGAAACCAGACCTTCATGCAATCAACCCATGACCCACTCCAGTCTTTTCCACACCATTCTCCTAAGGCAGTTCTTCTACTTCATCATTCTCCCGTATGACAAGATAGATACTCCTTAGACATGATGTAGCCAACAAGTTCCTAGACCAGAACTTAAGAATCCTCCACCAAGGATAACCAACCCAAAAATGTTCTAACATCAGTTAGGACATCTTCCACACATCATAGACACCACACACCATGGTTCTTGATATGCTCCACCACTGGACTTACTATCAGCATAGTAATCCAAACTGAAGATCTTCACACAATACTGCGCCATCAGCTTGAACAAAGAAAGCTTCAGAAACCCAGAGAGAAATAAACTCTCGTCCACCAAAAGAAGGTATACTTCCATCCTCAACCCAGAACTTCTGCCGCAAGCTCCAAGAGAACCAGAACCTCCTTACGTTTTCAACTAACTACTCTTTTGCACAAGAGCAATCAATTTCACGCATCCTACTTGAATGCACACTATGAAACCAACCAAATGCCACCTTTTGATTGATCTCAATCTTCTTCAGAATTCCTACAAGATACACTGATCCACTAATGAAATCAGATCTTTAAGTCACATGAACTACTTGCTCCATAGCAAGACATCTTGGATTCACCAAGCCTCTTAGACATGTAACATATTCTCATCCACGGCTCCCACAAACTGCATGAGATATACCTTTTTGAAGCATCCATAACTTCCATTCTCCTGTAGATCACCTTATCTTAAGCTGATGTGCCACATCACCAGCTGAGACTTCTGATGTTAAGCTAGATGTCAGAACATTCTGATACGACATCCAACTGCTGAATTCAGCTCCTCCTTCTGCCACTTAGAAGAACCTCTTACCTTTGCAGAACAAGAGTTCCATGCTCTCATATACTTGATTCAATACCAAGTTTGAGTAGACAACCTCCATCCTGCTTTAAAACTCCAAAGACTTCACACCTGCCACGTCTGAATCTTTAGAAAACAAGTAGTCCACGACTACACCATAGCCATACCAAAGAATGCCACTTTCCTTAGTAGAGTAGACTGTAGAGAGTCAGAGATAACTGCCACTTAACTTTGACTTCCAACAAGAGCAAGATCCATGCTCCAAAGCACCTAGATCAGAAATAAATTGATCCAAGTTGTAACCATCAAGATTATGATGTATTCATCTTCATCTTCAATAGCATCAAAGTACAGACCAGTTTCTTGCCAGGAAACTCTCCAAAGAACACATGCTTCTGTCACACCCGACTGAAGCCCATTCTTAGGTCACCACCTAAGACTAAAATAGATGCTAAAGCGTATGCAGTACCCCTCCCATGGTTCTGCACAAACTCTGATGATGAAATGTTCCAACATCTTGTTGAACATCAGTGATCTTGACTTTCAAGGATAATCAATTAAATACTTGTGGAGTCCACAAATAGCAATTGATCTTAAATCCTTGTACAATAACCCTTCTTCACTATTGTAGATAAGCTCCACCAGATCACTTCATGAACACTTATCAAGTATTCAATCCTTTTGCAAGTATCTTCTTTGAAGGACAACGTTGAGATACCAAGGCTGCCACCCTTGACTCAAGTAACTAAGATTCTCTCTGAACAAATCTTATTTACCTCAATAATTCTTCAATCAAATTGGATTCACTCTTAGGGTCAAGAGAGATGAATCCTTCCTTGCTATTTTTGGATGGTGAAAATAAATCACCTCCACTTTCTTCAGATTGTGTTTCAAAGAAACACCTTCTAGTTAGAAGAATAAATAGAAGACTCCAGATGCACGACTTAGATGCCTTTATGAGTGAACTTGAGAGAATTCTTAAGTATCTTTGACAATCTAGCAGATGAATAATTTATCAAACTCCCAGAGCAAGAACTTGATAAACTTAAACTCAACTCCTCTCCTCTTCAACTGACTTCAACTGCACCAAGAAACCAAGCTTCCAAGTACCAAGTCACCATACCAGATATCTACCAACAACTCCCTTCATTCCATCGCTCCCGGCTTTGGAATAAAAGAAAACAGATATCTTCACATATAGAGGCCGATGATTGAGATCTTCCACTAATTGTCTTCAGTAACAACTCCAGAATCCCATAATTCTAGAGCTCTTCCATCAGAAACACATGCAGCGGAACCACCAAGGAACAGATCCTGCTTGCCCTAATAAGATGTCAGAACATCTTATAAGACACCACAACAAGAGAACTAGCCACTTCTCCTATAGTTATTGTAGAACCTCCTCAGCAACATAAACAACCTCCGGGTTGCTCCCTTCGATCCAGAACATCCATCTCATCCATTAATATTCTTGAGTATATCTGAGTTGATTGATTTGATCTTCAAAACTCCTCATTGTTTAAATGCCAGAAAGTATCTCCCAAAGATCTCATCCAGAACCAGACATGATGCCTGCTCTGATACCAATTGAAATTCTGGCCTATGTAGACATCAGATGTCCTAACACATGTCAAGACATTGTGCTACATAATCATTTAAACTCAGAGGCGCAACAGCAGACTGATACCTTGAATATCAGAACTACACAATCACAAATGTCACGACATATGATCCAACATAATTATCATGAACTCTAACAGAAAACGTAAATCTGTAGAATGATAAAGAACACAACAATTGTTACCCCAGTTCGGTGCAACTCACCTGCATCTGGGGGATACCAATCCAGGAAGAAGACTTCACTATCTGTAGAACTGTTACAAAGCTAAACTCCCACGTTTACAACTTTATACCTAACATCTACCCAATGAACATCTTTACCAAAACTAAACTCAAACGTTTACAACTCTGATATGAGATACCCCACTCACTTCCCTTAATCACCAACTGTGATTTCTACATCATCCCTGTCAATACAGAAATCTGTCAAGCTTTCTTGACAAACAAGCTAACTCAGATTTGCTTAAAAGCTTCATCCAAGGACAATACACAATCCAATACCTCAAGGCTTATGGATCTGTGTGATACCTATATCTGCCACAATGCATTAACTGATACAAAAGGAGACTTACAACCTAGAGAGCCAACGACTCTCAAAACCCTAAACCCTTGTTTCTTACGCAAGAAAACAAGGTTACAAAAGGCGTACAAAGGCATACTAAAACCTAGGTCTAAGTCTTCTATTTATAGGCTTCTGCTTCCTTGGGCTTCAATCTTCTGTCCTTGATCCACGTTCTGATTGCTTCCTTAATTCTTGGAACAGTCTGCTGTATCAGTTCAAGATGTCAGGACATTTGTTAGGACATCATGTCTTCGCATATTGGAACACTTCATTCAACGCCTTGTTTTACCAAAAATTTGCTCAAATCTGCAGAGCCTTCATTAACTAACCCGCATCTCTTTGAAGATCCCTGGTGAAGTTATTATTTCAGCAAATGATTACCCTTTTAGGAACTTGTCTATTTTTACCCTTTTCAAGAAGAAGACTTGATTAAAAATGAGCCAAGACCAGTTTCATGGCTTATGTCCAGAAACGAGGGGAAGTTCATTTCAGAAACCGAGACCAGTTTCATGGCTTATGTCTAGAAACGAGGGGAAGTTCATTTCAGAAAACCGAGGCCAGTTTCATGGCTTATGTCCAGAAACATGGGGAGGTTTATTTTATCCTTTTCTAAGTAATTCTACTTAGTCAAAGAAGATGTTGCATCATTTTCCAAAGATGGAAGTTCAAATTGTCAGAGTTATAACACCATCCCCTGTGGAGTTGTGTTCCTCTCCCCATTGAAGTTACTATCTCTCTCCAAATAGAATTACAACATTTTTCCCAAAATTTTCCCCAGTGGATAATTCTGTTGTTATACCTAAGTGGTTTAGTCTGTTCTCAGTCTCTTGTGGCATCATTTTCCACAGGTCTCATATCTTGCATTCGTAAGTGCATTCATATCATATCACCTTTTATGGATTCTTAGGGGCCAAAATTATGCATTGTTATATTTAAGCCTCCCCTATCTGGTCGAGACTAAGATGTCAATCTCCATATCTCCGGATTAGAGAAACTTAAATAGGGGCATTTGTCATACCTTAATTTTTTACCCCTAAGATGCCACCTCATTTACATCATTTGCATAACATTCATAATAACATATATGTGTGTATCTTTATACATCACTAACCCATTACAAATGCAAGATGTGTTTGCTTGTTTACTTTACAGGTTAGGTGGTTCCGTTAAGGCTCAAGTAGATAAATTATCAAGGAATGGGCATCATATTCAACATCTCAAGTCCCTTATTCATCCATAATGATCAATAGTTTTCATCCATCAAAAATCAAGTGCAAAATTGCATCATGACAAGCTCATCAAGGAACAAATCCTCAGATACACCAAAATTAGGGTTTTGACCTAATTCAGTCCCTGGTTTGACTTTTGAAGCAAGACATGATCCAACGCCTCAAGATATGTTTCAAGGGCCTCAAATGCCTCATATTATTCCATTCATATGATTGGATATATCCAAGTAGCTTGATTCATAAGCAATACAAGAATTCTAATTCATCTAGTTCACAAACTAGGGTTTCTAATGAAAAGTCAACTGCACCTTTGACTTTTGACCAGTACATGATCTCAAGCTTTGGGACATGATTTAAGACACTCAAAAACACCTTTCGAGTCCATCCATGGTGTTCAATTAGCCCAAGGGTTTGATTTCATTGAAGATCACAAAGTTCAAATCCATCTGATGAAAAGTCAACCACTGATCAAAGTCAAGTTTGACTTTTGACTTTTTTGGTCAAAACATGAGCTCCTCAAGTAAAGAATGAGGTTAATATGTGATTTGGATCATGATTGATCAAGAAAAAATTAAGAAATATGAGGATGCTTATAAAAAGGGCTACATTGGAGAAGTTGAAATTTTTCTAAGTTATAAAATTCAATGATTTTTGCCCTACTTTCCAAGGCCATAACTTCCAAACCAAGTAACCATTTTCTTTGATCCAAAGACCAAATTGAAGAGCTTGTTACATACTACAACTTTGTCCTTGAGGGTGAAATCTAAAAAAAAATGCACAGATTAAGAGATATGGAGCCATGAAGTTGGAGGTTCCATACTTTTGAACCTAGACACTTAGAAAATTTTTAGACAGAATCTTTCTTATATTGGAGCCAACTTTAGGGCCATATTTCTCCATGATCCACATTGGTTCAAGACAAACTTTGAACATCAAAGTTGAAGTATGATATCCCATCTTTCCAAAATGGCCAAGAACATTCATTTAGCTTACTTGAGTGAGAAAATATGAATTTCACAACATGCCTTGTTATAATTGTTTTGCAAGACAAATTTATTACACATTTTGTTGTTGCACGATTTGGATGAGCTTTGAAACCTAAAATATTCACAAGATCAACACCAAAATGATCATACACCATGTGCTCTGCAAGAGCATAACTGAATTTTCAAGATTCCATCTTTGGCATGTGTTAAAAATTATTTCAAAAACCATGAAGTGAGGTTTTGTCCTCTAGCATTAAAGTGCTATAGTGATTTTGTCCAAAACCTCCCCAATCTGTCCAAGGATAATCAAAACACCAAGGGATGAGATGCAATATGAGAGGATCAAGCTCAAAAGATCAGAATTGGTAGCCATGTGAGAATGAAAGCTATGTACCTTGGCACTCAAGTAATAGCTACATGACATCATCTATTGGATAATAGCATGTATCTTAATCCTTTCAAATTCACAAAAATCTAAGACATTCCCCTATAAATAGAGCTCAGTTTGAGGGTTCAAAACACACCAAAACATTGCAAGAAGCTTGTTTTTTAAGAAATTTCTCTCTTCTCCAAAATTCAAAAATTCAAAGTCAAAAGAGTTGGAAATTTGGAACTTCAACTCCAAGACATTTCCAACCAAACCAATTATCAAAACACTTCACATACATCATGTGTAGGTGATCCAAACATTCATCTTCCAACTGTAACAACAAAATCATCAAGTCACATACCATTTACTTCAAGGCTACGGATTGATTTGGCCAAAGAGTTCCAGAAGGTTTCCATTCATTCTAAGCATTGAAACATAAGGAAGCTGTTGGTATCAACAAATTGCTTCTGTAACACCTCCAAGCAAGAATTCGATTCTCACTTGCAAGGTAAGTTTCCTCAAAACCTGAACTCCATAATTCATGCATCATAAATGATCAGTTGAGTTATCAACTTGTTTCTGGAAATATGAGGATCAATTAATTGTTATGTATCATGACTATATGTGATTTCATATTAAAATTTTCAGTTAGGGTTCATACTGTTTTGGGATTAATTTCTTTTGATACACGTAATATAAATGAAATTCAATGATGCCATTCAATTCCTCATGAAATTTCCAACAACTTTCATTTTTACATCATGCCATTTGGTTGGATATTCTGAGAGTTAGCATTTTCAAAAGTTTGGAGATGATAATGAGCTCGTGGGAGAAGAAGATGATTGTCATGGCGCCTTCTTTTTAAAATAAAACGCTTTTAATAATATTATTATTTTGATGGAAATAAATACACGGATGTATCACCACCCTAGTGGTTAAAGCGTGCATTTTTAAGGGTTTGAGTTGAGAGGTCTGGGGTTCGAACCCCCTCTCCCTAGACCTTTTGCTTTTATTTTTTAAACTATTTTCAACTTCAATTTCTTTATATTATTTTCACCATCCATTCCTTGTTAACCTATAGCATATAGCTCAGATGGTATCATTTTAAACCCATCACCCCAAGGGCGTAGGTTCAACACTCATGGGGGTTATTCCTATTTTTTTTAACACTATTTTTCTCATTTTCTTCACAACTTCACCTAATTATTTCACCTAGAAAAAATAATCTTTTTGAGCCAATTTTTTGCACACTTCTCATTTATCTTCCCTATTTTAAGAATCCATCAAAAAATCCCAAAAATAATATTTATTTTTGACATTTTTATTAGGTTGAAAACTAGTACTTTTTAAGTATTTTTCATACATTTTCTTGATTTCTTTTGATTCTTTTCTTGACCTAACTACACCTATGTGTCTTTATGGTCATGATACACTTTGTTTAAAGTCTTGTTGATATACATAACATGTTGTACTAACTTGTATATACCTTGGTTAAGTACTATTTCGTTGGAAAAATAATTTAATTAAGTGTTTAATTAGTTGCAATGTTAGGGTTTCTCTTGATTGATCTTTTCAAAACCTCTTGACTAGGACTTTCACTTGAGTTTGGATTTCCCAAAGCCTTTTGATTCAACCATGTTCAACTATTTTTCATGTGTTTCTATTCATAAATTCCCATTAGGGTTTTGTTTACCCTTTGCCATATTCATCTGACCCTCGATTCATCTTGAATATATGGCTTACTTGAACTTCTTTGTGATTGCTTCCATGGATTAAACCTTTGCTCACATATTCAATTATTTCCTTCATAAACTCTTACTATAATGAACATATCTACTTGTCTGATGTACATTCACATGTTGATATATCATGCTTAATCATGACATGTTCATGTCTCCTCGATGACTACACTTGTTTAAAAGCTTAAACAACCTTGTCTTGTTAAGTTTCTCTTGACATTTACAACACTTGCATTCACACAACTGTTGCATTTCAATTCCCCTCCTTAGTTTAGACCTAGTTCAAACTTTAGGATTCAAACTACAACCTAGTTCAAACCCTATTCCCCTTTGAAGTTCTCAACTTCAATAAAACATTAGGATTCCCCTTGAAGTTTTCAACATCATTCAAAACTCAAACCATAGCCCCTCTATGGCTTGAAACCTCAAACCTCAAGTCAAATCTTAGCCAACCTTTGGCTTCAAACTCAAAAACTCTTCCCCCCAGAGATGAGACATGAGTAATCTTTGTAGAAGAGATGTCTCTTCTATTTTTCCACAACATTCAATCAAACATTTTCAAACTTTTTCCCGTTTGAGTGATGTAAGTGGCACACTTGTTGATTCAATATCCAACCTGAAGTCCTTCTCTTATTATGGTACAAAGACACTTTTTTTCATTTATGTGATGTAAGTGGAACACTTGTTGATTCTATATCCAAGTTAAGGTCCTTCTCTTATTATGCAAAGATTTCCTTTAAAGGAAGAATGTGGCATTACTCTGGATTTTCTACATCCAAGTTTAAAGTTTCTTCCCCTTATTATATTCTTTCTCAAAATGTTTGTGGTGAATAAGTGAGATATCTCCCTTAAGATGACAATTTCTCTCTTCTCAAAAACCAACAAACCCAATTACACCCATTAGTAGGTGGGACTACGAACGCTCTGATTTCTCAATTTGCTTTTGAGAATACGTAGGCATAAGATTGCGAGATCTTAGCGAGCATAAAAATAAGTAAAACCTTTAGGTTCCTACACCTTTGTCTTAGTTTATTTCAACATACACTACAAAAACAACAAAAAAAAAACATTTCCCACTCTTATCACTCAACACAGTCAACAAATCCCCAATACATAGTAGATAACTTAATCAAACAGTAAACACAAATATACACAAGAGGTTCATATATGATACTATAGATACTTAGGGTGCTAGTACCTTCCCTTTGTATAACCAATCCCGATCTCTTGTTTGCATTGTTTTACACTTTGCATCACCCACAGGTTTATTTATATTTTTTCCCCTTCCCTCTTTTGGGATAAATTAAAAGTTCACATGTAAAGAGGGCGACCCTTCGGAAAAATCGCTCGCGGTACACTAAGAATGTAAGCATTTATTATTGCAATCAATCACGAAGAAATAGTAGAACATAAAACACTTCATTTCATTCAAACTTAAGATCAAATTCAAATACAAGAGGGATTGAAAATAAAAATTTCTTGAATTTTTTAAAACATATTCAAATTACAAATCAATCTTAAAAGTGATTCCTTGGGCCCTTTGGACTGCCTCTAAATCAGTAGTGAGTTCTTCTACTGTCTTCTTGCAAAACTTGACGAAGTCAAACACAGGAACATGAGTATTTTCTTGAGTTATAACTTGATCTGCAATCTTCAACCTTTCAGGAACTTGTTGGAGGACAAAGTTGGAGAATCCAGCCATATTCACAAACTTCCTCTTCCATTCAGTATAGAGGACT
This sequence comes from Lathyrus tuberosus, assembly GCA_022829125.1. Classification (NCBI taxonomy): domain Eukaryota; kingdom Viridiplantae; phylum Streptophyta; class Magnoliopsida; order Fabales; family Fabaceae; genus Lathyrus; species Lathyrus tuberosus. The sequence continues at coordinate 3,395,285 of JALAZF010000423.1, forward strand.
TGGAGGTTGCTGATGATACCATCCCTCTTGGGCACAACAGCTTCTGCTTTACGGCAGCCAAGGATGTAAATGGATATCCATGGGGATAGATAATATGATATTCGTATCTGCCCAGTTGGATAAATATGATATCCATGTCCGCCCCATATCCATGCGGGTATCCGTTAATCGGGTTCCACGGGTTTTACGATATTCGTGGATATTTACAGATATCCATAGATAATGTTTTTTTTATAAATTTTTTTTTTGAAAAAAATATTATTAACTTCTTTTAAAGACACAAAAATTTATTATCACATAACATCCATACAATTCACTCTTAATTTAACAATAAAATTTCATCATATTAATTTTTTTCTTATTCACCAAAACATAATTAGATCCAAACATAATATCCATACATTTCATTTTTAACCAAACAAATAAAAAATATTGTGATTGTGAGTTATGATGGAAAAACGGACGACAGAGGAGCGGGAAGGGAGACACTAATTCGACAGAGGAATGACGACACTAGTTGGTTGGACTGTGAAATTGTTGAAGTGAGGTATGAAGTATTGAAAAATTTAAATATGAAATGGCTAATAGAATTTGAATGAAATGTGAAAGGTTTTCTTCAAAGAAAAATTCAAAAAAAAAGAAAGAAATTATAAGAAGACAAATTTATTTTAGAAGATGAAAAGATAAGGTATAATAAACAAATGATATTTAAATGATTTTTATAATTTATTAACGGATATGGATATTCGCGGGCACAGATATCATTAAACCCGTATCCATATCCATTAACAAACGGGTATTTAAATATCAATTTATTTTATCCGTGGATATCGATTAAGCTACCCGTCCCATATCCATGACGGATTTTATCCACGAATATTTGCGGGTACGGATTTTTTTGCCATCCATGACGGAGGCTTTCTTCCCAATACTAGCACTTATCCTGTAACTTTAGGTAGAGCTCATCATAGATTCCAACTTTCAAACTTATGATATTTTCAACAGTCATATCCAATTGGAACTTCATCTGCAAGTATTCTCGATGTGCCTTTTCTCTATCCAATAACTCATGGCTAGCTGATCTTTGTAGCCTTTGACAGTGCCTCTCAGCTTACGGGTCTGGGCTTCGAAGTTTTCCCTATGTTCTTTCTTCATCTGAGTGGCTATCTTCACATCCTTCTCTAGGTGTCGGATTTTGCGCCAAGCTTGCCCCACTTCTTTGTTTCAGCCATCCAATTCTGAATTAGCCCTTTTGAGCGCATCACCTACCCATTCCTTTTTCCTTTTCTCATCCCTATCTCTCTTCTTGCTATCCTTAAACATTTCCTTCAACTATTTACTCTTGTCTTCCCAGGCTTCACTTTTCTGCTTAGTTCGACTAAGCTAGATTTAAATCTGAGTGTTCTCATTTTCGAGCTCTTGGATTTTAGCCTTGAGCTTCCCCATATCTTCGGGAAAGATTGGTTCGGGTTCAGGGATTAGTGGAAAGGCTGAAGGGTCGAAGATGAAAATAAGCTTGGCCACTTGTGCTCTTTCCTTCACCCATTGCACATAGGGTTCTCGAGCGATGACGTTCGTTTTCCCCTTATATGGATTACTTCTGACAACTTTTTTCCATGCTCTTCTCACTTTTCTTACCGCTGGACTCTTTGGGTCAACATCATTGATAACAAATGGTACAAGATCTTCGTTTCTAGGAGGGCCATCCATGGCGTGTCCAAACTGTCTCTTGAGTAACATAGTGTTGTAATTTATGCAACCTCGTTCTCCTACGAGAGGTACATTGGGAAATCCCCCGCAAGAAAATATAATTTCCTTGGTTCCCCAATCCTTCTTATACCATGTGGTAGAACTAGTAGTGAGCGAGGCGAATCTCTGAGGCCACGAGAGCTTCTTGACAACAAAAGGACCTTCTTGAGGCATATGAGTCTTTAGCCACTTGTGCAAGAGTGGAACACAGCAGAGGAATGTCCCATCTTTCTTTTCGTGTCTAGTGTGAAGAGTATGATAGAGATCAGCTAGGAGGAAAGGCACGGGGTTTCCAGCCAAGAAAATCTCCAGGTCACTTGATCCACAAATTGTCCATATTTGGAAACATCACAATTCCATGGACCAATAGTGACAAAATTGCACCGCGTGTCTCCCATTTCTCCTTCTTGACATACTTTCACGCTTGCTCCTCTAAGAACTTCCTTGAGAATCCCTTGGCCCCTTTAGGTGCCTAATTAACTACTACATCTTCCACAGGAATTCCCAAGGCAGAGGCTACCTTATTTAAAGTGAAGTCTTCTTTAAGTATTGGAAAAGGATTGCGATCTTTGATGGGGAGATCCAGGATCCTTTCAAACTCTTCTAAAGTGGGATTTATTTGGAAATTAGCAAAGGTGAAACAATGAAGAAAGACGTCGTAGTACTGACCTAAGGCTGTGAGGGCTTCGTATTCTGTCTTCTCTGTCAGCAACTCCAGAATTTTTCCATAGGTAGCATGGAATTTGTTGTGCTTGATGGGGGTAATCTTGACACTTAAAGCTTTTAAACTATCAAGTATAGGCTACTTGTATTTGAAAGTGAAGGTGTTTTTCTATCGGCCTTCTTGTTCATCTTCATTGTGGTTGTTCCCGAATTCACATTCATCATGATTGCTTTTGGTAAATGCTTTATCTGCAACAAAAACCAGATACTAAGATCTTTGTCTTCTATTTTTATATGATGGATGCATGAATGGATTCCAAGCATGAGGGTTCATAATTCTAAGGCATGGAAAGGGGGTAACACTAATTGCTTTCTAAATAAATATCTCACCAGGTGGGGTCTAGGGTTTGAAGGGACCCCAAAGTCATGGATCCACATGAATGTTTATCACGCACAACATGAGTGTCATACCCTAATTTTTGACCCTGAGATTCTGTTTTTCTTTTCGCATCATCTGCATAGCATATCATGCACTTCATCTTGCATAGTGTCCGGAATGTCAGTTAGAATAAATTTGTTGGATTTACAGACAAATCGGTCTAAATTTATTTCAAATTCTGACCATACGCTGTATTTTTCCAATATGTTTATTTCGCTCTTATTATTTTGGTGTGTTCATTTTATTTTTTTCGATCACTTTTCTGCCCGATTTTTTATTTCGTTTTTTAATCATTTTTATTTATTTTTTAGTTAAATAATCATTTAATTTATTTAGATTTAATTAGATATTTAATTTAAATTTTTATCTTTTATTAATTAATTTTATTTTTAATTTGTTTATTAATATTTTCTTTTTTTTATAAAAAAACACAATCCAGCATAAACCATGAATCATCAAAATCATGTTCCTCACTTTCCAAAACAATTATGAAACACAATCAAACATCAGCAAGAGCAATTCAATTTCTTTCCAAAACAGGTCTTAAGCACAATCCATACATGTCTAATTGAAAGGAGAAAGTTTTTTTAAATCACAAAACATGTCAAGACGAAAAAGGAAAGGTATTCATCAGGTTTTCAAAACACCATCAAAACATGTTCCAACAGCTTTCATTTTATTGCCAAAACAAGAACTTTTCACTCATCAATGTGTCCCTAATGGTTCAAGCCTATAAAAGAACAATCTTCATCATTCAAAAAGGGGACAAATAGAAGCATACACACAATACACAAGAACACACAAAGAGGAGGGAAGAAAAATATAACCAAAATTCCACAATTCCAAAAAAGTTACTAAAATCCCTAACAGTAGAAGAACTGTTTTCACACAGAAGAACAGAAAGCCTCCTCCTTGAAGCATTCGCTCACATGCCAGTATAGAGGAACAAAAAGCAACTCAAAAGAATCGAGTTTACCTAACCCTTCGAGTTCTCCGAAATCTCGAATTCCATTTGGTAAGTTTCCGAACGCTTTCTTTAATTTAATTGCTTGTTCATATGTTGTTTATACGTGTGTCATCCTATATGTTTCCTGTAAATAATCACAAACAAGTCAATCTATTTTTTTTTTATGTTTTCATTTGATTTAATTAATTTTTTTATATAAAAAAAGGAAATAAGAAATGGGGGTAGATTTCTTCTCTCAAAACTAAAACCTTTTCCTAATAAAAAATCCAAAAATCCAAAAAATAATAATTTAATTTCTTTCTTATTTGTTTTGAATTATGTTTTAATTTTAGAAATATTCAGGGTTAGCCTTGGCTTGTGTTTAGGTCTGTTTAATCTTTGTTACACGTCCTTGTTGATCTTATTGTATGATTTGTTCTTGCATAGTAATTTTAATTTATTAATATAAAAAATTTCAAAAAATATTTTCTTAAGTTAATCTTTGATTTAACCTTTTCGATTTTGATTTGTGTTTAGATTTTACATATTTAGGTTTTAATCTTTGACTTTTCAATTTTTATAAACTTCTTTGACTTCTAACTTGTTAACTTGTGACCTGATTCCTAAGCTTGAAGCTTTGGATCTTTTTGTCTGATATTAGATCTTAGGTCTTAGATTTCTATCTTGACCATGCCATTGCTTTTTTTTATCTTGTGTTCATCATCGTTCATTTAACTCATGTATTGTGCCATATCATTTTTACCATTCCAAAGGAAAGGATTCCCTGTTGACTGCCATGTCATGTTTAGGATAGCCTTGTCCTTCCTTCCCTTTCCATCCTAGCCTTAGGATTAGAGTCGCCGCACTCTTTGTACGTGTCTTGCCACAGACATTACTTCCCCTTTCATCCTAGCCTTAGGATTAGAATCACCGCACTCTATGTAGGTGTCTCGCCGCAGACACTTACTTTTCTCTTTGGATCCTTGACCATAGTCAAGAGTTCCTCAACCCTAGTGAGGGGAACTACGAATGCTCTGATTCCATTTCCGTCAGGATACGTAGGCACGAGATGCGATGTCTTGGCGAGCATACTTAGGACTAACACCTTAGGTCTCCCTTTTTCTTTTCACCCTTAGCAAACAGATAACAAATAACACAATAAAACAAGAGGTTCCTGTAGAGTACTACAGATACTTAGGATGCTAACACCTTCCCTAGGTATAACCAACCCCCAAACCTTAGATTCTCTCTTGCTTTGCATTGCATTACATGGGTTATTCGTTTTTCCCCTTCCCTTGGATAAATTAAAGATCAGTGGTGAATTAAGATTTGGGAACCTAGTTAATTTAATAGCTATGGTATCCAATTCTCACCACAACAGAAATGGAGACTTCACTGGAGATTGACCTTTAGAGGGTTACCCTTAACTTGTTTTGTATGTGTTATTTGTTTGTATATTTGTATATATCTGTCTGCTTAGGTTTTTCTATATGGTAAGGTTGTTACATCCTGTGGTGAGATAAGTCCTAACTCGGACTTGAGTGTACACCTATGATAGGATTGTGGTATAATAAATAGTTAATTGTTGGGAGTAGTCCTAACATGTTTAACGTATGATATAACCACGCTTAGTAGAGGCCCCTTTGGGATTACTGATGTCAAGCGAGTAGTCGTATTGGCATTACTTTTTCCGACCTGGGAGTCCGTGAAGCTGAGGACCTTAGTATCCCTTCACCTCTCCTAGCCTTTTTAAGACGTAGTGCAGTGGTCATCCAGGTGTAGACCTGTGGTGGTTGTCATGCGATACTATACTCAGAAGAGTTTATCTTGAGAATATTATTAGCCGTATGAGTAGTCGTGCAAGTCGATAATATCTGAAAGATTTATCGATGACTCTAGTAACCTTGTTAGAGCCCATTGTGCAGGTGTTTTACCCCTAGTACACACCTTGTAGTTGGTTCTTTACCAAGACTCCATTCTGTGATCACGAACCCTTTGATCATGTTGCTTGTGTGATTTGCATCCTGTCTTGCATCGCGTTGCATATCATTTGCATATTTGCATGATTCATTGCATGCGTCTGTTTTTCCAGCGACTCATTTCCAGCTGTCTATATCTTCCAGTGTCGTATTTCAGTCGTCAAGATGATTCCTCGACACCGGTACCGGACTAGAGCTAACTACAGACGCAAGATGTCAGAGCAAGAAGTGCATAATGCTGAGATCAGGATGGAGATTGATGATCTAAAGTCAAGTATGACAAAGCTCACCAAAATGCTCCAAGTCTTTTTGCTAGAGGAGATCAACCCCAAAGGACTGTTATCCAGGAGGTTTCAAATGCTGATCCTCAGTCTGTTCAGGTGCCACCTTCAACTTGGCCAGAGTTTATTTTACCCATTAATTATTATCCACCTCTTGCATCTACTGCAATGATTGGTCAAACTGCTAGACCAGTGTTTCAAGCTCTAGTTTTTGCTGAGCCTAGACCTGTGGTTCACACTGTTGTCGGAACTGTCCAAGCTCCCTTTGAGAACCCTCTCTATGAGTACAATGCTGCCAGTGCTCAGGGTGAAGACCGTGAAGACTTTGTTGAACCTGAGGTTGTCCGTGAATAGTTTTAGACCATAGACAAGAGACTCTGAGCCGTTGAGGGTACTGACTTCTTTAGTGTGGACGCAGACAACATGTGCCTAGTTTCTGAACTTGTTATGCCTGCCAAATTCAAAACTCCCGAGTTTGTGAAATATAAGGGTCACTCTTGTCCAATGGCTCATTTAGTCATGTACTTTCGAAAGATGGATGCTTATACCAATAACCAAAAGCTACTCATCCACTATTTTCAAGACAGCTTAAGTGGAGCTTCTCTCAAATGGTATATGAATCTTGAACAGAATAGTATCCACTGCTTCCAGAATCTTGCTAATGCTTTTATGAAGCAGTACAAGTACAACCTTGACATGGCTCCTGAACGCCGTCAACTTCAAAATATGTATCAGAATGATAAAGAGTCTTTCAAGGAATATGCTTAGCGTTGGAGAGAGCTTGCTTCTCAAGTTGAACCCCCTCTAGCAGAGAAGGAATTGACTGAAATGTTCATGGACATATTGTCTCCATTGTATTGGGAGAAGATGACTGACAGTGTTTCTTCTAACTTCACTGATTTGGTAGCTATTGGTCAAAGACTCGAGGAAGGACTCAAGAATGGTAAAGTGTCTAAGGCTGCTGAAGCTTCTAATGGTGCAAAGAAATCCTATGGGAACTTCCAGAAGAAGATAGAAGACCATACCAATGTTGTTATGACTGAAGTGAGAACTCGTCCTAGACGTCAGCATGCTAATCACCCTACCATTGCTACTGTTGCTCCTGTGGTTGCTGCTCCACGACCAACTTAACCTCCCCAACGTCCGACTGTAGGACAGAACCAGTACCGTAATAGGAATCAATTTGATCCAATTCTCATGACGTACACTGAACTTTATCCTGGTCTGGTTCAGAAAGGTTTGATTACCACAAGGACTCTACCTCCTCCTCCAAATCCTCTTCCAGCTGGATTCAGATCTGATCTCCACTGTGCATTCCATGAAGGTGTCGCAGGCCACGATATGGAAAATTGCTATGCACTGAAGGCTAGAGTGCGTGATTTGATTAAGGTCGGAATCCTTAGCTTTCATGATAACAATCCTAATTTTCAGAACAATCCTCTGCCAGAGCACGCCAAGTGAAGCTTCGGTCGACCTCAGTCGGCTATCCTCCTAAAAGCCAGTGTTTCAGACAGGCCAACTCACCCCTGTTGCTGATTAGTCACTAGGCCATGTTTCTTGTTGTTTGCATTTTCCTTTGTTTTGTACTAGCTGTTTGTATTCAAATTATGTTTGTACTTTTGTGATTAAAGAAATAAGCATTGCAACTTTTGGATTCAATTCATTTGTGTTTGCTATTTACATCTTTATGCTTTCTTTATATATATATATATATATATATATATATATATATATATATATATCTTTTCCACTTTCTTTTTTATTGTGCAAAGATTGGAGGAAAGATGACGAAAACGTTATACCCATAATTGTCGATATGCTTTCAAATAAACTTTGCTGATGATGTAAGGCATTGTTTCAATCCCCCCAAACACTGGAGAAATAAGGAAGTTATTCCCTTTGTTAAATCCTTCGAGTCTAGAAGTAGGAGTTTCTTTCTGTATAAAAAACCGCAATCTTAACCTTGGAATGGGTAGTTCTCAGTTAACTTGGTTATGCTTTCATGCAAAACACCTTTCATATAAAGGTTGCATTCACAATTTTCCTTCACACACAGCAAGCAAGTGTCGAAGATGTTTTTCAAGCCAAAAAGCCGATGATAGTTCCCCGTAATCATTAAGCCAGGCATTCACTTTCTTTCAAAAAAATAAAAATCAAAGAAAAGAAGAAGCCCGCTAAGTCAAAACCTATGAAGGAGACATAGGCAAAACTGGGGCATCCCGCTGACTGTAAGCTTCAAAAGAAACAGTTCAGGCAAAAGTTAGGGATAATCAAAAGAAGAGTTCTTTAAATCCTTATCCTGAAAGTCTTCAAGAAAAAAACAATAACTCAATGTTGTAAGGAAGCAGTGACTGCCATCTCAAGAGTCCCTTGACTTCTAAACCATCATCACTATCATCAATGGAATTCTCAACCTCTTGGGAATATGAGTGCATAGTTTGAGTTAATTGAGCGTAGGACTGAAGATCATCACGAAGATTGGGTGGGTACAAATAAACTTTGAGCCTTTATCCTTTGTTTCATAAACCGTGAACCAATCCATGTTACAACCATCAAAAGACCTAATTGAAGCAAGGTTATTTTAAAAGCATACTACAACAAGGTTCCGTAAACTAACTCCAAAAGATCTTTGCAGATCATTTATTTTTGTATCATACCTTTTTGCTTCACCTTTCACTTTTAAATGTCTTGAACCGCCGTGTTCTGACTAATGATTCATTTGTTTTGCATCATTCCAAAAATATATTTCAAAAGTTGCATGACTTTGCTTTAAAATTAGCATGTTTGTACAAATAATTTTGTTTGCAAACTGGCTTCCTCTCAAGGAATTTTCAAACAGTTGAGAAACTTGGTCGGTGATCCTATCAGGGGCAAGTTCCTTCCACATCCTATTGAGATTCAGTTCAAGATTTGTTGTTCAGGGGTAAGTCCTTCTCAGAATTGATTTATCCAGAAGATCTTTTAAGACTCAGACTAGGGCAAGCTTTCCAAGCGCACAGTTAAGCAGTCATTTCATAATCAGACAAATTGAAGCAATGGTCAGTTCACCTACAACAGTTAGCTAATATGGGGCAATTTACTTGAAGAATCCCCAAGCAACTATTCATCCTTCCTACAAGGATCATTAACTTGATACAGTTTACCAGTGTGGCAGAGATTGTGTTTAGCATCTTTAGTCCCCAAGCAGAATGACAATGATCCCCGTATTGAGGAATCAGTCTTCCAGTCCTGTCTTCTCCACGAAAGAGTCGAGCATTGTCATCGACATCTGCAATTGCATTTGACCATATATCAGAGCATAATTCATATATATGCATAGCAAAAGTGTTTCATCCTCATTTGCATTTCTCCCGAGGTCGTGTTGTTATCCACGTCTTACCTTGTGGTCTAAGTCCAACTCACTTGGCACCTACCAAACAGTTACTGTCGTGTCCATCTGACGTTCTTCTAGATATGACATTTCTTATCCAATTGTCTTTCCGAATATGTCTGTTGTCTTTTCATCCAATGTTATTCTTGGATGTTGTCTCTCTTTTATCCAATGTCACTCTTGGGTGTCACATATGTGTTTCGTCTCTCTCTGATGTTTTTCCAGATTGAGTCTTTTATTCTGATGTTCTTCCAGAACCTATCTGATGTTTTTCCAGATATTCCTTGTTGATTCTGATGCTTTTCCAGAATGTATCTGAGTTTTTACCGGATGTGTTTGTCTCTCTGATGTTTTACTAGATTGAGTCTCTTGTTCTGATGTTCTTCCAGAACCTATCTGATGTTTTTCTAGATATTTCCATTATGATTCTGATACTCTTCCAGAATTGGTTTTACTCCCCAGTGAGTTTCCAAATATATACCTTTGTAATTCTGATGTTTTCCCAGAATGTTGTTGCTTTTACCGTCTGATGCTTTACCAGATTGAGTCTTTTGTTCTGATGTTTTTCCAGAACCCCTTTTATGTTTATTTGACGTTCTTCCAGATACGACTTTGTTCTTATGTTTTTCCAGAACTCCTTTTATGTCTATCTGACGTTCTTCCAGATATGACCTTGTTTATCTGATGTTCTTCCAAATATGATGTTGCTTATCTGACGTTCTTCCAGATATGTCTTCAAAACCTTTTCCTGTACATTTAATGTTTTTCTAAATGTTTCGGATGTATCTTCAGAATCTTTGTCTTCATCTAATGCTCTTCTAGATGTCTTCAATTTATTTCTGACTTTGGTTAACAGCTGCTGAATGTTTTCAAGTCTGTCTCCATTCTTCATCCAATGCTTTTCTGGATGTGTTCCGAAGTTTATTCAATGTTTTTCCGAATATCTCTGATGTTTTCCAGAGTTTATTCAACGCTCTTTTGAATATCTCTGATGTTTTCCAGAGTCCATTCAATGCTTTTCCAGATGTCTCTAATGTTTTCATATGTTTCAGATGTGCAAAGTGTCCTAGACTAAACAATGAATAACAACAATACAAGTCCAATATTCTTAGGGTAGTGTAATGATAACCATTTTGCGATTTAAGATCACAAGTTCCTAATGAAGCTTCAAGCCAAGCTTAAGTCACACACAAAGTCTAATAGGTCCTTACAAATCTTTTATGTTCAAGAAGAAAGATTAGATATTTTTTGTCTTTTCATTTTTATCATGTTTTTTTTTTGTTTATTTTAATTAATAATTACAAATTATCATCCAAGAAATAAAAATATACAATAAGACACATAAACATCCATACAATTAACAAGTAGCAAGCGAGGACACACTAATAAGTGATGAACATGTCAAAACAGAAGTAAAGATTAATTCTAAAAATATATTTTTTTGAAATGAACAAAGCTAATTAAAATATCTAAAATAATATTTAAATTCATTTAAAAAAAAAGGAAAATGGGGTCAAACAAGTTATTATATATGAATTTGAAATAAAGTTTGTTTTGTGTTTTTTTTATAAAACTAATAGTAAGACAAGAATATTTAAAAAGAAAAAAAACTAGTAAAATAAATAAAAATAAATGGGCCAGACATGGGATGTATGAATTAAAACAGGGAGTTAAAGGCCTAAAGAAAAATGAGAGGAAAGGAGACCCAAAGTCTCTAGCACAAGTTTGTGTGGGCACGGGTCAGGTGAGTGGAGACGGGTCGGACCGGTTTGGATTCCAAACCCGGTTCAGTAATTAGTGAAGGCAAGGGAAAAGAAACCTAATGTAGCAGCCGTTTTAAAACTTTTCCTCAAGAAAACATGATCAAAGCAGAGCAAGATAACATCTCTTCTTCTCTTTCGATAGTTACTCTATGAATCTCTCTCACTCGCCTGCGGCCTCTCATCTCTCTATCTCGCTTTGAAGATCTCTCGCTCGATCTCTCCTTTCACTCGCATCAAAACGTCGCACTCTCTCAATTTGCCGATTTCAGACATGGCTTCTCATCTCTCTCACGGATCTGCTTCACGTTTCAAACAAAAGGAAAAAGAAAAGTGCGACGGACAGAGATACAATTATTTAATGGACAGAGGTGCGGTTATTCAAAGAAAATGAGGAAATTAATACCTATACAGCACGATTCCAGGTATGCCTTGTGATAAAATTTGCACTGATGATTGTTGTGCAGTAGGGAATGAACAAAATTTTTGCAGTATTTGTGTTTTTCACTTGGTTTTGAAAATTTTCTTGTTATTCTTTGAAACTCTCGCTTAGTGTTACTGGTTTGGAAATTTCTGTGTTGAATCTTATGAATGCTACGATTATCTCTTGATGATTGAGGCTCTATTCTTTGTCGTGCTTTTATAGTGGGATTATAGGAGGGTTTTTTGGATAGAATCAAAAGAGGCTCAGTACTGAGTATTGATGAAACTGGGATGAAACATGGTGAATTGAGAGTGATGCAGAATTGGTTATATTATTTCCATGAGTGTCTTTTCTTGTTGCCCAAATGGTGAAACTTGTTGCTGTATTTTATGCTGCAGGATGAGTTTTGGGGTTTTTTCTTTCCCCCTTTGGATTTTGTTTGTATTGTATGCTTGATGTAATGTTATGACCTTTTGAATTTTTTCTTGTTTTACTTATGAAAAACAACTGCCTTGTTTTATTACTGTGGTAACAGATATTGTAGTAACAAATGTTTGTCCTACTTCTTTCTTCTTTTGAATTTTGAGCCTTTGCTATTAAATTCCAAATTGATTTTGAATGAACTCTCCTTAGGTCCAATGTTGTAATGGCTATGTGATAGACTTGAATTGATGAAAATATTGATTACTCTTCATTGTGAATTTGCACTTTATTTCAATTTCTTTCAATTTTGGTCCTTGAATTAAACCCTCTTAATGATGCTTGGACATGTTTCTTTTCATATGACTTGTGCACCAAGGAAACATTTCAACATGTGCAAAGAGAAAAAAAAGGCTTTAAAATGCATAAAGGTATGAGAAGTTTGGAATGGAGTGGCAAGCTAGAGATGAAGACCACATGAAAGGAACCATGGGAAACTTGGAAACCAAGCCTTATGATCATTTTAAGTTAGAAATTTCTTAGGATTTTTTTGGAATTTTGTTTTATGTAACCTTGGGAAATTCTTTGGTGATGTAATGTTAAGCACGACATTCTCTGACTTCTCTTTTGAGTTTTTGCCTTGTACTACATGTATTGGATGATTTTTTACTTTACAATTTGGAATGGTTCCAATTGTTTTTGCTTCCTTTCAATGTAATAGGTTTTAAGAATTGCTTGATGTAGAAACATAGTCGTGCCATACGCATTTGAACTTTGTTTGAACTATGATGAATCCATATAGCACGCTTGATTTGGGTGATGATGGCACTTGATTATAAAAACCATAATGCACTCTTGTTCACTTAGAATCCAAATGACTTGAAAATGAATGGAAACCATGACAAGAACAATGTTCAAGTGTGAATTGAATTCAAGAGCCAAGATAGAACACGCTTTGAAAACCCTTTTAGCATCATAATTGAATCCTCATTGAGACCAAGTTGAAAATAGGTGCAATTGACTAGATTCCATGTTTGAACACACTTAATCAATCTTACAAACAACCTTTTATCATGAATGGATGGCATACTATTTGCGTTTGTATAGAGATGACACATGGAGACGTCATCATTTCATCTTTCACATGGTATGTTTATCACACTGGACGATGTTTCGTGCCTGATGCATCTTCCGATTAGAGGGATGGTTTTAGACCACGATAAAACTATCAGAGGTGATGCACTTAATAATGGTAGACTGGGAGTTGACCCAGAGGATGCCATGAGGGAGTTAGAAGCCACATGAGGGTGCATGCTAGGTATCGATTCTTAGATAGGGTGTATACACAGCAGTTGCATGATGCAGAGTAGCCTGCTGGTGATGAGGAACACATTGTGCAACATAGAGCATACTTGTTGTATTTGGTTGGCACGTCCATTTTTTGTAGACAAGAGTGTCACTTATATGGATGTCATCTACCTACGATACTTCAATGGCTTCGAGCGGATCCATAAGTACAACAGGGGGCACTTGTTTAGTCTACCTGTACTCCAAGTTATCTGAAGGTTGTGTGTGTGTGTTAGCTGGGATTTTCGACCAATGAGGAAAACCCAGCAAACAAGAGTAAAGTCTTAAAGGAGAAACGATTCGACTGCACTTTGGGGACTTATAGGATTTTTGGTTGTTGAAGTTAGTGGTTCGACAACATCTGCTTCGACAAGGCAGGTAGCGTCGCAGCAAAAGCTAGTCGAAGAAGCGGTTGTTTGGGCGCGATTTTGTCACGTTCAAATCTTGGTAACTACTTGGGTTCTTATCTCAGAGGGACACGTGGAGAAAATTGGAAAGCAAATTACATGTAGAAGTGCATGTGGTGAACCAATGGGAAAGGAACGTTAGAGGGTAGTTATTTTAGACTTTTATAAATAGTAGTTCATTTTAGTGGACTAGAGGTGTCATTTGTACTATAAAAAATCTCATAAAGAAACTCAAAGTATCAGTGTTAAGAGAAACGAACAAATGACTGAGAGAATGTAAGCACAGATGAAACATCATGTTTATAGTTCAATACAAAGTTTCTTAATTCCTTCAATTTACGTTTCTTTTCTAACTTTCATCTTTTTCCTTAGCCTTTAATTTTCGTTTGAATACTTTCATTATTGATACTTTTACTTTACATTTTCTGTAAGAAGTTTAGAAACTTACTATCACTTTATCCCCACACATCTCCTTCAACCATAGTCTAAGCCAACAATCTTAAAACACAAAGAGAGTAAACAATAAAAAAGTCCTTAAGCACTATGTCCTAAGGATTCACTGGTTGATCCTGCTAGTAAACCATATATTTGGAGACCAGCGATTTTTTATCATTTTTTAGGGTAAACAAATTGGCACGCCCAGTGGGACCGGTGCTAAGTGTATTTTTTTAGACAAGCCTTTATTTTCTTACGTTAAAAATGTGGGTCATACTCTTAAATTTTTTTGGGAATTATTGCATGCGCTTAAGGAGTGGTAAAGCATTATCTAGTATGTCGCGTCCTCCTTCATACAATAGTAACCCCTAAAATAACCTACAAGATATGGTGCAACAACCGGTTGTATCGGCCAATGAAGAGCCAGTTCTTTCTACGCCGGTTAGAACAACGGCTCCATCGGCATCAGTGGCACCAGTCGCAACAATGCCATCCCAGGGGAATACACCCTTTCCACATCCAGGAAATTCCCTTAACAATCCTACGCTGGCGAGACCTTTATTTGGATTCTCAATGCCATCCCCTGGTAGAGATTATCCCTATGGAATGCCAACGTCTATGATGGCAGGGCTACAACCAAATATGTCAACTTTTAGTGACAACGCAATGGCCACAACACCATTACATAGCCCTTATAATGCCTCAATGTCAACCATCAACAATATGGAACGACCAACATGGATAAATTATGTCCCTCAGAGTACGTCATCTTTAAATACCACTTCTATGATGGCTATGAGGAAACAGATAAACGAGAGTAACCTGGAAATGTTAAACACTCTCACCCAACAAATGGGGACCATCTTCAATCCATTAATTGCTAACACAAACCAAACTTATGAAGTGTTGGCGAACCAGATGGGGCATATTGCTGATTTCTTTAGCACGCCCTCAGTACTAATTCGACCAACTCCACAGATATCTAATGCCGGAACGACCGTAACCCCTGAGAATACGACAGCATTGGCCACATTGGCCCAAAACCAAGGGTTGCAACAAAATCCTCTCTTAAATGGGGAGCAGATATTACAAAATGACCCCACCCCTCTGATAGTTCAAAGAAATCAAAATGATGATTAGGTACTTAGGCAAGTCCAGCAAAATAATCTTGCATGGCAAAACAATATAACCAACGTGGTTGAATAGATCTTGGCCCAGAATGGTTTGAATGTGGGACTCCACCGACCAAATTTTATTTCCCCACTGCCTGAATATATTCGACAGTCGGAAGTATCCAAGGGATTGAAGATCCCAAAACTCACCAAGTTCGCTGGAGACACCAACGAGTCCACAATAGAACATGTCGCCAGGTATCAAACAGAGGCTCGCGATTTAGCTAATAATGAGAACTTAAAACTAAAATATTTCCCAAGTTCTTTAACCAAAATCTCCTTTACATGGTTTACGACTCTCCCTCCCCAGTCTATCCAAACATGGAGCCAGTTAGAAAGGTTATTCCATGAACAATTTTATATGGGGCAGTCGAATATTAGCTTGACAGAATTAGCAAGTGTTAGGCGAAATGTCCCCGAGTCAATAGAGGATTATCTGAATAGGTTTAGACTTCCCAAGGCTAAGTGCTTTACGCAAGTACTAGAGCACGAGTTAGTCGAAATGGTTGCGGGTGGCCTGGACTATTCTATTAGAAAGAAATTGGATACCCAATATTTAAGGGATATGGCGCAGCTTGCAGATAGGGTTCGTTAAGTCAAACGCTTGAAAGCTGAGAAAGCCAGAACTAGTAAGTATCATAAGAAAGAAAAAGTCGGTTACATAGATGCAGACGAGTACGTCTCTGACGTGGGCGAGGATGGTCTGAAAACGAAGTCAATGTGGCTGAGTTGAAGACAGGACCCCCATACACCTGCAAAATTTTAAAGCCATCTAATGGGAAGAATCCTATTGAAACTAACAAGAATGAAAAGTTCACCACTAGAACTTATACCTTCGATATCACGAAATGTGACAAAATCTTTGATCTGTTAGTTAAAGATGGTCAAATACTAGTGCCTCCTGGTTTGAAAAATCCTCCTTTAGAACAAAGGAAGAATCGAGGTTTTTGCAAATATCATAATTTCCTGGGTCATAAGACTTCTCAATGTTTTCTTTTCAAGGACTTGGCTCAGAAAGCTTTGAATGATGGAAGACTCCAATTTGGCGAGAAGCCAAAATCAACAATGCAAGTGGATGTCGACCCCGTGCAAATAGAGGAAACACATTATGCTGAGCCACTTGAAATCCTGATAGTGGACGGTACTGATGGCTCCAACATGGATGTCGACAAGGAAGAACGAATCCCTGCTGTTGATGACTCTGACTTCTAAGAATTTTACCCCCAGGCAGAAGAGGGGTTAATCAACTTCCTGGAGCATTGCAAGTTGAACGAATCCAAAACTATGATGTGTCAACGCTGCAGCGTGGTCTTTGATGAAGAGGTTACGAAGAAAGTGGAAAAATCCCAAAGGATTAATCCTGGTCGTGGGCGCGGTGGAGGTCGAACGACAAGGTTTGCTCCTAACTGTGGGGGCAGGTCCCGTCGAAATGAGGACTATAGGAGGCAGTTCCAGCAGCCTCGACGCAAGACCTTCAAGCCACCCGCAGGTGCACCAAAAGACAAATGGGTGAAACCTACTAACCACAAGGGGGAAAGTAACCCAAAGTGGAGAAAGGTTGATCCAAAACCTAGGATGCCAAAGGACAGGACCCAGAAGGAGGCAAACAAAAGAACTCGTGTGTCTCCAACATAAAAAGGAAAAAATCCTATGACACGCACTCAATGGAGGCGCTATCAAAGAAGGAAGAAAGCTGAAAGGGAGGCTCAAGCTAATGGGCATGGTACACCAGCAGAAAAGCATGAGGCGACTCCGGAGAAGCCAAACCAGAAGCCTTACTCTAAGAAGGATAACAAAGGTGCAAAACCACACTATGTTCCAAAAGTGGTGCATAATTCCCCTTTCAAAGGAGGATTGAGGGTGAGGGAGAAAACCCATGGGTACTCTCCTCAGTCAGAGGACGAGGCTGTAGATTACACCCCTCAACCAAACGAGGAGGACCCTCATCACTATGATCCTAAGTACTCTCTTGAGACTGGGGATGCTTATGTGCCTTTTCATGCACCTCGACCAAGACACAAAGAACCCGAGTATACCCCTGGTTCAGACGATGAGATGGTTGAAGACAATTTCAGCGAGGAGTCAGGGGGAGACCTCCAGATTACCTATGGCATTGTATCACTGCTGCCAGTCGAGTACGACCGGGTTTCAGAGGTCTCAGAGGTCGAGGAAGACTTTGCCCCGGACGAGGCTATCAATCAGAAGCCTTTATGCTACTATGTTATGAACAACGGAGTAGTCGATGAGCAATAGGTGGTGTTTGGGAGGCTAGACCCTGGTAAGATGTATCATCTTAAACCACTCTTTATTAGGGCAAAGGTGGATGCAAATGCTATCAACAAGGTGTTCGTAGATGGTGGAACAACAGTTAATCTGATGTCATACTCCGTGTTCAAGAAGTTGGGGAAGGTTGATGAAGATCTGAGACCCAACAACATGGTATTATCTAACTACGAAGGTAAAAACAATAATATCTTAGGAGTAATCCAGGTTGACTTGTATGTGGGATCGACATCCAGGCCAACTTTGTTCATGGTTATCAGGTCTAACACAAATTAAAACCTATTCTTGGGACGTGAATGGATACATGGCATTGGGGCTATGCCATCGACCCTACACCGAAGGGTCGTCATCTGAAGAGAGGATGGCATTGTGGAAAATATTGAGGCTGACCAAAGTTACTACAAGGCTGATATAGGCAAGGTTGGCAAGAAAGACTTCGACAGGAACTTAGTAAAAATTCCGCCATGCTATACTGCTGAGGCTTGACTGCATCTACGACAGTGAGCCTTTGGGGTTTAAAAATGACCCTCTAGGAACCAGTGTTAAGATCTGGGCAAAGTAGCAGAAAAACGACCAACGTACATCAGTGCAAAAATTAATCCAAAGTTGAAGCAGAAATTGGTCAAGCTGTTGAAAGAATATAAAGATTTCTTCCCAGGGGATTACAGCGAGATGCCAGACCTGATTCAAAGTATGGTGAAACTGAAGCTGCCAATAAAGCCTGGGAAAAAGCCAGTGAAGCAGTTGCCAAGGAGGTTTGCGCCAGAAGTGATGTCAAATATCAAAGAAGAGATCGAGAGGCTGCTCAAAAGCAAATTCATAAGAACATCCAGGTACGTTGATTGGTTAGCAAACATAGTCCCAATAATAAAGAAAAATAGTACCCTTAGGGTATGCATAGATTTTAGAGATTTGAATAGTGCGACGCCTAAGGATGAGTATCCCACGCCTGTGGCAGAAATGCTGGTCGATTCAGCCGCATGTCATGGGTACTTAAGTATGTTAGATGGGTACTCCGGATACAATCAAATATTTATAGCTGAAGGGGATGTACCCAAAACCGCATTTCGATGCCCAGGTGTGTTAGGCACATACCAGTGGATAGTAATGCCATTTGGTTTAAAAAATGATGGGGCGACTTACCAGCGTGCCATGTACTCAATGTTCCATGATTTTATTGAGACCTTTATGCAGGTCTATATAGACGACATTGTTATAAAATCTTCCTTAGATGATGGTCACTTAGACCATCTTCGTCAATCCTTCCAAAGGATGAGGAAACATGGTTTGAAAATTAATCCTTTGAAATGTGCTTTTTGTGTTGGTGCGGGGGACTTCTTGGGGTTCATAGTACACAAAAAATGCATAGAGATTAACCAGGCAAAAGCAATTGTCGATCTCAAGCCTCCTTCGACAAAGAAACAGCTCCAGTCTTTGTTGGGAAAAGTCAACTTCTTGAGAAGATTTATTTCAAACTTAAGTGGCAAACTATTATCATTTTCGCCGCTTCTTCGACTCAAGAAGGATAGCGATTTTGTTTGGGGAGTTGAACAACTGGAGGCCTTCAACGCCATAAAGCAGTACCTGATGAAGCCTCCAATATTGTTACCCCCAAGTAGGAATAAGAGCATGAAACTATATATAGCTGCATCGCATTCGACAATAGGCAGCATGTTAGCACAAGAGGATGATAATGGCATTTAAAGAGCCATATATTACCTCAGTCGAATCCTCATAGATGTAGAAACTAGGTATAACTCGTTTGAAAAGTTAAGTTTATACCTGTACTTCTCTTGTACAAAGTTAAAACATTATATAAAGCCAGTTGAAGTTTATGTTTATTCGCATTTTAATGTTATTAAACATATGCTTTCAAAACCTATTTTGCATAGTCGAATAGGAAAATGGGCGTTAGCGCTCACAAAATATTATTTGACTTATCGCTCTTTGAAATCGGTAAAAAGGCAGATTGTCACAGACTTTATTGTCGATCACTCAGTGATCGACACGGAAGAAGCTTATGTCGGGATAGGACGTTGGAAGTTATATTTCAACGGATCCAGACATAAAGACGGATGCGGAGTAGGTGTCTTCATACTGTCACCGAAGAACATTCCCACTAAGTTCAGATATAAGATCAAGGGGGCATGTTCCAATAAAAAGGTCAAATACGAGGCTTTGATAATAGGACTCCAGATTCTATTAGACTTAGGGGCAAGGGAAATAGAAATAAAAGAAGATTCAGAGTTGGTAATTTAGAAGTTAAAAAGGAATACAAGTGCATAAAAGAAAATTTGATGTTGTATCTCTTACGAGCCAATCGATTGTTGAGACAATTTCACTGTGTTTTGATCAGCTATATTCCTCGTTTGGAGAATCAAGAGGCTAATGAATTGGCTCAGATAGCTTCAGGATATAAAATCTCGAAGGAAAGGTTGGAGGACTTGGTTGAAGTCAAGGAAAAACTAATCCCAGAGGATGAAGCTCATGATGCCTCGTCAATGTTAACACTTCAGGGGGCAGAGGAGTACGGAGATTTACAAAGTTTGGACAGTGTGGAAGTCGATAGAGCAATGAATTTTGAAGTTTTAGCCATCGACTCAATGTCAGAAAGGGACTGGCAAAGACCCATAGTAGATTATCTGCAGAATCCAATAGGGACGACAAATAGAAAGATTAAGTATAGAGCTCTGAGTTATTTCATAATGGGCAATGAATTGTTGAAAATACTCCTGAATGACTCCTTTTTAAAATGCATGGGTGAAAGCAAGGCCTATTTGGCAATTTCGGAGGTTCACAAAGGGTCATGTGGTTCACACCAAGCTGGCCACAAAATGAAATGGTTGCTTTGTCGACTAGGAGTATATTGGTCGTCTATGTTAAAATATTGTATAGATTTTACCAAAGGCTGTCAGGAATGTCAAAAGCATTCAGAGATCCAACACATGCCTGCCAGCGAGCTGCACTCAATAATAAAGTTGTGTCCATTTAGAGGTCGGGCTTTAGATATCATTGGCGAGATTAAGCCTTCTTCGTCAAAAGGACATAGATATATCTTAATGGAAATATATTATTTCACTAAGTGGATAGAGGCCATTCTTTTACCTAATGTCACCCAAGAAGAAGTGATGAGATTCATCTAAAACTATATTATATATAGGTTTGGGATCCCTGAAACCATCACAACAGACCAAGGCACAATTTTTACTGGGCGTAAAATGGTAGAATTTGCTTCGACGATAGGGTTTAAGCTCTTAACTTCGACACCATATTATGCTTAAGCCAATGGTCTAGTTGAAGCAGCCAACAAAATATTGATTGGGCTAATTAAGAAGCATGTAGGGAAAAAGCCAAAAAAATTGGCATAAGACTCTAAACCAAGTCTTATGGGCATGTCGAAATTCCCCAAAAGAATTGACTAATTCTACGCCATTTCGGTTGATGTATGGACACGATGCAGTGTTGCCTTTGGAAATTTACCTGCAGTCAGTCAGGATTCAAAAGCAATCTGAAATCCCAACTGAGTTTTATTGGGGAATGATGTTTGATGAATTGGCTCAGTTGGACGGAGATAGGTTAACTGCTCTTGACGTTCTTATGCGATAAAAAGAAAGGGTCACTAAGGCTTACAATAAAAAAAGTGAAGCCTAAAGAGTTTGGTGAAGGCGACTTGGTTTGGAATGTCATACTGCCTATGGACCGAATGGATAGAAGTCTAGGCAAATGGTCCCTAAACTAGGAAGGAACTTTCAAAATATTGCAAACATTTTCAAATAACGCATATGAAATTGAAGAATTAACCTTGGAAGGTCGAATCATGCGAATAAATGGAAAGTATTTGAAGCTATATCGACCTACTTTGCAGGAAATTCATATAGACATAGAGGAATAAAACAAAATTTAAGAAGTAAAGAGGCCCCAAGAAATGATGGCCTTTAGCATTAATTAAAAATGCACCTTGAAAGGCATTGTCAAAGATTACATTAAAGTAGAAACAACACCACAGGCGGCAGAAGATAAATAGCAAAAGTAAAATTTTTATATTAAAAGGGAAATTATGGTTTGAGTCGCTCATATTGAGCTTTGGATGAGCAGATTCGACGTTCGATTTGAGAGATTGTTGAGTTATGATTTGAAAGCTCGCAATCAAGGATAGCGACCGTCTCTAGATACTGGATACTTTTCTTGGTCTCCTCATCTAGATGTGTTTGGCTGGTCCTTCGTAGATTTTTCTTCTCAGTCTTAGCGTTTTGGATTTTCTGCTGCAGCTCCTCAATATCTTTCCTCCACCCAGAAATCTTCTCATCCAAAGCTGTGACGGCGCCGTTCTCCAGACAAAGACACGCTTCAAGTGCCTCAGCGCGTTGACCAGACTCGTTGGCCAGGGTCCAAGCTTGATTTCTCTTAGTTACTTTAGGCGCCCTCTTTGTTTTAGCATCATGAAGGCGTTGGTAATCAGCTTGTGCCTGGTCGAAGAGAGGACCAAAAGCGATTAGGAAATCAATCACTTCAGTAGGGGCATTTGGTACGTCCAATTTCTTTAAGAGCTTCTTAATGTTATAGCCATAGACTAAATCCTTCTCTAAAGCTGGAAAGAGATCGACATCCCCAACAAGGGTCTTCAACTGCTTAAGGACTGAATAAATAAACTCAGGGCCAGAAGTGCCACCAGATATGGTCGAAGAGCTCGAACCCATTTCAGTGGAGCTGGTTTGGCTTTTAAAGAGTGAAGATGTGAAAAAGTACACAAGAAGGGGGGGTTGAATTGTGTTTCGCGTTCTCTTTTAATTTAACTTCTGATCAGAGTTTCAGAATCAGAACTGATGTTCAGATTCTGAGTTAA
This sequence comes from Lathyrus tuberosus, assembly GCA_022829125.1. NCBI lineage: Eukaryota > Viridiplantae > Streptophyta > Magnoliopsida > Fabales > Fabaceae > Lathyrus > Lathyrus tuberosus. Next base: position 3,417,803 of record JALAZF010000423.1, read on the forward strand.
TTGGTTTGGCAGTGGATATAACAGAAGTAAATAAAATAATAGCAGAAGACACAAAAGATTTATATTGGTTCCTCCCCTAACTGAGAGTAGTCCAGTCCCCTTGCCTCACAAGAGCTTTTCATTATAACCACTTCATGATTACAGTCGCTTATGCTTTCGCATAAGACTTTTACAACTACTCAGACTAACTGTCTGAGACTTTCCTTGCTTAGAGCACATGTCTAAGACTTAACCTTTACTTACATCCTCTGGCCGAGCCACCTGCTCTTCTGGCCATCCAGACTAAGACTTTCCCTTTGCTTAGAGCACATGTCTAAGACTTCCCTTTGCTCTCATCCTCTGGTCGAGCCACCTGCTCTTCTGGCCATCCAGACTGAGACTTCCCTTACTCAAGTTGCACTTGAGACTTCTTCCTTTCGCCCCTCACACGGAGACTTTCCCACTTGCTCAATCAGACTGGCTGAATAAGACTTTCATAGCTCAAGCACTTAAGCAATGATACTTACGTGGCTTAAGCATCTTTGCTCAAGACTTGTTGCTTGAATCCCAATGAGACAAGGCTTTTTGCTCTAGCACATAGCAGGAGACTTAATCTAAACTACTAAAGACTCAGCAGAATAGAGAACAAGGTGTACATGATGTAAGCATCAGAGGTACGAGAAATCACCATAACAAAGACCTAAAGCACTTAAGATTTCTCAGATATATAATGAGAAGAAATCTTAAGGATTTTACAATTACAACCTAAAATAGAAAAATATGTATATTACATTAGAGTTGATAACTGCTTGATCTTTCCACTCCTTCAACAGAAAAATCCTTGTTAAAATTCAAGCTTGAATCTTCAGCCATATATATAGCCTTTACAGAAACTAGTCATTGAGAAAGTGTCTTGAACAAGTGTCTTTGCCTTTACCAGATAGTACAAGAGACGTTGGAGATGGATACACAGCAGATTCTGAATCCAGTGTGTAACACATTTAACCTTTGAGTCTTCAAGAGGTTATGTACTTGATAGAGCCGTTGGGAGTAGACATCCATAGAACGTACAAGCTTTTCTTGGGCCTTGCAATCCTGTAGACTCGAGCTGACAAGCTGATTAGACAATACAGCTTGCTTTTAGTAGTACGGATAATCCACAACTTTATCACCAACTCTGAATGGCACCAGATGCTGATATACAATTACTAAGTGTAGAAACTCGTCTGAATGTTGAGACCTTCAATTCAGAGTCTTCGTCAAACCACACTAGTAATTGTTCTTCAGACTCTGCCACCAGAAGCTAGCAATGAAGCAACTCCAAGTGTGTCTAAGTAAAACAGATTTTGATTATTTATGTACAAGAACAAGAACCTGTATAAATAAAACACACATCAAATAAACCATTATTCTTTTAATACTTTTGTTATCATCAAAACTAAAAGAGAAAATGTCAAGAACAAATCTTGTTCTAACAATTTCCTCCTTTTTTATGATGACAAGCACAAGTATTTAAAGGACAACGTTGGGCATTCAATTTTCTCTGCAACAACAGGGTATGATGTTTGAAAGCACCCCCTGAGTCTAATAGTCCATAGGTGAGTTCTATTGACTCTAACACCAAGAACTACTTTTCAAGAAAAAAATAATTTAGTCTTCTTAGTAACATCTGGGTCTGAGGTTTGCAAGCTCCCCCTGAGTCAAACAGTTCCAAGGTTGAGGTCTGTAAGCTCCCCCTTAGTTCCATATTTAAGAAATCCAAAATAACAACATTTTAACTTCCTTTGGCAACATCAGAATACAAGGTTTGTAAGCTCCTTTTGAGTCTCATAGGCCAAGTCAGAGGTTTTTAAGCTCATACTTAACATTATGTACATGAGAGTTAAAATATGTTTCCCTTTTTAACTTTCTTTGGCAACACCGGAATATGAGGTTTGTAAGCTCCTTCTGGGTTTGATAGGCCAAGTCTGAGGTTTATAAGCTTTTCCTTAGACTTATGTACAAGAAAGTTAAAAATACGCCCTGGGCAAGGTAATCATAAAAACAGAAAATAAATGACAAGAAAATAAATGACCAATATGTACGGACACGTATTCAATGGGTTCAATTTCCACTTAAATACTTACTATTATTTCTCCCCCTTTTGTCACATAAAAAAGAATAAAAGGAAAAGAAAAGAAAGAGAAAAAATATCACTAATAAATGTAACTCAGATCATCATTACAGGATCAGTTTCCAAAGAGGAAGAATAATCAAGTATTACGAGACATTAAGGTTTGTAAAGTGCACGCTTTAAATTCTTAGTGATCTTTATTATTCCAAGAATTAAACAAGGATTAAATTTAGACTCTAGGTATCCACACAGGTCATTATAAAATCATCTAGCTCCTAAGTCATTTTCATTAATCACCAACCTAAAGATATGGAATCAGCAACTGAGAGTCATAATGCACCTGTCGTAACAGACGCAACTGAGAGCTCTACAAGCTTTCCAATCCAATCCCCTCAGAGGCGAGCAGCTTCTGAGTCCTCTACAACTGTACCTCTACCCAAAGCAATACTTTCTACAGAAAAGGTAACTTCGGCAGTACCTGAACGACCTTCGGAAAGAGGTTCAGAAGTAGCTGCTTTGAAGCCTCGAAGAAAGAGCGCGAAGAGGTCAAGGAAGAATAAAATGAGGGTCAACAAGAAGTTCTACCGCTCTCTTCCAGACATAGAAGAGGAAGAAATGATTGATTCTGAAGATGAGGAGGTAGACTATAACAACAGTGGACGTCGCTGGGCACGAGATGCAATGGCTAGGGATGAATTCTAGAAAACATCTTGTACACTTTTTTTTTGTTTAAGAAAATGTAATCCATCAGTTTAATTAATGAAAAAGTTTTTCAGACCAGTACTACTTTAGCATGCATTTACATTCCATAAATTTCTTTAGATTTTCTGAAGGTATACTAACAAAGTGAAACTGACACAGAACGCCAGTTAAAACAGATCAAACATAATCTCATAGTTATTCAGAGAATCTTAATAGAGTAGACTGCTAGATCAAATTTCCAAGAGTCATTATTAAAATACTGATAAAATTTAATCAGTACTTAAATAATATTAAACTCAAGACAATAAATGTAACCTGTCTATAAAAGGACTCTAGTAAGTTTTCTTCCGTCATCACTTAATACCTAAAATACCAAGATGTATAAGCAAAAGCAAATCTGGTTTCCAAACCGAGATTTCAGAAAGGCAGCACTACTGAATGCAGTAACTCAAGCAAATCAAAGCAAGGCAGCTGCTGAAGAACCTGCAAGCAAGTAAACAGCTTCAAAAGTGCTCTCCTCTTCAGCATCCTTTGTGAAGACACACAGAAGAAGAAAATCTTCTGGGTCCAGACGTAGAAACAAACTGAGAAAGGAGGCTTTGGAGTTTGCTAAGGAAGAATGACAAGATTTCTTAGACAATCTAGACATGTCAGATGATCCTAGGGAGTTCCTTAGGACACATCTATTAGACTAGAAAAATCTAATTGTCTTGTAATAGCTTCCTTTTTATTAATAAAATAAGTTGCAAACATTTGAGTTCTTTTATCTATTTCAGAATCTCAGTGAACAACAAGAATAAATGTTAATCAGTTAAAACTGAACACAAGCATGAACAAACTTTGAATTTATTAATAAGATACTTAATACAAAGACTTCAACAACAATACAAAGCATAACTATGTAGAAATCTAACATCACAATCTTTCATAGATAGCTTCAAACTTTTCTCTCTAAATCTTGGAAGAACTAGCCTCAGAACTTATGTTAACCCCTTGTTGAACAAGTAATTTCAGAAATAACTTGAAGAAGATCTTTCCCTTTTGAAAAAAAAAGAAAGAGACCTCTTCAGATGGTCAAACATAACTTGAGGAAGATCAATCTTCAAATCTGAATTAAGAAGTAGAAGCAGATATTTTTCAATAGGGTCCACTTGGTCTAAATCTTTATCCTTAGGCAGTAAGTTTGAATTCAGAATCTGACTCCAAACAACAGCATCAGGAAGAAGATTTGAAATCACTAATGTATTAGTTGGATCTACAAAGATACGCCAAGTAGGAAAATAGTGTTGCCAAACAAGAGTTCCTGGGATTTCTCCAATCTCCTCACAGTTGATCACATTTGCAATCGCTTTAGAGGTTACTGTAATAGAAACACTAGTTACTCTAGACAGAATAGCATACTCAGAATTCAGCTCAATAATGGAGACATTGATCCAAAACTCTTTGATAAGACTTGGATAAGTGAAACCACAAAGCATCTCAAAGTAGCCATTCCACCTTTGTTTAGACACAATCTTCCAGAAGTTGAAATCAATCTTAAGCAACTCATCAAAATCCACAAACTTTTCATTGATGACAACCAGCTGATTCAAAAGAGAATAAACTGAAGAACTCATTTCAGGATTGGTTTGATCAGCACACAACCAAGAAGAAGAAAGAGAAGAAAAAAGAAAAACTGAACAAGAATCTTACAAGAATAAGAATCTTGCTAGAAAAAGGATACAATGATGTTTCACATGACATGGAATAGTAACAACAAGTACTAAAAGAGAAAACATCATCACCCAAAGGTTCTTTATCCAGCAGATATTTCAATTCCACTAGATGAGTTTCATATTTTTGAAAGGTTAAGTATTATAAAAGTTTTAGAAAACTTTTTACTTAAACTGCTATGACAGTAAAAAAGAATCTTCTTCTGAATCTCAGACACTGACAACTTTCAGAAGCTATCATCCATCAGAGTCTAGTAAGTCTAGACTTAGACAGAGATATCATCTGTCAGTCATAAGTCTCTAAGGTTCTATTCAAAACTAGCACTTTATCTTGAAACAAGAGTCATGAGTGATAGATGAATATTGAATTATCTTTTTTAGACAGCTAACAAGAAACAGTATCAACACAAAGTGAGAAAACTGTTTTCATAAATGTGATTATCATCAGGCTTAATAAAACATTCAGTATAGACAAACACAACAAAGTTTCTTCTTAAAGATTTCTAAAGTTCTTCTTTATGAAAGAACCTCTCTAGAAGTCTAACAGAAACTTTGTATTTATATCTATACAAATGTTTCATTGAATAAAAAGATAAACCAGAAAAGAACAAGCATACCACTGTTTTTTTACCAGACTCGATTCAGTATTCAGACTTGACCAATAGAGTCTGAACATAGCTTTAAGTGGATTCTGATTCAATGGTTGTATAACCATTAATTCCACTACTCTCACCAAATTCAGTACCACCAGTACTTGAATCTGGGCTGTTAGCTCTTCTTCCAATAAATGTTGTAAACAACCTTATGGAAGACGCCTCTGCTTCTTTCCTTGATATCTGTAGTAGATACATTATGATACTCATATTTCTATAAAACCATACATGTAAGTACAAATAGACTCTTCCTTGCCTTACATCTCAATCTAATAACATACCATAAGTCACTCCAGAGTATGAGTCTAGAATGAGATATGATAGGAACAAAATCTTGTTTTAAGCAATGTCAATAATCTCATTATCTTAGATTAAATATTTTGACTTTGAAATCATTGACAAGCTCAGAACCAGACGGTGGTAGCTATCAAAAATTGACATAAAGTAGATCAGAGTATTGTCTTAGTACAACTGACAGAACTCAAAGAGAAGTTAAAGATTTCTCATAGAAATGTCTTGTAAAACAACTTCCATGATGATCCTCAAACAAGAAGCAATGGAGTTTCTTAAGATATCACCTTAAAGAACAAAACTCAATATAATCAAATATTTTGAAACAATATAGTTTTAACAACATCTCTTGTTTTTCAATACTTAATATTTATTTTAGAACATAGACTCTTCTTTTCATCTGCATCCTGCACTAATATCAGCTTCAAACGATTAAACACTAAAGAGCATCTGATATTAGGTTATGGTAGTGTTTCTTCTTCTTTTCAGATTTGGGATGTCAGTTGAAATACAAATATTTCAGAAGCTTTTGAAGTTATTCTTCTATCAACAGATATCACAATCCATTCAGCCAGTATAGTAATCCTTTTGACAAGAAACCTAAGTTTCTTATCATTAGTCATTCCAAAGAACTTAAGCTAAAAGGAGAAGTTGATTTGTTGAATAGTTTTTCATCATCCAAGTTCATTTCTTTCCTTTGAAGACTGCAAGACAAACCTTCAGAACACAACAGATTCAAGATGTAAACATCAAAAAGAAATTGTGACTTTAGATTTAAGTCAAGGAACAATCTTCTCAGAATTTGCTTGAAAAGATTAGATGAAGTGTAACTACTTCAAGCTTAAAAAACTGATCCCCCCCAAGCACAAGATTTCAAAGATAGTCCAAGCATCAGACATATCAATGATGTTGATATACTCAGAAGTGAGATAGTGCATCTACCAGAATGCAACTACCTCTAAAGATATTCAATATGCATCTTCTGAGTTGGTGAAAGAGATTTTTAAGATGATCATCTTTAACACCATCAACTTCTATAGTAATACCTTTTTCAAGGATATTCTATAGACCTTCAGCAACCCTTTATCAAGTCCAATGACTTAAAAATATGTTTAGCTTTTCCATCATTTAAATTCACTAGAGTCACCTATTTGAATATGGTAGGAAAAGCCGTATGATATTTTTCATGTGGCACTTGATTCCTTCTTGAAGAAGAAATATACTTTTCTTATTGGATCATTATCTGCACCACTGTTGAGTGTTAAACACAAACCATGCTCTGATACCAATTAAAGGTGTGAAAAGTACACAAGAAGGGGGGTTGAATTGTGTTTCACGTTCTCTTTTAATTTAATTTTGATCAGAGTTTCAGAATCAGAATTGATGTTCATATTCTGAGTTAATTCATTTGGCAGCGGATATAACAAAAGTAAATAAAATAACAGCAGAAGACACAAAAGAGAACGTGTATGGGACTTCGCTTGCTTAGAGCACATGTCTAAGACTTCCCTTGCTTAGAGCACGTGTCTAAGACTTAACCTTTGTTCACATCCTCTGGCCGAGCCACCTGCTCTTCTGGCCATCTAGATTGAGACTTTCCCTTTGCTTAAAGCACATGTCTAATACTTCCCTTTGCTCACATCCTTTGGTCGAGCCACCAGCTCTTCTGGCCATCCAGACTGAGACTTCCCTTGCTCAAGCTGCACTTGAGACTTCTTGCTCTCGCCCCTCATACGGAGAATTTTGCACTTTCTGAATCAGACTAGCTGAATAAGACTTTCATAGCTCAAGCACTTAAGCAATGAGACTTACGTGGCTTAAGTATCTTGGCTGAAGACTTGTTGCTTGAATCCCAATGAGACAAGACTTTTTGCTCTAGCACATAGCATGCGACTTAATCTAAACTACTGAAGGCTCAACAGAATAGAGAACAAGGTGTACATGATGCAAGCATCAGAGGCACAAGAAATCACCATAATGTCATACCCCAAATTTTGACCACTAAGATTTCCCATCATTGTGCAAATCATCATCACAATATGGATGAACCATCAGTCTCCCCAAAGATGGGCGAACACTCACTACAAACAATAATTAGGGTTTCAAGCCCTCTTTGAGCCTTAGACAAAGGATCAATCAAGGAATGACATGATCTTCAACTTGTCTAACCTCTCAAATATCCACAATGGATCAAGAGGACCCCCACATCAAGAACCAAGCACAATGTTGCAGCATTCCAGGTGGATTAAACCTTAAGATCGCCAGTGTCACCAAATTAGGGTTTGGTCGACCAAGGCCTCCAGATGGAAATTTTCCTCTGGGCATGTGCCAATGCTTCAAAGCATAACCTAAGATGCTCCAAGGGACATCATGAACCCAATCATCAAGTCAATTTAACCTCAGGGGATGCATTCACAAAAGATCAGGAATTAGGGTTTCTTGGCCTAATTCACCCCTAAGTTGACTTTTGGGACAAAACAGGAGCCAAGACCTCAAGACATGATTTGAGGGTCTCTAATAAACCACATTGATTCATTTGCAACAATGGATTGATCCAAGAAGCTTGAGCAGCAAGTTTCAAATTCATCAGAACCACAATTAGGGTTTCGCGAGAAAAGTCAACTGTGCCTTTGACTTTTGACCAGGACATGCTCCCAAACCCTAGGACATGATTTAATACACCCTATAACACCTATGAAATCAATCCATCTAGTTTGATTTAGGTCAAGGACTTGATTTCATAGAGGATCGCACAGTTTGGAATTCATCGGATAAAAAGTCAACTGTGCACAAAAGTCAACTTTGACATTTTGAGATTTTTCACAATTATGGTTCTTTGACCCTAAAATGATGTTATTGTGTGATTGGAATCATCATTCATCAAGAAAAATCAAGAAAAGTGGGATAACTTGAAAAAGGGGTAACCATAAAAACTTAGAAATTTTTCTAAGTTATGGACCAAAGTGGCTAGGGTACCAACTTTGGAGGATCATAACTCCTAAACCATAAGGCCATTTTTCCCCATCCAAAGCTGTATTTGTAGCTCTCATGGCACTCTACAAAAGCTTCAAACATAACTCATTCCAATTCCTCATGGATTTTAAGTTATGGGATGATCAAAATCAAAAAAAGTGAAAATGTCACTTTTTTCCAACACTTAGTGAAATTTTCACTAAGTCAGAATCTGCCTTCACTTTTTTCCAAATGTAGGGGCATTTTTCACTTGGATCCAAAAAGTATCAAAACCAACTATGATCAAACAGTTGTTGTATTATATGAGGGCTTTCCAAAATGGCCAAGAACCCCGTTAAATTCCACTTGAGCCATGAGATATGACAATGGCAACATGCCTTGCTGAAAACTGTCAAAGCAAGGCAGATTTGTGCATTTTGCTCGATTTGCCAAATTTGTGCAAATGAAAAACACACTTATCCATCTGGACACCTCAGGGGGAGACCAAGGAGGAACCAACTCTGATCCCAAGCCTCCCAAGTCCTTGGAACTAAAAATAGCATGCCAAACCTAAAAACCCCTAAAGAGGGGACAAGACTCTAATTTTGTTTTGGAACATTCAATGGATGCACCAAGGTGGCATGCACTGAGCCATTTCCAATTGAATTCAGTCAAGACTTATCCAAGACCAAGGGAACCAGCAGCCTGTGCCCTAACCTCTAGTCAATGGCTAGAGGAGACTTGGATTCTCATTGATCAACATTGGCCAAACCTATGCAGTAGTTTCCATTCACTATTCCTTGCAAAACAAACTTGCTCTACTATAAATAGAGCTCATTTGTGATCAGTTTGAGTACACCAAAGCCATCAAACAGATGCTTTCCTCAAAATCTCCTTCTTCACTCCAAAATTGCCTTCCAAAGAAAGTCACTATCGGGTTTTGAGTTTGAGAGCTATTCCAACCAAACCAATCACACACACATCTCATAAACATCATATAGAAGTGATCCAAACACTCACACAACATCTGGAACACCAAAATCACAAAATCACTAGCCAATTGCTCAAGTTCTTGACAAATTTTCAGTTGGGGTACCATCTTAAGTTCCAGATCATTTCCATTCATTCCAAGCATCCAGACACACTCCATAGCACCTAGGGAAGCTGTCCATATCCTTGGAACCAAGCTGTAACACCTCTAACACAAAACACGATCACCAGCTGCAGGAGGTAAGCATGAGCTCTTCTAACTCTATGATCCATGCATTTTTTGCTGCACAATAATTTGGCCATATGTTCATAATCATGCATAGAGTGTTTTCCCTCAATCAATTGCTTTGTTTGAATCGTGTATAGAATTTCTGAACCTTCATGCAAGTTTTAGGGTTCTTGTGGTTTCTCTTTGATTTCTTATTCCATGTTTAAAATAAATGAAATTAAAGACCATATACATGATCGTGAGGTGAAAACGAGCAAATTGATATGTAGATTGCATGATATAATCAAGTATTGAGTGAGATTGGATAGAAAATGCAAATCTGCAGAAACAGAGGGTGGCGCGTGTTCTTGCCATGTTCTTGGCGCCATTTTTGAACATTTGAATTTTTGAATTTTTGTGATTTTATTTAATTGATTCAAAAATTAATTTCTCTCTTAGTTTTAATGATTTTGAGTTGATTCTTTTTTTAATAATTCACAAAAATGTTAAAATATTTTATTTTACCAAAAAATCCCAAAAATATTACTTATTTCATATATTTGATATTTTTGCAAAGAATTAATGTTTTATTTGTTTTTAACATTTGAAATATTTTTCTCCCTTGATTTTCCAAACTTAATTGATTTCCAATTATTTTTTGGGTATAAACATGATTTGTCAAACATTAATCCAATACCACAATTTGTGTTTCACACATGTTTAACAATTTTGATCATTTTAATTGAATTTTTATTCAATTAAAATATATTTTGAAAACAAATTAGGGTTTTGATCAATTTAACCCTCATCAAATATTTTTTTTCAAACACTTTGGGCCTCTTGGTAGAGTGTAAGACCCAACCCTTTGTAAATACAAAATAATGTGTGCCTCAGTATGTTGTATAAGTCCCGATACCATCAAAAGGTTCGACACGATCGTCGCCTTTTTCACAAAAATCTTTGGGCTTCTCCTTGAGTTATAAGACCCATCTTTAAACACTTTGGGCCTCTAATAGAGTGTAAGTCCCAACCCTTTTTGTACATAAACCTTTTTGGGCCTCACTTATTGTATAAGTCTCTCTGTACATTTTTAAAACAACGGCGCGATCGTCGTTCTCAAACAAAAAACCATTTTGGGCCACTCCTTGAGCTGTAAGCCCCACCACTTGTACAAAAATAAATCATTGGGCCTCTATTGGAGTGTAAGACCCAACCCTCTTTTTTAACCAAAACTTTTTGGGCCTCAATGCATTGTATAAGACCCAGTACGTTAAAGAAATATCGGCGCGATCGCCAATTCAAAAACAAATCATCCGGGCCTACCCTCGTGTTATAAGCCCCATTCTTTTTCTTTAAACACCTTTAGGCCTCTTGAGAGAGTGTAAGACCCATCCCTTTGTACATAAAACCCTTTTTGGGCCTCAGTTACTTGTATAAGTCCCTGTACAAAACAACAGTGCAATCACTGATAAAACCTTGAGCCTCTCCTTGAGCTGTAAGCCCCAACAACCTTTTCAAAGCACTTTCTCCTTTGATTTTGAATATTGTTATCAAAGCTTTCTTTGTTGAACAAACTAACAAAACAACATGGAAGCTCTACAACCGAGTTAGTGTTTACCCGTTTTCTTTATCCACTTTTATATATATATATATATATATATATATATATATATATATATATATATATATAATTGTATTGTGGGGCTGCTCACTGTAAGTCTTCTTTCACAAACTTTTATATACTCGTCATATATCCACTGTGTAATACTAGTATAGTTATTTAGAGTCTTCCCCGACAACTACGTCTAGCACTAGGTAAAGCCCTGTTGGTCACTCTTAAATACAAACAAAACTAGATCCCCATAGGATTACCAGACAGAGTCTTCCCTCCTCCTGGGGTTAAACAATATGAAGACGTGAAAGGCAGCATTCTTGGTGAACCCTTTCTCAGACTGTCACCCTTAGACATTGTCAAAGTGACTCTACTCCCCAGAGATGATCTTTTCTCTATGAATGGCATCTCTTTAGTTTCTTTCAAATTCTCGGACTTTCCTGGCTTGATCTATTCTCGGTGAATGGCATGTCTTGAACTTCTCGGGGTTTGGGGACCCACAGGCTTCTTAAAAGCATCCCCGCCTCCTCTTGGGCGTTGTACAAGGACCCTTCAGCTTTTTAAAAGCTCTCATGCCTTCTCTTAGGCTTATTACAAGGACCCAGAGACCTCTACAGGTATAGGAACAGAACCTAGTCATCAATTTGCTAGAGCTGTCTTTCTGAGTCAAGTGTCAAACCAGTTAACGGGTTGACCTTTATCCCTTAATATACCCGCCTTCTCTTGGGCATCATACAAAGATCATTCACTACCTGAGAATCAATTTCTCAAAACACCAGTAGACTTGGACAGTCTCAATACCCTTTGGATTTCTCATTTCCTTAAAGAATTGGAAATAACCCTGATCCTCTAATCAGTGACAAAGCACAATTACCTTCAATCTTTATAAGAATTGATTTTCTCTTTTATCCAACATATGGGACCTGTCACTAAACTGAAATAGTCACCAGCACGATAGCCTCCTCTTGGGCTTTGTATAATGATTCTCCCCGACGGAGCTAACCTTTTCAGACTCTCTTGCTGAGTCACCCACTCCCAGCCTCCATCTCGGGCTTCGTACGAGATACAAATCACTCTCTTGTTGGGTCAAACCCTTTTAGCCTCTCTCTCGGGCTTCATACGAGACACATAAAATCACTCTCTTGTTGAGTATAAAAGGCTCTCATGTTGAGTCACTTCCCTCTCAGCCTCCATCTCGGGCTTCGTACGAGATACAAAATCACTCTCTTGTTGAGTATAAAAGACTCTCTTGTTGAGTCAAACCTTTTTAGCCTCCGTCTTGGGCTTTGTACAAGACACATATAAAAGCACTCTCTTGTTGAGTCAACCCCTTTTAGCCTCTCTCTCGGGCTTCGTACAAGACACATAAAAACACCCTCTTTTTGGGTCAATAGCCTTCTCTTAGGCTTTGTATAAGGAAACCCCGGTTGAGTCAATCAGCCTTTTAGCATCAAAATCCGTGCCTTGCTCATAGTATACAAACATCAACAACTCCTTTTCCCCCCATCTAATTGTTGTAAGCGGCAAGCCTCTGGATTATTCACATCTACGCCACTGTCCTTCCTTTAGCATAAGAAATTCCTAAGGAAAGATGACATTACTCTAAACTGAGTTAAAGTCTTCTTCTTCGGGTTAAAATCCCCTATAAAGGAAATTATGGCATTGCTGGGTTCACATATCCCAGTTAAAGTAATTCTTCTTTATAATCAGTCACCCAACAGTTGTGACAAACAAACAAAATATCCCTTTTTAGAGATGACAAATTCTCTCTAAAGTCAAACCCCTTTAGCTTCACATCTTGGGCTTCGAACAAGATACAAATAGACCCTTCAGCTTCACATCTTGGGCTTTGAACAAGATACAAACCACATTTAGCTTCACGTCTTGGGCTTTGAACAAGACACCAAAACAACCTTTTTTTCCTCCCATAGAATAGGAGGAACTACGATCGCTCTGATTTCCCTGTTTCGTTAAACGGGAATACGTAGGCATAAGATTGGAAAATATTTTAGCGAGCATACTAATCAAAAACCCAAAATCCCGTAGCTTCATACATCAATCAAAAAGCATCAGTTCTAACATCCTACCAATAGCCCATACACTTTTTTTTTAACAAAATAACCTAAGAGAGACCCACAATCTTTATAGATTTTGTAAACCAACAGTCATCTGTTCAAACTCAGTATGCAAGCAGGGTTAATTTGAGACATCTATTTCCCTTCCTTCATCAGCTTCAATAGGATAAAAAATGAATCGAATTGTAGTACCCCAAAGCAATAGTGCTTTACAACCATGCAAAAACACGCGCTACAGAAAAATGGTGACTCTGCTGGGGACTTTACATCATATCTCTTCCCATCTCTTAGGTAGAAACCTTAAAAAATGCCACAGCAGAAGGGCGACCACAGTGAGAGATATTCTTGCTTGCTTTCCCAAGGGAGGAAACCCTAAATTCGCATCACAGAAATGACAGCTCTGCAGGGGAGTCATTGTCTGTATAGAATCATAAGACTAGAGGTCTAGGATGATTAAGACAAATATATATACTACTTTTCCTAATTGATATCTGTGTTTATTTTTCTGCTAATGGGAATGCGTGTGATTCCGCATGTGGAAAGATTGAGTATACATCTAAGATAGGTGATGGCAATGCGGGTAATCTTACTGGGAGTGAATTCCAGTTAAGAGCCCCCGATCGACCATCAAACTCAGTGGAGACTCCCTTTGCAGATACATTGCCTATACGACTTCGGTTGTTAAAAGTAGTGTGGTCGACTGGGTTATCTGAGAAGCTGAGGTTTTTAGTAGACTTAAGCCATTTTGTAGTGCGGAAGCTATCAAAAATAGTTGTCACGCGATACTACCCTCATCTGAGGTCACTCTAGGATACATCAGCTCGCTGGCGATCCGCTTGTTGTTGTTATCCCAGAGGGGTCAATGATTTTGCGGACAGGTACAAAAAATCACCAGTATAAACCTTTGGGGGGGGTAGAGCTTTGACTTCATGACACCGACCGTTTGACCCCATGTTTTTTCTATGTTTTTGTGTGCTGCATTCATACATTCATTTAAAAAAACATCAAAACATTCAAAAAAAAGAATCTTCTCTTCTAGTCTCTCTTTTTCAAATTAAACTAAGACAATGATTGCAAATGTCAGAGAAGGAGATTGCGCTAATGGATTTCGATAGAAGGAAAACTCATAAGTATACCTTCAAGGTTCCAAAGTTAGAGGATTTGAGAGGTTTGGCAAGAATGATCACCAACCACGAGGCTTTCAGGGCCAAGTATGGAGGACTGCTGTCCTTGTTAAGGGTTCATGTAATCGAAGGAATCCTGTCCACACTAATCCAGTTCCACGATCCGATTTATCACTATTTCACATTCCCGGATTATCAGCTTGCACCAACGTTGGAGGAGTATTCTCACCTGACTAATTTACATATTACTGATCAAGCTCCCTTTTCTGGACTGGAAGAAATTCCAAAGGATCAAACCATTGCAAGAGCAATTTATTTGGACGAGTCAGAAGTCAGGACTCACATGACCACTAAGGGTGGCATCCAAGGTTTGCCAGCCCAAATCTTGATAAAGAAAGCTCTATACTTTGCTAGTATAGGGAACGTGGCTGCTTTCATGAGCATCTTTGTTTTGCTCACCTACGGGTTATTTTTGTTTCCAAACATTGATAACTTTGTAGATATCAACGCCATTAAGATTTTCTTGATCGGAAACCCCGTACCGACCTTACTCGCAGATGCGTATCATTTGGTACACTTAAGGAATTTGTATAATGGAGGAATGATCACATGCTGTGTACCCCTGCTATACAAATGGTTCACTTCCCATTTGCCCAAGTCTGTTGCATTTTGGGATCAAAAGAATACTTTACGTTGGTCACAGAGAATCATATCTCTTACCAACTCTGACATCAATTGGTACAATCGAATCTACGACGGGATCAGAATTATTGACCGTTGTGGAAATTTCCCAAATGTACCCCTTATAGGAACTAAGGGGGGGAATCAACTATCATCCCGTGTTAGTTCGTCGTTAATTTGGATACCCGAGGAGGCATGTTCCGCAAAATGCTCATCTGGAAGAGCTTTTCTTCAAGGAAGGAGAAAATGACAGGGCACTAAAGACAGAAATAGTGCACGCCTGGAAACACGTTCATAGGAAAGGACGAGAGTCTCTAGGAAAACCAGACTGTGTCTCGATGGAGCCTTATCTCCATTGGGTACAAACTAGAGCTCTCAAGCTGAGGATGCCTTACCCTCGTCAGGAGGTTCTTCCCTTAAGGGACTTTGCCCTTTATTTCATGTCTGAGACGGAAAAATTTCAGGTTACTCTCAGCAAATGTTCAGTAGGAGAAGAGGTCTTGGAGGAACAAGTACTATATTCTCAATGTGGAGTGTAAGAAAATACAACAACTGTTAAGAGAAAAAGATGCCCTGATTGAGATTTTAGAGCAACATGCTGTAGAAAATCAGGATGACCAAAGGAATTTGCTCGCTCCTTTCACTTGGCAAATGAATGACAACCCGACAAAGGTCCAAGAGCCCCGGTCAAAGAAAAGGAAAGTACCCAAACCAACACCTGAGCTCTCTTTAGAGAGGACTCAGGATCCATTAGTTTAGATTTCCTTTTCCAGCACTTTGTAATCTACTGTATTTCCATTTCCGCAATCCTTTGAATTCAATAAAATGGGGTTTCCCCACTGTTTGATATTTGCAATCTAATTGTCAAAGTTTACTTTGAATAAACAAAAATAATTAATAATCATTGCATTCATCATTCTCATAAACACATTCTTCTTACCTACGAATCTCATGTTTGTGTCTCGGTTCTAGAGTCAAACTGTCTCATTCGTACAATACTCGGGCCAATCGTCAGAAAAAGATGGATGATCTCGAGGAAGAGAACAGAGAGTTGAGAGAAGAGATCGACACTCTGAAAGAGGATCTGAGAAAGCTTCATAACGACATGTAAGCTCTAGCAGAAGCTCAGATGCAACAACAAAGGACTGTGATCTCAGAGATCACATCTACGCCCATAGTGGAAAAGTATGATCCTAGGTACAAAATGACGAAAGATCGTCCCTGGGGCATGCCTATTAACTATATCCCGGAAGGATATGTTCCGCCGATCGCTAAGGATCAGGGAACTGCAGCAGAAACCGCTGGGCCTGAAGGTTACAAACTTCGGGAAAGCGAAGATGCCAGGGGCATGGCAGCAACTCCTGAAGGTTATAAACTTCGGGAGGCACCGAGAGTCTCGGCCATAATGACTATACCACCACCCGTGGTACACACTGTCCCGGAAGGACAGATTCCACAGATACCTTCTGGTGGAAACGACAGCATGTTCGACTGAATGAATGAGTTCCAGGAATAATTCCTGGAGATGCAGAAAGAACTGCAGGCCCTTCGCGGTCAGGATCTATTTGGAAAGGACACCGCGGACCTCTGCTTGGTCCCCAATGTGAAAGTTCCACACAAGTTCCAAGTGCCCGACTTTGAAAAGTACAAGGGTAACTCTTGCCCTCAAAGTCACTTGGTGATGTACGCTCGGCGAATGTCAGCTTAGACAAAGAACCAGGAGCTCTTGATTCACTACTTTCAGGATAGTTTAACCGGTGCCGCATTAAAATGGGGCATGGGTTTAAACCACGCTACGATCGGCACGTTCAGAGATCTTGGTGCTTCTTTCGTTCAACAATATAAATACAATTTGGACATGGCACCGGACAGAGATCAACTCAGATCGATGTCACAAAAGGACAAGGAAACCTTTAAGGAGTACGCTCAGAGATGGCGTGAAATTGCCGCCCAGATTTGTCCACCTCTTGAGGAAAAAGAGATGACAAAGATCTTCTTAAAGACCTTGAGCTCATTTTACTATGACAGAATGGTTGCCAGTGCGCCCAATGACTTCACCGAGATGGTGGGCATGGGGGTTCGTCTTGAGGAAGCAGTCCGGGAAAGACGTTTAGTAAAAGACGCTGGATCATCAAGTAGTACGAAATGATACGGTAGTGCTCTCCCTAAGAAAAAAGAGCAAGATATCGGGAATATCTCTCTCGGAAAGCAAAGGCGACGATATCAACTAGTAGCAGCTGTAACTCCTGTTATCAATCCCACGCCTGTTCCTACGTATCAATCTCAGTTTGCATAGAGCCAACCGAATCAACAGCAACTTCAGCAAAGGACACAACAGTCTCTTCAGCAGACTCGTCCTCAATACAACAACAACCGTACAACGCGACCACCAGGGTTTGACCCTATACCCATGTTGTACGAAGAACTGTTTCCATTATTACTGGTCAAGGGGCACATCCAAACTAAGTCTCCTCTTACAGTACCGGAAAATCCGCCTTTTTGGTTTAAAGCGGATCAGACTTGCCCTTATCATCAAGGAGGACCAGGGCATAACATAGAAAACTGTCTCGGTTTCAAATCCGACGTACAAAAGCTTGTTAGGAGCGGGGTCTTATCTTTCAAAGATACGTATCCGAATGTTCTCACAAACCCGCTGCCTCAACACGAGAAAGCTACAGTCAATTTGATAAAGGGAGAGTCTAACAACATCTATCAAATTCATGATGTACTCTTGTTAAGGGCTAACTTGGTCAAGATGCATTGTAGACAGAGCGGATATGGCCATGTGCCACCTCATAACTATCACCAGTGTGATATCTGCTCTAAAAGCAATCAAGGATGTTCTGTGGTACAAGCAGCTCTACAGGAACAATTGGATCTCGGATGGATCCAAGAGCATTGAGTTCGTGGAGTCAACATGACCTATACGAATTCCAACATCATTCAGAACCACGACATCCGTGCAATGAATGTCAACTTGGTGGCGATGCACTCAAGGAAAAGCCAGTATCATAATTTGCCGCGACACGATTATAATTCCTGTCTGACTTGCTCGGTAAACAAATAGGGATGCTCTTTTGTACAAGAGGCCCTCCAACGTCAGATGGATCTTGGATGGATCCAGGACTACCATGATAGAAATTATTATCAGATCAACCTGATTCAAATCTTTGATATTCGTTTGATGAATACCAGCTTGGTGGAGTTACATGCCAGGCAGGTCCAACTCGGTTTTCTCACTTCACAAAATTATCAGAACTGTAAAGGATGTTGTGAGAGTAACCAAGGGTGCGCTCTCATTCATAGAACTTTGCAACACTTGTTAAACCACTGGTGGCTTCCAATCTATCTGGATGAAGACACACAACAAATCAGTGTGCTTAATGGAAACCCTACTCGGCGTCAAAGTCAGGATGTCCGATCTATGGAAACAAACCTGGTAAGGTTGCACTGCATTCAAAGCGGGCGTGGCCAGGTGCCACCACACAACTATGAACGCTGTAGAGTCTGCTCGGAGAATAACCAAGGATGCTACCTTGTGCGGGCAGCCCTTCAAGGACAGTTAGATTGTAAAGAGATTCACCCGTGTCCGAGTCCCGAGCCAATCAACTGGACGCCAGACTACTTCACTGATCAAATCAGAGACGTTGTCATAATCTCTGATCATCAACAGAACAAGGATGTTTGTACCATCATCCCTCTACTGGACGAATCAAAGGTTCTTAGCCAGGAACTAATTGAAGTTACTTACGACAGTCAGAAAAATCAGAAGGCTCCTATAGTTATCTATCTACCGGGACCATTACCGTATGAATCAGCTAAGGCGATCCCTTACAAATATGGTGCAACAATAATTGAGAATGGAAAGGAAATTCCATTACCATCCGTCGTGAATATTGCAGACATCATTCGAGTAACACGGAGCGGCCGAATCTTCAACCGAGGAGTTAGAGAACCTAACAGAGAAAAGGAACTTCAGACAGAAGCTCCTGATCCACCAGTCGGTCAATCCAGTGATACCGACCTTTCGAAAAACAATGATAAGATGCTGAAGCTCATCCAAAGGAGTGAATACAACATTGTTGATCAACTGTTACAAACTCCTTCAAAGATCTCAGTGCTATCACTTTTACTCAGTTCCGAAGCCCACAGAGAGGCTTACAGAAAGTCTTAGAGCAGGCCTTTATGGAACAGGATATGTCAATACGACAGTTCGATAGCATCATCTCCAACATCACTTCCTGCAACAACTTAGGATTCAGTGATGAGGAATTGCCAGAGGGGGGCAAAAGCCACAATATGGCGCTCAATATCATAGTTAACTGCCAGGACGATGCTTTAGCCAGCGTACTGGTAGACATAGGATCGGCCATCAACGCTATGCCGAAGTCCACTTTAATGTGACTATCATTCAAAGGACCCCCAATGAGGGACAGTGAGGTCATCGTCAAAGCATTTGACAGGTCTCGGAAAGCAGTTATCGGCGAAGTCGACCTTCCCATAACTATCGGTCCTCACACTTTCCTAATCACTTTCCAGGTCATGGACATCTGGGAAACATACAGTTGCTTATTAGGAAGACCTTGGATACACCAGGCTGGGGCAGTCACTTCGACACTTCACCAGAAACTGAAGTTCGTCAAGAACGATCAACGCATCACGGTCTGTGGGGAGCAAGCATTGCTCGTGAGTAACTTGTCATTATCTAATTGTGTAGAACCCGAGGAGGTTGTTGGAACTCAGTTCCAAGCACTTTCAGTGAACACGGAGAATCAGTCAGAGAAAGGAACCTCGATTTCCTCATACAGAGATGCTCTCGAAGTAATTGAGAATAACAATACAAAAGGATAGGGACAACTTGTCATTCCTACTAATAATAAAACAAAGAAGGGTCTTGGTTTTTCTGCGACCTGCACCCGGACAGCTGATAACGATGAAAGTCTTCATCCCATTCAGGACTTCTTCCACAGTGGAGGTTTCCTTCACCCAGTGCCTCAAACAGTCCATGCTATCAACGAGGGAGATTCGTTCGATACGGATGAGGAATGGAAGTCCTATCTCAACGAGGACGGTTATATGTCTCAGGAAGAAGTGCCTACGCTATTTTGCTATCCCGCACAGAGTCTGAGATTTATACCAAGGTCAGACGTCGAAATGATATACGGAGATTGTGATCCGGAAGGATGCCGTGCTCCACCAAACTCATTAGAGGAAGACACTCTGATGAAGGACAACTTTGACCAAGACTATTATGGCCCAATGGATGGCCTACCTATCTGGCAGCCGTACCTAGGAGACTTGGGGCAAGAAAATCAGCCAAACAATGAAAATCAGTTGAGGGTCATTGAACAAAATACCTGCGTCCCCACCATGTCATGGGATCAACACTCAGGTCATTCAGAAAGTATCCAGTATGACGATGAATTGGCAAAGCTTGCCAGACTAGAATTCATCAACTACGCATTTCCTGAGGTCAACGTCATCGAGAGAGACGACTCCCCCAGTTCCAAAGAAGTGTGGGACACCTTGGGACAACCAAGTGGAAAGTTTGACTTCATGGTCAAGTACACCGCTCCCGAAAGCTCTCGTATCAGGCTCGAAGACATCCAGCCAACTGGATGGGGAGATTTGCTTGAGAGCACCAATACTCTGCAAAATACAACAGAGGAATCCTCCTACGACAACTCTGCCTGGGAGACAGATTCCAATGATCCTGCTCCGCTAGAAATCAGCGTCATTTCTGAAGACAAATCAAGGAAAGTACTAGACTTTGTGATTCACCGAGGAGTTCACCGCCAATGGGTTGCTGTCGATGTTCCGAAGATTGTTCATAAGTCAAAGTAATTTTCGTCTTTAACCTTTCACCCTGCCCAGGTAAAATGGATGTTTTGATAGGGCTCGTTTTCTGTAAATATCCCTCTTCGCTTCGCCCAAAGCGACAGAGTTCTGTTTTATAGGGCTATAGTTTCAAGAATCAACTTGTTCATAAATAAAATAACGTCGTTCTGTGATCTCCGCATTAATTATTGTTTTCTCTTTTCGCTTTTCTCAGAAAATGGTAATCCTAAAAAACAATTCAAAATAAAAACAAGTAGTTTTCAGAAAAACATTGCACACACACTTGCATTTTCTCTATCTCTTCTAAACACAAATCATACCGTCATGCAGATTGCTTGTTTTAAACCCCGTTGAAACATACGATCCAATGCCTTCTCCCAACTTTGAGTTCCCGGTATTTGGGGTTGAAGAAGAAGTTAGCGACGAAATTCTAGAAGAGATCTCCCGACTACTCAGACAAGAGGAAAGGTCCATTGAACCTCACAAAGAGCCATTGGAAACGATCAACGTGGGTTCAGAAAAAGAGAGAAAAGAAATCAGGATTGGGGCACTGCTCAGTCCAACTGCCAAAGAGAGTTTGACAAAGCTTCTCAGAGAATTTCCCGATGTGTTCGCTTGGTCCTACCAAGACATGCCAGGGTTGGATACCAGCATCGTGGAACATCATCTACCGTTAAGGTCAGAATGTCCGCCAGTAAAACAGAGGTTGAGACGGACTCACCCAGACATGGCCGTCAAAATCAAAGAGGAGGTACATAAACAGATTGACGCGGGATTCCTCGCTACATCAGAATATCCTCAATGGTTAGCCAATATCGTACCCGTTCCAAAAAAGGACGGAAGAATCAGAATGTGTGTCGATTACAGAGATCTAAATAAGGCTAGTCCAAAGGACGACTTTCCTTTACCACACATTGACATGCTGGTTGACAGTACAACAAAGTTCAAAGTTTTCTCCTTCATGGATGGATTCTCAGGCTATAATCAGATAAAAATGGCGCCGAAAGACATGGAGAAAACTTCCTTCATTACCCCATGGGGCACCTTTTGTTATAAGGTAATGTCGTTCGGATTGAAGAACGCCGAGGCAACCTATCAAAGGGCCATGACTACTCTGTTTCATGACAGGATACACAAGGAAATCGAGGTATATGTCGATGATATGATGGCCAAATCTAAAACAGAAGAGGGGCATGTGACCCACCTGTCAAAACTATTCGAGCGGTTAAGAAAGTATAAACTCCGCTTGAATCCAACAAATGCACATTCGGTGTCCGTTCAGGGAAACTTTTAGGGTTCATCGTCAGCCAGAAAGGAATTGAGGTTGATCCTGACAAGGTCTAGGCCATTCAAGAAATGCCTTATCCGAAAACTGAAAAACAAGTCAAGGGATTCCTGGGACGTTTGAACTATATTTCCAGATTCATATTCCTCATGACCGCCACATGTGCGCCGATTTTCAAATTACTAAAAAAGAACCAGGATTACGTTTGGACAGAAGATTACCAAACCGCCTTCGACAGTATTAAGGAATATCTGTTGAACCCACTGATTCTATCACCTCCCGTGGAAGGAAGGCCACTGATCATCTACTTAACAGTCTTGGAAGACTCTATGGGCTGTGTGCTTGGCCAACAAGATGAAACGAAACGGAAAGAGTCTGCCATCTACTATTTGAGCAAGAAATTCACCGACTGTGAGACTCGGTACACTATGCTTGAGAAAACGTGTTGCGCTTTGGCTTGGGCAGCCAAACGTCTTCGCCAGTGCATGATTCGTCACACTACTTGGTTAGTATCATAAATGGATCCGATCAAGTACGTCTTTGAAAAGCCTTCTCACACGGGAAGGATTGCCCGTTGGCAGATGTTGTTATCAGAATACGACAATGAATACCACGTTTAGAAAGCCGTTAAAGGGAGTATTTTAGCCGATCATTTGGCTCATCAACCGATTGACGATCAGGAATCAATCGGGTTTGACTTCCCAGACGAAGATGTCATGTATTTGAGAATGAAAGATTGCGATGAACCACTACCCAGTGAAGGGCCAGAACCAGGTTCCCAATGAGGACTAATCTTTGACAGAGCAGTTAATCATTATGGAAATGGAATTGGGGCAATCATCATAACACCTCATGGTACCCACATTCCTTTCGCTACCAGACTTACATTCAAGTGCACAAACAACGAGGCCGAATATGAAGCTTATATTATGGGTCTCAAAGAAGCGATTGATTTGAGGATCAAGAACTTGGATGTATATGGCGACTCAGCTTTGGTCGTCAATCAGATCAAAGGAGATTGGAACATATACCAATCAGGATTGATTCCTTACAAAGATTATGCAAGAAGGTTGTTACCTTTCTTCAACAGAATCGAGTTTCATCATATCCCTCGTGATGAGAATCATATGGCTGATACATTAGCCACCCTCTCTTCCATGATTAGTGTAGGTCAATGGAACGACTTACCCAAGATCGACATAATGCGCCTTGAACAACCCGCTTACATCTTCACGATTGAAGCAGTCATAGATGACAAACCTTGGTATCACAATATCAAATGCTTCCTTCAGAAACAAGAGTACCCACCTGGGGCATCCAGGAAAGACAGAAAAACCCTCAGAAGGTTGGCAGGCAGCTTCTTCCTGAGCGGTGATACACTCTATAAGAGAAACTTCGACATGGTCTTGCTCCGATGCATAGACAGACCAGAAGCAGACATGCTGATAAAATAAATTCACGAAGGATCCTTTGGCACTCATGCCAACGGACACACAATGGCCAAAAAAACTCTGAGAGCAGGGTACTACTGGTTGACCATTTAATACGATTACTACAAGTACATGAGGAGGTGTCACAAGTGTCAGATATACTCAGAAAAAATCCATGTACCGCCTACATATCTCAAAGTTCTCTCTTCCCCATGGCCTTTTTCCATATGGGGAATCGACATGATTGGCATGATTGAGCCCAAGACTTCAAAAGGACATCGGTTCATCTTGGTAGCCATTGATTACTTCACCAAGTGGGTCGAAGCAGCGTCATACGCCAATGTGACCCGACAAGTGGTGGTACGATTTATCAAAAACAATATCATCAGTCATTATGGTGTTCCGAGTCAGATCATTACAGATAATGGATCTAACTTGAATAACAAGATGATGAAAGGGTTGTGCACAGAGTTCAAGACCGAACACCATAACTCATCTCCCTACCGACCCAAGATGAACGGCGCGGTAGAAGCGGCTAACAAGAACATCAAAAAGATCGTTCAAAAGATGGTTGTAACCCACAAAGATTGGCACGAGATGCTTCCCTTTGCTCTTCACGATTATCGCACATCTGTCCGCACTTCAACAAGGGCAACCCCTTTCTCTCTAGTATATGGCATGGAGGCAGCGTTCCCCATAGAAGTAGAGATCCCATCAATCCAGGTATTTATGGAAGCTAAGCTAACAGAGGCTGAATGGTGTCAAAATCGACACGACGAACTCAACCTGATCGAAAAGAAATGAATAACGGCACTATGCCACGGTCAGTTGTATCAACAAAGAATGAAGAAGGCGTTCGACAAAAAGGTTCGACCTCGCGTCTTCAGGAAAGGAGACCTTGTGCTCAAAAGTATACAATCATTTCTCACTGATTCTCGGGGCAAATGGACTCCGAATTATGACGGCCCCTACGTGGTCAAGAAAGCTTTCTCAGGCGGTGCCTTGAGACTTGCAACCATGGACGGAGAGGAATTCGCCTACCCCACAAATGTTGACGTAGTCAAGAAATACTTCGCCTAAATAAAAAAAAAAGAGAGGAAAAAATGTCTCGGTGGATTGAAAACCCGAAAGGGCGGTCAAGGCAAAAATTAGAGACATAATAAAAAAAAATAATCCCGGTGGATTGGAAATCTCAAAGTACAATCCAGGCAAAAATTAGGGATTAATGGCAAGTAACTACGTCTGATCAGTTCAACTCCTCAGCAGTAATGCCATCCATCAGAAGAAAAACTCCAGTCACAGTCATCTTCGACGGAAGCTCAGGATGTCCATAATTCAAAGTTGGTAGAAGGATAGTGGTCGTTATGTTTCCATGCAGCCCTTTTCCCTTAAATTACCATTTTCTAACTTTGTAAATACTCTATGGAATCACGCTTTGGCTGATTTTCATCCTATCAATAAAATTTGAGCCCTTGTGCTTTTGTTTGCAATTCTTATTTGTTTTAGCTTTACAGAACGACATTTTAACATGATTAACGATTCTTGAAATAAAACAAAAATGAATTTACTTGTCAAACTTTTCTGCTTTTAAAATAAAGATGGCAATTTCTTTCGACTGTGGAACATCGAAAGAACATCGATCGCTTTGCCAGAAGTAATCAAACTTCAAAGTGCATAATCAAAGTACTCCTTCTAAACCGGTGCGCCTGAACGAAGGATCAGTTATGTCAGATGCGAATACTCCATCTGACATCTTCGGCCGAGTTCTTACCTCCTAAGCCGATCAACGGTTGTTCCCCCACAGGGACTACTTCTCCTAAGCAAGGCAAAATTGCTATCTTGAACCAGCGATACTTTTTATCTCCCTGCAGTGGCTGAGTATCTAGTCGTGTTCATCTACTAGTTTGTATGTCGCGTCAGTTTTGTCAGCATAAACATACATACATCATGCATTATTGATTTACATTCATATTCATATTGCATCACTATCACTCTGGTCAGTCTTGTCCCCAAGTGATAAAAGTCCTCACAATCGAGTTGTCAGTCTTTTCCTTGTCAGGAAGTGAATCATCTAAACAATCTCGCCTCCAGTTTATTTCTAGATACAAGTTGGTCCCTTGACCACTTTGATAACTTGAACCTCTGGAAAACCAGAGAAAATTTTGGCAAATGTCACTCTTCGCCATTGAAGATGATATCTTCGCTTTCCCGGATTAAGGAAAATCCCTAGAGAAAGCCTCTTAATCAGAGATTCGACAATACAACAGTTTTTCTCCAAAAAAATCTACTGACGAAAAGGTCATCTGCACCTCAAAATTGGATCACATCGTATGGCGTTTCTCCGAGAAGATCTCCGAGAAAAGTATGATGTAATATCCCCAAGCTGGAAGTAGTCTCTCGAGAGACTCATTTTCCCCAGATAGAGTCGACAAATGGCGTCTCCAACAGAGAAGTTTGTACACCTCTACAACTCAGACGGCTGGGTTCCCCAGCAACTCTGACATCAAAATTTTTTCCGTCAAATGGCATCTCCCCAGGAAAATTCGGCGAGAAGTTTGAGGAAAACCGCTACGAATAGCGTCCCTTGTCAATAAAGTTTATTGACAAAAGAAACTAAGACCAGTTTCTTGGTAGGAAACCAGGATCGAGGGGAAGTTTATATCAGAAGCTTAGACCAGTTCCTTGGTAGGAAACCAAGATCGAGGGGAAGTTTATATCAGAAGCTTAGACCAGTTCCTTGGTAGGAAACCAGGATCAAGGGGAAGTTTATATCAGAAGCTTAGACCAGTTCCTTGGTAGGAAACCAGGATCGAGGGGAAGTTTATATCAAAAACTTAGACCAGTTCCTTGGTAGGAAACCAGGATCGAGGGGAAGTTTATATCAGAAACTAAGACCAGTTCCTTGGTAGGAAACCAGGATCGAGGGGAAGTTTAGTTCAGAAACTGAGACCAGTTCCTTGGCTGAAGACCAGGATCGAGGGGAAGTTTTCACCTTTTCTAAGCATCATTACTTAGCAAAAGAAGATGAATGCGTAAGCAACCATTCATGACCCCATCAAAATTTCGGGTATTCCGATATTTAATCATCTTGCACCTCGAATGCCCGAATACCTTCACCATTCACACCTTCGGGTCTAAGAAGATTAAATAGGGGCATCTGTCATACCCCAAATTTTGACCACTAAGATTTCCCATCATTGTGTAAATCATCATCACAATATGGATGAACCATCAATCTCCCCAAAGATGGGCGAGCACTCACTACAAACAATAATTAGGGTTTCAAGCCCTCTTTGAGCCTTAGACAAAGGATCAATCAAGGAATGACATGATCTTTAACTTGTCTAACCTCTCAAATATCCACAATAGATCAAGAGGACTCCCACATCAAGAACCAAGAACAATGTTGCAGCATTCCAGGTGGATTAAGCCTTAAGATCGCCAGCGTCACCAAATTAGGGTTTGATCGACCAGGGCCTCCAGATGGAAATTCTCCTCTGGGCATGAGCCAATGCTTCAAAGAATAACCTAAGATGCTCCAAGGGACATCGTGAACCCAATTATCAAGTCAATTTAACCTCAGGGGATGCATTCACAAAAGATCAGGAATTAGGGTTTCTTGGTCTAATTCACCCCTAAGTTGACTTTTGGCACAAAACAGGAGCCAAGACCTCAAGACATGATTTGAGGGTCTCTAATAAACCACATTGATCCATTTGCAACAATGGATTAATCCAAGAAGCTTGAGCAACAAGTTTCAAATTCATCAGAACCACAACTAGGGTTCCGCGAGAAAAGTCAACTATGCCTTTGACTTTTGACCAGGACATGCTCCCAAACCCTAGGACATGATTCAATACACCCTATAACACCTATGAAATCATGAAATCAATCCATCAAGTTTGATTTAGGTCAAGGACTTGATTTCATAGAGGATCACACAGTTTGGAATTCATCTGATAAAAAGTCAATTGTGCACAAAAGTCAACTTTGACTTTTTGAGATTTTTCACAATTATGGTTCTTTGACCCTAAAATGATGTTATTGTGTGATTGGAATCACCATTCATCAAGAAAAATCAAGAAAAGTGAGATAACTTGAAAAAGGGGTAACCATAAAAACTTAGAAATTTTTCTAAGTTATTGACCAAAGTGGCTAGGGTACCAACTTTGGAGGATCATAACTCCTAAACCATAAGGCAATTTTTCCCCATCCAAAGCTGGATTTGTAGCTCTCATGGCACTCTACAAAAGCTTCAAACATAACTCATTCCAATTCCTCATGGATTTTAAGTTATGGGATGATCAAAATCACAAAAAGTGAAAATGTCACTTTTTTCCAACACTTAGTGAAATTTTCACTAAGTCAGAATCTACCTTCACTTTTTTTCCAAATGTAGGGGCATTTTTCACTTGGATCCAAAAAGTATCAAAACCAACTATGATCAAACAGTTGTTGTATTATATGAGGGCTTTCCAAAATGGCCAAGAACCCCGTCAAATTCCACTTGAGCCATGAGATATAACAATGGCAACATGCCTTGCTGAAAACTGCCAAAGCAAGGCAGATTTGTGCATTTTGCTCGATTTGCCAAATTTGTGCAAATGACAAACACACTTATCCATCTGAACACCTCGGGGGGAGACCAAGGAGGAACCAACTCTGATCCCAAGCCTCCCAAGTCCTTGGAACTAAAAATAACATGCCAAACCTAGAAACCCCTAAAGAGGGGACAAGACTCCAATTTTGTTTTGGAGCATTCAATGGATGCACCAAGGTGGCATGCACTGAGCCATTTCCAACTGAATTCAGTCAAGACTTATCCAAGACCAAGGGAACCAGCAGCCTGTGCCCTAACCTCTAGTCAATGGCTAGAGGAGACTTGGATTCTCATTGATCAACATTGGCCAAACCTATGCAGCAGTTGCCATTCACTATTCCTTGCAAAACAAACTTGCTCTACTATAAATAGAGCTATTTATGATCAGTTTGAGTACACCAAAGCCATCAAACAAATGCTTTCCTCAAAATCTCCTTCTTCACTCCAAAATTGCCTTCCAAAGCAAGTCACTATCGGGTTTTGAGTTTGAGAGCTATTCCAACCAAACCAATCACACACACACACCTTATAAACATCATATAGAAGTGATCCAAACACTCACACAACATCTGGAACACCAAAATCACAAAATCACTAGCCACTTGCTCAAGTTCTTGACAGATTTGCAGTTGGGGTACCATCTCAAGTTCCAGATCATTTTAATTCATTCCAAGCATCCAGACACACTCCATAGCACCTAGGGAAGCTATCCATATCCTTGGAACCAAGTTGTAACACCTCTAACATAAAACACGATCACCAGCTGCAGGAGGTAAGCATGAGCTCTTCTAACTCTATGATCCATGCATTTTTTGCTGCACAATAATTTGGCCATATGTTCATAATCATGCATAGAGTGTTTTCCCTCAATCAATTGCTTTGTTTGAATTGTGTATGGAATTTCTTCATGCAAGTTTTAGGGTTCTTGAGGTTTCTCTTTGATTTCTTATTCCATGTTTAAAATAAATGAAATTAAAGACCATATACATGATCGTGAGGTGAAAACGAGCAAATTGATATGTAGATTGCATGATATAATCAAGTATTCAGTGAGATTGGATAGAAAATGCAAATCTGCAGAAACAGAGGGTGGCGCGTGTTCTTGCCATGTTCTTGGCGCCATTTTTGAAAATTTGAATATTTGAATTTTTGTGATTTTATTTAATTGATTCAAAAATTAATTTCTCTCTTAGTTTTAATGATTTTGAGTTGATTCTTTTTTTAATAATTCAAAAAAATGTTAAAATATTTTATTTTACCAAAAAATCCCAAAAATATTTCTTATTTCATATATTTGATATTTTTGCAAAGAATTAATGTTTTATTTGTTTTTAACATTTGAAATATTTTTTCTCCCTTGATTTTCCAAACTTAATTGATTACCAATTATTTTTTGGGTATAAACATGATTTTTCAAACATTAATCCAATACCACAATTTGTTTTTCACACATGTTTAACAATTTTGATCATTTTAATTGAATTTTTATTCAATTAAAATATATTTTGAAAACAAATTAGGGTTTTGATCAATTCAACCCTCATCAAATATTTTTTCAAACACTTTCGGCCTCTTGGTAGAGTGTAAGACCCAACCCTTTGTAAATACAAAATAATTTGGGCCTCAGTATGTTGTATAAGTCTCGATACCGTCAAAAGGTTCGACACGATCGTCACCTTTTTCACAAAAATCTTTGGGCTTCTCCTTGAGTTATAAGACCCATCTTTAAACACGTTGGGCCTCTAATAGAGTGTAAGTCCCAACCCTTTTTGTACATAAACCTTTTTGGGCCTCACTTATTGTATAAGTCCCTCTGTACATTTTTAAAACAACGGCGCGATCGTCGTTCTCAAACAAAAAACCATTTTGGGCCTCTCCTTGAGCTGTAAGCCCCACCACTTGTACAAAAATAAATCATTGGGCCTCTATTGGAGTGTAAGACCCAACCCTATTTTTTAACCAAAACTTTTTGGGCCTCAATGCATTGTATAAGACCCAGTACGTTAAAGAAATATCTGCGCGATCGCCAATTCAAAAACAAATCATCCGGGCCTACCCTCGTGTTATAAGCCCCATTCTTTTTCTTTAAACACCTTTGGGCCTCTTGAGAGAGTGTAAGACTCATCCCTTTGTACAGAAAACCTTTTTGGGCCTCAGTTACTTGGATAAGTCCCTGTACAAAACAACAGTGCAATCACTGATAAAACCTTGGGCCTCTCCTTGAGTTGTAAGCCCCAACAACCTTTTCAAAGCACTTTCTCCTTTGATTTTGAATATTGTTATCAAAGCTTTCTTTGTTGAACAAACTAACAAAACAGCATGGAAGCTCTACAACCGAGTAAGTGTTTACCTGCTTTCTTTATCCGCTTTCATATATATATAACTGTATTGTAGGGCTGCTTACTGTAAGTCTTCTTTCACAAACATTTATATACTCATCATATATCCACTGTGTAATACTAGTATAGTTATTTAGAGTCTTCCCTGGCAACTGCGTCTAGCACTAGGTAAAGCCCTGTTGGTTATTCTTAAATACAAACAAAACTAGATCCTCATAGGATTACCAGACACAGTCTTCCCTCCTCTTGGGGTTAAACAATATGGAGACGTGAAAGGCAGCATTCTCAGTGAACCCTTTCTCAGACTGTCACCCTTAGACATTGTCAAAGAGACTCTACTCCCCAGAGATGATCTTTTCTCTGTGAATGGCATCTCTTGAGTTTCTTCCAAATTCTCGGACTTTCCTGGCTTGATCTATTCTCGGTGAATGGAATGTCTTGAACTTCTCGGGGTTTGGGGACCCACAGGCTTCTTAAAAGCATCCCCGCCTCCTCTTGGGCATTGTACAAGGACCCTTCGGCTTCTTAAAAGCTCTCATGCCTTCTCTTGGGCTTAGTACAAGGACCCAGAGACCTCTACATGTATAGGAACAAAACCTAGTCATCAATTTGCTAGAGCTGTCTTTCTGAGTCAAGTGTCAGACCAGTTAACAGGTTGACCTTCATCCCTTAATATACCCGCATTCTCTTGGGCATCATACAAAGATCATTCACTACCTGGGAATCAATTTCTCAAAACACCAGTAGACTTGGACAGTCTCAATACCCTTTGGATTTCCCATTTCCTTAAAGAACAGGAAATAACCCTGATCCTCTGATCAGTGACAAAGCAAAATTACCTTCAATCTTTATAATAACTAATTTTCTCTTTTATCCAACATATGGGACCTGTCACTAAACTGAAATAGTCACCAGCACGATAGCCTCCTCTTGGGCTTTGTATAATGATTCTCCCCGGCGGAGCTAACCTTTTCAGACTCTCTTGCTGAGTCACCCACTCCCAGCCTCCATCTCGGGCTTCGTACGAGATACAAATCACTCTCTTGTTGAGTATAAAAGACTCTCTTGTTGGGTCAAACCCTTTTAGCCTCTATCTCGGGCTTCGTACGAGACACATAAAATCACTCTCTTGTTGAGTATAAAAGGCTCTCATGTTGAGTCACTTCCCTTTCAGTCTCCATCTCGGGCTTCGTACGAGATACAAAATCACTCTCTTGTTGAGTATAAAAGACTCTCTTGTTGAGTCAAACCTTTTTAGCCTCCGTCTTGGGCTTTGTACAAGACACATATAAAAGCATTCTCTTGTTGAGTCAACCCCTTTTAGCCTCTTGCTCGGGCTTCGTACGAGACACATAAAAACCCCCTCTTGTTGGGTCAATAGCCTCCTCTTAGGCTTTGTATAAGGAAACCCCGGTTGAGTCAATCAGCCTTTTAGCATCAAAATATATTCCTTGCTCATAGTATATAAACATCAACAACTCCTTTTCCCCCCATCTAATTGCTGTAAGCGACAAGCCTCTGGATTATTCACATCCACGTCATTGTCCTTCCTTTAGCATGAGAAATTCCTAAGGAAAAATGGCATTACTCTAAACTGAGTTAAAGTCTTCTCCTTCAGGTTAAAATCCCCTATAAAGGAAATTATGGCATTGCTGGGTTCATGCATCCCAGTTAAAGTAATTCTCCTTTATAATCAGTCACCCAACAGTTGTGACAAACAAACAAAATATCCCCTTTTAGAGATGACAAATTCTCTCTAAAGTCAAACCCCTTTAGCTTCGCATCTTGGGCTTCGAACAAGATACAAATAGACCCTTCAGCTTCACATCTTGGGCTTTGAACAAGATACAAACCACATTTAGCTTCACGTCTTGGGCTTTGAACAAGACACCAAAACAACCTTTTTTTCCTCCCATAGAATAGGAGGAACTACGATCGCTCTGATTTCCCTGTTTCGTTAAACGGGAATACATAGGCATAAGATTGGAAAAAATCTTAGCGAGCATACTAATAAAAAACCCAAAATCCTGTACCTTCATACATCAATAAAAAAGCATCAGTCCTAACATCCTACCAATAGCCCAGACACTTTTTTTTTTTAACAAAATAACCTAAGAGAGACCCACAATCTTTATAGCATTTGTAAACCAACAGTCATCTGTTCAAACTCAGTATGCAAGCAGAGTTAATTGGAGACATCTATCTCCCTTCCTTCATCAGCTTCAATAGGATAAAAAATGAATCGAACTGTAGTACCCTAAAGCGATAGTGCTTCGCAACCACGCAAAAACTTGCGCTACACATAACAATGACCTAAAGCACTTAAGATTTCTCAGATATATAATGAGAAGAAATCTTAAGGCTTTTATAATTACAACCTAAAACAGAAAAATTTGTATATTACATTAGACTTTATAATTGCTTGATCTTGCCACTCCTTCAACAGAAGAATCCTTGTTAAAATTCAAGCTTGAATCTTCAGCCATATATATAGCATTTGCAAAAACTAGTCGTTGAGAAAGTGTCTTGAACATGTGTCTTTGCCTTTACTCCATAGTACAAGAGATGTTGGAGATGGATACATAGTAGATTTTGAATCCAGTGTGTAACATGTTTAACCTTTGAGTCTTCAAGAGGTTTTGTACTTGATAGAGCCGTTGGGAGTAGAAATCCATAGAACGTACCGGCTTTTCTTAAGCCTTGCAATCTTGTATACTCGAGCTGACAAGCCGATAAGATAATACAACTTGCTTTTAGTAATACGGATAATCCACAACTTTATCACCAACTCTGAATGGTACCTAGGCATGGCAAGAAAACCCGGGCCCGCCCGGACCCGGCCCGAAATTAACGGGGGAAACCCGATTTGATTGGGTGCGGGTAAAACCCGGTTTGTAATTGCGGGTGCGGGTGCGGGGACGGGGGGATGCTACTACCCGCCCGCACCTGCCCCCGCCCCCGCCCGGTCTTATAATATTTACTTTAATAGCCATATTTAAATTATTTTATATCATATTTATTCACTTTTGAAGAAGTAATTAAAAATCCTCATTAGTCATTTCTCATCATTCACTCGAACTCACATCTTTAGAAATAAGTTTATTATTAAAATGGTTAAATTTGTAATAAAATTGTTAATTTTTCTTATTATTAAAAAAAAATATTTTTTTTGCGGGTGGGGGCGGGTGCGGGTGCGGGCAAACCCGTTTCTATCGGGGGCGGGTCTGGGTGGTAAATTTTCACCCCCGACTGGGTTTGGGGGCGGGGGCGGGTCTATAACAGGAAGGCGGGTGCGGGTGCGGGGCTAGCTAAACCCACCCCTGACCCGCCCCATTGCCATGCCTAATGGTACCAGATGCTGATATACAATTACTAGGTGTAGAAACTCATCTAAATGCTGAGACCTTCAGTTCAAAGTCTTCGTCAAACCACAATAGAAATTGTTCTTCAGACTCTGCCACCAGAAGCTAGCAATGAAGCAACTCCAAGTGTGTCTAAGTAAAATAACTTCTGATTATTTTTGTACAAGAACAAGAACCTGCATAAATAAAACACACATTAAATAAACCATTGTTCTTTTAATATTTTTGTTATCATCAAAACTAAAAGAGAAAATGTCAAGAACAAATCTTGTTCTAATAATCTCCCCCTTTTTGATGATGATAAACACAAGTATTTAAAGAACAAATCTTGTTTATATATTGCTTAACCATGTTTAAAAGTTTAAGCTATGTGAGTGCATTCTTCTTTCATCACCATTGGAGGTAATATCTTTCATATCTAATTGATTTTATTCTTTATCTTGGCTAAATAGATGTTCTCTATTATGTGTAGCGTGTAATTTTGATGCTTAAATGATAGTTGTAGTTTTCACTTTTCTTCCATTTTGATGTTTGAAACGGTATAGGCTTGTTATTTATCTTTCTATGCATCATTCACATCATTTTTTTTCTTCTGTTTTTTTATCTTTTAACAGCATGCGTCGACCTGTCTAGTCTATAGGTCGACCTATGATCATCAAAATTCAAGTTTGAAAGCCATTGTCTGTCATGCGTCGGCCTAAGGGTCCCCCTCGCGTCGACTCATACTAGAACTTTATTTTTTTTTTAAATTATACTCATGCGTCGACGCATAGCTCGTGTTTTCTGAAATTTTTTTTAATAAATATCTTTCAGGCTTGTGTTTTGTCTTGCATTTTTCATTTGTGTCTCTTGCATATTCCTCAACTCTCTTAACCCTTCCAAACCCTAGAAACCCCCTTCAAAGATTCTCCAAAAAAATTAGTGTTTCAAACCTTAATTGGTGAAGAATTTCCCTTTTCTACACTCATTTCTACGGCTGTAGCTGAGTATCATCATCAACAAAGGAGGTTTCCTCAAATGACTGCTACAAGAGTAACGGGAAAAAGGATTGGTAGGGCAACATCCTCTCAAATTCCGGTAACTTCTTTATCATTACTTTCTTCTGAACTTACTGAAGTGTATGAGAAAGATTTTCGAAAAAGGTATATTGTTAAGCAACATGTGTATTACCCTAAGGTAGCGGACAAGATGAATATCCCTGAAATTGTAGATGTTCTAAACCATCAAAAGATAAATTCTTTTTTTGGAATGTAGTACAAACTATAATGAAGAAATGGTTAAAATGTTTTATGCTAGTTTGATGGGTAAATTTACCGAGTATGAGTTTGCTTTCAAGATGGGGGGCAAAAGCTATAATGTTGGTAGATCTATGTGGCGAGATTTGTTTGACATGTGTCCTCGCCTTTATCATGGCCTTCATATAACTGATAACAAGTTGGCTCCGCAGTATGATTTTAAGACCGGGTTAAACTCCATGCTTAAGGATCCTTTTCCTGCAGAAGCAGTCGCGGATGATAACTTCCCTAAGTCTGTCACAACTGGTTTTTTGAAACGGGATGATCACATTTTGCAGTGGATTGTCTCCCATATTTTACGTTCGAAGAAAAGTGGTTACTCAAGGTTTGATCAAGCTGAAGTTCATTTGGTTTATATCCTCAAGAACAAGATCAAGGTAAGTCGGCCTTACTATTTCGCAAGTTGCTTTTATTCTTTGAAAGAAAGCGGCAAAGGTTCATCATTATGCTACGGATCGTTGATCCAAACCATATTAGATCATGCCAAATTTCTGTGCCTGACATCCCTTCCATCTCTCTTACTGCTGACCAAGAGTTTAGTCAAAAGACTATGGCTCTTATGGGATATATTTGGGACAAGCAACTGAAAACTTATGTGTTCAAACCTAGGGGTTCAAGTCGACACATCTGTAACTCAAATGAAGCCGAAGAGGAAGAGCAAGATGAAGATAAGGAAACTCATCCCATGGAAACCGAGGTTCCCTATGAAAGTTATGATGATCATGCTTGGTTAGGTGACTCTCTGGTTCAGGACAATAACGATAACCAAGGATGGGGTACATAGCGTCAAAACGCTTGGTCTGAGCAAGGCACCTAATATGTGCCTCCTTCTTCAAATAATCCTCCAACTGACAATTCGACCGTTCTTGAAATGCTTTGAAGTATACAATTTGAGAACCAAAATTTTGCAGCTCTTCAAGAACAACGCTACGAAATAGTGCAGGGGAAAATTCATGCTCAAAATGAAAACTTTGATATCTTTGCATCAAGGGTCTTGGGTCGGTTCGATCAAATTGTTGAAACCTCTGCAAATCAACATTGTGCACTCTCATTGAGCATCGACACTCTCAACCAAAGTGTCCTTGATATGTGTGAACATCTGGACGCTCAAGGAGCAAATCAAGATCAAACATTCCGAGGGAAAGGTCAACCTCATCGGGGTCGAAGACCATAGTTAATTGCATTGTGATGTTATCTTGTCTTGCATCTCATTTTGCATTTTGTTTTGTTTTGTTTTTGTTTTTCTCAAGACTTGTGTTTAACTATGTGTTTTGTGTAATGCATTTCTTCACTATTGCTCTATGGTTCTTGAGTTATTTATCATTATTGTTTGCATTGACAACATTATATGTGGATGATTGTTAATGTTGTATCTGTTGCAATAGCATATGTTTGTGTTGTTATGTGAATGTTACGCTTCCAAATGACTGGTTGTTTTACTCTTTTTGATGTTGTCAAATGGGGAGAAAGCAAAAGCGA
The DNA here is from genome assembly GCA_022829125.1 of Lathyrus tuberosus. Lineage (NCBI taxonomy): Eukaryota > Viridiplantae > Streptophyta > Magnoliopsida > Fabales > Fabaceae > Lathyrus > Lathyrus tuberosus. The sequence continues at coordinate 3,454,523 of JALAZF010000423.1, forward strand.
GTTCACAAAGTTCAGAATTCTATGGAAGTGCATAAAGTCAGGGGGAGAATGTCCTTCAAGTACTCAATGTTTTGGGAAGGTTTTGAAAGGTTTTGCCATCATCAAAAAAGGGGAGTATGTGAGGGCAAGGTTCCTTTTTACTATGTTTTAATGATGTCAAAACTGGGATATTAAGTACTTGTGTATTTTAGACGGTATCACCTTGTCTAAGCCATGCAATCATCTCTTGCAAACGTGCATAAAGATCCTTATACATGTATTAGACATATAGGATCATACACAATGTCAAAAATGGGTTTTTGAGTCATTTTTAGATCCATAGGTCGACTCATAACGGTCATAGGTCGACTCACACTGAAGGGAAAAGGTTTTGAAACTCTCTGCCTTGCATGCGCCTACCTTGGGTCCACGCATAAGCTCTTAAAGGTCGACTCATACTGTAGGGAATTTTTTTTAAAACTTTCTGCCTTGCATGCGTCGACACATGGGTTCCAGTAGGTCGATGCATGGGCCAATATTTTATGCAGTTTTGGCCACTGCCTTGTACAGGTCGACTCATAGATGCTAAAGGTCGACCTCTCGCGCGTGTTTACCCATTTTTCTGTGTCTTTGTGTTCCCAAACTCAGTTTTCTTTACTCATTCATGTACATATATATATATACTCATATGCATCACTTTAAAAAAAAACAAGAAGAAAATTGAAAGAAACATTGTCTTGCTCTTCATCTTCACTCTTACAATTGCATTCATCAATAATTACACATAATCATCATTATTGATTGTGCTTAGTCAAGAGTGATAAAGTCCAAATATAGGATTTGTAAATCAAGTTTGGGTAGAGATTCAGTGGGATTTTCTTTGATAAAACCATTGGGGTTTTGTCCTCTAAGATCTTGATAGATTTGGGGGTTTTTGTGCAAGTCTTCGCATCACAGATTCATCCGAGTGAAATCCTTAAAGAACTATGGGTTCGGTCAAGGGAGTAATGGTAATCGGAGGATCGTTTTGGAAGATTTTGGGTCAAGTATCTTACGATCAAAATCAGCTGAGTGAAAGACTTGAAGAACAAAAGGTTCGGCCAATTGAGTAGCGATAACCAGAGGTTTGTTCGTAGTATTTGATGCACTTGATTTAGCGAGAATCAAGGGGAGAGAAGTGGTTATATTTAACCTCAACAATTGGGTTAGATTGTTGGTTTGCTAGGACTTCTTTTGTACTGAATATTGCACACAGATTTTATACATATCTCAATTCTATTTTAGAATTGAGGACAAACGTACCCTAAGCGAGGACGAAAGGGGAACTGCCTAAATAAATAGGGTGTCTCTCTCTCTATCTCTTTACTTTTATATTGTTGAAGTTTGTGTGAAATCAATTGTTAGCAATATTTCGATTGATTTGTAGTGTTTTAAATAGCTGTGTAAAACCATTTCAATCACTTTGATTACAAGTGAGAAAAATTCTGCACTACAAATTCAAAGGAAATTTTACTTGGTGTGTTTCGCACGCCAAGTGTTTGATATATTGATAATATACAAACTATTTAATAAATTGTCAATTCAAATTTTATCCTCAATTAAGCATTGGAAACTGGTTCGCCTTAAGTGGCTTTTATTTGAATTATTGATTAGGAACCTTATTGATTATACTCTCTCATCAAGATCATTCCATTCGGTTTCGTATATCCAATCTTTCCAATAAAGGTTCTGATAGACGAGTTTTGATCCGAGGCTGCTTTCGCATATTTTAGAACAGTTTTTTGAAGCACAAATTATTTAAAATAAGTGATTTATTCAACCCCCCTTCTAGATCAGTGCCCTCGCCTAACAACAACGTGTGCAACAGTCTTCTTCCCTAGCTTAGCCTTGAAAATGGGAGCCACATTCGGGCTAGGAGGGATTTTCCTGGCGCTAGCACCTCTGCTTTTCTTCTTTTGAGGAGCACGATCTAGAGAAGAATCTTCTGCAGTAGCAGGATCAGTAGTCGCAGCGCCAGGTTCACCTTCTGCAGTTTGATCTTCAGCCTGCAAAATAAAGTGTTAGAAGCAAAATAACCTAAGTACCAAGGTGTTGATGGTTGCGACCTATATACCTGAGCAGGGTTAGATGAAGTCCTTTCAGCAATGCTTTGATTAAGAAGTGCTTCAGCCCTCACGTTTTCTCGAGTCCTCTTCTTAAGAGCGATAGCTATTGATGTGGAAAGAAAATATCAAAGAATCCAGAAGTTAGAAAATAAATATGGAGAGTAAATTTGAAGAAAAAATCTGACGCTTTTCTCACCATCATATATGGGAGTTTCAACCCTGACATGTTATATGTCGACATGAAGGTGACCTTTGAAACTATATAGATCCAGCTTAGACAGAGTCACACGTTGCGTAGGATTTAGACTTTCGTTTTTGTGTACTTTCAAGAATTCCCCACAAACAAACCACCATCGAAACGGAGGGGCGAAGGCAAGAACCATATCGCTAGTCGGCAGGGGGGGAACTTTGAGGGATAAAAATTGAGGGCAAAGGTATACCTATCTTTGACATAAGAAGGGATTTTTAAATCTGGAAGCTTTGCCATCAATTTATCTTTGAGAGTCTTAGCCGCCTCGCTGATCATCCGCCTAAGATAATTTGGGTCGTATACAGTTTCAAAATATTTCTAGAAAGCTTAAATTTCTTTAACATGGGTTGATTTACCTTTGTTGAACTTCTTCTGCAAGGAAGCGAAAGCGTCAGTAAGATATTGCCTTATGTTATCAGTAGTCAAGAATTCTCTGGTGTAATAGTTTTTCCACCAAGTGTCGAAAGCAGAAGTGCAGTAGTGGCTGGGTGTTGGCTCGTAATTTCGACGCCTGGTTTGGATTTATGGAATAAATAAGGAAATTATAATTTCTGTGAAGCTATGATGAAGTTTCAACAGGACAGTGCAAATATGAAAGTCCAGTCAAAGCTACTCTTGTGCAAGGAGGAAAGGTTGGTTGGACTTAGGAAGATTTTTCTAAGTTTATAAATGTAATTCGACAGAAACGCTACTGATGGCGTTTTCGACGGAGATGCTAATAATGGTGTCTTCAATTTGAAGTTTTGAATTTGAATAAAGGATGGAACTTTGTTCTTATCTAGTTTTTAAGAAGAGACACGTGGAGCATATTCATCCGCACGACTAGGTATGTCGAATGGCTTGCCAATATCGTTCTAATTATTAAGAAAAATGGCAAGTTAAGGGTGTGCATAGATTTTAGAGATTTAAACTCTGCAACCCCAAAAGATGAATATCCAATGCCGGTGGCGGAAATGTTAGTCGATTCTGCCACAGGACATGAATACCTCAGTATGCGCGACGAGTATTTTGGATACAATCAAATTTTCATTGCTAAAGAAGACGTCCCAAAAACAGCGTTTAGATGCCCTGGAGCTTTGGGTACCTATGAATGAGTCGTAATGCCTTTCGGTTTAAAAAATGCTGGGGCAACATACCAAAGAGCAATGAATTCGATCTTCCATGATTTTATCGATACTTTTATGCAAATCTATATTGACGATATTGTTGTTAAGTCTATTTCAAGGAAGAGTTACATAGACCATCTTCGACAGTCCTTTGAAAGTATGAGGAGACACGGTCTAAAAATGAACCCTCTCAAATGTGCTTTTTGTGTATAGGCGGTATATTTCTTAGGCTTTGTGGTCCATAAAAATGGGATCAAAATAAACCAGAACAAGGCCAAAGCCATAATGGAAGCAAAAGCGCCATCAACCAAGAAGGAGCTGCAGTCACTGCTTGGCAAGATTAATTTCTTAAGGAGGCTTATCTCGAACGTTAGTGGCAAAACTCAGGCCTTCTCACCCTTGATTCGACCCAAGAGAGAAGATTTTGAATGGGGGAAAGCTCAGCAAGAAGCCTTTGACAAGATCAAGGAATACCAGGTCCACCCTCCAATTCTGATGCCACCTTGTAGGAATAGAAGCATGAGGTTGTATATATCTGCGTCGGACAAGACTTTAGGGAGCATGTTGGCTCAAGAGGATGAAAATGGCGTCGAAAGAGCCATTTACTACCTTAGTAGGATCTTGAACGATGTAGAAACTAGGTATAGCGTAGTCGAAAAATTATGCTTACGTTTGTATTTCTCATGTATGAAGTTGAAGCATTATATAAAACTAGTGGATGTTTTCGTTTCATCTCATTTTGATGTTATAAAACATATTTTGTCTAAACCAATCTTGCATAGTCGAATTGGTAAATGGGCATTAGCTTTAACTGAATATTCCTTAACCTATATGCCTTTAAAGGATGTTAAGGGACAAGTGGTAACCGATTTTGTAGTCGACCACTCTATAACTGAGAATTCATTAAACTACCTTGAATTTGAGCCTTGGAAGTTGTATTTCGACGAATTTAGTCATAAAGATGGAACCGGTATAGGAATCCTAATTATTTCTCCTAACAAAATTCCAACAAAATTCAAGTATAAAGTTGAAGGCCTGTGTTCGAACAATGAAGCTGAATATGAGGCTCTAATAGCCGGACTTGAGATATTGTTGGAATTGGGGGCAACTCGAGTCGAAATAATGGGTGACTCAGAGTTAGTCATAAAACAAATTACAAAGGAGTACAAGTGCGTTAAGGAAAATCTTATCATGTACTTCGTAATATCCAATCGACTCTTGAAAAGGTTCGAGATGGTTAGTATTCGACACATCCCTCGATTAGAGAATCAAGAGGCCAATGACTTGGCACAGATTGCCTCTGGGTATAAAATTTCAAAAGAAAAATTGCAAGAAACAATCGAAGTCAGAGGAAGGGTTGTGTCAGCCAGACTATCCCCATCAGATTTGGAAACAACGAAGCTAGGATACGCTGATGAAGAAAATTTCAAGATACTGAATATAGACAGTCTGATGGATGAAGATTGGAGAAAGCCAATAATAGAGTACTTATAAAAATCCAACAACATCTGCTGAGCAAAAAACCAGGTATCGAGCTTTAAGTTACGTTCTTTTAGGAAATGAATTATTTAAAAAGACTCCTGAGGGAGTTTTGCTCAAATGTCTTAGTGAATATGAGGCATATTTAGCCCTTTCGAATGTCCATAATGAGGCATGTGGGGCACATCAGGTAGGCCATAACATGAAGTGGTTATTATTTCAACAAGGGATGTATTGGCCTACCATGTTGAAAGATTGTATTGAGTTCGCTAAAGGATGTCAAGAGTGCCAAGTACACGCAGATATACAACATGTTCCTGCAAGCGAACTGCATTCCATAGTGAAACCTTGGCCCTTTAGAGGTTGGGCTTTGGATCTGATTAGAGAGATTCGACCAACATCATCCAAAAGTCAAAGATATATTTTGGTTGGCATTGATTATTTTACAAAAAGGATCAAAGCTATACCATTGGGGAATGTGCATCAAGATGCTGTAATCGAATTTGTCCAGAAGTATATCATCTATAGGTTTGGAATCCTAGAGACCATTACAACGAATCAAGGGTCTGTCTTTACTGGTCGAAAGATGCAAGAATTTGCTAAGGAAATGGGTTTCAAATTATTGACATCTACACCTTATTATGCACATGCCAATGATCAGGTCGAGGCAGCAAATAAGGTCGTGATTAGTTTAATCAAGAAACATGCGGGGAAACAGCAAAATAATTGGCATAAAACAGTAGACCAGATTCTATGGGCATGTCGAACCTCCCCTAAGGAAGCTACTAACACTACTCCTTTTCGACTGACGTACGGTCATGACGCGGTCCTACTAGTTGAAATCTACTTACAATCAACAAGAATCCAAAGACACCATGAGATTACATCTGAATCATATTGGAACATGATGTTGGATGAGTTAGTTTATTTAGATGAAGAAAGACTGAGTGCCTTAGAATTGTTGAAAAGGCAAAAAAAGAGAGTAGATAAATCGTACAACAAAAGGGTCAAAGTTAAAACATTTTCGCCTGGAGATTTAGTTTGGAAAGTGATCTTCCCCATGGATCGAAAAGATAGAACTTTGGGAAAATGGTTCCCTAAGTGGGAAGGTCCCTTCCAGATTATACAAGTTTTTTCAAATGGTGCGTATGAAATCGAAGAATTAAATAAAGATAAAAGGATCCTGAGAGTGAATGGGAAGTATTTGAAATAATACAAACCTGCACTCCAAGAATTAAAAATAGCGAAAGAGTAATTACATACAAAATGGTCGAAGCCAACATGGTAAATCAAACATATATTGCCAAAATGGCTTAAGTCATTACATTAAAAAGCCACGAAGGGCTCAGAGTCATTGCATCAAAAATAAAATTTTGAAAAGCCAAAATAAAGAAATTGGGATTAAAAGGGAAGCGAAGCTTTCATGCTGAGATACTTCGACTTCTGAAATGCCAGACGTTTTTCACAAACAGATTTGTCTGATATGAGATTTTCAATTTTGGTCTCCAGCTTCTGAGCCTTGTCGACATGTGTCAGCCCAACTTCGATCTCTTTGGTCAATTCAGAGTCATCAAATTTTAGAAGTTCAGCTTTCTCCTTCTTGGCCTTGGAGATCTTAGTCTGCAATTCCTTTACCTGTCCTTCCCAAGATGCGATGTTTCGATCATGGCTTTCAATTTTCATTTTGTTTTTCTCCTGGTTCTTCTCCAATTCTACACCTCTGGCAGTGGATTCAGTAACAACATCCCATACAACTGTTATAGTTCCGTCCACATTTTCAATCTCACTCGAAGTATGCTTGATTATGTTGAAATCAACAATGAATTGTTCAATCATCGAATTGAGCTCTATGATTATATTTGTAACTTCAGGAGAAACAGTCAGAATGCTCACTTGTTTGAGGAGACCTTTCAGGGCAAATTGAGCAGTAGGATCGCCTTCCAGGATCTAAAACAAATCGACTCCAAAGATTTTTTCTTTAATCTTTAAGAGCGCATCATCAATAGGTTTGCTCGAAGACTGGTTGCCCGACACTGAAGAAGAACTGGGACTTTTCTCAGACGAACTCCCACTATAACTAATCATAGATTTCAATTATCCGAGAGGGTTGCTCTTTTTTAAGGCCGCTAGTTTCTCTGAAGAAAGAGCCGCAATTGTTCCGGTCGAAGTCTTTGGGTTCAAAAGGGAAGTGTCAGGTGTTGAGGTGTTGGCTGATTGATTATGTGCCTGTTCTTTCTCTTTTTCTCCTGTCCCCTTATCCTCCTCAGCATTGTCATCTTCATACTCAAATTCGTCAATAGCAGGTACAGAGAAGTATTGGAACAAAGAGTGATCATTCTCTTGTTCCATTTCGTCGTCTTAGTCTTCCCCAACACCATCTGGATTTTCGATTCTGGGGGAGCCTTCCTCAATTTCATCTTCGACGTTGCCTTCAGCATGTTCCATCACTACATCATCCTTGGTTACCTCAGCTTGGGTCTCTTTGTCTTGTTTATCTTCGTGCTCGAATCCACTAGTATGGGATTGTTGAATGTTAGTCTTGGGTGGCGAAGTCTCGCGTTGTTCCTCGACTGGTTGGTTGATTTCACTCATCGAGCTCTTTTCTGAATCCTTGGAAGAGGTAGGGTGATAGGTGGGTTCACCTTCACTATTGAGAAGGACTAGGGTGTCAGTCGACTTAGCTGATGGTTGCTTATAAGCAACTGTAGCATCCTGAAGATAACGTCGAAAGTTAGTAAGTCAAAGAGATAAGGTAACTGAATAAAATGCTAAATTGGTATATTTGTTGTACCTTGGAACCCTCAGCTCCAGGACTGGGGTTATCGCTTTCGATCTGCTCTGCAGCTTTCTTCGACAAGTCCTCAGGATTGGGTTCCAATATTTTGAGAGCGCTAGGCTTCTTTGTCGAAACTTTGGAAACCTTCGTCTGAGTTTGGGATAAAGCCTCAGGCATCTTCAATTGCCTTTTCTTTCATTTGAGGGGTTTTTCAGTGGTAGGAAACAGATCATCATCATCAGATTTGAGCACTTGGACTTCAGGTTCTTTGAGCTTGCATTTTTGTGGAGTTGGTGGTGGTCTTCGACTTCCCTGAGAAAATAGTTCAAAGCATTAGAAACATAAACAATACACGACAAAGGAGTGATGAATAAAATAAAATTACCCTTGTTGTTGTTGTTGTTCTGCTACCTCCTTCTTCCTTTACTTCGACCGGATTTTTGGCTGTAGGTTTTTTGGGTGGAATCTTTGCGGCTAAAAGAAAGTCAAAATAGTTATTTCAAGTAAAGTAAAATAAATAATCAAAAAAGGTTGGGTCGAAACACCTCCCATTCCACACCTTCATATATTTCAGACTCGATGTGAACGTCTTCGATGCCAATATGAAGGTTTCCCTTGAAACTGTCTAAAGTATACTTAGTCGCAACCACCCCATGGGCACGTTTTTGTGATCCTGGCAAATAATTTTTACAAAAAATCAACAGACGAACCAGTCTGGGAATGGAGGGCTAAAAGCCACACCAAAGTCAGCACTTGGCAGTCGAGGGAATTTAGGAGGATACATGTTAAAAGTTATTTCGTACCATTTCTCGCGTGGAATGTACGAAGGTAGTTGTAAGTTCTCCATTTTCTTTAAAAAAAAATCTTTTAAAGTAACGGCTGCTTCACGGACGGTTCGACTAAGATCATCAGGTCTATAGGAAGTTTCAAAGTACTCTTGGAATGCTTGGATTTCCTTAATATGGGTCGAAGTACCTTTCTTGATTTTTTCCTGCACAGAGAGAAAAACTTTGTTAAGATGTTGAGTAAAGGCAGCCACATCCAAGAATTCCTCATCGAAATATTCTTTCCACCACTTGTCGAATTGTGTGGTGCAGAGGAAATTTGGCTCGAAGGCAACAGGAGTAAGTTGTGTTTGGCCAGCATAGCGAGCTATTTGCTTGATGGTTGTAGCCTCGGTATGAATTGCATTATAAAGAAGAAGGGCATTCTTTTTCTCATAGACAGGCTTGGGGAGAACCTTAATCAAGCCAAATTATCGAGCGACAAGATTTGGTTGATAGGCAATGAGGGTGACTTGGCTTTTCAATGCATTGAGCCTGAGAGTTAGCACCATAGGAGTCAGAAAGGCTTCCCAGATGGCAAGGGGTTCTGTTTCATGGGCTTTAGATGGAGCTAGGAATGGCCTGGTAAACCACTCAGGACCATGTCTTTGTGTGGAAAAAGGAGCCATGTTCGACGTAAAATCATAACGTTTAGCAAACATCATTACATAGTTGGTGAAGGTCTGTTGTAAATGACATCCTTCGTCGCTAGGAGTCAACATGGCTAAACACGTCCCTTTGACTCTCCTAGTTTTCACTTCATCAGCATCCTCGTTGATAGGATTCTTGATGGGAAGGCATGCTTCGAATGAGGCATTCAACCATAGCTGCAACAACCAGAATGGGCCAGAAAGAAGGCAGTTCCCTTTATCTCCAAGCCATTTGAGTTGGGTGACACCTTCACCCAAAGACTCATAAAGATTTGCCAGAATCATCTCACTTAAGCACAAGTCGTGACCAGAATGAAGTTGATTGGTCATAGTCAGATACTTTTTGGCCACCTGAAGTGACTTCGAGCAGAAGACATAACGGGATAACCACAAAGCAAGGAAAGCTATATGTTCTACTTCAGAAACTTCATCTGTTGTTTTGTCATGGTAGTGTGCAATATGGGTGGAATAGGCAGCCCTAGATGTCGAAAAACCTATGGTGTAATCATCTTGGTAGTCTGGGTCATAAGTGTTGCCAGTTGGTTTAAGCCCCGTGATGGCGGCTATGTTGAAGAGAGTTGGTGACATCATTCCGCAAGGAAGATGAAAGGTATGATGAGTACTGTCCCAGAAGTACAGGGAGGAGACTAGCATGGTCGAACTGTATTCAGGACCTACTTTTGACAACTGGATTAAGTCGAAGATGCCCATGTCTTTCCAGACTTGGGACTTGGTCTTCTCTAACTTCGCTAACCAGCCTAAGTAATCAGAGGGATCCTTAAACGAGGGTCTAGATCGAAATACTCTAAAGCCATTGTTCATGTATCTGAGGACAATAACTTCGTCCGTCGGAGGGTTGCTTTGGTTAGCAGGATTAGGGTCTTCGTTACTAGCCCTATGTCTCCTAGCATAAACTATGGGTTTGTATTTATGGTAAGTAGGAAAGAATTCCCTAAGTTTGCTAGGGTCAGCATTGGGATCAGATAAAGGTCCTAACAAAGCATAAGGCTTACCAGTTACAGTAACAGGAATCAATACCTGAGATTTGTAGATCATGTGTTGTTCTTCAGAAAGTGGTTCTAGAATGTACTGTTGATTCCCCACCATGGTTGGACCTGGAATCGTGTCAAAAGGAAGATTTAAGGGCTTCTTGGAATCTTTCACGTGCTTGGCAGATTCTTTGACAGCTTTGGTTGATGATGCCATTATTGCTAAAAGCTTGAGATTTGAGAAAAATGGGTTTTTTGAAGTGGAGCAGATGAAGAAGTTAGAGAGTATTTGAAAATGCAGAGAGGTGAAAAAGTGAAAAAGAAAGAGGGCTGAACTATTTATAGAGGCTGAAGTGGAAGCAGTTCTTAAATTAGCATTTATGGTTAAGAAGTGAGTGGGACGCATGTCTGCTTGAGAACTCACGATGGGACGGTGGTAGTTGCAGCCTATCCCACTAGCTCCTAAGAACTAGGAAACATGATGATTGTGAAAGATTCCCGTGTGGGATTGAGGAGACGTTTCAGAAAAGGTGTCATGATGACCCTGGCGTCATAATTGCGCTGAGGTATATGAACAATTGTGACGTCAAATTGCTCGTGGCGTCGAATTATGTTGTCAAAAAATGCCTTTTTCTTCATGTGATGTCGAAAATGACATTTTTTGGGGGGCAATTTGTTGGCTCGTAATTTCGACGCCTGGTTTGGATTTATGGAATAAATAAGAAAATTATAATTTTTGTGAAGTTACGATGAAGTTTTGATAAGACAGTGCAAATATGAAAGTCTAGTCAAAGCTATTCTTGTGCAAGGAGGAAAGGTTGGTTGGACTTAGGAAGATTTTTCTAAGTTTATAAATGTAATTCGACAGAAACGCTACTGATGGCGTTTTCGACGGAGATGCTAATAATGGTGTCTTCGATTTGAAGTTTTGAATTTGAATAAAGGAGGGAACTTTGTTCTTATCCAGTTTTTAAGAAGAGACAAGTGGAGCATATTGAAGAAGGAAAGATATGTCGAGCGCCACTTGTCTTGATTTAGGAGAAAGGTCGTTAGAGGCAATTATTTCGATTCAATATAAATAAGAGGTCTTAGTGATAAGATTTCGGGTGTGGTCAAGTTTGTACGAGTCACTCAAATTACTCAAAGTACCTAGTGTGTAGAGAAAAGAGTTATTGAGAAATGTAAGTTTGATGAAACACCATTGTCTTACAAATTTTATCAAATTCAGTTTATGCTTTTCTCCCAAAAATTTATCTTCTTTATTTGCACAAGTTACTTTTAACGTATTTTATCGCATTTTTGATCACTCTTCTACAATGCCATTTCTTTTTATATTTTTGAAGTAAACTATTTTCCAACCATGAATATTGTCGAAGTGTTCATTGTTTCTCAAATTTTAATTTAAAGATCGTTAGCACGTGCCCTAGGATTCACTGGTTGATCCTATAAGTTAACCAATGTTTGGAGACCAGCGGTTGTTTACCAATTTTCACGGTAAACACTGAGCTCGAAGTCGAAAAGACTGAGACGAGGTTTTCCATCACAATGGCGGGCGAGCCGTTGCAGCCATTCATCCTCAGAGTAAACCACGGTGCTCAGGCAAAGTTAATTCTTCTTCTTGTAAAAGGGACGGGGGATAGTTTGGCAGATACCAAATTGGCACGACACCAAATTGGGTTGATAGGCGGCGATCCTCATGTGCTCTTTGACCGATTCGAGGCGAACGGAGAGAAGTCGGAGTGTCAAGAAGGATGACCATATCTGTTTGGTTTCTTTATCTTTGTCACCATTACCTAGGAGTGGTTGAGTAAACCACTCAGGACCATGAGTCCTCTTGGCAAAGAGAGCATTGTTTGGAGTAAAGTTATGGTGTTTTGAAAACATAAGAAAATACTGGGCAAAGGCATCACGGTCTGCTCTATTCTTGTCAGTTGGAGTGAGAAGGCTCAGTCGAACGCCTTCACATGTTTATCCTTTAACCTTTGGGTCGTTGTCATCAGGACGTTTCACTTTTAAGGAAGTCTCGAAAGTGGCATTAAGCCACAGTTGAAGGAGTCAGAAGGGTCCGACAAGTAGGAGCTTGTCATGAGGCTGGATATTCCTTAGAATTTCAGTTGCTTCACCTAAAGCGGTGTATAAGGATCCTAAAATCAACTGGCCAAGGTTGACGTTCTTCCCTTCGTGCAGCTGGTTAGCAAGAGTTAGGTACCTCTTTGTTACCTTTAGAGATTTGCAGCAAAAGATGCATCTAGATAACCATAGAGCCATAAAAGCTATGTGCTCTTCCATAGTTACTTCAGGATCGCCATTAACATGATGATATGTAATGTACTTTGTGAAACCAACACGATTGCCGTTGAAGTTGATGGTGTCCGAGTCGAGTTCAGAAGGGTCGAAGTCGTCTCCATCTGGGTGAAGGCCAGTTATGGTCGCCACATCGAAGAGAGTGGGGGTTAACACGTCGTATGGAAGTTGGAAAGTATTGGTCGTACTCTTCCAGAAGTAAAATGAGGCGACAAGCATATTTTGACAATATGTTGGGCCAATTTTGGATAATTGTAGCAGGTCAAAGATCCCCATCTCCTTCCAGGTGTCACTCATTTTGTTCTCTATTTTGTCTAGCCAAGAAATGTATTCATCGTTGTTGTTTGGGGTGCAGAGCAAAAAACTCGCATGTCATTGGTCTGATATTCTAAATCTAAGGGTTTCTTAGTACTAACAACAAGTTTAGTCCTATGATATGAAGGGAAAAATTATTTGCACCTAGAAAAATCCTCTTTAAAGTCATGCATAGAACCCATAAGAGCATTAATTTTACCAGTAAGGGTAAAAGAAATGAGTACCTGTGACTTGAAGATTCTGATTTTTTCTTAAAGATTAGGAGGCTTCGGTACATACTTCCTGTTTCCAACTACAGTGACATGGTTCAGTGCATAAGCATGAGGAGCTGTCTCTTTTGATGGAGCACTTTTGCTGGTAGATGCCATTTTAAGGAGTTTGAAACTTTGAAGAAATTTGTTTGAAAACCTTGTTTGTAGATTGAAGAAGATGGCGGAAAAGTATTGAAGGTTTTAAGATGGTTTATTTATAATGGAAAATGAGAGAAACTCATCAGTTTCTCTGCTGAGCTGTCCAAGTTAGTGGGATGATGTTCCACTAAAATGGAAGCAGCAGTTGGTAGGCTTTACTGTATCTAGCTGGCCCTATCCTATTTATCCAACGTCATGATAATGAGGGATATGGGAAGTGGGAAAAAGGCGTGGTCTCGAGGTGACAGTTGAAAAGAAATGTCATGATGGGATGATGTCATCCTACTGAGTGAGCAGTTAGGACAAAAATGTCCTTATCTCCTAGAAAATGTCTAAAGAGGTATTTTTGGGGGTTAATTTGTTAGCTGGGATATTTGACCAATGAGGAAAACCCAGCAAACAAGAGTAAAGTCTTAAAGGAGCAGCGGTTCGACTGCACTTTGGGGACTTAGAGGATTTTTGGTTGTTGAAGTGAGCGGTTTTGTTACGTTCAAATCTTGGTAATTGTTTGGGTTCTTATCTCAGAGGGACATGTGGAGAAAATTGAAAAGCAAATTACATGCAGAAGTGCACGTAGAGAACTAATGGGAAAAGAACGTTAGAGGGTAGTTATTTTAGATTTTTATAAACAATAGTTCATTTTTGTGGATTAGAGGTGTTCATTTGTACTATAAAAAATCTCACAAAGAAACTCAAACTATCACTGTTAAGAGAAACGAGCGAATGACTGAGAGAATGTAAGCACAAATGAAACATCATGTTTATTGTTCAATACAAAGTTTCTTAATTCCTTCAATTTACATTGCTTTTCTCACTTTCATCTTTTTCCTTAGCCTTTAATTTCCGTTTAAATACTTTCATTATTGTTACTTTTACTTTACATTTTCTATAAGAAGTTTAGAAACTTACTATCACTTTATCCCCACACACCTCCTTTGACCATAGGGATGACAACGGGTCGGGTGCGGGTTTTACACTACCCAAACCAGCACCCGAAATCACCACCCGAACCCGAACCCAAAGACTATTCGGGTGGCAAAATAACACCCACGGCCACACCCGTTGGGTTCGGGTTTTTTCACCCAAACCCGAACCCGAACCCAAAGACTATTCGGGTGGCAAAATAACACCCACGGCCACACCCGTTGGGTTCGGGTTTTTTCACCCAAACCCGAACCTGTAGCAAAAACACAAAAAAAAAAAAAAAAAAAAAAAAAATATATATATATATATATATATATATATATATATATATATAGCGGGTGTGATTTCGGGTTTCGGACGCGGGTTTCACACTACCCAAACCCGCACCCGAAATATCGGATGGCACCTGAACCCGAACCCAGTCAACTCTGGTTTTCACCCGTTGACTCAGGTTCGGGTGCGGGTGGGCCCCGCGGTTTGGGTCTGCCTGCCATCCCTATTTGACCATAGTCGAAGCCAACAATTTTAAAACACAAAGAGAGTAAACAATAAACAAGTCCTTAAGCACTATGTCCTAAGGATTCACTGGTTGATCCTGCTAGTAAACCATATATTTGGAGACCAACGATTGTTTATCATTTTTCAGGGTAAACAATGTGGAAGACCAAACATGTGAGATGTATCATCACACTATTGACGATAATATTTCTATATCTTTTAGTGTTTGTATGTCATTTTCATAACATTTTACAACGTCATTAATAATGATTCATCTGTTCCATTTTCGGGCTTGGATCCTTCATTACTTCCCACGCATATCCGGCTGATTATATGTTCCAACATACACTGCGAATATGTCATATGCTTGTGCATTCGTCATGCTCAAATGGAATCCGGCGATGCAACCATGCCAAATGTGAGAAAAAGGTGTTTTAGTGAGGGATGCATGAAGTGTCCATTGAATTATTTTAGAAATGCATCTTTGTAAATAACTTTTGAAAATATATTAGGTGTGAGTCAATTTTAAAACCAAACAATAGAATATAACTTCATTCCACTCCATTCCATTTCATCTCTTTCCATCCATTCAAATAAATCCTTAAGATTTAGTTAGATAAAATTCGACTAATCAAGTAAATAAAAGTGAAAAAAAAAAAATCAAATCCCTTTGAAAAGAAAGAGAGAGAAAATAACGCGAAGTTGAATTGAGTTGAAGCTGAAACTGTGGTGTTCGCTTGTGTGTTGTCGGAGGAACCCCGTGGTGCGAAATTCTTCATTACCAACTTGTAACAACCAGAAGAACATCTCACCTCTCTTTCACTTCTTGTTTTGATCTTCATTCCCAATGCAAACTCCCGACGACATCCGCAACCTCCCAATCGACATCACCTTTTCCCGTCTCGGAGGTTACATTCATCTTCATTTTCCGTTTTCAATTTTCAATTTCGCTTTCTGATTTCGTATTTTTTTTTATCATCTTTGAAGAATGGTTGGTCGATCGCAAGAGAGTACCTTCTGATTGGAGGAAGCGCGTGGCCGCAATCAGGGCTCGGATTTCCAACGAATTCTCATCCCTCCCTAAGGATTCTGATCCCCTTTTTCAAACCCTAGACCCTGAAGGTTAGTATTTTGCCCTTTTTCAGAGCGAAATTAAACGAAAACAATCAAATTTTGATGGGTTTTTATGTAAAGTTATGAAAAAATGTATTTGGATGAAAAAATGGGTTTTTAACAATAGTAGAGAGAATGCTATTAAACTGTTTTCCTTCAAGTGTTAAAGTTGTTTTCTTAAGTGATTCTGAGAGCTTATTGATTATAAGAAATTTCGTTGGGTTAAGTTGATTGCATAAGATGGGATCATGCATTTGCGGAAAGACTTTTGTGATTTTGGTTGGTCCAGGTTTTGCGACACTGATTGAGGTCGTCGCAGTGTTAATTAACCACAATTTATTCTTTATCATAAAGCAGTGAATAATAGTAACGGTATCGACACCTTCAGATACTGTTTTGTCGCAGCCGTTTTCGCAGGAACGGACTGGTTTTAAAAACCTTGGATGGGATTAAAAGTGGGATTTTTTTAAGTTTTTCAGGGATTGGTTATGTAGAGGCCAAACAGATATATGATATTCTCTTGAAGTCTAATACGGAGAGCAGGAATATATTTGGTCGCTTATCTGGGGCTGCGGTGAGATACTCATTCCCCTTCTTAGTGATTCTTAATTATGTATGATTATCATCATCATTGACATCGTTATTATTTGGGTAGGGTGCATGGGAAGCAATTGTGCGATCTTTTGAAAAAGACCATGCTTTCCTTGGTGAGGCTGCTCTTATTATCACACAAAATGTGAATTATGAAATGTAAGCAATGTGATCTTTTTGTTTTTTCGTTATAAATTGTGAAGAACATGATGTACGAGAGAGTATTGTTCTGTTTCTTTTAATTTTATTTTAGTTTGTCAATGTGTTGTTTGTTTCTGTTATGAAGTCCTTATCAGAGGAAACAGGTGCAGAAGATTCAGCAGCAGCTGGCAGAACTTGATCGCAAGGAGACTGATATAAAAAGGAGTGCTGCACTCTCGGCAGCCAAATATGTTGAAGCTTGTCAGGAGCTTGGCCTACAGGTTTGGATTGTACAATGTATTTAATTTTTGTTAAATGGAGATTGTGGCTGATTATATTGTTT
This sequence comes from Lathyrus tuberosus, assembly GCA_022829125.1. Taxonomy (NCBI): domain Eukaryota; kingdom Viridiplantae; phylum Streptophyta; class Magnoliopsida; order Fabales; family Fabaceae; genus Lathyrus; species Lathyrus tuberosus. The sequence goes on from JALAZF010000423.1 coordinate 3,471,320, forward strand.
TGCAGGGGAAAAATGTCAGATTAGAACTTTTGGAGACAGCAAAATCACTTCCAAGTACATTTAGCAGGATATTGGATGTTGTGAATAGTGACAACCTTTCACAGGCAATAGAATATTATTGCAATTTTGTCAGAGATGCTCACACTGAAAGAGATGTAAGTCAGAACTGTAAATATTGTTAAATTTATTGTTTTCATTTATGTCTAATGCATTTTTCCTGCAACTCTCTTGAATTATCGCAATAGAAGGATGTGATTAGAGTTGACATGTTTTTTGAATGCATTAATTAAGATTAGTATAATGATTGCAGAGATCTTCGGAAGCTGTACTACAAAACTTGAGGAACATGCGTGAAAATCCTCCATCTTTAAATATTGCTGTTGACTCTGAGGTTATGAATATTGTTGGTGTTCACTCAAGTGACAAGGAGACAAATCCTGCAGTAGGCAGTGTAGAAGTTGCTGTTCCTGACATTGACTGGGATATTTCAGTGGAAAGTTCACAAATTGATTGGGATATTGGAACTGTAGAAGAAACCGAGGATTCTGGAAATGGCATGGGTCCATTTGAAATCATTAATGCCTCCGAGGCCATACAGACTTCTTCATCAACTGAGGATGTTGAATCTGATCCAACAATATCAAATGAAGAACTAGGCGCACATGCAGATATATGCTGGGATATTAGTGTTGAGTCTGCTCACGTTGATGTCATTGACAATGCGAATGCATCAAATGCAGTGCCGGACAATCAGACTTCTCTTCCAGATGCCTTATCTCAGTTGACAGAGAACAAGGAAGGAAGGAGCCAGCTTTTAGACACGGAGTACAGAAATAAGATTCTCGATGATCTATATGAGGTATATAATAAGTTGTGCTTACCTCTTATTCTGTCATGTTTTTGGTTTCGCTCACATAATTTTAAATATTACCCTTGGACAGACAGAAAGAAACATAATTCTTGAAATTTTTGTTAAATCCATTTAGTTCTTTCTTTTGCTGATAAACAGATTCCTGCTCTCGATAAATTTACGAGTTAGATCCCATTTTTCTTATGTCAAGTCTAAAATTTTTTTGTATTGAATTTTTATGTCATCAGATGAAATCCTTCTTAAATCAACGATTAGCTGAGTTGAAGAACGAGGAAACTTTGTCGCTACAAAATCAAGTACAGGCGGTATCTCCTTTTGTACTACAGCAGTATGCTGCTGATACTATAGACACGATGCAGAGTGATATTTCTTTGGCAATTTCATTGCTGACAAATAGGAAGACAAGGGATCTGATTATGATTCTCAACTCCAAAAGGTATTTCTTGATATTTTATAACTAAGATTCCGTGCTTATAAGAAGCACATTAACTGAGAAGAATGCAGCCGTGTCAGACTTTATCTATATTCTGTGTTAACGAACTATTTTTTGTGTCAAAATTTCAGATTTCTAGACAGACTAGTGAACTCTTTGGAGGAAAAGAAACATCATGAAGTCAAGTTGAAAGAGGGGCTGAAGGACTTGGCTACTAAGCGCATGGAGCTACAAAATTCATTATCTTCATTGTGGCCAAAACAAGTGAGTTCTACTTGTCTATTGCTCTTATATTCTTAATTCTGAGACCAAGCAGAGAAAAAGCTATGTTTCATTCTATATGCATATGTTGACATCTAATCGGTACATGCTATTCCCTCCTTGCCCCCTTCACTGGCTTCTGTTCTTATACAAGAGATACACTAAGTTTTGAGTGAATTGTAGGACGCTGCTGTGGCTAAAACAAAGGAACTGAAAAAACTCTGCGAGAACGCACTTTCATCCATGTTTGATGGAAGGCCAGTTAATATAATTGGAGAGATCAACACTATTCTGAGCAGTGGTCTTGGAGCATGAAGATCTGATTGAAGAAGTGAAGCTTCCTATGAAAATGGAGCTTTCAAGTGGATAATGACTAAAGTTTTAGCAACAGAATAGTGGGTTTTATGGTGTAGAACCCTTTTCCTGCTATTTTTTGTTCTTATTTTCACATTTCCGTAGACATTACTTTTATAATGCAAATGATCCATAGTTATAAGGGGGTGTTTGTTTCAAGTTTAGAAATAAGATTCCAGGGAATATATGAATAAGAAATGAGTATACCCATGTTTGTTACAAGATTGAAAATAATTATTCTTAGGTATAAAGATTTCAAGGAAGAAAATAACTTCTCATAACTTCTCATATTCCCATAAAATTATTCCCAAGTAAAATGATGGGAATGTGGATTCCCATGAAATTTTATAAACTTTTTTTTTTAAATTAATTAAAACCTTATTTTTTCCAAGGAATATCAAAATGTTTACCAAACAAAATTTCAAAAATTCCTTGGAATAAATTTCCTATCTTTATTTTCCCGTATAAATAATTCCTGGGAATAATTTTTTGATTCCGCGAAACAAACTCCCCCTAATTCTTTCCCGACTTGTTATAAATGAAGCAACCTGTGGTAATTTGTCATTTGAATCTGCGTCCTTATTGATCTTACAAACAGAAGATACCGGATACATTATTCTTGTTCGATATTATTTTTGAATTTCCAAGTCATGTTGACAAGGTTAGGCAGCACATTTACTTGGATTTTGATGAAGACACAAGAAGTACTCACTCAAGTAAAAATGTTAAGTGCAAGTGATCGTAGGACATTGTTTGAGAAACTAAAAGAAGTAACGTTGTATTAAAGAAATAACTTTGTATAGAAAAGTGATGGATTTATTACTTTGACGAGTATTTTTTGAGGATTCAATTGAAATTCTAGCAGCCAAGTTTTCTTCTTTTGAGGATTTGATTGAAATTTAAAACACCCATCAAGCCAAAATCCTTTAAAAAAGTCCCTTCTACTCATCCATTTAAATGTAATGCGTCTTACTGATTTTAAACATTATCTAATAGTGATGACAGCAGTGATGAAGAGTTACTGCTCCGATGGAGGTCGCATGTGAAGAGAGGCGGGGGTCTCAGCCACATATTTGAAAACACTCCTTGTTTCATTACCATTTGTATTTGTGAAAAATAGAAATAAGAATTTTTGTGAATGTGTTTGAGTGAGTAAAATATTCTGCAATTATGATATTTATACACACTATATAATAATTACATATTATGTTTATATAATAATTACATATTATGTTTACAAAGGGAAACAAATACTAGTTTAATTCCTTAATTACATGAATCTAAGGGCTAGTTTGTTTTAACTTTAAAAAAATGGATTTTTTCTTTGTATTTTTAAAAATGGATTTTGTAAAACCGTTTTTCAAAATATTATAAGTTTTTCTATATTAATTTTTTTTAAGTTGCAAGACTAATTTTGATATCATACAACATAAACATACTGTTCTGGACTGGACCAATGGCTAGACATGGCCAAATCCGCTTCTGCTCCAGAGCGGCCCAAATTGCCTAAGTCCAATCCACAGAGGGGCAGAAATGAAAAGAGGAAAGTGGGACTCTGCCAAAGATTGGATACTACGCTTACTACTTTGTATTGGCATATCCAAGGCTATTGCGAGGGCATTACAGCAAATATATGATAGCTCCAAAATGCTATAACAGAAAATAACAGTTACCGATCCTAACCAACTTTCACAAAATTCTAACACTACTAACCAAGCTCCAACAGAATTAACGGAAACTCTTCAACCAATTCTAACAGAAACTAACCATAACCTTTTTTCCTAACAGTTTCTAACAGTTACAAAATCCGCTATCTTTCGCAACCTGCAAAACCAGATTCCCACAACCATTCAATAACGACAACAAAGAAATTGCTCCAGAATTCAACAACTCTCTTCAAACCTCAAGCCATATCTTCCCTAATCTCCATCTTCGCAACCTGCAACATTTTTTCTCAGTTCACACACAAAAACTCACAAAACCAATTCCTCAACAGAAATCAACGTAACACCGTAACGGCATCAGAAGAAGATTGAAGAAATTGTAGGAGAGCTTCAAACCTCAGGATCTTCAATCTCTCACAATAACTGGCAAATCGTTGAAACCGCAACAAATTCCAATCCACGATCTTCACCTTCGCGAATTCAGTCTGGTTGTGTCTTCGATCAAACACAACAACACCTCGTCTTCGTCATCATCGATTCAACGCTGCAACAACAAATTTCAAAGCAATAACGTCACTGCAAATTCAACCATAATTGGAGCCGAGTCAGGTTTGCGTAACAACTACAGTCGGCGAAGAACGGAAGAAGAATTGAACGAGAATCGGGAAAAAGAGGAAGCGAATAAGGAGAGTAAAAAACCGTCAGATTTCCGTTCATCGCTTTGATCGCAGGTACACGAAACTTGAACAAACCTCTTAGCTGCGGCCTTGGACTTAGAAGTCCATTGTGGATTTAATCTGGTGTTTGAGTTTGATTTATTGTTCTTGATTTCTGACTCGTTCGATCTCGTCTCGTGAGTGAGTTCTTGGAGACTTTAGTGTTAGATTCAGATAGTAGACGAAATCTTTGTAAGGATTGTATAGGGTTTTGAGGTTGGAGGTGGCCGGCCGGAGAGGGACGGCGGCGGCCACCGCGCCCCACCGCCTTCTCCGGCGAAGTCTTTAGGATTCCGGCGAGGTTAATTGTGCAGGAGGGGAGAGACGTTTGAGAGCGAGAGGGGTGTTTAAAAGCCGAATGAGTTAAATTCATGTGATTCTCGTGTAAAGCAATGAGGAGATAAGGTTGGCAACGACGGTCCACTCCGGCGGTGACACTTGTCACTGTCCGGTAGGCCTTTTATTTCGATCACGCGTGTGCAGCCCCATGGTGATATCATGCACCCTATGACCATCACCAATAAATTCACCCATCATCATCAGCCATGCGAATCAATGGCCTTGATTCAATCCCCTAGTCAATAGTTGGACCGTGTCTCCACCGTGCACCCCCAGGCCACAAGTGTTCTTTGGACTTAGCTCCCCTTTGCTAATTGCACCCCTGCGCTTGAGCCCAATGAAGAGTTTAACTAGGAATTTTACTTGTATGCACCCCCTTTTCTTTCAATGTTTCTTTTTGGTTTATATTTTTGTACATGTTTCATAATGTGATATCAAAAATAGCGAACTTCATCAGAAAATTCCAATAAAACTCATGTATGTTTTTAGAAGTGTTAATTAATTTATGCATATTTTTAATCCCATTTTGGGGGCTGTTTGGTTTTTTTTTTGAATTTTGGAAAGGAATGTGTTCTAAATGGTGTATCTAGTGATGTAAGGGCTAAAATATGATTTTCCCTTGACAATTTGGAGCTGATTTTTGGTGTAAGTTTAGGCATTTGATTGTTTACCATCATGGTGATTGATTGGTGCATTGTACTTGAGTTTTGGGATACTTTTGAAGTTAACCTTTTGAGCCTTAATTCGTATGATCATCATTGACGTTTATGTTACGTTTGCAAATTATTTGAGGGATTTTGGTGCATGATATGAACCCTATCTTTTGTATGTGGTTACCTAGTGTCTTTGGCATGATATGTTCAATTAATTATATTTTTCAAGAGCAGTTTTCTATTTTTCACTCATTTTCCAATGCGAACCGAACATGTTGATACATGCGTAGAAAGAAGTCATGTTTAGGACTTGTATGGGGGGGCACTTTGAGCCAACTTTACATGAGTTTTATCACATTATTAAGTGTATTTTGATGCATAATTGAGACATGCTTGAGTATTGCATTTGATCATTTCACATGCCTTAAATGATGCCTTCTTTGTGTGTATGTGAACTTGAATTTGTGTTTCATTTTGGCCACTTCTTTTGATTCCATTTGTATGCCATGTTCATGATTATTTTGGGATTCAATTAGGGCATTTTATAGGTCATTTTCCTCTGGTGTGTGAGCTTTAACATTGCCTTACCATGTCATTTCATTTGCCTTACTTGAGTGACGATTTTACATACTTGTATGAGAAGTTTGAATGTGATTTTGCTCATGGAATGAATTGACTTTGGAGAGAGAGTTTAGTGCAAACCTTGGTGACACTTGGAGATTGGTTTTAAGCATGCGTATTAGTTGTTTCACTTCTGACCTTGGTCCATTTTCACGTTTTAATTCAATTTACCTAACTCGCAATGGTTTTTGTTTTGTTGGTTTGCCTTTAACTTCAAAGTAGATTAGTCTTGTAGCATAGTTGTAACTTGAATTGTAATTTCATAATCCTTTTACGTCTTTCGCTTTGACTAGTGGGACTCAAATGTACATAGTCATTAGGCTTAGCTTTTCATATTGTGCATACCCTCTCTTGTTATTACTAATGTCTTTGGTTCACATGTGCAAGGTACATAAAGGAGACATTACAAAGATGTTTTGACCATTTCATTTTGTAAATAAAAGCTTGTTTCTAACTTGGTTTGCTATTTGTTCATAGGTGCTTTTGTGACTTGCTTTCGCTGTGCTTTCGTTGCTTTGCTACAGATTCATATCCGTTTGGTAGGACCTCTTATCTCGTCACTTCTCTTTAATGCTTTCAAATGCCATGAGAAGTAGGAATAGTCGATGCCATGATGAGTAGGATTGTATGGAAAGCCCTCAAGTTAGGTCATGATTGTGTTTGTTTAATATTGTGCTGAAGACCTCTAAAGAGGCATCCCATTCCCGTGTTCCCTTGTAAGACCTCCAAGAAGGCAATTGACGGAAGGTAGGGTTCGCAATCGACCCCCGTTAGTCTAGTTGAGTCGTTCTTAGCTCTCATTACATGATTGAAGCTTTGAACATCACCTACTCTTGTTATCGAGTCGGTCAAGTGGAATGAGGGTTTAGCAATCAAACCCCCACGCCTTGTCTATAGCTCGCATTGACCAATGTCGATGCTTATGTGATCTGATTCACATCTTCCCCTTTCTTATTCTGCTCTCCATGGTTCTTGATGCCATTGGGCGAGCACTCCTATTTCCCACACCTAGCTTGTTTGCCTCGGTTGATATGACCCCTTGGCTAAAGCTCCCTCTTTCTTATTGTGATTGTGTGATATTATTGTCGACTGACACTGTTTACTCTTTCGTTGCTTTTAGTCCATTTTGTGATTGATTCATCCTGTGTTTACTTGTCTGATGACATGATCCCGTAGGATTCCTAGCTCCACTTAATTTTCGATTAAGTCGGAGGTAGGAGAGACATTAGGATGGCAATCCATGCATGAAAACATTAGGTAAACTTCCCTTGATCCTGACTTTAAGGCCATCTTTTGCATGATAACTCTAGGATAGAATTCCCCTTAGTGTTTTCTTTTCTTTGAGTCTTCTCTTCTCATCTCATAACACTTCTAAAAACACTTAATAAAATTAACGTGTATTGCGCATGAGCCTTGCATGTGGGAAGTGAGGAATGAGGGGTTTCCTCTCTTTTTTCTAGAGTGTTAGCATACGTCTTGTTAGGACGACCATGCGACGCATTCGATCCTATGTTGTAGACTTGGGTGCAATGCAAGTTACAAACAACTTCTAAAACACTTATGTCTAAAAAAACACAAAACAAACTCAAACCTTTTATCCTTCAGGATCGTTAAGTTTCAAACCTCATTTTTAGAAAAGGGCACGTTACTTTCCGTCTCGTCGCAAACAGGCATCGACCCTAACTGCCGGACGCGAACTTAACATCGCTCATAAAAAAACACAAACTTGGTTAAGTCGAACTACGACTGCTCTGACTTCCTCTCTCTCGTCCGATTGAGGATACGTAGGCACGAGACGACGATGTTTTGGCGAGCAACCTCCCCCCTTAGTTCGTGTCCGAACTACGTTGACTCTGATTTTCCTGTTCCCGAGGGAATATGTAGGCCTAGGACTCCGAGGACGTCCTATCGAGTCACTTCTTTTTCTTTTCTTCTTCGTTTCTCTGTTCTTTTCCGTTCTCGTTCCTTCTCCTTTCCAGTAGAAGTGGGGCTCCAGACGACGACACCCTCTGATCGAGACAACAAGCATGGATCCCATCGAGTACGATGGACGTGTTGGGTGCTAACACCTTCCCTTCGCGTAACCGACTCCCTTACCTATTTCTCTTGGTCGTGAGACCATGCTTTTCCTTTCCCCCAGGTTTATGCAGTGTTTCCTTTCCCTCTCATGGAATAAATACACATTGCTGGCGACTCTGTTTCCACGCCACTTTCGCGTTTGTACTTGGATGAAAATCTCGGGAGCGACAGCTGACGACTCTGCTGGGGACCAAGAGACCAGAATCTCTGGTTTCCTAAGCGGGTCAATCCTAGCGCTTGGTTGTTTATTGTCATTGGGTGTTTACTGTGGTGTTGTGTTTTACTGTTTACTGTTTTACTGTATTGCTGTTTACTGTATTATTGCTTTACTGTACTACTATTTTACCGCATTTATTACATTGCATTGCATTATTATACTGGATTGTGCTGTGCTGTGTTGGTTTTCTGTTTGGTGGGCAGGGTGTTCCGAGAGATAAGCCCACTACCCAGGCTTGAGCATACACATAGGTATTAGTGTGGGTGGCCGTGTCGCTCCCGTGGTGTTTTGCCACGTGAGGGTGTTCACGAGACCTACAACCAGACGAGGTTCTATCTGAAGTTATCTGCTACTGTATGCTCTATACAGGCCAGTAGATATTCTCTGGAGGAATTGTCGACTCTGGTGACCATTCCCGAGAACTCAGTAACGACACTCCTCCTGAGTTGTGATAATGGCAGACCAGAAATGGCAAACCCATTACACATTCTCGATCCGAAGACCCAATGCTGGGAACTCGCTGTAGGATGTCCTTTTTGAAAGTGAATCAGTGAAGGCACTCCTTGATTGGCGATAGTATTGTACCCCGAGGGATGAATGTACTATTGCTTCTCGACCTCAGTGCCAGAAGCTGAGGACCTTTCGTTTTGGAGAATTAGTTGAGGCCTCCTTGATTGATGATGATGCCAAACCAAAAGTGGTGAACGTATCATCATTTCTCGACCTGAGAGCCCGAGATACTGAGGATCCTGGTACCCACATGTGAGAGGGGCGGGTTGTTTACAGGTTTGCAGGTAACCTTAACTATCATCCTACCTAGTATTCTGGTTCTCTTATCAGTGCAAACTTATCAGCCCGGTATTCTGGGATTCTGATTATGCCGATATCCTGGTATTCCGGTATTCTGATTATTCTGGCACCCTGGCATTCTGGTATTCTGATTATGCCGATATGCTGGTTATTCTGGTATTCTGGTTATTCGGATATTCTGGTATTCGGGTATTCTCTTCAGAGCTGACCTATGAGCTTATTCGGCCATCAGCACAACACTTATGCAGAATATATGGAAGCTTTGATCCCATGTCTGTTGCATCTGCATCATCATTTTCGCATACATGTTCTTGTATTTCCAAGGGATATTAACTTTGAGACTTACTACTGAGCATTTCCATCTATTTCTTGTGGTTCGTCTGTGAAACAAATTTTGAATCAAAGCATAATGGTTCCTTGGAAATATTCGAACATGGCATTCTGCATTGCATTCTCATACTCATATGCATAACAGGTGTTCCAGAGCGGATTTCTCATTCTGACTTGGTATTATCTTCAGGACAGCCAACTTGACCTGCCACCACTACTCGACCTGTGATAATCAGAGGATAGCCATGGAACAACTCCGTGCAGAAATGACCGAAATGAAGATTCAGATGGGGCAGTTTATGGGGAGGATGCAAGCCTTGGTTCAAGACCAGAAAGTGCTGAAGGAAGAGGTCAACCAACTGAAGACTCAGATGAGTCTGGTTATGGAGGTCGTGAGAGGTGTGCTACGCAAAAATAATACTCTCATGCCTGAAGCTGCGGCTGGAATTGTCTCTCCTCCACTGTTTAAGGGATCCCTCCCAAAAAGTGAGCAGATTGCCACTGTGACCGTCCCGACTGTATCTCAACAACAAAATCGTGCTCCACGCCAACAGCAATTTACGCCTAAGCAGAATAGGCATTTTGAGACTCCACCAGTGCCATATTCTCAGCTATTCCAGCATCTCTTTCAGTTGCAACTGGTACAAAAAAGGACTTTGACTCCTCTCTCTGGTACTCCCCCACCGGGTTATGACACAAGAGTCCATTGTGACTTCCACTATGGTGCGCCGAGGCATAATGTGGAAAATTGTAAGGCCTTTCAGCATGCCGTACAGGATCTGGTTGATTCGAGGGAGATTGAATTCACGCCGAGCGACATAAGCTTTCATGGTGGTTTCATTCCTACTCTAGCTACTGAAAAAGAAGTGGATATCCCTATTGTCTCTCCTAGAGTTGCATCAAGTCAGGGGTATATCGTGCAGTCCTTGGTCTTAGAATCCCCACATCCGCAAATGCTGCCTACGCCTTGACCAAGTCTGAAGAGAAAAGTTCCTGAAAAGATTGTGCGCTCGAATTAGTGTCAACAAGAGAAATACCCTAGAAAGGGACAACAAAGGCAAAAGAAGCCTGAAAGACAGTTTGATGTTCTTCCCATGCTATACGCTCAGTTACTGCCTGATCTACTCAAGTATCAGTTGGTCCAATTAAGGACTCTCACACCATGTCCAACAAAGATACCACTAGGTTGGGACGCAAGTGCAAGATGCGAGTTCCATTCAGGGGCACCTGGCCATTTGATTGAAAATTGCAAAGCTCTACAACACAAGGTGCAAGACTTAATCGACTCAAAATTCATCACGATCACGTCTGACGGTCTGTACTTGAATTGAAGACTCCTTTCTAGAATGAGCATCCAAATTGTAAGAGCATCGTCGGAAGCATTAAGTCCAGACGGAGTCAAGTCTTCTCAACAACGGCAGTCATCAGTTTCCTTACTGCATTTTCATATGTAGCTTTCATTTGTTTGTTTAAACATTGTCTGCATGAAAAAAACTTGTTTGTATTTTGAATGTTGATTTAATGCAATGATGGGTTGTTCCTGAAGTACTTTACTTTTACGCACTCATATCATGTTTATATACACCACAATACCATTTTTCTTGCCTAAACTCTTGAGGGAGGATGACGAGATGAAAACACAAAATCTTTGGTTGTGTGCTTTTGGATAAAACCCTGTTGAGGATGTACAGGCATTGTTTCAAATCCCTAAACACTGGAGATATAAGGGAGATAGACCCTCGTTAACCCCTTTGAGCCTTGAAGTAGGAGTTTCTCTCGTACGAAAAAACCCTCACACTTAACCCAGGGGCAGGGGAGGCGTCAGTTAGTTGGACCGAGCGTTCAAATTTCAAGAGGAGTGTGCATCTGAGGATCCATTACCTTTCTTTCCTCCCATATTAGGAGGCCAAAAGATGTGAAACCACAATGGTTATTGATCAACAATCAAGGAGTGAGGCAGTCATAACCCTTTCAAACAAGTCAGGCAAAACAGTGTCACACGATTTGTTCAAAAAAAAAACGAGGAAAAAGCCCGCTAAGTCGAAACTTGAAAACAAGCGACTTAGGCAAAAGTTAGGGCATCCCACTGGACTTCAAAATCGAAAAACTCAAAAGAGTCAGTCCAGGAAAAATCAGGGATCAAAAGAATGAAAAGCGAAAAGCGGAAAAGGATTACAAAAGAAAAATCCTCAAATAAGAACAAAGTCGTGTGGCTACAGACACAAAAGACAAAAGGGGTGATTGTTGCTCCAAAACCTCATCGGGTCTCAAACCATCAGTGTATGGATTCCTTAATGATCATAACATTTTTTTGAGAGATGAGCGCTTGTGCCAGATTAGCTGAACATAGGGCTGGAGAACATCACGAAGAGTGGGTGGGCACCAATAAACTTCGAGCCATAAATCCTTTTTCTCAAAACCGCAAACCAGGCCACGTTACAACCCTTAAAAGTCCTAATTGAAACAGGGTGTATTCCGAAAGCGTACTTCAGCGAGATAGCGTTCCTGACTCCTATGGGTTATGCTAATAATATTTTTGTTGGTATTGCATGTGCGTATTGTTTTCCATTCAAAAATCAATGTCGCATCCCAGCTAGTGATTCGTTCACGAGGCTTAGCGACGCATTTTCAATAAAACTTCAAGGTTAACACGGGTGTTGCATTAGAATTGTCATTCTCATAATAAACATTTTCTGCTTGCATGCGTTTGACGTCAAAGAAGCTTACATGATGAACATCAGTTGAGAAGCTCGATCACGTCGAGTTGAGATGGCAAAAACTCCGAAGGACAGTCATGTCAAGGGGTATGTGGCCTAGAGACTATGCGCAGCCTAGGAGTTCCCGATAAATGGTGATAAGAAGCAGCCAAACGGGGGCAATCACGTTGAGATTCGATAAATCTCTCCACAAGCGTTTAATATGGGGTAATCAGATCGATTTGACAAATCTCTGTAAGATCAGTCAGGGGCAAAGTTTCTTCAAGACTTGGGCTAGGCTACCTCTAGAGCAGGAGAAGTTGTCCACTCCAGAAGACAGTTAATTGAAAACACCTCTTCAAAGTTCAGAATACTGGGGCAGGGTATTTTCAAGTCATTACAAATCCTTTCGAGGTAACTTACTTCATGGAATATGCAGTCTGGGGCAGTTATGTCGAGATCTGATAAATCTCTCCAAGAGTTTGAAGACCCTGGGGCAGTGTGAATGCCCGGTCTTCTATAAAATCTTCTTGAGATGATTTCTTCCTTTAAGACCTGGTGGTATGGGATAAGTTCGATAATTAAAAAGGCCGTTTATGACCATAGAGACAGGTCAGTCTGGGTAACAAGTTTGTTTTTCCCCAGTAGAGTTTCTCCCCCTAGAACTGAAAGGTCGTTATCCTCAGCAGAACTTATTCTCCCCATCAAGAGTACAGAGGATTATGTTTCCCAGCCAAAGTCATGGTTGGTTTATTATTCCCCACCAAGAAGTTTGAAGTGGATTGCTCCGAGGTGAATGTGGTCGTATCTCCCATAGGAGAGGTGTTGGATGTCTTTTGAAAAGACTTTATTTTCCCCACAGAGTCTGGTACTCACTTTCCTCAGCAGGTCAGAAAGTGTATTTCCGTCAGCAACGACATGCTCTAACCCCTAGCAGGGTAAAAATTTTTCTCCTCAGCAGGGTTATTCTCCCTAGCATTGAGGCTTCATCATCCTCATCAGACTGTCACTCTCCCCAGTCAGAGTACAAAAGATTGTTCCTCAGCCAGCATCTAAAGTGGATTGCTTTAGGGTGGATGTTGTTTTGTTACCACATGATATTTGTGGAATGTATTCCCAGGACAAAGATGTTGTCTTCCCCCGCAGAGTATTGGTGTCTACTCCCCTCGGCCAGTCAGGAAACGTGTTTTCACCAGCAACAGCAGAATAAGGGCGAAGTCATTTCCCCAGCAGCGGGTTAAGTTCAATGGTGTCCCCAGCGGGTCTAGCATTGGTGATTTGTCTCCCTAAGCAAAGTTTGGTGGTAATTCTCGCAGCGGTTTGTTCAATGATGGTTGATATCCCCAGCAGGTTTTAAGTCCAAGTGATATTTGGCACTCTTCTGATTCAGGTCTTGGTTTCCTTTTCAAAGAGTTATGTATAATCTCCAGTAGAGTGGATGTTCTTTTGGGATTTCATCTCCAGCAGAGTTTGTGATCAGGAAGTCGTCCAGTGAAATCTTTCTCAGCAGGATCTTTTGTTCAGAGGACAATTTAGTTTGTCACCCCCGGTGGAGCTGCCTTTGTCTTCAGAATTTATTTTGCTGAGATGTTTCTTTTGCATTACATAAGCCTCTTTGCATGGCATCCTCCCAAACGCGTAGCATTTCCATTTCGTATGGAGCATTACGCCGTAGAAAAACTCAAACATATGCATTCGAAGCATAGGCCAAGTTTGAGATTTTGTTTGCCAGTTCTCTTTCTCAACAGAGATGGTATAATTCTGGATATTTTCTTAACCAGTTCTCTTTCTCAACAGAGATGGCATAATTCCGGATATTTGGTTTGCCAGTTCTCTTTCTCAACAGAGATATTATAATTTCGGATATTTTCTTAACCAGTTCTCTTTCTCAGCAGAGATGGCATAATTTTGGATATTTGGTTTGCCAGTTCTCTTTCTCAGCAGAGATGACATAATTTCGGATATTTGGTTTGCCAGTTCTCTTTCTCAGCAGAGATGGCATAATTCAGAAGATTTTCTTTTCCAGTTCTCTTTCTCAGCAGAGATGGCATAATTCAGGGTACTTTCTTTGCCAGTTCTCTTTCTCAGCAGAGATGGCACAATTCAGGATATTTTCTTCGCCAGTTCTCTTTCTTAGCAGAGATGGCATAATTCAGAAGATTTTGTTTGTCAGTTCTCTTCCTCAGCAGAGATGACATAACTCAGGGTACTTTCTTTGCCAAGTCTCTTTCTCAGCAGAGATGGCATAATTCAGAAGATTTTCTTTGCCAGTTCTCTTTCTTAGCAGAGATGGCATAATTCGGATAGTTTGTTTGCCAGTTCTCTTCCTCAGCAGAGATGGCATAACTCGGGATATTTTGGTTTATCCTCGGTGAGATCACCGAGGAATGTGTCCATCCTACCTGTGCTCCCCGACAGAGTCTTTTATTTAGGCTTCTCCTTTCCCCAGCAGAATCATCTTATCTGTGGGTTGTAAGTCCGTCGATTTTACCTCTCACCCTTTCGATTCACGACCGTATCTTTGCTAGGAGTTCGCCTTTGAGTGGCCAGTCTCTTTCGTGAAATCCAGTTCTCGAATGGTAGTCAGTTCTCGTCTGACTTATTTTGTGAAATCCAGTTCTCGTCTGGTAGTCAGTTCTCGTCTGACTTATTTTGTGAAATCCAGTTCTCGCCTGGTAGTCAGTTCTCGTCTGACTTATTTCGTGAAACCCAGTTCTATTTCTCAGCAGAGATGACATAACTCAGAAGAGTTTGTTTCACCTTATCCCCAATGAAGTCCAGATTCGGCTTGATCTTCCTTTTCGAGTTCGTCTTCGGCCGTCCTCGTATTATTTTGTTGGGCAGAGCGCCTTCAGTCGGTCTTCCTTTTCGAGTTCGTCTTCGGCCGTGCTCGTTTTATTTTGTTAGGTAGCCCGCCTTCGGCTGGCAAGCACTCCATTTCATTATCCCCACAGTTTGCAAATTTCAGGGTTCTTTTGGTATTCAATCTCTGTGTATCCTTGAATGTCTAAAAGCCGTTGCTATCATACCTTCAGATCCAAGTTGATTGAATAGGGGCAGTTGTAGCACCCCAAAATTTGCCCTAACTTTTTTCCTAAACAATAAGTGGCTTATGCTTCACACTTCATTTGCATGTGCATATCCATTAGGTCATAACTCATAATCATATCATTGCATTGGTCTTCTAAGACATGGGATCAAAGGATTTTCTTGTTGGCCTTATTCATAAGCGATTCAGTCGGTTTCTATTCCAGGTTAAGTTGGAGCAAGAGGTTGAATTCTCCTCGTTGTAATCTTCCTGATCTGAGGTTTTCCTATTCAGAGAAACCATCAGAGATATTGGGTCAGGGTTTCGTTGGTTGAATCAGGGTGCGCGTCTCACGGAGGTGTAAGGTTTCTCCTTCTTGGTTGAGTACAAGCTTGCTTTGGATCTAAAGTTTGAGGTGGATTGAATGTGTTAAATCACTTTGTAAATCCATTTTTTACTCTAACCCATAACCATTTTGATATCCATTTTGTTAAAATCATATCCATATCCATTTTAGACCATATCATAATCTCTAAACCAAGGTCCATATTCAAATTTCATATCCCTTCGTATCATTTTTATTTAAACCATATATCTAAATCTATCCATTTGTTTTTTTAACCATTTTCAGTCTATTTTTCTAAATCCAAATTCATTTCCAAAATGTCCATTTCAAGATCCAAAGTTGTCATTGTCCACTTCCATGTCCAGATTACTACCATGTTCGTTTTTAATCCATTATTCATCCATTTTCATATTCCATTTTATTACTCAATTTTAATCCCAAAACCATTGTCTAAAATTCAGACTCAAATCAAATAAACTTAATTCACTTTAAATCCATTGTTCTAAATAAATCACATCCGTTTCATGCCCAATTTTGTTTTAAGCCCATTATCAATTTCAAAATTAATTTTTTATCCAACATCCAATATACTTATCCATACTGAGTCCATAATTGATGTGATGGATATATTGAAAATGAAGACATTCTGGGAGCATTATCACTTGTGTTGTTTACTTTAATCTAGATTCCCTTGCTGAAACATGTCTTGGTTGTTATGCGGGTCAATGATAATGGAGAGGGTGATACTTCTGCGTTATGCTCCTTGAGTTGTCGTCATGCTAAAGTGAAACGCTTACGTGCAGAAATGAAAAGAGGAAAGTGGGACTCTGCCAAAGATTGGATACTACGCTTACTACTTTGTATTGGCATATCCAAGGCTATTGCTAGGGCATTATAACAAATATATGATAGCTCCAAAATGCTATAACAGAAAATAACAGTTACCAATCCTAACCAACTTTCACAAAATTCTAACACTACTAACCAAGCTCCAACAGAATTAACGGAAACTCGTCAACCAATTCTAAAAGAAACTAACCATAACCTTTTTTCCTAACAGTTACAAAATCCGCTATCTTCCGCAACCTGCAAAACCAGATTCCCACAACCATTCAATAACGACAACAAAGAAATTGCTCTAGAATTCAACAACTCTCTTCAAACCTCAAGCCATATCTTCCTCTAATCTCCATCTTCGCAACCTGCAACATTTTTTCTCAGTTCACACACAAAAACTCACAAAACCAATTCCTCAACAGAAATCAACGTAACACCGTAACGACATCAGAAGAAGATTGAAGAAATTGTAGGAGAGCTTCAAACCTCAGGATCTTCAATCTCTCACAATAACTGGAAAATCGTTGAAACCACAACAAATTCCAATCCACGATCTTCACCTTCGCGAATTCAGTCTGGCTGCGTCTTCGATCAAACACAACAACACCTCGTCTTCGTCATCATCGATTCAACGCTGCAACAACAAATTTCGAAGCAATAACGTCACTGCAAATTCAACCATAATTGGAGCCGAGTCAGGTTTGCGTAACAACTACAGTCGGCGAAGAACGGAAGAAGAATTAAATGAGAATCGGGAAAAAGAGGAAGCGAATAAGGAGAGTAACAAACCGTCGGATTTCCGTTCGTCGCTTTGATCGCAGGTACGCGAAACTTAAACAAACCTCTTAGCTGCGGCCTTGGACTTAGAAGTCCATTATGGATTTAATCTGGTGTTTGAGTTTGATTTGTTGTTCTTGATTTCTGACTCGTTCGATCTCGTCTCGTGAGTGAGTTCTTGGAGACTTTAGTGTTAGATTCGGATAGTAGACGAAATTTCAGTAAGGATTGTATAGGGTTTTGAGGTTGCAGGTGGTCGGCCGGAGAGGGACGGCGGCGGCCTCCACGCCCCACCGCCTTCTCCGGCGAAGTCTTTAGGACACCGACGAAGTCTTTAGGATTCCGGGAAGGTTAATTGTGCAGGAGGGGAGAGACGTTTGAGAGCGAGAGGGGTGTTTAAAAGCTGAATGAGTTTAATTCATGTGATTCTCGTGTAATGCAATGAGGAGATAAGGTTGGTAACGGCGGTCCACTCTGGCGGTGACACTTGTCACCGTCTGGTAGGCCTTTTATTTCGATCACGCGTGTGCAGCCCCATGGTGATATCATGCCCCCTATGACCATCACAATTAAATTCACCCATCATCATCAGCCATGCGAATCAATGGCCTTGATTCAATCCCCTAGTCAATAGTTGGACCGTGTCTCCACCGTGCACCCCCAGGCCACAAGTGTTCTTTGGACTTAGCTCCCCTTTGCTAATTGCACCCCTGCGCTTGAGCCCAATGAAGAGTTTAACTAAGAATTTTACTTGTATGCACCCCTTTTTCTTTCAATGTTTCTTTTTGGTTTATATTTTTGTACATGTTTCATAATGTGATATCAAAAATAGCGAACTTCATCAGAAAATTCCAATAAAATTCATGTATATTTTTAGAAGTGTTAATTAATTTCTACATATTTTTAATCCCATTATGGGGGCTGTTTGGTTTTTTTTTTTTGGAATTTTGGAAAGGAATGTGTTCTAAATGGTGTATCTAGTGATGTAAGGGCTAAAATGTGACTTTCCCTTGACAATTTGGAGCTGATTTTTGGTGTAAGTTTAGGCATTTGATTGTTTAACATCAAGGTGATTGATTGGTGCATTGTACTTGAGTTTTGGGATACTTTTGAAGTTAACCTTTTGAGCCTTAATTCGTATGATCATCATTGACGTTTATGTTACGTTTGCAAATTATTTGAGGGATTTTGGTGCATGATATGAACCCTATCTTTTGTATGTGGTTACCTACTGTCTTTGGCATGATATGTTTAATTACTTATATTTTTCAAGAGCATTTTGCTATTTTTCACTCATTTTCCAATACGAACCGAACATGTTGATACATGCGTAGAAAGAAGTCATGTTTAGGACTTGTATGGGGGGGGGGGCACTTTGAGCCAACTTTGAATATGAGTTTTAGCACATTATTAAGTGTATTTTGATGCACAATTGAGACATGCTTGAGTATTGCATTTGATCATTTCACATGCCTTAAATGATGCCTTCTTTGTGTGCATGTGAACTTGAATTTGTGTTTCATTTTGGCCACTTCTTTTGATGCCATTTGTATGCCATGTTCATGATTGTTTTGGGATTCAATTAGGACATTTTATAGGTCATTTGCCTCTGGTGTGTGAGCTTTAACATTGCCTTACCATGTCATTTCATTTACCTTACTTGAGTGACGATTTTACATACTTGTATGAGAAGTTTGAATGTGATTTTGCTCATGGAATGAATTGACTTTGGAGAGAGAGTTTAGTGCAAACCCTGGTGACACTTGGAGATTGGTTTTAAGCATGCGTATTAGTTGTTTCACTTCTGACCTTGGTCCATTTTCACGTTTTAATTCAATTTACCTAACTCGCAATGGTTTTTGTTTTGTTGGTTTGCCTTTAACTTCAAAGTAGATTAGTCTTGTAGCATAGTTGTAACTTGAATTGTAATTTCATAATCCTTTTACGTCTTTCGCTTTGACTAGTGTGACTCAAATGTACATAGTCATTAGACTTAACTTTTCATATTGTGCATACCCTCTCTTGTTATTACTAATGTCTTTGGTTCACATGTGCAAGGTACATAAAGGAGACATTCCAAAGGTGTTTTGACCATTTCATTTTGTAAATAAAAGCTTGTTTCTAACTTGGTTTGCTATTTGTTCATAGGTGCTTTCGTGACTTGTTTTCGTTGCGCTTTCGTTGCTTTGCTACGGATTCATATCCGTTTGGTAGGACCTCTTATCTCGTCACTTCTCTTTAATGCTTTCAAATGCCATGAGAAGTAGGAATAGTCGATGCCATGATGAGTAGGATTGTATGGAAAGCCCTCAAGTGAGGTCATGATTATGTTTGTTTAATATTGTGCTGAAGACCTCTAAAGAGGCATCCCATTCCTGTAACGCCCATTTATTTAATTAAGTATTTAATTAAATATAATTGTAGTATGTTGTGGTGATTCGCGTTGATTTGAGTATTTGTGTCGATTTGCGTTGGTTTGTGATATTTGTGTTGATTTATGTTAATTCCGGAATATCGGAATATTATGTTGATGTTTCTAAGTTGGTTCGAGTTGAATTGATTTAATAAGTTGATTTAAGTTGTGGAAATAATATTGAATATTTTTTGTCTATGGTTAAATGTGTTGATTTGGTGGTTTGGACGATTTATTTGATAGTCGGTAATTAGTCGATTTAGTCGAGAGAAATAATATTAGAAATAATATTATTATAATGGACTATTATTTAATTAAATTGGATTTGGTTGTTGGGTGATATATAGCAATTTGGAGGTGTATGAAGGGAAGCCCAAATAGATTAAATAATACCATTATTATTATTATTATTATTAGGCTAAAATACAGTTTTGGTCCCCCTGTTTGTCAAAATTCACGGTTTTGGTCCCCCTATTTTTTTTTTAACAGTTTTGGTCCCCCACCCCAATTTTGGCTCAAAAAAAGTGATGAACAGTAACTTGTCCGTACATGAACAATACACATCCGTACATGAACAGTGAGGGGTGGGGGACCAAAACTGTTAAAAAAAAAATAGGAGAACCAAAACTGTGAATTTTGACAAACAGGGGGACCAAAACTGTATTTTAGCCTTATTATTATTATTATTGGATTATTTTGGAAAATAAAAAGAAAAGTGGAGGAGGCAGTAAAGGGAGTTAGAGAAAAATAAGGAGAGGAAGTTGGGAGTATCAGAAAAGAGAAAGAGGAAAACGTGAGAAGTTGAGAACGAGAAAAAGTTGGAGAAAGAGGGATACGAGAAGTTGCCGTCGAAAAACCAAGTCGGAAAAGTCGGCCGGAGATTCGAGCGGCCATCAATTAAAGTAAGGGTGGGGTTCGAATTTTATAACCGGGAATAAGATGATTAATACTTGGGATTGGGATTGTATAATTTCCTACTGTGTTGATTTTATGACGAATTGTGTTGGTTTTACGTGTTGAACTATATGGATGAATTTTGGTGATTTTCTCCTAGTTTTCATTTTAGGTTGAAATGGTAGGAATGAATAGGAATCGATGTTTTCACGGACAAAAGTCGAAATAGATTGTGTAGTTGTGTCGAGTAATGTTAGGCTGTGATCGAGTATGCTTGTTTTATCGAATTTGGTTGATTTTGTAAGTGTTTGCATTTTTGGAGATTTGAGGGTTTAAGATTTGGATTGAAATCGAAAGTCGTAGAATTCACGTTTGATGGTTCCAAATCACTACTATATGTTTGGTATGAATGAGTATGTGTTTGTTTCGAAGAAAATAATTGAATCGGTTGGATTTTTGGACGAAAATGCAAAATCCCGTAGGGCTGTTATGCAGAAAAATTCTGGTTTCGGAAAGTTTGGAAAATTCATATCTTTTGATCCGTAAGTCGGTTTTGACCCCCGTTCGAAGCGTTGGAAAGCTAACGAGATGTTCTTTCTAGGAAAATGGTTTTGAGGTCTGTATCTGGTTCAATTATAGCAGAAAATTGAAATCGTATCGTTGTGTTGATTTTTACCGTCGTGAATGTGTGCGATTGAGATGTTATCGTGCAATATGCCTCAACAATGTTAACGATTAATAATGCAGAGGAATAACAATAATGTGGGAAATTAGAAATGTTAGTAGTAGGTTTTATTTTAGTACAGGAATCAATTAGCGAATGACAGACCAAAGGAGTTAGCAGAGTATTAAAATAGTACCGAATAATAATATTAGTAGTTTTAACCGGTATAATTGTTTAACCGAAACAAGTTGAAATTTTGCAGAAATAATTCGTAAGTGCTTGTAGTTATTTTTGGTCGGTTGATGTATGAAATTAGTCGAATAAGTGTAATTAAGCGGTAAGGTTAGTTGTCCGGAATTTAATGAAAATTGACGGGATAACTAATATAAATTAGTAGGTATTCTTGGTTGGTTTGTTTTGTGGTAATTATGCCGATTAAGTTGATTTGTAGGTACAGTTGAATAGGTTGAATTGTCCCGGTTTATGGGCACTGTTAAGTTGTAGGTCTTATGACCAATGTTTTATGTTGATGTTAAATACGTTGTTGATGTGGTGATGTTGGTGATGTGATGTTGAATATGTTGTTGATTAAGTTGTAGGTCGAACGACCAATGTTGGATTAAGTTGATGCAAGTGGTGCATGTTTAAGTTGTTGTTCTCGTTGTTGTTATTGCGTTGTTGTTGTTGTGACGTTGTGGTTATTGTTGCATGCATACATTTGCATTGATTAAGTTGGCCTTGATGGCACCTGTTTAAGTTGGTCTTGATGTCATCCGATTAAGTTGAAAATGCCTCGATAACCTGGCATATGTTTAAGTTGGGAGTTTACTCCAAATGGTACCACATGCATGTGCATAGTTGAGTCGCATTTGAGTTGCATGTTGAAGTTGTTAATATTATTACGTTGGTGTTGATTGTTGGTGTTATTGATATAAATTGTTATTGTTGTGAGTTATTGTTGTTATAAATTGTTATTGCTGTAAGTTGTCGCTTGATACAGGTTGTTGTTATAAGTTGTTGTTTATTATAAGTTGTGGTTGCTCTTAAGTTGTTTACTAATAGTTGTTGTATGACTGTTGTATGAAGCGGTGAAATTTGTGTGATTCTAATCTAATATATTAATTATCATGCCTTTGATTATATTTTTCGATATCTCACCCCTTCTGTAATGATGTTACCTATTATGGGTAACTGAGCAGGTACTCAAGATTAGCTGTGAAGGTTTGAAGTCTTAGTCGCTGTTAGTTCAAGTTGGTGTCATGCTCTGATACGTAGCACTCGGGGGGGAATGTTTTGTTTATGTTGTTGTTCCTAATTGTTGTTATTACAATAATTCTTGAATAATTATAAATTGAAGTTTTGATCTAGTTGAATAAAGTGAACATGATTTGTAAGTTGTGAAGGCCGAATGCTATGTATCTATTTTAAAAAGAAATACAGGTTTATGTTATTGGTTTTGTTATTCAAGTTGAAAATGTGACATCTCATTTGTTTTATGTTGAAAATTTTGCACTCTGATTTTTAATAAACGTTGGGTAGAAAATGGGGTGTTACAATTCCCGTGTTCCCTTGTAAGACCTCCAAGAAGGCAATTGACGGAAGGTAGGGTTCGCAATCGACCCCCGTTAGTCTAGTTGAGTCGTTCTTAGCTCTCATTACATGATTGAAGCTTTTAACATCACCTACTCTTGTTATCGAGTCAATCAAGTGGAATGAGGGTTTAGCAATCAAACCCCCAATGCTGATGCTTATGTGATCTGATTCACATCTTCCCCTTTCTTATTCTACTCTCCATGGTTCTTGATGCCATTGGGCGAGCACTCCTATTTCCCACACCTAGCTTGTTTGCCTCAGTTGATATGACCCCTTGGCTAAAGCTCCCTCTTTCTTATTGTGATTGTGTGATATTATTGTCGACTGACACTGTTTACTCTTTCGTTGCTTTTAGTCCATTTTGTGATTGATTCATCCTGTGTTTACTTGTCTGATGACATGATCCCGTAGGATTCCTAGCTCCACTTAATTTTCGATTAAGTCGGAGGTAGGAGAGATATTAGGATAGCAATCCATGCATGACAACATTAGGTAGACTTCCCTTGATCCTGACTTTAAGGCCATCTTTCTAGGATAGAATTCCCCTTAGTGTTTTCTTTTCTTTGAGTCTTCTCTTCTCATCTCATAACACTTCTAAAAACACTTAATAAAATTAACGTGTATTGCGCATGAGCCTTGCATGTGGGAAGTGAGGAATGAGGGGTTTCCTCTCCTTTTTCTAGAGTGTTAGCATACGTCCTGTTAGGACGACCATGCGACGCATTCGATCCTATGTTGTAGACTTGGGTGCAATGCAAGTTACAAATAACTTCAAAAACACTTATGTCTAAAAAAACACAAAACAAACTCAAACCTTTTATCCTTCGGGATCGTTAAGTTTCAAACCTCATTTTTAGAAAAGGGCATGTTACTTTCCGTCTCGTCGTAAACAGGCATCGACCCTAATTGCCGGACGCGAACTTAACATCGCTCATAAAAAAACACAGACTTGGTTAAGTCGAACTACGACTGCTCTGACTTCCTCTCTCTCATCTGATTGAGGAGAAGTAGGCACGAGACAGCGATGTCTTGGCGAGCAACCTCCCCCCTTAGTTCGTGTCCGAACTACCTTGACTCTGATTTTCCTGTTCCCGAGGGAATACGTAGGCTTAGGACTCCGAGGACGTCCTATCGAGTCACTTCTTTTTCTTTTCTTCTTCGTTTCTCCGTTCTTTTCCGTTCTCGTTCCTTCTCCTTTCCAGTAGCAGTGGAGCTCGAGACGACGACACCCTCTGATCGAGACAACAAGCGTGGATCCCATCGAGTACGATGGACGTGTTAGGTGCTAACACCTTCCCTTCGCGTAACCGACTCCCTTACTCGTTTCTCTTGGTCATGAGACCATGCTTTTCCTTTTGCCCCAGGTTTATGAAGTGTTTCCTTTCCCTCTCATGGGATAAATACACATTGCTGGTGACTCTGTTTCCGCGCCACTTTCGCGTTTGTACTTGGATGAAAATCCCGGGAGCGACACCTGCTGATCGCAACAACGATCAACCTTCACTTGACGTCAAGCTCGTTCCTGTTCCGCCCAACGCCGACCCGGCCGTGGAAGCCCTCCTAGAGGTGATCAACAAAACCAACACCCTGATCCTGCAGCAAAACGAGAGGATCGGGGCGTTAGAAGAGTCCAACCATCCAAGATCCCCTCCCACGCGGAGGAACCACTGACCCCGACGAGCACATCGAGAACATCGATGCGCTGTTAGACTACCGCGGCGTACGGGGCGCCATCAAATGCCGACTATTCCCGACCACGCTCCGAAAGGGAGCAATGACATGGTACAAGCAACTGCCCGAGGAGTCCATTACCTCGTGAAGACAGTTGGGCAGGATGTTCTCGCGGCACTTCACAGCATCTCGCCGCCACCCCAAAACTGAGGCCTCCCTTGGAGCCATAATACAAGGAAAAGATGAACCTCTCCGTGCATATATCGAGTGGTTCAACAAGGAAGCTGTACAAGTCCCTACAACGGACGAAATGAAGAAGTTTCTGCTCGAGCAACGGCTTCGCCCAGGCTCCAAGTTTTCTAAAGCCATTGGCCTCGCACCACCGAGGAACTTAGATGCCCTTCTCCTCAAAGCCCAGTCACACATTCAGTACGAAGAGAAGGTTACGGCAACAACGTCCGAGCATCACGCCATCAGGAGAATGCTCGGGCATCCAGAGGAAAGGAAGCCTCGACATCTCGTCAGGGCGAACGGAGGCGCGAGGATCGTCCTCGTGACTCCCGTGACAACAAGGGGCCCTCCGGGCGGTTCCATGCCTACCCTCTCCCCAATATTGATATACTTGTTGATAATTCTGCTGGTTTTAAACTTTTATCGTTCATGAACGCCTACTCGGGCTATAATCAAATTCCGATGGCAATGTCCAACAAAAAATATACGGCCTTCATGACCGAATCGGGCAACTATTACTACAACGTAATGCCCTTCGGCCTGAAGAACTCCGGAGCAACGTACCAACGAATGATGAAGAAGGTATTCCGGGGAGAAATAGGCGACACGCTCGAAGTCTACATGGACGACATGATCGTAAAGTCCCACGAGGAAACCGATCATACTGCCCATTTGAGAAAGGTCTTCGAACATGCCAGGAAATACAAAATGCTTTTTAATCTGGAGAAGTGCACGTTCGGTGTCCGGGCAGGCAAATTCCTTGGCTTCTACTTAACGAAACGAGGAATCGAGGTCAATCCCGATAAATGTCGAGCATTCTCCGAGTTTCCTATGCCCAAGTCCAAAAAATCCATCCAGTCCCTCAACGGGATGCTCGCATCACTATCCTATTTCGTGGCTAAGTCTGCCCAGCACACCCTACCGTTCTTCAAACTCCTCCGCAAGGAGGCGGCATTTGAATGGACCGAGGAATGTGACAAGGTCCTTATCCATATGAAACGAGCACTTTCAGAGCCACCAGTCCTCTCTCGCTCGGACAATGGCGAAACGTTGTACCTGTACCTCGCCGTGGCAACCGAAGCAGTGAGCGCCACACTCATCTGCGAGACACCCCACGGGCAGAAGCCCATTTATTTCACGAGCAAATCGCTGCAAGGACCAGAGTTAAGATACCAATAGATAGAGAAGGTGGCGCTGGCCCTCATCAACGCAGCTAGAAGATTAAGACACTACTTCCTGGCTCACACGATCGTGATTCGAACAGATCAACCCATGAAGCAGCTGCTCGGACGACCAGACATGGCCGGTCGGATGCTCAAATGGTCATTGGAACTGTCCAAATTCGACATCCAATACGAAAGTAGGAAAGCTCTCAAAGCCCAGGCTCTGGCAGACTTCGTCGTAGAAATGACATTCGTAGACTCCCCCACGAGCGAAGCACGCAGATGGACCATTTTTGTGGACGGTGTCTCCAGCTCGGCAGGAAGTGGTGCGGGCATCATACTGGAAAGCAACGAAGACATTATCGTTGAAGTATCACTCACCCTGTCCTTCCCAACCTCCAACAACCAGGTTGAATACGAAGCCTTCCTCGCTGGGCTACGCCTGGCCGAGGACCTGGGCGCAGAGGAAGTCGTCATCTGCACAGGCTCACAACTCGTGGGCCTCCAGGTCCGGGGAGAATATCAGGCCAAAAATGACAACCTGACCGAATACTTGGCCCTGGTCAAGAAGGAGATGGCGAAGTTCATAATAGTGGAAGTGAAACATGTCCCCCGCGAACATAACGTGCGAGCAGACGTGCTATCCAAACTAGCCAGCACAAAGAAGAAAGGCGAAAACAAATCCGTCATACAGGAGGAACTTCCTCGACCCAGCATCGAGAAGGCCTCCCCGACACTCGACGTGCAGGTGATCGGCGACAACAACTGCTGGATGACCCCTGTCTACAACTATCTCGCCAAAGACAAACTTTCGTCCGACCCAAAGGAGGCCAGCACAGTCAGGCGAAGAGCCTGCTCTTACGTCTTGGTCGAAGATAAACTCTACAGGCGGGGATTCTCCATTCCGCTGCTCAAGTGTGTCGAGGAAGAAATGGTCGTGCACATCCTGCGCGAAATCCACGAAGGAATCAATGCCCAACATCTCGGCGAAAGGTCGCTTGCCCGAAAGGCCCTCCGAGCAGGGTACTAGCATATCATGCAACATGGCGCGAATTAGCATGTGAAGAAATGCGATAAATGCCAACGACACGGGGACATGCACCTGGCTCCGCCCAACGAGCTCAAGGCTATGTCCTCCCCGTGGCCATTCGCCTGGTGGGGCCTTGACATCCTAGGACCCTTCGTGATAGGATCGATTCAGAACAAATACCTAATAGTGGGCGTAGACTATTTCACAAAGTGGATAGAAGCGGAAGCTCTAGCCAAAATAACTGCCCTCAACATCCTGCGCTTCTACAAACGAATCATCCTTGCACGCTTCGGTATCCCCCAAGCTATAGTAACGGACAATGGGACGTAATTCACAGACAGGAAGTTCCAAGACTTCGTCGCCCAACTGGGCACGAAGCAGTACTTCGCATCCGTAGAGCACCCTCAAACAAACGGACAGGCTGAAGCAGCCAACCGAGTCATCCTTCAAGGCCTTAAGCGAAGGCTAGACGAAACAAAGAAGGCATGGGTCGAGGAACTGCACAGCGTACTCTGGGCATACCGCACAACTCCACACTCAATGACCGGGGAAACACCTTTCCGTCTAGCATACGGGATCGAGGCTGTAATTCTCGTCGAAGTTCAAGTGTCCTCTAGGCGGACAGAGTCGCCCCTAGACGAGGAGATGAACAACGAGTCATTGCAAGAAGAACTCGACCTTGTCGAGGAAATCCGAATCGGAGCAGCCTTCCGCGAAGCCTCACTGAAACAAAAAATTACCATCAGGCACAACGCCAAGGTGATACGACGAGAGTTTGACGTGGGAAGCCTTGTTCTAAGAAGAAACCACAAAGACTCTCGAGAAGGCAAACTAGCAGCCAACTGGGAGGGGCCCTATCGCGTCCGAGCAAAAACGGAAAATGGGGCCTACTACCTGGAACATCTCACCGGGGAAGAACTTGCTTGACCATGGAACGCTGAAAAGCTAAAACAATACTACAGCTAAATTCTCGGTTCGACCCGTCACAACGACGGACGTCGGCTACCGACCACTATGCACGTCTAGGTACAAGCGTCGCATATGAATAAAGCAGAACCTCGCTCAGTAACGAGCTGGGTAACTGCTCGACAGCGGTCCTCGATCGAGCATCGCTGTCGTCAAAGTACCATGACTGGCAGAACCCCAGCTCGCGATGGGACGTTCACACCGCGAACTCAGGCCTCAAATGTGACCTGAGCTCCGCACCCCCTCCAGGATATTCCCCGGCCGTTCGACCAGTTCCCCTCACTGCCGAACACATCTACAACGAGCAATCCCCCTAAAATATTTGTGAAAGTCAAATACCCCCAATCACGGGCGGACATACATTCACAACGAGCATGAGTACAACACTTAGCGAAAAATAAAAGCAAGTAAAATCATGCAGATGACAGAATCAAACATGTAATAATTTAACGTAATAAATGACCGCAAGGGCCACGATTGTACTAAGTTACATGAAACGGGGGCCACGCCCCCCAAAAATTAAATTACAACGGTTACACGGCACGCAGGCCGGACAAATTACAACATTAAAAACACAAACTCCTCACTCTTCCGCGTGCTCAGCAGGCTCGGGCTGGGGCCCCTGGTCTTCCGCGGGTTGATCCTCGGTAAGGAGAGCCTCGAGCATAACGATCCGACCATCCTCAACGTGCGCCAGATAGTGGGTACCCTCGTCGGAAAAGTCAAGCTTGGGATTCACCACCCGCAGTTGAGCCACGGCGTTTTTGAAAGACTCCTCCGCGACGACAATACCATCATCCTCAGCCGTTAGCAAATGGGCAACCAGCTCGAACCTTGTCTTCAATTCCTTCACGTCTTCCGGCTCATCGTCACCTGGGGCATTGGCCGCCTTCAGCCGCTGGATCAACTCCTCGGTAGACTTCTTCTTCGCCGCCAGCGTCGAGTTCTCTTCCTTCAACCGAGCTACCTCCTCCTCAGCTTTCTTCTGAGCATCGTCGGCGCCCTTAGCTTCTTCCTTGAGGGACGCCATGGTAGCACGGGCAGCAGTAAGTTCGGCCTCAGTTGCCGAGTCCCCTTCGGCGTAAACAGCTGCCATCTCCAACATCCTGACCAAGGCAGAAGCATCCTGAGCCACCAACGCCCTCTTGCTCGGGCGATCCATACTTTCCAAGCGAAGAGACTCCGCCCGAGGCATAATCAGAGAGTTCCCCTCGAAGAACTTTCGATATGGATACAAGGAGGAAGCTCGAACTTCCCCTTCTCCGACGCCCGAGTGAGGTCCACAACGTCATTAAACCTTTGCCGCTTGGATCGACCGGTCAAAGAAAGAGGAGACCCCCAGGGAGCAGGAGTAGGCGAAGAAGAGGTCCCCGCAGGAGACTGCACGGGAGGAGGAACACGGGCACCAGCAAACCGAGACTTCGGAGGGGCTACCCCGACCTTGTTCCTCGCAAGAGCATTCCTCACAACTCTGTTGTGGGCCTGAGGCATCTCACCTGCACAAACAAAATACGAGCATGTCAGATACGAGGAAAAGAAATGACACAAACAAAATCTAAATAACTAAGACTACCAAGCAGCTTATCGGCATCCACAGGAGTCTTGCACTCCAACAGTGCCTTAATATTGATAAATCGACGCTCAACCCTATGGCTCTCGTCCTCCTCGAAGATCGGATTACCCTTGCTCGTCCAACACTCAGCAAGCCGGAAGGATTTGACCCACTTCACCAGCACCTCGTACGCAACGGCGTCCTGCCCGTGTAGCTCGCTCGGTTGGAAGACATAATCACTGGGCTTCTTGGCAAAGTGGTCAGGAGCACAATGGATGGGAAACTTGCAGATTCTTCACCCAATAAACTTCCCATCCTCGTCATGCAAATCGTTCCCATCCTCGTCAACCTCGATCTCCCAGACGTATGTACTGTCCTAGGCAGCTTCGGACAGGGGTTCGACGATGTAATACCGTTCCTTAAATGTCCGTATCGACTCCGAAAACGGTTTGAACAACTTGCGGGGCTGCTTCAGAGAAACCCATCCGTACTTCTTCCCCAACAGCTTCCGTTGGAGATGAAAGACAGTGAAAAACAAAGGAAGAGTAGCCCCTATGGAGAGATGCTCGCATACCAGCTCGAGCGCCCGGATGAAGGCCAACGAGTTAGGATGCAGTTGCGTGGGGGCCAATTTTAAATGCACGAACACTGACTGTTGAAAATCAGTGTACGACAACCTCAAACCCAGCTCCTTGAAAGCGTATTTATACATGGTAAAGCGGTCCCCGAAGTGCTTACAGACACGATCATCCAAGGAAGGGAAATGCACCTTCCACTCTCCCTCCGATCCAACCTCCGTGAAAACGTCCACCAAGGACTTTACGAAAGTGGACACATGCTCGGCAGGTTCAGCCACCTCCCATTCCTCCTCGGAGAACCTGTCGACGTCCTCGTCCATGTCGTCCAACTCTTCCTCCTCCCCGACATTGCTGGAAGAACTCGAAGTCGTCGAACTCGAAGCTGTCGAGTTGCTATTATCTTCGGAGCCTGTTTCTTCCTCGGATGTATCTAGGATAACCTCTCTATCTGGCCCCGTCGCCATTACGATCACCTGAAAAGCAGAGAAGAAAGTGAATTTGACAACAAATCAAATCCACCCTTCCACCGCTAAGTCAAGTGAAAGGGCGCGCAAAGGGCTGAGGACAACGTCCCCGGCCTAAGCCCTAACATCAAAGGAAAAGCTGACACCTCCCCGCGAGGAGACGCTCGAAGCTAATCATCCCGAGCGAGGAGCTTCCCCGCACTCATACCCAGTTTCTGTTTGAAGCTTCGTCGGAAATCACAAAGCGTCACCGGAATCTGGGAATGTCCTACCGGAAAACTCATCACCCACTCAGATGATGAACAGACACGGTGGTCACACATGCATAGCTGTCGCAACATCGCCGTGGACCACCCTGCTCGCTGAAAAATACTACTAACCCTGGCGACATGTCAGAGGTAGAAAAATGGCACAGCCACCGTCCACCACTCATTTCGTCCTCTAAACCTAGCCCTAACCATATGCAACCTACCATTGACAACAAAAGGGAGTAAAACAAGCAAAGGATCAGAAAACTTACTTGATTTAAGTAGACGAAAGTAGCTGCTTGAAGCTTGAAGCGGTGGTCGGAGTAGGAAGACGGCGGTTACGAGCAAGAATGCTGAAGGAAACGGAAAGAAATCAGAGCAAAAAGTTCCAAATGGAACGATTTTCCCCTTTTTATACAAAGGGGCATGTGCGAACACGCGCTTGTAGACCATGATGGCTATCCACTAGCCATCATTGCCTATTAACTGCTACACGGAGCTCTAGGCACACGTGGCATCCCATCGTTTCCAATTCTGTCTGACCGTTACTCTCCCCGAACACCGGGCAACAAGGTCACGACCACGAATTTCACAAACACCAGGGGTCACGGGCGCATTAAGACAATCCTCCTCGTCTTCAAACGACGACTCCATGCTAGCTCCCCGGAGCAATGAACTGTCCTTAAGTCATCACTCCCATTAAAAATGCATTAATTATTTTTTTTCACACATACCCCTAATTATATTACATCTTTTTTTGCACTCTATAATAAATACAGTTACACACATTAACTATTTTTCTCTCCTAAGGATAAACTTGTAAAATTATACAAAATAATCAATAAATTTAATACTCTAACCAACTTTCTTAATTCCCATGATTTTCTCAACAGGGTCTTATATTTAGGGACGGAGGTAGTGTTTTCAACACTCCTACACCAGCCACTAAATAAGTATTCTTCATTTTTACCTTTAGATATAATTCGTTCAAAATTTAAGCTACTCAATTCCCTAAATACATGAATCTAAAGACTTAAATGTTCCTTTTAATGGGAGGCATACAATGAATTTTACTATTTTCAACACTCTTCCACTAGCCTACATTCTCCATTTTTACCTTTAGATATAATTCGTTCAAAATTTAAGCTACTCAATCTTTTAGTGAGAATATCTACCAGTTGCCCTTGAGAGGAAACACATGGAGTGCAAATTATTCCACTATCAAACTTCTTTTTAATGAAGTGTCTATCAACCTCAATATGCTTAATTCGATCATGTTGAGCTGAATTATGTGTCATACTGATAGCTGACTTATTATCACAGTAGAGCTTCATAGATCCTTCCCCTTTGATTTTCAAATATTTTAAAATAATTTTGAGTCAAAGTAATTCACAAATGCCTTGTGTCATGACTCGAAATTCAACTCCATCACTAGAACGTGCTACTACATTTTGCTTCTTACTTCTCTAAGTCACAAGATTTCATCCAAGAAAGGTGCAATACCTTATAGTGGATCTTTTATCAACAGTTGAACCTGCATAGTCTGCACCCGTGTAGGCCTCAAGGATTTTATTTCTATTTTGTTTGAACAAAATTTATTGATTTAATTCAAACTAATTAATGCTTGTATTACTAATATACCCTTGATTTAATTCAAAATCATTTAATGTTAGTACTTGATTCATCAAATCTAATTCGATATATTCTACTAAATTTTACTTAAATTAAAGAAAATTAATTACACTTAATTAATTTTCTTAATCAATATGAAAATGATTATTTTTGCTTATAATTGTGACCGAAGGGAGTATCTTCTAATAATGTAAATTCTTGTGAGTTTCTGGGACCTAGTTTGCTTTGGTATTTGATTTCCAAGAAAGTGTTATTTCACATAACAATTGACATATTCCTATGTGAAAAATAAGAATAAGAAATTTTCTAAATGTGCTTGAGTGAGTAAAGCACTCAACAACCATGGTTTTATATACATTATATATTAATTACATGTTATGTTTACAAGAAGAAATAAATACTAGTTCAACTCCCTAAATACATGGATCTAAATATATATGAATCTAAAGACTTAAATGTCTCTTTTAATGGGAAGCATACAATGAATTTTATTATTCCTAACACTCTCCCTCAAGCTGGTGAATAAGTATTCTTCATTTCCAGCTTAGATACAATTCATTCAAAATTATAACTACTTAATCCTTTAGCGAGAATATCTATAAGTTGCCCTTATGAGGACACACATGGGGTGCAAATCAGGCCATTATCAAGCTTCTCGTTAATGAAATGTCTATCAAACTCAATATGCTTAGTTCGATCACGTTGAAATGGATTATGTGCTATACTAACAGCTGACTTATTATCACAATAGAGTTTCATAGGTTTTTCCCATTTGATTTTCAAATCTTCTAAAATAAATTTGAGCCAAAATTATTCACAGATACCCTGTGCCATGCCTTGAAATTCAGCTTCAACACTAGAATGTGCTACTACATTTTGCTTCTTACTCCTCCAAGTCACAAGATTTCCTCCAAGAAAGGTGTGGTACCTTGTAGTGGATCTTCTATCAACAATTGAACCTGCATAGTCTACATCAGTGTAGGTCTCAAGGGTTGTATTTCCATTTTTTTGAACAAGATTCCTCTTCCTGGAGTTCCCTTGAGATACTGCAGAATTCTATGAACTACTTGCAAATGGATCTCCTTTGGACAATGCATGACTGACTAACCATACTTACAACATATGCAATATTCAGTCTAGTGTGAGACAAGTAAATTAATCTCCCAACTAGATGTTGATACATTTCTCTATTTACTGCAACATCTTCTTATGTATTACCCAATTTATGATTTGGATCCATAAGAACACTCGCAGGTTTACACACTATTTTCCATGTCTCTTTGAGTAAATCTGTAATGTATTTTTGTTGAGATATTAAAATTTCTTACCGAGAATGTGCCATCTGTCATACCCTAAATTTTGACCACTAAGATTCTCCATCATTGTGCAAATCATCATCACAATATGGATTGACCATCATACCTCATTAGTCTCCCCAAAGATGGGTGAGCATCCACTACAATCAGACTTAGGGTTTCAAGCCCTCTTTGAGCCTTAGACAAAGGACCAATCAAGGAATAACATAATATTCAACTTGTATAACCTCTCAAACATCCACAATGGATCAAGAGGACTCCCACCTCAAGAATCAGGCACAGGGTTGCAGCATTCTGAGTGGATCAAGCCTCAAGATCGCCAGTGTCACCAAATTAGGGTTTTGGTCGACCAGGGCCTCCAGATGGAAATTTTCCTCTGGGCATGAGCCAATGCTTCAAAGCATAACCTATGATGCTCCAAGGGACATCATGAACCCAACCATCAAGTCAAATTAGCCTCAGGGGATGCATTCATAAAAAATCAGGAATTAGGGTTTCTTGACCTAATTCACCCCCCAAGTTGACTTTTGGGACAAAACATGAGCCAAGACCTCAAAGGAGGATTTGAGGGTCTCTAATACACCACATTGATCCATTTGCAACAATGGATTGGTCTAAGAAGCTTGAGCAACAAGTTTCAATTTCATCAGAACCACAATTAGGGTTTTGAGGAAAAAGTCAACAGTGCCTTTTGTAACGCCCTGTTTTGTCCGATTTATTTAATCGAGTCAATTTAATTAAATTTATTTTTATATTATTTTATTCTTGACTTTTATTTGACAATATATTATTTTTCATCGTTATTATGTTTTATCGCGTTTTGAGAGCGTTTGCGAGATATTTGAGCTGAGGGGTAAAATGGTCATTTTGAGGGGTTAGATATTTTAGAAAAAAATTAGATATTTTTATAAATAGAGATTTGAGAGAAAAAGAGAGAAAAGAAAGAGAAAGGAAAAACGTGGGAAAAGGGAAGAGAAGAAGAAACATGGATTCATCATCTTCACTATTCATCATCTTCTTCAAACTCCTTTTCGATTAATCGAGTAAGGGTGAGAAGTTTCGATTATATCTTACTTGTATATGTATATGTATGTATGTGGTTGAATGTTTACTTGTTTTTCCATAGTTTTCATTTCTATCATGAAAATGAGCAATATGAGTAGAAATCGATGTTTTCACTGTTGGAATGCGGAATAAGTTGTGTAGTATAGTCGGGTGAGGATAAGAATTAATCGGGAATGGTTGTTTGTGTGTTTTCGAGTGGTTTTGATCGAGTTTGGAATTGGGATGAATTGATAAAATTATGTTTCAAAATATTTCAAAAATGGAAAATGTGTTGGATGGCTTTTTAATGGTGAAAATATTGTAGTATGTTGAATTATGAGATCGGGGCTTTTTACGGAATCGAAATCGGAGGTCCGGAAGGCATTTAACGATCGAAAACTGAGTTTTTAGCAGAATCTGCGCATTATGCGCCGACCCCCCAGGATTATGCGTCGACTCATGATCTGCGTGTGCTGACCCGGGCGAAATCCCCAGGTTTATGCGTCGACTCATAGTACCATGCGTCGACTCATGATCACAGAATTTTTCCAAAATGTCAGATTTTGTTTTCTTCATAACTTTTGAACCGTAAGTCCGTTTTGGCCGCCGTTCGAAGCGTTAGAAACCTAATGAAATATTCTTTCTATTAAAAATGGTTTGGAGGGCAGTATATGATTTATTTAAGTCGTGGTTGTGTAAAAGTGTTGGGTTGTCGGGTTTTTATCGCGTTAAATGCGTGCGGTAAGTGTTTTACAGTGTGTTGTGCTATTGTTATATGACGTGGAGCTTTTATGTGGTTTATATGATGTTGAAGCATGTGATAAGTTGTTGTAATTGTTGTGGCCTTATGGTAAAATACTTTGTTGAATTGAATACAAATGTATGGTATTAATGTATGTTGTTGTGGGTAGCCTTCGTGGCGTGAATCCTAGTGTTGTGAGTATCATTGTATGATTGCAGGGATTGTGTTTTTTTTTCTTTAAATGTGGCATCCTTGTTTCTGTCTAAGAATAAATTTTTATTCACTCTGATTTATTTATGTATTATTTATCTGCGATGAGAATTGGGGTGTTACATTAGTGGTATCAGAGCAGGTCGGTCTGTCCGGCCAAGTTGTTGAGTCTGTGTGGAATGACAGTTGAATACTGTCGATGTTGTTTGTCCCTTAGTATGTGATATGTGTGTGAAACACTGTCAGTGCTTTCTGGTTTCCTAACCTTTTGTCTTCAGGATTGAGAATGAGATAAGTGGGGGAGAATCTTGTGCTTCTCCAAGTTGCTTCAGGTGTGGAGCATTGGCTCAGTGTGCCGTTGGTTGTAAGAGTGTAAGTGTTGTTTGGACAATGTTGTTCCCGATTCCGGAGGGAATACGAAGGTAAGGTTTATGTCAAATAAGGATTTGTGCCTTAGGTAGTTTTGTGCACAATATGCAAGAAATGCTATTATAGTTTGGTAAAGACGGTTTATGCCCCATCATGATTGTCGGATGTCTATTGACAAATTAAGGAACTGATCACCCTTAATCTCTTGTTGATAGTAGACAAAATTATGTTGGATGGAATAGACGTGTCTTTCCAGCTTTGATAGTATATTTTATGAATCGTTTGGAGCTAAGCCAGTGAGTACAGATTGTTTTGTTGAGTCGATGAAGATTCTAATATCGGAAGATGAGACGGATTAGAGGTTTTGGTATGTTGGTCCAGTTGGGAAGTCATTGACAGAGAACGATTGGGTATTGTTAAAGGTTGTTCTCAGAGAGTAGAGTGTGAACTCAAATTTGATGAAGGTGAAGATTTGAGGTTTGGATCTGCTAAGTGAGTAGAAAAACTCTTAGGCGATGAGACCAAGATGTTTGTTATATTTGTGATAATAGTGTTCTGGAATTGACAGGAAAGCCACAGAGAAGGGCTTCCAGTTGTGCGTGATTTCTAGATGTGTTTCCGGATGGAATATTGGATGTTGGTGTTAGAATTACCCAGTGAATAATTTTGCAAAAACTTTAAGAATTTATATCTTTTGGAATTTGGTTGGGCATTACAATGTACAGTGATGTTGTTCGGTGATAGTAATGCGTCTGGAATGTTTGTGGAGTATATGAATCGTATCCTCCATATTTGATTGGATAAGTTCGGAGTGGTGTTCATTAGGGATATTCTGATCTATTATAAAATCAGAAGGAGAGTATGTAGGGTGTTTGAGAATCAAGTTGCAAGTGTTGAAAAGAAAGGAATTTTTATGTTAAATTATTCAAGTGAGAATTTTGGTTGAAAAATGTTAGTTTTCTTGGATATGTTATTTATGATGATGGTATTGTTATGGATCCATCGACAGTAGGTGCAGTTCGACAATGAGAGGCTCCGAAGTCAGTTAAGGTGATTAGAAGATTTTTGGACTTTAGTTGATTATTACCGGAGGTTATGGACGGCTTTTCCAAGTTAGCATTTTCGTTACTTCAGTTGACTTGCAAAGGGTAAGTCGTTTGCTTTGGATGTTCATTGCGAGGAAAGTTTGAGAGGGCTAAAGTAGAATTTGTCTACGGCTCCAGTTTTGATTCTGCGTGATCTTAATAAACTGTTTGTGAGGTATTGGGATGCGTCTATGATGAGTTTAGTCAGTGTGTTAATGCAAGATGGTAAAGTCGTGGCTTATGCTTTACGACAATTGAGGATTCATGATTTTAAGATGGCTGGGGTCACTTTTGTGTTGGGAATCTGGAGGTATTATTTTTATGGTTTGGAGTTCGAAGTGTTTAGTAATCACAAGAATATTGAGTACCTGTTTGGTCAGAAATAATAGAGTATGAGACAACGAGGATGGTTGGAATTCCTGATGAGTTATGACTTTAGCTGGAATTATCCTATTGGTGAAGTTAATGTCGTGCCTGATGAGTTAAGTCGAAAATCTTTGCATATGTCTGCTTTGATGGTTAAAGAGTGGGAACTTTTGGAAGAATTTAGACATTTGAGTTTGGTGTGTGAATTGACATCTGATAGCGTGAGGCTTGGTATGTTAAAGGTCACTAATGATTTTCTGTTGACCGTTAGCGAGAAATAGAGGCTGGATGTGAAATTTGTTGATTTGATGACGGTTGGAGATAAAGGTGTGAATGGTGACTTTAAAGTGGATGATCAGGGTGTTTTGAGATTCCCTGGTAGAATTTGTATTCCTGATGGTTCAGAATTGAAACAGATGATTTTAGAGGAAGGACACCAGAGTAGTTTGAGTATACATCCGAGAGCTAATAAAATGTATCAAGATTTGAAGAAGATCTTGTGATGGTCAGAGAATTAGAGTTGGTTGAGCAGTTCAGAGACTTGTGTCTGGTGTGTAAGCTAACACAGCAGAGTGTGAGGTTGGGTATATTAAAAGTGAACAATGATTTTTTGCGAATATGAGAAAAAGTTAGACTTTGGACGTGGGATTGATAGTTTTGATGGTTACGAGAAATCAGAGTGTGCAACGGAAGCGTGATGTGGCACAATTCGTATATGCGTGTGTGACTGGTAAGAGTTCATAGGTTGAACATTATGAACATTTAGGATGATGAGACCATTGGACGTTTCAGAATGGAAGTGTTAGGTGAAAGGTTTAAATATTATTCATGGGCTACTATGTATATGGATGTTTTGGTTATATGTTCGATTGGTGAATCATAGCATTGTTGTAATAATGTTGTGTGAAAAGGTTGTTGGCATTCTAGTTTTATGGATGTTGTTAAGACGTTGTTTATGTCGTGGAACTTTATGTTCTTATCTTTGTTGTTGCCTCGTTTCCATGGTGATGGTTCGAGTGCGTGTAGCTAATTCCTGTGATGGGGAATTAGGGGAGTGTTATCTACGGTGATGGTAACGATCTTATTGTGTTTCGGTTCAAGAGTGAACCTGTGTGTTCGTAACTTAGGTATTCTTTGAGTCGTGAGTTGGTCGTCAAGTGCATTGTATGGGCATTGCATTTTGTCGTTGTTATTACCGTTGTCGTGTCGTTGTAGTAGTTGCTGTGAGCGAGGTGTTTTGTCGGTTTGTGTTATTCGTGGTGTTGCCTTTAATGGCATGAGAGTGGGTTAGTCGGATGCGAGAGTCGTATCCGGAGTTGTTTGCACCGAGTATATTTTCGAGGACGAAAATGTCTAAGTGGGGGAGAATTGTAACGCCCCGTTTAGTCCAATTTATTTAATCGAGCCGATTTAATTATTTTCGTTTTTATATTATTTTATTCTTGACTTTTATTTGACAATATATTATTTTTCATCGTTATTATGTTTTATCGCGTTTTGAGAGCGTTTGCGAGATATTTGAGCTGAGGGGTAAAATGGTCATTTTGAGGGGTTAGATATTTTAGAAAAAATTAGATATTTTTATAAATAGAGATTTTAGAGAAAAAGAGAGAAAAGAAAGAGAAAGGAAAAACGTGGGAAAAGGGAAGAGAAGAAGAAACATGGATTCATCATCTTCACTATTCATTATCTTCTTCAAACTCCTCTTCGATTAATCGGGTAAGGGTGAGAAGTTTCGATTATATCTTGCTTGTATATGTATATGTATGTATGTGGTTGAATGTTTACTTGTTTTTCCATAGTTTTCATTTCTAGGTTGAAAATGAGCAATATGGGTAGAAATCGATGTTTTCACGGTTGGAATGCGGAATAAGTTGTGTAGTATAGTCGGGCGAGGATAGGAATTAATCGGGAATGGTTGTTTGTGTGTTTTCGAGTGGTTTTGATCGAGTTTGGAATTGGGATGAATTGATAAAATTATGTTTCAAAATATTTCAAAAATGGAAAATGTGTTGGATGGCTTTTTAATGGTGAAAATATTGTAGTATGTTGAATTCTGAGACCGGGGCTTTTTACGGAATCGAAATCGGAGGTCCGGAAGGCATTTAACGATTGAAAACTGAGTTTTTAGCAGAATCTGCGCATCATGCGCCGACCCCCCAGGATTATGCATCGACTCATGATCTGCGTGCGCTGACCCGGGCGAAATCCCCAGGTTTATGCATCGACTCATAGTACCATGCGCCGGCTCATGATCACAGAATTTTTCCAAAATGTCAGATTTTGTTTTCTTCATAACTTTTGAACCGTAAGTCCGTTTTAGCCGCCGTTCGAAGCGTTGGAAAGCTAATGAAATATTCTTTCTAATAAAAATGGTTTGGAGGGTAGTAGATGATTTATTTAAGTCGTGGTTGTGTAAAAGTGTTGGGTTGTCGGGTTTTTATCGCGTTAAATGCGTGCGGTAGGTGTTTTACAGTGTGTTGTGCTATTGTTATATGACGTGGAGCTTTTATGTGGTTTATATGATGTTGAAGCATGTGATAAGTTGTTGTAATTGTTGTGGTCTTATGGCAAAATACTTTGTTGAATTGAATACAAATGTATGGTATTAATGTATGTTGTTGTGGGTAGCCTTCGTGGCGTGAATCCTAGTGTTGTGAGTATTATTGTATGATTGCAGGGATTATGATTTCTTTCTTTAAATGTGGCATCCTTGTTTCTGTCTAAGAATAAACTTTTATTCACTCTGATTTATTTATGTATTATTTATCCGCGATGGGAATTGGGGTGTTACACCTTTGACTTTTGACCAAGACATGCTCCCAAACCTTGGGACATGATTTAATACACCCTATAACACCTATGAAATCAATCTATCAAGTTTGATTTAGGTCAAGGACTTGATTTCATAGAGGATCGCACAGTTTAGAATTCATCTGACAAAAAGTCAACTGTGCACAAAAGTCAACTTTGACCTTTTGAGATTTTTCACAATTATGGTTCCTTAACCCCAAAATGATGTTAATGTGTGGTTGGAATCATCATTCATCAAGAAAAATCAAGAAAAGTGGGATAACTTGTAAAAGGGTAACCATAAAAACTTAGAAATTTTTCTAAGTTATGGAACAAAGTGGCTAGGGTACCAACTTTGGAGGATCATAACTCCTAAACCACAAGGCCATTTTCCCCATCCAAAGCTGGATTTGTAGCTCTCATGGCCCTCTACAAAAGCTTCAAACATAACTCCTTCCAGCTCCTCATGGATTTTAAGTTATGGAATGATCAAAATCACAAAAAGTGAAAATGTCACTTTTTTCCAACACTTAGTGAAATTTTCACTAAGTCAGAATCTGCCTTCACTTTTTCCAAATGTAGGGGCATTTTTCACTTGGATCCAAAAAGTATCAAAACCAATTATGATTAAACAGTTGTTGTATCATATGAGGGCTTTCTAAAATGACCAAGAACTTCACTAAACTCAACTTGAGCCATGAGATATGACAATGGCAATATGCCTTGCTGAAAATTGTCAAAGCAATGCAGATTTGTGCATTTTGCTCGATTTGCCAAATTTGTGCAAATGACAAACACACTTATCCATCTGAACACCTCAAGGGGAGACCAAGGAGGAACCAACTCTGATCCCAAGCCTCCCAAGTCCTTGGAACTAAAAATAGCATGCCAAACCTAGAAATCCCTAAAGAGGGGACAAGACTCCAATTTTGTTTTGGAGCATTCAATGGATGCACCAAGGTGGCATGGACTGAGCCATTTCCAACTGAATTCAGTCAAGACTTATCCAAGACCAAGGGAACCAGCAGCCTGTGCCCTAACCTCTAGTCAATGGCTAGAGGAGACTTGGATTCTCATTGATCAACATTGGCCAAACGTATGCAACAGTTGCCATTCACTATTCCTTGCAAAACAAACTTGCTCTACTATAAATAGAGCTCAATTGTGTTCA
Organism: Lathyrus tuberosus; assembly: GCA_022829125.1. NCBI lineage: Eukaryota > Viridiplantae > Streptophyta > Magnoliopsida > Fabales > Fabaceae > Lathyrus > Lathyrus tuberosus. Next base: position 3,512,547 of record JALAZF010000423.1, read on the forward strand.
GTTTGAGTACACCAAAGCCATCTAACAAATGCTTTCCTCAAAATCTCCTTCTTCACTCCAAAATTGCCTTCCAAAGCAAGTCACTATCGGGTTTTGAGTTTGAGAGCTATTCCAATCAAACCAATCACACACACACCTCATAAACATCATATAGAAGTGATCCAAACACTCACACAACATCTGGAACACCAAAATCACAAAATCACTAGCCAATTGCTCAAGTTCTTGACAGATTTGCAGTTGGGGTACCATCTTAAGTTCCAGATCATTTCCATTCAATCCAAGCATCCAGACACACTCCATAGCACCTAGGGAAGCTGTCCATATCATTGGAACCAAACTGTAACACCTCTAACACAAAACACGATCACCAGCTGCAAGAGGTAAGCATGAGCTCTTCTAACTCTATGATCCATGCATTTTTTGTTGCACAATAATTTGGCCATATGTTCATAATCATGCATAGAGTGTTTACCCTCAATCAATTGCTTTGTTTGAATCGTATATGGAATTTCTGAGCCTTCATGCAAGTTTTAGGGTTCTTGAGGTTTCTCTTTGATTTCTTATTCCATGTTTAAAATAAATGAAATTAAAGACCATAGACATGATCGTGAGGTGAAAACGAGTAGATTGATATGTAGATTGCATGATATCATCAAGTATTCAGTGAGATTGGATAAAAAATGCAAATCTGCAGAAACAGAGGGTGGCGTGTGTTCTTGCCATGTTCTTGGCGCCATTTTTGAACATTTGAATATTTGAATTTTGTGATTTTATTTAATTGATTCAAAAATTAATTTCTCTCTGAGCTTTAATGATTTTGAGTTGATTCTTTTTTTAATAATTCACAAAAATGTTAAAATATTTTATTTTTCCAAAAAATCCCAAAAATATTATTTATTTCATATACTTGATATTTTTGTAAAGAATTAATATTTTAATTGTTTTTGACATTTAAAATATTTTCTCCCTCTTGATTTTTCAAATTTTAGTGATTTCCAATCATTTTGTGGATAGAAACATAATTTTTGAAATATTAATCCAAGATTACAATTTGTTTCCACACATGTTTAACAATTTTGATCATTTTAATTGAATTTTTATTCAATTAAAATACATTTTGGAAACAAATTAGGGTTTTTGATTAATTCAACCCTCATCAAACTTTTTCAAACACTTTGGGCCTCTAATAGAGTGTAAGACCCAATCCCTCTTAGAAAACCTTTTTGGGCCTCAGTGTGTTGTATAAGTCCCGATACAGTCAAAAGGTTTGACGCGATCGTCGCCTTTTTAACAAAAATCTTTGGGCTTCTCCTTGAGCTATAAGACCCATCTTTATTCATTGGGCCTCTAATAGAGTGTAAGTCCCAACCCTTTTTGTACATAAACCTTTTTGGGCCGCACTTATTGTATAAGTCCCTCTATAAATTTTTAAAACAATGACGCGATTGTCATTCTCAAACAAAAACCATTTTGGGCCTCTCCTTGAGCTGTAAGCCCCACCACTTGTACAAAAATAAACCTTTGGGTCTCTAATAGAGTGTAAGACCCAACCCCCTTTTAACCAAAACTTTTTGGGCCTCAATGCATTGTATAAGACCCAGTATGTTAAAGAAATCTCGACGTGATCGCCAGTTCAAAAATCAAATCATCTAGGCCTACCCTCGTGTTATAAGCCCCATTATTTTTCTTTAAACACCTTTGGGCCTCTTGAGAGAGTGTAAGACCCATCCCTTTGTACAGAAAACCTTCTTGGGCCTCAGTCACTTGTATAAGTCCCTGTACAATTTCAAACAACAGTGCAATCACTGATAAATCCTTGGGCCTCTCCTTGAGCTGTAAGCCCCAACAATCTTTTCAAAGCACTTTATCCTTTGATTTTGAATATAATATTGTTATCAAAGCTTTCTTTGTTGAACAAACTAACAAAACAACATGGAAGCTCTACAACCGAGTAAGTGTTTACCCGCTTTCTTTATCCGCTTTCATATATATAACTGTATTATGGGGCTGCTCACTGTAAGTCTTCTTTCACAAAATTTTATATACTCGTCATATATCCACTGTGTAATACTAGTATAATTATTTAGAGTTTTCCCCGGTAACTACGTCTAGCACTAGGTAAATCCCTGTTGGTCACTCTTAAAATACAAACAAAACTAGATCCCCATAGGATTACCAGACACAGTCTTCCCTCCTCTTGGGGTTAAACAATATGGAGACGTGAAAGACAACATTATCGGTGAACCCTTTCTCAGACTGTCACTCTTAAAAATTGTCAAAGAAACTCTAACTCCCCAGAGATGATCTTTTCTCTGTGAATGGCATCTCTTGAGTTTCTTCCAAATTCTCGGACTTTCCTGGCTTGATCTATTCTCGGTGAATGGCATGTCTTGAACTTCTCGGGGTTTGGGGACCCACAGGCTTCTTAAAAGGATCCCCGCCTCCTCTTGGGCGTTGTACAAGGACCCTTCGGCTTCTTAAAAGCTCTCATGCCTTCTCTTGGGCTTAGTACAAGGACCCAGAGACCTCTGCAGGTATAGGAACAAAACCTAGTCATCAATTTGCTAGAGTTGTCTTTCTGAGTCAAGTGCCAGACCAGTTAATGGGTTGGCCTTCATCCCTTTAACATACCAGCCTTCTCTTGGGCACCATACAAAGATCATTCACTACCCGAGAATTGATTTCTCAAAACACCAGTAGACTTGGACAGTCTCAATACCCCTTTGGATTTTCCATGTCCTTAAAAAATAGGAAATAACCCTGATCCTCTGATCAATCCCAAAGTACAACAATACCGTTAATCTTTCCTTTTATAAGAACTGATTTTCTCTTTTAACCAACATACTAGACCTGTCACTAAACTGAAACAGCCACCAACGCAATAGCCTCCTCTTAGGCTTTGTATATTGATCATTCCTCAGTGAAGTTAGCCTCCTCTTGGGCTTTGTACAATGATTCTCCCCGGCAGAGCTAACCTTTTCAGACTCTCTTGTTGAGTCACCCAATCTCAGCCTCCATCTCGGGCTTTGTACGAGATACAAATCACTCTCTTGTTGAGTATAAAAGACTCTCTTGTTGGGTCAAACCCTTTTAGCCTTTCTCTCGGGCTTCGTACGAGACACATAAAAGCACTCTCTTGTTGAGTCACTTCCCTCTCAGCCTCCATCTCGGGCTTCGTACGGGATATAAAATCACTCTCTTGTTGAGTATAAAAGACCCTCATGTGGAGTCAAAACCTCTTAGCCTCCGTCTTGGGCTTCGTATAAGACACATATAAAAGCACTCTCTTGTTGAGTCAACCCCTTTTAGCCTCTCTCTTGGGCTTCGTACGAGACACATAAAAGCACCCTCTTGTTGGGTCAATAGCCTCCTCTTAGGCTTTGTATAAGAAAACCCCGGTTGAGTCAATTAACCTTTTAGCATCAAAATCTGTGCCTTGCTCACAGTGTGCAAACATCAACAACTCCTTTTCCTTCATCTAAATTGCTGTAAGCGGCAAGCCTCTGGATTATTTACATCCACACCACTGTCCCTCTTTTAGCATGAGAAATTCCTAAGGAAATATGGCATTGCTTTAAACTGAGTTAAAGTCTTCTCCTTCAGGTTAAAAATTCCCTATAAAGGAAATTATGGCATTGCTGGGTTCACATATCCCAGTTAAAGTAATTCTCCTTTATAATCAGTCACCTAACAATTGTGACAAACAGACCCCCTTTAGAGATGACAAATTCTCTCTAAAGTCAAAACCCTTTAGCTTCACATCTTGGGCTTTGAACAAGATACAAACCACATTTAGCTTCACGTCTTGGGCTTTGAACAAGACACCAAAACAACCTTTTTTTCCTCCCATAGAATAGGAGGAACTACGATCGCTCTGATTTCCCTGTTTCGTTAAACAGGAATACGTAGGCATAAGATTGGAAAAATCTTAGCGAACATACTAATCTAAAAACCCAACATCCCGTACCTTCATACATCAATCGAAAAGCATCAGTCCTAACATCCTACCAATAGCCTAGACATTGTTTTTTTGTTAACAAAATAACCTAAGAGAAACCCACAATCTTAATAGCATCTGTAAACCAACAATCATCTGTTCAAACTCAGTTTGCAAGCAGGGTTAATTGGAGACATCTATTTCCCTTCATTCATCAGCTTCAATAGCATAAAAAATGAATCGAACTGTAGTACCCCAAAAACTCGCACTACACCATCTTGATTCCCAAAAAGTACTTCAGTTTTCCAAGAGTTTTTATTTCAAAATCCTTAACCAAACCATGAATCAAAATTTTCTGCTCCTTCCAATCATCTCTAGTCGTTATAATATCATCCACACATACTAACAGAGCTGTTACTCCCCGTTGTGACGAGTATTTGATGAACAATGTATGATCCCCTTGACTTTGCTTGTACCCAAGATATCATAACCTTAGTGAATCTTCCAAACCATGCTCAAGGTGATTGTTTTAGGCCATATAACACCTTTTTCAATTTGCAAACTGTATTGTCAGATTTTTTTTCATACCTGGTGGTACCTGCATATAAATCTCCTCCTCAAGTTCCCCATATAAGAAGACATTTTTTGTAACACCCTACTCTACCCATTTGTATAATAATTGAAAATACGAAAAATATTACGGAAATAAATCAGAGTTAATACACGTAGGATGTCACATTACGAAAAACTCATCATGAAGCATCAAGTCCCTTCATGTCTGATTCATTAATAAAAACAAATCATTTGGTTAAACAGCGGAATTAAATCAATGGTTTAGCGTTAAAGTTTCAATTACATCAAAACCTCCACATAAAACGTGGTTCATAAACAATTAAACAAAACCAGATACGTAACAGATACAACGTCAAATAAAATAAAAGAAATATGAAATCCACATCTTCCCCGTGTTACGTATCAGAGCGACTACTAAGACTCGATCAAATAGCAACACAATGCTCCAAGCACTACTCAGGTACCTGATCATCTGTACTCCCCAAGGAGCACATACACAATAAATAGAAAAGGGGTGAGAACTACATTCAATAAATATACGGTGAAAAACACATGCTAAGGAGTAGTTCAAACATAAAACACCAATCATACAATTACCACACACATACAAGTGCCACATCATCATTCGGCATAAACAACCCACATTCGATCATATATATGCAATGCGACTCAACTGACACGACATAATGCATGTGGTACCATTACAATCACATACGATTCACCCTAGAACCCAATTCTCTCCGGAATCCGGATAAGTCATATACGTTCCTCTGAACTACAACTTATCTCCACTCGACTCCTACATAGAGTCTGGACAAGACTATGCACCCATCATGGATTCCCACCTAGCTCATCTCCACATAACATGACATGAATGCATGACACAAATTATGCACAATGTAATAATTAATCAAGCATAATTTCACGATCCTCAATGATCACACACGAGCCACATGCTCACCGTAATTCCCTCCGGAATTACCATCACAGCACAAGACCGTCCGCACACGACAATCTTTGCTCACACACCCAACACGTCTCAACTAGACATTCTCATAAAAACCCAAATTTTATCCTACTTAATATTAATACTAGCTTCACCTATGTCCAATTCTACCATCTTAGTCTTACGGATCAAGGGAAATTGCATTACACGTGAAATCGAGACCGAAAACGCGAAAACGGGAAATTTTCACCACAGCTCTGCCCATACGCGTATGGCCTTGCCTCTTACGCATATGGCCATCTCCCTACACCTCACGCCTGCGTATCCTACGCGTATGGCCCCACTGACCAGGCCTCCATACGCATATTGACTTCTGCCGTACGCGTATGGCCAGGGGCCATTTCCCTCAGAATTCCCCTCAGATTCTCACCATACACGTAAGGCTACTCCCATACGCGTATAGACCTATCCCTTACGCGTATCATACGCGTATGACCAGAAGGCTGTGCTGGCTTGGGGATGGGGTGCGTATCACACGCGTATTGCCCCTTGGGTGTGTCCCCCATACGCGTATGGCCTCCCCCATACACGTATGACCAGAGAGCATGCCAACATCTCAGAATTCGCTTCTACACGAGTTCTCACACATTGAAACTCATTCCAACACCTAAATCAGATCCAAAATCATCTTTATTTCAGTATAATTCCAAAGTCCTAACTCTACTTCATTGTTTCATCATTTTTATCAACATTCTATGTGCTAAAAATCTATATTTCGTTAACCCCATAAAACCCAAATTTCCAGATCTGTTCTATATCAGAACTCAGCAACAGCAGAACCAATTTGCATGAATTTATTATTCAAAAATAGCATGCAACACAAATTCACACATACATTTCATTACACAACTATTATCTAACAACAACGGTCACACAACAATCATTCCAAATACGAAATTCAAGCAAGAAGAAGAAAAATACACAGAACCTAAGAGGGAAAGGACCCCTCACTACCCTCTCATGTTCAGATCACCTATATTGAATTCTATTCTCCCCCTTACCTAAAATCTAAGCTTCGAATCCTTCAACAATGGTGGAATCCCTTCTTGCCCTAGTTCTCCCTTGTTCTTTCTCTTGTTTTCTTTTCCTTCTCTTTTCACATAACTGACCTTTTGTGAAAACCTCCCACTAATTACTCTAATTATGTTCTATTTCTTAATTATCTTAATAATAATAATAATAATAATAATAATAATCCCAATAATAAATCCAATAATAATAATAATAATAATGTGAATAATTATAATAGTATTAATATTAATAATAATAATAATAACCTTAATATTAATACAACTAATATTACATTAATATAATATCTCCTTATTCATATTATTATTACCACATTATCCTAGCCTTTAATTCCGACTAAGTCATTCTACTAAGCTCTCTCACACCCACCTTAACACACCTACCCTTAACCAAGACAATAAAACCACAAACAACACACAAAATAATTACAACGCGACTAAATAATTAAATGGGGTGTTACATTTTTCACATCAAATTGTTGTAAATCCCAACCATAATTGGTAGCAAGTGACAAAATAACACTGAATGTATTCAACTTTGCAATCAATTAGTAAGATACATGCTAGTGAGAACGACCCCCACCATAGATTTTTGGGAACATTTCGATGAAACAACATACCTCGGGTTTGGTCTAATAGATGCCCATTTTTACTTTCTGCAATTCCATTTTGTTGTGGTGTTTTAACACAAGAAGATTCATGGACAATTCCCTATTTTTGTCAGAAACAAATAAGAACATGATCGAAGTACTTTTTTACATTATCAGACCTAAGCTTTTTGATGTTTACCCCAAATTGATTTTTAATCATGTAGAAAAACTTTGAAAAAAAATACTAACGTCAGACTTTTTTTGAAGTAAAAACATCAAAGTGACTCGGGTAAAATCGTCTATAAAAGTTACAAACCACCTAGAACCTGTTACATTTGGATTAGGATTGAAGGTGAGAAAAGTACACAAGAAGGGGGTTGAATTGTATTTTCCGTTTTCTTAGTTTGCATCTGATCAGAGTTCAAAATCTAAACTGGTGTTCAGATTCTGGTTAATTCTTAGAAGCAAAATGTTAACAAAAGCAAATAAATAATAGCAGAAGACACAATGATTTATACTAGTTCCTCCCAAACTGAGAGTAGTCAAGTCCCCTTGCTTCACAAGAGATTTTCACTATAATCAAATCATGATTACAATCGCTTATGCATTCTGCATAAGACTTTTTCAATTGCTCAGACCCGAGGTCCAAGACTTCTGCTCAAGCTCCCCACTCGAGACTTTTATCTTAGATTCCACGAACCCAAGACTTCCTTGCTTAGGCCCTCAGCCCAAGACTCCTGCTTAAGCCCCTCGGACCCAAGACTTCTGCTCCAAGCCACTCTGGCTGAGTCTTCTGCTCCAAGTCCCATGAAACAAGCCTCCTTGCTTGAACCCCTGAGATTCAAAACTTACTGCTCCAATTTCATGTACTGAGCTAACCTGCTCAAGACACAATGGCTGAGACTTTTGCTTCAAGTCCCATGAAACGAGCCTCCTTGCTTGAACCCCACAGATTCAAGACTTACTGCTCCAGTTTCATGTTTCGAGCCAACCTGCTTAAGCCACACTGGCTCAAGACTTCTGCTCAATCAATCCACTTGATTAAGACTTTCACAACTTAAGCACATAACAAGAGTTTTACGTAGCTCAAGCATCTTGGCTCGAGACTTGCTTGTATCCCAATGACACAAGACTTTTGCTCAATCAACCTAGTTGATTAAGACTTTCACAGCTCAAGCACATAGCAAGAGACTTACGTGGCTCAAGCGTCTTGGCTCAAGACTTTATCTAAACAGCTAAACAAGTTCAGCAGAATAGGGAACAAGGTGTACATGATACAAGTATCAGAGGTACGGGAAATCACCATAACAAAGACCTAAAGCACTTAAGATTTCTAAGATATTCAATGTATAAGAAATCTTAAGTCTTTTACAATTACAACCTACAACAAAAAATCTGCATATACAATGGTGTTGATAATTGCTGATCTTGTTACTCCTTCTTCTGGATAATCCTTGTTAAAGATTCAGTTTGAACCTCCAGCCATATTTATAGCCTTTGCAGAAACTAGCCGTTGAAGAGGTAACTTGACCAAGAGTCTTTGCTTTTGCTCCATAGTACAAGAGACGTTGAAGATAAATACACCAGAAGATCTTGATCCAATGTGTAACATGTTTAACCTTTGAGTCTTCAAGAGATCTTGTACTATTAGAGTCGTTGAGAGTAGATATCCATAAAGCATCCCAGCCTTTCTTGAGCCTTGCAATCTGTAGACTATAGCTGACAAAATGATTTTACAATACAACTTGCTTTTTGCAGTACGGACAACTTCAGCTTTATCACCAACTCTGAATGGCACCAGAAGCCAATTTGCATTCACTAAGTCTAGAGACAATTATGTTGCTTCTTCTGATGCTGAGACCTTCAGCTTCAGAGTCTACGCCAGACATCACTTAGCAAGTGTTCTTTAGATTCTGCCACTAGAAGCTAGCAATTCAGCAACTCCCAAAGTGTGCTAATGTAAAACAGATTCTGACTATAATATTTACAAGTATTAGAACCTGCACACATGTAACACACATCAAATAAACCATTGTTCTTTCAATACTTTGTTATCATCAAAACACAAGGAAAATATGTCATGAACAAATCTTGTTCTAACAATCTCCCCCTTTTTGATGATGACAAACATAAGTATTTAATGGACAATGTTGGGCAGTTATAATTTTCTCTGCAACATCAGGGTATGATGTAACACCCCGATTTATTTTAATTATTTTTCGTAATTAAAATTGAATGATGTTGTGTATTTGTGTATGATTATGTGTGTTTTAGTTGAGGTTGGGGTATCCTTGGTATGGGGTAGTGACCTTAGAATCATAGAGGATAAGGTATAGGAGGGTGTGTGACTAATTGTATAGAAATAGGTGGTGGGGTAGTAAATAATTATTAATTTAAAATAATTTAGTTGGAATTGTTTAGATTTAAAATAATTAGTTTAATTATTTTATTTATTTAACATTGGATAATATGAGTGAAAATATGATAAGGGCAAGGTGGTCCATTCATGAGGATTAGTAAGGGTAAAGAAGGAAAAGAATATTAGGGGGTCTAAGGGTTATAGTTGGAAAAGGAAGAAATTGGAAAGAGGGAATCATTTGTGGTGATCGATCGTATTTTGGGAGAAAAGAGGAACGGAAGAGAGAAGCAGAGCTAGGGCTTAGAGAGCATCTGAAGAATCTTCATCTAAGGTAAGGGCGGGGTTCTTTAATCTCTTAAGGGTTGTATAATGTTTGTATGAGGGTAGGTAAATCTTAGGATCATCCCTATGTGTTGTTTGTGTTGATTTGAATGGGGATTGTCGCGTGCCGGAAGTTTTTATAAAAGAATAGAATGCATAAACTAACGATTGAAATGTAAGTTATATGTTTCTAATCGATTGTGTGATAATCTGTGAATTGCTGTGTAATTTTTGGACTGATCGTGAGTGAAATTGGGGCCTGACTCGTGCAGAATCGCAATCGAAGAATTGCAGATTCGCGCAGTTTCACTGGGCGAGCATGACTTCGCCGGCAGGTCGCCAGGAAAACTGAGGGGCGAACGAGGGGTGAAAACTTGGGCTTGCTGGAATTTGTATGGGGGGAGAAATTCGCCTCTGCTCCGCCGGGCGAGCATGAAGCGAAAAGGGAATTCACTGGGCGAAAGAGGAATTCGGTGGGCGAACGAGGATTCGCTGGTTCCTCGCTGGGTGAGCAACAAGCGAGCAGAGCTGAGATGAACCAAATTTTCTAAAACTTTAAAAATTCGTATCTTTTGATCCGTAGGTCCGTTTCAGTCGCTGTTCGAAGCGTTGGAAAGCTGGTTTCATATACTTTTTGTAAAAGTTACTTTCAATATCAGAATTCCAACCCTTTGACGTGTAAATTGGGTTTTGTGTATGCAGTTGTGTGTGGTAAGTTGAAATGATGAATTCGGTTGTGCGTATGCGTGTTATGGTTGTGGATTGCTGTTGTTGTATGTGTTGGCAGGCATGGCCTGCGTGTTGGATAATTGTAGTATGATGTATTGACGCATTGATAGTCATATGCATTTAGTTGTCGTTGTATGCATGCCATTGTAGCATGCGATTTTTGTCGGTGACGCGACCACCTTACCGCATTGGTTGGAATTGGGTACTACTTTCTGATTTCTTATTTATCCTATGAAGCTGGAAAGGAAAGGGAAGATATCTAAAACAAACCTTGCACGCAAATGTTTTCTTTAACAAATGCTAAGAGATTGGGGGTCCGGGGTCAGGTTATACAAAGGAAAGTTGTCAATTATCCAGCGTATATATGGTTATCCATAAGTTGTTTGGCATGTTCTTCAATCATCTACTTACTGGTGTTTATCTGTTATAAATTGGGAAAGTTTTTCCTTTGGGAGTGTTGAGAGAGGATTTTTATTGTTTTTGAATTTTTTCGTTGTTTTAGGTAAGGTACTGGACCTAAAGTTTTTGATTTATGTGCTCGCTAAGATTTCGCAATCTTATGCCTACGTATTCTCGTAATGATAACAGGGAAATCAGAGCAATTGTAGTTCCTCCTATTCTATGGGAGGAAAGATGTTTGGTGTCTTGTTCAAAGCCTAAGATTGAATCTAGAGGTTAATTGTGTCTTGTTCAATGCCCAAGATTGAAGCTAAAAGGTTTGACTGAGAGAGAACTTGTCATCTCTAAAGGGAGATATCTCATCTATTCATCACAGTGTTTGAGTAAATGATTATAAAGGAGAATTACTTTAACTAGAATATATGGAATCCAACAATGCCATAATTTCCTTTATAAGGGTGATGTCCTGAAGGAGTAAACTTTAACTCAGTGTAGAGCAATCTCATTCTTCCTTAGGAGCCTTTCATGCTAAGAGAGGGACATTTTCGTACCACGAAAAATACGATCCTCGCGATAGACGCGGAAAAAACTGTTCGAAACAGAGTCGCCACCGAACTTTATTTATCCCAAAAGAGGGAAAGGAAAATATCGATAACACCTTTAAAGGGATAAGAAAATGGTCATCGCAACCAAATTTTAGGTTCGAGAATCGGTTACGCAAGAGGGAAGGTATTAGCACCCTCTACGTCCGTTGTACTCAACGGGAACCTCTTGATTCGATTCGTGAGAAAGTTAGCTACGTTTGTTTGTTATCTTCTAAAGGATTTGCTTCTAAGGGGAAGATGGGTGGTTTTTTATTAGGGTGCTCGACAAGGATTAGAACCCTTGTGCCTACGTATTCCCTCGTGCAATGGGAAAGTCAGAGTATTCGTAGTTCGTGGGACTACGGTTATTGGTTTGTGTTTTTTATAGGCACCAATTGTCCACACACGAGTAAGAAAACTTGCACCCAAACAATTGAGGAGAAAGGTCAAAGACTTGGCCCCCCTTACATCACCTTTTAGGAAGTTGTGTTTGAATATACGATTAAGTGTGTTAAATAGTTTGATTAAGAAAAAAGGATTTGATTTGTATGTGTTTTAGGGCTTCGATCGCACAAGGCGAGAAAGGAGAGTTTTAGATGTTTTAGAGGTGACAATTGTTCACATACGAGTAAGAGAACTCGCACCCAAACAATTGAGGAGAAGGGCCAAAGACTCGACCACCCTCACTTCACCTTTAATGAAAACGGTGTTTGGATATGGATTAAGTGTTTTAATGAGTTTTTAGAAAATGGTTTGAATGTTATCGAGTTACAAATGTTTTAGAGGTGTCAATAATTCACACATGAGTAAGAAAACCCGCACCCAAACAATTGAGGAGAAAGACCAAAGACTTGACCCCCCTCCTTTTCACCTTTTAAGAAATGATGTTTAAGTATGATTAAATGTATTGGTTTGATTTGTAAAATGCTCGATATGGATCAAGGTTTGAATTTGCATATGGAATGGTTAAAGGATTGAACTAATGGAAAGGAAGTCCTAGTGGTTCAAGGTAAGGTCGATGGCGAGGCAAAAGCACTCAACTTACAAGAGGGGTAAAGGGACTTGATGTATGGATCAAGTGTGCTTGAGGATGAATTGCTATTAATTGAGTTTATTTTGAAAAATGCTTGACGTTGGGCCAAGCTTGTTTATTCTTTTAAAAATGGTTGATTTTAATCTTATGGGAGAGGGATACATTTACTCCAAGGGGATAATCAAACCATAATTAAAGTAAGACAATCACACATATGAATGCAAGCCACAGTGTAGGAGATGCAACAAGTATAGTTGTATAAAGCCCAAGAGGAGGCTATATGAGGTTGATTGCGATCGTGAAAACAATCGACTTACAAGGTGTTTGAAAAGGGCTTGACATTAAGTCAAGGTATTAGTTAGAAAAAAGGTTTGGACAAGCATATTATGAATGACATACATATAATCAAGGCATGAAATTAATCCATAAGAGAAAAGTATAAACATCAAACAAAGATTATAAATCAAATAAAATGGGGGAGAAATAAAGTCAAACATGTTAGTATAACTATAATCCTAAATCCCTAAGGTTAGCTTAAAGGAGAAATTCTAAACTAATTAATTATATTTTCTTAGAGAAAATGGTGAGAAATAGAAGTAAATTCTAACAATTAATTAAATTAAACTAAAATATTTAATAAAATTAACTATTAAAGTTAATTAGTATTAAATAAAATGGTTTAATGAAATTAATTAAAATTTGATTAATAAAATTTTTTTTTTTTTTTGGATTTTTAGGGTTAGAGAAATTGGACTAATGCAATTAATTAAGTTAAAATCAAATATTTAATAAAACTAATTATGAAAATAATTAGTTAGTATTAAATAGATAAATTTAATGAAATTAATTAATTAGTAAACAAATCTCTAGGTTTTTTTTTAAAAAGAAAAATAGTATTTTGGTTTTTTTTAAGAAATAAGTTAATAAATTGTTTTTTGGATTTTTTTATATTAAAAGAAAAGTATTGCTAAATTAAATCTAAAATAAAAAGAATAGGCCAGACTGGTCATTAGAAAAAGGCGGGTACGATAATGAAAATCCCCCAGGCCCATCAAGTCAGCAGCCTGTAAGGAGAAGAGGGTCCATCGTGGACCCTCAGGTCAATGTAGACCTTGCAATCAGCTACAGACCATTGATTAAATCAGAGTCCATCAAAACTCCTGATCTGATGGCTCACAATGCGCGTGTATGGCGAGGCTGATATGAGGTCACACACAGCATCATGGAAAGCAATAAAAACCGGTGACACCTGTCACCGGTAGGAAGGTCCAGCACCACCTCAAATAATAAAACAAAAAAAAATTGGAAACGGTGGAAAGCAATCCTCATTCTCCACATTCGTTCCCTTCTCATCACCTATCTTTCTCTCTCTCAAATTCTTATCCCTCTCTGCAAATAACTCGTCGCCGAAAACCTAAACCTCGCTGGAGAAGACGGTGGCGCGCGACGGCCACCACCGTCTCTCTCCGGTCAAGCCTCAAAACCACTTAACCCTACTAAAGCGAGGATGTTAGTTCCAAATCCGGATTTAGTTTTCTCAAAATCTCACCCTAACCCTTTAAACCCAAAACACATATAAACCCTAGATTTATCGAAATAACAGGGAATCAAGCAATTGATGGGGGGATTCAAAACATTAGAGCAATACAAGCACAGATCAAGCTTTAAAAATGGCTAAAGAGAGCAAGAACTCACCAAATCGGAGCAAGTCCGAATTCAAACTCCGGTGAAGGTAAGGTCCAGAACTCCTTGATCTTTTTGTCGCTTCTTTTTTCTACTTCTTCTACCCTTCTTCAATGTGAATTATTATTACTTGAAGTTGACGTTGTTGTTCTGATTAGGCTAGGTTTTTAGCTCACAACACTTAGAATTTCAGTGAGAAATTCTAAGTGCGTAGTGTATTGTTCTTGAGCGTTAGTGATTAGGGATTAAGTGTGGCTCTTTCTTCCGCAGTATTATGTGTTTAGGGTATTTCTTCAGGTGTATTCTCTCTTTTCAAATCGCCCCCTTTTCTGTGAATTGAAGCATGGTTTTTATAGCAGCAACATTAGGGTTTAGTAATTTGAACTTTACTGAGGAATCTCTCCCATGGCATGGCTGCTATCAACCTTATTGATGCAAAAAATGTTCTTTCCATTTTGGTGAATCTGTCTCTGCTGTACTTCTGAACCTCTGCATTCTGCTCTGAATTTGTCTGGTTGTTTGTTTGTGCTTGAAATTTCTTGGTGTACCTGTTATTACTTTCTTAGATTCAGAGTTTGTTTTTGTCCAAATTATGAAATATCTCTGTCACTTTCCTGCTTCCAATTTGGAATTGTTTTGTGAAATTCATTGTCACTTTGTTTTAGTGTAGTTTATGGCATATGGCTTTAGCTACTAGATTGGAATCGTTGCTTGGCGTGGGGTGGCGAGTTTTGTCATATGGCATGTTGTGGTATGATATGCTGGCTGCGGACGAAGGCTGAAGTTTAAGGCATGGAAATTAGTTAAACTAGATGGCTTGAGATTTCACACGTTATGTGAATGTTGTGTGGCTTGGTACAAGGTGAATTGGCATGGTGTTTCAGAATTTGTCATAGGTAAAAGTGTTCCTCTACTACAATTACTCTGACTGCAATAAATTGACAAGGGCTGGTATTGATTGATGGCTTTTCTTACAGGTTTTGGAAAATATTTAAACGGTTAGCTCATGAACCATGTAACGTATCAAACATTGTCTTGGCAAGGTGATGACGATTTGGTGCACTGCTTGACGGGGTGATGGAGAAGCTTGAATTCTGGCATGAAGAAGGAGAGTCCAAAAGCTATTTTTGAGGTCTGTCATGAAAACTTGGAGCGTCTTGGTTGATGAATGGAATTTGACACATCCTGGCTCAAGTGGAGCAGATTTTCCAAGCTTCTTGTAACAAGATTTGGCATTAAAAAAATGAAATATTTTGTTGATCTTTCAAATTCTAATTTCTTTTAACACGTATTTCAACCTTTGCTTCTCTTCGGAAAAAGTTCTGAACTGGTTTTGTAACCTTGAGTATTGATGAGATGATTTGTATACTTTGGACTTAGATTGACCTTATCCATTAATTTCAATTTATGCACCTAGTCCATGAAAAAACTTGAATCGTCAGTTTTGTAAACGGATTAGACCCTTCAACTTGAAACTCTCCTGTTGTCCTTAAAAAAAGAATTACGCATGAAAAGGTGATCACATCTTCATGGATTGAAAAAATAAGTTGACCACATGGCTTAGAAACTAATGGGTCTTCGCTTGGAAGCTTGAAATTCACGTCTAAACTTGTTTTGTGACAACATAGTGAATTATTGATTTCCCATGTACTCTTATTTTGAACTTTGCAATTTGTAAGGCTTGTAGTTATTTAACTTTAAATGTAAGTGACCACCAATCCAAACTTTTATCATTGTGAAATTCCATTTAATTTTCCCTCTTTGCAATTCTCACCTTAACATCTTGAAATCCATTTGTATATTGGAATTTGAATCTTGTTTCTTAAGCCTTGTAAGATATGTAAATCACAACCAGTATTCAAACTTGTACCCATTAAACCCAACTACGGGGTTCCATTCATAAGCTAGCATCTTACGAAAAAAAAACAATGTTGCATGAACTTAGCTTTCTCATTTGAACCGTGATGCACAAGTACCTTAGACAAAGGAGACCAAATGAACTTATCCTCTCCATTATGCCTATTTCACACCTAGATTCTTCTAACAATACATCCATCATGAATTAAGTCAACACCTTCCTTTATCCAAATTGGATTAAGTCTTGCAAAAGAAGATTGTTGAGAAAACGAAGACAAACTCAAACTATAGTCCAACATAGGTAAAAAAATCCATATCTCATTCTTCGGAAAAGCCAAATGATTTCCTAAAGAATGGCCATCCAACCTTGCTAATGCTTGAAAAAAGGTAGGACAAATTTGGGGTATAACAGATGCCCCTATCTAATTGTCTTGGACCCGAGAGAATGAACTGCTGCATGGCATTCATTTTTAGGGTGAAAGACCATTAGATACAAGAAGACCCCAAAATTTGTCTGTCAAGAAAGTAAAGTGATATAGAGTAAGAGTTGACAGAATGAGGTAGCGGAGTACAAAATGAACAAAATAACTTGAGATTATCTGGGTGGTTGAAGTAGTCCCTTATCCATTAAGGTTCCTCGATAATACCAAAGCAGTATATCTGAAGGCAAAAGATTCTCTGGGTCGTCGAAGCAGTCCCTTTTCCATTAAGGTTCTTCGATGATACCAAAGCAGTATCTCTGAAGGCAAAAGAATCTCTGGGTCGCCGAAGCAGTCCCTTATCCATTAAGGTTATCCGATGATACCAAAGCAGTATCTCTGCGGTAAATTTGCTGGGGGAATAGTTGAGCAAGATTCCTATCGGAGGAAATGTGCTGGCTTTGCAGGAGGGAGTTCACAAGAAACTTTCTAAGATAGCTTCTGCTTGGGGAGCAATAAAAGCGATAACTGCTGGGATTGTCATTATCAACTGCCTAGTTGAAGAATGACTTGCTGGGGAATAGAATTCCTTGAGCACGTGCGGGGTATCAACTTCTCTTTAGAAGAATACTGCCGACTTTGATGGAGTACTGGCTGGGATGCTTGCGAATCGATCCTGGATCCTGTTATGCTATGTTGTTGGGGATGGATATGCCATGCATTGCATGATGCACTAAAACACATACTAAGATGCAACTGCTGGGGAATATAATGCACGTATGAATGCACAAGATATGATAGTGCTTGATATGATTATGTAATGTTATGCTTGCATGTTATGCACATGATGATGCAAATGATCAGGCGCACTGGGGATAGGTTTCCTTGTCGAGGGTATCACCAGGGATTGGATTTGGTAATTGCCAAATGAAATCGGGCTTTAGGTTAATCTTCCAGACTAAAACTGGATTGGAGGATAAATTACCAGACAAGAACTGGTGTTTAAACTTTTGTTTGTCAGACGAGAACTGACTTTTGGATAGTCTACCAAACGAGAACTGGTGAGAAAAGGGGATTCGCCAGACGAGAACTGGGCCTTAAAATAATTTTCCAGACGGGAGCTGGACCTTTTAATAATTTTCCAGACGGGAACTGGACCTAAAAATGATTTTCCAGACAGGAACTTGACCTTTTAATGATTTGCCAGACGGGAACTGGACCTTAAAATAATTTACCAGACGAGAACTGGACCTTAAAATGGTTTTCCAGACAAGAACTGGACCTTAAAATAATTTTCCAGACGAGAACTGGACCTTTTAATGTTTGCTAGACGAGAATTGGACCTTAAAATGGATTGCCAGACGAGAACTGGACCTTAAAATAATTTGCCAGACGAGAACTAGGCCTTAAAGAATTTGCCAGACGAGAACTGGGCCTTAAAATGTTTGCCAGATGAGAACTGGACCTTAAAAGATTTGCCAGACGGGAACTGGACTTTGGATTGCCAAGCTAAGTTGGACTTTTGGGTTGCCAAGCTAAGTTAGACTTTGGATTGCCAAGCTAAGTTGGACTTTGGATTGCTAAGCTAAGTTGGACTTTGGTGTCAAGTCTTACGATACCAGGCTTTGAGACGACAAATCTTGTTAGAAGGTTAGGCTTGAGGTATGATACACATGTCTATGCAATGAGCGAAGCAACATGACTAATGCATATGAGTGATTTATGCAATGATATGAAAGTTTCCAAAGATGCCCCTGTAGAGGATAATGGATGAATAGGTTCCTATGCAGCAAGGTTTCTTGTCAGAAGGAAGGCAAAAGGTTATTTGTGGGGTGATAGAATGATTCCCCGACACTCGTCTTGAACTCAAAGGTCACTTGACGGTGTTCGCTTGAGCATATTAAAAGCAACAGAGAGATTTTCCCTTGTGTGGCTCGTCTTTCCCCAGTCTAGGTCTATGAAGAATTTCTCCTTGACAGGAAATTGGAAATAACTGTACCATGAGATGATCTCGAGATGGCTTGCCCCAGAATTCCAAGTCGTGAAAGGCTTTGTCCTTGAAAGGAAGTTGGAAGCAGATGTACCATGAGATGAACTCGAGATGGTTTGCCTCACAACTTTAAGTTGTAAAAGGGTTTGTCCTTGAACGGAAAATTCAGAAGCAGGTGTACCATGAGATTACTCGAGATGGCGTGCCTCAGAACAATTGTACCATGAGATGAACTCGAGATGGTTTGTCCCAGAATTCCAAGCTATGAAAGGATTCTTCCTTGATTGACTGTCTCTTGGAATATTTGGCTTCGAAGTACCCTTGAGGTAGCTTGCCCCAGAATGAGCGTTGGAGCGACTTAACTTGTGTTGATTGAACATTGGAGGGGTTTTCCTTTAATCAAAAGAACCTCTGGGTGGCCTTCCCCTGGTTGGTAGAGTCTTGAGATGATTCACCATGTTCAACCTGATTCCCGAATGATTTGCCCTATAATCAACTAATGCTTCGGGGACTTGCTTTAAACTGACTGATTCCATAATCATTGGATGTCAATGCCCCTGTTCCATAGGGTTATGAGGTGTTGTTAGTTCAAATCAACTTTGTTGAATGATCTAGCTCTCTTTGATTGCTCCTTGTTGGAATTTCCTTGATGCCAAGTACTGACTTGTAGTTAAAACTGTTCATTCACAAATGGTAATTTTCATGCGATGCTCATGCAAGTTTTAAAAAAAATCAATCATTATTGGAATGATGTGACAATGTTGATTTAGCTGATGTATGAAAGATATAGCAAGAATATGACACCAAAACAAGTGATTAGCAAATTTATAGGAGTCAGTTTACGCAACCTTGATGTAGTATGCTTTCAGAATAAACCCCGCCTCAATTAGGTCTTTTGAGGGTTATAACGTGGTCTGGTTCACGGTTATTTGAAAAAAAAGGGTATAAGGCTCAAAACTTGATTTGTACCCACCCCTTCTTTGTGATGATCTTCAGACCTACGTTCAGTTAAATTGACACACATTCATCTTCAAAGTGAGTTCGACAGTGTAAGAGTGAAGATGAGGATTCAAGATTTCCTTGAAATGGCAGTCACATTATTTTGCTTTTGTCATGATGTCAGCGACCCTTTAATTTGACATGGTGGCCACTGGACCTTATTTTGTTTTTGTCGAGGATTCGAAAGCCTCTTTTGGTATTGTTTTTTATCTCTATGGATTGATTTTGCTTTTCAAGTCCATCGAGATTGCCTTGATTTTTGCCTAAGTCTCCTTTTGAGGTGTTCGACTTAGCAGGCTTTTTGTTTTTTTTTTCAAATTTTGTTTTTGATTTTGTTGAAGGATTGTGACTGCCAAGTTATTGGTCATTGAGGAAAAACGGCATAACTTTTGCATGATCCCTTCAACACGCCAGGATGTGTGTGAAGAGCAGCATATAATTGATCCTTAGATGGGATATCTCATCTTGTAATGCGAATGCGTCATCGGATTAACTGAACAACTACCCATGTCCCAGGTTAAGCATAATGGTTTTTAAATCCGAAGGAAACTCCTACTTCTAGGCTCGAAGTGGTTAACTAGGGACTAACTCCTTATCTCTCCAGTGTTTGGGGATTTGAAACAATGCCTGTACATCCTTGGCAGGATTCCATCCGAAAGCGTACCATCAGCAATTATGGGTACTTCGTTTTCGTCACCCTCCCTCCAATCTTTGCTAAAACAACAACCTGGTAAAGAAAGCGGGAGATAGGTATATGAATGATTTTTGTTTGTTTTTTTTTTTTGATATAAGTGAGGAAAAAAGAGCGAATGCGACGTGATTAATTCAGAAAATGCGTGATAACATCATTAATATTACCATTCAGAACAACAATGTTAAAAAACAAGTAGCACTTAACATAAAGAAATTGCAAATGCACATGATAGATGTCCAATGGTTGCCAGCATCTAAGGAAGTCTTCCTGTCTGAACCATTAGCTTTAGGGGATGCCTCTTGAAGTCTTGGAACTCATTTGGGCGAGAAACTGACGTGCACAACCAAGTTTCCTTCTGGAAATGATATGTGTTTTTTGTCAATCAACTGTTGCACCTTGGCTTGAAAAGCTTTACAATCCTCAGTTGAATGTCTCATGGATCCAACATGATATTCACAATGCGCATTGGGATCGTATCCAGGCGGGTATGGTTTTGGCAATGGCTTGATAGCTTTGGACTCTACCAGTGAGTTTCGGACCAGATGCGGAAAAAGTTGACTGTACGACATAGGAACTAGGTGGAGAGGAGCAGTCCTTCTTTCCAAGTTGTTTCAAGGCCTATGCTGATTCTGATGATGATTCTGATATCCTCGACCACGGGCTCGCTGGTTTGCACGAGGAGAAATCATGGGTTTCTGGTATGACGCACTAGGATTGACAGGTTGCCCATAAGGATGATATGACTCTGACAATGATAACTGCCGAGAAGCTGAAGGGCCATAAAGTCTTGCTGGTGTACCCTGAGAATAGTCAACATTTGCTATGACTGCATCAATTTCATTATCCTCTTCCTCTTGGGGATTGCTGAAGGATTCAGTCTCACCAGCTTGATTACTCGAGATGTCTTGGAATTGTTTAGCTTTGAGGTAACTCTTGATGCGTTCTTCTACTATTATAAGGTCAGAGAAGCTTGAGAATGAACCGCCAGCCATTCTTTCTAGATAGGTGGCATGCAGACTATCCAAGAACATGTCAATCAATTCTTTGTCCAAGAGTGGTGGTTGTACCCTAGCTGCCAACTCTCTCCACCGCTGTGCATAATACTTAATGGATTCATCGCTCTTCTGAGATAGGATTTGCAACTGCGTGCGACTGAGAGCCATGTCCAAATTGTACTCATATTGCTTTAGGAAAGCATTGGATAAGTCTTTCCATGATTGGATACAGCTTCTTTCTAAATCCATGTACCAATTCAAAGATGCACCACTTAAACTGTCTTGAAAACAGTAAATCATCAGCTTGTCGTCGCGGACATGAGAAGTCATCTTTCGGCAGAACATCACCAAATGACGCTTCGGGGAACTGAGACCAGCGTACTTCTCGAATTTGGGTACTTTGAATTTTGGAGGAATTACCAAGTCTGGCACTAGGCACATATCAACAGCATCAAGCCTAGAAGTATCACTCGCTTTCATAGCTTGAACCTTCTCTTCGAGGGCACAAAACCTTTTCTCCATGGAATCGGTCAGCGACATCATCTAAGACTGAACATGGATGTTCACTCGTGGAGGATGATCACCAGGTAGACAATCATACAATGGGTTAGTCAACACAACAAAACCTGATGAGGGGTCAAAATCCTTCATCCCATTATGTTGAAAGCTATCCTCTGACATAGCCATCACAAATTTCAAATTGTCTATGCTCCTCTTATCTCCGCTTGAACTTGCTTTAAATGTTTTGCGGTTACCACAGGTTCAGTATAAACGTCGGGAAATCAGCTGGCAGGAAATGGACAGAGGATCGGATGAGTTTGTTGGAAAATGATATGCTAATGTCATGATTATGCAATGCGGGGTTCCAGGATCAAAACAACATCTGATTCTGAGGAAGGAGTTAGACATAGGATACCTCTGATTACATGACCCCCCACAGGTAGGTTCTAAATGGGTAGGTGCCTAGAGTTATGGATATCTTTCAAAGATATTATAGCCATGACGAAGGAACATCAGACGATAATATCCTTGAAAGGATCTCGTCTAGGTGAGGTCTTTGTTTCTTCCCCCCGAGAAAGACTCCTCGGAGGCGTCCACTACACAACCATCGACGTACGGGTTCTAGGTAGGGTTCTCAGAATCCTAGATCGAGGTCAAAAATATTACTGTCAAGAAGTAATACGTTCGAGGGATCTCATCTGATTGGGGCGTTCGCATTAACCCACAAAGAGTTAACACTACCAACCACCATGGAAAATGGGTTAATGGTCCTTGGGATCAACGATTCAGGCTCGAAAACATTATCATTGTGACGAAGTAAGATCAAAGCGATAACATTTCCAATGGAATCTACTCCAAGCGGGGTCTTTGCTTTGGCTCACGCGGAAGAGACCACGCAAGCCTCCACTACACAACCATCATCCTAATCCTAGGGTTATACTCAGACTCGGGTGTAGAGCCGTCTCACAAAGTACCAATGATCAGAGGACCACCACAGTGTCATAAGAGATAATGATAGGATATAATAACAATAAGCAAGCAAGTAGATAATAGATAATCAAACAAGCAAGCAAACATACAAGAGAAGATAAACAAACAAGCGGATCTAACTCTCACGAATCGAGTCAAGTTAGGCTTGACTCTCTCTAGCATAGGGCCAGTTGACATCCCCAGCAGAGTCGCCATCTGTCGTACCTCGAAAAAATATGATCCTCGCGATGGACGCGGAAAAAACTGTTCGATAAAGAGTCGCCACCGAACTTTATTTATCCCAAAAGAGGGAAAGGAAAATATCGATAACACCTTTAAAGGGTTAAGAAAATGGTCATCACAACCAAATTTTAGGTTTGGGAGTCGGTTACGCAAGAGGGAAGGTATTAGCACCCTCTACGTCCATTGTACTCAACGGGAACCTCTTGATTCGATTCGTGAGAAAGTTAGCTACGTTTGTTTGTTATCTTCTAAAGGATTTGCTTCTAAGGGGAAGATGGGTGGTTTTTTATTAGGGTGCTCGGCAAGGATTAGAACCCTTGTGCCTACGTATTCCCTCGTGCAATGGGAAAGTCAGAGCATTCGTAGTTCGTGGGATTACGGTTATTGGTTTGTGTTTTTTATAGGCGCCAATTGTCCACACACGAGTAAGAGAACTCGCACCCAAACAATTGAGGAGAAAGGTCAAAGACTTGGCCCCCCTCACATCACCTTTTAGGAAGTTGTGTTTGAATATACGATTAAGTGTGTTAAAGAGTTTGATTAAGAAAAGAGGATTTGATTTGTATGTGTTTTAGGGCTTCGATCGCACAAGGTGAGAAATGAGAGTTTTAGATGTTTTAGAGGTGACAATTGTTCACACACGAGTAAGAGAACTCGCACCCAAACAATTGAGGAGAAGGGCCAAAGACTCGACCACCCTCACTTCACTTTTTATGAAAACGGTGTTTGGATATGGATTAAGTGTTTTAATGAGTTTTTAGAAAATGGTTTGAATGTTATCGAGTTACAAATGTTTTAGAGGTATCAATTATTCACACACGAGTAAGAAAACTCACACCCAAACAATTGAGGAGAAAGACCAAAGACTTGACCCCCCCTCCTTTTCACCTTTTAAGAAAAGATGTTTAAGTATGATTAAATGTATTGGTTTGATTTGTAAAATGCTCGATATGGATCAAGGTTTGAATTTGCGTACAGAATGGTTAAAGGATTGAACTAATGGAAAGGAAGTTCTAGTGTTTCAAGGTAAGGTCGATGGTGAGGTAAAAACACTCGACTTACAAGAGGGGTAAAGGGACTTGATGTATGGATCAAGTGTGCTTGAGGATGAATTGCTATTAATTGAGTTTATTCTGAAAAATGCTTGACGTTGGATCAAGCTTGTTTATTCTTTTGAAAATGGTTGATTTTAATCTTATGGGAGAGGGATACATTTACTCCAAGGGGATAATCAAACCATAATTAAAGTAAGACAATCACACATATAAATGCAAGCCACAGTGTAGGAGATGCAACAAGTATCGTTGTATAAAGCCCAAGAGGAGGCTATATGAGGTTGATTGCGATCGTGAAAACAATCGACTTACAAGGTGTTTGAAAAGGGTTTGACATTAAGTCAAGGTATTAGTTTGAAAAAAGGTTTGGACAAGCATATTATGAATGACATACATATAATCAAGGCATGAAATTAATCCATAAGAGAAAAGTATAAACATCAAACAAAGATTATAAATCAAATAAAATGGGGGAGAAATAAAGTCAAACATGTTAGTATAACTATAATCCTAAATCCCTAAGATTGGCTTAAAGGAGAAATTCTAAACTAATTAATTATATTTTCTTAGAGAAAATGGTGAGAAAACAAGTAAGTTCTAACAATTAATTAAAGGGTTAATTGCATTTTACCCCCCTGCCATATCAGCGTACCCCCCACTGTTGCCAAAGGCAGGTTTTGGCAACGGTTTGCTTGAAAAAACCGTTGCCAAAAGTCAGGGAGGGGGGAAAAGCAAAATTCGCTAACATTACAGGGGGGTAACATGCAATTAACCCTTAATTAAATTAAACTAAAATATTTAATAAAATTAACTATTAAAGTTAATTAGTATTAAATAAAATGGTTTAATGAAATTTGTTAAAAGTTAATTAATAAAAAAAACAAATATTTTTGGATTTTTAGGGTTAGAGAAATTGGACTAATGCAATTAATTAAGTTAAAATCAAATATTTAATAAAACTAATTATGAAAATAATTAGTTAGTATTAAATAAATAAATTTAATGAAATTAATTAATTAGTAAACAAATCTCTAGGTTTTTTTTTAAAAGAAAAATAGTATTTTGGTTTTTTTAAGAAATAAGTTAATAAATTATTTTTTGGATTTTTTTATATTAAAAGAAAAGTATTGCTAAAATAAATCTAAAATAAAAAGAATGGGCCAGAATGGTCATTAGAAAAAGGCGGGTACGATAATGAAAATCCCCCAGGCCCATCAAGTCAACAGCCTGTAAGGAGAAGAGGGTCCATCATGGACCCTCAGGTCAACGTAGACCTTGCAATCAGCTACAGACCGTTGATTAAATCAGAGTCCATCAAAACTCCTGATCTGATGGCTCACAATGAGCGTGTATGGCGAGGCTGATATGAGGTCACACACAGCATCATGGAAAGCAATAAAAATCGGTGACACCTGTCACCGGTAGGAAGGTCCAACACCACCTCAAATACTAAAACAAAAAAAAACTGGAAACGGTGGAAAGCAATCCTCATTCTCCACATTCGTTCCATTCTCATCACCTATCTTTCTCTCTCTCAAATTCTTATCCCTCTCTACAAATAACTCGTCGCCGAAAACCTAAACCTCGTCGGAGAAGACAGTGGCGCGCGGCGGCCACCACCGTCTCTCTCCGGTCAAGCCTCAAAACCACTTAACCCTACTAAAGCGAGGATGTTAGTTCCAAATCCAGATTTAGTTTTCTCAAAATCTCACCCTAACCCTTTAAACCCAAAACACATATAAACCCTAGATTTATCGAAATAACGGGGAATCAAGCAATTGATGGGGGGATTCAAAACGTTAGAGCAATACAAGCACAAATCAAGCTTAAGAAATGGCTAAAGAGAGCAAGAACTCACCAAATCGGAGCAAGTCCGTATTCAAACTCCGGTGAAGGTAAGGTCCAGAACACCTTAATCTTTTCGTCGCTTCTTTTTTCTACTTCTTCTACCCTTCTTCAATGTGAATTATTATTGCTTGAAGTTGACGTTGTTGTTCTGATTAGGCTAGGTTTTTAGCTCACAACACTTAGCATTTCAGTGAGAAATTCTAAGTGCGTAGTGTATTGTTCTTGAGCTTTAGTGATTAGGGATTGAGTGTGGCTCTTTCTTCTGCAGAATTATGTGTTTAGGGTTTTTCTTCAGGTGTATTCTCTCTTTTCAAATCGCCCCCATTTTCTGTGAATTGAAGCATGGTTTTTATAGTAGCAACATTAGGGTTTAGTAATTTGAACTTTGCTGAGGAATCTCTGTAACACCCCCAATCTATACCCCCAAATAAATAAAGTGATAAAAATTTCATCAGAGTATAATTAAACATTCATGGCATAGACGAAGGCGTCACATCAATTGAGACAAAACACAATAAACCTGCTCATAAAGATATGCAACAATCAGGTAGCAATTAATAGAGGAACTTAGTTCCTACTACCCACAATTCAGATACAGAATAAAAGCGGAAAATCTGCAACTGAATCTCATATATATATCACATAAAGAGTTTGTCTGTCATACACAGATCCATACATGTACAATCCAAAAGATATCTATACATATACACATAAATCACAACGATCTCCCCGACTACCCGGTGCTACATATCAGAGCCGACCGACAAAAGAATGAAGACCTAAGCTTCACAAAAAGACCTCCAGCATCTAATCTGCAATGCCTCATAGAGCATTAAAATAGCAGAAGGGTGAGAAACACAATCATAATATAATTACATACAATTATATAATAACACCAAAATACACATGCAATATTCTCACCACAACTCATACTAGAATTCAAACGCAAAACAACATAATGCATATCATTATATATCCATCAACAAGGCATATATAATCAAATAAATGCATTTTATCAACAACATATATATATATATATATATATATCAACTCATCAATTCCCTTCACAATTCCACACAAAATCAATCCATTCATGATTTATGCAAATGCACAGAGACCGACACAACGACTCTATGCAATGCAATCCGGTACCATCCATCCGTCATCTCAACATTAGTTCACTCAGGAACTATTGGAACCATCGCTTGTTACTTAGTGTAACTCCCCGTCTGGCAAACGATGTTCCCCGTCGCTCACACCTCTTTTGTATAAGGCACACGACGTTTATGGATCGCTCACACCTCTTTGTATAAGGCACACGACCCGATCGCTCACACCTCTTTGTATAAGGCACACGATCGTCCATAATCATCGCTCACACCTCTTTGTATAAGGCACACGATGTTATAGCGGATTCCCTCTGGAATCGATTCGTCGCTCACACCCACTAGGGCACACGACATCTCAAGAATGCATATCATGATGCTTGGCATACAATGACTCATGACATTCAAATGCACACATATATGCAATCATCTCAATCAACAATGATCATGCTTTGCACTCAAGCCCAAAACAATGCATTTAATTGCCATAAGGCCCTAAACACTCATCACAACATTTAAACACATGCATTCACCTCATATAATCAGCACCCAAGTCATACAACATATATCACCAGCACATCGCATGATAACACCTCAATTACACACAATTAAAACGGTAAAAGTTGACAAAACAACACATTTCCAAATTCCCGACTTAATTAAATCGGTCAACAATCTCAAAACCATCATCATAAGAAAGTACAATTCAATAGCTATTCAACGATACCAAGAATGTTAAAAACGGATAATCGGAACACAAGTTACGGACTGAACAAGAAAAGTAATCGCGAAAAACACAATTCTGCAATCTTCCTGGCCATACGCGTATTGCCCTGAGCCTTACGCGTATTGCCTTGCTCCCTCGACCATTCCATACGCGTATTGCCCAACTTGATAATAAAATAATTAAAACGACTCGATTAAATAAAACTAACTAAAACTGGGGCGTTATAACTCTCCCCCACTTAGAAATTTTCGTCCTCGAAAATATTACCTGAGACGAACAACTCTGGATACGATTCCCACATCCGACTTTCCAACTCCCAAGTCAAATTGACCTCAGCAGCGCCTCCCCACGCTACTTTCACAAGTGCAATATCCTTGCCCCTTAACCGCTTCAACTCGCGATCCAAAATTCTCACTGGTAATGCCTCCACCTAAGGTTCTCCCTTACCTCAACTTCATCCATCGAAATCACATGCGACGGATCCGGAACATACTTCCGAAGCTGTGAAACATGGAACACATCGTGCAAATTCGACAGGTTCAGCGGCAACACCACCCGATAAGCCACAACACCCACTCTCGCAGATATCTGGTAAGGACCAATAAACTGAGAAGTAAGCTTCTTCGACTTCAATGCATGACCCACACCCGTTACCGGCGTAACTCTCAAAAATACATGATCACCCTCTTAAAACTCAAGATCTTTCCTTCTTCGATCATGATAACTCTTTTGCCTACTCTGAGAAGCCTTCATTTTCTCACGAATAAGTTTCACCTTTTCTGTAGTCTGTTGAATCAATTCGGGTCCAACCACCGTACTCTCACCAGATTCGTGCCAACACAATGGTGTTCGACATCTTCGTGCATATAACGCTTCAAAAGGTGCCATTCCAATACTAGAATGGAAACTGTTATTATACGTGAATTCCACCAACGCAAGATAACTATCCCACACACCACCTTGTTCAAGAACACAAGCCCGCAACAAATCTTCCAACGAATGAATCGTTCTCTCCGTCTGTCCATCCGTCTGAGGATGATAAGCCGAACTCAATCTCAATTTAGAACCCAACGCCTTTTGCAAACTTTCCCAAAATCTCGAGGTAAACCTCGGATCTCGATCCGAAACGATACTCAACGGAACACCATGCACCTTCACAATCACACAGATATAAATCTCAACTAACCTCTCCAAAGAAAAACTGATGTCAATCGGAATGAAATGCGCCAATTTAGTCAGTCTGTCCACAACCACCCAAATAACATTATGTCCCCTCAGTGTATTCGGCAACCCTGTTACAAAGTCCATAGAAATGCTATCCCATTTCCACTCAGGAATATCCAACGGTTGCAACAAACCAATAGGCTTTTGATGTTCCACTTTTGACTTTTGGCACGTCAAACACGCATACACAAACTGAGCCACATCTCTTTTCAATCCAGACCACCAAAAGATCTACTTCAAATCTTGGTACATCTTATTAGCTCCCGAATGTATACTCAAATTACTCCGGTGTCCTTCCTCTAAAATCATCCTTTTCAATTCCGAATCATCCGGAATACAAATTCGACCACAGAATCTCAAAACACCATTATCATCCACTTTAAAATCACTACTCGCATCTTGTTCACCAACCGTCATCCAATCCACAAATTTCACATCCAGCTTTTGTTTCTCGCTTACGGTCAACAGAAACTCATTAGTAACCTTTAGCATACCCAGCCTCACGCTGTCGGATGTCACTTCATACACCAAACTCAAGTCCCTAAAAGCTTCCAAAAGCTCCCACTCTTTAACCATTAAAGCGGACATATGCAACGATTTTCTACTCAACGCATCGGCTACCACATTAGCTTTACCAGGATGGTAATTCAAGCCAAAATCGTAGTCCTTCAAAAATTCCAACCATCTCCGTTGCCTCATATTCAACTCTTTCTGATCAAACAAGTATTTCAAACTTTTGTGATCACTAAAGACTTCGAATCTTGCACCAAAGAGATAATGCCTCCAAAATTTCAATACAAACACCACAGCCGCTAATTCCAAATCATGAGTAGGGTAATTTTGCTCATGCACCCTCAACTGCCTCGAAGCATAAGCCACCACCTTACCCTCTTGCATCAACACACCACCTAGACCAATCAAAGACGCATCACAATACACCACAAATGGTTCACTAGGATTTGGTAAGATCAAAATCGGAGCTGTCGTCAATCTTCTCTTCAGCTCACTAAAGCTTTCCTCACACCGAATATCCCAAATAAACGCTATACCTTTACAAGTCAACTGGGTCAAAGGAAGTGCTAGCTTAGAAAAACCTTCAATAAATCTCCGATAATAACCAGCTAAACCCAAAAAGCTTCTAATTTCAGTAACAGATCTAGGAGCCTCCCATTGTAGAACTGCTTCTACTTTAGATGGATCCACAGCAATACCATTACCTGAAATCACGTGCCCAAGAAAACTCACTTCTGACAACCAGAACTCACACTTGGACAACTTGGCAAAAAGTCTCTTTTCCTTCAAAATTTGCAACACCACACGCAAATGCTCCTCGTGCTCCTCCCGGGACTTAGAATAAATTAATATGTCATCAATGAACACAACGACAAATCGATCCAAATGCTCATGGAAAATACGATTCATATACTCCATAAACACACCTGGCGCATTAGAAACCCCGAACGACATCACAGAATATTCATAATGACCGTATCGTGTCCTAAAAGCCGTCTTCTGAATATCTTCCTCTTTCACTCTAATCTGATGATAATCCGACCTCAAATCAATCTTACTAAACACACACGCACCTACCAACTAGTCCATCAAATCATCAATTCTTGGAAAAGGATACTTATTCTTAATCGTCACTTTATTCAACTGGCGATAATCAATACACAGTCGCATACTCCCATCTTTCTTTTTCACCAATAAAACTGGAGCACCCCAAGGCGACACACTTGGCCTCACAAACCTCTTTTCTAACAATTCATTCAACTGCTTCTTTAACTCAACCAACTCAGATGTTGACATACGATAAGGTGCCATAGATACAGGTCTAGTACCAGGAACTAGATCTATAGAAAACTCCACCTCTCTCTCTGGCGGCATGTCCGAAATATCCTCAGGAAACACTTCCGGAAAATCACACACAACAGGAAACACATCAAGTGAAACTTGACTATCCACAGTCAACGATGCAAACAACCCAAACAACTGAGCTTCATCCGCCAAAAGTTTCTTCAACTCTTTGGTAGATAAGAAACTCGAGTCCTCGTCTTCCTCAGGAGAAGGAAATCTTACCAGCTTATGATAACAATCAATATGAACCCGATTGAACTGCAACCAATTCATTCCCAAAACCACATCTAAACCCTCCAACGGCAAACACACCAAATCCATCTCAAAGTCTTTACCATAAATGGTCAAAGGACAACTTAAACAAACCACAAAAGTAGTTACTGACCCCATTGCTGGAGTATCAATAACCATCTCTCCATCCATCGAAGACAACACAAGATTCAAACGCTTCGCGCACTCAGACGAAATAAACGAATGAGTCGCTCCAGTATCAATAATAGCAACTAAAGGCGTACTATTAATAAAACAAGTACCTCTGATCAGACAGTCTGCACTTGTAGTCTGAGTTCCTGCCAAGGCAAAAAATTTCCCACCCGCTGGAGCTTGCTTCGGTTTCGGACACTTCGTGCTGACATGTCCAGGTTCCCCACAGTTGAAACACTTCACCACGTTCCTCTTACAATCAGCTGCAATATGTCCTAAACCTCCAAAATTGGAACATTTTCTTATATCCTTCCTACATTCGAACTGATGATGTCCCAAATCACCACACCTATAACATCTCAGAGGACTAGACATTCGTCCCCCACTTGGCCTTTTCTCAAAATTCCCCCTTTGTTTACCCGTATCAGCTGGTGTTACATAAGGACCACTACGAAACGGTTGTTTCCCTTTCCTTTCGTTCACACTCTTATAGTGAGTAGAACGAGCTTTGCTATCTTCTTCATAAATCCTACAACAATCCACCAAATCAGAAAACCTTCGAATTCTCTGATAACCAATTATCTGCTTAATCTCAGGACGCAATCCGCTCTCAAACTTCACACACTTAGAAAACTCCGCAGTCGCTTCAGCATAATGTGGATAAAACTGCACAAGCTCCACAAACTTAGCAGTATAATCAACAACAGACATATTACCTTGTTTCAATTCCAAGAACTCTATTTCCTTCTTTCCCCTAACATCTTCAGGAAAATACTTCCTCAAAAATTCCCTGCTGAACAAGGTCCACATGACTTCTTCATCTCCAGCTTCTAACACATGACGAGTACTAACCCACCAATCATCAGCTTCCTCCTGCAACATGTGAGTACCCAGTCTCACCTTCTGATCCTCAGCATAATCCATCACTCAAAAAATCCTTTCAATCTCCTTCAGCCAAATCTGAGCACCATCAGGATCATGCCTCCCTTTGAAGACAGGCAGTTTGTTCTTCCTGAACTCATCATTCCCAGCAGCATTAGGTGCACCCTGCACAGCCCGAGCAAAAGCTTGCATAGCAGCAGCCAAAGAAGCGTCATTCCTACCAGCCATATTCTGTTCATATCCAATAACAGCAACTATGGTTAAACAAACAGCTCATCCAAACACAAACACCGACAAGAACTGACACAAACTGACACGGACTGGCTCTGATACCACTTAATGTAACACCCCCAATCTATACCCCCAAATAAATAAAGCGATAAAAATTTCATCAGAGTATAATTAAACATTCATGGCATAGACGAAGGCGTCACATCAATTGAGACAAAACACAATAAACCTGCTCATAAAGATATGCAACAATCAGGTAGCAATTAACAGAGGAACTTAGTTCAAACTACCCACAATTCAGATACAGAATAAAAGCGGAAAATCTGCAACTGAATCTCATATATATATATATCACATAAAGAGTTTGTCTGTCATACACAGATCCATACATGTACAATCCAAAAGATATCTATACATATACACATAAATCACAACGATCTCCCCGACTACCCGGTGCTACATATCAGAGCCGACCGACAAAAGAATGAAGACTTAAGCTTCACAAAAAGACCTCCAGCATCTAATCTGCAATGCCTCATAGAGCATTAAAATAGCAGAAGGGTGAGAAACACAATCATAATATAATTGCATAAAATTATATAATAACACCAAAATACACATGTAATATTCTCACCACAACTCATACTAGAATTCAAACGCAAAACAACACAATGCATATCATCATATATCCATCAACAAGGCATATATAATCAAATAAATGCATTTTATCAACAACATATATATATATATATATATATATATATATATATATATATATATATATATATATATATATATATATATATCTCAACTTATCAATTCCCTTCACAATTCCACACAAAATCAATCCATTCATGATTTATGCAAATGCACAGAGACCGACACAACGACTCTATGCAATGCAATGCGGTCTCATCCATCCGTCATCTCAACACTAGTTCACTCAGGAACTATTGCAACCATCGCTTGTTACTTAGTGTAACTCCCCGTCGGGCAAACGATGTTCCCCGTCGCTCACACCTCTTTTGTATAAGGCACACGACATTTATGGATCGCTCACACCTCTTTGTATAAGGCACATGACCCGATTGCTCACACCTCTTTGTATAAGGCACACGATCATCCATAATCATCTCTCCCACCTCTTTGTATAAGGCACACGATGTTATAGCGGATTCCCTCTGGAATCGATTCGTCGCTCACACCCACTAGGGCACACGACATCTCAAGAATGCATATCATGATGCTTGGCATACAATGACTCATGACATTCAAATGCACACATATATGCAATCATCTCAATCAACAATGATCATGCTTTGCACTCAAGCCCAAAACAATGCATTTAATTGCCATAAGGCCCTAGACCCTCATCACAACATTTAAACACATGCATTCACCTCATATAATCAGCACCCAAGTCATACAACATATACCACCAGCACATCGCATGATAACACCTCAATTACACACAATTAAAACGGTAAAAGTCGACAAAACGACACATTTCCAAATTCCTGACTTAATTAAATCGGTCAACAATCGTAAAACCATCATCATAAGAAAGTACAGTTCAATAGCTATTCAACGATACCAAGAATGTTAAAAACGGATAATCGGAACACAAGTTACGGACTGAACAAGAAAAGTAATCGCGAAAAACACAATTCTGCAATCTTCCTGGCCATACGCGTATTGCCCTGAGCCTTACGCGTATTGCCTTGCTCCCTCGCCCATTCCATACGCGTATTGCCCAACTTGATACGCGTATGGGCAGAGACCAATTCCTCCTAAAAATCCCACTAAAAACTCCAATACGCGTATTGCCTCACTTCATACGCGTATTGCCCTCAACCTTACGCGTACCATTACGCAAATGGGCAGATGGCCGAGCAAAATGGAACTCCATACGCATATTGCCCTCACTCTTTCAATGCCATACGCGTATTGCCTTAACCAATACGCGTATTGCCTTGAGTGATACGCGTATGGGCAGTGGAAAAACCAGAAATTTCCTGCATAATTTTCTGCGATAAATCACCCAAAATTCACTCCCAATCTCACCTAAACACCAGAAAATTACCAATAGAACACCTAACAACATGTATCTATCATGTATCAATAATAAGGGACACTAAAACATGATTTTAGACATAAATTATATCAATTTCTAACAATTCCAACATTTATGGGTTTTACTCTACATTTCCATTTCAATCCAATATCAACCAAAAACATACATACATAATCATACACAAGCATAAGATAATCGAGTTTCGCACCCTTACCCGATTAATCGTGTTTTTGAAAGTCGGTTGAATCGATTTCTTATTCCACAAGTTTTCTCTCTTTTTCTCCCTTTCTTTCTCTTTTCTTTCTTCCTCTTTTTCTTCTTTTCCTTTTCCTTCCTTACTATTTTCTCTCTTTTCTTTTCTCTTATGTTTCTAACTTAAAGAAAATAAAGCAAAATGACCCAATTACCCCTACACTCAAATATCTCGCAAACGCTCCCAAAACGCGATAAAACATAACAACAATGAAAAATAATATATTTTCAAATAAAAGTAAAAAATAAAATAATATAATAATAAAATAATCAAAACGACTCGATTAAATAAAACTAACCAAAACTGGGGCGTTACAATCTCTCCCATGGCATGGCTGCTATCAACCTTATTGATGCAAAAAATGTTCTTTCCATTTTGGTGAATCTGTCTCTGCTGTACTTCTAAACCTCTGCATTCTGCTCTGAATTTGTCTGGTTGTTTGTTTGTGCTTGTAATTTCTTGGTGTACCTGTTATTACTTTCTTAGATTCAGAGTTTGTTTTTGTCCAAATTATGAAATATCTCTGTCACTTTCCTGCTTGCA
Organism: Lathyrus tuberosus; assembly: GCA_022829125.1. Lineage (NCBI taxonomy): Eukaryota > Viridiplantae > Streptophyta > Magnoliopsida > Fabales > Fabaceae > Lathyrus > Lathyrus tuberosus. Next base: position 3,547,682 of record JALAZF010000423.1, read on the forward strand.
ATTTGGAATTGTTTTGTGAAATTCATTGTCACTTTGTTTTGGTGCAGCTTATGGCATATGGCTTTAGTAACTGGCTTGGAATCGTTGCTTGGCGTGGGGTGGCGAGTTTTGTCATATGGCATGTTGTGGTATGATATACTGGCTGCGGACGAAGGCTGAAGTTCAAGGCATGGAAATTAGTTAAAGTAGATGGCTTGAGATTTCACACGTTATGTGGATGTTGTGTGGCTTGGTACAAGGTGAATTGGCATGGTGTTTCAGAATTTGTCATAGGTAAAAGTGTTCCTCTATTACAATTACTCTGACTGCAATAAATTGACAAGGGCTGGTATTGATTGATGGCTTTTCTTATAGGTTTTGGAAAATATTTAAACGGTTGGCTCATGAACCATGTAACGTATCAAACATTGTCTTGGCAAGGTGATGACGATTTGGTGCACTGCTTGATGGGGTGATGGAGAAGCTTGAATTCTGGCATGAAGAAGGAGAGTCCAAAAGCTATTTTTGAGGTTTGTCATGAAAACTTGAAGTGTCTTAGTTGATGAATGGAATTTGACACATCCTGGCTCAAGTGGAGCAGATTTTCCAAGCTTCTTGTAACAAGATTTGGCATTAAAAAAATGAAATGTTTTGTTGATCTTTCAAATTCTAATTTCTTGTAACACGTATTTCAACCTTTGCTTCTCTTCGGAAAAAGTTTTGAATTGGTTTTGTAACCTTGAGTATTGATGAGATGATTTGTATACTTTGGACTTAGATTGACCTTATCCATTAATTTCAATTTATGCACCTAGTCCATGAAAAAACTTGAATCGTCAGTTTTGTAAACGGATTGGACCCTTCAACTTGAAACTCTCCTGTTGTCCTTAAAAAAAGAATTACGCATGAAAAGGTGATCATATCTTCACGGATTGAAAAAATAAGTTGACCACATGGCTTAGAAACTAATGGGTATTGGCTTGGAAGCTTGAAATTCATGTCTAAACTTGTTTTGTGACAACATAGTGAATTATTGATTTCCCATGTACTCTTATTTTGAACTTTGCAATTTGTAAGGCTTGTACTTATTTAACTTTGAATGTAAGTGACCACCAATCCAAACTTTTATCATTGTGAAATTCCATTTAATCGTCCCTCTTTGCAATTCTCACCTTAACATCTTGAAATCCATTTGTATATTGGAATTTGAATCTTGTTTCTTAAGCCTTGTAAGATATGTAAATCACAACCAGTATTCAAACTTGTACCCATTAAACCCAACTACGGGGTTCCATTCGTAAGCTAGCATCTTACGGAAAAAAAAACAATGTTGCATGAACTTAGCTTTCTCATTTGAACCGTGATGCACAAGTACCTTAGACAAAGGAGACCAAATGAACTTATCCTCTCCATTATGCCCATTTCACACCTAGATTCTTCTAACAATACATCCATCATGAATTAAGTCAACACCTTCCTTTATCCAAATTGGATTAAGTCTTGCAAAAGAAGATTGTTGAGAAAATGAAGACAAACTCAAACTATAGTCCAACATAGGTAAAAAAATCCATATCTCATTCTTCGGAAAAACCAAATGATTTCCTAAAGAATGGCCATCCAACCTTGCTAATGCTTGAAAAAAAGTACGACTAATTTGGGGTATAACAGACATTGGCTTGGATGTATATAATCCAGAGGCTTGCCACTTACAGCAATTAGATGAAATTTACCAGGATAAAAGAGGGACCACAACTTGGATTTTTGAATCTACAATTGTGCCACTTACAGCAATTATCTGGGATTTGTTTGATTGTCTGTTTGAATATGTGATATACAGAGAAATGTCTTCCTTCAGAGAAATCTTGATTTCCTCTGAGGGGTGTTGATTTTTGAGTGCCTTGATCAAAGCCCAAGGTTGAAGCTAAAGGTTGACTTTGTTTAGGGAGTCTTATTTCTGTCTTGTACAAAGCCCAAGATTGAGGCTAAAAGAAATTGACTTTTCCGGGGAAAGTTTTGTCTGTCTTGTACAAAGCCCAAGATTGAGGCTAAAAGAAATGAATGACTCAGCTGGAGAATGTTTTGTCTGTCTTGTACAAAGCCCAAGATTGAGGCTAAAAGAAATGACTCCACTGGGGAGGTTTTATATGTGTCTTGTACAAAACCCAAGATTGAGGCTAAAGCTGGCTGAGGGAAAATCATTATACAAAGCCTAAGAGGAGGCTGGCTGGGGAATTTCTTATATGAAGCCTAAGAGGAGGCTAGCTTCTGTTGAGGATTTTTTGAGATCCAGAGACAGGTCCAAATTGGGGAATCAACTCTTGCTGAGGATTGAAGAGGAATTGAAATATCAGATGCCTTGAAGTTCTGATTTTTCTGAGGGTTCATTGGTAGTAATTTGACCCTAGCTGGGGAATTCAGAATGGATGCTTTAAAGATTTAGTTTTAAAACCTATGGAGGTTTTAACTCTGCTGGTGATTGATGAAATGATCAGGGTTTTTCCTGTGCTTTCAGGAAACTTGAGGGTTTCTTTGAGATCCAAGAGGAGACAAGACTTTCCAAGTCTACTGGTATGAAGAAATTGGCACTTAGTTGGAGAATAATCTTTATATGATGCCCAAGAGGAGGCTGATGTTTTAAGGGATGAGAATCAACCCTAAACTAGTCTGATGTTTTGAGATTCCGACTCTCTGGAGGATTGAACTAGCAAAAGATGATTTAGTTCTATCCTATACCTGTAAGAGGTCTTTGGGTCCTTGTACTAAGCCCAAGAGGAGGCTGAGAACTTCTAAGAAGCCTGAGGGTCCTTGTACAAAGCCCAAGAGGAGGTTGGGGATGCTTTTAGGAAGCCTGTGGGTCCAAACCTGAGAAAAGTTCAAGAAAGGTTTCACTGGGAATAATCCTTTCTTTAGTGAACAGTTCCAGGGTTTGAAGAAATTCAAAAGAGGTTTCACCGAGAATTAATCCTCTCTGGGGAAATGAATTTCTTGTACAAATTTCTAGTAGTGACAGTCTTGAGAAAAGTTTCACCAGGAATAATGCCTTTATTTGTTCCATATTGTATAAGCCTAAGAGTAGGCAAGACTGTATCTGGAATTTCCTATGGGGAACTAGTTTTGACTGTGTTGAAAGAGTATCCACTGGTTTTATCTAAACCTAGACCTAATTGCTGGGGAAAACTCTAAGCAGATATATACAAGCATATACATATACTGATGACATATATAAACAAGTATTGTTGAGAAGAAATAGTGGAACTTACAGTTGTGCAAGCTTCCAGTATTATGAACATAGCTGTATGGTTAGTTATTCAAGAAATTGAAGAAAGTTTTGATAACAACTATGAATTTGAATCTAAATCAAAAGGAAAGTTTGTTGTAAAAGCAAGTTTGGGGCTTATACTCAAGGAGAGGCCCAGAGGAATTCTTTTGAAAAGGCGACGATTGCATCGTAGTTTTGAAAACCACAAAGGGACTTATTCAATGATTAAGGCCCAAATTTATTGTATTTACAAAAGAGGTGGCTCTTACACTCTATTAGAGGCCGAAAGTTTATTTTTATACAAGAGATGAGGCTTACAGCTCAGAGAGATGCCCAGATGAAAAATAGTGATCACACCATTATTTTGAAAATTGTATCGGGACTTATACAATGACTGAGGCCCAAAAATAGTTTATTTACAAAGGGATGAGACTTACAATCTATCAAGAGGCCCAAAAATTTAAATAAAGGAAGAAAAATGGGACTTACAACTCAAGGAGAGGCCCAGATGAAAATTGTTTTGAAAACGGCGATCGCGCCGAGATTTTTGAAATCATATCGGGACTTATACAAAATAGTTTGTGTGTGACAAGGGATGGATCTTACACTCTATTAGAGGCCCAAAAGTGTTTTGAAAAAGATTTGTAAGGGTGAAAAATAATCAAAACCCTAATTTGATTTTAAAATGTATTTTAATTGAATAAAAATTCAATTAAAATGATCAAAGTTATCAAACATGTGTGAAAAACCAAGTTGTGATCTTGGATTAATGTTTAAAAAATCATGTTTCATTCATAGAATGATTTGAAAATCATTTGAATAAGAAAAATCAAGAGAACGAAATATTTTTAAATGCCTAAAAAACAAATAAAAAATAATTCTTTACAAAAATATCAAATATATAAAATAAATAATATTTTTGTGAGATTTTTGTAGAAAAAAGAACCAATAAAAAATATTTAAAATTGAGAGAGAAATTAATTTTGGAATTAATTAATAAAAACCATAAAAAATTATGAAAAATAGCAAAATATGAGAGAAATGGCAAAATGGTCTGGGTGGGTCTTGAACCCACGACCTCTAACCAAACACAAGCGCGCTCTTACCACTGGGGTGGTGATACATCCATTGTATCACCCCCATTCATAAATTGATAAGGCTAAAATGCCTTCTGACCAGGCCAAGCAACAAGGGCGCCATGGATGGCTTGCCCAAGTTGTCAAGTTTTGCAAGAGGGATCATATCTCCTTCATTTCTCCATGAAATTGGACAAAATTTAGATGGATCCTGCCTAGAATTTTATGAGGAATCCAATAGTGCTTTTAGAATTTTCTAAAGATGCTTCTATTTTAAAACCCGATAGTGATTTCAAAATAGGCCAAGATTTGTAAGTTCTATGCTATCTTATCATACAAGCAACAATATCATGATAAATTGGTTCAAACACAACATATTGGATATATATGACATGTTTATGGTCAATGGACATCAAAGCAATGCATATTTTAAGAGGTCAAGTTGTGATGCACTTACCTCTTGAAGCTCCTTGTGCTAACTGTCAAGATCCTTGTGCCAGAAGTAATCCACTGCTTTAGACACTCTTGATTGATCCCTTAGAAGCTTTTAGGATGATGAAAACCACCTGGAAACCTCAGGAACAAGAGTTGGCTTTTTCTTGCAAAAGTGGCAAAAATGACCAAAATGGTAACTCACTCAAATGGTGTTACAGTTGAGGGAAACCTGTTGGGACAGTTTGAGGATGATATTTGGAGTGTATTTGAAGCTTTGTTTGGTTTTGAAAGTGGCTGAATCAAGACATGGCTTGTAAAATACAGAAAAGTCCAAATTTGAGGTTTTGGAGGTTGACTTTCTAATTTTGAGGTTGTGCAATGTGGATGAAGGTTTGAAAACCTCCAATGGATGATTTATGATGTGTTAGGATGGTTATTTGAGTGGTTTTTGCTCTGGTTTCAAGAATTTCCAAATTGCTTCAATGTTACTTGAAATTGAAGTAAGAGAGGGAGAGTGAGAAAACAAGGCTTTGGTATTGTTTTGGTGTGGTTTGAAACATCAGAAATGACCTTTATTTATAGGAGAGGAGTTTTTTTTTGAAGGAATAGTGTTGGATGAGGGATCACTCTATTATCCAATGGATATGCCCATGTATCACTTTCTTAAATGCCAAGGTACCAAGTATTCACTTGGCCATTGATTGAGCTGATCTTTGTAGCTCTAGGTCTTCTGAGTATTGCAATAACCTTGACTTAATTGGACTGATAAGGCTTGGTTCATGACAGTTCTATGCTCCACATCAATTCCAAATGACAAACTTGGAGTTTTTGGAATTGATACTTGAATGATCACATGCCAAAGGATATGATCCTTGACTCAATGGTCCAAGCTTGAAAATATCAAGTGAGTCATCAAGATTCCCTCTGATCTTGGAAGAGGACAAAGCTTACAAGATGACAGAATTTGAAATGGAAATCGTGTGGCACAAGAAATGCACCAAATCTGCCTTGAAAACCAGTTTGAGCAAGGCATGTTGTGAGATCCATAATTCCTTGATCAAGTTGGATTAATGGGAGTTATTGTACTCTTTGGAAAGCTCTCATGACATACTTTAACTTTGATGTTCACAAATGGTCTTGGTTTAGCTTGGATCATAATGAAAAATGACCTTAAAGTTGGCAAAAAAATGAAACAAATTCTGACTTCTTGAAAATTTCACTAAGTGTTGGAAAAAGTGGTCATTTTCACTTTTTGTGATTTTGATCAATCCATAACTCAAAATCCACTAGGATTTGGAATTTGATGTAGTTGACACTTTTGAAGTATGCCATGTGAACTTTCATTTGAGCTTTGGATGGAATAAAAAGGCATTAGGGTTTGAGAGTTATGACCTTGCAAAGTTGGTACCAAACCCATTTTGTTCCATAACTTAGAAAATTCCAAACCCATTTTGTTCCATAACTTAGAAAATTTTAAGTTTCTCAAGGTAACCTCTTTTGTAAGAAACCTCACTTTTCTTGATGGATGATGATCAAAAACATACATTAACATGGTTTTTTGACTTAGGGGAGCCATATTTGTGAAAAATTCTAAAAAGTCAAACTTGATTTTAGGCACAGTTGACTTTTTGTCAGATGAATTTCAAACTGTGTGATCCTCTATGTAATCAAGTTCTTGACCTAATTCAAACCTAATGGATGGATTCCATAGGTGTTTTAGAGTATCTTGAATCATGCTCCAAGGTTTGGGAACATGTCTTGGTCAAAAGTCAAAGTTATAGCTGACTTTTTCTTAAAAACCCTAATTGTGGTCCAGATGAAATTGAAATTTGTGAATCAAGATTCTTGGATCAATCCATTATTGTAAATGGATCAATGTGGTGTATTTGAGGCCCTCAAATCATATCTTGAGGTCTTGTCTCATGTCTTGCCTCAAAAGTCAACTCAGGGGTAAATTAGGTCAAGAAACCCTAATCCCTGATTTCTGATGAATGCTTCTCCTGATGCTAATTTGACTTGATGATTGGGTCCATGAGTTCCCTTTGAGCATTTTGGGTCATATTTTGAAGTAATGGCTCATGCCCAGATGAAATTTTTCATCTGGAGGCCTTGGTCGACCAAAACCCTAATTTGGTGACACTAGCGATCTTGAGGCTTGATCCACTTAGAATGTTACAATCTTGTGCTTGATTCTTGATGTGGGAGTCTTATTGATCCTTCATGGGTGTTTGAGAGGTTAGACAAGTTGAAAATCATGTCCTTTCTTGATTGATCCTTTGTCTAAGTGCTCTGGGAGGGCTAAAAACCCTAATTATTGATGGTAGTGAATGCTCAACAATTCTTGAGGAGTTTGATGAGGTAAGATGGTACATCCATATTGTGGTAATGATTTGCACAATGATGGGAAATCTTGTGGTCAAAATTTGGGGTATGACAGCCATGTTGCATAAGTGTGCGATAAGTCGTGTGCCCATGTAGGGTGTGAGCGTCTTGTCGGGATTCTTTAATATAGAATCGTGTTGTTGTTGTTATTGAGGTGATCGTGTACCCATGTGGGGTGTGAGCGATCACGGATGTCGTGTGCCTATGTGGGGTGTGAGCGACTGATATGGAGATTTCGACGGGAATTATGATCATGAAACAGGGATCGAATTGGTACCACATGCATTGAGTCGAGTCGTGAGTCTCATTGCATCGCATTATGTTGCGTTATGGTGTGTATGATTGTTTGTGGTGTGGAATATGTCATTGTGTTGATGTTGCGATGATAGGGTGAATTGTGTAATATTTTCATACTTTCATATTTATATTATGCACTTCTTATATTGATTGAGAATCTCACCCCTTCTGTTTGAATGTTACCTCCACGTGGGTAACGTGCAGATAAGCAGGATTAGTGCGGAGTTGAAGTTAGTGAAGACAGAGTCTTCTCTTTTATTTTGTTGAGTCGGCGTCTGCTCTGATTGTAACACTGGGTTTTTGGAACGCTTGTCGTTGTTTATTTTAGCCTTTGTCGTCACTTTATTTACTTGATGAGGATTATTTGGTACTAAGTATGTTATATTTTAGTTGAATTCCGCTGCTATATGATAAAACTAATCAAGTATGTTTTTATTGATAATATCTATGTGTTACATATCGTATGCATGAGCACGTTTATGTTGAATGTAGCATCCTAAATGTTGTATGTGTTATTTCACTCTGATATTCTTTTATTAATTGTCTTGGGGTTTTAGGGTGTTACATAGTGGTATCAGAGCAGGTAGGTCTGTCCGGCCAAGTTGTCGAGTCGTTGTCGTGTGATAGTTAATCACTGTCGATGTCGTTTCCTTAACCATTGTGTTCTATTGTTGGTGTGTAGCAGATTTAGAATGGCTGGAAGGAACGATGCTGCTATTGTTGCTGCTTTGCAGGCTGTTGCTCAGGCGATACAGAACCTGCCTCATGCTAGTGAGAATGACGAGTTTCAGAAGAACATACCGCCTACCTTCAAGGGAAGATATGATCTAGATGGAGCGCAGGCTTGGCTCAAGGAGATCGAGAGAATCTTCTGAGTTATGGAATGTCCTAAAGCACAGAAAGTGCGTTTAGGTACTCACATGCTAGCTGAGGAGGCTGATGGTTGGTGGGTTAGCACTCGTCAATTGTTGGGAGCAACCGGAGAGGCAATCACTTGGGCTGTGTTCAGTAGGGAGTTCTTGAGGAAATATTTTCCCGAAGATGTTCGAGGAAAGAAAGAGATCGAGTTTTTGGAACTGAAGCAGGGTAACATGATGGTTACTGAGTATGCTGCCAAATTCTCAGATCTGGCTAAGTTTTACCCTCACTACAGTGCGACAACTGCTGAGTTCTCAAAGTGTGTCAAGTTTGAGAACGGATTGAGGCCTGAGATCAAACAGGCAATTGGTTATCAGTGGATCAGAAGGTTTCCAGATTTGGTAGATTGTTGTAGAATCTTTGAGGAAGATAGCAAGGCTCGATCGGCTCACTACAAAGGGCTGGCCAAGAGGAGGGGAAAACAACCGATGAACCGTGGGAAGCCTTATGCAGCTCTACCTGAGAAAGGTAAACAGAAAATGATGATGGCAAGAAGCCAAGTGGGGGAGGTGCCCCTGCTCCTCTTAAGTGTTACAGGTGTGGTGACCTAGGTCATCGTGTCAGTGAATGCACGAGTGATATGAAGAAATGCTTTAAGTGTGGACAAGCAGGATATTTGATTGCAGACTACAAGGTTAATGTGGTGACTTGTTGCAACTGTGGAGAACAGGGCTATATTAGTACTCGTTGCCAGAAACCAAAGCAATCTTCAACTGGAGGAAAGGTGCTCGCTTTGACAGGGACTCAGACTTCCAGTGATGACAGACTGATCAGAGGTACATGTTATATTAATAATATGCCTTTGATTGCTATTATTGATACTGGTGCTACTCACTCTTTTATTGCTGCTGATTGTGTGAGAAGACTAGGCTTTGTTGTTTCTCCTATGAAGGGAGAGATGGTTGTCGAAACTCCTGTAAAGGGATCGGTGACCACTTCTTTAGTCTGTTTGAATTATCCACTATCGATCTTTGGTAAGGACTTTGGTGTGGATCTGATTTGTTTACCGTTAGGAGGTCTCGATGTGATCTTGGGTATGAACTGGTTGGAGTTAAATCATGTTCATATTAACTATTTTAACAAGTCGGTGCAATTTCTCGCTCCTAAGGAAGAGGAAGAAGATGGTTTTCTATCTGCTAGAGAGTTGAGAGAGCTCTTAGAGGAAGAAGCTCAGGTGCTTGCATTGTTTGCATCCTTGTCAGTGGAGAGTGAGTCGGTGATTAATGAATTACAGGTAGTACGTGAGTTTCCAGAAGTGTTTCCAGATGATATTGCTGATGTACGTCCAGAGAGAGAAGTGGAGTTTACTATTGATCTTGTCCCTGGTACCAGACCTATTTCTATGGCACCATATAGGATATCGGCATCAGAATTGACAGAGCTGAAGAAGCAACTGGAATGGTTATTAGAGAAGAAATTTGTGAGACCAAGTGTATCGCCTTGGGGAGCTCCGGTGTTATTGGTGAAGAAAAAGGATGGCAGTATGAGGTTGTGTATCGATTACAGACAGCTGAATAAAGTAATGATTAAGAACAAGTATCCGCTTTCGAGAATAGACGACTTAATGGATCAGTTAGTGGGTGCCCGTGTGTTTAGCAAGATTGACTTGAGGTCAGGTTATCATCAGATATGGGTTGTAGCGTGATTTTTGTGGTTTTGAATCACTATCACTTTAGTACTATAGTTCGATTCATTTTTTATCCTATGAAACTGATTAAGGAAGGGAAATAGATGTCTCTAATTAACCCTGCTTGCATACCGAGGTTAAACAGTCAAAACTGTTGGTTTACAGATGCTATCAAAATAGGGGGGTTTGTCTTTAGTTATTTTCTTAAAAGAACGGAGTGTCTTGACTGTACAGGAGGCTTTTGGTTAGGATATTAGACCTGATTTTCTTTGATTGATGTATAGAGATACTGGACTTTGGGTTTTGTTATTAATATGCTTGCTAAGATTTTGCAATCTTATGCCTACGTATTCCCGTTTAACGAAACAGGGAAATCAGAGCGATCGTAGTTCCTCTTATTCTATGGGAGGAAAAAGGTGTTTTGGTGTCTTGTTCAAAGCCCAAGACATGAAGCTAAAGGTGGTTTGTATCTTGTACAAAGCCCAAGATGTGAAGCTAAAGGGTTTTGACTGAGAGAGAATTTGTCATCTCTAAAGAAGAACTGTTGATGTTTGTATGCTGTGAGCAAAGCACAAATTTGATGCTAAAAGATTGATTGACTCAACCGGGGGTTTCTTTATACAGAGCCTAAGAGGAGGCTGGAAGTTTGACTTTTCTAGGGAAAATGTTCTTTCTGTCTTGTACAAAGCCCAAGATTGAGGCTAAAAGGGATTTTTGACTCCGTTGGGGAGGTTTATATGTATCTTATACAAAGCCCAAGATGGAGGCTGAAATGAGTTTGACTCAACAAGAGAGTGCTTTTGTGTGTCTTGTACGAAGCCCAAGACGGAGGCTAAAAGGGTTTGACTCAACAAGAGAGTACTTTTATCTGTCCTGTATAAAGCCCAAGACGGAGGCTAAAAAGGTTGATTCAACAAGAGAGTCTTGAACAGGTGATTGACTCAACAAGAGAGTCTAAAGGTTGATTGACTCAACAAGAGAGTCTTTTATACTCAACAGGAGAGTGATTTGCTGTCTCGTACGAAGCCCGAGATTGAGGCTAAAAGGAGATTGAATCAACAAGAGAGTCTTTTATACTCAACAAGAGAATGTTTTATATGTCTTGTACAAAGCCCAAGATGGAGGTTAAAAGAGTTTGACTCAACAAGAGAGTCTGAAAAGGTTAGCTCCACTAGGGAGAATCATTTGTACAAAGCCCAAGAGGAGGCTGTCTTACTGCTGAGGATTAGATCCATATGCAAGCCCAAGGGTGGGGAACTCTCATGAGAGAGACCGGGTTTCAGAGTGATCGGTGTTTCTTCCTATGTTCTAAAGGAACTTGAGAATTTCTTTGAGACTCAAGAGGCTTAGACTGTCCAAGTCTAGAGTTTTATCTTTTGTACAATGTCCAAGAGGAGGCACGAGCATTAAGGGATGAGTATCAACTCTAAAATGGCCGGAGTTTTGACGCTGGAAAGACGACTCTAGCAAAGGATGACTAAGTTCTGTCTTATACCTTTAAGAGGTCGTCAGGGTCCTTGTATTAAGCCCAAGAGAAGGCATGAGAACTTCTAAGAAGCCGAAGGGTCCTTGTACAACGCCCAAGAGGAGGCGGGGATGCTTTTAGGAAGCCTGTGGGTCCCTAAACCAAGAGAAGTTCAAGAAATGCAATTCACAGAGAAGAGGCCATTCCAGGAAAGTTCGAGAATTTGGAAGAAACTCAAGAGATGCCATTCACGGAGAAAAGATCATCTCTGGGGAGTTAGAGTTTCTTTGACAATTTCAAAGGGTGACAGTCTAAGAAAAGGTTCACCGAGAATACTGTCTTTCTCTTTGTTCCATATTGTTTAACCCTAAGAGAAGGGAAGACTGTATCTGGAATCCTTCGGGGGATCTAGTTTTGTTTGTATTTAAGAGTGACCAACAAGGCTTTACCTAGTGCTAGACGTAGTTGCCGGGGAAAACTCTAAATAACTATACTAGTATTACACATTGGATATGTGACAAGTATATAAAAGGATGTGAAAGAAGACTTACAGTGAAACAACCCCACAATACAGTTATATACATATGAAAGCGGTAAATGAAAGCGGATAAACACTTACCCGTTGTAGAGCTTCCATGCTGTTTTGTTAGTTGTTCAACAAAGAAATTAAAGAAAGTTTTGATAACAACATATATTTGAATTCAAAATCAAAGGGGAAAGTGTTTTGAAAAGATTGTTGGGGCTTACAGCTCAAGGAGAGGCCCAAGTTTTAACGATGACCGCACCGTTGTTTTGAAAACTGTACAGAGGGACTTATACAATATGTGAGGCCCAAAGAGTTTTTATGTACAAGCGGGTTGGGTCTTACACTCTATTAGAGGCCCAAAGATTTATTTTTTGTACAAGAGATGAGACTTACAACTCAAGGAGAGGCCCAAAGATTTTTGTTAAAAATGCGATGATCGTGCCGAACTTTTTGACGGTATCGGGACTTATACAATACACTGAGGCCCAAAATGGTTTTCATTTTATGAAAGGATGGGACTTACACTCTCTCAGGAGGCCCATGAGTGTTTGAAAATGATTGATGAGGGTGGAATCAATCAAAACCCTAATTTCATCATTTTTAAAAGTAAATTCTTAAAGAAAATCCATTAAAAATGATAAAACACCAAATAAACTTGAATAAACAACTTGTGATTTTTGGTTAAGGTTTGAAAAATGAGGTTTTAATCACAAGATGAATTAAAACTCATTTGGTTTTGATTTTTCAAGATGAATATTCACTTTTAAAATGTTTAAAAATAATTAAAAATGAATTTATTCATAAAAATACCAACTATATTAAATAAATAATATAAAATTGATTTTTTTTTGTGGAATATAATATTTCAACATTTTTGTGATTTTTTACAAAAAAAAACCAATAAAAAATAATTAAAATTGAGGGAGTTATTAATTTTCCAAATCATTAAAAATAATAAGAAACATAATGAAAAATGGAAAAAACATTAAAAAGGGGTCTGAGGCGAGGGGGATTCGAACCCCAGACCTCTTGTGTGCAGTGCGCGCCTCCTACCACTGGGGTGGTGATACATCCGTGTTTCAAAACCACCCTAGAAGTACATAAGGCATGGTGTGTTTTTGGCCTGGCCAAGGCAAGGCAAGGCAAAGTTTTAGCAAAAAATGTGAAGCTTGTAACTTTCTCATTTCTCCATGGAATGGGACAAAATTTAGGTCTATCCTGCCTAGAATTTCATAAGGAATCCAATGGTGGTGATGGTTTTTTCAGAAAATAAATCCTCCTCAAAATTCGATAGTGGTTTTGAAATAGGCCATAATTTGTATTTTTCTGTGCTACCTCTTGTTGCAGGCATGAATTACATGATGAATTGGTCCAAACACAATATATATAACATGTATGAGATGTGTACGATTAGTGGACTTCAAAGCAATGCATATTTAAAAGAGTTCAAGTTGTGATGCTTACCTTTTTCAAGTGCTTTGTTCGAGAAACAATTTGATGCTTTGGACACCCTCAAATGATCCCTTAGAAGCTTTTAGGGTCATTGGAATCAGCTAGAAACCTCAGGAATGGAAACTGGCCCTTTCTTGCAAAATGGACAAAAGTGACCAAAATAGCAACTCTCTCAAATGGTGTTCCAGATGTGGGGAACCATTTGGGACAGTTCAAGGATGATATTTGGAGTGTGTTTGAGGCTTTATCTGGTTTTGAAAGTGACTGAATCAAGACATGGCTTGAAAAATGCAAAAAAGTCCTATTTTGAGGTTTTGAGAGGGGACTTTGAGATTTTGGGGTTACAGGTCACTTGTGAGAGTTTGGACAGCTTAGATATGACATATTGGATGTGTTTGGATCATGAGTTGTGATGGAAATGCTCTCTAACTCAAAAACTCAGAGTTACCTTGCTAAAGAAGGCATTTTTTGCCTAGAGAAAGAGATTTTGAGGAAAGCAAGTGTTGTAGTGCTTTGGTGTACTCAAACTGAGCACAAATGAGCTCTATTTATAGTAGAGCAAGTTTGTTTTGCAAGAAATAGTGAATGGCAACTGCAGCAGCTCATTGTCCAATTGCATCACTTTGGAATCTTAAGTCTCCTCTAGCCATTGACTAGAGGTTAGAGCATATGCCTATGGTTCTTTGGTTCAGAGCTTATCCTTGACTCATTCAGTTGAAAATGGCTCAATTCATGCCACCTTGGTGCATCCATTGAATGCTCCAAAACAAAATTGGAGTCTTGTCCCCTTTTAGGGTTTTTTAGGTTTGGCATGCTATTTTTAGTTCCAAAGACTTGGGAGGCTTATGGATCAGTGTTTGTCCCTCCTTGGTCTCCCCCTGAGGTGTTCAGATGGATAAACTTGTTTGTCATTTGCACAAATTGCTCAAATCGAGAAAAATGCATAAATCTGCCTTATTATGACAGTTGCAGCAAGGCATATTGCCACTGTCATAACTCTTAGCTCAAATGGAATTTCATGGGATTCTTGGACATTTTGGAAAGCCCTCATATGACACAACACATGTGTGATCATAGTTTGTTTTGAAACTTTTTGGATCCAAGTGAAAAATGCCCCTACATTTTGAAAAAAGTGAAACAAATTCTGACTTAGTGAAAATTTCACTAAGTGTTGGAAAAAGTGGCATTTTCATGTTTTTGTCATTTTGGTCACTCCATAACTAAAAATCCATGAAGAATTGGAGTGAGGTGTAGTTGACACTTTTAAATTATGCCATGAGAGCTACAAATCCATCTTTGGATCAGGCAAAATGGTTGCTTGGATCACAAGTTATGATCCTTGGAAGTTGGTACCCTAGCCATTTTGTTCCATAACTTAGAAAATTTCTAAGTTTTTTTATGGTTACCCCTTTTACAAGTTATCCCACTTTTCTTGATTTTTCTTGATGAATGATGATTCCAATCACACATTAATATCATTTTAGGGTTATGGATGTAAGTTATATGTGTGCCTAAGAGGGGGATGAATTAGGCTCTTAGACAATTATCCAGATTTTTGACGGTTTTTGAATTTTACTTTCTTAAAAGTTTTTAAGTGAGGAAAGTGGTAAATGCGGAAAGTAAAGAACACCAAGACGTATAGTGGTTCCCCTCACAGGTCGAGAGTACTCCACTCCCCTTTCAACACGAAAGAGATTTTACTAATGTTAGATCTTAGGACAAGACACACCTAGTCTTCCTATACAAGACTCTAACAATCCACACCAAGAACACCCTCTTGGATTTTACAAGTTTAAAGTCCAACCGAGAATCAACCTCTCACAAATGGACCTCTTGTATCCACAATCCGGATAACAAGGTTTACAACCAAACAATCTTATATCGAACAATCCTGCAAAAATAAGATATGTTACAACAAGAGTTTTTGAAACAAGTTTGTAGTATATAAATCCTATGAAGGACTTCTTCTCTTTCAAATACGAAATTTCAATATCATAAACTCTCTAAGTGCTCAAATGATACTTTTATGTATGTAATATGAAAATGGTATTCAAAAAGTATCTTGTATAAAATTTCTGTTATGGAAAAATATGCTTAGAGATTGTAGAGAGTTTTTTTAAAGAGGTGATTGAAAAATGAAAATTTGAAATGAATTTATATTGATGAAAGCAACCATTCAAAAGTCATGGCAATGGTTAGAAAAATTCTGAATTTTAATAAGAGAAATGATGTAAGAGATGCCATGAAAAGGTGCATTAAAACAAAACATTTTTCAATTTAAATTAAAAATACTGTTTCAGAACGAAGTAAATTGTGGCGGATTTTGTTCTGTTACGTCGGTTCAAACGCCATAATTTACCAAAAACTTTTCAAATTTAAAATTTAAAATAGTTTCAGAATGGTGCGAATTATGGCGGTTTTTGGTGCAGTTACGACGGTTAAAAACGCCATAATTTACCAAAAACTGAATGTTTAAATAAATTGAAAAATTAAAAAATTTGTCTAAGTATTTGAACCAATTTTATGCAACATCTTTTGATTTATCCAAGTAAATAGATTATATTTGAAAGTGATTTAATATGGTTCAAAAATGAAAAATAATTTTTCCAATTAAAGAAATATTTTGAGCACTAAGAAATGTTTTAGTCAAGAATTTCATATACCTAAAAGTTTGATTAATCCTATCTTGCAAGTGTAGTCAAATCTTATGCAATTCTTCTTTTTCCTTCTTTAAGAAATCTTCATGACTTGAATTAATATGAAACTTGTTCTACCTTTGAAGTCTTTGATCCATTTCCTTTTGTACATAAAACCTTGAATGAACATTGTTGTCTTCATCAAAACCATTGAGAAGCTATGTCTTCACATTCTCTCCCTTTTTGATGATGACAACTCAATTCTTGAAAATTCGATCCAATCTTGTTTTTCTAACCAAAGCTTGCTCCCCCTTGGATATTGCTCCCCCTTAATCCATGATTTCTGAGAGTTTTGAAATCTGCACATTTTGTTAGAGAAACCAAGCAATAATACACAATTCTTCTCCCCCTTTGTCATTAACAAAAAGGATGGGAAAAGACTTAAAGTATATAAAGAAATTATGAAAAATAAAAATAATTTTTACGTATGAGATTTTACCTCAAGATTGACTTTATCAAAACATTCATCCTTGGTGAACATGATCTTGAAGCCTTTGTCACAAAGTTGGCTTTTGTTTAGAAGATATTCCTTTAGTCCTTTAACATAAAGTACATCTTCAATGAATGTGAAAGTTAGTGCTCCAACTTTGCCAATGCCAAGAATTCTTCCTTTTAAGGTATTCCCCATATGAAATAACCCTTGGACTATAAGCACTAGATTTGAAAGTTAGTTTATGTCTCCCACCAAAAGCTTAGAGCCACCACTTATCAAAACAACATAGATTTAAAGTGGTCCTCAAGCATACCTATAAAACAAATTAAGTTTGATTTGGTACCCAATGTGCTTTGGGTCCATCAAAGTTAGTACCTTTCTTTACCCACACATAATGCCCACTTGCAACACTAAAGTTTCTTACATAGCAAGCATTAGGTGTATGGCCAACAATACCACAATAAAAACAAGTAGGTTCAAAGTTGCTTTTATATCTGGGACATAAGATTTCTTTTTAGGAAATATTTTCTTTTTAGGATTAGGATGCACATTCCTAGGTTTGTTCACTTTCTCTTTGGAAGTTTGATCCTTAGCCTTAACAAATATAGTTTTACTTGAACTTGGTTTAGAAAACTTTGAATAGCCAAGTCCACTTTTATCATTTGAATATCTTTGTAGACTAAGGACTTCTTCCAATCCAATTTGTCCTTTCTCATACCTTTCAAGTACCCTTTTTAATTGGACAATTTGAAAAGAGAGAGATTCACAATTTTTACATACAAAATTCTGTTTTTCACTATTCATCTTTTGTTTCTCATTTTCGATCTCTTTTTCTAATGAAATATTTTTTTCTTCTAAAGTTGAAATTTGTTTCTTTTGAGATGATATAGTTTTATACAGAATTTTACATTCATTTATCAATTCTTTTATGGCACTTTGTGCATCACTATCAAAAGAATTATTACTAACCTCATCTTCTTCATCATCGGAGTGGTGTGATGCTATCAATGCAAGATTTACATGTTCTTCATCTGAAGATGAACTTATTTCGTTGTCTACATATGTTTTCCTTTCCTTTTTATGATTCTTTTTCTTGAATTTGTTTTTCTTTTGAAGTGTAGGACATTCACTTTTAACATGTCCTCTTTCTCCACATTCAAAGCATTTAATCTTTCTGGTTGGTGCTTCCCCTTTAGTGATCTCCTTTTTCCTTTCTTTTCTTAGAAACTTTTCAAACTTTTTGATAAGATCATCATTTTCATCACTATTGGACTCATCCTCTTGATTGCTATCATAATTTTTTACTTTTGTCTTTAAGGAAACGTCTTTTGAATCTTTTACTTGTATTTCATGCTTCTCCAATCTTTCAAGTTCTAACTCATGCTCTTGAAGTTTACCAAATAGAGATGCGGAATTCATCGTAGAGAGGCTTTTCTTTTCCAATATTGTCGTTACTTTTGGTTGCCATTCTCTAGTCAATGATCTTAGAATTTTGAGATTTAATTCATCAATTGAGAATGTTTTACCAAGTGCCATTAAGTGGTTAGTCAAATGAACAAATCTCTTCTATAATTCAACAATGGATTCTCTGGGCTGCATTCGGAACATTTCATATTCTTGACTTAAAGTGTTTAGTCTGGATCTTTTTACTTCAGTCGTACCTTCATGTGTTTCTACCAACGTATCCCATATTTCTTTAGCCGTTTTACATTGACAAACACGAAAGAACTCATCCATACTTAATGCACTCTGAAGAATATTGACAGCTTTCTTTTCATTCAAGATTCTTTTTTTGTCATCTTCATCATATGTATTTTTTAACTTTGGAGTACCAACACCATCGACCACATTAACTGGATTATGCGGACCATTCTCAATGGCTTCCCATATACCTTCTCCTTGTGCTTCAAGATGTGCCTTCATGCGGATTTTCCAAAAGTCAAAATAGTCTCCAAAGAAAAGTGGGGGCTTATTACAACTTCCACCGTCTTTGAATACCGGGTTTGTGCTTGCGGAAGCCATACTGGATCTGATGGAACAAGTTACCTATAATCTGCTATGATGCCAATTGTAAGTTATATGTGTGCCTAAGAGGGGGTGAATTAGGCTCTTAGACAATTATCCAGATTTTTGACGGTTTTTGAATTTTACTTTCTTAAAAGTTTCTAAGTGAGGAAAGTGGTAAATGCGGAAAGTAAAGAACACCAAGACGTATAGTGGTTCCCCTCACAGGTCGAGAGTACTCCACTCCCATTTCAACACGAAAGAGATTTTCACTAATGTTAGGTCTTAGGACAAGACACACCTAGTCTTCCTATACAAGACTCTAACAATCCACACCAAGAACACCCTCTTGGATTTTACAAGTTTAAAGTCCAACCGAGAATCAACCTCTCACAAATGGACCTCTTGTATCCACAATCCGGATAACAAGGTTTACAACCAAACAATCTTATATCCAACAATCCTGGAAAAATAAGATATGTTACAACAAGAGTTTTTGAAACAAGTTTGTAGTATATAAATCCTATGAAGGACTTCTTCTCTTTCAAATACGAAATTTCAATATCATAAACTCTCTAAGTGCTCAAATGATACTTTTATGTATTTAATATGAAAATGGTATTCAAAAAGTATCTTGTATAAAATTTCTGTTATGGAAAAATATGCTTAGAGATTGTAGAGAGTTTTTTGAAAGAGGTGATTGAAAAATGAAAATTTGAAATGAATTTATATTGATGAAAGCAACCATTCAAAAGTCATGGCAATGGTTAGAAAAATTGTGAATTTTAGTAAGAGAAATGATGTAAGAGATGCCATGAAAAGGTGCATTAAAACAAAACATTTTTCAATTTAAATTAAAAATACTGTTTAAGAACGAAGTAAATTGTGGCGATTTTTGTTCTGTTACGTCGGTTCAAAATGCCATAATTTACGAAATGCTTTTCAAATTTAAAATTTAAAATAGTTTCAGAACAGTGCAAATTATGGCGGTTTTTGGTGCTGTTACGACGGTTAAAAACGCCATAATTTACCAAAAAAAATGAATGTTTAAATAAATTGAAAAATTAAATAATTTGTCTAAGTATTTGAACCAATTTTATGCAACATCTATTGATTTATCCAAGTAAATATATTATATTTGAAAGTGATTTAATATGGTTCAAAAATGAAAAATAATTTTTCCAATTAAAGACATATTTTTTGAGCACTAAGAAATGTTTTAGTCAAGAATTTCATATACCTAAAAGTTTGATTAATCCTATCTTGCAATTGTAGTCAAGTCTTATGCAATTCTTCTTTTTCCTTCTTTGAGAAATCTTCAAGACTTGAATTAATATGAAACTTGTTCTACCTTTGAAGTCTTTGATCCATTTCCTTTTGTACATAAAACCTTGAATGAACATTGTTGTCTTCATCAAAACCATTGAGAAGCTATGTCTTCACATTCTCCCCCTTTTTGATGATGACAACTCAATTCTTGAAAATTCGATCCAATCTTTTTTCTCTACCCAAAGCTTGCTCCCCCTTGGATATTGCTCCCCCTTAATCCATGATTTCAGAGAGTTTTGAAATCTGCACATTTTGTTAGAGAAACCAAGCAATAATACACAATTCATCTCCCCCTTTGTCATTAACATAAAGGATGGGAAAAGACTTGAAGTATATAAAGAAATTATGAAAAATAAAAACAATTTTTACCTATGAGATTTTACCTCAAGATTGACTTTATCAAAACATTCATCCTTGGTGAACATGATCTTGAAGCCTTTGTCACAAAGTTGACTTTTGTTTAGAAGATATTCCTTTAGTCCTTTAACATAAAGTACATCTTCAATGAATGTGAAAGTTAGTGCTCCAACTTTGCCAATGCCAAGAATTTTTCCTTTTAAGGTATTCCCCATATGAAATAACCCTTGGACTATTAGCACTAGATTTGAAAGTTAGTTTATGTCTCCCACCAAAAGCTTAGAGCCACCACTTATCAAAACAACATAGATTTAAAGCGGTCCTCAAGCAAACCTACAAAACAAATTAAGTTTGATTTGGTACCCAATGTGCTTTGGGTCCATCAAAGTTAGTACCTTTCTTTACCCACACATAATGCCCACTTGCAACACTAAAGTTTCTTACATAGCAAGCATTAGGTGTATGGCCAACAATACCACAATAAAAACAAGTAGGTTCAAAGTTGCTCTTATATCTTGGAACATAAGATTTCTTTTTAGGAAATATTTTCTTTTTAGGATTAGGATGCACATTCCTAGGTTTGTTCACTTTCTCTTTGGAAGTTTGATCCTTAGCCTTAACAAATATAGTTTTACTTGAACTTGGTTTAGAAAACTTTGAATAGTCAAGCCACTTTTATCATTTGAATATCTTTGTTGACTAAGGACTTCTTCCAATCCAATTTGTCCTTTCTCATACCTTTCAAGTACCCATTTTAATTGGACAATTTGAAAAGAGAGAGATTCACAATTTTTACAAACAAAATTCTGTTTTTCACTATTCATCTTTTGTTTCTCATTTTTCGATCTCTTTTTCTAATGAAATATTTTTTTCTTCTAAAGTTGAAATTTGTTTCTTTTGAGATGATATAGTTTTATACAGAATTTTACATTCATTTAACAATTCATTTATGGCACCTTGTGCATCACTATCAAAAGAATTATTACTAACCTCATCTTCTTCATCATCGGAGTGGTGTGATGCTATTAATGCAAGATTTACATGTTCTTCATCTGAAGATGAAATTATTTCGTTGTCTACATATGTTTTCCTTTCCTTTTTATGATTCTTTTTCTTGAATTTATTTTTCTTTTGAAGGGTAGGACATTCACTTTTAACATGTCCTCTTTCTCCACATTCAAAGCATTTAATCTTTCTGGTTGGTGCTTCCCCTTTAGTGATCTCCTTTTTCCTTTCTTTTCTTAGAAACTTTTCAAACTTTTTGATAAGATCATCATTTTCATCACTATTGGACTCATCCTCTTGATTGCTATCATAATTTTTTACTTTTGTCTTTTAGGCAACGTCTTTTGAATCTTTTACTTGTATTTCATGCTTCTCCAATCTTTCAAGTTCTAACTCATGCTCTTGAAGTTTACCAAATTGAGATGCGGAATTCATCGTAGAGAGGCTTTTCTTTTCCGATATTGCCGTTACTTTTGGTTGCCATTCTCTAGTCAATGATCTTAGAATTTTGAGATTTAATTCATCATTTGAGAATGTTTTACCAAGTACCATTAAGTGGTTAGTCAAATGAACAAATCTCTTCTGTAATGCAACAATGGATTCTCTGGGCTGCATTCGAAACATTTCATATTCTTGACTTTAAGTGTTTATTCTGGATCTTTTTACTTCAGTCGTACCTTCAGGTGTTTCTAGCAACGTATCCCATATTTCTTTAGCCGATTTACATTGACAAACACAAAAGAACTCATCCATACTTAATGCACACTGAAGAATATTGACAGCTTTCTTTTCATTCAAGATTCTTTTTTTGCCATCTTCATCATATGTATTTTTTAACTTTGGAGTACCAACACCATCGACCACATTAACTGGATTATGCGGACCATTCTCAATGGCTTCCCATATACCTTTTCCTTGTGCTTCAAGATGTGCCTTCATGCGGATTTTCCAAAAGTCAAAATAGTCTCCAAAGAAAAGTGGTGGCTTTTTACTACTTCCACCGTCTTTGAATACCGGGTTTGTGCTTGCGGAAGCCATACTGGATCTGTAGGAACAGGTTACCTATAACCTGCTCTGATGCCAATTGTAAGTTATATGTGTGCCTAAGAGGGGGTGAATTAGGCTCTTAGACAATTCTCCAGAATTTTGACGGTTTTTGATTTTACTTTCTTAAAAGTTTCTAAGTGAGAAAAGTGGTAAATGCGGAAAGTAAAGAACACCAAGACGTATAGTGGTTCCCCTCACAGGTCGAGAGTACTCCACTCCCCTTTCAACACGAAAGAGATTTTCACAAATGTTAGGTCTTAGGACAAGACACACCTAGTCTTCCTATACAAGATTCTAACAATCCACACCAAGAACACCCTCTTGGATTTTACAAGTTTAAAGTCCAACCGAGAATCAAACTCTCACAAATGGACCTCTTGTATCCACAATCCGGATAACAAGGTTTACAACCAAACAATCTTATATCCAACAATCCTGCAAAAATAAGATATGTTACAACAAGAGTTTTTGAAACAAGTTTGTAGTATATAAATCCTATGAAGGACTTCTTCTCTTTCAAATACGAAATTTCAATATCATAAACTCTATAAGTGCTCAAATGATACTTTTATGTATGTAATATGAAAATGGTATTCAAAAAGTATCTTGTATAAAATTTCTGTTATGGAAAAATATGCTTAGAGATTGTAGAGAGTTTTTTGAAAGTGGTGATTGAAAAATGAAAATTTGAAATGAATTTATATTGGTGAAAGCAACCATTCAAAAGTCATGGCAATTGTTAGAAAAATTCTGAATTTTATATAAGAGAAATGATGTAAGAGATGCCATGAAAAGGTGCATTAAAACAAAACATGTTTCAATTTAAATTAAAAATACTGCTTCAGAACGAAGTAAGTTGTGGCGGTTTTTGTTCTGTTACGTCTGTTCAAAACGCCATAATTTACCAAAAGCTTTTCAAATTTAAAATTTAAAATAGTTTCAGAACGGTGCGAATTATGGCGGTTTTTGGTGCTGTTACGACGGTTAAAAACAGCATAATTTACCAAAAACTGAATGTTTAAATAAATTGAAAAATTAAATAATTTGTCTAAGTATTTGAACCAATTTTATGCAACGTCTATTGATTTATCCAAGTAAATATATTATATTTGAAAGTGATTTAATATGGTTCAAAAATGAAAAATAATTTTTCCAATTAAAGAAATATTTTTTGAGCACTAAGAAATGTTTTAGTCAAGAATTTCATATACCTAAAAGTTTGATTAATCCTATCTTGCAATTGTAGTCAAGTCTTATGCAATTCTTCTTTTTCCTTCTTTGAGAAATCTTCAAGACTTGAATTAATATGAAACTTGTTCTACCTTTGAAGTCTTTGATCCATTTTCTTTTGTACATAAAACCTTGAATGAACATTGTTGTCTTCATCAAAACCATTGAGAAGCTATGTCTTCATATTCTCCCCCTTTTTGATGATGACAACTCAATTCTTGAAAATTCGATCCAATCTTGTTTCTCTAAACAAAGCTTGCTCCCCCTTGGATATTGCTCCCCCTTAATCCATGATTTCAGAGAGTTTTGAAATCTGCACATTTTGTTAGAGAAACCAAGCAATAATACACAATTCATCTCCCCCTTTGTCATTAACCAAAAGGATGGGAAAAGACTTGAAGTTTATAAAGAAATTATGAAAAATAAAAACAATTTTTACCTATGAGATTTTACCTCAAGATTGACTTTATCAAAACATTCATCCTTGGTGAACATGATCTTGAAGCCTTTGTCACAAAGTTGGCTTTTGTTTAGAAGATATTCCTTTAGTCCTTTAACATAAAGTACATCTTCAATGAATGTGAAAGTTAGTGCTCCAACTTTGACAATGCCAAGAATTCTTCCTTTTAAGGTATTCCCCATATGAAATAACCCTTGGACTATTAGCACTAGATTTGAAAGTTAGTTTATGTCTCCCACCAAAAGCTTAGAACCACCACTTATCAAAACAACATAGATTTAAAGCGGTCCTCAAGAAAACCTACAAAACAAATTAAGTTTGATTTGGTACCCAATGTGCTTTGGGTCCATCAAAGTTAGTACCTTTCTTTACCCACACATAATGCCCACTTGCAACACTAAAGTTTCTTACATAGCAAGCATTAGGTGTATGGCCAACAATACCACAATAAAAATAAGTAGGTTCAAAGTTGCTCTTATATCTTGGAACATAAGATTTCTTTTTAGGAAATATTTTCTTTTTAAGATTAGGATGCACATTCCTAGGTTTGTTCACTTTCTCTTTGGAAGTTTGATCCTTAGCCTTAACAAATATAGTTTTACTTGAACTTGGTTTAGAAAACTTTGAATAGCCAAGTCCACTTTTATCATTTGAATATCTTTGTTGACTAAGGACTTCTTCCAATCCAATTTGTCCTTTCGCATACCTGTCAAGTACCCATTTTAATTGGACAATTTGAAAAGAGAGGGATTCACAATTTTTACATACAAAATTCTGTTTTTCACTAATCATCTTTTGTTTCTCATTTTCGATCTCTTTTTCTAATGAAATATTTTTTTCTTCTCAAGTTGAAATTTGTTTCTTTTGAGATGATATAGTTTTATACAGAATTTTACATTCATTTAACAATTCATTTATGGCACCTTGTGCATCACT
Organism: Lathyrus tuberosus; assembly: GCA_022829125.1. Lineage (NCBI taxonomy): Eukaryota > Viridiplantae > Streptophyta > Magnoliopsida > Fabales > Fabaceae > Lathyrus > Lathyrus tuberosus. The sequence continues at coordinate 3,572,595 of JALAZF010000423.1, forward strand.
ATCAAAAGAATTATTACTAACCTCATCTTCTTCATCATCGGAGTGGTGTGATGCTATCAATGCAAGATTTACATGTTCTTCATCTGAAGATGAACTTATTTCGTTGTCTACATATGTTTTCCTTTCCTTTTTATGATTCTTTTTCTTGAATTTATTTTTCTTTTGAAGTGTAGGACATTCACTTTTAACATGTCCTCTTTCTCCACATTCAAAGCATTTAATCTTTCTCGTTGGTGCTTCCCTTTTAGTGATCTCCTTTTTCCTTTCTTTTCTTAGAAACTTTTCAAACTTTTTGATAAGATCATCATTTTCATCACTATTGGACTCATCCTCTTGATTGCTATCATAATTTTTTACTTTTGTCTTTAAGGAAACGTCTTTTGAATCTTTTACTTGTATTTCATGCTTCTCCAATCTTTCAAGTTCTAACTCATGCTCTTGAAGTTTACCAAATAGAGATGCGGAATTCATCGTAGAGAGGCTTTTCTTTTCCGATATTGCCGTTACTTTTGGTTGCCATTCTCTAGTCAATGATCTTAGAATTTTGAGATTTAATTCATCATTTGAGAATGTTTTACCAAGTGCCATTAAGTGGTTAGTCAAATGAACAAATCTCTTCTGTAATGCAACAATGGATTCTCTGGGCTGCATTCGGAACATTTCATATTCTTGACTTTAAGTGTTTAGTCTGGATCTTTTTACTTCAGTCGTACCTTCATGTGTTTCTACCAACGTATCCCATATTTCTTTAGCCGATTTACATTGACAAACACGAAAGAACTCATCCATACTTAATGCACACTGAAGAATATTAACAGTTTTCTTTTCATTCAAGATTCTTTTTTTGTCATCTTCATCATATGTATTTTTTAACTTTGGAGTACCAACACCACCGACCACATTAACTGAATTATGCGGACCATTCTCAATGGCTTCCCATATACCTTCTCCTTGTGCTTCAAGATGTGCCTTCATGCGGATTTTCCAAAAGTCAAAATAGTCTCCAAAGAAAAGTGCGGGCTTTTTACTACTTCCACCGTCTTTGAATACCGGGTTTGTGCTTGCGGAAGCCATACTGGATCTGTAGGAATAGGTTACCTATAACCTGCACTGATGCCAATTGTAAGTTATATGTGTGCCTAAGAGGGGGTGAATTAGGCTCTTAGACAGTTATCCAGATTTTTGACGGTTTTTGAATTTTACTTTCTTAAAAGTTTCTAAGTGAGGAAAGTGGTAAATGCGGAAAGTAAAAAACACCAAGAGGTATAGTGGTTCCCCTCACAGGTCGAGAGTACTCCACTACCCTTTCAACAAGAAAGATATTTTCACTAATGTTAGGTCTTAGGACAAGACACGCCTAGTCTTCCAATACAAGACTCTAACAATCCACACCAAGAACACCCTCTTGGATTTTACAAGTTTAAAGTCCAATCGAGAATCAACCTCTCACAAATGGACCTCTTTTATCCACAATCGTGATAACAAGGTTTACAACCAAACAATCTTATATCCAACAATCCTGGAAAAATAAGATATGTTACAACAAGAGTTTTTGAAACAAGTTTGTAGTATATAAATCCTATGAAGGACTTCTTCTCTTTCAAATATGAAATTTCAATATCATAAATTCTCTAAGTGCTCAAATGATACTTTTATGTATGTAATATGAAAATGGTATTCAAAAAGTATCTTGTATAAAATTTCTGTTATGGAAAAATATGCTTAGTGATTGTAGAGAGTTTTTTGAAAGAGGTGATTGAAAAATGAAAATTTGAAATGAATTTATATTTGTGAAAGCAACCATTCAAAAGTCATGGCAATGGTTAGAAAAATTCTGAATTTTAATAAGAGAAATGATGTAAGAGATGCCATGAAAAGGTGCATTAAAACAAAACATTTTTCAATTTAAATTAAAAATACTGTTTCAGAACGAAGTAAATTGTGGCGGTTTTTGTTCTGTTACGTCGGTTCAAAACGCCATAATTTACCAAAAGCTTTTCAAATTTAAAATTTAAAATAGTTTCAGAACGGTGCGAATTATGGCGGTTTGTGGTGCTGTTACGACGGTAAAAAACTTCATAATTTACCAAAAACTGAATGTTTAAATAAATTGAAAAATTAAAAAATTTGTCTAAGTATTTGAACCAATTTTATGCAACATCTATTGATTTATCCAAGTAAATAGATTATATTTGAAAGTGATTTAATATGGTTCAAAAATGAAAAATAATTTTTCCAATTAAAGAAATATTTTGAGCACTAAGAAATGTTTTAGTCAAGAATTTCATATACCTAAAAGTTTGATTAATCCTATCTTGCAAGTGTAGTCAAGTCTTATGCAATTCTTCTTTTTCCTTCTTTGAGAAATCTTCAAGACTTGAATTAATATGAAACTTGTTCTACCTTTGAAGTCTTTGATCCATTTCCTTTTGTACATAAAACCTTGAATGAACATTGTTGTCTTCATCAAAACCATTGAGAAGCTATGTCTTCACATTCTCCCCCTTTTTGATGATGACAACTCAATTCTTGAAAATTTGATCCAATCTTGTTTTACTAACCAAAGCTTGCTCCCCCTTGGATATTGCTCCCCCTTAATCCATGATTTCAGAGAGTTTTGAAATCTGCACATTTTGTTAGAGAAACCAAGCAATAATACACAATTCTTCTCCCCCTTTGTCATTAACAAAAAGGATGGGAAAAGACTTGAAGTATATAAAGAAATTATGAAAAATAAAAACAATTTTTACCTATGAGATTTTACCTCAAGATTGACTTTATCAAAACATTCATCCTTGGTGAACATGATCTTGAAGCCTTTGTCACAAAGTTGGCTTTTGTTTAGAAGATATTCCTTTAGTCCTTTAACATAAAGTACATCTTCAATGAATGTGAAAGTTAGTGCTCCAACTTTGCCAATGCCAAGAATTCTTCCTTTTAAGGTATTCCCCATATGAAATAACCCTTGGACTATAAGCACTAGATTTGAAAGTTAGTTTATGTCTCCCACCAAAAGCTTAGAGCCACCCCTTATCAAAACAACATAGATTTAAAGTGGTCCTCAAGCAAACCTACAAAACAAATTAAGTTTGATTTGGTACCCAATGTGCTTTGGGTCCATCAAAGTTAGTACCTTTCTTTACCCACACATAATGCCCACTTGCAACACTAAAGTTTCTTACATAGCAAGCATTAGGTGTATGGCCAACAATACCACAATAAAAACAAGTAGGTTCAAAGTTGCTCTTATATCTTGGAACATAAGATTTCTTTTTAGGAAATATTTTCTTTTTAGGATTAGGATGCACATTCCTAGGTTTGTTCACTTTCTCTTTGGAAGTTTGATCCTTAGCCTTAACAAATATAGTTTTACTTGAACTTGGTTTAGAAAACTATAAATAGCCAAGTCCACTTTTATCAGTTGAATATCTTTGTTGACTAAGGACTTCTTCCAATCCAATTTGTCCTTTCTCATACCTTTCAAGTACCCTTTTTAATTGGACAATTTGAAAAGAGAGAGATTCACAATTTTTACATACAAAATTCTGTTTTTCACAAATCATCTTTTGTTTCTCATTTTCGATCTCTTTTTCTAATGAAACATTTTTTTCTTCTAAAGTTGAAATTTGTTTCTTTTTAGATGATATAGTTTTATACAGAATTTTACATTCATTTATGGCACCTTGTGCATCACTATCAAAAGAATTGTTACTAACCTCGTCTTCTTCATCATCGGAGTGGTGTGATGCTATCAATGCAAGATTTACATGTTCTTCATCTGAAGATGAACTTATTTCGTTGTCTACATATGGTTTCCTTTCCTTTTTATGATTCTTTTTCTTGAATTTATTTTTCTTTTGAAGTGTAGGACATTCACTTTTAACATGTCCTCTTTCTCCACATTCAAAGCATTTAATCTTTCTCGTTGGTGCGTCCCCTTTAGTGATCTCCTTTTTCCTTTCTTTTCTTAGAAACTTTTCAAACTTTTTGATAAGATCATCATTTTCATCACTATTGGACTCATCCTCTTGATTGCTATCATAATTTTTTACTTTTGTCTTTAAGGCAACGTCTTTTGAATCTTTTACTTGTATTTCACGCTTCTCCAATCTTTCAAGTTCTAACTCATGCTCTTGAAGTTTACCAAATAGAGATGCGGAATTCATCGTAGAGAGGCTTTTCTTTTCCGATATTGCCGTTACTTTTGGTTGCCATTCTCTAGTCAATGATCTTAGAATTTTGAGATTTAATTCATCATTTGAGAATGTTTTACCAAGTGCCATTAAGTGGTTAGTCAAATGAACAAATCTCTTCATTAATGCCAAAATGGATTCTCTGGGCTGCATTCGGAACATTTCATATTCTTGACTTAAAGTGTTTAGTCTGGATCTTTTTACTTCAGTCGTGCCTTCATGTGTTTCAACCAACGTATCCCATATTTCTTTGGCCGATTTACATTGACAAACACGAAAGAACTCATCCATACTTAATGCACTCTGAAGAATATTGACAGCTTTCTTTTCATTCAAGATTATTTTTTTGTCATCTTCATCATATGTATTTTTTAAATTTGGAGTACCAACACCATCGACCACATTAACTGGATTATGCTGACCATTCTCAAAGGCTTCCCATATACCTTCTCCTTGTGCTTCAAGATGCGGATTTTCCAAAAGTCAAAATAGTCTCCAAAGAAAAGTGGGGGCTTGTTACTACTTCCACCGTCTCTGAATACCGGGTTTGTGCTTGCGGAAGCCATACTGGATCTGTAGGAACAGGTTACCTATAACCTGCTCTGATGCCAATTGTAAGTTATATGTGTGCCTAAGAGGGGGTGAATTAGGCTCTTAGACAATTATCCAGATTTTTGACGGTTTTTGAATTTTACTTTCTTAAAAGTTTCTAAGTGAGGAAAGTGGTAAATGCGGAAAGTAAAGAACACCAAGACGTATAGTGGTTCCCCTCACAGGTCGAGAGTACTCCACTCCCCTTTCAACACGAAAGAGATTTTCACTAATGTTAGGTCTTAGGACAAGACACGCCTAGTCTTCCTATACAAGACTCTAACAATCCACACCAAGAACACCCTCTTGGATTTTACAAGTTTAAAGTCCAATCGAGAATCAACCTCCCACAAATGGACCTCTTTTATCCACAATCGAGATAACAAGGTTTACAACCAAACAATCTTATATCCAACAATCCTGGAAAAATAAGATATGTTACAACAAGAGTTTTTGAAACAAGTTTGTAGTATATAAATCCTATGAAGGACTTCTTCTCTTTCAAATATGAAATTTCAATATCATAAACTCTCTAAGTGCTCAAATGATACTTTTATGTATGTAATATGAAAATGGTATTAAAAAAGTATCTTGTATAAAATTTCTGTTATGGAAAAATATGCTTAGAGATTGTAGAGAGTTTTTTGAAAGAGGTGATTGAAAAATGAAAATTTGAAATGAATTTATCTTGATGAAAGCAACCATTCAAAAGTCATGGCAATGGTTAGAAAAATTCTGAATTTTAATAAGAGAAATGATGTAAGAGATGCCATGAAAAGGTGCATTAAAACAAAACATTTTTCAAATTAAATTAAACATATTGTTTCAGAACGAAGTAAATTGTGGCGGTTTTAGTTCTGTTACGTCGGTTCAAAACGCCATAATTTACCAAAAGCCTTTCAAATTTAAAATTTAAAATAGTTTCAGAATGGTGCAAATTATGGCGGTTTTTGGTGCTGTTACGACGGTTAAAAACGCCATAATATACCAAAAACTGAATGTTTAAATAAATTGTAAAATTAAAAAATTTGTCTAAGTATTTGAACCAATTTTATGCAACATCTATTGATTTATCCAAGTAAATAGATTATATTTGAAAGTGATTTAATATGGTATAAAAATGAAAAATAATTTTTCCAATTAAAGAAATATTTTGAGCACTAAGAAATGTTTTAGTCAAGAATTTCATATACCTAAAAGTTTGATTAATCCTATCTTGCAAGTGTAGTCAAGTCTTATGCAATTCTTCTTTTTCCTTCTTTGAGAAATCTTCAAGACTTGAATTAATATGAAACTTGTTCTACCTTTGAAGTCTTTGATCCATTTCCTTTTGTACATAAAACCTTGAATGAATATTGTTGTCTTCATCAAAACCATTGAGAAGCTATGTCTTCACATTCTCCCCCTTTTTGATGATGACAACTCAATTCTTGAAAATTCGATCCAATCTTGTTTCTCTAACCAAAGCTTGATCCCCCTTGGATATTGCTCCCCCTTAATCCATGATTTCAGAGAGTTTTGAAATCTGCACATTTTGTTAGAGAAACCAAGCAATAATACACAATTCTTCTCCCCCTTTGTCATTAACAAAAAGGATGGGAAAAGACTTGAAGTATATAAAGAAATTATGAAAAATAAAAACAATTTTTACCTATGAGATTCTACCTCAAGATTGACTTTATCAAAACATTCATCCTTGGTGAACATGATCTTGAAGTCTTTGTCACAAAGTTGGCTTTTGTTTAGAAGATATTTCTTTAGTCCTTTAACATAAAGTACATCTTCAATGAATGTGAAAGTTAGTGCTCCAACTTTGCCAATGCCAAGAATTCTTCCTTTTAAGGTATTCCCCATATGAAATAACCCTTGGACTATAAGCACTAGATTTGAAAGTTAGTTCATGTCTCCCACCAAAAGCTTAGAGCCACCACTTATCAAAACAACATAGATTTAAAGTGGTCCTCAAGCAAACCTACAAAACAAATTAAGTTTGATTTGGTACCCAATGTGCTTTGGGTCAATCAAAGTTAGTACCTTTCTTTACCCACACATAATGCCCACTTGCAACACTAAAGTTTCTTACATAGCAAGCATTATGTGTATGGCCAACAATACCACAATAAAAACAAGTAGGTTCAAAGTTGCTCTTATATCTTGGAACATAAGATTTCTTTTTAGGAAATATTTTCTTTTTAGGATTAGGATGCACATTCCTAGGTTTGTTCACTTTCTCTTTGGAAGTTTGATCCTTAGCCTTAACAAATATAGTTTTACTTGAACTTGGTTTAGAAAACTATGAATAGCCAAGTCCACTTTTATCATTTGAATATCTTTGTTGACTAAGGACTTTTTCCAATCCAATTTGTCCTTTCTCATACCTTTCAAGTACCCTTTTTAATTGGACAATTTGAAAAGAGAGAGATTCACAATTTTTACATACAAAATTATGTTTTTCACTAATCATCTTTTGTTTCTCATTTTCGATGTCTTTTTCTAATGAAACATTTTTTTCTTCTAAAGTTGAAATTTGTTTCTTTTGAGATGATATAGTTTTATACAGAATTTTACATTCATTTAACAATTCATTTATGGCACCTTGTGCATCACTATCAAAAGAATTATTACTAACCTCGTCTTCTTCATCATCGGAGTGGTGTGATGCTATCAATGCAAGATTTACATGTTCTTCATCTGAAGATGAACTTATTTCATTGTCTAAATATGTTTTCCTTTCCTTTTTATGATTCTTTTTCTTGAATTTATTTTTCTTTTGAATTGTAGGACATTCACTTTTAAAATGTCCTCTTTCTCCACATTCAAAGCATTTAATCTTTCTCGTTGGTGCTTCCCCTTTAGTGATTTCCTTTTTCCTTTCTTTTCTTTGAAACTTTTCAAAATTTTTGATAAGATCATCATTTTCATCACTATTGGACTCATCCTCTTGATTGCTATCATAATTTTTTACTTTTGTCTTTAAGGCAGCGTCTTTTGAATCTTTTACTTGTATTTCATGCTTCTCCAATCTTTCAAGTTCTAACTCATGCTCTTGAAGTTTACCAAATAGAGATGCGGAATTCATCGAAGAGAGGCTTTTCTTTTCCGATATTGCCGTTACTTTTGGTTGCCATTCTCTAGTCAATGATCTTAGAATTTTGAGATTTAATTCATCATTTGAGAATGTTTTACCAAGTGCCATTAAGTGGTTAGTCAAATGAACAAATCTCTTCTGTAATGCAACAATGGATTCTCTGGGCTGCATTCGGAACATTTCATATTCTTGACTTAAAGTGTTTAGTCTGGATCTTTTTACTTCAGTCGTACCTTCATGTGTTTCTACCAACGTATCTCATATTTCTTTAGTCGATTTACATTGACAAACACAAAAGAACTCATCCATACTTAATGCACTCTGAAGAATATTGACAGCTTTCTTTTCATTCAAGATTCTTTTTTTGTCTTCTTCATCATATGTATTTTTTTAACTTTGGAGTACCAACACCATCGACCACATTAACTGGATTATGCGGGCCATTCTCAATGGCTTCCCATATACCTTCTCCTTGTGCTTCAAGATGTGCCTTCATGCGGATTTTCCAAAAGTCAAAATAGTCTCCAAAGAAAAGTGGGGGCTTGTTACTACTTCCACCGTCTTTGAATACCGGGTTTGTGCTTGCGGAAGCCATACTGGATCTGTAGGAACAGGTTACCTATAACCTGCTCTAATGCCAATTGTAAGTTATATGAGTGCCTAAGAGGGGTGAATTAGGCTCTTAGACAATTATCCAGATTTTTGACGGTTTTTGAATTTTACTTTCTTAAAAGTTTCTAAGTGAGGAAAATGGTAAATGGGGAAAGTAAAGAACACCAAGACGTATAGTGGTTCCCCTCACAGGTCGAGAGTACTCCACTCCCCTTTCAATACGAAAGAGATTTTCACTAATGTTAGGTCTTAGGACAAGACACACCTAGTCTTCCTATACAAGACTCTAATAATCCACACCAAGAACACCCTCTTGGATTTTACAAGTTTAAAGTCCAACCGAGAATCAACCTCTCACAAATGGACCTCTTGTATCCACAATCCGGATAACAAGGTTTACAACCAAACAATCTTATATCCAACAATCCTGGAAAAATAAGATATGTTACAACAAGAGTTTTTGAAACAAGTTTGTAGTATATAAATCCTATGAAGGACTTCTTCTCTTTCAAATATGAAATTTCAATATCATAAACTCTCTAAGTGCTCAAATGATACTTTTATGTATGTAATATGAAAATGGTATTCAAAAAGTATCTTGTATAAAATTTATGTTATGGAAAAATATGCTTAGAGATTGTAGAGAGTTTTTTGAAAGAGGTGATTGAAAAATGAAAATTTGAAATGAATTTATATTAATGAAAGCAACCATTCAAAAGTCATGGCAATGGTTAGAAAAATTCTGAATTTTAATAAGAGAAATGATGTAAGAGATGCCATGAAAAGGTGCATAAAAACAAAACATTTTTCAATTTAAATTAAAAATACTGTTTCAGAACGAAGTAAATTGTGGCGGTTTTTGTTCTGTTACGTCGGTTCAAAACGCTATAATTTACCAAAGGCTTTTCAAATTTAAAATTTAAAATAGTTTCAGAACAGTGCGAATTATGGCGGTTTTTGGTGCTGTTACGACGGTTAAAAACATCATAATTTACCAGAAACTGAATGTTTAAATAAATTTAAAAATTTAAAAATTTGTCTAAGTATTTGAACCAATTTTATGCAACATCTATTGATTTATCCAAGTAAATAGATTATATTTGAAAGTGATTTAATATGGTTCAAAAATGAAAAATAATTTTTCCAATTAAAGAAATATTTTGAGCACTAAGAAATGTTTTAGTCAAGAATTTCATATACCTAAAAGTTTGATTAATCCTATCTTGCAAGTGTAGTCAAGTCTTATGCAATTCTTCTTTTTCCTTCTTTGAGAAATCTTCAAGACTTGAATTAATATGAAACTTGTTCTACCTTTAAAGTCTTTGATCCATTTCCTTTTGTACATAAAACCTTGAATGAACATTGTTGTCTTCATCAAAACCATTGAGAAGCTATGTCTTCACATTCCCCCCCTTTTTGAGGATGACAACTCAATTCTTGAAAATTCGATCCAATCTTGTTTCTCTAACCAAAGCTTGCTCCCCCTTGGATATTGCTCCCCCTTAATCATGATTTCAGAGAGTTTTGAAATTTGCACATTTTGTTAGAGAAACCAAGCAATAATACACAATTCTTCTCCCCCTTTCTCATTAACAAAAAGGATGGGAAAAGACTTGAAGTATATAAAGAAATTATGAAAAATAAAAACAATTTTTACCTATGAGATTTTACCTCAAGATTGACTTTATGAAAACATTCATCCTTGGTAAACTTGATCTTGAAGCCTTTGTCACAAAGTTGGCTTTTGTTTAGAAGATATTCCTTTAGTCCTTTAACATAAAGTACATCTTCAATGAATGTGAAAGTTAGTGCTCCAACTTTGCCAATGCCAAGAATTCTTCCTTTTAAGGTATTCCCCATATGAAATAACCCTTGGACTATAAGCTCTAGATTTGAAAGTTAGTTTATGTCTCCCACCAAAAGCTTAGAGCCACCACTTATCAAAACAACATAGATTTAAAGTGGTCCTCAAGCAAACCTACAAAACAAATTAAGTTTGATTTGGTACCCAATGTGCTTTGGGTCCATCAAAGTTAGTACCTTTCTTTACCCACACATAATGCCCACTTGCAACACTAAAGTTTCTTACATAGCAAGCATTAGGTGTATGGCCAACAATACCACAATAAAAACAAGTAGGTTAAAAGTTGCTCTTATATCTTGGAACATAAGTTTTATTTTTAGGAAATATTTTCTTTTTAGGATTAGGATGCACATTCCTAGGTTTGTTCACTTTTTCTTTGGAAGTTTGATCCTTAGCCTTAACGAATATAGTTTTACTTGAACTTGGTTTAGAAAACTTTGAATAGCCAAGTCCACTTTTATCATTTGAATATCTTTGTTGACTAAGGACTTTTTCTAATCCAATTTGTCCTTTCTCATACCTTTCAAGTACACTTTTTAATTGGACAATTTGAAAAGAGAGAGATTCACAATTTTTACATACAAAATTCTGTTTTTCACTAATCATCTTTTGTTTCTCATTTTCGATCTCTTTTTCTAATGAAACATTCTTTTATTCTAAAGTTGAAATTTGTTTCTTTTGAGATGATATAGTTTTATACAGAATTTTACATTCATTTAACAATTCATTTATGGCACCTTGTGCATCACTATCAAAAGAATTATTACTAACCTCGTCTTCTTCATCATCGGAGTGGTGTGATGCTATCAATGCAAGATTTACATGTTCTTCATCAGAAGATGAACTTATTTCGTTGTCTACATATGTTTTCCTTTCCTTTTTATGATTCTTTTTCTTGAATTTATTTTTCTTTTGAAGTGTAGGACATTCACTTTTAACATGTCCTCTTTCTCCACATTCAACGCATTTAATCTTTCTCGTTGGTGCTTCCCCTTTAGTGATCTCCTTTTTCCTTTCTTTTCTTAGAAACTTTTCAAACTTTTTGATAAGATCATCATTTTCATCAAAATTGGACTCATCCTTTTGATTGCTATCATAATTTTTTACTTTTGTCTTTAAGGCAACGTCTTTTGAATCTTTTACTTGTATTTCATGCTTCTCCAATCTTTCAAGTTCTAACTCATGCTCTTGAAGTTTACCAAATAGAGATACGGAATTCATCGTAGAGAGGCTTTTCTTTTCCGATATTGCCGTTACTTTTGGTTGCCATTCTCTAGTCAATGATCTTAGAATTTTGAGATTTAATTCATCATTTGAGAATGTTTTACCAAGTGCCATTAAGTGGTTAGTCAAATGAACAAATCTCTTCTGTAATGCAACAATGGATTCTCTGGGCTGCATTCGGAACATTTCATATTCTTGACTTAAAGTGTTTAGTCTGGATCTTTTTACTTCAGTCGTACCTTCATGTGTTTCTACCAACGTATCCGATATTTCTTTAGTCGATTTACATTGACAAACACGAAAGAACTCATCCATACTTAATGCACTCTGAAGAATATTGACAGCTTTCTTTTCATTCAAGATTCTTTTTTTGTCATCTTCATCATATGTATTTTTTTAACTTTGGAGTACCAACACCATCGACCACATTAACTGGATTATGCGGGCCATTCTCAATGGCTTCCCATATACCTTCTCCTTGTGCTTCAAGATGTGCCTTCATGCGGATTTTCCAAAAGTCAAAATAGTCTCCAAAGAAAAGTGGGGGCTTGTTACTACTTCCACCGTCTTTGAATACCGGGTTTGTGCTTGCGGAAGCCATACTGGATCTGTAGGAACAGGTTACCTATAACCTGCTCTGATGCCAATTGTAAGTTATATGTGTGCCTAAGAGGGGTGAATTAGGCTCTTAGACAATTATCCAGATTTTTGACGGTTTTTGAATTTTACTTTCTTAAAAGTTTCTAAGTGAGGAAAGTGGTAAATGGGGAAAGTAAAGAACACCAAGACGTATAGTGGTTCCCCTCACAGGTCGAGAGTACTCCACTCCCCTTTCAATACGAAAGAGATTTTCACTAATGTTAGGTCTTAGGACAAGACACACCTAGTCTTCCTATACAAGACTCTAACAATCCACACCAAGAACACCCTCTTGGATTTTACAAGTTTAAAGTCCAACCGAGAATCAACCTCTCACAAATGGACCTCTTGTATCCACAATCCGGATAACAAGGTTTACAACCAAACAATCTTATATCCAACAATCCTGGAAAAATAAGATATGTTACAACAAGAGTTTTTGAAACAAGTTTGTAGTATATAAATCCTATGAAGGACTTCTTCTCTTTCAAATATGAAATTTCTATATCATAAACTCTCTAAGTGCTCAAATGATACTTTTATGTATGTAATATGAAAATGGTATTCAAAAAGTATCTTGTATAAAATTTCTGTTATGGAAAAATATGCTTAGAGATTGTAGAGAGTTTTTTGAAAGAGGTGATTGAAAAATGAAAATTTGAAATGAATTTATATTAATGAAAGCAACCATTCAAAAGTCATGGCAATGGTTAGAAAAATTTTGAATTTTAATAAGAGAAATGATGTAAGAGATGCCATGAAAAGGTGCATTAAAACAAAACATTTTTCAATTTAAATTAAAAATACTGTTTCAGAACGAAGTAAATTGTGGCGGTTTTTGTTCTGTTACGTCGGTTCAAAACGCTATAATTTACCAAAGGCTTTTCAAATTTAAAATTTAAAATAGTTTCAGAACAGTGCGAATTATGGCGGTTTTTGGTGCTGTTACGACGGTTAAAAACATCATAATTTACCAGAAACTGAATGTTTAAATAAATTTAAAAATTTGTCTAAGTATTTGAACCAATTTTATGCAACATCTATTGATTTATCCAAGTAAATAGATTATATTTGAAAGTGATTTAATATGTTTCAAAAATGAAAAATAATTTTTCCAATTAAAGAAATATTTTGAGCACTAAGAAATGTTTTAGTCAAGAATTTCATATACCTAAAAGTTTGATTAATCCTATCTTGCAAGTGTAGTCAAGTCTTATGCAATTCTTCTTTTTCCTTCTTTGAGAAATCTTCAAGACTTGAATTAATATGAAACTTGTTCTACCTTTGAAGTCTTTGATCCATTTCCTTTTGTACATAAAACCTTGAATGAACATTGTTGTCTTCATCAAAACCATTGAGAAGCTATGTCTTCACATTCCCCCCCTTTTTGAGGATGACAACTCAATTCTTGAAAATTCGATCCAATCTTGTTTCTCTAACCAAAGCTTGCTCCCCCTTGGATATTGCTCCCCCTTAATCATGATTTCAGAGAGTTTTGAAATTTGCACATTTTGTTAGAGAAACCAAGCAATAATACACAATTCTTCTCCCCCTTTCTCATTAACAAAAAGGATGGGAAAAGACTTGAAGTATATAAAGAAATTATGAAAAATAAAAACAATTTTTACCTATGAGATTTTACCTCAAGATTGACATTATGAAAACATTCATCCTTGGTGAACATGATCTTGAAGCCTTTGTCACAAAGTTGGCTTTTGTTTAGAAGATATTCCTTTAGTCCTTTAACATAAAGTACATCTTCAATGAATGTGAAAGTTAGTGCTCCAACTTTGCCAATGCCAAGAATTCTTCCTTTTAAGGTATTCCCCATAGGAAATAACCCTTGGACTATAAGCTCTAGATTTGAAAGTTAGTTTATGTCTCCCACCAAAAGCTTAGAGCCACCACTTATCAAAATAACATAGATTTAAAGTGGTCCTCAAGCAAACCTACAAAACAAATTAAGTTTGATTTGGTACCCAATGTGCTTTGGGTCCATCAAAGTTAGTACCTTTCTTTACCCACACATAATGCCCACTTGCAACACTAAAGTTTCTTACATAGCAAGCATTAGGTGTATGGCCAACAATACCACAATAAAAACAAGTAGGTTCAAAGTTGCTCTTATATCTTGGAACATAAGTTTTATTTTTAGGAAATATTTTCTTTTTAGGATTAGGATGCACATTCCTAGGTTTGTTCACTTTTTCTTTGGAAGTTTGATCCTTAGCCTTAACGAATATAGTTTTACTTGAACTTGGTTTAGAAAACTTTGAATAGCCAAGTCCACTTTTATCATTTGAATATCTTTGTTGACTAAGGACTTCTTCCAATCCAATTTGTCCTTTCTCATACCTTTCAAGTACACTTTTTAATTGGACAATTTGAAAAGAGAGAGATTCACAATTTTTACATACAAAATTCTGTTTTTCACTAATCATCATTTGTTTCTCATTTTCGATCTCTTTTTCTAATGAAACATTTTTTTATTCTAAAGTTGAAATTTGTTTCTTTTGAGATGATATAGTTTTATACAGAATTTTACATTCATTTAACAATTCATTTATGGCACCTTGTGCATCACTATCAAAAGAATTATTACTAACCTCATCTTCTTCATCATCAGAGTGGTGTGATGCTATCAATGCAAGATTTACATGTTCTTCATCTGAAGATGAACTTATTTCGTTGTCTACATATGTTTTCCTTTCCTTTTTATGATTCTTTTTCTTGAATTTATTTTTCTTTTGAAGTGTAGGACATTCACTTTTAACATGTCCTCTTTCTCCACATTCAACGCATTTAATCTTTCTCGTTGGTGCTTCCCCTTTAGTGATCTCCTTTTTCCTTTCTTTTCTTAGAAACTTTTCAAACTTTTTGATAAGATCATCATTTTCATCAAAATTGGACTCATCCTCTTGATTGCTATCATAATTTTTTACTTTTGTCTTTAAGGCAACGTCTTTTGAATCTTTTACTTGTATTTCATGCTTCTCCAATCTTTCAAGTTCTAACTCATGCTCTTGAAGTTTACCAAATAGAGATGCGGAATTCATCGTAGAAAGGCTTTTCTTTTCCGATATTGCCGTTACTTTTGGTTGCCATTCTCTAGTCAATGATCTTAGAATTTTGAGATTTAATTCATCATTTGAGAATGTTTTACCAAGTGCCATTAAGTGGTTAGTCAAATGAACAAATCTCTTATGTAATGCAACAATGGATTCTCTGGGCTGCATTCGAAACATTTCATATTCTTGACTTAAAGTGTTTAGTCTGGATCTTTTTACTTCAGTCGTACCTTCATGTGTTTCTACCAACGTATCCCATATTTCTTTAGCCGATTTACATTGACAAACACGAAAGAACTCATCCATACTTAATGCACTCTGAAGAATATTGACAGCTTTCTTTTAATTCAAGATTCTTTTTTTGTCATCTTCATCATATGTATTTTTTAACTTTGGAGTACCAACACCATCGACCACATTAACTGGATTATGCGGACCATTCTCAATGGCTTCCCATATACCTTCTCCTTGTGCTTCAAGATGTGCCTTCATGCGGATTTTCCAAAAGTCAAAATAGTCTCCAAAGAAAAGTGGGGGCTTGTTACTACTTCCACCATCTTCGAATACCGGGTTTGTGCTTGCGGAAGCCATACTGGATCTGTAGGAACAGGTTACCTATAACCTGCTCTGATGCCAATTGTAAGTTATATGTGTGCCTAAGAGGGGGTGAATTAGGCTCTTAGACAATTATCCAGATTTTTGACGGTTTTTGAATTTTACTTTCTTAAAAGTTTCTAAGTGAGGAAAGTGGTAAATGCGGAAAGTAAAGAACACCAAGACGTATAGTGGTTCCCCTCATAGGTCGAGAGTACTTCACTCCCCTTTCAACACGAAAGAGATTTTCACTAATGTTAGGTCTTAGGACAAGACACACCTAGTCTTCCTATACAAGACTCTAACAATCCACACCAAGAACACCCTCTTGGATTTTACATGCCTAAAGTCCAACCAAGAATCAACCTCTCACAAATGGACCTCTTGTATCCACAATCTGGATAACAAGGTTTACAACCAAACAATCCTATATCCAACAATCCTGGAAAAATAAGATATGTTACAACAAGAGTTTTTGAAACAAGTTTGTAGTATATAAATTCTATGAAGGACTTCTTCTCTTTCAAATATGAAATTTCAATATCATAAACTCTCTAAGTGCTCAAATGATACTTTTATGTATGTAATATGAAAATGGTATTCTAAAAGTATCTTGTATAAAATTTCTGTTCTGGAAAAATATGCTTAGAGATTGTAGAGAGTTTTTTGAAAGAGAAGATTGAAAAATGAAAATTTGAAATGAATTTATATTGATGAAAGCAACCATTCAAAAGTCATGGCAATGGTTAGAAAAATTCTGAATTTTAATAAGAGAAATGATGTAAGAGATGCCATGAAAAGGTGCATTAAAACAAAACATTTTTCAATTTAAATTAAAAATACTGTTTCAGAACGAAGTAAATTGTGGCGGTTTTTCTTCTGTTACGTTGGTTCAAAACACCATAATTTACCAAAAGCTTTTCAAATTTAAAATTTAAAATAGTTTCAGGACGGTGCAAATTATGGCGGTTTTTGGTGTTGTTACGACGGTTAAAAACGCCATAATTTACCAAAAACTGAATGTTTAAATAAATTGAAAAATTAAAAAATTTGTCTAAGTATTTGAACCAATTTTATGCAACATCTATTGATTTATCCAAGTAAATAGATTATATTTGAAAGTGATTTAATATGGTTCAAAAATGAAAAATAATTTTTCCAATTAAAGAAATATTTTGAGCACTAAGAAATGTTTTTGTCAAGAATTTCATATACCTAAAAGTTTGATTAATCCTATCTTGCAAGTGTAGTCAAGTCTTATGCAATTCTTCTTTTTCCTTCTTTGAGAAATCTTCAAGACTTGAATTAATATTAAACTTGTTCTACCTTTGAAGTCTTTGACCCATTTCCTTTTGTACATAAAACCTTGAATGAACATTGTTGTCTTCATCAAAACCATTGAGAAGCTATGTCTTCACATTCTCCCCCTTTTTGATGATGACAACTCAATTCTTGACAATTCGATCCAATCTTGTTTCTCTAACCAAAGCTAGCTCTTCCTTGGATATTGCTCCCCCTTAATCCATGATTTCAGAGAGTTTTGAAATTTGCACATTTTTTTAGAGAACCAAGCAATAATACACAATTCTTCTCCCCCTTTGTCATTAACAAAAAGGATGGGAAAAGACTTGAAGTATATAAAGAAATTATGAAAAATAAAAACAATTTTTACCTATGAGATTTTTCCTCAAGATTGACTTTATCAAAACATTCATCCTTGGTGAACATGATCTTGAAGCCTTTGTCTCAAAGTTGGCTTTTGTTTAGAAGATATTCCTTTAGTCCTTTAACATAAAGTACATCTTCAATGAATGTGAAAGTTAGTGCTCCAACTTTGCCAATGCCAAGAATTCTTCCTTTTAAGGTATTCCCCATATGAAATAACCCTTGGACTATAAGCACTAGATTTGAAAGTTAGTTTATGTCTCCCACCAAAAGCTTAGAGCCACCACTTATCAAAACAACATAGATTTAAAGTGGTCCTCAAGCAAACCTACAAAACAAATTAAGTTTGATGTGGTACCCAATGTGCTTTGGGTCCATCAAAGTTAGTACCTTTCTTTACCCACACATAATGCCCACTTGCAACACTAAAGTTTCTTACATAGCAAGCATTAGGTGTATGGCCAACAATACCACAATAAAAACAAGTAAGTTCAAAGTTGCTCGTATATCTTGGAACATAAGATGTCTTTTTAGGAAATATTTTCTTTTTAGGATTAGGATGCACATTCCTAGGTTTGTTCACTTTCTCTTTGGAAGTTTGATCCTTAGCCTTAACAAATATAGTTTTACTTGAACATGGTTTAGGAAACTTTGAATAGCCAAGTCCACTTTTATCATTTAAATATCTTTGTTGACTAAGGACTTCTTCCAATCCAATTTTTCCTTTCTCATACCTTTCAAGTACCCTTTTTAATTGTACAATTTGAAAAGAGAGAGATTCATAATTTTTAGATACAAAATTCTGTTTTTCACTAATCATCTTTTGTTTCTCATTTTCGATCTCTTTTTCTAATGAAACATTTTTTTATTCTAAAGTTGAAATTTGTTTCTTTTGAGATGATATAGTTTTATACAGAATTTTACATTCATTTAACAATTCATTTATGGCACCTTGTGCATCACTATCAAAAGAATTATTACTAACCTCATCTTCTTCATCATCGGAGTGGTGTTATGCTATCAATGCAAGATTTACATGTTCTTCATCTGAAGATGAACTTATTTCGTTGTCTACATATGTTTTCCTTTCCTTTTTATGATTCTTTTTCTTGAATTTATTTTTCTTTTGAAGTGTAGGACATTCACTTTTAACATGTCCTCTTTCTCCACATTCAAAGCATTTAATCTTTCTCGTTGGTGCTTCCCCTTTAGTGATCTCCTTTTTCCTTTCTTTTCTTAGAAACTTTTCAAACTTTTTGATAAGATCATCATTTTCATCAAAATTGGGCTCATCCTCTTGATTGCTATCATAATTTTTTACTTTTGTCTTTAAGGCAACGTCTTTTGAATCTTTTACTTGTATTTCATGCTTCTCCAATCTTTCAAGTTCTAACTCATGCTCTTGAAGTTTACCAAATAGAGATGCGGAATTCATCGTAGAGAGGCTTTTCTTTTCCGATATTGCCGTTACTTTTGGTTGCCATTCTCTAGTCAATGATCTTAGAATTTTGAGATTTAATTCATCATTTGAGAATGTTTTACCAAGTGCCATTAAGTGGTTAGTCAAATGAACAAATCTCTTATGTAATGCAACAATGGATTCTCTGGGCTGCATTCGAAACATTTCATATTCTTGACTTAAAGTGTTTAGTCTGGATCTTTTTACTTCAGTCGTACCTTCATGTGTTTCTACCAACGTATCCCATATTTCTTTAGCCGATTTACATTGACAAACACGAAAGAACTCATCCATACTTAATGCACTCTGAAGAATATTGACAGCTTTCTTTTAATTCAAGATTCTTTTTTTGTCATCTTCATCATATGTATTTTTTAACTTTGGAGTACCAACACCATCGACCACATTAACTGGATTATGCGGACCATTCTCAATGGCTTCCCATATACCTTCTCCTTGTGCTTCAAGATGTGCCTTCATGCGGATTTTCCAAAAGTCAAAATAGTCTCCAAAGAAAAGTGGGGGCTTGTTAC
This sequence comes from Lathyrus tuberosus, assembly GCA_022829125.1. Taxonomy (NCBI): domain Eukaryota; kingdom Viridiplantae; phylum Streptophyta; class Magnoliopsida; order Fabales; family Fabaceae; genus Lathyrus; species Lathyrus tuberosus. The sequence goes on from JALAZF010000423.1 coordinate 3,592,125, forward strand.
TACTTCCACCGTCTTTGAATATCGGGTTTGTGCTTGCGGAAGCCATACTGGATCTGTAGGAACAGGTTACCTATAACCTGCTCTGATGCCAATTGTAAGTTATATGTGTGCCTAAGAGGGGGTGAATTAGGCTCTTAGACAATTATCCAGATTTTTGACGGTTTTTGAATTTTACTTTCTTAAAAGTTTCTAAGTGAGGAAAGTTGTAAATGCAGAAAGTAAAGAACACCAAGACGTATAGTGGTTCCCCTCATAGGTCAAGAGTACTCCACTCCCCTTTCAACACGAAAGAGATTTTCACTAATGTTAGGTCTTAGGACAAGACACACCTAGTCTTCCTATACAAGACTCTAACAATCCACACCAAGAACACCCTCTTGGATTTTACAAGTTTAAAGTCCAACAGAGAATCAACCTCTCACAAATGGACCTCTTGTATCCACAATCCGGATAACAAGGTTTACTACCAAACAATCTTATATCCAACAATCCTGGAAAAATAAGATATGTTACAACAAGAGTTTTTGAAACAAGTTTGTAGTATATAAATCCTATGAAGGACTTCTTCTCTTTCAAATATGAAATTTCAATATCATAAACTCTCTAAGTGCTCAAATGATACTTTTATGTATGTAATATGAAAATGGTATTCAAAAAGTATCTTGTATAAAATTTCTGTTCTGGAAAAATATGCTTAGAGATTGTAGAGAGTTTTTTGAAAGAGGTGATTGAAAAATGAAAATTTGAAATGAATTTATATTGATGAAAGCAACCATTCAAAAGTCATGGCAATGGTTAGAAAAATTCTGAATTTTAATAAGAGAAATGATGTAAGAGATGCCATGAAAAGGTGCATTAAAACAAAACATTTTTCAATTTAAATTAAAAATACTGTTTCAGAACGAAGTAAATTGTGGCGGTTTTTCTTCTGTTACGTTGGTTCAAAACACCATAATTTACCAAAAGCTTTTCAAATTTAAAATTTAAAATAGTTTCAGGACGGTGCAAATTATGGCGGTTTTTGGTGTTGTTACGACGGTTAAAAACGCCATAATTTACCAAAAACTGAATGTTTAAATAAATTGAAAAATTAAAAAATTTGTCTAAGTATTTGAACCAATTTTATGCAACATCTATTGATTTATCCAAGTAAATAGATTATATTTGAAAGTGATTTAATATGGTTCAAAAATGAAAAATAATTTTTCCAATTAAAGATATATTTTGAGCACTAAGAAATGTTTTTGTCAAGAATTTCATATACCTAAAAGTTTGATTAATCCTATCTTGCAAGTGTAGTCAAGTCTTATGCAATTCTTCTTTTTCCTTCTTTGAGAAATCTTCAAGACTTGAATTAATATGAAACTTGTTCTACCTTTGAAGTCTTTGATCCATTTCCTTTTGTACATAAAACCTTGAATGAACATTGTTGTCTTCATCAAAACCATTGAGAAGCTATGTCTTCACATTCTCCCCCTTTTTGATGATGACAACTCAATTCTTGACAATTCGATCCAATCTTGTTTCTCTAACCAAAGCTAGCTCTTCCTTGGATATTGCTCCCCCTTAATCCATGATTTCAGAGAGTTTTGAAATCTGCACATTTTGTTAGAGAACCAAGCAATAATACACAATTCTTCTCCCCCTTTGTCATTAACAAAAAGGATGGGAAAAGACTTGAAGTATATAAAGAAATTATGAAAAATAAAAACAATTTTTACCTATGAGATTTTTCCTCAAGATTGACTTTATCAAAACATTCATCCTTGGTGAACATGATCTTGAAGCCTTTGTCTCAAAGTTGGCTTTTGTTTAGAAGATATTCCTTTAGTCCTTTAACATAAAGTACATCTTCAATGAATGTGAAAGTTAGTGCTCCAACTTTGCCAATGCCAAGAATTCTTCCTTTTAAGGTATTCCCCATATGAAATAACCCTTGGACTATAAGCACTAGATTTGAAAGTTAGTTTATGTCTCCCACCAAAAGCTTAGAGCCACCACTTATCAAAACAACATAGATTTAAAGTGGTCCTCAAGCAAACCTACAAAACAAATTAAGTTTGATGTGGTACCCAATGTGCTTTGGGTCCATCAAAGTTAGTACCTTTCTTTACCCACACATAATGCCCACTTGCAACACTAAAGTTTCTTACATAGCAAGCATTAGGTGTATGGCCAACAATACCACAATAAAAAAAAGTAAGTTCAAAGTTGCTCGTATATCTTGGAACATAAGATGTCTTTTTAGGAAATATTTTCTTTTTAGGATTAGGATGCACATTCCTAGGTTTGTTCACTTTCTCTTTGGAAGTTTGATCCTTAGCCTTAACAAATATAGTTTTACTTGAACTTGGTTTAGGAAACTTTGAATAGCCAAGTCCACTTTTATCATTTAAATATCTTTGTTGACTAAGGACTTCTTCCAATCCAATTTTTCCTTTCTCATACCTTTCAAGTACCCTTTTTAATTGTACAATTTGAAAAGAGAGAGATTCACAATTTTTAGATACAAAATTCTGTTTTTCACTAATCATCTTTTGTTTCTCATTTTCGATCTCTTTTTCTAATGAAACATTTTTTTATTCTAAAGTTGAAATTTGTTTCTTTTGAGATGATATAGTTTTATACAGAATTTTACATTCATTTATGGCACCTTGTGCATCACTATCAAAAGAATTATTACTAACCTCATCTTCTTCATCATCGGAGTGGTGTGATGCTATCAATGCAAGATTTACATGTTCTTCATCTGAAGATGAACTTATTTCGTTGTCTACATATGTTTTCCTTTCCTTTTTATGATTCTTTTTCTTGAATTTATTTTTCTTTTGAAGTGTAGGACATTCACTTTTAACATGTCCTCTTTCTCCACATTCAAAGCATTTAATCTTTCTCGTTGGTGCTTCCCCTTTAGTGATCTCCTTTTTCCTTTCTTTTCTTAGAAACTTTTCAAACTTTTTGATAAGATCATCATTTTCATCAAAATTGGGCTCATCCTCTTGATTGCTATCATAATTTTTTACTTTTGTCTTTAAGGCAACGTCTTTTGAATCTTTTACTTGTATTTCATGCTTCTCCAATCTTTCAAGTTCTAACTCATGCTCTTGAAGTTTACCAAATAGAGATGCGGAATTCATCGTAGAGAGGCTTTTCTTTTCCGATATTGCCGTTACTTTTGGTTGCCATTCTCTAGTCAATGATCTTAGAATTTTGAGATTTAATTCATCATTTGAGAATGTTTTACCAAGTGCCATTAAGTGGTTAGTCAAATGAACAAATCTCTTATGTAATGCAACAATGGATTCTCTGGGCTGCATTCGAAACATTTCATATTCTTGACTTAAAGTGTTTAGTCTGGATCTTTTTACTTCAGTCGTACCTTCATGTGTTTCTACCAACGTATCCCATATTTCTTTAGCCGATTTACATTGACAAACACGAAAGAACTCATCCATACTTAATGCACTCTGAAGAATATTGACAGCTTTCTTTTAATTCAAGATTCTTTTTTTGTCATCTTCATCATATGTATTTTTTAACTTTGGAGTACCAACACCATCGACCACATTAACTGGATTATGCGGACCATTCTCAATGGCTTCCCATATACCTTCTCCTTGTGCTTCAAGATGTGCCTTCATGCGGATTTTCCAAAAGTCAAAATAGTCTCCAAAGAAAAGTGGGGGCTTGTTACTACTTCCACCGTCTTTGAATATCGGGTTTGTGCTTGCGGAAGCCATACTGGATCTGTAGGAACAGGTTACCTATAACCTGCTCTGATGCCAATTGTAAGTTATATGTGTGCCTAAGAGGGGGTGAATTAGGCTCTTAGACAATTATCCAGATTTTTGACGATTTTTGAATTTTACTTTCTTAAAAGTTTCTAAGTGAGGAAAGTGGTAAATGCAGAAAGTAAAGAACACCAAGACGTATAGTGGTTCCCCTCATAGGTCAAGAGTACTCCACTCCCCTTTCAACACGAAAGAGATTTTCACTAATGTTAGGTCTTAGGACAAGACACACCTAGTCTTCCTATACAAGACTCTAACAATCCACACCAAGAACACCCTCTTGGATTTTACAAGTTTAAAGTCCAACCGAGAATCAACCTCTCACAAATGGACCTCTTGTATCCACAATCCGGATAACAAGGTTTACTACCAAACAATCTTATATCCAACAATCCTGGAAAAATAAGATATGTTACAACAAGAGTTTTTGAAACAAGTTTGTAGTATATAAATCCTATGAAGGACTTCTTCTCTTTCAAATATGAAATTTCAATATCATAAACTCTCTAAGTGCTCAAATGATACTTTTATGTATGTAATATGAAAATGGTATTCAAAAAGTATCTTGTATAAAATTTCTGTTCTGGAAAAATATGCTTAGAGATTGTAGAGAGTTTTTTTAAAGATGTGATTGAAAAATGAAAATTTGAAATGAATTTATATTGATGAAAGCAACCATTCAAAAGTCATGGCAATGGTTAGAAAAATTCTGAATTTTAATAAGAGAAATGATGTAAGAGATGCCATGAAAAGGTGCATTAAAACAAAACATTTTTCAATTTAAATTAAAAATACTGTTTCAGAACGAAGTAAATTGTGGCGGTTTTTCTTCTGTTACGTTGGTTCAAAACACCATAATTTACCAAAAGCTTTTCAAATTTAAAATTTAAAATAGTTTCAGGACGGTGCAAATTATGGCGGTTTTTGGTGTTTTTATGACGGTTAAAAACGCCATAATTTACCAAAAACTGAATGTTTAAATAAATTGAAAAATTAAAAAATTTGTCTAAGTATTTGAACCAATTTTATGCAACATCTATTGATTTATCCAAGTAAATAGATTATATTTGAAAGTGATTTAATATGGTTCAAAAATGAAAAATAATTTTTCCAATTAAAGAAATATTTTGAGCACTAAGAAATGTTTTTGTCAAGAATTTCATATACCTAAAAGTTTGATTAATCCTATCTTGCAAGTGTAGTCAAGTCTTATGCAATTCTTCTTTTTCCTTCTTTGAGAAATCTTCAAGACTTGAATTAATATGAAACTTGTTCTACCTTTGAAGTCTTTGATCCATTTCCTTTTGTACATAAAACCTTGAATGAACATTGTTGTCTTCATCAAAACCATTGAGAAGCTATGTCTTCACATTCTCCCCCTTTTTGATGATGACAACTCAATTCTTGACAATTCGATCCAATCTTGTTTCTCTAACCAAAGCTAGCTCTTCCTTGGATATTGCTCCCCCTTAATCCATGATTTCAGAGAGTTTTGAAATCTGCACATTTTGTTAGAGAACCAAGCAATAATACACAATTCTTCTCCCCCTTTGTCATTAACAAAAAGGATGGGAAAAGACTTGAAGTATATAAAGAAATTATGAAAAATAAAAACAATTTTTACCTATGAGATTTTTCCTCAAGATTGACTTTATCAAAACATTCATCCTTGGTGAACATGATCTTGAAGCCTTTGTCTCAAAGTTGGCTTTTGTTTAGAAGATATTCCTTTAGTCCTTTAACATAAAGTACATCTTCAATGAATGTGAAAGTTAGTGCTCCAACTTTGCCAATGCCAAGAATTCTTCCTTTTAAGGTATTCCCCATATGAAATAACCCTTGGACTATAAGCACTAGATTTGAAAGTTAGTTTATGTCTCCCACCAAAAGCTTAGAGCCACCACTTATCAAAACAACATAGATTTAAAGTGGTCCTCAAGCAAACCTACAAAACAAATTAAGTTTGATGTGGTACCCAATGTGCTTTGGGTCCATCAAAGTTAGTACCTTTCTTTACCCACACATAATGCCCACTTACAACACTAAAGTTTCTTACATAGCAAGCATTAGGTGTATGGCCAACAATACCACAATAAAAACAAGTAAGTTCAAAGTTGCTCGTATATCTTGGAACATACGATGTCTTTTTAGGAAATATTTTCTTTTTAGGATTAGGATGCACATTCCTAGGTTTGTTCACTTTCTCTTTGGAAGTTTGATCCTTAGCCTTAACAAATATAGTTTTACTTGAACTTGGTTTAGGAAACTTTGAATAGCCAAGTCCACTTTTATCATTTAAATATCTTTGTTGACTAAGGACTTCTTCCAATCCAATTTTTCCTTTCTCATACCGTTCAAGTACCCTTTTTAATTGTACAATTTGGAAAGAGAGAGATTCACAATTTTTAGATACAAAATTCTGTTTTTCACTAATCATCTTTTGTTTCTCATTTTCGATCTCTTTTTCTAATGAAACATTTTTTTATTCTAAAGTTGAAATTTGTTTCTTTTGAGATGATATAGTTTTATACAGAATTTTACATTCATTTAACAATTCATTTATGGCACCTTGTGCATCACTATCAAAAGAATTATTACTAACCTCATCTTCTTCATCATCGGAGTGGTGTGATGCTATCAATGCAAGATTTACATGTTCTTCATCTGAAGATGAACTTATTTCGTTGTCTACATATGTTTTCCTTTCCTTTTTATGATTCTTATTCTTGAATTTATTTTTCTTTTGAAGTGTAGGACATTCACTTTTAACATGTCCTCTTTCTCCACATTCAAAGCATTTAATCTTTCTCGTTGGTGCTTCCCCTTTAGTGATCTCCTTTTTCCTTTCTTTTCTTAGAAACTTTTCAAACTTTTTGATAAGATCATCATTTTCATCAAAATTGGGCTCATCCTCTTGATTGCTATCATAATTTTTTACTTTTGTCTTTAAGGCAACGTCTTTTGAATCTTTTACTTGTATTTCATGCTTCTCCAATCTTTCAAGTTCTAACTCATGCTCTTGAAGTTTACCAAATAGAGATGCGGAATTCATCGTAGAGAGGCTTTTCTTTTCCGATATTACCGTTACTTTTGGTTGCCATTCTCTAGTCAATGATCTTAGAATTTTGAGATTTAATTCATCATTTGAGAATGTTTTACCAAGTGCCATTAAGTGGTTAGTCAAATGAACAAATCTCTTATGTAATGCAACAATGGATTCTCTGGGTTGCATTCGAAACATTTCATATTCTTGACTTAAAGTGTTTAGTCTGGATCTTTTTACTTCAGTCGTACCTTCATGTGTTTCTACCAACGTATCCCATATTTCTTTAGCCGATTTACATTGACAAACACGAAAGAACTCATCCATACTTAATGCACTCTGAAGAATATTGACAGCTTTCTTTTAATTCAAGATTCTTTTTTTGTCATCTTCATCATATGTATTTTTTAACTTTGGAGTACCAACACCATCGACCACATTAACTGGATTATGCGGACCATTCTCAATGGCTTCCCATATACCTTCTCCTTGTGCTTCAAGATGTGCCTTCATGCGGATTTTCCAAAAGTCAAAATAGTCTCCAAAGAAAAGTGGGGGCTTGTTACTACTTCCACCGTCTTTGAATATCGGGTTTGTGCTTGCGGAAGCCATACTGGATCTGTAGGAACAGGTTACCTATAACCTGCTCTGATGCCAATTGTAAGTTATATGTGTGCCTAAGAGGGGGTGAATTAGGCTCTTAGACAATTATCCAGATTTTTGACGATTTTTGAATTTTACTTTCTTAAAAGTTTCTAAGTGAGGAAAGTGGTAAATGCAGAAAGTAAAGAACACCAAGACGTATAGTGGTTCCCCTCATAGGTCAAGAGTACTCCACTCCCCTTTCAACACGAAAGAGATTTTCACTAATGTTAGGTCTTAGGACAAGACACACCTAGTCTTCCTATACAAGACTCTAACAATCCACACCAAGAACACCCTCTTGGATTTTACAAGTTTAAAGTCCAACCGAGAATCAACCTCTCACAAATGGACCTCTTGTATCCATAATCCGGATAACAAGGTTTACTACCAAACAATCTTATATCCAACAATCCTGGAAAAATAAGATATGTTACAACAAGAGTTTTTGAAACAAGTTTGTAGTATATAAATCCTATGAAGGACTTCTTCTCTTTCAAATATGAAATTTCAATATCATAAACTCTCTAAGTGCTCAAATGATACTTTTATGTATGTAATATGAAAATGGTATTCAAAAAGTATCTTGTATAAAATTTCTGTTATGGAAAAATATGCTTAGAGATTGTAGAGAGTTTTTTTAAAGAGGTGATTGAAAAATGAAAATTTGAAATGAATTTATATTGATGAAAGCAACCATTCAAAAGTCATGGCAATGGTTAGAAAAATTCTGAATTTTAATAAGAGAAATGATGTAAGAGATGCCATGAAAAGGTGCATTAAAACAAAACATTTTTCAATTTAAATTAAAAATACTGTTTCAGAACGAAGTAAATTGTGGCGGTTTTTCTTCTGTTACGTTGGTTCAAAACACCATAATTTACCAAAAGCTTTTCAAATTTAAAATTTAAAATAGTTTCAGGACGGTGCAAATTATGGCGGTTTTTGGTGTTGTTATGACGGTTAAAAACGCCATAATTTACCAAAAACTGAATGTTTAAATAAATTGAAAAATTAAAAAATTTGTCTAAGTATTTGAACCAATTTTATGCAACATCTATTGATTTATCCAAGTAAATAGATTATATTTGAAAGTGATTTAATATGGTTCAAAAATGAAAAATAATTTTTCCAATTAAAGAAATATTTTGAGCACTAAGAAATGTTTTTGTCAAGAATTTCATATACCTAAAAGTTTGATTAATCCTATCTTGCAAGTGTAGTCAAGTCTTATGCAATTCTTCTTTTTCCTTCTTTGAGAAATCTTCAAGACTTGAATTAATATGAAACTTGTTCTACCTTTGAAGTCTTTGATCCATTTCCTTTTGTACATAAAACCTTGAATGAACATTGTTGTCTTCATCAAAACCATTGAGAAGCTATGTCTTCACATTCTCCCCCTTTTTGATGATGACAACTCAATTCTTGACAATTCGATCCAATCTTGTTTCTCTAACCAAAGCTAGCTCTTCCTTGGATATTGCTCCCCCTTAATCCATGATTTCAGAGAGTTTTGAAATTTGCACATTTTGTTAGAGAACCAAGCAATAATACACAATTCTTCTCCCCCTTTGTCATTAACAAAAAGGATGGGAAAAGACTTGAAGTATATAAAGAAATTATGAAAAATAAAAACAATTTTTACCTATGAGATTTTTCCTCAAGATTGACTTTATCAAAACATTCATCCTTGGTGAACATGATCTTGAAGCCTTTGTCTCAAAGTTGGCTTTTGTTTAGAAGATATTCCTTTAGTCCTTTAACATAAAGTACATCTTCAATGAATGTGAAAGTTAGTGCTCCAACTTTGCCAATGCCAAGAATTCTTCCTTTTAAGGTATTCCCCATATGAAATAACCCTTGGACTATAAGCACTAGATTTGAAAGTTAGTTTATGTCTCCCACCAAAAGCTTAGAGCCACCACTTATCAAAACAACATAGATTTAAAGTGGTCCTAAAGCAAACCTACAAAACAAATTAAGTTTGATGTGGTACCCAATGTGCTTTGGGTCCATCAAAGTTAGTACCTTTCTTTACCCACACATAATGCCCACTTACAACACTAAAGTTTCTTACATAGCAAGCATTAGGTGTATGGCCAACAATACCACAATAAAAACAAGTAAGTTCAAAGTTGCTCGTATATCTTGGAACATAAGATGTCTTTTTAGGAAATATTTTCTTTTTAGGATTAGGATGCACATTCCTAGGTTTGTTCACTTTCTCTTTGGAAGTTTGATCCTTAGCCTTAACAAATATAGTTTTACTTGAACTTGGTTTAGGAAACTTTGAATAGCCAAGTCCACTTTTATCATTTAAATATCTTTGTTGACTAAGGACTTCTTCCAATCCAATTTTTCCTTTCTCATACCGTTCAAGTACCCTTTTTAATTGTACAATTTGGAAAGAGAGAGATTCACAATTTTTAGATACAAAATTCTGTTTTTCACTAATCATCTTTTGTTTCTCATTTTCGATCTCTTTTTCTAATGAAACATTTTTTTATTCTAAAGTTGAAATTTGTTTCTTTTGAGATGATATAGTTTTATACAGAATTTTACATTCATTTAACAATTCATTTATGGCACCTTGTGCATCACTATCAAAAGAATTATTACTAACCTCATCTTCTTCATCATCGGAGTGGTGTGATGCTATCAATGCAAGATTTACATGTTCTTCATCTGAAGATGAACTTATTTCGTTGTCTACATATGTTTTCCTTTCCTTTTTATGATTCTTATTCTTGAATTTATTTTTCTTTTGAAGTGTAGGACATTGACTTTTAACATGTCCTCTTTCTCCACATTCAAAGCATTTAATCTTTCTCGTTGGTGCTTCCCCTTTAGTGATCTCCTTTTTCCTTTCTTTTCTTAGAAACTTTTCAAACTTTTTGATAAGATCATCATTTTCATCAAAATTGGGCTCATCCTCTTGATTGCTATCATAATTTTTTACTTTTGTCTTTAAGGCAACGTCTTTTGAATCTTTTACTTGTATTTCATGCTTCTCCAATCTTTCAAGTTCTAACTCATGCTCTTGAAGTTTACCAAATAGAGATGCGGAATTCATCGTAGAGAGGCTTTTCTTTTCCGATATTACCGTTACTTTTGGTTGCCATTCTCTAGTCAATGATCTTAGAATTTTGCGATTTAATTCATCATTTGAGAATGTTTTACCAAGTGCCATTAAGTGGTTAGTCAAATGAACAAATCTCTTATGTAATGCAACAATGGATTCTCTGGGCTGCATTCGAAACATTTCATATTCTTGACTTAAAGTGTTTAGTCTGGATCTTTTTACTTCAGTCGTACCTTCATGTGTTTCTACCAACGTATCCCATATTTCTTTCGCCGATTTACATTGACAAACACGAAAGAACTCATCCATACTTAATGCACTCTGAAGAATATTGACAGCTTTCTTTTAATTCAAGATTCTTTTTTTGTCATCTTCATCATATGTATTTTTTAACTTTGGAGTACCAACACCATCGACCACATTAACTGGATTATGCGGACCATTCTCAATGGCTTCCCATATACCTTCTCCTTGTGCTTCAAGATGTGCCTTCATGCGGATTTTCCAAAAGTCAAAATAGTCTCCAAAGAAAAGTGGGGGCTTGTTACTACTTCCACCGTCTTTGAATATCGGGTTTGTGCTTGCGGAAGCCATACTGGATCTGTAGGAACAGGTTACCTATAACCTGCTCTGATGCCAATTGTAAGTTATATGTGTGCCTAAGAGGGGGTGAATTAGGCTCTTAGACAATTATCCAGATTTTTGACGATTTTTGAATTTTACTTTCTTAAAAGTTTCTAAGTGAGGAAAGTGGTAAATGCAGAAAGTAAAGAACACCAAGACGTATAGTGGTTCCCCTCATAGGTCAAGAGTACTCCACTCCCCTTTCAACACGAAAGAGATTTTCACTAATGTTAGGTCTTAGGACAAGACACACCTAGTCTTCCTATACAAGACTCTAACAATCCACACCAAGAACACCCTCTTGGATTTTACAAGTTTAAAGTCCAACCGAGAATCAACCTCTCACAAATGGACCTCTTGTATCCACAATCCGGATAACAAGGTTTACTACCAAACAATCTTATATCCAACAATCCTAGAAAAATAAGATATGTTACAACAAGAGTTTTTGAAACAAGTTTGTAGTATATAAATCCTATGAAGGACTTCTTCTCTTTCAAATATGAAATTTCAATATCATAAACTCTCTAAGTGCTCAAATGATACTTTTATGTATGTAATATGAAAATGGTATTCAAAAAGTATCTTGTATAAAATTTCTGTTCTGGAAAAATATGCTTAGAGATTGTAGAGAGTTTTTTTAAAGAGGTGATTGAAAAATGAAAATTTGAAATGAATTTATATTGATGAAAGCAACCATTCAAAAGTCATGGCAATGGTTAGAAAAATTCTGAATTTTAATAAGAGAAATGATGTAAGAGATGCCATGAAAAGGTGCATTAAAACAAAACATTTTTCAATTTAAATTAAAAATACTGTTTCAGAACGAAGTAAATTGTGGCGGTTTTTCTTCTGTTACGTTGGTTCAAAACACCATAATTTACCAAAAGCTTTTCAAATTTAAAATTTAAAATAGTTTCAGGACGGTGCAAATTATGGCGGTTTTTGGTGTTGTTATGACGGTTAAAAACGCCATAATTTACCAAAAACTGAATGTTTAAATAAATTGAAAAATTAAAAAATTTGTCTAAGTATTTGAACCAATTTTATGCAACATCTATTGATTTATCCAAGTAAATAGATTATATTTGAAAGTGATTTAATATGGTTCAAAAATGAAAAATAATTTTTCCAATTAAAGAAATATTTTGAGCACTAAGAAATGTTTTTGTCAAGAATTTCATATACCTAAAAGTTTGATTAATCCTATCTTGCAAGTGTAGTCAAGTCTTATGCAATTCTTCTTTTTCCTTCTTTGAGAAATCTTCAAGACTTGAATTAATATGAAACTTGTTCTACCTTTGAAGTCTTTGATCCATTTCCTTTTGTACATAAAACCTTGAATGAACATTGTTGTCTTCATCAAAACCATTGAGAAGCTATGTCTTCACATTCTCCCCCTTTTTGATGATGACAACTCAATTCTTGACAATTCGATCCAATCTTGTTTCTCTAACCAAAGCTAGCTCTTCCTTGGATATTGCTCCCCCTTAATCCATGATTTCAGAGAGTTTTGAAATCTGCACATTTTGTTAGAGAACCAAGCAATAATACACAATTCTTCTCCCCCTTTGTCATTAACAAAAAGGATGGGAAAAGACTTGAAGTATATAAAGAAATTATGAAAAATAAAAACAATTTTTACCTATGAGATTTTTCCTCAAGATTGACTTTATCAAAACATTCATCCTTGGTGAACATGATCTTGAAGCCTTTGTCTCAAAGTTGGCTTTTGTTTAGAAGATATTCCTTTAGTCCTTTAACATAAAGTACATCTTCAATGAATGTGAAAGTTAGTGCTCCAACTTTGCCAATGCCAAGAATTCTTCCTTTTAAGGTATTCCCCATATGAAATAACCCTTGGACTATAAGCACTAGATTTGAAAGTTAGTTTATGTCTCCCACCAAAAGCTTAGAGCCACCACTTATCAAAACAACATAGATTTAAAGTGGTCCTCAAGCAAACCTACAAAACAAATTAAGTTTGATGTGGTACCCAATGTGCTTTGGGTCCATCAAAGTTAGTACCTTTCTTTACCCACACATAATGCCCACTTGCAACACTAAAGTTTCTTACATAGCAAGCATTAGGTGTATGGCCAACAATACCACAATAAAAACAAGTAAGTTCAAAGTTGCTCGTATATCTTGGAACATAAGATGTCTTTTTAGGAAATATTTTCTTTTTAGGATTAGGATGCACATTCCTAGGTTTGTTCACTTTCTCTTTGGAAGTTTGATCCTTAGCCTTAACAAATATAGTTTTACTTGAACTTGGTTTAGGAAACTTTGAATAGCCAAGTCCACTTTTATCATTTAAATATCTTTGTTGACTAAGGACTTCTTCCAATCCAATTTTTCCTTTCTCATACCGTTCAAGTACCCTTTTTAATTGTACAATTTGGAAAGAGAGAGATTCACAATTTTTAGATACAAAATTCTGTTTTTCACTAATCATCTTTTGTTTCTCATTTTCGATCTCTTTTTCTAATGAAACATTTTTTTATTCTAAAGTTGAAATTTGTTTCTTTTGAGATGATATAGTTTTATACAGAATTTTACATTCATTTAACAATTCATTTATGGCACCTTGTGCATCACTATCAAAAGAATTATTACTAACCTCATCTTCTTCATCATCGGAGTGGTGTGATGCTATCAATGCAAGATTTACATGTTCTTCATCTGAAGATGAACTTATTTCGTTGTCTACATATGTTTCCTTTCCTTTTTATGATTCTTTTTCTTGAATTTATTTTTCTTTTGAAGTGTAGGACATTCACTTTTAACATGTCCTCTTTCTCCACATTCAAAGCATTTAATCTTTCTCGTTGGTGCTTCCCCTTTAGTGATCTCCTTTTTCCTTTCTTTTCTTAGAAACTTTTCAAACTTTTTGATAAGATCATCATTTTCATCAAAATTGGGCTCATCCTCTTGATTGCTATCATAATTTTTTACTTTTGTCTTTAAGGCAACGTCTTTTGAATCTTTTACTTGTATTTCATGCTTCTCCAATCTTTCAAGTTCTAACTCATGCTCTTGAAGTTTACCAAATAGAGATGCGGAATTCATCGTAGAGAGGCTTTTCTTTTCCGATATTACCGTTACTTTTGGTTGCCATTCTCTAGTCAATGATCTTAGAATTTTGAGATTTAATTCATCATTTGAGAATTTTTTACCAAGTGCCATTAAGTGGTTAGTCAAATGAACAAATCTCTTATGTAATGCAACAATGGATTCTCTGGGCTGCATTCGAAACATTTCATATTCTTGACTTAAAGTGTTTAGTCTGGATCTTTTTACTTCAGTCGTACCTTCATGTGTTTCTACCAACGTATCCCATATTTCTTTAGCAGATTTACATTGACAAACACGAAAGAACTCATCCATACTTAATGCACTCTGAAGAATATTGACAGCTTTCTTTTAATTCAAGATTCTTTTTTTGTCATCTTCATCATATGTATTTTTTAACTTTGGAGTACCAACACCATCGACCACATTAACTGGATTATGCGGACCATTCTCAATGGCTTCCCATATACCTTCTCCTTGTGCTTCAAGATGTGCCTTCATGCGGATTTTCCAAAAGTCAAAATAGTCTCCAAAGAAAAGTGGGGGCTTGTTACTACTTCCACCGTCTTTGAATATCGGGTTTGTGCTTGCGGAAGCCATACTAGATCTGTAGGAACAGGTTACCTATAACCTGCTCTGATGTCAATTGTAAGTTATATGTGTGCCTAAGAGGGGGTGAATTAGGCTCTTAGACAATTATCCAGATTTTTGACGGTTTTTGAATTTTACTTTCTTAAAAGTTTCTAAGTGAGGAAAGTGGTAAATGCAGAAAGTAAAGAACACCAAGACGTATAGTGGTTCCCCTCATAGGTCAAGAGTACTCCACTCCCCTTTCAACACGAAAGAGATTTTCACTAATGTTAGGTCTTAGGACAAGACACACCTAGTCTTCCTATACAAGACTCTAACAATCCACACCAAGAACACCCTCTTGGATTTTACAAGTTTAAAGTCCAACCGAGAATCAACCTCTCACAAATGGACCTCTTGTATCCACAATTCGGATAACAAGGTTTACTACCAAACAATCTTATATCCAACAATCCTGGAAAAATAAGATATGTTACAACAAGAGTTTTTGAAACAAGTTTGTAGTATATAAATCCTATGAAGGACTTCTTCTCTTTCAAATATGAAATTTCAATATCATAAACTCTCTAAGTGCTCAAATGATACTTTTATGTATGTAATATGAAAATGGTATTCAAAAAGTATCTTGTATAAAATTTCTGTTCTGGAAAAATATGCTTAGAGATTGTAGAGAGTTTTTTTAAAGAGGTGATTGAAAAATGAAAATTTGAAATGAATTTATATTGATGAAAGCAACCATTCAAAAGTCATGGCAATGGTTAGAAAAATTCTGAATTTTAATAAGAGAAATGATGTAAGAGATGCCATGAAAAGGTGCATTAAAACAAAACATTTTTCAATTTAAATTAAAAATACTGTTTCAAAACGAAGTAAATTGTGGCGGTTTTTGTTCTGTTACGTAGGTTCAAAACACCATAATTTACCAAAAGCTTTTCAAATTTAAAATTTAAAATAGTTTCAGGACGGTGCAAATTATGGCGGTTTTTGGTGTTGTTATGACGGTTAAAAACGCCATAATTTACCAAAAACTGAATGTTTAAATAAATTGAAAAATTAAAAAATTTGTCTAAGTATTTGAACCAATTTTATGCAACATCTATTGATTTATCCAAGTAAATAGATTATATTTGAAAGTGATTTAATATGGTTCAAAAATGAAAAATAATTTTTCCAATTAAAGAAATATTTTGAGCACTAAGAAATGTTTTTGTCAAGAATTTCATATACCTAAAAGTTTGATTAATCCTATCTTGCAAGTGTAGTCAAGTCTTATGCAATTCTTCTTTTTCCTTCTTTGAGAAATCTTCAAGACTTGAATTAATATGAAACTTGTTCTACCTTTGAAGTCTTTGATCCATTTCCTTTTGTACATAAAACCTTGAATGAACATTGTTGTCTTCATCAAAACCATTGAGAAGCTATGTCTTCACATTCTCCCCCTTTTTGATGATGACAACTCAATTCTTGACAATTCGATCCAATCTTGTTTCTCTAACCAAAGCTAGCTCTTCCTTGGATATTGCTCCCCCTTAATCCATGATTTCAGAGAGTTTTGAAATCTGCACATTTTGTTAGAGAACCAAGCAATAATACACAATTCTTCTCCCCCTTTGTCATTAACAAAAAGGATGGGAAAAGACTTGAAGTATATAAAGAAATTATGAAAAATAAAAACAATTTTTACCTATGAGATTTTTCCTCAAGATTGACTTTATCAAAACATTCATCCTTGGTGAACATGATCTTGAAGCCTTTGTCTCAAAGTTGGCTTTTGTTTAGAAGATATTCCTTTAGTCCTTTAACATAAAGTACATCTTCAATGAATGTGAAAGTTAGTGCTCCAACTTTGCCAATGCCAAGAATTCTTCCTTTTAAGGTATTCCCCATATGAAATAACCCTTGGACTATAAGCACTAGATTTGAAAGTTAGTTTATGTCTCCCACCAAAAGCTTAGAGCCACCACTTATCCAAACAACATAGATTTAAAGTGGTCCTCAAGCAAACCTACAAAACAAATTAAGTTTGATTTGTTTCCCAATGTGCTTTGGGTCCATCAAAGTTAGTTCCTTTCTTTACCCACACATAATGCCCACTTGCAACACTAAAGTTTCTTACATAGCAAGCATTAGGTGTATGGCCAACAATACCACAATAAAAACAAGTAGGTTCAAAGTTGCTCTTATATCTTGGAACATAAGATTTCTTTTTAGGAAATATTTTCTTTTTAGGATTAGGATGCACATTCCTAGGTTTGTTCACTTTCTCTTTGGAAGTTTTATCCTTAGCCTTAACAAATATAGTTTTACTTGAACTTGGTTTAGAAAACTTTGAATAGCCAAGTCCACTTTTATCATTTAAATATATTTGTTGACTAAGGACTTCTTCCAATCCAATTTGTCCTTTCTCATACCTTTCATGTATCCTTTTTAATTGGACAATTTGAAAAGAGAGAGATTCACAATTTTTACATACAAAATTCTGTTTTTCACTAATCATCTTTTGTTTCTCATTTTCGATCTCTTTTTCTAATGAAATATTTTTTCTTCTAAAGTTGAAATTTGTTTCTTTTGAGATGATATAGTTTTATACAGAATTTTACATTCATTTAACAATTCATTTATGGCACCTTGTGCATCACTATCAAAAGAATTATTACTAACCTCATCTTCTTCATCATCGGAGTGGTGTGATGCTATCAATGCAAGATTTACATGTTCTTCATCTGAAGATGAACTTATTTCGTTGTCTACATATGTTTTCCTTTCATTTTTATGATTCTTTTTCTCGAATTTATTTTTCTTTTGAAGTGTAGGACATTCACTTTTAACATGTCCTCTTTCTCCACATTCAAAGCATTTAATCTTTCTCGTTGGTGCTTCCCCTTTAGTGATCTCCTTTTTCCTTTCTTTTCTTAGAAACTTTTCAAACTTTTTGATAAGATCATCATTTTCATCACTATTGGACTCATCCTCTTGATTGCTATCATAATTTTTTACTTTTGTCTTTAAGGCAACGTCTTTTGAATCTTTTACTTGTATTTCATGCTTCTCCAATCTTTCAAGTTCTAACTCATGCTCTTGAAGATTACCAAATAGAGATGCGGAATTCATCGTAGAGAGGCTTTTCTTTTCCGATATTGTCATTACTTTTGGTTGCCATTCTCTAGTCAATGATCTTAGAATTTTGAGATTTAATTCATCATTTGAGAATATGTTACCAAGTGCCATTAAGTGGTTAGTCAAATGAACAAATCTCTTCTGTAATGCAACAATGGATTCTCTGGGCGGCATTCGGAACATTTCATATTCTTGACTTAAAGTGTTTAGTCTGGATCTTTTTACTTCAGTCGCACCTTCATGTGTTTCTACCAACGTATCCCATATTTCTTTAGCCGATTTACATTGACAAACACGAAAGAACTCATCCATACTTAATGCACTCTGAAGAATATTGACAGCTTTCTTTTCATTCAAGATTCCTTTTTTGTCATCTTCATCATATGTATTTTTTAACTTTGGAGTACCAACACCATCGACCACATTAACTGGATTATGCGGACCATTCTCAATGGCTTCCCATATACCTTCTCCTTGTGCTTCAAGATGTGCCTTCATTTGGATTTTCCAAAATTCAAAATAGTCTCCAAAGAAAAGTGGGGGCTTGTTACTACTTCCACCGTCTTTGAATACCGGGTTTGTGCTTGCGGAAGCCATACTGGATCTGTAGGAACAGGTTACCTATAACCTGCTCTGATGCCAATTGTAAGTTATATGTGTGCCTAAGAGAGGGTGAATTAGGCTCTTAGACAATTATCCAGATTTTTGACGGTTTTTGAATTTTACTTTCTTAAAAGTTTCTAAGTGAGGAAAGTGGTAAATGCGGAAAGTAAAGAACACCAAGACGTATAGTGGTTCCCCTCACAGGTCGAGAGTACTCCACTCCCCTTTCAACACGAAAGAGATTTTCACTAATGTTAGGTCTTAGGACAAGACACACCTAGTCTTCCTATACAAGACTCTAACAATCCACACCAAGAACACCCTCTTGGATTTTACAAGTTTAAAGTCCAACCGAGAATCAACCTCTCACAAATGGACCTCTTGTATCCACAATCCGGATAACAAGGTTTACAACCAAACAATCTTATATCCAACAATCCTGGAAAAATAAGATATGTTACAACAAGAGTTTTTGAAGCAAGTTTGTTGTATATAAATCCTATGAATGACTTCTTCTCTTTCAAATATGAAATTTCAATATCATAAACTCTCTAAGTGCTCAAATGATACTTTTATGTATGTAATATGAAAATGGTATTCAAAAAGTATCTTGTATAAAATTTCTGTTATGGAAAAATATGCTTAGAGATTGTAGAGAGTTTTTTGAAAGAGGTGATTGAAAAATGAAAATTTGAAATGAATTTATATTGATGAAAGCAACCATTCAAAAGTCATGGCAATGGTTAGAAAAATTCTGAATTTTAATAAGAGAAATGATGTAAGAGATGCCATGAAAATGTGCATTAAAACAAAACATTTTTCAATTTAAATTAAAAATACTGTTTCAGAACGAAGTAAATTGTGGCGGTTTTTGTTCTGTTACGTCGGTTCAAACGCCATAATTTACCAAAAACTTTTCAAATTTAAAATTTAAAATAGTTTCAGAACGGTGCGAATTATGGCGGTTTTTGGTGCTGTTACGACGGTTAAAAACGCCGTAATTTACCAAAAATTGAATGTTTAAACATATTGAAAAATTAAAAAATTTGTCTAAGTATTTGAACCAATTTTATGCAACATCTATTGATTTATCCAAGTAAATAGATTATATTTGGAAGTGATTTAATATAGTTCAAAAACGAAAAATAATTTTTCCAATTAAAGAAATATTTTGAGCACTAAGAAATGTTTTAGTCAAGAATTTCATATACCTAAAAGTTTGATAAATCCTATCTTGCAAGTGTAGTCAAGTCTTATGCAATTCTTCTTTTTCCTTCTTTGAGAAATCTTCAAGACTTGAATTAATATGAAACTTGTTCTACCTTTGAAGTCTTTGATCCATTTCCTTTTGTACATAAAACCTTGAATGAACATTGTTGTCTTCATCAAAACCATTGAGAAGCTATGTCTTCACATTCTCCCCCTTTTTGATGATGACAACTCAATTCTTGACAATTCGATCCAATCTTGTTTCTCTAACCAAAGCTAGCTCTTCCTTGGATATTGCTCCCCCTTAATCCATGATTTCAGAGAGTTTTGAAATCTGCACATTTTGTTAGAGAACCAAGCAATAATACACAATTCTTCTCCCCCTTTGTCATTAACAAAAAGGATGGGAAAAGACTTGAAGTATATAAAGAAATTATGAAAAATAAAAACAATTTTTACCTATGAGATTTTTCCTCAAGATTGACTTTATCAAAACATTCATCCTTGGTGAACATGATCTTGAAGCCTTTGTCTCAAAGTTGGCTTTTGTTTAGAAGATATTCCTTTAGTCCTTTAACATAAAGTACATCTTCAATGAATGTGAAAGTTAGTGCTCCAACTTTGCCAATGCCAAGAATTCTTCCTTTTAAGGTATTCCCCATATGAAATAACCCTTGGACTATAAGCACTAGATTTGAAAGTTAGTTTATGTCTCCCACCAAAAGCTTAGAGCCACCACTTATCCAAACAACATAGATTTAAAGTGGTCCTCAAGCAAACCTACAAAACAAATTAAGTTTGATTTGTTTCCCAATGTGCTTTGGGTCCATCAAAGTTAGTACCTTTCTTTACCCACACATAATGCCCACTTGCAACACTAAAGTTTCTTACATAGCAAGCATTAGGTGTATGGCCAACAATACCACAGTAAAAACAAGTAGGTTCAAAGTTGCTCTTATATCTTGGAACATAAGATTTCTTTTTAGGAAATATTTTCTTTTTAGGATTAGGATGCACATTCCTAGGTTTGTTCACTTTCTCTTTGGAAGTTTGATCCTTAGCCTTAACAAATATAGTTTTACTTGAACTTGGTTTAGAAAACTTTGAATAGCCAAGTCCACTTTTATCATTTAAATATATTTGTTGACTAAGGACTTCTTCCAATCCAATTTGTCCTTTCTCATACCTTTCATGTATCCTTTTTAATTGGACAATTTGAAAAGAGAGAGATTCACAATTTTTACATACAAAATTCTGTTTTTCACTAATCATCTTTTGTTTCTCATTTTCGATCTCTTTTTCTAATGAAATATTTTTTCTTCTAAAGTTGAAATTTGTTTCTTTTGAGATGATATACTTTTATACAGAATTTTACATTCATTTAACAATTCATTTATGGCACCTTGTGCATCACTATCAAAAGAATTATTACTAACCTCATCTTCTTCATCATCGGAGTGGTGTGATGCTATCAATGCAAGATTTACATGTTCTTCATCTGAAGATGAACTTATTTCGTTGTCTACATATGTTTTCCTTTCATTTTTATGATTCTTTTTCTCGAATTTATTTTTCTTTTGAAGTGTAGGACATTCACTTTTAACATGTCCTCTTTCTCCACATTCAAAGCATTTAATCTTTCTCGTTGGTGCTTCCCCTTTAGTGATCTCCTTTTTCCTTTCTTTTCTTAGAAACTTTTCAAACTTTTTGATAAGATCATCATTTTCATCACTATTGGACTCATCCTCTTGATTGCTATCATAATTTTTTACTTTTGTCTTTAAGGCAACGTCTTTTGAATCTTTTACTTGTATTTCATGCTTCTCCAATCTTTCAAGTTCTAACTCATGCTCTTGAAGATTACCAAATAGAGATGCGGAATTCATCGTAGAGAGGCTTTTCTTTTCCGATATTGTCATTACTTTTGGTTGCCATTCTCTAGTCAATGATCTTAGAATTTTGAGATTTAATTCATCATTTGAGAATATGTTACCAAGTGCCATTAAGTGGTTAGTCAAATGAACAAATCTCTTCTGTAATGCAACAATGGATTCTCTGGGCTGCATTCGAAACATTTCATATTCTTGACTTAAAGTGTTTAGTCTGGATCTTTTTACTTCAGTCGCACCTTCATGTGTTTCTACCAACGTATCCCATATTTCTTTAGCCGATTTACATTGACAAACACGAAAGAACTCATCCATACTTAATGCACTCTGAAGAATATTGACAGCTTTCTTTTCATTCAAGATTCCTTTTTTGTCATCTTCATCATATGTATTTTTTAACTTTGGAGTACCAACACCATCGACCACATTAACTGGATTATGCGGACCATTCTCAATGGCTTCCCATATACCTTCTCCTTGTGCTTCAAGATGTGCCTTCATTTGGATTTTCCAAAATTCAAAATAGTCTCCAAAGAAAAGTGGGGGCTTGTTACTACTTCCACCGTCTTTGAATACCGGGTTTGTGCTTGCGGAAGCCATACTGGATCTGTAGGAACAGGTTACCTATAACCTGCTCTGATGCCAATTGTAAGTTATATGTGTGCCTAAGAGAGGGTGAATTAGGCTCTTAGACAATTATCCAGATTTTTGACGGTTTTTGAATTTTACTTTCTTAAAAGTTTCTAAGTGAGGAAAGTGGTAAATGCGGAAAGTAAAGAACACCAAGACGTATAGTGGTTCCCCTCACAGGTCGAGAGTACTCCACTCCCCTTTCAACACGAAAGAGATTTTCACTAATGTTAGGTCTTAGGACAAGACACACCTAGTCTTCCTATACAAGACTCTAACAATCCACACCAAGAACACCCTCTTGGATTTTACAAGTTTAAAGTCCAACCGAGAATCAACCTCTCACAAATGGACCTCTTGTATCCACAATCCGGATAACAAGGTTTACAACCAAACAATCTTATATCCAACAATCCTGGAAAAATAAGATATGTTACAACAAGAGTTTTTGAAGCAAGTTTGTTGTATATAAATCCTATGAATGACTTCTTCTCTTTCAAATATGAAATTTCAATATCATAAACTCTCTAAGTGCTCAAATGATACTTTTATGTATGTAATATGAAAATGGTATTCAAAAAGTATCTTGTATAAAATTTCTGTTATGGAAAAATATGCTTAGAGATTGTAGAGAGTTTTTTTGAAAGAGGTGATTGAAAAATGAAAATTTGAAATGAATTTATATTGATGAAAGCAACCATTCAAAAGTCATGGCAATGGTTAGAAAAATTCTGAATTTTAATAAGAGAAATGATGTAAGAGATGCCATGAAAATGTGCATTAAAACAAAACATTTTTCAATTTAAATTAAAAATACTGTTTCAGAACGAAGTAAATTGTGGCGGTTTTTGTTCTGTTACGTCGGTTCAAACGCCATAATTTACCAAAAACTTTTCAAATTTAAAATTTAAAATAGTTTCAGAACGGTGCGAATTATGGCAGTTTTTGGTGCTGTTACGACGGTTAAAAACGCCGTAATTTACCAAAAATTGAATGTTTAAATATATTGAAAAATTAAAAAATTTGTCTAAGTATTTGAACCAATTTTATGCAACATCTATTGATTTATCCAAGTAAATAGATTATATTTGGAAGTGATTTAATATAGTTCAAAAATGAAAAATAATTTTTCCAATTAAAGAAATATTTTGAGCACTAAGAAATGTTTTAGTCAAGAATTTCATATACCTAAAAGTTTGATAAATCCTATCTTGCAAGTGTAGTCAAGTCTTATGCAATTCTTCTTTTTCCTTCTTTGAGAAATCTTCAAGACTTGAATTAATATGAAACTTGTTCTACCTTTGAAGTCTTTGATCCATTTCCTTTTGTACATAAAACCTTGAATGAACATTGTTGTCTTCATCAAAACCATTGAGAAGCTATGTCTTCACATTCTCCCCCTTTTTGATGATGACAACTCAATTCTTGAAAATTCGATCCAATCTTGTTTCTCTAACCAAAGCTTGCTCCCCCTTGGATATTGCTCCCCCTTAATCCATGATTTCAGAGAGTTTTGAAATCTGCACATTTTGTTAGAGAAACCAAACAATAATACACAATTCTTCTCCCCCTTTGTCATTAACAAAAAGGATGGGAAAAGACTTGAAGTATATAAAGAAATTATGAAAAATAAAAACAATTTTTACCTTTGAGATTTTACCTCAAGATTGACTTTACCAAAACATTCATCCTTGGTGAACATGATCTTGAAGCCTTTGTCACAAAGTTGGCTTTTGTTTAGAAGATATTCCTTTAGTCCTTTAACATAAAGTACATCTTCAATGAATGTGAAAGTTAGTGCTCCAACTTTGCCAATGCCAAGAATTCTTCCTTTTAACGTATTCCCCATATGAAATAACCCTTGGACTATAAGCACTAGATTTGAAATTTAGTTTATGTCTCCCACCAAAAGCTTAGAGCCACCACTTATCAAAACAACATAGATTTAAAGTGGTCCTCAAGCAAACCTACAAAACAAATTAAGTTTGATTTGGTACCCAATGTGCTTTGGGTCCATCAAAGTTAGTACCTTTCTTTACCCACACATAATGCCCACTTGCAACACTAAAGTTTCTTACATAGCAAGCATTAGGTGTATGGCCAACAATACCACAATAAAAACAAGTAGGTTCAAAGTTGCTCTTATATCTTGGAACATAAGATTTCTTTTTAGGAAATATTTTCTTTTTAGGATTAGGATGCACATTCCTAGGTTTGTTCACTTTTTCATTGGAAGTTTGATCCTTAGCCTTAACAAATATAGTTTTACTTGAACTTGGTTTAGAAAACTTTGAATAGCCAAGTCCACTTTTATCATTTGAATATCTTTGTTGACTAAGGACTTCTTCCAATCCAATTTGTCTTTTCTCATACCTTTCAAGTACCCTTTTTAATTGGACAATTTGAAAAGAGAGAGATTCACAATTTTTACATACAAAATTCTGTTTTTCACTAATCATCTTTTGTTTCTCATTTTCGATCTCTTTTTCTAATGAAACATTTTTTTATTCTTAAGTTGAAATTTGTTTCTTTTGAGATGATATAGTTTTATACAGAATTTTACATTCATTTAACAATTCATTTATGGCACCTTGTGCATCACTATCAAAAGAATTATTACTAACCTCGTCTTCTTCATCATCGGAGTGGTGTGATGCTATCAATGCAAGATTTACATGTTCTTCATCTGAAGATGAACTTATTTCGTTGTCTACATATGTTTTCCTTTCCTTTTTATGATTCTTTTTCTTGAATTTATTTTTCTTTTGAAGTGTAGGACATTCACTTTTAACATGTCCTCTTTCTCCACATTCAAAGCATTTAATCTTTCTCGTTGGTGCTTCCCCTTTAGTGATCTCCTTTTTCCTTTCTTTTCTTAGAAACTTTTCAAACTTTTTGATAAGATCATCATTTTCATCAAAATTGGACTCATCCTCTTGATTGCTATCATAATTTTTTACTTTTGTCTTTAAGGCAACGTCTTTTGAATCTTTTACTTGTATTTCATGCTTCTCCAATCTTTCAAGTTCTAACTCATGCTCTTGAAGTTTACCAAATAGAGATGCGGAATTCATCGTAGAGAGGCTTTTCTTTTCCGATATTGCCGTTACTTTTGGTTGCCATTCTCTAGTCAATGATCTTAGAATTTTGAGATTTAATTCATCATTTGAGAATGTTTTACCAAGTGCCATTAAGTGGTTAGTCAAATGAACAAATCTCTTCTGTAATGCAACAATGGATTCTCTGGGCTGCATTCGAAACATTTCATATTCTTGACTTAAAGTGTTTAGTCTGGATCTTTTTACTTCAGTCGTACCTTCATGTGTTTCTACCAACGTATCCCATATTTCTTTAGCCGATTTACATTGACAAACACGAAAGAACTCATCCATACTTAATGCACTCTGAAGAATATTGACAGCTTTCTTTTAATTCAAGATTCTTTTTTTGTCATCTTCATCATATGTATTTTTTAACTTTGGAGTACCAACACCATCGACCACATTAACTGGATTATGTGGACCATTCTCAATGGCTTCCCATATACCTTCTCCGTGTGCTTCAAGATGTGCCTTCATGCGGATTTTCCAAAAGTCAAAATAGTCTCCAAAGAAAAGTGAGGGCTTGTTACTACTTCCACCATCTTTGAATACCGGGTTTGTGCTTGCGGAAACCATACTGGATCTGTAGGAATAGGTTACCTATAACCTGCTCTGATGCCAGTTGTAAGTTATATGTGTGCCTAAGAGGGGGTGAATTAGGCTCTTAGACAATTATCCAGATTTTTGACGGTTTTTGAATTTTACTTTCTTAAAAGTTTCTAAGTGAGGAAAGTGGTAAATGCAGAAAGTAAAGAACACCAAGACGTATAGTGGTTCCCCTCACAGGTCGAGAGTACTCCACTCCCCTTTCAACACGAAAGAGATTTTCACTAATGTTAGGTCTTAGGACAAGACACACCTAGTCTTCCTATACAAGACTCTAACAATCCACACCAAGAACACCCTCTTGGATTTTACAAGTTTAAAGTCCAACCGAGAATCAGCCTCTCACAAATGGACCTCTTCTATCCACAATCCGGATAACAAGGTTTACAACCAAACAATCTTATATCCAACAATCCTGGAAAAATAAGATATGTTACAACAAGAGTTTTTGAAACAAGTTTGTAGTATATAAATCCTATGAAGGACTTCTTCTCTTTCAAATATGAAATTTCAATATCATAAACTCTCTAAGTGCTCAAATGATACTTTTATGTATGTAATATGAAAATGGTATTCAAAAAGTATCTTGTATAAAATTTCTGTTATGGAAAAATATGCTTAGAGATTGTAGAGAGTTTTTTGAAAGAGGTGATTGAAAAATGAAAATTTGAAATGAATTTATATTGATGAAAGCAACCATTCAATAGTCATGGCAATGGTTAGAAAAATTCTGAATTTTAATAAGAGAAATGATGTAAGAGATGCCATGAAAAGGTGCATTAAAACAAAACATTTTTCAATTTAAATTAAAAATACTGTTTCAGAACGAAGTAAATTGTTGCGGTTTTTGTTCTGTTACGTAGGTTCAAAGTGCCATAATTTACCAAAAACTTTTCAAATTTAAAATTTACGATAGTTTCAGAACGGTGCGAATTATGTTGGTTTTTGGTGCTGTTACGACGGTTTAAAACGCCATAATTTACCGAAAACTGAATGTTTAAATAAATTGAAAATTTTAAAAATTTGTCTAAGTATTTGAACCAATTTTATGCAACATCTATTGATTTATCCAAGTAAATAGATTATATTTGAAAGTGATTTAATATGGTTCAAAAATGAAAAATAATTTTTCCAATTAAAGAAATATTTTGAGCACTAAGAAATGTTTTAGTCAAGAATTTCATATACCTAAAAGTTTGATTAATCATATCTTGCAAGTGTAGTCAAGTCTTATGCAATTCTTATTTTTCCTTCTTTGAGAAATCTTCAAGACTTGAATTAATATGAAACTTGTTCTACCTTTGAAGTCTTTGATCCATTTCCTTTTGTACATAAAACCTTGAATGAACATTGTTGTCTTCATCAAAACCATTGAGAAGCTATGTCTTCACATTCTCCCCCTTTTTGATGATGACAACTCAATTCTTGAAAATTCGATCCAATCTTGTTTCTCTAACCAAAGCTTGCTCCCCCTTGGATATTGCTCCCCCTTAATCCATGATTTCAGAGAGTTTTGAAATCTGCACATTTTGTTAGAGAAACCAAACAATAATACACAATTCTTCTCCCCCTTTGTCATTAACAAAAAGGATGGGAAAAGACTTGAAGTATATAAAGAAATTATGAAAAATAAAAACAATTTTTACCTTTGAGATTTTACCTCAAGATTGACTTTACCAAAACATTCATCCTTGGTGAACATGATCTTGAAGCCTTTGTCACAAAGTTGGCTTTTGTTTAGAA
The DNA here is from genome assembly GCA_022829125.1 of Lathyrus tuberosus. Classification (NCBI taxonomy): domain Eukaryota; kingdom Viridiplantae; phylum Streptophyta; class Magnoliopsida; order Fabales; family Fabaceae; genus Lathyrus; species Lathyrus tuberosus. The sequence goes on from JALAZF010000423.1 coordinate 3,619,871, forward strand.
GATATTCCTTTAGTCCTTTAACATAAAGTACATCTTCAATGAATGTGAAAGTTAGTGCTCCAACTTTGCCAATGCCAAGAATTCTTCCTTTTAACGTATTCCCCATATGAAATAACCCTTGGACTATAAGCACTAGATTTGAAAGTTAGTTTATGTCTCCCACCAAAAGCTTAGAGCCACCACTTATCAAAACAACATAGATTTAAAGTGGTCCTCAAGCAAACCTACAAAACAAATTAAGTTTGATTTGGTACCCAATGTGCTTTGGGTCCATCAAAGTTAGTACCTTTCTTTACCCACACATAATGCCCACTTGCAACACTAAAGTTTCTTACATAGCAAGCATTAGGTGTATGGCCAACAATACCACAATAAAAACAAGTAGGTTCAAAGTTGTTCTTATATCTTGGAACATAAGATTTCTTTTTAGGAAATATTTTCTTTTTAGGATTAGGATGCACATTCCTAGGTTTGTTCACTTTTTCATTGGAAGTTTGATCCTTAGCCTTAACAAATATAGTTTTACTTGAACTTGGTTTAGAAAACTTTGAATAGCCAAGTCCACTTTTATCATTTGAATATCTTTGTTGACTAAGGACTTCTTCCAATCCAATTTGTCCTTTCTCATACCTTTCAAGTACCCTTTTTAATTGGACAATTTGAAAAGAGAGAGATTCACAATTTTTACATACAAAATTCTGTTTTTCACTAATCATCTTTTGTTTCTCATTTTCGATCTCTTTTTCTAATGAAACATTTTTTTATTCTAAAGTTGAAATTTGTTTCTTTTGAGATGATATAGTTTTATACAGAATTTTACATTCATTTAACAATTCATTTATGGCACCTTGTGCATCACTATCAAAAGAATTATTACTAACCTCGTCTTCTTCATCATCGGAGTGGTGTGATGCTATCAATGCAAGATTTACATGTTCTTCATCTGAAGATGAACTTATTTCGTTGTCTACATATGTTTTCCTTTCCTTTTTATGATTCTTTTTCTTGAATTTATTTTTCTTTTGAAGTGTAGGACATTCACTTTTAACATGTCCTCTTTCTCCACATTCAAAGCATTTAATCTTTCTCGTTGGTGCTTCCCCTTTAGTGATCTCCTTTTTCCTTTCTTTTCTTAGAAACTTTTCAAACTTTTTGATAAGATCATCATTTTCATCAAAATTGGACTCATCCTCTTGATTGCTATCATAATTTTTTACTTTTGTCTTTAAGGCAACGTCTTTTGAATCTTTTACTTGTATTTCATGCTTCTCCAATCTTTCAAGTTCTAACTCATGCTCTTGAAGTTTACCAAATAGAGATGCGGAATTCATCGTAGAGAGGCTTTTCTTTTCCGATATTGCCGTTACTTTTGGTTGCCATTCTCTAGTCAATGATCTTAGAATTTTGAGATTTAATTCATCATTTGAGAATGTTTTACCAAGTGCCATTAAGTGGTTAGTCAAATGAACAAATCTCTTCTGTAATGCAACAATGGATTCTCTGGGCTGCATTCGAAACATTTCATATTCTTGACTTAAAGTGTTTAGTCTGGATCTTTTTACTTCAGTCGTACCTTCATGTGTTTCTACCAACGTATCCCATATTTCTTTAGCCGATTTACATTGACAAACACGAAAGAACTAATCCATACTTAATGCACTCTGAAGAATATTGACAGCTTTCTTTTAATTCAAGATTCTTTTTTTGTCATCTTCATCATATGTATTTTTTAACTTTGGAGTACCAACACCATCGACCACATTAACTGGATTATGTGGACCATTCTCAATGGCTTCCCATATACCTTCTCCTTGTGCTTCAAGATGTGCCTTCATGCGGATTTTCCAAAAGTCAAAATAGTCTCCAAAGAAAAGTGAGGGCTTGTTACTACTTCCACCATCTTTGAATACCGGGTTTGTGCTTACGGAAACCATACTGGATCTGTAGGAATAGGTTACCTATAACCTGCTCTGATGCCAGTTGTAAGTTATATGTGTGCCTAAGAGGGGGTGAATTAGGCTCTTAGACAATTATCCAGATTTTTGATGATTTTTGAATTTTACTTTCTTAAAAGTTTCTAAGTGAGGAAAGTGGTAAATGCAGAAAGTAAAGAACACCAAGACGTATAGTGGTTCCCCTCACAGGTCGAGAGTACTCCACTCCCCTTTCAACACGAAAGAGATTTTCACTAATGTTAGGTCTTAGGACAAGACACACCTAGTCTTCCTATACAAGACTCTAACAATCCACACCAAGAACACCCTCTTGGATTTTACAAGTTTAAAGTCCAACCGAGAATCAGCCTCTCACAAATGGACCTCTTGTATCCACAATCCGGATAACAAGGTTTACAACCAAACAATCTTATATCCAACAATCCTGGAAAAATAAGATATGTTACAACAAGAGTTTTTGAAACAAGTTTGTAGTATATAAATCCTATGAAGGACTTCTTCTCTTTCAAATATGAAATTTCAATATCATAAACTCTCTAAGTGCTCAAATGATACTTTTATGTATGTAATATGAAAATGGTATTCAAAAAGTATCTTGTATAAAATTTCTGTTATGGAAAAATATGCTTAGAGATTGTAGAGAGTTTTTTGAAAGAGGTGATTGAAAAATGAAAATTTGAAATGAATTTATATTGATGAAAGCAACCATTCAATAGTCATGGCAATGGTTAGAAAAATTCTGAATTTTAATAAGAGAAATGATGTAAGAGATGCCATGAAAAGGTGCATTAAAACAAAACATTTTTCAATTTAAATTAAAAATACTGTTTCAGAACGAAGTAAATTGTGGCGGTTTTTGTTCTGTTACGTAGGTTCAAAGTGCCATAATTTACCAAAAACTTTTCAAATTTAAAATTTACGATAGTTTCAGAACGGTGCGAATTATGTTGGTTTTTGGTGCTGTTACGACGGTTTAAAACGCCATAATTTACCGAAAACTGAATGTTTAAATAAATTGAAAATTTTAAAAATTTGTCTAAGTATTTGAACCAATTTTATGCAACATCTATTGATTTATCCAAGTAAATAGATTATATTTGAAAGTGATTTAATATGGTTCAAAAATGAAAAATAATTTTTCCAATTAAAGAAATATTTTGAGCACTAAGAAATGTTTTAGTCAAGAATTTCATATACCTAAAAGTTTGATTAATCATATCTTGCAAGTGTAGTCAAGTCTTATGCAATTCTTCTTTTTCCTTCTTTGAGAAATCTTCAAGACTTGAATTAATATGAAACTTGTTCTACCTTTGAAGTCTTTGATCCATTTCCTTTTGTACATAAAACCTTGAATGAACATTGTTGTCTTCATCAAAACCATTGAGAAGCTATGTCTTCACATTCTCCCCCTTTTTGATGATGACAACTCAATTCTTGAAAATTCGATCCAATCTTGTTTCTCTAACCAAAGCTTGCTCCCCCTTGGATATTGCTCCCCCTTAATCCATGATTTCAGAGAGTTTTGAAATCTGCACATTTTGTTAGAGAAACCAAACAATAATACACAATTCTTCTCCCCCTTTGTCATTAACAAAAAGGATGGGAAAAGACTTGAAGTATATAAAGAAATTATGAAAAATAAAAACAATTTTTACCTTTGAGATTTTACCTCAAGATTGACTTTACCAAAACATTCATCCTTGGTGAACATGATCTTGAAGCCTTTGTCACAAAGTTGGCTTTTGTTTAGAAGATATTCCTTTAGTCCTTTAACATAAAGTACATCTTCAATGAATGTGAAAGTTAGTGCTCCAACTTTGCCAATGCCAAGAATTCTTCCTTTTAACGTATTCCCCATATGAAATAACCCTTGGACTATAAGCACTAGATTTGAAAGTTAGTTTATGTCTCCCACCAAAAGCTTAGAGCCACCACTTATCAAAACAACATAGATTTAAAGTGGTCCTCAAGCAAACCTACAAAACAAATTAAGTTTGATTTGGTACCCAATGTGCTTTGGGTCCATCAAAGTTAGTACCTTTCTTTACCCACACATAATGCCCACTTGCAACACTAAAGTTTCTTACATAGCAAGCATTAGGTGTATGGCCAACAATACCACAATAAAAACAAGTAGGTTCAAAGTTGCTCTTATATCTTGGAACATAAGATTTCTTTTTAGGAAATATTTTCTTTTTAGGATTAGGATGCACATTCCTAGGTTTGTTCACTTTTTCATTGGAAGTTTGATCCTTAGCCTTAACAAATATAGTTTTACTTGAACTTGGTTTAGAAAACTTTGAATAGCCAAGTCCACTTTTATCATTTGAATATCTTTGTTGACTAAGGACTTCTTCCAATCCAATTTGTCCTTTCTCATACCTTTCAAGTACCCTTTTTAATTGGACAATTTGAAAAGAGAGAGATTCACAATTTTTACATACAAAATTCTGTTTTTCACTAATCATCTTTTGTTTCTCATTTTCGATCTCTTTTTCTAATGAAACATTTTTTTATTCTAAAGTTGAAATTTGTTTCTTTTGAGATGATATAGTTTTATACAGAATTTTACATTCATTTAACAATTCATTTATGGCACCTTGTGCATCACTATCAAAAGAATTATTACTAACCTCGTCTTCTTCATCATCGGAGTGGTGTGATGCTATCAATGCAAGATTTAAATGTTCTTCATCTGAAGATGAACTTATTTCGTTGTCTACATATGTTTTCCTTTCCTTTTTATGATTCTTTTTCTTGAATTTATTTTTCTTTTGAAGTGTAGGACATTCACTTTTAACATGTCCTCTTTCTCCACATTCAAAGCATTTAATCTTTCTCGTTGGTGCTTCCCCTTTAGTGATCTCCTTTTTCCTTTCTTTTCTTAGAAACTTTTCAAACTTTTTGATAAGATCATCATTTTCATCAAAATTGGACTCATCCTCTTGATTGCTATCATAATTTTTTACTTTTGTCTTTAAGGCAACGTCTTTTGAATCTTTTACTTGTATTTCATGCTTCTCCAATCTTTCAAGTTCTAACTCATGCTCTTGAAGATTAGCAAATAGAGATGTGGAATTCATCGTAGAGAGGCTTTTCTTTTCCGATATTGCCGTTACTTTTGGTTGCCATTCTCTAGTCAATGATCTTAGAATTTTGAGATTTAATTCATCATTTGAGAATGTTTTACCAAGTGCCATTAAGTGGTTAGTCAAATGAACAAATCTCTTCTGTAATGCAACAATGGATTCTCTGGGCTGCATTCGAAACATTTCATATTCTTGACTTAAAGTGTTTAGTCTGGATCTTTTTACTTTAGTCGTACCTTCATGTGTTTCTACCAACGTATCCCATATTTCTTTAGCCGATTTACATTGACAAACACGAAAGAACTCATCCATACTTAATGCACTCTGAAGAATATTGACAGCTTTCTTTTAATTCAAGATTCTTTTTTTGTCATCTTCATCATATGTATTTTTTAACTTTGGAGTACCAACACCATCGACCACATTAACTGGATTATGTGGACCATTCTCAATGGCTTCCCATATACCTTCTCCTTGTGCTTCAAGATGTGCCTTCATGCGGATTTTCCAAAAGTCAAAATAGTCTCCAAAGAAAAGTGGGGGCTTGTTACTACTTCCACCATCTTTGAATACCGGGTTTGTGCTTGCGGAAACCATACTGGATCTGTAGGAATAGGTTACCTATAACCTGCTCTGATGCCAGTTGTAAGTTATATGTGTGCCTAAGAGGGGGTGAATTAGGCTCTTAGACAATTATCCAGATTTTTGACGGTTTTTGAATTTTACTTTCTTAAAAGTTTCTAAGTGAGGAAAGTGGTAAATGCAGAAAGTAAAGAACACCAAGACGTATAGTGGTTCCCCTCACAGGTCGAGAGTACTCCACTCCCCTTTCAACACGAAAGAGATTTTCACTAATGTTAGGTCTTAGGACAAGACACACCTAGTCTTCCTATACAAGACTCTAACAATCCACACCAAGAACACCCTCTTGGATTTTACAAGTTTAAAGTCCAACCGAGAATCAGCCTCTCACAAATGGACCTCTTGTATCCACAATCCGGATAACAAGGTTTACAACCAAACAATCTTATATCCAACAATCCTGGAAAAATAAGATATGTTACAACAAGAGTTTTTGAAACAAGTTTGTAGTATATAAATCCTATGAAGGACTTCTTCTCTTTCAAATATGAAATTTCAATATCATAAACTCTCTAAGTGCTCAAATGATACTTTTATGTATGTAATATGAAAATGGTATTCAAAAAGTATCTTGTATAAAATTTCTGTTATGGAAAAATATGCTTAGAGATTGTAGAGAGTTTTTTGAAAGAGGTGATTGAAAAATGAAAATTTGAAATGAATTTATATTGATGAAAGCAACCATTCAATAGTCATGGCAATGGTTAGAAAAATTCTGAATTTTAATAAGAGAAATGATGTAAGAGATGCCATGAAAAGGTGCATTAAAACAAAACATTTTTCAATTTAAATTAAAAATACTGTTTCAGAACGAAGTAAATTGTGGCGGTTTTTGTTCTGTTACGTAGGTTCAAAGTGCCATAATTTACCAAAAACTTTTCAAATTTAAAATTTACGATAGTTTCAGAACGGTGCGAATTATGTTGGTTTTTGGTGCTGTTACGACGGTTTAAAACGCCATAATTTACCGAAAACTGAATGTTTAAATAAATTGAAAATTTTAAAAATTTGTCTAAGTATTTGAACCAATTTTATGCAACATCTATTGATTTATCCAAGTAAATAGATTATATTTGAAAGTGATTTAATATGGTTCAAAAATGAAAAATAATTTTTCCAATTAAAGAAATATTTTGAGCACTAAGAAATGTTTTAGTCAAGAATTTCATATACCTAAAAGTTTGATTAATCATATCTTGCAAGTGTAGTCAAGTCTTATGCAATTCTTCTTTTTCCTTCTTTGAGAAATCTTCAAGACTTGAATTAATATGAAACTTGTTCTACCTTTGAAGTCTTTGATCCATTTCCTTTTGTACATAAAACCTTGAATGAACATTGTTGTCTTCATCAAAACCATTGAGAAGCTATGTCTTCACATTCTCCCCCTTTTTGATGATGACAACTCAATTCTTGAAAATTCGATCCAATCTTGTTTCTCTAACCAAAGCTTGCTCCCCCTTGGATATTGCTCCCCCTTAATCCATGATTTCAGAGAGTTTTGAAATCTGCACATTTTGTTAGAGAAACCAAACAATAATACACAATTCTTCTCCCCCTTTGTCATTAACAAAAAGGATGGGAAAAGACTTGAAGTATATAAAGAAATTATGAAAAATAAAAACAATTTTTACCTTTGAGATTTTACCTCAAGATTGACTTTACCAAAACATTCATCCTTGGTGAACATGATCTTGAAGCCTTTGTCACAAAGTTGGCTTTTGTTTAGATGATATTCCTTTAGTCCTTTAACATAAAGTACATCTTCAATGAATGTGAAAGTTAGTGCTCCAACTTTGCCAATGCCAAGAATTCTTCCTTTTAACGTATTCCCCATATGAAATAACCCTTGGACTATAAGCACTAGATTTGAAAGTTAGTTTATGTCTCCCACCAAAAGCTTAGAGCCACCACTTATCAAAACAACATAGATTTAAAGTGGTCCTCAAGCAAACCTACAAAACAAATTAAGTTTGATTTGGTACCCAATGTGCTTTGGGTCCATCAAAGTTAGTACCTTTCTTTACCCACACATAATGCCCACTTGCAACACTAAAGTTTCTTACATAGCAAGCATTAGGTGTATGGCCAACAATACCACAATAAAAACAAGTAGGTTCAAAGTTGCTCTTATATCTTGGAACATAAGATTTCTTTTTAGGAAATATTTTCTTTTTAGGATTAGGATGCACATTCCTAGGTTTGTTCACTTTTTCATTGGAAGTTTGATCCTTAGCCTTAACAAATATAGTTTTACTTGAACTTGGTTTAGAAAACTTTGAATAGCCAAGTCCACTTTTATCATTTGAATATCTTTGTTGACTAAGGACTTCTTCCAATCCAATTTGTCCTTTCTCATACCTTTCAAGTACCCTTTTTAATTGGACAATTTGAAAAGAGAGAGATTCACAATTTTTACATACAAAATTCTGTTTTTCACTAATCATCTTTTGTTTCTCATTTTCGATCTCTTTTTCTAATGAAACATTTTTTTATTCTAAAGTTGAAATTTGTTTCTTTTGAGATGATATAGTTTTATACAGAATTTTACATTCATTTAACAATTCATTTATGGCACCTTGTGCATCACTATCAAAAGAATTATTACTAACCTCGTCTTCTTCATCATCGGAGTGGTGTGATGCTATCAATGCAAGATTTACATGTTCTTCATCTGAAGATGAACTTATTTCGTTGTCTACATATGTTTTCCTTTCCTTTTTATGATTCTTTTTCTTGAATTTATTTTTCTTTTGAAGTGTAGGACATTCACTTTTAACATGTCCTCTTTCTCCACATTCAAAGCATTTAATCTTTCTCGTTGGTGCTTCCCCTTTAGTGATCTCCTTTTTCCTTTCTTTTCTTAGAAACTTTTCAAACTTTTTGATAAGATCATCATTTTCATCAAAATTGGACTCATCCTCGTGATTTCTATCATAATTTTTTACTTTTGTCTTTAAGGCAACGTCTTTTGAATCTTTTACTTGTATTTCATGCTTCTCCAATCTTTCAAGTTCTAACTCATGCTCTTGAAGTTTACCAAATAGAGATGCGGAATTCATCGTAGAGAGGCTTTTCTTTTCCGATATTGCCGTTACTTTTGGTTGCCATTCTCTAGTCAATGATCTTAGAATTTTGAGATTTAATTCATCATTTGAGAATGTTTTACCAAGTTCCATTAAGTGGTTAGTCAAATGAACAAATCTCTTCTGTAATGCAACAATGGATTCTCTGGGCTGCATTCGAAACATTTCATATTCTTGACTTAAAGTGTTTAGTCTGGATCTTTTTACTTCAGTCGTACCTTCATGTGTTTCTACCAACGTATCCCATATTTCTTTAGCCGATTTACATTGACAAACACGAAAGAACTCATCCATACTTAATGCACTCTGAAGAATATTGACAGCTTTCTTTTAATTCAAGATTCTTTTTTTGTCATCTTCATCATATGTATTTTTTAACTTTGGAGTACCAACACCATCGACCACATTAACTGGATTATGCGGACCATTCTCAATGGCTTCCCATATACCTTCTCCTTGTGCTTCAAGATGTGCCTTCATGCGGATTTTCCAAAAGTCAAAATAGTCTCCAAAGAAAAGTGGGGGCTTGTTACTACTTCCTCCATCTTTGAATACCGGATTTGTGCTTGCGGAAGCCATACTGGATCTGTAGGAATAGGTTACCTATAACCTGCTCTGATGCCAATTGTAAGTTATATGTGTGCCTAAGAGGGGGTGAATTAGGCTCTTAGACAATTATCCAGATTTTTGACAGTTTTTGAATTTTACTTTCTTAAAAGTTTCTAAGTGAGGAAAGTGGTAAATGCAGAAAGTAAAGAACACCAAGACGTATAGTGGTTCCCCTCACAGGTCGAGAGTACTCCACTCCCCTTTCAACACGAAAGAGATTTTCACTAATGTTAGGTCTTAGGACAAGACACACCTAGTCTTCCTATACAAGACTCTAACAATCCACACCAAGAACACCCTCTTGGATTTTACAAGTTTAAAGTTCAACCGAAAATCAGCCTCTCACAAATGGACCTCTTGTATCCACAATCCGGATAACAAGGTTTACAACCAAACAATCTTATATCCAACAATCCTGGAAAAATAAGATATGTTACAACAAGAGTTTTTGAAACAAGTTTGTAGTATATAAATCCTATGAAGGACTTCTTCTCTTTCAAATATGAAATTTCAATATCATAAACTCTCTAAGTGCTCAAATGATACTTTTATGTATGTAATATGAAAATGGTATTCAAAAATTATCTTGTATAAAATTTCTGTTATGGAAAAATATGCTTAGAGATTGTAGAGAGTTTTTTGAAAGAGGTGATTGAAAAATGAAAATTTGAAATGAATTTATATTGATGAAAGCAACCATTCAATAGTCATGGCAATGGTTAGAAAAATTCTGAATTTTAATAAGAGAAATGATGTAAGAGATGCCATGAAAAGGTGCAATAAAACAAAACATTTTTCAATTTAAATTAAAAATACTGTTTCAGAACGAAGTAAATTGTGGCGGTTTTTGTTCTGTTACGTAGGTTCAAAGTGCCATAATTTACCAAAAACTTTTCAAATTTAAAATTTACGATAGTTTCAGAACGGTGCGAATTATCTTGGTTTTTGGTGCTGTTACGACGGTTTAAAATGCCATAATTTAACGAAAACTGAATGTTTAAATAAATTGAAAATTTTAAAAATTTGTCTAAGTATTTGAACCAATTTTATGCAACATCTATTGATTTATCCAAGTAAATAGATTATATTTGAAAGTGATTTAATATGGTTCAAAAATGAAAAATAATTTTTCCAATTAAAGAAATATTTTGAGCACTAAGAAATGTTTTAGTCAAGAATTTCATATACCTAAAAGTTTGATTAATCATATCTTGCAAGTGTAGTCAAGTCTTATGCAATTCTTCTTTTTCCTTCTTTGAGAAATCTTCAAGACTTGAATTAATATGAAACTTGTTCTACCTTTGAAGTCTTTGATCCATTTCCTTTTGTACATAAAACCTTGAATGAACATTGTTGTCTTCATCAAAACCATTGAGAAGCTATGTCTTCACATTCTCCCCCTTTTTGATGATGACAACTCAATTCTTGAAAATTTGATCCAATCTTGTTTCTCTAACCAAAGCTTGCTCCCCCTTGGATATTGCTCCCCCTTAATCCATGATTTCAGAAAGTTTTGAAATCTGCACATTTTGTTAGAGAAACCAAGCAATAATACACAATTCTTCTCCCCCTTTGTCATTAACAAAAAGGATGGGAAAAGACTTGAAGTATATAAAGAAATTATGAAAAATAAAAACAATTTTTACCTTTGAGATTTTACCTCAAGATTGACTTTACCAAAACATTCATCCTTGGTGAACATGATCTTGAAGCCTTTGTCACAAAGTTGGCTTTTGTTTAGATGATATTCCTTTAGTCCTTTAACATAAAGTACATCTTCAATGAATGTGAAAGTTAGTGCTCCAACTTTGCCAATGCCAAGAATTCTTCCTTTTAACGTATTCCCCATATGAAATAACCCTTGGACTATAAGCACTAGATTTGAAAGTTAGTTTATGTCTCCCACCAAAAGCTTAGAGCCACCACTTATCAAAACAACATAGATTTAAAGTGGTCCTCAAGCAAACCTACAAAACAAATTAAGTTTGATTTGGTACCCAATGTGCTTTGGGTCCATCAAAGTTAGTACCTTTCTTTACCCACACATAATGCCCACTTGCAACACTAAAGTTTCTTACATAGCAAGCATTAGGTGTATGGCCAACAATACCACAATAAAAACAAGTAGGTTCAAAGTTGCTCTTATATCTTGGAACATAAGATTTCTTTTTAGGAAATATTTTCTTTTTAGGATTAGGATGCACATTCCTAGGTTTGTTCACTTTTTCATTGGAAGTTTGATCCTTAGCCTTAACAAATATAGTTTTACTTGAACTTGGTTTAGAAAACTTTGAATAGCCAAGTCCACTTTTATCATTTGAATATCTTTGTTGACTAAGGACTTCTTCCAATCCAATTTGTCCTTTCTCATACCTTTCAAGTACCCTTTTTAATTGGACAATTTGAAAAGAGAGAGATTCACAATTTTTACATACAAAATTCTGTTTTTCACTAATCATCTTTTGTTTCTCATTTTCGATCTCTTTTTCTAATGAAACATTTTTTTATTCTAAAGTTGAAATTTGTTTCTTTTGAGATGATATAGTTTTATACAGAATTTTACATTCATTTAACAATTCATTTATGGCACCTTGTGCATCACTATCAAAAGAATTATTACTAACCTCGTCTTCTTCATCATCGGAGTGGTGTGATGCTATCAATGCAAGATTTACATGTTCTTCATCTGAAGATGAACTTATTTCGTTGTCTACATATGTTTTCCTTTCCTTTTTATGATTCTTTTTCTTGAATTTATTTTTCTTTTGAAGTGTAGGACATTCACTTTTAACATGTCCTCTTTCTCCACATTCAAAGCATTTAATCTTTCTCGTTGGTGCTTCCCCTTTAGTGATCTCCTTTTTCCTTTCTTTTCTTAGAAACTTTTCAAACTTTTTGATAAGATCATCATTTTCATCAAAATTGGACTCATCCTCTTGATTTCTATCATAATTTTTTACTTTTGTCTTTAAGGCAACGTCTTTTGAATCTTTTACTTGTATTTCATGCTTCTCCAATCTTTCAAGTTCTAACTCATGCTCTTGAAGTTTACCAAATAGAGATGCGGAATTCATCGTAGAGAGGCTTTTCTTTTCCGATATTGCCGTTACTTTTGGTTGCCATTCTCTAGTCAATGATCTTAGAATTTTGAGATTTAATTCATCATTTGAGAATGTTTTACCAAGTTCCATTAAGTGGTTAGTCAAATGAACAAATCTCTTCTGTAATGCAACAATGGATTCTCTGGGCTGCATTCGAAACATTTCATATTCTTGACTTAAAGTGTTTAGTCTGGATCTTTTTACTTCAGTCGTACCTTCATGTGTTTCTACCAACGTATCCCATATTTCTTTAGCCGATTTACATTGACAAACACGAAAGAACTCATCCATACTTAATGCACTCTGAAGAATATTGACAGCTTTCTTTTAATTCAAGATTCTTTTTTTGTCATCTTCATCATATGTATTTTTTAACTTTGGAGTACCAACACCATCGACCACATTAACTGGATTATGCGGACCATTCTCAATGGCTTCCCATATACCTTCTCCTTGTGCTTCAAGATGTGCCTTCATGCGGATTTTCCAAAAGTCAAAATAGTCTCCAAAGAAAAGTGGGGGCTTGTTACTACTTCCTCCATCTTTGAATACCGGATTTGTGCTTGCGGAAGCCATACTGGATCTGTAGGAATAGGTTACCTATAACCTGCTCTGATGCCAATTGTAAGTTATATGTGTGCCTAAGAGGGGGTGAATTAGGCTCTTAGACAATTATCCAGATTTTTGACAGTTTTTGAATTTTACTTTCTTAAAAGTTTCTAAGTGAGGAAAGTGGTAAATGCAGAAAGTAAAGAACACCAAGACGTATAGTGGTTCCCCTCACAGGTCGAGAGTACTCCACTCCCCTTTCAACACGAAAGAGATTTTCACTAATGTTAGGTCTTAGGACAAGACACACCTAGTCTTCCTATACAAGACTCTAACAATCCACACCAAGAACACCCTCTTGGATTTTACAAGTTTAAAGTTCAACCGAAAATCAGCCTCTCACAAATGGACCTCTTGTATCCACAATCCGGATAACAAGGTTTACAACCAAACAATCTTATATCCAACAATCCTGGAAAAATAAGATATGTTACAACAAGAGTTTTTGAAACAAGTTTGTAGTATATAAATCCTATGAAGGACTTCTTCTCTTTCAAATATGAAATTTCAATATCATAAACTCTCTAAGTGCTCAAATGATACTTTTATGTATGTAATATGAAAATGGTATTCAAAAATTATCTTGTATAAAATTTCTGTTATGGAAAAATATGCTTAGAGATTGTAGAGAGTTTTTTGAAAGAGGTGATTGAAAAATGAAAATTTGAAATGAATTTATATTGATGAAAGCAACCATTCAATAGTCATGGCAATGGTTAGAAAAATTCTGAATTTTAATAAGAGAAATGATGTAAGAGATGCCATGAAAAGGTGCAATAAAACAAAACAATTTTCAATTTAAATTAAAAATACTGTTTCAGAACGAAGTAAATTGTGGCGGTTTTTGTTCTGTTACGTAGGTTCAAAGTGCCATAATTTACCAAAAACTTTTCAAATTTAAAATTTACGATAGTTTCAGAACGGTGCGAATTATCTTGGTTTTTGGTGCTGTTACGACGGTTTAAAATGCCATAATTTAACGAAAACTGAATGTTTAAATAAATTGAAAATTTTAAAAATTTGTCTAAGTATTTGAACCAATTTTATGCAACATCTATTGATTTATCCAAGTAAATAGATTATATTTGAAAGTGATTTAATATGGTTCAAAAATGAAAAATAATTTTTCCAATTAAAGAAATATTTTGAGCACTAAGAAATGTTTTAGTCAAGAATTTCATATACCTAAAAGTTTGATTAATCATATCTTGCAAGTGTAGTCAAGTCTTATGCAATTCTTCTTTTTCCTTCTTTGAGAAATCTTCAAGACTTGAATTAATATGAAACTTGTTCTACCTTTGAAGTCTTTGATCCATTTCCTTTTGTACATAAAACCTTGAATGAACATTGTTGTCTTCATCAAAACCATTGAGAAGCTATGTCTTCACATTCTCCCCCTTTTTGATGATGACAACTCAATTCTTGAAAATTTGATCCAATCTTGTTTCTCTAACCAAAGCTTGCTCCCCCTTGGATATTGCTCCCCCTTAATCCATGATTTCAGAAAGTTTTGAAATCTGCACATTTTGTTAGAGAAACCAAGCAATAATACACAATTCTTCTCCCCCTTTGTCATTAACAAAAAGGATGGGAAAAGACTTGAAGTATATAAAGAAATTATGAAAAATAAAAACAATTTTTACCTATGAGATTTTACCTCAAGATTGACTTTATCAAAACATTCATCCTTGGTGAACATGATCTTGAAGCCTTTGTCACGAAGTTGGCTTTTGTTTAGAAGATATTCCTTTAGTCCTTTAACATAAAGTACATCTTCAATGAATGTGAAAGTTAGTGCTCCAACTTTACCAATGCCAAGAATTCTTCCTTTTAAGGTATTCCCCATATGAAATAACCCTTGGATTATAAGCACTAGATTTGAAAGTTAGTTTATGTCTCCCACCAAAAGCTTAGAGCCACCACTTATCAAAACAACATAGATTTAAAGTGGTCCTCAAGCAAACCTACAAAACAAATTAAGTTTGATTTGGTACCCAATGTGCTTTGGGTCCATCAAAGTTAGTACCTTTCTTTACCCACGCATAATGCCCACTTGCAACACTAAACTTTCTTACATAGCAAGCATTAGGTGTATGGCCAACAATACCACAATAAAAACAAGTAGGTTCAAAGTTGCTCTTATATCTTGGAACATAAGATTTCTTTTTAGGAAATGTTTTCTTTTTAGGATTAGGATGCACATTCCTAGGTTTGTTCACTTTCTCTTTGGAAGTTTGATCCTTAGCCTTAACAAATATAGTTTTACTTGAACTTGGTTTATAAAACTTTGAATAGCCAAGTCCACTTTTATCATTTGAATATCTTTGTTGACTAAGGACTTCTTCCAATCCAATTTGTCCTTTCTCCTACCTTTCAAGTACCCTTTTTAATTAGACAATTTGAAAAGAGTGAGATTCACAATTTTTACATACAAAATTCTGTTTTTCACTAATCATCTTTTGTTTCTCATTTTCGATCTCCTTTTATAATGAAACATTTTTTTCTTCTAAAGTTGAAATTTGTTTCTTTTGAGATGATATAGTATTATACAGAATTTTACATTCATTTAACAATTCATCTATGGCACCTTGTGCATCACTATCAAAAGAATTATTACTAACCTCATCTTCTTCATCATCAGAGTGGTGTGATGCTATCAATGTAAGATTTACATATTCTTCATCTGAAGATGAACTTATTTCGTTGTTTACATATGTTTTCCTTTCCTTTTTATGAATCTTTTTCTTGACTTTATTTTTCTTTTGAAGTGTAGGACATTCACTTTTAACATGTCCTCATTCTCCACATTCAAAGCACTTAATCTTTCTCGTTGGTGCTTCCCCTTTAGTGATCTCCTTTTTCTTTTCTTTTCTTAGAAACTTTTCAAACTTTTTGATAAGATCATCATTTTCATCACTATTGGACTCATCCTCTTGATTGCTATCATAATTTTTTACTTTTGTCTTTAAGGCAACGTCTTTTGAATCTTTTACTTGTATTTCATGCTTCTCCAATCTTTCAAGTTCTAACTCATGCACTTGAAGTTTACCAAATAGAGATGTGGAATTCATCGTAGAGAGGCTTTTCTTTTCCGATATTGCCGTTACTTTTGGTTGCCATTCTCTAGTCAATGATCTTAGAATTTTGAGATTTAATTCATCATTTGAGAATGTTTTACCAAGTGCCATTAAGTGGTTAGTCAAATGAACAAATCTCTTCCGTAATGCAACAATGGATTCTCTGGGCTGCATACGTAACATTTCATATTATTGACTTAAAGTGTTTAGTCTGGGTACCTTCATGTGTTTCTACCAATGTATCCCATATTTCTTTAGCCGATTTACATTGACAAACACGAAAGAACTCATCCATACTTAATGCACTCTGAAGAATATTGACAGGTTTCTTTTCATTCAAGATTCTTTTTTGTCATCTTCATCTTATGTATTTTTTAACTTTGGGGTACCAACACCATCGACCACATTAACCGGTTTATTCGAACCATTCTCAATGGCTTCCCATATACCTTCTCCTAATGCTTCAAGATGTGCCTTCATGCGAATTTTCCAAAAGTCAAAATAGTCTCCAAAGAAAAGTAAGGGCTTGTTACTACTTCCACCGTCTTTGAATACCGGGTTTGTGCTTGCGGAAGCCATACTGGATCTGTAGGAACAGGTTACCTATAACCTGCTCTGATGCCAATTGTAAGTTATATGTGTGCCTAAGAGGGGGTGAATTAGGCTCTTAGACAATTATCCAGATTTTTGACCGTTTTTGAATTTTACTTTCTTAACAGTTTCTAAGTGAGGAAAGTGGTAAATTCGGAAAGTAAAGAACACCAAGACGTATAGTGGTTCCCCTCACAGGTCGAGAGTACTCCAATCCCCTTTCAACACGAAAGAGATTTTCACTAATGTTAGGTCTTAGGACAAGACACACCTAGTCTTCCTATACAAGACTCTAACAATCCACACCAAGAACACCCTCTTGGATTTTACAAGTTTAATGTCCAACTGAGAATCAACCTCTCACAATTGGACCTCTTGTATCCATAATCCGGATAACAAGGTTTACAACCAAACAATCTTATATCCAACAATCCTGGAAAAATAATATATGTTACAACAAGAGTTTTTGAAACAAGTTTGTAGTATATAAATCCTACGAAGGACTTCTTCTCTTTCAAATATGAAATTTCAATATCATAAACTATCTAAGTGCTCAAATGATACTTTTATGTATGTAATATGAAAATGGTATTCAAAAAGTATTTTGTATAAAATTTCTGTTATGGAAAAATATGCTTAGAGATTGTAGATAGTTTTTTGAAAGAGGTGATTGAAAAATGAAAATTTGAAATGAATTTATATTGATGAAAGCAACCATTCAAAAGTCATGGCAATGGTTAGAAAAATTCTGAATTTTAATAAGAGAAATGATGTAAGAGATGCCAAGAAAAGGTGCATTAAAACAAAACATTTTTCAATTTAAATTAAAAATACTGTTTCAGAACGAAGTAAATTGTGGCGGTTTTTGTTTGTTACGTCGGTTCAAAACGCCTTAATTTACCAAAAACTTTTCAAATTTAAAATTTAAAATAGTTTCAGAACGGTGCGAATTATGGTAGTTTTTGCTGCTGTTACGACGGTTAAAAACGCCATAATTTACCAAAAACTGAATGTTTAAATAAATTGAAAAATTAAAAAATTTGTCTAAGTATTTGAACCAATTTTATGCAACATCTATTGATTTATCCAAGTAAATATATTATATTTAAAAGTGATTTAATATGGTTCAAAAATGAAAAATAATTTTTTCAATTAAAGAAATATTTTGAGCACTAAGAAATGTTTTAGTCAAGAATTTCATATACCTAAAAGTTTGATTAATCCTATCTTGCAAGTGTAGTCAGGTCTTATGCAATTCTTCTTTTTCCTTCTTTGAGAAATCTTCAAGACTTGAATTAATATGAAACTTGTTCTACCTTTGAAGTCTTTGATCCATTTCCTTTTGTACATAAAACCTTGAATGAACATTGTTGTCTTCATCAAAACCATTGAGAAGCTATGTCTTCACATTCTCCCCCTTTTTGATGATGACAACTCAATTCTTGAAAATTCGATCCAATCTTGTTTCTCTAACCAAAGCTTGCTCCCCCTTGGATATTGCTCCCCCATAATCCATGATTTCAGAGAGTTTTGAAATCTGCACATTTTGTTAGAGAAACCAAGCAATAATACACAATTCTTCTCCCCCTTTATCATTAACAAAAAGGATGGGAAAACACTTGAAGTATATAAAGAAATTATGAAAAATAAAAACAATTTTTACCTATGAGATTTTACCTCAAGATTGACTTTATCAAAACATTCATCCTTGGTGAACATGATCTTGAAGCCTTTGTCACAAAGTTGGCTTTTGTTTAGAAGATATTCCTTTTGTCCTTTAACATAAAGTACATCTTCAATGAATGTGAAAGTTAATGCTCCAACTTTGCCAATGCCAAGAATTCTTCCTTTTAAGGTATTTCCAATATGAAATAACCCTTGGACTATAAGCACTAGATTTGAAAGTTAGTTTATGTCTCCCACCAAAAGCTTAGAGCCACCACTTATCAAAACAACATAGATTTAAAGTGGTCCTCAAGCAAACCTACAAAACAAATTAAGTTTGATTTGGTACCCAATGTGCTTTGGGTCCATCAAAGTTAGTACCTTTCTTTACCCACACATAATACCCACTTACAACGCTAAAGTTTCTTACATAGCAAGCATTAGGTGTATGGCCAACAATACCACAATAAAAACAAGTAGGTTCAAAGTTGCTCTTATATCTTGGAACATAAGATTTCTTTTTAGGAAATATTTTCTTTTTAGGATTAGGATGCACATTCCTAGGTTTGTTCACTTTCTCTTTGGAAGTTTTATCCTTAGCCTTAACAAATATAGTTGTACTTGAACTTGGTTTAGAAAACTTTGAATAGCCAAGTCCGCTTTTATCATTTGAATATCTTTGTTGACTAAGGACTTCTTCCAATCCAATTTGTCTTTTCTCATACCTTTCAGGTACCCTTTTTAATTGGACAATTTGAAAAGAGAGAGATTCACAATTTTTACATACAAAATTCTATTTTTCACTAATCATCTTTTGTTTCTCATTTTCGATCTCTTTTTCTAATGAAACATTTTTTTCTTCTAAAGTTGAAATTTGTTTCTTTTGAGATGATATAGTTTTATATAGAATTTTACATTCATTTAACAATTCATTTATGCTACCTTGTGCATCACTATCAAAGGAATTATTACTAACCTCCTCTTCTTCATCATCGGAGTGGTGTGATGCTATCAATGCAAGATTTACATGTTCTTCATCTGAAGATGAACTTATTTCGTTGTCTACATATGTCTTCCTTTCCTTTTTATGATTCTTTTTCTTGAATTTATTTTTCTTTTGAAATGTAGGACATTCACTTTTAACATGTCCTCTTTCTCCACATTCAAAGCATTTAATCTTTCTCGTTGGTGCTTCCCCTTTAGTGATCTCCTTTTTCCTTTCTTTTCTTAGAAACTTTTCAAACTTTTTGATATGATCATCATTTTCATCACTATTGGACTCATCCTCTTGATTGCTATCATAATTTTTTACTTTTGTCTTTAAGGCAACGTCTTTTGAATCTTTTACTTGTATTTCATGCTTCTCCAATCTTTGAAGTTCTAACTCATGCTCTTGAAGTTTACCAAATAGAGATGCGGAATTCATCGTAGAGAGGCTTTTCTTTTCCGATATTGCCGTTACTTTTGGTTGCCATTCTCTAGTCAATGATCTTAGTATTTTGAGATTTAATTCATCATTTGAGAATGTTTTACCAAGTGCCATTAAGTGGTTAGTCAAATGAACAAATCTCTTCAGTAATGCAACAATGGATTCTCTGGGCTGCATTCGGAACATTTCATATTCTTGACTTAAAGTGTTTAGTCTGGGTACCTTCATGTGTTTCTACCAACGTATCCCATATTTCTTTAGCCGATTTACATTGACAAATATGAAAGAACTCATCCATACTTAATGCACTCTGAAGAATATTGACAGCTTTCTTTTCATTCAAGATTCTTTTTTTGTCATCTTCATCATTTGTATTTTTTAACTTTGTAGTACCAACACCATCGACCATATTAACCGGATTATGCGGACCATTCTCAATGGCTTCCCATATACCTTCTCCTTGTGCTTCAAGATGTGCCTTCATGCGGATTTTCCAAAAGTCAAAATAGTCTCCAAAGAAAACTGGGGGCTTGTTACTACTTCCACCGTCTTTGAATACCGGGTTTGTGCTTGCGGAAGCCATACTGGATCTGTAGGAACAGGTTACCTATAACCTGCTCTGATGCCAATTATAAGTTATATGTGTGCCTAAGAGGGGGGTGAATTAGGCTCTTAGACAATTATCCATATTTTTTACGGTTTTTGAATTTAACTTTCTTAAAAGTTTCTAAGTGAGGAAAGTGGTAAATGCGAAAAGTAAAGAACACCAAGACGTATAGTGGTTCCCCTCACAGATCGAGAGTACTCCACTCCCCTTTCAACACGAAAGAGATTTTCACTAATGTTAGGTCTTAGGACAAGACACACCTAGTCTTCCTATACAAGACTCTAACAATCCACACCAAGAACACCCTCTTGGATTTTACAAGTTTAAAGTCCAACCGAGAATCAACCTCTCACAAAAGGACCTCTTGTATCCACAATCCGGATAACAAGGTTTACAACCAAACAATCTTATATCCAACAATCCTTGAAAAATAAGATATGTTACAACAAGAGTTTTTGAAACAAGTTTGTAGTATATAAATCCTATGAAGGACTTCTTCTCTTTCAAATATGAAATTTCAATATCATAAACTCTCTAAGTGCTCAAATGATACTTTTATGTATGTAATATGAAAATGGTATTCAAAAAGTATCTTGTATAAAATTTCTTTTATGGAAAAATATGCTTAGAGATTGTAGAGAGTTTTTTGAAAGAGGTGATTGAAAAATGAAAATTTGAAATGAATTTATATTGATGAAAGCAACCATTCAAAAGTCATGGCAATGGTTAGAAAAATTCTGAATTTTAATAAGAGAAATGATGTAAGAGATGCCATGAAAAGGTGCATTAAAACAAAACATTTTTCAATTTAAATTAAAAATACTGTTTCAGAACGAAGTAAATTGTGGCGGTTTTTGTTCAGTTACGTCGGTTCAAAACCCCATAATTTACCAAAAACTTTTCAAATTTAAAATTTAAAATAGTTTCAGAACGGTGCGAATTATGGCGGTTTTTGGTGCTGTTACGACGGTTAAAAACGCATAATTTACCAATAACTGAATGTTTAAATAAATTGAAAAATTAAAAAATTTGTCTAAGTATTTGAACCAATTTTATGCAACATCTATTGATTTATCCAAGTAAATAGATTATATTTGAAAGTGATTTAATATGGTTCAAATATGAAAAATAATTTTTCCAATAAAAGAAATATTTTGAGCACTAAGAAATGTTTTAGTCAAGAATTTCATATACCTAAAAGTTTGATTAATCCTATCTTGCAAGTGTAGTCAAGTCTTATGCAATTCTTCTTTTTCCTTCTTTGAGAAATCTTCAAGACTTGAATTAATATGAAACTTGTTCTACCTTTGAAGTCTTTGATCCATTTTCTTTTGTACATAAAACCTTGAATGAACATTGTTGTCTTCATCAAAACCATTGCGAAGCTATGTCTTCACATTCTCCCCCTTTTTTATGATGACAACTCAATTCTTGAAAATTCGATCCAATCTTATTTCTCTAACCAAAGCTTGCTCCCCCTTGGATATTGCTCCCCCTTAATCCATGATTTCAGAGAGTTTTGAAATCTGCACATTTTGTTAGAGAAACCAAGCAATAATACACAATTCTTGTCCCCCTTTGTCATTAACAAAAAGGATGGGAAAAGACTTGAAGTATATAAAGAAATTATGAAAAATAAAAACAATTTTTACCTATGAGATTTTACCTCAAGATTGACTTTATCAAAACATTCATCCTTGGTGAACATGATCTTGACGCCTTTGTCACAAAGTTGGCTTTTGTTTAGAAGATATTCCTTTAGTCCTTTAACATAAAGTACATCTTCAATGAATGTGAAATTTAGTGCTCCAACTTTGCCAATGCCAAGAATTCTTCCTTTTAAGGTATTCCCCATATGAAATAACCCTTGGACTATAAGCACTAGATTTGAAAGTTAATTTATGTCTCCCGCCAAAAGCTTAGAGGCACCACTTATCAAAACAACATAGATTTAAAGTGGTCCTCAAGCAAACCTACAAAACAAATTAAGTTTGATTTGGTACCCAATGTGCTTTGGGTCCATCAAAGTTAGTACCTTTCTTTACCCACACATAATGCCCACTTGCAACACTAAAGTTTCTTACATAGCAAGCATTAGGTGTATGGCCAACAATACCACAATAAAAACAAGTAGGTTCAAAGTTGCTCTTATATCTTGGAACATAAGATTTCTTTTTAGGAAATATTTTCTTTTTAGGATTAGGATGCACATTCCTAGGTTTGTTCACTTTCTCTTTGGAAGTTTAATCCTTAGCCTTAACAAATATAGTTTTACTTGAACTTGGTTTAGAAAACTTTGAATAGCCAAGGCCACTTTTATCATTTGAATATCTTTGTTGACTAAGGACTTCTTCCAATCCAATTTGTCCTTTCAAGTACCCTTTTTAATTGGACAATTTGAATAGAGAGAGATTCACAATTTTTACATACAAAATTCTGTTTTTCACTAATCATCTTTTGTTTCTCATTTTCTATCTCTTTTTCTAATGAAACATTTTTTTCTTCTAAAGTTGAAATTTGTTTCTTTTGAGATGATATAGTTTTATACAGAATTTTACATTGATTTAACAATTCATTTATGGCACCTTGTGCATCACTATCAAAAGAATTATTACTAACCTCATCTTCTTCATCATCGGAGTGGTGTGATGCTATCAATGCAAGATTTACATGTTCTTCATCTGAAGATGAACTTATTTCGTTGTCTACATATGTTTTCCTTTCCTTTTTATGAATGTTTTTCTTGAATTTATTTTTCTTTTGAAGTGTAGGACATTCAATTTTAACATGTCCGCTTTCTCCACGTTCAAAGCACTTAATCTTTCTCGTTGGTGCTTCCCCTTTAGTGATCTCCTTTTTCCTTTCTTTTCTTAGAAACTTTTCAAACTTTTTGATAAGATCATCATTTTCATCACTATTGGACTCATCCTCTTGATTGCTATCATAATTTTTTACTGTTGTCTTTAAGGCAACGTCTTTTGAATCTTTTACTTGTATTTCATGCTTCTCCAATCTTTCAAGTTCTAACTCATGCTCTTGAAGTTTGCCAAATAGAGATATGGAATTCATCGTAGAGAGGCTTTTCTTTTCCGATATTGTCGTTACTTTTGGTTGCCATTCTCTAGTCAGTGATCTTAGAATTTTGAGATTTAATTCATCATTCGAGAATGTTTTACCAAGTGCCATTAAGTGGTTAGTCAAATGAACAAATCTCTTCTGTAATGCAACAATGGATTCTCTGGGCTGCATTCGGAACATTTCATATTCTTGAGTTAAAGTGTTTAGTCTGGATCTTTTTACTTCAGTCGTACCTTCATATGTTTCTACCAACGTATCCCATATTTCTTTAGCCGATTTACATTGACAAACAAGAAAGAACTCATCCATACTTAATGCACTTTGAAGAATATTGACAGCTTTCTTTTCATTCAAGATTCTTTTTTTGTCATTTTCATCATATGTATTTTTTAACTTTGGAGTACCAACACCATCGACCACATTAACTGGATTATGCGGACCATTCTCAATGGCTTCACATATACCTTCTCCTTGTGCTTCAAGATGTGCCTTCATGCGGATTTTCCAAAAGTAAAACTAGTCTCCAAAGAAAAGTGGGGGATTATTACTACTTCCACCGTCTTTGAATACCGGGTTTGTGCTTGCGGAAGCCATACTGGATCTGTAGGAACAGGTTACCTATAACCTGCTCTGATGCTAATTTTAAGTTATATGTGTGCCAAAGAGGGGGTGAATTAGGCTCTTAGACAATTATCCAGATTTTTTACGGTTTTTGAATTTTACTTTCTTAAAAGTTTCTAAGTGAGGAGAGTTGTAAATGCGGAAAGTAAAGAACACCAAGACTTATAGTGGTTCCCATCATAGGTCGAGAGTACTCCACTCCCCTTTTAACACGAAAGAGATTTTCACTAATGTTAGGTCTTAGGACAAGACACACCTAGTCTTCCTATACAAGACTCTAACAATCCACACCAAGAACACCCTCTTGGATTTTACAAGTTTAAAGTCCAACCGAGAATCAACCTCTCACAAATGGACCTCTTGTATCCACAATCCGGATAACAAGGTTTACAACCAAACAATCTTATATCCAACAATCCTGGAAAAATAAGATATGTTACAACAAGAGTTTTTGAAACAAGTTTGTAGTATATAAATCCTATGAAGGACTTCTTCTCCTTCAAATATGAAATTTCAATATCATAAACTCTCTAAGTGCTCAAATGATACTTTTATGTATGTAATATGAAAATGTTATTCAAAAAGTATCTTGTATAAAATTTCTGTTATGGAAAAATATGCTTAGAGATTGTAGAGAGTTTTTTGAAAGAGGTGATTGAAAAATGAAAATTTGAAATGAATTTATATTGATGAAAGCAACCATTCAAAAGTCATGGCAATGGTTAGAAAAATTCAAAATTTTAATAAGAGAAATGATGTAAGAGATGCCATGAAAAGGTGCATTAAAACAAAACATTTTTCAATTTAAATTAAAAATACTGTTTCAGAACGTAGTAAATTGTGGCGGTTTTTGTTCTGTTACGTCAGTTCAAAAGGCCATAATTTACCAAAAACTTTTCAAATTTAAAATTTAAAATAGTTTCAGATTGGTGCGAATTATGGCGGTTTTTGGGGCTTTTACGACGGTTAAAAACGCCATAATTTACCAAAAACTGAATGTTTAAATAAATTGAAAAATTAAAAAATTTGTCTAAGTATTTGAACCAATTTTAAGCAACATCTATTGATTTATCCAAGTAAATAGATTATATTTGAAAGTGATTTAATATGGTTCAAAAATGAAAAATAATTTTTCCAATTAAAGAAATATTTTGAGCACTAA
Source organism: Lathyrus tuberosus (assembly GCA_022829125.1). NCBI lineage: Eukaryota > Viridiplantae > Streptophyta > Magnoliopsida > Fabales > Fabaceae > Lathyrus > Lathyrus tuberosus. The sequence continues at coordinate 3,645,189 of JALAZF010000423.1, forward strand.
GAAATGTTTTAGTCAAGAATTTCATATACCTAAAAGTTTGATTAATCCTATCTTGCAAGTGTAGTCAAGTCTTATGCAATTCTTCTTTTTCCTTCTTTGAGAAATCTTCAAGACTTGAATTAATATGAAACTTGTTCTACCTTTGAAGTCTTTGATCCATTTCCTTTTGTACATAAAACTTTGAATGAACATTGTTGTCTTCATCAAAACCATTGAGAAGCTATGTCTTCACATTCTCCCCCTTTTTGATGATGACAACTCAATTCTTGAAAATTCGATCTAATCTTGTTTCTATAACCAAAGCTTGCTCCCCCTTGGATATTGCTCCCCCTTAATCCATGATTTCAGAGAGTTTTGAAATCTGCACATTTTGTTAGAGAAACCAAGCAATAATACACAATTCTTCTCCCACATTGTCATTAACAAAAAGGATGGGAAAAGACTTGAAGTATATAAAGAAATTATGAAAAATAAAAACAATTTTTACCTATCAGATTTTACCTCAAGATTGACTTTATCAAAACATTCATCCTTGGTGAACATGATCTTGAAGCCTTTGTCACAAAGTTGGCTTTTGTTTAGAAGATATTCCTTTAGTCCTTTAACATAAAGTACATCTTCAATGAATGTGAAAGTTAGTGCTCCAACTTTGCAAATGCCAAGAATTCTTCCTTTTAAGGTATTCCCCATATGAAATAACCCTTGGACTATAAGCACTAGATTTGAAAGTTAGTGTATGTCTCCCACCAAAAGCTTAGAGCCACCACTTATCAAAACAACATAGATTTAAAGTGGTCCTCAAGCAAACCTACAAAACAAATTAAGTTTGATTTGGTACCCAATGTGCTTTGGGTCCATCAAAGTTAGTACCTTTCTTTACCCACACATAATGCCCATTTGCAACACTAAAGTTTCTTACATAGCAAGCATTAGGTGTATGGCCGACAATACGACAATAAAAACAAGTAGGTTCAAAGTTGCTCTTATATCTTGGAACATAAGATTTCTTTTTAGGAAATATTTTCTTTTTAGGATTAGGATGCACATTCCTAGGTTTGTTCACTTTCTCTTTGGAAGTTTGATCCATAGCCTTAACAAATATAGTTTTACTTGAACTTGGTTTAGAAAACTTTGAATAGCCAAGTCCACTTTTATCATTTGAATATCTTTATTGACTAAGGAATTCTTCCAATCCAATTTGTCCTTTCTAATACCTTCCAAGTACCCTTTTTAATTGGACAATTTGAAAAGAGAGAGATTCACAATTTTTACATACAAAATTCTGTTTTTCACTAATCATCGTTTGTTTCTCATTTTCGATCTCTTTTTCTAATGAAACATTTTTTTCTCCTAAAGTTGAAATTTGTTTCTTTTGAGATGATATAGTTTTATACAGAATTTTACATTCATTTAACAATCCATTTATGGCACCTTGTGCATCACTATCAAAAGAATTATTACTAACCTCATCTTCTTCATCATCAGAGTGGTGTGATGCTATCAATGCAAGATTTACATGTTCTTCATCTGAAGATGAACTTATTTCGTTGTCTACATATGTTTTCCTTTCCTTTTTTTGATTCTTTTTGTTGAATTTATTTTTCTTTTGAAGTATAGGACATTCACTTTTAACATGTCCTCTTTCTCCACATTCAAAGCATTTAATCTTTCTTGTTGGTGCTTCCCCTTTAGTGATCTCCTTTTTCCTTTCATTTCTTAGAAACTTTTCAAACTTTTTGATAAGATCATCATTTTCATCACTATTGGACTCATCCTCTTGATTGCTATCATAATTTTTTACTTTTGTCTTTAAGGCAACGTCTTTTGAATCTTTTACTTGTATTTCATGCTTCTCCAATCTTTCAAGTTCTAACTCATGCTCTTGAAGTTTACCAAATAGAGATGCGGAATTCATCGTAGAGAGGCTTTTCTTTTCCGATATTGCCGTTACTTTTGGTTGCCATTCTCTAGTCAATGATCTTAGAATTTTGAGATTTAATTCATCATTTGAGAATGTTTTACCAAGTGCCATTAAGTGGTTAGTCAAATGAACAAATCTCTTCAGTAATGCAACAATGGATTCTCTGGGCTGCATTCGGGACATTTCATATTCTTGACTTAAAGTGTTTAGTCTGGATCTTTTTACTTCATTCGTACCTTCATGTGTTTCTACCAATGTATCCCATATTTCTTTAGCCGATTTACATTGACAAACACGAAAGAACTCATCCATACGTAATGCACTCTGAAGAATATTGACAGCTTTCTTTTCATTCAAGATTCTTTTTTTGTCATCTTCATCATATGTATTTTTTAACTTTGGAGTACCAACACCATCAACCACATTAACCAGATTATGCGGACCATTCTCAATGGCTTCCCATATACCTTCTCCTTGTGCTTCAAGATATGCCTTCATGCGGATTTTCCAAAAGTCAAAATAGTCTCCAAAGAAAAGTGGGGGATTGTTACTACTTCCACCGTCTTTGAATACCGGGTTTGTGCTTGCGGAAGCCATACTGGATCTGTAGGAACAGGTTACCTATAACCTGCTATGATGCCAATTGTAAGTTATGTGTGTGCCTAAAAGGGGGGTGAATTAGGCTCTTAGACAATTATCCAGATTTTTGACGGTTTTTGAATTTTACTTTCTTAAAAGTTTCTAAGTGAGGAAAGTGGTAAATGCGGAAAGTAAAGAACACAAAGACGTATAGTGGTTCCCCTCACAGGTCGAGAGTACTCCACTCCCCTTTCAACACGAAAGAGATTTTCACTAATGTTAGATCTTAGGACAAGACACCCCTAGTCTTCCTATACAAGACTCTAACAATCCACACCAAGAACACCCTCATGGATTTTACAAGTTTAAAGTCCAACCGAAAATCAACCTCTCACAAATGGACCTCTTGTATCCACAATCCGGATAACAAGGTTTACAACCAAACAATCTTATATCGAACAATCCTGGAAAAATAAGATATGTTACAACAAGAGTTTTTGAAACAAGTTTGTAGTATATAAATCCTATGAATGACTTCTTCTCTTTCAAATATGAAATTTCAATATCATAAACTCTCTAAGTGCTCAAATGATACTTTTATGTATGTAATATGAAAATGGTATTCAAAAAGTATCTTGTATAAAATTTCTGTTATGGAAAAATATGCTTAGAGATTGTAGAGAGTGTTTTGAAAGAGGTGATTGAAACATGAAAATTTGAAATGAATTTATATTTATGAAAGCAACCATTCAAAAGTCATGGCAATGGTTAGAAAAATTTTGAATTTTAATAAGAGAAATGATGTAAGAGATGCCTTGAAAAGGTGCATTAAAACAAAACATTTTTCAATTTAAATTAAAAATACTGTTTCAGAACGATGTAAACTGTGGCGGTTTTTGTTCTGTTACGTCGGTTCAAAAAGCCATAATTTACCAAAATCTTTTCAAATTTAAAATTTAAAATAGTTTCAGAACGGTGCGAATTATGGCGGTTTTTGGTGCTGTTACGACGGTTAAAAACACCATAATTTACCAAAAACTGAATGTTTAAATAAATTGAAAAATTAAAAAATTTGTCTAAGTATTTGAACCAATTTTAAGCAACATCTATTGATTTATTCAAGTAAATAGATTATATTTGAAAGTGATTTAATATGGTTCAAAAATGAAAAATAATTTTTCCAATTAAAGAAATATTTTGAGCACTAAGAAATGTTTTAGTCAAGAATTTCATATACCTAAAAGTTTGATTAATCCTATCTTGCAAGTGTAGTCAAGTCTTATGCAATTCTTCTTTTTCCTTCTTTGAGAAATTTTCAAGACTTGAATTAATATGAAACTTGTTCTACCTTTGAAGTCTTTGATCCATTTCCTTTTGTACATAAAACCTTGAATGAACATTGTTGTCTTCATCAAAACCATTGAGAAGCTATGTCTTCACATTCTCCCCCTTTTTGATGATGACAACTCAATTCTTGAAAATTCGATCTAATCTTGTTTCTATAACCAAAGCTTGCTCCCCCTTGGATATTGCTCCCCCTTAATCCATGATTTCAGAGAGTTTTGAAATCTGCACATTTTGTTAGAGAAACCAAGCAATAATACACAATTCTTCTCCCACATTGTCATTAACAAAAAGGATGGGAAAAGACTTGAAGTATATAAAGAAATTATGAAAAATAAAAACAATTTTTACCTATCAGATTTTACCTCAAGATTGACTTTATCAAAACATTCATCCTTGGTGAACATGATCTTGAAGCCTTTGTCACAAAGTTGGCTTTTGTTTAGAAGATATTCCTTTAGTCCTTTAACATAAAGTACATCTTCAATGAATGTGAAAGTTAGTGCTCCAACTTTGCAAATGCCAAGAATTCTTCCTTTTAAGGTATTCCCCATATGAAATAACCCTTGGACTATAAGCACTAGATTTGAAAGTTAGTTTATGTCTCCCACCAAAAGCTTAGAGCCACCACTTATCAAAACAACATAGATTTAAAGTGGTCCTCAAGCAAACCTACAAAACAAATTAAGTTTGATTTGGTACCCAATGTGCTTTGGGTCCATCAAAGTTAGTACCTTTCTTTACCCACACATAATGCCCATTTGCAACACTAAAGTTTCTTACATAGCAAGCATTAGGTGTATGGCCGACAATACGACAATAAAAACAAGTAGGTTCAAAGTTGCTCTTATATCTTGGAACATAAGATTTCTTTTTAGGAAATATTTTCTTTTTAAGATTAGGATGCACATTCCTAGGTTTGTTCACTTTCTCTTTGGAAGTTTGATCCATAGCCTTAACAAATATAGTTTTACTTGAACTTGGTTTAGAAAACTTTGAATAGCCAAGTCCACTTTTATCATTTGAATATCTTTATTGACTAAGGAATTCTTCCAATCCAATTTGTCCTTTCTAATACCTTCCAAGTACCCTTTTTAATTGGACAATTTGAAAAGAGAGAGATTCACAATTTTTACATACAAAATTCTGTTTTTCACTAATCATCGTTTGTTTCTCATTTTCGATCTCATTTTCTAATGAAACATTTTTTTCTCCTAAAGTTGAAATTTGTTTCTTTTGAGATGATATAGTTTTATACATAATTTTACATTCATTTAACAATCCATTTATGGCACCTTGTGCATCACTATCAAAAGAATTATTACTAACCTCATCTTCTTCATCATCAGAGTGGTGTGATGCTATCAATGCAAGATTTACATGTTCTTCATCTGAAGATGAACTTATTTCGTTGTCTACATATGTTTTCCTTTCCTTTTTTTGATTCTTTTTGTTGAATTTATTTTTCTTTTGAAGTATAGGACATTCACTTTTAACATGTCCTCTTTCTCCACATTCAAAGCATTTAATCTTTCTTGTTGGTGCTTCCTCTTTAGTGATCTCCTTTTTCCTTTCATTTCTTAGAAACTTTTCAAACTTTTTGATAAGATCATCATTTTCATCACTATTGGACTCATCCTCTTGATTGCTATCATAATTTTTTACTTTTGTCTTTAAGGCAACGTCTTTTGAATCTTTTACTTGTATTTCATGCTTCTCCAATCTTTCAAGTTCTAACTCATGCTCTTGAAGTTTACCAAATAGAGATGCGGAATTCATCGTAGAGAGGCTTTTCTTTTCCGATATTGCCGTTACTTTTGGTTGCCATTCTCTAGTCAATGATCTTAGAATTTTGAGATTTAATTCATCATTTGAGAATGTTTTACCAAGTGCCATTAAGTGGTTAGTCAAATGAACAAATCTCTTCAGTAATGCAACAATGGATTCTCTGGGCTGCATTCGGGACATTTCATATTCTTGACTTAAAGTGTTTAGTCTGGATCTTTTTACTTCAGTCGTACCTTCATGTGTTTCTACCAACGTATCCCATATTTCTTTAGCCGATTTACATTGACAAACACGAAAGAACTCATCCATACGTAATGCACTCTGAAGAATATTGACAGCTTTCTTTTCATTCAAGATTCTTTTTTTGTCATCTTCATCATATGTATTTTTTAACTTTGGAGTACCAACACCATCAACCACATTAACCAGATTATGCGGACCATTCTCAATGGCTTCCCATATACCTTCTCCTTGTGCTTCAAGATATGCCTTCATGCGGATTTTCCAAAAGTCAAAATAGTCTCCAAAGAAAAGTGGGGGATTGTTACTACTTCCACCGTCTTTGAATACCGGGTTTGTGCTTGCGGAAGCCATACTGGATCTGTAGGAACAGGTTACCTATAACCTGCTCTGATGCCAATTGTAACTTATGTGTGTGCCTAAAAGGGGGGTGAATTAGGCTCTTAGACAATTATCCAGATTTTTGACGGTTTTTGAATTTTACTTTCTTAAAAGTTTCTAAGTGAGGAAAGTGGTAAATGCGGAAAGTAAAGAACACAAAGACGTATAGTGGTTCCCCTCACAGGTCGAGAGTACTCCACTCCCCTTTCAACACGAAAGAGATTTTCACTAATGTTAGATCTTAGGACAAGACACACCTAGTCTTCCTATACAAGACTCTAATAATCCACACCAAGAACACCCTCATGGATTTTACAAGTTTAAAGTCCAACCGAGAATCAACCTCTCACAAATGGACCTCTTGTATCCACAATCCGGATAACAAGGTTTACAACCAAACAATCTTATATCTAACAATCCTGGAAAAATAAGATATGTTACAACAAGAGTTTTTGAAACAAGTTTGTAGTATATAAATCCTATGAATGACTTCTTCTCTTTCAAATATGAAATTTCAATATCATAAACTCTCTAAGTGCTCAAATGATACTTTTATGTATGTAATATGAAAATGGTATTCAAAAAGTATCTTGTATAAAATTTCTGTTATGGAAAAATATGCTTAGAGATTGTAGAGAGTCTTTTGAAAGAGGTGATTGAAACATGAAAATTTGAAATGAATTTATATTGATGAAAGCAACCATTCAAAAGTCATGGCAATGGTTAGAAAAATTTTGAATTTTAATAAGAGAAATGATGTAAGAGATGCCTTGAAAAGGTGCATTAAAACAAAAAATTTTTCAATTTAAATTAAAAATACTGTTTCAGAACGATGTAAACTGTGGCGGTTTTTGTTCTGTTACGTCGGTTCAAAAAGCCATAATTTACCAAAATCTTTTCAAATTTAAAATTTAAAATAGTTTCAGAACGGTGCGAATTATGGCGGTTTTTGGTGCTGTTACGACGGTTAAAAACACCATAATTTACCTAAAACTGAATGTTTAAATAAATTGAAAAATTAAAAAATTTGTCTAAGTGTTTGAACCAATTTTATGCAACATCTATTGATTTATCCAAGTAAATAGATTATATTTGAAAGTGATTTAATATGGTTCAAAAATGAAAAATAATTTTTCCAATTAAAGAAATATTTTGAGCACTAAGAAATGTTTTAGTCAAGAATTTCATATACCTAAAAGTTTGATTAATCCTATCTTGCAAGTGTAGTCAAGTCTTATGCAATTCTTCTTTTTCCTTCTTTGAGAAATCTTCAAGACTTGAATTAATATGAAACTTGTTCTACCTTTGAAGTCTTTGATTCATTTCCTTTTGTACATAAAACCTTGAATGAACATTGTTGTCTTCATCAAAACCATTGAGAAGCTATGTCTTCACATTCTCCCCCTTTTTGATGATGACAACTCAATTCTTGAAAATAAGATCCAATCTTATTTCTATAACCAAAGCTTGCTCCCCCTTGGATATTGCTCCCCCTTAATCCAGGATTTCAGAGAGTTTTGAAATCTGCACATTTTGTTAGAGAAACCAAGCAATAATACACAATTCTTCTCCCCCTTTGTCATTAACAAAAAGGATGGGAAAAGACTTGAAGTATATAAAGAAATTATGAAAAATAAAAACAATTTTTACCTATGAGATTTTACCTCAAGATTGACTTTATCAAAACATTCATCCTTGGTGAACATGATCTTGAAGCCTTTGTCACAAAGTTGGCTTTTGTTTAGAAGATATTCCTTTAGTCCTTTAACATAAAGTACATCTTCAATGAATGTGAAAGTTAGTGCTCCAACTTTGTCAATGCCAAGAATTCTTCCTTTTAAGGTATTCCCCGTATGAAATAACCCTTGGACTATAAGCACTAGATTTGAAAGTTAGTTTATGTCTCCCACCAAAAGCTTAGAGCCACCACTTATCAAAACAACATAGATTTAAAGTGGTCCTCAAGCAAACCTACAAAACAAATTAAGTTTGATTTGGTACCCAATGTGCTTTGGGTCCATCAAAGTTAGTACCTTTCTTTACCCACACATAATGCCCATTTGCAACACTAAAGTTTCTTACATAGCAAGCATTAGGTGTATGGCCAACAATACCACAATAAAAACAAGTAGGTTCAAAGTTGCTCTTATATCTTGGAACATAAGATTTCTTTTTAGGAAATATTTTCTTTTTAGGATTAGGATGCACATTCCTAGGTTTGTTCACTTTCTATTTGGAAGTTTGATCCTTAGCCTTAACAAATATAGTTTTACTTGAACTTGGTTTAGAAAACTTTGAATAGCCAAGTCCACTTTTATCATTTGAATATCTTTGTTGACTAAGGACTTCTTCCAATCCAATTTGTCCTTTCTCATACCTTTCAAGTACCATTTTTAATTGGACAATTTGAAAAGAGCGAGATTCACAATTTTTACATACAAAATTCTGTTTTTCACTAATCATCGTTTGTTTCTCATTTTCGATCTCTTTTTCTAATGAAACATTTTTTTCTCCTAAAGTTGAAATTTGTTTCTTTTGAGATGATATAGTTTTATACAGAATTTTACATTCATTTAACAATCCACTTATGGCACCTTGTACATCACTATCAAAAGAATTATTACTAACCTCATCTTCTTCATCATCGGAGTGGTGTGATGCTATCAATGCAAGATTTACATGTTCTTCATCTGAAGATGAAATTATTTCGTTGTCTACATATGTTTTCCTTTCCTTTTTATGATTCTTTTTCTTGAATTTATTTTTCTTTTGAAGTGTAGGACATTCACTTTTAACATGTCATCTTTCTCCACATTCAAAGCATTTAATCTTTCTCGTTGGTGCTTCCCCTTTAGTGATCTCCTTTTTCCTTTCTTTTCTTAGAAACTTTTCAAACTTTTTGATAAGATCATCATTTTCATCACTATTGGACTCATCCTCTTGATTGCTATCATAATTTTTTACTTTTTTCTTTAAGGCAACGTCTTTTGAATCTTTTACTTGTATTTCATGCTTCTCCAATCTTTCAAGTTCTAACTCATGCTCTTGAAGTTTACCAAATAAAGATGCGGAATTCATCGTAGAGAGGCTTTTCTTTTCCGATATTGCCGTTACTTTTGGTTGCCATTCTCTAGTCAATGATCTTAGAATTTTGAGATTTAATTCATCATTCAAGAATGTTTTACCAAGTGCCATTAAGTGGTTAGTCAAATGAACAAATCTCTTATGTAATGCAACAATGGATTCTCTGGGCTGCATTCGGAACATTTCATATTCTTGACTTAAAGTGTTTAGTCTGGATCTTTTTACTTCAGTCGTACCTTCATGTGTTTCTACCAACGTATCCCATATTTCTTTAGCCGATTTACATTGACAAACACGAAAGAACTCATCCATACTTAATGCACTCTGAAGAATATTGACAGCTTTCTTTTCATTCAAGATTCTTTTTTGTCATCTTCATCATATGTATTTTATAACTTTGGAGTACCAACACCATTGACCACATTAACCGGATTATGCGGACGATTATCAATGGCTTCCCATATACCTTCTCCTTGTGCTTCAAGATGTGCCTTCATGCGGATTTTCCAAAAGTCAAAATAGTCTCCAAAGAAAAGTGGGGGCTTGTTACTACATCCACCGTCTTTGAATACCGGGTTTGTGCTTGCGGAAGCCATACTGGATCTGTAGGAATAGGTTACCTATAACCTGCTCTGATGCCAATTGTAAGTTATATGTGTGCCTAAGAGGGGTGAATTAGGCTCTTAGACAATTATCCAGATTTTTGACGGTTTTTGAATTTTACTTTCTTAAAAGTTTCTAAGTGAGGAAAGTGGTAAATGCGGAAAGTAGAGAACACCAAGACGTATAGTGGTTCCCCTCACAAGTCGATAGTACTCCTCTCCCCTTTCAACACGAAAGAGATTTTGACTAATGTTAGATCTTAGGACAAGACACACCTAGTCTTCCTAAACAAGACTCTAACAATCCACACCAAGAACACCCTCTTGGATTTTACAAGTTTAAAGTCCAACCGAGAATCAACCTCTCACAAATGGACCTCTTGTATCCACAATCCGGATAACAAGGTTTACAACCAAACAATCTTATATCCAACAATCCTAGAAAAATAAGATATGTTACAACAAGAGTATTTGAAACAAGTTTGTAGTATATAAATCCTATTAATGACTTCTTCTCTTTCAAATATGAAATTTCAATATCATAAACTCTCTAAGTGCTCAAATGATACTTTTATGTATGTAATATGAAAATGGTATTCAAAAAGAATTTGTATAAAATTTCTGTTATGGAAAAATATGCTTAGAGATTGTAGAGAGTTTTTTGAAAGAGGTGGTTGAAAAATGAAAATTTGAAATGAATTTATATTGATGAAAGCAACCATTGAAAAGTCATGGCAATGGTTAGAAAAATTCTGAATTTTAATAAGAGAAATGATGTAAGAGATGCCTTGAAAAGGTGCATTAAAACAAAACATTTTTCAATTTAAATTAAAAATACTGTTTCAGAACGATGTAAATTGTGGCGGTTTTTGTTTTGTTACGTCGGTTCAAAACAACATAATTTACCAAAAACAATTCAAATTTAAAATTTAAAATAGTTTCAGAACGGTGCGAATTATGGTGGTTTTTGGTGCTGTTACGACGGTTAAAAACACCATAATTTACTAAAAACTGAATGTTTAAATAAATTGAAAAATTAAAAAATTTGTCTAAGTATTTGAACCAATTTTATGCAACATCTATTGATTTATCCAAGTAAATAGATTATATTTTAAAGTGATTTAATATGGTTCAAAAATGAAAAATAATTTTTCCAATTAAAGAAATATTTTAAGCACTAAGAAATGTTTTAGTCAAGAATTTCATATACCTAAAAGTTTGATTAATCCTGTCTTGCAAGTGTAGTCAAGTCTTATGCAATTCTTCTTTTTCCTTCTTTGAGAAATCTTCAAGACTTGAATTAATATGAAACTTGTTCTACCTTTGATGTCTTTGATCCATTTCCTTTTGTACATAAAACCTTGAATGAACATTGTTGTCTTCATCAAAACCATTGAGAAGCTATGTCTTCACATTCTCCCCCTTTTTGATGATGACAACTCAAATCTTAAAAATTCGATCCAATCTTGTTTCTATAACCAAAGTTTTCTCCCCCTTGGATATTGCTCCCCCTTAATCCATGATTTCAGAGAGTTTTGAAATCTGCACATTTTGTTAGAGAAACCAAGTAATAATACACAATTCTTCTCCCCCTTTGTCATTAACAAAAAGGATGGGAAAAGACTTGAAGTATATAAAGAAATTATGAAAAATAAAAACAATTTTTACCTATGAGATTTTACCTCAAGATTGACTTTATCAAAACATTCATCCTTGGTGAACATGATCTTGAAGCCTTTGTCACAAAGTTGGCTTTTGTTTAGAAGATATTCCTTTAGTCCTTTAACATAAAGTACATCTTCAATGAATGTGAAAGTTAGTGCTCCAACTTTTCCAATGCCAAGAATTCTTCCTTTTAAGGTATTCCCCGTATGAAATAACCCTTGGACTATAAGCACTAGATTTGAAAGTTAGTTTATGTCTCCCACCAAAAGCTTAGAGCCACCACTTATCAAAACAACATAGATTTAAAGTGGTCCTCAAGCAAACCTACAAAACAAATTAAGTTTGATTTGGTACCCAATGTGCTTTGGGTCCATCAAAGTTAGTACCTTTCCTTACCCACACATAATGCCCATTTGCAACACTAAAGTTTCTTACATAGCAAGCATTAGGTGTATGGCCAACAATACCACAATAAAAACAAGTAGGTTCAAAGTTGCTCTTATATCTTGGAACATAAGATTTCTTTTTAGGAAATATTTTCTTTTTAGGATTTGGATGCACATTCCTAGGTTTGTTCACTTTCTCTTTGGAAGTTTGATCCTTAGCCTTAACAAATATAGTTTTACTTGAACTTGGTTTAGAAAACTTTGAAAAGCCAAGTCCACTTTTATCATTTGAATATCTTTGTTGACTAAGGACTTCTTCCAATCCAATTTGTCCTTTCTCATACCTTTCAAGTACCCTTTTTAATTGGACAATTTGAAAAAAGAGAGATTCACAATTTTTACATACAAAATTCTGTTTTTCACTAATCATCGTTTGTTTCTCATTTTCGATCTCTTTTTCTAATGAAACATTTTTTTCTTCTAAAGTTGAAATTTGTTTCTTTTGAGATGATATAGTTTTATACATAATTTTACATTCATTTAACAATCCACTTATGGCACCTTGTGCATCACTATCAAAAGAATTATTACTAACCTCATCTTCTTCATCATCGGAGTGGTGTGATGCTATCAATGCAAGATTTACATGTTCTTCATCTGAAGATGAATTATTTAGTTGTCTACATATGTTTTCCTTTCCTTTTTATGATTCTTTTTCTTGAATTTATTTTTCTTTTGAAGTGTAGGACATTCACTTTTAACATGTCCTCTTTCTCCACCTTCAAAGCATTTAATCTTTCTCGTTGGTGCTTCCCCTTTAGTGATCTCCTTTTTGCTTTCTTTTCTTAGAAACTTTTCAAACTTTTTGATAAGATCATCATTTTCATCACTATTGGACTCATCCTCTTGATTGCTATCATAATTTTTTACTTTTGTCTTTAAGACAACGTCTTTTGAATCTTTTACTTGTATTTCATGCTTCTCCAATCTTTCAAGTTCTAACTCATGCTCTTGAAGTTTACCAAATAGAGATGCGGAATTCATCGTAGAGAGGCTTTTCTTTTCCGATATTGCCGTTACTTTTGGTTGCCATTCTCTAGTCAATGATCTTAGAATTTTGAGATTTAATTCATCATTTGAGAATGTTTTACCAAGTGCCATTAAGTGGTTAGTCAAATGAACAAATCTCTTCTGTAATGCAACAATGGGTTCTCTGGGCTGCATTCGGAACATTTCATATTCTTGACTTAAAGTGTTTAGTCTGGATCTTTTTACTTCAGTCGTACCTTCATGTGTTTCTACCAACGTATCCCATATTTCTTTAGCCGATTTACATTGACAAACACGAAAGAACTCATCCATACTTAATGCACTCTGAAGAATATTGATAGCTTTCTTTTCATTCAAGATTCTTTTTTTGTCATCTTCATCATATGTATTTTTTAACTTTGGAGTACCAACACAATCGACCACATTAACCGGATTATGCGGACCATTCTCAATGGCTTCCCATATACCTTCTCCTTGTGCTTCAAGATGTGCCTTCATGCGGATTCTCCAAAAGTCAAAATAGTCTCCAAAGAAAAGTGGGGGCTTGTTACTACTTCCACCGTCTTTGAATACCGGGTTTGTGCTTGCGGAAGCCATACTGGATCTGTAGGAATAGGTTACCTATAACCTGCTCTGATGCCAATTGTAAGTTATACGTGTGCCTAAGAGGGGGGTGAATTAGGCTCTTAGACAATTATCCAGATTTTTTACGGTTTTTGAATTTTACTTTCTTAAAAGTTTCTAAGTGAGGAAAGTGGTAAATGCGGAAAGTAAAGAACACCAAGACGTATAGTGGTTCCCCTCGCAGGTCGAGAGTACTCCACTCCCCTTTCAACACGAAAGAGATTTTGACTAATGTTAGATCTTAGGACAAGACACACCTAGTCTTCCTATACAAGACTCTAACAATCCACACCAAGAACACCCTCTTGGATTTTACAAGTTTAAAGTCCAACCGAGAATCAACCTCTCACAAATGGACCTCTTGTATCCACAATCCGGATAACAAGGTTTACAACCAAACAATCTTATATCCAACAATCCTGGAAAAATAAGATATGTTACAACAAGAGTTTTTGAAACAAGTTTGTAGTATATAAATCCTATGAATGACTTCTTCTCTTTCAAATATGAAATTTAAATATCATAAACTCTCTAAGTGCTCAAATGATACTTTTATGTATGTAATATGAAAATGGTATTCAAAAAGTATCTTGTATAAAATTTCTGTTATGGAAAAATATGCTTAGAGATTGTAGAGAGTTTTTTGAAAGAGGTGATTGACAAATGAAAATTTGAAATGAATTTATATTGATGAAAGCAACCATTCAAAAGTCATGGCAATGGTTAGAAAAATTCTGAATTTTAATAAGAGAAATGATGTAAGAGATGCCATGAAAAAATGCATTAAAACAAAACATTTTTCAATTTAAATTAAAAATACTGTTTCAGAACGAAATAAATTGTGGCAGTTTTTGTTCTGTTACGTCTGTTCAAAACGCCATAATTTACCAAAAACTTTTCAAATTTAAAATTTAAAATAGTTTCAGAACGGTGCGTATTATGGCGGTTTTTGGTGCTGTTACGACGGTTAAAAACCCATAATTTACCAAAAACTGAATGTTTAAATAAATTGAAAAATTAAAAAATTTGTCTAAGTATTTGAACCAATTTTATGCAACATCTATTGATTTATCCAAGTAAATAGATTATATTTGAAAGTGATTTAATATGGTTCAAAAATGAAAAATAATTTTTCCAATTAAAGAAATATTTTGAGCACTAAGAAATGTTTTAGTCAAGAATTTCATATACCTACAAGTTTGATTAATCCTATCTTGCAAGTGTAGTCAAGTCTTATGCAATTCTTCTTTTTCCTTCTTTGAGAAATCTTCAAGACTTGAATTAATATGAAACTTGTTCTACCTTTGAAGTCTTTGATCCATTTCCTTTTGTACATAAAACCTTGAATGAACATTGTTGTCTTCATCAAAACCATTGAGAAGCTATGTCTTCACAAGGGAACCATAGTTGATCAAAAAATAAAAAAAGTCAAACTTTGACTTTTGGGCACAATTGACTTTTTATCAGATGAATTCCAAACTGTGCGATCCTCTATGAAATCAAGTCCTTAACATAAATCAAACTTGATGGATTGATTCATAGGTGTTATAGGGTGTATTGAATCATGTCCCTAGGTTTGGGAGCATGCCTGAGTCAAAAGTCAAAGGTTCAGTTGACTTTTCCCTCAAAACCCTAATTGTGATCCTGATGAAATTGAAACTTGTGCACCAAGCTTCTTGGATCAATCCATTGTTGCAAATGGATCAATGTAGTTTATTAGAGATCCTCAAAACATGTCTTGAGGTCTTGGCTCATGTTTTGTCCCAAAAGTCAACTTAGGGGTGAATTAGGTCAAGAAACCCTAATTCCTGATTTTTGGGTAAATGCATCCCCTGAGGCTAAATTGACTTGATGTTTGGGTCCAAGAGGTCCCTTGGAGTATCTTGTGTTGTGCTTTGAAGCATTGGCTCATACCCAGAGGAAAATTTCCATTTGGAGGCCCTGGTCGACCAAAACCCTAATTTAGTGGCACTGGTCATCTTGAGGCTCAATCCACTTGAGATGCTGCAACCTTGTGCTTGATTTTTGATGTGGGAGTCCTCTTGATCCATTGTGGATGTTTGAGAGGTTAGACAAGTTAAAGATCATGTCATTCCTTGATTGATCCTTTGTCTAAGGGCTTTGAGAGGGCTTGAAACCCTAATTCTTAGCTGTAGTGGATGCTCACCCATCTGTGAGGAGATTGATGAGGCATGATGGTACATCCATATTGTGATGATGATTTGCACAATGATGGGAAATCTTAGTGGTCAAAATTTGGGGTATGACATGGGTTAAGGACGAAGATGTTTAGAAGACGGCCTTCAGAACTCGATATGGGCATTATGAGTATGTGGTGATGTCGTTCGGAGTTACTAATGCGCCTGGTGTATTCATGGAGTATATGAATCGAATTTTTCATGCTTACTTGGATCAATTTGTGGTTGTCTTTATTGACGATATTATAACCTATTCTAAGTCAGAAGAGGAACACGCTGAACATTTGTGGATCGTGCTGCAAGTGTTGAAAGAGAAGAAGCTCTATGCTAAGTTGTCTAAGTGCGGATTCTGGTTGAGAGAGGTAAGTTTTCTTGGGCATGTTATTTCAGGTGATGGCATTGTTGTGGATCTGTCCAAGGTAGATGCAGTTCTACAATGGGAGGCTCCGAAGTCAGTAACTGAGATTAGAAGCTTTTTGGGGTTAGCTGGTTATTACCGTAGGTTTATTGAAGGCTTTTCGAAGTTGGCACTTCCGTTGACTCAGTTGACGTGCAAGGGTAAAGCATTTGTGTGGGATGTTCATTGTGAGAAGAGTTTCATTGAGCTGAAGAAGAGATTGACTACAGCTCCAGTTTTGATTCTACCCGAACCAAATAATCCGTTTGTGGTGTATTGTGACGCTTCTTTGATGGGTTTAAGAGGTGTGTTGATGCAAGATGGTAAGGTTGTGGCTTATGCTTCACGACAGTTAAGGGTCCATGAGAGGAATTATCCAACTCATGACCTGGAATTAGCTGTAGTGGTATTCATATTGAAGATTTGGAGACACTATCTTTATGGTTCCAGATTTGAAGTGTATAGTGATCATAAGAGCTTGAGGTATCTGTTTTATCAAAAGGAGTTGAATATGAGGCAAAGAAGGTGGTTAGAATTATTAAAGGATTATGATTTCGGCTTGAACTATCATCCCGGTAAAGCTAATGTCGTGGCTGATGCTTTGAGTCGGAAGATGTTGCATATGTCTGCTATGATGGTTAAAGAGTTATAATTGATTGAACAGTTCAGGGATATGAGTTTGGTTTGTGAGCAGACACCGCATAGTGTGATGCTGGGTATGCTGAAGATCAATAATGAATTTCTTAATAGTATCAGAGAAGGTCAGAAGTTGGATGTGAAACTGGTGGATTTGATGATTGGGAATGAACAGGCGAGAAGGAATGAATTCAGAGTGGATGAACAAGGTGTGTTGAGATTCCGTCATAGGATTTGCATTCCTGAGGATCCTGAGTTGAAAAGAATGATTCTAGAAGAAAGTCACAGGAGTAGTTTGAGTATCCATCCAAGAGCTACGAAGATGTATCAAGACTTGAAGAAGATATTTTGGTGGCCTGGATTGAAATGTGATGTGGCTAAGTTTGTGTATACTTGTTTGACTTGTTAAAAGTCGAAGGTGGAACATCAAAAACCTGCTGGTTTAATGCAACCGTTAGATATTCCAGAGTGGAAGTGGGACAATATTTCTATGAATTTTGTGACTAGATTGCCTAATACGCCGAGAGGACATGATTCCATTTGGGTAATAGTGGATAGACTGACAAAATCGACACATTTTATTCCGACTAATATCAGTTTTCCTTTGCAGAAGCTGGCAGAGATTTATATTCAGGTGATTGTGAAGTTACATGGAGTTCCATCGAGTATTGTGTCGGATAAAGATCCAAGGTTCACTTCCAGATTTTGGGAGAGTTTGCAAGAAGCTTTGGGGTCGAAACTGAGATTGAGTTCAGCTTATCATCCGCAGACGGATGGACAGACAAAAAAGACTATACAATCTTTGGAGGATTTGTTGAGGGCTTGTGTGCTTGAGCAAGGAGGTGCTTGGGATAGCCATCTGTCGTTGATTGAGTTCACTTATAATAACAGTTATCATTCTAGTATTGGAATGGCACCTTTTGAAGCTTTGTATGGTCGGAGATGTCGGACACCTTTGTGTTGGCATGAATCTGGTGAGAGTGTAGTACTTGGACCTGAGATCATTCAGCAGACTACCGAAAAGGTGAAGCTGATTCGGGAAAAGATGAAAACTTCGCAGAGTAGGCAGAAGAGCTACCATGATAAGAGGAGGAAAGATCTTGAGTTTCAAGAAGGAGACCATGTGTTTTTTAGAGTCACTCCGGTGACCGGTGTTGGACGTGCGTTGAAGTCAAGGAAGCTTACTCCTCAGTTTATTGGTCCATATCAGATTTCTGCAAGAGTTGGGCATGTTGCCTACAGAGTGGCATTTCCACCCAATTTGTCGAATTTGCACGATGTATTCCATGTGTCACAACTTCGAAAGTATGTTCAGGACCCATCACATGTGATCCCGATGGATGATGTAGAAGTAAGGGACAACCTTACGGTCGAGGCCTTACCAATACGGATTGAAAACTAGGAGGTAAAACAATTAAGAGGTAAAGAGATCACTCTTGTGAAGGTAGTGTGGGGAGGCACTGCTGGTGGAAATATGACTTGGGAATTAGAGAGCAGGATGCGAGAGTCGTATCCGGAGTTATTCGTATGAGGTAAATTTTCGAGGACGAAAATGTTCTAAGTGGGGGAGAGTTGTAACACCCCGACTTATTTTAATTATTTTTCGTAATTAAAATTGAACGATGTTGTGTATTTGTGTATGATTATGTGTGTTTTAGTTGAGGTTGGGGTATCCTTGGTATGGGGTAGTGACCTTAGAATCATAGAGGATAAGGTATCAGAGGGTGTATGATTAATTGTATAGAAATAGGTGGTGGGGTAGTAAATAATTATTAACTTAAAATAATTTAGTTGGAATTATTTAGATTTAAAATAATTAGTTTAATTATTTTATTTATTTAACATTGGATAATACGAGTGGAGAGATGATAAGGACAAGGTGGTCCATTCATAAGGATTAGTAAGGGTAAAGAAGGAAAAGCATATTAGGGGTCTAAGGGTTATAGTTGGAAAAGGAAGAAATTGGAAAGAGGGAATCATTTGTGGTGATCGATCGTATTCTGGGAGAAAAGAGGAACGGAAGAGAGAAACAGAGCTAGGGCTTAGAGAGTATCTGAAGAATCTTCATCTAAGGTAAGGGGGGTTCTTTAATCACTTAAGGGTTGTATAATGTTTGTATGAGGGTAGGTAAATCTTAGGATCATCCCTATGCATTGTTTGTGTTGATTTGAATAGGGATTGTCGCGTGTCGGAAGTTTTGATAAAAGAATAGAATGCATAAACTAACCGATTGAAATGTAAGTTATATGTTTCTAATCGATTGTGTGATAATCTGTGAATTGTTGTGTAATTTTTAGACTGATCGTGAGTGAAATCGAAGAGGAATTTGGGTCTGACTCGTGCAGAATCACAATCGAAGGATTGCAGATTCGCGTAGTTTCGTCGGGCGAATGGTGGGTTTCACCGGGCGAGCATGACTTCCCTGGCAGGTCGCCAGGCGAACTGAGGGGCGAGCGAGGGGTGAAAACTTGGGCTTGCTGGAATTTGTATGGGGAGAGAAATTCGTCTTTGCTCCGCCGGGCGAGCATGAAGTGAAAAGGGAATTCGCTGGGCGAAAGAGGAATTCTCCTGGCGAACAGGGATTCGCTGGTGCCTCGCTGGGCGAGCAACAAGCGAGCAGAGCTGAGACAAACCGAGCTTTCTAAAACTTTAAAAATTCGTATCTTTTGACCCGTAGGTCCGTTTCAGTCGTCGTTCGAAGCGTTGGAAAGCTGGTTTCATATACTTTTTTTAAAAATTACTTTCAAAATCATAATTCCAACCCTTTGACGTGTAAATTAGGTTTTGTGTATGCAGTTGTGTGTGGTAAGTTGAAATGATGAATTCGGTTGTGCGTATGCGTGTTATGGTTGTGGATTGTTGTTGTTGTATGTGTTGGCAGGCATGGGCTGCGTGTTGGATAATTGTAGTATGATGTATTGACGCATTGATAGTCATATGCATTTAGTTGTCGTTGTATGTTGTCATTGTATGTATGCCATGTTGCATAAGTGTGCGATAAGTCGTGTGCCCATGTGGGGTGTGAGCGTCTTATCAAGATTCTTTAATATAGAATCGTGCTGTTGTTGTTGTTGTTGAGGTGATCGTGTGCCCATATGGAGTGTGAGCGATCACGGATGTAGTGTGCCTATGTGGGGTGTGAGCGACTGATATGGAGATTCCGACGGGAATTATGATCATGAAACAGGGATCAAATTGGTACCACATGCATTGAGTCGAGTCGTGAGTCTCATTGCATCGTATTATGTTGCGTTATGGTGTGTATGATTGTCTGTGGTGTGGAATATGTTATTGTGTTGATGTTGCGATGATAGGGTGAATTGTAACGCCCGTTTATTTAATTAAGTATTTAATTAAATATAATTGTAGTATGTTTTGTTGATTCGCGTTGATTTGAGTATTTGTGTCGATTTAAGTTGATTTCGGAATATCGGAATATTATGTTGATGTTTCTAAGTTGGTTCGAGTTAAATTGATTTAAGTTGTGGAAATAATATTGGATATTTTCCGTCTATGGTTAAATATGTTGATTTGGTGGTTTGGACGATTTATTTGATAGTCGGTAATTAGTCGATTTAGTCGAGAGAAATAATATTAGAATTAATGTTATGGAATATAAGCGTATTTTATTTAAGTGGGCTTATTTTATGGTTGTGTGTAGTAAGATTGGGGGGTGAAGATAGTAGGCCCAATAAGAATAATAAAATAAAAGTATTATTATTATTAGTATTATTATTAATTGGGTTGGTTGAGAAAAAAGGGGAATTAGGTTTTGATTAGTGGAGAAAAATAAGGGTTGAGAGAAGGAGTAAAACATGTTGTACGTGAAAAGTTGCAAGAGGAAGTTTTGGAGAAATTGATCGTGGAAGTTACAGAGGAAAAAGTCTTAGAGAAGAATAAGGGTTTTAGAGGAGAGAAAATAGCTTGGAAGCAAAGAAGGAGAAAGAAGAACTCATGATCATATCTCTATTTTCGCACTTATGGTACAGCCTCCACTAAACCGGTGATAACTTTTTACTTGTAATTCCGATTAAAGCGATTCTTGAATTTCTGGAAAGCTTACGAAATTCCCTTCAATTTGATATATGATTTCGTGTCAATAAGTTCGGTATTAAAGGAGAAAAACGCATTTGAAGTTTGGGAGTTCATGCTGGAAATGGGTCAAATAGTAGTTACGGGATTGATGATGATGGAGGTTGAATTTTGGTCAAGATAGGAACGCAATGGCAGCATGTTCATATTTCTAATCTCCATGGATGCAAGAGGAGAGGAAAAGAGGCAGAGCGAAGAGAGAAGCAGTTAGGCTTGGAGTTTTGCAGAGGGGATACGGGAGAATTGCCGTCGGAGCCAAGTCGGAAAAGTCGATCGGAAATTCGAGCGGCCATCAATCTAAGGTAAGGGTGGGGTTCGAATTTTATAACCGGGTATATGATAATTGATATGTGGGATTGGGATTTATATAATTTTCTACTGAATGTGTTGAAGTGTATTGATGAATTGGTTTTGTTTTTGTGGAATTTGATGTTTGCTAGATTGTTTGGTTATTGTTCTATAGTGTTAAACTTAGGATGGAATTTGGTTAAATCGATAGAAACCGATGTTTTCGCGGACGAAAGTCGGAATAGATTGCATAGTTGTGTCGAGAAATGTTAGGCCGTGATCGAGTATGCTTGTTTCATCGAATTTGGTTGATTTTGTAAGTTTTTGCATTTTTGGAGATTTGGAGGTTTAAGATTCGGATTGAAATTGAAAGTCGTAGAATTCACGTTTGATGGTTCCAAATCACTACTATATGTTTGGTATGAATGAGTAGGTGTTTGTTTTGAAGAAAATAATTGAATCGGTCGGATTTTTGGACGAAAATGCAAAATCCCGTAGGGCTGTTATGCAGAAAAAATCTGGTATCGGAAAGTTTCAAAAATTCATATCTTTTGATCCGTAAGTTAGTTTTGACCCCAGTTCGAAGCGTTGGAAAGCTAACGAGATGTTCTTTCTAGGAAAATGGTTTTGAGGTCTGTATCTGGTTCAATTATAGCAGAAAATTGAAACCGTATCATTGTGTTGATTGTTACCGTCGTGAATGTGTGCGATTGAGGTGTTATCGTGCAATATGCCTCAACAATGTTAACGATTAATAATGCAGAGGAATAGCAATAATGTGGGGAATTAGAAATGTTAGTAGCAGGTTTTATTTTAGTACAGGAATTAATTAGCGAATGACAGACCAAAGGAGTTAGCAGAGTATTAAAATAGTACCGAATAGTAATATTAGTAGTTTTAACCGGTATAATTGTTTAACCGAAACAAGTTGAAATTTTGCAGAAATAATTCGTAAGTGGTTGTAGTTAATTTTTGGTTGGTTGATGTATGGAATTAGTCGAATAAGTGTAATTAAGCGGTAAGGTTAGTTGTCCGGTATTCGTTGAAAATTGTCGGAGTAAGTCGTGTATACGAGTAGGTATTCTTGGTTGGATTATTTTGTTGAAATTATGTCGATTAAGTTGATTTGCAGGTACAGTTGAATAGGTTGAATTGTCCCGGTTTATGGGCACTGTTAATTTGTAGGTCTTATGACCAATGTTTTATGTCGATGTTGAATACGTTGTTGATGTGGTGATGTTGGTGATGTGATGTTGAATATGTTGTTGATTAAGTTGTAGGTCGAACGACCAATGTTGGATTAAGTTGATGCAAGTGGTGCATGTTTAAGTTGTTGTTCTCGTTGTTGTTATTGCGTTGTTGTTGTTGTGACATTGTGGTTATTGTTGCATGCATACATTTGCATTGATTAAGTTGGCATTGATGGCACCTGTTTAAGTTGGCCTTGATGGCATCCGATTAAGTTGAAAATGCCTCGATAACCTGACATATGTTTAAGTTGGGAGTTTACTCCAAATGGTACCACATGCATTTGCATAGTTGAGTCGCATTTGAGTTGCATGTTGAAGTTGTTAATATTATTACACTGTTGTTGATTGTTGGTGTTGTTGATATAAGTTGTTATTGTTGTGAGTTATTGTTGTTATAAGTTGTTGTTTGTTATAAGTTGTGGTTGCTCTTAAGTTGTTTACTAATAGTCGTTGTATGACTGTTGTATGAAGCGGTGAAATTTGTGTGATTTTAATCTAATATATTAATTATCATGCCTTTGATTATATTTTTCGATATCTCACCCCTTCTGTAATGATGTTACCTATTATGGGTAACTGAGCAGGTACTCAAGAATAGCTGTGAAGGTTTGAAGTCTTAGTCGTTGTTGGTTCAAGTTGGTGTCATGCTCTAATACGTAGCACTCGGGGGGAAATGTTTTGTTTATGTTGTTATTCCTAATTGTTGTTATTACAATAATTCTTGAATAATTATAAATTGAAGTTTTGATCTAGTTGAATAAAGTGAATATGATTTATAAGTTGTGAAGGCCGAATGCTATGTATCTATTTTAAAAAGAAATACAGGTTTATGTTATTGGTTTTGTTGTTCAAGTTGAAAATGTGACATCTCATTTGTTTTATGTTGAAAATTTTGCACTCTGATTTTTAATAAACGTTGGGTAGAAAATGAGGCGTTACATTAGTGGTATCAGAGCAGGTCGGTCTGTCCGGCCAAGTTGTCTAATGTTGTTTATCCCTTAGTACGCGACAAGTGTGTGGAACACTGTCGGTACTTGTTTGTTTTCCTAATCGATGGTATGCAGGAGTTGGTTTGAAACAAGTGGGGGAGAAGTTTACTTCTCAGAGATGTTTGTAGTATGTGAAGTTGAATCAAGGTGATATTGATCGCAGGAGTGCAAGTGTTGTCAGAATTGTGTTGTTGCGAATCGACGAGAGTATAGACTCATGATTTTATCTGTTGGTCAAGTTGAGACATTTGAAGGAGGACAAGTCAGTATGATCGATGTTTGCTTCTCGGAGAAGAGAGGGCAACGTGACAAATAGTGATATGCAAGTGGAGTATAGCTGGAGTAAAGTCGGGTGATTTTCAGAGTTGAGTGAAAAACAAGGATTGTTGGAAGAGTTTGGAAGCAAGAGAAAGAGGTAGAGCTCATGTTCACCAATTTTGGTTTTTATTTTCACATTTATGGAACAATCTTCAGTATAAGAGGCATAACTTTCTACTCGTAACTCCGATGAAAGCGATTCTGGACTTTTCAGAAAGTTTACGAAATTCCCTACAGTTTGCATATACGGTTGGTCTTCAGGAAGTTTGTGAAGAGGGAGAAAAGTGTGTTTTAATATTTGGGTCTGATGCTGATTTTTGGAAAATTCTGCATATGGAAATTTTGAACCAGTCCCGTTGTAAGGATGATAACTTTTTACTCGTAACTCGGATTCAAGCGATTCTTGAAGTTCTGGAATCTTTACGAAATTCTCTTCATTTTAGAATATGATTTTGTGATTGAGAGGTCTGTATTGAAAGAGATATCTGTGATTGAAGTTGAGCGACTACTGCTGAAAAATTTGGAAAGATGAAGCCTAGTGTGAAATTTTGATAAGAATAATATGTTGGTAATTATAAGGATGTGACGGTATCTGAGAATGCATCGAGATGCAATTTATGTTGAATAAGGAGAAATAAGTGATGATGTCATGTGATAGTAATGTTGAGAAAAAGACGGATGGTTGATTTGCAACGTTAAAAATTTTAACTTGGATAAGAGTTGTAATTGGAGCAAGCCGAGTTGGATAGTACTTGAAGTAGTAGCGATTCCGGTGTTGGGATGATATTTAATAATTATGTTGTGCTACGAGCATGTATAAGAGATTACGTATTGGATTTTGGACGTTATGGTATAATTGACGAAGTTGAAATTAAGGAAACTAAGAAGACGTTGATAAGCCTCAGAGAGTTGGCGGAGCATTGTGCTTACGGACTTTGGGCACAAGTTGTAGTACGCTATTGTGTTGGGTAATGATGATTTATGCCACTGCTATGGTTGCCGGTTGTCTATTGAAAAATTGAGGAACTGGTCACCCTTAATCTCTTGTTGATAGTAGACGGAATCATAATTGATGGATAGATGTGTCGTGCCAACTAGTATAGTACGTATTTGAATTGGTTGAAGTCAAGCCAAGTGCTTGTGGATTGTTTATTTTGTCGATGTAGATTCATATATGAGCATATTAGTTAAATTTAAGGATGATGGCATGAGGTTGCGATTTAATTGATGAGTAGTATGGAAATTCGCAGTTGAGTTCTGGGTAATTTGAGAATTGAGTTGCAAGTAGAAAAAGAAGTGAAGTTATAAGTTGAATTGTAAAAGTGGAACTTTTGGTTGGTAAAGATGAGTTACTTGGTTGTGTTAATTCGGATAAGAATTTATGAAGAATTGTGTCAGTATGAGTAAAAGTCGATAATTTGGTTTGTTGGATTAGTTGGAAAGGAAAGATGATTTATCTGGTTGAAGTTAATTGTACACAGGTACCCTATGTTGTTGTAATGATGTTGCGTGTTTAAGATGATTTTCGAGGAACGTGTAAATAGGAGATGGTAAAGTTGTAGTTATGTTTTATGATAATTGGGAAGTAGTCGTCGTTGTAATTATGTTGAACATTCAGAGGTGTTGTCTTACGGATCTAAGTTCGAAGTATTCGGTAACTACAAAAGTGTAGAATACCTGTTGGGATGGAATTTCCGAAGAGTTAAGTCGAAAGTCTTTTGTTATGTCGGTTTTGGCGATTGAGAAGTTGGGAATAAAATAGGTAGACTTGATACTTTGCAAGTAATCAGAGTGCGCAGCGAACGCGTGGTGTTGTACAGTTGTTCATGCGTGAGCAACAATATGTTGGTAGTTTGGTTGTATTGATGTCGTGTTTAAGTTGTGTGATCGTATGTTGTTGCGTTCTAGTTCTTAAACCGGCGAATTCTTAAGTTGGTTACTCTTTATGTTATGATGTTAAGTTGTCAAGTGTGTCGCATGAGTAGTATTCGGGTTGTTTTCGCCGTCGATGTCATGAATTGTTTGTATTATACGTAGGTTGCCTTCGGAGATGAGAGTTGATTAGTCGGATGGAATCACATAGTTGGAGTAGTTGTATCGGATGAATTTTCGAGGACGAAAATGTTCTAAGTGGGGGAGAGTTGTAACGCCCGTTTATTTAATTAAGTATTTAATTAAATATAATTGTAGTATGTTTTGTTGATTCGCGTTGATTTGAGTATTTGTGTCGATTTAAGTTGATTTCGGAATATCGGAATATTATGTTGATGTTTCTAAGTTGGTTCGAGTTGAATTGATTTAAGTTGTGGAAATAATATTGGATATTTTCCGTCTATGGTTAAATATGTTGATTTGGTGGTTTGGATGATTTATTTGATAGTCGGTAATTAGTCGATTTAGTCGAGAGAAATAATATTAGAATTAATATTATGGAATATAAGCGTATTTTATTTAAGTGGGTTTATTTTATGGTTGTGTGTAGTAAGATTGGGGGGTGAAGATAGTAGGCCCAATAAGAATAATAAAATAAAAGTATTATTATTATTAGTATTATTATTAATTGGGTTGGTTGAGAAAAAAGGGGAATTAGGTTTTGATTAGTGGAGAAAAATAAGGGTTGAGAGAAGGAGTAAAACATGTTGTACGTGAAAAGTTGCAAGAGGAAGTTTTGGAGAAATTGATCGTGGAAGTTACAGAGGAAAAAGTCTTAGAGAAGAATAAGGGTTTTAGAGGAGAGAAAATAGCTTGGAAGCAAAGAAGGAGAAAGAAGAACTCATGATCATATCTCTATTTTCGCACTTATGGTACAGCCTCCACTAAACCGGTGATAACTTTTTACTTGTAATTCCGATTCAAGCGATTCTTGAATTTCTGGAAAGCTTACGAAATTCCCTTCAATTTGATATATGATTTCGTGTCAATAAATTCGGTATTAAAGGAGAAAAACGCATTTGAAGTTTGGGAGTTCATGCTGGAAATGGGTCAAATAGTAGTTACGGGATTGATGATGATGGAGGTTGAATTTTGGTCAAGATAGGAACGCAATGGCAGCATGTTCATATTTCTAATCTCCATGGATGCAAGAGGAGAGGAAAAGAGGCAGAGCGAAGAGAGAAGCAGTTAGGCTTGGAGTTTTGCAGAGGGGATACGGGAGAATTGCCGTCGGAGCCAAGTCGGAAAAGTCGATCGGAAATTCGAGCGGCCATCAATCTAAGGTAAGGGTGGGGTTCGAATTTTATAACCGAGTATATGATAATTGATATGTGGGATTGGGATTTATATAATTTTCTACTGAATGTGTTGAAGTGTATTGATGAATTGGTTTTGTTTTTGTGGAATTTGATGTTTGCTAGATTGTTTGGTTATTGTTCTATAGTGTTAAACTTAGGATGGAATTTGGTTTAATCGATAGAAACCGACGTTTTCGCGGACGAAAGTCGGAATAGATTGCGTAGTTGTGTCGAGAAATGTTAGGCCGTGATCGAGTATGCTTGTTTCATCGAATTTGGTTGATTTTGTAAGTTTTTGCATTTTTGGAGATTTGGGGGTTTAAGATTCGGATTGAAATCGAAAGTCGTAGAATTCACGTTTGATGGTTCCAAATCACTACTATATGTTTGGTATGAATGATTAGGTGTTTGTTTTGAAGAAAATAATTGAATCGGTCGGATTTTTGGACGAAAATGCAAAATCCCGTAGGGCTGTTATGCAGAAAAATTCTGGTTTCGGAAAGTTTCAAAAATTCATATCTTTTGATCCGTAAGTCAGTTTTGACCCCCGTTCGAAGCGTTGGAAAGCTAACGAGATGTTCTTTCTAGGAAAAATGGTTTTGAGGTCTGTATCTGGTTCAATTATAGCAGAAAATTGAAACCGTATCGTTGTGTTGATTGTTACCGTCGTGAATGTGTGCGATTGAGGTGTTATCGTGCAATATGCCTCAACAATGTTAACGATTAATAATGCAGAGGAATAGCAATAATGTGGGGAATTAGAAATATTAGTAGCAGGTTTTATTTTAGTACAGGAATCAATTAGCGAATGACAGACCAAAGGAGTTAGCAGAGTATTAAAATAGTACCGAATAGTAATATTAGTAGTTTTAACCGGTATAATTGTTTAACCGAAACAAGTTGAAATTTTAAAGAAATAATTCGTAAGTGGTTGTTGTTAATTTTTGGTTGGTTGATGTATGGAATTAGTCGAATAAGTGTAATTAAGCGGTAAGGTTAGTTGTCCGGTATTCGTTGAAAATTGTCGGAGTAAGTCGTGTATACGAGTAGGTATTCTTGGTTGGATTATTTTGTTGAAATTATGTCGATTAAGTTGATTTGCAGGTACAGTTGAATAGGTTGAATTGTCCCGGTTTATGGGCACTGTTAATTTGTAGGTCTTATGACCAATGTTTTATGTCGATGTTGAATACGTTGTTGATGTGGTGATGTTGGTGATGTGATGTTGAATATGTTGTTGATTAAGTTGTAGGTCGAACGACCATTGTTGGATTAAGTTGATGCAAGTGGTGCATGTTTAAGTTGTTGTTCTCGTTGTTGTTATTGCGTTGTTGTTGTTGTGACGTTGTGGTTATTGTTGCATGCATACATTTGCATTGATTAAGTTGGCCTTGATGGCACCTGTTTAAGTTGGCCTTGATGGCATCCGATTAAGTTGAAAATGCCTCGATAACCTGGCATATGTTTAAGTTGGGAGTTTACTCCAAATGGTACCACATGCATTTGCATAGTTGAGTCGCATTTGAGTTGCATGTTGAAGTTGTTAATATTATTATGTTGTTGTTGATTGTTGGTGTTGTTGATATAAGTTGTTATTGTTGTGAGTTATTGTTGTTATAAGTTGTTGTTTGTTATAAGTTGTGGTTGCTCTTAAGTTGTTTACTAATAGTTGTTGTATAACTGTTGTATGAAACGGTGAAATTTGTGTGATTCTAATCTAATATATTAATTATCATGCCTTTGATTATATTTTTCGATATCTCATCCCTTCTGTAATGATGTTACCTATTATGGGTAACTAAGCAGGTACTCAAGAATAGCTGTGAAGGTTTGAAGTCTTAGTCGCTGTTGGTTCAAGTTGGTGTCATGCTCTGATACGTAGCACTCGTGGGGAAATGTTTTGTTTATGTTGTTGTTCCTAATTGTTGTTATTACAATAATTCTTGAATAATTATAAATTGAAGTTTTGATCTAGTTGAATAAAGTGAATATGATTTATAAGTTGTGAAGGTCGAATGCTATGTATCTATTTTAAAAAGAAATACAGGTTTATGTTATTGGTTTTGTTGTTCAAGTTGAAAATGTGACATCTCATTTGTTTTATGTTGAAAATTTTGCACTCTGATTTTTAATAAACGTTGGGTAGAAAATGAGGCGTTACATGAATCGTGTAATATTTTCATGCTTTCATATTTATATTATGCACTTCTTATATTGATTGAGAATCTCACCCCTTCTGTTGGAATGTTACCTCCACGTGGATAACGTGCAGATAAGCAGGATTAGTATGGAGTCGAAGTTAGTGAAGACGGAGTCTTCTCTTTTATTTCGTTGAGTCGGTGTCTGCTCTGATTGTAACACTGGGTTTTTGGAACGCTTGTCGTTGTTTATTTTAGCCTTTGTCGTCACTTTAGTTACTTGATGAGGATTATGTGGTACTAAGTATGTTATGCTTTAGTTGAATTCCGCTGCTATATGATAAGACTAATCAAGTATGTTTTTATTGATAATATCTATGTGTTACATATCGTATGCATGAGCAGGTTTATGTTGAATGTAGCATCCTAAATGTTGTATGTGTTATTTCACTCTGATATTCTTTTATTAATTGTCTCAGAGGTTTAGGGTGTTACATATGAGGTTTGTAAGCTCCCCCTGAGTCTAATAGTCCAAATCCGAGTTCTGTAGACTCATACCAAGTACTACTTTCAAGAAAAATTAATTCAGTTTTCTTAGTAACATCAGAGTCGGAGGTTTGTAAGCTCCCCCTGAGTCAAACAGTTTCAAGGTTGAGGTTTGTAAGCTCCCTCTTAGTTCCATATTTAAGAGAACCAAAAATAATATTTTAACTTCCTTTGGAAATATCATAATACGAGGTTTGTA
The DNA here is from genome assembly GCA_022829125.1 of Lathyrus tuberosus. Taxonomy (NCBI): domain Eukaryota; kingdom Viridiplantae; phylum Streptophyta; class Magnoliopsida; order Fabales; family Fabaceae; genus Lathyrus; species Lathyrus tuberosus. The sequence goes on from JALAZF010000423.1 coordinate 3,675,134, forward strand.
AGCTCCTTCTGAGTTTGATAGGCTAAGGCTGAGGTTTGTAAGCTCCTCCTTAGTTTTATGTACAAGAAAGTTAAAATGTGTCGCCTAGGCAAGATAACCATAATAACAAAAATTTAAATAACAAAAATTTAAATAACACAAATTATAAATGACTAATATGTACAACTGAATAGGTACTCAATGGGTTCAATTTCTAATTAAATACTTACCATTATTTCTCCCCATTTTGCCACATCAAAAAGAATAAAAAAAGAGAAAGAAAAAGAATTACAGTCATAAATGCATCACATGCCATCATTACAGGATCATTTTCCAAGAAATTAAAAAATGAACAAGTAACAAAGGTAATTAAGGATTGTATAATGCATATTGAATACTTATTGGTCATAACGATTTCAAGAATCAATCAAAGGATTTTATCCAAACGTTTTAGATTACACATAAGCTATCATAAAAGCAACCAAAATCTAGTTCATTTCCATTAACATCAACCAAAAAATTATGGAGTCATCAGTTGAGAGAAACACAATTTCTATTGTAGCAGAGGTTACATAGAACTCTACAAGCATGAATATCCAAAACCTTTAGAAGCCAGCAGCTTCAGAAGCTTCTGCTACTGGTCCTATGCCTTCTTCCCTGAATACTTCAAATGAGACTTCGTCAGCAGTACTTCAAAGAACTATAGAAGCGAGTCCATCAATAGCTATTTTGAAGCCAGAGAAGATATCCATGAAAAAGACAAAGAGGAAGAGGCTCAACAAGATGTTTCACCATCTTGTTGTCCTAGAAGCAGAAGAGGAGAACATTGATGCAGATGAGCCAGATTATGATTATGGCAATAGCTTCTGCTATAAGGCACTGGATGACATAGATAGAGCTTAGTCTTAGTTCAAACCAGTTTCTTATGTTATTATGTAATCCTGTAAGCTCGATTAATGAAAAGAAGTTATTTTGACCAATAAATATTATGCAATCATACAAACACCTTATTTTCCCATTAGATATTCTGATAAAACGTTAATAAAGTAAAATTGACACCAGAAGCAACAGTTAAACGTGTTAACTATAATATTCATAGTTCTTAAAGAATCTTTAATAGGTCAGACTGTTAGATAACATTTCCAAGATTTATCATTTAAGATATTGATTAGACTTGATCAATATTAAAATAGATGATACTTGGAACTATGTATGTATCACGTCTATATAAAGACTCATAGCATACTTACTTTCATAACCACTTAATCCTCAAAACACCGAGATGTATAAACAGAAACAAATCTGGGTTCCAAAGAGAGATTTCAGAAAGACAACCATGCTGAATGCAACAACTCAAGAAAATGAAAGCAAAGCAGCAGCTGAAGGATCTACCGGAAAACATATCACTTCAGAAGCGCTCACCTCTTCAGTATCCTTTGTGAAGACACACAAAAGAAGATCTTCTGGGTCCAGACGCAGAAATCAACTGAGAAAGGAGGCTGTGGAGTTTGCCAAGGAAGAATGGCAAGATTACTTAGATAATCTGGACATGTCAGATGATCCTAAGGAATACCTTAGGGCCAATCCAACAGACTAGAATGTCTAAATAATTTGTAATATCTTCCATTTTATTAATGATAAATGTCGCACACATTGAGTTCTTCCTCCCATTACTTTTAATTCTTTAGAAAAATAATAAATATATATATTCAACAGTTAAACTGCATAACAACATGAACAAACTTTGAATTAATAATAAGATTGCTTAATACAAAGGTTCTAACAATTACAAAACATAACTATGTAGAAATCTAACATCAGAATCTTTCATAGATAGCTTCAAACTTGTCTCTCTAGATTTTAGATGAATCAACCTCTAAACTTATGATAACTCACTGCTAAACAAGTAATTCTAAAATAACTCTTCCAAAAGGAATGAAGAAAATCTTTCCCTTGTGAAAGGAAGAAAGAGCCATCTTCAAATAGTCAAACATAACTTGAGGAAGATCAATCTGCAAGTCTGAATTAAGAAGTAGAAGCAAATATTTTTCAATAGGGTCCACTAGGTCTAAATTCTTATCTTTAGGCATGAACAAACTTTGAATTAATAATAAGATTGCTTAATACAAAGGTTCTAACAATTAAAAGGGATAATTATGTAGAAATCTAAAATTAGAATCTTTCATAGATAGCTTCAAACTTGTCTCTCCAGATTTTAGATGAATCAGCCTCTGAACTTATGATAACTCCCAGCTGAACAAGTAATTCTAAAATAACCCGTCCAAAAGGAATGAAGAAAATATTTCCCTTGTGAAAGGAAGAAAGAGTCCTCTTCAAATAGTCAAACATAACTTGAGAAAGATCAATCTGCAAGTCTGAATTGATAAGTAGAAGCATATATTTTTCAAGAGGGTCCATTAGGTCTAAATTATTATCTTTAGGCAGCAGGTTTAAATTCAAAATCTAATTCCAAACAACTGCATCAGGACGAAGATTTGAGACCACTGATGTTTTAGATGGACCACTGATAAAATAGACACAAAAATTACATGTTTCAAGTGCCAAAAATTATATCTAAATCATTATTTTATTTTTCTAGCGCACAAGAATAAATAATGAAACTTTATTCCGTAAAATATCATTGATCGATATGCTTAATGTGAATATGTAATTCATGTTAAGGTTTCCAAAGTATCCTGGATGGGATTTTCCGGTTAACCCATTTGCATCCAATTTGTCTAAATTAGTGGGGGCGAATCGAACCTAAAGCTTAGTGTAAACACACGCTTTGGAATTTATTTTGTGCAACTTTCATCGTGCCGTTTTCATCTTTATCTTGTTCATGTTTTGCAACAGGCCCCCAACACAAGATCTAACAATCTTTAGGTTTCGTTTTTTATTTTCGATTTTGATTCATACTTTATGATCTTGACGGTTGATCAGAACCTGAAGTGGGCCAAGAAAGACGTATGTGATGCTGGGTGTGTGAGATGAGGAGGGGGTGTACCTGCAAGGCACTCCGATGCTAAAGTAAGAATCGGGAGAGGAAAAAGGCAAGTACAAAAGTATGTGTTTCTTAGGATGATTTAGAATACCTGGCCCTCTCAAGTGAGAGAGTTTTTATAGTACCCCCCAGCGCGTGGCCAAAGGTCCATATTTTTGGGGCGAAATAATCGTTTCCCGAAGAATAGGTAACTGCCAGAAACTAGCCGTTAGGACGGGAAGAGGTGCCCGAAACTAGTCGTTGCCACGGGCAAAGGCGTAGTTTCGGGCACGGGTGTTGTGGCTGTTTCTGGATGGTTGAGCCGTGCATGACGGGCAGGATGGCCTAGGAGGAGCGGGTGACCCTGTGGGCCCTCTGACCATATGTTCCCGGCAGAGGGGCAGAAAGGTAAATGCTGCCCCATATTAGCTGGACATAGGCAATTGGGCCGTTCTGGGAGCAGGAGTGTATTGGGCCATGCCTAGTCATTGGTCCAGTCTGGAACAGGAGCCCCCTAATTCGTTGCTCCAGAGCACGGGAGTGATGACTTAAGGATAGCTCGCAGCCCCGGGGAGCACTGAAGGGACCGTCGCTTGCCGACGAGGTGGAGCTGTCTTGTGATGCCCGGGGGTCTTAGTGCCCGAGGGATACGTAACGTTATTTAGTCTGCTCGGTGTGCGGGGAGACCAACGGTTGAGGTAGTCTGAAGAGACGGGACGCCACGTGTGCCTCGAGCCTTGTGTAGCATTAAATCTGTCATGATGGCTAGGCTAGGGTCATAATGATGCCCCTAGCCACGCGTGCTCGTGCACGTGCCTTCAGAGTTCCTATAAATAGAGGGAGAAGCTCCTCATTTGCATTTTTCGCTTCTCTCTCCTCCTCCAGTCTTCTTTCTGAGTTTCCATTTCTTTGTCGCTGTCAGTCGCCATACCCGCTGCCGTGCAAGTTTCAAGCAGCGTCTTTGACCCCTTAAAGCTTCCTCGACCATGTAAGTTGCTCATTTCTACTTCATTTTCCAGCTTTTTTGCTTTTGTTTTGTTAGAATGCATGTGGCTAGAATGACTTTATGTAGTTAACGTAGCAGTTTTCGGCACCTGTTGGTGGTAGACGGTGGCTTGGTAAGTTTTTGTCGTCGTCGTGGTCGCCGGAGCTTTTAGGAACTTGTAGATTTAGGTTGTTTCCGACGCCGTTGCGATGAAGAGCGTGAGCCCGCCGAGAAGGAGTGGACAGTTGCGGAGCCCGCCGAGCATGCTTCCGTCTTCTCTTTATATACCGGGGACGTCTTTACAAACGTGGGGCCAGAAGGAGAGTGGAAGGTGCACCTCCCAAGTGAGGATGACCATATTTGTACAGATTACAGGGAGATGTTCCCAATATACGAGTATGCTTTTAAAGACGTAGGGCTGAGGCTGCCCTTCACCGACTTTCACCGGTCCTTCTTTGTGCACTTAGACCTGGCCCCATCACAGCTGCACCCTAACTCACTGGCATTCACCCGTGCTTTCGAGCTGACGTGTGAGTTCCTGAAGATAAGAGCCACCTTGCCTTTTTTGTCACAACCTTTCACCTCTAGAGGCAGGTTTCAGGGAGAAAGTACGGATGGGTTTCGCTGAAGCAAGCGAAGAAACTGTTCAAACCTTTCTCTGAGTCAATCCGGACCTTTAAGGAGAGGTTCTACATCATTGAACCTGTGTTGGAGAAAGCCCGGGATACTACGTACGCCTGGGAAGTGTCGTGGACGAGGAGGGTAATGATCTGTATGACGAGCATGGGAAGTTGGTGGCGGACAGAGTGTTTAAGTTTCCCTTCTGTTGGAGCGTGGACCATTTTTCTCGGGGCACTGACCATTACCTTGCCTAACTGGAGATGCTGAACGAGGATGACAAAGCTGGCTATGTTGTGCTAGTAAATTACGTTAACAGCTTTAAACTCACGGAGTGCTGGACTAAGAAAGGGGACCCGATCTTCGAGGAAGATGGCGGGCAAAAAGTGGAACACCGTTATATCAACACGAAAGGGCTTCTTGAGTGCAAAACCCATGCTGACGCCCTTAAGTTGCTTGGTAGTCTTTACTTTTTTTAGCTTGTTCGGATTATAGTTTTCTTTGTTCGCTAACGTGCTCGTTATGTTTTTGCAGGTGAAATGCCCTCAACTCACAAAAGGATGGAGCAGAATACTCTGGCGAAGGGCAAGTCAGGCGCGACTAATCCAAAGACTCGGCTTACTCAACGGGCGCCCCCTCCTCAGCTGGCGTCGGGGAGCTCCTTGCCCCTCCCTTCTTTTGCCCAGGGATCTCCTGTGCCCGGGGCTTTAAGTTTTAAGCGAACCAGGCAGAACGAGTTGATGGATTTTAGTAGGGCAGCGGAGAAGAGCAAGTTTGAGCTTCCTCCCTGCCTCCATGACAGAAAGTTCTTCGAGGGTTCATCCTTAATGGTTCCTCAGGCAGAGTCCCTAAAGCTTGAGGGGATGGACCGCCTCGGCAAGAGGGCGATGCTCGCGCAGGATGCATCTGCGCTGATAAGGGTATTGGAGATGGCGACGGTCTACGCCGAGGAAGACTCCTCCACCGAATCCGAGCTAAAGAAGGCCTAGGCAGCGATATCAGCCCTGGAAGAAAAGGTGATAAAGTCCAAGGAGGAGGCCAAGGCTGCTGATGACGCGAGGAGGAAGTCCCAGGAGGAGGCTGCTAAGTTAAAAGGGGAGAATGACACCTTGATCGCTGAGAAGAAATCTGCTGAAGACTTGGTCAAACAGATGAGTTCTGCGGCGGCTCCGACTGAAGATGAGCCCGACGAGGTGAAGGCACTAAAGACTCGGGCTGAGCTGGTTGCTCGTATTGTGCAGGCAGAGGACGATGTCTACGCTATCGAGGAGGAATCTTTCAACAATGTTGTGGTCCAGCTCAGACTCGTGAATCCAGGGGTCCAGCTATCCACAGAAGGGACCGGTTTTCTAAGTCATGTTGAAGATGGCAAGATTATCAATCCCGACTTCCTCCAGCTTGATGATGAGCATGCCCATATCCTTGACGAGGAGTCTCAGCCGAGGCAGCCTATCCCTGAGGAGGCCGAGCAGATGGAGGAATGATGTCTCATTTTTGTTGTTGTGATATTTCTGGCCCGCGTGCCATGTTTTTTGTAATTTTATTATTTAGTTTGGGGTGTGGCCCCTTTATCATGTAAGAAGCACATTCGTGGTCCTCGTGACCACTTAATTATTTTTGAAATGTATGTGCCCGGCCGTCCTGGTCGGGTGTGTATGTTATATATTCGCGCATGGCTTTAGTCGCTTTTTGTTTTTGCTAAGTGTAATAACTTTACTCGATACGTGTGTGTATCCGTAATAAGGGTAACTTTGATTCGTTTATTGCTTTCGGGATTTGCTCGACTTAGATGTGTTCGGCAGTGAGGGGGACTGGTCGAACGGCCTAGGTAGCTTCCGGGCATGAGAACGGAGCTCAGGTCGCGTTTAAGGCCTGAGTTCGCGGTATGAACCTCTCATCGCGAGCTGGGTGTTCTTCCTATCATGGTACTTTGATAAAGGTAGGCTCGGTTGAGGAACCGCTGTCGAGCAGGGGTCCTGCTCGCTCTTGAGCGGGATCCTGCTTAGTTGGTATGCGACACTTGTACCTGGGCGTACATCATAGTCGGGATGTTATATTTGTCGCTCTGACGAAGAAAACCGACGATCAGGGGCTTAGGTTTAATGTTGTTTTAGCTTTTCGGCGTTCCATGGTCGAGCAAGTTCTTCCCTGTTGAGATATTCTAGGTAGTAGGCCTCATTCTTCGTCTTTGCTGGGACGCGATAGGGTCCTTCCCAGTTTGCGGCGAGTTTTCCTTCTCGAGAATCCTTGTGGCTCCTTCTTAAGACAAGGTTGCCCACTTGAAATTCTCGCCGTATAACCTTGGCATTGTGCCTGATTGCAATTTTCTTCTTTAATGAGACTTCGCGGAGAGCTGCTCCTGATCAGACCTCTTCAATGACGTCGAGCTCTTCTCTTAGTGCCTCGGCATTTGTCTCCTCGTCCAGGGGTGATTCAGTCCGTCTGGATGACACGTGTATCTCAATCGGGATCACTGCCTCAGTCCCGTAAGCTAGGCGGAAAGGAGTTTCCCCGGTCGAAGAGTGGGGTGTAGTGCGGTAGGCCCAGAGTACGTTGTACAGTTCCTCGACCCAGACTTTCTTTGTTTCGTCCAGCCTTCGTTTGAGGCCTCGCAGGATTACTCTGTTTGCCGCTTCGGCCTGCCCGTTGGTTTGGGGATGTTTGATAGACGCGAAATGTTGTTTCGTACCTAGCTGGGCGACAAAGTCCTGAAATTTTCTTTTCGTGTACTGTGTCCCGTTGTCGGTGACTATTGCTCGTGGGATGCCGAAGCGGCCAAGGATGTTTCGCTTATAGAAGCTAAGTATGTTGTGGGCCATTATTTTGGCCAGAGCCTCTGCTTCTATCCACTTTGTGAAGTAGTCAACACCTATTATCAAGTACTTGATCTGGTTTGACCCTACGACGAATGGACCCAGGATGTCTAGGCCCCACCATGCGAAGGGCCACGGGGAGGACATAGCTTTAAGCTCATTAGGTGGAGCTAAGTGCCTGTCCCCGTGCCGTTGGCATTTGTCGCACTTCTTCACGTGTTCTTTTGCATCATGTTACATGGTTGGCTAGTAGTACCCTGCTCGAAGGGCCTTCCTGGCGAGGGACCTCCCCCCGATGTGTTGGGCGTTGATTCCTTCGTGGATCTCGCGTAAGACGTGGACGACCATCTCTTCCTCGACGCACTTGAGTAAAGGGATGGAGAATCCTCGCCTGTAGAGCTTGTTTTCAACCAGGACGTAGGAGCAGGCTCTGCGCCGGACTATGCTGGCCTCTTTGGGGTCAGATGGGAGTTCATCCTTAGCGAGGTAATTGTAAACGAGGGTCATCCAGCAGCTGTTGTCGCCGATGACCTGCACATCGAGGACCGTAGAAGTTTTCTCGATGCTGGTCCGAGGAAGCACCTCCTGGTTGACAGATTTATTTCCGCCTTTTTTCTTCATGCTCGCTAGTTTGGATAACACGTCTGCTCTGACGTTGTGTTCGCATGGAACATGTTTTACTTCTACTGTTGCAAACTTTGTCATTTTTTCTTTGACCAGGGACAAGTATTCAGACAGATTGTCATTCTTGGTCTGATATTCTCCTCGAACTTGAAGGGCCACAAGCTGAGAATCGGTGCAGATGACAACCTCTTCGGCCCCCAGGTTCTCGGCTAGGCGTAGACCCATGAGGAAGGCTTCATACTCAGCTTAGTTGTTCGAAGTAGGGAAAGATAATGTGAGTGAGACTTTAACAATGATTCCTTCATCATTTTCCAAGATGATACATGCCTCACTTCCTGTTGAGTTGGATGCCCCGTCGACGAAGATGGTCCATTTGCGCGCCCCGCAAGTGGGGGAGTCTGTGAACGTCATTTCGGCGACGAAGTCGGCGAGCGCATGGGCCTTGAGGGCCTTTCTTCTCTCATATTGAATGTCGAAATTGGATAGTTCCAACGACCACTTAAGCATTCTGCTGGCCATATCTGGTCGTCATATCAGTTGCTTTATGGGTTGATCTGTTCGGACCACGATCGTGTGGGCAAGGAAGTAGTGCCTCAGTCTTCGCGCAGCGTTAATGAGGGCCAGAGCTACCTTCTCTATTTTATGGTATCTCAGTTCTGGTCTCTGCAATGCTTTGCTTGTGAAGTATATGGACTTTTGTCAGTCGAGCATTTTACGGATGAGGGCGGCGCTAACGGCCTCGGTTGCTACGGCGAGGTAAAGGTACAAAGTTTCACCGTTATCTGGCCGAGAGAGGAATGGCGGTTCTGATAGTGCTCGTTTTAGATGGAGGAGAGCCTGGTCGCATTCCTCCGTCCATTCAAACGCCGCCTCCTTGCGGAGGAGTTTGAAGAAGGGCAGAGCGTGCTGGGCAGACTCGGCCACGAAACGAGATAATGAGGTGAGCATCCCGTTGAGGGATTGGATGGATTTCTTTGAGCTGGGCGTTGGAAATTTGGAGAATGCCCTGCACTTGTCGGGGTTGGCTTCGATTCCTCATTCCGTCAGATAGAAGCCGAGGAACTTGCCCGCCCCCACCCCGAAAGTGCATTTTTTTGTGTTGAAACGCATCCGATATTTCCTAGCTTGCTCGAAGACCTTTCTTAAATGGGCCGTGTGATCGGTTTCCTTATGGGACTTCACGATCATATCATCCATATAGACTTCGAGCATGTCGCCGATTTCTCCTTGAAAGACCTTGTTCATCATCCTTTGATAGGTCGCACCAGCGTTTTTCAAGCCGAAGGGCATTACGTTCTAGTAATAGTTGCCCGACTCGGTCATGAAGGCCGTGTATTTCTTGTCGCCTTTCGCCATTGGTATTTGATTGTAGCCCGAATAGGCATCCATGAATGATAAAAATTTAAAACCGCCAGAATTATCAACAAGTTTATCAATATTGGGGAGGGGGTAAGCATCTTTAGGGCATGCCCTATTGAGATCAGTATAATCAACACACATACGCCACTTTCCATTAGATTTTTTGACGAGTACAACTTTGGACAGCCAAGTGGTGTACTTGGCTTCCGAAATAAAGTTTGCCTCGAGGAGGTCTTTTACAGCTTGCTCTGCAACCTCCGTTTTCTCTAGAGAATGCTTTCTCCTACGTTGTGCTACAGCCTTGACGGCGGGGTCAATTGTGAGCTGATGGTAGGCGACAGTAGGATCCAAGCCGGGCATTTCCGCGGCACTCCAGGTGAACAAGTCTGCATTTTCTCGAATGCAAGCTTTGAGTTGTTTCCTCGCTATGTCAGGAAGGTCGGTCCCTATCTTTACTCCTCGCTGAGGGTTATCGCCAAGCAGGACGAGTTCAAACTCGCCATCCGGAATCGAGCGCATCGGATGGGAGCCGTTGATGGTGCTGGTCGAAGTGGATGAGCTGCTCGGGCAAGTCTGGTCCTCCTGTTGATCATCTTTAGATAAGCGGCTATCGAGGTCGATAGAGTCGACGTGAGGCGGTGGCTTGGCTTCCTCAGAACTGCTGGGCAAGGCCGGCTTGTTGGACGTCTTTGGCTTAGCAGCGATGGTGTTGAGTCCCTTGGTGGCCGCTTTGAAGCATCTCCTTGCAGCCTCGATGTCCCTGTGTAAGGTGGCGACCATACCCTTAGAAGTGTAGTACTTTATTTTGAGATGAACAGTTGATGGTACGACCACCAATTCAGCCAAGGTAGGCCGCCCGAATATGCACTGATAGAGAAACGGGCAATCGATAACCGGAATTGGACTTTGATAGATCTGGCCATCTCTGCAGATCCAAAAGTCACGATCAACTTGACATACCCCCAGGGCTTCATGACTGACCAGTTGAAGCCCTGCAGGTCAGAGCCCATGTAGGGAGTGAGGAGTGATTCATCTAGCTGGAGGGTTGAAAACAACTGCGAGTACATGATGTCGACCGAGCTGCCTTGGTCGACTAAGATTCGGCGAACATCAAAATTTGCCATCTGGGCTCTTATGAGCAGCGGGATGCTTGAGTTTGGGGCCCCTCCGAGGAGTTCTTCTCGGTAGAAAGAGATGGGGACCGATTCTCCCCGGAGCTTGTCGAGTTTTGTACTCTTGTTGGAGCTCGTACTGAGTAGGTGCTCGAACTTTCTTTTGACGGAGCCCACGGTGACTTTGTTGAAGCCCCCTCCGGAAATGACCATGGTGGAGGGGAAAGTTTCCCACGGGCTATGGGCTGCGAAGTAGGGGGAGCACTGAGCTCTTCAGGAACATAGAAGTCTTCAGGCCGCGAAATGCTCATGGCGACGTGAAGGTTTGTCTCTTCTGAGGAAGGCACCTCTTCCTCGACTTTCTTCGACTCCTGGGCGTCTTGCTGGGGAGTTTCATTCTTCTTCGTGAACTGCTTCAGGTGGCCATCCCTGATCTATATCTCTATGGCATCCTTTAGGTGGATGCAGTCGTCAGTAGTGTGGTCGTGACTCTTGTGGAAATGGTAGTATTTCGATTTGTCAGCGTTCAGCTTGCCCGGTATCTGCTTAGGGAATCGAACCCCTGCTTGTTTAAACTCCGAGCTGGCACATTCAGAGAGGATCTTCTCCCTGGAGACGGTCAGGGGAGTGTAATCATGAAAACAGCCGGAGGGCCCTTTATTGTCCCGGGATTCTCGGGGACGATCTTCACGTCTTCTGTCTCCCAGACAGGATGTCGAGGATTCATCGCTTATGGAGGCCCAGGCGTTCTCTTGGTGGCGTGAGACCCGGGCAGAGCTGGCCGCCTCTTTCTCCTCGTACTGGATATATGTTTATGCCTTGATGAGGAAGGCGTCAAGAGTCCTAGAAGGAGCAATGCCAACAGCTTTGGCAAACTCTGTGCAGGGACAAAGCCCTCGCTCGAGCAAGAACTTCTTAATGTCATCGGTGGTAGGGACTTGCACCGCTTCTTTATTGAACCTCTCGATGTACACTCGGAGAGGCTTATCTTTCCCTTGAATTATGGACTCAAGGGAGGCTTCGGTCTTCGGGTGGCGGCGCGATGTCGTGAAGTGTCTGGAAAACATTCTCCCCATTTGTCTCCACGAGGTGATGGACTTGTCGGGCAGTTGTTTATACCAGGTCATTGCTCCTTTCCGGAGCATGGTAGGGAACAGACGACATTTGATGGCGCCCCGGACGCAACGATAGTCGAGCAGCGCATCGATATTTTCGATGTGCTCGTCAGGGTCTGTCGTACCGTCGTAAGTGCCCAAAGACGATGGTTTCTCGAAGCCCTTGGGAAGGCGCATAACCATGATATCCTGAGACAACGAGCCGTGAGGCTCGTCGTCACTGCTGGAACTGGTCCATGATAGGGAGTGGGTACTTCGCTCAGGCACAGGGCGGTGACTTCGGCGGGGAGACGGTGTTCGTGCCCGGCTCTTTGATCTGACAGGGGGAGAACGTTGGTCTCTCCTGGTCCTCTTATTGCCTGGGGAGTACTGGTTTCACGAGGAAATGTGACCATGCTTCTGGACGGTATGGGACTTTGGCTCCTAACGCACTCGACGATCACCTTTGCGTCGGGGAGGTGGACTTCTGGATCGTCGGCGATCTTTCCTCGGCTGAGGGGATCTTGGTCGGACAGATTCTTCCAACGCCCCAATCCTATTGTTTTGTTGGAGGATCAAGAGGTTGGTCTTGTTGAGTGCTTCAAGAAGGGCCACCACAGCTGAGTCTGCGTTGGGCGGAACTGGAACGTGCTGGAGGTCCAAGGAGGACTGTTCTTCAACACGATCAGTGTGAGTGGGAGAGGGAGACGCGGTGGCTCCATCTCTCAGATGGTGGGTGTCGCCTTCGAAGAAAGGTGTAGTCCCGTCAGTATCGGTCTTACTGACGGAGAGAAAAGCATGGTTGCGAGCGTCACAAACGTGGTCTTGGCTTGCCATGATCGGAGTCTTGGACAGAGAGCTGTTTTGGTCTTAGATCTGAGGTAGATGTTAAGACGGGGATAATAGGATTCCCACAGACGGCGTCATTGATCTTGACGGTTGATCAGAACCTGAATTGGGCCAAGAAAAACGTTTGTGATGCTAGGTGTGTGAGATGAGGAGGGGGTGTACCTGCAAGGCACTCCGATGCTAAAGTAAGAATCGGGAGAGGAAAAGGCAAATACAAAAGTATGTGTTTCTTAGGATGATTTAGAATACCTGACCCTCTCAAGTGAGAGGGTTTTTATAGTGCCCTCAGCGCGTGGCCAACGATCCCTATTTTCGGGGCGAAATAACTGTTTCTCGAAGAATAGGTAACTACCAGAAACTAGTCGTTAGGACGGGCAGAGGTGCCCGAAACTAGTTGTTGCCACGGGAAAAGGCGTAGTTCCGGGCACGGGTGTCGTGGCTGTTTCTGGATGGTAGAGTCGTGCATGACGGGCAGAAATGCCGAGGAGGAGCAGGTGACCCTGTGGGCCCTCTGACCATATGTGCCCGGTAGAGGGGCAGAAAGGTAAAGCTTCCCCATATTGGCTGGACATAGGCAATTGGGTCGTTCTGGGAGCAGGAGTGGATTGGGTCATGCCTAGTCATTGGTCCAGTCCGGAACACTTTATTTATAACTAGTATTAAAGTATGCAATTTTAAAGAAGATGGTAACAACTTTCAATGACGGTGAAAGGTACACAGTTAATTCATATAATTTTTTAAATTATGGAATTTTGATTTATCGATCTTTTTGTTTGTGCTTAATTTGTGACTACAACGGAGAAATGAACATTCATGCTTTCTTATTCATCAATATGGTAAAGGGTACATAATCATATTAAATAAATATGCCATTTATATGATGTTTTAAATTCATGTAAAATATATTGAAAATAATATTTATTTATGTTAAGTTTAACACGTGGAATAAATTTATATATGCATGATTTATAAATTATTCAAGTATGTGAATTTGAACAATTAAAAATATGTTTGGTTTATGGTGTATACTTGAATATAAAATACATGTTGAATATTATTTTTGGTACAAGTCATTTATTTTAATTAATATTGCATTAATTTTGGATAAAATGATTTGGTGAAAAAAAAACATGAACTTGAAGGTATGGTGCATGTATTAGTAACATGAAATGATGTAAATAAAATATTAGAAATATCAAGGACATGTTTAAATTGCATTTTAGTTTGTTCAAGAATTTATTAAATTTAAAATGATTTATCTCATATTATATGTGTATCATAATATGAAAGTATTATTTCTTGTTCATCTTGATATTAAAAGTAATTTTGGTATATTTTAGATTATTGTAATTTGACAAATATTTATGGAGAAAAGTTATAGAAAATATTAATGATGTGAATTCATTGTTTACTTTGTATTGTGATTTTTATTTGGATATACCATAGAACATTGTTAAATATGAAAAATGAATTTATCACATAAAATGTGTTATGCATATTAGTTATGCAAGAAAATTGTTTATTTTAAAAGAATAGAAATGAATTCTATGGTATTGTATTTATATGGAGTTTATAAATTACATGTTTAAATTCACTTCATGAAATAAAAGTTAGTCATGACAAATTTTTTTGATCGTGGTTGTCGATTGATATAAATGTTTAATGCATTAAATATATTTCGGATATATTTAAGTGGAAGTAAAACTTCAAATTAAAAAGGTTAGCAAATTAAGAATAACATAAAATTTGTGTATATGACAAAATGAATGACAAAAGTTTCATGATGATAGTTTATCGAAATTATCAAGAATATAGAACATATATATATATATATATATATATATATATATATATATATATATATATATATATATATATATATATATATATATATATATATATATATATATATATGTGGAAATTGTACTAATATGACAAAAGTGTTATGATTTGATGATAGATGACAAATACTATAAAGTATATAAAGTAATTATATGCATGATTAGTTGAAAATTTGAATATTCGGAATTTATTAAAGTTTGGAAAAATCTTGCAATTCTTTGACGAAAGGATTGACAAAGATATGATTTCTTTGGATATAATTTAATACAATGAAGACATCATTAGGGATGTGGAACACGCCTGACTCTAATTAATCATCAATAGTGAAAACTCAAGTCACACTTGATTAATGTTAAGTCTTGAGTTCAATGATGAAAGTACATTATTAGAATGATTGAAGTACTTAATGATAGATACATCCCAAGGGGGTAAAAATACTTAGACCATAAGAATAAGTGTGATAGGATGAGGTTTTTCTCTTAATAGACATATATCATATGTTTGCTAGAATGCATAATTATGAGTGCATTTCTGATATAGTCTACCTATATAAGAATGAAGTGGTGCCGCTTCATAGAGTTCAAGGGTTAGACTCTTAAATTCTCATGAAAAGGATATGAGACACAAGGGCTTATTAAACGTGTCATATTAATAATTCGATCAATGGTACCAAGATTTCATGCGTGAGTTATGCACGCTTGTTCTAATGAATAATTGGTTCAAAGGTTGTCTCCTAATCTATTCGGGGATGAGTGAAAACTTAATTTACTAAGTAATTGTTCAAATCGTAAGATACCTTTATTTGAAACCATGAAATTTCCTGAATAATGGATTTAGATATATTTTGAAAATTGTGGGGATTGTTGGAGAAATTTCCAAAATATTAAATTGATAAATAATAATGATTAAATTAACAAAATAAATGGCCAAAAGTTACAACTGTCTAAAATCAAATCAAAGACCTTATTGTGATAAGGTGCGTGGTCATAAGGTGCCACCACCAGACCAAAACAACTTTTCATGAAATAGTTTGCTATTATTGATATATAATGGTTTGCGGATGGTCATATTTAAACCATTGAAACATTGTTTCTCCTCACTAATTAGTACAAGTTTTTCTATAAATAGAGATACTTGTTAGACATAAAATAGACACAAATTATTTGTTTCAAGTGCAAAAAAATTATATCTAAGTCATTCTTTTATTTTCCCAGTGCACAAGAATAAATAATGGAATTTTATTCCGTAAAATATCGATGATCGATATGATTAATGTGAATATGTAATTCATGTTAAGGTTTCCAAAGTATCCTGAAAGGAATTCGCTGGTTAACCTATTTGAATCCAATTTATCTAAATTGGTGGAGGCGAATCGAACCTAAAGCTTAGTGTAAACACAAGCTTTAGAATTTATTTTGTGCAACTTTCATCGTACCATTTTCATTTTTTCTTATTCATGTTTTGCAGCAGATCCCAACACAAGATCTACGATAATTACTCAAATTATTATGCAAATCCTATTTCAACGGTCCAAAAGTAGCAGCCTTTTTCATTGGGGAAATTCAATCTAATTCCTACACTGGCTTTACAAACAAGTTGCTTTTGTACTTCCTGACAGAAGGAAATGAGTGAAAAAGAAAGAATAGAGATTAACTAAAATTCCTAGTGTTTAATGTCAACAAGTTCTCACAAGAGTATATCGTCTATATTACTGTGTTAGTAGCACATTTATACAGATACATAGCTCATTGATGGTGATGCCATAAAGCGAGATGTGGTTGTACGAAAAGATCTCTCAAGTGGATCAAATTCGGTGCCATCTGCTACACCACCAGCGCTCTTTGACATGCTGAGCTTTTGCATAAAAGATACAAGAGAGTCCACTATTTCAGACATTGGAGGCCGGAATTCCTTTACAGGCTGTGTCAAAGATACAATTCATTTGCAAACCCAAGTAAAGGGGTTAATAAATTCATTTTGAAGTACCAAAATAGTAAGCAAGAGAGAATCATGATTGATATTTAAGAGGTAAGTAATACCTGAGTACATAAGGAGATGATATCAGCATAACGAGAAAGAGCCTTTGATGAAAATGTTCTTTTAATTGCCGGATCCACCATTTGTTCCAAACTCTCGCTATCATGAAGCCTCGATGAAGCCCAATTTGCTAGATATTGCTCTTCCTTTGGCATAAAACTGTGTTGCAAGAATACAGAATCCTTCAACAACCCTGGATGAGGAAACAATTGAAATTGCAGCAAGATGGATCAAAATGATACCTTTCGAATGGTTTTCTTCCTGATAACAGCTCCAAAAGCAACACCCCAAAGGCAAAGACATCACTCTTTGTGTTGCTAATTCCCGGTTGGCCATGGTCAGGTGAATTGTACCCAGTATCTCTGATAGAAATCTCAGAAGCCTGTTCTTAACAGACCATAGTCAGTGACCCTATCTATCTCCATCGTATAGTTAGATTATTATCCAAATTCTGATTCATTTTGCAATTGTTACTTTATAATTAGTCAGCAGACAGGGGAACCTATATTATTTTCAGTCAATTATCTCAGAAGCAGCTTTCAGCTAGACTAATGCAATATAAGTAACAAGAACAATGGACAAATAACATTATCTTGATTCTGTAACTGTGGCTCAAACAATTTTATTGCAAACTTACCCGAATTTTAGCTGTAGTGTTGGTCAGTGGTTTTAAAATAGCCAAGCCACAGTCAGTAACGCGAGGAATCAGATTTTCGTCTAGTAAAATATTGGCAGCTTTCAAGTTGCCATGGGCGACAGGAGGGGAGAATGTGGAGTGCAGATAGCTGCAAATATTTTTGTCTGTCACGTTTAAGAGTTGAGGCAAGAAACAAATTGAAGTAACAAATTT
This sequence comes from Lathyrus tuberosus, assembly GCA_022829125.1. Classification (NCBI taxonomy): domain Eukaryota; kingdom Viridiplantae; phylum Streptophyta; class Magnoliopsida; order Fabales; family Fabaceae; genus Lathyrus; species Lathyrus tuberosus. The sequence continues at coordinate 3,692,279 of JALAZF010000423.1, forward strand.
GAACTTACGCCAGAGCTTGTGCAATACTTAGAGAAATTCGGAGACGGAGGCCCCAGGATAAAGGTTTGTATGCTGCACTGTGTAGAGCATTGTCTAGGGTTAAATTTCTGACATAATCATAGACAAGAAGATGTTGGCCGTGCTCCAAACAGTAACCTTTAAGTGCAACAATATTGGGGTGCTTCAGACGGGAAGCTGTACAAACCACATCTAAGAACTTTTCCTCTTCACTGAAAGATAAGCCTGCCATTTGGATGTTCTTCACAGCCAAAAACTTTACAAAAGAAGAAATAAGTTGTAGATTAAAAGCAATATTTTTGAAATCTTAACTAGCTTTACTGTTTAAAATTACACCTTGTTATCTGGTAACTCAGCTCTGTAAACAGGGCCAAGAGAGCCTACTCCTAGAAGGCTGTCTTCGCTAAAGCTGTTAGTAACCAACTGAACCTCAGCTACTGTGTAAACCTTCGTCCTTCCAGTGAATTTGTCTCTTTCAGAAAAACTTCTTCTTGACGTTTCCCCCTTTCTTTTATGGTTCTGGGAAGGTAACCGCCTTGGATTCAAAAGGGATGCAGCATTGAAAGGTGGGATTTGCAGCATATCATCTTGTGCCGCATAAGAGAGCTCTATTCACCATTAAAAATCAAGAGGTGAAGAAATCATGGATAAAGATGGAAATGAGTTAACAGAAAAAGTAAATGAAATGGAATCCTGACATATACACAATGAAGAAATGGATTGAAATTGACATAATATATATGAAACATTTGAAAGGGGTTTGTGAAATAATTTTGTAAAAACTGGTAATGTATCTCAAAAGGATTCATGCTTATGTGCATATTTATTTTATACCACTTCACATTCAGCAACTCAGTTTTCACTACTATCAAGGACCCAAAAGTTTTCAGCTGGTTGCCACAGAAGAAGTAATTTTAATGTTAAATCTATTTAAGGAATAGACAAAGATTTTTGACTAAAAATGTCTAACCTTTGGCTGCACTGATTGGTTGAGAAGGAAATGGATGAGAAGGAAATGGATGTGAAGGAAATGAATGAGTAGAAAATGGACTATGGTGGTCGTTGCTTTCGAAGACGAAGTTCTTCAATTTTCGGGTGTGAAGTTTATTCACACTGATCACAATGAAGAGCGCCAATCCTGTTACCAATAATGTTCCCCCACCAACAATAAAAGTTATTCCTCCAGGGCCCATTTTTTTCTTGTTTTTTCTTACTTTAGAAGGAGCATAATTCTCGATGGCATTTGCTTGGGTTGTGGGTGGGCGACTAGTATTGTGTTCAACTGGTACAGCATCCAAAGGAAATCCCCAAGGAGGAGTGCCGTCCACTGCATGGAACATATTGCTACCAATCCTAATGGAAAGTGCAGGGTAATTTTTTGTGTTCATTATTTCATTATCCAACAAAGAAACTGCATGTGATCAAGAATACTAACCATAAGTTTGGTATGGACTGAAAGTGTAGTGGAAGAATGCCACTAAATAGGTTTTCTTGAATGTTCCTAACAAAACAAATAACTTAGAAAATAATGGTATTGTATGTAAACGTGAAAAATAAATGAGTGGAAGCTCCACCAAATAAATGTGTAGACATAACCTACAAATAAATGAGCGGAAGGTCGCCCAGGTACGTGACTGATCCAGTAAATCTGTTATTCTGCAGGAACCTGCAAATAGGTATCACATTACAGATACAACTAGCATGACCCTTGATGTAGTTGTAGTAATTGTAAAAGTTGTGTCTCAGAATAAGACGGATTACAAATCAAGTAAAGGTAGCAGAGTGAGGGGTGTATGAAAGAAGAAACATACAATTTCTCAAGGTTCATCAAGGAACCAAATGAACTTGGCAGATCACCTGTGAAATTGTTGTAAGAAAGGTCCCTGATGAAAAGAAGAAATCATCCTGTGACTTGGAAGATTAAGATTTGTTCAAAATAATTAAAACATCTACATTTTTTTGATTTACTTTCTCATGGCGCAGTCTAATTTTCATTGTATTGTCTAATCAGAATGCTTCCCTGACAGATCATTTATTTTCTTTTCCAAAATAGCATCCTTTTCTTGCTTCTCAAGTCTAAACTATCCAATGCATTTCCAACAAAAAGTGATGATTATATTTGCGCTATCTAGATTTTGCTATGTTTTTATATATTATAGCATAATATTTCAACACATACTACTCTTTCCATTCTGACTGATTAAAAATTGTGAAGGTTTAGAATGGCTTCATTTTTAGCTCTTACCTATCCTGAAAATTCAAAAAATTGGCAATGCACAGAAAACACAATTCTGTGGAAATGGTTTAGGTTAAGTACCTAACATAGCTTACTCATTGGTAAAGACTTTCATTTATTAGCATTGAAATTCAAAAAGCAAAAGACTCAAGTGAAGAAGACATACATTTCCTTGAGATTATCTAAGCCAGTGAACACATTGCCAATTGGTCCATACAAAAAATTGTGGCTTAAATTCCTGCAAGACAAAAGTGTTAATTTCACTGCCATTTTCAAAACTCAATAATTATATCATACTCAAAAGCGATAAGAAAATTTGAAACAGCTCCCCTTTCAATTTTGGAATAAAATCAATATGAATGTAACTCACAAATGTCTTAGTTTTTTCATGTTTGATAATGAATGAGGGATATTTTGGCTCAAATAGTTGCAAGCCATGTTTCTGCCATAAAGAAGGATCATCAGAAAAAACTCACTGCTATAGCTTCTGGTAAAATCAAAATCCTCAGAAAAGTAGGCTTACATATGTGTGGCATTTGGAGGTAATCCGTACGGTATTTCACCCATTATGCTGTTGGAACTGATATCACTAAAAAACCAGAAAGGAATTAAAGTTAACCAATCAGAATGGGAAGTCAATCATATCTTGACAATATAGTAAACCAACCATCTTGATAAGAGCTTCAAACATAAAACGACTTACAATATCTTCAAATTTTGTAGATTATACAGCGAGGATCCAAGATATCCGGTAAGGTTCAATCCTTGAAGTTTGCTGCAGGAGGACCGACAGGGCAAGTATAAGGTTTCTTAGTTGCATTATGGTGGATAGTAATATTATCTAACCAGAAAATAGTAATTTTTGAAGTGATATAGTATTGTTAGAGCCTAGGTGCATTTGAAGTGGTATATTTTTTACGATCACTATTTAAAATCTCGATTATCAGTAGAATAGATGCACTTACAGATGTATAACTGAGGTCTCAGAACAAGCTACTCCTGTCCAATACTCCTCACAAGGATCACCACCGTTCCATCCGTGCAGCCCTTGAGGGTTGTTAAAGCTCCTGTATAGATCCTGGAGGGCTGTGACTGTATATAAAAGAATTGCAATTAATATTTAGTTTAGATAGAGCATAAAAATGATATATATGCTTCAAGTGTGATCTTAGTTCAATTTAATAGTGATTGTCAAACATGGAAACTTTTTGTTTTTCTGAATCGATCACATTATTACTTTCTCTATATTAATTTAGCATTAAAACAGTATTGTTATAGTCCTACTTTGCTGCACCCTAGGTATATAAATACTCACGAAATCAGCTACTTGCTTGCCTTACATAACTAAGAAGCACGGAAACCGGAAACACGACACTGACACTGACACGTCAATACCGATAGTAATTTGAAAAAAATGAATAAATTAAACATAATGCTAACTAGTATGGGTGTCAATTTCGCACACAATAGGCACACATTTTTTTTTCAGAGGTGTCCGTGCTATATATTTACATAATTCTAATAGCATATTGTTCTTCAATGTCATCTTGAAAGTGGATTTAATTCAAAGATATCGCCAAACCTAGTTCTAAATTACAGCCACAATATAAAGTTCTAGAAATACTCGCAACGGCATAACAACCGCAATTTCGGCCGTATTTTTCTGCATTTTTCCGCAATATCAAGGTTTACTGAACAACTGCAACCGATTGCAATTTAGAAATCATGAAGCAAAGCTATATATTCAATCGATTTTGCATGCGTACACCATATCTATTTTGATAGCAACTAACTATCCAAACGCAAATATATGAATTTAATCAATTTTCAAGGGAAAAAAAAAATGAAATAGTTACCGTCAAGTGGATTGGTGAATGCGAAGCCGTAAGAAATCAAAGTTGCTGAGAACACAGCGAAGATGAGATTCACACAACGAATCATTTTCTTCGTTGTTTTCTTGTTCTATACTTGATTGAAACTGGTTTTCTCTCAATTTTCCTCAAAAACGAAACTGAATCGAATAGAATCGATGAAGAAGAAGAGAAAAACGAACTCACGATTACAAAGAGAAATGTAATCTCCGAGAGGCTCTTCTCTCTGAGTGTTTCTTGAACTTTTTGAAAACTGAAGCTTGATTCGTTATGGGTTGTTTGTTTTGGCGCGCAATGTGTAACGGCTAGGTGGAGCAATCACATGCATTCGGGTCTATACAGGAACGTGCTCCTCAACATTTTGGGATTGGGTGAAGGGTGATGATTGCAAGTTGATAATAAAGTCACTGTGGGATTTATACTCTACATATATTTATTACATAATGTTTTTGCAATATTATATTTATTTCAAATGATTATTATTTATACATCCAACATCTTGAAAATCTAAACAATGTGAAATTTAAAACAAACTCTAATATCACAACTATCAACTTAAACATTGCATCAACATTGCATGAAGCATCTTGGGCTCAAACCTCTTGTAGGCTAAATAATAAAAATAGGAAATTTCTTATCACATCACCTATGTTTCTTAGGTACCACCTGAATTTCCAATTTTGTCCCCTGATTTCAGATGCGCACATCCGGACGTATCAATTTTTTAAAAAACGCTGATGCGTTCCGGAAGTGCACATCCGGAAACATTCCGGATCTGCAGATCCGGAAAATAACAGAACTTTATTTTTATTTTTAAAATCGGTTTTGTTGCTTGGTCGCATATGTTAATATATCGTCGCAACTTAATATACATTTGACAACATCCATATATAAAATAAAATGATATATATATATATATATATAATAAACCTCTGTCAAAATACAGTGCATACATGTAATATAAATAGAATACATCAAACAAAAAACTACTGCGTATGGCAAAGGATCTCTCCTGACTCCCCTGCTCCTCTGCCCCTATCCGTCATCCGGGCTCGATGTCTGCGGTACTGAAGTGCCCCCGAACAATCGCAATAATCCTATCCACGGCAAGTCTGGCACCAGAGCCCTCAGGGAGGTGACCGTCCGCAATGGCCTGCTGCGCTATCTGCTCTATCTGACGACAGCGAGGTAGGACATCCTGAGTATGGTCCAGCTGAGACTGCCGCTCCTCTAATATCTCCTGATGAGCAGGTCTGGGTGGCGATTCCTCAGCAGTGGGCACCATGCATGGGTGTGAGACGGTGTAGAACCACACGATGTACCCGGCAACAACGCTCCAGTCTCTCTCCGCTCTGGTCGCCCGAGCCTCTTCCGGTACCAAGTGGGACTGGTAGTCAGCATATATCTCATATATCTGCCTGCGGGTCAAGCCTAGAGGAGCAGACTGATGAGGCATCCTGGGGATCGTCTGCGTGTAACCGAACTGACGCAAGACGCGCTCCGGTAGGTATCGAGTAGTAATGGTCGAACTGCATGCCAACCATCCTGAGAACAAACAAACCTCATCGAACGGGCACGTCACACGGTGATCGGCCTTCAAGACCAGAGGCAGCAACTGCAGACGTGAACCACTCATCCTCTAGCAGCATCTCAAGCATGTCTATAACCTTGCCCCCGTGGTTATAGAACTTCTGGGAATCCTTCGCCTGAAAATTTCCAAATAAAACAATGTTACAAATAAAAATATTTTCAACGTAAACAATTCTATAAATAAACCGAGAAAGGTTACCTGTCCTAGCCAGACATATCTGGAAGTATGCTCAGAGTACCCCACGAGTAGGGACATATCAGACGGTCCCCCGGGGTAACCGCCCAGCTCATCGGAATCGTCATCGGCGTCAACACCCTCATGTGCTGGGTGATCACCCTCTGGAACAGGAACAGGAACAGGGGAACGAGGGGGAGCAGCTGATGGAGCTAGAGTCTCCCGACGACGCCTGCGTGTGGACTGGGACCCTGATGAACTACCAGTAGAAACGTGATGCCTCCGAGATGTAGAATCGGCGGCTGAAGGGGGAGTGGCTTGTACCTGAGATGTGGAAGTGACCTGAACCTGTGATGTGGATGGCTGTGGTGTAGGATGTGGTGTAGGATGTCCCTCAGCTGTAGGGGCTACCCCAACTCCCTTTGCGCCGGAAGCCTCGGCTATAGACTGCATCCGCTCAAGTCGGACAGATGTGTACTGTGTTGTCCATCCATGTATGATATGATCGTCTCTGCCAGCCATCTAATCTGCAAAGCATAATAAATAAATTAGAATTTTTTAAAAATAATTAAAAAAACAAAAAAAACAAACTCAAAAAAAAAACCAAGTGTCTTCCAGATGTGCACATCCGGAAATATGCAAAATATTTAACGTTGGATGTCTTCCGGATGTGCACATCCGGAAGGGCGCAGAATTTTTAACGTTGGGTATTTCCGAATGTGCACATCCGGAACACTCAGAATACTATACGTTACTATCTTTTCGGATCTGCACATCCGGTACGTATTTTGAAGTTTAAAAGTGGCAGCCATGGCTACTGTACCATGCAAAAGGGCATTTTAATGCCCTGATCGTCCGTTTGAAGCAGAAAACAAGACCTACATTGTCTCTAACCTATGTTATTCATACAACCTAACAATTTCTACACCTAAATGTCTACTCTAAATCGATTACTCGAAAATAACTCCGAAACTCTAAAATTTGAAAACTTACCGATTAAAATGAGATATGGAGAATTTGGAGTCTCTTGATCGTTGTAGATGTTGCTCTGCGCCGAACGCGAGTGGAAAAAATCGAGATTTGTGGTGATTGAAAATTTGAGAGTTTAAGAGAGTTTGAGAGAGTTTGGAAATGAAAAAGTGAAGAATGAGGGGGAGGAAGAAGGTCTGGCGCGAATTAATAAGAAATCCTTCCGGAAGTGCACATCAGAAATGTTTTCGGATATGCATATCCGGAACACACCGGCGTTTTTTAAAAAATTGGTGCGTCTGGATGTGCACATCCGAAAATAGGGGGCAAAAAAAAATTTCACATAGTGCCTAAAAAATTTGGGTGATGTATTAAAAAATGCTCTAAAAATAATAAAAATCACTGTAACAACTCCATGTCACATAATTTGTTGAGTAATTATGATGAAGATTCAAAATAAATAAATCTCAGCATCAATAGACACATGAGGCATATAATTACTCAATGATGATTTGGATGAGGAAGTTGGTTAAAAAATCTAGAAATATAGATATGATAAATGTGAGGTTTACTATTATAGTTTGTATTTTAAATGTTTGATAATATGTTAGATTTTGTTGTTTGTTCAAATTATGAACATGTGCATGAATTTGCACAATGATGGTGTAATTAGCTAAACTATTTTATACCAAAAAGAAAAATTATTATTACTAGGCTATGTTAAGATAAAATATAGATTTTATAGTAGAGTAGAATAGAGTGAAGCGGAATGGAATATAGATTCCACTCTATTGTTTGATTATTTTATTAAAAATATTTTATTCTATCACATACACTTCAAATTGGATGGAACAAAAAATAAAAATTTAGATAAAATGGATTTCATCATGTTCCATTCTATTCTATCCATTAGTTATAAATCCAAATAATAGAATCATATTAATTACCACTTCATTCTATTTTATTTCATCTCATACCAATAATCCAAATATACTCTTTCATCACTACTGCATAATGTTTATATACTATATTTAATTTTGAAATTGTAGTAATTGTTGGTTTCGATCATCCATGCTTTCCTAATCAATCTTAAAGATTTACTTGTAGTTATAACCTTAGTGTTCTTTGAGATTTTACAAGGCTTTTTAAAGCATAAATTAAAGAAATTGAAATGGAGTTCGCTTAAAATTAAAATTAAGATTCATTTACTAAAGATCCACTTCAATTGCTAGTTGTTTCTTATGTCTTCGAGATCACATAGAGTTTAAGATTAAACTTTATTCATCAGGGCCCGGCCCAACACATTTCAAAGGCTGAGATAAAATTTAAAATTTAATATTTTAATATAATAAAAAAATTAATTTAATATATTTTAAATTTGTTAAAATATAAAATTATTAAATTATTATAATTAATTTTTGGCTTAAATAGTGTTTTAGTCCTTGTAAGTTGGCGAGATTTTGGTTTTAGTCCCTGTATCTTTTTTTTTTCGGTCCAAGTCCCCACATGTTCATTTCCTTTTGGTTATAGTCCCTGCCGTCAATGAAACGTTTAAAAAAAGCTGAGTTGGCAGACGGTGCTGAGGTGGAATATTGTTTTATCATTTCTTGTTTAATTTTTTTTACACACATGGATTTAATCAATTGACCGTTAAATAAAGAGGGACCAAATACAAAAAAACATTACAAATTTGTTTTGCTTCTTCTTCCTTCTACATTGGCACTGTTTTCTTCTTCTTTCTTCTACATTGGCTCTGTTCTCTTCTTTTTATACCTTCAACATCCATGGCCTCGTTTTCTTCTGCGAACTCTTATCATGGTCAAGCACCGGTTTGTGGTTGCAATAGAAGCATGAAAATGTTTATGTCAAATTCATTTGAAAACCCTAAAAGACGATTTTGGAAGTGTCAAAATTCAGGATTAATGTCTGGTTGCAAGTTATTTATTTGGGACGATGAGCTTGAAAGAAATCCAGCAAGTGATGTTAGATGTTTAGGTGGTTGCAACTGCTCTGAAGTGTTGAAGGATTTGGGGTTCATGGTCAAGGAGATTGAAAATGGTAAAAAAAAAAACAAAGATGAAGATTAAGCTGGAGAAGGAGAAGAGAAAAGTGAATCTGTTGAAGCTATTGTTGGTTGTTTCATGGGGGATGTTCTTTGGTTATCTGAAATGGTGAATCCAATTGTTTGTGTTGTTGTTCAGTTTTTTTGTCTTTAAGTTCTTGTAACATTATTGTATTTTGGAATTGGTCCCTGTACCATATGATGAATGAAAAACATGTTTTGGTTTTGTTCAGTATATGTATGCAATTATACTGTTCAGTATATGATAATTTCAGATAACCAAAGCAGTTGTACTTAAACCATATCTTGATAATTTTCATACTTAAAGTCATAACAAAATAAATACTTAAGTCATAATACATTGTTGGGAACGAAATACATAAATGCTTTAACTACAAGGCTAAAGCCAAAGCAGTGTTGTAGTCATAATAGTTAACAAAAAACTTCTAGATGGAATCAAAAGTACAATATAAGGCTTTGAAAATTAAATACTCATGATAATGTATCGCAATGGTGTATGAATCCTAAGGCTTGCCTTGGAATTAAGAATGAATAAACATCGCCAATCTGAGCAATCAAGAGCTGGTTTGGGCAGTGGAATTTAGATGTTTACAACGATCACAGACTTGTCTGTTTCTCTGTTTACATTTGGATAAAAGTGATGATAAACAGTCTGAATTTCCTGCTGTTTGAAAATCATACTATATAGTGGCATTGCATGTCTAGCAATATTTGTTCTCGGTATTGCAGATTGTCCTTGTCTGCTGAAGATGTCGTTTGGTGGTTGAAGCATAGTCGTCTCTTATGATTTTGTGGGTATGGAGTTTGAGTTAGCAGTTTTTTCTGCTGCTCTTAGTCTCCGTTACAGTTGAATTGTCATTTCAAGCATTAAGCCTATTATGTGATGTATTGCATCAATTTGTTTAGAGGTTGGGGTGGTGTGATATTATGGGTGTATTCTTTATGTTGGTCTGTTTCTGCAGTGGCCATTTTGGTGTGTAAGAAAATGTATAATGATGGTTATAACAGTAGTCCAGCCAGTTTTGCAAGATGAAAATTTGGATGGTCTTCTGAATTACAGTGGATACTTCATCATGTTGTGTCAGGTTTCCATCGGAGTGTGTCAGTCCATTGTGGAGCTGGGAGGCGCTTCAGAGCTAATTACTCAAACAACAGTTATTGTGAGGTGAGTGCTCTGTTACAGTTTTTAATTTTGGTTTGATGCAAGAGGTGTAACTTGGATCTGTTAAAATGGAGATGTTTCCATGTGTCCTAGTGCAGGTGGAAATTTCTCAAGCAGTTAGTTGTATCATTTAGCAGTGAATTGTACCATTTAGCAGTAAATTGTGGCTATCGTGATCAGGTGATCCAATAACAGTGTTGTGTGATTGGTATAGTCCTGTCAAAATTCAAATCATCATTCAGCTCTAGTGTATTGGTGCCGCTGCAGGATGATAATTTAGGCGTATTGCGGATCTAGCTGCTATGACGGATGATAACTGGAGCATGAGGCGGGTTTCTGGTTTATGTGGTGGCAATCTGGCAGTTTCAAGACTGATTTTTCTTTGTATCTCATTTGAGTGTATGTAATGAAATTGAAAAATGTTGGTATGGATCTTGCTGGAGCTTCGGGGTTATTTTTTGTAGAGGCTATTGTTATGGATGTTCCATTTATTGATTTTTAGATTGGTGTTTGTTATATCTGTTTCATTTCTGGGTTTTTAGATTGGTGTAGAGCTGGTATGGTTTAACCAAATTCAAACATATAAAAATGAAATTGCAGTAATTTTTGTAATCTCAGATATAACAACAAAGAGCACTTATTTATTAAAAGCACAGACGATAGTTTTCCAGGGCCATTACGGCTTAATACACAAGTTCTGAAACATAAAAACTAAAGACATAGAACTCCAACGCATTATACAAGTTTTGAACTAAAGACATGTCTTCAACACATTATAAGATGGCTAAGCAACATTCACATATTAAATCCACCACGAAGGCGCAAAACTAGGTGAAGAGTAGACTCCTTCTGAATGTTGTAATCAGCAAGGGTCCTACCATCCTCCAATTGTATCCTAGCAAAGATCAACCTCTGCTGATCTGGTGGGATTCCCTCCTTGTCTTGTATCTTTGCCTTCACATTATCAATTGTGTCTGAACTTTCTACCTCTAAGGTAATGGTCTTTTCGGTCAAAGTCTTCACAAAGATCTGCATACCTCCCCTCAGACGAAGAACAAGGTGAAGGGTGGACTCCTTCTGAATGTTATAATCAGCCAGAGTTCGGCCATCTTCAAGCTGTTTTCCTGCAAATATCAACCTTTGCTGGTCTGTGGGATACCCTCCTTGTCCTGTATCTTGGCCTTCACATTGTCAATAGTGTCTGAGCTCTCTACCTCCAAAGTAATTGTCTTGTTAGTAAGGGTCTTCACGAAAATCTGCATACCACCACAAAGTCTCAACACAAGATGGAGAGTTGACTCTTTCTGTATGTTGTAATCAGACAAGGATTGGCCGTCTTTTAGGGTTTTCAAATGAATTTGACATAAACATTTTCATGCTTCTATTGCAACCACAAACCGGTGCTTGACCATGATGAGAGTTCGCAGAAGAAAACGAGGCCATGGATGTTGAAGGTATAAGAAGAAGAGAACAGAGCCAATGTAGAAGAAAGAAGAAGAAAACAGTGCCAATGTAGAAGGAAGAAGAAGCAAAACAAATTTGTAATGTTTTTTGTATTTGGTCCCTCTTTATTTAACGGTCTATTGATTAAATCCATGTGTGTAAAAAAAATTAAACAAGAAATGATAAAACAATATTCCACCTCAGCACCGTCTGCCAACTCAGCTTTTTTTAAACATTTCATTGACGGCAGGGACTATAACCAAAAGGAAATGAACATGTGGGGACTTGGACCGAAAAAAAAAATATACAGGGACTAAAACCAAAATCTCGCCAACTTACAGGGACTAAAACACTATTTAAGCCTTAATTTTTTTAATATTTTGTTTTCAATTGATAACAAAATTAACTCATCTAACCACTCATCTCATTATTTTATAAAAACATAATTGAAAAATAATGTCAAAATTTTAAAAATACTGATATATCTCCTATTATGTTAAAGAAATTCAAAATTTTGTTAGCCATAATGTAGTTTTTAAATTGACAAATCAAACCTACCGATAATAATAAATGATTGTTATTATTAAATATTTTTTAGATTTGTGTTATATATATATATATATATATATATATGGAAAAATACTGTCTAAATCCTTTAAGTTACTTTATTATTACAAGTCAGTCCTTTATGTTTTCTTCTACAAATAGGTCTTATTTGTTTTTAAATTGTAACCACAAGGTTTTTCAACTTTTGTCTGTTGTATAAATTACGACCTTATTGTAACAAAACTGGTATAGAATTGCAACAAGTGTTACATAAAGGTACCAAAAGTCATGTATTGCGACAAGTGTTACATGAAGGTAACAAAAGTCATGTCTTGCGACACTAACATCAAAATTAACTATGATCACCATTTTCGAACCAAAATTCACATAAACACTACAAAAATCAAAATTAACAACATTATGATATAGACTAGCATCTTCAAAATCTTCAACATGTTCTTCATCATCTTCTTAAATGACACATCAATATCGTTTGTGCCACATAAGCATTTTTGGAACAGAGTTTGTGAAAAAAGTCAACGGTGAACACGTTAGTTAACATAAAGGAGCAAATTGTAGCAAAAAAAAACATAAAGAACAAACTTGTTATAATGAAATAAAAATTGGAGGCCCTAGGCGGTATTTAGACCTAGGGCTTGGTGGCCTACCCCTAGGGTTGACCTTGCTATTCATACGATTTTCATTAAAAAGGTCAAAAAAGTTCGATATAACAAAGCTCATGTAATGCCATGTATAATATATACCTAGAATAATACTATACAAGCATTTTATTTGGTACTGACACCATCATAAGTGCCTAATGACATCATTCACATACTTGACCATTCTAAAAACATAATACAATCTATGGTACAAGATATGGAAACTAGCCAAAATAGTAAAATCTAAGATCAATATACAATATCCTCAATTGTATACAACAAATAATACATAGCGGAATAAGCTCAACTTAGCTTCTCTTGAAACATCCAAGCATAGCTCCACTTGTAAATCAAACCTGCAATTTACCTGAAAAATAACAACAATAATGGGGTGAGATATTAATCTCAGTGAGTTCCCTATCTTATGGATTCTCTCGGCTTTACAGGGTTCTAGCCAAATCCTAACTCAAGTCAAAGGGAAGGGAAATGACCTTTAGTTCTCAATCTCACACTATATGGAAACACGTTATTGAGTCCGTTAACTCAAAAGTTATCACTATAGTCAACCCTATCAAGGCATCCCCTTTTCCCGTCCTCTTCTACGTCTAGAAGTCGGAACGAGTCATGGATCCTCGTAGATTACTTGGCATATGAGATGGATTCGGAACTAAGGGACATGTTATCACCTTAATTCGTCACTTCACACGGTCCGTACACCGTCACAAGTCTCTTTACCATATAGGTTCCATTCGTACTATAACATTGGGAATCAAACCTACCAAGTAATCGTGCATTCATTACAGAGGAGCTCGTTGCTCATGAAACGGCACATAATGGGGGAAATGGTTACGATTTCGTGATTTCACATACAACCATAATTGTATTCAATAATTATAGGCCACATTAGCCTTTAGGCCTCTTTTGCCTTTAGTCAACAATTACCATAGATACACGTGTTCCATACTAGTGTTTCACTCTCACCTAGACCATTACTCGTCACAGATGTATCTTTCTACATCGAATGCACGAGCATCATCATCTAGGTTGTCTACTCTAGGCCATTACTCGTCAAGGATGCATCTTCCGACATCGAATGCACGAGCATCGCCATCTAGAGTTTCTATCAATTCCTAGCTATTACTAGGTTCCACTATCATGTTGTTATAGGGTAAAGTTTCCTCACTCTTTCTATTCCATATTTTAACATGCATACTCTCTCGATCATATTTAACAACAATATTAGACAAAGCATATTACAATTGCATTTTTAGAATTACATATAATAATTCAATCATAAGTTATACAAAAGCATATTACAATTGTATAATAGAATCACATATAATGATTCAATCACAAGTTATATCACCCTCAGGTTCCCTCCGATTTATTTAATCGGGTAATAAAAACAATATTTCTCAATCTTATCCCGTAGGATATTTTCACAGCTTTGCATCGGCTATAACCATGCCTCGATCGGATTTACGATCCAAAAGATATGGATTTTCAACATATCACATAACCATTATTTTCATTCATTTTCCACTACTTCGCCCGGAGAAGCAGCGGCGTAAGACCCATGCCAAAAACTAAAGTTCCAGAATCAAAACATGTTGCGCCTCTTGACTTTCGCCCGGCGGAGCAGCGGCGCATGCCTGTATCTCCCGACGCTCAAAGCGCCGCCCGACGGTGCGTACCAGAATCAGAATTTCACAACTGCGTTTTTAGAGGTCCAAGGGCTTTAAAACCCACTCTTTCCACACCAGATCATTTCCAAACATCAAAATAAGTATCATCAATTGACCACATGCATATTACGACTACACTACGCAACTTATATCGAATTTCATCCGTTAGAAACATGATTTTGGTAAGATTAAGCATTTTTATCAATTTCTAACTTAAGCTCTAATAATCTCTATCACCTAGAACTTAAAGCTTCTAACTAGAACCCACCTGATAATCGAAGAGGAGTTTGAAGAAGATGATGAATATTGAAGATGAGCCATGAGCTTTTCTTATTCATCCAAGTTCTTCCTTTTTCTCTTTTTTTTTCTAACTTTCTTCTTTTCTTCTTCTTTTCTAACTTTCTTTTCTTTCTCTTAACAAATATATATATAACACCTATATTATATAATATAATCCAATAGGGTAAAACATCTCCAATTGATATTTTATCGTCTAACACCAATTGATCAATTATTAGAGTTACCTTAATATTCTTTCTTGAACTAGTAAATATTGATCTGTCTCTTTTATAAAATAATTGATCTCTTCAGAGTTTACTAGTTGCTCTATTTATCCCAATTGACAACACTTAGAGCACGTAGATAATTCCATAAATCCAATTAATCAATGATAGAGCACATAGATACTCAGCTGATCTCGTCTGACATCCAATTGAACATTTAGATAATATGGGGTATTACACTCTCCCCCCCTTAAATTGAAATTCGCCCCCGAATTTACTTCACTCAACCATAACCACAACTTGCATCATTGTCTTAGTTCCACACTCAACTTTACTTCTGTTCAATTTCTGACGTATTCCAATTCCAACTTGACTTCACAGACCAAAATCCTTGTTTTCACAATTCATCCAACTCCACGTCCTTAGTCATACTCTTGTTCCAATATCGAGTGAACTTCTAACTTTGCTTCTTCTCAATTTATCTGTTGTTTTATACTAAAACACTTGGTCACATTCTACCTTCGGAAAGAATGTACCATTCCATATCCCTCTACTGAGTCACAACAAAACCGTAACACCTTATCTTGGTTTAGGATAACAAACACTCATCAAATCTTCACGAGGTAAAACGATGATTTCTTAAACTCATGCAATCATCGACGATTTATATTTTCATAAATCTTTCAACGTCCAAAACCACTTCATAATTAGTCAAATGACATCTTTACCAGTTCCATCTGGCCTGATGCTGTACACTATACTCATTCAATCCGGTATTTCCTTTCTTTCGTGTCACAACAAAGGTAACACACTTAAAACAAAATCACCTTATTTCCATACTTACAAGCAATAATCCATCTAAATTCTCATTATTCTGACATAACTCTTTCATCTATCACCTTCCACTGCGTAATCCAAATTCTAACAGTGGAACACCACAAATTCTTAAGCACTACCAAGTAGCTAACAGTCTGCAGAGAACACACTTATCCACTGGGGTCCTTACTAACCAACGGTACAAGAAACTTACTGGCGTCCTATGGTAGAATAATTTTCTCACCGACACACAACATCATAACATCGGTCCAAAACTTTCCAGACGATAAAGGTGCAAGAGTTACACTACTACAACCATAACATATACAACTCCAAATCCATTCTAAACTCGAAACAATTCATCCAAAAATAGCTTAACAACCTCCAGTTCTGGTTACCACATTCCAAATCGATTCTTCTTACGGGTTCCGACTTACTCAAGGTTTCTTGTTGATTCGAGATCTCAACCCAAAACGACGTAACACCAACACAGAACTTCAATCATATGCGAGTCACCCCTTATCAAAACTTAACCCATGCAAGGTACAATTGTGAGTTTTCTAAATCCCTCACCAACTCACATACAACACCCCACGTACACGCCCACACTTCCGATGTCCATATCACACTTCTCAATTGAATCCACTTCTCTAAATTGTTTTATTCCATAAACAATTCAATTTACATGCTTAATTCCGGAACACCTAATTCTCACCCTTACTTGGAAGGATAACCTTCAAATTTCCTTCTCTGGGTAAAACACAACTGCACACCACTGGTACCCCTCTCACGGAGCCTAAATCCAATACCATGAACTCATGGAAGATAACAATTACTAACTCTGACCAACCGTTCATACCTTACTAATACCATAATTACACATCGAAATATATTCCTTGCAAGATCAATACTTCGTGAGTATTTTCCAACTTCGTCCTTAAGACTCGCAACGGTAATACACCTAAGACCTTCTCATACTCAACACAGTTCACAAGATTATTCCCCCAAAGTCAAACTCCCTTGTCGTCTGAATAAATGGTCAACAACGCAACACCTTTCAGAAGTTCCGATTTCGAAACACAAATCCTTCTTTCATTTACTTGCAATCCCGTTTTCCATTCTCCGAACACTTATCAATCGGAAGAACATATGGTAACAAAACACAGATGATGGTTCCTAAGGGATTTCACAATTTACACATATGTTAATCGATTAACCATATGAGCTAATCGGTCAACTCCTCAAAATTCAGCGCAAAGTACCATCCTTGCACATGTTAATCGGTTAACCACTCTGTGTTAAACTGTTAACACTGCTGCAGAAACTGAAAACCAGTTTCTTATAATTAAAAAATCATCCCAACTCAAAACCATCAATCCGGTTCGTACTGACTCGCGATACCATTCTCAACTCGCGGCTCCTTATCTTTTATAACCTTTACTAACCATTATCTACTCAAGGTAAAACCGACAAAGTCAAAACATGCAGACGACACACTCCAACCAAGTGACAAGGCAAAATTCCAAATTCTGACGCGGTCACACTACAAAACCTCAGCGGGATAGTTCATTTTTCTGCTCAAACAACCATACTAACGGGAAGTAAATAATGACGACATTCTAGGGTTTTAGCCACAACTCTTACTTGATTCGTCCTTAAGCAAAGACCAACACACAACCATTATATGATACCACAAAACGACGGACATGTCATGTCAAGCCTATAACCTTGTTTTCTCACTTGAATTCCTTGGTGAAAGTTAAAACAATAATATTCTTAGTTCAACAAAAGGTAGATTCCGAGTATTCCAATCATTTATAAATACAGAAGTTTCTCTATACTTGAAAATAAATTGGGGTAATGCATCCTCTTGAAGAACCTTTCCATCACTTCGCACACATTAACCGGGATTTCTTACCCTTCACTATGCATTGCACACTTATCCAAAATACCTTCCGTCGTTACTTTCTCATAACTTACTGTTAATACCATTTTCCCACATCGCGTTTACTTCGCTCTCCATGGTAATCCTCTTAGATCCAAATATAAAACCACCATTTTAAAATTTCCTTGAGTCCAAGGTACTTACTCTGTTTCTTAATACAAACTCTTTCGATCCGTATCACTACACTTTCCGTTACTAAGTGAAGTTCATTCTTTCTCCAACACAATACCTTATATTGTTCCTTGGGTAATTTAACATTTATAAATTCCAAATTGATCTCTCATCGAATACAGAAAGTCCCGATGTAATATCTCGAACTTAATCTCTCAACATAATTGAATATACGCAATTCATCACCCACTCTTCGTCCGACACATACTTGTTTCACTTGAAGCATGTAAACAGATCCTCGTGTTCCTTCACACACTTCTCTACTGCTTTAGGTTCCCATAAAAGCCGAACTTCCTTAACTCTCAACTTTTTGCCAGTTGGAAAACATTGTTCCGAACACATTCCTTAAGGTACTCTCATCCATTCAAGATACCATAGCGACCTTAGAAACTGAAGCACCAATACGTATCTCACTTCCGGACCTTTCGTCACACATTCCACAAAATAACTTTTCTTTTTCACGGAATGAGATTACTTGAAATTCTTATCCACACCAGTGTTCAATCCAGCTCTACTAGCGATTTTACATACTCCTCAATATCTTAACCAATCGGCCAATAGAGATCCTTAACTTTCAGACTCCATCCATACCAAAAGGATTACTTGAACAACACACTATTCTTCAATTCCATGCTACCCAAAGCACAACTTCTACTAAGACCTCAACTGAGCTGACCAAAACTCCTCACTTCTAACTCTTGGCTTGAGCCTACTCTCACAGCACAAGTTCCGACAACACTTCGGAGTCCTCGTGGTCGCTCAACCATGATTCTACCTATCACATACATAGCATTAGGTTGATCAGGCCTAACACTACATAGTATGATATTAAGAGTCATGCTGGCAAGACACACTTAAGAGGCAGGAATAGATTTACTTATGATGTTTCAAGGCTAGGTCGAGGACACGACCTGCTCTGATGCCAACTGTAATGCCCTGTATAATATATACCTAGAATAATACTATACAAGCATTTTATTTGGTAATGACACCATCATAAGTGCCTAATGGCATCATTCACATACTTGGCCATTCTAAAAACATAATACAATCTATGGTACAAGATATGGAAACTAGCCAAAATATTAAAATCTAAGATCAATATACAATATCCTCAATTGTATACAACAAATAATACACAGCGGAATAAGCTCAACTAAGCTTCTCTTGAAACATCCAAGCATAGCTCCACTTGTAAATCAAACCTGCAATTTACCTGAAAAATAACAACAATAATGGGGTGAGATATTAATCTTAGTGAGTTCCCTATCTTATGGATTCTCTCGGCTTTACAGGGTTCTAGCCAAATCCTAACTCAAGTCAAGGGGAAGGGAAATGACCTTGAGTTCTTAATCTCACACTATATAGAAACACGTTATTGAGTCCGTTAACTCAAAAGTTATCACTATCGTCAACCCTATCAAGGCATCCCTTTTTCCCGTCCTCTTCTATGTCTAGAAGTCGGAACGAGTCATGGATCCTCGTAGATTACTTGGCATACGAGATGGATTCGGAACTAAGGGACATGTTATCACCTTAATTCGTCACTTCACACGGTCCATACGCCGTCACAAGTCTCTTTACCATATAGGTTCCATTCGTACTATAACATTGGGAATCAAACCTACCAAGTAATCATGCATTCATTCCAGAGGAGCTCGTTACTCATGAAACAACACATAATGGGGAAATGGTTACGATTTCGTGATTTCACATACAACCATAATTGTATTCAATAATTCTAGGCCATATTAGCCTTTAGGCCTCTTTTTCCTTTAGTCAACAATTACCATAGTTACATGTGTTCCATACTAGTGTTTCACTCTCACCTAGACCATTACTCGTCACGGATGTACCTTTCTACATCGAATGCACGAGCATCGTCATCTAGGTTGTCTACTCTAGGCCATTACTCGTCAAGGATGCACCTTCCTACATCGAATGCACGAGCATCGCCATCTAGAGTTTCTATCAATTCCTAGCCATTACTAGGTTCCACTATCATGTTGTTATGGGTAAAGTTTCCTCACTCTTTCTATTCCATATTTTAACATGCATACTCTCTCGATCATGTTTAACAACAATATTAGACAAAGCATATTACAATTGCATTTTTAGAATTACATATAATAATTCAATCATACGTTGTACAAAAGCATATTACAATTGTATAATAGAATCACATATAATGATTTAATCACAAGTTATATCACCCTCAGGTTCCCTCCGATTTATTTAATCGGGTATCAAAAACAATATTTCTCAATCTTATCCCGTAGGATATTTTCACAGCTTTGCATCGGCTATAACCATGCCTCGATCGGATTTTCGATCCAAAAGATATGGATTTTCAACATATCACATAACCATTATTTTCATTCATTTTCCACTAAATAATTAATCCCACATCATACCCATAATTTTCACTTTTTATTGGGTAGAATATTCTCATAGCTTTCCATCGGTACCAAGAACGCTTAAATCGGGTATACGAATAAAAAGTTATGGATTTTAAAAAAAAAAGAGTTATTTGGAAAACTGCCAGGAGCGCCCGGCGGTCCATGCTTCGCCCGGCGGTGCCCCCTGCGCCTGCTACTTCGCCCGGCAAAGCAGCGGCGTAAGACCCATGCCAAAAACCAAAGTTCCAGAATCAAAACATGCTGCGCCTCTTGACTTTCGCCCGACGGAGCGGCGGCCCAAGCCCGCGTCGCCCGGCGCTCAAAGCGCCGTCCAGCGGTGCGTACCAGAATCAAAATTTCACAACTGCGTTTTTAGGGTTCCAAGGGCTTTAAAACCCACCCTTTCCACACCAGATCGTTTCCAAACATCAAAACAAGTATCATCAATTGACCACATGCATATTACGACTACACTACGCAATTTATATCGAATTTCATCCGTTAGAAACATGATTTTGGTAAGATTAAGCATTTTTATCAATTTCTAACTTAAGCTCTAATAATCTCTATCACCTAGAACTTAAAGCTTCTAACTAGAACCCACCTGATAATCGAAGAGGAGTTTGAAGAAGATGATGAATATTGAAGATGATCCATGAGCTTTTCTTCTTCATCCAAGTTCTTCCTCTTTCTCTTCTTTTCTAACTTTCTTCTTTTCTTCTTCTTTTCTAACTTTCTTTTCTTTCTCTTAACAAATATATATATATAATACCTATATTATATAATATAATTCAATAGGGTAAAACATCTCCAATTGATATTTTATGTCTAACACCAATTGATCAATTATTAGAGTTACCTTAATATTCTTTCTTGAACTAGTAAATATTGATCCGTCTCTTTTATAAAATAATTGATCTATTCAGAGTTCACTAGTTGCTCTATTGATCCCAATTGACAACACTTAGAGCACTTAGAGGATTTCATAAATCCAATTAATAAAAAATAGAGCACATAGATACTCATATGATCTCGTCTGACATCCAATTGAGCATTTAGATAATATGGGGTATTACAACTCTAATATTTAGACCCCTTTGTTGGCCCCCTTTTTTAGGCCCACTACTACATAAATATTTTTTTGCCCCATTATTTTTAAGCCCCTTCATATTTTTGTAAAGGGTTCAAAATCTAATTAGTTTGGAAAAATATTTTAGTATTTTAATTATTATTTTAAAAAAAAATAAATATTTATGAAAATTAATTTTAAAATTATTTTTTCTAAAAAATAAGTAAGAAATATTTTTAAAAAGTCAATCTTTTTTAAATTAAAAAATTGATTTTTTCTAAAATAAAAAGTCCATTTTTTCTGAAAATAAAAAATTTGATTTTTTTCAAAAATAATAAAATAGTCGTTTTTTTTTCTGAAAATAACAAAAAAAGTCTTTTTTTTTTAATAAAAGCCGACTTTTTCTAAAATAATCTTTGAATCCGTCTTGACTTATAGGGTTCTTTTCATACACACATGTGTTTAAAGTTGGGGCTAAAATATGATAATATTTCAACACTATTGGGGATAAAATATGATAATAGGCTTAATACCCTTTTTGGTCCTCTAACTATAGGGGTAGGTCCAAATAGGTCCTCTAGCTTTTAAAAGTTTCAAATTGGTCCCGTACGTTTTTAAATAGGTTCGTAGTGATCGTTTCCGTTAATTACATGCTAACGGTGTTAAAAATGATGATGTGGATTCTGACTTGGTTGGGGTGTGTAGCACAGTCAGCATCTCCTTCCCAATTGAATCTGAAACTTTATAAATCGAATCCCAATTCCAAACCCTATGTTACCAATTCATCCAAAATTTACCAAATTGAAAGGAAAATCCACTATCAATAATGAGTTCTGGGCGCGTTTCTTCTTCATCTTCAAGAACCCGCGTTGATTCGCAAGTGTATACCAGTTTTGGGAAAGTCATGTGTGCTTGTGGAGACCTTGCTATACTTCGCAAGGCAAGAACCGTCCAAAATTATGGAAAGCTTTTATGGGGTTGTCAACATTTTAAGGTAATCTTCTTTGTCAAACACATCCATTCCATCCATTACAGCTTCACTGTTAATAAGTTGACTGCATATATGTATAGGGACACACGAATGCCGGGTGCGGTTTTTTTGAATGGTTCTATGATGATTCAAGAGATGGCAAGGAGGAAAGCTTGAGGAATTTGCAATGGAAGATTGAAATGCAATTTAAGGAGTTGGAAGAAGCCCAAAAAGAGTTGGATGAGGCAAAAAGCATGGTTGAAGTGTTGAAGGTCAATAATTTGCAGTTAGATGAAGCTTTGAAGAACACAAGGAAATGGAAGATGATCTGGAAGTCCTTGTGCTTTATTGTGTTATTTGTTTTAGTTGTTAAGGTGTTGTGAATGTTGAAATTGATGTAAAAGTTGCTTCCATAACATGTACTAATGGTCTGAGTAAAAGAGTATTGTTGTTACCAATTTATTAGTTTTGTTGCCAGATGTATCAGTTGTTGTTACCAAATCTACTCTTTTAGTGTTGTTGACATATTTATCATGTATTGCCATGTTTATCAGTGGTCCTAGTAAATGAGTTGTTTTGTTGCTGTCATAAACATATTTTAGAAGTTGCAGTAGTTTGTGGCATACAGATTTGTGCACCAAATTTGTGGCCTGAGTTTTCTACAAATTTGCAGTAATGGTCTGATTTTGTACACCAAATTTGTGCACCTGTTTTGTACACTTAATTTGTGCATCTGTTTTGTACACTAAATAACAGTTTGTGCACCTGTTTTGCAGTAATCGACCTGATTTTGTACACCAAATTTGGGCACCTGTTTTGTACACTAAATAGCAGTTTTTAACAGTTTGTACACTAAATGGTTTGACAGGTTTTAACATGATTTTAACAGTTTTTAACAGAATAATTTGACTACAGCATAACAGAAGTATAAATACAAAATAGGAAACATTGTACACCATAATTTAACAGAATAATATGATAACAACATAGTTTAACATAAAATATGAGTAGCATAATTTGATTACAGCATAACAGAAGTATCATTACAATAATAGCAGAATAGCAGAAGCATTGTACACCATAAGTACTTAGTACACAACATTACACATAATAGCAGAAACATATCAGAAATTCTTGGTACACAAAATAGCAGAAATTGTTCATAATATCAGAAGACACCATTACACAATATAACACAAACTATAGACCCTAAGAGGATTTCTTTGGAATGTTCCTTTTAGTTGGTGTTGTCCTCCTAGTAGTAGGACCCACTGCATTCTGTGATGCTTGTTGGGTTGCCTGAGTTGACTGAGATGCTTGTTGGGTGGCCTGAGTTGACTGAGATGCTTGCTGGGTGGCCTGTGATGCCTGTTGTGGTGGCTAAGCCATCTTACAAGTTGATTTGTTGTGCCTAGTTTGTCTGCACCTAATGCACCTCACAATCATACCAGTTTTTCTTATTTTCCTGTCAGAACCATCAATCTCACCCTGTTCTCTATTCCTCCTCTTCTTCTTTGGTCTTCCAGGCATTTTCTTGAATTTGGGAGGCTGCACATCAGGGTATTCAGTTCTCACCCATAAATTTGTATCATTCAGAGGGTAAATGATAGGTTCATACACCCTAATGTACCTAGCCTTCTTGTAATAGTCTGGAACAAACTGGTCAACACTTTTCCTGGAAATTTCTTCCTATAATTGTTGTATAGGTGTCTCACACAAAACCTCTGTTCAACACTTGGTAACAATTCATCCATGGCTGGGAGAAGACCCTGCAAATGCATAAAAATTCAACATTAAATTCTAAATCAAGAAATACATTCAAACTTAAATAAAGGCAATAAATCTAGTGGTACCTTTTACTGATCAGAAATGAAAGTGTAGGTCCTACATTCTTCTCTTCCACCCAGATCATCAATGAGGAGCTTTAAAAACCAAGTTCAGGAGTCTCTATTTTCCCCTTCCACCACAGCAAAGGCAATAGGCAACATTTGATCGTTAGGATCTGTTCCTATTGCAGATAAAATCTGGCCACCACATAGACCCTTTAAAAAACATCCATCAAGGCCAATAATTGGCCAAAACATTTTGAAACTCTTCTTGCAAGCATCATAACAAATATACAACCTCTTGAAATAAGGTCTTGCGTCCTCAATACCCTCTTGAACTGGTGTGACATTTATCTTAACAATTGAACCAGGATTTGTCCTCAAAATTTCGTGACAGTAGTCATAAATCCTAGTGTAATCTCCTAAATAAGATCCATCTACCATATCCCTGGCTACAAATCTGGCCCTAATAACCTTTTTCTTGTTAACACCTACATTCCATTTCTTGAGGGTCTTCTCCTTAATATCCTTTAGCTTAAGCTTAGGATTGTTTTTCAATGTATTTTGCAACCTCTTGCTTATCCATTTATGTGTGTCAACTAATTTCCTAAGCTGCCAAGTATCCTCATCAGGAAGCTTTCCACAATAGGCCTCCCATTGACATCCAGATTTACATACCACCTTCACTCTTATGTTGTCATTTTTTAGAAACTTTAGACCTCTCCCATTCTGAACAGCATATGTTTGAATGGCTTCCTTAAAATCACTTTTGGTATTAAAATAGATTCCCAACTTCCATTTATAGTTAGACATGTCTTTCATAGCCTTGAAAATTGGATGTTTCCTCTTCCTTGGTTCTTCATCATCCCCAGTGTCACATCCACTGTCTAACTCTTCACTATCATACACAACTCCATTCTCCTCTCCATTATAGGCCTCCCATTGACATCCATATTTACATACCACCCTCACTCTTATGTTGTCATTTTTTAGAAACTTTAGACCTCTACCATTCTGAACAGCATATATTTGAATGACTTCCTTAAAATCACTTTTGGTATTAAAATAGGTTCACAACTCCCATTTATAGTTAGACATGTCTTTCATAGCCTTGAAAATTGGATGTTTCCTCTTCCTTGGTTCTTCATCATCCTCAGTGTCACATCCACTATCTAACTCTTCACTATCATACATAACTCCATTATCCTCTCCACTATCTGTTTCCCCTTTCCTTTTCTTCATTTTACTAGTTCCTTCATGTTTCTCATCATACTCCACCATTTTGGCAACATGTTCGTCATCATAATCCATACTAGCATCAGAATCACTAAAATCAAGCTCCAAGGCACTATCATAATTATATGATGAATCCTCACTGTCATCAGATGAAGTATCATTCTCATCATGCACTTGACCATGAATCTCATCACCATTCATATTCCTAAGACCCTCACCAGAATTCATATTCTCAACACCCTCTTTCTCAGCACCCTCTTTCTCAAGACCCTCACCAGAATTCATATTTCCAACACCCTCTTTCTCAACACCCTCTTTCTCAACACCCTCTTTTTCTCAAGACCCTCAGCAGAATTCATATTCTCACCATCCTTAACACCCTATTTCTCAACAGAATTATTTACATCCTTAAGGACTTGATCAACAAGTTCAGCAACAATATCATATTGTTCTTCATTCACAACATCCAAAGGTTCTTCATTTAATATGTCCTCCTTCATGTTTGTAGGTTCTTCATTTAATGTGTCACCCTCATCAACATACTCAGGTTGGGATAATGGGTGTTCAATGTATATGTCGACTTTCAGGTGTACCCTACATAGGTCAGCTATCTCTAACGCACCTTTATCATCACTAAGCACATTAATCCCAAATGTAGGATCCTTGTAGTAGATGTTGTCTATCTCAGTATACCCTATATCTTTCAAAACACATATCAACTCAAAATACGACCACCTATCAACATCTACCTGTAATTCGTTACATTTACCCCCCACGTAGTTCGTTTTATCAGAATCCATAAATTCCCCACTATGATGAATGTTGACAGTAATCATTTCTTCCATTTCAACCTAATATCATAAACAAGCAGAAACTTTACGAAAAGAACAATAAAAACCCTAATTTCAAAAAGGGGGCGACAAACCCTAGATTACAGAAAACTAACGTTCTATCTATACACAAACCCTAGATTACAGAAAACGTAAATTCTACGAAAGGAACATAGCCATTTACCAGGATATTACTTCGTCTTCAATCGTATGTCTGCGAATCTTCGTCTTCGTCTTCACCCTCGGTCGTCTTCGTCTTCGTGTGACTGTTCTAGGGTTAGAGGCATGGAACTGAAATGACTTAATGAAAATAAGAGTGGGAAATGAATTGAACTATAACCACCGCGCCACATCCCCATTCAGAAACGTACACATCAGCACACCCATGCCATGTCATCAAGATTTTAATTAAAATTTTAACTTTTCTAACGGCGAGGACAAACGTGGACCTATTTGAAAACGTATGGGACCAATTTGGAACTTTTAAAAGCTAGGGGACCTATTTGGACCTACCCCTATAGTTAGAGGATTAAAAAGGGTATTAAGCCTATGCTAATATTTCAACACTAAGATGAAAGCTAGGGTTCATCAATTACGTGTAGAATTGAAATCAAAAAAGAAATGAAATCAATTCATACTTGATTTTGTTCTGAGAATCGAAGCCATTTCTAATTATCTCCTTTCCGTTGGAGATTCAATTTTGAAACATGACCAAATTACTTAGTCACTAACACTCTGCAATGTGGAAGCTCTTACATATGTTCAAGAGACACAATTGGATAAATTCTGGCAACAACTGGTTGTGTAAATAATATTTGCAAATCTTGCTCACACCAATCAAGAAATAGGTAGCTTTTAAGAAGCTTTGTCAGGTACTCGTGGATGAGGCCATTTCAATCAAAGCTGCAATGTGGTAGAGAGCATTACACAACTGGTAATTAACCAATACGTCAACTCCGAGGCAAGTATGCCCACATTATAACCGATTTATGTTACATATTGAAGTATCATTTATTCATTATAATTCACAGTTAGGTTCATTTAGTAATCAACCAAAAAATAGGAAAAGCATGAAGATTTCATTTTAGGTTCACAAGCAACGACTATGGTATTTATCACACAAAAACATGTGCCTACACTCATGAGTACTCTCTCCCATTTGAATTAGAGTCCCAAGCCTGGTTTGTAGACTCATGCGCTTGTCATAGCCTTACACCCTATAACTTTTATTTACAAAATAAAAGTCTTATGTTGGTTAATCCTGCTTTTTCTTTTTCAAAGTTCTTGCATAGTAGTAAAATACTTATTGACAATATCTTGCATATTCCATCTATCACTTGAATTCATTTATCTGTTTCAAAGTTTTCTAAAGATAACAATGTCATTTTTGAATTTCTGTCTAATAAATGTTGTGTAAAATCTCAGGGTTCTGAGCAAATTAGTTTCCAGATGTAGTGGCATGTAATGATTTCCCAGGCTACCATTGGATCTTCCAAGATCTAATTGCATCTTTAAAAGTCATGACCTCTCAAGTGTTGTTCAAAATTATATAGTTTCCAATTTGGTTTTAACTCTAGTTTTCTTTAGCATTCTAGACTTAGCCATGCCAATTTCAATCCAGTCAAAAATATACTTAATTTGTGTAATACTCTCTTATCAAATAAAGACATATTTTTTTCTTCAAATCTTGTTGTTTAGGCGAAGATCACATACTTCATGCACCTATAACTGCAACTATTTATCATAACTCCTTTGATGTTCTCCATACTGAATTATAGGGTCCTTATCCATTTCCATCTAGATATTATATTGTTGGGTGCAATTGTGAGTGGTTAAAGTACCACATTGCTTATGAATGGTTGGAATGTTGGATTTATAAGATAGAGAATCCATTTACCTAACAACTTAAGTATTTGGGTTGAGATGTGGTCTCTCTCTCTATCTCTCTTGTAGTCTTAGAGTATTAGTCTCAATGGCGCTCCCGACTCTCCTGAAACTCCACAATACATATGGCATCTACATATCTAATTAACAGACTACCTACTTCTGCATTACCTAAGTTTCACATTCCATTTTCTGATCTCTACAATAAAGATCATGAATACAAATCCATTAAAGTGTTTGGTTGTTTTTGTTTTCTTTTACTCATACCATAAAATCGACATAAACTTCAAATGTGATTATCTAGGCGTGTCACCTCAGCATAAAGGGTTCAAATGCCTAAGCTAGGAAGACATAATTTTTATATCCAAGGATGTGACTTTTCATGAGCAAAGTTTTCCTTTCCCTCAAATGTTCCAAACTGAGTTTAAGTCTAGTGTGTCTCGTGTGCGCAAGTCTCTACCATATCCCGCAAAAGTCTTGCACTCCCTTTTACGTAGTTATCATCTTGCTAATGTTTTGTGTTAGTTTGACTCACTTGTTGTACCTGATTTTGAGCAGTGTTAACAGGCTATTCAGAACAACATTTTTTTTATTATACATGAACCAAATCTTCATGCTTTATCATATTCAGGTAGTCATTATCACTATCTTGAAATTAATAAAAATATCATGGACACTAGTACTAATTTACTAAATACTACTCACTGTTATAATTGTAATCGTCACGAGAATCTACAAAGTCACACACATAAGAACATATTAATTGGAGATAAAATAAATAAGTGAAGTGTATTCGATTGTGCAGCGTTGCACTAGAGTTATTTAGAGAGATGTTGTAAAAGGTAAGGTATGAGATATTTAAGTGAAATAGAGAATGTTGTAAGGTACAATGTACATAATTGAAATAAGGAACGCCATAAGGTAATGTGTGCTTAAGTGGAATACAAAACACCATAAGGTACAATACACTTAAGTGAAGTACGATGCACTTTAAGATACAATGTGTTTAGGTAGATGGGTTCAGCTTGCATCTCACACTAGCAATTTGATAAATAAAACCATGTGCTGAAGTATTCACGCTTGACCAAAATTTGGTTTATGAAACTCTAGCAGTAGAGAAACATAGGGTTGCACACACACACACACATACAATCTCTATCTCAAAGTTTTCATTCAAATTAGCTAGCACTCAGATTGAAGACTTTCTGTTCGTGTGGACTGAGTAGAGGCGTTGTTGCTCGTTATTGGAAAGATCATAAGTTCTACATTGACTAGACATAGAGCTTGAAAATAGTTTATATAAAGTGTCACCCCTCACCTTGCAAGTCAGTTTTGTAAGGCCGAGTTAGGCCAAACACTAATTTTATCATGATAGCACTAGCTTATCGATTCAAACCACCACCATTTATATGTGCATCAAGCCCAATAGTGATGGGTGCAAAAGGGCTTGTTGGAAAAACTAAGTCCATTGTATTGATAATTCTGGTCACCCACCATTTATATCCATGCTCCAAGCCCAATAGTGTTGAGCGTGTGGAGGTGTAACGGGAAAATCTCAAGTTACACATTGGTTATAAATCGAGTTTGGAAAAGAGTTTATATAGAGTGACACCCTCACCTTAGAAGTAGTTTTGTAGGATTGATTTAGGCCCAATCACTAATCTAACTTTAATATGGTTTCAGATCTTATCGTTCGGACCATGTGTCATCCACCATTTATATCGAGACACCAAGCCCAAAAGAGTGTTGGGCGTGAAAGGGGTGTATTGGGAAGATCTTAAGTCCCACATTGATATAGGTTCTAAAGAGTTTATATAGATAGACACCCTTACCTTACAAGTCAATTTTGTAGAGATGAGTTAGGCTAAACTCTAATTTTAAAATGGTATCTGAGCCTATCATTTAGACCGTGATTTGTC
Source organism: Lathyrus tuberosus (assembly GCA_022829125.1). NCBI lineage: Eukaryota > Viridiplantae > Streptophyta > Magnoliopsida > Fabales > Fabaceae > Lathyrus > Lathyrus tuberosus. The sequence continues at coordinate 3,722,287 of JALAZF010000423.1, forward strand.
TACCATTTATATCCATGCACCAAACCCAAAAGAGTATTGGACGCGAGGGGGTGTATTGGAAAGATCATAAATTCCACATTGGATAATCATAAAGCTTGAAAAATAGTTTATATAGAGTGGCAACTCTCATCTTACATGCCAATTTTGTAAATATGAATTAGGACAAACTCTTAATACTCATGCATGCGGTTGTTTTTTTTTTTAATTCTAAAATATGATAATTAGAACGATATCTAAAATAAAATTAGAGAAACATAAATTTAATAAAACTGAGCAACAATTTGAAAATTTAGGAAGAAAATCCATATATGCATTTCTAAATGAGTTCAGATGCTAAAATAAGTGAAATAAAATAGTGTACCGCAACTGCTTATTTATTACATAAAGTGTTAACTTTGCAAAAATCTTGTTTTCCCCCGCATGTGCTTCAAATAACACATTCAGTTATGACTTAATTTCTCTTTCAGTACCTAAAATGTTAATTGTAAAGGTTAAATTCCGTATCCGCGATGAATCATACTCATCATAACTCACCATATGAAAATATCATAAAACAACAACAAAACATTTCACCAATCAAAATATAATTAATATTTTTTAAATAAAATTTGCTTATATTATATGCAATGTGATTAACACCACTATATGAGACACTCATGATTCAGATACTAACTCATTCCAATGAGAAAAACTGCCATATAGGCTCTTACCACAAAAAAATTCTGCCACAAAAGTTCAAAAAGCGTCAAATTTACCACAACGGCAAAACTTAGTAACTCTACTAGAACGTCCTATATTATGCATGCCCCAATGGTATAGAAAATCACTAACAAAATTAGAATTTTTTTTAGTATAACATATTTATTAAAAAAAAAATACCAAAGAAAATAACAATTCAAGAAAAATACCAAAATGGCGTTGTTTTGAAAAAAGTTAACAGGGTGGCGCCATATGGTATGGCGCCTCGGGCTAAAGGGATAAACCCTAAAAGCCATACCATATGGCGTCTTAGTTGTTTAAGGAATGCCCTAATTTTTTTTTTGTTTTCAGGGGAGGCGCCATATGGTATGGCGCCTCATGTCATTTACTTTTTTTTTTTTAATTTTTATTTTAATTTGGAAATTGAAAAAATTAAAGGAAAAAAAATAAGGGTAGCCAAAAATACATAACCATGTTCAGAATAAAAATTAGTACAATTGATGGTAAAGAAAAATTTAATGATTGTGCCTATCTAAACGTCCACCGGTTCCACATGCCGGGGCTCTTGCGCGGCGTCTTTGTCTACCACGATTTTGTTGAGGTGTGCCTGGCCTTTGCGTATGCTGAGATGGTCCCGGCGTATCAGACAAATTTTGAAGCATTTGTCCCCAATAGCCGGGGGGTTGCCGCCAACAACGCTTCCGTAATCCAGTTGCATGTCCATGTTTTCGTAGTTTATAAAGGGGGGGGTGGGTTGGTTGTGGACGGTATGGTTGGCCGAAATGTTGCATTGAAGGGTGTTGGTACCGATCCAGTGGTTGATTTGGGGTTTGGTAGTCGAATAGTGGGTGGGTTTGTTGGTCATAGGAAGATTGTGTTTGCTGGTTGTAGGACACTTGTGTGTTCATTTGCGGGGGGCTATGGTGGGATGGGGTGGGTTGGAAAGAGTTGTCAGGGTTATGGCATTAGTGGGCTTGGTGTAGGTGGGCTGGGGGTAGGGGTAAGGTTCTTCTTGTTGTGACTGGGTTGGTGGCATGAAAGTGTTGCGGCTTTGGAAGATTGATTCGGTTGGTCCACTTGGTTGCTGGGTATAATAAGGTGTATGATGTTGGTCATGTGGTTGGGCATGTTGCTGTAAGGAAGAGGCACGTTGGCGCGGATCAATTAGATACGTCGGCTGAGAGAGGAATTGTTGGGGTGTTGTAACAGACCTAAACCAAGTCATATATTGTTGAGTTGGTATAGCATCTTCGACAACAGGGTTGGATAAGATGTGGTGTCGATTCTCCCAATGTTCACATATCTCTGTTGCAAAGTTCGTCCAGTGACCACGGCCCACTGTGTGTCCACTCTACGTAGATGCCACTGTCCCAAATGTGTCGGAGCGACCGAAATATCCTGATGCATTCCGAACTGCAGTTTTACCCGATCGCTTTGATGCATCTCCACAGTGGTGAACCGAATGATGGGTGTTTTTGATGTCCACACTGCAGCATCATTCGCGTTTGGCTGGTGGTCGAAACCCTCGTACGGCCTCCAGACAAACTACAAGAAGAAAATAATATTTAATTAGAAATCTGGCGGTGTTGCAATTTATGAGACAAAATTATGGTATTTCAAGAAAAAATTACATCGTCTAGGCCAATGTGATCTATTAGGTTGCGGTAGACGGTTATTGCGCTCCTGGGATTTCGATGATAATTCATTCCCGGAACTGACCACCTAAAAAACGTGAGACAAATAAGTTAGTTACAAATAAACATCTCATTAAAGGACATAAGTTCGAGTAGTAAAAGTGAGCGTACTTGTTTCCGTATGGAAAAGTGAAGGGATTCCGGTTAATAGGAGCTAGTGTTGGCATTCTGGACCAACCCCACGCTTGAAGGAGATAAGCGCAACCATAAAAAGTACAAGTGTCGTTTTTTAAAGTTTTACAGAGTGAACTATAGAGATGGGCCAGCACAGCTGAACTCCAACTATATTTGCACACTTTGTTAGTGTTAGACAACAAAGGTAAATACATAATATTAACACTATTTCCAGTACTTTTTGGAAATAAAAAGTGACCGAACAAAAGCATTAAATAGCACCAATTTTTTTGTATCTTGTAATACGGGAGGGTTTCCTCGTCTAATACAATAGACTGGTAGTGTTCTTTAAGGTATTTTAAGTTAATACCTTGGCCCCTAGGTCGACCATCCCGTGTTAGTTCAGGTGCATCGAGACTGAGCGGTGTGCCCAATAACTCATCACACAGTTGGTTGTTTGCAAAAACGTTCCCGTTGACGGCCTCTCCGTCCATGCGTAGGCCAAGCAACATATAAACATCTTGGAGTGTGACCGTGCATTCACCGAATGGAAGGTGAAATGTGTGGGTTTCTGGACTCCATCGTTCTAGTAAAGCTAAAATGAATTTTGGGTCAACCGTGTATGACTTGATTTTAATCAACTCACCAAATCCACATGCAGTTAGGTAACCTTCGATGAATTCATCGTGTGGCATGTATTCGTGCCCACGACAACGGAACCTTAATACCTCCTGAACAAAAATATAAATAACATTACTTGTATAAAAAAGATGGTTCTAGGTTAAGGAAGACAAAACGAACCAAAGTCAAAACACTTACAAAGTCTGCAATATTTTCCGGTGTGCCTCTGTGATCGTTTCCCATGGTGAGTAAAGACATTTTTTGGTATGAAGAAGAAGAGGTTGTAGCGGATGCGAATATTTTGTGATTTGAGTAGAAGAGTTTGTGATCAGAAGAGTTTGTGATGGGAAATTTTGTAAAGTGGAGAGAATGTATTTATAATGGTGAAGAATGAGATGAAGGGAGTCACATGATATTGCATGCATTCTTGGTCATTGTGTAACCAATCTCTTAGGTGTTCTCTTGCATGCATGCTTTGGAATTGTAGTGTAACAAGTGTAGTCATAGAGAGAAGTGTATTACTTTTTCGTGTGATGAGAGAAGTGTAAGGAATCTTGCTGACAATGCATGTAACCTCATGTGAAAATGCAAGGTTAGTGTAGTTTTCTGATGTTGTAGATTGTGCAAATGAATAGTGGAAGGCTAGTGTAGTCATTCTGAAGCAATTAAACTCCTAAGACACATTACTTGTATCAACTATGAATAATAGTGCAGAGGCATGCTAAAGAACAGTGGAAGGCTAGTGTAGGCGTGCAGAGTTGTGTGGTCTTGTCAATGCTAGTGTATGCATGCATAGTTGTGTGGTCTTGTCAAGGCTAGTGTAGGCATGCAGAGTTGTGTGGTCTTGTTAAGAGTTGTGTGGTCTTGTCATAATGGTGATAAAGCCCTTGGGAGATTCTTAGCGTGGAAATGGGGTCTTGTCACGCAGAGAAGCACATGGTTCATGCAAGGCAATGGTAAACCATTCTGAAGCAATTAAACTCTCAAGAGACATAACTTGTATCTACTATACGCCATTAATACACATGAAACATACAGCTTATGATTACATCCTTTAGTTAACATTTTCTTCCAAACACTAAAGTTTGTAAACCATTTCTTTCAAACAGAAGGTAGTAACATTTTTTGTTATGGCTGAAAGACCACAATACATGATAAGTGCACATCTCAATGGTGAGATGTTTGAATGTCCCATCACATGTTTCAATTTTAGGGATACGGAAGTCACTAGGTTTTTAATTGATAGAAGATCAAATTTTTTACATTTGAAAGCCAGATTAGAAAAGAAAATACAGTGCGGTCTAGTTGGGCAAATCCTATACAAAAATCCTATGTTTTTTGACGGGCACCGGCATCATTTTGCACTTTTCTCCAAGTGCGGGTGACTCCATTTGGACCAGACTCCTCAACCTGCCTCTCAATCTTCCTGATATTTTCACCTGCCTCAAATTCTCCTTCTAGCCAGCGATACAGTTCCCTATGCAAAAGCTCCAATGTCCGTGTGTTCCAGAGTATCATCTTCATCGGAGGCTTTGTTGCTGAGAATACAACTAGGGCATTTTTTTTCATCAGTGGAAATTCTGGAAACGGTTCCTCCGGTGCTGATGATGATGACGATGGACGGCGATTTAACCACTCAGACATAGTGTTAAGAAGGGGAGAGATTAGGATATTGGTGAGGGGAGGGAGGAAATTAGGGTTTTGGTGAGAAGTGTTGTGTAATAACAAATGAGGGTGAACCCTTATTTATAGGCACATAATAGCCTTTTAAAAAATAAAATTTATTATAAATTTAAAACATAAATTTTAAAACGTTTAAAAAAAAACCCTTGAAGTGAGGCGCCATACCATACGGCGCCTCCCCCTGAACCCTAATTTTTCTACTGAGTCGCGATTGTGCATGGCGTGTGGAAGTTTTTTGAATTTTTTTTGCCTAAGTCGCCATATCATATGGCGACACCAGGTTGATTTTTTTTCAAAACAACGCCATTTTAATAAATCTTTTGAAATGTTGGTTTTTTTTTTAATTTTTTTTTAATAAATAAATTATTCTGACAAAAATTCACAAAATTACTTGTCAACAACTAGTCTATTATATACTCCTCTATCTATTTATATTTCACTTAATTTATTTTAAACAAGTCATAATTATTCATATATTTTATTATTTAGCACTCACCTATATGGGATCACAATGATATATATATATATATATATAAAATCGTGAGTGACGTAACATTAGTCAAAAGGCTTACCATTGATTTTCATTCTTATCATTAAGTTTTCTCTTTTTCCTTGTGTAGAACCTACGTTACATAAACATATTTTAAAACAATTATTAATCGACATATATAATAATTCAAATAGAGCACAAACTATCTCAATAAAAATTATTTTTGCCAACTAATAGCAAAACAAAGATATACGGGTAAGAGGAAATGGAAACATGACTAAATTAAATACACATTTAATTACAAAAAATTTATAGATGAACCGATTCAAAACATGTGTATATTAATGCTTTTTATTTTTTAAAAGTTATTTTAATTTTAATAGATAAAGATGCTACCAGAATTTTATAACTATGTCTTATCTAGTACGAGTGTATGAGAAAAAAATCTATCTTGAACATTTTGTTTAACAACATTGATTTCTAATATCTTACAATTGGACGAACGCTTGAATGCTTACTATTTCTAAAATAGCAATTATCAATTTTTTTATTATTAGAAAGTGTATAAATTGTGTAAAAATAAAAATAATAAATTGAAAGATGATATCTTTGAGATTAGGAATTTTTACAGCATTGAAATGCACCAAAAATAAAAATATGTGATACGAAGAGAATATAACTATTCTATTTTGTATCTTTTGTGAAATTGAAAAATTATAACTAAATATATTTAGCTGTGAGACCTAAATTGAGTTAATGTATTTTTGTAGATAAGAGAAAAGTGGGAAAAAAAAGAAGTCTATTGAAGCAAACAAACACTAGAGAGATTAAGTGACCTTGAGTTTTGAAGATGACGAAAGTCTAATTTTATTTATTTAATTTACTCACTTCTACTTAGTTCAACTCCCCCATATTTTAGATCCAAATACACACTAGAAATATTATGATTTCCTGCGGTTTTTTCTACTGTTTTTATTCTCAGTGGATAATCAAACTTCGCAGGTAAAATCTCAGGAAACAAAATTCGCAGGTAAAATCGCATGAATTAAAATCCGCAGATAAATTTGCAGAAATCCAAATCCGCAGAATAAAAAATATTAAATGAAATTTATTCTACTTTCATTGTTATCAGTCATCTAATGAGAATGGCCTGATAATTTCACATTCCTGATGCAACAAATAATTTTCTGAAATAGGTATTATAAATGCACAAATATACTCCTAATGCAAGTGAACAAATTATAGCATATTACACACCAATATCATATTCAGTGCTATACTTGCCATCTTTATTTCATTGTCTTCTTTCCAACCTAAACTTATGATCTTAAACGAGGGCTATAAGGAAAGTTCATACAAATTTGACCCCTGAAGTTTTACTTAGAAGGAATATTCACAGGTACACCTCTTTCAACTTGGCTCTCAAGAATCTTCTGGAACGTTCCTTTCTCAACAACTCGGAGTTTAAGAGCATCAATAAAAGACTTATCCAAACAGTTGCAACACACAACAAGCGCTTCATGCTTCACCACTGATTTTCCAGAAGATGACATAGTGACCTGGTTCTTTGGATAAATCTATATAGCTAGTGTAGTCAATCAACTCAATTTTTTCCTCAGCTGAAAATTTGAATGCAGTTTCTACTGATAATTATAAATCATTCTCAGTGTTCTTGTCAATGTTGATGGTAAGCAAAAGATTACTTCGGCGCATAAATTTGATTTATGGAGTTAAGTTATGGAACCCCATAACCTTTACGACATCTCTTAGCCTATACTTGTATAAACCTGCATATTATCCTATATTAATTAAATCATATAATTAAACTGTGTTAAAGAATTAGATACCTGCAAGATTGGCACATGGAACATTATGGAAAAACTAACACACAACAATTACCTGAGGATAGAAAGGATTATCACTCCTTTTCATTTTCTCCAGAATATCTAGAAAAACCTGAGGATAAAAACTAATACACAACAATTCCAAATAGATTAGACATTAACCATAAAATAGTTAGTTTTAGTAACACCCATTCCAAATTCCAAATAGAGACCTAATAACGCAGGAAAACTGCAATTTAAGCCAAAAGTATTTTGTACAATGTTTTATACAAGTGTTGGATTTCTGATATTAGAATAACCTGGCTTGTAATAACATGACTTAGATATAGATATAGATATAGTATGAATAACATCTGAACCCGTGTTAAGAGTTTCTTCCACTTTCTGCCATAAAGAATAACATTAGCCCTCAGTTACACGTCAAATTCAACACACATCTAAATCAATAAGAATGTATGTCCAGATACATTGTGATTGGAACATAATCCTAATTTATAAGTCTTAAACACACGGTATAAGTAAAAATAAAACAAGTAGATCTAAACATACTCACAAGTCTTATACACACAATACGAGTAGAAATAATAACGTTGAAGCATTACCTTCATTTTTACCACATAGGAGAAACACATAATCCTAATTCATAAGTCATAAACACACAGTATGTAACTTATTAGTTTTCTTGTAATCACTTTAATCAAGGGATGTGATTATATAAGCTTATGCATATCAATTTATGACTATTGAGAGTCTGTCTCTCACAACATTAGATTTATTTTTGCATTATTCTGCAGCTACTTCGTAGTTTTGTGGATCAGTTTCTCTAAATCAACCTATAGCTATTCTCCAAGCAAAGGAAAAAAAAACTATTTTTTAATCTCTAATACATTCCTTTTAAATTGTAAAGTTAGAAACAAATTACTCCAATTCCTTCATGTAGCATGTGTATTTCTATTTGTGCAGTTTTAATGTGGCTTAACGCCAAAGACGATACTGTCCTTAAACACATATGCAATTTACATCATAGTCCTGAGTTATACTGGAGGAATACAAACCAAGTTTTACTTCATCACTGATATTAAGTTTGACATGACATCAAAGATTGTGAAGTTATACATTACTTTTAGTAAAGTTACATAGAATGCTCCCTGTACAAAATTCCGTGAAAGGTTTAGTAATATGTCCTATGGCCAAAGTACCCTATATTTAAAAGGCCACTAATTCTAAATATAATGGAAGGAATGCAACCCTATGTCTCATTGCCAATGTCAATTTATTTTACTTTAAAAGATCTAAAAATAGACCCTACAAAATAGGACCAGGACCTTCATGATCTGTGAGAGCATTCTCTATATCCAAAACATCCACTGTTTTAATAAATTCAACATGATTGTTCCTTGGTTCTGATCCACCAACAAGTAACAAATCTAAATTTAAGTGCACCTTGTGTATACATAATAAGTAAGATATTTCAAGGATGATACGAACATACCACATTCATAATTGAAACAGAAAACCAACCTCTATATTGCTGATGAAGAAAATAAATCAGAAGAATCATTGCAGACTGCTTATAGTTTGAGCTTTGAGGGTGGTGAAGCAAAATCTCCTTAACCTGCTATTATCAGCAATTATTAAAGAAAAGTTATAACATAACATAGAAATGGAAAATTGAGTAATTCAAGTTACCTTATTCAAAGCATATCAAGGCACATTTAAAATTTCCTAGGTTCATTTCTATTGGTGCATAACTGGAACAAACTGATTTGTTGTGGTATTGATGTGTGTTTTTCTAGGTCCATTGTCACAGGGAGTATCAACTCCAGAGCTGTCATCAAAACTCGTCGACAATGTAATGTCGGATCCACTAGACGTCCTATCGATGATTGCTTTGGCAGAAACATCTTGTTAAACATTGAAACAATAAATTTAAACATTTTCACATATTTTAACTTTCATCGCAAGCAAACAAACAAACAAAAGAGATCCATTTCTTACTTCAGAAAAATAACTCTTAGTACTTTCATCTGTATCGCCGTTGTTTAATTGGTTCACACTAAATATTTCAACAAAACATTACTTTTTTCACACTAAATATTTCAATTAAAATCCAGAAAATAAAATTGAAATTAAGTCAAATGCACATTATTCACTAAAACCCAGTAATGTTTTATCATAAAGTACTATAACAATCTGTCTTACTCTTTCTATCACTTCATCTCGTACTTATTCACAATGTTTGTAGATAAGTAAGCAAATTATTCACTAAAACCCAGTAATGTTTGTAGATAATGAAGAGACCTCCTTTCTTCATTATCTACAAATATAAGCACACAAACATTATAACCTGTTGAAGTTTGACCAGCCCAAGGTCTGCTAGGTCCTTAATTATGTTCCTCTGGAAATCAGTCAATGTGTTTATATTGTATGCCTAATCATTGAAAAAAATCAAATGTCAAAGGCGCATTAATTTGAAGTTACAAAAGGGAAATAAGACAACAAAAGTCAGACCAGAACAAAAGTTGAAGAAGTAATGACAATGTAGAAGTAGAATATAATAGTGCAAACAAATGAGATACATTTTGGAGCTTCTCCGTCTCTGTATTGGTGCATAAAAAATGGCATCAAATATGAGATACATTTACAACACCCAAATATGAACATAGTGCAAACAACTGTTACAAATGAGAAGTAACATTGCCAAGTAAACAGAACCTACTCCCCATGCTGCAACAACCTGAAATCAGATCACAGTTTGACTAAACCTACTCCCCATGCTGCAAGAGAAATTACTAACTCCAATGAACCTACAGAGTCCCATTTCAAGATATTTTTCCATCCCTGCCCATGTTGTTTCAAGATCTAAATTTTCAAGTCATCTTCATTTGGAACAGGGTAGTTAACCCATGGTTTCAACTTCACTGGCCAGTGCACTAAATACCACAAATCAAATTTAATAAAAGTATTATTGGTTTATTGAAAGAAAAAAAAAACTAAACAAATTATATTAAACAGTACAAAACATATCAAGACTAATCCATATACAAAAGACTGATCATAAAACTGGCAACTAAAGACAAACTAAAAATCAACCCACTTGCCACAATAGGTAATTATTTAAATTATTTATTGTTGCATTACTATTATTATAAATGTGAACTGAAGAATAATAACTTGAAAGGAATGCATATAACATTAATATGATGATACATTTAAAAATAAATAATTCAAATCGTATCAAAATTAAAAATAACAATTATTTTGAGATACTTTTATTTTATAGATATGACAATTATTTATAGATACTTTTAACAAAATCCAAGTCATTTACAATGACAAATATTTAAATAACATACATTGTGGTTGTGAATGAAGACAATTGTGGAAAAGATCCATCCAACAATGATATTTTAGTGACACTACTTTGAATTCTTTAAAGAGAGATGTTTTTTAAGTAGAGTTTTAAATAGTCCTCTGATAGATTCAACTTAGTATCTAAGGGAAAAAACAACAAATGTAGTAATAGAAATAGAGCAGAATCAAATGCAGTAGGAAAGTTATCAACTTTGTTGATAGGAACTAGAGATCAAACGGGATCTAGCTCTTTAAACAACACAGAAACAGCAGAAAAGAAAAGAAGAATAACAGAAAAGTTAGGGCAAATGCAGAGAGGCTCTTAGAGAGGCCTGAACTCTCCCAAAATCTTATCCACTAAATTCTTTGTCCTTCTGGTGTGACAGCCACCAATCATTTATTGGCAAATCCTAGGTTCTCTCTCCACTCACCAAATGCCAGCTGTCCCAACCCATGTGCAATAACAGCTAGCAAATAGTACTAGGATATTACTCTCTCTCTCCTCCTTTTTTTCGTTTTCTTTCATACACCCTTCCATACCTACCAACTCTCCCCCCTTCAAAACTATCCTTGTCCTCAAGGATAAAGTGTGGAAATTCTGTTTTCATTTTTTCTGCTAATTCCCAGGAATTTTCAAATTCTGGCAGATCCTTCCATTTCACTAAGGCCTCCAACTCCCCTTGTTCATTCCGCCGATAACTGATCACCTGCTCAGGCATTGGTTCCAACTGCCATTCTTCATTCATACAACTTGGCAGAGGTTGTGGTTCCATAGGAAGAGTCACAGCCTTCTTGAGCAGGGAGGCATGAAAGACAGGGTGCACTTTAGTATCATCAGGTAGCTTGAGCTTATATGCCACAGCTCCAATTTTCTGAATTATCTCATAAGGGCCATAATATCTGGGACTTAACTTCTGATTGAGTCTTTTTGCTAGCTTCTTCATCTTATAAGGCTGAATCTTGAGGAAAACCATGTCACCTACCTCATAAACAACATCTCTTGTATGCTTGTTAGCCTGGCTCCTCATCAAATCTTGAGCCTTCAAGAGTTGATCCTGTAATTCTCTAATTACCATATTCCTGTCAGCTGTCATTCTATTCACCTCATCTACAGCTGACAGTGGAATATCTCCTTTGATTAACACCGGTGGTGGTCTACCATAGAGTGCCTCAAAAGGGGTAGTCCTAAGAGAAGCATGGTAGTTGGTATTATACCAATATTCTGCCCAAGCTAGCCACTTAGGCCATTGCTTAGGTTTGAGCCCAGTCACACACCTGAGATAAGTCTCAAGACATCTATTCACCACTTCTGTTTGGCCATCAGATTGGGGATGGTAGGCACTGTTGTATTTGAGCTTGGTCCCTGCTTGTTTAAACAACTCTGCCCAGAAAGTACTCAAAAAAATCTTATCTCTATCAGAAACAATTGAAGTGGGGAAACCATGTAGCCGGACTACCTCCTTAACAAAAACATCAGCAATGTCTTTGGCTGTATAAGGATGACTAATGGGAAAAAAATGAGCATACTTGGTCAGCCTGTCAACCACCACCATCACTGTATCCACTCCTTGGGCCTTAGGCAAACCTCCTATAAAATCCATGGAGATATCACTCCATGTCTGCTTGGGGATTGGCAGAGGCTGTAGTAACCCTCCTGGTGTCAGGGTTTGGTATTTATTCCTCTGACATACTTCACATGCCTGCACATAGTCCTGTATCTTTCTTCTCATTCCCTCCCAAAAGACAACGGCAGCAATCCTCTTATAAGTCCTGAGATATCCTGAATGACCTCCTACTGCAGTATCATGGAATTCATTAAGAATCCACTCAATTCTAGGGGATGCTCTAGGGATCACTATTCTTCCTCCATGGTACAATCTCCCTCCTTTCAACTGAAAACCCTTCTGACTCATAGGATCTATCAGAAAGGCTTGGACTACTCCTTTTAACCTATCATCCTTTTGCACTTCATCCTCTAGTCCTTCCCAAATCTCACTCTGGACTGTGGATATATGAGAGTATTGCTCCTGCCTAGATAAGGAATCTGCTGCACTATTATCCTTTCCAGGTTTATACTTCACCTCAAAATCATAGCCTAACAATTTGGATAGCCACCTTTGTTGTTCTTCCCCCATCACTCTCTGCTTAGTGATGAATTTCAAGCTCTTTTGATCAGTATGCACCTTAAAGTGTCTGCCTAAAAGATAGGGTCTCCATTTCTGAATAGCAATCACCATAGCCATAAGCTCTCTTTCATAAACCGATTTCTGCTGAGCCTTGTCAGATAAGGTCTGGCTCATATAAGAGATAGGTTTTCCTTCTTGCATCAACACTGCTCCTATACCCTTACCAGATGCATCAGTTTCTAGCACAAACTCCTTCTCAAAATTGGGCATAGCCAAAACAGGAATGGTGGTCATAGCTATCTTTAATCCCTCAAAGGCTGATTGTGCTTCAGGATTCCAAACAAAATTGTCCTTTTTGAGTAATTGAGTGAGGGGCCAAGCAATTTTACCATAGTTCTTCACAAACTTCCTATAATAGCCAGTCAGGCCCAGGAATCCCCTTAAATCCTTTAGATTTTTAGGAATGGGCCATTTCATCATGTCCTCAATCTTCTTGGGATCTGCTGCAACACCTTTTCCGGATATTAAATGCCCTAAATATTCCACCTCCAACTGGCCAAAAGAACACTTCTTCTTATTTGCAAACAAGCTTTTATCTTTCAATACTTGCAAAATTTCAATTAAGTGTCTTCTATGCTCCTCCTTACTGCTGCTATAAATGAGGATATCATCAAAAAATACCAAGCAAAACTTCCTTAAATATGGTCTTAGCACTTCATTCATGAATGACTGAAAAGTTGAGGGAGCATTTGTCAGTTCAAAGGGCATTACTAAGTACTCATAATGTCCTTCATGAGTTCTGAAGGTTGTTTTGGCTATATCCTCTGCTCTCATCCTGATCTGATGGTAGCCTGATTTCAGGTCCAGCTTAGAAAAAATGTTAGCACCTCCTAACTCATCCAGCAATTCTTCAATTACAGGTATGGGAAATTTGTTGGGTACGGTCACCTTGTTCAGGGCCCTGTAGTCAGTGCAAAACCTCCATCCTCCATCTTTTTTTTTCACCAACAAAACAGGACTAGAAAAAGGACTAGTACTGTTTCTGATAATTCCTGCTTGTAACATATCCTTTACAATCTTTTCTATTTCATTTTTTTGATAGAAAGGATACCTATAAGGCCTCAGATTAGGTATAGCAGCACCAGGTTTCAAGACAATAGCATGGTCATGTTCCCTTACTGGAGGAAGTCCCATTGGTAGAGTGAAAACATCTTCAAACTGGCTCAAAACATCTTCCCATTCAGCTAACTCTTTATCTTTCAGTTCTGGTATAGATTGTAAGGATTGTACCACAAACCCTACTCCTTCATCACTCAAAGCTTTTATCATAGCTTTCATGGAGGCTTGTTTAGTACACAAGACAGGATCACCTTGTATGCTAAACTTTTGTCCCTCCCATGCCCATTTCAAGCATAACTCCCCAAAATTTGCCTCAATGTTGCCCAAACTGGCCAACCAGTCCATTCCCAGCACCATATCAGACCCTCCTAACTCCATCAAGAAGAAATGTTGGTTGAATTCTACACCTTGCATCAAGAATTTCAACCCTTCACAAATTCCTTGATACCTCACTCTTTCTCCATTTCCTACCTCAATCACATAAGGAGGGCTGTCTATCAGCTCCAACCCAAGTTGTTTCACCACTCTAGCATCAATGAAATTACTGGTGGCACCTGAATCAATTAGGGTTATCAAATCTGTTCCATTCACATTTGCCCAAACCTTGAATGACTTGCTAGAGGTGAACCCTTCCCTACTTTGCATAGACAGCTGCAGAGTCTTACATTCCTCCCATGTTTCCCACACCCCATCTGTTTGCACCCATATTCCTCCTATTCCCTCTTCCTCCCAACTACTGTTTTCACATAACTGCAAGCTCATATTTTTGAATTTGCAAATATGCTCCCTATTCCATTTGTCTCCACATTTGAAACACAATCCTTTTTTACTTCTTTCCTCCAGTTCTGCCGGTTCTAATCTTTTCCCTTTATACTTCTCCTTTCCTCCCATATTGGCCCCCTCACCCTCCTTCCTATTTCCTCCTACTTCACCAGGGTCCTTGATCCTCACAGTTCCTCCCCTTTCTCTCCATGAACTTCCTCTCTTCTGCACCACCTCATTCTTTTCTTCAATGAGCAAAGCCCTATCCATCAATTCAGCCAAATCTCGACTCTCATGGAGCTTCATTTCAGCTTGAATCTCTTCCTTCAACCCATTCAGAAAAATAGAGTCCAGCATGACTCTTTCTTCCCTCCTTAATGGTGCTACCATCATCTCAAACTTCTCCCTATAATCCACCACTGATCCTTTCTGTTTCAAACTTAGCAATGGTCCTAAGGGATTTTGTAAGAGCCCAGGCTGGAACCTCCTCATCACTGCTATTTTAAACTCCTCCCAAGTTCTCAAAGGTGCTTGCTCCTCCCACCATTGATACCAGTTTAGAGCTCTGTCCTCCATTGCCAGCACTACTGCATCCAGCTTGTCTTGGACTCTCACTCCATTCAAGTGAAAATATCTTTCAATACGAACTAACCACCCATAAGCATCATCTCCTTTGAAAACTGGAATCTCTACCCTTCTGTGACCAATAAACCTAGACTGACCCTCACTACCATGGCGACGACGGTGTGGGCGTGATTCTCTTGAAATGGTACTTCTTTCACTCCATTCGTCCTCTTCCTCCTCATCACCTCCACGAATACGATGTCTCCTACGTCTTATTTGGGTATGTCTAGGGTTTTCTTGAATCAGCTGGCGAATCTCTTCCACTGTGACTTGTGGCCTTGATTGTTGGTCCATTACTAACTGTCGGATCTGATCCATTGTCACCTCAAAATTGCTCATCCTTTGTTCTAATGCTTCCACCCGGTTTTCCATGGTGCTTCTCGTCACAACCATTCACTTAGCGCAGCAAAAACCAAGGCTCTAGATACCAAATTGATAGATTCAACTTAGTATCTAAGGGAAAAAACAACAAATGTAGTAATAGAAATAGAGCAGAATCAAATGCAGTAGGAAAGTTATCAACTTTATTGATAGGAACTAGAGATCAAACGGGATCTAGCTCTTTAAACAACACAGAAACAGCAGAAAAGAAAAGAAGAATAACAGAAAAGTTAGGGCAAATGCAGAGAGGCTCTTAGAGAGGCCTGAACTCTCCCAAAATCTTATCCACTAAATTCTCTGTCCTTCTGGTGTGACAGCCACCAATCATTTATTGGCAAATCCTAGGTTCTCTCTCCACTCACCAAATGCCAGCTGTCCTAACCCATGTGCAATAACAGCTAGCAAATAGTACTAGGATATTACTCTCTCTCTCCTCCTTTTTTTCGTTTTCTTTCATACACCCTTCCATACCTACCATCCTCCCAATTCAGATTAATGGCAAAGCCTGAGGTACTACCATCCAGGTCGAAGAAACATGTATGCATTAGCATCTTGGGATGAAAAGCTATCCAAGTATTTGGATGGTCAATCTATCACAAAAAATAATTTATGTACCTAGAAAGATCTTAAATATTGTTTTGGACCGTAAAAACATAATGGTTGGTGTACAATAGCTAATTTATAATGTGTACATTTCTACTAGAAGCAACAATCAAAATGTAAATTTTGATTGTGCTAATTAACTTCCTAATTGCCTTGTATCTGTTGCATGACCAAAGTGTATCCATAGATGGCATCATTGGTCGGAGGATCGTGCTTGTTGCACGGAGTACGGCTATAGCCAACTATTCACCTCAATTATCCACGTGGCATTTTTAATTTTAAATTTTTTTTAAACCTTTTTTATTATGAAGGGTAAATCAAAATTGGCTTATCTAATATCTAAGTTTAGTGAACGAAATGCTTAACCACGGACCTAATATTCCTTTTGGTTATAGTGTTTACATGTTAAATATATATTACAAACTCTATTTTGAATTACTCAAAGACCACGTCAGAATACTCGAAGACAACATCCAAAAACTCCATTTTGGATTTCCAAACATTATTAAGTATAGAGAAAGTCTCCTATTGTCAACATAATCTGTCTCTACTAATTAATCTAACCGTTTCATAACATTTTAATATGTAGGTAGTACACAAGATGCAACTTTAGAATAGAAGATATCATGGAAGGGTGGAATGCTTGAAATTCTCAGACAACTGAAATATAGCAATGAACAAGACGGAGAGTATATTGTTATTTTCCATATTATATTACCTGCAGTTCCCTCCATTTAACATATCACACATTGACCAAAATGTAAGTGCATTGTTGCTTCCTATATGACACTCCCATCCAGGTCCACGCGTCCCCAAAAATAGATTCAAAATGTGAAAACCTAACCAACGAATACAAAGATTCAAACATTCCAAAGCAAAATAGAACTTTAATACAAAAATAAATAGTTGATTAATAGGACTAAATTGAGATTAGGAAGAAAGAATTTACCCCCATAACATCGCCAAGCTTATGATAGTAAAAGTGCTCTAATTATGGACTCACATTGATTATTCTTAAAGATAAATAAATGACCTCCTTCAGGAAGCTCATGATAATGAATCCAAGGAAGTTTCTGTGAGATGTAGCGGTTCAGTGTATACGGAATCATCCTATCTTTAAGGCCTTGCCAAATATGGACTGAACCATCATTCTCAAGAAATGGATTTGTTATCTCTGTTGGGCCAAACTCCCACTTTCCAAAACCAGCAATTATCTCTGTTGGGCCATACTCACCTTGCTGAGTTATTTTCTCCTGAGTCAAGGTTAAAAAAACACTTAGCATCATTCGCAAATAGCAATATATCATTGTCAAAAATAGAATGCCTTAAGAATGATGGTTCAGTATTGGTGAAACTCAATGAAGTGAACCAATTTTGAGTCATCCACCAATAGAATAACTAAGGGGTGTAATGTGCAACTCGAAATGTCCATTGGTCTGATTGAGGGAGCATTTGAAATGCCTCTCTTGATAGATTAACAGGAAAAGAAGGCCACAATAGGTTTACAAATGGAACTACCAAAGCTGCTCCCAATAACAGAAACAACAAAGTCAGTTAGACTAGTGACTATTAGAAAATAAACAGAGATTTACTCGATATAGGCCATTGGTGCAGCATCGCCAACTCGAATACGAGTCCGAAGCAACCTGGTGTTCCCACCAGCTCTATCCCTGCATAACACTGCGTCTGTTCAGTGTCACAATTAATTGTCATAAATTGGTGATTGAAATTACATTGAGTTTAATACTCACTTGTACCGATAAGCGAGTTCTGTAAACAGTTTGTGAATGACATCATCTCACACGAAACTAGCAGCACGCCTTGTAGCACATACAGATCCCTAAAAGTTTATTGTGTAAACCATAGGTCAATCTAAATAGTCGAGCTAGATAAATTGATGAAATAGTTATCATCCTATTAAGTATATGTTATAGGCCAAAAATAAATGTCCACGTTAATCTGATTATACTGACAAACACATTAACACTGGCAACAATCAGCCATAGTCTTACGGGAGTTCCCTAATAGTTTTTGTTGAGTTGAGTGAGTTCCCTGTGGGCAAAATGAATGAGCAAACAAATAACATTCCGGTGGAAAAATTTCAAAGCTAACAATTTAGATCCATACAACAACAACCAAGCCTTATTCTATCACTTATTGACTTAGACATCCACAACTTTGACAGTTGGAAAAAAAACACTTTGAAGCTCCACTAAGCCTTATTTCATACATACCTATTAAAAACACGCATAAACATTTCATCAAACATTTAGAGTGCAATAAAGGAATTCAGTAAAAACTATTAAAAACACAGACATTTTATCAAACATTTAGAGTGCGATAAAGGAATCCCAGAAAACATATTAAAAACACAGTGAGACGTTTCATCAAACATTTAGAGTGCATCAAAGTAAAAGGCTTCAATTCAATTAATAAGAAATACAACAAATTCAGTAACATGTAACTATAATCATTTTCTTATGAATAGATATCAAAGACACCAACACGACACTGACATATAGACCTTGGTAAAGATTAAAAATAAATAAATAAATTGAACATAATTCAAATGTCGATTTCGTGTTGGTATCCGACATTGACACAAACTACAGAGGTAGATATCAACTATGGTTTGTTCAAAGCACCTGCAACAAATACAACTACAGATACAACCAATTGAATTATAAGAATTACCAGTGTTAGTATCAGCATACGAAGAAGAAGACGACGAAGTAGCCAATGAGGAAGAACCATGTGAAGATTCAAGATCCAAAACAGAGGACAAAATCTTCCCAGCACCAGAAGCAATCAAACGAGTAGGAGAGATAACGAAACGCGAAACCCCTTGAGGCTGAGACGGTTGATGCTGATGCTGAGACGGTGATAGAACGGGTCGGGTGTACAGGTGGTAGATTCCATTATGTGATACAGTGGGTTGGATACCCACCACCTAAATTTTACTCTTTTTATTTTTCAAAGTTTTTATTCTTTTTATTAATTTTATTTTTCAAAATTTTAATACCTTTTATTTTATTAAAATAAAATAATAACAAACTTTTTTGGATTAAAAATATATAAGGTTATATTTTTAATTTGACAAAAACAAAAAAATAAATATATTAAGTAAAGCTAATATTTTTTTAATAAATCTAAATTAAAACTAAAATTAAAATTAAAATTAAAAAATTACACAATTCACATTAAAAATAATTAATAAAATAAAACAAGTAGGGATTAAAAAGATCATTCTAATTTTATAAATATTTTTCAAAAAATTTGGCAGCAACTATGAAATCTTAAAAAAAAATATGTCTTAAATAAGAATAATGTGTAATAAAATTATTTTAAATAAAATAAATCTAAAAAATAAATAAAAAATAATTTTGGTAAAATTTAAACAAAGTCTATGATTATTTTAAAATAGGTTTGTTTTTAAATTATATGTATCATTTGTTTTCTAAAATTAATAAATGAATTTGCTAGACGAATTATTCATGTTCATGTTTTTTATCAGAAAATTCCGGAATTAGATTATCGAAATTTCACATTTTTTTCATATAATTTTTTCACATATTTTATAATTTATTTTCTAAATTTTATATTTTTAATAAAATTACAAGCCGTAGGATTACACACCAATAATACCATAACGTTATATTTTTAATTTTTACAATAATAAAAATAATTAAAATAAACAAATTTTCTTTAAATAATCTAAATAATATAGTAAAATTTCCTTAAATAAAACATATGAATTAATATAAAATTTAAAAAATGTCTAAAATGGAATCAATGTGTCAATTATATTTTACAATTTAATTCAGTAATAATAAAAATATAAAGAATTTTTAAAAAAATTTAGTTCTAAACAGTCCGCAGTAAAGTTCAGTAGATTCCACAGCAAAGTTCGCAGAAATTCCTGCGATATTTCCAAAGGGTTTTGAAGTTTCTTAACAATTTCCTGCGAATAAAGTCGCAGTTAAATCCGTAGAAATATTGATATATTATTTTAAAATCAAAAACCGCAGGTAAAACCTCAGGAAAATCTGTGGAATTTTCTGCTACATCATATTTCGCAGGAAACAGTATTTTACAATATAAAGTCGCAGCTAAAGTAGCAGGTATATCTGCGAATAATTTTCCACCGAAAAATCATCTAGTAGTGACACTTAATCAATTTCTCCATTTACATGTATTTATTCAACAATGTTAATCAAATAATAACAAGAACACATGTATTATTACTCATGTTATTTCACACATATTTATTCAACTATGCTCATAAAATAATAATTACAACAACAACATTCAAATTTAATTTATAAAATGATAACAACAATACATTTGCTTAAATTAAAATACGAGTCCTCTGTAATTAATTAAAATAAATGGTGTTACAATAATCATCTATCATTGATCACATCGATTTGTAAGGATTCTTCAAAGGAAAATTTGTATTTTCTATGCTACGTTAATGCTTGTAATTTTCCTTCAATATTTTCATAACAAGAGTGCATTCAAATTTCTAACTACTCAATGTTTTATTAATATATCAATATATCAAGTATATTGAAGTTGATTCTTACTTCACTCGTCACTATTTTTCGCATAGAATAGTTAATATAATGTCTGTCTCTTCCTTCTTGTAGATAATTGATATATTTACAAATACGATTTCATTGAATATTTTTTATTTTTTGATTGACAAACTCTAATTTTTCTTTTATACATGGTGAGTTTGAGGGGAAATTTTTAGATATTATTATTATTATTATTGTTATGTCATTATATATTTATTATATTTTAATAAAAGTAGTTTGATCTTTTATAGTATATATATTTATACACTGTTTTCCTGCGAATTTACCTGCGGATTTTGACAAAACTTCCGCAGAAAACGTGTTACCTGTGATTCTTTCTGCTATTTTCTGTTCCCAGCTAAAACCTTCGTGGATAAATAATTTAGCAGGTAAAGTCGCAGAAAAAAGTTGCAGGAAATTGTTGCAGGATTATTTGCAGGTAAAACAGATAAATTTGCAGATAATACCGCAGGTAATAGAAAGTTTTGCAAGTAAATTCGTAGGAAATTTCTCTCAAGTTTTTAATTTTTATTATTAATTGTGTTTAATTCATATTTAAAATATTATAATTAATGTTAAATATCAAAGTAATAATAATAATATAAAAATAAAAATTTAATTTAAATAAGCCAATGCAACACTAATCACATTCAAATTTTTAAAGCAACCATATATTACTATAAAATCAATAACAAGTACTTCTAGAGTTACATACTAAAAATGACACAACCAAGTTATTAATAATCACTCTTCCAACCAAATTAATAAGAAAACACAATGCAAATTTCAAACTAGTTAACAAGAAAAAACAACTCAAATCAAAATTTACTGGAAGCAGCCTTAACAATGGTTCCAAGACCAAATACACTCCCTTCCTTCTTTCCAAATGACTTCATCTATATATCTAAATTAGACGATATTTCAACAGTAGGTTGACTATCAGATTCATCCTCTCCTGAAACAGTTGAATTTTGAAAAGAAATCTTCAATTTTTTCAAATTCAAATTCATCTTCAACTTTTTCAGTTTAAATTCATCCTAAAAGAAAGTTTAAAAAACATAATAAAAAATTAATAATAATAATAATAATAATAATAATAATAATAATAATAATCATCATCC
Organism: Lathyrus tuberosus; assembly: GCA_022829125.1. Taxonomy (NCBI): domain Eukaryota; kingdom Viridiplantae; phylum Streptophyta; class Magnoliopsida; order Fabales; family Fabaceae; genus Lathyrus; species Lathyrus tuberosus. The sequence continues at coordinate 3,744,102 of JALAZF010000423.1, forward strand.
AATGACAGCTGGCCTACAAGCATTAGCCAATCCAATGAAATCATTATGTTATGTTGTTTGATCCATAGCTTGATATGACTGTGACCACACACGCAGCTTAATAATTATCTTTTGAATGAGCTTAATAATTATTTCATTTAATTTTGCTTTGATGCAAAAGAATGGACATGAGAAGTGGAAAACCATATCATATTCATATCTGATAAGAAAAGGTAAATGTTGTGTTCATTTACACCCTCCGATTACTATTATAAGTAAATTTATCTTTTTGTGATACATTTGACTATTAATGTATCTAGTCCATATATAGACTAGATACATTAATAGTCAAATGTATCACAAAAAGGTAAATTTGCTTATAATAGTGACCAGAGGGTGTACTTACCTTTAAATGCATGACCGCATATTCAATGGCAGCGCCGTTCCTAAATGTTTGGTCTACAATAATTAACAGAAAAGTCAGTCAAACATTAATTAATTAGCTGATAAATTTATGTTTAAGACATGATTAAAATGGACAAATAAACCTTGTGATATGGTGGAACCATGTTGGCAATGTTTCTGACAACAAAGGCTTCACCAGGTTGAAAATCCAGAATACGGGATAAGCAATGTTCCTTCTTATACAATTTTACAGTAGGTTCTTGCTTTGTCTTGGCTTGGCCATTTGTATTCCTCTTCGAGTCGAATCGTTACTGTACTCAATAGACTCGGACAATCCTGTTTTGATTCCATAGTCGCGTGCCTTTTGCCTAACCTCCCGACGGAGACTTCATAACTTTATAACACTGTTAACCAGTCGCGGGAAACATCGGAAAGGTGTTAGCCACTCGCCAGAAATATCATGAAGTTGTTAACCACTCGTCGGAAACACCGTAGCGCAATTTGTAATGCCTGGTTATTTAATTAATTATTTAATTAAATATCTTCGTATTATTTGTTTGATTTGTGTTGGTTGTCGGAAATGTTGGGTTGAGTTGCTATGTCGGTTTTAGTTGAATTAATTATAAAATGTTGATTTAAGTTGTGTTGTTGTTAATTAATTAATTAAGTTAACTTAAGTGGTAATTATAGTATTAGAAATAATACTAGATTATATTATTGGGCTTATTTAGATGGTGAGTGAAGTAGTAATAGTGGGGGTGTAGTAATGAGGTCCAATAAGACAAATAAAATAATAGTGTTATATTATTAGGTTTTTAGAAATAATGAGGAATTAGAAGTAGCAGTAAGAAGGGGGAGTTGCAGAAAAAGAGGAAAATTTGGTTTTGGGAGAAAAACGTGGAAGTTACAGAGAAGAGGAAGAGAGGCTAAGCTAGGTCGATCGGAGATTTAGAGCAACCTTCAATCCAAGGTAAGGGTGGGGTTCTGACTCTATAACAGGGTAATTGATGAATAATATGTGAGATTTGGGTTCGTATAAAATTGTCACTGTGTGTGAATTGTGTAGATAAATACACTGAATTCCTGTTGTTTTCGTAATTGGTTGTTATCTCTGATAAATTATAGATTATGTAGATAAATTAAGGTTGCTAGAAATTATATGTGTTGTTTTGGGTATGTGTTCGGAGTTAACTAGTTTGGATTAATTAAAAAAAAAGGTGGAGAATGGCGCAAGCCACCCCTGTGTGTCACTTGAGGGTGGCGCAAGCCACCTCTGGGAATTGATGAATGGTGGCGCAAGCCACCTTGCCTTTATGATTAATGGTGGCGCAAGCCACCTGTGTTTTGTGGTTAAGGGGTGGCGCAAGCCACCTCTCTGTGTGAGTGGAAGTGGCGCGAGCCAATAGTTTAGCAGAAATTAATATGGTAGTAAATTAACATGCTAGGACCATTGAATTAACAGAAAAGCAGAACTAGTGAATTAGCAGGAAAATAATTCACTATTAGTTTCAGTTAATAGAATAAAAAAAATAACAGCAAGGTCATGAACTAGCAAGTAACATTCTAGTAGCAGTAACATTGTCAGAAGAATAATCTAGCAGTATAGTGAGGAAATAATAGCAGAACTTGTATAACAACAATACCAGAATAGTCTTAATAATATTAAAGCAGAGTAGAAACATTAGTAATTTTAGTAGAAGAATAATTAACCGGTTTTAGTAACACTGTCCGGATAATTTCAAGGAAACGTTTGTAACATAGATTGGTTATGGCGTAAATGGCAGTAGTATTGTTGTGGTTAATTATAAAGTTGCAGGTGTGATTTTGTTGCATTGCCTTTAATTTCTGGCAAGAATTAAGTTGTAGGCTTAGTGCCAAAGTTGAAATGTGGTTGTAAATGTTGTTGTAGTTGTTGTTGTGTTCATATTGTTGTTGCATACATAGCATATCAAGTTGGAGCTGATGCTCGGTAAGTTGGCCTGGATTGGCAAGTTTAAGTTGAAGGCTTATGCCTTGTTGACGCCTCTATTAATTGGCAGATTTTTTAAGTTGGGAGTTCTGCTCCAATGGTACCACATGCATGTGCATTTTCTGAGTCGTATTCCATGTTGCATAAATTGTTGTTGTGTGGTTGATTAATGTTGATGGTAATGTTGTGAAGTGGTGATTTTATACAATCTGATTTAATATATTATTTATCATATGCCCGATTATATTGTTTGATATCTCACCCCTTCTGTGGTTGGTGATGGTTTATACGTCATCCTGCAGGTAGTCCAGAGTGAAGGCTATCTACCTTCATTAGTTCGAGTCGGTGTCGTCGCTCTGATACGTAACACTCGGGGGGATGAACGCATGTTTCCATTATCGTTGATTTTATTATTGTTGCTGAATTTTTAAGTTGTCTTCGTTAAAGACTTTCTGTTTTGAAGTTGTTTTATGTGAACACAGATGATATGTTATCAAAGTTGAATTGTTGTGAATCCGCTGCGTAGTAATGAAAGTGGTTTTATTTTAAAGACTGAGCAGGTTGTTATCGGTTCATCCGAAATTATGTGTTATGTATCTGTTTTCCAGGTGATTAATTGTCGTTGTTTTATGTAGAAAGTGTAACATTCCATATGTACGTTGAAACTTTGTAACTCTGATTTTATATTATTCAATGGGTAGAAATGAGGTGTTACATTAGTGGTATCAGAGCAGGTCGGTCCGTCCGGCCACATTGTCGAGTCGTAGCTTTGTTTAACAATCGAGTATTGTTAATTAGTTCTAACCTTTGTTTATGTTGTAGTGATAAGTTGAGATGGCTGGAAGAAACGGTGCTACAATTGCTGCTGCGTTAGAAGCAATGGCTCAGGCTTTGCAGAATCAGCTGAACGCCGACGAGAATGCTGGATCTCGCAGTTTGGCAACTTTTCAGAGGGAGAATCTGCCTACCTTTAAGGGCAAGTATGATCCTGATGGAGCACTGGATTGGTTGAAAGAGATGGAGAGAATCTTCCGTGTGATGGACTGCACTCCAGCGCAGAAGGTTCGATATGGGACTCACATGCTAGCAATCGAGGCTGATGACTGGTGGCTAGAGACTCGTCAGAGGTTGGAAGTTACAGGTGAAGGTATCACTTGGGCTGTGTTCCGAAGGGAGTTCCTGAGGAAGTATTATCCAGAGGATGTTCGTGGTAAGAAGGAAATCGAGTTTCTTGAACTGAAATAAGGAAGTATGTCAGTTACTGAATATGCTGCAAAGTTTGTTGAGTTGGCTAAGTTTTATCCGCACTATTACGGGGATACTGTTGAGTTTTCAAAATGCATCAAGTTTGAGAGTGGGTTGCGCCCAGAGATCAAGAAGGCAATTGGATATCAAAAGATTCGTGTCTTCTCTGATTTGATTGATAGTTGCAAAATTTATGAAGAGGATAACAATGCTTATTATAAGATCATTAATGAGAGGAAGAGCAAGCACCAACAGAATCGTGGCAAACCTTATGATGCTCCAGCTGGAAAAGGTAAACAGGAAGTGGCTGATGGCAAGAGGACTAGTGGGGGAGATGCTCCTACTGGCATAGTTTGTTTCAAATGTGGGAAACCTGGTCATAAGAGTAATGTGTATACTGCTGAGGTGAAGAGGTGTTTCCGTTGTGGTAAGACTGGGCATGCAATATCTGAGTGCAAGCATAAAGAGATGATTTGTTTCAACTGTGGTGAAGAAGGACACATTGGTAGTTAGTGTCAGAAACCAAAGAAGGCGCAAATCGGTGGGAAAGTGTTCGCTTTGGCTGGGACTCAGACAACTACTGAGGACAGACTCATCAGAGGTACATGCTTCATTAATAGTACTCCTTTAATCACTATGATTGATACTGGTGCTACTCATTATTTTATTGCTGCTGAATGTGTTGAAAGATTGGGTCTTATGTTGTCTTCTATGAAAGGAGAAATGGTCGTCGAGATTCCGGCTAAGGGATCGGTGATTACTTCTCTTGTGTGTTTAAAGTGTCCTTTGACGATCTTCGACAGAGACTTTACTGTTGATTTGGTGTGTTTATTATTAACTGGGATGGATGTAATCTTAGGAATGAACTGGTTAGAATATAACTATGTTCATGTCAATTGTTATAACAAGTCAGTGAGATTTTCTACTCCTGAAGAGGAAGAAGCTGGTTTGATGTCTTTTAGGCAGTTACAGCAGTTGGTGCAAGAAGGAGCTCAGATGTTCTTGGTGATGGCGTCGTTATCTATTGAGAGCCGAGCGATAATTAAGGAGTTGCAAGTGGTGCGTGAATTTCCTGAAGTTTTCCCTGATGAAATTCCTGATGTACCTCCAGAAAGAGAAGTGGAATTTGCAATTGACCTTGTACCTGGTACCAGACCTGTTTCTATGGCACCATACAGGATGTCTGCATCTGAATTGTCAGAATTAAAGAAACAATTGGAGGATTTGCTTGAAAAGAAGTTTGTGAGGCTCTGTGTTGATTATAGACAATTAAATAAAGTGACGATTAAGAACAAGTATCCGCTTCCGAGAATAGATGACTTGATGGATCAATTGGTAGGTGCTCGGGTGTTTAGCAAGATTGATCTGAGGTCGGGCTATCATCAGATTAAAGTGAAAGATGAAGATATCCAGAAGACGGCTTTTAGAACGCGTCATGGACATTATGAGTATTCGGTGATGCCTTTCAGTGTTACTAATGCGCCGGGAGTATTCATGGAGTACATGAACCGTATCTTTCATACTTATTTGAATCGGTTTGTGGTGGTGTTCATTGATGATATATTGACTTACTCGAAATCGGAAACAGAGCATGCAGAGCACTTAAGACTAGTATTGCAAGTTTTGAAAGAGAAGAAGTTATATGCAAAGCTGTCTAAATGTGGATTTTGGTTAAAGGAGGTTAGTTTTCTTGGTCATGTCATTTCAGGTAGTGGCATTGCTGTGGATCCGTCTAAAGTAGATGTTGTGTTGCAATGGGAAACTCCAAAGTCGGCTACCGAGATTAGAAGCTTTTTGGGACTAGCCGGTTATTACCGAAGGTTTATCGAAGGATTTTCTAAGTTAGCACTTCCATTTACTAAGTTGACTTGTAAAGGTAAAGCTAATGTTGTGGGTGATGCCCTAAGTCGGAAAACTTTGCATATGTCGGCGATGATGGTTAAAGAATTGGAATTAATTGAGCAGTTCAGAGATATGAGCTTAGTTTGCGAAGTGACGCCGCAGAGTGAGATGTTGGGAATGCTGAAGATTAACAATGATTTTCTGGATAGTATCAAGGGAGCTCAGAAGTTAGACGTGAAACTGGTAGATTCGATGGTTGGGATCGATCAGTCTGAGAATGATGATTTCAAGTTAGATGTGCATGGTGTGTTGAGATTCCGTAATCGAATTTGTATTCCTGATGATGCGGAGATGAAGAAAGCGACTCTTGAGGAAAGTCATAGAAGTAAATTGAGTATTCATCCGGGGGCTACAAAGATGTATCAGGACTTGAAGAAATTGTCTTGGTGGCCTGGGATGAAGCGTGATGTAGCTCGTTTTGTGTATGCATGTTTAACTTGCCAGAAGTCGAAAGTTAAACATCAGAAGCCTGCAGGGTTGATGCAACCGTTAGAAGTTCCAGAATGGAAGTGGGATAGCATTTCAATGGACTTTGTGACGGGATTACCTAATACTTCAAGAGGACACGATTTGATTTGGGTGATTGTTGATAGGCTTACGAAGTCGGCTCATTTTATTCCTATTAACATCAGTTTTCCAGTATCGAAGTTGGCGGAGATTTATACTAGCGTAATTGTAAAGCTACATGGTGTTCCTCTGTGTATTGTGTCGGATAGGGATCCGAGGTTTACTTCTGATTTTTGGAAGAGTTTACAAGTGGCGTTGGGTTCTAAGTTGAGGTTGAGTTCAGCGTATCACCCTCAGACGGATGGTCAAACTGAGAGGACTATTCAGTCGTTGGAGGATTTGTTGAGAGCTTGTGTTCTTGAGCAGGGAGGTTCGTGGGATACTTATCTTCCATTGATCGAGTTCACTTATAATAACAGTTACCATTCCAGTATTGGAATGGCACTTTTTGAAGCGTTATATGGTCGGAGATGTAGGACTCCTTTATGTTGGCATAAATCTGGAGAAAGTGTAGTGCTTGGACCTGAAATTGTTCAAGAAACTACTGAGAAGGTGAAGTTAATTTGAGAGAAGATGAAATCTTCCCAAAGTAGGCAGAAGAGTTATCATGACAACCGAAGGAAAGATTTAGAATTTCAAGCAGGTGACCATGTGTTTTTGAGAGTTACACATGTGACAGGTGTTGGGCGTGCATTGAAGTCTAAGAAGCTTACTCCTTGTTTTATTGGCCCGTATCTGATTTCGGACAGAGTTGGAAATGTTGCTTATAGAGTGGCTTTACCGCCTAATCTTTCGAATTTACATGATGTGTTTCATGTGTCACAACTCCGGAAGTATGTTCCAGATCCATCTCATGTAATTCATATGGATGATGTGCAAGTACGGGATAATCTTACTATGGAAACGATGCCTGTACGGATCGCGGATCGTGAAATGAAGACTCTAAGAGGCAAGGAGATTGCGTTGGTAAAAGTAGTTTGGTTAGGAGCTGCCGGAGAAAGTATGACGTGGGAGTTGGAGGGCAAGATGCGGGAATCCTATCTCGAGCTGTTTGAACAAGGTAAATTTTCGAGGACGAAAATATTATAAGTGGGGGAGAGTTGTAACGCCCGGTTATTTAATTAATTATTTAATTAAATATCTTCGTATTATTTGTTTGATTTGTGTTGGTTGTCGGAAATGTTGGGTAGAGTTGCTATGTCGGTTTTAGTTGAATTAATTATAAAATGTTGATTTAAGTTGTGTTGTTGTTAATTAATTAATTAAGCTAACTTAAGTGGTAATTATAGTAATAGAAATAATACTAGATTATATTATTGGGCTTATTTAGATGGTGAGTGAAGTAGTAATAGTGGGGGTGTAGTAATGAGGCCCAATAAGACAAATAAAATAATAGTGTTATATTATTAAGTTTTTAGAAATAATGAGGAATTAGAAGTAGCAGTAAGAAGGGGGAGTTGCAGAAAAAGAGGAAAATTTGGTTTTGGGAGAAGAACGTGGAAGTTACAGAGAAGAGGAAGAGAGGCCAAGCTAGGTCGATCGGAGATTTAGAGCAACCTTCAACCCAAGGTAAGGGTGGGGTTCTGACTCTATAACAGGGTAATTGATGAATAATATGTGGGATTTGGGTTCGTATAAAATTGTCACTGTGTGTGAATTGTGTAGATAAATACACCGAATTCCTGTTGTTTTCGTAATTGGTTGTTATCTCTGATAAATTATAGATTATGTAGATAAATTAAGGTTGCTAGAAATTATATGTGTTGTTTTGGGTATGTGTTCGGAGTTAACTGGTTTGGATTAATTAAAAAAAGGGGGGATGGCACAAGCCAACCCTGTGTGTCACTTGAGGGTGGCGCAAGCCACCTCTGGGAATTGATGAATGGTGGCGCAAGCCACCTTGCCTTTATGATTAATGGTGGCGCAAACCACCTGTGTTTTGTGGTTAAGGGGTGGCGCAAGCCACCTCTCTGTGTGAGTGGAAGTGGCGCGAGCCAATAGTTTAGCAGAAATTAATATGGTAGTAAATTAACATGTTAGGACCAGTGAATTAACAGAAAAGCAGAACTAGTGAATTAGCAGGAAAATAATCCACTATTAGTTTCAGTTAATAGAAAAAAAAAATAACAGCAAGGTCATGAACTAGCAGGTAACATTCTAGTAGCAGTAACAGTGTCAGAAGAATAATCTAGCAGTATAGTGAGGAAATAATAGCAAAACTTGTATAACAACAATACCAGAATAGTCTTAATAATACTAAAGCAGAGTAGAAACATTAGTAATTTTAGTAGAAGAATAATTAATCGGATTTAGTAACACTGTCCGGATAATTTTGAGGAAACGTTTGTAACATAGATTGGTTATGGCGTAAGTGTGCAGTAGTATTGTTGTGGTTAATTATAAAGTTGCAGGTGTGATTTTGTTGCATTGCCTTTAATTTCTGGCAAGAATTAAGTTGTAGGCTTAGTGCCAAAGTTGAAATGTGGTTACAAATGTTGTTGTAGTTGCTGTTGTGTTCATATTGTTGTTGCATACATAGCATATCAAGTTGGAGTTGATGCTCGGTAACTTGGCCTGGATTGGCAAGTTTAAGTTGAAGGCTTATGCCTTGTTGACGCCTCTATTAATTGTCAGATTTTTTAAGTTGGGAGTTCTGCTCCAATGGTACCACATGCATGTGCATTTTCTGAGTCGCATTCCATGTTGCATAAATTGTTGTTGTGTGGTTGATTAATGTTGATGATAATGTTGTGAAGTGGTGATTTTATACAATCTGATTTAATATATTGTTTATCATATGCCCGATTATATTGTTTGATATCTCACCCCTTCTGTGGTTGGTGATGGTTTATACGTCATCCTGCAGGTAGTCCAGAGTGAAGGCTATCTACCTTCATTAGTTCGAGTCGGTGTCGTCGCTCTGATACGTAACACTCAGGGGGATGAACGCATGTTTCCTTTATCGTTGATTTTATTATTGTTGCTGAATTTTTAAGTTGTCTTCGTTAAAGACTTTCTGTTTTGAAGTTGTTTTATGTGAACACAAATGATATGTTATCAAAGTTGAATTGTTGTGAATCCGCTGCGTAGTAATGAAAGTGGTTTTATTTTAAAGACTGAGCAGGTTGTTATCGGTTCATCCGAAATTATGTGTTATGTATCTGTTTTCCAAGTGATTAATTGTCGTTGTTTTATGTAGAAAGTGTAACATTCCATATGTACGTTGAAACTTTGTAACTCTGATTTTATATTATTCGATGGGTGTTACACTATTAACCGCTCGTTGGACATGCCATATCGTTATTAAATATTTGCCAGACACGTCGTAACTTTAGTAACCGCATATCATTATTAAATATTCGCCAGACACGCCGTAACTTTAGTAACCGCTTTTCGGACACGCCGAAACATTATTAACCGCTTGCTAGACATTTTTCAAACTTGTAGTAACACAAAACAACGACCGTATCACTGTTGCAATTTGCTGGAAACAATACATCTCTCTTATGAAAACCGATTGAAATAATACATAAAGGCCTGTCTAAGTCAGGGCGAGTTAATCAGAAAGTTGTAGACTATCTTCTAGTTCGTTTTCCATGAATACACCAGTGGTGCTAAATGCCCAATTTCCTGTTGAACTAGCATGGAATCTCACTGGTCCAGCTGAATCTGAATCACCGTCATAACTTATGCACGTAGGTTAAATTCTATAGACAAAAAGTAATAATTAATATATACAAAGATCATAAGTTTCATAATTATGTGATTTGGTCTTTCTTTTAAGCCACTTTTTGGAATTCACCAGGCTCAGCCTATATTCATACTAGGGTGGACAAAATTTACCGAACCGATGAAAACCAACCGAACCGATGTAAAATTTGAGAAACGGTTCGGATTGACTCAGTTTACGGGTTGATTCGAAAAGATGAAAGGGGTTTCGGCGGATCTTCACAGTCGAATTCGGACGTTGGTTTTGGATCCGTCGGAAACTGAATCCGACCGGAACGATAATTTTTACATCTGAAAGGCTCAATCTAATCCTAGCTCAGTCAAGCCCAGTATGAGGAATTATATCATGTGCTTTCAATCCAACACTAAATTTGTTTCTAACCTAAATCTACACCATCTTCAAACTGTATTACTCACCAGCGAGTATCTCATACTACTTCTCGTCGCGACTACATCTATGTTTGTGTTTGTGCCTCTCTCACCATTTTCGTGGTTCAATCTCCTTGGATCATGTATATTTATGTATCATGTTCGTATCCTCTCCACCTCCATGTCACTGGCGACCTTCGACCATAGGTTTGTTCTACCATCTCTATATCTTAATTTTTTTTAGCTTTGTGTGAAAGTTAAAATCATTTTGGGTTTGTGTGTTTTAAACTCTTTTAAAAACCTAATTTGTATTTTGATTTGTCTATATTTAGACTTTATTTTTTCTACAAATCCTGATATTATTTGGTGGTTGGATGTTTGATTTAAGATTGGTTTATGCATATCTTTTGTATTTAATTTTTGCATTCTATTGAACTAAAATGGATGATTTACTTATTTTGTTTGACATATGTTTGAACATCACTACAAAGATATTTGTATGTGGGAGGGACTGCTTCTTTCTACTTGCTTCCATTGTTGTTGATCTGCTTGGTATTTTTCACTCTATTTGTAGAAATTTTGGGATAACTTCACTCTATTTGTGTGAAAATTCGATTAATTAAGCATATTAATCATACAAGTTCTAGATGTTTAACTTTTACTAAAATAGATTGCACTTTCTCAAGGGTCTGTTAATTTTGTATTTGGCATAAAAGAAGTTGAAAATAGTACAGGTAAGTGATTAATTAATCTAACTTCATTGTTTATAAGTTGTCTCCTAAAAAAGAAGTTGACCCTTTTTTCTTTAAGGAAAAACTCTTTTGGTTATACTCAACTCATCAATAATCAAATTTAAAGGTTAGTTTATGATATAATGTCCAATGTTCTTTTATTTTTTTTGGATACATTGTTTGAGGCTTTAATCTATTACAACTCTATAGCTAGTCAATTTCCAAAGGTTGATATTAGTTTTAAATATTGATTTTATGAGAAACTAAAACATGTATAATTTTCTTTATAGGTTCACTTCTTTTCTTTACAGGTTCATTGTTGTAGCAAGTTGACCTTTGATATTCATAATCAGTTACTTTATGAGCATTGTGAGGTGATTTTTCTAGGAGAATTCTTGCTATATATTTCAATAAAAAGTGTTATATGATTTAGTTGTTTTTATAACAATGATTCTGAGACATCTCTTGGGAAATTTTAAAGAATAACCTTATTTATGAGCATGTATTCTAAGATAATATGAATAATTTGGTTAGAGTTTTTACATTCTTATTCTGTTCATTTACCATTTTTATCCTTTCTTATGAAAGTTTATGAGTATTAATGTTAGGAAGTCAAGTCAAATATAAATATTAATTATAGGAAATTATTTATAGTTATAGTATAATCATGTAAATAAATATGCTAATTAAATTTAAATAGCATTAAAATTGTTACTATTTATCAATTTTAAACTTTATTCAATATTAATTTATTATTTGTAGAATTGTTATTATTGTTTTGACTGGGAGAGTGGGCTGCTGGTATCAGATTTAATTGAGTTTATATTGTTGGCAGCTATTTGAGATATGGAGTGGTGTTGTGTTCTTTGTTTATGGCACATTGAGCCTTGGTTCTCTGTTTCTTCAGGTTCTGCAGTGTATGGGTTGTGGAGTGGTAATTGCCTTTTTAGTGGTATGCTGTATGGGTAGGTTGGATTGATCTTAGTTTCTTCATTGTTTGTGGTCGAGTAGGTTCTGAGTTGGAGGAGGTGGGATCGGCAGGGGTATTGTTGATTGTTGTTTGTGGCATCAGCTAGTTCGTGTGGCGGCTGTCTTATAGTTGTTGACATCAAGGGTCTATCTGTTGGGGGGTGTTGGGTCTGTGGCATATTTGTTTTTGGACTGATTCTAATGCTTTATGTTTGCAGTGGGGAGGAGGCTCTGTGTTTTAACTTTGATAGTGTTGTAACTGTCTTGGAATTATGATGGACCTGGTGTTCCCTTGGTACATTTCTTATGCTTGTTTTAATTGAATAATTTTCATTTTGCCTTTAAAAAAGAATATTTAGTGAATATTACTAGAATGGGTTACAAAAATAAGAGATTTAAGTTGGGTCAGTCCCAATAAATGAGTAACTTAACCTGTAAAAAAGAAAAAAAAATTGATTGAATTTTAATTTGGGCCTAAAAATTTGATATGATGGTAACCGAAAAAAACCGATTTATTTAACCGAACCGATTAGAACCGAACCCGAAAAATCGATAAAACAAACGGTCGGAATTGGGTCCATTTTTCTCAACCGTGGGTTAGTTCGGTTCAAGGATTTGAACCCGAACCCGATCCGAACCGTTGTCCACCCCTAATACATACATGTGGTTCTTTAAGTAAGTTACAAGGTGCCATATGTTGTCTACTACCATGATGGAAGAGAAATACCGATATACACCCCAAATTGCAATTGTTTAAGGCAAGGCCAAATGGCCAATGATTGATAGCCATTTCGTAATTTTCATATTATTCTATGCCCCAAATTCCAAAACATGTTCACAATGATAGTCAGAACAGAACTTCCAGGCACCAACGACATGTTAAATGTAATTCATAGTGTCGAAGTCGAAGCATTCATAGCTTAGTGTCGTGTCGAATTGTTTAGGTTGTTTTGACAGAATTGTGTTAGATTTGATTTGATTGGATTCAGATTTGTTTAGATTAGATTTGATATTTTGGGCTTTTAATTTTGGGCATTTGCAAATCTATATCTATAAATAGGAAGTATCCTTCCTTGCATTGTAATCATAACATTGTATAGCATTCATAGTTGCAGTTAGCAGTGAAAATACAATAATAACAGAAATCCCACAGTTAGTGGGTAACACTTCTCCTCCAAATATTTCTCTTCTCTCTCTTTTCTTTTTGCTGTTCTTGTTTGTTCTTCTTCTTTTTGTCATTACATATTGTTTGTGGGTTGGTTATCAATCTTGAGATCAAGATTGAAGCGGAATCACCATAGGGTGTGGTGAATTTCCAACATCTGGTATCTAGAGCTCCGGTTGCGATTCAAGGAAGAAAATCGTGATTGCTATGAATCATTCAAATTGGCACTTTCCGGCGACCCTACCAATTCTCAAGAAAGATAATTATGAGAATTGGTGCAAGCAGATTAAGGTGGTTTTCTGTTATCAAGATCTTTGGGATCTTGTGAAGGAAGGAGTAACACCGCTTGGGGAGAACGCGACGGATCAAGGAAAGGCTGCACACAAAGAATTGAAGAAGAAAGATTATAAAGCACTGTTTATAATCCATCAATGTGTTGATCCAGATAACTTTGAAAAAGTTAGCGATGCAGAATCAGGAAAGGAAACATGGGAGATTCTTGAAAATTCATTTAGAGGCGCAGAGAAGGTGAAAGAGGTAAGGTTACAAACTCACAAGAGAACCTATGAGTTGCTTCAGATGGAAGACAACGAAAGTATTACAGATTTCTTCACCAGAGTTACAAAGCTGGTGAATCAAATTAAGGTATGTGGAGAGGTGTTGACATCAAGATCAGTTGTTGCAAAGATCTTGAGGTCATTGGCTCTAAAATTCGATCACGTGATAGTAGCCATAGAAGAGTCGAAGAACTTGTCAGTATTGACGAAGGAAGAGCTTCAAGGGACGCTTGAGTCTCATGAACAAAGGATGGCTGAGAGAGCTGCAGGAAATTCGAAGAGTGATATGACTTTTCATGCGCAGTCAGAAAAGGAAAGGAAAGGTAAAGGAAGCTGGAATGACAACAAAGAAGGAAACCAGTCGAATCAGAAGAAACCTTGGAACCAAGGCAACCAAAGAGGTGGTGCTGAAGGTAGAGGAAAAGATGGTGATAAAAAATCTGACAAGAGTCACATTCAATGTTTCAATTGTTAGAAGTATGGCCATTATGTTAGTAACTGTCTAGAAAAAAAGAGAAATCAAGAAACTGATGCCAAGCTGGCGAAGCATGTAGAAGAAGAGACGTTGCTGATGGTCACAATGAGAGATGAAGAGAGATTCCAAGATCAGTGGTACTTGGACTCAGGATGCTCATCACACATGACTGGGAGGAAAGATTGGTTTGTCAACATGAATCCCTCGTCGAAGAACACGGTGAAGTTTGCAAATGACAACACTCTAGCAGTTAAAGGTGTTGGTGATGTTCTGATTATGAGGAAAGATGGCAAAAGGTCAACAATTTCCAATGTGTTGTACATTCCAAGAATGAAGAGTAATTTGCTCAGTATAGGGCAGCTAGTCGAAAAGAACTACAAGGTAGTTGTTGAAGACAAGATGATGAGAGTTCTCGACGCATATGGTAGGTTGATCTTGAAGGCTTCAATGTCTCAGAATAGGACCTTCAAGATTGAACTCAAGGTGATGGAGCACAAGTGTCTAGCAACGGAAGCCAGCAGAGATGAGTGGTTATGGCATTTTCGATTAGGCCATCTCAACTTCAATGACATCAGAGAACTGAAGAGAAGAAATATGGTTTCAAGATTACCAGAAATTGACATTCCAAGTGAAGTCTGTGAAGAGTGTGTTCAGTCGAAACAACACAAGAATAGCTTCAGCAAGGATGCAGGAAGGAAGTCGAAGGCAATTCTTGAAGTCATATACTCTGATGTATGTGGTCCAATCCAGGTGGATTCGATTGGTGGCAACAGATATTTTGTCACGTTTATAGATGATTTCAGTCGAAAGTTGTGGACTTACCTCATCAAGAAGAAAAGTGATGTGATTGAGGTATTTTCCAGATTCAAATCCATGGTCGAAAGACAGAGTGGTTGAAAGCTGAAAATTCTGAGGACAAATGGTGGTGGAGAGTATGTGTCGAAAGAGTTCGATGCATTATGTGAAAAAGAAGGGATTGTGCATGAGGTGGTGCCACCCTATACACCACAGCAAAATGGAGTTGCAGAACGAAAGAACAGAACCATCATGAATATGGTGAGAAGTATGTTGAATGGAAAGCATCTACCCAAAGAATTATGGGGAGAAGCAGTTTCGACAACAACGTATATTTTGAACAGGTGTCTGACGAAGAAGCTTGAAGGAGTTACACCAGAAGAATGTTGGTCTGGTGTCAAGCCAAGCCTCAGTCACTTGAAAGTGTTTGGATCTATAGCACATAGACATGTGCCAAATCAGTTGAGAAGGAAGCTTGATGACAAGTCGAATCAGATAATCTTGATAGGATATCATTCGACTGAAGGTTACAAGTTGTTCGACCCAGTGAATAAGCAGGTAGTGATCAGCAGGGACGTGATCATAAATGAGCTTAAAGAATGGGATTGGGCTGAGAATGCCAAGAAGGATTCAGTGAGAATCTCTTGTGAAGAACCAGCCACTGAAGTCAAAAGAGAAGTTCAACAGGAACCAGTTGCAGATGAAGCAGGTTCAAGCAGACCTCGACGAACAAGACACATGCCTGCAAGGTTGCAAGAATGTATAATTACATCAGATGATGTGGTCGATGAAGAGGGTGAGCTGGTACATTATGCTTTCTACGCAGATGTCGAACCAGTCAATGCAGCTGAGGCATTGAAAGATTCGAAGTGGGTGAAAGCAATGAATGAAGGGCTAGAGTCCATCGAAGTCAACAACACATGGTCACTTGTCGAATTGCCTCAAGGCAAGAAGGCAATTGATGTGAAGTGGGTTTACAAGGTAAAGGTGAATCCTAAAGGAGAAGTAACTCGACACAAGGCGAGACTTGTGGCGAAAGGATTTCTACAAAAGGAAGGAATCGACTTCGATGAAGTGTTCGCACCTGTTGCTAGAATCGAAACAATTGGGTTGGTTGTTGGTCTAGCAAATATGAACAATTGGCACACATGTCAGATGGACGTGAAGTGTGCGTTCCTTAATGGTCCCTTAGATGAAGAAGTTTATGTCGCACAACCAGCTGGGTATGTGAAACGAGGCGAAGAAGGAAAGGTGTACAGGCTGCATAAAGCCCTGTATGGACTTAAGCAAGCTCCAAGAGCTTGGAATAAGAAAATCGACAGCTTCTTAAGGGAGAAGGAATTTGTGAAGTGTACGACTGAGCATGGAGTATATGTAAGAAGAAGCAATGACGAATTGCTTATACTATGTCTTTAATGTCAATGATTTGTTGATAACAGGGAGTTGCAAGAAGGAGATCAAAGATTTCAAACATGACCTGAGTGAGGAGTTTGAAATGTCAGACTTGGGAAATCTCTTATATTTCCTTGGCATCGAATTCTGCAAGACTAGTAGAGGTTTGATGGTGCACCAAAGAAGATATGCAGGCGAAATACTCAAGAGATTTGAGATGCAAGATTGCAACTCAACTTCGACTCCAGCTGAGACCAGACTGCAACTGTCGAAGGATTCAGACGAAGATGATGTCGACCCAACCCAATATAGAAGACTTATTGGGTCACTTAGATACCTTTGTCACACAAGGCCTGACTTAGCATACAGTGTGGGTATGGTAAGTAGATTCATGCAGAAGCCAAAGGTATCACACCTAACAGCGACGAAGAGGATACTGAGGTATCTGAAGGGGACTCTCGACTAAGGCATTTTGTTTCCTGCAGTTGATGAAGGGAAAGAATGCAAGTTAGTGGGATGCACCGACTTTAGTTGGTGTAGTGATGCTGAGGATAGAAAATCCACAGTTGGATACGTGTTTATGTTAGGTGGTGCACCAGTTGCTTGGAGTTCGAGAAAGGAGCCAGTAGTGGCATTGTCATCATGCGAGCAGAATATATAGCTGCTTCTCTTTGTGCATGTCAAGCAACCTGGATGGTGAACTTGGTCGAAGAGATTACAGGAAAGAATCATGGAGCAATTACCATGAAGATCGACAGCATGTCAGCTATTAACTTGGCGAAGAATCCAATAGCACACGGTAGAAGCAAGCACATCGAAATGAGGTTCCATTATCTTCGAGAGCAGGTAGCAGAAAGGAAGATGAATTTGGAACACTGCAGAACTGAGAATCAGATTGCAGATATCATGACGAAGGGAGTGCAGGTCGAAGCCTTCAGAAGACTAAGAGCCATGATGAATGTAGATAGTTTAGACACAATGAATTAGGTGGTGTGTTAAATGTAATTCATAGTGTCGAAGTCGAAGCATTCATAGCTTAGTGTCGTGTCGAATTGTTTAGGTTGTTTTGACAGAATTGTGTTAGATTTGATTTGATTGGATTCAGATTTGTTTAGATTAGATTTGATATTTTGGGCTTTTAATTTTGGGCCTTTGCAAATCTATATCTATAAATAAGAAGTATCCTTGCATTGTTATCATAACATTGTATAACATTCACAGTTGCGGTTAGCAGTGAAAATACAATAATAACAGAAATCCCACAGTTAGTGGGTAACACTTCTTCTCCAAATATTTCTCTTCTCTCTTTTCTTTTTGCTGTTCTTGTTTGTTCTTCTTCTTTCATTGTCATTACGTATTGTTTGTGGGTTGATTATCAATCTTGAGATCAAGATTGAAGCGGAATCACCATAGGGTGTGGTGAATTTCCAACACGACAATGAATATGATAGTTTAAGCAATCAATCAATAGTAAAGGAATACAAAGTAACGAAAATAAAGATTAAAGAATAGACAATGTACAGATAAAACACAAACCAGTACAATAAAGGAAATCAAACGAACCTGATCTGCAACAATAGGTACCACGACCAAAGTAAGCACCAATAGGTACCAAATCTAGTGTGTCCCCTATCCTGCAAACTAGAGCCAATTAATGCAAGGAACTCCGCCAGTTCAGAAATAAACTAATGGGAAAGAGAATTGTATCCATACTTTCTTCAATTTTCAATGAATATATGTTACAACTATAATTATGTACCAGACACCATTATCATACAATATAATTATGTATATGAAATTAAAGTTCTCAAAATGAATATAACTACACATAGTGATAAACAAAGCAGATCCGTTTCTTGGCACAAACTCAACAACTGTTTTTTTTATATTCTTAATCATTAGTAAAGCGCTTTAAACAATCCTTCACATCATTCCACGATCCACAATTTAAGTGAAAATTTTAGAGACACTAATCATAGAAACAAGATAAAAAAAAAAGAATTGTTATAATTTATAATCTTTATACCAGTATTGACACCAGAATCGAAGTTCACATTACTAGAATTACACGAATTACCTGCGGATTTTCCTGCGGAAAATTATTCGCAGAAAAACCTGCAACTTTACCTGCGAATTTATTTTGTGAAACAATATTTCCTGCGAAAATTTAAGTTACAGAAAATTTCGCAGGAATTCCTGAGAACTTTCCTGCGATTAATGATTTTATAATAATATATCAACTTTCCTGCGGATTTTACTGCTACTTTGTTTCGCAGGAAATGATTATCCGTTGAAACTTCAAAATTCTCAGGAAATTTCGCAGGAATTTCAGCGAAGTTTGCTGCGGAATTTGCTGGGAACTTTACTGCGATATTTCCTGCGGATTTTTAGTACTAGTTTATTTTTATTTTTTTTTTATAATTTTAATCTTAATAAAGAAAATTTTAAATTATAATTGATATATTGATTCCGAGAATATGTTAATGAGATATTATTTAATTTTATATTAAATTTTATAGTTTTTTTTTAAAAAATTATCTATATTAATTAGGTTTCTTTAGTTATTTTGTAAAGAAAATTTATTTATTTAATATTTTTTTATTGTTGTGAAAATTAGAAAATTAAACTTTCTTTAAAGGGTGGAGTATGATTAGGTGTTCTGGACTGGACCAATTGTTAGAATTGGCCCAATCCGCCTTTGCTCCAGAGCGGCCCATATCGCCTAAGTCCAATCCACAAAGGGGCAAAAGTGACCTTTCTGCCCCTCCAACCGGGCAAGGAATAAGTGACCTTTCTGCCCCTCCAACCGGGCAAGGAATGCAACGTTCCTCCCCGGCGTTTATGCCCGTTACGCACGGCTTCCTCGCTGCCCGGACAGCAAAGGACAGGTGCCCGAAACTGTGTTTATGCCCGACATAACGGCTAGTTTTGAGCACCCTGCCCGGCCTAACGGCTAGTTTGGGCAGTTACCTATTCTTTGGGGAAAACGGTTATTTCGCCCCGAAAATAGGACCGTTGGCCACGCGCTAGGGGCTCTATATAAACCCTCTCGCTTGAGAGGGTCAGATATCCAATATTCACCTTAAGAATTCATACTTTGTACTTGTCCCTTTTCTCTGACCCTTTCTCACTTGAGCGTCGGAGTGCCTTGCAGGTACACCCCCTCTTCTCCATACGACCAACATCCCTGATGCACTTGACGGCCTGATTCTACAGGATCTGATCCAGCCTTCACGATCAGTGGCGCCGTCTGTGGGAACCTTTGTTCTCCCCTTCTTTCTTTAACCGAAGATCAAAACAACTTTCGAACATCATCACGATCATGGCCTCCCAAGGTCGCACCCAAGATGCTCTTCATTCCACCATCATCCCCGTCAACAAATCTGACGTTGACGGCCAATCATCTCTCCTCCGAGATGCCCGTTTTCTTAGGGATGGAGCCACTGCTTCTCCTTCCCCTACCCCTGGTGATCGCCACAACGATCAACCTTCTCTTGACCTCCAGTCCATTCCCGTTCCGTCCAACGCCGACCTAGCCGTGGCAGCTCTCTTGGAGGCGCTCAACAAAACTAACACCCTGATCCTGCAGCAGAACGAGAGGATCGGGGCACTGGAAGAGTCTCATCGTCCAAGATCCCCTCCTATGCGGAGGAATCAGAGACGATCAAGAAGCCCGCAGCCACTGAGAGAAATTGACCGTAGACTGCACCAAGAGGCTGATCCTCGCGCAGCTCGAAAGCGCGACCAGATCTTCCCGCGTGACCAGCACGCTCATGACCATAAACGGACTCGTAGGAACGAGCAATCTCCTCCGATCAAGTCCAAAGGACGGGCACGTTCACCTTCTCCCCGAAGGAACCGCTCACCTTCTCCTCGAAGGAAGCACTCACCTTCCCCTCGAAGGAACCGATCACCTTCTCCGCGAAGGAACCGCCGACGCGAGTATCCCGTCCGGTCACCATCATACACCAGTACTAGCAGCGACGACGAGCCTCGAGGCCCGTTGTCCCAAGAGATCCTAGCTACCCGTCTCCCAAAAGGCTTGGAGAAACCCCCGTCACTTGGCACGTACGACGGGACCACTGACCTAGACGAGCACATTGAAAATATCGATGCGCTCTTAGACTACCGCGGCGTACGGGGAGCCATCAAGTGCAGACTGTTCCTGACCACGCTCCGAAAGGGAGCAATGACATGGTATAAACAACTGCCCGAGGAGTCCATCACCTCGTGGAAACAGCTCGGCAGGATGTTCTCGTGGCACTTCACAGCATCTCGCCGCCACCCCAAAACTGAGGCCTCCCTCGGAGCCATAATCCAGGGGAAAGACGAACCTCTCCGAGCATATATCGAGAGGTTCAACAAGGAAGCTGTCCAGGTCCCGACGACAGATAAGATGAAGAAGTTCCTGCTCGAACAAGGGGTCCGTCCGGACTCCGAGTTTGCTAAAGCCATTGGCCTCGCGCCACCGAGGAACTTGGACGCCCTCCTCCTCAAAGCCCAATCTCATATTCGGTACGAGGAGAATATTGCGGCCAGTAACGTCTAAGCATCTCGCCGCCAGGAGAACGCCCGGGCTTCCAAAGGAGAGGAAGCCTCGACGTCACGTCGGGGTGAACGAAGGCACGAGGACCGTCCTCGCGTCTCCCGTGACAGCAAAGGGCCCTCCGGGCGTTTCCATGATTATACTCCCTTGACCGTTTCCAGGGAAAAGATTCTGTCCGAATGTGCCAATTCGGAGTTCAAACAAGCCGGGGTCCGTTTCCCCAAACAGCTGCCGAACATACCAAACGTGGACAAGTCGAAATACTGCCGCTTCCACAAAAGTCACGGCCATACTACGGAGGACTGCATCCATCTGAAGGATGCCATAGAGATACTGATCAGGGACGGGCACCTGAAACAGTTCGCCAAGAAGAAGGACACTCCTCGGCAGGACGCCCAGGAGTCCAAGAAGGTCGAGGAAGAGGTACCCTCCTCGGACAACGCCAACGTACAGGTCGCAATGTCCATCTCGCAGCCAGAGGACTTCTACGTCCCAGACGGGCTCAACGCCCCTGCTTATTTCGTGGCCCATAGCCCATGGGAGACTTTTCCTTCCGCCATGGTCATTTGTGGCGGGGGATTCAACAAAGTCACTGTGGGTTCCGTGAAGCGGAAGTTCGACCACCTGATCAACACCAGCTCCAACAAAGTGACCACGCTTGATTAGGCCCAGAAGGGCTCCGTCCCCATCTCCTTTTACAAAGAGGAACTCCTCTGCGGCTCCCCGAACTCCAGCATACCTCTGCTCGTCAGAGCCCGGATGGCGAACTTCGACGTTCGCAGAATACTTGTCGACCAAGGCAGCTCGGTCGACATCATGTACTCCCAGCTGTTCTTAACGCTGCAGCTGGACGAATCGCACCTTACCCCCTACGTAGGGTCCGATTTACAGGGATTCAACGGGTCTGTGACCAAGCCATAGGGTTACGTTGAGCTGATCGTGACCTTCGGAGCAGCCGAAACAGCCAGATCCATCAAGGTGCAATTTTTGGTAATCGACTGCCTGTCACTTTACCAATGCATTTTCGGAAGGCCAACTCTAGCCGAGTTGGTAGCAGTGCCATCGACCGTCCACCTGAAGATGAAGTATTACACTTCGAAAGGAATGGTCGCCACCCTCCACGGTGATATAGAAGCTGCCCGACGGTGTTTTGAAGCAGCTACAAAGGGGCTCAACGCCATCGCGCCCAAGCCTAAAGCGTCGAGCAAGCCAGCACTGCCGAGCAGCTCCGAGGAGACCAAGCCTCTGCCCCAGGTTGACTCTATCGACCTCGACAGTCGCTTCCCCGAGAACCAACAGAAGGAACGAGCAGCTTCAGCCAGCCCATCCGCGTCATCCAGCAACAGCTCCCATCCGATGCGCCCAATCCCGGATGGCAACTTCGAGCTAGTCCTGTTTGGCGAAGACCCCCAACGGGGAGTGAAGATCAGAGCAGACCTGCCTGACATCGCGAGGAAGCAGCTCAAAGCGTGCCTCCGAGAGAATGCCGACCTTTTTGCGTGGAGCGCCGCGGAAATGCCCGACCTGGATCCATCCGTCGCATGTCACCAGCTGACCATTGACCCGACCATCAAGGCCGTATCACAACGTAGGAGGAAGCAGTCTCCGGAGAAAACGGAGGCTGTCGAAAAAGCTGTAAAGGACCTCCTCGAGGCCAAATTTATTTCGGAAGCCAAGTACACCACTTGGCTGTCCAACGTTGTATTGGTTAAAAAATGTAATGGAAAATGGCGCATGTGCATTGATTATACCGATCTCAATAAGGCATGCCCGAAGGATGCCTACCCCCTCCCCAATATTGATAAACTTGTTGATAATTCTGCTGGTTTTAAACTTTTATCGTTCATGGACGCCTACTCGGGCTACAATCAAATCCCAATGGCAATGTCCGACAAAAAATATACGACCTTCATGACTGAATCAGGGAACTATTACTACAACGTAATGCCCTTCGGCCTGAAAAACGCCGGAGCAACGTACCAACGAATGATGAACAAAGTATTTCGGGGAGAAATAGGCGACATGCTCGAAGTATACATGGACGACATGATCGTTAAGTCCCACGAGGAAACCGATCATACTGCCCACTTACGAAAGGTCTTCGAACAAGCCAAGAAATACAAAATGCGTTTTAACCCAGAGAAGTGCACGTTCGGTGTCCGAGCAGGCAAATTCCTCGGCTTCTACTTAACGGAACGAGGAATCGAAGCCAATCCCGACAAATGTCGGGCGTTCTCCGAGTTTTCTACGCCCAAGTCCAAAAAATCCATCCAGTCCCTCAACGGGATGCTCGCGTCACTATCTCGTTTCGTGGCCAAGTCCGCTCAGCACGCCCTGCCATTCTTTAAACTCCTCCGCAAAGAAGCAGCATTCGAATGGACCAAGGAGTGCGGCGAGGCCCTCCTCCATCTGAAACGGGCACTCTTGGAGCCGCCGGTCCTCTCTCGACCAGACAACGGCGAAACGCTGTACTTATATCTGGTCGTCGAGACCGAGGCAGTGAGTGCCGCTCTCATCCGCGAGACGCCTGACGGGCAGAAACCCATTTACTTCACAAGCAAAATGTTGCAAGGACCAGAGTTAAGATACCAGCAGATAGAGAAAGTGGCATTGACCCTCATCAACGCAGCCAGAAGATTAAGACACTACTTCCTGGCTCACACGATCGTGGTTCGAACAGATCGGCCCATAAAGCAGTTGCTCGGACGACCAGATATGGCCGGCCGAATGCTCAAATAGTCACTGGAGCTGTCCGAATTTGACATCCAATACGAAGGCCGAAAAGCCCTCAAGGCCCAAGCTCTGGCTGACTTCGTCGCGGAGATGACATTCGCAGACTCCCCCGCGAGCGAAGCGTGCAAGTGGACCATCTTCGTCGACGGTGCCTCAAGCTCGACAGGAAGCGGCGCGGGCATCATACTGGAGAGCGACAAAGGAATTATCGTCGACGTATCACTCACGCTGTCTTTCCCAACCTCCAATAATCAGGCGGAATACGAAGCCTTCCTCGCTGGGCTACGCCTTGCCGAGGACCTGGGCGCACAAGAAGTCGTCATTTGCACAGACTCACAACTCGTGGCCCTCCAGGTCCGGGGTGAATACCAGGCCAAAAACGACAACCTGACCGAATACTTGGCCCTGGTAAAGAAGGAAATGGCGAAATTCACAAAAGTGGAAGTGAAACACGTTCCCCGCGAACATAACGTACGAGCAGACGTGCTGTCTAAACTGGCTAGCACGAAGAAGAAAGGCAGAAACAAATCCGTCATACAGGAAGTGCTTCCTCGACCCAGCATCGAGAAGGCCTCCCCGACACTCGACGTGCAGGTGATCGGCGACAACAACTGCTGGATGACCCCAGTCTACAACTATCTCGCCAAAGACGAACTCCCGTCCGACAACAAAGGAGGCCAGCATAGTCAGGCGAAGAGCCTGCTCTTATGTCTTGGTCGAAGACAAACTATACAGACGAGGATTCTCTATTCCACTGCTCAAATGTGTCGAGGAAGAAATGGCCGCGCACATCCTGCGCGAAATCCACGAAGGAATCAACGCCCAACATCTCGGCGGAAGGTCCCTTGCTCGAAAGGCCCTCCGAGCAGGATACTACTGGCCGACCATGCAAAACGACGTGAAAGAACACGTGAAGAAATGCGACAAATGCCAACGACATGGGGACATGCACCTGGCTCCGCCTAATGAGCTCAAGGCTATGTCCTCCCCGTGGCCATTCGCCTGGTGGGGCCTAGACATCCTAGGACCCTTCGTGGTAGGATTAAGTCAGAACAAGTACCTCATAGTGGGCGTAGATTACTTCACAAAGTGGATAGAAGCAGAAGCTCTATCCAAAATAGCTGCCCTCAACATCCTGCGTTTCTACAAACGAAACATCCTTGCACGTTTCGGTATTCCCCAAGCGATAGTAACGGACAACGGGACGCAGTTCACGGACAGGAAGTTTCAGGACTTCGTCGCCCAACTGGGCACGAAGCAACACTTCGCATCCGTCGAACACCCCCAAACAAACGGGCAGGCTGAGGCAGCTAACCGAGTCATCCTTCGAGGCCTCAAGCGAAGGCTATATGAAACAAAGAAGGCATGGGTCGAGGAGCTACACAGCGTGCTCTGGGCATACCGTACAACTCCCCATTTGACAACCGGGGAAACACCTTTCCGTTTAGCATACGGAACCGAGGCTAAAATTCCCGTCGAAGTTCACGTGCCCTCTAGGCGGACAGAGTCGCCCCTGGACGAGGAGATGAACGACGAATCTTTAAGGGAAGAGCTCGACCTTGTCGAGGAAATCAGAACCGGGGCAGCTCTCCACGAAGCCTCCCTGAAACAAAAGATCACCATCAGGCACAACGCCAAAGTGATACGACGAGAGTTCGATGTGGGAAGCCTTGTCCTAAGAAGAAACCACAAAGACTCTCACGAAGGCAAATTAGCAGCCAATTGGGAGGGACCCTATCGCGTCCGGGCAAAAACGGAAAATAGGGCCTACTACCTAGAACATCTCACTGGGGAAGAACTCACTCGACCATGGAACGCTGAAAAGCTAAAACAATACTGCAGCTAAATCCTCGGTCCGACTCGTCGCGACGACGAACGTCGGCCACCGACCACTATGCACATCTAGGTACAAGCGTCGCATACGATTAAAGCATAGGCCCGCTCAGTAACGAGCCGAGTAATTGCTCGACAGTGGTCCTCGATCGAGCATCGCCATCGTCAAAGTACCACGATTGGCAGAACCCCAGCTCGCAATGAGACATTCACGCCGCGAACTCAGGCCTCAAACGCGACCTGAGCTCCACTCCCCGCCAGGATATTCCCCGGCAGTTCGACCAGTTCTCCACACTGCCGAACACATCTATTACGAGCAACCCCCCAGAAATAGTCACATAAGTCAAGTACCCCCTATTACGGGCGAACATACATTCGCAGTATGCATACAACACTTAGCAAAAATAAAAGCAAGTAAAGTTATGCAAACAACATAACTAAATATGTGATAATTTAACAAGTGGCCGCAAAGACCACAATTGTACGTTGTTACATAAAACGGGGGTCATGCCCCCCCCCCCCAAAAATAAATTACAACGGCACGCAGGCCGGACTCATTACAACAACATCAAAAAAATAAACAAATTCCTCATTCATCAGCGTGCTCGGTTGACTCTGACTCGGGTCCCTGCTCCTTTGCAGGCTGATCCTCGGGGGTAACAACGAGGAGACCTTCGGGCAAGACAATGCGACCATCCTCAACACACGCAAGATAGTGAGTACCCTCGACAGATATCGCAAGCCCAGGGTTTACCACCCGCAATTGAGCCACGACGCTTTGAAAAGACTCATCTGCCACGGCGATGCCATCATCTTCGGCCAGCAGGATACGGGCAACCAGCTCAAACCTAGTCTTAAACTCTTTTACATCATCTGGCTCGTCGGCACCCGGGGCGCTGATCGCCATCAACTCTTTGTTCAGCTCCTCGACAGCGTTTTTCTCCGCCGCCAGCTTGGAGACATCCTCCTTCAGCCTGGCCGTCTCCTCTTCGGCTTTCCTTCGAGCCTCGCGGACACTCTTAACTTCCTCCTTGAGGGCCGCCTCAGAAGCCCGGGCAGCTTTAAGTTCGGACTCAAGTGCAGAGTCCCCTTCTGCGTAGACAGCAGCCATCTCCAGCATCCTGACCAGGGCAGAAGCATCTTGGGCCACCAGCGCCCTCTTGCTCGGGCGATCCATGCCTTCCAAGCAAAGGGATTCCGCCCGGGGGACGACCAAAGAGTTACCTTCAAAGAACCTCCTATAAAGGATACACGAAGGAAGCTCAAACTTCCCTTTCTCCGGCACGCTGGTAAGGTCCACAGCGTCTGATGTCCTTGGCCGCTTCGACCGCCCAGTCAAGGGCAGAGGAGATCCCTGTGGAGCAGGAGAGGGAGAAGAAGAGGCCCCTGCGACAGTTTGAACAAGAGGAGGAACACGGGCACCAGCAGGCCGAGATTTAGGAGGAGTCGCTCCAGCTTTATTCCTCGCCATAACATTCCTCACCACGCGATCGCGAGCCTGAGGCATCTCACCTGCACAAATAAAGAAAAAACGAGCATGTTAGCTACGAGGAAAAGAGATAACACAAACAAAATCTAAATAACTAAGACTACCGAGCAGCTTCTCAGCGTCCGCGGGAGTCTTGCACTCCAGCAGTGCCTTAACATTGACAAATCTGCGCTCAACTCTCTGGCTCCCATCCTCCTCGAAGATAGGGCTGCCCTTGCTCGTCCAGTAGCTTGCAAGACTGAAGGAGTTGACCCAGTTCACCAGCTTCTCGTACGCCACGGCGTCCTGCCTGCGCAGATCGCTCGGCTGAAAGACATAATCGCTGGGCTTCTTGGAGAAATGGTCGGGTGCCCAACGGATGGGGAACCTGTAGAGCCTTTGCCCAATATATTTCCCCTCCTCGTTAAGCAGCTCATTTCCATCCTCGTCAACCTCGATTTCCCAAACGTATGTGTTGTCCTGGGCCACCTCAGACACGGGTTCAACGACGAAGTACCGCTCCTTGAAAGTCCGGATTGACTCCGAGAACGACTTAAATAGCTTGCTGGGCTGCTTCAAAGAAACCCGTCCGTACTTCTTCCCCGTCAGCTGCCTTTGAAGATGGAAAATAGCAAAGAACAGAGGGAGAGTAGTCCCCAGAGAGAGATGCTCGCACACCAATTCAAAAGCCCGGATGAAGGCCAGCGAATTAGGGTGAAGTTGAGAAGGGGCTAACTTCAGATGCTCGAACACCGACCGCTGGAAATCAGTGAAAGGCAGCCTCAGTCCCAGCTCTTTGAAGGCATACTCGTACATTGTAAAGCGGTCCCCAAAATCCGTGCAGACATGCTCGTTCAAAGTAGGGAAGTGCACCTTCCACTCCCCTTCTGGTCCTACCTCCGTAAAGACGTCCTCCAAAGACTCTGCGAACGTAGAAATATGCTCGGAAGGTTCGACCACCTCCCACTCCTCCGCGGAGAACCCTTCGACCTCTTCCTCTACGACATCCATCTCTTCTTCCTCCCCGGCATTGCTGGAGGAACTTGAGGTCGCCGAGCTCAAAGCCGTCGAGCTACTATTTTCCTCAGAGTTGGTTTCCTCCTCGGACGTGTCTAGGATAACCTCTCTGTCTGGCCCCGTCGCCATTACGATCACCTGAAAAGCAGAGAAGACAGTGAATTCGACAGCAAATCAAATCCACCCTTCCACTGCTAACATCGAAAGAAAAACTAAAACCTCCCCGCGAGGAGATGCTCGAAACGTATCATCCTCCTCCGAGGAGCTTCTCCGTACTCATGCCCAGATTCCGGTTGAAGCTCCACCGGAAACCGCAAAGCTTCACCGGAATCTAGAAACGTTCTACCGAAAAATTCACCGCTCTATCAGAAGATGAACAGACACGGTGGTCACGCATGCACAACTACCGCAACCACGTCGTGGACCATCCTACTCGCTGAACGCACTATCTACTCCGGCGAAGTGTTGGAGGCAGCAAAATGGCAGAACCACCGTCCACCACCAACACTCGCCAGAAATCCACCTATTTTGTCATCTAAAGCTAACCATAACCGCATACAATCTACCACTAACAACAAAAAGGAGTAAAACAAGTTACAGATCGGAAAACTTACTTGATTTTGGAAGAAGGTAGAAGCTGCTCAAAGCTGGTGACGGTGGTCGGAAAGCCTGAAGACGGTGACGGGCAAGAATTGAAAGAGACGGAGAGAAATCAGAAAGGAAAAGTTTCAAATGAAACCGTTTCCCCCTTTTTATACAAAGGGGCACGTGCAACCAAGCGCCCGTAGGCCATTATGACTACCCGCTAGCCATCATTGCCTATTAACTGCTACACGGAGCTCTAGGTACACGTGGCGCCCCAACGTTTCAAATTCTGTCTGACCATTAGTCTCCCTGTACACCGGGCAACAAGGTCACGACCACAAATATCACGAACACCTGGGGCCACGAGCACTTTGAGACAATCTTCCTCGCCTACAAACGACGACTCCGTAGCAACGAGCAGTCCTTAAGTCATCACTCCCATGCTCGGGAGCAACGACTTGGGGGACTCCTGTTCTGGACTGGACCAATGGCTAGAATTAGCCTAATCCGCCTCTGCTCCAGAGCGGCCCATATCGCCTAAGTCCAATCCACAGAGGGGCAAAAGTGACATTTCAGCCCCTCCAACTGGGCAAGGAATGCAACGTTCCTCCCCGGCGTTTATGCACGTTACGCACGGCTTCCTCGTTGCCCGGACAGCAAAGGACAGGTGCCCGAAACTGCGTTTATGCCCGACATAACGGCTAGTTTCGAGCACCCTGCCCCGCCTAACGGCTAGTTTGGGCAATTACCTATTCTTTGGGGAAAACAGTTATTTCGCCCCGAAAATAGGACCGTTGGCCACGCACTGGGGGCTCTATATAAACCCTCTCGCTTGAGAGGGTCAGGTATCCAATATTCACCTTAAGAATTCATACTTTGTACTTGCCCATTTTCTCTGACCATTTCTCACTTGAGCGTCGGAGTGCCTCGGAGTGCCTTGCAGGTACACCCCCTCCTCTCCATACGACCAGCATCCCTGACGCACTTGGCGGCCTGATTCTACAGGATCTGATCCAGCCTTCACGATCATTAGGTATGTAAGTCCTCAAGGTGTACATTTCCAAGACTACGGGGGTAAGTTGCTTCGTAAAACTATGCCCGAATGAATAAGGCTTAGTAATTCACTCAGTTCAAAGAGACTAACCTTTGCCTAATACTAATAGTTGTAATAAGAGTTTCCTTCTCTAAAACACTTGTTATTTCGAATGTAGTAATAAGTGATCGTGTGATCACGCATTGTGAAAATTCGTCGATCTCTTTAGTAATGATTAACAATTTTATAAATTATGTAATAAATCAAATTGTAAAAAAAAAATTGGCGGGCTGATTTTAGTAAACAGGATGGACTTAACTTTTGACCTCGGATGTCTAAGTTGCCCCGCTCCGTCCCGCCCTGCTTTTGAACGGGCTTAAATAAAATGAATCTAAACGGGACAGACAGCCCGCTTTGCACCCGTACTTTAGATGCAGAAGTATAAATCACAATCTTATTAACAAAAACTCTACATATTATTATATTATTATATTATTATTGCACTACAACACAAAAAATAATTCTCATTTTTGATCTAAAAGTCTAAATTACAACTAAAGCTAATTAAATTGAATTAATTAAATACGTGTTTAAAATAGAAATAAAAGAGTGTTGTTTTGAATTAATTAAATATATTTTAAAATTTTAAAATTACATTTAAAAAATAAATCTATATAATTTTATAGGGTATTATTTTTAAAATTTATGTAATTTGATTATGTTTTAACTTTTAATAATATATGTTTATGTTATTAGATGTCAACATTAATTTTTTAATATATAAAAATTAATTAAAAAAAACTTTAGTACTCTATTTTTTTCATAAAAAATATTTTTAAAAGTAAAATAAAAATCTATTTTTTAAGATCAAATCCTCCAAATTATTTAAAAAGTAACCCTCATAGACAACTGATAAGAGGAAATAAAATTAAAAATATATAACTTTTTTCTGAAAAAACAATATCTAAATTGTGAGTAATCAAATCAATTGGCATTTATGGGGTTGTATCAAGTAATATGCTGGACTTTTGTCTTATGTTGGGCCTTTTCTCTTTTGTTTTGGGCTTGGTCGTTTTGGGTTTATCGCTGCTAATGTGAACAAATTAGGGTTTCTAATTCTCTGATCATTATTGACGTCGGCGCTAGTTTTTCATGGCAGAGTTTCCATTACTATCTTCACCATGGCCACTCAAATGAGTATGAAGAGAAAGGTTAGTGACACGATTTTCATTTTGATCCTATATTACCCCATGCGTTGCTTCAATTTCATATGTTTTTGTTAAAATTTGTGAAATTTTTGTATCGTTGCCGATGGAGTTTTCAGAGAA
Organism: Lathyrus tuberosus; assembly: GCA_022829125.1. NCBI lineage: Eukaryota > Viridiplantae > Streptophyta > Magnoliopsida > Fabales > Fabaceae > Lathyrus > Lathyrus tuberosus. The sequence goes on from JALAZF010000423.1 coordinate 3,774,834, forward strand.
TGAAGTTATGACCCGTAAACTTGTTAAAATGGTTACTCTGGTGTTGAGGTTAGGGTTACCCCTATGCGTACTGTGATCATTATCAGAGTTATTCGTACCCAAGCCTATCTAGGTTTGTAATTGCCTCAATTTTTGAAGTCTTGTTTTTGTACTGGTAATCATTAGATTAATTGGAATTAAATGTCAGTGCTTGTAGCTTTAATCTAATTTTGACACTTTCATGATACCTCCAAATGTTCATGATTTGCAAATAGTCACACTTAAAGATAATGCGAGTTCTTTTAACATTTTTCTGTCAAGTGTTTGTAGTAGTAATTTATTGATTGGATTGTGACGTTTGAATTAATAATCGTTCTGGAGGTTTTTGTGTGAATGTAGAACTGTGTTTATGCATATAGGGGACGGGCGAGATTATACAAGGTTCTGCTTGGATAGTGCTTACACAATGGATATCTGATGTTTCAGGTTTTCCTTATACAAGATTCTGGTTGATTTTTCTTAATGACATTTGATAAATTGTTTGGACGCTTATTTTGAATTTTCGCAAAATACATTATGCAATAGATAGTGCTTATGGTCCCAATTACGAGGACTTACAATCAGCTGAAAGGTGGCTTGCAAACTGCTTCAAGAATACTGATATGCAAATATGTCCTGCGAATTCGTATGCTTCTAAAAACCACTGCAAATTTATGACATATATTATTTACCTATATATGCCACTCTTAACTTTTGTTTTCTATTTTTTCGCAGTTATATGTAGGCCTTAAGAGACTGTTGGGAGAGCCAGCTTCAGTGGGTGTGGACAGTCTAACATGGACATTGGTGAAGTGTATCGACTCCGGGAGTAACCTCTTTTGCTTTCAGGTTTGACGTTGGACAAGCGCATAGTAATGGAACTGTAAGCTCAGCACCTACTGCAATGTTGACAGGAGTATAATAATTCTGGCCTATCAATCCCAGGCAGGTTGTAAGGCCTTGATAAGTCTCTTTTACCAACTCAAAGTAGTTGTCATTCTGCTTGACAGAGTAAGATGGATACATACACAGATAGTACAACCATAAAAAAACACTAATAATTATTTCATTAGGAGGGAAGTTTGTGGTAAATTAGGAGGGAAACCTAGAAAACTCCGCAATGATGTTAACGTTTGTTTTTATGTTTGATGTTATTCATTCACACATCTGTCTACTGCAGCATTGCATTGAAGCCCATACATATGGCAGACTTTGAATATCAAACCAAACAAGCCATGACGTTACTGAGTTACTTCAATTCAGCCCAATGTGAGTTGCTTCCATCACGCGCTTCGCAGTGAATCAATCAATGAATCACATGCTTTTCAATGACCATTGTTCATTCATGCATGCAGACAAATTTCAAAGGTATTGCTACTGCCACTTCTTTGAACATGTAATGTTAAGTTATTAAACTAAGATTGACTTCATGGTTTACCTTAAATAAAATTATTGGCTGAAGTTATATACATCAAGATCAAGATGGATAGTTAAATGATTATCACTTCAACAAATTAATATAAATTATATATTTTTAAAATATTATTGATACTAACTATATATAAAATATATAGTATTGTCACTTCAGTCTATTGGTGATACATCTTTATAATTTATTATACTATTGAAGAAAAAGAGGTCATGGTTCTCCTGTTATGGTAATTAAGCTAGTTCTTTTTTTAAATCTTAAATATAGGTGAATTCATTAACATTATTGATAATTAAATTAATAAAGTAGATAGTTTGTCACTAGCTACTGAATGCTCAGAAATGTCACTAGCCACTGCATGTTCAGAAGGCTAAAATGAAACGGAAAGTGTTATATAAGGCTTGTGTTATTGTAGTATATAAGGAAAAAAAAATTCATTTTTTGAGGGGTGCAGTGGCCTTCCCGAGCACCTACTAACTGATACCACTTGTTAAAGTTGTAAGGTGATATGTATCAATGAGCTGTTAAATTTAAATAATGCTTGTTATATTTATACACTAGAGCTAAATAGCTATATAACCAACGTAGTAGTTAGGTTGATCAAGCTACTAGATGCCAGCTAACTAATTATCAAGCTACTTCTTAATTAGATCAATACATTAAATTAAGTTCACAACATAAACTAAATTTTCATTTTAGCCAAACCAAAAGAGAAAAACATAGTGCTAAGTGAAGTAATAATGAAATAGATACCATTCCATCTAAATCCAAATAATACGTTACAATGAAATTTTATTTTATTTTAGTATGTATAATGTACTAATTTATTTCTCGCCATTATGTCATATTCCAAACAAAACTTTAATGTGAGTAACACGTGCTAACAATATCATTCCAAACAAAACTTTAATGTGAGTAACATGTATTAGCAGCAATAAGAGGCGTGTCGTCCATTTTTCTTAAGACATAACAAAACACCATTTTATTCAAATTTATCTATTTAAAGTAAAAAAGTTGTATTGTTTCATTTCATTGTTCAAATGTGTACTTTCGAACACGATCGAATTTAAAGAAGTCAATAGGAGATAAAATAACTCCCTTAAGACCTCGGTCAAGGTAATTCTTGAGTTTTTGTGAAGACTCACTTAATAATAATTTTAATAAAAGTGGTGGTCAGAGTAATATTCGATGATGATAAAAGTGATAGTTAATGATGACTAAAGTGAATGTTAATATTTATTTTGGGGAATTTGGCCTGGATTAACTTTCAATGGAGAGATTGTGTCATGCTTGATGAAGATAGGATTTTGATGCTCAGTAAATATTTGTAGAGTATTTGAGGTCAGATTATGTGTTTTAGACTTAAATATTCTCTATTTAACTTTTATCGCTTATTGTTCTTTCCCTGAAATTTTCCAAACTAATAACCTAATGAAGAATACCAGGTGTTGAGTTGTTTATTATACGTTGACTACATGTTGACTATGTTTATTTTATTATACCAGGTTGCATTTAGGACTAAGGTCTTTCATCCAAACAACAATAGTTACGGGAGCATTTGTCTTGATATCCTGAAGGAAGCAATGGAGTACTGCACTGACCATCTCTAAGGTTTTGTTTTGGATTTCTTTTCCTTTTAAGTTTGATGTTTTCCGATTATGGATATTTATGTTTGAATAGCATGTTAAATTATGATATGGATATTTATAGAAAGGTATCAACATTCTTAATAGGGAAAATGCCAAAGCGATGAGTGAGAAGTCGCTTCAAGGATACTCTTCCGGATGATTTACTTGCCTCGGTTCTCAAGGTAACGTCTTTGATTAATCAATTTGTATGGAGTATAAGTGTATACATTCATCGACGAGTGAGAAGTTGCGCGGGCATGCTGTTGAAAACGTAGACTCAATCTTGTGTTTTTGTGTGCATTCATTGAACAAACTCTGATTACTCTTGTATTTATTCATGAGTTTTCTGTAGGCTGTGATAGAGAAAACAACTGTGTAACCTAGTGAAGTAGGAGACATAGTTGTTGGCACAGTTTTAGGACCAGGATCCGAAAGAGCAATTGCGTGCAGAATGACAGCTTTTTACATTGGTTTCCAAGGTAAATTTTCCATGCTTTATTCAATCGTTCATCGATCAATGACAACAACTACATGATTATACATAACTCATTGAATGTAGAGTTAGGGATCATCAAAACTAGCTCAAAGGTACATCGAAGTCGCACTTTTCAAATTCTAAATGAATAACTTTTTCAGAATATCTTATGAAAATAGTTTACTACTTATCTTGACTTTTTTTTTTAATTATTTTGGCATTTTTTATTATTTTGACAGGCGGAAAACTTTGAACAAGCCTGGGATTGTCTTCTTCCGATGGGACTCACTTCAAAGTATGTCGTACAACGTTATGGTGTGACAAGGCAGGATCAAGACTAGGCTTCTGTTAGTATGAAATATGTTTTTGATATACTAAAAGAATTTAAGTAAAGATGAATCTTTTAAGTAAAGATTATTCATGTGCTCTTTAATCACATGTAATTAGGTTGAGAGCCAAGTTGAATGAGGTGTTCCTGTGAGTATTCCTTTTAAGTATAACTTCAGGAGTTAGATTTGTATGAACCTTCCTTAAAGCTCTCGTTTAGGATCATAGGTTTAGGTTGGAAAGAAGACAATGAAATAAAGATGGCAAGTATAGCACTGAATATGATATTGGTGTGTAAAACTATTTGTTGCATCAGTGTAATATAAAATCATTAGATGACGGATAATGAAATGAAAGAAGAATTTATTTTTTTTAATTCTAGAAAAACATTACCTGCGGATTTACCTGCGAATTTTATTTCCTGCGACTTTTACCTGCGAATTTTGTTTCCTGCGAATTTACATTACCCACGAAGGTTTTAGCTGGGAATGAAAAAAGGCAGAAAAAATCGCAGGAAACGTGTTTCTTGAGGATTTTGAACTAAAATCCGCAGGAAATCAGAGTATTTCTAGTAGCATCATCCATTTCAACCTTGTTTCTCTCTACTGTTTTATAGCATTCAAATCCAGGAAACTTTAATCATCTTAAGTACAAACCTTGTGTCTGGCACCATAGCTTCAAAGCGGGAGACACATTTTAAGTTAGCTGTAAAATAAAATTACACGTCTTCAATCAATCTGCATCAAAGTATAATTTGTTATGTTGGCTCAACTTCACTTAATTAATAGTAATTAATTAAATATCATCATCATTAATTCTACACACCAGAGTCAAGAAAATTCTTCAACTATATACATAAAATAGGAAGACGGGGGTGGAAGAGGTAGCACACTGAGAATGGCAGTGAGAGAAGCACGACCAAACATGTTCCCAACACCAATCATTATAATTTTGTCTTTGCTCATATACATAGAATTGCCATTAATGAAAGCATGCTTCCTAAACACAGTATATACATAAAATTAATCAATCTATGATTTTTGTCAACCAAACATAATGACCATACTCATGCAAGTAAATATTAATTCATCTATGAATGTGTAAAAGTCAACAAAGATCTTATATCCTTTCAAATAAAGAACTTATATCCTTTCAAATAGATCAGTGACACAAATCTCAACCTGCTAATTGTAATATGTATGCTTCAATGTTTTCTCAACATGAAACCCAATTGTCCTAAAGCATCATGAGCTGCTTTCACAATACATGTTGAGACAGGGCTCTATAAAAGTAAATTAGTAATGACTTGCCATTCTCTTTAGTGAAAAGTCCTTCCAAAATAGTAGGCAGAGCATGCCTTACCCCCACATCCTATTCAAATTTAGCTGCCATAAATGAAAACCCCACAAAAAACAAACAGAATTATTAATAACTAGATCCACCTGAAGTTCAGGTCCTTATAAAAACATAATGAGGTAAATTTCATACAACCTTAAATTTTTAACTTTCTCTCCATCCTCAACTGTGTAGAATCAGTTCCTAGATTTAATTTAACTGAAACATAACAAATACACTTAAAGTGTACTAAGTTTAAAACTTGTCTGTAGATAGTATTTCCTCTGCTCCTCTGCAAAAGGCTTAGCCAAGGTGCTCATATCAACACCATAGCAGGCTTTTGTTTCATCAACGAAGTTGTGCCAATCACCCATAGCAGATTGGTAATCATCCAATTTTTGTTCTACTATTCCAGTCCTGATAGGCGCCATCCACATGCAAGCATGACTGGGATACCTACAAAATAAATAGTTTTAAATCAATTGCAACTGTAACATAAAACCAATAGCCACCAAAAATTTACTCATTCACAAAATGAATGTTAATGTTAGAACAATTTCATTTCCATAAATATCTTAGAAGAAAACAATACTTACATCACTCTTGTTGGTTTAAGCCAGCGGTCACGAGCCTGTGCTGACCATATAGCCAGAATACCACTTCCAGCTCCCACAAGAAATAAACTCTTCTATTAGCCTGTAATTGGTGTGTAAACCTAAGAATATAACATGAACACCAAAGCTAATGTACAACCTGCCAAGTATTAAAATTTAAAACTGCTAGCCCTAAAATTTCTGTTCTTACATCCAGGCGTATCACATAATACAAATGCACCTGCAATTGCATTAACTCCATAACTTTGTACAAATTTCAGAACTATATAACCAATGTCAGAAATGTTTCAAACTTAGAACTACTCCTAAAGAAGTTTCAAAACAATCAAAAAGAGATAAGAGATTGAGCAATCTGAATATAAGCTATCATTGCCGACAGTGTTGTTGTGTAGAATTTCAAATGACACCAAGTAACCGAAGGTGTTCCTTATGACGAAGTCAGCGTTTAGGCATTCAGAATTTTAATATCGAAATCCTGACTAGTTTAAGTCAGTCATTTCCTTGCTAAACTCAATAGCTCCCCATGCAAGAATTGTCACAGTGTAAGCCATTGGCAACCCAAACTTCAGATGATCACCTGCATCATAGTACCTGTTCTGGACTGGACCAATGGCTAGAATTGACCCAATCCACCTCTGCTCCAGAGCGGCCCAAATTGCCTAAGCCCAATCCACAGAGGGGCAAAAGTGACATTTCTGCCCCTCTAACCGGGCAAGGAACGCAACGTTCTTCCCCGACTTTAACGCCCGTCACGCACGGCTTCCTCGCTGCCGAACAGCAATGGACAGGTGCCCGGAACTGCGTCTATGCCCGACATAACGGCTAGTTTTCGGCACCCTGCCCAACATAACGGCTAGTTTGGGCAGTTACCTATTCTTTGGGAAAAACAGTTAGTTCGCCCCGAAAATAGGACCGTTGGCCACGCGCTGGGGGCTCTATATAAACCCTCTCGCTTGAGAGGGTCAGGTATCACATTTTTCACCCTAAGAATACACTTCGTACTTGCCCCTTTTTCTCTCTGACCCTTTCTTACTTGAGCGTCGGAGTGCCTTGCAGGTACACCCCCTCCTCTCCTCGTTCAAAAGCCGAACACTTTGCATGCCTGACGACCAGCTTCCATCCGAGCACCTCGCCATCTGACGACCAGCTTACGTGGACCTGTTCGAATACTCCGGATCAGTGGCGCCGTCTGTGGGAACTCCTTGTTCTCCCCTTCTTTCTTTCCTCCTCGGAAACTAAAAGATCAAAACATACTTTCTTGATCCGCCCACCTATGGCCGCTCAGAACTCCCCGAAAGGTGCTGACGCTACGGTTCTCATTCCCGTCAACAAGATGGACGCCGACGGCAATTCGTTGCTACTTTCTGATCCCCGTTTCCTTCGGGACGGGGCCACTGCGTCTCCAACTCCTCTTCCCAACGCTGACCTGGCCGTTGCAGCCCTTCTGGAAGCTGTCAACTGCACAAACCTCCTTATCTTGCAGCAAGGAGAAAGGATAGGAGCTCTCGAGGATCCTCTCCTCCCAAGAGAAAACACCAGAGATCAAGAAGCCCGCCACCTGGGCGCGGGGAAGACCGTATGACGAGGCGTGAGCCTGAACCACAACACGTTCGCAAGCGCGACCAGATCTCCCCGCGAGATCAGTCACCACCAAGACACAAGAGAACGAGGCAGGACAGGCATTCTCCACCGGTCAGACCTCGCGACCGGCCACGATCACCCTCACCACGCAGAGACCGCCGCCGCGAGCGTAGACAACGGTCACCATCAACTTCAAGCTCGGACAGCGACGACGAGCCTCGCGGCCCGTTGTCCCGCCGGATCCTGGCCACCCGTCTCCCTAAAGGACTAGAGAAGCCTCCGTCTCTAGGGACTTATGATGAAACCACGGACCCAGACGAGCACAAAGAAAACATAGATGCTCTTCTGGACTACAGAGGTGTACGAGGAGCCATCAAATGCCGCCTGTTCCCAACCACGCTCCGGAAGGGAGCAATGACCTGGTACAAACAGCTGCCTGAGGAATCCATCACATCCTGGAGGCAGCTCGGGAGGATTTTCTCCCGTCACTTTACCGCATCACGACGCCATCCAAAGACTGAGGCGTCCCTTGGAGCTGTCGTGCAGGGAAGAGATGAGCCTCTTCGGGACTACATTGAGCGGTTCAACAAGGAGGTCGTCCAAGTGCCAACGACCGACGAGATGAAGAAATTCCTGCTCGAGCGGGGATTACGTCCCGGCTCAGACTTCGCGAAAGCCATCGGCCTTGATCCGCCGAGGAACCTCAACGCTCTCCTCCACCAAGCCCAGTCGCATATACAGTACGAGGAGAAGGTCGCCGCCCACTCTGTCCGGGCCTCCCGTCACCAGGAAGGTGCCCGATCATCCAGAGCCGAAGAGCCCTCGACATCCCGTCGAGGAGATAAAAGACGCGACGATCGACCTCGCGATGCACGCGAACAGAAGGGACCTTCTGGGCGGTTCCATGACTATACCCCCCTCACTACCTCGAGGGAGAAAATATTGTCCGAATGTGCCAACTCAGAGTTCAAGCAGGCAGGAGTCCGTTTCCCCAAACAGCTGCCGGCCAGGCCGGGTGCAGACAAATCCAAGTATTGCCGCTTCCACAAGAGCCATGGCCATACGACGGAAGAATGCATCCACCTCAGAGATGCCATAGAGATCCTCATTCGCGACGGCCACCTGAAGCAGTTCGCGAAGAAAAAAGAAGCTCCCCGGCAAGAAACCAAGGAGAGCAAGAAGGCCGCAGAGGAGACTCCGCCCTCCGATGACGCCAACGTACAGGTCGCTATGTCCATAACTCGACCAGAAGACTTCTGTATCCCTGATAGACTGCCCGCCTCCACGTTCCTCGGCGCTCACAGCCCGTGGGAGACCTTCCCGTCGGCCATGGTCATCTCCGGTGGTGGATTCAACAAAATCACAGTCGATTCAGTCAAAAGGAAATTCGAGCAACTGATCAGCAAAAGCTCCAACGAAGTCACCACGCTGGATACCACTCACAAAGGATCCTCTCCCATTTCCTTCTACAAGGAGGAGCTCCTCGGCGGGTCACCGAACTCAAGCATCCCGCTTCTCATCCGAGCAAGGATGGCGAACTTCGACATTCGCAGGATACTCGTGGACCAGGGCAGTTCAGTTGATATCATGTACAACCATTTGTTCGAAACACTGCAGCTGGACGACTCTCACCTTACTCCATACGTTGGGTCCGACCTGCAGGGATTCAACGGAGCAGTAACAAGGCCCCGAGGTTACGTAGAGCTCATCGTGACCTTCGGTTTAGAAAAGATAACCCGAGCAATCAAAGCACAGTTTCTGGTAATTGAATGCCCGTCACTATATCAGTGCATTTTTGGAAGGCCAACCCTGGCAGAGTTGATTGCAGTGCCTTCCACCGTACATCTCAAGATGAAGTACTACACTTCTGAAGGGATGGTCGCCACCCTCCACGGCGACATCGAAGCTGCCCGTCGATGCTTTGAAGCAGCATCAAAAGGAATAAGCACCATCTCAGCAAGGCCGATGACCTCTGTTCGCCCTCCTCTGCCCAGTAGCTCCGAGCAGCCAAAACCACTCCCCCAGGTCGAATCCATCGACTTGGACAGCCGTTTCAGCGAGGAGGATCATGCCAAATACCTGACGACTTCGGGCAGCCAGTCCAACAACAGCGGCCATCTCATACGCCCTATCCCAGATGGCAACTTCGAGATCGTTCCGTTTGGAGAAGACCCCCAACGGGGAGTGAAGATCGGAGCAGACCTCCCAAACCTGGCCAAGAGACAACTAAAAGCGTGCCTCTGGGAGAACGCAGACTTGTTCGCATGGAGCGCTGCTGAAATGCCAGGATTGGACCCCTCCATCGCTTGCCACCAGCTTACAATTGATCCGGCCGTCAAAGCCGTTGCCCAGTGCAGAAGGAAACAGTCCCCGGAGAAGATGGAAGCCGCGGAGAAAGCTGTCAAAGACCTTCTAGAAGCTAGGTTTATTTCTGAGGCCAAATACACTACATGGCTCTCAAATGTTGTACTTGTAAGAAAAAATAATGGTAAATGGAGGATGTGCGTTGATTATACCGATGTTAATAAGGCCTGTCCGAAGGACGCCTACCCCCTCCCCAATATAGATAAGCTCGTAGATAACTCCGCAGGTTTTAAACTTTTATCGTTCCTCGACGCCTACTCGGGCTATAACCAAATCCCAATGGCCGCGAGCGATAAAACTTACACATCCTTCATGACCGAATCGGGCAACTATTACTACAACGTAATGCCCTTCGGACTGAAGAACGCCGGCGCTACGTACCAACGAATGATGAACAAAGTCTTCCAAGGACAAATAGGCGACATGCTCGAGGTATACATGGACGACATGATCGTCAAGTCCCACGAGGAACTAGACCATGTCGCCCATCTTCGCAAAATTTTCGAGCAAGCGAGAAAGTATCAAATGCGTTTTAACCCAGAGAAGTGCACGTTCGGCGTACGGGCAAGAAAATTCCTTGGCTTCTACCTAACGGAACGAGGAATAGAAGCTAACCCCGAAAAATGTCGGGCATTCTCTGAGTTCCCAACGCCCACGTCTAAGAAGAACATCCAGTCTCTCAATGGGGTACTCACCTCGTTGTCCCGCTTCGTCGCAAAATCTGCCCAACACGCCCTTCCTTTCTTCAAGCTCTTGAGAAAAGAAGCAGCTTTTAAATGAACCGAAGAGTGCGAGGCGTCCCTCCTTCATTTGAAGCAAGCTCTGTCGAAACCACCCGTGTTATCACAACCAGATACTGGGGAAGCCCTGTTCCTATACCTCGCCGTCACTGCCGAGGCCGTTAGCGCCGTTCTCATTCGCGAGAATCCTGGATGACAAAAGCTAGTATACTTCACGAGCAAAGCGTTGTAGGACGCGGAGTTGCGATATTAGCAGATAGAGAAGGTAGCATTGGCCCTCGTCAACGCTGCCAGACGACTGAGACACTATTTCTTGGCCCATACGATCATAGTGAGGACGGATCAGCCCATCAAGCAATTACTGGGCCGGCCAGACATGGCCGGTCGAATGCTCAAGTGGTCGTTGGAGCTGTACGAATTCGACGTCCGGTATGAAAGCAGAAAAGCTCTTAAAGCACAAGCCCTGGCCGACTTCGTGGCGGAAGTAACCTTCTCAGACTCCTCACCCCACATAGCGAACAGATGGACCATCTACGTGGACGGAGCATCCAGCTCGAGCGGCAGCGGGGCAGGAGTAATTCTGGAGAACGACGAAGGGACCATAGTCGAGGCTTCTCTCACATTGTCCTTTCCCACGTTGAACAACCAGGCCGAGTACGAGGCCTTCTTCACCGGGTTGCGCCTAGTTGAAGACCTAGGGGCTGAAGAAATCGTCATCTGCACGGACTCCCAGCTCGTAGCCCACCAGATATCAGGGGAGTATCAGGCCAAACACGTCAATTTCTCTGAATACCTCACCCTGGTCAAGGAAAAAATGTCGAAGTTCAGAACGGTAGAAGTGAGACATGTTCCACGCGAACACAATGTGCGAGCAGACGTCTTATCCAAACTAGCGAGCACCAAGAGGAAAGGCGGAAACAGGTCAGTCATCCAAGAGATACTTCCCCGGTCCAGCATTGATAAAGGGTCCTCGAGCCTACACGTGCACGCGATCGGGGACAACGACTGCTGGATGACGCCCGTGTACAACTACCTCACCAGGGACGAACTTCCGGATGACCCCAAGGCATCCAGCACCATCAGACGAAGAGCTTGCTCGTACGTCATCCTCAAAAACAAACTCTACCGAAGGGGCTTCTCCATCCCACTACTCAAGTGCATAGAGGAGGAGGTTGTCCCCCACGTATTACGAGAAATCCACGAAGGCATTAACGCCCAGCACCTGGGAGGAAGGTCCCTTGCCCGCAAGGCCCTCCGGGCAGGGTATTATTGGCCAACCATGCAACAAGACGCCAAGGAGCATGTGAAGAAATGCGACAAATGCCAACGATACGGGGATATGCACCTAGCTCCACCTAACGAGCTGAAGAGCTTGACCTCCCCGTGGCCATTCGCCTGGTGGGGCCTGGACATCCTAGGACCCTTCGTAACGGGGTCCAGCCAAAACAAGTACCTGATAGTGGGCGTAGATTATTTCACAAAATGGATAGAAGCAGAAGCCTTAGCAAAGATAACGACACTTAACATTTTACGCTTCTATAAGCGGAATATCCTTGACCGTTTTGGGATTCCCCAAGCAATCGTCACGGACAATGGAACACAATTCACGGACAAGAAGTTCCAAGACTTTGTCGCCCATCTCGGAACAAAGCAACACTTCGCTTCTGTAGAGCACCCCTAGACCAACGGGCAGGCGGAAGCGGCCAACCGCGTCATCCTTCGTGGCCTCAAGCGAAGACTGGATGAAACGAAGAAAGTCTGGGTCGAGGAGCTCCACAGCGTCTTATGGGCATATCGCACTACTCCCCAGTCCACCACCGGGGAAACGCCCTTCCTCTTAGCATATGGCATGGAGGCTATTTTACCCATCGAAATCCACGTGCCATCCAGAAGGACCGAATCACCTCTAGACGAGGAAATGAATAACGAAGCGATGAGAGAAGAGCTCGACCTAGTCGAGGAAATCTGGACAGGAGCAGCCCTCCGCGAAGCGTCTCTTAAGCAAAAAATAGCAATCAGGCACAACGCCAAAGTCTTACGACGAGAGTTCGACATGGGCAGCCTTGTCCTACGAAGAAACCACAAGGACTCTCGTGAAGGCAAACTAGTAGCCAACTGGAAAGGACCATACAGAGTCCGTGCCAAAACGGGAAATGGTGCATACTTCCTCGAAAACCTTAACGGGGATGCACTCCCTCGACCTTGGAACGCTGAGAAGCTTAAGCAATACTACAGCTAAAGTAGCCGTAGGCTTCCTCGCATCAAAGGACCACCCAACGGTCATCATGCTCGTCCAGGTACAAACGACACATGCACACAAAGCAGAATCCCGCTCAAGTAAACGAGCCGGAACTCTGCTCGTCGACGGTCCTCAACCGAGCACCGCCTTCACCCCAGGTACCATGATTGGCAGAACCCCAGCTCGCGATGGGACGTTCACGCCGCGACCTCAGGCCTCGATCGCGACCTGAGTTCCGCAACCTCGCCAGGACCTTCCCCGGCTATTCGACCAGTCCCCCACACTGGCGAATTCAAACACAGCGAGCTACCTTTCAAAAAGGAAACTCCGCTAACAGACACACCCTCCGACGGGCAGCCACACATGCACAACTAATGTAAAATACAACAATAGTGTGAAGTACAACAAAAATTGTATAAATAACATCAACCGAGCATTAAATAAAAAGGCCAAAAGGGCCAAAGATTGTGCATATTACATAAAAAAGGGGGCCATGCCCCCCCAAAATCAAATAAGTTACAAATTAATCAACGGCACGCAGGCCAGACAAAATACAACAACATCAGAATAACCAAAGCTCCTCACTCGTCCGCTTGCTTGGCTGTTTCCGGCTCGGGTCTCTGCTCCTCCTCGGGCTGCTCCTCGGGCTGAACCTCAGGGGTGTCAAGAACAAGGCCTGCGGGCAAGACGATGCGATCATCCTCCACTCGTGCAAGGTAGTGGATACCATTGGTCGAAATGTCGAGCCTAGGGTTCACCACCCGCAACTGGGCCACGACACTTTCGAAGGACTCCAATGCCACAGCAATGCCGTCCTCGTCGGCCTGCAGTAAGCTGGCGACCAGCTCAGCCCTAGTTTTCAACACTTTTATCTCGTCCGGTTCATCAGCACCCGGGGTACTGGCTGCCATCAGCTCCTTGTTCAACTCCTCGGCAGCCTTCTTCTCCGCCTTCAGCTTGGCGACCTCCTCTTTTAGCTTGGTCGCCTCCTCTTCGGCCTTCTTCCTAGCCTCACGAGCACCCTTGACTTCTTCCTTTAGGGACGCCTCGGAGGCCCGGGCAGTAGTGAGTTCAGCCTCAAGCACAGAGTCCCCTTCCGCATAAACGGTCGCCATTTCCAGCATCCTCACCATGGCAGAAGCATCCTGGGCCACCAGCGCCCTCTTTCTCGCTCGGTCCATGCTTCCCAGGTTGAGTGATTCTGCCTGCGGAACGATCAAAGTGTTGCCCTCAAAGAACCTCCGGTCAAGGACGCACGGGGGGAGCTCAAACTTCCCTTTCTCAGGCGCCCGAGTCAGGTCCACGGCATCCGACGACCTTTGCCGCTTTGCTCGCCCAGCCAGAGCCAGTGGGGAGTCCCGGGGAGCTGGAGTGGGAGAAGCAGAGGTCCCCGCCGCAGCTTGAGCAAGAGGAAGAGCACGAGCACCACCAACAGGACGGGCCTTGGGAGGAGCCGCTCCAGCCTTGCCCCTCACCATGGCGTTCCTCACCACACGATCACGAGCTTGAGGCATCTCACCCGCACGAATGAAAACAAGCACGTTAGTTACGGGGAAAGGAAATAACACAAACAAAATCTAAGTAACTATAACTACCGAGCAGCTTCTCAGCATCCGCAGGAGTCTTGCACTCCAGCAGTGCTTTCACGTTGATAAACCTGCGCTCAACCCTCTGGCTACCATCCTCCTCGAAGATGGGGTTACCCTTGCTCGTCCAACAGCTCGCGAGCTGAAAGGAGTTGACCCACTTCACCAGCGTCTCATAAGACACGGTGTAACGCCCCAATTTGTTTAATTGCATTTATTTATTTCATTTATGTGAATTTTGTGACATGTGTGAATTTATTGTATTTTACCTGCTAATTGAGTTAATTGGTTAATTTCCCTGATAGGTAAAATATTTGCAATAAATTATAATTTCTTTTCAACTTTTATTTCCCGAAATATATTTCATCGGTATGTTTATGTTTTATCGCATTTTGAGAGCGTTTGGGAGATATTTGAGCTGATGGGTATTTTGGTCTTTTTGGGGGTAGATATTTTTTATAAATAGAAAGTGGAGAGAAAAAGAGAGAAAAAGATAGTATAGAAAGAGAAGAGAAGGAAAGAAGAGAAAGAAAAGAGAGAAGAAGGGGAAGAAGAGAAAATCATCAAGACCAAGCTTGATCTTCGATTAATCGGGTAAGGGTGAGAAGTTTCGATTATATTTCGATTGTATATGTATATGTATGTGTTGTTTGTATTTGTTTGGTTGAAATATATACTTTTCCCTATTGGTTGGATTGAAGAACAAATGTGTGGGAATCGATGTTTTAATGGTTAGAATTTGGAATAGATCGTGTAGAATAGTCGAGTAATGTTTGGGTTTAATCGGGGATACTCGTTGGTATGATTTAGGGAGTTTTGGATTGAGTTATATAGTTTGTGAGGGTTAGGGCAATAATGATGAAATAGTGAGAAATCGATGTTTTCACGTTGGAATTTGGAATAAGTTGTGTAGTGTAGTCGGGTAAGGTTTGGGTTTAATCGGGAATGGTTGTTTGCGTGTTTTTTCGTGGTTTTGATCGAGTTCGAATTTAGAATTCAATGATAAAATTATGTTTTAAAATATTTCAAAAATGGAAAATGTGTTAGATGGCTTTCTAATAGTGAAAAAATTGTAGTATGTTGAATTCTGAGATCGCAGCTTTTTACAGAATCGAAATCGGAGGTCCGGAAGTCATTTAACGATCTAAAACTGAGTTTTTAACAAATTATGCGTAGTATGCGTTGACCTGAAGGACTTTTGCGTCGACCTAAAGTGCTTTGCGTCGACCTATAGACTCGACCTGAGCATACTCGCAAGTGACACAAATTTTCCAAAATGTCCGATTTTGTTTTCTTCATAACTTTTGAACCGTAAGTCCGTTTTGACCCTCGTTTGAAGCGTTGGAAAACTAATGAAATATTCTTTCTATTAAAAATGGTTTGGAGGGTAAAAGATGATTTAATTAATTCGTGATTTTTGGAAAAATAGTCGGGTTGTCGGGTTTTTATCGCGTTAATCGTGTGCGATTGATGTGTTATCATGCTATATGCTTTTGTTATGTAACATGTAGCTTGTGTGCCGTTATATGATGTGAATATACATGATGAAATGTTGTGATGATGGTTGGTGGCCTTATGGCAAGTATGTGCATTGTTTTGGATTAGACTTCGATGCGTGATTAATGATGTTTTTGTGTGGTAAAATACATTGTTTGATTGAATATCAATGTATGTTGTTACGATGTGTTGTGGGTAGCCTTTGTGGTGTGAATCCCTTGTGGAAGTAATTGTGATGGCATGATTGTTGTGGTTTGTGGTTTGTGGTAAAATGCATTATTTATGTGAAATTCAATGTCTGTTGTGTGGTGGCCTTTATGGTTTGAAATGCATTGTTTGAATTGATTTGCAATGCATGAGTGTGATGATGTTGATTAATTCATATGGTTGAACTGTGAATGTATGGAATTGATGAGTTGAAATATATGCATGATTATGGTTGCATATATGTGTGAAGATGCATTTGATTGTCATGAGTCATTGTATGCCAAGCATCATGATATGCATTCTTGTGACGTCCTGAGTGACGAATCGATTCCAGAGGGAATCTGCTATAACATCGTGTGCCTTAAACATAAGAGGACCTAAAGCGATCAGATGGATCATGTGCCTTAAAAATAAGAGGACCTAAAGCGATGGTTATAGACGATCGTGTGCCTTAAAAATAAGAGGACCTAAAGCGATCGGATCGGATCGTGTGCCTTAAAAATAAGAGGACCTAAAGCAATCCATAAACGTCATGTGCCTTAAATACATAAGAGGACCTAAAGCGACGGGGAACATCGTTTGCCCGACGGGGTGTTACGTGAGTGATCCTCAGTAACAAGCGATGGTTCCAGCAGAGTTCCTGATTGAACTAGTGATGAGAAATGTTGGAAGTCGGTACCGCATGGCATTTGCATAGATTCGTTGTGTCGGTCTCTGTGCATTTGCATAAAGCATGGATTGATTATGTGTGGAAAATCATGATTTGATTGATTATGTGCGGAAATTGTGCATTGATTTGTGATGTGTTGAGATTGTGATAGCATTGGTAATTTGATGTGCATACGTGACAAATGCATTGATTGTGGGCAATATGTTTATACGTAGATATAGGCTATATTTTGTGGTGATGTGGTGGTGTAGTTCCATATGTCATAATTGTGGTTGGATTATGTGTGTGATATGTTTTGTATTTGTGGCATGCTATATGTGTTAGTATGTGATGGTATGGGTGAGATGATTTATACATGTGTTTGAACGTGTGTTTGTTTATTATTATGCAATCTTGATTTAGTTGTTATTTCTCACCCTTCTGCTGTTTTATAATGCTCTATGAGGCATTGCAGATTAGAGTTGCTGGAGGTCTTTTTGGTGAAGATTAGTCCTCCGTTCTTTTGTCGGTCTTGGTGTCTGCTCTGATACGTAGCACGGGAGTCGGGGAACGATTATGTTATATGTATACTCTTGTTAGATTTATTTTGTATTAACTTTGTAGAAATATTTTGATGTTATAAAACACTTTATGTTGTAAAACAATTCAGTTATGGATCTTCCGCTTTATTCCATAATTGAACTTCATTTTGTGGGAAAAAGTTGCCCTTTGAGGCTTACTCCATTTTGTGTTATGTATCAAATAATTGAGCAGGGATTGTGTTTTCTTACTTTAAAATGTGGCATCCTTGTTTCTGTCGGAAAAATAAATTTTTAGTTACTCTGATTTATTTATGTATTATTTATTCGCGATGAGAATTGGGGTGTTACATTAGTGGTATCAGAGCAGGTCGGTCCGTCCGGCCAAGTTGTTGAGTCAGTTGGTGTGACAGTTGAATACTGTTGTTGTTGTTTGTTCCTTAGTACGTGATATGTGTGTGAAACACTGTCAGTGCTTTCTGGTTTTTCTAATCCTTTGTTTTCAGGATTGAGAATGAGATAAGTGGGGGAGAAGTTGGAACTTCTCCAAGTTGCTTCGGTTGTGGAGCGTGGGCTCAGTGTGCTGTTGGTTGCCAGAGTTTAAGTGTTGTTTGGACAGTGTTGTTCCAGATTCTGGAGGGATTGCGGAGGTAAGGTTTATGTCAACTAAGGATTGGTGCCTTAGTTAGTTTTGTGCATGAGATGTAAGTAATGCTATTTTAAGTTGGTAAAGACGGTTTACGCCCCATCATGATTGTCGGCTGTCTATTGACAAATTGAGGAACTGATCACCCTTAATCTCTTGTTGATAGTAGACGGGAAATTATGTTGGATGGAATAGACGGGTCTTTCCGGCTTGGATAGTGTGTGCCATGAATTGTTTGGAATTGAGAAAATGATTGTGGATTGCTTCGATGAGTTGATGAAGACTCTTATACTGGAAGATGAGACAGATTAGAGGTTTTTGGTATGTTGGTCAAGTTGGGAAGTCATTGGGAGAGAATGATTGGGTATTGTTAAAGGTTGTTCTCAGAGAGTAGAGTGTGAACTCAAATTGGACGAAGGTAAGGATTTGAGGTTTGGATCTGCTAAGTAAGTAGAAGAACTTTTAGGACGTGAAACTAAGATGTTGTTATGTTTGTGACGATAGTTTTCTGGAAATTGGCAGGAAGTCACAGTGATGTCCGTCAGTTGGACATAGTTTTCAGATGTGTTTTTGGATGGAACATTAAGGTGTTGTCTTAGAGAGCTCCAATATTGTTGGTAACAAAAGGAGGGATGATTGAATGGAATAACAAGCATTATGATGGTATTGGTATTGAGACTATGGAAAGCGAAACTTAAAGTTCTGGAGAGGTTTGGAGTCTTTGGAATTATAGAGCATTAATGGGAATTTTGAGAAAACCTTAAGGGTGGATGTACTATTTGAGAGTTCTTTTGGGATGGTTGTTGCTACACGTGGGGATTTATGGAATTTGGATTGTTAAGAGAAGATATTGTGTATGGATTGCTAACAGTTGAATAAGGTAACGATTGAGAATAAGTGTCCACTTTCATGGTTAGATAACTGGAATGGTTTGGTTGAGTTGGAGTGAAATTACAATTGTTTGGCACGTTTGATAAGGATAGTGAATTGTGTGAGTTGAGGCTTTGATCGATTTAATGTGACTGGTTATGGTTGTTATCGTTGGGATAGGCTTTTATGTACTCGGTTAAGCTTGTGTGTGAGTAACCAGTTACCCAGGGAAACGAATTTTGCAAGAACTTTAAGAATTTATATCTTTTGGAATTTGTTTGGGCATTACAACGTGCAGTGATGTTATTTGGTGTTAGTAATGAATCTGTAATGTTTGTGGAGTAGATGAATCGTATCTTTCATATTTATTTGGATAAGTTCGTGGTGGTTTTGATTGAGGATATTCAAATCTGTTATAAACTCGGAGGAAGAACAGGTAGAGTGTTTGAGATTTGAATTATAAGTGTTGAACAGAGGCGAAGTTTTGTGCTAAATTATTCAAGTGAGAATTTGGGTTGGAAAAAGGTTAGTCTTCTTGGATATGTTATTTCAGACGAGAGTATGGTTATGGGTCCATCGGAAGTAGATATAGTTCTACGTGAGAGGCTCCGAAGTCGGTTAAGGAGATTAGAAACTTTTGGGCTTAGTTGGTTGTTACTGCAGGTTATGGAAGACTTTGCTAATTTCGTACTTCGGTTATCTCAGTTGACTTGCAAAGGGTGAGTCGTTTGTTTTGGATGTTCGTTGTGAGTGAGTTTTGGTGAGCTGAAGTGGAAGTTGTCTACGACTTCAGTTTTGATTCTGTGTGATCCTAATAAACCGTTTGTGAGGTATTGTGAAGTGTCTCTGAAGAGTGTAGTCAGGTGTTAATGAAAGAGAGTAAAGTCGTGGCTTATGCTTTACGACAATTGAGGATTTATAAAAGGATCTATACTATTCTGGATTTGGAATTAGTCGCGGGTGTATTGTGTTGGAATATTTGGAGGTATTATTTTTATGGTTCTCGGCTCGAAGTGTTTGGTAATCGCAAGAGTTTAAAGTACTTGGTTGGTTTGAAGGAATAGAGTATGAGACAATGAGGATGGTTAGAATTTGTGATGAGTTATAAATTTGGCTTGGATAATCCTTCGGGGAAAGCTGAGGTTGTGTAGAGGTCGTTGAAATGTGGTTGTGTTCTTGTTTGTGGTGTTACCTAGGGTGAGGGTAACGGTCTTGTTGTGTTCTGGTTCTAGAGTGAACTTGTGTGTTCGTAACTTGGGTATTCCTTGAGTCGTGAGTTGGTCGTCAAGTGCATTGTATGGGCTTTGCATCTTGTCGTTGTAGTTTTTATCTGTGTCGTGTCGTTGTTGTAGTTGCTGTTAGCAAGGTGGGTTGTCAGTTTGTGTTATTCGTGGTGTGCTTTTGTTGGCATGTTAGGTTGTTGGTCGGATGCGAGAGTCGTATCCGGAGTTGTTCGTATCGGTTATATTTTCGAGGACGAAAATGTCTAAGTGGGGGAGAGTTGTAACGCCTCAATTTGTTTAATTGCATTTATTTATTTCATTTATGTGAATTTTGTGACATGTGTGAATTTATTGTATTTTACCTGCTAATTGAGTTAATTGGTTAATTTCCCTGATAGGTAAAATATTTGCAATAAATTATAATTTCTTTTCAACTTTTATTTCCCGAAATATATTTCATCGGTATGTTTATGTTTTATCGCATTTTGAGAGCGTTTGGGAGATATTTGAGCTGAGGGGTATTTTGGTCTTTTTGGGGGTAGATATTTTTTATAAATAGAAAGTGGAGAGAAAAAGAGAGAAAAAGATAGTAGAGAAAGAGAAGAGAAGGAAAGAAGAGAAAGAAAAGAGAGAAGAAGGGGAAGAAGAGAAAATCATCAAGACCAAGCTTGATATTCGATTAATCGGGTAAGGGTGAGAAGTTTCAATTATATTTCGATTGTATATGTATATGTATGCGTTGTTTGTATTTGTTTGGTTGAAATATATACTTTTCCCTATTGGTTGGATTGAAGAACAAATGTGTGGGAATCGATGTTTTAATGGTTAGAATTTGGAATAGATCGTGTAGAATAGTCGAGTAATGTTTGGGTTTAATCGGGGATACTCGTTGGTATGATTTAGGGAGTTTTGGATTGAGTTATATAGTTTGTGAGGGTTAGGGCAATAATGATGAAATAGTGAGAACTCTATGTTTTCACGGTTGGAATTTGGAATAAGTTGTGTAGTGTAGTCGGGTAAGGTTTGGGTTTAATCGGGAATGGTTGTTTGCGTGTTTTTTCGCGGTTTCGATCGAGTTCGAATTTAGAATTCAATGATAAAATTATGTTTTAAAATATTTCAAAAATAGAAAATGTGTTAGATGGCTTTCTAATAGTGAAAAAATTGTAGTATGTTGAATTCTGAGATCGCAGCTTTTTACGGAATCGAAATCGGAGGTCCGGAAGTCATTTAACGATCTAAAACTGAGTTTTTAACAAATTATGCGCAGTATGCGTCGATCTGAAGGACTTTTGCGTCGACCTAAAGTGCTTTGCGTCGACCTATAGACTCGACCTGAGCATACTCGCAAGTGACACAAATTTTCCAAAATGTCCGATTTTGTTTTCTTCATAACTTTTGAACCGTAAGTCCGTTTTGACCCTCGTTTGAAGCGTTGGAAAGCTAATGAAATATTCTTTCTATTAAAAATGGTTTGGAGGGTAAAATATGATTTAATTAATTCGTGTTTTTTTGGAAAAATAGTCGGGTTGTCGGGTTTTTATCGCGTTAATCGTGTGCGATTGATGTGTTATCATGCTATATGCTTTTGTTATGTAACATGTAGCCTGTGTGCTATTATATGATGTGAATATACATGATGAAATGTTGTGATGATGGTTGGTGGCCTTATGGAAAGTATGTGCATTGTTTTGGATTAGACTTCGATGCGTGATTAATGATGTTGTTGTGTGGTAAAATACATTGTTTGATTGAATATCAATGTATGTTGTTACGATCTGTTGTGGGTAGCCTTTGTGGTGTGAATCCCTTGTGGAAGTAATTGTGATGGCATGATTGTTGTGGTTTGTGGTTTGTGGTGAAATGCATTATTTATGTGAAATTCAATGTCTGTTGTGTGGTGGCCTTTATGGTTTGAAATGCATTGTTTGAATTGATTTGCAATGCATGAGTGTGATGATGTTGATTAATTCATATGGTTGGCCTGTGAATGCATGGAATTGATGAGTTGAAATATATGCATGATTATGGTTGCATATATGTGTGAAGATGCATTTGATTGTCATGAGTCATTGTATGCCAAGCATCATGATATGCATTCTTGTGACGTCCTGAGTGACGAATCGATTCCAGAGGGAATCTGCTATAACATCGTGTGCCTTAAACATAAGAGGACCTAAAGCGATCGGATGGATCATGTGCCTTAAAAATAAGAGGACCTAAAGCGATGGTTATAGACGATCGTGTGCCCATGTGGGGTGTGAGCGATCGGATTGTGTGCCTTAAAAATAAGAGGACCTAAAGCGATCGGATCGAATCGTGTGCCTTAAAAATAAGAGGACCTAAAGCAATCCATAAACGCCGTGTGCCTTAAATACATAAGAGGACCTAAAGCGACGGGGAACATCGTTTGCCCGACGGGGTGTTACGTGAGTGATTCTCAGTAACAAGCGATGGTTCCAGCAGAGTTTCTGAGTGAACTAGTGATGAGAAATGTTGGAAGTCGGTACCGCATGGCATTTGCATAGAGTCGTTGTATCGGTCTCTGTGCATTTGCATAAAGCATGGATTGATTATGTGTGGAAAATCATGATTTGATTGATTATGTGCGGAAATTGTGCATTGATTTGTGATGTGTTGAGATTGTGATAGCATTGGTAATTTGATGTGCATACGTGACAAATGCATTGGTTGTGGGCAATATGTTTATACGTAGATATAGGCTATATTTTGTGGTGATGTGGTGGTGTGGTTCCATATGTCATAATTGTGGTTGGATTATGTGTGTGATATGTTTTGTATTTGTGGCATGCTATATGTGTTAGTATGTGATGGTATGGGTGAGATGATTTATACATGTGTTTGAATGTGTGTTTGCATATTATTATGCAATCTTGATTTATTTGTTATTTCTCACCCTTCTGCTGTTTTATAATGCTCTATGAGGCATTGCAGATTAGAGTTGCTGGAGGTCTTTTTGGTGAAGATTAGTCCTCCGTTCTTTTGTCGGTCTTGGTGTCTGCTCTGATACGTAGCACGGGAGTCGGGGAACGATTATGTTATATGTATACTCTTGTTAGATTTATTTTGTATTAACTTTGTAGAAATATTTTGATGTTATAAAACACTTTATGTTGTAAAACAATTCAGTTATGGATCTTCCGCTTTATTCCATAATTGAACTTCATTTTGTGGGAAAAAGTTGCCCTTTGAGGCTTACTCCATTTTGTGTTATGTATCAAATAATTGAGCAGGGATTGTGTTTTCTTACTTTAAAATGTGGCATCCTTGTTTCTGTCAGAAAAATAAATTTTTAGTTACTCTGATTTATTTATGTATTATTTATTCGCGATGGGAATTGGGGTGTTACACACGGCATCCTGCCCGCGTAGAGCGCTCGGCTCGAAGACATAGGCACTGGGCTTCTTTGAGAAGTGGTCGGGTGTCCAGCAGATCAGGAACTTGTACAGCCTCTCCCCGATATATTTCCCCTCCTCGTTGAGCAAATCCTCTCCGTTCTCATCCACCTCTACCTCTCAGACGTACACGCTGTCCTGGGCAGCCTCAGACAATGGCTCGACGATGAAGTACCGTCCTTTGAACGTTCGGATGGACTCCGAGAACGACTTGAACAACTTTTTGGGCTGCTTCAAAGAGACCCATCCGTACCTTTTCCCCGCCAGCTGCCGCTGTAGGTGGAAAACAACAAAGAATAGAGGAATGGTGGTCCCCAGAGCAAGGTGCTCGCACACCAACTCGAAAGCCCGTATAAAGGCCAGCGAATTGGGGTGGAGTTGAGAAGGCGCCAGCTTCAGATGCACAAACACCGACCGCTGGAAGTCAGTGAAGGGCAACCTCAGCCCTAATTCCTTGAAAGCATATTCATACATCGAGAAGCAGTCCCCGAAGCTCGAGCAGACCCGCTCATCCGAATTAGGAAAAAGCACTCTCCATTCACCCGCTGGTTCCACCTCAGTAAAAACGTCCGTCGGAGACCTCGCGAATGTGGAAATATGCTCGGAGGGCTCGACCACTTCCCACTCGTCCGGACATAATCCTTCAACGTCTTCTTCCATGACGTCCACCTCTCCTTCTCCCTCAACTTCACTCGTTTCCCCCTCGACTTCGTTCGAGGAGTTCGATGCTGTCGAGCTCGAAGACGCAGAACTCGAGACCGTTGCGCTGCTACTCTCCTCGGAGACAATTTCCTCCTCGGATGTAACTGGGATAACTTCCCTCTCTGGCTCCATCGCCACTACGATCACCTGAAAAAGCAGAGAAAGACAGTGAATTCGACAGGAAATCAAATCCACCCTTCCACCGCTAAGTCAAGTGAAAGGGCGTGTAGAAGGCTGAGGACAACGTCCCCGGCCTAACCCCTAACATCAAACGAAGAAAGAAAAACCTCCCCGCGAGGAGATGCCAGAGACATACCATCTTCCTACGAGGAACCTCCCCGCGCCCGTGCCCAGATTCTGTTTGAAGCTCCGCCGGAAACTGTAAAGCCCCACCGGAATTTGGAAACGTTCCACCGGAAAATTCACCAATCCACCAGAAGATGGTAAGATCCGGTGGTCACGACTCGCAACCACGACGTGGACCACCACGTTCACCGAACGCGCTACCTACTCCGACGAGATGCTTGATACAGTAGAAGGGCAGAACCGCCGCCCACCACCAACACTCGCCGGAAATCTACCTATTTTGTCACCTAAAACTAACCCTAGCCGCATGCAATCTACCATTAACAATGAGAAAAAGTAAAACAAGCCGGAAATAAGAGAACTTACTTGATTTGAGTAGAAGAGAAAGGCTGCTCGAAACTTGGCACGGTGGTCGGTTGCTCTGAATACGGCGACGGGCAAGAACGCTGATGACGACAAAGAAAAATCAGAAGGGAAAAAGTGCAAAATGGGACAACCTTCCCCCTTTTATACTGAGGGGCACGTGCACACACGCGCCCGTAGGTAATAATGACTGCCCACTAGCCATAATTACCTATTAACTGCTACGCAGGGCTCGATACACACGTGGCAGCCCAACGTTTCCCATTCTGTCTGACGCTTTATCTTCCCGAATACCGGGCAATAGGTTCACGACCACAAACATCACGGGCACAGAGGGCCACGAGCACCTCGAGACAATCTTCCTCGTCTCCAAACGACAACTCCGCGCAACTCCCCTGGGCGACGAGCAGTCCTTAAGTCATCACCCCCATGCTCGGGAGCAACGACTTGGGGGGCTCCTGTTCTGGACTAGACCAATGGCTAGAATTGGGCCAATCCACCTCTGCTCCAGAGCGACCCAAATTGCCTAAGCCCAATCCACAGAGGGGCAAAAGTGACATTTCTGCCCCTCCAACCGGACAAGGAACGCAACGTCCCTCCCCGGCTTTAACGCCCGTCACGCACGACTTCCTCGTTGCCGAACAACAATGGACAGGTGCTCGGAACTGCGTCTATGCCCGACATAATGGCTAGTTTTCGGAACCCTGCCCAACATAACGGCTAGTTTGGGTAGTTACCTATTCTTTGGGAAAAACGGTTAGTTCGCCCCGAAAATAGGACCGTTGGCCATGCGCTGGGGGCTCTATATAAACCCTCTCGCTTGAGAGAGTCAGGTATCCCATTTTTCACCCTAAGAATACACTTCGTACTTGCCCCTTTTTCTCTCTGACCCTTTCTTACTTGAGCGTCGAAGTGCCTTGCAGGTACACCCCCTCCTCTCCTCGTTCAAAAGCCGAACACTTTGCACGCCTGACGACCAGCTTTCATCCGAGCACCTCGCCATCTGACGACCAGCTTATGTGGACCTGTTCGAATACTCCGGATCAGTACCTTCCCACCAACTCTACCTGTAGTAACAAACACATGAACTTAATATAAACCATTTTCATATATTTCTATAACTTTTCAATGATAGCATATGAAAACAATTTAAGGTTACTTACTCCTTGCTGAATTCCATCCTTGAGACCAGAATCAACGTGCCATTTGATTCGCTTATCTTCCATTGGTAACTTACCGGATCTTTGTGCTTCAATGAACATTAAACTCTTGTCAAAAGCATCACCGTAGTTGAAGCCAGAAGGTATACTTCCACCTAAGCCAACAAGTATAACTGCCATAACCATACACAAAGATATGTTTAAATTCTTCAGGATGGTTGATAAATTTGCAGCTTGAATGAAACTCAGAAAATATGACTAGTATATATAAACACTATGATTTGCCTTATGCATCATCACACATTTTTTGACTAGTGAATTATAACTATTGTAACATGGAATCGGTGATGCAGGCCCTTAAATCAGAGCAAACGGCTTCTGAGTCCCAGACATGGGACTGTAAGACCCTAATTTTTACCCCTAAGATTTCACTCATTTCATTTGCATCTTATACCACAAATAAGATCACAATCTTTGTTTCTCCTAAGCATCTGTATATTATTCTCACTTGTTTATGTTTACTAACTTCTGACTAAAATACCAAAAATATGCTGCAGTTTGCTTGTTTCTGTGCTTCCAGGGTTTCGCAGGTTTGTCAAAGCAAGGGCATAATTCCAAATCAAGTGTGGTTGTTCGTTCATGATCCAGTTCAGATGGATGTTTGACTTAATCTTGGTCAAACTATCAAGCAATTGTTCCAAGTGCAAGTCATCTGTTTCAATGGGTTATTTCTCAAGCAGTGATTGTCAAGTTGTTGTATAGTGATATTCATCATGTTCATCTGAGTTCATCAGTCTAGATTGGGTTTGTCTGTGGATTTATTTTCCTAAAGATTGATTCAATCAAATTGAAAATGGTTCAAGATTCATTTTGATCAGAGATTCAGAGGATAACATATTCAAATGGCTGTTGTGGTTTATTCAGTGGTAGTTGTGTACATTTTATCAGAGGCTTGCGAGGAAAAAGTCAAGTTTGATTTTGGGCTAAAAATAAAGATTTGCTATTCATGATCCATTTCATTTATATTCCTTAAACCATTTCTTTTTCTAAACCAATTCCTTTTTCCATTTGCTAATCATCTTCTTATCCATTTTTTGTCCAAAATTCTCATTTCTCCAAATTTCCATAACCATAACCATGTCTAGTTCACTTATCCATTCTAATCCATTTAATACCAAATTCATTATCCATATGTCCATATTCCATTGCCCAAACAATCATCCATTTTTTTTATCCATTTCTCTAAAACCTATTTCAATAAGTCAATATCCAAATCCAATTTACAATTATTCATATTCAAATTTTATACCATTTTTAATCAACCCATTATTCAACCAAACATGTTCCATCACAAAATCCAATTAAATTTATAAAAGTGAAACCATCTCATACAATAAGCCCATTTACATTATTTCAGCCCATGATACATAAAAAAAATGAAAAGATAAGCTCATAAGTTCTCACGACCATGCTTTCAAGTTACAACCAAGTTTCTTTTGCCTAGCTACTACTACCAATCCTTTATGCGAGAAGTGATTCCAAGCCCACACGATCAAATTATATGCTGCTATAAACTGCATGACAAGCTTTATGCTGCTAGTTGATGTTATTCCAAATAATACACAAGCCATGAAACACACGGCTCTTCTTCTTACTGCACAAGCTATAATTACAAACTACAGCTACCACGACCCACTCTCCCATATTTCAGCCAAGCCAAAGCCATGAGTTTCCGAAATTGCGTAAGCCAAGCTGCCACCATTTTACAACGCAACACACCACTTAACCAAAACGGCACGAATAAAACACAACCAAGAAGCAAAACACAACACTGCATTAGAGTTCAAAACGCAAAAACAATTCAAAAACGACAACCGTCAATTTCATTTCAATCACTCCTCTCAATCTATAAATAGAGCCCTCCATTCACAATTTTTCTCAAGCTTGGACAACCCTCAAACCCCTTCCAAAATTCAAACAATAATTTCATAAACCAAGCTTCAATCAATCTTGAAATAAAAACTCTGCAAAAATCACCTTCAAGCTTCGAATCCTCACTTCAAAACCTTCAAGAACCTTCCGTAAACTCTCAATTCTAATTCAATCTCTATTGATCCTTTAATTTCAAAACTCTCCTTCAATTCAGATAAACCTGCAACAATAATCAATTTGGAAAATTCAAAACATAACTTCAGTTTCGAATCACAATCGGAAGCAGCTAGTGAATCATAGAGAAGAAGAAAGGATCAGTACCGCGAAGAAAAAGAAGAAGAGAGAGTTTCAAACGGATTCGTACCTGTGATTTGAAGGTATTTGTTGAGCTTCAACGAACTTTCGCGACTTGAATTTGAGGTCGTGTTTGCATAAATCTTTGGAATCAGAACCATATTTGAGTAGCACACTGCTTTTCGATCCATTCTGGCCGAGTTCCGTGTCCCGCCGCTGACAAATTCGTACATCCATGGTTGCCGTGAACAATAGCCGGGGGTGTTGTTCGCAAGGAAGGAGAAGATAACATTGTTCTTTTCCTTTCTGATACTTGTTTCTTCTAATTATTTCTTTTATATATTTTTAATATTAGTTGATTTGAGTTAGGCCTGAAGCCCGTTGTATTTCATCATACCACCTCCATTTCTTCTAACAAACCTCCTCCCTCTCTTTTATTCTTTTTTTTAAAGATTTTCTTTACTTCTTTTTTTATAATTTTCTTCTTAATTCTTTTTTATTATTTTAAAACCTTGATTTACTATTGTTGTAGATCTTGGCATTTTAAATTTTGTCTTTAAAACATTTTTTTGGAAAAATTATTAAAAAATAGTCTTGATTTTATTTTCTTTTCATTTCTCATTATTGTTGGTTGTGTGGTTCATAAATGTTAGATCCACTTTTCTTCATCTATTTTCTTTTTGATCGATGAAAGTCTAATTGATCTTGGAATTCCTTTGTTGAATTTCGATCAAGACTAGATCGTTACCATTTTTCTTTTCGTGCGGTATCGCTTTCGGATGACGATTTACATATCGTTCATCTAGCATGCATTAGCACAAAGAGCTATTGACCGGCCTCATTTGTAGGGTAATTACTCCATAAATTACTCGGCGATTGCTTAACATAGCGCTATATTTGCCCCGTATCGGAAAACCATAAAGAATGATTGATTATTTGTCTTTTGGTTCAAAACTTATGAAACTTGTTGTTAGCAGGCTTTGGTCTTATCAAACCTCTAATGAGTTCTCGTTAACCTTGACCTAAGTGTAATTATTCAATTATTATTGATCACTAACTCTAAAAACTAATCACTAACTTACTAATAATACTATTGTACTAATCTTGTTTACAATTCCTTCTCGCTCCTTATCTCTTTTACTTTTATGCTTCATTTTTATCATTTCATATCATGTTTATGCTTCCGCAATTTTTCCTTTGTCCGTTGGACATATGTTTATGCTTCCGCAAATTTTCCTTTGTCTGTTGGACACATGTTTATGCTTATGCCTTTTTCTCTTTGTCCACTTGGACCAAAAATATTAATAAAGGCTAAAACCTCTAAAAAACTTGTGCTTCTAATCTTGGACTATGGTTACTATCCTATGCAATGGACATGGAGTTTTACACCTAGACCTTGGACATCCAATGCAATTCTTGGAACCTTGGACTTAGAACTAGGACCTTTTCCCTTTGCTTTGGAATTATGGTTCGAAGACTATGGAGCTTACTTGTGTGGTTAGACTATTCTTCTCCTTAGCTTTTACTTTATGCTCTAGGATAGTCATTTCTTCTCCTCCCCATTCTTCAATTTTCAAAACTCTCTCACTTTTTCAAAACTTTCTTGATTTCAAACTATCACCTCTTTCATAATCAAACCTTGACCTTGTCAAGTGATTTTACTCTTTTCATTCATTTCTTAACAAATGCTAAACTACATAAGCATATTATCACCCTTTTCAAAAGACTTTAAAAAAACATCAAACTCATCAAACTCTTTTTGTGCCCTCGTTCACTTTTTCCTTTAACTTTTTCATAAGTTTAGACCTGATTCATTTCTTTAAGCAGAATTATTCGCTTGGAAATGATGACTTATCTTTACATTTTAAAATCAACCAAAACAAAGAAATTTCATTCTTTGTACCACAAACTACGGGGTTTTGATCCTACATTGCACATCGTGGGTACGTAGGCATGAGGCGACAAGTCTCTCCAAACACAAAAATCTTCAAAACAATTTTCTCTTCTCATCTCCTCAATCACTTTTCAAGTAAAGTTTTTCAGACCAAAAGCGGTAGATATTTCAAAGGGTTCCTATAGAGTACTATAGACGTTTTGGGTGCTAACACCTTCCCATTGCGTAACCAACCCCCCTTATCCAATCTCTCTTCACTTGTTCTTGTTGTAGAGCTTGTGTAGGTTTTGTTCGCTCTTTTTCCTTTCCTTTTTTGGATAAAATAAAAGTGCGGTGGCGACTCTTTCTTTTCGAGTTAAGTTAATCAATAGCTTACACTCAGGATTTTGCCGCTACAGAAAAGTGGCGACTCTGCTGGGGAGAGATTGACCTCTTGCTGGTCCATCCCTTGAGGGGTTTAGCCTACTTTGATTTATTTTCTGCTTTTTGTCTGATTTTCTTGTTACTTGCATGTTCTGTTTGGGAATTCTTCTGTGTGGTGAGATAAGCCCAATACCCAAGCTTGAGTGTACACCTAAGACTAGGGTGGAAAGTAGTGTGACTTGTGTGGCATTTGGCCAAACTTAGTATACACAAAAACTCCACATCCGGACGAGGTTTTCTTTGGTAATGTTCTATCCTACGCATTTGGTGCAGATGATGGAATGTAACTTGGAAAATTGTCGACTCTGGCAACCATTCCCGAGGACTTAGTAGAGGCACTCCTCCCAAGAGGTAGTAATGGCAGACCAGAAATGGCAAACCCGTTATGCTTCTTGATCCGAGGACCCGAAGCTGAGAACTTTAGAATCCTTTAACCTAACTTGGCCTTATTAGGACGTGGTACGGTGGCTATTCAGGTGCAAACTTGAATCAGTTGTTACGTGATACCACACTCAGACGAGACTCTCTTGAGAATATTATTGACTACCAAGCAGTTGGGAAATCGATAATATCCGAAAGATGGGTTGTAAACTCTGGGAACTTTTTTAGAACCTTGTTCGGCAGGTGTTATATCCTTAGCACATACCTTTGTGGGTTGGTTCTTACCCTTGACTCCATGCTCGTGACTCAGACCTTTGAACCCGTGTTCTTTGAGTGATCTTGTTTATGGTTGTTGCGTTTATGTACTCTTGCATCCATGAGCATACATATGCATTCTTCCAAGTCGCCTCAGAAACTCATTTCAACTGTCTTCTTTTCCAGTCATCTGTTCACCGTCAAGCTGTTTCCTCGACACAACTACGGAACTAGAGCTGCTGTCAGATTGAGAATGGAAAATCAAGAACAACACAATACCAAAGTCAGAATGGAAATTGATGAGTTGAAGGCCGGTATGACCAAGCTCACAGAAACGCTGCAAGTTCTGATTGCTAGAGGTGAACCACCTCAGAGGACTGTGATTATTGAAACTTCAACTGCTATTATTGACCCTTCACTGACTCAGCAGCCAGCTTCTACTTGGCCTGAATTTGGGTTACCTACGAATTACTCGCCACCCTTTACAACTACTCCTGTGTTTGTCTCGTCGGTATCTTCAGCTCCATTGTTCACTGAACCTCAGTCTGTTGTGCATTCTGTTGCTCAAGCTATTCCTGAGAATCCTTTCGTGTACCATGTTGCTGGTCCACAATCTGAAAGTCAGGGAGAACCTGGATACATTGAAGAAGTCAGAGAGCAATGGCAAACTCTAGACAAAAGGATAAGAGTCATGGAAGAAAGTGATGTCTTTAATGCTGCTGCAATGGACATGTGCTTGGTTTCAGACTTGGTTATACCTGCAAAGTTCAAAACTCCTAATTTTGAGAAATACAAGGGGCACACCTATCCCAGAACCCACTTGGTGATGTACTGCTGCAAGATGGCTGCTCATGCCAAAAATGACAAACTGCTAGTTCACTGTTTCTAAGACAGCTTGAGTGGGGCTTCAATGAAATGGTATATGGGACTTGAGAAGAACCGTATCCAAAGCTGGAATGACTTAGGTGATGCATTCTTAAAGAAATATAAGTACAATCTGGACATGGCACCTGACCGTCGTCAATTGCAAAATATGTCTCAAAAAGAAAAGGAATCCTTTAAGGAGTACGCTCAGCGCTGGAGAGAGCTAGCTGCTCAAGTGGAGCCACCCTTGGCTGAAAAAGAATTGACCAGATTATTCATGGACACTCTTCAGCCACTCTTTTGGGAAAAGATGATAGGCAGTGTATCATCTGGTTTTGCTGACCTAGTCACTATTGGAGAAAGACTAGAAGAAGGTATCAAGAAAGGAAAGATTGCCAATGTTGAAGCCTTTAATGGTGCTAAAACGTATGCTGGGAATTTTCAAAAGAAAAAGGATGGTGATACCCATGCTGTTTCAGTTGAAGGGAAACCTCGCCGTAGGCAATAACAATATGTAGCTGCACTTGCTCCTGTTGTTAATGCTCAACCAGTTCAAGCTCCTCGTCAAACTGTTAGACAGAATCAGAATCGCAATAGGGTTAACTTTGATCCTATCCCGATGTCCTACACTGAGTTGTATCCATGTCTTGTGCAGAAAGGTTTAATTACAACGAGGGATCTACCTCCTCCTCCAAATCCTCTCCCAGCCGGCTATTGGGCTGATCTTCACTGTGAGTTCCATCGAGGCGGGGCAGGCCATAACCTAGAAGGTTGCTTTGCATTGAAAGCTAGAGTACAAGAATTGGCGAACTCAAAGATTCTGTCCTTTGCTGATGACAATCCCAATGTTGTCAACAATCCTTTGCCAGAGCATGCTAAGTGAAGTTTGAGTCAGTTCAGACGAATCATCTCCTAAAACCAGTGTTTCAGACAGGATAGCTCATCCTTGTTGCTGATTAGTCACTAGGCCTTGTTTCTTTCTGTTTACATTTTTCTTTGATTGTATTGACTGTTTGCTTTCGAACTTTATTTGTACTTTCATGGTAATTTCAATGAAATGAGCATTGCAATGTTTTGATTCAATTCATTTATATCCACTGTGTGCATCTTTATGCTTTCTTTTTCACAAAAACAAAAATATATCTCCTGTTCATTTTCCTTATTAAGCTTTTGTTTATGCAAAGATTGAAGGGAGGATGATGAAAACGAAATACCTAAAATTACTGGGCTGTATGCTTTCAATTAAAACTTGGCTGATGATGTACAAGCATTGTTTCAACTCCCAAACACTGGAGAAATAAGGAAGTTAATCCTTTGTCAACCCCTTTGAGACTAGAAGTTGGAGTTTCTTTCTGTACGAAAAAATCCGCAATTTTAACCTGGGGATGGGTAGTTCTCAGTTAATTTGACTGTGTATTTAAACACAAGAGAATTATTGCAATAAAAAGCTTTCCTTCGCACACATCAAAGAAGTGTCGAAGATGTCTTTCAAATCAAAAGCCAATGATGGTTCACCGTAATCATTAAGCCAGGCAGTCACTATCTTTCAAAAAAAAATTTGAAAAAAAAAATATCAAAAGAAAAGCCCGCTAAGTTAAAACCTATGAAGGAGACTTAGGTAAAAATTGGGGCATCCCGCTGACTGTAAGCTTAAATGAAACAGTTCAGGAAAAAGTTAGGGATAACAAAAGAAAAATCAAAAGGTTGCCAAAATCCTCAAAAACACAAAACGAGTTGACCAAGGTCCTCATCAAAAACAACAAAATGTTGTAAGAAAGAGTGATTGCAATCTCAAAAATCCCTTGAGCCATCATCATAACAGTGTTGCAATTCCAAAATCACTTAGAACCTGAATGCATAGTTTGAATTAACTGAGCATAGGACTGGAGATCATCATGAAGAATCGGTTGGGTACAAATAAATTTTGAGCCTATATCCTTTGTTTCGAAAACCGTGAACCAGACCACGTTACAACCTTCAAAAGGTCTAATTGAAGCTAGGTTTCTTTTGAAAGCATACTACAGCAAGGTTGCGTAAATTGACTCCTAAGTTTGTTGCCAATCATTTGCTTTGATGTCATACCTTTGCTTTATCTTTCATTTTTGAATGTCTAAACCGCTGTGTTTTGACAAGTGATTCATTTTGCTTTGCATCAATAATATCATTCCAAAAATGATTTTTGATTTCAAGAATTGCATGAGCTTTGCATTAAAATTACCATGTTTGTTTGAATGATCTTATTTGCAGGCAAACTTTTCTCATCAAGAAATTTTCAAACAGTTGAGAAACTTGGTCATTGATCCTATTAGGGGCACATTACTTCCAGAGCCTGTTGTGAATCAATCCAAGATTTGTTGCTCAGTGCAAGTTATTTTCGAAATTGGTTAACCAGAAGATCTCTTTCAAGATTCATACTGAGTTTAGCCTTCTCAATAGTCATTTCAAGAACTGAAGCCATGATCAGTTCATCCCCAACAACTGAAGCCATGATCAGTTTATTCTCAACAGTCATTTCAAGAGCTGAAGCCATGATCAGTTTATCCTCAGAAATCATTTCAAGAATTGAAGCCATGATCAGTTCAATCTTTTCCTCTACAACAGTCAAACTGAAGTCATGATCAGTTTATCTTTATCGGTCAATCAATCTGGGGAAATCTTCTTCAAGAATCCTCAAGATGTCTTTCTCCAAAAGACCATCAGCCTGATACAATTCACAAGTGTGACAGAGATGTGTTCAACATCTTCTCTCAAAGCAAAGTTGACAGTGTTCCCTGTGTTGAGGAACCAGAGTTCCATTCTTCCCTCACAAAAGAGTATATCTCAGTTGTCTCTATCATTTGCATTGCATACATAAATCATTCATATACCATACATAGAAAGATTTTCATAGCTCGAAGTGTGCTTCGCGCTCATATGCATTTTCCTGAGGTCCTGTTGTTTTCAACATCTTACCTTGTGATCAAAGTCCAACTTACTTGGCACCTACCAAAACTTTTACCTGCTTTTTCATCCAGTGCCATTCCTGAATGTTGTCGTTTATCCTGTCTTCTTTCTTTCCAGTGCCATTCCTGGATATTGTCGTTTCCCGGTGCATCTATTGTTGTTGTTAGATGTTTGTCTTCTTCCATTCCAGTGTTATTCCTGGATCTTTGCTTTCTTTCACTCTAGTGCCATTCTTGGATGTCTGTCTCTTTTGATCTCCAGTGCCATTCCTGGATATCTTGTTCCTCTTGTTTCCCCCAGTGCTATTCCTGGAAGTCTTTTCTCTCTTCTGTAATCCCCATTATATTTCTTTTGGATATCTTTCAGTGTCATCCCTGAAAGTTTTATCTGTTCATTCAGTGCCATTCCTGGATGAGTTTTCTCCTTTGCATTCAGTGCTATTCCTGGATGTCCTTCTCACTATCATTCGATGCCATTCTTGAATGAAGTGATTTACCTTTATCTTTCAGTGCCATTCTTGAAAGTTTTATCTGTTCATTCAGTGCCATTTCTGAATGAGTTTTCTCCTTTGCATTCAGTGTCATTCCTGGATTTCTTTCTCACTATCATTCAATGCCATTCTTGAATGTAGTGATTTACCTTTACATCCAATGCCATTCTTGGATAATTCTGATATATTTTCTCACTTCATTCAATGCCATCCTTGGATGTTGAGATCTCTTTTGTCCAATGCCATTCTTGGACACCTTTTCCCCAGCCAAGTCCAATGCTATTCTTGGACATCTCTGATGTTTAACCTTGCCATCCAATGCCATTCTTGGATGTCCCCAATGAAGTTTTTTCAAATGGAATTTTGTTTATGTCCAATGCTATTCTTGGATGACTCTAATGTTTGCTGTTTCCCCATTCAATGCCATTATTGAATGTTGTAGTTCCTTTCATCCAATGCCATTCTTGGATATCTTATCCCCAATAAAGTGTTTTTACCTCCATCCAATGCTATTCTTGGATGACGCTGTTGTTTTTACCAAAAACTTTCTTGTTGTCGTCTGATCCGGAGTATTCGAACAGGTCCACGTAAGCTGGTGGTCAGATGGCGAGGTGCTCGGATGGAAGCTGGTCGTCAGGCGTGCAAAGTGTTCGGCTTTTGAACGAGGAGAGGAGGGGGTGTACCTGCAAGACACTCCGACGCTCAAGTAAGAAAGGGTCAGAGAGAAAAAGGGGCAAGTACGAAGTGTATTCTTAGGGTGAAAAATGTGATACCTGACCCTCTCGAGCGAGAGGGTTTATATAGAGCCCCCAGCGCGTGGCCAACGGTCCTATTTTCGGGGCGAACTAACCGTTTTTCCCAAAGAATAGGTAACTGCCCAAACTAGCCATTATGTCGGGCAGGGTGCCGAAAAATAGCCGTTATGTCGAGCATAGACGCAGTTCCGGGCACCTGTCCATTGCTGTTCGGCAGCGAGGAAGCCGTGCGTAACGGGCATTAAAGCCGGGAAGGGACGTTGCGTTCCTTGCCCGGTTGGAGGGGCAGAAATGTCACTTTTGCCCCTCTGTGGATTGGGCTTAGGCAATTTGGGCCGCTCTGGAGCAGAGCTGGATTGGGCCAATTCTAGTCATTGGTCCAGTCCAGAACAAGAGCCCCCTAAGTCGTTGCTCCCGAGCATGGGGGTGATGACTTAAGGACTGCTCGTCGCCCGGGGGAGTTGCGCGGAGTTGTCGTTTGGAGACGAGGAAGATTGTCTCGAGGTGCCCGCGGCCCTCTGTCCACGTCGTGGTTGCGAGTCGTGACCACCGCGTCTTACCATCTTCCAGTGGATTGGTGAATTTTCTGGTGGAACGTTTCCAGATTCCGGTGGAGCTTTGCAGTTTCCGGCGGAGCTTCAAACGGAATCTGGGCACGAGCACGGGGAGGTTCCTCGTAGGAAGATGGTATGTCTCGGGCATCTCCTCGCGGGGAGGTTTTTCTTTCTTCGTTTGATGTTAGGGCTTAGGTCGGGGACGTTGTCCTCAGCCTTCTGCGCGCCCTTTCACTTGACTTAGCGGTGGAAGGGTGGATTTGATTTCCTGTCGAATTCACTGTCTTTCTCTGCTTTTTCAGGTGATCGTAGTGGCGATGGATCCAGAGAGGGAAGTTATCCCAGTTACATCCGAGGAGGAAATTGTCTCCGAGGAGAGTAGCAGCGCAATGGTCTCGAGTTCTGCATCTTCGAGCTCGACGACATCGAACTCCTCGAGCGAAGTTGAGGGGGAAACGAGTGAAGTTGAGGGAGAAGGAGAGGTGGACATCATGGAAGAAGACGTTGAAGGATTCTGTCCGGACGAGTGGGAAGTGGCCGAGCCCTCCGAGCATATTTCCACGTTCGCGAGGTCTCCGGCAGACGTATTTACCGAGGTGGGACCAGCGGGTGAATGGAGAGTGCTTTTTCCTAATTTGGACGAGCGGGTCTGCTCGAGCTTCGGGGACTGCTTCTCGATGTATGAATATGCTTTCAAGGAATTGGGGCTGAGGTTGCCCTTCACTGACTTCCAGCGGTCGGTGTTTGTGCATCTGAAGCTGGCGCCTTCTCAACTCCACCCCAATTCGCTGGCCTTTACACGGGCTTTCGAGTTGGTGTGTGAGCACCTTGCTCTGGGGACCACCATTCCTCTATTCTTTGCTGTTTTCCACCTATAGCGGCAGCTGGCGGGGAAAAGGTACAGATGGGTCTCTTTGAAGCAGCCCAAAAAGTTGTTCAAGCCGTTCTCGGAGTCCATCCGAACGTTCAAGGGACGGTACTTCATCGTCGAGCCATTGTCTGAGGCTGCCCAGGACATCGTGTATGTCTGGGAGGTAGAGGTGGATGAGAACAGAGAGGAGTTGCTCAACGAGGAAGGGAAATATATCGGGGAGAGGCTGTACAAGTTCCCGATCCGCTGGACACCCAACCACTTCTCAAAGAAGCCCAGTGCCTATGTCTTTGAGCCGAGCGCTCTACGCGGGCAGGATGCCGTATCTTATGAGACGCTGGTGAAGTGGGTCAACTCCTTTCAGCTCGCGAGCTGTTGGACGAGCAAGGGTAACCCCATCTTCGAGGAGGATGGTAGCCAGAGGGTTGAGCGCAGGTTTATCAACGTGAAGGCACTGCTGGAGTGCAAGACTCCTGCGGATGCTGAGAAGCTGCTCGGTAGTCATAGTTACTTAGATTTTGTTTGTGTTATTTCCTTTCTCCATAACTAACGTGCTTGTTTTCATTCGTGCAGATGAGATGCCTCAAGCTCGTGATCGTGTGGTGAGGAACGCGATGGCAAGGGGCAAGGCTGGAGTGGCCCCTCCCAAGGCCCGTCCTGTTGGTGGTGCTCGTGCTCTTCCTCTTGCTCAAGCTGCGGCGGGGACCTCTGCTTCTCCCACTCTAGCTCCCCGGGACTCCCCACTGGCTCTGGCTGGGCAAGCAAAGCGGCAAAGGTCGTCGGATACCGTGGACCTGACTCGGGCGCCTGAGAAAGGGAAGTTTGAGCTCCCCCCGTGCGTCCTTGACCGGAGGTTCTTTGAGGGCAACACTTTCATCGTCCCGCGGGCAGAATCACTCAACCTGGGAAGCATGGACCGAGCGAACAAGAGGGCGCTGGTGGCCCAGGATGCTTCTGCCATGGTGAGGATGCTGGAAATGGCGGCCGTTTATGCGGAAGGGGACTCTGTGCTTGAGGCTGAACTCACTACTGCCAGGGCCTCCGAGGCGTCCCTAAGGGAAGAAGTCAAGCTAGGAAGAAGGCCGAAGAGGAGGCGACCAAGCTGAAAGAGGAGGTCGCCAAGCTGAAGGCAGAGAAGAAGGCTGCCGAGGAGTTGAACAAGGAGCTGATGGTAGCCAGTGTCCCGGGTGCTGATGAACCGGACGAGATAAAAGTGTTGAAAACTAGGGCTGAGCTGGTCGCCAGCATACTGCAGGCCGAGGAGGATGACATTGCTGTGGCATTGGAGTCCTTCGAAAGTGCCGTGGCCCAGTTGCGGGTGGTGAACCCTGGGCTCGACATTTCGACCGATGGTATCCACTACCTTGCACGAGTGGAGGATGATCGCATCGTCCTGCCCGCATGCCTTGTTCTTGACACCCCTGAGGTTCAGCCCGAGGAGCAGCCCGAGGAGGAGCAAACACCCGAGCTGGAAACAGCCGAGCGAGCGGACGAGTAAGGAGCTTTGGTTATTCTGATGTTGTTGTATTTTGTCCGGCCTGCGCGCCGTTGATTAATTTGTAACTTATTTGATTTTGGGGGGGCATGGCCCCTTTTTTTTATGTAATATGCACAATCTTTGGCCCTTGTGGCCTTTTTATTTAATGCTCGGTTGATGTTATTTATACAATTTTTGTTGTACTTCACATTATTGCTGTATTTTACATTAGTTGTGCATGTGTGGCTGCCCGTCGGAGGGTGTGTCTGTTAGCGGAGTTTCCTTTTTGAAAGGCAGCTCGTTGTGTTTGAATTCGCCAGTGCGGGGGACTGGTCGAATAGCCGGGGAAGGTCCTGGCGAGGTTGCGGAACTCAGGTCGCGATCGAGGCCTGAGGTCGCGGTGTGAACGTCCCATTGCGAGCTGGGGTTCTGCCAATCATGGTACTTGGGGCGAAGGCGGTGCTCGGTTGAGGATCGCCGACGAGCAGAGTTCCGACTCGTTTACTTGAGCGGGATTCTGCTTTGTGTGCATGCGTCGTTTGTACCTGGACGAGCATGATGACCGTTGGTTGGTCCTTTGATGCGAGGAAGCCTATGGCTACTTTAGCTGTAGTATTGCTTAAGCTTCTCAGCGTTCTAAGGTCGAGGGAGTGCATCCCCGTTAAGGTTTTCGAGGAAGTATGCACCATTTCCCGTTTTGGCACGAATTCTGTATGGTCCTTCGCAGTTGGCTGCTAGTTTGCCTTCGCGAGAGTCCTTGTGGTTTCTTCGTAGGACAAGGCTGCCCACGTCGAACTCTCGTTGTAAGACTTTGGCGTTGTGCCTGATTGTTATTTTTTGCTTAAGAGACGCTTCACGGAGGGCTGCTCCTGTCCGGATTTCCTCGACGAGGTCGAGCTCTTCTCTCATCGCTTCGTTATTCATTTCCTCGTCTAGAGGTGATTCGGTCCTTCTGGATGGCACGTGGATTTCGATGGGTAAAACAGACTCCATGCCATATGCTAAGCGGAAGGGCGTTTCCCCTGTGGTGGACTGGGGAGTAGTGCGATATGCCCATAAGACGCTGTGGAGCTCCTCGACCCAGACTTTCTTCGTTTCATCCAGTCTTCGCTTGAGGCCACGAAGGATGACGCGGTTGGCCGGTTCCGCCTGCCCGTTGGTCTGGGGGTGCTCTACAGAAGCGAAGTGTTGCTTTGTTCCGAGATGGGCGACAAAGTCTTGGAACTTCTTGTCCGTGAATTGTGTTCCATTGTCCGTGACGATTGCTTGGGGAATCCCAAAATGGGCAAGGATATTCCGCTTGTAGAAGCGTAGAATGTTAAGTGCCGTTATCTTTGCTAAGGCTTCTGCTTCTATCCATTTTGTGAAATAATCTACGCCCACTATCAGGTACTTGTTTTGGCTGGACCCCGTTACGAAGGGTCCTAGGATGTCCAGGCCCCACCAGGCGAATAGCCACGGGGAGGTCAAGCTCTTCAGTTCGTTAGGTGGAGCTAGGTGCATATCCCCGTGCCGTTGGCATTTGTCGCATTTCTTTACATGCTCCTTGGCGTCTTGCTGCATGATTAGCCAATAATACCCTGCCCGGAGGGCCTTGCGGGCAAGGGACCTTCCTCCCAGGTGTTGGGCATTAATGCCTTAGTGGATTTCTCGTAATACGTGGGGGACAACCTCCTCCTCTATGCACTTGAGTAGTGGGATGGAGAAGCCCCTTTGGTAGAGTTTGTTTTCGAGGATGACGTACGAGCAAGCTCTTCGTCTAATGGTGCTGGCTTCCTTGGGGTCATCCGGAAGTTCGTCCCTGGTGAGGTAGTTGTACACGAGCGTCATCCAGCAGTCGCTGTCCCCGATCGCGTGCACGTGTAGGGTCGAGGACCCTTTATCGATGCTGGACCGGGGAAGTATCTCTTGGATGACTGACCTGTTTCCACCTTTCCTCTTGGTGCTCGCTAGTTTGGATAAGACGTCTGCTCGCACATTATGTTCGCGTGGAACATGTCTCACTTCTACCGTTCTGAACTTTGACATTTTTTCCTTGACCAGGGTGAGGTATTCAGAGAGACTGTCGTTTTTGGCCTGATACTCCCCGGATATCTGGTGGGCTACGAGCTGGGAGTCCGTGCAGATGACGATTTCTTCAGCCCCTAGGTCTCCGGCTAGGCGCAACCCGGCGAGGAAGGCCTCGTACTCAGCCTAGTTGTTCGACGTGGGAAAGGACAATGTGAGAGAAGCCTCGACTATGGTCCCTTCGTCGTTCTCCAGAATTACTCCTGCCCGCTGCCGCTCGAGCTGGATGCTCTGTCCACGTAGATGGTCCATCTGTTCGCTATGTGGGGTGAGGAGTCTGAGAAGGGTACTTCCGCCACGAAGTCGGCCAGGGCTTGTGCTTTAAGAGCTTTTCTGCTTTCATACCGGACGTCGAATTCGGACAGCTCCAACGACTACTTGAGCATTCGACCAGCCATGTCTGGCCGGCCCAGTAATTGCTTGATGGGCTGATCCGTCCTCAGTACGATCGTGTGGGCCAAGAAATAGTGTCTCAGTCGTCTGGCAGCGTTGACGAGGGCCAATACTAACTTCTCTATCTGCTGATATCGTAACTCTGCGTCCTGCAACGCTTTGCTCGTGAAGTATACTGGCTTTTGCTCGCCAGGATTCTCGCGAATGAGAACGGCGCTAACGGCCTCGACAGTGACGGCGAGGTATAGGAATAGGACTTCCCCGGTATCTGGCCGTGATAACACGGGCGATTTCGACAGAGCTTGCTTCAAGTGAAGGAGGGACGCCTCGCACTCTTCAGTCCATTCAAACGCCGCTTCTTTTCTCAAGAGCTTGAAGAAAGGAAGGGCGTGTTGGGCGGATTTTGCGACGAAGCGGGACAACGAGGTGAGTACCCCCGTTGAGAGACTGGATGTTCTTCTTAGACATGGGCGTTGGGAACTCAGAGAATGCCCGACATTTGTCGGGGTTAGCTTCTATTCCTCGTTCCGTTAGGTAGAAGCCAAGGAATTTTCCTGACTGTACGCCGAACGTGCACTTCTCTGGGTTAAAACGCATTTGATACTTTCTCGCTTGCTCAAAAATTTTGCGAAGATGGGCGACATAGTCTAGTTCCTCGTGGGACTTGACGATCATGTCGTCCATGTATACCTCAAGCATGTCGCCTATTTGTCCTTGGAAGACTTTGTTCATCATTCGTTGGTACGTAGCGTCGGCGTTCTTCAGTCCGAAGGGCATTACGTTGTAGTAATAGTTGCCTGATTCGGTCATGAAGGCCGTGTAAGTTTTATCGCTCGTGACCATTGGGATTTGGTTATAGCCCGAGTAGGCATCGAGGAACGATAAAAGTTTAAAACCTGCGGAGTTATCTACGAGCTTATCTATATTGGGGAGGGGGTAGGCGTCCTTTGGACATGCCTTATTAACATCGGTATAATCAATGCACATCCTCTATTTGCCATTATTTTTTTCTTACAAGTACAACATTTGAGAGCCATGTAGTGTATTTGGCCTCAGAAATAAACCTAGCTTCTAGAAGGTCTTTGACAGCTTTCTCCGCGGCTTCCATCTTCTCCGGGGACTGTTTCCTTCTGCGCTGGGCAACGACTTTGACGGCCGGATCAATTGTAAGCTGGTGGCAAGCGACGGAGGGGTCCAATCCTGGCATTTCAGCAGCACTCCATGCGAACAAGTCTGCGTTCTCCCGGAGGCACGCTTTTAGTTGTCTCTTGGCCAGGTCGGGGAGGTCTGCTCCGCTCTTCACTCCCTGTTGGGGGTCTTCTCCGAACGGAACGATCTCAAAGTTGCCATCTGGGATAGGGCGTAGGAGATGGCCGCTGTTGTTAGACTGGCTACCCGAAGTCGTCAGGTCTTTGGCGTGATCCTCCTCGCTAAAACGGCTGTCCAAGTCGATGGATTCGACCTGGGGGAGTGGTTTTGGCTGCTCGGAGTTGCTGGGCAGAGGAGGGCGACCAGAGGTCCTCGGCCTTGCTGAGATGGTGCTTAGTCCTTTTGATGCTGCTTCAAAGCATCGACGGGCAGCTTTGATGTCTCCGTGGAGGGTGGCGACCGTCCCTTCAGAAGTGTAGTACTTCATCTTGAGATGTACGGTGGAAGGCACTGCAATCAACTCTGCCAGGGTTGGCCTTCCAAAAATGCACTGATATAGTGACGGGCATTCAATTACCAGAAACTATGCTTTGATTGCTCGGGTTGTCTTTCCTGAACCGAAGGTCACGATGAGCTCTACGTAACCTCGGGGCCTTGTTACTGCTCCGTTGAATCCCTGCAGGTTGGACCCAACGTATGGAGTAAGGTGAGAGTCGTCCAGCTGCAGTGTTTCGAACAAATGGTTGTACATGATATCAACTGAACTGCCCTGGTCCACGAGTATCCTGCGAACGTCGAAGTTCGCCATCCTTGCCCGGATGAGAAGCGGGATGCTTGAGTTCGGTGACCCGCCGAGGAACTCCTCCTTGTAGAAGGAAATGGGAGAGGATCCTTTGTGAGTGGTATCCAGCGTGGTGACTTCGTTGGAGCTTTTGCTGATCAGTTGCTCGAATTTCCTTTTGACTGAACCGACCGTGATTTTGTTGAATCCACCACCGGAGATGACCATGGCCGACGGGAAGGTCTCCCACGGGCTGTGAGCGCCGAGGAACATGGAGGAGGGCAGTCTATCAGGGATACAGAAGTCTTCTGGTCGAGTTATGGACATAGCGACCTGTACGTTGGCGTCATCGGAGGGCGGAGTCTCCTCTGCAGCCTTCTTGCTCTCCTGGGTTTCTTGTCGGGGAGCTTCTTTTTTCTTCGCGAAATGCTTCAGGTGGCCGTCGCGAATGAGGATCTCTATGGCATCTCTGAGGTGGATGCATTCTTCCGTCGTATGGTCGTGGCTCTTGTGGAAGCGGCAATACTTGGATTTGTCTGCACCCAGCCTGGCCGGCAGCTGTTTGGGGAAACAGACTCATGCCTGCTTGAACTCTGAGTTGGCACATTCGGACAAGATTTTCTCCCTCGAGGTAGTGAGGGGGGTATAGTCATGGAACCGCCCAGAAGGTCCCTTCTGTTCGCGTGCATCGCGAGGTTGATCGTCGCGTCTTTTATCTCCTCGATGGGA
Organism: Lathyrus tuberosus; assembly: GCA_022829125.1. Classification (NCBI taxonomy): domain Eukaryota; kingdom Viridiplantae; phylum Streptophyta; class Magnoliopsida; order Fabales; family Fabaceae; genus Lathyrus; species Lathyrus tuberosus. Next base: position 3,819,000 of record JALAZF010000423.1, read on the forward strand.
TGTCGAGGGCTCTTCGGCTCTGGATGATCAGGCACATTCCTGGTGACGGGAGGCCCGGATAGAGTGGGCGGCGACCTTCTCCTCGTACTGTATATGCGACTGGGCTTGGTGGAGGAGGGCGTTGAGGTTCCTCGGCGGATCGAGGCCGATGGCTTTCACGAAGTCTGAGCCGGGACTTAATCCCTGCTCGAGCAGGAATTTCTTCATCTCGTCGGTCGTTGGCACTTGGACGGTCTCCTTGTTAAACCGCTCAATGTAGTCCCGAAGAGGCTCATCTCTTCCCTGCACGACAGCTCCAAGGGATGCCTCAGTCTTTGGATGGCGTCGTGATGCGGTAAAGTGATAGGAGAAAATTCTCCCGAGCTGCCTTCAGGATGTGATGGATTCCTCAGGCAGCTGTTTGTACCAGGTCATTGCTCCCTTCCGGAGCGTGGTTGGGAACAGGCAGCATTTGATGGCTCCTCGTACACCTCTGTAGTCCAGAAGAGCATCTATGTTTTCTATGTGCTCATCTGGGTCCGTGGTTCCATCATAAGTCCCTAGAGACGAAGGCTTCTCTAGTCCTTTAGGGAGACGGGTGGCCAGGATCCGGCGGGACAACGGGCCGCGAGGCTCGTCGTCGCTGTCTGAGCTTGAAGTTAATGGTGACCATTGTCTACGCTCGCGGCGGCGGTCTCTGCATGGTGAGGGTGATCGTGGCCAGTTGCGAGGTCTGACCGGTGGAGAATGCCTGTCCTGCCTCGTTCTCTTGTGTCTTGGTGGTGACTGATCCCGCAGGGAGATCTGGCCGCGCTTGCGAATGCGTTGTGGTTCAGGATCACGCCTCGTCATACGGTCTTCCCCGCGCCCAGGTGGTGGGCTTCTTGGGAGGAGAGGATCTTGGAAGAGATGCTTCCTCGAGAGCTCCTATCCTTTCTCCTTGCTGCAAGATAAGGAGGTTTGTGCGGTTAACAGCTTCCAGAAGGGCTGCAACGGCCAGGTCAGCGCTGGGAGGGCCAGGAATCGGTCGATCTCCCAACGGTAGCTGTTTGCCCCCTTGCTCAGTGGGAGGAGGAGTTGGAGACGCAGTGGCCCCGTCCCAAAGGAAACGGGGATCAGAAAGTAGCAACGAATTGCCGTCGGCGTCCATCTTGTTGACGGGAATGAGAACCGTAGCGTCAGCACCTTTCGCGGAGTTCTGAGCGGCCATAGGTGGGTGGATCAAGAAAGTATGTTTTGATCTTTTAGTTTCCTAGGAGGAAAGAAAGAAGGGGAGAACAAGGAGTTCCCACAGACGGCGCCACTGATCCGGAGTATTCGAACAGGTCCACGTAAGCTGGTCGTCAGATAGCGAGGTGCTCGGATGGAAGCTGGTCATCAGGCGTGCAAAGTGTTCGGCTTTTGAACGAGGAGAGGAGGGGGTGTACCTGCAAGGCACTCCGACGCTCAAGTAAGAAAGGGTCAGAGAGAAAAAGGGGCAAGTACGAAGTGTATTCTTAGGGTGAAAAATGTGATACCTGAACTAGCCGTTTTTCCCAAAGAATAGGTAACTGCCCAAACTAGCCGTTATGTCGGGCAGGGTGCCGAAAACTAGCCGTTATGTCGGGCATAGACGCAGTTCCGGGCACCTGTCCATTGCTGTTCGGCAGCGAGGAAGCCGTGCGTAACGGGCATTAAAGCCGGGGAGGGACGTTGCGTTCCTTGCCCGGTTGGAGGGGCAGAAATGTCACTTTTGCCCCTCTGTGGATTGGGCTTAGGCAATTTAGGCCGCTCTGGAGCAGAGCTGGATTGGGCCAATTCTAGTCATTGGTCCATTCCAGAACATTGTCCAATGCCATTCTTGGACATCTATTGGCATATCTTTTTGTCTCGTCCGTAGTATCCATCCAATGCTATTCTTGGATGTCACTACTCGTCTTCCAGGGTCTTGTCCCTCTCTTTCCAACTATTGATGGATACTTCTTGTCACCTTGACAGATCTCTAGAAATAGCTTGTGTTCCCCAGCGTATCTTTTCGTGTCATCTCACTCAATTTACCATATCCTTTATTTCAAGTTTCCCCGCAGTCTGTTTCATCCTTTGCATTCATATCATCTTGTGACATCTTATGGCTAAAAATTTGGTTTTCTGTATTTAAGTATCTTCAATCTTGTCGAGACGAAGTTTTCAACCTTCATATCTCCTGATAGAAGAAACTTAAATAGGGCAGCTGTAAGACCCTAATTTTTACCCCTAAGATTTCACTCATTTCATTTGCATCTTATACCACAAACAAGATCACAATCTTTGTTTCTCCTGAGCATCTGTATATTATTCTCACTTGTTTTTTTTACTAACTTCTGACTAAAATACCAAAAATATGCTGCAGTTTGCTTGTTTCTGTGCTTCCAGGGTTTCGCAGGTTTGTCAAAGCAAAGGCATAATTCCAAATCAAGTGTGGTTGTTCGTTCATGATCCAGTTCAAATGGATGTTTGACCTAATCTTGGTCAAACTATTAAGCATTTGTTCCAAGTGCAATTCATTTGTTTCAATGGGCTATTTCTCAAGTAGTGACTGTCAAGTTGTTGTGTGGTGATATTCATCATGTTTATCTGAGTTCATCAGTCCAGATTGGGTTCGTCTGTGGATTTATTTTCCTAAAGATTGATTCAATCAAATTCAAAATGGTTCAAGATTCATTTTGATCAGAGATTCAGAGGATAACATATTCAAATGGCTGTTGTGGTTTATTCAGTGGTAGTTGTGTACATTTTATCAGAGGCTTGCGAGGAAAAAGTCAAGTTTGATTTTGGGCTAAAAATAAAGATTTGCTATTCATGATCCATTTTCATTTATATTCCTTAAACCATTTCTTTTTCTAAACCAATTCCTTTTTCCATTTGCTAATCATCTTCTTATCCATTTTTTGTCCAAAATTCTCATTTCTCCAAATTTCCATAACCATAACCATGTCTAGTTCACTTATCCATTCTAATCCATTTAATACCAAATTCATTATCCATATGTCCATATTCCATTGCCCAAACAATCATCCATTTTTTTTATCCATTTCTCTAAAACCTATTTCAATTAGTCAATATCTGATCGTGAAGGCTGGATCAGATCCTGTAGAATTGTGCCGCCAAGTGCGTCAGGGATGCTGGTCGTATGGAGAGGAGGGGGTGTACCTGCAAGGAACTCCGACGCTCAAGTAAGAAAGGGTCAGAGAAAAGGGGCAAGTACAAAGTATGAATTCTTAGGGTGAATACTGGATACCTGACCCTCTCAAGTGAGAGGGTTTCTATAGAGCCCCCAACACGTGGCCAACGGTTCTATTTTCGGGGCGAGATAACCGTTTTCCCCAAAGAATAGGTAACTACCCAAACTAGCCGTTGTGTCGGGCAGGGTGCCCAAAACTAGCCGTTATGTCGGGCATATGCGTAGTTCCGGGCAATTGCCCATAGCTGTTCGGGGAGCAATGGAGTCGTGCATGACGGGCAGTAATTCCGAGGACGAACGTTGCATTCCTTGCCCGGTTGGAGGGGCAGAAAGGTAACTTTTGCCCCTCTGTGGATTAGACTTAGGCAATTTGGGTCGCTCTGGAGCGGAAGCGGATTGGGCCATGTCTAGCCATTGGTCCAGTCCAGAACAGGAGCCCCCAAGTCGTTGCTCCCGAGCATGGGAGTGATGACTTAAGGATAGTTCGTTGCTCCGGGGAGCTAGCATGGAGTCGTCGTTTGAAGACGAGGAGGATTGTCTTAATGCGCCCGTGACCCCTGGTGTTCGTGAAATTCGTGGTCGTAACCTTGTTGTCCGGTGTTCGGGGAGAGTAACAGTCAGACAGAATTAGAAACGATGGGATGCCACGTGTGCCTAGAGCTCCATGTAGCAGTTGATAGGCAATGATGGCTAGTAGATAGCCATCATGGCCTACGAGCGCGTGTTCGCACGTGCCCCTTTGTATAAAAAGGGGAAAATCGTTCCATTTGGAACTTTTTGCTCTGATTTCTCTCCGTTTCCTTCAGCATTATTTCCCGTAACTGTCGTCTGCCTACTCCGACCACCGCTTCCAGCTTCGAGCAGCTACTTTCGTTTACTTAAATCAAGTAAGTTTTCTGATCCTTTGCTCGTTTTACTCCTTTTTGTTATCAATGGTAGGTTGCATATGGTTAGGGCTAGGCTTAGAGGACGAAATGAGTGAGTTTCTGGCGATTGTTGGTGGTGGACGGTGGTTGTGCCATTTTTCTACTTCTGACATGTCGCCGGAATTAGTGGTGCGTTTCAGCGAGGAGGGTGCTTCACGGCGATGTTGCGGCAGCTATGCAAGTGTGACCGCCGTGTCTGTTCATCCTCTGGGTGGGTGATGAGTTTTCCGACAAAACATTCCCAGATCCCGGTGAAGCTTTGCGATTTCTGGTGAAGCTTCAAACGGAAACTGGGTGTGAGTGCGGGGAAGCTCCTTGCTCAGGGAGGATTAGTTTCGAGCGTCTCCTCGCGGGGAGGTTTCAGCTTTCTCTTTGACGTTAGGGCTTAGGCCGGGGATGTTGTCCTCAGCCCTATGCGCGCCATCTCATTTGACTTAGCAGTGGAAGGGTGGATTTGATTTGTTGTCGAATTCACTTTCTTCTCTACTTTTCAGGTGATCGTAATGGCGACGGGGCCAGATAGAGAGGTTCTTATAGATACGTCCGAGGAAGAAACGGGCTCCGAAGATAATAACAGCTCGACGGCTTCAAGTTCGACGACTTCGAGTTCTTCCAGCAATGTCGGGGAGGAGGAAGAGTTGGACGACATGGACGAGGACGTGGACGGGTTCTCTGCGGAGGAGTGGGAAGTGGCCAAACCTGCCGAGCATGTGTCCACTTTCGCAAAGTCCTTGGTGGAAGTTTTCACAGAGGTTGGATCGGAGGGAGAGTGGAAGGTGCACTTCCCTTCCTTGGACGATCGTGTTTGTACGCACTTCGGGGACCGTTTTACCATGTATGAATACGCTTTCAAGGAGCTAGGTTTGAGGTTGCCGTTCACTGATTTTCAACAGTCAGTGTTCGAGCATTTAAAATTGGCCCCCACGCAACTGCATCCTAACTTGTTGGCCTTCATCCGGGCGTTCGAGCTGGTATGCGAGCATCTCTCCATAGGGGCTACTCTTCCTTTGTTCTTCACTGTCTTTCATCTCCAACGGCAGCTGTCGGGGAAGAAGTACGACTGGGTTTCTCTGAAGTAGCCCCGCAAGTTGTTCAAACCGTTTTCGGAGTCGATACGGATGTTTAAGGAACGGTATTACGTCGTCGAGCCCCTGTCCGAAGCTGACCAGGACAGTACATGCGTCTGGGAGATCGAGGTTGACGAGGATGGGAACGATCTGCACGACGAGGATGGGAAGTTTATTGGGCGAAGAATCTATAAGTTTCCCATCCATTGGACGCCTGACCACTTTGCCAAGAAGTCCAATGACTATGTCTTCCAACCGAGCGAGCTACGCGGGCAGGACGCTGCGGCGTACGAGGTGCTGGTGAAGTGGGTCAACTCCTTCCGGCTTGCTGAGTGCTGGACGAGCAAGGGTAGTCCGATCTTCGAGGAGGACGGGAGCCATAGGGTTGAGTGTCGATTTATCAATATTAAGGCACTGCTGGAGTGCAAGACTCCCGTGGATGCTGAGAAGCTGCTTGGTAGTATTAGTTATTTAGATTTTGTTTGTGTCATTTCTTTTCCTCGTATCTAACATGCTCGTATTTTGTTTGTGCAGGTGAGATGCCTCAGGCCCACGACAGAGTTGTGAGGAATGCTCTTGCGAGGAACAAGGCCGGGGCGGCCCCTCCGAAGTCTCGGTTTGCTGGTGCCCGTGTTCCTCCTCCCGTGCAGTCTCCTGCGGGGATCTCTTCTTCTCCTACTCCTGCTCCCCAGGGGTCTCCTCTTCCTTTGACCGATCGATCCAAGTGGCAAAGGTTTAATGACGTTGTGTACCTCACTCGGGCGTCGGAGAAGGGGAAGTTCGAACTTCCTCCTTGCATCCATGATCGGAAGTTCTTTGAGGGGAACTCTCTGATTGTGCCTCGGGCAGAGTCTCTTTGCTTAGAAAGTATGGATCGCCCGAGCAAGAGGGCGTTGGTGGCTCAGGACGCTTCTGCCTTGGTCAGGATGTTGGAGATGGCAGCTGTGTACGCCGAAGGGGACTCGACGACTGAGGCCGAACTTACTGCTGCCCGTGCTACCATGGAGTCCCTCAAGGAAGAAGCTAAGGGTGCCGACGATGCTCGGAAGAAAGCTGAGGAGGAGGTAGCTCGGTTGAAGGAGGAGAACTCGACGCTGGCGGCGGAGAAGAAGTCTGCCAAGGAGTTGATCCAGCGGCTAAAGGCGGCCAATGCCCCAGGTGATGATGAGCTGGAAGACGTGAAGGAATTGAAGACAAGATCCGAGCTAGTTGCCCGTTTGCTCACGGCCGAGGATGATGGAATTGTTGTCGCAGAGGAGTCTTTCAAAAACGCCGTGGCTCAACTGCGGTGGTGAATCCCGAGGCCGAGGTGATCGTGATGATGTTTGAGAATTGTTTTGATCTTTGGTTTCTGAGGAAAGAAAGATGGGGAGAACAATGATTCCCACAGACTGTGCCACTGATCGTGAAGGATGGATCATATCTTGTAGAATTGGGCCCCAAGTGCGTCAGAGATGCTGGTCGTATGGAGAGGAGGGGGGTGTACCTGCAAGGAACTCCGACGCTCAAGTAAGGAAGGGTCAGAGAAAAGGGACAAGAACAAAGTATGAATTCTTAGGGTGAATACTGGATACCCGACCCTCTCAAGCGAGAGGGTTTATATAGAGCCCCCAGCGCGTGGCCAACGGTCCTATTTTCGGGGCGAAATAACCGTTTTCCCCAAAGAATAGGTAACTACCCAAACTAGCCGTTGTGTCGGGCAGGGTGCCCAAAACTAGCCGTTATGTCGGGCATAGGCGTAGTTCCGGGCAACTGCGCATACCTGTTCGGGGAGCAAGAAGCCGTGCGTGAGGGGCAGTAATTCTGGGGAGGAACGTTGCATTCCTTGCCCGGTTGGAGGGGCAGAAAGGTAACTTTTGCCCCTCTGTGGATTGGACTTAGGCAATTTGGGCCGCTCTGGAGCGGAAGCGGATTGGGCCATGTCTAGCCATTGGTCCAGTCCAGAACAATATCCAAATCCAATTTACAATTATTCATATTCAAATTTTATACCATTTTTAATCAACCCATTATTCAACCAAACATGTTCCATCACAAAATCCAATTGAATTTATAAAAGTGAAACCATCTCATACAATAAGCCCATTTACATTATTTCAGCCCATGATACATAAAAAAAAATGAAAAGATAAGCTCACAAGTTCTCACGGCCATGCTTTCAAGTTACAACCAAGTTTCTTTTGCCTAGCTACTACTACCAAGCCTTTATGCGAGAAGTGATTCCAAGCCCACACGATCAATTTATATGCTGCTACAAACTGCATGACAAGCTTTATGCTGCTAGTTGCTGTTATTCCAAACAATACACAAGCCATGAAACACACGACTCTTCTTCTAACTGCACAAGCTACAATTACAAACTACAGCTACCACGGCCCATTCTCCCATATTTCAGCCAAGCCAAAGCCATGAGTTTCCAAAATTACGTAAGCCAAGCTGCTACCATTTTACAACGCAACACACCACTTAACCAAAACGGCATGAATAAAACACAGCCAAGAAGCAAAACACAACACTGCATTAGAGTTCAAAACGCAAAAACAATTTAAAAATGGTAACCGTCAATTTCATTTCAATCACTCCTCTCAATCTATAAATAGAGCCCTCCATTCACAATTTTTCTCAAGCTTGGACAACCCTCAAACCCCTGCCAAAATTCAAACAATAATTTCATAAACCAAGCTTCAATCAATCTTCAAATAAAAACTCTGCAGAAATTCACCTTCAAGCTTCGAATCCTCACTTCAAAACCTTCAAGAACCTTCCGTAAACTCTCCATTCTAATTCAATCTCCATTGATCCTTTAATTTCAAAACTCTCCTTCAATTCAGATCAACCTGCAACAATAATCAATTTGCAAAATTCAAAACATAACTTCAGTTTCGAATCACAATCGGAAGCAGCTATCGAATCATAGAGAAGAAGAAAGGAGCAGTACCGCGAAGAAAAAGGAGAAGAGAGAGTTTTGAAACGAATTCGTACCTGTGATTTGAAGGTATTTGTTGAGCTTCGACGAACTTTCGCGACTTGAATTTGAGGCCGTGTTTGCATAAATCTTTGGAATCAGAACCATATTTGAGTAGCACACTGCTTTTCGATCCATTCTGGCCGAGTTCTGTGTCCCGCCGCTGACAAATTCGTACATCCATGGTTGCCGTGAACAGTAGCCGGCGGTGTTGTTCGCAAGGAAGGAGAAGATAACATTGTTCTTTTCCTTTCTGATACTTGTTTCTTCTAATTATTTCTTTTATATATTTTTAATATTAGTTGATTTGTGTTGGGCTTGAAGCCCGTTGGATTTCATCATACCACCTCCATTTCTTCTAACAAACCTCCTCCCTCTCTTTTATTCTTTTTTTTAAGATTTTCTTTACTTCGTTTTTTATAATTTTCTTCTTAATTCTTTTTTATTATTTTAAAACCTTGATTTACTATTGTTGTAGATCTTGGCATTTTAAATTTTGTTTTTAAAACATTTTCTTGGAAAAATTATTAAAAAATAGTCTTGATTTTATTTTCTTTTCATTTCTCATTATTGTTGGTTGTGTGGATCATAAATGTTAGATCCACTTTTCTTCATTTATTTTCTTTTTGATCGATGAAAGTCTAATTGATCTTGGAATTCCTTTGTTGAATTTCGATCAAGACTAGATCGTTACCATTTTTCTTTTCGTGCGGTATCGCTTTTGGATGACGATTTACATATCGTTCATCTAGCATGCATTAGCACAAAGCGCTATTGACCGGCCTCATTTGTAGGGTAATTACTCCGTAAATTACTCGGCGATTGCTTAACATAGCGCAATATTTGTCCCGTATCGGAAAACCATCAAGAATGATTGATTATTTGTCTTTTGCTTCAAAACTTATGAAACTTGTTGTTAACAGGCTTTGGTCTTATCAATCCTCTAATGAGTTCTCGTTAACCTTGACCTAAGTGCAATTATTCAATTATTATTGATCACTAACTCTAACAACTTATCACTAACTTACTAACATTACTATTGTACTAACTTTGTTTACAATTCCTTCTCGCTCCTTATCTCTTTTACTTTTATGCTTCATTTTTATCATTTCATATCATGTTTATGCTTCCGCAATTTTTCCTTTGTCCGTTGGACATATGTTTATGCTTCCGCAATTTTTCCTTTGTCCGTTGGACACATGTTTATGCTTATGCCTTTTTCTCTTTGTCCACTTGGACCAAAAATATTAATAAAGGCTAAAACCTCTAAAAAACTTGTGCTTCTAATCTTGGACTATGGTTACTATCCTATGCAATGGACATGGAGTTTTACACCTAGACCTTGGACATCCAATGCAATTCTTGGAACCTTGGACTTAAAACTAGGACCTTTTCCCTTTGCTTTGGAATTATGGTTCGAAGACTATGGAGCTTACTTGTGTGGTTAGGCTATTCTTCTCCTTAGCTTTTACTTTATGCTCTAGGATAGTCATTTCTTCTCCTCCCTATTCTTCAATTTTCAAAACTCTCTCCCTTTTTCAAAACTTTCTTGATTTCAAACTATCACCTCTTTCATAATCAAACCTTGACTTTGTCAAGTGATTTTACTCTTTTCTTTCATTTCTTAACAAATGCTAAACTACATAAGCATATTATCACCTTTTTCAAAAGACTTTAAGAAAAACATCAAACTCATCAAACTCTTTTTGTGCCCTCGTGCACTTTTTCCTTGAACTTTTTCATAAGTTTAGACATGATTCATTTCTTTAAGCGGAATTATTCGCTTGGAAATGACGACTTATCTTTACATTTTAAAATCATCCAAAACAAACAAATTTCATTCTTTGTACCATGAACTACGGGGTTTTGATCTTACATTGCACATCGTGGGTACGTAGGCATGAGGCGACAAGTCTCTCCAAACACAAAAATCTTAAAAACAATTTTCTCTTCTCATCTCCTCAATCACTTTTCAAGCAAACTTTTTCAGACCAAAAGCGGTAGATATTTCAAAGGGTTCCTTTAGAGTACTATAGACGTTTTGGGTGCTAACACCTTCCCATTGCGTAACCAACCCCCCTTATCTAGTCTCTCTTCACTTGTTCTTGTTGTAGAGCTTGTGTAGGTTTCGTTTGCTCTTTTTCCTTTCCTTTTTTGGATAAAATAAAACTGCGGTGGCGACTCTTGCTTTTCGAGTTAAGTTAATCAATAGCTTACACTCACGATTTTGCCGCTACAGGGACCAAAGTGAAAAATTTACCAAAAATGAACTCTGTGAATCACATGACACCGGATTTCTTTTACAACAATGAATAGAAAGCATTGTGTATCAGAAAATTTCTTTCCATGACTACCTATGTAAAACAATGAATAATAGCGGAAGACATCTTTGGTTATAAAAACAAATTACTATTCCAAAATGCTTGGCTCTTGTGAAGCTTTTCATCAAACACTACATGTGCATTCTTACTCCAAGCTAAACTTGAAAAGCAATAGCCTAAAAACAAAACTATAAGATGAATAACAACAACGTTAGAGCTCATACCTATATCCCATGGCTTAGATGGAGGGTGAAAATCACCACTGAACAAAATCATGACTAAGATTGGAATCTGCAATTGAGAATGAAATCCATCAAAACTCATGAAATTTATCAAGCTCAAAATTCCTGTTAAGGAACGAAGATTTGGGGAATACCGAGTTCGATTCCTGGTGGGAACAATGCTTGGCCAGACTTATGACCTCTTAGGCCGAACTCTAGATTACTAGGGCCCCTTTCCCCTAGGAACCAGAGGGAGTAAAAAAAAAAAAGGTCAAACTGAATAACTTTTGACATATATAATGATTGAATTAAAATACTATTAAAATTAGAGCATGTTTGAAAACACTTACAAAAGCTAAAAAAATTGATAGGATAAGGGGCAATTATTGTTGGAATTAACCCAAAACCTTTGGGAATTCCTATTCAATCTTGATCTCAAGATTGTTAACAAAACACGCAATGACAATGAAAAGGATAGAGAAAGAACAGAAAGAAAAGAAAAGAGAAAGCGTTGGTAGAGAAGATGAACAGTTCTGCAGAGAACTCTTTGCCCACAAACTGTGGAAATTCTGTTATTTCACTTGCAACTGCAAACTGTGAATACCATTTCTCAAATCTGAGCTTCTTACAAAATATAAGGGTTTCTCCCTATTTATAGATTTAGGTTAGCTTGTACCCTAAGCCAAGGCCCAAAACTATAAAAGCCCAAAATAGTTAACATTACTAAAATAGGCCTAAGTCGAAATCCTGTGTGAAGGAACCTCCTTCGACACTTCGACACACTATTACAACTCGACTGCTCCTTGCTTCTGTCGAGCTAAACTGCTTCGACACAATGAATTATAACTCAACACACCACCTAATTCATTGTGTCTAAGCTGTCTACATTCATCATGGCTCTTAGTCTTCTAAAAACTTCGACCTGCACTCCCTTCGTCATGATATCTGCAATTTGATTCTCAGTTCTGCAGTGTTCCAAGTTCATCTTCCCTTTTGCTACCTGCTCTCAAAGATAATGGAACCTCATTTAGATGTGCTTTCTTCGACCGTGTGCTATTGGATTCTTCGCCAAGTTGATAGCTGACATGCTGTCGATCTTCATGGTAATTACTCCATGAATCTTCCCTGTAATCTCTTCGACCAAGTTCACCATCCAGGTTGCTTGACATGCACAAAGAGAAACATCTATATATTCTGCTTCACATGATGACAATGCCACTACTGGCTCCTTTCTCGAACTCCAAGCAACTAGTGCACCACCTAACATAAACACATATCCAGCTGTGGATTTTCTATCCTCAACATCACTACACCAGCTAGAGTCAGTGTATCCCACTAACTTGCATTCTTTCCCTTCATCAGCTGTAGGAAACAAAATGCCATAGTCGAGAGTCCCTTTAAGATACCTCAGTATCCTCTTTGTTGCTGCTAGGTGTGATACCTTTGGCTTCTTCATGAATCTACTTACCATACCCACATTGTATGCTAAGTCAGGCCTTGTATGACAAAGGTATCTAAGTGACCCAATAAGTCTTCTGTATTGGGTTGGGTCAACATCATCTTTATCTGAATCCTTCGACAGTTGCAGTCTGGTCTCAGCTGGAGTCGAAGTTGGGTTGCAATCTTGCATCTCAAATCTCTTGAGTATTTCGCCTGCATATCTTCTTTGGTGCATCATCAAACCTCTACTACTCTTGTAGAATTCGATGCCAAGGAAATATGAGAGATTTTCCAAGTCTGACATTTCAAACTCCTCACTTAGGTCATGTTTGAAATCTTCGATCTCCTTCTTACAACTCCCTGTTATCAACAAATCATCGACATAGAGGCATAGTATAAGCAATTCATTATTGCTTCTCCTTACATACACTTCATGCTCAGTCGTACACTTCACAAATTCCGTCTCCCTTAAGAAGCTGTCGATTTTCTTATTCCAAGCTCTTGGAGCTTGCTTAAGTCCATACAGGGCTTTATGCAGTCTGTACACCTTTCCTTTTTCGCCTCGTTTCACATACCCAGGTGGTTGTGCGACATAAAATTCTTCATCTAAGGGGCCATTAAGGAACGCACACTTTACGTCCATTTGACATGTGTGCCAATTATTCATATTTGCTAGACCAATAACCAACCTGATTGTTTCGATCCTAGCAACATGTGCGAACACTTCATCGAAGTCAATTCCTTCCTTCTGAAGAAATCCTTTCGCCACAAGTCTCACCATGTGTCGAGTTACTTCTCCTCTAGGATTCACCTTCACCTTGTAAATCCACTTCACATCAATTGCCTTCTTGCCTTGAGGCAATTTAACAAGTGACCAGGTGTTGTTAACTTCGATGGACTCTAACTCCTCATTCATTGCTTTCACCCACTTTGAATCTTTCAATGCCTCAGCTGCATTGACTGGTTCGACATCTGCGTAGAAAGCATAATGTACCAGCTCACCCTCTTCATCAACCACATCATCTGATGTAATTACACATTCTTACAACCTTGCAGGCATGTGTCTTGTTTGTCGAGGTCTGCTTGGACCTGCTTCATTTATGACTGGTTCCTGTCGAACTTCTCTTTCGACTTCAGTGGCTAGTTCCTCACAAGAGATTCTCACTGAATCCTTCTGGACATTCTCAGTCCAGTCCCATTCTTTAAGCTCATCTATGATCACATCCTTGCTGATCATTACCTGCTTAATCACTGGGTCGAACAATTTGTAACCTCCATTCGAATGATATCCTATCAAGATCATCTGATTCGACTTGTCATCAAGCTTCCTTCTAAAATGATCTGGCACATGTCTATGTGCTATAGATCCAAACACCTTCAAGTGACTGAGGCTAGGCTTGACACCAGACCAACATTCTTCTGGTGTGATTCCTTCAAGCTTCTTCGTCGGACATCTGTTCAAAATATATGTTGCTTTCGAAACCGCTTCTCCCCATAATTCTTTGGGTAAGTGCTTTCCATTTAACATACTTCTCACCATGTTCATGATGGTTCTGTTCTTTCGTTCTGCAACTCCATTTTGCTGTGGAGTATAGGGTGGCACCACCTCATGCACAATCCCTTCTTTTTCACATAATGCATCGAACTCTTTTGAAACATACTCTCCACCACCATTACTCCTCAGAAGTTTCAACTTTCGACCACTCTGTCTTTCGACCATGGATTTGAATCTGGCAAATACCTCGATCACATCACTTTTCTTCTTGATGAGGTAAGTCCACAACTTTCAACTGTAATCATCTATGAATGTGACAAAGTAGCTGTTGCCACCAATCGAATCCACCTGGATTGGACCACATACATCAGAGTATATGACTTCCAGAATTTCCTTCGACTTCCTTCCTGCATCCTTGCTGAAGTTATTCTTGTGTTGTTTTGACTGAACACACTCTTCACAGACTTCACTTGGAATGTCAATTTCTGGTAATCCTGAAACCATATTTCTTCTCTTTAGCTCTCTGATGTCATTGAAGTTGAGATGGCCAAGTCAAAAATGCCATAACCACTCATCTCTGCTGGTTGCAGTTACTAGGCACTTGTGCTCCATCACCTTGAGTTCAATCTTGAAGGTCCTATTCTGAACATTGGAGCCTTCAAGATCAACCTACCACCTACATCGAGGACTCTCATCATCTTGTCTTCGACAACTACCTTGTAGTTCTTTTCGACCAGCTGCCCTATACCGACCAAATTACTCTTTATGCCTGGTATGTACAACACATTGGAAATTGTTGACCTCTTGCCATATTTCCTCATAATCAGAACATCACCAACACCTTCAGCTGCTAGAGTGTTGTCATTTGCAAACTTCACAGTGTTCTTCGACGAGGGCTTCATGTTGACAAACCAATCTTTCCTTCTAGTCATGTGTGATGAGCATCCTGAGTCCAAGTACCACTGATCTTGGAATCTTTCTTCATCTTTTGTTGTGACCATCAACAACGTCTCTTCTTCTTCATGTTTCGCCAGCTTTGTATCAGTTTCTTGATTTTTCTTCTTTTCTAGATAGTCACTAAAATAGTGGCCATACTTCTGACAATTGAAACACTAAATGTGACTTTTGTTAGATTTTTGACCACCACCTCTTCTATTACCTGCAACACCGCCTCTTTGGTTGCCTTGATTCCAGGGTTTTTTTATTCGACCAGTTTCCTCCTTTACCTTTGTTGCCATTCCAGCTTCCTTTGCCTTTCCTTTCCTTTTCTGACTGCACCTGCAGAGGCATATCACTCTTCGACTTTCTTGCAGCTCTTTCAGCCATCCTTTGTTCATGAGACTTAAGCGTCCCTTGAAGCTCTTCCTTCGTCAATACTAATAAGTCTTTCGACTCTTCTATGGCTACTACCACGTGGTCGAACTTTGGAGCCAATGACCTCAAGATCTTTGCAACAACTGATCTTGATGTCAACACCTCTCCACATAGCTTGATTTGATTCACCAGCTTTATAACTCTGGTGAAGAAATCTGTTATACTTTCATTGTCTTCCATCTGAAGCAACTCATAGGTTCTCTTGTGAGTTTGTAGCCTCACCTCTTTCACCTTCTCTGCGCCTCCAAACGAATTTTCAAGAATCTCCCACGCTTCCTTCGCTGACTCTACATCACTAACCTTTTCAAAGTTATCTGGATCAACACACTGATGGATTATAAAGAAAGCTTTATAATCTTTCTTCTTCAACTCTTTGTGTGCAGCCTTTTCTTGATCCGTCGCGTTCTCTGCAAGTGGTGTTACTCCTTCCTTCAGAAGATCCCAAAGATCTTGATAACAGAAAACTACCTTGATCTGCTTGCACCAATTCTCATAATTGTCTTTCTTGAGAATCAGAAGACTTTCCGGAAAGTGCCCGTTCGGATAGTTCATCACCATCACGATTTTCCTTTCTTGAATCGCAACCGGAGCTCTAGATACCAGATGTTGGAATTAACCCAAAACCTTTGGGAATTCCTATTCAATCTTGATCTCAAGATTGTTAACAACACACGCAATGGCAATGAAAAAGATAAAGAAAGAACAAAAAGAAAAGAAAAGAGAAAGCGTTGGAAGAGAAGATGAACAATTCTGCAGAGAATTCTCTGCTCACAAACTGTGGAAATTCTGTTATTTCACTTGCAACTGCAAACTGTGAATACCATTTCTCAAATCTGAGTTTCTTACAAAATATAAGGGTTTCTCCCTATTTATAGATTTAGGTTAGCTTGCACCCCAAGCCAAGGCCCAAAACTATAAAAGCCCAAAATAGTTAACATTACTAAAATAGGCCTAAGTCAAAATCCTGTGTGAAGGAACCTCCTTCGACACTTCGACATACTATTACAACTCGACTGCTCCTTGCTTCTGTCGAGCTAAACTGCTTCGACACAAGGAATTACAACTCAACAATTATAACTTAAAAACTTAGATAAATTATATATGTCAAACCTAAATTCAAATAAAAATGACTGAATTTGAATTCAAACTATCATTAATAGTGAGCTTTTTAAAAAATGGCTTTTTAGTTTCTTAGTTTTTCACTTATACAACAAATACAATGTTAATAGGGAGAGAGAGAATAAAAATCACTTTACGGTGGTCTATTAATTGGGTGTGAGAGAGAGAGAGAGAAAATAAAAAAGTCAATTTTCAATAAAAGAATAATTAATATGGTAATTTATGGTGAAGAAAGGGTGTATTAATTTCCCCTTATCCTATGCAATGTTGCATAGGTTAGAAAAACCTACATACTTTCTTGCGAAAGTTTAAGATACCAATTAAATTCTCCTTCGTGATATTGCTAACATTTCTGCTAATAAATACTTCGAATTCAGTCAAGTTGGTAATATTCTTAAAATCCACACTACTACAAAATACACATTCGATAACATTAATTCTACTACGGTTAGACTTCCACCGTGATGATATGTCTTACTTAACGCGCGATAATTTTCTTTTATTTATTTATGAAAATTTTGATATGATATAATCACGGATGAAACATACGACCGTGGTTATACAATCACCATTTCATGAGTTCGAATCTCAGCACTCTCAAATGTTTTATTTCTTTAACATTTAGTCACACCTTTGTATTTTTAACATTTCTTTAACATTTGATATCACCACGGTTGAGTAGCTCAATTGTTATGACTTATTTTAAATATTGTAAATTGTAATATACTGATATGTCAAATGTTTTATTTCTTTAACATTTAGTTGCGCCTTTTTATTTTTATGTATTTTTAATTTTTAAATAAATGTGATACCATCAGATTGCGTAGCTAAACTGTTGTGACATATTTTTCATTTTGTTTTAAATATTTTAAATTGTAATACACTAGCGTTTCTTTATGAAATTTAATTTAGTAAGTAAAACATCATTACGGTTCTTATTTTTGACCGTGGTGGTATCATTCATTCATTTTTATCAAGCTAACTAGCTTGTCTCTTCAATAACCATTCTTTGTTGAGAAACGACACACCATTTCAACCCTAACATTCAGTGCTGAGAAATGAAACACCATATCAACCCTAACATTCATCGTTCATCATCATCGTTTTGCATTCGTTGTTCATTTTCAACCTGTAGTCATCGTCATCGTCACCGGTTCATTTTCAACCCTAACATGCCAATGCCAATACTAACATCATCGCCATCGTCAAGGAGGAATACAACAAAAACAACACTATCTGTATCAACTCAAATATTCACATTTACTTAGTCATCACGTTTATGGTACATACAATTTTTTCCCATGCATCTACAGTAAACTCCAGTTTCCATTGTTGTTGATGTTGTTGTTGTTGTTGTTCTTTTTCTGGTTCTTGTTGAATGTGTGTCATAAAACTTGATTAATCTTTTGTTGTTGTTGTTGAATATGTATATGATAATAGATGAAAGAGTTTATTGTTATTGTTGTTGTTGTTGTTGAATGTGTATGTGATAATCTTTGAAAGAGTTTGTTGTTGTTGTTGTTGTTGTTGAATGTGTGTGTGATAATAGATGAAAGAGTTTGTCGTTGTTTTTGAAAATAGATGTCATATTCTTCATCTAGTGGCGAGGAAAATATGACAAGTGATACTCAAATCAAAAAGAAAATATCACAAAGAGGTGCCACAATGCTTACCAAAGTAACAAAAGTCCAAAAATCTAGTATCAAATTGCCTATCATGTTTGATTCGTATTATAGAATAGTTTATGGTGAATACTCTTCTCTTTTTAAGAGTTATGTTGCGTTCCTTGGACGTAGAAAAGTTAGTATATTGATAGATGACTAGAAATAAGCGCCAAATGATGTCAAAGATAGCATATGGACAGACGTTAAGGTATTAGTTTTAATTTTCATTATTTCGATATGACTTTCTATAATTTCTAATACATTCTTATTGATTTAAATGTAGTTGACCTTTGAGTTTACGGATGGTGATAAGCACTTGAAAAAAAGTGGATAAGTCATGTTGGTATGTGTTAGAGGAGCTTTAAGTCATGGCTCACGCGTGACTACATTAGGAAGCCTAAGATTGGTCTTGAGCGTCCATGGGTGAGGTATAGTTTTCTCTCGAAGAAGTTCTGGAAAAATTTTGCAAAGGGTCGTCGTTCTGAGAAATTCTTGGTTAGTACTACTCTTATTTATCTTGATAATTTGATGCTAATAATTTATAGATACTAATCATATTTTCACTATGTTTATAACAGACTAAAAGTCAAGCAGGAATACAAAATAAAGCGAAAAACATTTACCCCCATAGATTGTCTCGTGGGGGTTACAGGAAACTGGAGTAAAAATGATGGAGGAAAAAAATAACAAATGGGAGATGAGGACTCCATTAGCCATGATCGTAACCCATCTCCACCGTCAAGGCATGAGTAGTGGAAGAGGGCTCGACTAAGACCAAATGGAGAGTACACCTCAGATGCGTCAAGAGCAGTTGCTGAGAAAATTGTAAGTATGATTTGTTGTGCGTATGTTATGTATTATTTAAATGTTGTGGTAATTACAATATTAATATTATCATGCATGTTGTGTATAATGTGTTGTTTGAGGAGGCCCGTGGAGGCTCATTTGTTCCAGAACCACGACATGATATACTAGTCAAGGCTATTGGAACAAATGAGCGTGATGGGCACGTTCGTGGTGTTGGAGAAGGCGTCAGCCTGAGATTATTCTTTGGTCCAACCAAAAAAAGCGCCGAAAACACCGAATTACAAAAGCAAAGAGAAAAGCTTGCGGTTGTTGAGAAGGAGTTAGAAGAACATAGGAAGATATTAGAAGTCGAGTGGAAAAATCAGAAGAAAGACATAGAAAAGTTAGAAGAGTTATACGCGGTAAGTGTTTTATCTAAAATGCTAGTGTTTTATATGAAATGTATGATATATTATGTTTTATCTGAAAAGTTAGAAATGACAGAAATGTGTTTATTATGTATTGTGTTCAAAATTAATGTTATGTCGTAGAGAATAAGTGGATCCTTACCACAACATATGAATGAAAATGACGATAATGCTGATGTTATATGCACGTAAGTATATATTTGGACATGCATGTCATTATTTATAGTACATTATCATTTTTGTATTTCCTTACTTATTTTTAAAATTTTGTTTAACCATTTTAGGTACATTCATCGTGTATGTATATAGTTAAATAAATCAAATATTTATGGCATCTTGGATCCGTATAGTATTCTATGGACAAATAATAAGTCAAAAGAGACTGAGTCCTACATTTCAGAACGGTTAAGTCAAGGGGGGAAAAGAATGTTACTTAGCACCATTTCTCAATGCGTAAGTAATTTTGAAATTATGATTTATCTTTTATAGTTAGTTTTGTTTTAGAAAATACTAATTATATATATGCTCGTGTTTATTTAGTGATCATTGGCAATTGATCATCATATCGCTTAGGACGAATACGATAACGACATTATGTTCCTTACATAAACCACTCGAACATAAAATGAGGCAAATTATTAATGAGTAAGTTTATGTTTATATGAAACATTTTAGTAATATATATTTTCTTTGACTTTGTAATTGGTTTAATTGGTTTAACTCGTAAATATTTTGAATGTACAGTGTTGTGTAACGACACAATATGTTGAACGATATTAGAAAAAAGCCAACATTTATCTTGCCTAATGTAAGTGGTCATACTACTTGTAACATTAATTTATATATATTATTACATGCATGTGTGTTTATAACATTCATGAAATTAATGTTTATTTTTATAGATGGGGAAATAACCAAAGGGATTCGAGTGTGGTTATTATATAATGAAACACATGTTAAACATTGTCGTCGCCGACATTGTTGATAAATGGGATCATGTATATATTATATATGTAATGAATTATTTACAATACGCTTATGCGTCCTCAATAATGAGTTTAATCTGGTATATTTTATGCAGACTTTTAACGACGAAACACCATTCCCATGCGAAGACTTTGTAGACATTCGTAAATGTTGGGCGTATATGTTTAATGCGCTATATATATATATATATATATATATATATATATATATGATCGTGAAGGCTGGATCAGATCCTGTAGAATTGGGCCGCCAAGTGCGTCAGGGATGCTAGTCGTATGGAGAGGAGGGGGGTGTACCTGCAAGGCACTCCGACGCTCAAGTAAGAAAGGGTCAGAGAAAAGGGGCAAGTACAAAGTATGAATTCTTAGGGTGAATATTGGATACCTGAC
Organism: Lathyrus tuberosus; assembly: GCA_022829125.1. Lineage (NCBI taxonomy): Eukaryota > Viridiplantae > Streptophyta > Magnoliopsida > Fabales > Fabaceae > Lathyrus > Lathyrus tuberosus. The sequence continues at coordinate 3,839,360 of JALAZF010000423.1, forward strand.
CCTCTCAAGCGAGAGGGTTTATATAGAGCCCCCAGCGCATGGACAACGGTACTATTTTTGGGGCGAAATAACCGTTTTCCCCAAAGAATAGGTAACTACCCAAACTAGCCGTTATGTCGGGCAGGGTGCCCAAAACTAGCCGTTATGTCGGGCATATACATAGTTCCGGGCACCTGCCCATAGCTGTTCGGGGAGCAAAGAAGTCGTGCGTGACGGGCAGTAATTCCGAGGAGGAACGTTGCATTCCTTGCCCGGTTGGAGGGGCAGAAAGGTAAATTTTGCCCCTCTGTGGATTGGACTTAGGAAATTTGGGCCGCTCTGGAGCAGAAGCGGGTTGGGCCATGTCTAGCCATTGGTCCAGTCCAGAACAGGAGCCCCCCAAGTCGTTGCTCCCGAGCATGGGAGTGATAACTTAAGGACAGTTCGTTACTCCGGGGAGCTAGCATGGAGTCGTCGTTTGAAGACGAGGAGGATTGTCTTAATGCGCCCGTGACCCCTGGTGTTCGTGAAATTCGTGGTCATGACCTTGTTGCCCGGTGTTCGGGGAGAGTAACGGTCAGATAGAATTGGAAACGATGGGACACCACGTGTGCCTAGAGCTCCGTGTAGCAGTTAATAGGCAATGATGGCTAGTGGATAGCCATCATGGCCTATGAGCGCGTGTTCGCACGTGCCCCTTTATATAAAAAGGGGGAAATCGTTCCATTTGGAACTTTTTGCTCTGATTTCTCTCCGTTTCCTTCAGCATTCTTGCCCGTAACCGTCGTCTGCCTGCTCCGACCACAGCTTCAAGCTTCGAGCAGCTACTTTCGTCTACTTAAATCAAGTAAGTTTTCTGATCCTTTGCTTGTTTTACTCCTTTTTGTTGTCAATGGTAGGTTGCATGTGGTTAGGGCTAGGTTTAGAGGACGAAATGAGTGAGTTTCCGGCGATTGTTGGTGGTGGACGGTGGCTGTGCCATTTTTCTACCTCTGACATGTTGCCGGAGTTAGTAGCGTGTTTCAGCTAGCAGGGTGGTCCATGGCGATGTTGCGACAACTATGTATGTGTGACCGCCATGTCTGTTCATCTTCTGAGTGGGTGATGAGTTTTCTGGTAGGACATTCCCAGATTCCGGTGATGCTTTGCGATTTCTGGCGAAGCTTCAAACGGAAACTGAGTATGAGTGCGGGGAAGCTCCTCACTCAGGGATGATTAGCTTCGAGCGTCTCCTCACGGGGAGGTTTCAGCTTTTCCTTTGATGTTAGGGCTTAGGGCGGGGACGTTCTCCTCAGCCCTTTGCGCACCCTTTCACTTGACTTAGCGGTGGAAGGGTGGATTTGATCTGTTGTCGAATTCACTTTCTTCTCTGCTTTTCAGGTGATTGTAATGGCGACGAGGCCAGATAGAGAGGTTATTATAGATACGTCCGAGGAAGAAATGGGCTCCAAAGATAATAGCAGCTCGAAGGCTTCGAGTTCGACGACTTCGAGTTCTTCCAGCAATGTCGGGGAGGAGGAAGAGTTGGACGACATGGACGAGGACGTCAACGGGTTCTCTGCGGAGGAGTGGGAGGTGGGCGAACCTGCCGAGCATGTGTCCACTTTTGCAAAGTCCTTGGTGGACGTTTTCACGGAGGTTGGACCGGAGAGAGAGCTGAAGGTGCACTTCCCTTCCTTGGACGATCGTGTCTGTACGCACTTCGGGAACCATTTTACCATGTATGAATATGCTTTCAAGGAGCTGGGTTTGAGGTTGCCGTTCACTGATTTTCAACAGTCAGTGTTCGTTCATTTGAGATTGGCCCCTACGCAACTGCATCCTAACTCGTTGGCCTTTATCCGGGCGTTCGAGCTGGTATGTGAGTATCTCTCCATAGAGGCTACTCTTCCTCTGTTCTTCACTGTCTTCCATCTTCAAAGGCAGCTATCAGGGAGGAAGTACGGCTGGGTTTCTTTGAAGAAGCCACGTAAGCTGTTCAAGCCTTTCTCCGAATCGATAGGATGTTCAAGGAGCGATATTATGTTGTCAAGCCCCTGTCCGAAGCTGCCCAGGACAGTACATACGTCTGGGAGATTGAGGTAGACGAGGATGGGAACGACCTACGTGACGAGGAGGGGAAATTTATTGGGCAAAGAATCTATAAGTTCCCCATCCATTGGGCGCCCGATCATTTTGCCAAGAAGCCCAGCGACTATGTCCTCCAACCGAACGAGCTCCATGGGCAGGATGCCGTGGCGTATGAGGAGTTGGGGAAGTGGGTCAACTCCTTCCGGCCTGCTGAGTGCTGGACGAGCAAGGGTAATCCGATCTTTGAGGAAGATGGGAGTCAGAGGGTTGAGCGTCGATTTATCAATATTAAGGCACTGCTGGAGTGCAAGACCCCCGAGGATGCCGGGAAGATACTTGGTAGTCTTAGTTGTTTAAATTTTGTTCGCGTCATTTCTTTTCCTCGTATCTGACATGCTCGTATTTTGTTTGTGCAGGTGAGATGCCTCAAGCTCATGACCGGGTTGTGAGGAATGCTCTCGTGAGGAACAAGGCCGGTGCGGCTCCTCCGAAGTCTCGGTTTGCCGGTGCTCGTGCTCCTTCTCCGGCGCAGTCTGCTGCGGGGACCTCTTCCTCTCCTACTCTTGCTCCCCGGGGGTCTCCTCTTCCTTTGACCGGTCGATCCAAGCGGCAAAGAATCACTGACGTTGTGGATCTCACTCGGGCATCGGAGAAGGGGAAGTTCGAGCTTCCTCCTTGCATCCATGACAGGAAATTCTTCAAGGGGAACTCTCTGATTGTGCCTCGGGCGGAGTCTCTTTGCTTGGAAAGCATGGACCGTCCGAGCAAGAGGGTGTTGGTGGCTCAAGATGCTTCTGCCTTGGTCAGGATGCTGGAGATGGCAGCTGTTTACGCCGAAGGGGACTCGGCAACTGAGGCCGAACTTACTACTGCCCGTGCTACCATGGCGTCCCTCAAGGAAGAAGCTAAGGGTGCCGACAATGCTCGGAAGAAAGCTGAGGAGGAGGTAGCTCAGTTGAAGGAGGAGAACTCGACGCTGGAGGCGGAGAAGAAGTCTGCCGAGGAGTTGATCCAGCGGCTGAAGGCGGCCAATGCCCCAGGTGACGATGAGCCGGAAGACGTGAAGGAATTGAAGACAAGATCCGAGCTGGTTACCCGTTTGCTGACGGTCGAGGATGATGGTATTGTCGTCGCGGAGGAGTCTTTCAAAAACGCCGTGGCTCAACTGCGGATGGTGAATCCCGAGCTTGACTTTTCCGACGATGGTACCCACTATCTGGCGCATGTTGAGGATATTTGGATTGTTATGCCCGATGCTCTCCTTACCGAGGATCAACCCGCGGAAGACCAGGGGCCTCAGTCCGAGCCTGCCGAGCACGTGGATGAGTGAGGAGTTTGTATTTTTAATGTTGTAATTTGTCCGGCCTACGTGTGGTGTAACCGTTGTAATTTATTTCTTGGGGGGGCGTGGCACCCGTTTGATGTAACCCAGTACAATCATGGTCCTTGTGGCCATTTATCATGTTAAGTTATTATATGTTCGATTCTGTTATTTGCATGAATTTACTTGCTTTTATTTTTTGGCTAAGTGTTGTACTCATGCTCGTTGTGAATGTATGTCCGCCCGTGATAGGGGGTATTTGACTTATGCGAATAATTTGGGGGGATTGCTCGTTGTAGATGTGTTCGGCAGTGAGGGGAACTGGTCGAACGACCAGGGAATATCTTGGCGGGGGTGCGGAGCTCAGGTCGCGTTTGAGGCCTGAGTTCGCGGCGTAAACGTCCCATCGTGAGCTGGGGTTCTGCCAGTCATGGTACTTTGACGACAGCGATGCTCGATTGAGGACCGCTGTCGAGCAATTACCCGGCTCGTTACTGAGCGAGGTTCTACTTTATTCGTATGCGACTCTTGTACCTAGACGTGCATAGTGGTCGATAGCTGACGTCCATCGTTGTGACGGGTCAAACCGAGAATTTAGCTATAGTATTGTTTTAGCTTTTCAGCTTTCCATGGTCGAGCAAGTTCTTCCCCGATGAGATGTTCCAGGTAGTAGGCCCCATTTTCCGATTTTGTTCGGACGCGATAGGGCCCCTCCCAGTTGGCTGCTAGTTTGCCTTCTCGAGAGTCTTTGTGGTTTCTTCTTAGAACATGGCTTCCTACGTCGAACTCTCATCGTATTACCTTGGCGTTGTGCCTGATGGTAATTTTTTGTTTCAGTGAGGCTTCGCGGAGGGCTGCTCTGGTTCAGATTTCCTCGACAAGGTCGAGTTCTTCTCGCAATGACTCGTCGTTCATCTCCTCGTCTAGGGGCAACTCTGTCCGAGTAGAGGGCACGTGAACTTCGACGGGAATTACAGCCCCAGTCCCGTATGCTAGACGGAAAGGTGTTTCCCCAGTCGTTGAGTGTGGAGTTGTGCGGTATGCCCAGAGTATGCTGTACAGTTCCTCGACCCATGCCTTTTTTGTTTTGTCCAGCCTTCGCTTGAGGCCTCGAAGGATGAATCGGTTGAACAATAACAAAACTTTAAATTGCAGAATGTTAAATAAGACAGTATGTGTTAACCCAGTTCGATGTAATTCACCTACATCTGGGGGATACCAATCCAGGAGGAAGACTTCACTATCTGTAGAACTGTTACAAAGCTAAACTCCTCCGTTTAGAACTTTATACCTAACATCTACCCAATGAACATCTTTACCAAGGCTAAACTCAAACATTTACAACCCTGATATGAGATACCCCACTCACATCCTAATCACAACCTGTGATATCTCTGTCTTCTGCCGATACAGAACCTGTCGCGGTTTCTTGACCTCCAAGTTATCTTGGACTTGCTTCAAAGCTTAGTCCAAGAACAATACAACAACCATTACCTACAGGCTTCTGGTTTTGTCCCTGTATCTATGCCTTCCACTCTGCATCCCATATTACAGAGTGGAGACTTACAACTCCTAAGAGAGCCGACGACTTTCAAACCCTAAACACTTATTCAACACAAGAGAACTAGGTTACAAAGTTATAAGTGATACAAAGTACTATCTTTTAACCCTAGGTCTAAGTCTCCTTATATAGTCTTCTGTTGTCTTGGGCTTTCAATCTTTTCTCCTTTATCCACTCTGCAAATTCGCACTAAATCTTTGACAAATTTGTTGAATAATTAAACCTGCTATATTTGTAAGATGTTAGGACATCTTCTTCAACATCTTTAATCTTGAGCAGATTTCTTCATCTTTATCATATTCATGTTTTACCAAAATTTCGTCAAACCTCATGAGCTTTCAATCTCCCCCTTTTGACAAATTTTGGCTAAAACATTCCCTTCTGTGCTGGATGAGCGAGATTGATAAAGGTCCATGAGTCCCTTCATCTTGAGAGTTTCCCTTCTGATATCTTCTTCCTAAATTCCAGGAAGAGCTTAAACAGTCGTGACATGGAGTTCATAAAATATGTAACTCAGATCACAAGTCACAGCCTGTTTTTCAACTCAGATCACAAGACACAAAAGAAAAAGAAAAAGAAACAAGTTAAGATGTCAGAGCATCTTATCCAGCATTCTTGCAGAACAACTGCAGGAATGTACCCAGAAAGCAACAGAAAAACAGACTTCTTCTCCCCCTTTTTAGCCAAAACTTGGCAAAAATGACCAAGACAACTCCAAACCCAGACGTAACTCACCCAGAATTTGAAAAATGCCATCAATAACTAAAGGAATGATGAGAATAAGAAGAATCGATACATTCTTATTTATAGCCAAGCAATTTCCTTAGGAATTAACGAACCATAGAAAATAACTCTGGTCAATTCAAAGATTCATTAACCGAAGAAAATCACTCCACTAAATGCTCACCGGCCAAGACTGTTGATTGTTTCTTGTTTTAAGAACACCAACCAACAAACCCATTACATGCCAACATGTTTAACAGCAATGTCCTGACATTGTGTCAGACATTGTCTATTCTTCATAGGCACTTTTCTGATTTTGGTCTTATAGAGATTTCTTCGCAAATTATGATCACAGTCTGCAGAGAAAAATAAATTCTCCTAAACCCAATCAATGATTCTTAAGCATCCAATAAGAACCATGTAACTTGCACTGCCAAGTCTCCCACAACTTGCAACAATGCAAAAAAAATGTCAAGACATCCTTCTAGACATCTCAACTTGCTTGACACACAAATGCAAATTGGATCCACATCTGCACCCTCGCAGTAAAACATCTTAGATCAAGGAGAAACTCCCCCTGTCTAAGGTAACCAGTGCTCCTCCACAGAACAACTAATCTAATGAATGGAAAACATAAGACGCATCTTCATGTCTTCAAGAGCGCACCCTCAGTTCAACTTACCAGCTGAACACAATCATCAACTCTATTATTGCTTCCTCTGACAAGAAACAATAATCACTCACACATGATCACCATCATGCTACCCGTAAGGAAATGTATACCAACCATAACAAACTCTTGGCTTGAGATCAAAGTCCCATTGATCCCCCCATCCTGCAATGATCTACACACCACACGAACTCCTCTTGAATTCTCATGTATAGACCTCCAGATGCTTGAGGCACAAACCAATTGATTCAGAATGCTTCACATTCCTCAAAGAGACGCACAAGGCCCCTTAGTTTGGTATAACGATGTCAGCTATCGTATACATGCTCCTGAACTTCACAACTGCTAAACTGATCCACTACTAGCATGACTTGCACCCAGGGGCAACATCCCCTTCGCAAGATTTTCCACTGACCTTACCAAGCCAGCAATAGAGATAGACACCCCACAATCCAAGACAGTCATTCCTTATCATTCTCCCGTATGATAACCTGGAATACTTCTGAATTTTTGGTGAATATCCACTTCTGAACGCATCAGAAATCAGACCTTCATGCAATCAACATATGATCCACTTCAGTCTTCCAAAAAAAACCTTACATCAGACCTCTAAGACAGTTCTTCTACTTCATCATTCTCCCATATGACAATGTAGATACTTCTTAGACACGATGCAAGTACCCAGTTCCTCACAGAACCTAAAATCCTCCACCAAGGATAACTAACCCAAAGATGTTCTAACATCAGTTAGGACATCTTCCACACATCACAGACACCACACACCATGGTTCTTGATATGCTCCACCACTGGACTTACTATCAGCATAGTAATCCACACTGAAGATCTTCACACAACACTGCGCCACCAGTTTGAATAAAGAAAACTTCAGAAACCCAGAGAGAAATAAACTTTCATCCACCAAAAGAAGGTATACTTCCATCCTTAACCCAGAACTTCTGCCACAAGCTCCCAGAGAACCAGAACCTCCTTACAATTTCAACTAACTACTCTTCTGTACAAGAGCAATCAGTTTCAAGCATCCTACTTGAATGCATATTGTGATACCAACCAAATGCCACCTTTTGATTGACCTCCCTCATCTTCAGAACTCCCCACAAGATACACTAATCCACCAATGAAATCAGACCTTCAAGTCACATGAACTACTTGCCCCATAGCAAGACATCTTGGATCCACCAAGCCTCTTAGTCATGTAACATATTCCCACCACAGCTCCCGCAAACTGCATGAGATAGACCTTTTTGAAGCATCCATAACTTCCTTTCTCCTGTAGATCACCTTATCTTAAGCTGATGTGCCACATCACCAGCTGAGGCTTCTGATGTTAAGCTAGATGTCAGAACATTTTGATATGACATCCAACTGTTGAATTCAGCTCCTCCTTCTTCCACTTAGAAGAACCTCCTCCCTTCGCAGAACAAGAGTTTCATGCTCTCATAGACTTGATTCAACAACCAAGTTTGAGTAGGTAACCTCCATCCTGCTTTGAAAACTCCAAAGACTTCACACCTGCCACGTATGAATCTTCAGAAAATAAGTAGTCCAAGACTACACCATAGCCATACCAAAGAATGCCAATTTCCTTAGTAGAGCAGATTATAGAAAGTCAGAGATAACTGCCACTTAACTTTGACCTTCAACAAAAAGAGCAAGATCCATGCTCCAAAGCACCTAGATCAGAAATAAACTAATCCAAGCTGTAACCATCAAGATTATGACGTCTTCATCTTCATCTTCAACAGCATCAAAGTCCAGACTAGTTTCTTGCTAGGAAACTCTCTAGAGAACACATGCTTCTGTCACACCGACTGAAGTCACTTCTTAAGTCACCACCTAAGACTAAAACAGATGCTAAAGCGTATGCAGTACCCCTCCCATGATTCTGCACAAACTCTAATGATGAGATGTTCCAAAATCAGTTGTTCTGTTTTAAATTCAAACATTTTTTTTGCATTCAACTGTTGAAAGGGATCCTAAATTATCTAAATTCAAAATAGAAAAATTATTTTTACAAATAAATTAAAATTAGGAGATTAAAAATCTAATTAAAAATATAATAAGTTTGAATGTTATAAAGACATGATATAGTATAAACACATTAATAATAAGATAATATATAAACATGCTAGTTATATTTTATTATGTGTTGGATGCTAATTATATTTTATCATATTATATTTTTGATACACAGATCATAATGCATTAGATGTATATTATATTTAAATAATAAATTAAAATTATTCATAAAATAATTATAAATTTGTTCAAACTATTTTTTTTTTTTATTTTAGCTTTAAAAACTCAACAAAATACAAACTATATTCGATAGCAATTTATTTTTGTTTTCCTAAAAATCACAAGTAACTATATAAATCTATTATATATCTTAAACACGCCATATAAATATAAGATATTTATTATAGGCTAAGGATAAAATTATATTTACAAAAGAATTAAATTAATTTATTAAAAATTAAATTAATTTTTTTATTTTTGTAATTTTCATTTCTTGTGAATTAGGATGTCTTAAAACAAAATATACTCGGTTTCTTTATAGGCAAAAAACACACAAGGGTTAGGGTTAATAAGGAAAAACAAGGAAAAACAACAAGGATTGGTTATAACTATTATTCTTTACTTTCTCTTTAAAACATATTAAAAATACTCAAGAATAACAAATAACCCTCTCACCCTAATTAGAATTTGCCACATCACGCTTATGATGAGAGACTAGTATGTTATTTATAATAAAACCTAACATACTAAACTAATGGGCTTTTTAACAATTACCCATTACAAGCTAACTTATGGTACAGGCTAACTTAAACAATTGGATCCTTAACACAAGGCCCAATTCGACAACTACACACTAGAACACATTTCGACTACAGTATGTAGGTCTTCGACACCAACATGTGAGCAGACTTCGACGACATGCTACACTAGAGTTTGATCCAATATTTCACAAATCTCCACCTTGGATCTAACTCTAACATCAAGAAACAAATTAGCTTTCTTCATGCAGCTTTATCAACTGCATACAATGGAAAAACTTGCAACTGGGCAATGTCTTGGTGATCATATCAGCAACATTATGATCTGTTGAAACCTTCAGCACTTGGACTTCTCCACGCTTGATTACCCCTCTGACGAAATGCGGCCACACATCAATGTGCTTGGTTCGCTCATGATAGGTTGAATTCTTCAACAGGTGCATTGCACTTTGACTATCACATTTAACAGTGATAACTCGACCTTGAAGTTTCAGCTCCTTTGCAAAACCTTCAAGCCACAATGCTTCCTTCACAGCTGAAAGCTCCTATGGTTTGATAAAATTTTGGTAAAACATATTGTTGATAAAGATGAAGAAATCTGGTCATGAACAAAGATGTCGAAGAAGATGTCTCAACCTGAAGACACAACATCCTGGATTAGTACACTGATTTAGCAGGTTTTAAATCTGTAAAAAAATCTGCCCAAGAATTAATGCGGTTTTTAGGAATGGATCAAGGACCAAAGATATGAAGCCCAAGACTGCTGAAGCCTATATAAGAGAACTTAGACCTAGGATTTTGATATATCTTTTTGTAACCTAGTTCTTGTATGTAATATAAGGGTTTAGGGTTTTGAGAGTTGTTGGCTCTCTAGGTTTTGTAAGTCTTCCTTTGTGTCACTTGATGCACTGTGATAGGCATAGGTATCACACAGATTCAGAAGCCTTTAGGTAATGAATTGTGTATTGATCTTGGATGAAGCTTTGAAGCAAATCCGAGTTAGCTTGTTGGTCAAGTATGCTTGACAGAACACTGTATTGACAGAGATGAATTAGTTACTAGTGACTGTAACTGTAAGTGATCACAGGTAGTGATTAGAGGAAGTGAGTTATGGTTCTCATATCAGAGATGGTGGTCATTGATAAAGAGCTCATTGGGTAGTGATTAGGAGATAAAGTTGTAAATGAGGGAGTTTAGCTTTAGATTAATACTACAGATAGTGAAGTCTTCTTCTTGGATTGGTATCCCCCATAGTAGGTGATTTACACCGAACTGGGTTAACATATTTTGTGTTGTTTATCATTCTGTAATTTAAAGTTCTGCTGTGTTCTTGATAAACATGTTGTAACAAATGTCAAAACATATGTGCTTCTGCAGTTACTGATATCCTGGGTATCAGTCTGCTGTTCTGTTCTTGTTTAATATTTATGCACAACAATGTCTTGACATGTGTTAGGACATCTGATGTCTGCTATGCCAGAATTTCAATTGGTATCAGAGCAGGCATCCTGTCTGTTTCTGGATAAGATCTTTGGGAGATACTTTCTGGTGTTTTAAACAAGGAGGAGTTTTGGAGATCAGTTCATCAACTCAGACATACTCAAGGGTATTAATGGATGGAATGGATGTTCTGGATCGAAGGTAACAACCCCGTGGTTGTTCATGTTTCTGAGGAGGTTCTACAACAACTGCAGGAGAAGTGTCTAGTTCTCTTGTTGGGGTGTCTTGTAATATGTTCTGACATCTTATTAGGGAAGGTTTAATTTGTTCCTTGGTGGTTCCGCTGCATATGTTTCTGATGGAAGAGCTCTGAAATTTATGGGATTCTGGAGTTGTTACTGAAGACAGATGGTGGAAGATCTCAATCGCCGGCCTCTATATTTGAAGATATTTGTATCTCTGTATTCCAAAGTTGGGAGCGATGGAATGGAGAGAGTGGTTGGTAGATGTCTTTTATGGTGACTTGGTACTTGGAAGCTTGGTTCCTTTGTGCATCTTGAAGTCAGTTGAAGAGAAAGGGAGTTGAGATTAGGTTTATCAAGTTCTTGCTCTAGGAATTTGATAAATTATTGATTGGCTAAGTTGTCAAAGATACTTGAGAATTCTCTCAAGTCCACTCATAAAGGCATATCAATCGTGCATCTGGAGTCTTCTAGTTATTCTTCTAACTAGAGGGTGTTTCTGTGAAACATAAACCTAAAGAAAGTGGAGGTGATTTATTTTCACCGTCCAAAAGTGCAAGGAAGGATTCATCTCTCTTAATCCTAAGGGTGGATCCAATCTGAATGGAGATTTTAGAACTGTTGAGGTAAATAGGGTTCGTTTAGAGAGAATCTTAGTTACTTGAGTCTAGGGTGGCAGCCTTGGTATCTCAACACTTTGTTTGTCAATGAAGATACTTGCAAAGACTAAATACTTGATAAGTGTTCATGGAGTGATCTGTTGGAGTATGGCTTCAATAGTGAAGCAGGGTTATTGAACAAGGATTTAAGATCAATTGTTATTTGTGATATTCACAAGTATTTAATTGATTATCCTTGTATGTGAAGTTCAAGATTGCTGATGTTCAACACGATGTTGAAACATCTCTTCATCTGGGTTTGCGCAGAATTATGGGAGGGGTACTGCATAAGCTTTTGGATCTATTTCTCTTGGGTGTTGACCTAAGAATCTGCATCAGTTTGGTGTGGCAGAAGCATCTGATCTCTGGAGAGTTTCCTGGCAAGAAACTGGTCTAGACAATGGTGATGTGGAAGATGAAGAAGAAGACATCATAATCTTGATGAATAGTTCTTGGATCAGTTTATTTCTGATCTAGGAGTATTGGAGTGCAGCAGGTGTGTTCCAGTTGTTACCAGAAGCATCTGACGTTTATCTGGAAATTGTCCTGGCAAGGGACTAGTCCATAATATGGTGCTGGTGATGGCACAACTTGGGTCAGTTTATTTCTGATCTAAGTACATAGGAGCATGTGATATTGCTCATCTTGGAAGTCAAGGTTAAGTGGTAGTTATCTCTGACTTTCTACAGACTACTCTACTTTAGGAAAGTGTCATTTTTTGGTATAGCTATGGTGTAGTCTATGACTACTTCTCTTCTAAAGAATCAGACTTGGCATGTTTGAAGTCTTTGGAGTTGCGAAGCAGATATTCATCAAGGTGTGAGCTTGAATTGAATACCTGTGATATGATTAAGTAGGATGGAGGTTATCTACTCAAACTTGGTTGTTGAATCAAGTCTATGAGAACATGGAACTCTTGTTCTGTAATAGGGAGGAGGTTCTTCTGAGTGGCAGAAGAAAGGGCTGAATTCCTCAGCTGGATGTCTGATCAGATGTCAGGACATTAAGCAGAAACTTCAGAGTCTTAGTTGATGTTGTGGCGCATCATCGTAAGATAAGTTGATCTTCTCAGAAAGAAATGGAATTAACACTTCAAAAATGTCTATCTCATACAGTTTGCGGGAGCTGTGGAAGGAGAAGATGTTACATGTCTAAGACTTGGTGGATCCAAGATGGATTACTATGGAGTAAGTAGTTCATGTAACTTGAAAATTAGGTTTCATTGGTGGATCAGAAGATTATCTGAAACTCTGAAGAAAAGTTAAGATGAACCAAACAGTGGCATTTGGTTGATCTTTATTGTGCATTCAAGCAGGGTGTTTGGAACTGACTATTCTTGGGCAGAAGGGTAGTTAGTTGAAGACGTAAGGAGGTTCTGGTTCATGTCTATCTTGGAGCTTGTGGTAGAAGTTCTAAGCTGATTATGGAAGATTACCTTCTTTTTGTGGATGAGAGTTTATTTCTCTCGGTGGTTACCTGGAGTTCTTGTTGATCAAGCTGGTGGCGCAGTGTTGTTTGAAGATCTTCAGTTGTTTTATTATGCTGATAGTAAGTCCAGTGGTGGAGCATATCAAGAACCATGTTGGTTGGTGTCAGTGATATGTGAAGGATGTCCTAACTGATGTTAGAACATCTTCTGGGTTAGTTATCCTTGGAGTAGGATTCTTAGTTCACATCTTGTCTAAGAGGTATTTATCTTGTCGTACGGGAGAATGATGGGTAAAGGACTGTCTTGGAAGTCTGATGTGAATACGGCATGCTAGAGAGAAGTGGATCAGTTTGGTGCTTGTGGAGCAATTAAGCTGAGGATTTATGGAGCATGTGTTTGATGTCCTTCAAGTGTGAAGAACGTTTGGGCAAGCTAGAAAACTAAGGGGCTCTGTATGTCTCTTTGAGGAATGTGAAGTATTCCAGATTCAATTGGGTTGTATCTCAGAGAACAAGAAGATCTATACATGAGAATTCAGGAGAAATTCGTGTGGTGTATAGATGGTTTCTGGACGAGAGGGATCAATGGTGTTTTGGTCTCAATCCATGAGTTTGTTGGTTGTGGTACAAGGATGCGTTCCTGGTACTCTCACTATATGATCATGAAGTTGTCATGGGTATCATGTGGTGATTTTGAGGTGTTTCTTGCTGAAGAAGCATCTGTTGAGAAAGATAGAGGGAGAACTTCTGTCTGTTAAATGTACTAGTCTGGTACATGGATTGCTTGAGGGTAAAGCATTGAGTGAATGCGTTCAGCGGGTGTGTTAAACAGAGGGTGCGCCCTTGAAGACACGAAGATGTGTCTTATGTTTTCCATTCATTTAGGGTGTTCTTCTAGCAAAGGAGCACTGAATATCTACGAAAGGGGGAGTTAGACTTCGGTTTTGGATATATGGCTGCAGTGGTGCAGATTGGATATCAAGATTGTTTGTGGTTTCAAGCAGTTTGTGATAGATTGCCTCAGTTGAGAATGATATGTCAAGAAGGATGTCTTGACATTGCTCTGCTGTTGCAGGTTGTGGGGGTATTGATCAATACAGAAGTTTTTGGTAGACAATGTCTGACATGATGTCAGAACATTGTTAAGGACATGCTGGTAAAGTAACTAGTCTTTTGGTCGGTGTGCCTTGGATAGTGGAGAACATGCGCGTGCAAAACATGTTCATCGTTACATGCATTATTTTTGGACGGTTTTCTTTAAAGAAGAAATAGTCAAAGCATTCTTGGCCGGTGCACATTTGTTTTGGTGAAGTTACATCCTTTGATTAATGATTTTATTGAATTGACCGCCGTTATTTTCAATGGTTCGTTACATTCGAAGAAAATTTCTTGGGTATTTAAGGGAGTCCTTGAAATAGTTTGTCTCAGGCAGTGTTTTCCTTGTGGTGTGCTCAAAATGTCTTTTGTTCGAGTCTGGATAAGTATTGGTTGAGTATGGGAATGTCTTGGCTACCTTTGCCAATTTTTGGCTAAAAGGGGGGAGTGTGAGTCACTGGTACAGGGGATGTATATGTTGTTCTTGCAGTTATTTTGCAAGGACATTGAACAAGGTGTTTGTTTTATCATCTTGTCTATGTTTTCCTTGTGTCTTGTGAATTGTTTCCCTTGTGAATTGAGTTAAAGAACAGGTTATGTCTTGTGACCTGAGTTACATGCTCTATGTACTCAGAACTACGAAGGCTACAACTGTTCTCTGGAGGGGGAGTGTGTTTGATAAGAGTGTCCAGTGTTCTTATGTTTCAGACTTCCTTCTTATTTCTTTAGGAGTCTCAACTTCTGGACCCTTTTCAACTTCACTCGCCCTAGGATTATTCTTCGTCTCTGGTGGGGTTATACGGACTCATGGGAAAGAGGGAGTTTGTGTTATCTTCCTCCCCATGTACACCAACATGAATTCGGTATTGCACAGTATTCCAATCATAACCGCCAGTCAGACTAAAATAAATTCAGGAGCCTCCTGGGTTTATTGTTCAAAAGGAGTTTTAGCCAAAATTTGTCAAAAGGGGGAGATTAAAAGCTCCTATGGTTTGACAAAATTTTGGTAAACCATATTGTTGATAAAGATGAAGAAATCTGGCCATGAACAAAGATGTCGAAGAAGATGTCCCAACCTGAAGACACGACATCCTGGATTAATACACTGATTTAGCAGGTTTTAAATCTGTAACAAATTTGCCCAAGAATTGATGCACTTTTTAGGAATGGATCAAGGACCAAAGATATGAAGCCCGAGACTGCTGAAGCCTATAAAAGAGGATTTAGACCTAGAGTTTTGATATACCTTTTTGTAACCTAGTTCTTGTATGTAATATAAGGGTTTAGGGTTTTGAGAGTCGTTGGCTCTCTAGGTTTTGTAAGTCTTCCTTTGTGTCGCTTGATGTACTGTGATAGGCATAGGCATCACACAGATTCAGAAGCCTTTAGGTAATGAATTGTGTATTGTTCTTGGATGAAGCTTTGAAGCAAATCCAAGTTAGCTTGTTGGTCAAGTATGCTTGATAGAACGCTGTATTGACAGAGATGAATCAGTTACTAGTGACTGTAACTGTAAGTTATCACATGTAGTGATTAGAGGAAGTGAGTTGTGGTTCTCATATCATAGATGGTGGTCTTTGATAAAGAGTTTAGTGGGTAGTGATTAGGAGATAAAGTTGTAAATGAGGGAGTTTAGATTTATAATAATACTACAGATAGTTAAGTTTTTTTCCTGGATTGGTATCCCCCAGAGTAGGTGATTTGCACCGAACTGGCTTAACATATTTTGTGTTGTTTATCATTCTACAATTTAAAGTTCTATTGTGTTCTTGATAAACATGTTGTAACAGATGTAGAAACATCTGTGTTTCTGCAGTTACTGATATCCTAGGTATCAGTCTGCTGTTCTGTTCTTGTTTAATATTTATTGAAATTCTGGCCTATGCAGACATCAGATGTCCTAACACATGTCAGGACATTGTGCTACATAATCATTTAAACTCAGAGATGCAACATCAGACTAATACATTGAATATCAGAACTGCACACTCACAGATGTCACGACATCTGATCTAACATGTCAGTCAAGAACAATAACAAAACTTTAAATTGCAGAATGTTAAATAAGACAGTATGTGTTAACCCAGTTCGGTTTAATTCACCTACATCTGGGGGATACCAATCCAAGAGGAAGACTTCACTATCTGTAGAACTGTTACAAAGCTAAACTCCTCCGTTTACAACTTTATACCTAACATCTACCCAATGAACACCTTTACCAAGGCTAAACTCAAACATTTACAACCCTGATATGAGATACCCCACTCATATCCTAATCATAACCTATGATATCTCTATCTTCTGCCAATACAGAACCTGTCGCGGTTTCTTGACCTCCAAGTTATCTTGGACTTGCTTCAAAGCTTCGTCCAAGAACAATACAACAACCATTACCTACAGGCTTCTGGTTGTGTCCCTGTATCTATGCCTTCCACTCTGCATCCCGTATTATAGAGTGGAGACTTACAACTCCTAAGAGAGCCAACGACTTTCAAACCCTAAACACTTATTCAACACAAGAGAACTAGGTTACAAAGTTATAAGTGATACAAAGTACTATCTTTTAACCCTAGGTCTAAGTCTCCTTATATAGTCTTCTGTTGTCTTGGGCTTTCAACTTTTCTCCTTTATCCACTCTGCAAATTCGCACCAAATCTTTGACAGATTTGTTGAATAATTAAACCTGCTATATTTGTAAGATGTTAGGACATCTTCTTCAACATCTTTAATCTTGAGCATATTTCTTCATCTTTATCATATTCATGTTTTACCAAAATTTCGTTAAACCTCGGGAGCTTTCAATCTCCCCCTTTTGACAAATTTTGGCTAAAACATTCCCTTCTGTGCTGGATGAGCGAGATTGATAAAGGTCCATGAGTCCCTTCATCTTGAGAGTTTCCCTTCTGATATCTTCTTCCTGAATTCCAGAAAGAGCTTAAACAGTCGTGACATGGAGTTCATAAAATATGTAACTCAGATCACAAGTCACTGCCTATTTTTCAACTCAGATCACAAGACACAAAAGAAAAAGAAAAAGAAACAAGTTAAGATGTCAGAGCATCTTATCTAGCATTCTTGCAGAACAACTGCAGGAATGTACCCAGAAAGCAACAGAAAAACAGACTTCTTCTCCCCCTTTTTAGCCAAAACTTGGCAAAAATGACCAAGACAACTCCAAACCCAGACGTAACTCACCCAAAATTTGAAAAATGCCATCAATAACTAAAGGAATGATGAGACTAAGAAGAATCGATACATTCTTATTTATAGCCAAGCAATTTCCTTAGGAATTAACGAACCACAGAAAATAACTCTGGTCAATTCAAAGATTCATTAACCGAAGAAAATCACTCCACTAAATGCTCACCGGCCAAGACTGTTGACTGTTTCTTGTTTTAAGAACACCGACCAACAAACCCATTACATGCCAACATGTTTAACAGCAATGTCCTGACATTGTGTCAGACATTGTCTATTCTTCATAGGCACTTTTCTGATTTTGGTCTTACAGAGATTTCTTCACAAATTATGATCACAGTATGCAGAGAAAAATAAATTCTCCCAAACCCAATCAATGATTCTTAAGCATCCAATAAGAACCATGTAACTTGCACTGCCAAGTCTCCCACAACTTGCAACAATCCAAAAAAAATGTCAAGACATCCTTCTTGACATCTCAACTTGCTTGACACACAAATGCAACCTGGATCCACATCTCCACCCTCGCAGTAAAACATCTTAGATCAAGGAGCAACTCCCCCTGTCTAAGGTAACCAGTGCTCCTCCACAGAACACCTAATCTAATGAATGGAAAACATAAGACGCATCTTCATGTCTTCAAGAGCGCGCCCTCAGTTCAACTTACCAGCTGAACACAATCATCAACTCTCTTATTGCTTCCTCTGACAAGAAACAATAATCACTCACACATGATCACCATCATGCTACCCGTAAGGAAATGTATACCAACCATAACAAACTCTTGGCTTGAGATCAAAGTCCCATTGATCCCCCCATCCTGCAACGATCTACACACCACACGAACTCCTCTTGAATTCTCATGTATAGACCTCCAGCTGCTTGAGGCACAAACCAATTGATTCAGAATGCTTCACATTCCTCAAAGAGACGCACAAGGCCCCTTAGTTTGTTATAACGATGTCAGCTATCGTATACATGCTCCTGAACTTCACAACTGCTAAATTGATCCACTACTAGCATGACTTGCACCCAGGGGCAACATCCCCTTCGCAAGATTTTCCACTGACCTTACCAAGCCAGCAATAGAGATAGACACCCCATAATCCAAGACAGTCATTCCTTATTATTCTCCCGTATGATAACCTGGAATACTTCTGAATTTTTGGTGAATATCCACTTCTGAACGCATCAGAAATCAGACCTTCATGCAATCAACATATGATCCACTTCAGTCTTCCAAAAAAAACCTTACATCAGACCTCCAAGACAGTTCTTCTACTTCATCATTCTCCCATATGACAATGTAGATACTTCTTAGACATGATGCAAGTACCCAGTTCCTCGCAGAACCTAAAATCCTCCACCAAGGATAACTAAACCAAAGATGTTCTAACATCAGTTAGGACATCTTCCACACATCACAAACACTACACACCATGGTTCTTGATATGCTCCACCACTGGACTTACTATCAGCATAGTAATCCACACTGAAGATCTTCATACAACACTGCGGCACCAGCTTGAACAAAGAAAACTTCAGAAACCCAGAGAGAAATAAACTTTCATCCACCAAAAGAAGGTATACTTCCATCCTCAACCCAGAACTTCTGCCACAAGCTCCCAGAGAACCAGAACCTCCTTACAATTTCAACTAACTACTCTTCTGTACAAGAGCAATCAGTTTCAAGCATCCTGCTTGAATGCACATTGTGAAACCAACCAAATGCCACCTTTTGATTGACCTCACTCATCTTCAGAACTCCCCCACAAGATACACTGATCCACCAATGAAATCAGACCTTCAAGTCACATGAACTACTTGCCCCATAGTAAGACATCTTGGATCCACCTAGCCTCTTAGTCATGTAACATATTCCCATCCATAGCTCCCGCAAACTGCATGAGATAGACCTTTTTGAAGCATCCATAACTTCCTTTCTCCTGTAGATCACCTTATCTTAAGCTGATGTGCTACATCACCAGCTGAGACTTCTGATGTTAAGCTAGATGTCAGAACATTATGATATGACATCCAACTGTTGAATGTAGCTCCTCCTTCTTCCACTTAGAAGAACCTCCTCCCTTCGCAGAACAAGAGTTCCATGCTCTCATAGACTTGATTCAACAACCAAGTTTGAGTAGACAACCTCCATCCTGCTTTGAAAACTCCAAAGACTTCACACCTGCCACGTCTGAATCTTCAGAAAATAAGTAGTCCAAGACTACACCATAGCCATACCAAAGAATTCCACTTTCCTTAGTAGAGCAGATTATAGAAAGTCAGAGATAACTGCCACTTAACTTTGACCTTCAACAAAAAGAGCAAGATCCATGCTCCAAAGCACCTATATCAGAAATAAACTAATCCAAGTTGTAACCATCAAGATTATGACGTCTTCATCTTCATCTTCAATAACATCAAAGTCCAGACTAGTTTCTTGCTAGGAAACTCTCTAGAGAACACATGCTTCTGTCACACCGACTGAAGCCACTTCTTAGGTCACCACCTAAGACTAAAACAGATGCTAAAGTGTATGCAGTACCCCTCCCATGATTCTGCACAAACTCTGATGATGAGATGTTCCAACATCTTGTTGAACATCAGAAATCTTGACTTTCAAGGATAATCAATTAAATACTTATGGATTCCACAAATAGAAATTGATCTTAAATCCTTGTCCAATAACCCTTCTTCACTACTGTAGCCGAGCTCCACCAGATCATGTCATGAACACTTATAAAGTATTCAATCTTTTTGCAAGTATCTTCTTCAAAGGACACTGTTGAGATACCAAGGCTGCCACCCATGACTCAAGTAACTAAGACTTTCTCTGAACAAATCTTATTTACCTCAATAATTCTTCAATCAGATTAGATCCACTCTTAGGGTCAATAGAGAGGAATCCTTCCTTGTTGTTTTTGGATGGTGAAAATAAATCACCTCCACTTTCTTCATATTGTGTTTCAAAGAAACACCTTCTAGTCAAAAGAGTAACTAGAAGACTCCAGATACACGACTGAGATGCCTTTATGAGTGGACTTGAGAGAATTCTCAAGTATCTTTGACAACCTAGCCGACCAATAATTTATCAAACTCCTAGAACAAGAACCTGATAAACTTAAACTCAACTCCTCTCCTCTTTAACTAACTTCGACTGCACCAAGAAACCAAGCTTCCAAGTACCAAGTCACCATACCAGATATCTAACCAACAACTCCCTTCATTCCATCGCTCCCGACTTTGGAATAAAAGAATGCAGATTTTTTCAAATATAGAGGCCGACGATTGAGACCTTCCACCAACTGTCTTCAATAACAACTCCCGAATCCCATAATTCTAGAGCTCTTCCATCAGAAACACATGCAGCGGAACCACCAAGGAATAGATCCTGCTTGCCCTAATAAGATGTCACACCATCTTATAAGACACACCAACAAGAGAACTAGCCACTTCTCCTGTAGTTGTTGTAGAATCTCCTCAGCAACATGAACAACCTCCGGGTTGCTCCCTTTGATCCAGAACATCCATCTCATCCATTAATACCCTTTGGTATGTCTGAGTTGATTGATCTGATCTTCAAAACTCCTCCTTGTTTAAACGCCAGAAAGTATCTCCCAAATATCTCATCCAGAACCAGACAGGATGCCTGCTCTGATACCAATTGAAATTCTGGCCTATGCAGATAGCAGATGTCCTAACACATGTCAAGACATTGTGCTACATAATCATTTAAACTCAGAGGCACAACAACAGACTGATACATTGAATATCAGAACTGCACACTCACAGATGTCACGACATCTGATCCAACATGTCAGTAAAGAATAATAACAAAATTGTAAATTGCAGAATGTTAAATAAGACAGTATGTGTTAACCCAGTTCAGTGTAATTCACCTACATCTAGGGGATACCAATCCAGGATGAAGACTTCACTATCTGTAGAACTGTTACAAAGTTAAACTCCCCCGTTTACAACTTTATACCTAACATCTACCCAATGAACATCTTTACCAAGGATAAACTCAAACGTTTACAACCTTGATATGAGATACCTCACTCACATCCTAATCACAACCTGTGATATCTCTGTCTTCTACCAATACAGAACCTTTCGCAGTTTCTTGACCTCCAAGTTATCTTGGACTTTCTTTAAAGCTTCTTCCAAGAACAATACAACAACCATTACCTACAGGCTTCTGGTTGTGTCCCTATACCTATGCCTTCCACTCTGCATCCCATATTACAGAGTGGAGAGTTATAACTCCTAAGAGAGCCAACGACTCTCAAACCCTAAACCCTTATTCAACACAAGAGAACTTGGTTACAAAGTTATAAGTGATACAAAGTACTATCTTTTAACCCTAGGTCTAAGTCTCCTTATATAGTCTTCTATTGTCTTGGGCTTTCAATCTTTTCTCCTTTATCCACTCTGCAAATTCGCACCAAATCTTTGACAGATTTGTTGAATAATTAAACCTGCTATATTTGTAAGATGTTAGGACATCTTCTTCAACATCTTTAATCTTGAGCAGATTTCTTCATCTTTATCATATTCATGTTTTACCAAAATTTCGTCAAACCTCAGGAGCTTTCATTTATGCAGAACAATGTCTTGACATGTGTTAGGACATCTGCTGTCTGCTATGCCAGAATTTCAACAGCTTCAGTTAGGGCGATATATTCGGCTTCAGTGGTTGATAAGGCAACAACCTTCTAAAGTGTTGCTTTCCAACTGATTCTTGTGCCAAACATTGTGAACACATATCCAGAAATAGATTTTCTGGAATCCATATAACCTGCATAATCAGGGTCGATATATCCTTCGATTGCTACTTTACTATATTCACCTAAAGCTCCACCATAAATTAAGACTCTGTTCAGAGACCCATTTAAGTACCTTAGAATCCACTTCAATGCTTACCAGTGAGCCTTTCCAGGATTCGCCATGTACCTGCTTACAAGATTTACTGCATATGCTATGTTAGGTCTAGTACAGACCATAACATACATCAAAGAACCCACTGTATTAGCATATGTAATGCTATTTATATAAGCTATTTCGACATCAGTACTGGGACACTGATCTATACTCAGCTTGAATTGAGGGTTTGTTAGAGTGACAAAAGGCTTTGAACTCGACATACCATACTTTTTAAGAATCTTCCGTAGGTACGCCTCTTGAGATAAGCATAATTTCGACTGCTCTCTATCTCTTTGGATGTCAATCCCAAGAATCATGGACGCAACTCCTAGATCCTTTATGTCGAACTCCTTATTGAGTTCAGCCTTTACCCTCATTACATCTTCGACATTATTGCTTGCTATTATAATATCATCCACATAAAGCAACAAAATAACAAATGAATTACTCGGTCGAAATCTAAAGTAAACACAGTGGTCGAACTGACTTCTAATGAAACTTATGAGTGCCATGAACTTGTTGAATCTCCTATTCCACTGTCGAAGAGATTGTTTCAATCCATATAAATATCTCTTCAGCTTGCACACATAATCTTCCTTCCCCCTTTCGACATAACCTTTAGGTTTCCTCATCAGGATTGTTTCATCTAGATCACCATACAAGAAAGCAGTATTCACATCCATCTGTTCTAGTTTAAGGTCGAACTGTACCACTGTGGTAAGTAACATTCGAATGGACCCGTGCTTCACAATAGGAGAGAACACATCATTGAAGTCGACACCTTCTTTCTGAGTGAATCCCCTAGCGACCAATCTTGCCTTGAATCTCTTCGACGTCATTCCTTTGATTCCTTCCTTAAATTTGAAAATCCATTTACAGCTGACTAACCTGGCTCCAGCAGGTTTCTTGATCAGTTCCTAGGTGTTTTTATCATGAAGAGATTTCATCTCATCATCCATGGCCTTTAGCCATTCAGTCTTCTTTCTACTCCTCATAACTTCTTTATAGTCTCTAGGTTCTTCGTCGAGAACCTCACTTGCAGAGATTAAGGCATAAGCTATAAAATCTACATACCCAAGTCTCTGAGGTGGCTTGATGACTCTCCTCGACCTGTCTCTTGCTAGCAGGTAGTCATTATCAGTCTCCTCATCTTCGACAACAACTTCTGCTTCTTCTTCGACTTCATTTGGGATACGCAATTCGGCATCAACATGATCCACCTCAACGGGAATTTCTCCTTGTTCCAGCTCTTCATCATCATCATCAGTTTTCTTGAAAGCAATTTGAGCTTGATTGAAAACTACATCTCGACTGGTGATACACCTACTGTGACCTGGCTCTAGGCACCATAGCTTATAAGCTTTGATTCCTTTAGGGTATCCCATAAACATGCATTTCAGAGCTCTAGGTTCGACCTTGTCTTGCCTAATGTGAGCATGGGCCACGCAACCAAATACTCTCAGTTTGTCGAGACTAGGTGGATGTCCCGACCAAACTTCTTCAGGTGTCTTCGTATATAACACAGTCAAAGGACATCTGTCTATCAGATATTTTGCTGTCGAAACAGCCTCAGCCCAAAACACCTTCTTTAATCCAGCACTAGTTAACATGCATCTAAATCTTTCCAAAATAGTTCGATTAAACCTTTCTGCTAAACCATTTTGTTGTGGAGTACCTGCATTAGTGTTGTGCCTTGCAATACCTAAGGCAACACAAAAGATGTCGAACGCCTCATTGCAAAATTTAAGGCCATTGTTGGTTCTAGACCTCTTGACCATTCTGCCAGTCTGATTTTTTACCAGAGTCTTCCAACCTTTGAAATTCTCAAAAGTTTCATCCTTAATCTTCTGGATGAATACCCATAACTTTCTAGAATAATCATCGACTATGGATAGAAAATACCTTGCTCCTGAATGTGATGGACACCTTGCAGGCCCCCAAAGATCAACATGGATGTAATCAAGGGATCCATGAGTTCTTTGTTTGCCTTTGTTGAACTTCACTCTACAAGATTTTCCAAGTACACAGGGTTCACAAAACTTCAGCTTTTCGACTTAGTCTCCACCAAGCAGATTTTGTTTCCCCAGTTCGACCAAACCCCTTTCACTGACATGGCCCAATCTCATGTGCCAAATTTATGTCTTCGACAAAGGTTTCGTGGATGCAACATTTGTCGAACCACTTACAACTTTAGCCTCAAGGGTATACAAGCCTTGTTTCTTTACGCCTCTCAAGACTTCCTTCGACCCCTTCATGACTCTTAGGACACTTTTATCTCCTTGAAAAACATATCCCTTCTTGTCGAATTCACCGAGAGAAATAAAATTTCTCTTCAAATCAGGTATATACCTGACTTCAGTCAATAACCTTATTGACTCGTCATAGAGCTTGAATCTCACAGATCCAATACCTGTAATTTTGCAAGCTTTGTTGTTTCCTAGCAGCACTGATCCACTATCTTGATCATATAGCTCCTCGAACAATTCTCTATTTTGGGTCATGTGTCAAGTGAAACCTAAATCCATAATCCACTCTTTTCTTGAGTCGCTGCTTGAAACCACAAGGACATCAAATGAGTCGAAGTTATCTTGAACAATGGTTGCGTTGCTATTATCCTTACCTCTATGATCTTTCAGGCGTTTAGGGCACACTTTTCTTGTGTGACTCTCCTTCTTACAATGATAACATCGAATACCAGATGCCTTGCCACTGTAAGACTTCTGTTGACTTTTACTTGTCTTCTTGTCGAACTTACCATCCTTTCGCAAGAATTTTCCCTTAACGGTCAAACCTTCACCCACCGTCGAAGGTTTATGCTTCTTTCGTTCGTTCAGGTCCTTAGAATACAAGGTTGATTGAATTTCTTCAAAGCTCAAGGACTCCCTTGCATGCAGGAGAGTTTCTTTGAAGTGAGCATGTGTTCTGGGCAAAGCGCACAACAACAATAGTGCTTGATCTTCATCATCGATCTTCACATCAATATTTTCAAGATCAAGAATCAGCTTGTTAAACATATCCAACAGCTCAGCCAACACTTTGTCTTCACTCATCTTGAATGAATACAAAGCTTGCTTCAGGTAGAGTCGATTTACCAGAGATTTGGTCATGTACAAACTTTCAAGTTTCAACCATAACCCCGATGACGTAGTCTCCTTTGATACCTGTCGGAGAACCTTATCACCAAGGCTCAACAATATTGCACTGTGGGTTTTCTCTATCATGGCCGTCTTTTCTTTTTCCGTTAAGGCAGCGTCCATGGCTGCCTCTCCCTTCAACGCTTCCAAACAACCCTGCTGAACTAGTAGGGCTTTCATCTTCAAGCGCCACAGACCAAAATCGTTCACTCCGGTGAACTTTTCAATCTCATACTTTGTTGAAGGCATCTTCCTCCGTGCTCACCGCACCAATTTATTTTGAATTAGGATGTCTTAAAATAAAATATACTCGGTTTCTTTATAGGCAAGAAACACATAAGGGTTAGGGTTAACAAGGAAAAACAACAAGAATTGGTTATAATTGTTATTCTTTACTTTCTCTTTAAAACAGAATACAAGTACTAAAGAATAACAAATAACCCTCTTGCTCTAATTAGGATTTGCCACACCATACTTATTGATCAGAGGTGATCAGACTGGATCGTCGTGGCCTTCACGTAGAGCAGATGAGGGTGCTTGTAGGAGAGAAAAGGGGGTTGTACCTGCAAGGTACTCTGATGCCAAAGTAAGTGATTGGACGAAGAGAGAAAGCAAGTACAAAGATAAGATTTCAAGTATTGAATAGTGATCAAATCTGCCCCTCTCACATGAGAGGGTATTTATAGAAGTAACCCCCAGTGCGGGGCCAAGGTCTCCCATGTGGCCGAAATGTCTGGCCGACCAATGGGAGACTGCCAGGTGGAGGGTCAGGCGTGTGACCCTTTGACCTGGTCCAACTTTTTCCGTGAGATCCGAGGAAGCAGTTGGTCGCGTAAACTGCCAAGCGAGTGAGGGGGATGATCGGAAAAATAACAAGTGTACTATTTTCACCGATGTAGTAATAATAGGGGTTTATCCCCAGTATCGATCACGAGGACTGCGTAGTGAAATACATGCTTTATCGTAACTCAATTGAACAAAAATAATAAGGATTGTGATTTTTGTGTAATAGTATGCAAGGGAAAATAAAATAAAGCAATAAAATTGAGATTTGAAACACTTATGAGAAGCATGCTAGGGAAAGTGTATGACTTGCCCTGTAACAACCTTAATCCTAATTTCAGTGACACGACTTATTTTAATTAATTTCTTGACTGCATTGTGTTTAATCCTAATTCCTTAGTGAAAAAACCATTGATTTTATAATCTGATTACTCTGTCCAGATGTAATCAGATTTGAAATCAAGAATTATAATGTCAACAGTTTTCCAAGTGCACGAGGGTATTCCTAGTCCTAGGTAATATCTACTGGCACATTATCGTTCAAAAGCATTAACATTGGTTTGTCCGACCTAACGTTAACCGTAAATCAATTCCCATTTGTCCGAAAGAAAAAACATTAAGAACATTGAACGATAAAATTTGATTATAAAATAAGCACTTATGTCATAGAATCAGAAAAGCAAAGTCATTACAGTAATAATTCAGGGACACCCCCTAGCAATGGGGGGTTTAGCTACTCATAATATTCAAAGAAATTACAACAGAAAAATTTAACATTACAAGATAGATGGATGGCTTTGATCTTCAATCGCGAGTGCTCATGAAAATCACCGTTCTCTGAATCCCTTGAAAGCACCAATTCTGATCGTAAAATTCTTTCGTATTCTCCAAAAGTCCTTTTTCTCTTGCCAAAACTCATCTAAATAGTAGAAAATCACTCAGATCGGTTGGAAATACCCAAAGCGTCCCCCACAACTTAACATATGGCAAAAATATGAAAAATTTTAGGAAATTAGCGTCACCTGCTGCTACGGGCCGTAGCAGGTGCTACGGGTACCCGTAGCAACTCACTGCTCCCTGCTTCAAAAATCAACTTTGGG
The DNA here is from genome assembly GCA_022829125.1 of Lathyrus tuberosus. Taxonomy (NCBI): domain Eukaryota; kingdom Viridiplantae; phylum Streptophyta; class Magnoliopsida; order Fabales; family Fabaceae; genus Lathyrus; species Lathyrus tuberosus. The sequence continues at coordinate 3,866,488 of JALAZF010000423.1, forward strand.
CGTGTTGCCTGCTATGGGCACCCATAGCAGCTCACTGCCTCCATCTTCCTTGTAACATGTTTGTGGGCTTGCCTGCTATGGGCCGTAGTAGGTGCTACGGGTACCCGTAGCAGGTCACTTCTTCATGAGTGCTTCTCTTCGAATTTCGGACGTTTTTTTTCCCTGTTTTGGCTCGAATATTCTCTTGTACCTGAAAACACTAAAGTACACAACCAAGGCATAAAATGCGGTAAAAGAGATATAAAAAAAATAAACAATAACAAAAGATTAACTAAAACCAACAGTAAAATAACGTATGAAAATCACCAATCAAACTCCCCCAAACTTGAACCGTTGCTTGACCTCAAACAACAAGCTTGCATACAGACTTTCTAGATCAAACGGTACCATTCAAACGAAAAACTTGTGAAGGTAAGGTGCGTCGATACTCATACGTGAGCCTTTGTTCCGATTGGCTAAAACTAGTTCTCTTGGTAATCGTCCGTTAACGAAGGTGTTACACAAACACATACCGCGATAAAACCATGGACCTAAATATACCTTTCGGTTACCTCTCCAACTATGCTTTAGGCTTAAGACTTTTCTTCGATTTTCTACCCCTTTCATTCGGATAATCAAATTAAGACATTTTTTATCGTTTTCCCTCACATGTACAAAATTGATCGAGACTTTTTCTAGGCACCCTTATTCTCTTTTTTTTCATGCATTGGCATTTATGAGTCCATTATGGGGTGACAATTGAGACTCAACCGCCGTTAGGCTAATTAATCGGGTGAGGGTTACCCAACTTAGAAGGACTAGTTGTCTTCATCGCCATAATTCACTTTTTCGGTGCCTTAAGTCATCCTCTCAATCAACCTTATACATGCAATTCTTTTTAGTCATGCTGGACTATCACTATGAACTAATCAGGGAATACTTCTCAAATCCAAGTACTATGGCACAAATCTACACGTTGGACTCGTTTTCTTACTCCGGGGAATCTAGGGTGTTCGGGTCATTCCTAAGTTTTCAAACTTTCCCAATGTCCCTAGTTCTAACTTCTCTTCCCTCGAACTCTATATACTTTCCTGACTACCTCACACATCACATAATTCAGAAGAAAAATTTTCGGCTCTAATTCGAGGGGGATTCAAAGTGGTTTCAATAAATCAACATACAAAAACATAAATAACAAGTCTAAACGGAAGAACTAAAAACAGTAAATCCTCCCCCAAACTTGAACCACACATTGCCCCAATGTGTTCGAACAAGAGCGAGAGAGGTTACTCACCGATATCCTTACTGAGGAGGCGGACGGTAACACAACATCAATTGCTACATCACAGATCGCACCCGTAAGGTCATTTATTTCCTGCAAACGAAACAAAACAAACAACAAAAAGAAAATACTCAATCATTAAAAGCGTGGGTTGCCTCCCACGTAGCGCTTCGTTTAACGTCACATGGCTCGACGGATCACTCCCCAAAGTTATGGGGGATACTTCAGCTTCCATGTTTTGTTGCTTGACCTTTCCGCAACAGAGGACCAGTCAGATTCAGAAATAAGAGCTACATTGTGATTCAACTCACATCCAACTTCCACATTCTTCCTTTGATGTTTTTTTCTCTTCTTTCTTTGATGTTTCTTCCTCTTATTGACTTCTTGTCTGGATTTTGGAGTCTTGCAATGAGCAATAGATGACTCAGATGCTGAAACCTGATGGATTATTCCATAGAATTTTTCATGAAGTGGTTTTGAGCTTTTGCTTTTTCCCACTGTTCGGATCATTCCAACTGAAGGGTGATTACTTTCCTCTTGACCTTGCTTCTCGAGCTCCAACACTTTTAAGGTTATTTCCTCCCCAAAATATTTCAAGGTTAAAGTACCAGCCTCAACATCCACACTGCACCGACTAGTCATCAAGAATGGTTGACCCAGTATGATAGTTATCTCTTCATCCTCAGGTAGATCAATGATCTCAAAGTCTACTGGATAGGTGAAGTTATCAATGGTCACAAGCACGTCTTCTGCTAAGCCGTATGACCGCTTGATTGAGAGGTCGACAAACTTCAGATTTGTTCCCGTTTCACTTTTTTTTTATACCCAGTTTTTTGAAAATTGAGAGGGGTATGAGACTCACACTAGCACCCGAATCAATCAAGACTTTCTTAAAAGTTTTCTCCTTTATGGTATAGGGGATTGATACAGAACCAGGATCTTTCTGTTTGATTGGAATTCTCCTACCTTGTAATCCCCTACTGCTCTCCTCAATTATACTCTTTAGCTCTTCTCCCCTAGGTTTCTTTTTCCCAATGACCTCCTTCATGAATTTCTTATATAGAGGCATTTGTTCAAGTGCTTCAAAGAAGGGCATATTAATCTCTAACTTGTTGAACAATGAGCTGAATTTCTCAAAGTCTTTTTCTTGTGTCTCCTTCTTTGTCACTCTTGAGGGGTACGGTAACTTGATCTTTGGTTTAACCGCCTCTTTCCCTTTCTCTTCGGTTGGCTTTATTGGTGGCCTGGCTTCTTCGGGCTCTCTTTGATTTTCTCTCACTTCCAGATCCACCTCTATATATTGATACTCATTGGCTGCCCCTTCTTCTTCTTCTGCAACTTTCCGGCTTCTTGTGGTAACAACATTGACATTCTCACGACTCTTCGGATTTGGTATGGTGGCGCTTGGGAGGGCGTCTTGTGCTTGAGAATTTGCAAATTGTTGAGCTATCTGACCCAATTGAACCTCCATATTTTTGATGGAGGCTGTGGTATTCCTATGGTTATTTCGGGTCTCTTCCTGAAATTGCATGTTATGAGCTGCCATCTTCTCAATGGCAATCTCCCATTGTGCTTTTTAGGGAGCTTGTTGTTGCTGTGGGTATTGGTGTTGATTCTGATCTTTCCAGGAGAAGTTAGGATGATTCTTCCACCCTGGATTATACGTTTGAGCGTAGGGATTATTCTGCTTCAGGAATTTTATCTCTTTAATTTGTTGCGGAGTCGCAACATAATGTGCAGTATAATGGGGTCCACTACAAATCTCACAACTCATGGGTTGACCAGTTTGAACTTGTGCCACACTTTGAGTACCCACTTTCATAGCCTTTAACCTTCTTTCAACTTCTGCAGCAATCTAATCTTCCACTTTCACAACCTGATTATTCAACTTCAAGTCAATCACACCCTCAGGTTTACTCACACTTCAATCATATAACTCCAAATGTCCATTGGCTACAATAGCTTTAATAATCTTCTTGATACCAGTTACGGTGGTGAAGTTGGATGATCCACCAGCAGCTGTATCAATAAGTTGCTTAGTTTTCATTCGGAGGCCATTTACGAACATATGCATCTGCTCAGTTTGATCCATGTTGTGAGTCGGGTAGGCTACCAAAATTTTCTTGAACCTCTTGTAGGCGTCGTCGAGTGATTCTCCGTCCTTATGTTTAAAGTTCATAATATCATATCTTTTTCGGATATAAACAGATGCCGAAAAATACTCATTCAGAAATGCCTTCTCCATCTCTTCCCAAGTGGTAATACTCCCAACCGGTAACGAGTAGAACCACTCTTCAGCATCTTCCGCAAGAGTGAAAGGAAACATTCTTAACTTTTTTGCTTCCTCGATGTGCCCATCAATCTTGAGAGTGGTGCTCATAGTCAGAAACCTTTGTAAATGTTTGTTGGCATCTTCATTGACCTTTTCGGTGAAAGGTCTCCTCTCAAGCTGGGTGGTGGTGCTCGGATGCAGCTGAAAATTTGTCACATTCACCGGTTGGTTCACAATTGTTAGCCGATCAGCCGGTGTATGTGCTGCTCCGTAATCACCGAGGAGTCTCTCTGCTGGTTACTCTGCAGCCATGGTCACTGTATCTTTGTCTGACTCTGAACCTGAGTTTGAGTGCTCCGAAGGTTCAGCTTCAGACGCTACAAGTTTTGCTTGCCTACGCCTCTCGTGTAGCGTTCTTTCAATTTATGCGTTAAAAAGAAAATTTGCTGAGGATTCTCCTCGCATAAAAGGTTAGATGCAGATTAGTAGTAACAAAATAAACAATAATAAATAAATAAAAACTAAAAATAAAATTTTAGTTGACGAGCAACAAAATTCCAATTGAATTAAAATTTAACTTATATTTCGGCAGTCCCCGACAACGGCGCCAAAAACTTGATCGGAAAAATAGTAAGTGTACTAGTTTCACCAATGTAGTAATAATAGGGTTTATCCCCAGTATCGATCACGAGGACTGCGTAGTGAAATACAAGCTTTATCGTAACTCAATTGAACAAAAATAATAAGGATTGTGATTTTTGTGTAATAGTGTGCAAGGGAAAATAAAATAAAGCAATAAAATTAAGATTTGAAACACTTATGAGAAGCATGCTAGGGAAAGTGTATGAATTGCCCTATAATAACCTTAATTCTAATTTCAGTGACACAACTTATTTTAATTAATTTCTTGACTGCACTGTGTTTAATCCTAATTCCTTAGTGAAAAAACCTCTGATTTCATAATCTGACTACTCTGTCCAGATGTAATCAGATTTGAAATCAAGAATTATAATGTCAACAGTTTTCCAAGTGCACGAGGGTATTCCTAGTCCTAGGTAATATCTACTGGCACATTATCGTTCAAAAGCATTAACATTGGTTTGTCCGACCTAACGTTAATCGTAAATCAATTCCCATTTGTCAGATAGAAAAAACATTAAGAACATTGAACGATAAAAATTGATTATAAAATAAGCACTTATGTCATAGAATCAGAAAAGCAAAGTCATTACAATAACAATTTAGGGACACCCCCAAGCAATGGGGGGTTTAGCTACTCATAATATTCAAAGAAATTACAACAGAAAAATTCGACATTACAAGATAGATGGATGGCTTTGATCTTCAATCGCGAGTGCTCATGAAAATCTCCGTTCTCTGAATCCCTTGAAAGCACCAATTCTGATCGTAAAATTCTTTCGTATTCTCCAAAAGTCTTTTTTCTCTTGCCAAAACTCATCTAAATAGTAGAAAATCACTCAGATCGTTTGGAAATACCCAAAGCGCCCCTACAGCTTAACATATGGCGAAAATATGAAAAATTCAGGAAATTAGCGTCACCTGCTGCTACGGGCCATAGCAGGTGCTACGGGTACCCGTAGCAACTCACTGCTCCCTGCTTCAAAAATCAACTTTGGGCGTGTTGCCTGCTACGGGCCGTAGCGGGTGCTACGGGCACCCGTAGCAGCTCACTGCCTCCATCTTCCTTGTAACATATTTGTGGGCTTGCCTGGCAGGTGCTACGGGTACCTGTAGCAGGCCACTGCTTCATGAGTGCTTCTCTTTGACTGTCTGATGTTTTTTCCCGGTTTTGGCTCGACTATTCTCTTGTACCTGAAAACACTAAAGGACACAACCAAGGCATAAAATGCGGTAAAAGAGATATAAAACAAATAAACAATAACAAAAGATTAACTAAAACAAACATTAAAATAACGTATGAAAATCACTAATCAGGGGACATGCCCAACTGCTAGTTTCTGCCCAACGGCTAGTTTCTGGCTATTGGGCCTGGCCAAGAGCAGGACTGGATTAGGCCTTGCCCTACTGTGGGCCAGGCGGCTGCCCAGTCCAGAACAGAAGCCCCCAAGTCTTTGCTCTGAGGAAGAGTGATGACTTGAGATGGTTTCTTGGACAATTTCCCTTGAATGACGATGTTCAGGCATACGCTCTTCGCCTGTTCCAATGTTGAGGTGGTCGGCATTGGTCCTTGATCAGCCCGACCAGCCATTCATTGCGAGGACCTGCTCGCGGAAATGGAATTTTTATGTCGAGCAGGTTTAGTAAATGTGCCCACTGAAGTGTCGTTTTGTGTCGACGAGCCTTGACGAGGACATGAGTTGCGCGCATGGTCGGGGAAGATGTGCTCGCGGGGTAGCAGAAGACTTGGTGGATGTAACGTCTAGCCTGGGGAATGCCAAACGAAGATTCCCTTTTCTGACACGTGGTGGAGCATTCAAGTTTTGTCAGGCCTAGATACGCCTAGGGTATAATGGGCTTTGCGCTTCCCAAGTGAGGAAGTGCTTATAAAATGGGGAGAGAAGATTCATTTGACACTTTACTCAAAAACTTATCCCCAAACTTCTGCGCTCTGCAACTCGTGTTTTCGTCGGAGCTTCTTCGCCGCCGTCGACCTTCAATGCTCAGTTGTGATCTTCATCTTCAACCTTCGATTTAGCAAGTAAGTTCTTCATCCCTCTCTGCAAATTCCCTGGTGTTCTTCCTTTCTGGAAAATTGCATGAACTTTCTGGTGACACATGAATTTTTCGGTTAAATGTTCATGTGTTCTTCGATGAACACATGAATTTCTGGAAAATGAATGAAGAACATGAAGAACAGGAAGAGTATAGGATGAATGTTCATGATTATTGCGTAGGCTTGTGTAGATCTTTCTAGATTCTGGTTAGGGTTAGTTTTAGGTTTGTAGTCGGGCACTAGGCCTGTTCGACGTGAAACTTTGGCTTTCGCGTGACGAGCTTATTTTGTCGAATAAGCTCCTCCTCAGAGTCTTCGCGAAGTCGTGGAGACTCGTCCCCATTGACGGGGAAGGTGAAGTCGTTGTACACTGTCGTGGCTGACTTGGGCTCGAGGTTGTCCTCGACTTATTCCTCGCCCTTTCACTTGACTAGTGGTGGAAGGGTGGATTTGATCTTTGTTGTCGAATTCACTTTTTCTTCCTCTGCTTTTCAGGTGAAATGGGTGATCAGCGTGAAGAGGTTATGCCCGATGCTGGGGCCGCGCACGAGGAGGCGGAGCAGTCCATTGATTATGTCAACGTCCAAGTAGCAAAAGGGGGCCTCAAATGAATTGCCCATAAACCCTTATCGACATGGTCAACGTTTACCGAAGAGGAAGTTCGGGATTTTCCCTATCTAGAAGACTGGGCTGAGGATGCGCTGGCACATTGGAGAGCTATCTGCCTGACAGAGAATGATCGTATTTGTTTGGTGTATCCGGGGATGCGGTTCCCCATGTACGAATTTGCCTTTGTGGAGGTAAAGTACCGCCTGCCCTTCACCGACTTTCAGGAGGCCGTCTTCTGCCACTTGGAGCTATGCCCGGCTCAACTTCATCCGAATGCGCTGGCTTTTCTTCGCGCTTTTGAGCTTGTATGTCATTACTTATGGATCCAGACGACCGTGGACCTTTTCTTCTGCATTTTCCAGATCCAGCGGAGCACAACGGGCTCGAAGCAAAGCTGGGTTTCTTTTAAACAGCAGAGCAGGCTTTTTTCGCCGTACTCTGAGTTTGTCCGGCATTTCAAGGACAGGTTCTTGGTCGTTAAACATGTCTCTGAAGTGGCTAGGAGATCTATCTCTACGCTTGAGACTATGGAGGTCGATGGTCAGCAAGTTCAGAAGGCTGTGTCTAAGTTCCCTTTGGAGTGGGTGTATGCCCATTTCAGATATAGGACCGACCAGTTCCTCGTCAAACACGAGCAGCTTTGTGACGGGGACAAAGAGTCCTATCGAGTTTTGCATGCATGTGTGGAGACCTTCAATCCTGCCTTCGTGGTAGATAGGGATGGCAACGAGTTTCTCGGGGAGGATGGAGAGCCTGCCCGGGCAGCTCGTTATATTAACATTAGGGCTCTCCTTGACTGTGAAACTGACGATGTCGCGTTCCAGCTCCTCGGTATAATTTGTTCCTTTGCCGTGTTTGTTAATTCTTGTATAATTGTGTCGACCTCTCTTTCTTTATGTTCACATGGAAAATGGCAGATATGAGGGAGCGCCTGATGAGGTCCCAGGCGGCCAAAAACCTGAAGAAGGTGCCTCCAATGCCAAAAGATGGTGCGGCCAAGCAGCAAGCGATGCTGGAAAAGTTCGTGGCCGGCTCTGGTGCCACTCCGGGGACGACCTCTACGCCCCCTACTCCGAACACATCCCATAAGAAGAAGCGGGATGAAGTTGGCTCTTCACCGGCGGGCTGCTCGGGTCATTTTGCTGGAGGGAAATTTGTGCTGCCCCCGTGTTATCTTCAGGGGAAAATGTTTGACGGGGAGAAGCTTCTCTTCCAGGATGCGGTCACTATGATCAGGGTATTGGCGGTGGCGCTGGCCCTTGGGGATGTAGAGATGGTTCCACTTGCCGACCTCAAGAAGGCGAAAGTCAAGATCAACGACTTGGAGCTAGAGAACGCAAAGATTTACAACGACTTGAAGAAGCTCCAAGGAAATCTGGAAGCCAAGATAGAGCTTCAGAAGGAGGTTACTAAGATGCAGGGGGTGACCAAGGTCAACAAGGAGAATGCCCATCTGAAGGCGAGGATTGCCGAGCTGGAGGGGTCATCGGCGGCTGGTCTGGATGAGACCGATGACGAGAAGGCTCTGAAGATGCGGAAGGACCTGATCGAGAGGATCTGTCTTCTCGAGTAAGATAATTTGGGGGCAGCTGAGTTTGGTTTCAACGCTGCTTTGGAGCAGTTGAAGGCCCTCAATTTCGATGTCCAGCTACTGACCGAGGGAATGAGGGTTCTCAACGTGGTCGTCAACGGCGAGGTGGTTCCCCCTGAGGTCCCTGGCGAGGCAGTTTAGCTTTGTTTTGAGGTTGTATGTATTTTGTGGGCCTGCGTGCCTTTTGATATGTAATATTTTGTCGGGCTTAACCCTCTTTATGTACTACTGACTTATTTCGGCCTTGTGGCCGAGGTTATAAATATTTTTCGTTTGGCATTGCCTTGTTGCATTTATTTGTGTATGTTTTAATTGTTTAAATGCTAAGTATGGACGCTTTGCTCGATTTGTTCACGTTGTGCTCGACAGTTTGGGAGACTCGTCGAGGAGGCGAAGTAGTTTCGCCGGTGATGGGATGAGGATCTCGGTTGAGATACTAATCCCATAGGCTTGGACTGTTCCCATCGCGAGCTGGGTGTCCTGCCACAATGGTGCGGCAATGGTGGAGCTCGATTAAGGTATCTCCGTTGTGCATAGAGTCTGTTAATTCTTGGAGTTGGCTAGAATTTTGGTAAAACAATGTTGATGTCATGGTTGATGTTTCAACATGAGTTTTTAACAGCCTTGTTATGTTTAGTTAACATTCTGGTTATGTTAAGTGTTTAAGGGTTGCAGTTTTGTGCTGATGTCAAACCCGATGTCATAACATCAGTTGACAGAACATCAGAAAACCATCTGTTGTGGTTTTTGTATTGCAGAATGTTAAGGTGTTGAAGAGTTAAAGTGCTGAAGAGTGATGTCACATGCGATGTCTTGACATCACTATACCAGAAACTTAAAACATCAGGTTGTGATGTTTTTAGGGCTGCACGCATTAGTTTGATTTGAGGAGATCTGTTAGTTAGATTGGATGCGAATTTATTGGAGAAGATTTATTCTGATACAATTAATTATGCATATCTTGTGGAGAATAGTTTGTTACTATTTTTGTGCAAATAGACATGGAGAATTGTTCCTATTTGTGTGGAGAAGATTGTTCCTATTTGTGTGGAGAAGATCCTGCAGCTGATTTAAAGAGAAGATTTAAAAGATACATAATATCCTGGAAATATTATGTGGAGCTGAATTTAATGCATAAAGATACGGAGAATATTTAGAGTTAATTATTGAAGATTTAAATTGAAGATTTGATTGAAGATCTAATTAATAGCAGAATCTGTTGGAGATTTGGAACAGAAGATTTGATATGATTTGAAGGCCCAAATCCAGTTGGGAAATAGGTTATAAATAGAAGCATTGTAACCTAGTTTTGGGAAGCTAGCCATCATGTAGATTATAAGGGCTGTGTTGGTTGATGAACCACCCGGTTTGTGGGATGGTCATCGTGTTTATCTCGAAGCCTGTAGGTAAGAGATGTATTGTTCTTGGAGGAAGCTTTGAAGCAACTCCAAAGGGGTGTCATGGAAGTGTGTCTTCCACGGTATATGTAATAGAAAAGTTTAAGGAGTCAAGCTGTTGATGCAGTGATGGTGTAGTTGACTGCTAGACATCATCGAGATGATTGGAAGTGAGATGGAGTCTCTTACCTAGGGAGGACTTAGGTAGAAGGGTCATTGGGTAGTGATTGAATTAGGTAGATTGTCAACTGGTGTGTTGAGTCTGTAATTTGATACTACTAATAGTGGACTTCCTTCCTGGCTTGGTATGCCCCCAGATGTAGGTTGGTTGAACCGAACTGGGTGAACAATTGATTGTGTTCATTTACTGTTTCTATTATTGCCTTGTTCAGCAGATTGTGATGTTGTGACATTGCACAAGACATCACACATCTGTACCAGAATTTCAATTGGTATCAGAGCAGGCATCCTGTCTGTTTCTGGATGAGATCTTGGGAAGATACTTTCTGGTTCATGAGCAAGGAAGATAGTGTTGCTGAGATGGTCACATGGTGTTTGAATAGTCCCTTGAAGTGGAGGATGGACTATTGGACCTATCTGTTGTGTAGCTTTGGTGGAGAACTGCTGTTGTGTGTTTTCAAACCTTGTTGTTGGCACTTAGTCTAAGGTGATAGTGTGCAAGGATTATTGAGTAGTGCCTGAAGGTTGTTGAGGAGTTGTTGTGAGTTCCGCTGCATGGTATATGATGTAACCCTGGTGGTGAGATTCTAGGAAGGTATGCTCTTGGAAAGACATTAGGGTTTGGTCTCCTCAGCAGGATATTCTATGATGTTGCAGTTTGTATGAGGATTATCTCTTATCTTTGTTTTGGGGAAAGAAGTGATCAGAAGGTGAATGGATTATTTTTAAGGCTTGATGAAGAAAGAAGAGGGTGGAGCCCAAGGCAAAAGAGTATCACTGTCAAATCTTTCATGCGGGAGTGAAGATCTTGATAAGGTATCTCTTAAGCTGAGTTGTGGTGACCTATTCAGGAGGGTCTTTCTGGTTATGGTATCAGTTTCATCAAGAAAGAAGCTAAGCTTGATATGTCAATCCTAATGTCTCGACATCGCGCTGCACATCAGTAGTTTAAAGGTAAATGCTGAGTCAAAGACCTGTTAGACTGTAGCTGTTTTGAAGGATCACTGAAGCTGTGAAGTTGAACAATTTGTGAGATGCTGTTCATATAAAAGGTAGTAAGCTTGAGCTAAACAGTCTGAGGACAATATTATAGGGAAAGTGCATCCTAGAGTTTGTGTTCAATAGCAGTGTAAATCAGCCTGGGGTCAATTGGTGTCTGCATTAGTCGTATGGAGTGAACTCTTCCAGCTTTGAGGCTTAAAGGATTGGAAGTAGCAGAGTGTCTATGGTATGGCTTTAGATGCAGAAGGATGGTAGTTATCACTCTTAAGTTGACAAAGGTCTGAACCTTGTGCTTATAAGAAGAAGATTTTGGAAGAGTGTGGTATGCAAGTTACTGCAGTTTTGTTGGTCTAATCTTGGAAGTTGATCAGATGTTGATATGTTCTCATGTGTCCCCTACATGAGATATGTGTGGATTAATATGGTCGGAGTCTCCAAATCCATTGTAGAAGTGTTTAATGTGATGAAGACTGATGTCAGAACTGATGTTGATACATCATTCTAGCCAAAGAAAGTTAGTGATCAGTGGTGTGGATTAGCAGAAGAGGGATCAGCTAGTGCCTCAAGTGTAGGGTGTCAGGCCAGATAAAAGGTTGAGTATTTGTCTACCTTCAACTAATGACAATATACATTGACGGGAGACTATGTATATGTCTAAGGTAAAAGTGCAGGACTATTGAGAATTTTCTAGGGTTAATCACTTTGAGTTGGATCATCTGGTGGGGTGGATTGGAGACTATGTACTTGGAGCATCATCCAAATTACCGGGGATAAGTTTGGATTAGAAGAGGCAGATTGTTGACAAGCTGAAGTGTTTAAGGCTAAAAGATATACAGATATCATAATGGTTCAGCTTGGATCAGGTTGGAGCATGGTGCTTGCTCTGGTGGTGAAGGTCGAGGATAAGTGGCAGTTATCTCTAGCTTTCTTTTGATGGCTCTACTAAGGAAAGTGGCAGTCTTTGGTATTGCTATGAGGTAGTCTTGGATTACCTATTTTCTGAAGATTCAGATGTGGTTGATTTGAAGTCTTTGGAGTTTCTAAGCAGGATGGAGGTTGTCTACTCAAACTTGATTGTTGAATCAAGTCTATGAGAGCATGGAAATCTGTTTCTGCAAAGGGAGGAGGTTCTTCTGAGTGGCAGAAGGAAGAGCTGAATTCAACAGTTGGATGTCATAATGTTCTGACATCTAGCTTAGCATCAGAAGTCTCAGCTGGTAAGGTGGCACTTCAGCTAATGATAAGGTGATCTACAGGAATGAACAATAGGATGCTTCAAAAAGATCGTTCTCATGGCAGTTTGCGGGAGCTGCAGGAAGGAGAAGATGTTACATGACCATGGCTTAGGGAGTCTAAGTGTGTTTGCTTTTGAGCAAGTGGAACATGTGACTTGAAGATCAAGTTTCCTTGGTGGATCAGGATATCTTTGTGAGAGTTCTGACAAACGTGAAAAAGGTCAAAATGTGGCATTTGGCTGTTTTCATTTGAGGATTCGTGCTTGAGGTGATCAAACTGTGGCATTGGTTGATCTCAGAAGTGAATTCGAAGAATCAAGATAATCAGAGTGTGGCAGCTGGTTATTATTGAGGATTGTCTTGGAACAAGTTACTCTTGGGCAGAAGGGTGATGAGTTGAAGACTCAAGAAGATTATTCTTCTTGAAGGTGGATGAGAGGTTATTCCCTGATGCTTTGGATTACTGTGCAATAGTAAGTCCAGTTGGTGGAGCATATCAAGAATCAAGGTGATGATGTCTTGGTGTGTGGCAAATGTTCTAACTTGTGTTGGGACATTATCTGGTTGGATATCCTTGGTGAAGGATGATTATGCTCTGGTTCAGGAGCTTGGTGCCTACATTTTGCCTAAGGAGTGTCTACATAGTCATACGGGAGGATGATGAAGTAGAAGGTCTGCCTTGGATGGAGAATGTAGAGAAGACTGAAGAAGTCCAAAGTAACTTGTGAATGTGTCATAAGGAAGAATCAGAAGTTGTCAGACGTGTGCAGAAGAAGAGGTCATACAAATTGTCATGCCTTGTGTGAGAAGTCTGGATATTGTTGTTTGTGGCCATGATGGAGTAGCTTGATGTTTGAAGATGACACCCTGAGGGAACCTTATCAGCTGACTGTATAAGAAGTGTGTGAATTAGTAAGCATCATCTGCGGGTTATTTGTGAACAAAGACCTTGTTGGGAGCTTGGTAGTTATCTGATGGACTGGGCTTGTGGAATTGGAAGAAGCAGCATTAGTGTCTGACGTGGTAGCTTAGTCATTATGGACAGGTTCTGATCTTGAGGTTAAGTAGGTTGAAGACTTCTTTAGGTGGGTATAAGGACAGAAGGTTGTTGTCAGTGGTGTGATCTGATCAGAATGGATGAAGATAAGGAGGTTTCTTCTAATACAAGTAAAAGGTGGTGGCAGTCCTTATCTTGTGTTGCAAGTGATCTGAAGACATTTGTGAAATTCCAAATCAAGTGTTTTTTTTGGACTTGACAGATCATGTATCGGAAATAATCATGATGAGATTTTGCTCAACAAACACAAGAAGTGGCAGTTCTTAATGTTGAGAATGTGGCAATTTCATTGTGCTTCTATCTGGTGTCAAGTGTTCATCTTCATAAGGAGCATGGGTTGTTCATGGCAGGGGGAGTTAAGGCTGTTGTCTATGGTCTTTTACTGCAAGGATGCAGATTTTTGTGAAGATTGCGTGCTGATCAAGATTGTGAAGATTGGATAATGTCAGATAACATGTTATGACATTAGGCTGCTGGATGACATGTTGGTGTTCTAGCCATGTGAAGCAAATTGTTTGAATCATATGTACACATGCTTCTAAGGAGGAGTCTGAAGGACAGCTTTGTGTGTATCTGGGAGATGTCACACTTGTCTTGGTGTGTTTTTAAGAAAGAGGAGTTTACTTAGAGTTCAGTGGAAGGCATTGTGAGTGTGCTTCAGAACTTATGGATGATTGTGTGAAGCATTCCTGTCTGGATGAATGAAGACTATGTCTGGAGTTTCCAAATGTTATGGTATACTGGTCAAGAAGCACTAGATAGGGGGAGTTGATATTTTCTCTGCTGATCATTGAAAGTAGTAGCTGCTGAGTCTGGGTTTTGTTCTGAGTATATTGGTTGGATGATTCAGAGTTTGCCTTTGGAATTTTTTTTTGTGTGCTTGCTGCTATGTTCAGAGTTTGTCCAATTATGGCTAAAAAGGGGGAGAGTTAGCCTAGTGGTTGCCAAGGTGTGGTTGTGAAGCCTTTTCTGATATGGTGCAGCAGTTGAGGGGGAGAGTGTTTGAACAGCTGTGAGCTGGTTCTTGGTTTGAGGGGGAGTTTGCCCTATGCTGATGTGAAAGTGTTCGTTTCTGCTGCAAGTTGGTCCAAGTTGGTCTGATGTAGGCTGAAATTGTTTTAGCCAAAATTAGCCAAAGGGGGAGATTGTTAATTCTTGGAGTTGGCTAGAATTTTGGTAAAACAATGTTGATGTCATGGTTGATGTTTCAACATGAGTTTTTAACAACCTTGTTATGTTTAGTTAACATTCTGGTTATGTTAAGTGTTTAAGGGTTGCAGTTTTGTGCTGATGTCAAACCCGATGTCATAACATCAGTTGACAGAACATCAGAAAACCATCAGTTGTGGTTTTTGTATTGCAGAATGTTAAGGTGTTGAAGAGTTAAAGTGCTGAAGAGTGATGTCACATGCGATGTCTTGAAATCACTATACCAGAAACTTAAAACATCAGGTTGTGATGTTTTTAGGGCTGCACGCATTAGTTTGATTTGAGGAGATCTGTTAGTTAGATTGGATGCGAATTTATTGGAGAAGATTTATTCTGATACAATTAATTCTGCATATCTTGTGGAGAATAGTTTGTTACTATTTTTGTGCAAATAGACATGGAGAATTGTTCCTATTTGTGTGGAGAAGATTGTTCCTATTTGTGTGGAGAAGATCTTGCAGCTGATTTAAAGAGAAGATTTAAAAGATACATAATATCCTGGAAATATTATGTGGAGCTGAATTTAATGCATAAAGATATGGAGAATATTTAGAGTTAATTATTGAAGATTTAAATTGAAGATTTGATTGAAGATCCAATTAATAGCAGAATCTGTTGGAGATTTGGAACAGAAGATTTGATATGATTTGAAGGCCCAAATCCAGTTGGGAAATAGGTTATAAATAGAAGCATTGTAACCTAGTTTTGGGAAGCCATCCATCATGTAGATTATAAGGGCTGTGTTGGTTGATGAACCACCCGGTTTGTGGGATGGTCATCGTGTTTATCTCAAAGCCTGTAGGTAAGAGATGTATTGTTCTTGGAGGAAGCTTTGAAGCAACTCCAAAGGGGTGTCATGGAAGTGTGTCTTCCACGGTATATGTAATAGAAAAGTTTAAGGAGTCAAGTTGTTGATGCAGTGACGGTGTAGTTGACTGCTAGACATCATTGAGATGATTGGAAGTGAGATGGAGTCTCTTACCTAGGGAGGACTTAGGTAGAAGGGTCATTGGGTAGTGATTGAATTAGGTAGATTGTCAACTGGTGTGTTGAGTATGTAATTTGATACTACTAATAGTGGACTTTCTTCCTGGCTTGGTATGCCCCCAGATGTAGGTTGGTTGAACTGAACTGGGTGAACAATTGATTGTGTTCATTTACTGTTTCTATTATTGCCTTGTTCAGCAGATTGCGATGTTGTGACATTGCACAAGACATCACACATCTGTACCAGAATTTCAGAGTCTGCTCGTCCCATGAACAGAAACTGGCCGACGTTGTAAGGTGAGGGATCGTGCTTGCACCGGTGCATGGTCCTGTGGCCGAGCCGTCTCCCCATTGGGGGGTGAACTCGTCAGCAGTTAGCCTGACCTCGTGGTTGCTCCTAACTGTAATATTGTTTAAGCTTTTCAGTATTCCATGGTCGAGCAAATGGTTCTCCATCCAAAGTTTCTAGGTAGTAGGCTCCAGTGCCTGTTTTTGACTTGACCCTGTAGGGTCCTTCCTAGTTCGCGGCTAGCTTACCCTCGCGCGAATCCTTCTGGTTTCTGCGTAGGACCAAGCTGCCAATGAGGAAGTCGCGCTTTATGACCTTAGCGTCATGGCGCAAGGTTATTTTTTGTTTTAGCGAAGCCTCGCGGAGAGCTGCTCCTGACCGTATCTCTTCAACCAGGTCGAGCTCTTCCCTTAAAGCTTCGTCGTTCATCTCCTCTTCAAGAGGAGCTTCCGTTCGTCTGGAAGGTTCCCTGATCTTCACCGGTATCACTGCCTCGGTTCCGTAAGCTAGTCGAAAAGGGGTTTCCCCGGTGGTGAAGTGCGGGGTTGTTCGGTAGGCCCAGAGCACGCTATGTAACTCCTCGACCCACCTCTTCTTGGCTTCGTCTAGCCTTCGTTTTAGGCCCGAAGGATTACCCTGTTCGCAGCCTCTGCTTGTCCGTTACTCTGGAGGTGCTCGACGGAAGTGAAGTGTTGCTTCGTGCCTAGTTTGGCGACGAAGTCCTGGAACTTCCTGTCCATGAACTGGGTTCCGTTGTCGGTCACGAGGGACTGGGGTACTCCGAAACATGCGAGGACGTTCCTCTTGTAGAAACGAAGTATGTTAAAGGTTGTGATCTTGGCGAGAGCTTCAGCTTCGATCCATTTTGTAAAGTAATCGACGACCACAATCAGAAATTTGTTTTGGTAAGACCCCATTGTGAAGGGGCCGAGTATATCCATCCTCCACCAGGCGAAGGGCCAAGGCGAGGATAGAATCTTCAACTCGTTAGGAGGCGCCACGTGCATATCCCTGTGGCGCTGGTACCAGTCACATTTTTGGACATGCTCCTTAGCATCGTGCTGCATGGTCGGCCAATAGTATCCTGCTCGCAGGGCCTTTCGTGCCAATAATCTCCCTCCCAAGTGTTGCGCGTTGATGCCCTCATGAATTTCTTGGAGAATTTCGGGGACCTTGCCTTCCTCAACGCATTTCAGGAGGGGGATGGAGAATCCTCGTCGATAGAGTTTGTCTCCGATCAACACGTACGAGCAGGCTCTTCGTTTAGTCGCGCTGGCCTCCTTACTGTCCTCGGGAAGTTCCTCGGTGGTAAGGTAATTGTACACTGGGGTCATCCAGCAGTGGTTGTCTCCAATGGCGTTAACGTCGAGCAGCTATGGTGGCTTCTCAATACTTGGTCGAGCGAGTATCTCTTGTACGACAGATTTTTTACCTCCTTTCTTTCTGGTGCTGGCCAGTTTTGACAAGACATCTGCCCGCGTGTTTCGTTCGCGAGGAATGTGTTGGACTTCCCACGCGTATCTGATTTCTGGCCCTTGTAAGGCCTTGATCGTGAAGTAGATGGGTTTTTTCCCGTCCGTTGTCTCGCGAATGAGTGCATCGCTAATGGCCTCGCTGGTGACGGAGATATACAGGTACAAGGTCTCTCCGCACTTTGGTCGTGAAAGCACTGGGGGTTCGGATAAGGCTCGCTTAAGGTGGGTCAGAGCCTGCTCGCATTCCTCCGTCCATTCGAATGTGGCCTCATTTCTAAGGAGTTTAAAGAAGGGCAGGGCATGCTGGGCAGACTTGGCCACGAAGCGAGAAAGTGAAGCGAGCATCCCGTTGAGGGACTGTATGGACTTCTTCGACCTAGGTGTGGGAAATTCATCAAATGCCCGACATTTTTCAGGATTGGCTCTATCCCTCTTTCGGTGAGGTAGAATCCGAGGAACTTCCATGCCTGCACGCCGAAAGTGCATTTTTCTGGGTTAAAACGCATTTTGCACTTTCTTGCCTGGTCGAAAACCTTTTGCAAATGGGTCGTGTGATCGAATTCATCTTGGGACTTCACGATCATATCGTCCATGTAAACTTCAAGCATGTCTCCGATTTCTGATCGGAAGACTTTGTTCATCATGCGCTGGTATGTGGCCCCAGCGTTCTTCAGACCAAAAGGCATTACGTTGTAGTAATAGTTCTCCGACGAGGTCATGAATGCGGTGTACTTCTTGTCCTTTTCGGCCATAGGGATTTGGTTGTATCCCGAATAGGCGTCCATGAAGGACAAGAGCTTGAAACCTGCAAAATTATCTATGAGTTTATCTATGCTTGGCAGAGGATAAGCATCCTTCGGGCAAGCCCGATTGAGATCAGTATGATCAATGCACATGCGCCATTTTCCACTATGTTTCTTGACAAGTACAATATTGGACAACCAGGTTGTATACCTGGCCTCAGAGATACATTTTGCCTCTAAGAGGTATTGTACAAGTTTTTCGGCAGCCTGTGCCTTCTTATTGGATTGCTTGCACCTACGTTGTGCGACAGCTCAAGCAGCTGGGTCAATGGTCAGTTGATGGCATGCGGTCTCAGGGTCCAGGTCGGGCATGTCTGCGACACTCCACGCAAAAAAATCAGCGTTGTCCTCGAGACATGTCTTGAGCTGCTGTTTTACCTCGTCGGGCAGCCTCGCGCCTATCTTCACTCCTCTGCTCGGGTTGGCTCCGAAGGCGATGACCTCGAACTCTCCATCTGGGACAGGGCGCATGAGGGTGTTCCCTGTCCCCGCCAACGTGCCCTCACCACAGTCCTCTCCCTCTTCAGAAATTCGGCTGTCGAGGTCGATGATGTGTACAGGGAGAGTCGGCTTCTTGTCAGGTTGGCTTTCTTCGTCGGGCTGGTCTTCCTCCCTTGCCCACTTGGCGGCCTTGGGTCCTGCACCGATCGAGCTTTGGCCTCGAGTAGCTGCTTCAAAGCACCTCCTTGCAGCTTCTATATCCCCGTTCAATGTTGCGACGTGGCCCTTCTCTGTATAGTATTTCATCTTGAGATGAACGGTCGAAGGAACAACGATCAGCTCCGCCAAGGTTGGTCTGCCAACGATGCATTGGTACAGTGAAAGGCAATCGATTACCAGAAACTGAGTCTTGATCGACTTCGCCGCCTCCTCTACCCCGAAGGTGACTGGGAGCTCCATGTACCCCCAGGGTCTAGCTGTCGCCTCGTTGAACCCTTGCAGGTCAGACCCTAGGTACGGTGACAGGTTCTTCTGATCCAGATTCAATGCTCTGAACAAACTAGTGTACCTGATGTCCACGGAGCTGCCTTGGTTGACCAGGATCCGTCAGACATCGGTGTTGGCAAGTCTCGCTCTGATGAGCAAAGGAATGTGCGAGTTCGGGGAGCCCTCAGGCAGCTCCTCCCGGTAGAAAGTGATTGGTTGGGACCGCCCCCAAACCTTATCGAGCGTGGACAGCTGGTCAGGACTGCAGTTGATGAGTTGGTCGAACTTTCTCTTGACCGACCCCACTGTGAGTTCGCTGTATCCCCCACACGAGATAACCATGGCCGTTGGAAAGGTCTCCCAAGTGTTGTGTGCAGATACCTGAGGAGGATCCTCAATATGGTCAGGGAAGATGAAGTCCTCTGGCCGTGTGATGGACATAGCGACCTGAGGAGGAGGACTGAGCGGCGAAGACTCTGCTTCCTTTTTGGTCTCCGAAGTCTCTCGTCGAGAGGATTCACCCTTCTTCGTATATTGCTTTAGGTGAACCTCCTTGATGAGGATTTCAATAACGTCCTTCAGGTGCACGCAGTCTTCGGTCACATGGCCGTGACTGCGGTGGAAACAGAAGTATTTACTCTTGACCGTGTTGCCCTTGGACGACATTGGTTTGGGGAACCAGACACCTCCCTGCTTAAACTCCGCGTTGATGCATTCGGAGAGAATACGCTCGCGGGGAACCGTCAGCAGGGTATACTCTATAAAACGACCAGCGGGTCCCTTGCCTTCCCATGGACGATCGTCTCGTTGTCTCTTTCTATCGCGTCTGGGAGCCTCTGATTCGCCTTTTTTTGTCGCCCGAGAAATCTCTTGATCCCTAGAGTCCCGGGCTTTGTAGGCTGCCTCTTTCTCCTCGTATTGTATATACGATTGAGCTTTACGGAGTAACTCGGCCAGGTTGCGAGGAGGTTCTATGCCCACCGCCTTGCGGAATTCACTCTTTGGTCTCAACCCTTTTTCGAGGAGGTACTTCTTCATATAGTCCGTCGTCCGGACCTCAACAGCCTCCTTGTTGAAACGCTCGATATATGCACGCAAGGGCTCATCCCTGCCCTGCATAATGGCTTCCAATACTTTTTAGATCCTTCCAGGACGTGACCGGACCCCGGTGAAGCCGCTTGAACTAGGCCATGGCCCCCTTCCTGAGAGTGATGGGGAACAGCCTGCATTTGATAGCCCCGCTTGCGTTATGATAGTGGAGCATGGCCTCAATGTTTTCTATATGCTCACCTGGGTCGGTGGTCCCGTCGTAAGTGGCCAGGGGAGGTGGCTTCTCCAATCCACGAGGAATGTGCATGTCCATGATCTCCTGAGACAAGGGCCCATGGACATCGTCGTCATCGCTTGTGCTAGACGACCGACTGGGGGAGTCGCTACGCCCGCGGCTTCTGCTGCGGCGGGGAGAATGTCTGTGTGACCTGCGATGCTCGTGATGGTTCCTCGAAGGTCTGTTCCTCTTCGGAGTGGGAGAGCGTCTAGATCTCTGCAGGGGAGATCGGTGTTGTCGTCTGGCGAGTGCTGAGTCAGGTTCCTCCGATCTTGAATGTCTTCGTTCGGGAGAAAGACTTCTGGACCTGTCTCGCCTGCGCTTCTGAGGAGGAGGAGACTGTGGCCGCCGAGTAGGACTGCTGGGCTTCTGCGAGGGACGCTGCTCCTGGAAGGCGTGTTCGAGCATGCTGATCTTTTCGCCCTGCTGGAAGATCAGAAAGTTGGATCTGTTGAGGGAGGCAATTAGGGCGGCAGTGCTTGGGTCCGCGTTTTGAGGGACATGTATAGGCTCAAAAACAGGACCAGCAGCCTGCGCGCGTGGCTTCACGTCATTGGGGGTAGGAGAGGCGGTATTTCCATCCCGATGATCTGTCTCGGGGAAGGCAGTTCCAGAGACGAGGTGATCGACGTTATCAGTGATAATGGCGATGGCGGGCTCTTGACGGGCATCATCGTTCCTGTTGGAGGCCATGATGATCAAATGGAGTTTGGAGATAGGGCTTTGGTCTTTTAGGTGAAAAAGAGGGAATCTTGAATAAAAAAGACGGGGAAGCTAGTGTTCCCACAGACGGCGCCACTGATCGGAGGTGATCAGACTGGATCGTCGTGATCTTCGCGTAGGGCATATGAGGATGCTTGTAGGAGAGAAAAGGGGGTTGTACCTGCAAGGTATTCCGATGCCAAAGTAAGTGATTGGACGAAGAGAGAAAGCAAGTACAAAGATAAAATTTCAAGTATTGAATAGTGATCAAACCTGCCTCTCTCACATGAGAGGGTATTTACAGGGCCAAGGTCTCCCATGTGGCCGAAATGTCTGGTCGACCAATGGGAGACTGCCAGGTGGAGGGTCAGACGCGTGACCCTTTGACCTGGTCCAACTGTTTCCGTGAGATCCGGGGAAGCAGTTGGTCGCGTGAACTGCCAAGCGAGTGAGGGGGACATGCCCAACGGCTAGTTTCTACCCAACGGCTAATTTCTGGCTATTGGGCCTGACCAAGAGCAGGACTGGATTGGGCCTTGCCCTACTGTGGGCCAGGCGGCTGCCCAGTCCAGAACACTTATGATGAGCGACTAGTATGCTATTTATAATAAAACATAACATACTAAACTAATTAGCTTTTTAACAATTACTCATTACAAGCTAACTTAAACAATTAGATCCTTAACACAAGACCCAATTCGACAACTACATACTAGAACACATTTCGACTACAGTATGTAGGTCTTCGACACCAGCATGTGAGCAGACTCCGACGGCATGTTAAACTAGAGTTTGATCCAATATTTCACATCATTAATAAGTTTTAATGTAAATATTATAATTTTAATAAATTAAAATTTTAATTATGTAAGTTATAAAATTATACTTGGAAAAATAAATTAAATTATTATATTTTTAATCTGACTTACTTTTTAGATAAGAAAAGTCGGATCAAAAGTCAAAACAAACCGAAAATTATATGGAAACAAACAAACAAAAATTGGGAAAACATTAATGTAATTAAGAAATAAATTTAATAAAATTTAAGATAAAACCCTTTTTTAGGTTAAAAAAACTCTATTCTCTTTCGCGTTATAAAAGAAACAATAAGAAATCTTGAAGTATTAAAATAATATACACAAAATATTTTTAAACCTAAAAATTTTTATACCAAATTAATCAAAATTATTTTTAAGATAATAAATTTTATTATTATATCTTTAACTCAGATTATTGTCCAGATAAGAACAGCCTGATCAAAAGTCAAAACAAATTGAAAGTTATGTGAAAAAAACAAACATTGGGAAAACAATAATGAAATTAAGAAATAAATTTAGTCAAAAATAAATAAATTTAAAGATTAAAGTTGAAATTTTATTTTAAAACAAAAGAAGAAAAAAAAGCACTATTAATAGGTCATGTGTTCTCTCCTATGCTTCACTTCACCTCCACACTCTCACTCTTTGGCTCTTGTTTTTCTCATGAAGAATTCTTCACCTCCCTCTCACCATTCTAGTGATTATGAACGGTCTCTTCAAAATGAAAAACAACAAAAAGTTTCAAAAATTTACAAATGTAACTTGTGTGCCAGAGAATTCACCTCTGGTAAAGCACTTGGTGGTCACAAATCATATCACAGTTACAAGCTTCGACGTCGTACATGTCGCGTTTGCAATAAGGTTTTTTCATCCAACAAGGCTTTGAGTGGACATATGATATGTCACAAGGATGAAGGTTTGAAGAATGAATATCCTACTGTTGATTTAATGAAATATTTGCGACCAATATCGCATAAAACCAAGAAAAGGTGTAGCAGAAAGGTCACTCGTGATGAAGTTGTCAATGCAGCTGAAATAATATGTGAAATTTCTCGATGCTGTTACATTGTTGGTAGAATCATTGGATCAGTTTAGTAATTTAGTGTCAATGAGTGGCTTAATGTGAAAAATATGTATACTAAATTTGATGGTTAATAATGTTACCATTTCCTATTTAGTTATAGGTAATAACTGGTCTTTTATTAAGAACATTTCTTAATACACCACCTATATTTCTTAAGCACTACGCGAATTTCCGTTTATGTCTCCTGATTTCGGATGTGTATATCCGGACGCATCAATTTTTTAAAAAACGTTGATGTGTTTCGGATGTGCAAATTCGGAAAAATTCCTGATCTGCAGATCCGGAAAATAACAGAACTTTTTTTTTTTTAAAAATCAGTTTTGTTGGTTGGTCGCATATGTTAATATATCGTCACAACTTAATATACATTCGAAAACATCCATATATAAAATAAAATAATATATATACATAATAATACTTCTGTCAAAATACAGTACATAAATGTAATAAAAATAGAATACATCAAACAAAAAACTACTGTGTATGACGAAGGATCTGTCCTGGCTCCCCTGCTCCTCTGCCCCTATCCGTCGTCCTGGCTCGATGTCTGCGGTACTGAAGCGCCCCCCCGAGCAATCTCAATAATCCTATCAACGGCAAGTCTGCCACCAGAGCCCCCAGGGAGGTGACCGTCCGCAATGGCCTGCCGCGCTATCTCTTTTATCTCACGACAGTGAGGTAGGACATCCTAAGTATAGTCCAACTGAGACTGTCGCTCCTCTAATATCTCCTGATGAGCAGGTCTCGGTGGCGATCCCTCAGCAGTGGGCACCATGCATGGGTGTGAGACGGTATAGAACCACATGATGTACCTAGCCGCAACGCTCCAGTCTCTCGGCGCTCTGGTCGCCCGAGCCTCTTCTGGTACCAAGTGTAACACCCCCTTTCTATACCCCTAAATAATCAAATAAATCATTTAGGCATGTATTGGAAATTTCATCAGAGTATAATTGTAAACACGGCATAAAAAAGCATGTCACATTATGCTCGAAATTAAAACATACAACACCTGCTCAACAAATGATATGCAACAGTGGGGTAACTTTCCACGTAGGAACTCAGTCCCTACACCCACATCTCAATATTTAGAATAAAAGCGGAAAATCTAAACATTGATAACACCAAACATATATACATTATATATATATATACATCAACAAGTATGATACAACAACATCATTCATGTTTATGTACACAAATTCATCAGCAAGATACATACACGAATGTATCACAAAAAGGAATCAAACATAAGCATCCTAGCTACCCGGTGCTACATATCAGAGCCAACCGACCAAAAAGGTATGAAGACACGCTTCACAAAATACCACCAGATACCTAATCTGCAATGCCTCGTAGAGCATCATAAAACAGCAGAAGGGTGAGAAATATTATCATAATAACAATGCATATAATCATATATCTCAACACAAAAGTATACACATAACACATTCTAACCATTCTACCATTCCACATAAGCATACATATTATATCCATTCTTCAATGCATCATTACAACGATACAAATCTTATCACAATTCATCACATCTCATTCAATATACATCGCAAGGCATATATATATATATATATATACATATACAAAACCAAGCATATTCATCACAATGCTTATCATTCAACATAAACACATATATTCATGTTCATTCATCCATGCACAAATACAAGGATGACCAATGCAAATCATAGAGACCGACTCACGACTCTATGCAAATGCAATGCGGTACCGACTCATTTCATCTCAAGTTCAATTGAAGAACTTATTGGAACCATCGCTCGTTACTTAGTGTAACTCCCCGTCGGGCATACGATGTTCACCCATTGCTACCACCTCTCAAAAGGCTTACAATGTTTATGGATTGCCCCCACCTCTCAAAAGGCTTACAATCCGATTGCTCCCACCTCTCAAAAGGCTTACAATCGTTTGTAATCATCGCCCCCACCTCTCAAAAGGCTTACGACGTTACAACGGATTCATCTTAGAACCCCACAATGCAAGAATGCACATCATGATGCTTCACATACAACATGACTCATGACACTCTTGACATGCATACATGTTCACAATATAGTCATGCATTCATCACACACAATCCACATACATTCACATCAATTGTATAACAACATACACAATTATCCAAACAATTCAATTTACGGTTCACCGTAAAAGTCGGTTAAAAGTCGGCTAAAAATAATATTTCTTTTCACCAAATGATAGATCATATTTTTAGCTTCAGATCGATATAAAGAACAGCTAAAACGGATAAACGACGAAAAAGTTATGCAACTTTTAAAAAACCAAATTTTCGAAAAAGAACAGAAGAGTGCAATCGATTTACACCTGTGTGCAATCGATTGCACGGCCCCAGAAATCACATTTTTCGCCCCTTTTTCATGTGCAATCGATTTGCATCCCGTTGCAATCGATTGCACCTGTTAAAAACCAAAAAAACAGCTGCTGCCTCTACACAAAACCCTCCGGAAACCCGACCGATTCAATTCTATGATACGAAACAAATACACAGTAATCCTTACCAAATATATATCAACGTTTTAGGACCATAAAACGATAATTCTACGACGTTTGATTTTCACCCGAAATCTCACATTCTCAAAACCCAAAAATGTCAAAACTCACAATATCAACCGATTTCAACCAAACGAGTTTCTATAATCTCGGCCTAACCTCATACGACTAATCTACGCAATTTATTTCAAAATTCATCCGTGAAAACATCGATTTCTATCGATTTCCTACAATTCGACCTAAACGGAAAAATATGGAAAACCAACCAAAACATCCACACAAAACACATACATAATCATACACAAAGTTAGGATAACAATATTTCACACCCTTACCCGATTTCTCGATTCTTGGAAGCTTGATCTTGATGATTTGTAGCTTTTCTTCTTTTTCTCTTCTCTTTTTCTCTCTTGCTCTCTTTTCTCTCTTTTTCTTCCTAACTTTCTATTTCTATTCTTTTTCTTTCTTTCTTATACTTTTCTTTCTTTCTATTTCTTTATATTTTCTCAAAATATCTACTAACTAACTAACTATCATTAAATGTGAAATATCTAAAATACCCTCCAATCTAATTTCCCCCGAAAACTCTCAAAAACGGTAAAATCACATAATATGCAAACATAACATATTAACACACCAATATCACAAATAACATAATTATTGCCCAATTAAATAAAAGACTCAACCAACTAGAATCAATCAACACAAAAATGGAAATATCAAAATCGGGCTGTTACAACTCTCCCCCACTTTAGAAATTTTCGTCCTCGAAAATATTACCTGATCCAAACAATTCCGGATACGACTCGCGCATCCCACTTTCCAATTCCCAAGTCATATTGCCCTCTGAAGCGCCTCCCCATGCTACTTTCACAAGCGCAATATCCTTGCCTCTTAGCTTCTTAACTTCACGATCCAAAATCTTAATCGGTAAAACTTCAACCGTAAGATTATCTCTCACTTCTACCTCGTCCATAGGAATAATATGTGACGGATCCGGAACATACTTCCGAAGTTGCGAAACATGGAAAACGTCATGCAAATTCGAAAGATTCGGAGGCAACGCCACACGATAAGCCACAGCGCCAACACGTGCAGTAATCTGATACGGACCAATAAAATGAGAAGTCAACTTCTTCGACTTCAAAGCACGACCCACACCCGTAACCGGTGTAACTCTCAAAAACACATGTTCGCCTTCTTTAAACTCAAGATCTTTCCTTCTCTTGTCATGATAGCTCTTTTGTCTACTTTGAGAAGCTCTCATCTTTTCCCGAATAAACTTCACTTTCTCTGTCGTTTCTTGTACCAATTCCGGTCCAACAATCGTCCTCTCACCAGTTTCATGCCAACACAAAGGTGTTCGACATCTCCGACCATACAAAGCCTCAAATGGTGCCATACTTATACTCGAATGAAAACTGTTATTGTAAGTGAATTCAATCAACGCCAAATAACCATCCCAAGCACCACCTTGCTCGAGTACACAAGCACGCAATAAATCCTCCAACGATTGAATCGTCCTCTCGGTTTGACCGTCCGTTTGCGGATAGTAAGCCGAACTCAATCTTAGCTTAGAACCCAAAGCCTCTTGTAAACTCACCCAAAATCTCGACGTAAATCTCGGATCTCGATCCGATACAATACTCTTAGGAACACCATGTAACTTCACAATCACACGAACATAAATCTCGGCTAACTTCTCCAAAGGATAACTAATGTCAATTGGAATAAAGTGAGCAGATTTAGTAAGCCTATCAACAATCACCCAAATAGCATTATGACCTCTTTGCGTATTCGGCAATCCCGTAACAAAATCCATCGATATACTATCCCATTTCCATTCCGGAATATCCAACGGTTGCATAAATCCACTCGGTTTTTGATGTTCCACCTTCGATTTTTGACAAGTCAAACACGCATACACAAATCGAGCCACATCCCTCTTTAAACCGGACCACCAAAAGATCTTCTTCAAATCTTGATACATCTTATTCGCACCCGGATGAATACTTAAATTACTTCGGTGTCCTTCCTCTAAAATCATCTTTTTCAACTCCGCGTCGTCGGGAATACAAATACGACCACGGAATCTCAAAACTCCAAAGTTATCAACCTTGAAATCCTCATTCTCATTCATCATTAAATCAACGAACTTCAAATCCAACTTTTGCTTTTCACTAACCGTTGCAAGAAAATCATTCGTAACATGTAACATACCAAGTCTCACACTTCGCGGCGTCATTTCACAAACCAAACTCAAATCTCTGAAATCCTCCAAAAGTTCCCATTCTTTCATCATTAATGCGGACATATGTAACAACTTTCGACTTAAGGCATCGGCCACCACGTTTGCCTTACCCGGATGGTAATTCAAACCAAAATCATAATCCTTCAAAAGTTCTAGCCACCTCCTTTGTCTCATGTTCAATTCTTTCTGATCAAATAAATATCTTAAGCTTTTGTGATCACTAAAAACTTCAAATCTTGCACCATAAAGGTAATGCCTCCAAAATTTCAAAACAAACACCACGGCCACTAACTCCAAGTCATGCGTAGGATAATTCTTTTCATGCACTCTCAGTTGTCGTGAAGCATAAGCCACAACTTTTCCATCTTGCATCAAAACACCACCTAAACCAATCAATGAAGCATCACAATATACAACAAATGGTTCATTAGGATTCGGCAAAATCAAGATCGGAGCCGTTGTCAACCTTCTCTTTAGCTCATTGAAACTCTCTTCACAATGAATATCCCAGATGAAAGCCTTTCCTTTACAAGTCAACTACGTTAACGGAAGTGCCAACTTCGAAAATCCCTCAATAAACCTCCGATAATAACCCGCCAAGCCTAAAAAGCTTCGAATCTCCGTAACCGACCTAGGAGCCTCCCATTGCATCACCGCATCTATCTTGGATGGATCAACACTAATACCACTACCGGAAATAACATGTCCAAGGAAACTTACTTCCGACAACCAAAATTCACATTTTGACAAGTTAGCATATAATTGTTTCTCTCTCAAAATTTGCAACACAATTCTCAAATGCTCTTCATGCTCTTCTTGAAACTTAGAGTAAATCAAAATATCATCGATGAACACAACCATAAAACGATCCAACTGTTCATGAAAAATACGATTCATGTATTCCATAAACACCCCCGACGCATTAGAAACCCCGAATGGCATCACGAAATATTCGTAATGACCATACCGTGTCCTAAATGCCGTCTTCTGAATATCTTCGCTTTTCACACGAATCTGGTGGTATCCCGATCTCAAATCAATCTTGCTAAAGACACGCGCACCAACCAATTGGTCCATCAAATCATCAATCCTTGGAAGCGGATACTTGTTCTTAATTGTCACCTTGTTCAACTGTCGATAATCAATACATAACCGCATACTTCCATCCTTTTTCTTTACCAACAATACCGGAGCACCCCAAGGAGAAACACTTGGCCTTATAAATCTCTTGTCCAACAAGTCATTCAATTGCTTCTTCAATTCTATCAACTCCGATGCCGACATACGATACGGTGCCATCGAAATCGGTCTAGTGCCAGGAACTAGATCAATAGAGAACTCAACTTCTCTTTCCGGCGGTACATCCGTAATATCCTCCGGAAACACTTCTGGAAAATCACACACCACTGGAAACATATCAATACCAATCTTACTCTCCACTGACAATGATGCAAACAAACCAAACAATTGAGCTTCATCCTCTAAAAGTTTCTTCAACTCTTTAGTAGATAGAAAACTCTCCTCTTCATCATCTTCCAAAGAAGGAAACCTTACCAACTTATGATAGCAATCTATATGAACTCGATTAAATTGCAACCAGTTCATACCCAAGATTACATCCAATCCCTCCAACGGCAAACACACTAAATCCATAATGAAGTCTTTACCATAAATGGTCAAAGGACAACTTACACACACCAAAAACGTAGTTACCGACCCTGAAGCAGGAGTCTCAATAACCATCTCAATACCCATCAAAGACAAAGCAAGATTCAAACGCTTCGCGCACTCAGACGAAATAAATGAATGAGTCACTCCCGTATCAATAACATCAACTAAAGGTGTACTATTAATAAAGCATGTATCTTTAATCAAACGGTCTGCACTAGTGGTCTGAGTCCCCGCCAATGCAAACACCTTTTCGCCCGCTTGAGCTTGTTTCGGCTTAGTACACTTAGTACTAATGTGACCCACTTCTCCACAGTTAAAACACTTCACCATATTCCTCCTACACTCAGCAGTAGAATGCCCAATACCTCCACAGTTAGAACATCTCCCAACGGCCTTCCTACACTCAGTTGCTTTATGACCCATTCCACCACAATTGAAACACTTAATGAACCCAGAACTTCCTCCTCCAGATCTCTTATCAAAGTTTCCCTTATATTTACCCTTATTAGTGGGGGTCACATAAGGTCCACTTCTAGCTTGCTGTTTCCCTCTCCTCTCATTCACACTCTTGTAATGTGTAGAACGAGCTTTGCTATCTTCCTCGAAGATTTTACAACATTCAGTTAAATCCGAAAACCTCCTAATCCTTTGATATCCCACAGCTTGCTTAATCTCAGGACGCAAACCATTCTCATATTTAATACACTTTGAGAACTCAGCAGTAATCGCAGCATAATGAGAATGAAATTGAACCAATTCCACAAACTTAGCAGTATAGTCCACCACTGACATACCACCTTGTTTCAATTCCAGGAATTCCATCTCTTTCTTCCCTTTCACACTTTCAGGGTAATACTTCAGCAAAAACTCGGTACGAAACAATTCCCAAGTTACCTCTTCATTATCCACCTCAAGAATTTCACGCATACCGACCCACCAATCGTCGGCTTCTTCCCTCAGCATGTGAGATCCAAGCCTCACCTTATTCTCTTCCGCACAGTCCATAACTCTGAAGATTCTTTCAATTTCTTTCAGCCAAAGTTGAGCACCATCGGGATCAAATCTTCCTTTGAAGACCGGTGGTTGATTCTTCTTGAACTCTTCATTAGCACTTACATTCGGCGCACCCTGCACCGCCCTAGCCATTGCTTCCATAGCAGTAGCCATCGCATTATCGTTTCTACCAGCCATATTCTGATCATTCCCAAAAATAACAACAAAGGTTAAACAACAGTTCAACCAACACAACAATGAGACAGACACGACTGACTCAACCTTGGCTCTGATACCACTTAATGTAACACCCCCTTTCTATACCCCCAAATAATCAAATAAATCATTTAGGCATGTATTGGAAATTTCATCAGAGTATAATTGTAAACACAGCATAAAAAGGCATGTCACATTATGCTCGAAATTAAAACATACAACACTTGCTCAACAAATGATATGCAACAATGGGGTAACTTTCCACATAGGAACTCAGTCCCTACACCCACATCTCAATATTTAGAATAAAAGCGGAAAATCTAAACATTGATAACACCAAACATATATACATTATATATATATACATCAACAAGTATGATACAACAACATCATTCATGTTTATGTACACAAATTCATTAGCAAGATACATACACGAATGTATCACAAAAAGGAATCAAACATAAGCATCCTAGCTACCCGGTGCTACATATCAGAGCCAACCGACCAAAAAGGTATGAAGACACGCTTCACAAAAGACCACCAGATACCTAATCTGCAATGCCTTGTAGAGCATCATAAAACAACAGAAGGGTGAGAAATATTATCATAATAACAATGCATATAATCATATATCTCAACACAAAAGTATACACATAACACATTCTCACCATTCTACCATTCCACATAAGCATACATATTATATCCATTCTTCAATGCATCATTACAACGATACAATTCTTATCACAATTCATCACATCTCATTCAATATACATCGCAAGGCATATATATATATATATATATATATACATATACAAAACCAAGCATATTCATCACAATGCTTATCATTCAACATAAACACATATATTCATGTTCATTCATCCATGTACAAATACAAGGATGACCAATGCAAATCATAGAGACCGACTCACGACTCTATGCAAATGCAATGCGGTACCGACTCATTTCATCTCAAGTTCAATTGAAGAACTTATTGGAACCATCGCTCGTTACTTAGTGTAACTCCCCGTCGGGCATACGATGTTCACCCATTGCTACCACCTCTCAAAAGGCTTACAATGTTTATGGATTGCCCCCACCTCTCAAAAGGCTTACAATCTGATTGCTCCCACCTCTCAAAAGGCTTACAATCGTTTGTAATCATCGCCCCCACCTCTCAAAAGGCTTACGACGTTACAACGGATTCATCTTAGAACCCCACAATGCAAGAATGCACATCATGATGCTTCACATACAACATGACTCATGACACTCTTGACATGCATACATGTTCACAATATAGTCATGCATTCATCACACACAATCCACATACATTCACATCAATTGTATAACAACATACACAATTATCCAAACAATTCAATTTACGGTTCACCGTAAGAGTCGGTTAAAAGTCGGCTAAAAATAATATTTCTTTTCACCAAATGATAGAACATATTTTTAGCTTCAGATCGATATAAAGAACAGCTAAAACGGATAAACGACGAAAAAGTTATGCAACTTTTAAAAAACCAAATTTTCGAAAAAGAACAGCAGAGTGCAATCGATTTACACCTGTGTGCAATCGATTGCACGGCCCCAGAAATCACATTTTTCGCCCTTTTTTCATGTGCAATCGATTTGCATCCTGCTGCAATCGATTGCACCTGTTAAAAACCAGAAAAAACAGCTGCTGCCTCTACACAAAACCCTCTGGAAACCCGACCGATTCAATTCTATGATACGAAACAAATACACAGTAATCCTTACCAAATATATATCAACGTTTTAGGACCATAAAACGATAATTCTACGACGTTCGATTTTCACCCGAAATCTCACATTCTCAAAACCCAAAAATGTCAAAACTCACAATATCAACCGATTTCAACCAAACGAGTTTCTATAATCTCGGCCTAACCTCATACGACTAATCTACGCAATTTATTTCGAAATTCATCCGTGAAAACATCGATTTCTATCGATTTCCTACAATTCGACCTAAACGGAAAAATATGGAAAACCAACCAAAACATCCACACAAAACACATACATAATCATACACAAAGTTAGGATAACAATATTTCACACCCTTACCCAATTTCTCGATTCTTGGAAGCTTGATCTTGATGATTTGTAGCTTTTCTTCTTTTTCTCTTCTCTTTTTCTCTCTTGCTCTCTTTTCTCTCTTTTTCTTCCTAACTTTCTATTTCTATTCTTTTTCTTTCTTTCTTATACTTTTCTTTCTTTCTATTTCTTTATATTTTCT
The DNA here is from genome assembly GCA_022829125.1 of Lathyrus tuberosus. Lineage (NCBI taxonomy): Eukaryota > Viridiplantae > Streptophyta > Magnoliopsida > Fabales > Fabaceae > Lathyrus > Lathyrus tuberosus. The sequence goes on from JALAZF010000423.1 coordinate 3,899,340, forward strand.
CAAAATATCTACTAACTAACTAACTATCATTAAATGTGAAATATCTAAAATACCCTCCAATCTAATTTCCCCCGAAAACTCTCAAAAACGGTAAAATCACATAATATGCAAACATAACATATTAACACACCAATATCACAAATAACATAATTATTGCCCAATTAAATAAAAGACTCAACCAACTAGAATCAATCAACACAAAAATGGAAATATCAAAATCGGGCTGTTACACCAAGTGGGACTGGAAGTCAGCATATAACTCATCTATCTGCACGCGGGTTAAGCCTAGAGGAGCAGACTCATGAGGCATCCTGGGGATGGTCTGCGTGTAACCGAACTGACGCAAGATGCGCTCCGGCAGGTATCGAGCAGTAATGGTCAAACTACATGCCAACCATCCTGAGAACAGCGAAACCTCATCGAACAGGCGCGTCACACGGTGATCGGCATAGGCGTCATAAAAAACATCCTCAGCATCCATCCGATCAAGATAAACTCTGTAGGGGTCGGGCGCCTGGTTCCCTCTGAATAGGAGAAATGCAGGAGCACGTGGCATATCCTCAGTGTACCCCTCGACACTCCCCCAACCCGTAATCTTGGGAAAGTGCCGTAAAATCCACGCCTGAAATGGAAAACATAACATCGGTGTCAAACATTATAATGAATATAGAAAGAAAAGAAATGAAAAAAAAACTTAGAATATAAGAATGTTACCAGGTATAGCGTACAACTGCCTACCACAGTCTTGGCTGCCCAGCGGCAACCATCTGAGAGCCTAGAGTAGGTGAATGCCAGTGTAGTCGCCCCCTAGTTGTACTCAGGGATCTCTGTGTGATCCAAAAGGTACCTGAGGTAAACGATATCAACGTAAGTGGCGCTGGTGTCCATAAACAGCTGCGTGCTGAGCAAAAATAGATAGTAGCATCTCAGGGCACGCTGCCCGTGGATCGCCACCTCAGCTGCATCACCTGCTGCCCGTCTTGCCTCTGCAAGCTCCTCACGAAATCTGCGTGTCAGAAAGGAGAACCGGACGTGTGCGCCTCTCAACTGCGTCACCTCCGCAAGTGCCTCATATGGGGTAGCCCCAAGCTCCTCAGTCTGCATCTCCATCGCCTCCACCTTCGACATCTTATCGTGACGGAGAAGGGTACCCGTGATCGGTAGATGTAAAAGGCACGAGATGTCGTCGAGTGTGATGGTGAGCTCGCCGTACGGTAGATGGAATGAGGATGTCTCAGGGTGCCATCTCTCAACAAAGGCCATCAGCATACCGTACATGATCTGGGGATACCCAATCCTAGAAAGGCCTCCGAGACCAGAGGTAGCAAGTGCAGACTGGAACCACTCATCCCCTGGCAGCTCCGCCATCATGTCTATAACCTTTCCCACATGGTTATAGAACTTCTGGGAATCCTTCTCCTGAAAATTTCAAAATAAAACAATGTTACAAACGAAAATATTTTCAACGAAAACAATTCTATAAATAAACCGAGAAAGGTTACCTGTCCTAGCCAGACACATCTGGCAGTATGCTCAGAGTACCCCACGAGTAGGGACATATCAGAAGGTCCCCCGGGGTAACCGTTGTAATACCCCAAATTTTGACCACTTAGATTTCCCATCATTGTGAAAATCATCATCACAATATGGATGAACCATCATGCTTCATCAGTCTCCCCAAAGATGGGTGAGCATCCAATACAATCAAAATTAGGGTTTCAAGCCCTCTCTGAGTGCTTAGACAAAGGATCAATCAAGAAATGACATGATCTTCAACTTGTCTAATCTCTCAAACATCCACAATGGATCAAAAAGGACTCCCACTTCAAGGATTAAGCACAAGGCTGCTCCCTTCTAGGTGGATCAAGTCTCAAGATCGACAGTATCACCAAATTAGGGTTTTGGTCGACCAGGGCCTCCAGATGGAAATTTTCATCTGGGCACAAGGCAATGATCCAAAACATAACCTAATATGCTTCATGGAACCTCATGAACCCATGCATCAAGTCAATTTTGCCTCAGGGGATGCATTCATCAAAAATCAGGAATTAGGGTTTCTTGACCTAATTCACCCCTAAGTTGACTTTTGGGACAAACTATGAGCCAAGACCTCAAGAGATGATTTGAGGGTCTCTAATATACCATATTGATCCATTTGGAACAATGGATTGATCCAAGAAGCTTGAGCAACAAGTCTCATTTTCATCTGCACCACAATTAGGGTTTTAAGGGAAAAGTCAACTGTAACTTTGACTTTTGACCAAGACATGCTCCCAAACCCTAATACATGATTGAATATACCCTATGACACCCATGGAACATGTCCATCAAGTTTGATTTAGGTCAAGGACATGATTTCCTGAAGAATTGCACAGTTTGGAATTCGTCTGATAAAAAGTCAACTGTGCACAAAAGTCAACTTTGACTTTTTGAGATTTTTCACCAAAATGGATTTTTAACCCTAAAATGATGTTAATGTATGATTTGAATCATCATTCATCAAGAAAAAACAAGAAAAGTGAGATAACTTGTAAAAGGGGTAACCATAAAACTTAGAAAATTTTCTAAGTTAAAAATAAAGTGGCAAAGGTACCAACTTTGGAGGACCATAACTCCTAAACCACAAAGCCATTTTTTCTCATCCAAAGATGGATTTGTAGCTCTCATTATCACCTACAAAAACTTCAACTACAAGTCATTCCAATTCATTAAGGATTTTGAGTTATGGAGTGATCAAAGTGGCTAAAAAGTGAAAATGTCACTTTTTCCAACACTTAGTGAAATTTTCACTAAGTCAGATTCTGCCTCACTTTTTGCCAAATGTAGGGGGATTTTTCACTTGGAATCAAAAGAGATCAAAACCAAACTTGTTCAAACAGTTGTTGTATCATGTAAGAGCTTTCCAAAATGGCCAAGAACATTGCCAAATTCAACCTACACCATGAGATACAACATTGCCAAGTTGCCTTGCTGAAATCTGTCAAGGCAAGGCAGAATTTGTAACTTTGGTCGATTTGCCAAAATCAGCCAAATTCAATTGCTCCTATCCACTTGGACACCTCAGAGGATTGAATCTAAAGGGGACAATCACTGAGCCAAGCCTCCAAAGTCCATGGAACAAGAAATAACATGTTGAACCTAAAATGGCCAAAATAGGGACAAGACTTCAAATTTGGAATGAGGCATTCAATGGAACCATCAAGGTGGCATGGACTGAGCCATTCTCATCTGAAATCAGTCAAGACTTATCCAAGACCAAGGGGACCAAAGCTCTGTGCCCTAACCTCTAGTCAATGGCTAGAGGAGACTTGGATTTTCATTTACCAACATTGGCCAAACCTACTTACCAGCTGCCATGCACTATTCCTTGTAAAACAAACTTGCTCTACTATAAATAGAGCTCAATTGTGGTCAGTTTGAGTACACCAAAGCCATCTAACAGATGTTTTCCTCAAAATCTCTTTCTCTTGGCAAAAATGCCTTTCTTAGCAAGGTAGCTATCGGGTTTTGAGTTTGAGAGCAATTATGCACAAACCAATCACTCACACACCTCACATACATCACATATGAGCTGATCAAACACTCACATAACATCTGGAGCATCAAAATCTCAAAATCACTTGCCATCCACACAAGTTTGAAGTGAAGTTGCAGCTGAGATGCCATAAACTGATCCAGTCCATTTCAATTCAATCCAAGTGTTCAAACACACTCCATATGGTGTAGGGAAGCTGTCCAGATCATCACAACTTGTCTGTAACACCTCCAACTCAAAATCACATCTGCTCTTGCTGTCACGGCTTGGAGGTAAGCCTAAACTTGGGCATCTCTCAATCTATGCATATTTCCTCGCACAATAATTTGGCCATATGTTTATAATCATGCATGAAATGTTTTCCCTCAATTAATTGCATTGTTTGAATCGTGTATCAAAAATCCTAGCCTTCATGCAGAAATTAGGGTTCTTGAGGTCTCTTCGTGATTTCTTGTTGTATGTTTAATTTAAATGAAATTAAAGTACATAGACATGATCGTGAGGTTGAAACGAGCATAATGATATGTGGATTGCATGATATGATTACGTATTCATGGAGATTGGATAGAAAATGCAAATCTGAGAAACCCAGAAAAACGCGCGTGTTCTTGGTGTTGTTCTTGGCGCCATTTTCATAAATTCAAATATTTGAATTTTGTGATTTTGTTTAATTGATTCAAAAATTAATTTCTCTCTGAGTTTTAATGATTTTGAGTTGATTCTTTTTTTAATAATTCACAAAAATGTTAAAATATTTTATTTTATCAAAAAATCCCAAAAATATTATTTATTTCATATAATTGATATTTTGTAAAGAATTAATATTTTCATTGTTTTTGGCATTTTAAATATTTTTTCTACATTGATTTTGCAATTTTTAATGCTTTCTAATTATTTTGTAGGTCAATACTTAATTTTTGAAGCATTAATCCAAGGTCACAATTTTTTTCCATGTGTTAAACAATTTTTGATCATTTTAATTGAATTTTTATTCAATTAAATACATTTTGAAAACAAATTAGGGTTTTGGATTAATTCAACCTTCATAAATCATTTTCAAAACTTTTTGGGCCTCTTGAGAGAGTGTAAGACCCATCCCCCCTTATACAAAAACTCTTTGGGCCTCACTCATTGTATAAGTCCCTCTGTACAAGTAAACGGCGCGATCGTCGCCCGTTTAAAAATAAAAATCATTTGGGCCTCTCCTTGAGCTATAAGACCCATTCAAAACACTTTTGGGCCTCTAATAGAGTGTAAGACCCAATCCCCTTTTAACCAAAATCATTTGGGCCTCACTTATTGTATAAGTCCCTCTGCGTTAAAAGAAAACCTCGGCGCGATCGCCACTTCAAACGGAAAAGTCATCTGGACCTACCCTCGTGTTATAAGCCCCACTCTTTTCATCAAAACTTTTTGGGCCTCTTGAGAGAGTGTAAGACCCATCCCTTTGTACAGAAAACCATTTTGGGCCCCAGTCACTTGTATAAGTCCCTCTGTACAAAATTCAAACAGTGCGCTCACTGATAAAACCCTGGGCCTCTCCTTGAGCTGTAAGCCCTAAATCTTTCTTTTTCAAAGCACTTTCTCCTTTGATTTTGAATATACTGTTGTTTTCAATCTTTCTTTGTTGAACAACTAACCAAATAGCATGGAAGCACTCCAACCGAGTAAGTGGTTATCGCTTTCATTTACTGCTTTCATATTATAAACTGTATTGTGGGGCTGCTCACTGTAAGTCTCCTTTCATAAACTCATATCTACTGTGTAATAATAGTATAGATATTTCGAGTTTCTCCGGCAACTACGTCTAGAACTAGGTGACGCCGTTTCATTTATTCGTGGAAATAGACGCCTAGATCCCCAATAGGAGCACCAAATACAGTCTTCTCTTCGGCTGTCCTCCTTAGGAATCGTCAAGAAGCTCTACTCCCCAAGATGAATGTATTCTCCGTGAATGGCATCTTTGAGTTTCTCCCAAATTCTCGAAATTTCCTGACTTGATCTATTCCTTGTGGATAGCTTACCTTGAATGTCTCGGGGTTTGGGTACCCACTACGGTCATAATCTTGGACCTTAACTAAGGAACCCTCTTTAAAGGTTAAAAGTCGCTGGATAGTAAACCTCGCACGTTTACCAGTGGTTTTTATCTTTAAAAGAGTTATCTCTCCTAATGGAAAGGAGATGATAAGACCCACGGGCTTCTTAAAAGCATCGGCCTCCTCTTGGGCATTATTCAAGGACACTACGGCTTCTTAGAAGTATTCACAGCCTCCTCTTAGGCTTCGTATAATGATCTCTTCCTCCGGAAATGATAGCCTCCTCTTGGGCTTCGTACAAGGACCCGTCGGCTTCTTAAAAGTTTCCAGCCTCCTCTTGGGCTTCGTACAAATTATCCCGACGACCTCCTACAGGTATAAGAACAGAACCTAGTCATCCTCATAGAACAGTCCTTTCATAGAGTCTACTACTGTTTCTCACAGCATAGTACAAAAGATAAAACTCTAGACACGGACAGTCTAACTTCCTTGAGTCTCAAAGGCATTCTCAAACACCCTTCGTTAAATAGGAAGGAAACCCGCAGACTCGGACAGTCTCGACACCCCTTTGGATTTCCTGTTTCCTCAAAGAGAATGAAATATCCCTGATCCTCAAATCAAACCCCTGGGTACAGTATTACTCATATAAGAACTGATTTTCTCTTTTAAAATCAGTATATTGGATCTGTCACTCAACTGAAACAGTTACAATAGCCTCCATCTCGGGCTTCGTACGAGATACCAAAATTCTCCCCAGTGGAGTCAAAACAACCTTTTCGCCTCTCTCTCGGGCTTTGTACGAGATACAAAAACACTCTCTTACTGAGTATAAAAGATTCTCCAACTGAGTCAACTCTTTGCTAGCCTCCTCTTAGGCTTTGTATAACGATATGCCCCACTGGGTCGAACCCTTTTAGCCTCTCTCTCGGGCTTTATACGAGACATAAAATAGCCTCCTCTTAGGCTTTGTATAATGATTTTCCTAGCGGAAATTATCCTCCTCTTAGGCTTCGTATAAGAAAACCACTGGTTAATCCAATTAACCTTTTAGCATTAAAGCTGTGCCTCGTTCACAGTGTACAAACATCAACAACTCCTTTCCCTTCATCTAATCGCTGTAAGCGGCAAGCCTCTGGATCATCTACATCCATGCCACTGTCCCTCTTTTAGCATGAGAAATTCCTAAGGAAAGATGACATTGCTCTATACTGAGTTAAAGTCTTCTCCTTCAGGTTAAAACCATTTCTTCGGAAATTATGGCATTGCTCAGATCCGCGTATCCCAGTTAAAGTAATTCTCCTTCTCCCTCTTTAGAGATGACAAATTCTCTCTAAAGTCGAGGTCATTCAGCTTCACGTCTTGGGCTTTGAACAAGACACAAATAGACCTTTCAGCTTCACATCTTGGGCTTTAAACAAGATACAAATCACCTTTCGCTTCACGTCTTGGGCTTTGAACAAGACACCAAAAACCAATTTCCTCCCATAGAATAGGAGGAACTACGAACGCTCTGATTTCCCTGTTTCAGTAAACGGGAATACGTAGGCATAAGATCGAAAGAAAAGATCTTAGCGAGCGCAATCAACAAAAAACCCAAATCCCATATCTCAGTCAATCAAAAGCAGTAACTCAAAAACATCAGTCCTAACATCCTAATCCTTGTTCCCCGCCAGAAACCCTTTGCCTAAAAGAAAGAAAGAAAACACTATTGGTGAAAATACAAATAACCAGTACAAAGGCCCCCCCACATTGATAGCATCCGTAACCTAACAGACCGCTGTTTAAACTCAGTATGCAAAGCAGGGTTAATTGGAGACATCTATTTCCCTTCCTTATTCAGCTCACAATAGGATAAAAAATGAATCGACCTGTAGTTTTAAGCTCAAACCGCAGAGAGCGACCAGCGCTTAAGAACCGCGTCCAAAATCACTCGCTACAACCGTCCAACTCATCGAACTCGTCATCGCCATCACCACCCTCATGTGCTGGGTGATCACCCTCAAGAACAGGAACAGGGGATGAAATAGGAGCAACTGATGGAACTGGAGTCTCCCGACGACGTCTGCGTGGGGGCTGGGAACCTGATGAACCAGCAGTAGAAGCCCGACGCCTCCGAGATGTAGAATCGGCGACTGACGGGGGAGTGGCCTGAACCTGTGATGTGGAAGTGGCCTGAACCTGTGATGTGGAAGGCTGTGATGTAGGATGTGGTGTAGGATGTCCCTCAGCTGTAGGGGCTACCCCAACTCCCTCTGCGCCGGAAGCCTCGGCTGTAGACTGCGTCCGCTCACGTCAGACAGATGCGTGCTGACCAGTCCGTCCATGTATGATACGATCGTCTCTGTCAGCCATGTAATCTGCAAAGCATAATAAATAAATTAGAATTTTTTAAAAATAATTAAAAAAAACAAACAAACAAACAAAAAAACCATGTGTCTTCCGGATTTGCACATCCGGAAGTACGCAGAATTTTTAACGTTGGGTGTTTCCGGATTTGCACATCCGGAAGCACTCAGAATATTTAACGTTAAAATCCTTCCGGATCTACAAATCCGGTACGTATTTTCAAGTTCAAAAATAGCAGCAATGGCTACTGTACCATGGAAAAGGGCATTTTAATGCCCTGATCGTCCGTTTGAAGCAGCAAACAATACCTACATTGTCTCTAACCTATGTTATTCATACTACCTAACAATTTCTACACCTAAATGTCTACTCTAAATCGATTACTCGAAAATAACTCTGAAACTCTAAAATTTGAAAACTTACCGATTAAATTGAGATACGGAGGATTTGGAGTGTCTTGATCGTTGTAGAAATTGCTCTGCGTCGAACTCGAGTGAAAAAGGTCGAGATTTGTTGGATTGAGAAGTTGAGAGTTTGTTGTTTGGAATATGAAAATGTGAAGAATGAGGGAGAGAAAGAAGGTCTGACGCGAATTAATAAACCATTGTTCCGGATCTGTAAATCAGGTAGTTTTTCGGATATGCATATCCGGAACGCATCAACGTTTTTAAAAAAATTGGTGTGTCCGGATGTGCACATCCGGAATCAAAGGAAAAAAAGAAATTTTGCGTGGTGCCTAAGAAACTTGAGTGGTGTATTAAGAAATGTTGATTATTAATGGAATGATGATGATTTTATGTTTCATATTACTAAAACCTGTCACTTCCTAGGCGCGTATGGGTTTCTACTCTTTCTTTGATCCAGTAGGAGGTGCCCGCTCTTTCATAGGTGGATTTCATAAATATTAGTCCAGAGTTCATTTCCACCGGCCTATCTTTTCTTATCACTCCATGCCAACTTCTTTGTCTCCTAAAGAAGTGAAAATGAAAGAGGATTTACATCTCCGGTATCAAGGGCTCGAATATGAATAAAGGTTTGGTCCCGGTGAAGTGCTTTCCTTTTAGAAGAAGAAGAAGAGGCAAAAATATACCCATGGTATTATTAGTTCTTCTTAACATTATGAGAGACAAAAACTCTATGTTGACGAAGGGGATTTGGGTGCCCCCTTTTTTTATACTAAGCAATTTATGATTTTGTAGATAACATGAATCAATTGAGTCAATATGGAAATCTCTGGAGCTAGCGAGTGACCAAGGCCTTGTTGTTGGCTTGTCCATTATGGCGCCGGTGGCGCCTATAGTTGCTTCTACTTCTATTTCAGAGGCTCGGGTTGCTGTTGTGGTGACTACCCTAGAGATGGTTAAACCTATTGTCCCGACTCTGACACTTAAAATGGGTCAGTCGGCTATTACCACAAATGATTTATGTGATCGAGGGCCTTCATTTTCTTATTCCCCTCCCAAGAGGGGTCGGAGTGATAGTTCGTCAACTCATGTTGGAGGAGGTTCTCCTAAACAGACTCGTTTAGAGGAGGGTGGTGAACAGGATATTTTTGAAGTCTTCTTTCTGAGGTAAAGATGGTCTGATTTGCTTGGTCTCTAGCCTCTTTGAAATCTTCTGGATGCATTTCTCGTGCGAAGATCTAGGGATGATGCATTATGTGATGCTCACCCCCTGCCCATTTTTTGAACAAATCCTAGTCCCCTTCTGAAGGATGTGTCAGACGGTATCTGGGTGTGGATACCTAAGGGTATTCCATTCGTCGGGAGTTGGGGTGCTCGTCACGGGACAACCTTGGTGGCTCCCTGCTTCTTTATTTGGTCAGTGGACATCCTGTCTGTATTCAGTGGGAAATATATGATATCCACCACCTTGAACCCTACTCGGCACCTGGTGTTAACTATTTGCTCACCCCCACCCATGCGCCATTAACTATGAATTTGTGCCACCTGCTTAATGTCGGCTTCACACACACCTTGGCTTCGATGGAAATTGGTTGTACCTTCTCTTTGCCGACATTCGAAGGGATTGCTGCCTAGTCTTCGTGGGTGTCAGTTTCGGAGATTGATGAGACCCTAAATTTGAGCGAGAAGTCATGATACTCAGTGATCTTAAAGTTGTTAAGAGAGTCGCAGGCCTTGCCGAGAGGATGCGGTGGGTAGCACGCCCAAATCCAAGGGTTTCTTTTGGAGCCTCGGCAAGAGTTAGGGTTCAAGATTTCAGGATGTCCTAAACCCAAACTATGTTAAGCCGTCCGGATTACCCTAAATTTAAGATTGGATTCAGAGATCTCTTTTTGCGTCTTCTCACATGTGGTTGAAGGTGGAGGTGGATGATCGAATGGTGTTATACCGAAGTTTAACCGGTTAAAATGCCTTTGATTTGAGATCTCGCTTTCTTCGTCGGATACCTAATGAAGCTCATAGAGTCAAATTTGAAATCGTGGATATCATAGGAACCAAACACTGATTCTCACAGACGACTCCATTGTTCTTTTCTGGAACCATAAATGGTGATGATTGCGAAAACTACAACAGAACAAAGCTTCTAATACACTATATTAAAGTGAAAACTATGGATTGAAGATTGCAATCACGGTGCTTCTTAAACCAGAGGTATCAGGGTTGAAACGATGTCCTGAACGGTGTTGCTATCTCGGATATGGTGAACTTACAGGGATACATGCATGGTTAGCACTTCAACGCTCAAGCCAGTTTAGGATTTAAGATATGTGAAAGTGAATGTGGAGACTAGAGATTGTGTATCTTAGAACCCTTTACGAAAGTATTTATACCTTGGGTATGGCGGAGTAGGCTAGGAATGAGCCTCGTGCTATTGGGCCTCTGGCTGGCACAAAGCAGTGGATCTCGGGTCTTTGACAGGCACAAAATAAATGATAATAAATAATAATAATAATAATAATAATAATAATAATAATAATAATATCTAACGTATCCTCTAAAACTCACAATGCATTTATTAAAGCATCGAGAATTTGTCAATTAAGAAACAAAAAATGTATCAATTATCTACCACGAGGATTAGACAAATGATAGAATTATTATTCTATGTTGAAGATGGTGACAAGTGAAGTGATAATCAATCTCAACGTGTTTGGTATGTTTATAAAATAATGAGTCGTGAGCAATTTGAATGACACTATTTTTATCGCAATACATGTGAGTTGGTTATAAAAATGGATACTTGTATTAAAAAGTAACCAATGCAATAAACAATTTAAGTAATGGTGGATTCCATAGTATAATACCCAGCTATTGAAAAAAATAGTGATACAATATGTTGTTTCTTACCTTTCCAAGAAATATGAGATATCCAAGAAAGATACAAAGACTCGTGGTGGACTTACGATCTGTGGAGTCACCAGCTTGATTAGCGTCAAAATAAACATGTAATTCCAATGAGAACGATAAGGGAAATAAAAAAGCTCTGAAACTCAATTCCCCAAAGATAACAAAGAATACGAAGAACAACTGCATAACATACTGTAGTGAGAAAGACAACAAATTGACGAATAACATGAACAACATAAGAAATCTCAGGTCTGGTAATCGTAAGGTACAGGGGCTGACAACCAAAGTACTATATAAAGTGAGATATAGTTGAGGAACGCCATTAAAGGGAGCATACTTCATATTTAATTAAAAATGAATGTTTTATTCTCTAGTATTAGACATGAAAACTTATTCAAGGAAGTTGGCAATGTACTTGGATTGAGAGAGAAGATATCCTCTAGGACAATAGGCAATTTAATTCCCAAGAAGTAGAAAATAATACCTAAATCCTTCATCTTAAAATTCTTGGCAATTTGTAATTTCAAATCATCAATCTCGTCAACATCATCACTTGTAATAATTATATCATCAACATAAAATGAGAGTAAAATACGACCATAGAATATATTCCTGACAAATAAAGTTGAATCACGATCATTGTAGCTGAAACTAAAAGATGTAATAACAGTTGTAAACTTCTCAAACCAAGCTTACGGAGCTTGTTTAAAACTATATAGTATTCTTTAACTTATACATTTCCCCTTGATTATAAAAAAAATCAAGAAGAGATACCATATAAACTTCCTAGTGAAAACCACCATTTGGAAAAGTATTTTTAACATCTATTTAAGAAAATTCCACTAATGAAATGATGAATGTGCTAAAAGAGTGCTAATAGTTGTCATCTTGACCACTATAACAAAGGTTTCTTCATAATCTATAACATATTGTTGAGATAATCCATAAGAAATAATATTTTCTTTTTCGCCCTCAACTAGCCCATCAGACTTTGTTTTATTTTTGTATACCCAATGAGACCCAATAACATGTTTTCCACGAAGAAGGCATGCTAATTTTCAAGTATTTGTTTTGTGAAAAGAAGAAAATTCTTCTATCTTTTTCGGATACCAAACAGGTTCAAGTATATCGTATTTATATAAAGAATGTTCAACAAACTATGGATAGAGGTTAGAAGAGAAGAAAATGAGGCATAGTAAGTGTAATGGGCAAAATCATACAATTGAGTAGACTTATGATCATGAGATGAACAACAAGCATGAGTAGGAATAAAAGAAGAAGTAGGATGAAAAATAGTTGGAGGTTGTTAGGTAGCCTTGGGGACAAAAGAGATGTCACAATCAAGATTAGCATTACTATTAGTCACGTAGTTCTGAAAACTACAATTACTAACAATAACATTTACATCAAAACGAGTAAAAATAAATGTGTTCAAGAAATAAATCATGACGATAATCATAAAGTTTTCTTGCTTAAGAATCATAACAACGATAACCTTTTTGATCATCTTCATAACCAAGAAACAAAATGGCAGAGCGCAAAGACATCATATTATGTTCTACTTGTTGACGAAGAAAAAAACAAGTAGAACCAAACACATTAAAAAAATCAAGGATAAAACTATTTAGTTTTTCAAAATGAGTCAAACTCGATTTGACAGATAAGGGAATTTTATAAATAGCATGAACAACACTAAGAACTAATTCATCCCAAGTCTCATTAGGAACCAAATCAAACAACAAAAGGGAATGGGCAATCTCTTTAATATGACGGTGTTTTATTTCAGCATAATATGATGATGTTTTCTTTCAGGAATTCCATTCTATTGTATAAGATGTATTTTGAATATAGTACCATCATAAGCAAGCAATTCACATAATTGATGTGTATCCTCAAGTGCACGGAAATTCCAGTTATAGTATAAAAAGTGTTGAACCCACAGAGACCAATGTCAACCTACTGTGTTCTATTGTCGCTTTGTAAATCTAAGACTAATCGGGAATATTTTTGGAGTTTCTATAAAAGAAAATAAAAAAGGAAATAAATTTGGTTTGGAGAAAATTAATTAAAGCAAGACCGAAATGTAATTTCCAATCGCACCTCTAGGACTCAATAATTCATTGGCGTTTAAATTACTTTTCAGCAGAAAATATTAGTTTAAAAACCTTTTTCTCACATTGTTGTGCTATTGACTCTAGCTATACTTCTAGACCATAATGTTTTGTTGTCGCTCACCCATTTAAATCAAGAAATACTTTTTGAAAACCAATAAGTCATAATTAATCCTAAAGCAATGTCGTTGTGTTTAGGATTAATGTCCAATTTTTACTATCTAGTTCGAGCCTCACACTGTCACATTGTTGACTCGAAACCTTAATGTTTTCACTTTCGTACAAAACCTTTTGGATTTAAAATTAAGAACCAAAACCAAAAATTTTTTTTATAAAAGTTACGCCAATTCATTACCAAGTCCCGTCGGAACGACGATCCTCATATCCGAACTCTAGAAATTTAGCCGGACATGATTGCAGAAATAAATAAACAATTTTAGGTTTTTGAATTTAATAAAGGCATAACAAGCGGTTTAAAATGATTTAAAGCGATGGTTGCAAATTAGAGTAAAGTGATAAAAGGTTAAAATAATAACAATGGAAGAATATATAAAGCAGAATTATAAATGGCAAAAAACAAAAGAAGCAGAATTATAAACCGCGTCAAAAGTAAATGAACCTGGAATAAAAGCTGGAATGTAAAACTGAATTAAGAACTTCAAATAATGGCGGCAAGATTGTTTGATTCAAGCGTTACACAAATTATAAGTCTAAGCACTAATGGTGTAGTAGTTCCCCGATGTGAGAAAACTGCTACTTTTACAATGGTTATTTCTACTTAAAACTATGAATGGTGAAATTGCACAAAACTTGGATACCAAATTCCATGTTAAACTTGTAATATATAGTGTTATGATGTTGAAAAACTGATGCCGAGGGAGTGGGAATCGTGGGAAAAAATGTAGGAGAGTGGGAGTGGACTGAGCCAAGTTAGTTTCCTGATTTTTCTGCATTGTGCGTCCACGGCGAACGTCGTGGTTTCACGGAGAACGCCATGAGCACAATTAATTCATAAAAACTGCATTTTTTCATCGTTTTTGTTTCGTTTTTTCGTGTACTAACTCCTACCTGTTAAATACCTGAAACCGACACAAAATACCAGCATAACACAATAAAAACATATATAAATAACACTAAAATATATGCTAATTGGGTAGAAATATACTATGTATTTTTGTGTTATCAATAATTTATTAGAGGAATTTTCACAAACTAAATCACAACAAAAGTACTTTAAAACAACATTTTTTAAACCTAAAAATAATAACAAATATAGTCGTTAATAAACGAAATATAATATAGATCCTCTTTTGGTAAGAATCGACGATTCATGCCATACATAAGAGTTAACTTAGTAAAAAAGTGCATATAAAATAGAAACACTATTATTAAAAGGTAAAGCTAAAAATTAACAAGTTTACAACCACAATAATATGAAATGTCACTAATTTTTAATTTCTCTAAAGCTTCAATGGAAGGAATGTATTTTAATCCAGAAGAAGTTATATGTCCTAGATGAGAATTTCATAAATAAAAACTAGAAGATGAAGAATTCAAACTAAAAGAATATGACAAATCGGTAGTGGAAGTAGAAGTTTAAGTTGCAGTTTTTGAGACTCTCGACTCATCCAAAACATAAAGTCCTATTGTCAAAGGCATGTACTAATCAACCTCACAAAATGTTGATCCTTCATAGACCAAGAAGTGGAATAAAATTTAATAGAATAACCGGAATCACATAATTTAGTAATAGTGGAATAAAATTTAATAGAATAACTAGAATTACATAATTTAGTAATAGAATTAAGATTCAAAATGAGATTAGGAATATAATAAACATCAAAAAGTGACACATTAGTTTTGGGAAGCATAACAAATGGCTACTAATCGAAGGAGAAAAACATGACACATGCTTGAGTGACAAGAATATTTTGGAATTGCTTTGCAATATCAATTATTTGATAAGTGGTCTCACATAGTTATACATGATCAGAACCAAAATCAATTGTATTAAGAGTAGCAACAATAACATTGTAAGATGGACTCTTAAAATTCTTTTTATTTGCTCTCAATAACTTGAAACAATGTTATTTCCAATGAGAAAACTATTTTTTATCCCAAACACAAATTATCAAGATGAATATCCTACTGTTGATGTATTAAAAAAATTCCATCAACCTCGCATAAAACCAAGAAAGATGTAGCAGAAAGGTTACTCGTAATGAAGTTCTCAATAGTGTTATAATAATCTTTGAAATTTCTCAATGATGCCTATTTGAAAGAATCACCGGATCAATTTAGTAATTTACTGTCAATGAGTGGCTTGATGTGGAAAATATGTATAATAAATTTGATGGTTAATAATATTATCATATTTCATTTAGTTATGGCACTACTACGGAAACATATACAACAACAGTTGGAAAAGGGATAACATCACATGTGACCTGATGTTGTTACGTAGGGTGTGGTTGTGTATGCGCTACTTACAATCACGATCTTATGACCGTTGTAGAAAACCTAAAAGCACGCGATATATTATCACGGTTGATAACCTAACCGTTGTAATATATTAAAGGTCCCAGGTTTGATTCTCAGCGTGTTTTACGTATATAACCACAGTCTTTTATAACGAACGTGGTTAAATTATATATTATAACTATACAACCACGATCATAATTAAAAACTGTCGTTAAATTATATGCTTTTTTAAAAAATATATTTCTGCATTTTGAAAATTTTCTATTTTTTAACCTATATTGTTTAAACAACAACAACAATTGAAGATATATTTATGCATTGTGTTCCATTTTATGAACTGTATTGTTTAAACTGTAATAGAATAGAAACAACAATTGAAGATATATTTTTGCATTGTACACGTTACATTTTATAACCTGTATTGTTTAAACTGTAACAGAACAGAAACATCAATTGAAGATGTATATTAAAACACTCAAACTTAAATACTTATTTATTTCATCAAATCAAAAATATTATTTACAACACTCAAACTCACATGTACATCAAACGTGTGTGTGTATATATATATATATATATATATATATATATATATATATATATATATATATATATATATATATATATATATATTGTTCTGGACTGGACCAATGGCTAGACATGGCGCAATCCGCTTCTGCTCCAGAGCGGCCCAAATTGCCTAAGTTCAATCCACAGAGGGGCAAAAGTTACCTTTCTGCCCCTCCAACCGGGCAAGGAATGCAACGTTCCTCCCCAGAATTACTGCCCGTCACGCACGGCTTCATTGCTTCTCGAACAGCTATGGGCAGGTGCCTGGAACTATGCCCATGCCCGACATAATAGCTAGCTTTGGGCACCCTGCCCGATATAACGGCTAGTTTGGGTAGTTACCTATTCTTTGGGGAAAACGGTTATTCCGCCCCGAAAATAGGACCGTTGGCCACGCGCTGGGGGCTCTATATAAACCCTCTCGCTTGAGAGGGTCAGGTATCCAATATTCACCCTAAGAATTCATACTTTGTGCTTGCCCCTTTTCTCTAACCCTTTCTTACTTGAGCGTCGGAGTACCTTGCAGGTACACCCCCTCCTCTCCATACGACCAGCATCCCTGACGCACTTGGCGGCCTAATTCTATAGGATCTGATCCAGCCTTCACGATCAGTGGCGCCGTATGTGGGAATCATTGTTCTCCCCATCTTTCTTTCCTCAGAAATCGAAGATCAAATCAATTCTCAAACATCATCACGATCATGGCCTCCCAAGATCGTACCAAGGATGCTCTCCAAACCACCATCCTCCCCGTCAACAAATCTGACGTTGATGACCAGTCATCTCTCCTCTGAGATACCCGTTTCCTTAGGGACGGAGCCACTGCTTCTCTTTCCCCTATCCCTACTGATCGCAACAACGATCAACCTTCACTTGACGTCCAGCCCATTCCTGTTCCGCCCAACGCCGACCCGGCCGTGGCAGCCCTCCTGGAGGCGATCAACAAAACCAACACCCTGATCCTGCAACAAAATAAGAGGATCGGGACGTTAGAAGAGTCCAACCGTCCAAGATCCCCTCCCACGCGGAGGAACCAAAGACGATCAAGGAGCCCACATCTCGGGAGAGACATTGACCGAAGACTACGCCAAGAGCCTGATCCTCGCGCAGCCCGGAAGCGCGACCAAATCTCCCCGCGTGACCAGCCTGCTCACGACCGCAAGAGGACTCGAAGGAACGAGCAATCTCCACCGGTCAAGTCTAAAGGACGGGCCCGCTCGCCTTCTCCTCGAAGGAAACGCTCACCTTCTCCGCGAAGGAACCGCTCCCCTTCTCCCCAGAGGAACCGCCGCCGCGTGCATCCCATTCGGTCCCCGTCATACACCAGTTTTAGCAGCGACGACGAGCCTCGCGGCCCGTTGTCCCAGGAGATCTTGGCTTCCCGTCTCCCAAAAGGCTTGGAGAAACCCTCGTCACTTGGCACGTATGACAGAACCACTGACCCCGACGAGCACATCGAGAACATCGATGCATTGTTAGACTACCGCGGCGTACGGGGCGCCATCAAATACCGACTGTTCTCGACCACGCTCCGAAAGGGAGCAATGACATGGTACAAGCAACTGCCCGAGGAGTCCGTTACCTCGTTGAGACAACTGGGCAGGATGTTCTCGCGGCACTTCACAGCATCTCGCCGCCACCCCCAAAACTGAGGCATCCCTTGGAGCCATAATCCAAGGAAAATATGAACCTCTCCGCGCATATATCGAGAGGTTCAACAAGGAAGCTGTACAAGTCCCTACAACGGACGAAATGAAGAAGTTTCTGCTCGAGCAAGGGCTCCGCCCAGGCTTCGAGTTTTCTAAAACCATTGGCCTCGCACCACCGAGGAACTTAGACACCCTCCTCCTCAAAGCCCAATCACACATTCAGTACGAAGAGAAGGTTGCAGCCAGCAACGTCCGAGCATCACGCCATCAGGAGAATGCTCGGGCATCCAGAGGAGAGGAAGCCTCGACATCTCGTCGGGGAGAACGGAGGTGCGAGGATCGTCCTCGTGACTCCCGTGACAACAAGGGGCCCTCCGGGCGGTTCCATGACTACACTCCCCTGACCGTCTCCAGGGAAAAGATCTTGTCCGAATGTGCCAATTCGGAGTTTAAGCAGGCAGGGGTCCGCTTCCCCAAACAACTGCCGAACAGACCAAACGTAGACAAATCGAAATACTGCCGTTTCCACAAGAGTCACGACCATACTACGGGGGACTGCATCCATCTAAAGGATACCATTGAGATACTGATCAAGGACGGGCACCTGAAACAATTCGCGAAGAAGAAGGACACTCCTCGGCAGGACGCCCAGGAATCCAAGAAGATAGAGGAGGAAGTGCCCTCCTCGAAAGACGCCAACATACAGGTCGCTATGTCCATATCGCGACCGGAGGACTTCTACGTCCCAGACGGGCTCAGCGCCCCTGCTTATTTCGCGGCCCACAGCCCGTGGGAGACTTTTCCCTCCGCCATGGTCATCTCTGGCGGGGGCTTCAACAAAGTCACTGTGGGCTCCGTGAAATGCAAGTTCAAGCATCTGATCAACACGAGCTCCAATAAAGTGACCACGCTTGATCAGGCCCAGAAAGGCTCCGTACCCATCTCCTTCTACCGGGAAGAACTCCTCGGCGGATCCCTGAACTCGAGCATACCTTTGCTCGTCAGAGCCTGAATGGCGAACTTCGACGTTCGCAGAATCCTAGTCGACCAGGGCAGCTCGGTCGACATCATGTACTCCCATTTCTGTCAGGAACTTAGGATTCTTAGCTTTAAAAGTCTAGGATGATTAGGACAAATATATATACTGTTTTTCCTAATTGCTATACGTGTTTATTTTTCTGCTAATGGGAATGCGTGTGATGCCGCATGTGGTGAGAATGAGTATACACCTAGAAAAGCCAAACCCTTTCGTAGTGCGGAAGCTATCGGAAATAGCTGTTACGCGATACTACCCTCATTTGAGGCTGGTGATCTATTCTCGGTGAATAGCACTTACTCTAAGATTGCACACAACTCGCTGGCGATCCGCTTGTTGTCTTGCCTTCCTGGGAGGAGCTGATGATAATGAGTACAGGTACAAAAATCACCTTAGTGTAAACCTTTGGGGATGGGTAGAGCCTTGACTTCATGACAACGACCCTCTGACCCCGTGTTTTTTCTATGTTTTTATGTGTTGCATTCATGCATTCATCTAAAAGACATTAAAACATTCAAAAAAACTTTCTCTTCTAGTCTCTCTATTTTTCAAATTAAACTAAGACTGTGATTGCAAATATCAGAGAAGAGGATTATGCTAATGGATTTCGGTAGAAGGAGAACTCACCAGTATACCTTCAAGGTTCCAAAATTAGGGGATTTGAGAAAGCTAGCAAGGATGATCGTTAACCCAGAGGCTTTCAGAGCCAAGCACGGTGGTTTGCTACCACTGTTAAGAGTCCATGTGATTAAGGGGATCATGGACGTGCTCATTCAATTCTAGGATCCGGTTTATCACTGTTTCACATTCCCAGATTACCAGCTTGCACCAACACTGGAGGAGTATTCTCATCTGACTGATTTACAAATCACTGATCGAGCTCCATTTTCTGGACTGGGAGAAATTCCAAAGAATCAGACTATTGCAATAGCAATTCATTTGGACGAGTCTGAGGTCAGGACTCACATGACCACTAAGGGTGGCATCCAAGGTTTGCCAGCCCAGTTCTTGACAAAGAAAACCTTGTACTTCGCTAGTATAGGGAACAGGACTGCTTTTGAAAGCATCTTTGTCTTGCTCACCTACGGGTTATTTTTGTTTCCCAACATTAATAATTTCGTCGATATCAACGCTATTAAGGTTTTTCTCATTGGAAACCCTGTGCCGACTTTGCTCGCAGATGCGTATCATTCTGTACACTTGGGAAATTTGTACAGCGGAGGGGAGATCACATGCTGTGTACCTTTGCTTTACAAATGGTTTATCTCTCACTTGCCCAAGTCTGCTGCTTTTTGGGATTGCAAGAGTGTCTTACGTTGGTCACAGAAGATCAAATAGGATTTATGAGGGAATTAGAATCATTGATCGTTGTGGAAACTTCCCCAGCGTACCCCTCATAGGAATTAAAGGAGGAATCAACTATCATCCGATATTAGTTCTTCGTCAATTTGGATACCCGATGAGACACATCCCACTGGGTGTTCATCTAGAAGGTCTTTTCTTCAAGGAAGGAGAAAACGACAGAGCACTAAAGATGGAAATAGTGCAAGCTTGGAAACATGTTCATAAGATAGGACAAGAGTCTCTGGGAAAACCGGACTGTGTCTCGGTGGAGCCTTATCTCCACTGGGTACAAACTAGAGCTCTCAAGCTAAGGATGCCTTATCCTCGTTACGGAATTCTTCCGCCGAGGGAAATTGTCATGTACTTCATGACGGAAACTGAAAAGCTTCGGGTTACTCTCAACAAAGTTCAAAAGGAAAGAAGATCTTGGAAGAACAAGTACCGCACCCTCGACGTAGAGTGTATCCAAATACAGTAACTACTAAAAGAGAAAGATGCTCTGATTGAAATTTTGGAGCAGCATGCTGTAGAGAATCAAGATGACTAAAGGAATTTGCTCGCTCCTTTCACCTGGCAAAGGAATGACAACCCGACAACGGCCCAAGCGCCCCGGTCAAAGAAGAGGACTCGGGACCCATTAGTTTAGGTTTCTGTTTCTGCACTTTGTAATCTACTGTATTTCCATTTCTGTAATCCTTTGGAATTCAATAAAAAGGGGTTTCCCCACTGTTCGATATTTGCAATCTAATTGTCGAAGTTTATTTTGATTAAACCAAAAAAACAATTAATATAATCATTGCATTCATCATTCTCACATCGCGTATTCTCCTTACCTACGAATCTCACGTTTGTGTCTCGGTTCTAGAGTCAAACTGTCTCATTCGTATAATACTCGGGCCAATCGTCAGAAAAGGATGGATGATCTTGAGGAAGAAAACAGAGAATTGAAAGAAGAGATCGACGCTCTGAGAGAGGATATGAGAAAGCTTCGTAACGGCATGCAAGCCATGGCAGAAGCTCAGCTACAAAGAACCGTGATCTCAGAGATCACCTCAACGCCCATCATAGAAAAGTATGATCCTAGGTGTCAAATGCCGAAAGATCGTCCTTGGGGCATGCCTGTTAACTATATCCCGGAAGGATATGTTCCGCCGATCACTGAAGATCAGGGAATCGCAACAGAAGCCGCTGGGCCTGAAGGTTACTAACTTCGGGAAAGCGAATATGCCAGGGGCATACTCAAGACTCCTAAAGGTTACAAACTTCGGGAGGTGCCAAGACTTACTGCCGTAGTCACGGTACCACCCCCTGTGGTGCACACTGTCCCGGAAGGACAGATTCCACAGACACCTACTGGTAGGAAGGAAACTATGTTTGACAGAATGGAGGAATTCCAGGAGCAGTTCTTGGAAATGCAGAAAGAGCTGCAAGCCATTCGCGGTCAGGATCTATTTGGAAAGGACGCCGCAGACCTCTGCTTGGTCCCAAATGTGAAAGTCCCGCACAAATTCCAAGTGCCCGACTTTGAAAAATACAAGGGTAACTCTTGCCCTCAGAGCCATCTGGTGATGTACGCTCGGCGGATGTCAGCTCAGACGGAGAATCAGGACCTGCTGATTCATTACTTTCAGGATAGTTTAACCGGTGCCGCACTCAAATGGTACATGGGTTTAAACTGTACTACGATCAGTACATTCAGAGATCTTGGTACTGCCTTCGTCCAATAATACAAGTACAATTTGGACATGGCACCCGACAGAGATCAACTCAGATCAATGTCACAAAAGGACAAGGAAACCTTTAAGGAGTATGCTCAAAGGTGACGTGAAATTGCCGCTCAAATTTGTCCACCTCTTGAGGAAAAAGAGATGACAAAAATCTTCTTAAAGACCTTAAGCTCATTTTACTATGACCGAATGATTGCCAGTGCACCCAGTGATTTCACCGAAATGGTCGGCATGGGTGTACGTCTTGAGGAAGCCGTCCGAGAAGGACGTTCGGTGAAAGACACTGGATCGACGAGCGGTACTAAAAAATATGGTAGTGCTCTCCCTAAGAAAAAAGAGCAAGATATTGGGAATATCTCTCTCGGAAAGCAAAGGCGTCGTTATCAGCCAGTAGCAGCTGTAACTCCTGCTATCGGCCCCGCGCCTGTTCCTATGTATCAACCTCAGGTTGCTCAGAGCCAACCTGACCAACAAAGGACACAACAGCCTCTTCAGCAGGCTCGTCCTCCATATAACAACAACCGTACAACACGGCCACCAGGATTTGATCCTATACCCGTAACGTACGCAGAGCTGTTTCCGTTACTGCTGGCTAAGGGGCACATTCAGACTAAGTCTCCC
Organism: Lathyrus tuberosus; assembly: GCA_022829125.1. Taxonomy (NCBI): domain Eukaryota; kingdom Viridiplantae; phylum Streptophyta; class Magnoliopsida; order Fabales; family Fabaceae; genus Lathyrus; species Lathyrus tuberosus. The sequence goes on from JALAZF010000423.1 coordinate 3,922,107, forward strand.
CTTTCAGTTTCGGAAAATCCATCTTTTTGGTTTAAAGCGGAACAGACATGCCCTTATCATCAAGGAGGTTCAGGGCATAACATTGAGACTTGCCTCAATTTCAAATCCGACGTGCAAAAACTTGTTAGGAGCGGGCTCTTATCTTTCAAAGATACGAATCCTAATGTTTTTACGAACCCGCTGCCTCAACATGGAAAAGCTGCAGTCAACCTGATTGAGAAAGAGACTAACAATGTCTATCAAATTCATGATGTACTCTTATTGGAGACCAATCTGGTCAAGATGCATTGTAGACAGAGTGGATATGGCCATGTGCCACCTCATAATTATCACCAGTGTGATATCTGCTCTAAAGACAACCAGGGATGTTCTGTAGTGCAAGCAGCTCTACAGGAACAGATGGATCTTGGATGGATCCAAGAGCACCGAGTTCGTGGAGTTAACATGGTTTACACGAATTCCAACGTCATTCAAAACCACGACATCCGTGTGAGGAATGTCAACTTGGTGGCGATGCACTCAAGGCAAAGCAGTATCATAATCTACCGTGGCACGATTACAGTTCCTGTCTGATTTGCTCGGTAAACAAATAGGGTGCTCTTTCATACAAGAGACCCTCCAGCGTCAGATGGATCTTGGATGGATCCAAGACTACCATGATAGGAACTCCTATCAAATCAACATGGTTCAGATCTTTGACATTCGCGTGATGAGTACCAACCTGGTAGAGTTACATGCTGAGCAGGTCCGACTTGGATTCTTAATATCACATGATTATCAAAGCTGTAAAGCGGGTTGCGAAAACGATCGAGGTTGTACCCTTGTCCAGGAGGCACTTCAGCACTTGTTAAATCACTAGTGGATGCCAATCTATATGGACGAAGATACTCAGCAGATTAGTATCAATAACAGGAATCCTACTCGTCGTCAAAGTCAGGATGTCCGATCAATGGAAGGTAACCTAGTGAGGTTACATTGTATTCAAAGTGGGCGTGGCCAGGTGCCTCCACACAACTATGACAGTTGTAGCGTCTGTTCGGAAAGTAACCAAGGGTGTTACCTTGTGAAAGCAGCTCTTCAGGATCAGGTCGATCACGGAGAAATTCGTCCATATCCAGGTTCAGAACCCATCATTTGGTCGCCGAATTACCTTGCCGATCAAGTTGAGGTTGTTGTCACCATCTCTGGTCGTCACCAGACCAAGGATGTTTTTGCCATCATCCCTCTACTTGATGAATCTAGAGTTCCCAACTGGGAACGGATCGAGATTACTTATGATGGTCAGAAAAATCAGAAGGTTCCCATAGTCATCTATCTACCAGGGCCACTACCGCATGAATCAGCTAAGGAAATCCCTTACAAATACGGTGCAACAATAATCGAGAATGGAAAGGAAATTCCATTACCCTCCGTCGTGAATATTGCAGACATCAGTCGTGTAACACGGAGCGGTCGAATCTTCAACCGAGGGGTTGGAGAATCCAACAAAGAAAAGGAACTTCAGGCAGAAATTCCTGATCCACCAGTCGGTCAATCTAGTAATTCCGACCTTTCAAAAGACAAAGATGAGATGCTAAAGCTCATCCAAAGGAGTGAATATAACATTGTTGATCAACTGTTACAGACTCCTTCAAAGATCTCAGTATTATCACTGTTACTCAGTTCAGAAGCCCACAGGGAGGCTCTACAGAAAGTCTTGGAGCAAGCCTTTGTGGAACAGGATGTAACAATCAGACAGTTCGATAGTATTGTCTCTAACATCACTTCCTGCAATAATTTGGGATTTAGTGATGAAGAATTACCTGAAGAGGGTCGCCGTCATAACATGGCGCTCAACATTACAGTTAACTGCCAGGGCGATGCTGTAGCCAACGTACTGGTAGACACAGGGTCAGCCCTGAATGTTATGCCGAAGTCCACTTTGATGCAATTATCATTCAAGGGCCCTCCGATGAGAGTCAGCGAGGTCGTCGTCAAAGCATTCGACGGATCCAGAAAAACAGTTATCGGCGAAGTGGATCTTCCCATAACTATTGGTCCTCACACTTTCCAAATCACTTTCCAGGTCATGGACATCTGGGCAACATACAGTTGTTTATTAGGAAGACCTTGGATACATCAGGCTGGAGCGGTTACTTCAACCCTCCACCAGAAGCTAAAGTTCGTCGAGAATGATCAACTTGTCACGGTTTGTGGGGAACAAGCCTTGCTTGTAAGCAACTTATCATCATCTACTTGTGTGGAACCCGAGGAGGTTATTGGAACTCAGTTCCAAGCACTATCGGTGGGCAAGGATAATCAGTCCAAAGAAGGAACTTCAATTTCTTTATACAAAGATGCTATCAAAGCGGTCGAGAGTACCGATACGACAGGATGGGGACGGCTTGTCATTCCCATTGACAATAAAACAAAGAAGGGTCTTGGTTTTTCTGTAACCTGTACCCAAACAGCCGCCAACGATGAAAGTCTTCATCCCCTTCAAAACTTCTTCCACAGTGGAGGTTTTCTTCACCCAGTGTCTCAGACAGTTCATGCTATCAATGAGGAAGATCCCTCTGACACAGATGAAGAATGGAAGTCCTACCTTAACAAGGACGGTTATATGTCTCAGGAAGAGGTGCCTATGCCTTTTTGCTTTCCTACAGAAAGTCCGAGATTTATACCAAGATCAGATGTCGAAATGATCTATGGAGATTGTGATCCGGAAGGATGCCGTGCTCCGCCAAATTCATTAGAGGAAGACACTCCGATGAAAGACAACTTTGATCACAATTACTATGGCCCGATGGATGGCCTGCCAATGTGGCAGCCTTACCCAGGAAACTTGGGGCAAGAAAGTCAGCCGAGTAATGAAGCTCAGCTGAGCGTCATTGAACAGAATACCTGTGTCCCCACTATGTCATGGGATCAACACTCAGGTCATTCAGAAACTACTCAACATGAAGATGAATTCGTAACGTTTGCAGGACTTGAATTCATCAACTATGCTTTTCCCGAGGTCAACGTCATCGAGAGGGATGATTCCTCAAGTTCCACAGAAGTGTGGGACACCCTGGGACAACCAAGTGGAAAATACGACTATATGGTCAGGTACACTGCTCCCGAAAGCTCTCGTATCAGGCTCGAAGACATCCAGCCGACTGGATGGGGAGATACAGCTGAGAGCACAAATGCTATGCAAAATGCAACAGAGGAATCCTCCTACGACAATTCTGCCTGGGAGACAGATTCCAATGATCCTGCTCCACCAGAAATCAGCGTCATTTCTGAAGACAAATCAAGGAAGGTGCCAGACTTTGTGATTCACCAAGGAGTTCGCCGCCAATGGGTTGCCGTCGATGTTCCGAAGGTCGTTCGTCAGTAAAAGTAATTGCCATCTTTAACCTTTCACCCTGCCCAGGTGAAACGGATATTTTGATAGGGCTCGCTTTCTGTAAATTTCCCTCTTCGCTTTGCCCGAAGCGACAGAGTTTTATTTTATAGGGCTGTAGTTTCAAGATTCGACTTGTTCATTAATAAAATAACGTCGTTCTGTAATTTCCGCATTAATTGCTGTTTTCTCTTTTTGCTTTTTCAGAAAATGGTAATCCTGAAAAACATTCAATAATAAAAACAAGCAGTAAAATCAAAACACTGCACACACTTACATTTTCTCTATCTCTTCTAAACACGAATCATCACGTCATGCAGATTGCTTGTTTTATACCCCGTTGAAACATACGATCCGATGCCTTCTTCCAACTTTGAGTTCCCGGTATTCGAGGATGAAGAAGAAAATGACAACGAAATTCCAGAAGAGATCTCCCGACTACTCAGACAAGAGGAAAGGTCCATCGAACCTCACAAAGAGCCATTGGAAACGGTAAACTTGGGTTCAAAAAAAGAGAGAAAAGAAATCAGGATCGGAGCATTGCTCAGTCCAACTGCCAGAGAGGGTTTGATAAAGCTTCTCAAAGAATTCCCCGATGTGTTCGCTTGGTCCTATCAGGATATGCCAGGGTTGGATACCAGCATCGTGGAACATCACTTACCGTTGAGATCGGAATGTCCGCCAGTAAAGCAAAGGTTGAGACGGACTCACCCGGACATGGCCATCAAAATCAAAGAGGAGGTACAGAAACAGATCGACGCTGGTTTCCTCGCTACATCTGAATATCCTCAATGGTTAGCCAACATCGTGCCCGTTCCCAAAAAGGACGGAAGGGTCAGAATGTGTGTCGATTACAGAGATCTGAACAAGGCAAGTCCAAAGGACGACTTTCCTTTACCACACATTGACATGTTGGTTGACAGCACAGGAAAGTTCAAAGTATTCTCCTTTATGGATGGATTCTCGAACACCATAAATCATCTCCCTACAGACCTAAGATGAACGGAGCGGTAGAAGCGGCTAACAAGAACATCAAGAAGATTGCTCAAAAGATGGTTGTAACCTATAAAGATTGGCACGAAATGCTACCCTTTGCTCTTCACGGTTATCGCACATCTGTCCGTACTTCAACAGGGGGAACCCCTTTCTCTCTAGTATACGGCATGGAGGCAGTTCTCCCCGTAGAAGTAGAGATCCCATCAATCCAGGTATTGATGGAAGCTAAGCTCACCGAAGCTGAATGGTGTCAAAGTCGACACGACGAATTGAATTTGATCGAGGAAAAACGAATAACGGCACTATGCCACGGTCAGCTGTATCAACAGAGAATGAAAAAGGCGTTCGACAAAAAGGTTCGACCCCGCATCTTCAGGAAAGGAGACCTTGTGCTCAAGAAGATACAATCATTTCTCACTGATTCTCGGGGCAAATGGACCCCAAATTATGATGGCCCCTATGTGGTCACGAAAGCTTTCTCAGGCGGAGCCTTGAGACTTGCAACCATGGACGGAGAGGAATTTGCCTACCCCACGAATGTTGATGTAGTCAAGAAATACTTCGCCTAAACTAAAAAAAAAAAAACGTCTCGGTGGATTGAAAACCCGAAAGGGCGGTCCAGGCAAAAGTTAGAGACATGAAAAAAAATCATCATCCCGATGGATTGGAAATCTCATAGTACAATCCAGGCAAAAATTAGGGATAATGGCAAGTAACTATGTTCAACAGAGGCAAGTCCCTCAGCAGTAGTTACATATCTATCGGAGGAAATCACCAGTCAAGGTCATCTTCGACGGAAGCTCAGGATGTCCCGAACTCAAAGTTGGTAGAAGGATAGTGGTCGTTATGTTTCAACGTAGCCCTTTTCCCTGTAAATTACCATTTTCTAACTTTGTATGTACTCTTTGGAATCACGCGTTTGGCTGATCTCCATCTTATCAATAAAATTTGAGCCCTTGTGCTTTTGTTTGTAATTCTTTACTTGTTTTAGCTTTACAGAACGATGTTGTTTAAACTTAATCAGCGATTCTTGAAATAAAACAAAAATGAATTTACTTGTTAAAACTTTTTCTGCTTTTAAAATAAAGATGGCAATTTCTTTTGACTGTTGAACATCAGAAGAACATCGATCGCTTCTCCCGAAGTAAGCGAACTTCAAAGTGCAGAATCAAAGTACTCCTTCTAAGCCAGTATGCCTAAATGAAGGGATCAACTGTGTCAGAGACCTTGTTTCGTCTGACACGCCTCGGCCGAGTTCTCATCTCCTAAGCCTGATCAACATAGCTCCTAACGGGACTATCTCTCCTAAGCAAGGTGGAATTGCTATTTTGAATCAACGGTACTTCTTCGCCCCGCGATGGCCGAGTGTCCAATTGTGTTCATCCATTAGTCTGTATGTCGCGTCTGTTTTGTCAGCATATACATACATACATCATGTATTTTTTATTTGCGTTCGCATTTCATATTGCATCACTATTACTCTAGTCGGTCTTGTCCCCTAGTGATGACAGTTTTCTCAATCGAGTTTGTCAGCTCTTTCCTCGTCAGGAAACGTTGTGTCTGAACAATCTCGCCACCAGTGTATCGTTAGATCAGAGTCGGCACTCGACCACTTTGATAACTTGAACCTCTGAAAAGCCAGAGAAAACTTTCAATAAACATCACTCTTCGCCATTGAAGATGATATCCTTGCTTTCCCGGATTAAGGAAAATCCACAGAGAAAGCCTCGTGATCAGAGATTCGGCAGCACGCCAGTTTTGCTCCGAAAAACCACTGATGAGAAGGTCATTGGCACCTCAAAATTGGATCCAATCATATGGCATTTCTCCGGGAAGATCCCGAGAAAAGTATGATGTAACCCCAAACGAAAACAGTCTCCCAAGAGACTCGCTTTCCCCAGTAAAGTCGACAAATGGCATCTCTCCAGGAAAATTTGGCGAGAAGTTTGAAGGAAAACTGCTACGAATAGCGTCCCTTGTCAGTAAAGTTTATTGACAAAAGAAACTAAGACCAGTTCCTTGGTAGGAAACCAGGATCGAGGGGAAGTTTAAATCAGAAACTAAGACCAGTTCCTTGGTAGGAAACCAGGATCGAGGGGAAGTTTAAATCAGAAACTAAGACCAGTTCCTTGGTAGGAAACCAGGATCGAGGGGAAGTTTAAATCAGAAACTAAGACCAGTTCCTTGGTAGGAAACCAAGAACGAGGGGAGGTTTATTTCAAAAGAAAACTGAGACCAGTTCCTTGGCTGAAGACCAGGATCGAGGGGTAGTTTACCTTTTCTAAGCATCATTGCTTAGCTAAAGAAGATGAATGCGTAAGCTACCATTCATAACCACCATCAAAATTTCAGATATTCTGATATTTAATCCTCTTGCACCCCGAATGCTCGAATCCCTTCGTCATTCACACCTTCGGGTCCAAGAAGATTAAATAGGGGCATCTGTAATACCCCAAATTTTGACCACTTAGATTTCCCATCATTGTGAAAATCATCATCACAATATGGATGAACCATCATGCTTCATCAGTCTCCCCAAAGATGGGTGAGCATCCAATACAATCAAAATTAGGGTTTCAAGCCCTCTCTGAGTGCTTAGACAAAGGATCAATCAAGAAATGACATGATCTTCAACTTGTCTAATCTCTCAAACATCCACAATGGATCAAAAAGGACTCCCACTTCAAGGATTAAACACAAGGCTGCTCCCTTCTAGGTGGATCAAGTCTCAAGATCGACAGTATCACCAAATTAGGGTTTTGGTCGACCAGGGCCTCCAGATGGAAATTTTCATCTGGGCACAAGGCAATGATCCAAAACATAACCTAATATGCTTCATGGAACCTCATGAACCCATGCATCAAGTCAATTTTACCTCAGGGGATGCATTCATCAAAAATCAGGAATTAGGGTTTCTTGACCTAATTCACCCCTAAGCTGACTTTTGGGACAAACCATGAGCCAAGACCTCAAGAGATGATTTGAGGGTCTCTAATATACCATATTGATTCATTTGGAACAATGGATTGATCCAAGAAGCTTGAGCAACAAGTCTCATTTTCATCTGCACCACAATTAGGGTTTTAAGGGAAAAGTCAACTGTAACTTTGACTTTTGACCAGGACATGCTCCCAAACCCTAATACATGATTGAATATACCCTATGACACCCATGGAACATGTCCATCAAGTTTGATTTAGGTCAAGGACATGATTTCCTGAAGAATTGCACAGTTTGGAATTCATCTGATAAAAAGTCAACTGTGCACAAAAGTCAACTTTGACTTTTTGAGATTTTTCACCAAAATGGATTTTTAACCCTAAAATGATGTTAATGTATGATTTGAATCATCATTCATCAAGAAAAAACAAGAAAAGTGAGATAACTTGTAAAAGGGGTAACCATAAAACTTAGAAAATTTTCTAAGTTAAAAATAAAGTGGCAAAGGTACCAACTTTGGAGGACCATAACTCCTAAACCACAAGGCCATTTTTTCTCATCCAAAGATGGATTTGTAGCCCTCATTATCACCTACAAAAACTTCAACTACAAGTCATTCCAATTCATTAAGGATTTTGAGTTATGGAGTGATCAAAGTGGCTAAAAAGTGAAAATGTCACTTTTTCCAACACTTAGTGAAATTTTCACTAAGTCAGATTCTTCCTCACTTTTTGCCAAATGTAGGGGGATTTTTCACTTGGAATCAAAAGAGATCAAAACCAAACTTGTTCAAACAGTTGTTGTATCATGTAAGAGCTTTCCAAAATGGCCAAGAACATTGCCAAATTCAACCTACACCATGAGATACAACATTGCCAAGTTGCCTTGCTGAAATCTGTCAAGGCAAGGCAGAATTTGCAACTTTGGTCGATTTGCCAAAATCAGCCAAATTCAATTGCTCCTATCCACTTGGACACCTCAGAGGATTGAATCTAAAGGGGACAATCACTGAGCCAAGCCTCCAAAGTCCATGGAACAAGAAATAGCATGTTGAACCTAAAATGGCCAAAATAGGGACAAGACTTCAAATTTGGAATGAGGCATTCAATGGAACCATCAAGGTGGCATGGACTGAGCCATTCTCATCTGAAATCAGTCAAGACTTATCCAAGACCAAGGGGACCAAAGCTCTGTGCCCTAACCTCTAGTCAATGGCTAGAGGAGACTTGGATTTTCATTTGCCAACATTGGCCAAACCTACTTACCAGCTGCCATGCACTATTCCTTGCAAAACAAACTTGCTCTACTATAAATAGAGCTCAATTGTGGTCAGTTTGAGTACACCAAAGCCATCTAACAGATGTTTTCCTCAAAATCTCTTTCTCTTGGCAAAAATGCCTTTCTTAGCAAGGTAGCTATCGGGTTTTGAGTTTGAGAGCAATTCTGCACAAACCAATCACTCACACACCTCACATACATCACATATGAGCTGATCAAACACTCACATAACATCTGGAGCATCAAAATCTCAAAATCACTTGCCATCCACACAAGTTTGAAGTGAAGTTGCAGCTGAGATGCCATAAATTGATCCAGCCCATTTCAATTCAATCCAAGTGTTCAAACACACTCCATATGGTGTAGGGAAGCTGTCCAGATCATCACAACTTGTCTGTAACACCTCCAACTCAAAATCACATCTGCTCTTGCTGTCACGACTTGGAGGTAAGCCTAAACTTGTGCATCTCTCAATCTATGCATATTTCCTCGCACAATAATTTGGCCATATGTTCATAATCATGCATGGAATGTTTTCCCTCAATTAATTGCATTGTTTGAATCGTGTATCAAAAATCCTAGCCTTCATGCAGAAATTAGGGTTCTTGAGGTCTCTTCGTGATTTCTTGTTGTATGTTTAATTTAAATGAAATTAAAGTACATAGACATGATCGTGAGGTTGAAACGAGCATAATGATATGTGGATTGCATGATATGATTACGTATTCATGGAGATTGGATAGAAAATGCAAATCTGAGAAACCCAGAAAAACGCGCGTGTTCTTGGTGTTGTTCTTGGCGCCATTTTCATAAATTCAAATATTTGAATTTTGTGATTTTGTTTAATTGATTCAAAAATTAATTTCTCTCTGAGTTTTAATGATTTTGAGTTGATTCTTTTTTTAATAATTCACAAAAATGTTAAAATATTTTATTTTATCAAAAAATCCCAAAAATATTATTTATTTCATATAATTGATATTTTTGTAAAGAATTAATATTTTCATTGTTTTTGGCATTTTAAATATTTTTTCTACATTGATTTTGCAATTTTTAATGCTTTCTAATTATTTTGTAGGTCAATACTTAATTTTTGAAGCATTAATCCAAGGTCACAATTTGTTTTCCATGTGTTAAACAATTTTTGATCATTTTAATTGAATTTTTATTCAATTAAATACATTTTGAAAACAAATTAGGGTTTTGGATTAATTCAACCTTCATAAATCATTTTCAAAACTTTTTGGGCCTCTTGAGAGAGTGTAAGACCCATCCCCCCTTGTACAAAAACTCTTTGGGCCTCACTCATTGTATAAGTCCCTCTGTACAAGTAAACGGCGCGATCGTCGCCCGTTTAAAAATAAAAATTATTTGGGCCTCTCCTTGAGCTATAAGACCCATTCAAAACACTTTTGGGCCTCTAATAGAGTGTAAGACCCAATCCCCTTTTAACCAAAATCATTTGGGCCTCACTTATTGTATAAGTCCCTCTGCGTTAAAAGAAAACCTCTGCGCGATCGCCACTTCAAACGGAAAAGTCATCTGGGCCTACCCTCGTGTTATAAGCCCCACTCTTTTCTTCAAAACTTTTTGGGCCTCTTGAGAGAGTGTAAGACCCATCCCTTTGTACAGAAAACCATTTTGGGCCCCAGTCACTTGTATAAGTCCCTCTGTACAAAATTTAAACAGTGCGCTCACTGATAAAACCCTGGGCCTCTCCTTGAGCTGTAAGCCCCAAATCTTTCTTTTTCAAAGCACTTTCTCCTTTGATTTTGAATATACTGTTGTTTTCAATCTTTCTTTGTTGAACAACTAACCAAATAGCATGGAAGCACTCCAACCGAGTAAGTGGTTATCGCTTTCATTTACTGCTTTCATATTATAAACTGTATTGTGGGGCTGCTCACTGTAAGTCTCCTTTCATAAACTCATATCTACTGTGTAATAATAGTATAGATATTTCGAGTTTCCCCGACAACTACGTCTAGAACTAGGTGACGTCGTTTCATTTATTCGTAGAAATAGACGCCTAGATCCCCAATAGGAGCACCAGATACAGTCTTCTCTTCGGCTGTCCTCCTTAGGAATCGTCAAGAAGCTCTACTCCCCAAGATGAATGTATTCTCCGTGAATGGCATCTTTGAGTTTCTCCCAAATTCTTGAACTTTCCTGACTTGATCTATTCCTTGTGGATAGCTTGCCTTGAATGTCTCGGGGTTTGGGTACCCACTACGGTCATAATCTTGGACCTTAACTAAGGAACCCTCTTTAAAGGTTAAAAGTCGCTGGATAGTAAACCTCGCACGTTTACCAGTGGTTTTTATCTTTAAAAGAGTTATCTCTCCTAATGGAAAGGAGATGATAAGACCCACGGGCTTCTTAAAAGCATCGGCCTCCTCTTGGGCATTATTCAAGGACACTACGGCTTCTTAGAAGTATTCACAGCCTCCTCTTAGGCTTCGTATAATGATCTCTTCCTCCGGGAATGATAGCCTCCTCTTGGGCTTCGTACAAGGACCCGTCGGCTTCTTAAAAGTTTACAGCCTCCTCTTGGGCTTCGTACAAATTATCCCGACGACCTCCTACAGGTATAAGAACAGAACCTAGTCATCCTCATAGAACAGTCCTTTCATAGAGTCTACTACTGTTTCTCACAGCATAGTACAAAAGATAAAACTCTAGACACGGACAGTCTAACTTCCTTGAGTCTCAAACACATTCTCAAGCACCCTTCGTTAAATAGGAAGAAAACCCGCAGACTCGGATAGTCTCGACACCCCTTTGGATTTCCTGTTTCCTCAAAGAGAAGGAAATATCCCTGATCCTCAAATCAAACCCCTGGGTACAGTATTACTCATATAAGAACTGATTTTCTCTTTTAAAATCAGTATATTGGATCTGTCACTCAACTGAAACAGTTACAATAGCCTCCATCTCGGGCTTCGTACGAGATACCAAAATTCTCCCCAGTGGAGTCAAAACAACCTTTTCGCCTCTCTCTCGGGCTTTGTACGAGATACAAAAACACTCTCTTACTGAGTATAAAAGATTCTCCAACTGAGTCAACTCTTTGCTAGCCTCCTCTTAGGCTTTGTATAACGATATGCCCCACTGGGTCGAACCCTTTTAGCCTCTCTCTCGGGCTTTATACGAGACATAAAATAGCCTCCTCTTAGGCTTTGTATAATGATTTTCCTAGCGGAAATTAGCCTCCTCTTAGGCTTCGTATAAGAAAACCACTGGTTAATCCAATTAACCTTTTAGCATTAAAGTTGTGCCTCGTTCACAGTGTACAAACATCAACAACTCCTTTCCCTTCATCTAATCGCTGTAAGCGGCAAGCCTCTGGATCATCTACATCCATGCCACTGTCCCTCTTTTAGCATAAGAAATTCCTAAGGAAAGATGGCATTGCTCTATACTGAGTTAAAGTCTTCTCCTTCAGGTTAAAACCCTTTCTTCGGAAATTATGGCATTGCTCGGATCCGCGTATCCCAGTTAAAGTAATTCTCCTTCTCCCTCTTTAGAGATGACAAATTCTCTCTAAAGTCGAGGTCATTCAGCTTCACGTCTTGGGCTTTGAACAAGACGCAAATAGACCTTTCAGCTTCACATCTTGGGCTTTAAACAAGATACAAATCACCTTTCGCTTCACGTCTTGGGCTTTGAACAAGACACCAAAAACCAATTTCCTCCCATAGAATAGGAGGAACTACGAACGCTCTGATTTCCCTGTTTCGATAAACGGGAATACGTAGGCATAAGATCGAAAGAAAAGATCTTAGCGAGCGCAATCAACAAAAAACCCAAATCCCATATCTCAGTCAATCAAAAGCAGTAACTCAAAAACATCAGTCCTAACATCCTAATCCTTGTTCCCCGCCAGAAACCCTTTGCCTAAAAGAAAGAAAGAAAACAATATTGGTGAAAATACAAATAACCAGTACAAAGGCCCCCCCACATTGATAGCATCCGTAACCTAACAGACCGCTGTTTAAACTCAGTATGCAAAGCAGGGTTAATTGGAGACATCTATTTCCCTTCCTTATTCAGCTCACAATAGGATAAAAAATGAATCGACCTGTAGTTTTAAGCTCAAACCGCAGAGAGCGACCAGCGCTTAAGAACCGCGTCCAAAATCGCTCGCTACAACCGTCCAACTCATCGAACTCGTCATCGCCATCACCACCCTCATGTGCTGGGTGATCACCCTCAAGAACAGGAACAGGGGATGAAATAGGAGCAACTGATGGAACTGGAGTCTCCCGACGACGTCTGCGTGGGGGCTGGGAACCTGATGAACCAGCAGTAGAAGCCCGACGCCTCCGAGATGTAGAATCGGCGACTGACGGGGGAGTGGCCTGAACCTGTGATGTGGAAGTGGCCTGAACCTGTGATGTGGAAGGCTGTGATGTAGGATGTGGTGTAGGATGTCCCTCAGCTGTAGGGGCTACCCCAACTACCTCTGCGCCGGAAGCCTCGGCTGTAGACTGCGTCCGCTCACGTCAGACAGATGCGTGCTGACCTGTCCGTCCATGTATGATACGATCGTCTCTGCCAGCCATGTAATCTGCAAAGCATAATAAATAAATTAGAATTTTTTAAAAATAATTAAAAAAACAAACAAACAAACAAAAAAACCATGTGTCTTCCGGATTTGCACATCCGGAAGTACGCAGAATTTTTAACGTTGGGTGTTTCCGGATTTGCACATCCGGAAGCACTCAGAATATTTAACGTTAAAATCCTTCCGGATCTACAAATCCGGTACGTATTTTCAAGTTCAAAAATAGCAGCAATGGCTACTGTACCATGGAAAAGGGCATTTTAATGCCCTGATCGTCCGTTTGAAGCAGCAAACAATACCTACATTGTCTCTAACCTATGTTATTCATACTACCTAACAATTTCTACACCTAAATGTCTACTCTAAATCGATTACTCGAAAATAACTCTGAAACTCTAAAATTTGAAAACTTACCGATTAAATTGAGATACGGAGGATTTGGAGTGTCTTGATCGTTGTAGAAATTGCTCTGCGTCGAACTCGAGTGAAAAAGGTCGAGATTTGTTGGATTGAGAAGTTGAGAGTTTGTTGTTTGGAATATGAAAATGTGAAGAATGAGGGAGAGAAAGAAGGTCTGACGCGAATTAATAAACCATTGTTCCGGATCTGTAAATCAGGTAGTTTTTCGGATATGCATATCCGGAACGCATCAACGTTTTTAAAAAAATTGGTGTGTCCGGATGTGCACATCCGGAATCAAAGGAAAAAAAGAAATTTTGCGTGGTGCCTAAGAAACTTGAGTGGTGTATTAAGAAATGTTGATTATTAATGGAATGATGATGATTTTATGTTTCAATGGTGGAGTTCATTTATGTGAATATAAATTTAAGATCTCATTTGCAAAGGTGAATCATCTCCGGTTGTGGATTTAGGGAGCCTATGGAGAAGCCTCCGCTCAAAAAACGATAGCAATGTCGCACAGGAGGACTTAGGTGGTATCTTGGAAGTTCGGCAATATTGGAGAAATATCAAGTCTCACGTTAGTTATATGGTTAGAACTTTAAAAATAATTTATTTAATGGGAATTCATCACCTTACAAATCTGTTTTATAGGGTGAAATTATGTCTAATTACAAATTTCAATTTTAATATAGTATTGAGACGATTTCAAATCTAACATTAACAGAGCTTCTAAATAATTTATGTATAATAACACCCCTCACATTACATATTAGTTTTGTTAGGATGAGGTAAATCAAACTCTAATAAAACATATACTCTAAATTTCTTTTTTGAATTGTCTCATGCGAATCGACTCCCAAATACATTGTTGATACATATTGAAAGAATATTCTACGATACTAATACTAACAGGGTTGTCATTATACATAATTTATCTTATGACTTGTGAATAAATACGTTGTTTAAGAAAAAATATTTTATAAATTATAAGAAGTTATGTTCAAAAGATATCATAAATTTTAGAGTATTTGAGGAGTAACATAAAGTTATCATAAAAGTAATGTGAGGAGTAACATTACATAATTTATCTTGCTAACATGTAGTTTATCATTAAAAAATTGAAATAATGATAACTTTTCAACATAACTTCTCATAATTTATAAAATATTTTTCCTTTTCTCATTTATAAAATTTATTCACCAATTTTAATATACAAATAATTTAAATTAGAATTAAAACTAATAAAAATTATTCATTTATATATTTGGCGCGTGTGTTCATTACAAAATAAAACAGACAAATGGGCACGAGTGTTTGTTTAGACGTTAGTATGTATAATAAGAATTACAAGAGTATAAATACTAAATCCTAGACATCACTAAATTACCTTTACTAATAATAATAATAATAATAATAATAATAATAATAGTAATAATAGTAATAGGGTAAAATAAGTTTGTGGTCCTACTAAATATCTTATATTTTATTTTTAGTCCTTCAAAAAATTTCCTTTAAAAAATGATTCTTCTAAAATTTTTCATCCACACTTTTGATCCCTTCTACAACTTAACGACGATTTTTACAACTTAGAGACAGTTAGCGACAGTTTACTACTTAGCAGGAGGGACCAAAAGTGCGGATGAACATTTTTTAGAATGATCTTTTTTGAAGGAAGTTTTTTTAGGGACTAAAAGTTAAGTATAAAATATTTAGGTGGATCACAAATATATTTAATAATAATAATAATAACAATAATAATAATGTTCCATTGCGGAACCAGAAATTGTGATGATTGTAGAAACTACGGTGGAGTGAAGCTTCCGATGCACTACGTTGAAGTGATCATGGATCGAAAGTTGCGATCATGGTGCTTCTTGAACTAGAGGTATTGGTGTTGATACAATGTCGTTAACGGTGTTGCTATCTCCTATACGATGAACCTATGAGGGGTACATTCCGAAGGTATTTATACTTTAGGCCTGGCGGAGTAGGTTGGGTAATGGGCCTTGTGTTGTAGGGCTTCTGTCTGGTGCTGAGTAGTGGGTCCCAAGTCTTTAGCTGACACAAAATTATTAACCCTAAGACTCATCAGACATGTTTGATGTTAGGAGAATCTTTCAATAGTAGTGGTAGGCCTCAAACAAATTTTATCCAGGCGTCGACTGACATGTACCGCTTTGGTTTTGCCAAAGAATGATGCGAGTGCGGACATTAAATTAAGTCTCGTCATTGAAACGGTTCTTCCTTTTTCTTTAACGAGTGACCTGAAAATGTATGGGGTGACGTGACGTAACTTTCTGTGTACTCGAGTACACTCGAGCGTGGTTGCTTTCCCCATATGAAATATGATCATCGATCTGTCCTTATTTCCTACTATCAATCTGATCGTTCGATTGCCTTTGCATATAAAAAGATAGAGTGAGGATGTGGGGCAATTTTTTATCCTTCTCACAGATTGAGTTTCCATTGTCTCTTTGAGTCTTCCCTCTTGTTTGAGAGAACTTACTTCTCATAGTAACTGTTGTGGCACGTTAAAAAATTTGAAGTGTTAAAGATTTGATTTTCCAGCTTCCTTTCTCATTTTAGAGCATTTGCCTTCCTACTTCAAGGTATTGTCTCTTCTTCTCAACGTTTACTCAAGTTTTTATCACATTTTATTAAGTGAGTGGTAACCCTATTATCGTCGAGAGGGCTCGGAGGGTAGTTTTTTTTCATCTTAAAAAAGGGGAACAAAGTTTGAGTCTCGTTCCTTCCCATATGTCAGTGCGGGTTTTAAATCAAGAATAATTATTTTAAGTGGTTATTCAGAGATGGAGGATTAGTATGGAGAATCTCTGTTGGATAAAACTCTTTCCATAAGTGATTTAGAATCATTGTTCCCTGTGAAATTCGGTGGGGGTGAAAACCCTACCGAGAGACTGATGCCTTCTTATGTCTTGACCGAGGAAAAAGTAGAGGTTGCTTGTCAAAGGAGGAACGTGTCGATCAATTTTTTCAAACATACGGGGAGTCAGTTGGTCATAATCCAAACGACACGCAGATCACTCATCGTCCGGAGTGCGAAGGGCAGCATGACGTCGTATCTTGGGTAAATCTCGATAATCGTCATAGATTTGAAGTATTGGCGCGTAAAGGTCTTAGATTAATAACATCGGGCAATGGAAATAAGTATCATTGGGTGGCCTCTAAAATATTTGGGACTCCTTCTGTTCTGAACATTATCGAAGCTATAACTCAGGCTGACATCACAATTGGAAACTCCTCAGATTGGGTGATTTTGTCAGTATGTCCGGATGAGAGGGTGTGTAGCTATTTCTAGGGTTGCTCAGTTCCCCTGTATAAGTGTCTCTTTATCCGACTAGGGATGAGTCTACCTTTATCTGATTTTGAGGTAGTCGTGATGAACCATTTAAAAGTTGCCCCCTCGCAACTTCATCTCGGAGCTTGGGCCTTCATAGTGGTGTTCCAGCTTTGTGCCGGGTATAAATCTTGGAAGCCTTCGTTGGGGCTCTTCTTTGACCTCTTTTTGTGGTTCGTGCTTCGTTGGATGGTGCTCAGGATCTAGGATTGATCTCTCTTCGTCCCCAAGTACCATGGTCCATCTTTTTCTCTTCTAACTAGAGCAATTTTTAGGAACATTTCATATTACTAAAACCTGTCACTTCCTAGGCGCGTATGGGTTTCTACTCTTTCTTTGATCCAGTAGGAGGTGCCCGCTCTTTCATAGGTGGATTTCATAAATATTAGTCCAGAGTTCATTTCCACCGGCCTATCTTTTCTTATCACTCCATGCCAACTTCTTTGTCTCCTGAAGAAGTGAAAATGAAAGAGGATTTACATCTCCGGTATCAAGGGCTCGAATATGAATAAAGGTTTGGTCCCGGTGAAGTGCTTTCCTTTTAGAAGAAGAAGAAGAGGCAAAAATATACCCATGGTATTATTAGTGCTTCTTAACATTATGAGAGACAAAAACTCTATGTTGACGAAGGGGATTTGGGTGCCCCCCTTTTTTTATACTAAGCAATTTATGATTTTGTAGATAACATGAATCAATTGAGTCAATATGGAAATCTCTGGAGTTAGCGAGTCACCAAGGCCTTGTTGTTGGCTTGTCCATTATGGCGCCGGTGGCGCCTATAGTTGCTTCTACTTCTATTTCAGAGGCTCGGGTTGCTGTTGTGGTGACTACGCTAGAGATGGTCAAACCTATTGTCCCGACTCTGACACTTAAAATGGGTCAGTCGGCTATTACCACAAATGATTTATGTGATCGAGGGCCTTCATTTTCTTATTCCCCTCCCAAGAGGGGTCGGAGTGATAGTTCGTGAACTCATGTTGGAGGAGGTTCTCCTAAACAGACTCGTTTAGAGGAGGGTGGTGAACAGGATATTTTTGAAGTCTTCTTTCTGAGGTAAAGATGGTCTGATTTGCTTGGTCTCGAGCCTCTTTGAAATCTTCTGGATGCATTTCTCGTGCGAAGATCTAGGGATGATGCATTATGTGATGCTCACCCCCTGCCCATTTTTTGAACAAATCCTAGTCCCCTTCTGAAGGATGTGTCAGACGGTATCTGGGTGTGGATACCTAAGGGTATTCCATTCGTCGGGAGTTGGGGTGCTCGTCACGGGACAACCTTGGTGGTTCCCTGCTTCTTTATTTGGTCAGTGGACATCCTGTCTGTATTCAGTGGGAAATATATGATATCCACCACCTTGAACCCTACTCGGCACCCGGTGTTAACTATTTGCTCACCCCCACCCATGCGCCATTAACTATGAATTTGTGCCACCTGCTTGATGTCGGCTTCACACACACCTTGGCTTCGATGGAAATTGGTTGTACCTTCTCTTAGCCGACATTCGAAGGGATTGCTGCCTAGTCTTCGTGGGTGTCAGTTTCGGAGATTGATGAGACCCTAAATTTGAGCGAGAAGTCATGATACTCAGTGATCTTAAAGTTGTTAAGAGAGTCGCAGGCCTTGCCGAGAGGATGCGGTGGGTAGCACGCCCAAATCCAAGGGTTTCTTTTGGAGCCTCGGCAAGAGTTAGGGTTCAAGATTTCAGGATGTCCTAAACCCAAACTATGTTAAGCCGTCCGGATTACCCTAAATTTAAGATTGGATTCAGAGATCTCTTTTTGCGTCTTCTCACATGTGGTTGAAGGTGGAGGTGGATGATCGAATGGTGTTATACCGAAGTTTAACCGGTTAAAATGCCTTTGATTTGAGATCTTGCTTTCTTCGTCGGATACCTAATGAAGCTCATAGAGTCAAATTTGAAATCGTGGATATCATAGGAACCAAACACTGATTCTCACAGACGACTCCATTGTTCTTTTCTGGAACCATAAATGGTGATGATTGCGAAAACTACAACAGAACAAAGCTTCTAATACACTATATTAAAGTGAAAACTATGGATTGAAGATTGCAATCACGGTGCTTCTTAAACCAGAGGTATCAGGGTTGAAACGATGTCCTGAACGGTGTTGCTATCTCGGATATGGTGGACTTACAGGGATACATGCATGGTTAGCACTTCAACGCTCAAGTCAGTTTAGGATTTAAGATATGTGAAAGTGAATGTGGAGACTAGAGATTGTGTATCTTAGAACCCTTTACGAAAGTATTTATACCTTGGGTATGGCGGAGTAGGCTAGGAATGAGCCTCGTGCTATTGGGCCTCTGGCTGGCACAAAGCAGTGGATCTCGGGTCTTTGACAGGCACAAAACAAATGATAATAAATAATAATAATAATAATAATAATAATATCTAACGTATCCTCTAAAACTCACAATGCATTTATTAAAGCATCGAGAATTTGTCAATTAAGAAACAAAAAATGTATCAATTATCTACCACGAGGATTAGACAAATGATAGAATTATTATTCTATGTTGAAGATGGTGACAAGTGAAGTGATAATCAATCTCAACGTGTTTGGTATGTTTATAAAATAATGAGTCGTGAGCAATTTGAATGACACTATTTTTATCGCAATACATGTGAGTTGGTTATAAAAATGGATACTTGTATTAAAAAGTAACCAATGCAATAAACAATTTAAGTAATGGTGGATTCCATAGTATAATACCCAGCTATTGAAAAAAATAGTGATACAATATGTTGTTTCTTACCTTTCCAAGAAATATGAGATATCCAAGAAAGATACAAAGACTCGTGGTGGACTTACGATCTGTGGAGTCACCAGCTTGATTAGCGTCAAAATAAACATGTAATTCCAATGAGAACGATAAGGGAAATAAAAAAGCTCTGAAACTCAATTCCCCAAAGATAACAAAGAATACGAAGAACAACTGCATAACATACTGTAGTGAGAAAGACAACAAATTGACGAATAACATGAACAACATAAGAAATCTCAGGTCTGGTAATCGTAAGGTACAGGGGCTGACAACCAAAGTACTATATAAAGTGAGATATAGTTGAGGAACGCCATTAAAGGGAGCATACTTCATATTTAATTAAAAATGAATGTTTTATTCTCTAGTATTAGACATGAAAACTTATTCAAGGAAGTTGGCAATGTACTTGGATTGAGAGAGAAGATATCCTCTAGGACAATAGGCAATTTAATTCCCAAGAAGTAGAAAATAATACCTAAATCCTTCATCTTAAAATTCTTGGCAATTTGTAATTTCAAATCATCAATCTCGTCAACATCATCACTTGTAATAATTATATCATCAACATAAAATGAGAGTAAAATACGACCATAGAATATATTCCTGACAAATAAAGTTGAATCATGATCATTGTAGCTGAAACTAAGAGATGTAATAACAGTTGTAAACTTCTCAAACCAAGCTTACGGAGCTTGTTTAAAACTATATAGTATTCTTTAACTTATACATTTCCCCTTGATTATAAAAAAATCAAGAAGAGATACCATATAAACTTCCTAGTGAAAACCACCATTTGGAAAAGTATTTTTAACATCTATTTAAGAAAATTCCACTAATGAAATGATGAATGTGCTAAAAGAGTGCTAATAGTAGTCATCTTGACCACTATAACAAAGGTTTCTTCATAATCTATAACATATTGTTGAGATAATCCATAAGAAATAATATTTTCTTTTTCGCCCTCAACTAGCCCATCAGACTTTGTTTTATTTTTGTATACCCAATGAGACCCAATAACATGTTTTCCACGAAGAAGGCATGCTAATTTTCAAGTATTTGTTTTGTGAAAAGAAGAAAATTCTTCTATCTTTTTCGGATACCAAACAGGTTCAAGTATATCGTATTTATATAAAGAATGTTCAACAAACTATGGATAGAGGTTAGAAGAGAAGAAAAGGAGGCATAGTAAGTGTAATGGGCAAAATCATACAATTGAGTAGACTTACGATCATGAGATGGACAACAAGCATGAGTAGGAATAAAAGAAGAAGTAGGATGAAAAATAGTTGGAGTTTGTTAGGTAGCCTTGGGGACAAAAGAGATGTCACAATCAAGATTAGCATTACTATTAGTCACGTAGTTCTGAAAACTACAATTACTAACAATAACATTTACATCAAAACGAGTAAAAATAAATGTGTTCAAAAAATAAATCATGACGATAATCATAAAGTTTTCTTGCTTAAGAATCATAACAACGATAACCTTTTTGATCATCTTCATAACCAAGAAACAAAATGGCAGAGCGCAAAGACATCATATTATGTTCTACTTGTTGACGAAGAAAAAAACAAGTAGAACCAAACACATTAAAAAAATCAAGGATAAAACTATTTAGTTTTTCAAAATGAGTCAAACTCGATTTGACAGATGAGGGAATTTTATAAATAGCATGAACAACACTAAGAACTAATTCATCCCAAGTCTCATTAGGAACCAAATCAAACAACAAAAGGGAATGGGCAATCTCTTTAATATGACGGTGTTTTATTCCAGCATAATATGATGATGTTTTCTTTCAGGAATTCCATTCTATTGTATAAGATGTATTTTGAATATAGTACCATCATAAGCAAGCAATTCACATAATTGATGTGTATCCTCAAGTGCACGGAAATTCCAGTTATAGTATAAAAAGTGTTGAACCCACAGAGACCAATGTCAACCTACTGTGTTCTATTGTCGCTTTGTAAATCTAAGACTAATCGGGAATATTTTTGGAGTTTCTATAAAAGAAAATAAAAAAGGAAATAAATTTGGTTTGGAGAAAATTAATTAAAGCAAGACCGAAATGTAATTTCCAATCGCACCTCTAGGACTCAATAATTCATTGGCGTTTAAATTACTTTTCAGCAGAAAATATTAGTTTAAAAACCTTTTTCTCACATTGTTGTGCTATTGACTCTAGCTATACTTCTAGACCATAATGTTTTGTTGTCGCTCACCCATTTAAATCAAGAAATACTTTTTGAAAACCAATAAGTCATAATTAATCCTAAAGCAATGTCGTTGTGTTTAGGATTAATGTCCAATTTTTACTATCTAGTTCGAGCCTCACACTGTCACATTGTTGACTCGAAACCTTAATGTTTTCACTTTCGTGCAAAACCTTTTGGATTTAAAATTAAGAACCAAAACCAAAAAATTTTTATATAAAAGTTACGCTAATTCATTACCAAGTCCCGTCGGAACGACGATCCTCATATCCGAACTCTAGAAATTTAGCCGGACATGATTGCAGAAATAAATAAACAATTTTAGGTTTTTGAATTTAATAAAGGCATAACAAGCGGTTTAAAATGATTTAAAGCGATGGTTGCAAATTAGAGTAAAGTGATAAAAGGTTAAAATAATAACAATGGAAGAATCTATAAAGCAGAATTATAAATGGCAAAAAACAAAAGAAGCAGAATTATAAACCGCGTCAAAAGTAAATGAACCTGGAATAAAAGCTGGAATGTAAAACTGAATTAAGAACTTCAAATAATGGCGGCAAGATTGTTTGATTCAAGCGTTACACAAATTATAAGTCTAAGCACTAATGGTGTAGTAGTTCCCCGATGTGAGAAAACTGCTACTTTTACAATGGTTATTTCTACTTAAAACTATGAATGGTAAAATTGCACAAAACTTGGATACCAAATTCCATGTTAAACTTGTAATATATAGTGTTATGATGTTGAAAAACTGATGCCGAGGGAGTGGGAATCGTGGGAAAAAATGTAGGAGAGTCGGAGTGGACTGAGCCAAGTTAGTTTCCTGATTTTTCTGCATTGTGCGTCCACGGCGAACGTCGTGGCTTCACGGAGAACTCCATGAGCACAATTAATTCATAAAAACTGCATTTTTTCATCGTTTTTGTTTCGTTTTTTCGTGTACTAACTCCTACCTATTAAATACCTGAAACCGACACAAAATACCAGCATAACACAATAAAAACATATATAAATAACACTAAAATATATGCTAATTGGGTCGAAATATACTATGTATTTTCGTGTTATCAATAATTTATTAGAGGAATTTTCACAAACTAAATCACAACAAAAGTACTTTAAAACAACATTTTTTAAACCTAAAAATAATAACAAATATAGTCGTTAATAAACGAAATATAATATAGATCCTCTTTTGGTAAGAATCGACGATTCATGCCATACATAAGAGTTAACTTAGTAAAAAAGTGCATATAAAATAGAAACACTATTATTAAAAGGTAAAGCTAAAAATTAACAAGTTTACAACCACAATAATATGAAATGTCACTAATTTTTAATTTCTCTAAAGCTTCAATGGAAGGAATGTATTTTAATCCAGAAGAAGTTATATGTCCTAGATGAGAATTTCATAAATAAAAACTAGAAGATGAAGAATTCA
The DNA here is from genome assembly GCA_022829125.1 of Lathyrus tuberosus. Classification (NCBI taxonomy): domain Eukaryota; kingdom Viridiplantae; phylum Streptophyta; class Magnoliopsida; order Fabales; family Fabaceae; genus Lathyrus; species Lathyrus tuberosus. The sequence continues at coordinate 3,945,462 of JALAZF010000423.1, forward strand.
AACTAAAAGAATATGACAAATCGGTAGTGGAAGTAGAAGTTTAAGTTGCAGTTTTTGAGACTCTCGACTCATCCAAAACATAAAGTCCTATTGTCAAAGGCATGTACCAATCAACCTCACAAAATGTTGATCCTTCATAGACCAAGAAGTGGAATAAAATTTAATAGAATAACCGGAATCACATAATTTAGTAATAGTGGAATAAAATTTAATAGAATAACTAGAATTACATAATTTAGTAATAGAATTAAGATTCAAAATGAGATTAGGAATATAATAAACATCAAAAAGTGACACATTAGTTTTGGGAAGCATAATAAATGGCTACTAATCGAAGGAGAAAAACATGACACATGCTTGAGTGACAAGAATATTTTGGAATTGCTTTGCAATATCAATTATTTGATAAGTGGTCTCACATAGTTATACATGATCAGAACCAAAATCAATTGTATTAAGAGTAGCAACAATAACATTGTAAGATGGACTCTTAAAATTCTTTTTATTTGCTCTCAATAACTTGAAACAATGTTATTTCCAATGAGAAAACTATTTTTTATCCCAAACACAAATTATCAAGATGAATATCCTACTGTTGATGTATTAAAAAAATTCCATCAACCTCGCATAAAACCAAGAAAGATGTAGCAGAAAGGTTACTCGTAATGAAGTTCTCAATAGTGTTATAATAATCTTTGAAATTTCTCAATGATGCCTATTTGAAAGAATCACCGGATCAATTTAGTAATTTACTGTCAATGAGTGGCTTGATGTGGAAAATATGTATAATAAATTTGATGGTTAATAATATTATCATATTTCATTTAGTTATGGCACTACTACGGAAACATATACAACAACAGTTGGAAAAGGGATAACATCACATGTGACCTGATGTTGTTACGTAGGGTGTGGTTGTGTATGCGCTACTTACAATCACGATCTTATGACCGTTGTAGAAAACCTAAAAGCACGCGATATATTATCACGGTTGATAACCTAACCGTTGTAATATATTAAAGGTCCCAGGTTTGATTCTCAGCGTGTTTTACGTATATAACCACAGTCTTTTATAATGAACGTGGTTAAATTATATATTATAACTATACAACCACGATCATAATTAAAAACTGTCGTTAAATTATATGCTTTTTTAAAAAATATATTTCTGCATTTTGAAAATTTTCTATTTTTTAACCTATATTGTTTAAACAACAACAACAATTGAAGATATATTTATGCATTGTGTTCCATTTTATGAACTGTATTGTTTAAACTGTAATAGAATAGAAACAACAATTGAAGATATATTTTTGCATTGTACATGTTACATTTTATAACCTGTAGTGTTTAAACTGTAATAGAACAGAAACATCAATTGAAGATGTATATTAAAACACTCAAACTTAAATACTTATTTATTTCATCAAATCAAAAATATTATTTACAACACTCAAACTCACATGTACATCAAACGTGTGTGTATATATATATATATATTGTTCTGGACTGGACCAATGGCTAGACATGGCGCAATCCGCTTCTGCTCCAGAGCGGCCCAAATTGCCTAAGTTCAATCCACAGAGGGGCAAAAGTTACCTTTCTGCCCCTCCAACCGGGAAAGGAATGCAACGTTCCTCCCCAGAATTACTGCCCGTCACGCACGGCTTCATTGCTTCCCGAACAGCTATGGGCAGGTGCCTGGAACTATGCCCATGCCTGACATAACAGCTAGCTTTGGGCACCCTGCCCGATATAACGGCTAGTTTGGGTAGTTACCTATTCTTTGTGGAAAACAGTTATTCCGCCCCGAAAATAGGATCGTTGGCAACGCGCTGGGGACTCTATATAAACCCTCTCGCTTGAGAGGGTCAGGTATCCAATATTCACCCTAAGAATTCATACTTTGTGCTTGCCCCTTTTCTCTAACCCTTTCTTACTTGAGCGTCAGAGTAACTTGCAGGTACACCCCCTCCTCTCCATACGACCAGCATCCCTGACGCACTTGGCGGCCTAATTCTATAGGATCTGATCCAGCCTTCACGATCAGTGGCGCCGTATGTGGGAATCATTGTTCTCCCCATCTTTCTTTCCTCAGAAATCGAAGATCAAATCAATTCTCAAACATCATCACGATCATGGCCTCCCAAGATCGCACCAAGGATGCTCTCCAAACCACCATCCTCCCCGTCAACAAATCTGACGTTGATGACCAGTCATCTCTCCTCTGAGATACCCGTTTCCTTAGGGACGGAGCCACTGCTTCTCCTTCCCCTATCCCTGCTGATCGCAACAACGATCAACCTTCACTTGACGTCCAGCCCATTCCTGTTCCGCCCAACGCCGACCCGGCCGTGGCAGCCCTCCTGGAGGCGATCAACAAAACCAACACCCTGATCCTGCAGCAAAATGAGAGGATCGGGACGTTAGAAGAGTCCAACCGTCCAAGATCCCCTCCCACGCGGAGGAACCAAAGACGATCAAGGAGCCCGCATCCCGGGAGAGACATTGACCGAAGACTACGCCAAGAGCCTGATCCTCGCGCAGCCCGGAAGCGCGACCAAATCTCCCCGCGTGACCAGCCTGCTCACGACCGCAAGAGGACTCGAAGGAACGAGCAATCTCCGCCGGTCAAATCTAAAGGACGAGCCCGCTCGCCTTCTCCTTGAAGGAAACACTCACCTTCTCCGCGAAGGAACCGCTCCCCTTCTCCCCGGAGGAACCGCCGCCGCGTGCATCCCATTCGGTCCCCGTCATACACCAGTTTTAGCAGCGACGACGAGCCTCGCGGCCCGTTGTCCCAGGAGATCTTGGCTACCCGTCTCCCAAAAGGCTTGGAGAAACCCTCGTCACTTGGCACGTATGAAGGAACCACTGACCCCGACGAGCACATCGAGAACATCGATGCGCTGTTAGACTACCGCGGCGTACGGGGCGCCATCAAATACCGACTGTTCTCGACCACGCTCCGAAAGGGAGCAATGACATGGTACAAGCAACTGCCCGAGGAGTCCATTACCTCGTTGAGACAACTGGGCAGGATGTTCTCGCGGCACTTCACAGCATCTCGCCGCCACCCCAAAACTGAGGCCTCCCTTGGAGCCATAATCCAAGGAAAATATGAACCTCTCCGCGCATATATCGAGAGGTTCAACAAGGAAGCTGTACAAGTCCCTACAACGGACGAAATGAAGAAGTTTCTGCTCGAGCAAGGGCTCCGCCTAGGCTTCGAGTTTTCTAAAACCATTGGCCTCGCACCACCGAGGAACTTAGACGCCCTCCTCCTCAAAGCCCAATCACACATTCAGTACGAAGAGAAGGTTGCAGCCAGCAACGTCCGAGCATCACGCCATCAGGAGAATGCTCGGGCATCCAGAGGAGAGGAAGCCTCGACATCTCGTCGGGGAGAACGGAGGTGCGAGGATCGTCCTCGTGACTCCCGTGACAACAAGGGGCCCTCCGGGCGGTTCCATGACTACACTCCCCTGACCGTCTCCAGGGAAAAGATCTTGTCCGAATGTGCCAATTCGGAGTTTAAGCAGGCAGGGGTCCGCTTCCCCAAACAACTGCCGAACAGACCAAACGTAGACAAATCGAAATACTGTCGTTTCCACAAGAGTCACGGCCATACTACGGGGGACTGCATCCATCTAAAGGATACCATTGAGATACTGATCAAGGACGGGCACCTGAAACAATTCGCGAAGAAGAAGGACACTCCTCGGCAGGACGCCCAGGAATCCAAGAAGACAGAGGAGGAAGTGCCCTCCTCGCAAGACGCCAACATACAGGTCGCTATGTCCATATCGCGACCGGAGGACTTCTACGTCCCAGACGGGCTCAGCGCCCTTGCTTATTTCGCGGCCCACAGCCTGTGGGAGACTTTTCCCTCCGCCATGGTCATCTCTGGCGGGGGCTTCAACAAAGTCACTGTGGGCTCCGTGAAATGCAAGTTCAAGCATCTGATCAACACGAGCTCCAATAAAGTGACCACGCTTGATCAGGCCCAGAAAGGCTCCGTACCCATCTCCTTCTACCGGGAAGAACTCCTCGGCGGATCCCTGAACTCGAGCATACCTTTGCTCGTCAGAGCCTGAATGGCGAACTTCGACGTTCGCAGAATCCTAGTCGACCAGGGCAGCTCGATCGACATCATGTACTCCCAGCTGTTCTCAACGCTTCAGCTGGACGAATCGCACCTTACCCCCTATGTAGGGTCCAATTTACAGGGATTCAAAGGATCAGTGACCAAGCCGTGGGGCTACGTCGAACTGATCGTGACCTTCGGATCAGCTGAGACGGCCAGATCCATCAAGGTGCAATTCCTGGTGATCGACTGCACGTCGCTATACCAGTGCATTTTTGGAAGGCCAACTCTGGCCAAGTTGGTAGCGGTACCCTCAACAGTCCACCTGAAGATGAAATATTACACTTCGAAAGGGATGGTCGCCACCCTGCACGGCGATATCGAAGTTTCACGTAGGTGTTTCAAGGCAGCTACAAAGGGGCTCAACGCCATTGCGTCCAAGCCAAAAGCATCGGGCAAGTCAGCATTGCCAAGCAGCTCCGAGGAAGCCAAGCCTCTTCCCAGGTCAACTCCATCGACCTCGACAGTCGCTTCCAGGAAGAAGACCAGCAGGAGGAACGAGCAGCTTCAGCCAACCCGTCCACATCGTCCAGCAGCGGCTCCCATCTGATGCGCCCAATACCGGATGGCAACTTCGAGATCGTTCTGTTCGGCAATGACCCTCAGCGGGGAGTGAAGATTGGAGCAGATCTGCCCGACATCACAAGGAAGCAGCTCAAGGCATGCCTCCGCAAGAATGTCGACCTCTTTGCATGGAGCGTCGCCGAAATGCCCGACTTGGATCCATCCATCACATGCCACCAGCTGACAATTGACCCGGCCGTCAGGGTCGCAGCACAACGTAGGAGAAAGCAGTCTCCGAAGAAGACGGAGGCTGCTGAAAAAGCTGTAAAGGACCTCCTCGAGGCCAAATTTATTTCGGAAGCCAAGTACACCACTTGGCTGTCCAACGTTGTATTAGTTAAAAAATCTAATGGAAAATTGCGCATGTGCATTAATTACACCGATCTCAATAAGGCATGCCCGAAGGATGACTACCCCCTCCCCAATATTGATAAACTTGTTGATAATTCTGCTGGTTTTAAACTTTTATCGTTCATGGACGCCTACTCGAGCTATAATCAAATTCCGAGGGCAATGTCCGACAAAAAGTATACGGCCTTCATGACCAAATCGGGCAACTATTACTACAACGTAATGCCCTTCGGCCTGAAGAACGCCGGAGCAACGTACCAACGAATGATGAACAAGGTATTCCGGGGAGAAATAGGCGACATGCTCGAAGTCTACATGGACGACATGATTGTAAAGTCCCACGAGGAAACCGATCATACTGCCCATTTGAGATAGGTCTTCGAACAGGCCAGGAAATACAAAATGCGCTTTAATCCGGAGAAGTGCACGTTCGGTGTCCAGGCAGGCAAATTCCTCGGCTTCTACATAAAGGAACGAGGAATCGAGGCCAATCCCGATAAATGTCGGGAATTCTCTGATTTTCCTACGCCCAAGTCCAAAAAATCCATCCAATCCCTCAACGGGATGCTCGCATCATTATCCCGTTTCGTGGCTAAGTCCGCCCAGCACGCCCTACCATTCTTCAAACTCCTCCGCAAGGAGGCGGCATTTGAATGGATCGAGGAGTGTGACAATGCCCTTATCCATCTGAAACGAGCACTCTCACAGCCACCGGTTCTCTCTCGCCCGGACAATGGCGAAACGTTGTACCTGTACCTCGCCGTAGCAACCGAAGCAGTGAGCGCCACTCTCATCCGCGAGACACATGACGGGCAGAAGCCCATATATTTCACGAGCAAAGCGCTACAAGGACCAGAGTTAAGATACCAACAGATAGAGAAGGTGGCGCTGGCCCTCATCAACGCAGCCAGAAGATTAAGACACTACTTCCTGGCTCACACGATCGTGATTCGAACAGATCAACCCATAAAGCAGCTGCTCGGACGACCAGACATGGACGGTTGGATGCTCAAATGGTCATTGGAACTGTCCAAATTTGACATCCAATACGAAAGCAGAAAAGCCCTCAAGGCCCAATCTCTGGCCGACTTCATCGCGGAAATGACATCCGCAGACTCCCCCACGAGCGAAGCACACAAATGGACCATTTTCGTTGACGATGCCTCGAGCTCGGCAGGGAGCGGAACGGGCATCATACTGGAGAGCGACGAAGGAATCATTGTTGAAGTTTCACTCACCTTGTCCTTCCCAACCTCCAATAACCAGGCTGAATACGAGGCCTTCCTCGCGGGGCTACGCCTTGCCAAGGACCTGGGCGCAGAAGAAGTCGTCATCTCCATAGACTCGCAACTTGTGGCCCTCCAGGTCCGGGGAGAATATCAGGCAAAAAATGATAACCTGGCCGAATACTTGGCCCTGGTCAAGAAGGAGATGGCGAAGTTCACAACAGTGGAAGTGAAACACGTTCCTCGCGAACATAACGTGCGAGCAGACATGCTATCCAAACTAGCCAGCACAAAGAAGAAAGGCGGAAACAAATTCGTCATACAGGAAGTACTTCCTCGACCCAGCATCGAGAAGGCCTCCCCGACGCTCGACATGCAGGTGATCGGCGACAACAACTGCTAAATGACCCCATCTACAACTATCTCGCCAAAGACGAACTTTCGTCCGACCCAAAGGAGGCTAGCACAGTCAGGCGAAGAGCCTGCTCTTACGTCTTGGTCGAAGATAAACTCTACAGGCGGGGATTCTCCATTCCGCTGCTCAAGTGTGTCGAGGAAGAAATGGTCACGCACATCCTGCGCGAAATCCACGAAGGAGTCAACGCCCAACATCTCGGCGGAAGGTCGTTTGCCCGAAAGGCCCTCCGAGCAGGGTACTATTGGCCGACCATGCAGCACGACGCGAAAGAACACGTGAAGAAATGCGATAAATGCCAACGACACGGGGACATGCACCTAGCTCTGCCTAACGAGCTCAAGGCTATGTCCTCCCCGTGGTCATTCGCCTGGTGGGGCCTAGACATCCTAGGACCCTTCGTGGTAGGATCAAGCCAGAACAAGTACCTAATAGTGGGCGTAGACTATTTCACAAAATGGATAGAAGCGGAAGCTCTAGCCAAAATAACTGCCCTTAACATCCTACGTTTCTACAAACGAAACATCCTTGCACGTTTCGGTATCCCCCAAGCGATAGTAACGGACAATGGGACGCAATTAGCGGACAGGAAGTTCCAAGACTTCGTCACCCAACTGGGCACGAAGCAGCACTTCGCATCCGTAGAGCACCCTCAAACAAATGGACAGGCTAAAGCAGCCAACTGAGTCATCCTTCGAGGCCTCAAGCGAAGGCTGGACGAAACAAAGAAGGCATGGGTCAAGAAACTGCACAGCGTACTCTGGGCATACCGCACAACTCCACACTCAACGACCGGGGAAACACCTTTCCGTCTAGCATATGGGGCCGAGGCTGTAATTCCCGTCTAAGTTTATGTGCCCTCTAGGCGGACAGAGTCGCCCCTAGATGAGGAGATGAACGACGAGTCATTGCGAGAAGAACTCGACCTTGTCGAGGAAATCTGAACCGGAGCAGCCCTCCGCGAAGCCTCACTGAAACAAAAAAATTACCATCAGGCACAACGCCAAGGTAATACGACGAGAGTTCGACGTGGGAAGCCTTGTTCTAAGAAGAAACCATAAAGACTCTCGAGAAGTCAAACTAGCAGCCAACTGGGAGGGGCCCTATCGCGTCCGAGCAAAAACGGAAAATGGGGCCTACTACCTGGAACATCTCACCGGGGAAGAACTTGCTCGACCATGGAATGCTAAAAAGCTAAAACAATACTACAGCTAAATTCTCGGTTCGACCCGTCGCAACGATGAACGTCAGCTACCGACCACTATGCACGTCTAGGTACAAGCGTCACATACGAATAAAGCAGAACCTTGCTCAGTAACGAGCCGGGTAACTGCTCGACAACGGTCCTCGATCGAGCATCGCTGTCGTCAAAGTACCATGACTGGCAGAACCCCAGCTCGCGATGGGATGTTCACGCCGCGAACTCAGGCCTCAAACGCGACCTGAGCTCCGCATCCCCGCCAGGATATTCCCCGGCCGTTCGACCAGTTCCCCTCACTACTGAACACATCTATAACGAGCAATCCCCCCAAATTATTCGCACAAGTCAAATACCCCCTATCACGGGCGGACATACATTCACAACGAGCATGAGTACAACACTTAGCCAAAAAATAAAAGCAAGTAAATTCATGCAGATAACAGAATTGAACATATAATAACTTAACATGATAAGTGGCCACAAGGACCACGATTGTACTGGGTTACATCAAACGGGGGCCACGCCCCCAAGAAATAAATTACAACGGTTACACGGCACGCAGGCCGGACAAATTACAACATTAAAAATACAAACTCCTCACTCATCCACATGCTCGGCAGGCTCGGACCGAGGCCCCTGGTATTCCGTGGGTTGATCCTCGGTAAGGAGAGCATCGGGCATAACAATCTGACCATCCTCAACATGCGCCAGATAGTGGGTACCCTCGTCAGAAAAGTCAAGCTCGGGATTCACCACCCGCAGTTGAGCCATGACGTTTTTGAAAGACTCCTCCGCGACGAAAATACCATCATCCTCGGCCGTCAGCAAACGGGCAACCAACTCGGATCTTGTCTTCATTTCCTTCACGTCTTCCGGCTCATCGTCACCTGGGGCATTGGCCGCCTTCAGCCGCTAGATCAACTCCTCAGCAGACTTCTTCTCTGCCGCCAGCGTCGAGTTCTCCTCCTTCAACCGAGCTACCTCCTCCTCAGCTTTCTTCTGAGCATCGTCGGCACCCTTAGCTTCTTCCTTGAGGGACGCCATGGTAGCACGGGCAGCAGTAAGTTCGGCCTCAGTTGCCGAGTCCCCTTCGGCTTAAACAGCTGCCATCTCCAGCATCCTGACCAAGGCGGAAGCATCTTGAGCCACCAACGCCCTCTTGCTCAGGCGGTCCATGCTTTCCAAGAAAAGAGACTCCGCCCGAGGCACAATCAGAGAGTTCCCCTCGAAGAATTTCCTGTCATGGATGCAAGGAGGAAGCTCGAACTTCCCCTTCTCCGATGACCGAGTGAGATCCACAGCGTCAGTGATTCTTGGCCGCTTGGATCGACCGGTCAAAGGAATAGGAGACCCCCGGGGAGCAGGAGTAGGAGAGGAAGAGGTCCCCGCAGCAGACTGCGCCGGAGGAGGAGTACGAGCACCGGCAAACCGAGACTTCGGAGGAGCCGCACCGGCCTTGTTCCTCGCGAGAGCATTCCTCACAACCCGGTCATGAGCCTGAGGCATCTCACTTGCACAAATAAAATACGAGCACGTTAGATACGAGGAAAAGAAATAAAGCAAACAAATTTAAACAACTAAGACTACCAAGTAGCTTCCCAGCATCCTCGGGGGTCTTGCACTCCAGCAGTGCCTTAATATTGATAAATCGACGCTCAACCCTCTGACTCCCATCTTCCTCGAAGATCGAATTACCCTTGCTCGTCCAGTACTCAGCAAGCCGGAATGAGTTGACCCACTTCACCAACTCCTCATACGCCACGGTATCCTGCCCGTGGAGCTCGTTTGGCTGGAGGACATAGTCGCTGGGCTTCTTAGCGAAATGATCGGGCGCCCAATGGATGGGGAACTTATAGATTCTCCGCCCAATAAATTTCCCCTCCTCGTCACGTAGGTCGTTCCCATCCTCGTCCACCTCAATCTCCCAGACGTATGTACTGTTCTGGGCAGCTTCGGACAGGGGCTCGACAACATAATATCGCTCCTTGAACGTCCGTATCGATTCAGAGAAAGGCTTGAACAGCTTACATGACTGCTTCAAAGAAACCCAGCCGTACTTCCTCACCGATAGCTGCCTTTGAAGATGGAAGACAGTGAAGAACAGAGGGAGAGTAGCCCCTATGGAGAGATGCACACATACCAGCTCGAACGCCCGGATAAAGGCCAACGAGTTGGGATGCAGTTCTGTAGGGGCCAATCTCAAATGAACGAACACTGACTGCTGAAATTCAGTGAACGGCAACCTCAGGCCCAACTCCTTAAAGGCATATTCATGCATCGTAAAATGGTCCCTGAAGTTTGTACAGACCCGCTCTTCCTCAGTAGGGAAGTGCACATTCCACTCCCCCTCCAGTCCAACCTCCGTGAAGACATCGCCCAAATATGTTGCGAAAGTGGACGCATGTTCAGAAGGCTCGGTCACCTCCCATTCTTCATCAGGACCTTCAGCGGTGTCCTCGTCCATAACTTCCAAGTCTTCTTCCTCCCCGACATCACTGGAGGTGCTCGAGGCCGTCGAACTACTATTTTCTAAAGAGCCTGTTTCTTCCTCGGATGTATCTAGGATAACCTCTCTATCTGGCCCCGTCGCCATTACGATCACCTGAAAAGCAGAGAAGAAAGTGAATTCGACAACAAATCAAATCCACCCTTCCACCGCTAAGTCAAGTGAAAGGGGGCGTAAAGGGATGAGGACAACGTCCCCGGCCTAAGCCCTAACATCAAAGGAAAAGCTGACACCTCCCCGTGAGGAGACACTCGAAACTAATCATCCCCGAGCATGGAGCTTCCCCGCACTCACACCCAGTTTCCGTTTGAAGCTTCGCCGAAAATCACAAAGCTTCACCGGGATTTGGGAATGGTTTGCCGGAAAACTCATCACCCACTCAGAGGATGAACAGACACGGCGGTCACAGATGCATAGCTGCCGCAACATCGCCGCGAACCACCCTCCCCGCTGAAGCGCACCACTAATTCCAGCGACATGTCAGAGGTAGAAAAATGGCACAGCCACCGTCCACCACCAACAATCGCCGGAAACTCACTCATTTCGTCCTCTAAACCTAGCCCTAACCACATGCAACCTACCATTGACAACAAAAAGGAGTAAAACAAGCAAAGGATCAGAAAACTTACTTGATTTAAGTAGACGAAAGTAGCTGCTCGAAGCTTGAAGCGGTGGTCGGAGTAGGAAGACGGCGGTTACGGGCAAGAATGCTAAAGGAAACGGAGAGAAATCAGAGCAAAAAGTTCCAAATGGAACGATTTTCCCCTTTTTATACAAAGGGGCACGTGCGAACACGCGCTCGTAGGCCATGATGGCTATCCACTAGCCATCATTGCCTATTAACTGCTGCACGAAGCTCTAGGCACACGTGGCATCCCATCGTTTCCAATTTTGTCTGACTGTTGCTCCCCTCGAACACCGGGCAACAAGGTCACGACCACGAATTTCACGAACACCAGGGGTCACAGACGCATTAAGACAATCCTCCTCATCTTCAAACGACGACTCCATGCTAGCTCCCCAGAGCAACAAACTGTCCTTAAGTCATCACTCCCATGCTCGGGAGCAACGACTTAGGGGGCTCCTGTTCTGGACTGGACCAATGGCAAGACATGGCCCAATCTGCTTCTGCTCCAGAGCGGCCCAAATTGCCTAAGTCCAATCCACAGAGGGGCAAAAGTTACCTTTCTGCCCCTCCAACCGGGCAAGGAATGCAACGTTCCTCCCCGGAATTACTGCCCGTCACGCACGGCTTCATTGCTTCCCGAACAGCTATGGGCAGGTGCCCGGAACTATGTCCATGCCCGACATAACGACTAGTTTTGGGCACCCTGCCCGACATAACGGCTAGTTTGGGTAGTTACCTATTCTTTGGGGAAAACGGTTATTCCGCCCTGAAAATAGGACCGTTGACCACGCGCTGGGGGCTCTATATAAACCCTATCGCTTGAGAGGGTCAGGTATCCAATATTCACCCTAAGAATCCATACTTTGTGCTTGCCCGTTTTCTCTGACCCTTTCTTACTTGAGCGTCGGAGTACCTTGCAGATACACCCCCCTTCTCTCCATACGACCAGCATCCCTGACGCACTTGGCGGACCAATTCTACAAGATCTGATCCAGCCTTCATGATCAGTCCTGTTCTGGACTAGACCAATGGCTAGACATGGCCCAATCCTCTTTTACTCCAGAGCGGCCCAAATTGCCTAAGTCCAATCCATAGAGGGGCAAAAGTTACCTTTCTGCCCCTCCAACCGGGCAAGGAATGCAACGTTCCTCCCCGAAATTATTGCCTGTCACGCACAGCTTCATTGCTCCCCGAACAGCTATGGGCAGGTGCCCGGAACTATGCATATGCCCGACATAACGGATAGTTTTGGGTACCTTGCCCGACATAACGGCTAGTTTGGGTAGTTACCTATTTTTTGGGGAAAACGGTTATTTCACCCCGAAAATAGGACCGTTGGCCACGCTGTGGGGGTTTTATATAAACCCTCTCGCTTGAGGGGGTCAGATATCCAATATTCACCCTAAGAATTAATACTTTGTACTTGCCCCTTTTCTCTTACCCTTTCTTTCTTGAGCGTCGGAGTGCCTTGTAGGTACACCCCCTCCTCTCCATACGACCAGCATCCTTGACGCACTTGGAGGTCCAATTCTACAGGATCTGATCCAGCCTTCACGATCAGTGGCGCCATCTGTGGGAATCATAGTTCTCCCCATCTTTCTTTCCTCAAAAACCGAAGATCAAAACAATTCTCAAACATCATCACGATCATGGCCTCCCAAGATCGCACCAAGGATGCTCTCCAAACCACCATCCTCCATGTCAACAAATCTGACGTTGACGACCAGTCATCTCTCCCCTAAGATACCCGTTTTCTAAGGGATGGAGCCACTGTTTCTCCTTCCCCTGGCCCTGCTGATCACAACAATGATTAGTCTTCACTTGGTGTCCAGCCCATTCCTATTCCGCCCAACATCGACCCGGCCATGGCAGCCCTCCTGGAGGCGATCAACAAAACCAACACCCTAATCCTACAGTAAAACGAGAGGATCGGGGTCCAAGATCCCCTCCCATGCGGAGGAACCAAAGACGATCAAGGAGCCCGCATCCCCGGAGAGACATCGACCGAAGACTGCGCCAAGAGCCTGATCCTCGTGCAGCCCAGAAGCGTGACCAAATCTCCCCGCGTGACCAGCCCGCTCACGACCACAAGAGGACTCGAAGGAACGAGCAGCTTCAGCCAACCCGTCCACATCGTCCAGCAGCGGCTCCCATCCGATGCGCCCAATACAGGATGGCAACTTCCAGATCATTCTGTTCGGCGATAACCCTCAGCGGGGAGTGAAGATTGGAGTAGATCTGCCCGACATCGCGAGGAAGCAGCTCAAGGCATGCCTCCGCAAGAATGCCGACCTCTTCGCATGGAGCGCCGCCGAATTGCCCGGCTTGGATCCATCCGTCGCATGCCACCAGCTGACAATTGACCCGACCGTCAAGGCCGTAACACAACGCAGGAGAAAGCAGTCTCCGGAGAAGACAGAGGCTGCTGAAAAAGCTGTAAAGATCCTCTTTGAGGCCAAATTTATTTCGAAAGCCAAGTACACCACTTGGCTGTCCAACGTTGTACTAGTTAAAAAATCTAATGGAAAATGGTGCATGTCCATTGATTACACCGATCTCAATAAGGCATGCCCGAAGGATGCCTACCCCCTCCCCAATATTGATAAACTTGTTAATAATTCTGCTGGTTTTAAACTTTTATCGTTCATGGACGCCTGCTCGGGCTATAATCAAATTCCGATGGCAATGTCCAACAAAAAATATACGGCCTTCATGACAGAATCAGGCAACTATTACTACAACGTAATTCCCTTCGGCCTGAAGAACGCCGGAGCAACGTACCAACGAATGATGAACAAGGTATTCCAGGGAGAAATAGGCGACATGATCGAAGTCTACATGGATGACATGATCGTAAAGTCCCACGAGGAAACCGATCATACTGCCCATTTGAGAAAGGTCTTCGAACAGGCCAGGAAATACAAAATGCGTTTTAATCCGGAGAAGTGCACGTTCGGTGTCCGAGCAGGCAAATTCCTCGATTTCTACTTAACGGAATGAGGAATCAAGGCCAATCCCGATAAATGCCAGGCATTCTCCGAGTTTTCTACGCCCAAGTCCAAAAAATCCATCCAGTCCCTCAACGGGATGCTCGCATCACTATCCCGTTTCGTGGCTAAGTCCGCCCAGCACGCCTTACCATTCTTCAAACTCCTCTGCAAGGAGGCGGCATTTGAATGGACCGAGGAGTGTGACAAGGCCCTTATCCATCTGAAACGAGCAATGTCAGAGCCACCGGTCCTCTCTCGCCCGGACAACGGCGAAACGTTGTACCTGTACCTTGCCGTGGCAACCGAAGCAGTGATCGCCACTCTCATCCGCGAGACACCTGACGGGCAGAAGCCCATTTATTTCACGAGCAAAGCGCTGCAAGGACCAGAGTTAAGATACAAACAGATAGAGAAGGTGGCACTGGCCCTCATCAATGCAGCCAGGAGATTAAGACACTACTTCCTGGCTCACACGATCGTGATTCGAACAGATCAACCCATAAAGCAGCTGCTCGGACGACCAGACATGGCCGGTCGGATGCTCAAATGGTCGTTGGAACTGTCCGAATTCGACGCCCAATACGAAAGCAGAAAAGCCCTCAAGGCCCAAGCTCTGGCCGACTTCGTCGCGGAAATGACATTCGCAGACTCCCCCGCGAGCGAAGCGCACAAATGGACCATTTTCCTTGACGGTGCCTCGAGCTCGGTAGGGAGCGGCGTGGGCATCATACTGGAGAGCGACGAAGGAATCATTGTTGAAGTTTCACTCACCTTGTCCTTCCCAACCTCCAATAACCAGGCTGAATACGAGGCCTTCCTCGCGGGGCTACGCCTTGCCAAGGACCTGGGCGCAGAAGAAGATGTCATCTGCACAGACTCACAACTCGTGGCCCTCCAGGTCCGGGGAGAATATCAGGCCAAAAACGACAACCTGACCGGATACTTGGCCCTGTTCAAGAAGGAGATGGCGAAGTTCACAACAGTGGAAGTGAAACACGTTCCCCGCGAACATAACGTGCGAGCAGACGTGCTATCCAAACTAGCCAGCACAAAGAAGAAAGGTGGAAACAAATCCGTCATACAGGAAGTACTTCCTCGACCCAGCATCGAGAAGGCCTCCCTGACACTCGACGTGCAGGTGATCGGCGACAACAACTGCTGGATGACCCCTGTCTACAACTATCTCGCCAAAGACAAACTTTCGTCCGACCCAAAGGAGGCCAGCACAGTCAGGCGAAGAGCCTGCTCTTACGTCTTGGTCGAAGATAAACTCTACAGGCGGGGATTCTCCATTCCGCTGCTCAAGTGTGTCGAGGAAGAAATGGTCGCGCACATCCTGCACGAAATCCACGAAGGAATCAAAGCCCAACATCTCGGCGGAAGGTCGCTTGCCAGAAAGGCCCTCCGAGCAGGGTACTATTGGCCGACCATGCAGCACGACGCGAAAGAACACGTGAAGAAATGCGATAAATACCAACGACATGGGGACATGCACCTAGCTCGGCCTAATGAGCTCAAGGCTATGTCCTCCCCGTGGCCATTCGCTTGGTGGGGCCTAGACATCCTAGGACCCTTCGTGGTAGGATCAAGCCAGAACACGTACCTAATAGTTGGCGTAGACTATTTCACAAAATGGATAGAAGCGGAAGCTCTAGCCAAAATAACTGCCCTCAACATCCTACGTTTCTACAAACGAAACATCCTTGCACGTTTCGGTGTCCCTCAAGCTATAGTAACGGACAATGGGACGCAATTCACGGACAGGAAGTTCCAAGTCTTCGTCGCCCAACTGGGCACGAAGCAACACTTCGCATCCGTAGAGCACCCTCAAACAAAAGGACAGGCTGAACTGACATGTTGGATCAGATGTCGTGACATCTGTGAGTGTGCAGTTCTGATATTCAATGTATTAGTCTGATGTTGCATCTCTGAGTTTAAATGATTATGTAGCACAATGTCTTGACATGTGTTAGGACATCTGATGTATGCATAGGCCAGAATTTCAATAAATATTAAACAAGAACAGAACAGCAGACTGATACCCAGGATATCAGTAACTGCAGAAACACAGATGTTTCGACATCTGTTACAACATGTTTATCAAGAACACAATAGAACTTTAAATTGTAGAATGATAAACAACACAAAATATGTTAACCCAGTTCGGTGCAAATCACCTACTCTGGGGGATACCAATCCAGGAAAAAAACTTAACTATCTGTAGTATTATTATAAAGCTAAACTCCCTCATTTACAACTTTATCTCCTAATCACTACCCACTAAACTCTTTATCAAAGACCACCATCTATGATATGAGAACCACAACTCACTTCCTCTAATCACTACCTGTGATAACTTACAGTTACAGTCACTAGTAACTGATTCATCTCTGTCTATACAGCGTTCTATCAAGCATACTTGACCAACAAGCTAACTTGGATTTGCTTCAAAGCTTCATCCAAGAACAATACACAATTCATTACCTAAAGGCTTCTGAATCTGTGTGATGCCTATACCTATGACAGTACATCAAGCGACACAAAGGAAGACTTACAAAACCTAGAGAGCCAACGACTCTCAAAACCCTAAACCCTTATATTACATACAAGAACTAGGTTACAAAAAGGTATATCAAAACCCTAGGTCTAAATCCTCTTATATAGGCTTCAGCAGTCTTGGGCTTCATATCTTTGGTCCTTGATCCATTCCTAAAAAGTGCATCAATTCTTGGGCAAATTTGTTAAAGATTTAAAACCTGCTAAATCAGTGTATTAATCCAGGATGTCGTGTCTTCAGGTTGGGACATCTTCTTCGACATCTTTGTTCATGGCCAGATTTCTTCATCTTTATCAACAATATGGTTTACCAAAATTTTGTCAAACCATAGGAGCTTTTAATCTTCCCCTTTTGACAAATTTTGGCTAAAACTCCTTTTGAACAATAAACCCAGGAGGCTCCTGAATTTATTTTAGTCTGACTGGCGGTTATGATTGGAATACTGTGCAATACCGAATTCATGTTAGTGTACATGGGGAGGAAGATAACACAAACTCCCTCTTTCCCATGAGTCCGTATAACCCCACCAGAGAGGAAGAATAATCCTAGGGCGAGTGAAGTTGAAAAGGGTCCAGAAGTTGAGACTCCTAAAGAAATAAGAAGGAAGTCTGAAACATAAGAACACTGGACACTCTTATCAAACACACTCCCCCTCCAAAGAACAGTTGTAGCCTTCGTAGTTCTGAGTACATAGAGCATGTAACTCAGGTCACAAGACATAACCTGTTCTGTAACTCAATTCACAAGGGAAACAATTCACAAGACACAAGGAAAACATAGACAAGATGATAAAACAAACACCTTGTTCAATGTCCTTGTAAAACAACTGCAAGAACAACATATACATCCCCTATACCAGTGACTCACACTCCCCCCTTTTTAGCCAAAAATTGGCAAAGGTAGCCAAGACATTCCCATACCCAACCAATACTTATCCAGACTCGAACAAAAGACATTTTGAGCACACCACAAGGAAAACACTGCCTGAGACAAACTATTCCAAGGACTCCCTTAAATACCCAAGAAATTTTCTTCGAATGTAACGAACCATTGAAAATAATGACGGTCAATTCAATAAAATCATTAATCGAAGGATGTAACTTCACCAAAACAAATGTGCACCGGCCAAGAATGCTTTGACTATTTCTTCTTTAAAGAAAACCGTCCAAAAATAATGCAAGTAACAATGAACATGTTTTGCACGTGCATGTTCCCCACTATCCAAGGCACACCGACCAAAAGACCAGTTACTTTACCAGCATGTCCTTAACAATGTTCTGACATCATGTCAGACATTGTCTACCAAAAACTTCTGTATTGATCAATACCCCCACAACCTGCAACAGAAGAGCAATGTCAAGACATCCTTCTTGACATATCATTCTCAACTGAGGCAATCTATCACAAACTGCTTGAAACCACAAACAATCTTGATATCCAATCTGCACCACTGCAGCCATATATCCACAACCGAAGTCTAACTCCCCCTGTCATAGATAACCAGTGCTCCTTTGCTAGAAGAACACCCTAAATGAATGGAAAACATAAGACACATCTTCATGTCTTCAAGAGCGCACCCTCTGTTCAACACACCTGCTAAACGCATTCACTCAATGCTTTACATCAAGCAATCCATGTACCACACTAGTACATTTAACAGACAGAAGTTCTCCCTCTATCTTTCTCAACAGATGCTTCTTCAGCAAGAAACACCTCAAAATCACCACATGATATCCCATGACAACTTCATGATCATATAGTGAGAGTACCAGGAACGCATCCTTGTACCACAACCAACAAACTCTTGGATTGAGACCAAAACACCATTGATCCCTCTCGTCCAGAAACCATCTATACACCACACAAATTCCTCCTGAATTCTCATGTATATATCTCCTTGTTCTCTGAGATACAACCCAATTGAATCTGGAATACTTGACATTCCTCAAAGAGACATACAGAGCCCCTTAGTTTTCTAGCTCGCCAAGACGTTATTCACACTTGAAGGACATCAAACACATGCTCTATAAATCCTCAGCTTAATTGCTCCACAAGCACCAAACTGATCCACTTCTCTCTAGCATGCCGCATTCACATCAGACTTCCAAGACAGTCCTTTACCCATCATTCTCCCGTACGACAAGATAAATACCTCTTAGACAAGATGTGAACTAAGAATCCTACTCCAAGGATAACTAACCCAGAAGATGTTCTAACATCAGTTAGGACATCCTTCATATATCATTGACACCAACCAACATGGTTCTTGATATGCTCCACCACTGGACTTACTATCTGCATAATAATCCAACTGAAGATCTTCAAACAACACTGCGCCACCAGCTTGATCAACAAGAACTCCAGGTAACCACCGAGAGAAATAAACTCTCATCCACCAAAAGAAGGTAATCTTCCATAATCAGCTTAGAACTTCTACCACAAGCTCCAAGATAGACCTGAACCAGAACCTCCTTACGTCTTCAACCAACTACCCTTCTGCCCAAGAATAATCAGTTCCAAACACCCTGCTTGAATGCACAATAAAGATCAACCAAATTCCACTATTTGGTTCATCTTAACTTTTCTTCAGAGTTTCAGATAATCTTCTGATCCACCAATGAAACCTAATTTTCAAGTTACATAAACTACTTACTCCATAGTAAGCCATCTTGGATCCACCAAGCCTTAGACATGTAACATCTTCTCCTTCCACAGCTCCCGTAAACTGTATGAGATAGACCTTTTTGAAGTGTTAATTCCATTTCTTTCTGAGAAGATCAACTTATCTTACGATGATGCGCCACAACATCAACTAAGACTCTGAAGTTTCTGCTTAATGTCCTGACATTTGATCAGACATCTAGCTGAGGAATTCAGCCCTTTCTTCTGCCACTCAGAAGAACCTCCTCCCTATTACAGAGCAAGAGTTCCATGTTCTCATAGACTTGATTCAACAACCAAGTTTAAGTAGATAACCTCCATCCTGCTTAATCATATCACAGGTATTCAATTCAAGCTCACACCTTGATGAATATCTGCTTCGCAACTCCAAAGACTTCAAACATGCCAAGTCTGATTCTTCAGAAGAGAAGTAGTCATAGACTACACCACAGCTATACCAAAGAATGACACTTTCCTTAAGTAGAGCAGTCTGTAGAAAGTCAGAGATAACTGCCACTTAACCTTGACTTCCAAGACGAGCAATATCACATGCTCCTATGTACTTAGATCAGAAATAAACTGACCCAAGTTGTGCCATCACCAACACCATATTATGGACTAGTCTCTTGCCAGGACAATTTCCAGATAAACGTCAGATGCTTCTGGTAACAACTGGAACACACCTGCTGAACTCCAATACTCCTAGATCAAAAATAAACTGATCCAAGAACTATTCATCAAGATTATGATGTCTTCTTCTTCATCTTCCACATCACCATTGTCTAGACCAGTTTCTTGCCAGGAAACTCTCCAGAGATCAGATGCTTCTGCCACACCAAACTGATGCAGATTCTTAGGTCAACACCCAAGAGAAGTAGATCCAAAAGCTTATGCAGTACCCCTCCCATAATTCTGTGCAAACCCAGATAAAGAGATGTTTCAACATCGTGTTGAACATCAGCAATCTTGAACTTCACATACAAGGATAATCAATTAAATACTTGTGAATATCACAAATAATAATTGATCTTAAATCCTTGTTCAATAACCCTGCTTCACTATTGAAGCCATACTCCAACAGATCACTCCATGAACACTTATCAAGTATTTAGTCTTTGCAAGTATCTTCATTGACAAACAAAGTGTTGAGATACCAAGGCTGCCACCCTAGACTCAAGTAACTAAGATTCTCTCTAAACGAACCCTATTTACCTCAACAGTTCTGAAATCTCCATTCAGATTGGATCCACCCTTAGAATTAAGAGAGATGAATCCTTCCTTGCACTTTTGGACGGTGAAAATAAATCACCTCCACTTTCTTTAGGTTTATGTTTCACAGAAACACCCTCTAGTTAGAAGAATAACTAGAAGACTCCAGATGCACGACTGATATGCCTTTATGAGTGGACTTGAGAGAATTCTCAAGTATCTTTGACAACTTAGCCAATCAATAATTTATCAAATTCCTAGAGCAAGAACTTGATAAACCTAATCTCAACTCCCTTTCTCTTCAACTGACTTCAAGATGCACAAAGGAACCAAGCTTCCAAGTACCAAGTCACCATAAAAGACATCTACCAACCACTCTCTCCATTCCATCACTCCCGACTTTGGAATACAGAGATACAAATATCTTTAAATATAGAGGCCGACGATTGAGATCTTCCACCATCTGTCTTCAGTAACAACTCCAAAATCCCATAAATTTCAGAGCTCTTCCATCAGAAACATATGCAGCGGAACCACCAAGGAACAAATTAAACCTGCCCTAATAAGATGTCAGAACATCTTACAAGACACCCCAACAAGAGAACTAGCCACTTCTCCTGCAGTTGTTGTAGAACCTCCTCAGAAACATGAACAACCACGGGGTTGTTACCTTCGATCCAGAACATCCATCCCATCCATTAATACCATTGAGTATGTCTGAGTTGATGAACTGATCTCCAAAACTCCTCCTTGTTTAAAACACCAGAAAGTATCTCCCAAAGATCTTATCCAGAAACAGACAGGATACCTTCTCTGATACCAATTGAAATTTTGGCATTGCAGACATCAGATGTCCTAACACATGTCAAGACATTGTTCTGCATAAATATTTGTTGCGGTGAAAATCGGATAACAAATTATTAGTTAACTTGCATCATATTTCTTTTACAACCGACTTTGATTTATCCAAAGGAAAGGTTCAAGATCGTTAAAAAACCTGAAGGGGGGAGATCTAAGGTTCGGGGGTTGGTTATACTAAGGGAAGGTATTAGCACCCTTAATATCCGTAGTACTCTACGGGAACCTCTTGTTTTGCTTGTGTTATATTATGTTTGTTTGCTAAGGGGAAGGAAAAGATGTTGTTAATGACTATGAGGTCAAAGGTTAGATGGCTATGAGGCCAAGGTGATAATGAGCTATCTATGACTATGAGGTCAATAGAGAGACTTTGACTATGAGGTCAATGTTGGGAGGTGGCTATGAGGCCAAGGGAGAGGGCTATGACTATGAGGTCAAAGTTTTGTTTATGACTATGAGGTCGAAGGTTAGAGATGGCTTTATGACTATGAGGTCAAAGAGAAAAAGTCCTATGACTATGAGGTCAAAGGATGGTAAATGAGCTTTCTATGACTATGAGGTCAATAGAGAGACTTTGACTATGAGGTCAAGGTTGAATAAATTTCTCTATGAATATGAGTTCAAGAGGGATCCTATTGGCTATGAGGTCAATGAGGGAGGTTACCTAAAACTATGAGGTCCAAGGTAATAATGAGCTTTCTATGATCTTGAAATCAATAGAAAAACTTTTCCTTTGGAAGGAAAGGGGAAAATAACATCTTGTAAACAAGAGTTATAGAGGGGTTGAAATATAATGAAACATATGAGTTTCAAGAACTCCAAAATAGTAAGCATTAACCAATATGTGAAATGAACTTTCAGATGTGATTATGGCAAACAATGAGCATACAATGAGCATAAATGTGGACATAGCAAACAGTGAGTGCAAATGATCGTAAATGAAGACATAGCAAACAGTGAGTGCAAGTGGTCATGTAATTGTGACATTTAATACAAAGACGCATTCACAATTGGAACCAAAGCATTTGAAAACATGTTGTTCATTAGCAGACAGCAAAACAAGTAAAATTGCATAGCAAGGTTCATGTTAAAGTCAGGAACAGCATTTCACAAACCAAATACATTCATAGAAGAGTCAATTCTCAAACAGAAGTCACACAAGCATGGCAATCATAACATGGAAAGCAAACAGAAACAAAAGAATTAAATCATGTGATTTCAAACAGCAAACATAAGCAACAACCAGGGATACAAAGTTTAGTACACAGCATGCTTCCACAGTGATTCAATAAAAACAATGGCACATTGAGATGTCAAGCATAGCAGCAAAGATATTCTCCAGGTAAAACAAAACAATGGAATCATGTAAATACAACCAGAAGCAAAAGGAGTACAGACAAACATTTATGGTAAAGCCAGGAAACAATGTTCAAGAGTTCACAAGTTACTGAATGTTTTCATGGGAAAACTCTTTTTTGTTCGTTTTTACAAAGTTACAAGCATCAATGGTTTCTATTTACAAAAAAAGATTTAAAATGAAGATGTAAATATTTTTGTGTCTGTTTTGAGATAAATAAATAATGAAAGAAAAAGGAAGTTGAAGAAGAAAAAAGAAAAGAAAAAGAAACAGAAAAAAAAAAGACAGCATGGCACCCGCCACACAAAATGCATGGCAGGCGCCATGCATCACACCATGGCTTGCGCCATCCTTAAGAAGGTGGCTTGCGCCACTCTTATGATGGTGGCTTACGCCACTCTTTGAGTGGTGGCTTGCGCCACCCTGTTTTCTTTTTTATTATTATTATTATTTTTTTTACGTGGTGTTTTCTTTTGTTTTATTTGCATGGGCCTTTTATTTTATTATATTTCTTTTCAAAACAAAATGACGGACGCCACACAATTAACATGGCGAGAGCCACCACATCTTCTTATTTATTTTTTCAGTTTTTAAACGGAAACGAATGCAAACCGGTTACGATTTAACAAAATAAAATGAAATAAACACGTTAATGATTTATTTTCACAGAAACAAATAATAATCAGATGATAATAGGATCACGACATGATAGCAGCATGAAACAGAATAACCATGGATTCAGGCAAACATGATGATGACTATAATGGCAACATGGTGCAAACATAAAATGAAAACAGAAGGAGGTAGGGTAATACCTAGTGGAGTACGTCCACTGCTTCTTCACAGGCGATTGTTTCTGGAGATAAGGGATGCTTTCCTCCCTCCACTGCTACAGAACCAGTTTATCAGCACGAAACAAGAACTTGTGGTGATTAAAGTGATGGAAGTTTGGAGTGTTTACAGGAAGGAAATGAAAAGAATAAGTTCCTGCAAGACTTGAAGATGACTTGCAGAACTTAACAAGGATGGAAAGGTGAAAAGGTTTTGATAAGTTTCTGGATATTTTCTAGGTGGTGATGTTTCTGTTGTGTTACGAAGGAAATGAAAAGTAGCGAAATTCTTGCAAGTTTTGGAGTGTTACTTGCAAGATTATGGAGGGAGAGGTTAGAGAGAAATTCTTGGCAATTTCTGGTGTCCTAACAAGGAGGGAATGAGTTCCTTTTATAGGCCAAGCAAAATGGATCCGGGTCTTGGGTAGTTGGTTTGCTCACAGGATAAAGAATTAGGGTTTGTATGGTCTGCTGAGTAAAGAATTAGGGTTTGTGTGCATCAATCCTTAGCCGTTGATCTTGGTCAATCACCATGTTGAGCAAGTGCAGCGGAGGAGGTGGTGGATGCAGTCTGCAACTTTCACTCTTTAGTGGTTATTCCAAAACCACTTTTTGATGTGCCATGAGAGAGAAAGTAAGGAAGGAGTAATAATTTGAATTTTGAATATGAATTCTCTGCTCATGCATGCAGGTCTTCCGTGCTGATCCTCTTTATTTCACTAATTCCATATGGTATCTCAACGTCCTTTTGATTTCAGCAGTAATGGTGAGCTTAGAAGAGTAATACATAGTGACTTCACAAGACTTGTTTCTGAAGCAAAGCATCTTCAGCATTTTCAACTAACAAATGGCACATGGGCTTAGCTCTATATACAAAGCCTTGCTTCTTAAATCATACGGGAACACAACTTGGACTTTTCACACCTTAAAGCCTTTGATCCAAATGACATCTTTCTGGGCCCAAAAGAAACTTGAGACATACCATATGCCCATGACCGAAAACACTTAGGATATTGCAAAATTAAATCCTCTCATGGTATCACTTTGGTATGTTACACCTTGATGAATATTTATCTCCATGAAAAATTATTGCACTTGAGAAACAAATCTTTAAGGCTCAAAAACAAGTTTCCAAGGATGTTTGTTATCACATGGCACAATTTCTCAAAATTTGGGATCACACTTTGCTTGACATGAAAGTCAATGGTTGACTTGTCTTGGTGAAACATTTGATTTCTTGTTGAAAAAGTCTTCTCGGATGCATGCAAATTCAAATGATCGCATTTGGCCAAAAATGTCTTAGGGAGACCTTGCCGTCTTTGTTGTGTAAATCCTACCTTCCAAAAAGAAAAGAAAAAAAAAACTTGCAAACAAGAAATGGTTAGTTAATAATGCATACATGCTTGAGGTCTAAATGCGGATACAAGAAAAATATGACATCTAAGGGGTAAAATTTGGGGTACAACAATATTAAACAAGAACAGAACAGCAGACTGATACCCAGGATATCAGTAACTGCAGAAGCACAGATGTTTCGACATTTGTTACAACATGTTTATCAAGAACACAACAGAACTTTAAATTACAGAATGATAAACAACACAAAATATGTTAACCCAGTTCGGTGCTAATCACCTACTCTGGGGGATACCAATCCAAGAAGAAGACTTCACTATCTGTAGTATTATTATAAAGCTAAACTCCCTCATTTACAACTTTATCTCCTAATCACTACCCAATGAGCTCTTTATCAAAGACCATTATCTCTGATATGAGAACCACAACTCATTTCCTCTAATCACTACCTGTGATCACTTACAGTTACAGTCACTAGTAACTAATTCATCTCTATCAATACAGTGTTCTGTCAAGCATACTTGACCAACAAGCAAACTCGAATTTGCTTCAAAGCTTCATCCAAGATCAATACACAATTCATTACCTAAAGGCTTCTAAATTTGTGTGATACCTATGCCTATCACAGTGCATCAAGCGACACAAAGGAAGACTTACAAAACCTAGAGAGCCAACAACTCTCAAAACCCTAAACCCTTATATTACATACAAGAACTAGGTTACAAAAAGATATATCAAAATCCTAGGTCTAAGTTCTCTTATATAGGCTTCAGCAGTCTTGGGCTTCATATCGTTGGTCCTTGATCCATTCCTAAAAACCGCATCAATTCTTGGGCAGATTTTTTTACAGGTTTAAAACCTGCTAAATCAGTGTACTAATCCAGGATGTTGTGTCTTCAGGTTGAGACATCTTCTTCGACATCTTTGTTCATGACCAGATTTCTTCATCTTTATCAACAATACGTTTTACCAAAATTTTGTCAAACCATAGGAGCTTTCAGCTGTGAAGGAAGCATTGTGGCTTGAAGGTTTTACAAAGGAGCTGAAACTTCAAGGTCGAGTTATCACTGTTAAATGTGATAGTCAAAGTGCAATGCACCTGTCGAAGAATTCAACCTATCATGAGCGAACCAAGCACATTGATGTGAGGCCACATTTCGTCAGAGGGGTAATCAAGCATGGAGAAGTCCAAGTGCTGAAGGTTTCGACAGATCATAATGCTGCTGATATGATCACCAAGACATTGCCCAGTTGCAAGTTTTTCCATTGTATGCAGTTGATAAAGCTGCATGAAGAAAGCTAATTTGTTTCTTGATGTTAGAGTTAGATCCAAGGTGGAGATTTGTGAAATATTGGATCAAACTCTAGTGTAGCATGTCGTCGAAGTCTGCTCACATGCTGGTGTCGAAGACCTACATACTGTAGTCGAAATGTGTTATAGTGTGTAGTTGTCGAATTGGGCCTTGTGTTAAGGATCCAATTGTTTAAGTTAGCCTGTACCATAAGTTAGCTTGTAATGAGTAATTGTTAAAAAGCCCATTAGTTTAGTATGTTAGGTTTTATTATAAGTAACATACTAGTCTCTCATCATAAGTGTGATGTGGCAAATCCTAATTAGGGTGAGAGGGTTATTTGTTATTCTTGAGTATTTGTAATATGTTTTAAAGAGAAAGTAAAGAATAATAGTTATAACCAATCCTTGTTGTTTTTCCTTATTAACCCTAACCCTTGTGTGTTTCTTGCCTATAAAGAAACCGAGTATATTTTGTTTTAAGACATCCTAATTCACAAGAAATGAAAATTACAAAAATAAAAAAATTAATTTAATTTTTAATAAATTAATTTAATTCTTTTGTAAATATAATTTTATCCTTAGCCTATAATATATATCTTATATATATATGGCGTGTTTAAGATATATAATAGATTTATATAGTTACTTATGATTTTTAGGAAAACAAAAATAAATTGCTATCGAATTTAGTTTGTATTTTGTTGAGTTTTTAAATCTAAAATATAAAAAAAATAGATTGAACAAATTTATAATTATTTTATGAATAATGTTAATTTATTATTTAAATATAATATACATCTAATGCATTATGATCTGTGTATCAAAAATATAATATGATAAAATATAATTAGCATCCAACACATAATAAAATATAACTAGCATGTTTATATATTATCTTATTATTAATGTGTTTATACTATATCATGTCTTTATAACATTCAAACTTATTATTTTTTTAATTAGATTTTTAATCTCCTAATTTTAATTTATTTGTAAAAATAATTTTTCTATTTTGAATTTAGATAATTTAGGATCCCTTTCAACAGTTGAATGCAAAAAATGTTTGAATTTAAAACAGAACAACTGATTTTGTGAATGAGTTAAAATAAAAACCAAATTTTTAATTAATTCTTTATTCTTATAATTATTTATTTATTCTTATTTAATATATAAAAATATGTATTCACTTTTTTTAGTTGGTAAATAAATAATATACGTTTTGTTCTTTTATATGAAAAATATTTATACATTGCAACTTTTTTGACAATTTTTATTCATTGTAACTTTTTGACTTGTTTTATTCATTGCAACATTTATGAGATTTGACTTCTTTTAAATGACGTATTTTTTTTTACAAAGTGTTTTATTTTGTTTTTATAATTTTTGAAAAGCTTTAATAAAAACCTAGAAAATGGTATATATATATATATATATATATATATATATATATATATTGTGAGTAATTATACTCCTTGATGTAGGTTAAATGATAGAATTTCACAACAAATAAATAAGATAACATGAATTCAAACTCGTACCTCTATTGTTAAATGTCCTTACCAGTTATTATCTAAGTTGATTTAACAAGATTGTTTGACTTAATATATAAAAAAATATTCATTCACTTATTTTTAATTGCATCAGTCCAGACGGCTTTTGATGACCGATCTTCAACTTCTAGCAAGTCAAACAGGAATAACACAAACTCAACATCATCCTTTTTCATATTTGGCCACCAAAACATTTTCTTAAGATCTTGATACATTTTAGTAGCTCCGAGATGAATACTCAAACTACTCATGTGACCTTCCTAAAAAATTCTCTTCTTAAGCTCTGAAAAATCTAGTACACAAACTCTATCTCGGAACATCAAAACCCCATTCTCATATACTATGAAGTCCACCTCCTTACTTTGATTGATGAACACTGATTGATCAATCAATCTCAAGTCCAATTTTTGACCTTCTATGATCTCCTCAAGAATACCGCTAGTAAACTTCAGCATAACTAATTTCACACTGTTAGGAGTCATCTCACACACCAAACTTAGACCTCTGAATTATTCAATCAAATCCAATTCTTGAACCATAAATGTTGACATATGCAAATACTTCCTACTCAAAGCATCTGCCACAACATTAGCTTTACCAGGATGTAACTCAACCAAAATTGTAATCCTTCAGAATCTCAAGCCATCTCCTCTGCCTCATATTTAGTTTCTTCTGATAGAACAAATACTTCAAACTCTTATGATCGTTAAACACTTCAAATCTAGAGCCATACAGATAATGTCTCCAAACTTTAAGCACAAATACCACAGTTTACAACTCTAAATCATGGGTAGGATAATTCCTCTCATGAACCTTTAGTTATCTCGAAGCATAAGCCGCAAACTGACTATTCTTCATAAGCACCCACCTAATCCCATCTTAGAAGCATCACAATATGCCACAAAAGATTCACTCGGGCTAGGTAAAATCAAAACTGGCGCTTGTCAACTTCTTCTTGAGCTCTCGAAAACTCTCTTCACACTGAAAAATTTCACACATACACTTGCCCCTTTCGGATTAACTGAGTCAAAGGTAAAGCCAACTTCAAAAATCCTTCTATAAACCTTCTGTAGTAACCATCCAAACCCAGAAAACTTCCGATCTTTGTAACAGACTTTGGAGTCTCCCACTGCAACACGACATCCACCTTAAATGGATCAACTAAAATTCCACCACTAGAAATCACATGGCCAAGGAAAATCACTTCTCGAAATCAAAACTCATACTTGGATAACTTGGCATACAACTTCTTCTCTTACAAAGTCTGTAGCACCACTCTCAAATGTTCTACATAATCTTCATTTGTCTTGGAATACACCAAAATATCATCGATGAACACAACCAAGAACCGATCCAAGTAAGGATGGAAGATCTTATTCATATACTCCATGAACACACCTAACGCATTAGACACAAATACTCATAGTGACCATAGCGAGTTCTGAATGCAATCTTCAGAATATCTTCTGACTTTACTCAAATCTGATGATAACCCAATCTCAAATCAATCTTACTAAACACACAAGCACAAACCAACAGATCCATAAGATCATCAAATCTCGAAAGAGGATACTTGTTCTTGATAGTAACCCTATTCATCTTTCAATAATCAACACACAACCTTATACAACCATCCCTCTTCTTGACCAATAACATTGGTGCTCCCCACGGCGAAACACTAGGACATACAAATTTCTTCTCAAGCAGATCCTCCAATCATTTCTTCATCTCACTCAACTTTGAAGCAGACATTCTGTAAGGTGCCATCAAAACAGGACTAGTACCAAGTACTAAGTCTATGGAAAATGCAACCTCTCTCTGGCAGAAAATAACTAATATCATATGAGAACACATTTGGAAACTAACACACCACTGGCAGATCACTAACCACGATTTGACTTTTGGCTTTAAAGGAAGTGAACATCATAAACACACGAGCATCATCCTTCAGAGACTTCTCCATTTGATTAGCAGACATAAACATCACATCTTCACCTTCTTTAAACTTTGGAAATAACACTGACTCGTTGAAAAAATTGATATGAGCACAACTGAACTCCAACAGTTCATTCCCATGATATCATCAAGTTGACTTAATGATAAGCAGATTAAGTTAATGCCAAAGTCCTTACCATAGATAGTCAAAGGGAAGTTTAAGAAAACCAACAAAGTAGTCACTGAACCATTAGCTAGGGTGTCAATGACCATACTCCCAATCATGGAAGATACTTCAAGATTCAACTTTCTAGCATAATCAAGATATATGAACGAATACGTTGCACCTGTATCAATAATAGCAATCAGGGAAACACCATTAATAGAACACATACCTCGAATCAGGTTATCAGAACCAGTAGTCTCCACTCCGCTCAAGGCAAAGACCTTTCCTCTAGATTGAGATTTTTTTGGTTTCTGGAACTGGTTAATAATATGACTTGGTTCTCCACAGTTGTAGCAAGTTAGAACATTACTCTTACACTCAGCAATACAGTGTCTTGGCTTCCCACAATTAAAACATTTCTAATTCGAACTCTTGCACTCATTAGCATGATGCCCCATATCCCCACAATTGAAACATATGATAGTGACAGGAGTGCCTCCGCCACTTGTTCCTTTCCCACATGTAGCCTTCTGAGTTCCCTTATCAGCTGGATCCCCATAAGGTTTTCCATGGTTTTGATTTCCACTCTTCTTCTGACTAACACTCTTGTAGTGAGAAGATCTGGCACAACTATATACATCGTAGATCCTACACTTGTTGTCCAGCACTGAGAATTGATGAATCTACTGGTAACTAATGAATTGCTTGATCTCTAAACACACTCCACTCTCAAATTTGATACATTTAGATCCTTTAGCTCCTGCCGCATTGTAATGAGGGCAGAATCTAGACAATAACTGAAACTTAGCCGCGTAATCAATTACAGTCATGTGTCCTTGCTTTATCCCAAGGAAATTGATCTCTTTCTTACCTCGCACATCACCAGGAAAATACTTCTCAAGAAACTCAATCTTGAAATTCTCCCAAATGATCTCAGTACCTACAACTTCTAATCTCTGACGAGCATTATCCTACCAATACTCCACTTCCTCAGCAAGCATATGAGTATAAAACAAAACCTTCTGCGCATCTGAACAAGCCATCACCCTAAAGATATTCTCAATCTCTTGCAGCCAAGCTTGAGCACCTCCCGGGTCGTATCTCCCCTTAAAAGTCAGCGAGTTTTTCCTCTAAAACTTGCCCAACCAGCAAAATTCATCTTCCATCCTATGCTGATTCTATAATGCCTAATTCTCCTGACCCATCACGTGAGCTATAATCTCCAAAGCATCAATGATTTTGTAATCATTTCTTATACCCATTTCTCTGCACACCAGCAAACATCAACTAGAAGAAACATGCATCGACAACATTCATACATGTGCCGCATACTAGTGAACAAATAAAATCTCAAAACCTGGCTGGATGGATCAACCAGGCTCGTATACCAATTATGTAACACCCTAAAAATGCCGAATCTTTATTTTAAAAAGCTAAACAATATTATTCTCAAATAACGTTCTGCACATTCACAACATGCATATCCTTCCAATTAAATTTTTTTATCATGCAACATAAATTCAACATTTTACAACAATACTTCAAATTATCTCTTCAAAATAAAATACTTAATTAAATAAACAATTCAAAATCTTCAACTAAAAACAATAACGAAACGACTCGTTCCCAGTGTTACATATCAGAGAAACCGAAAACTAAATAACAGAAAATGATAAATAAATAAAGAAAATTTTCAATTCCATCTTCCAACTCACATTAGCTATTGCTCCTCCTGAGTATCTGTACCACAGCGTACCGAACACCACAAAAAGAGAGGGGTGAGAATATGCTCAAATATATTAGCGGTGCAACTTATAACAAGGGTAGTATATTCACACAATCAACAAACACACAATTCATTCACATTAACCAAATGATTCAAAATCCCTTTATGTATGCAATGCAACTAATACCTCGACTCAATCCATGTGATGCCATTTTGTGGACATCGGAGTTATGTTACTGATACTTATCCACTCACTGCGGTTCTTCTTCGAACCCAAAATCATCATTGATCCCCTCTTCTGAACCAACAACTCGTCATTTCTCAACACTTACACTCATGATTCAATGTAACATGACTCAACACGTGTAACGACACCACTGGTCCCACTTCAAACCATATGCAACAACACATAATGTAATCACAATAGTTCTCACCATGAACTGTACCTCCCACATCAACAACATATAATTATAACTCATCATATAATTATGCACGCATTTCACGACATATATTCACACATCGAACAAGGCATTCACACAACACTTAAGCATGTCAATTCATCTTATTGAACACAACCAAACAATAACCAACATTAGCTGGAATCGAAGACAGACCGGCAATTCGAGTAAAAAATAGCAACTCTGCTCCATTATGTTCGCTAAGCGAGAACCAAAAACCAGAAAACATCACATTCTGTCAGAACTCACTAAGCGAACGCCTTCCTCGATAAGCTAGCGTTCGCTAAGCGATATTCATTCTCGCTAAGTGAAGTCGCCCATAAGTGCAAAATTCAGGAACATGATTCCACCATTGGAGCCCTGTTGAAGCTCTGATTTTGACCTAAAACCTCCCAATTCAAACAGAAGATATACATGTTATACAATATTTAAAACATCATATATGCACTGATTAATATCTAATTTCATAAATTAATCATGAATCTAAGGTTATGTTCATAAAAAAACACACATCAATGGCAACAACTGTAACACCCTAAACCACCGCGTAAAATAATCCAATTATCAGAGTAAATTCATAAAAATTCAACACATAGGATGTTACTCTCCAACATACACCTGATCATGCATACGACATGTAACACATAATCATCACTAACGGTATCAAAAAAATCATACTTAAGTATTCTTCTCATGTACCAGCAGAACTCCTTCGAAATAATGACTAAAAACATAATATGTTTAAACCACATAACCAACATCAATTAAACAAAAGTAATAACAGCTAAAGAAATAAGTAACAACAAGCATTCCATATCCCTAGTGTTACACATCAGAGTAGACGCCGATTCAAATAAAATAAAGTAGAAGACTACATCTTCACTAACTTCGACTCCGCACTATCCTTGATTATCTGCACGATGCCGTATAAAGCATCATTCCAACAGAAGGGTGAGATTCTCAATCAACAAAAGAAATGCATAATATAAATATAAAAGTATATAATCATTATACAATTCACCCTATCATCAAATCATCAACACAAGTACAATTCCCCACACAAGCAAACAATCATAAAATCAACAATACAACACAACACAATGCAATGGAATGAGACTCACAACTTGACTCAATGCATGTGGTACATATTCGATCCCTTTTTCACGATCATAATTCCTGTAGAAATTTCCATATGAGTCGCTCACATCCCACATGGGCACACGATATCCGTGATCGCTCACACCCCACATGGGCACAGGAACACCCGTAATCGCTCACACCCCACATGGGCACACGATTACCTCAGCAATAATAACAACACGATTCCATTTCAAGGAATCCAGATAAGGCGCTCACACCCCACATGGGTACATGACTTATCATATAAATGATATGCATTTAACGATAACATACAACGACCACCAATGCATATAACTATCATACAGCCAATACATCACACCACAATTGTCCAACACGTAACATATACCTATCAAAACATGCAACAATTCCAATCCATAGATACAACACATGTAACACCCTTCTACCCCACATACAATTTCTAGTAAAACATTTCATATTATCAGAGTAAAAATAACATAAAGGGTGTCACACATATTCAAAGACATCATGTAACAATCATTGTCCTGTCCCGTAACACGGGTTACTCAATCATCATTAACATACATTAACAACTACGCAGCGGAAATCAACTTTTATTTTCAATTCCAAAAATACTTCATAATAAATATGTCCAAATCAAACACCATCATTCAACATTATAAAAATTCAGTCATAAACTAAAAGAAACGAGGTTCATAACAATCTTCCCAACCCGATGTTACATGACACAGAGCAGGACACCTCTAACTAGACAGTAATAACGAAACGCTCCAAAGCTACTTCCTTCGTCACCTCGTAGCTATTCTTGGTTATCTGCAAGTTGCCCACATCGGAGGCAACATTTCTAAGCAGGCAGGGTGAGAAAACATAATTCATTATAGTAATACAAAGACATGGAAAATAAATAAATAAGCAACAACAACATCGGAATCATCATCAACAATTATTCACAACACAATCTCAACTACTTCACAAAATGCTATGTCAAACATAATGGTATGCAAAGGTTGCATGTGGTACCGATTTTTCCTCCATGTGATGGACACTGGCCATCAACCCTCCACAAGGGAGCACAACATAACAACATATCACTCCAATCCGCACTATGGGATTGAAGCTACCAATAGGCCGAAGCCCCAACATAAAATGCCATGAAATGCAATGATGCTAAGCTCCTCATTTCATCCAAATATCAACATGTGCATCATTCATTTCATTTTCAACAATGTTCATCATAAAATCATGTTTTATCATCCATACAGCGACAAAGAAACGAGACAGCAAAGATCAGCATGAAAATGTCAAAACAGCAAAAATGGAAAAAAAAAATACTCAGTGGCCTGACACGGCCGCCCGTGTCCAGTGACACGGCCCGTGTCAGGAGGCCTACACGTAAAACCCAAAACAGAAAAATTTTCAGCAAGAACAGAGGCCTGACACGGCCGCCCGTGTCCTGTGACACGGCCCGTGTCAGAAGCTCTGTAACAAAAATATTTATTTCCCCCAACCAGTAGGCTGACACGGGTGCCCGTGTTGTGTGACACGACCCGTGTCAGGATGCGACAAAACCCAACTTTTCCCGAAAAGTGCTTTTTCTGCGTTTTTGACTTCGATCACCCCAAAAATCAGTTTTTCCCACGAAATTTGATAAAAAATACTCACAAAACACAAATATAGCAATACATATCAATCAAATCCATCATACTTTCATCAATTTACTCATTCTACATCAACAATCATCAAAACCAACACAATTCATACAATCCTTAATCTATTCATCTCCAATTCCTATAAAACTATAAGAAATTATGAACTCTCCCCATACCTTAGAGTAGTCCGAAGCTTTTTCCTTCTCCCTTCAAGATTCCTCTAGTAATCCTCAAGCCCTAGTTCTCCTTCTCCTTTCTTCTTCAGCGTTCTTCACAAAAGATACGACAAATGAGAAAATGATCGTTCTTTTCTTTGACTAACAAGTCCCAACTTATGAACTTCCCATCCTATCCTTACTTACTTTCCAATAAGACCACCTTGCCCTTTCTCATTTTATTTTTAATAATAATAATAATATAAATAACACATGCTCATTTACTTTATTAAAATTATTCAAAAACACTCTTTTACTCCAAAATTCTCCAAAATTATCAAAAACCTCTTAATTCCTTCTAAATTAATTAAATAAATAATTAAATAATTGATTTAGATTTTCGGGTCGTTACAACTCTCCCCTACTTTAAGAATTTTCGTCCTCGAAAATTACCTGAGGTAAACAGAGCCGGATACGACTCCTTCATCTGATCTTCACGCTCCCAAGTCCAACTATCACCAGCTGGACCGCCCCACAATACTTTCACTAAAGCAATCTCTTTACCTCGCAGTTGCTTCAATTCTCGGCCATCAATCCTCACAGGAAAAGCTTCTACCGTCAGGTTATCTCTCACCTGAACATCATCCATTTGAATCACATGTGAAGGATCCGGAATATACTTCCTCAACTACGACACATGAAACACATCATGCAAATTTGCAAGTGACGGTGGTAAAGCCACCCGATAGGCAACCTCTCCTATCTTCTGCATAATCTGATACAGACCAACAAAGCGCGGAGTGAGCTTTCTAGACTTCAAAGCTCGTCCCACACCAGTCATCGGAGTAACTCTTAAGAACACGTGGTCTCCTTCCTAGAATTCAAGTGATTTTCTCCTCTTATCATGGTAACTCTTCTGACGACTCTGCGATGTCTTCATTTTATCTCGAATCATTTTAATCTTCTTCGTTGTCTCTTGAACAATCTCAGGTCCAAGTACAGAACTCTCTCCCGACTCATACCAACACAATGGAGTTCGACAACGTCTACCATACAACGCCTTATATGGAGCCATCCCAATACTAGCATGAAAACTGTTGTTGTACGTAAACTCGATCAACGGCAAGTGACTATCCCAAGATCCTCCTTGATCTAGCACACAAGCTCTCAACAAATCTTTTAAGGATTGGATTGTTCTTTCCGTCTGACCATCTGTCTGCGGGTGATAAGCAGAGCTCATCTTCAACTTGGTACCCAAGGCATCCTGTAGACTCTTCCAAAACCTTGACGTAAACCGTGGATCTCTATCCGATACAATACTCGAAGGTGTTCCATGCAACTTCACAATCTCATCAATATAAATCTCTGCTAACTTCTGCATAGAATAATTAATTCTCATCGGCAAGAAATGCGCCGACTTAGTTAACCTATCCACAATCACCCATATCGAGTCATTACCTCTTGCAGTCTTCGGTTACCCAGTCACAAAATCCATGGAAATGCTATCCCATTTCCATTCAGGAACATTCAACGGCTGCATCATACTTGAAGGCTTCTGATGTTCAATCTTGGACTTCTGGCAAGTCAAACATGCATACACAAATTCAGCAATATCTCTTTTCATACCTGGCCACCAAAACAATCTACGCAGGTCTTAATACATCTTCATAGCACCAGGATGGATACTCAATCGACTTCTATGTCCTTCCTCTAAAATACTCTTTTTGATTCCAGAAATATCCGGAATACATACTCTATTTCGAAATCTCAAAACTCCATCTTCATCAATTCGGAACTTACCTCCATTACCTTGATTAACCTTCATTAACTGGTCAACTAATTTCAAATCAGATTTTTGACCTTCCCGAATTTCCTCCAAAATCCCACTAGTCAGCTTTAGCATGCCCAATTTCACACTATCAGCTGTCGTCTCACACAACAAACTCATGTCTCTGAATTGCTCAATCATTTCAAGTTCTCTTACCATAAGCATCGAAATATGCAATGACTTCCTACTCAAAGCATCAGCCACTACATTTGCTTTACCGGGATGATAATTCAAATCGAACTCAAAATCCTTTAACAATTCTAGCGACCTTCTCTGCCTCATGTTTAACTCTTTCTGATCGAACAAGTATTTCAAACTTTTATGATCACTGAATACCTCAAATTTTGAACCAAAAAGATAATGCCTCCAAATCTACAGCACAAATACTACAACAGCCAACTCTAAGTCGTGTGTAGGGTAATTCCTCTCATGGACTCTTAACTGCCTAGAAGCATAAGCGACCACTTTACCATTTTGCATCAAAACTCCACCAAGGCCCATCTTTGAAGCATCACCATAAACCACAAAGGACTCATTCGGGTCTGGCAAAACCAACACCGGAGCAGTTGTCAACTTTTTCTTTAGTTCCACAAAACTTTCTTCACAAGCGACATCCCATACATACGCTTGTCCTTTTCGAGTCAATTGCGTCAACGGCAAAGCCAACTTAGAAAAACCTTCAATGAATTTACGATAATAACCAGCCAATCCAAGAAAACTACGAATCTCCGTAGCAGACTTCGGAGTCTCCCACTGCAACACCGCATCAATATTTGAGGGATCCACAGAAATTCCACCACTTGAAATCACATGGCCTAGGAAACTCACTTCCTTCAACCAGAACTCACACTTTGACAACTTAGCATACAATTTATTTTCCCTCAACACTTGTAACACAATCTTCAAATGTTCCGCATGTTCTTCTTCTGATTTAGAATATACCAAGATGTCATCTATGAAAACCACCACAAACTTATCAAGATATTCATGAAAGATCTTGTTCATATACTCCATGAACACACCAGGCGCATTAGAAACCCCAAATGGCATCACCGTATATTCATAATGACCATACCTCGTTCTGAAGGTTGTTTTCGGAATATCATTAGCTTTAACTCTAATCTGATGATAACCAGACCTCAAATCAATCTTACTGAACACACAAGCACCTAGGAGTTGATCCATTAAATCGTCGATTCTCGGAAGCGGATACTTATTCTTGATGGTCATCTTATTCAACTGCCAATAATCGACACACAATCTCATACTACCATCTTTCTTCTTAACGAGCAACACCGGGGCACCCCACGGAGAAACACTAGGTTGAATGAACTTCCTTTCTAACAATTCTTCTAGCTGTTTCTTCAGCTCACTCAATTCCGAAGCAGACATCCGATAAGGAGCCATCGACACTGGACTCGTACCTGGTATTAAGTCCACAACAAACTCAACTTCATGTTCCAGAGGTAAATCACTTATATCCTCAGGAAACACATCTTGAAACTCACAAACCACAGGCAACTCAGCACTGACGGCTTCACCATCAACTAGCAAGGATGCAAACACTGCGAACATCAACGCTTCATCTAATAAAATTTCATCCACTTGTTTAGCATATAAGAACATCAGTTCACCATCCTCACCTAACTCTGGAAACCTCACAGTCTTGCTATAACAATTAATATGAATGTAGTTGAACTCCAACCAGTTCATACCAAGGATAACATCGATTTGGTGCAAAGGTAAGCACACCAAATCCATCACAAAATTCTTCTCAAAGATTGTCAAAGGACACTTCAAACAAACAAGCATGGTAGTCACCGAACCATTAGCCGGAGTCTCTATTATCATACTACCATTCATGTTAGACAAATTCAAACCCAATATAGTAGCACACTCAAGAGAGATAAATGAATGCGTAGCTCCAGTATCAATAATAGCAATCAACTCAACATTGTTAATAAAACAAGTACCTCGAATCAAGTTGTCCTTCTTGGGAACTTCTGAGCCAGCCAAAGCAAACACTCTTCCAGTAGTCTGGGCAGCAGTAGCAGTCTTCTTTGGTTTCTAGGATTGAGTACTGATATGCCCCTGTTCACCACAGTTGAAATAGGTCGGACCCTCATTCGGACAATCACCAATTCTATGCCCAGTCTTACCACAACGGTAACATCTCAGAACTTTGTTAGTACACCCATCAGCTTTGTGACCTGACTCTCCACACTTATAGCACTTAGTAGGTGCATTAACAGCTCCCCTACTTGACTTCTTCTCATCTGATACCCTCTGTTTCCCTTTATCACCTGGGGTCGCATAAGGTTTTCCTCTAAACTGACCCTTATCTTTCTTTTCACTTAGCTGTTTGTAGTGAGCAGATCGAGCTCGGCTATCTTCATCATAGATCCTACTCTTATCCACCAGTTCCGCATACCTGCGAATCTGTTGGCATCCAATCCCCTGCTTAATCTCTGGTCTCAGCCCATTCTCAAACTTGAGACACTTAGAAAGTTCAGCATCTGCACGGTTGTAATGAGGACAAAACTTCACAAGCCTCTCAAATTTGGCAGCATACTCTGCCACAATCATATTTCCTTGCTTCAATTCAATGAATTCCACTTCCATCTTACCACGAGCATCTTCAGGAAAATACTTGCCCAGAAATTCTTGCTTGAACACACTCCAAGTCACCACAGTGCCAACATCTTCCAGCCTCTGACGGGTGTTATCCCACCAGTCCTCGGCCTCTTCTTCCAGCATATGTGTTCCGAACTGCACTTGCTGCGCATCAAAGCACCCCATCACTCTAAAAATCTTCTCAATCGCCTTGAGCCACTATTGTGCGCTCGCCGGGTCATGAGTTCCTTCAAACTTCGGTGGGTTGTTCCTCTGAAACTTCTCCAACGCACGAAACTCATCAGGACCATGGTTCCGAGCAAGAGTTGCAATAGCATCAGCAAGAGCAGGCGTGTTGTTCCCAGCCATTCTGTACAACACTCACCACGTCAGAAAAAACAATTAATCATTAACAAGTAACGACTGACAACAGACCGACAACACAAAACTTGGCCGGACAGACCGACCTGCTCTGATACCACTAATGTAACACCCTTCTACCCCACATACAATTTCTAGTAAAACATTTCATATTATCAAAGTAAAAACAACATAAAGGGTGTCACACATATTCAAAGACATCATGTAATAATCATTGTCCTATCCCGTAACACGGGTTACTCAATCATCATTAACATACATTAACAACTACGTAGCGGAAATCAACTTTTATTTTCAATTCCAAAAATACTTCATAATAAATATGTCTAAATCAAACACCATCATTCAACATTATAAAAATTCAGTCATAAACTAAAAGAAACAAGGTTCATAACAATCTTCCCAACCCAATGTTACATGACACAGAGCAGGACACCTCTAACTAGACAGTAATAACGAAACGCTCCAAATCTACTTCCTTCGTCACCTCGTAGCTATTCTTGGTTATCTGCAAGTTACCCACATCGGAGGCAACATTTCCAAGCAGGCAGGGTGAGAAAACATAATTCATTATAGTAATACAAAGACATGGAAAATAAATAAATAAGCAACAACAACATCGGAATCATCATCAACAATTATTCACAACACAATCTCAACTACTTCACAAAATGCTATGTCAAACATAATGGTATGCAAAGGATGCATGTGGTACCGATTTTTCTTCCATGTGATGGACACTGGCCATCAACCCTCCACAAGGGAGCACAACATAACAACATATCACTCCAATCCGCACTATGGGATTGAAGCTACCAATAGGCCGAAGCCCAAATATAAAATGCCATGAAATGCAATAATGCTAAGCTCCTCATTACATCCAAATATCAACATGTGCATCATTCATTTCATTTTCAACAATATTCATCATAAAATCCTGTTTTATCATCCATACAGCGACAAAGCAACGAGACAGCAAAGATCAGCACGAAAAGGTCAAAACAGCAAAAACGAAAAAAAAAATACTCAGTGGCCTGACACGGCCCGTGTCAGGAGGCCTACACGTAAAACCCAAAACAGAAAAATTTTCAGCAAGAACAGAGGCCTGACACGGCAGCCTGTGTCCTGTGACACGGCCCGTGTCAGAAGCTCTGTAACAAAAATATTTATTTCCCCCAACCAGTAGGCTGACACGTGTGCCCGTGTTGTGCGACACGGCCCGTGTTAGGATGCGACAAAACCCAACTTTTCCCGAAAAGTGCTTTTTCTGCGTTTTTGACTTCGATCACCCCAAAAATCAGTTTTTCCCACGAAATTTGATCAAAAATACTCACAAAACACACATATAGCAATACATATCAATCAAATCCATCATACTTTCATCAATTTACTCATTCTACATCAACAATCATCAAAACCAACACAATTCATACAATCCTTAATCTATTCATCTCCAATTCCTATAAAACTATAAGAAATTATGAACTCTCCCCATACCTTAGAGTAGTCCGAAGCTTTTTCCTTCTCACTTCAAGATTCCTCTAGTAATCCTCAAGCCCTAGTTCTCCTTCTCCTTTCTTCTTCAGTGTTCTTCACAAAAGATACGACAAATGAGAAAATGATCGTTCTTTTCTTTGACTAACAAGTCCCAACTTATGAACTTCCCATCCTATCCTTACTTACTTTCCAATAAGACCACCTTGCCCTTTCTCATTTTATTTTTAATAATAATAATAATATAAATAACACATGCTCATTTACTTTATTAAAATGATTCAAAAACACTCTTTTACTCCAAAATTCTCCAAAATTATCAAAAACCTCTTAATTCCTTCTAAATTAATTAAATAAATAATTAAATAATTGATTTAGATTTTCGGGTCGTTACAACACACATTCACACAACCGAACTCAACATTTCAACGTTCAACACATCACAACATACACGGGAACACAATTAACGCATCGAATAGTTGGAATTCTGGCATTGAAAATAATTTTAACAGAAAGTATAACCAACTTTCCAACGATTCAAACGGTGACTGGAACGGACCTACGAATCAAAAGATATGAATTTTTAAAGTTTTAGAAAATTATGTTTGTTCCAGTGGCAACCAAACATTGTTCCTGCTCGCCTGATGTTACCCCAGCGAGACGCAAGCGAACTCACCTTCGCTCGGCGAAACCCACATTCACCCGGCGAAATTTCCCTTTCGCCCAAGGCTCGCCCCGCGAAGCAGAAGCGAAATTCCTCCCCAATACAAATTCTAGTAGCACCTATTTCCCACCCTTCGCTCGCCTCTCAGTTCGCCCAGCGAGATGCAAGCGAACTCACCTTCGCCCGGCGAAACACCCCATTCGCCCCGCAAAAATGTGCGAATCAGCAACCCTGTAGTTGCGATTCTGCACAGTCCAGACCCCAAAATTTTTGCGAGTTCAATACCATACAATCCAGAATGTACATAAATCACATGATTATCATACAACAACAACACACATCAATTAGAACCTCCTATAACACAAAAACCATAATCCAACAGTCAATGTACACCATTTACATGTGATCACTGACACCGACACGCAACCGAAAACAACCAAAATAATTAGAGAGATGCATAGAGATGAACCTAACAATTTACCCACCCTCATACATATATTATTCATCCCTTAAGTGATCAAAGAACCCCACCCTTACCTTAGTGATGATTCTTCAAATGCTCTCTAAGCCCTAGCTCCACTCCTCTCTTCTGTTCCTCTTTTCTCCAAAACACGATCGTTCACAAATGATTCTCCCCCTTTCTAATTTTCTTCTTTCCTACTATAACCCTTAGACCCCTAATATGGTCTTCCTTCCTTACCTTTACTAAACCTCGTGAGTGGTCCACTTTGCCCTTACTATTTCTCTACTCATATTATCCACTTTTAAATTAATAAAATAATTATAACTAATTATTTAAATCTACTAATTCCAACTAAATTATTTAAATAAAATAATTATCCCATTATTATTACTAAAATTCCAATTAATTGTTTTTAAATCTAAATAATCTAACTTATATTATTTAAATTAAGAGTATGCCACAATACTCTTATAGTCCTACACTACCCAACACATGAACATACCAAAACACACGACATATCACGTAATTCACAAATACACGAGATTAAACACAATTAATCATCAATCAAACAAATTATAATTATCGGGGCGTTACAACAACAACATTCAGATTCATATCAACACATCATGTATACTTTTCAGAGTAATTTAGAGCACAAATTACATATCAATTACAACAATTATCACATGGTTTTCATAAATTTTCATCATTAACACACACTACTACAAAAAAACCCATTTAACAACGGTTGGAAATGACATATAATGACACGGGCGAAGGCGTTGTTATGTAGAGTGTTGTTGTATATGCGGTACGTACAATGACGGCCCAGTAACCGTTGTAAAAAAATGGAAAATGCGCTACCTATAATGACGGTTATTTTAAATACCCGTTGTTGTATGTCTTTTAATGAAATAAAAAAAATATAGCATTAGCACTACCTATAATGACGGTTATTTTTAAAAAACCGTTGTTGTATGTCTTTTAATAAAATAAAAAAAATTGCAGCATTAGAACAAGAACAACAGCAAGAACATCAAGAACAACAATAAAAACAAG
This sequence comes from Lathyrus tuberosus, assembly GCA_022829125.1. Classification (NCBI taxonomy): domain Eukaryota; kingdom Viridiplantae; phylum Streptophyta; class Magnoliopsida; order Fabales; family Fabaceae; genus Lathyrus; species Lathyrus tuberosus. The sequence goes on from JALAZF010000423.1 coordinate 3,988,872, forward strand.
AACAATAGTAAGAACATCAAGAACAACAATAAGAACAACAACAATAGTAAGAACATCAAGAACAACAATAAGAACAACAACAACAACAAGAACAAGAACAAGAACAAGAACAAGAACAAGAACAAGAACAAGAACAAGAAAAAGAATCAGAAGAAGAAGAAGAAGAAGAAGAAGAACAACAACAATAATAACAATAATAACAACAAGAACAACAACATCAACAAAAACAACAACAATAATAACAACAAGAACAACAATAATAAAAAAGAATAACAAGAACAAAAATAATTAAAAAAGAACACCAATAACTAACATTGCTAACTCAAGTTCTGAAATTTGTTCTGAAATTTGGTTTAGTGGAGAAATAGAGTATCGTAACTGAAAGATGATGTTTGGAGGTAGAAGATGTAGTTCGTCTGCGTTTTAGGTTTCAAGCGGATCACTAATAGTAGTGTCTTGGCCGTTGATAATCACTAAATGGACGACCAAGATTTGTTTAAGGATAGTGAATAAACTCAATATGCGCGCCACCTATAATGTTGGTAATGAGAATTGAAAAAATAAGTAAAAAACCAAAAATACTGGTGCTGGGACTTGAACCCATGACAAGACGCTACCTTTAATGACAGTTGGTTTAAATTACCCGTGGTGAAAGGTCTGTCATCATTTTGAAAAAAATAAGTAAAAAAAGCTACCTATTACAACGGTTGGTTTAAATACCCGTTGTGAAAGGTCTGTCAGCATTTTGAAAAAATAGGAAAAAATGATTAAAATAAATTCAAAAAAATCTAAAAACACGAAATTTAATCTAATTAGGTAAAATAAGAATTTTGAGATTTTTTTTAGAATTTTTTGAGACTATGAAAACAGTAAAAAATTCATTAAAAATAGAAAAAAGATGAATTTAGGGTTTTGAGGGTGAAGTCCCGTAATTCTTTTAGAGTACGGGACTAATGACCGCACGATTTTTCTGCTTCAGATGCACGAAACAGATCTCAAAAAGGAGACGATTTTCCCTAAAACCAATTTTTTGAAGTGCAAGACCTAAAACTAAATTATTGGCTATAATGACGGTTGAAAACATACCAGTGGTGAAAGGATGTGGGCATTTTGAAATAATATGTAAAAAACCATAAATGTTGGTGCTAGGAATTGAACCCATGACCATGCGCTACCTATAATGACGGTTGAAAACATATCCTTCGTGAAAGGCCTCACATTTCACCACGGTTTGAATATTAACCGTCATTAAAAGCCTTTTAACGAGATTAAAAAAAAAGCACGCATCTATTACAACGGTGTATAGGCAATCCGTTGTAATCCTGGCGTTGTTGTTTGCACGTTTTGTAGTAGTGACATAAACTTCAACAATGAAGAAAAGATGAGAAACCTAAAGGAGGGTGAGGATCTCTCTCTACCCTTCATGCAATTGACACCTATATTCAAGTAATCCTCCCTTAACTAAATTTTCAGCAGCAAGTTTCCAATTTTTGTTATGTCTCCTCCTTCCTAGAGCTCTCTTTACAGCTCCTTGCTTCTTTTGAGTAATACTCCGCTCACTTTTCTATTTATTTAACCTTATTTTAATTATAATAATTCTACACTTTCCCTTTCACTTTTCCTTATTCCACCCTTCCACTCTAATTTTTTCATTAATTCAATTTTTACCCCAAAACTCCTAGTTCCTTATTTTCTAATATTTTAATAAAATAAAATATAATAAATTCCAATAAACACACAATTAACAAATAAATCATATAAATTCACCAACACTAAAAAATAAATAAATAAAAGCAATTAAATAATTAATTAAAAATTTGGGGCGTTACAGATGCCATATAAATCAATTGTTTAACATGAAGAATGTCTCTATCAAAATCAATGATACCATTTTGAAATCTGATATCATTTCTTGTGTGTCAAGTTTTCCAAAGAATTATTATAATGAAAGTCATGATCAAATTTTAAATTTGAGAGCTCCATCTTCTACTAGAAAATTTGAATAAAAATAATAGTGCATATCAATTAAGCTCCTTTGACCAATAAATATTCAAATAATCGCTTATTGAAAGGAGAAATTTTGTGACTTGAGTTTGAATTCATGATTTCAAGTAAAATGTTTTCATAACTAAACCAATATATTTTAATAATGAAAAAATTCAATCAAGTTATTTTATAATTAAGAATTGTGTAATTTTTTTATAAAAAAAATTTGTTCTAATATCACTTTGATTAAAAAATTAATATTTTTAAAGACTTTTTTTTACAAATTAAAAATTATTTATTTTTTTTATAATATTTCAAAAGCTTCTAATAAAAACTTCAAATGAGCAATTGGTTTTAATTTTTTTTTTATAGAAATTAATATCTTTATATTAGATTTCTATTGGGTTTGGGCCTAACTTCCATACAGATCATATTTTTATCTTTGATAGCCTTATTTGCTAAATAATGAGCTCTAGTATTACATGTTCTTTTGACCTAGAAAATAGTCCTGTTGCTAAAATTTCTAAGTATGTTGAACATGTTCTTCATTGGAAACCCTAAGTGTGTTATGTTTTCCACCTCTTGCGTAGTTTCTTCTGCAATGTGATTCCATTGATTTGTGTTACAACCAACCTTAATCTCCTTCGCCTCTTCTAAATTTACTTTCCTTTGATCTTTGTCTGGTCGATAGATAAACTTTCCATTCCTATTTCCATTCTAACCCATTTTGCTTTCTAGCTAATCGACCACCATTTTGCAATCAATGTGAATCTCCACTCCTTTCAGCTTCATATCCTTTACGAGCTTAAGAACATTCCAAATGGCTTTGCATTCTGCAGCTATATACTCGTTTTGGCTCCAAGTTGTAGTTGCTAGGATCTCTTCCGACTTATTTCGAAACCAAGCTCCCATGTTCCACTCACAAGGGATCTTCATGTTAGCACCAGTATTAGCAATGACTTGCTTATTTTTCTGAGTAATGTTTTTGTTTTGTGCATCGCTACTTTGAATGAAAGTATTTTCTTCATTCCTAGACTTCTGAATTTTAGTGTTTTGATCTTGACCAGTGTTGTTTGGTTTTTGCAGTTGATGAAGTTGATCTCCCAACTTTTGATAGTTTTTATTCTAGGTATATTTTTTCCTATATACCTTATTGATGATTATAACCTTGTGCATATTCTTATGGATTTCTTGATTCTTGATAGGGTGCTTCTTTCTGAAATCCACCTGCTGATTATTCTTATAAAAGTAACACTCTACCATCTTATGATCAACCCTATTACCCTCATTTATATTCTTGTCCTTACCTCCTTGATCATACATGGTATTATTTATTTTTTCCTCTGTTCACGTGTCTCTCTGAATGCTAGTCTCTTTTTGGTTTGTAATGTTATTCTATTGGAGTTATTTTCTCGAGCATTCTCTAAGATCCCGGGTAATATTCTTATCTTGACTCATTTTTGAACCCTGCTTCCAATTATTTATTTCCTTCTCTCTGTAAGAGTTATTGTAGACAACTCCTAACTTCGATATGGGACTCTACATGGCCAGGTTGATTTTCCTTCTACTGCCTTTTTTGTACTGACTAATATCATTGTATCTAACAAGCGGCCGATTGACTTGATTTTCCTCACAATAAGGATTCTCGTGACTAAAGTCGGACTTCCCTCCATATCCTATGTGCTTATAATAAAGTTTCATCCTTAAATCTTGTCCATTATTTTTCCATCTATCCCCCTTCAATCTGAATTGCTCTGTCATGTTGTTTATTCCCTTGCACTATTGAAACTCTTCATCTTGACTAGGATGGATCCAGGTTTTTTGTAGCTTTTCTCCTCCAGGTTGGTAGGATTTTTTGTTTCCTTCTCGTTATCACATATCTTTTTGTTATTTTTATTTTCCTCCTCAATGTGGTTTCTGTTATCCCTTGTGCTCTTATTGTCCTTGTTGTTCTGGATCTGATTAGTTGCTTGCTTTTGAATGATCATCTAAATTTTCAAAATTTGATGATTTGTGTGATCTTAATTATTCATATTTTTTCTCTTGATATCTCGTCTCCTAACTTGGATGTTATTATGATTCATATTCAAATGGTTTATGTACTTTATATCTTCTTATACAATTATCTCTTTTTCTGCGTGAATGTGTATTTATGGCCCACCAGATCACATATAAGTTGTTCAAAACTTTTTGGATTTCCTGTTTGTCTTTTTGGTTTATCGTTTACCATAGCCAATTTATCATCGCCCTTTGATAGTCTTATTTAAAATTAATACTTAGATCAGACCCGAACTAGACCCTTTTGATCCATTGGAACTCTTTGAATATATGGTCAACGGTTTCCTCCTTCTTTAGGAAGATAGGGAAAAATATATGACATCTGACACCCTTTTTTATAAGCTCATTTATGATTGGAATGGTTCTAGTCAGAATCTCTAACTTATCTCTTTAACATTAGGTTGACATTTGATGCTCCAAACCTTCCTCCATATAGCCATATGCTCTTGGTACTTAGAGGTTCCAACTTCATACTGATTTTCCATACTTTTAAACTAATGATACCCTATCCTGACTAAATTACACCCCTTTTCTCACCATCCACATTAGGATATCCTCCTATTCTTGGTTATCTAGATGAACTTGGAGAATTTTCTAAGTATCATAGGTGTTGAAGGTCCTTTCCAACAAAGAGATGTTCCATTTATGACTTTCCTCATAAATTGGGTCCCATAACCAAAACACATTAGATTCCAATGGTTTCCGATTCATGACTTTAAACCAGCCTTGATAAAGAAACCATGGATCCTCCCAAACTTTAGTAGACCTCCCATTACCAACTCTCCAACAACACCATTTTAAGAGGGTGTCCTTCGTTTGAATGATTCTCTTCCAAATGTAGTTGTCCATTTGCTTATAATTGGTATTGAGGATGGATCTATTTAGGAAGTATTTAGCTTTAAGGCTTTGGTGAAGGAGGTTATCCTTGTTAATAACGAGTCTCCAAGACGGTTTAGCAAGAAGGTCATCATTGAAACAACTCATGTTTCTAAAACCCGTCCCTCTTTGATCCCTAGTTTGGCACACATCTTTTCACTTTTTATAACATATACCTTTATGATTGAGTTTATTTCTCCACAAGTAGCCTCAAATGATTGTGTCCATCTCTTTGCACAAGCTTTTAGAGAGTTTAAACACACTCATGACATAAGTCGGCATAACTTGTGTTATTGCTTTAATAAGGACAACTTTGCCCACATAAGAGAGATATTTGTCCTTCCACCCTTTAATCTTCTTATCCATTTTGTCTATAAGAAATTGAAACATATTACAATTATATCTCCCCATGATGGTAGGAATTCCAAGTAGTTTCCAATCGTCTCGTCAGTCCTAATTGGTAGCCATCTCCTAAAGTTGTTTTTTTTAATGTCTTATTGCTCTTTTTTTGCTAAAAATAATGACTGATTTTTGGTGATTAACAAGTTGACCTGAATTATGTTGGTAATCTATAAGGATTTATTCTATCTCTTTTATCTCTTATCTTTGGTGTCATACCCTAAATTTTGACCCCAAGACTTCACATCATTGTGCAAATCATCACCACAATATGGATGTACTTTCATACCTCACCAATCCTCTCAAAGATTGTTGAGTGTTCACTCTAGCCAAGAATTGGGGTTTCAAGCTGTCATACCCTAAATTTTGACCACAAAGTTCCACATTATTGTGCAAATAATCACCAGAATATGGATGTCCATTCATACCTCATAAATGAGCATTCACCTCAATCAAGAATTAGGGGTTTGAGCCCTCTCAGAGCACTCAGGCAAAGGATCAATCAAGAATTGACATGATCTTTAACTTTCCCAGCCTCTCAAACATCCATGAAGGATCAAGAGGTCTCCCACATCAAGAATCAAGCCCAAGAATGCAACATTTCAAGCTGATCAAGCCTCAAGATCACCAGTATCACCAAAATAGGGTTTTGGTCGACCAAGGCCTCCAGAGATAAATTTTCATCTGGACATGAGCCAATACCTCAAAACATGATTCAAGAAGCTCAAAGGGACCTCATGAGTCCAATCATGAGTTTCAAAAAGCCTCAGGGGATGCATTCGTCAAAAATCAGGAATTAGGGTTTCTTGACCTAATTCACCCCCTAAGTTGACTTTTGGAGAAATACATGAGCCAAAACCTCAAGAAATGTTTTGAAGACCTCAAATATCTTATATTGATCCTCTTACAAGTTTAAATTGACACAAAGAACTTGATTCCTGAGCAATGCAAGGATTCAAATTCATCTGGACCACAAACTAGGGTTTTTGAGAAAAAGTCAACCATACCTTTGACTTTTGACCAAGAAATGATCTCAAACCTTGGGAAATGATTCAAGACACTCTAAAACACCTATGGAACTCATCCATTAGGTTTTATTTAGCCCAAGGACTTGATTTCATAAAGGATCACAAAGTTTGAAATTCATCTGATAAAAAGTCAACTGTGCCCAAAACCAAGTTTGACTTTTGAGATTTTTTGACAAACATGGATTATTTAAGTAAAAAACAATGTTAATTTATGTTTTGGATCATCATCCATCAAGAAAAATCAAGAAAAATGAGTTTACTTGCAAAAGGGGCAACCTTAAGAAACTTAAAATTTCACTAAGTTATGGAAAAAAGTGATTTTTACCCAACTTTGCAAGACCATAACTTGTGATCCAAGCAACCTTTTTCTCCCATCCAAAGCTCAAATGAAAGCTCTAATTACATACTACAATATTGTCAACTATACCATATTCCAAATCTTCGTGAACTTTGAGTTATGGATTAATCAAAATCACAAAAATTAAGAAATTGACCTTTTCTTGACACTTGGAAATTTTTTAGGCAGAATCTGTCTCATGTTTTGTCCAACTTTGGAGGCATTTTCCATCATGATCCAAGATGAATCAAGACTAAAGTTAAACATCAAAGTTGAAGTATGATATGTGGGCTTTCCAAAAAGTACAAGACCACATTCTAATTCAACTTGAGCAAGAAATTACAAGCCTTGCAACATGACATAAAATTATGGTTTTTCAAGACAGCATTGGTGCATAACTTGTGCCACACGATTTTCTCCTTCAAATTTTGTCACTTTTCAATCTTTGTCATCTTCCAAAAACACAAAACTTTTGATGACTCACTTGTTACTTGATCAAAGAGGCAAGAATTCAGCCTAGCATGTGATGATCCATCATTACACAATGCCTTCAATTTCAAATTTGGCAATGTTACATTAATGAAATGCATTGAGGTGTCATGAACAAAGCCATATCAATCCAAACCAGTCAAGATTCAGTCCAAAGCTCAGAGTGTTCAAACCTGCAAAAATTGAATTAAGTCAAACTATAGGAGACTTGGCACTTTGAAACATCCAAGTCAATGGCTACTTAGCTACACACTATGATCAACCTCCATTCACTATTCCTTGCAAAACAAACTTCCTCTACTATAAATAGAGGTCATTTGTGACTGATCAACACACACCAAAACATCAAAATACATGTTTTCCTTCATTTCACTCTCTTTCACCAAATTTTGCTTCTCTAACAAGTAGGGTTCAAATTTTCAAATAGGAAGCAATTCTGTCAAAACCAATGGTGTAGACACATCCTATACCTCATATAGAAGGGATCCAAACAATTTCCAAACTTCTGTAACACCAGAATCAATAACCTCCATCTCACACCTAGACCTAACTGTAGTTGGGATACCACTGAGAGTTCCAGGAGATTTCCAACCATTCCAAGCTTCTTGACACACTCACTAGGGTCCATTGAAGCTGTCCAGATCATTCAAACATATCTACAACACCTACAATTGAGGATTCAAATTCCTCTTGCAGAGGTAAGCCTGAACCTCTCAAACTCTATGAATCATGCATCATAAATATGTTTTCAAGTTACAAACATGTTTCTGCACTTGTGTAGAGCGTTTCCCCTTAATTAATTTCTTTGTAGCTACTGTGTATAGAATTTCATAGTGTTCTTGCAAAAATTAGGGTTCATCTGTTCTTCACATGATTTCTCACTCCACACTTAAAAGAAACGCAATTAATTGGTATCATTGAAATCCTTGTTAAAAAATGAGCAACTTTCATGTTTACAAAAGTCAATTTCATTGCGTATTGAGTGAGATATTTGAGCTTTTACAAATCAGCCATGGCGGGCACGAGCGAGGAAGAAGAAGGAGTCGTTGGCGCCCTTTTTCAAAATTTTGAATTTTTAAATATTTTTTAATATTTCCAATTCTTTTCAAAAATTCATATCTCTCTCATTTTTAATCCTTTTCAAATGATTTTTAAACATAAATCATTTATACATTTTAATATTTAATTCCACAAAATAAATCAAGAAAATATTTTATATTTGATAGATTTTTGAATTTTTCAAAGAATCTCTTTTTAATTGTTTTAAACATTTTTAAATAAATTCTTCTTCTTGATTTTTCAAAATCAATTGAATTTCAAATCATCTTGTGAAATGAAAAATCTATTTTCAAACATTTTTCAAAGTTCACAACATGTTTTTGAATATGTTTGATATTTTATATCATTTTTTATTTAATTTTTCTTTGAAAAAATGTATTTTAATTAAAATTAGGATTTTTCCTTGATTTTAAATTTTCAAACTTCATTTGAAATACACTTGAGCCTCTAATAGAGTGTAAGACCCAACCTCTTTTGTAAACAAATAATTCCTGGGCCTCTGTCATAGTATAAGTCCCGGTGCAATTTTCAAAAATAACAGCATGTTCATTATTTTTTCATCTGGGTCTCTCCTTGAGTATAAGCCCCACTTTTCTTCTTTTCAAACACATTTTGGGCTTCTAATATAGTGTAAGACCCAAACCCCTTTGTAAATAAATAAATTTTGGGCCTCTGCTATAGTATAAGTCCCACAACGTCTTTCGATATCACAGTGCGATCACTGTTTTTAAAATAAGTCATTTGGGCCTCTCCTTGAGTTATAAGCCCCAAACATTCTTTTTCAATTCAATTCAATAAACTTTCTTTCAAATTCAAATTCAAAGATTTCTCAAAACTTTCTTCACAATATACTTGGGCCTCTTTTCAGAGTGTAAGACCTAACATCTTTTCAATTCAATGCATACTTGTTTATATACCTGTTAATTCACTTATCTGTATATACTTGTTCATATATGTCTAGAGTTTCCCCAGCAGTTAGGTCTACACTTAGGTCAAACCAAAGGTTACTTCTAACGTAGTCAAATACTAGTTCCCTCATAGGAAACTTCCCTCAATACAATCTGCCTCCTCTTGGGCTTTATTCAATATGGAACAGAGAAAGGCATTATTCCCGGTGAAACTTTTCTCAAGACTGTCAAAACTTAGAAACATATATATAAAAGAAATTCATTTCCCCAGAGAGGATTAATTCCCAGTGAAACCTCTTTTGAATTTCTTTAAACCTTAGAGCTGTTCAACAAAGAAAGGATTATTCCCGGTGAAACCTTTCTTGAACTTTTCTTAGGCTTGGACCAACAAGCTTCTTAAAAGTTCCCCATAGCCTCCTCTTGGGCTTAGTACAAGGACCGTCAGGCTTCTTAAAAGTTCCCCTAGCCTCCTCTTGGCCTTAGTACAAGGACCCTCAGGCTTCCTAAAAGCATAGGATAGAATTTAGTCATCTCTACTAGTTCAATCCTCAGGAAAGTCAAAGCCCCAGAACATCCAATCATCCAAGGGTTGATTTTCATCCCTTAAACCCACATCCTTCTCTTGGGCATCATACAAAGATCTCTCTCCAACCAGAGTCTACCTCTTCTTAAGAGACTTGGGTAGTCTCAGCCTCCTCTTGGGCTTCATTCAAGTAGACTTGGAAAGTCTCACCCTCATAGTCTCCTCTTGGACTTAACCCATGGACCTAAAGGCTTCCTATAAGCATAGGATAGATCCTGAGCATCTTCACCAATACACCAGTCTCCAGAAGAGTTAAAACCTCTAAGGTTTTCAAACTCACCTTTAAACTCCTCTGATCCCCAACAAGGCTTAACTTTCACCTTAAAAATCCCAGCCAGGGTCAGGTTACCATCAACAAATCCTCAAAAGGATCAAAGCCTCGTGGCATTTGATAATTCAACTATTCCCTAATTCCCCAGCAAGAATTAGTTTCCCTTTGGATTCCCCAATACAGTTTAGATCTTCTCCTGGATTTCAATAAATCCTCAGCAAGAGACAGCCTCCTCTTAGGCTTTATATAATGACTTTCCCCGACAGCCTCAATCTTGGGCTTTGTACAAGATAGATATAACACTCCCTAGTGGAGTCATTTTCTTTCAGCCTCAACCTTGGGCTTTGAACAAGGAACACAAAAAACAACATCCCCTTAGATGAGACCATGAGTCCTCTCTATAGGAACATATAAAAAACAAACAATCAAAACCTTTTTCCCAGATAAACTGCTGTAAGTGGCACACTTGTTGATTCAAAATCCAAGCTGAAATCCCTCCTTTATCATGGTAAAAATTCCTCTCTCAACAGCTATAAGTGGCAAGCCTCTGGATTCTATACATCCAATCCAATGTCCCTCTCTTAGCATGAAAGATTCATAAAGGAAAAAGTGGCATTCCTCTACACTGAGTTAAAGCTTCTTCCTTCAAGACATCTCTCTTATAAAGGAAATTATGGCATTGCTGGATTCCATAAATCTCAGTTAAAGTAATTTCCCCTTTATAACCAATTTCTCAACATTTGTGATGGATAGGTGAGATATCTCCCTTTAGAGATGACAAATTCTCTCTCATTCAACTTTTACCTTCAATCTTGGGCTTTGAACAAGACATAAATACTCTTCTAGCTTCAATCTTGGGCTTTGAACAAGACACTAAACAATTTCCTCCCATAGAATATGAGGAACTATGATTGCTCTAATTTCCTAAATCTCTTTACGGGAATACGTAGGCATAAGATTGCGAAATATTAGCGAGCACACAAATCCAAAATCTTAGGTCCAGTACCTTCCCAAAAACAATGGAAAACCCGAAAACAACAAAAACATTCTCTTAACACTCCCAAAGAAGAAACTTTCCCAATCCATAGCAGATAAACACAAGAAAGCATTTCAAACAGCAGAAATACATGCAAAAGAAGGTTCCTATAGATTACTATAGATACTCTCGATGTTAATAGCTTCCCTTTGTATAACCAAAACCCGTTCCCCGATCTCTTAGCATTTGTTAAAGAAAACATTTGCATGCAGGGTTAGTTTAAGATATCTTACCCTTCCTTTTAAGCTTCATAGGATAAATACAGAAATCAGAAAGTAGCACCAAATATGCGGTAGGTGGTCGCGTCACCAAAATAACGACGCTATAGAAAAATGGCGACTCTGCTGGGGATTTATAGGATTAGATTTCCTAAGAGTTTTAGGCCTTATTTTGCATTTATTTTTCTGCTATTTTACCTACTTTCTCATTTTTATATATCATATGCTGTCATATTACTTGATATATTTGTCTAAATTATTGTTATTTGGGAATGCGATTAATACGCATAAGGTGAGTCCGAGAGAACATTAAGATAAGTGGTGGCATATTCAGGAAAACTTATAGGGAGTGAGTCCCGACCAAGCTAACTTGAGAGTCCGCCGAATCAGTGGAGGTACCTTTGTGGAATTATTAATGTTGAACGAGCAAGTCGTGAAAGCATTGTTTTTCCCATTGGGTACCCTTGAAACTGAGGATTAGTAAACATTTAACCATTTGATCATTAGGTAGTGCGGTAACTATCGGGAATAGTTGATACGCAATACTGCACTCAAAGGAGATTCATCTTGGGATATTACAGCTCTCATGAGTCAGTCAGTTTACTATTAATATCCTTAAGAGGAGTCAATGATTTTGGGAACCTTTGTTAGAACCCGTTCTACAGGTACAAAAAGTGACCTTTAATACACACATTGGGGATGGGTAGATCCATGGCTCCATGATCGTGATGATGAACCCTTAAACCCATGTTTTCAAATGTTTTTGTTTGCTGCATTCATGCATCCATGCATTTCATTCATTAAAAAACTCTTTTTAACAAGAAAAAATCTTTTTCTAAAAGAACTAAAACAATAATTGCAAATATCAGAAGTTGCGTTATGGATTTCTGTAGAAGAAAAACGCACAAGTACACCTTCAAGGTTCCAAAACTGGAAGACCTAAGGAAATTGGGAAGGATGATTACTAATCCTGAAACTTTCAGAGCTAAGCACGGAGGACTATTGTCTCTTTTGAAGGTCAACATGATAGAAGGAGTCCTGTCTACATTGGTTCAGTTCTATGATCCAGTATACCACTGCTTCACATTTCCGGATTATCAGCTTACACCAACACTGGAAGAATACTCTCACTTGATTAATTTACCTATCACTGATCAAGATCCATTTTCTGGACTGGAAGAAATTCCAAAAGAACAAGCCATTGCAAGAGCAATCTCTTTGGAAGAGTCAGATATTAGAACTCACATGACCACCAAGAGAGGAATCCAGGGTTTACCAGCTAAATTCCTGATGGAGAAAGCCCTATACTTTGCCAGTATAGGAAATATAGCTGCTTTCGAGGATGTCTTTGTTCTGCTCATATATGGGTTATTCCTCTTTCCCAACATTGACAACTTCGTCGACACCAATGCTTTTAAGATATTATTAATTAGGAACCCAGTCCCAACCTTGCTCGCAGATGCTTATCATTCTGTACACTTAAGGAATTTGTACAGTGGAGGGATGATCATATGCTGTGTACCATTACTCTACAAATGGTTTATTTCCCACTTACCCAAGTCTGCTGCTTTTTGGGATCACAAGAGTGGTCTGTGATGGTCGCAGAAGATTATGTCTCTTACCAATTCTGACATAGATTGGTACAATAGGGTCTATGACGGAATAAAAATCATCGACAAATATGGATGTTTCCCCAATATACCCCTCATTGGTACTAAGGGAGGAATCAACTACCATCCAATTTTATCTCGCCGTCAACTTGGATACCCGATGAAGAATGTACCATATAATATTCATTTGGAAGGTCTTTTCTTCAAGGAAGGAGAGAATGACAGGGCACTAAAGAAAGAAATAGTGCATGCCTGACAACATGTTCATAGGAAGGGGAGAGAGTCCCTAGGAAGGCCAAATTGCATCTCTGCAGAGCCTTATCTCCACTGGGTACAAACTAGGGCCATCAAACTGAAGATGCCTTACCCTCGTCAAGAAGTTTTTCCCTTGAAGGAATTTGTCCTTTATTTCATGTCTGATGCGGAAAAACTCCAAATCGCTCTTAACAAAGTCCAATGTGAGAAGAACTCTTGGAAGAACAAGTACCAGATTATTAATTTGGAGTGCACAAAGATCCAAGAACTATTAAAGGAAAGGGATGCTCTGATTGAGATATTAGAGAAGCATGCTATAGAAAGTCAGGAGGAACAAAGAAATTGTCTCTCTCATTTCACTTGGCAAAGGATCATCAACCCGACAACAGTTGAAGGGGCCCGATCAAAGAAAAGAAAAATTCAGGAACCAGCATCTGAGCTTTCCTCAGAGAAAACTCAGGATCCATAGGCCTATTTTTTCCTTCTCGCACTTTGTAAAATACTGTACTTTTCCCTGTAAAATACTGCAATCTTTCGAGTTCAATAAAAGGGTTTCCACCGCTGTATGATATATGCAATATAATTGTTAAAAGTTCTTTTGAAAAAAAACAAAAAAAAAAGATCATTCTCATTTTTTGCATAACACATCTTTGTCATTGAGTCTCACACATGTGTCGCACTCTAGAGTCAAATTGTCTCATTCGTACAATACTCGGGCCAATCGGCAAAAGAAAATGGACGATCTCGAAGAAGAGAACAGAGAACTGAGAGAAGAAATCAACGCTCTGAAGGAGACTTTGGAGAAACTCCACAACACCATGGAATCCCTGGCAGCAGCTCAAGATCAACAACCTCAAAGGACTGCGATCTCAGAGATTATGTCTACACCAGCGTTTGAGACACCCGACAGTCATCCTCAATACAACACGCCTAAAGGTTTTCCCTAGGGCATGCCTTTCAATTTTATACCTAAAGGATATATACCTCCGGTCACTGAAGACCCGGAAGCCATAGAAGGAACCTCCATATCTGAAGGTTACAAACTTCAGGTAAATGAAGATGCAAGGGTTACGGCAGAAACTCCCAAAGGTTACAAACTTCAGGTTACTGAAGCACCAAGAGTCACCGTCGTAATGTCTATACCACAACCGGTGGTACACACTATCCCAGAGGAACAGATTCTGTAGGCCACTTCTGGCAGAAACGAAGAAGTATATGAAAGGATGAATGAATTCCAGGAACAGTTCTTGGAAATGCAGAAGGAACTGCATATCATATGTGGACAAGACTTGTTTAGTAAGGATGCCGCTGACCTCTGTTTGGTCCCCAATGTAGGATACCACACAAATTCAAGGTGCATGACTTTGAAAAATACAAAGGCAACTCTTGCCCTCAAAGTCATTTGGTAATGTTCGCACGGAAAATGTCTACCAAGACAGAAAACCAACAGCTACTAATCCATTACTTCCAAGACAGTTTAACCGGTGCCGCACTCAAATGGTACATGGGTTTAAACCGCACCAAGATCAGTACTTTCAGAGATCTTGGGGCAGCCTTTGTTCAGCAATATAAATACAGCTTGGACATGGTACCAGATAGGGACTAGCTCAGAGCAATGTCCCAAAAAGATAAAGAAACCTTCAAGGAGTATGCTCAGAGATGGCGTGAAATCGCCTCCCAGATCCGTCCTCCTCTCGAGGAAAATGAAATGACAAAGATCTTCTTGAAAATATTAAGCTCGTTTTATTATGATCGGATGGTTGCCAGTGCACCTAGTGACTTCAATGAAATGGTGAACATGGGGGTACGCCTTGAGGAAGCAGTCCGAGAAGGATGATTGGTCAAAGATGCAGAACCATCCAGAAGTACTAAAAGATACGGTAGTGCTTTCCAAAAGAAGAAAGAGCAAGATATCAATAATATCTCTCTGGGTAAGCAAAGACGAAGGTATCCACCTTGACAGGTAGCAGCAATAACTCCGACTATTAACCCAGCGCCAGCTCCAACATATCAACCTCAGGTTGCTCAGAGCCAACCCAACCAACAATAGTATCAGTAAAGGCAGCAACAGCCTCTTCAACAGGCCCGCCCGCAGTACAATAATAACAACCGTACTACACGATCACCAGGGTTTGACCCTATACCAATGTTATATCCACAGTTATTTCCACTTCTGTTGGCCAAGGGGCACGTCCAAACCAGGACTCCTCTCACAGTACCAGACAACCCACCTTTTTGGTTCAAAGAAGATTAAACTTGCCCTTACCATCAAGGAGGATCGGGACATAACATCGAGAATTGCCTCAACTTTAAATCTGATGTACAGAAGCTCGTCAGAAACAGGGTTTTATCCTTCAAAGATACAAACCCAAATATTCAAACGAACCCATTACCGCAACATGAAAAGACTACGGTGAATTTGATAGAAGGAGAACCTAGCAGCAGTTATCAAATTCACGATGTACACCTACTGGGAACAAATCTGGTGAAAATGTATTGCAGACAGAGCGGGTACGGCCATGTGCCACCTCACAACTATTATCAGTGTGATATCTGTTCCAAGAATAATCAAGGATGTGCCATAGTACAAGCATCTCTTCAAGAGTAAATAGATCTAAGCTGGATTCAGGATCACAGGATTCACAAAGTGAATATGGCCCATGCACATCCAAACATTGTTCAAAATCATGACATCCGTGCAATGAACATCAATTTAGTGGCAATGCATTCAAGACAAAGTCAGTATTACAACTTACCGCTGCATGACTACAGCGCTTGCTCGATTTGTTCAAAAGACAATCAGGGATGCTCTTTTGTACAAGAGGCCCTCTAGCGTCAAAGGGGTCTCGGATGGATCCAAGACTACCATGAAAGGAATGATCATCAAGTTAACATGGTTCAGATCTTCGACATTCTCTTAATGAATACCAGTCTAATGGAATTGCATGCCAAGCAGGTCAGCCTTGGTTTCCTGTCCCCGCATGATTACCAAGACTGCAAAGAATGCTCTGGAAATGATCAAGGTTGTGCACTTGTACAAAGAACTCTTTAACATCTGTTGGACCACTGGTGGCTCCCAATCTACCAGGATGAAGACACGCAACAAGTTAGCATAACTAATGGAAATCCTGATAGACACCAAAGTTGTGATATCCGCTTACTAGAAATAGATTTGGTAAGGATGCACTGCATACAAAGTGGGTACGGTCAGGTACCACCTCATAATTATGAACGCTGTGGAATATGTTTAGAAAATAACCAAGGATGCTACCTCGTGCGAGCATCTCTCCAACATCAGTTAGACCGAAAGGAAACTCAACCATTCTTGAATTATCAATCATTCAACATGGTGCAAGGTTGCCTCCCTGTTCAAAACAAGGACCAAGGACTACTAGATAAAAGCATTGTCACAGTCTTCGATAAAAGAGAACCCGTCAATCATGGAATTACCAAGGATGTTTTCACCATAATTCCTCTGCTCAATGAGTCAAAGATTCCCCTTGACAGTAGAAAAATTCCCAACCT
The DNA here is from genome assembly GCA_022829125.1 of Lathyrus tuberosus. NCBI lineage: Eukaryota > Viridiplantae > Streptophyta > Magnoliopsida > Fabales > Fabaceae > Lathyrus > Lathyrus tuberosus. The sequence goes on from JALAZF010000423.1 coordinate 4,005,510, forward strand.
AGAGTCGATTGAGGTTGCTTATGACGGTCGAAAAACCCAAATAGCCCCTGTGGTCATCTACTTACCAGGACCAATACCATACAAATCAGAGAAAGCTATTCCATACAAGTACAGTGCGACTACCATAGAAGATGGAAAAAAATTCCACTGCCATCTGTTGTAAACATCGCTGATATCAGTCGAGTTACCCGGAGCAGTCGAATCTTCAACAGAGGAGTTGGAGAACCTGCAAAAGAAAAGGAAACTCAAGCTGAAAGTCCTAATTAACAAATCGGTCAATACAGCAATACTGAACCTGTAAAGAATAACGATGAAATACTAAAGCTCATCCAGAAAAGCGAGTACAACATTATGGATCAATTGTTGCAAACTCCTTCTCATATCTCTGGTTATCTCTCCTGCTCAGTTCACAAGCTCACAGAGAAGCTCTACAGAGAGTCTTGGAACAAGCCTTTGTAGAACAAGATGTGACAGTGGATCAGTTTGACAGCATTATTAGCAACATCACTTTCTACAACAATTTGGGTTTCAGTGATGAAGAACTTCCAGAGGAAGGCAAGAATCATAACATAGAACTCAATATCACAGTCAATTGCCAGGACGATGCTTTAGCTAGTGTACTGGTAGACACAGGTTCATCTTTGAACGTCATGCCAAGGTCAACTTTGGTACGACTATCTTTTCAAGGTACTCCCATGAGAGGCAGTGAGATCATCGTCAAAGCCTTTGATGGATCCAGAAAAACAGTTGTCGACGAAGTCGATCTTCCCATAACCATAGGTCCTCACACTTTCCAAGTCACATTCCCGGTCATGGACATCCGAGCAGCATACAACTGTTTATTAGGAAGACCTTGGATACATGAAGCAGGGGCAATCACTTCGATACTTCACCAGACGCTGAAGTTTGTCAAAAACAACAAGTTGGTCACAGTATGCGGAGAACAAGCTTTAATCGTGAGCAACCTATCATTATTCTCCTATTTAGAACCAGAGGAGGTTGTTGGGTCTAAATTTCAAGCACTCTCGGTGAGCAATGAGAATCACCAAGAAAGAGGAACATTGATTTCCTCGTACAAAAACGCTCTCCAAGTAATGGAGAGTGGTGACATAAAAGGATGGGGATAAATTATAATTCCTGCTGATAGCAAGACGAGAAAAGGTCTTGGTTTTTCTCCAACATGTACCCAGACTACAAAGAAGGATGAAAGCTTTCGTCCCATTTAGGATTTCTTCCACAGTGGAGGTTTCCTTCACCCGATATCTGAAGAAGTCCACACTATCGAGAAGAACAACTCTTTTGATACAGATGAAGAATGGAAATCCTATTTTAACGATGAAGGTTATATATCTCAAGGAGAAATGTACATGCCATTCTACTCTCCAAAGCAAAGTCCCAGATATATACCAAGATCAGACGTCAGAATGATTTACGGAGATTGCGATCCCGAAGGATGCCGTTCTCCACCCAACTCATTAGAGGAAGACACTCTGATGAAAGGCAACTTTGACTACGATTCTTATGATCCCCTGGATGATTTGCCTATCTGGAAGCCTTACATGGAAAACTCGATGTAAAAGAGTCATCTGGATAATGCATATCTGCTGAATGATCTTGAGAAGAATATGCCTGTTCTCCCAGAGTCATAGAATCTTTACCCAGAACATTCTGAGAATGTCCAACACCATGTTGATGAATTTGCAAAGATCGCAGGACAAGAATTTATCAACTTTGCATTTCCTGAAGTCAATATCATTGAGGAAGATGACTCGTCTATTCCCATAGAAACCTGGGATACCTTGGGGCAGCCAAGCGGAAAGTACGACTTTCTAGTAAAGTACACTGCTCCCGAAAGCTCTCGCATCAGATATGAGGACATCTAGCCAACTGGATGGGGAGATCCTCTTGAGAATGAAAATACTATTGAGGATACAATAGAAGAGTCCTCTTATGATAATGCTGAATGGGAAGAAGACTCTAGTGATCCGATTCCGCCAAAGATCAGTGTTATTACTGAAGAGAAACCTGGAAGAAAAATACCAGACTTTTTGATCCACAGAGGAGTTCGTCGCCATTGGGTCGCGGTCGATGTCCCGAATGTCGTTCATAAATCAAAGTAATTGCTGCATCTTTGTCTTGACCTTTCACTTTGCCCGGGTGAAATGGATGTTTTCCCATGGCTTGCTTTTTTGTAAATGTCCCTCTTTGCTTCGCCCAAAGCGACAGAGTTTTGTTTTATAGGGTTGTGTTTCAAGAATTGACAAATCATAAATAAATAATGTCATTCTGAATTCCTGCATTTATTGCTATTTTCAATTTTCGTTTTTTTTCTTCAGAAAATGGTAATCCTAAAAAACAACCTAAAATAAAAACTAGCGTTTTAAAAAAAATGCACTGCACACACTTTTGCATTCTCTCTGTCTTTTCTAAAAAAGGAATCATCACGTCATGCAGATTATTTGTTTTAAACCCCATTGAAACATACGATCCAATGCCTTCTCCCAACTTTGAGTTTCCGGTATTTAAAGTCGAAGAAGAAGAGGACGAAGAAATTCCAGAAGAGATCTCCCGACTACTCAGACAAGAGGAAAGGTCCATTAAACCTTATAAAGAGCCATTGGAAACGGACAATTTAGGTTCAGAAGAAGAAAGGAAAGAAGTTAAGATTGGAGCGCTGCTTAGTCCAACTGTCAGAGAAGGCTTGATAATACTTCTCAGAGAATTTCCAGATGTGTTTGCTTGGTCCTTCCAAGACATGCCAAGGTTAGATACCAACATCGTGGAACATCACTTACCACTGAAAACAGAATGTCCTCCAGTTAAACAAAAACTGAGAAGGACTCATCCAGATATGGCCATCAAAATTAAGGAGGAAGTGCAGAAGCAGATCAACGTAGGTTTCCTTGCCACCTCAAAGTATCCTCAATGGCTAGCCAACATAGTGCCAGTTCCAAAAAAGGAAGGGAAAGTCAGAATATGTGTAGATTACAGGGATTTAAGCAAAGAAAATCTAAATGATGATTTTCCCCTACCACACATTGATATGTTGGTTGACAGCACAACAAAATTCAAAGTCTTCTCCTTCATGGATGGATTATCGGGCTATAATCAAATCAGAATGGCGCCAGAAGATATGGGGAAAACTTCATTTGTCACCCCATGGGGAACCTTTTGTTAAAAAGTAATGTCGTTCGGTCTAAAGAACACAGGAGCAACTTATCAAAGGGCGATGACAACTCTGTTTCACGACATGATGCATAAAGAAATCGAAGTATATGCCTATGACATGATTGCTAAATATAAAATAGAAGAAGAACATGTGGAACACCTGTCAAAGTTATTCCAGCGTCTGAGAAAATACAAACTCCGCTTGAATCCCAACAAATGTACATTTGGTGTTCGCTCAGGGAAGCTTTTGGGATTCATCATCAGCCAAAAAGGAGTTGAGGTTGATCCCGACAAAGTTAAGGCCATTCAAGAAATGCCTTCTCCAAAGACTGAAAAGCAAGTAAGAGGATTTTTGGGACGTCTGAATTACATCCCAAGATTCATATTCCTCATGTCCGCGACATGCGCGCCAATGTTCAAACTACTCAGAAAGAATCAAAGTTGTATATGGACAGAAGACTGCTAAAAGGCTTTCAACAGCATCAAGGAATATCTGCTAAATCCACCAATTCTGTCTCCTCCAGTGGAAGGAAGACCATTGATCATCTACTTAAAAAGTCTTGGAAAACTCCATGGGTTGTGTGCTTGGCCAACAAGACGAGACCAAAAGAAAAGAGTCTGCCATTTATTACTTAAGCAAGAAATTCACAGACTGTGAAACTCGATACACTATGCTCTAGAAAACTTGCTGCACTCTGGAATAGGCAGCTAAACATCTTCGCCAGTACATGATTTGCAACGCTACTTGGTTAATTTCCGAGATGGATCCAATCAAGTACGTCTTCGAAAAGCCTGCTCTCACAAGAAGGATTGCCCATTGGTAGATGTTGTTATCGGAATACGACATCGAGTACGATGCTCAGAAAGTCGTCAAAGGAAGTATTTTAGCCGATCATTTGGATCATCAACCGATTGACGACCAAGAATAAGTCAAATTTGACTTCCCAGACGAAGATGTGATGCACTTAAAAATGAAAGATTGCGATGAACCGCTACCAGACGAAGGGCCAAAGCCAGGAACCCAATGGGGACTAATATTCGACAGAGCTGTCAACGCTTATGGAAATGGAATTGGGGCAATCATCGTAACACCTCAGGGTACCCATATTCCTTTCACTGCCAGATTGTCATTCAAATGTACAAACAATGAGGCTGAATACGAAGCTTGCATCATGGGCCTCGAAGAAGCTATTGACTTAAGGATAAAGAACTTGGATGTGTTTGGAGACTCATCCCTGGTTATAAATCAGATCAAAGGAGAGTGGAACACATATCAATCGGGATTGACTATGCAAGAAGGTTGTTACCCTTCTTCACAAAATTGAGTTTCATCACATCCCTCGTGAAGAAAACCACATGGCTGATGCACTGGCTACTCTATCCTCCATGATTAGTGTGAGTCAATGGAACGACGTACCCAAGATCGACATAATGCGCCTTGATAGGCCTGCTTACATATTTACAATTGAAGCAGTCATAGATGACAACCCATGGTATCATGATATCAGGTGTTTACTTCAAAAACAGGAATACCCGCCTGGGGCATCGAGAAAAGATAGGAAAACTCTTAGAAGACTAGCTGGCAACTTCTTCCTGAACAATGATATACTCTACAAGAGAGACTTCGACATAGTTTTGCTCAGATGCGTAGACAGACCAGAAGAAAACATGTTAATGAAAGAAATTCATGAAGGCTCCTTTGGCACTCATGCCAATGGACACACGATGGCAAGAAAAATTCTGAGAGCAGGATATTATTGGCTAACAATGGAATCCGATTTCTACAAGTACATGAGAAAATGTCACAAGTGTCAGATATATGTCGACAAATCCATGTACCGCCAACGCATCTCAAAGTCCTTTATTTTCCATGTCCTTTTTCTATATGGGGAATCGACATGATTGGCATGATTGAACCCAAAGCTTTAAACGAACATCGGTTCATCCAAGTAGCCATTGACTACTTCACCAAGTGGGTCGAAGCAGTATCATACACCAATGTGACCAGGCAAGTGGTGGTCCAATTTATCAACAACAATCTCATCTGCCATTATGGTGTTCCAAGCCAGATCATTACGGATAATAGATCCAACCTGAACAACAAAATGATGAAGGAATTGTGTGCTGAATTCAAAATCGAACACCATTACTCGTGTCCCTACCGGCCTAAAATGAATGGAGCGGTAGAAGTAACTAATAAGAACATTAAGAAAATCATTCAGAAGATGTTCGTAATCTACAAAGACTGGCATGAGATGCTACCCTTCGCTCTTCACGGTTATCGTACATCTGTCCACACCTCAACAGGGGCAACCCCTTTCTCTCTAGTATATGGCATGGAAGCAGTGCTCCCCATAGAAGTAAAAATCTCGTCAATAAGAGTATTGATGGAAGCCAAGCTAATGGAAGTTGAATGGTGTCTAAGTAGACACGATGAACTGAACCTAATCGAAGAAAAGAGAATGACTGATTTATGCCATAGTCAGTTATATCAGCAAAGAATGAAGAAGGCGTTTGACAAAAAGGTCTGACCCCGTGTCTTCAGAGAAGGAGACCTCGTGCTCAAGAAGATACAATCATTTCTCACTGATTCCAGGGGCAAATGGACTCCAAATTACGATGACCCTTATGTTGTTAAGAAAGCCTTCTCAGGCGGTGCCTTGAGTCTCGCAACCATGGATGGAGAGGAGTTTACCTACCCCACAAATGTTGATGTAGTTAAGAAATACTTCTCCTAAATAAAAAAAATAAAAAAAGCGTCTCGTTGGATTGAAAACTCGAAAGGGCGGTCCATGCAAAAATTAAAGACATAAACAATGACCATCCCGATGGATTGAAGACCTGAAAATGCAATCTAGACAAAAATTAGGGATTTATGGCAAGTAACTGTATCCAACAAGATTGGCTCCTCAGAGGCAACGTCATCTGTTAAGAAATTCCCAATCAAGGTCATCTTCGACAAAAGCTCGAAAATACCCAGAATTCGAAGTTGGTGGAAGGATAACGGTCGTTATGTTTCAATATAGCCCATTTTCCTTTAAATTACCATTTTCTAAACTTTGTAATGCTCCATGGGATCATGCGTTTGCCTGATTACCATTCTATCAATTAAAATTTGAGCCCTTGTGCCTTTTGTTTGCAAATCTCATTCATTCTGCTTTGCAAAATGACATGTTTATTTGATTAACATTCTTGAAACAAAAAATGAATTTACTTTTGCGTTCAAATTTACTTCTGCTTTTAAAATAAAGACGGTAATTTCCTTTTAATTAATGAGCACAAAAAGGGAATATTAACGGCTTCTCCGGAAGTGATTAAACTTCAAAATGCAGAATCAAAATACTCATTGTGATCAGTACACCCTAAATGAAGGATCAATTACTTCAGATGGAATGTCCCATCTGTTATTCCCGGTAGAGTTTTTACCTCTGATAACCAATGATTGGTTTTCACCCTAGAAGGATCTACCCTTGAAAGGCAAGAACGAGTTTCTATCCCTAACAGGTTTGTGCCTCCGAAAACCAGAACAAACACAGAAATCCCCGTGCCCAAACAAAAGTACAACCTTCAAAATCTACAGTGATACCCTCAGAGTGGCCGAGTATCCAGTTGTGTTCATCACCAGTCCGTATGTCGTGTCTGTCTTGTCAACATTCCATACATACAGCATGCATAATTGATTCATATTCATACTCATGTTGCATTAATATCACTCTGGTCATACTCATCCCCAAGTGATAAGCGTCCTCTCTCCGATAGAGTTGTCAATCTTCCTTACCATGTCAAGATAGGACAAAACCCCGGTTTAAGTTCTTTCCTCATCAGGAAATGTATCATCTAAACAATATCTCTCCAATGCATTCCTGGATTGAAATCGGTCCTCAACCACTTTGATAACTTGAACCTCCGAAAGACAATAAGCCATTTGGTCGTACACCTTTGGAACTTCACTCTTCACCAATGAAGATGATATTTTGCTTTCTCAGATTATAGAAAATCCCCAGAGAAAGCCTCTCTACAGAAGACTCTTGCCAATACGACAGTTCCCCCCCCCCCCCCCAAAGTGCTTTCAATAAAGTCATCAGCACCTCAAAATTGGATTACATCACATGGAATCTCTAAAAAATGAGGAAGTATGATGTAATTTACCCGACAAATGGAATCTCCCACAAGAGAAGTTTGCACACCTCTACAATTCAGACAAATGGTCCCCACCAACAAGTCTGACATCAAAACTTTACTCATCCTATGACATCCCTTCGAAGAAATTTCAAAGAGAAGTATGATGAAGCACGTTTTCCCATCAAATGGCATCTCCCCAACGAGAAGTTTGGTGAAAACCATCACAGATAGCATTCCTTGTCAAAAGACGGACTTGACAAGAAGAAACTGAGACCAGTTCCGTGGCTGAAGACCAGGATCGAGGGGAAGTTTATTTCAAAAGAAAACTGAGACCAATTCTGTGGCTGAAGACCAGGATCAAGGGGAAGTTTTTTCCAAAAGAAAACTGAGACCTGTTCCGTGGCTGAAGACCAGGATCGAGGGGAAGTTTATTTCAAACTAAGACCAGTTCTGTGGCTGAAGACCAGGATCGAGGGGAAGTTTTTACCCTTTTCTAAGTAGCATTCCTTAACAAAAGAAGATGGGTGAACAAATAACTACCATTCACAACCACAATCAAAATTTCGGGTATTCCGATATTTAACCCTCTTTTACCTTGAATGTCTGAACGTCTTCGTCATTCACACCTTCAGGTCCAAGAAGATTAAACAGGGGCATCTGTCATACCCTAAATTTTGAAAACAAGGTTCTACATCATTGTTCAAATCATCACCACAATATGGATGTCCCTTCATACCTCATCAATCCTCTCAAAGATTGTTGAGCATTCACCTCAATCAAGAATTAGGGTTTTGAGCCCTCTCAGAGCACTCAGGAAAAGTATCAATCAAGAATTGACATGATCTTTAACTTTCCCAGCTTCTCAAACATCCATGAAGGATTAAGAGGTCTCCCATATCAAGAATCAAGCCCAAGAATGCAACATTTCAAGCTGATCAAGCCTCAAGATCACCAATGTCACCAAATTAAGGTTTTGGTCGACCAAGGCCTCCAGAGATAAATTTTCATCTGGACATGAGCCAATACCTCAAAACATGATTCAAGAAGCTCAAAGAGACCTCATGAGTCCAATCATGAGTTCAAAAAAGCCTCAGGGGATGCATTCATTAAAAATCAAGAATTAGGGTTTCTTGACCTAATTCACCCCTAAGTTGACTTTTGGAGCAAGACATGAGCCAAAACCTCAAGAAATATTTTGAAGACCTCAAATATCTTATATTGATACTCTTACAAGTTTAAATTGACACAAAGAACTTGATTCATGAGCAATGCAAGGATTCAAATACATCTGGACCACAAACTAGGGTTTCTGACAAAAAGTCAAACATACCTTTGACTTTTGACCAAGACATGATCTCAAACCTTGGGAAATGATTCAAGACACTATAAAACACCTATGGAACCCATCCATTAGGTTTGATTTAGCCCAAGGACTTGATTTCATAAAGGATCACAAAGTTTGAAATTCATCTGATAAAAAGTCAACTGTGCCCAAAACAAAGTTTGACTTTTGAGATTTTTTTGACAAACATGGCTTCTTTAAGTAAAAAATAATGTTAATTTATGGTTTGGATAATCATACATCAAGAAAAATCAAGAAAAATGAGGTTACTCGCAAAAGGGGCAACCTTAAGAAACTTAAAATTTCACTAAGTTATGGAAAAAATGATTTTTACTCAACTTTGCAAGACCATAACTTGTGATCCAAGCAACTTTTTTCTCCCATCCAAAGCTCAAATGAAAGCTCTCATTACATACTTCAAGATTGTCAACTACGCCATATTCCAAATCTTCATGGATTTTGAGTTATGGATTGATCAAAACCACAAAAATTAAGAAATGGACCTTTTCTTGACACTTAGAAAAATTTTAGGCAGACTCTGTCTCATGTTTTGTCCAAATTTGGAGGCATTTTCCATCATGATCCAAGATGAATAAAGACCAAATTTAAACATCAAAGTTGAAGTATGATATGCGGGCTTTCCAAAAAGTACAAGAACACATTCTAATTCAACTTGAGCAAGAAATTACAAGCCTTGCAACATGACATAAAATTCTGGTTTTTCAAGACTACATTGGTGCATAACTTGTGCCACACGATTTTCTCCTTCAAATTTTGTCACTTTGCAAACTTTGTCATCTTCCAAAAACACAAATCTCTTGATGACTCACTTGTTACTTGATTAAAAAGGCAAGAATTCAGCCTAGCATGTGATGATCCATCATTACAAAATGCCTTTAATTTCAAATTTGGAAATGTTACATTAATGCAATGCATTGAGGTGTCATGAACCAAGCCATATCAATCCAAACCAGTCAAGATTCAGTCCAAAGCTCTAAGTGTTCAAACCTGCAAAAATTGAATTGAGTCAAGCTAGAGGAGACTTGGCACTTTGAAACATCCAAGTCAATGGCTACCTAGCTACACACTATGATCAGCCTCCATTCACTATTACTTGCAAAACAAACTTCCTCTACTATAAATAGAGGTCATTTGTGACTGATCAACACACACCAAAACATCAAAATACATGTTTTCCTTCATTTCACCCTCTTTCACCAAATTTTTCTTCTCTAACAAGTAGGATTCAAATTTTCAAATAGGAAGCAATTCTGTCAAAACCAATGGTGTAGACACATCCTATACCTCATATAGAAGGGATCCAAACACTTTCCAAACTTCTGTAACACCAGAATCAATAACCTCCATCTCACACCTAGACCTAACTGCAGTTGGGATACCACTGAGAGTTCCAAGAGATTTCCAGCCATTCCAAGCTTCTCAACACACTCACTAGGGTCCATTGAAGTTGTCCAGATCATTCAAACACATCTACAACACCTACAACTGAGGATTTGAATTCCTTTTGCAGAGGTAAGCCTGAACCTCTCAAACTCTTGATACATGCATCATAAATGTGTTTTTAAGTTACAAACATGTTTCTCCACTTGTGTAGAGTGTTTCCTCTCAATTAATTGCTTTGTAGCTATCGTGTATAGAATTTCATAGTGTTCTTGCAAAAATTAGGGTTCATCTGTTCTTCACTTGATTTCTCACTCCACACTTAAAAGAAATGCAATTAATTGGTATCATTGAAATCCTTGTTAAAAAACGAGCAACTTTCATATTTACAAAAGTCAATTTCATTGCGTATTGAGTGAGATATGTGAGCTTTTGCAAATCAGCCATGGCGGGAACGAGCGAGGAAGAAGAAGGAGCCGTTGGCGTCCTTTTTCAAATTTTTGAATTTTTAAATATTTTCAATTCTTTTCAAAAATTTATATCTCTCTCATTTTTAATCTTTTTCAAATGATTTTTTAAAAATAAATCATTTATACATTTTAATATTTAATTCCACAAAAAAAATAAAAAAAATATTTATATTTGATATATTTTTGAATTTTTCAAAGAATTTATTTTTAATTGTTTTAAACATTTTTAAATAAATTCTTCTTCTTGATTTTTCAAAATCAATTGAATTTCAAATCATCTTGTGAATTAAAACATCTATTTTAAAACATTTTTCAAAGTTCACAACATGCTTTTGAATATATTTGATATTTTTTATCATTTTTTATTTAATTTTTCTTTGAAATAATGTATTTTAATTAAAATTAGGGTTTTTCCTTGATTTTAAATTTCCAAAATTCATTTGAAATACACTTGGGCCTCTAATAGAGTGTAAGACCCAACCTCTTTTGTAAACAAATAATTCCTGGGCCTCTGTCATAGTATAAGTCCCGGTGCGATTTTCAAAAATAACAGCGCGTTCATTATTTTTTCATCTGGGCCTCTCCTTGAGTATAAGCCCCACTTTTCTTATTTTCAAACACATTTTGGGCTTCTAATACAGTGTAAGACCCAAAACCCTTTGTATATAAATAAAAATTGGCCCTCAGTTGTAGTATAAGTCCCACAAAGTCTTTCGATATCGCAGTGCGATCACTGTTTTCAAAATAAGTCATCTGGGCCTCTCCTTGAGTATAAGTGTTAGCTCCTAATTTCGACGCTGCATGATTTCAAATAGATTTAGCTTTTAAAGAAGTTATTCTTTAAAATATAAGCTAAAGGAGAAGAAGGCTTCGACCAAGATGTATTCGACCATATTTGTTGAAAGCCTGAGTCGAAGAGAATGATTTTAAGACTTCAAACATTTCCAAGTCCAAAGCGTCAATTCGACAGGGTAAAATGGCTATGGATAATGCGTTGCAGTTACAACTGGATAGTGGAGGGAAGTTCTACTATTTGAATTTGAAAAGAGGACAAGTGGCGAATATCTAGAAGTTAAAGACATGCAAAGTGCCAAGTGGCGTGTTCTAGGAGTAAACCATCAAATGGCGGTTACTTTAGAGTATTATAAATAGGTTAGTTCTAGAGTTAGAATAGGTGTGAAAAAACCGTGTTGTACAAGTAACTCTGAAATCACTCAAAGTATCCAGCGTATAGAGAAAAGAGTAAGGCGAGAATGTACGTGATTGTAATCACCATTATCTTTTATTGCAATGCCATTTTCTTTGAGGTTTCTATCTTAGATCCTTTACTTTGAAATCCGTTAATTCAGTCTTTTACTTCTAAGCATTCTACGTTATAAAGTTTTTACTTTGCAATTTTACATTAAATAGCCTTTACCTTCAAGCATTTACATTTCTGCAGTTTAAGATCTTTATGCACTTTTTTCCAACATTTAACTCAAGTTTTTATCAAACCCTTACATTCAGTTTTTTCCTTTGATGTGTTGTTTGACTTAAACATTTCTTTGATTTCTGTCACTTTCATTTACATTTCAAAACACGTTCTTTTATTTATATGCACTGTCGAAATGTATACTTTGCCTAATTGTGAGATATTCTAAATACACTCATAGCACATGTCCTAGGATCAATCTAATCGATCATGTAAGTTACTAGAACTTTGTTGTTTTAGAAGATCAGCAGTTGTTTACCAATTTTCAAGGTAAACAAATTGGCACACCTGGTGGGACAGTGCTAAACGCGTATTTGGAAGTTTACAACTTTTAAATAATTGTTAAAAGGAAGTTTTATAACTGCCCTTTTTTGAAATTTTTTTGTTTCATTGGTCGAGATTGTGGCATACTTCATTGTATGCACTTGAGAAGTGGAAAGGTAGCCAATTCAAACGAATATAGACCAAAGAGAAGAAACACGAGGAAAATGGCATCTGGCCAAGGGAATTCAAATCCCAGTTCTACTGGGACTAATCCTCAACCAAGCAGTTCAAGCGTTTAAAATAGCACCATCAATCCTCAAGAATTACCAAGAAGTACTGTGGCGCCAACTCCAGTTCCTTCGACAGGAGGGTCAACAGTGTTAACCATGGTGACAGAGCCAGCGCCTTCGACAGCAGGGCCAGGGGCGACATATGTGAGGCCTTACACTCAGCCAGTCCTGGAGTACATTGGCCCATCAGTGACAAATCCTCAGACTCCGCCAAGAGGAGGTTCGACGTATAGGCAATTTCCTCCCCCAGGATTTTCACAGCCTTTGCCTAGGAACCCAATCTATGGCATGCCAACGGCAATGATGCAGAATTTGCGTACTGCGCCCCCAATATTTTCAGAGAATGTGATATCTTCCCCTTTGCAGGAGTCAAGCTCTGGAATTAACATGGGTCGAAACAGCCAGTCCATAGGTTTGGGATATTCTGCTCAAGGACCCAACTTAACAAATGAATCTGCAGCATATTTGTGGCAACAGATAGATGAGAGCAACATGCAAATGGTACATACTTTGTCTCAGACAATGGGAGAGATTTTCCAGCCATCGATCCAGAATACTACTCAAACCAATCAAATGATGACAGCCCAGATGGCGCGTATAGCAGAATTCATGGGAATGCCCGCTCCTATTCAACACCAAAATCAAAGAGTCGAGATGAGGGAAAATGCTCAACAAGTGAATTTGGTGAATCCAGAGTTGGTCGAACCACCTAGGGAGGAGCCTCCTAGAAATCAAATACCTATACTTGAAGAGGAGGAATCAAGGATGGTGCTAATAAACAGAAATCAAAATGCTAATCATGTGGTGAATCAGGTTCGACGCAATAATGTAGCAGCAGAGAACAATTTGGCAGCCATGGTCGAGAGAATAATGGCTAGAAATGGCCTGAATATGGGTTTTTCTAGGCCAAACTTCGCTTCGCCTATAGTAGACTATATACTCCAAGCTGAATTGCCCCCAGGACAAAAGTACCAAAGTTTACTAAGTTTTCAGGAGATACTACATAATCTATCGTCGAACATGTGGCGCACTACCTGATCGAAGCTGGTGAGATTGCAAATGATGAGAGTCTAAGGGTGAAGTATTTCCCTAGTTCCCTCACTAAAAATGCATTTACGTGGTTCACTACGTTACCATCTGGTTCGATTTGTAATTGGACCCAGTTAGAATGTTTGTTCCATGAGCAATTTTACATGGGGCAGACTAAAATCAGTTAGAAAGAATTGGCTAGTGTGAAATGAAAGTTCAATGAGCCAATAGATGATTACTTGAATAGGTTTCGACTACTCAAGGCTAGGTGCTTTACACAAGTGCTGAGCATGAACTTGTCGAAATGGTCGTTGGTGGCCTTGATTACTCTATCAGGAAAAAACTGGACACCCAGTATTTAAGGGATATGGCCCAGTTAGCTGACAGAGTTCGACAGCTAGAGCGTCTAAAAGATGAGAAAGCTAGGGTGAACAAAAACAAGAAGGTAGCTTACGTCGAATACCAGGAGGGCATCGAAGAGTTGTATGACGAGCCTGTTAGGTTCGACGAAAGTGAAATAGATCTTGCTGAACTTAAGCAAGGTCCTCCTTATTCTTGTAAATTATTAGTCCCTTCAAATGGGAAAAACCCTGTCGAAACCGAAAAGAACGATAGGTTCCCAAAGAAAACATACACTTTCGACATCACTAAATGTGACGAAATTTTTGATTTGTTAGTTAAGGATGGTCAAATACTAGTGCCTCCTGGTGCTAAAATACCACCTTTAGAGCAAAGAAAAAAGAGAGGCTTTTGTAAATACCATAATTATTTGGGTCATAAAACTTCTCAATGTTTTCTTTTTAGGGATCTGGTGCAGAATGCTATTCAGGAAGACAGACTCAAATTTGGGGAGAAGACTAAGACCCAGATGAAAATTGATACCAACCCTCTTGAAGTAGCTGAAGCAAATTACACAGAGCCCGAAGAGGTTAACATGGTCGAACTAGTTGAGGAATCTGACAGTAGCTCAGATAGTGTTAACACCAACGAAGCTCTTGGCAGAAATGCCACAGTGGTGGAGGTTACTGAAGACCTTACCAATGATGTTGTGTTTATTAGAGAAGTCGAGGAAATGGATGGCTGCCAGCTTGAGCATTTGATATGTATGGCTACTGAACACTATTTTAGGACATCTTCTGAAGTTCAAAGGTTCGACGCTGAGGCTACAGTCGAGATCCATGCTGAAGCTGAAGCATTAAAATTGCAAATGGTGACAAAATAAACTGTTGACCATTTCAGACAGATAGATGAGGCTGCTGAGGGCCTTGATGTCAACTTCTCCAAAATGCGCTTAAAAGATGAAATTGACATAAACATGGTCGAAGTGACTAACGGACAGGCCATGGATGTTGATGAACAGGTTCATCAAGAAGACTGCAACAAGTTGGCTTATCCTAGAGAAGATGAAACCATTGTTAATTTTCTCCACAGGTGCCAAGGAAAGAACTCTGAAGTCATGTTGTGCCCTCGATGCAGTGCTATCTTCGACAAAGAAGCTGCTCATAGCCTCCAAGCAGGGAAAGAAGCCAAATCTGGACGTGAGAAAAGAGCTGCTCAAGGGCCAGGGCGTTTCGAACCAAGGAAAGCTGCTCAAAAACAATATGGCCAAAGGCCACAAATGCCAAGGGCTAAGCAGGCTACTTTCAAGCCTAGCAGTGATGTACCAAATGGAAAGTGGGTCAAACCAGTTGAAGCAGCAGGAAAATGGAAACAGAGATGGAAGAATTTTGACGTGGCTAGAGGTTCTTCAATGGAGTACCGGAAAGAATTCAAGTCCTCTAATAAAGCTGCCTATATTTCTGAGAATTACAGAGGCAAAAATCCTATGTCCAGGTCCCAGTGGAGAAGGGAACAGAGACGAAGGAAGGCTTTGAGGGAAGCTCAGGCCAAAGATCAAATTGAAACTAGTACCAACGTCCTGCCTCCTAGCAATAAAGATGTTGGGACAAAAATAACAAATAAGATGCTTGTGGGGCGTAGGTTATTTACTTCTAAGAAGGAAGAAGCTGAGAGGTTTGCAGTCGAAGCAGCTGGGAAGGAGATTCGACTCACAACTTTGATTCCGACTCTGATGCCTCTTTAAACATCATTGTTAATGTGGTTTCAGTAATGCCAAGAGAATATGATAGGATAACTGAAGTGGAAAACTTGGATGCCAACGCTGAGGCTGAAATGGCAGCACACCAACCTGTGTGCTACTATGTGATGAATAATGGATGTGTCGAAGAACATAATGCTTTCTTTGAACGACCAACTGAGGCCATGAAAGGGCACTTGAAACCTATGTACATTACAGGGAAGGTAGAGAACGTGGCTGTGAATAAAATCTTGGTGGATTGTGGGGCTACAGTCAATTTAATGCCATATTTCCTAATAAGCAAGATCGGTAAATTCGACTCTGATTTTAAGCCCCACAACATGGTCCTTTCTAACTATGAAGGGAAAATTGGGACCACTCTTGGTGTTCTGCAGGTTGATTTAACTGTGGGAACGGTGACAAGGCCTACCTTGTTTATGGTAGTCAAAAGCAAAGCTAACTATAACCTTCTGCTGGGGAGAGAATGGATCCATGGTGTTGGAGCAGTACCTTCGTCAATGCACCAGCGGATCACAACCTGGAGACCTGATGGTATAGTAGAAAATATTGAAGGTGATCAAGGGTACTTTAAGGTGCCTGTTAATCATGTTGATGGTGTCGAGTTTGACAAAAACTTGGCGCATATTGCGCCTTGTACTCCAGCAGAATTTGATTTCGCCCCAGATGACCATGCATTCTACTCATTACACCTGCACCCTGTGGAGGGATTTCGATGGGATAGAGAGGTCATAAGGGAAGAAGGCAATGTCCCATACTGTGGGGAGCCTATAGACCCCACAGGCTGGGGAAGTGAATTCAGTAACAATGATTGAATTCGACGAACTGCAAAGAATTTCGGCCTATGTGGCCGAATCTAAACTACAAGCGGCCTTGGAGGCTGCACACAACCACATGGCTGTCGAAGCCACAACTCAAATTTGTGAAGTAGGCCCTAGTAAGGACTTCGAGCCTGGACCACCTGATGGGTCTCAAATTGAAGACCAAAATCAAAGGCTTGATGTTATTTATGATATTGAGCCTTTGGGTTTCGAAAAGGATCCATTGTCAGACAACATTAAAATGCTGGCGCAAGATCCTTTGGAAGAAATTGGCTTGGGTGAAGGGGGAGTAAAAAGGCCTACTTATGTTAGTGCTAATCTCGACCCACAACTCAAAGTCGAAATGGTCCAACTATTGAAGGAATTCAAGGATTGCTTCACTTGGGACTATGACGAAATGCCTGGTTTGAGGAGAGAGCTTGTTGAACATAAGTTGCCAATCATACATGGGAAAAAACCAGTCAAGCAAAATCCAAGACGGTTTGCCCCAACAATCCTTTCAAAGATCAAAGAGGAAAATGAGAGGTTACTTAGATGCAAGTTCATCCGTACTGCTAGGTATGTCGAATGGCTAGCTAATATTGTACCAGTCATTAAAACGAATGGTTCTTTAAGGGTCTGTATAGATTTTAGAGATCTAAATTCTGCAACCCCTAAGGACGAATATTCTATGCCTGTGGCAGAAATGTTGATTGATTCTGCTGCAGGACATGAATACTTGAGTATGTTGGATGGTTATTGGTTATAACCAAATATTCATTGCTGAGGAAGATGTCCCAAAAACTGCTTTTCGATGTCCAGGGGCATTAGGCACTTATGAATTGGTAGTAATGCCTTTTGGTCTAAAAAATGCTGGGGAAACTTACCAGCGAGCAATGAATTCGATCTTTCATGATTTTATTGAGACTTTTATGCAAATCTATATTGATGATATTGTTGTTAAGTCTTTTTCAGGAAAAGATCATTTAAGCCATCTTCGACATTCCTTTGAAAGGATGAGAAAGCATGGTCTTAAAATGAATCCTCTCAAATGTGCTTTTTGTGTTCAGGCAGGGGATTTCTTAGGCTTTGTGGTCCACAAGAAGGGGATCTAAATTAACCAGAATAAAACCAAAGCCATTATGGAAGCAAAAGTGCCATCAAAAAAGAAGGAATTGCAGTCTCTCTTGGGCAAAATAAATTTCTTGAGGAGGTTTATATCCAACTTGAGTGGGAAAACGCAAGCCTTTTCGCCATTGCTTCGAGCTAGCAAGGATGGGTTCCACTGGGGGCAAGCGCAACAGGAAGCCTTCGAAAAAATCAAAGAGTACCTGAGTCACCCCCCGATTCTCTCACCACCTTGTGGCAATAAGTGTATGAGATTGTACATAGCTGCGTCAGATAGGACTTTAGGGAGCATGTTAGCTCAAGAGGATGATGATGGTGTCGAAAGGGCCGTCTATTACCTTAGTAGAGTTCTAAATGATGCAGAAACTAGATATAGCATGATTGAAAAATTATGTTTATGTTTGTATTACTCTTGTACAAAATTGAAGCATTATATAAAACTAGTTGATGTTTATGTTTCTTCTTGTTATGACGTTATTAAACATATGTTGTCCAAACCTATTTTGCATAGTCGAATTGGAAAATGGGCATTAGCATTAACTGAATATTCCTTAACTTATAAGCCTTTAAAAGCTGTTAAAGGACAAGTAGTGGTAGACTTTATAGTTGACCATTCTACAAATGAGACCCCTCTGAACAATCTTGAAGTGGAACCTTGGAAGTTATATTTCGACGGGTCGAGCCACAAAGATGGGACAGACATAGGAGTGCTTGTTATTTCTCCTAATAAAATTCCAACAACACTTAAGTATAAAATTGAAGGCCTTTGTTCTAACAACGATGCTGAATATGAAGCTTTAATTGCTGGACTTGAAGTATTGTTGGAATTAGGGGCAACGCATGTCGAAATAATGGGAGATTCAGAGCTGGTCATAAAACAAGTTACCAAGGAGTACAAATGCATAAAATAAAACTTGATTATGTACTTTGTAGTTGTCAATCGACTGCTGAAGAAGTTCGACGCAGTTAGTTTTCGACACATCCCTAGATTGGAAAACCAGGTCGCTAATGACTTGGCCCAGATTGCATCAGGGTATAAAATTTCGAAAGACAAACTTCAAGATGCAATCGAAGTCAGAGGGAAGGTGGTGTCGGTGGGATTGGCCCCATCAGACTTGGAAGAAACTAAGCTTGGATACGCTGATGAAGACAATTTTGCAATTCTGGCAGTTGATAGTATAACTTACAAGGATTGGAGAAAACCTATAATGGATTACCTGAAAAATCCAATATCTTCGACAGAAAGAAAAATCAAGTATCAAGCTTTGAGTTATGTCTTGTTGGGTAATGAATTATTCAAAAAGACTCCTAAGGGAGTATTGCTTAAGTGCCTCAGTGAGGCAGAAACATACTTGGCCCTTTCAACTGTCCATAGTGGGGCACATCAGGTAGGCCATAAAATGAAATAATTATTGTTTCGACAAGGCATGTATTGGCCTACCATGCTAAAAGATTGTATTGAATTTGCTAAGGTTTGTTAGGAATGTCAAGTTCACGCTGGCATTCAACACGTCCCTGCAAGTGAATTACACTCTATAGTGAAACCTTGGCCTTTTAGAGGATGGGCTTTGGATTTGGTTGGAGAAATTCGACCAGCATCATCTAAAAATCATAAGTACATTTTGGTGGGTATTGATTATTTTACCAAATGGGTCGAAGCTATCCCTTTACCAAATGTTGATCAAGAAGATGTGATTGAATTTATCCAGAAACACATCATCTATAGGTTTGGAATCCCAGAGACAATTACAACAGACCAAGGATCAGTCTTCACTGGTCGAAAAATGCAAGAGTTTTCTAAAGAAATGGGATTCAAGTTTCTAACATCCACACCTTATTATGCTCAAGCTAATGGCCAAGTCGAAGCGGCAAATAAAGTAGTTATTGGGTTGATAAAAAAACATGTGGGAAAAAGGCCAAGAAATTGGCATAAAACTTTGGACCAAATACTCTGGGCATGTCGAACGTCCCCAAAAGAGGCAACTAATACTACCCCATTTCGACTGACATTTGGTCATGATGCAGTTTTGCCTGTAGAAATTCATCTTCAGTCCATAAGGATCCAAAGGCATTATGAGATCCCATCTGAGTCTTATTGGAATATGATGTTTGATGAGTTAGTGGATTTAGAAGGAGAAAGGCTCCATGCGTTGGAGTTACTGAAAAGGCAAAAGAAAAGGGTGGAGAAGTCTTATAACAAAAAGGTCAAGATTAAAACCTTTTTAGCTGGGGAATTGGTGTGGAAAGTGATATTGCCTATGAATCGAAAGACCGGATCTTTAGGGAAGTGGTCCCCTAAGTGGGAAGGTCCCTTTCGAATTATTAAGGCATTCAGTAATAATGCTTACGAGGTTCAGGAGATTGAGGGTGATCTAAGAGTCTTAAGGGTAAATGGGAAATATTTGAAAAAATATAAGCCTATTTTGCAAGAGATTCATATTAGAACACAAGTCTTATTAAAATTGTAAAAGCCAAAATAGGCCATGTGAGGCCAAAATGGCATACAAAGGAAAGGAAACAAGTACAACAACATGAAACCCAGGAGAAAGATCATTCATAGTCTCTCCAATTAATAGAGTTGAAGAAGGCGACATAATCTTCGTCAGCTTCATCATCAGAGTTTTGTGCTTTGGAATGTCCTTTCTTGGGGACCTTCATCTTAGTTTCTCACTTCTTGGCACGAGAGGTTACTCCAGTTAAAGTATCATTGTAGGCAGTAGTTATTGCCTCAACTTTCTTTGTCTTCTCAGCCACCTTCTGGGTCGCTGCCTTCTTTGAGGAAGTACTCATGCTTGCTTCAGTGGGTGCAAAATATGGCTCATGTGAAGAGGATTTTATAGAGGCAAAGCCTTGTAAGGATTGGCCAGTCAACAATAGAAACACGTGAAATTGCTCTTGGGAATATACCCTAGGGTTATGCTATTAATATTCCTTTATGGAATAGAAACTTGTGCCGTTGGAACACTAAGTTGTTAAAAGCTGCGTTATTTTCATGATTTCCAAGAAAAGAGGTAGAGTACTTTAATTACAAAGATTAGCAAAGTTTAAGAGAAAATGCGCCATGATTTTATCAAAGATTTTGTAAGTCGAAGAGTTAATAGCAAACAGAAGTATTTAGATAAATGCCAGGGGGCATTGAGATTGTCTTTACATAGGGCCTCAAAAGGGCCAGCAAACATGATGATAAAAAAGGAACTACAAATAAGAAATCATAGGACAGTCAAAAAGGGAGCTTCGACTTCAACTCAAGAAAGTTGACCTTGTGATTCTGAAGGCGTTTCTTACACAGAGCTTTGTTGAGCTTAGCTGCTGAAAGTTCCTTTTCAAGCGTTTGGGCTTTATCAAGGAAGTCTATGGTGCACTTTAGCTCTCTGGCCATTTTAGTATTGTCAAAGTGTTGCAGCTCAAGGTTGCGCTTTTCAGCGTTAGAAATCTTGTTTTGCAGTTCTTCAATTTGCTGCTTCTAGGTATCAACATTCTTTTGGTTCGACTCTATCTCTGCTTGCCTTTTGTTTTGGTCAATCTCTAGAGTTTCGACCTTAGCTTCTGATGCGTGTGCTTCATCCCAAGCTGAATGTTCCAATCCAGTTGTAACTTCAATGGTGTGTTGGATCTTGGGAAGAAGTTTGAAGTCCTTAGACATCTGATTTACTAAAGCAGTTAACTCCACAAGGAATTCAGACACATCTTTACTAAGAGTCGAGAGGTCCAGTTTTTGGAGGCTATCTTTCAAGTAGAGATGACCAGTTTGATCTGAAAGTAAGACATTGTGGATGTCTCCCTTGAAGAATTTGTCTTTGATCTTTTGAAGGATAGGGCTAGCAAAGTCATCTGGAGCTGGACCCCCAGAACTGGTCGAAGTACTAAGGCTAGTACCTGAAGAGTTGTACTTCTTCCCAAGTATCATTTTGGAATACTCTCGAGGATTCGACGATTTAAGGGAAGCTAGTGGGTCTCCAGTGGGGGATCCTCAAGTAGTCGAAGTGACTGTAGGCCCAGGAGTTGGATTGTTGACAGGACCTGTTTCAGCCACAGGTGAATGGGTCTGATCCTGCTCAGTCCTTTCCCTCTCTTCTTCTTGTTCTTCTTCATCTTTGACCTCCTCATCTTCCTCTTCAATTGGCCTTCCTTCTACGTCCATGGCAATGGTCTCTGTATGGTCGAGAGGTTATTGGTTAGAAACATCACCCTCTTCATGTTCAGAGCCATCGATTTGGGATTGTTGAGTGTTGGTCCTGGTGGGCGAGTTTTTGTTTGTTTCATCTGCTTCAGAAGGAGGAACTGTAAGAGGAATAGGTTGGTTAATTTCACTCAGTGAACTATATCCGGAACCAAGGTCAGAGGTAGGGTGATAAGTTGGCTCACCTTGGCTATTCAGGATAGTTATTGCAAAGCTGAATGAAGTTTGTGGTGAGTTAGAACCACCTACATCAGCCTGAAGAGCACAAGTAAAGAGAATAAGATTGAAAGAAATCTGAATAAGGAATGCAAATGCTGAGTAAAGATAGTGTGCATACCTGTACAGTTGCGGCATCAGGACTTGAGTTTGCGCTCTCAGGATCACCAGCAGTCATTTTCGACGCAATCTTGGAGAGTTGTTTCTTGACACCACTATCGGCAGGTGTTTTATCAAGAATTCTGGCTGCCTTTAAGGAGGATTGGGTGGTAGCTCCAGAAGCTTTGGTAAGCTTCCTTTTCTTTTTAGCCACTGCCTCCTCAGGGGATTCATCATCAGCATCTGAAGGGACAACTGTTTGAGCACCTTTTTTTCCCTTTTTTGAAGGCGTTGGAGGTTTTCGAGCAGTCTAAAAGGTGATGCAAATATTAGAAGTTGGTTACACAAAACGATTTAGGCAAAGGATATGAAATACCTTTGTGCCTTCAGTTTCCTTTTCGACTCTTGCAACACCCTTCGATGAGCTGGTCTTCCTGGCCATAGCTGAAGGACAGATGATTATTACAAGATTAATAATTGAGTGGTTAGTTAAAAATCACAAATCGAGGGCCTCAAACCTTCATATATTTCGGATTCGACACGAACATCCTCGACCCCTATATGAAGGTGTCCTTTGAAACTGTCCAACGTATGTTTAGTCGCAACCACCTGTTGGGCTTTCGGTTGAGACTGCTGTCGAAGGAGTTTTAGGTGCTCACCACAGACAAACCAGTCTGGAAATGGGGGGCAAGTGCCACTCCAAAATCAGCGTTAGGCAGTCGAGGGAACTTTGGAGGAAAGAGTTCAAAAGCCACCTCGTAACGTTTCTCAAGAGGAACGTTTGAAGGGATTTTCAACTGATCCATTTTTTGTAGAAATTTCTCCTTCAAAGTGACAGAAGCCTCAAGAACGGTTCGACTAATATCATCTGGTCGATAGACAGTTTCAAAGTACTTTTGGAAGGCCTGAATTTCTTTGACATGAATGAACTTACTCTTCTTGGTCTTCTCCTGCACATCAAGAAAAGCTTGGTCAATTAATGAAGAGAAGGCAGCAACATCAAGAAACTGTTCACTATAATACTTCGACCACCAGTTGTGAAATGGTTTAGTGCACAAAAATGTGGGTTGAAAGTGCACAGGGGAAAGAGTTGCTTTTCTCACGTTCCACCAGTCGAAAGGGATTGCAGCACCTCCTTCATCAAAACTGGCAGTATGAAGGACTACATGGCCTTTTTTCTCATACATACATTTGGGGAAAATTTGAGCCAACCCAAACTGTTGAGAGACAAGGTTTGGTTGGTAAGCAATCAAGGCTGCCATATCTCTTCCAAAATTCAGCCTCTGAATGATAAATCTAGGAATAAAAAAGGCTTCCCAAATTGAAACAGACTCAGCATAGAGTTTTTTGGATGAATTAGGGAATGGCCTTGTAAACCACTCAGATCCACATTTTCTTTCAGCAAAAGGGGCCATACTGGGTGTGAAATCATACCGCTTGGCAAACATCATAATGTAACTGGAGAAGGCTCCTTTGAGAGTTTCCTCGTCATCATTGGGCGTGAGTTTCACCAGGCGAGTACCTTCAACCCTCCTTTCTTTGATTTCAGCAGAGTCCTCATCGACTTGCCCTTTTCTGGGAAGGCTAGCTTCGAAAGTTGCATTAAGCCACAATTGAAGCAGCCAGAGGGGGCCATTCAAGTGAACAGTGCCCTGGGCCTCCAAGTCTTTGAGTCGAGTCGCCCCTTCGCTGAGAGACTCATAGAGGTTTGCCAAAATCAACCCACTAAGGCAAACTCCTCTGTTGTTGTGAAGTTGGTTGGCCAGAGTGAGATATTTCTTGGCCACCTGTAGGGATTTTGAGCAAAATACATACCTCGACAACCATACGGTGAGGAATGCAATGTGTTCCTTGTCAATTATTTCTTTAGTTTCACGTTTGTGGTAGTTTATGAAGTGGGTGTATGTAAGCATGGAGTCAGAGATCCCTATGGTATCCTCTGCACCAGTTTTAGGATCATATGAAATGCCATCTGGTCGAAGCCCTGCAATGGCAGCCAGGTCGAAGAGTGTGGGGGTAACCATCCCACAAGGAAGATGAAAAGTGTAGTGGGTACTATCCCAAAAGTAGAGTGATGCTACCAGCAGGTTCAAACAATATGGAATATTGGTCTTCGAGAGCATAAGCAGATCATAAATTCCAATGCTCTTCCAATGATCAGCTTTGACCTTTTCCATTCTGGTCATCCAAAGGTCAAAATCCTTTAACTGGTTAACAACTCTTACCAATCTAGTACCATCATGAAGATACCTAAGATCCATCTTAGTCAAAGTGGGTGTATCAGGGGAAGCTTCATCTTCTTTAGGGTTGCTCTTTTGCCCTTAAGGTCTTGATTTACGGTAAGAAGGGAAAAACTCACTAAGCTTTTCATCGGTGAGTTTAACATCAGCTAAGGGGCCACCTAAAGCATAAGGTTTATCAGAAACAATGAGAGGAATCATTACTTGAGACTCGTAAATGCTCCTCGCTTCCTCAAGAAGGGGTTCTGGCATGAACTTTTGATTCTTCACCACCTTAGGTCCTGGAATGTTTGAAAATGGCGGAAGGGTTTGCTTGAACTGTGTGGCTCTACCTTTTTTACCTTTTGTTGCTCAGGGAATGGTTTGTGAAGACGCCATTGTTGGAAGTTGAAGAAAAGTGAGAATGTGTTCTGGGTTTTTCTTGAGAGAGTTTGAAGAACGAAGAAATAAGTTGCATGAAAGTCTGAGAATGCAAAAGTTTGCAAGTTGAAGAAAAAGGGTATTTATAGGCGTTTGGAAGATAAAGGGACTGTGAATCCACCGTTAAAATAAATACGGTAGTGGGACGCGTGTCTTCTTTTGAAATTGTTGGATGGTGGTGGTTATGATCAGACTGCAAATGTCTAGTTCCAAGAAAGGTGATGATGAAAACTGATCACAAATACGGCTGAAAAGACGTTTGAAGATTCACCATCATGACATACGTCATAAGCATGGTGGAAATAAACTGAATAGTTTCTAGACCGTGGGTTGGTCAGTTATGTTTTTTCATAGTCGAATGAGCAGGAGTCGAAAATTGTTTTATCAAAAAAATGACCTTCCTACCAACACTGGCGAAAGGACATTTTTGGGGGGCAATTTGTTAGCTCCTAATTTCGACGCTGCATGATTTCAAATAGATTTGGATTTTAAAGAAGTTATTTTTTAAAATATAAGCTAAAGGAGAAGAAGGCTTCAACCAAGATGTATTCGACCATATTTGTTGAAAGCCTGAGTCGAAGAGAATTATTTTAAGACTTCAAACATTTCCAAGTCCAAAGCATCAATTCGACAGGGTAAAATGGCTATGGATAATGCGCTACAGTTACAACTGGATAGTGGAGGGAAGTTCTACTATTTGAATTTGAAAAGAGGACAAGTGGCGAATATCCAGAAGTTGAAGACATGCAAAGTGCCAAGTGGCGTGTTCTAGGAGTAAACCGTCAAATGGTGGTTACTTTAGAGTATTATAAATAGGTTAGTTCTAGAGTTAGAATAGGTGTGAAAAAATCATGTTGTACAAGTAACTCTGAAATCACTCAAAGTATCTAGCGTGTAGAGAAAAGAGTGAGGCGAGAATGTACGTGATTGTAATCACCATTATCTCTCTCAAACCAGAGTCTACCTCTTCTTAAGAGACTTGGGTAGTCTCAGCCTCCTCTTGGGCTTCATTCAAGTAGACTTGGAAAGTCTCACCCTCATAGTCTCCTCTTAGACTTAACCCAAGGACCTAAAGGCTTCCTATAAGCATAGGATAGATCCTTAGCATCTTCACCAATACACCAGTCTCCAGAAGAGTTAAAACTTCTAAGGTTTTCAAACTCACCTTTAAACTCCTATGACCCCCAACAAGGCTTAACTTTCACCTTAAAAATCCCAGCCAGAGTCAGGTTACCATCAACAAACTCTCAAAAGGATCAAAGCCTTATGGCATTTGATAATTCAACTCTTCCCTGATTCCCGAACAAGAATTAGTTTCCCTTATGATTCCCCAATACAGTTTAGATCTTCTCCTGGATTTCAATAAGTCCTCAGCAAGAGACAACCTCCTCTTAGGCTTTATATAATGACTTTCCCCGACAGCCTCAATCTTGGGCTTTGTACAAGACAGATATAACACTCCCCAGTGGAGTCATTTTCTTTCAGCCTCAACCTTGGGCTTTGAACAAGGCACACAAAAAGCAACATCCCTTCAGATGAGACCATGAGTCCTCTCTGTAGGAAGATACCCCTTCTATACATCACATATAAAAAACAAACAATCAAAACTTTTTTCCCAGATAAACTGCTGTAAGTGGCACACTTGTTGATTCAAAATCCAAGCTGAAGTCCATCCTTTATCATGGTAAAAATTCCTCTTTCAACAGCTATAAGTGGCAAGCCTCTGGATTCTATACATTCAAGCCAATGCCCCTCTCTTAGCATGAAAGATTCATAAAGGAAAAAGTGGCATTGCTCTATGTAACACCCCAATTTCCCATTTTAAAAATAAACAAAGTATTAAAGATAAATCAGAGTTTTCACCAAGTGGAATGTCACATTAAGAGCCAACAAAACAAATCTCCTTTATTTTAATAAAATCAAACAGCGGAAAATTATTCAATTATTCAATTTACGACCATCTGCCAATAACACCAAAACTCCACATACAATCGTGGTTCACCTTAATGTTCATCAAAAATAAAGATACGTAACAAAAGAGAATAACAAATAACAAAATGAATGAAATCCCCAAAATCCTGTGTTACGTATCAGAGCACTCCTATGGACTCGATCAGCAACATCAATATCCAAGCTATCTAAGTACCTGGATTATCTGTACTTCCGAAGAAGCACAGACACAACAACAACAAAGGGGTGAGAAATCACATTCAATATTATCGGTGAATAAATACATGATAACAAGGTAGCACTCACATATATAAGTCAACAACACACCAACACGACCTACTGTCCAATATCATCAACAACATCAAATAATAATGTAATGCAACACGACACCATGCATGCGGTACCGACTCATTAGTTCATTCAATC
This sequence comes from Lathyrus tuberosus, assembly GCA_022829125.1. Taxonomy (NCBI): domain Eukaryota; kingdom Viridiplantae; phylum Streptophyta; class Magnoliopsida; order Fabales; family Fabaceae; genus Lathyrus; species Lathyrus tuberosus. The sequence continues at coordinate 4,032,621 of JALAZF010000423.1, forward strand.
GAACCCCGGATAGATCACATACACCTCTACTTGGCAATGATCTATCCCCCACCATTCTCCATATAGGAGTACGGATGAATCACATACACTCCTCCTGAGCAATGATTCATCCCACCAATCACCATGAATATGCAAGACTCAACCATGCACAACAAAACATGTATACAAGCGTAAATACATGCACACGATGCTCCTGATCACAACATACATATCATCAACACCATCGTCATGTAATTTGCTTCATACACACCAAACACCCAATTAATTAATTAATTAATTAAAATTATTAAAATTAATATTTTCATCACCCATGTCTTATTTCTCAGCACCTGGCACCTATTCCCAACCTCTCAAACCAAGAGAACGCAATTCAGATACGAAGACGGGAAAGAAATCGCAAAAATATGAAATTCTGCACCACTGCTGTCCATACGCGTATTGACCTGAGTCATACGCGTATGACTTGCTCCCTCGCCCTTCCTTATGCCTATGCCCCCATCTGATACGCGTAAGGCCTCCTGCCTCGCCCTGCCATACGCGTATTGCCCAACTTCATACGCGTATGGGCAGAGACCCACTTTTCCTTCAATTTCCAACTCTCAGATCTTCATACGCGTATGGCTACTCCATACGCATATTGGCTTGCCAATCATACGCGTACCATATGAGTATGGGCAGAGGTCCGTGCCAAACCTTCCCCTCAAGCCCCCCTTACGCGTAAGGCTCCCTTTCCTTCACTCCCATACGTGTATGGCCTAGCCCCATACGCGTATGGCCAGATCCATTACGCAAACCACCAGAGACCTCACCATTCTGCACTCTACTACAATTTCCACACTTCTTCACTTCTAACCAGTCCTATAATCGTTTCTACATGAATTTTAGGTCCAATTTTCATCTTTTCTCTTGTACCTAGAATTACTACATGTATTACATGTCTATAATCTCAAATCGTTCTCCCAATTTGAATAAAAAACAACAGATCTGTAACAGATGTTCATACCACAGCAGGAACAACAAAAATTCATGGAAGCACACATCAATTCATGCACAATTTCAGAATCATAACAAGCATATACAACAGATAAACAACACAACAGTTTGCATACAAATTCCTACGGGGTTAAGGGCTCCCCACTACCCTATCATGAATGAATTACCAATATTAAACCCGTTTCTCCTCCTTACCTCGAATCTTTATAGAAAATCTAGACAATTGGGGAAGAAGATCAAGCCCTAGCACACCTTGTTCTTTCTCTCCTCTTGGTTCTCTATTCCTCGTTTCACGTGCCAACACCTTTCTATTTTCCTTAAACCTCTCCTAATTCTCTTAATCCTATTTTAATTAAATTAATTAATAATAATAGCAATAATAACAATAATAATAATAAAATAATAATATTACTATTATTAATTAAATTATTATTATTATTAACTATACCACTATTAATATTAATCTAAAGGCTTTATCTCACCAACTCACCTTCTTAACTAAGGGCAACCCTTAAACGCACTCAAAACACTCCCCCAAACAAGGTCACACAAATAAAATAACACAAGACGTCTAAATAATTAAAATGGGGTGTTACAACTCTCCCCCACTTAAATTATTTTCGTCCTAAAAAATTACCTGATGGAAACAAATCTGGATACGACTCTCGCATCCTGCTTTCCAATTCCCAGGTCACACTGCCTCCTGCAGCACCTCCCCAAGCTACTCTCACCAGAGGTATCTCCTTTCCTCTGTGTTGTTTCATCTTACAATCTTCGATCCTCAACGGCATCGTCTCTACGGTAAGATTCTTCCTGATCTGAACTTCGTCTCTCTGAATCACATGAGACGGATCTGAAACATACTTCCGAAGTTGCGACACATGAAACACGTCATGCAAGTTCGACAGTTCAGGCGGCAGGGCCACCCTATAAGCCACTGTACCAACCCTCTACAGGATTTGATACGGTCCAATAAACTTAGGATCCAACTTCTTGGATTTCAAAGCACGACCCACACCGGTCACTGGGTTAACTCTTAGGAACACATGATCACCTTCACTGAATTCCAAATCTTTCCTCCTGTTATCAAGATAACTCTTCTGTCTACTCTGAGACGCTTTCATCTTCTCACGGGTCATCTGAATTGTCTCAGTAGTCTGTTGCATAATTTCAGGTCCAAGCACCACATTCTCACCTGTTTCATACCAACACAGAGGTGTCCTACACCTCCTACCATACAAAGCTTCGAAAGGCGCCATTCCGATGCTAGAATGGTGACTGTTACTATACGTGAACTCAATCAATGGCAAATGAGTATCCCACGCACCACCTTTTTCAAATACACAAGCTCTCAGCAAATCCTCTAATGACTGAATGATCCTCTCTGACTGACCATTGGTCTGTGGATGATAAGCCGAGCTCAACTTCAACTTAGAACCCAAGGCTTCCTGCAGACTCCTCCAAAATTCTGAAGTAAACCTCGGATCTCTATCTGACACTATGCTCAACGGAACACCATGTAACTTCACAATTATCCTGATATAAATTTCCGCCAGCTTCGACAACGGAAAACTGATGTTAATTGGTATAAAATGTGCGGACTTCGTAAGTCGATCCACCACTACCCAAATAGCATCAAAGCCTCTTACCGTATTTGGCAAACCAGTCACAAAATCCATAGCAATATTTCCCATTTCCATTCGGGAATCTCTAACGGTTGCATCAATCCCGAAGGCTTCTGGTGCTCTACTTTTGACTTCTGACATGTCAAACAAGCGTAGACAAACTGAGCTATGTCGCTCTTCATACCGGACCACCAAAACAACTTCTTCAAATCATGGTACATCTTTGTAGCTCCCGGATGAATACTCAAGCTACTCCGATGACTCTCTTCCAAGATTGCCTTTTTCAATTCCTCATTATCCGGCACACAAATCCTGCCCCGGAATCTCAACACACCAACATTATCCACTTTAAAGTCACTATCAGGATCATCTCCTCCTGCCGGCATCAAGTCCACTAATTTCACATCCAGTTTCTGATTTTCCTTAATTACATCCAAAAAGTCATTATTCACCTTCAGCATACCCAATCTGATACTTTTCGGTGTAGTTTCACAAACCATACTCAAATCTCTGAACTGTTCAATCAATTCCATTTCCTTCACCATTAACGCAGACATATGGATTGTCTTCTGACTCAGAGCATCTGCCACGACATTAGCTTTTCCCGGATGGTAACTCAAATTGAAATCGTAATCCTTTAGGAACTCTAACCACCTTCTCTACCTCATATTTAATTCTTTCTGGTCAAACAAATATTTCAAACTTTTGTGATCACTAAATACTTCAAATCTTGATCCATACAAATAATGTCTCCAGATTTTTAAAACGAACACCGCTGCAGCTAATTCCAGATCATGAGTAGGATAGTTTCTCTCATGCACCCTCAACTGTCTTAAAGCATAAGCCACTACCTTGCCACCTTGCATCAACACACCGCCTAATCCCATCTTAGACGCGTCGCAATACACTACAAAAGAATCATTTGGACTTGGTAAAATTAACACTGGTGCTGTAGTCAACTTCCTCTTCAGTTCCTCAAAACTTTCCTCACAGGCAGCATCCCAGACAAAAGCTTGATTCTTCCTGGTCAACTGAGTCAATGGCAACGCCAATTTAGAAAACCCTTCAATGAATCTTCTATAGTAACCTGCCAAACCCAAAAAGCTTCTAATCTCCGTTGCGGTCTTCAGAGCTTCCCACTGAAGTACTGCACTTACTTTAGAGGGATCCACCGCTATACCATCACCAGAAATCACATGACCCAAGAAACTCACGGTCCTCAACCAAAATTCACACTTCGAGAGCTTTACAAACATTTTATTATCTTTCAACACCTGCAATGCAATTCTCAAGTGACCTGCATGCTCTTCGTCAGACTTAGAGTAAATCAGTATATCATCAATAAATACCATAATAAACTGATCCAGATAAGAATGGAAAATACGATTCATATATTCCATAAATACACCCGGCGCGTTAGACACTCCGAAAGGCATCACTGCATATTCGTAATGTCCGTAGCGAGTTCTGAAAGAAGTCTTCTGAATATCACCTTCCTTTACTCTAATGTAATGGTAACCCGACCTCAGATCAATTTTGCTGAAAACACGAGCTCCTACCAGCTGATCCATTAAGTCATCAATCCACGGAAGTGGATACTTATTCTTAATGGTTACTTTATTCAACTGACGGTAATCAATGCACAGACGCATACTACCATCCTTCTTTTTCACCAACAACACTGGAGCTCCCCGCGGTGACACACTTGGTCTGATAAACTTCTTATCGAGCAATTCCCCGACCTGAGATTTCAACTCTGCCAATTCTGATGCAGACATCCTGTACGGTGCCATAGAGATAGGTCTGGTACCCGGTACAAGATCAATAGCGAATTCAACTCCCCTTGTCGGAGGCAATTCTATGATGTCATCTAGAAACACTTCAGGAAATTCATTCACTACTGGTAATTCATTAACTGAAGTCTTGCTTTCAACAGATAACGAGGAAAACACCGCAAACAGCTTTGCTTCGTCCTCCAACAACGCCCTCAATTCCTTGCTAGATAGCGAATCTGCTAATGCTTCCTCTTCAGGAGTAAGAAACAGTAACGTCTTCCTGAAGCAATCAATATACACCCGGTTGAAATCTAACCAGTTCATCCCCAAAATAACATCAAGATTACCGAGTGGCAAACAAATCAAGTCCACTCTGAAATCTCTACCAAACGTGGTTAGCGGACACTTCAAACACACCAAAGAAGTAATCACGGAACCAATAGATGGAGTTTCAATCGTCATCCTCTACTCTAGAGTAGACGGCACAATCCCTAATCTCTTCACACAGTCAACAGAAATAAACGAGTGCGTTGCACCCGTGTCAATGATAGCAATCAAAGGAACATCATTAATAAAGCAAATACCTTTGACGGAACGCTCCTCCTCAGTGGATTGGGCTCCCACCAAGGAAAACACTTTCCCACCAGTTTGAGACGCCTAAGACTTCTTCGGCTTCTCACAGTGGGTGCTGATGTGACCCTTCTCTCCACAATTATAACAAGTAGGCATAATGGCTCTGCAATCAGCTATAACATGACCTGCTTTGCCACACTTGAAACACTTCTTCACCTCATTCTGACAGTTGTTAGCACGGTGACCCGCGCCACCACATCTGAAGCACTTGAGAGTATCAGCACATGTTCCCTTCTCTTTTGGTTTCTTTCCCACATCAATTTTCTGTTTCCCCTTATCATCTGGAGCACCGTAAGGAGTACCTCCAAATCTCTGCTTACCCTTCTTCTCATTCACAGCCTTGTAATGAGCAATTCTGGCCCTGTTATCATTATCATAAATTCTGCTTCTGCTTACCAGCTCTGGATAGTTTCTTATCTTCTGACAAGCAATACCCAATTTGATCTCGGGACGCAACCCGTTCTCAAACTTCAAACACTTCGAAGTCATAGCTTCTTCGGTATTGTAATGAGCACAATACTGAACCAGCTCCTCAAACTTAGCGGCATACTCAGCAACAGTCTTATCACCCTGCTTCAGCTCCAGAAATTCCACCTCCTTTGCACTATGAATATCTTTCGGAAAATACTTTTCCAGAAACTCAGCTTGAAACACAGCCCAAGTAATCTCAGTACCTGCAGCTTCCAATCTCTGACGACTATTGTCCCACCAAGCCTCAGCCTCTCCTTCCAGCATATGCGTACCAAACCGTACCTTCTGAGCATCACTGCATCCCATGGTCCTGAAGATCTTCTCCACAGTCTTCAGTCATTTCTGTGCAGCTTCTAGATCTAAGATACCTCCCTCATAAGTAGGCGGCTTGCTGCTCTGGAACTGTACTAAGTCACGAAACTGAGCACCTCCAGCCTGATTGGCAATCTTTACAGCCTGTGCCATGGCTTGCATAGCAGCAGCAAGAGCAGCATCATTCCTTCCTGCCATACTGTTCAACAATTAACATAAGGTCAGAACACCAAATCAACTCCTATTCTAAGGACAGACTCAACTCTAACACCTGGCCGGACGGACCGACCTGCTCTGATACCAATTGTAACACCCCACTTTCCCATTTTAAAAATAAACAAAGTATTAAAGATAAATCAGAGTTTTCACCAAGTGGAATGTCACATTAAGAGCCAACAAAACAAATCTCCTTTATTTTAATAAAATCAAACAGCGGAAAATTTATTCAATTATTCGATTTACGGCCATCTGCCAATAACACCAAAACTCCACATACAATCGTGGTTCACCATAATGTTCATCAAAAATAAAGATACGTAACAAAAGAGAATAACAAATAACAAAATGAATGAAATCCCCAAAATCCCGTGTTACGTATCAGAGCACTCCTATGGACTCGATCAGCAACACCAATATCCAAGCTATCTAAGTACCTGGATTATCTGTACTTCCAAAGAAGCACAGACACAACAACAACAAAGGGGTGAGAAATCACATTCAATATTATCGGTGAATAAATACATGATAACAAGGTAGCACTCACATATATAAGTCAACAACACACCAACACGCCCTACTGTCCAATATCATCAACAACATCAAATAATAATGTAATGCAACACGACACCATGCATACGGTACCGACTCATTGGTTCATTCAATCGAACCCCGGATAGATCACATACACCTCTACTTGGCAATGATCTATCCCCCACCATTCTCCATATAGGAGTACGGATGAATCACATACACTCCTCCTGAGCAATGATTCATCCCACCAATCACCATGAATATGCAAGACTCAACCATGCACAACAAAACATGTATACAAGCGTAAATACATGCACACGATCCTCCTGATCACAACATACATATCATCAACACCATCGTCATGTAATTTGCTTCATACACACCAAACACCCAATTAATTAATTAATTAATTAATTAAAATTATTAAAATTAATATTTTCATCACCCATGTCTTATTTCTCAGTACCTGGCACCTATTCCCAACCTCTCAAACCAAGAGAACGCAATTCAGATACGAAGACGGGAAAGAAATCGCAAAAATATGAAATTCTGCACCACTGCTGTCCATACGCTTATTGACCTGAGTCATACGGGTATGACTTGCTCCATCGCCATTCCTTACGCGTATGCCCCCATCTGATACGCGTAAGGCCTCCTGCCTCGCCCTGCCATACGCGTATTGCCCAACTTCATACGCGTATGGGCAGAGACCCACTTTTCCTTCAATTTCCAACTCTCAGATCTTCATAGGTGTATGGCTACTCCATACGCGTATTGCCTTGCCAATCATACGCGTACCATACGAGTATGGGCAGAGGGCCGCGCCAAACCTTCCCCTCAAGCTCCCCTTACGCGTAAGGCTCCCTTTGCTTCACTCCCATACGCGTATGGCCTAGCCCCATATGCGTATGGCCATATCCATTACGCAAATCACCAAAGACCTCACCATTCTGCACTCTGCTATGATTTCCACACTTCTTCACTTCCAACCAGTCCTATAATCGTTTCTACATGAATTTTAGGTCCAATTTTCATCTTTTCTCTTGTACCTAGAATTACTACATGTATTATAGGTCTATAATCTCTAATCATTCTCCCAATTTGAATAAAAAACAACAGATCTGTAACAGATGTTCATACCACAGCAGCAACAACAAAAATTCATGGAAACACACATCAATTCATGCACGATTTCAGAATCATAACAGGCATATACAACAGATCAACAACACAACAGTTTGCATACAAATTCCTACGGGGTTAAGGACTCCCCACTACCCTATCATGAATGAATCACCAATATTAAACCCGTTTCTCCCCCTTACCTCGAATCTTTACAGAAAATCTGGACAATTGGGGAAGAAGATCAAGCCCTAACACACCTTGTTCTTTCTCTCCTCTTGGTTCTCTATTCCTCGTTTCACGTGCCAACGCCTTTCTATTTTCCTTAAACCTCTCCTAATTCTCTTAATCCTATTTGAATTAAATTAATTAATAATAATAACAATAATAACAATAATAATAATAAAATAATAATATTACTGTTATTAATTAAATTATTATTATTATTAACTATACCACTATTAATATTAATCTAAAGGCTTTATCTCACCAACTCACCTTCTTAACTAAGGGCAACCCTTAAACGCACTCAAAACACTCCCCCAAACAAGGTCACACAAATAAAATAACACAAGACGTCTAAATAATTAAAATGGGGTGTTACACTCTACACTGAGTTAAAGCTTCTTCCTTCAAGACATCTCTCTTATAAAGGAAATTATGGCATTGCTGGATTCCATAAATATCAATTAAAGTAATTTCCCCTTTATAACTAATTTCTCAACATTTGTGATGGATAGGTGAGATATCTCCCTTTAGAGATGACAAATTCTCTCTCAGTTAACTTTTAGCTTCAATCTTGGGCTTTGAACAAGACATAAATACTCTGCTAGCTTCAATCTTGGGCTTTGAACAAGACACCAAAAAATTTCCTCCCATAGAATAGGAGGAACTACAATTGCTCTGATTTCCCAAATCTCTTTACGGGAATACGCAGGCGTAAGATTGCGAAATCTTAGCGAGCACACAAATCCAAAATCTTAGGTCCAGTACCTTCCCAAAAACAATGGAAAACCCGAAAACAATAAAAACATTCTCTTAATACTCCCAAAGGAGAAACTTTCCCAATCCATAGTAGATAAACACAATAAAGCATTTCAAACAGCAAAAATATATGCAAAAGAAGGTTCCTATAGATTACTATAGATACTCTGGGTGTTAATAGCTTCCATTTGTATAACCAAACCCCGTTCCCCGATCTCTTAGCATTTGTTAAAGAAAACATTTGGGTGTAGGGTTAGTTTAAGATATCTTTCCCTTCCTTTTAAGCGTCATAGGATAAATACAGAAATCAGAAAGTAGCACCAAATATGCGACAGGTGGTCGCGTCACCAAAGAACTGACGCTACACAAGCCCTCTCAGAGAATTCAGGCAAATGATCAATCAAGAATTGACATTATCTTCAACTTATCAAGCCTCTCAATCATTCATGAAGTTCAAGAGATCCTCAACATCAAGAATCAAGGACAAGATTGCAACATTTCAAGTTGATCAAGCCTCAAGACCATCAGTGTCACCAAATTAGGGTTTTGGTCGACCAAGGTTTCCAGAAGGAAATTTTCACCTGGGCATGAGCCAAGACCTCAAGATATGTTTCAAGGACCTAAAATACATCATATTAGTCCATTCATATGATTGGATTGATTCAAAGAACTTGATTCATAAGCAATGCAAGAATTCAGATCCATCTGAGCCACAAACTAGGGTTTTGATGAAAAGTCAACCATACCTTTGACTTTTGGCCAAAGACATGATCTCAAACCTTGGGATATGATTCAAGACACTCAAATGTACCCTTGATGTCCATTCATAAGTTTAAAAATCACCTTGAGACACCCATTCATTGAAAATCAGGAATTAGGGTTTCTCTGCACAAAATTCATCTGAGACCAAAAGTCAAAGTTTGACTTTTTGACCAAAAATGTTCATCATGAACCAATATACAAAAACATGTCCCATTGTTGCATTTGAACAAGATTTGATGAAGAAATCAAGGTAACTTGTAAAAGGGACAATGTTGAGAAAGTGAAAATTTCACTAAGTTATGGAAAAAAGTGTTTAGGTACCCAACTTCCAAAGGCCATAACTTCCAAACTAAGCAGCCATTTTCTTAGATCCAAAGCTCAAATGATAGCTCTCATCACATACTACAAAAGTGTGAAACTGATCCATGGTCAAAAAATGCTTGGATTTTAAGTTATGAAGTGATCAAAATCAAGAAAAGTATGAATTGAATTTCAACACTTAGTGAAAATCTGCCTAAGGTAAGATCAGGAAAAACACCAAAATGTGGAGGGATTTTTCACCATGATCCAAGATGAATCAAGTCCAATGGTGAACATTAAAGTTGAAGTACATAATCCCAACTTTCCAAAGAGCCCAAGAGCACGAGATAACTCCACTTGAGCAAAGGGTTATGGAGATTGCAATACACCTTGCTGCAACTGTTTTGCCAAAATCAGATTGGCCATTTCTTGTGGTACACGTCTGTTTTGTCAGGTGCAATGATCATGGAGCTACACTAATTCAAAGTGATCAGGGTGAGTCACAACAAACCTGCAGAATTGAGTCAAAGAATCAAGGAAAATTGTGCAATGATCTTTCTTTTGCTCCAAGTTTTCAAATTTTCAAAAAGTGAGAATTGTGTTTTCAAAACCAGAGCTTCTTAGCTCAAACCAATGATTCAAACACCTCACATACATCATGTATGAGTGTTCCAAGCACTTAAACAACTTCTGTAACATCAGAATCATCAAGTTATACCCCATTTGCTCAAAATACATCATAAGCTGCAGTTGGAGTCGAGCCCTTTAATCCAGGAGGTTTCAATCCATTCCAAGCATATCAACACATTCCTTAAGGTCTAGGGAAGATGTCCAGGTCATCATTTCACATCTGTAACATCTACAACCGAGGATTCGAATTCCTCTTGCACAGGTAAGCCTGAACTTCTCAAACTCCATGAATCATGCATCATAAATGTTGTTTCAAGTTACCAACATGTTTCTGGGTGTTCATAGATTATTAACCCTCAAACAATTGCTATTTATCTTGCGTGTATGGGATTTCATATAGTTTTTGCATTTTCTAGGGTTCATCTGTTCATCACAAATACCTCACTCTACACTTAAAATAAATGAAATTAAATGCCACCATCGTGTTCCTTGTTCAAAAATGAACAACTTTCATGTTTACATCATCCCATTTCATTACGTATTTCATGAGATAGCATAGTTTTTGCAAAATCTTACTCAATGTTGAAGATGAAGTTCTTCGCGTGAAAATTTGAATTTGCCACGCATTTTTCATACATTATATGTTGGTTTAGTTTAGTTATCACCAGCACACGCTGACTCAGTTGGCAAGGCCGTGTTTTGCTTGTGTGTGGGTGATAGGTTGTGGGTTCATCCCCACCCATGACATTTTTTTATCACTTGTCCATTTTTCACATATTTTCATATTTTGATTAATTATTTCAAATAATTAATTTCTATATTCAATTTTAATTATTTTCAAATGAATTTTTGCACAAATATCACTCACATATTTAAATATTTTATTCACCCAAAAAATCACAAAAATAATTTTTATTTGATATATTTTTAATATATTGAAAATGTTATTTTAAATTGTTTTAAATATTATAAAATGATTTCTTTTCTTGATTTTTCTTAAACCAAAATGATTTTAAATATTCATGTGGATAAAATATATTTTTCATAAACCGTAATCATTGTTTATAACATGATTAATGGATTCATTTGATAAATTATTCATTTTTTATTGATTTTCCTTTGAAAAATATCTTAAAAAATGAAATTAGGGTTTTACTTTGATCCTATCTTTCAAACTTCATTTCAACACTCATGGGCCTCTATTAGAGTGTAAGAGCCAACCCTCTTTGTAAACAAACCACTTCAAGGGCCTCTGCTATAGTATAAGTCCCGTTGCGCTTTTCAAAATCATGGTGCGATCACTGTTTTCACAACAATCTTTGGGCCTCTGTTAGGAGTGTAAGTCCCATCCCTTTGTATATAAACTTTGTTTTAAACAATCAACTGGGCCTCTGATAGAGTGTAAGACCCAACACCCCTTTTGTAAATAGAAAATACTTTTGTCTCATTCATCCTGGGCTTTGTACAGGATACCAACAATCATCTGGGCCTCTATCTAGAGTGTAAGACCCAACACCTTTGTTTCTCTCTTACTTAAGATCAAGACTTCTTCAAAATTCAAAACTTTCTTCAATTTCTTCAAATTTATGATTCAATCTTGGAGAAAACATGTAATCAATCACAATACACTTCGGCCTCTATTCAGAGAATAAGACCCATCACCTTTCTGTCATACCCCAAATTTTGACCACTCATTGTTAAAATTCGACTGTGTTTTCACTTCGTGTCATTTGCATATCATATCATCTGTTTTGTCATGCATATTGTTTGAATTTTCAGTCGAAATATACGCGTTGAAATTTCAGTTATTTTTGGTTAATTATGCGAAAAATCGATGAACAGACTTTTTTTCAACTGAAATTGCAAATGTTCATTTTCCATCTATCTTTTGCACGAATTTAAGTCAATCTCATTTTTATTTTTATTTTTTACATATATATAATAAAAATGAAAATAAAAATAAAAAAATAAATAATAAAATAAAAAAAATTTATATTTATATTTTTTTTCTCACGTTTTTTTATACATATATATATAAATATTTTTTTTTGTTTATATATATATATATATATATATATATATATATATATATATATATATATATATATAGAAAAATAAATGTAAATTCATATATTTATACAATTTTGTTTTTAATACAATTTGTTTTTTTATATAATTTGTTTTATATGTCAAATTCATCTTTGTTTTATATACATAATTTGTTTTGTAACAAACTTTGAATTTTGAATAAAAAACCATTATTAATTTTGAATCTTATGGAACAAGTAATGAAGACTTGGAATACAAACTTTGAATTGATTATTCTATCTTTTGTTTTCTTGATCACCACACTACAACAAAAAGGACTTATAACATCTCACCTTAGACAGCGCTTTATTACAAAAGCGCTGCTATAGGTCAAAAACACGGAATCTATTAATTTAATAAAGGAAAAGCGCAAAAAAATATAAGACCTTAGACAGCGCTTTAGTGAAAAGCGCTGTCTAAGGCCTTTTAAATTTTTAAAAAAATTTAATGGAAAATATTAGACAGCGCTTTCCTTAAAAGCGTTGTCTAAGGCCTTTTAAATTTAAAAAAAATATAAGACCTTAGACAGCGCTTTTAAGGAAAGCGCTGTCTAAGGTCTTATATATCTAAAAAAATAAAAACAAAAGCGCTGTCTAAGGCCAATCTTAGAAAGCGCTTTTAACGCGCTGTCTAAGGGCCACCTTAGAAAGCGCTTTGTTGAAAAGCGCTGTCTAAGGTCTAATAAAATTAAAATATATGAATATACTCAGTTTTCATTTTCAATTTTGCGCTCTTTCTTCTCCCTCCCCTGTTGCGAACGGATACTTGCGAACCTGAGCTAAACCCTTGCCGTCGTCCACCGCGCCGTCGTCCACCGTTCCTCCCACATTTCGCGACTCCGACGACCTTTACTCCACCGTGACCGTCTGTTCCTCTCTCATTTCGCGTTTTCGTCACTCAGTTTGGAAGTTTAAGAGTTTCAGATTATTACACATTTTATAAGGTATGCTGATAATGTTGCTGTTGATAATGTTGTTGTTGATGTTGATAATAATGTTGTTGTTGATGTATTACACATTTTACACGTTTCAGAGTATTACACATTTTACACGTTTCAGAGTTTCAGTTTGGAAGTTTCAGAGTTTCAGAGTTTCAGTTGATAATGTTGCTGATAATGTTGATAATGTTGTTGTTGATGTTAATAATAATGTTGTTGTTGATGTTGATAATAATGTTGTTTATGTTGTTGCTAATGTTGGACTGTTGCTAATGTTGATAATGTTGCTAATGTTGTTAATGTTGTTGCTAATGTTGGACTGTTGTTGGATATAAGAATAAAATATGTGCTAACTTCATTTTTGGTGATATAGGAATAGAATCAATATAATGTGTTAGTTTAGTTTGTTCTTGTTAACATTTTTCTACATTGTTAACTATTGCTATATAATGTGTTTGTTTAGTTTAGTTTAGTTTAGGTTAGTGTTAGTGTTAGTGTTAGGTTAGTGTTAGTGTTAGTGTTAGTGTTAGTTTAGAACATCTATTATAGTTTGTTCTTGTTAACATTTTTCTACATTGTTAATTATTGCTATATAATGTGTTTGTTTAGTTTAGTTTAGTTTAGGTTAGTGTTAGTGTTAGTGTTAGGTTAGTGTTAGTGTTAGTGTTAGTGTTAGTGTTAGTGTTAATGTTAATAATGTAAATTCTTGAGGTTGTTGTTCTAAAGAACCGAAATTCAAAGCAATTTTGTTAATGAAGTTAATTGCTTTGAATTTCTTAGTTTGGACTTGTTATGCTAATGTTAAATTCTTTCTAACTGTTAGGATTAATAAGTAGGAAAACCATGGATAAAAAATGGATGGATGCCGATCGATTGTCCAAAGAGTACGAGAATGGGGTATTGGATTTCGTTAAGTTTGTTATATATTATGTCATATTTTTTATATTTGATATCCTTTATTTCTTTATTATATTTGTTATATATTATATTTGATATCCTTGATTTATTTATTACAGGTTAGATGGCTACTAACAATGATGACCCACATGCTGATGATCACGCACATGATGATGATCATCCACATGATGATCAGGTTGGAAGTAGCAGAACTATGGAAGAAGAGATTAGGAGAGGAATAACCATAATGAGGAGAGTGATCCATGCTAGAAATCAAGGCATGACTTATAATGTGCATTGGAGCGAAACAGGCACACTTGTTGAGCCTAACGGTCATATGTTGACAAGTTTCATTGGTACACTTGTAAGGAATGAGGTTCCTATTACTTTAGATGACTGGAGAAACAAACAGTTGAAGGAAACCAAAGAAAAAATTTGGAATGAGATAAAGGTACCATAATTATGTCTTTAATTATGCCAACTAATTATGTCGTTTAAATTATTTGTACTAACCAATGTGTATGGTTTTTTTAGAGGTGCTTTAATGTCGAGGACGACAGAAAAGCTTATTTGATGAGATTGGCAGGGAAGCTCCTAAGAGGGTTTAGGACATATTTAAACAAAACCTATCTTAAGGATGCTGAAGGTAATTTTGTTGATGGAGAGTTTCCATCTAAATATGCAAGTTTCATTTCACCACAAGAATGGGTGAAGTTTAAAGCCAAACGACAAACCGAGCAATTTAAGAGTTTAAGTGCAATTAATCGGGATAGAGCATCAGATCCCCAATATAAATACAGGAAAGGACGTACTGGATATGGACGTTTGGAGCAACAATTGGTAAGTATCAATAAATTGCAATGACATAATAATTGTTCATCATGAGTTATATTTGATCATATTATTTGGCTTTATATGTAGTTACAAAAGGCGGGTAGCTCTGAAACATCTCTTCCTGCACATGTCTTGTGGAAGGAAGCCCGTGTGGGCAAGTCTGGATTTGTTCCAGAAGAGGTTCTACAAGTATATGAGAAATGTGTAAGTATAACAATATTTCTTTAATTAAGTCAAAACTTTATTAACAAATATTTGACAAATATTCGATATTCATCTGATTTTCAGGAGGCGTTATCTCAGTCTGTACCTGCAGATGATACCAGGAGCATACTTAGTCGGGCATTAGATGTCCCTGAGTATCCTGGTCGGGTGAGGGGTAAGGCATTTGGGATCACCCCGACCTCCCTGAATATTAAAAAGGGAAAGGCTGCTAGTTATTCAGTACTTGAAGCTAAATTGGAAGCACTAGAAGCCGAGGTGCGGGAATTAAGAAAGGAAAAAGAAAGGGATAACGCTTCTGGTGTTAGAGATGGATCAGAGAAGGATAGTATCAACTGCAGCTTTCATCCGATTATTCCAGAGGTAATTATATATATATATATATATATATATATATATATATATATATATATATATATATATGAAATTATATTAGTAGCTTAAATTATTTAATTACATATATACACATTAACAATGACATATGTATTTTTGGTTTTAGGGCATTCACCAATGTCAACTATTCTTATCTTCACCAATTCATCGGATGGTTGCCAAGGGAAAAGTGTTTAACAATGGGGTCACAGTACTTCATAATGAATCCCTCCCTACTGGAAGTTTGAAAGTATCAGTTGATATTGCTATGGAGAATGAAGCACTATTACCCTATCCTAACGATGATTCGGAGGTAAGAGTGGTGGGACAAGCTATAGGGTCGTTTGTTGCATGGCCGTCAAATCTCATACTCGTAGGATATGAGGTATATATGCTTAAAACCGTTATAAACCTTTGTTAATCTTAATGTGTAAATTCAAAGATTTTACGAGCATTTTATTTTCATTTTTTACATGGCAATGTTATTTAGACTCCAACAAAATCCAAAACAAAGGATAAGCGGATTTCGGAGCATACCGAGTCCGTTGTCTCAAAAAAAGAGGTACATCACAATTATATGCATAGAAAATGATAAATTGGATATCTTATACTTCATCTAACAAATTATATGATTTATAGCTGCCTGGTAAAGTGATTAGCAACGTTTCAACGCAAAAAACTGTTGGTGCTAAGAATACCAGGGTTAGAAAACAACCTATCGGCAAGGTTAGGACGTGCCTTCAGACCTTTCTACAATTAATGACGGATATTTCGACTGGAGGTGTTCGTCTGATAACTATGGAGAAAGATTTGTATGGCTTTGAATTTGACCAGAATGTTGGTAATGAAGACTTCGAGCAAGTTTTCCAACATACAGAATTGGGCGTCACTGTTGTCAATATATACTTGAGGTATATCCGATCTACTTTGGTAATTGAACAACTTATTTACTTTATTTTTCAAATGAATATTCTAATGTTAATGATGTTTTTATTTCAGGTTTCTGTATGACAGTTTTATGCGCCCCCGGGGATTGGAGCAAAGATTTGCATTCTTATGCCCCAGCGCTGTCAACTTAACCGAAATATTGACGAAACCAAATGAGGTCCATGCGTATATACGCAACGTCTTTATGGACAACCAAGAAACGGAAAAGTTGTACTTTTTACCGTTTAATACTGGGTTAGATTTTCATTCTAAATTCATCTATTATATTTTTTTTTGTATTTTGACTTCGTGTAGAAAGTTTCTATCTAACACTTGTTTAATCTTACAGTGGACATTGGTTGTTGGTTGCAATCAATCCTATCCGCGGAGTAGTGTATTATCTGGATTCCTTAGGAAATGATTGGACCACATACCCGGATATGAAGGACTGTATTGACACGTAAGTGAAATTGTTCTAAATAGAAATGTGTATATTTATTTATTTATGTGAATTGTTCTAAATATTCATTTATATTTTATTAGCACTATACAAGCATTCCTAGAACATCGGGGAATCGACCACACCATTACATGGAATTATGTGAAGGTATATTAATTATCACATGTTTTATTATATTAGTGATGCTTACTTGATAAAACTTAGAATTTATCCATATTTTATTTTCATTTGTAGTGTCCTCGGCAACGCAATCAAATAGATTGCGGCTATTTCATGTTGAGATTTATGAGAGACACTATTTCGTTGGATCGAATGGAGATTCCACCCGATGTATGTATTTCTAACTTATGAGTTATTTTAACACATATCTCTCATATTGTCTAATGAAATAGTTAAAACTAAATCAAACTATATGTTATATTATTATGTAGTATTTTGAAGAATTCAGGAGTGCTACTTACACAAAGGCTCTATTGGATGAAATCAAAGAGGAGTGGTGTCAATACATTATGGAGCTCGGAATTTTACAAACTTAAGGTATAATATTATACTCTTACTTTAATTGATGAGAATTTTAATATGTGTAACTTTGGTTGGAGTAATGCTTTGGTTGGATGCAATTTTGGTGTATATACTTTGAATTGCAATTTTGGTGTATATACTTTGAATTACAAACTTTGAATTACAATTTTGGATGCAATTTTGGTGTATATACTTTGAATTACAATTTTGGTGTATATACTTTGAATTGCAATTTTGGTGTATATACTTTGAATTACAATTTTGGTGTATATACTTTGAATTACAATTTTTGGTGTATATACTTTGAATTTTAATACTTTGAATTACAATCTTTGTGTTTTCAGGACCTATAATGTAGATTGAAGCAATGTTTTGGTTGGATGCAATTTTGGTGTATATACAATTTTGGTGTATAAGTAATATGTGCATTGTAGAAAAAATGCTTTGGTTGGAAGCAATAACTTTGGTTGGAAGCAATGCTTTGGTTGGATGCAATTTTGGTGAATAAGTAAAATGTGCATTTGTAGAAAAATGTAATGATTTGTAATTATAAATAGGTGTATATACAATTTTGGTTTGTAATTTTAAATATATATATTGGTATGAAATGCCAATTTTGGATATATAATTTTGGTGTAGAAAGGCCAATGGTTTGAATTGCCAATTCTGAAAAAAATTGCTGGTTGAAAATTACAGGTCAAATTCTGGTTGAAAAAACCTGGTAAAATTGTGGTTAAAAAAAAATTATATAAAATTTTTCGTACACCTTAGACAGCGCTTTTGGTGAAAGCGCTGTCTAAGGTCCACTTTAGACAGCACTTTTGGTGAAAGCGCTGTCTAAGGTGTACTAAAAAAGTCAAAAATGGAAGGTCTTAGACAGCGCTTATGGTGAAAGCGCTGTCTAAGGTGTACTAAAAAAGTCAAAAAAGGAAGGTCTTAGACAGCGCTTTTGGAGAAAGCGCTGTCTAAGGTGTACCAAAAAAGTCAAAAAAAGGTAGGGCTTAGACAGCGCTTTTGACGAAAGCGCTGTCTAAAGTAATCCATATAATGTGAAAAAGCGCTGTCTAAAGGTACCATAGACAGCGCTTTTCATTAAATACACGCCCCTTTAGACAGCGCTTTTGGTAATACCAAAAGCGCTGTCTAAACCTATAGCGTCGCTGGTTTATACAGCGCTTTAAAGCGCTGTCTAAAGGCTAAAAAAGCGCTGTCTAAAACCGTTTTTGCGCTAGTGCCAAGTTACATTTCTCCTATAAATACCACAAAGTTTCTCATTTCAAAATACACCAAACAATGTTCCTATACTTGTTTCTCACTTCTCTCACTTTCATAATTCCTTCTCATGTAACTTAGAAAAAGGAGAGAAAAAAATGTAGTAACATACACAAGGTGGTGCGCCCCACCCCTTTCACACACTTCACCATTTTTTTTCTCTTTTCATATTTTTCACACATGTATAAAAATCATATTTTTATTTAATATTTATTTTATTAAATAATTTTTAAATTAATTATTTGTTTAGTTTTACTAATATTAATTAGTTATTTTTACTAAATATATTTCAATTAATTTAATTTGTGTGAATGGTCATTTAATTGTTTAATTGATTATTATTCGATTATTTGATTTCATCTTTGCTAAATACATGGCTTATTCTTAAGCTTGTTTTTCAAAAGAATTATTTGTAAATTAAATAAGTGTTCACCTCACTTATGATTTCAATTCAATTCTAACCACTTAATGAGAACAAAGGCATTTCTATGTGATCTCTGGTTTTCTATGTTCGTTTGTGGTTTTTCATCTGATGCAGGAATTCTTAATCAATATCTTGACGATCATTAGATGCTTAAAAGCTTTGTCGGGTATCTTGGGCTCGTCTGACGCTCCTCTGCTTGTGTGAAAATTCACCGGTGTCTAGTACACTCTGTATTTAATCTTTGCTTATGCATTATGTTTTTGATTAAATAAATCTTCACAAAAAAAACAATCTGGGCCTCCCCTTGTGTTGTAAGTCCCATCTTTCTTTTTAAAATAAACTCATGGGCCTCTAATAGAGTGTAAGACCCAACTCCTTTTGAAACCCAAAATTTTGGGCCTCAGTCATTGTATAAGACCCAATGCAATTTCAAAAATCTCGGCGCGATCGCCATTTCATTTCAAAGTCAATTGGGCCTACCCTTGTGTTGTAAGTCCCATTTCTTTTCTTTTTCAATCATCTTGGGCTTCTCCTTGAGTTGTAAGACCCATCTCTTTGTAAATATCAACTTTTTGGGCCTCAGTCATTGTATAAGTCCTGATACAGTTTACAAAACAACGGTACGATTACTGTTTTTCATCTGGGCCTCTCCTTGAGTATAAGCCCCAACAATCTTTTCAAAACAACTTCCCTTTTGATTTAGGTTCAAATTCATAGTTGTTGTCAAAACTTTCTTTAATTTCTTGAACAACTAACTATACAGCTGTTACTATGGAAGCTTGCTCGTATGTAAGTTTTTATCGGCTTTCTTTACCTGCTTTCATATATATATATATATATATATATATATATTGTTGGAAGCTTTCTCACCTGTAAGTCCTTCTTTCATATCCTTTTAAATACTTGTCATATATCAACTGTATATATACTAGTATATTTGCTTAGAGTTTTCCCCGATAACTAGGTCTAGAACTAGGTAAAGCCAGTTGGTCACTCTTAAATACAATCAAAACTAGATCCCCATAGGATTTCCAGATACAGTTTTGCCTTCTCTTGGGCTTAAACAATATGGAACAAAGAGAAAGGCATTATTCCCGGTGAAACTTTTCTCAGACTGTCACTCTTAGAAATTGTCAAAGAAGTTTATTTCCCCAGAGAGGATTAATTCTCGGTGAAACTTCTCTTGAATTTCTTCAAACCCTAGAACTGTTCACCAAAGAAAAGATTATTCTCGGTGAAACTTTTCTTGAACTCTTCTTAGGTTTGGACCCACAGGCTTCCTAAAAGCATCCCCGCCTCCTCTTGGGCTTTGTACAAGGACCCTTCGGCTTCTTAGAAGTTCTAATGCCTTCTCTTGGGCTTAGTACAAGGACCCTGAAGACCTCTTAAACGTATAGGACAGAACTTAGTCATCCGTTGTTAGAGCTGTCTTTCCAACGAGTCAAAACCTCATATCATGTTTAGGGTTGATACTCATCCCTTAAAATACCAGCCTCCTCTTCGGCATCATGCAAAGATACACTCTTCCATACCAATTGACTTGGACAGTCTAATCTCCTCTTGGATCCCAAAGACATTCTCCCTTTTATTAGCCTCAATCTTGGGCTTTGTACAAGACAGATAAAAGCACTCTCTTGTTGAGTCAATCTTTTTCATCCTCCTCTTAGGCTTTGTATAATGATTTCCCCTAGCAGAAGCTAACCTCCTCTTAGGCTTTGTATAATGATTTCTCCATCTTGTTCAGCCACAATCTTGGGCTTTGTACAAGACAGATAAAAGCACTCTCTTGTTGAGTCAGCCCTTTTTAGCCTCAATCTTGGGCTTTGTACAAGACAGATAAAGATTTTTCCACAGAGTCAGTTATCTTTCAGCCTCAATCTTGGGCTTTGTACAAGACACCATATAAATTTCCCTAAACAGAGTCAAACCTCTTTCTAGCCTCAATCTTGGGCTTTGTACAAGACAGATAAAACCATACTCTCCAGCAGAGTCAATCTTCTCCTTTTCAGCCTCAATCTTGGGCTTTGTACAAGACACCTACAAATATTCCCCAATGGAATAAAAAAATCCTCTTTTAGCCACAATCTTGGGCTTTGTACAAGACAGATAAATACCTCCCGAGCGGAGTCGGTTCCTCCCAGCCTCCTCTTAGGATTTGTATAATGATATCCCCAAAAGAGTCAGTCTCTCTTTTTAGCCTCAATCTTGGGCTTTGTACAAGACACATAAACAGTCTCTTGTTGAGTCAACCTTTTCTAGCCTCTTCTTAGGCTTTGTATAAGGACTTCCCCAGTGGAGTCAATCAATCTCTTAGCTTCAAACTTGGGATTTGATCAAGGCACAAACAAAAACCAAAACCCTCTCAGAGGAAATCAAAAACCTCTTTGTAGGAAGGTATTTCTCTATATTATCACAAGTCAAAACAGAAAATCAAAACAAACCTTAATCCCAGATAACTGCTATAAGTGGCACACTTGTTGATTCAAAAATCCAAGCTGTAGTCCATCTCTTATCCTGGTAAATCCCTTCTTTCATCTAATTGCTGTAAGCGGCAAGCCTCTGGATCATTTACATCCACGCCATTGTCCCTCTCTTAGCATGAAAGATTCCTAAGGAAAAATGGCATTACTCAACACTGAGTTAAAGTTTTCTCCTTTAGGACAAATCCCTCATAAAGGAAATTATGGCATTGTTGGATTCTCATATCCCAGTTAAAGTAATTCTCCTTTATAATCAGTCACCCAACAATTGTGATAAACAGATAAAATGTCTCCCTTTAGAGATGACAAATTCTCTCTCAGTCAAAATTTTTAGCTTCAATCTTGGGCTTTGAACAAGACACAAATACTCAACCTTTTAGCTTCAATCTTGGGCTTTGAACAAGACACAAATAACCTTTAGCTTCAATCTTGGGCTTTGAACAAGACACAAAAACATATTTCCTCCCATAGAATAGGAGGAACTACGATTGCTCTGATTTCCCTGTTTCTTTTAAACGGGAATACGTCGGCATAAGATTACGAAATCTTAGCGAGCATACCAATAAAAAAACTCTAGGTCCAGTACCTTCGTACCAATAAAAAACTCTAGGTTCAGTACCTTCATATAACCAAAATCATCAAAACTCTCTCTCTCCCACAGACATCCCTCAAAAAAGAAACTTTCCCATTTACAGAATAAACACCATCAAGTACAAAGCGGAACCTAATGCTAACAACCTGTGGATAACCACATATAGGATGGGTAATTGACAACTCCCCATTGTATAACCTGACCCCGAACTCCCCGAATCTCTCTTAAGCGTTTGTTCAGTTAAACAATAGCATGCAAGGTTAGTTTTAGATATCTTCCATTTCCATTCCAGCTTCACGGGATAAATAAGAAATCAGAAAGTAGCACCCCTCCTACCGTTGCGGCAAGGAGGAACCCATCTGCGATAAGGTGGTCGTGTCACCGACAAAAATCGCACGCTACACTTTCTCAATTCAATTCCTACTTGTTTATATACTTCTTCATATATCTGTATATATACTTATACATATCTTGTTAAGTTTCTCTTAGCATTTAAACCATCCTCAGTTTAGACTAGTTCAAACAATAGAATCCTTTTAATCACTATAACTTAGTTCAAACAACTAGTCCCCCCTGTACAAAGGGACTTCTTCTTCCTAATACAGTCAGCCTCCTCTTGGGCTTTGTTCAATTTGATCAACCATGAAACACTTCAATAAAGAGAGGATTATTTCCCAGTGAAACCTCTTCTTTAACCCCTTTAACCCTGGAACAGTTCAACAAAGAAAGGATTATTTCCCGGTGAAACCTTTCTTGAACTCTTCCTAGACTTGGAAAGTCTCAACACCTAGCCTCCTCTTGGGATTCATACAAGGGTCCCCAGGCTTCCAAGAAGCATCCCTAGCCTCCTCTTGGGCTTCATACAAGGACCCTCAGGCTTCCTAAAAGCATAGGATAGATCCTAGTCATCTTTATCAATATATCAGTCCCCAGGAGAGTCAAAACCTCTAAGACATTCAAACTCATCCTTTAAGTCTCTTCTGATCCTCAACAAGGTTTGGTTTTCACTTTAAAATCCCCAGCCAGAACCATGTTACCATCAACAAATACCAAAAAGAATCAAAACCCTTGTGGCATTTAATAATTCAACTCTTTTCTAATCTCCAGCAAGAGTTGGTTGCCCTTTTGATTCCTCAAAATAGTTTAGACCTTCTCTTGGATTTAAATAATCCTCAGCAAGAGTCATCCCCCTCTTAGGCTTCATATAATGATTTTCCCAGTCAACCTCAATCTTGGGCTTTGTACAAGACATATATAATACTCCCCCAGTTGAGTCAGTTTTCAACTCTTTGTCAGCTTCAACCTTGGGCATTGATCAAGGCACAAAATTGAACATCCCAATAGATGAGATCATGAGTCCTCTCTGTAGGAGGATATTTCCTCTATACATCACATGTCAAAACAAACAATTAAACCTTTATTTCCAGATAATTGATGTAAGTGCCACACTTGTTGATTCAAAATCCAAGCTGGAGTCCCTCATTTATCATGGCTAAAGTTCTCTTTCATCTAAGTGATGTAAGTGGCAAACCTCTGGATTCTACACACCCAAGTCAATGTCTCTCTCTTAGCCAGAAAGATTCATAAAGGAAAAAGTGGCATTGCTCTACACTGAGTTAAAGCTTCTTCCTTCATGACATTCACCTCTCCTATAAAGGAAGGTGTGGCATTTCTAGATTCCACACATCCCAGTTAAAGTAACTTCCCTTATAAATTAATTCTTCAATGTTTGTGATGAATAGGTGAGATATCTCCCTTTAGAGATGATAAATTCTCTCTCAGTCAAACCTTTTAGCTTCTACCTTGGGCTTTGATCAAGACACGAATATTCCTTTAGCTTCAATGTTGGGCTTTGTACAACATACAAATATTCCTTTAGCTTCAATCTCGGGCTTTGAACAAGACACCAAAATTCCTTCTCCCATAGGATAGGAGGAACTACGAACACTCTGATTTCCCCAGATCTCTTTATGGGAATACGTAGGCATAAGATTGCGAAATCTTAGCGGGCGGACTAATCAACAATCTTAGATCAAGTACCTTCCCAAAAAAACAATAGAAAACCCTAAAACAACAAAAACATTTCCTCGGCCTTCTCAAAGGAGAAACTTTTCCCAATCAACAGCAAATGGATTTGAGTAACCAAGCAATTCAACAGTTAGAAATATATGCAAATAAAGGTTCCTATAGATTACTATAGATACTCCGGATGTTAATAGCTTCCCCTTGTATAACCAACCCCCGATTCCAGATCTCTTCACATTTGTAAAGAAAACATTTGCACGCAGGGTTAGTTTAAGATATCTTCCCTTTCCTTTTAAGCTTCATAGGATAAATATAGAAATCAGAAAATAGCACTAAAAGCGGTAGTGGTCGCGTCACAAAAACCGAGCTATAGAAAAATGGCGACTCTGCTGGGGACTTTCATCTTTTTCTAGGAGGGTTAAGCCTTGCATTGCATATTTTTGTTGTTTTATTTGCTTTCTCATTTGATATCATTTACTGTTTTCCATCATATTATCTGCTTATCTGCCATACTTGTTTAATCTACTGTTATCTGGGAATGTGATTAATACACATGTGGTGAGTCAAAAAGTCCTTAGTGGGCTTGAGAGCATATTTTAAGATAGGAGGCGCCAGACTCAAGAAGGCTTATAGAGAGTGAATCCTGACCAAGATAACTTGAAAGTCCACCAAATCAGTAGAGGTACCCTTTTGGAATTACTGATGTTGAACGAGCAAGTCGTGAAAACATTACTTTTTCCACTGGGCACCCGTGAAACTAAGGATTAATAAACACTTAACCTTGACCATTTCTAGGACGTAGTGCGGTGACTATTGGGAATAGTCGATACACGATACTACACTCGAATAAGATTCATCTTAGGGATATTACAGCTCTCATGAGTCAGTCGGTTTGCTGGTAATATTCTTAAGAGGGGTCAATGATTTTGGGAACCTTGTTAGAACCCGTTCTACAGGTGTAAAAAAAGAACCCCTAGTACATACCATTGGGATGGGTAGATCCATGGCTTCATGCTCGTGACGATAAAACCTTAAACCCATATATTTGTGTTTGCTGCATTCATGCATTCATGCATTCATCAAAAACTTAAAAAAAAATCTTTTCTCAAAAAATTTCAAAAGAACTAAAAACGAGGTGTTGCAAATATCAGAAACCCTGTTATGGATTTTGGTAGAAGAAAAACTCATAAGTACACCTTCAGAAGTCCAAAACTTAAAGACCTAAGAAGATTGGGAAGGTTGATTACTAATCCCTTTTAAAGGTCAACATGGTGGACGGAGTCCTGTCTACATTGGTTCAGTTCTATGATCCGGTGTACAATTGCTTCACATTTCCAGATTATCGGCTTACACCAACATTAGAAGAATACTCTCATTTGATTGATTTACCTATCACTGATCAAGATCCATTCTATGGACTGGAAGAAATTCCTAAAGATCAAATCATTGCAAGAGTCACCTCTTTGGAAATATCAGATATCAAAACTCACATGACCACCAAGGGAGGAATGCAAGGTCTACCAGCTAGGTTTCTATTAGAAAAAGCCATGTACTTTGCCAGCATAGGAAACATAAGTGCTTTTGAGGATATCTTTGTTCTACTCATCTATGGGTTATTCCTTTTGCCCAACATTGACAATTTCATTGATATTAACGCTATCAAGATATTCTTAATTGGGAACCCAGTCCCAACTTTGCTTGCAGATGCTTACTACTCAGTACATTTAAGGAACTTGTACAATGGAGGGATGATTACATGATGTGTACCATTACTCTAGAAATGGTTTATTTCCCACTTACCCAAATCTGCTTCTTTTTGGGATCTCGAAAGTGGTATGTGATGGTCACAAAGGATTATGTCTCTCACCCATTCTGACATAGATTGGTACATTCGGGTCTATGACGGAATAAATATCATTGACAAATGTGGAAGTTTCCCTAATGTACCCTTCATTGGTACTAAAGGAGGGATCAATTATCACCCAGTTTTAGCTCGTCCTCAGTTTGGATACCCGATGAAGGACGTACCTTACAACATTCATCTGGAAGATATTTTCTTCAAGGAAGGAGAAAATGACAGAGCACTCAAGGAGGAAATTGTGCATGTCTGGCATCATATTCATAAGAAATTAAGAGAGTCTCTGGGAAAACCAAACTGCATCTCCACAGAGCCTTATCTTCAATGGGTACAAACTAGAGCCATCAAGTTAAAAATGCATTACCCTCGTCAGGAAGTATTTCCCTTAAAAGAATTTATCCTCTACTTCATGAATGACACAGAGAAACCGAAGGCCGCTTTTAACAAAACTCAACGTGAAAAGAACTCTTGGAAAAACAAGTATCAGATTGTCAGCTTGGAGTATACAAAAATTCAAGAGTTACTGAAAGAGAAGGATGCTCTGATTAAAATACTAGAGCAATATGCTGTAGAAAGTCAGGAGGAACGAAGGAGTTTACTCTCTCCTTTCACATGGCAAAGGATCATCGACCCGACAACGGTTGGGGAGGCACGATCAAAGAAGAGAAAAGGGGATCAGCAACCGGCATCTGTACCTTTGTCAGAGATTCCTTAGGATTCGGGGGCCTAGTTTTCCTTCCTGCACTTTGTAAAATAATGTACTTTTCCCTGTGAGATATTGTAATCCTTTGAATTTAATAAAAAGTTTCCACCGCGGAATAGTATTTGCAATACAATTGTTAAAATTTCTTTTGAAACCAAAACAAACAAAAAATCATTCTTTGCATATCATTCATCATTCTTGCATTACACATCTTTGTCATAAAGTCTCACACATGTGTCACACTTTAGAGTCAAATTGTCTTATTCGTACAATACTTGGGACAATCTGCAAAAGAAAATAGACGATCTTGAGGAGGAAAACGGAGAGCTAAGAGAGGAAGTTAACACTCTGAAGGAAAGTCTGGAAAGACTCAACAGCATGATTGAATCCCTGGAAGCAGCTCATGATCAATCATCTCAAAAGACTGCAATCTCAGAAATTGTTCCTACGCCAACATTTGAGATACCCGTCAGTCTTCCGGAGTACAACATGCATAAAAGTTTTCCCTGGGGCTTGCCTTTCAATTTTTTACCCGAGGGATATATCCCATCGGACACTGAAGACCCGGGAGCCGCAACCGGAACCTCCAGACCTGAAGGTTACAAACTTCAGGTGAACGAAGATGCAAGAGCTACAACAGAGACTCATGTACCTGAAGGTTACAAACTTCAGGTCACCGAAGCACCAAGAGTTACCGCAGTAATGTCTATACCATAACCTGTGATACATGTTATCCCAGAGGAACAGATTCTTCAGACCATCCCTGGCAAAGATGAAGAAGTATACGAAAGAATGACTGAATTCAAAGAACGGTTCTTGGAAATGCTGAAAGAACTGCATGCCATTTGCGGACAGGACTTGTTTGGCAAAGATGTCGCTGACCTCTGTTTGGTCCCTAATGTAAAAATACAGCACAAGTTTAAGGTGCCTGACTTTGAGAAGTACAAAGGCAACTCTTTCCCTCAAAGTCATTTGGTAATGTACACTCAGAAAATGTCTACCCAGATAGAAAACCAACAGCTACTAATCCACTACTTTCAAGACAATTTAACCGATGCCGCGCTCAAATGGTACATGGGATTAAACCGTACCAAGATCAGTACCTTCATAGATTTTGGGGCAGCTTTTGTTCAGCAGTACAAATACAATTTGGATATGGCACCCGACAGAGATCAACTCAAAGCTATGTCCCAAAAAGATAAAGAAGCCTTCAAGGAGTACGCTCAAAGATGGCGTAAAATTGCCGCCCAAATTTGTCCTCCTCTCTAGGAGAAAGAAATGACGAAAATCTTCTTGAAAACATTAAGTTCATTTTATTATGACCGAATGGTCTCCAGTGCACCCAGTGACTTTACCGAGATGGTAAACATGGGGGTACGCCTTGAGGAAGCATTCCGAGAAGGTCGATTGGTTAAAGATTCAGAACCATCCAGTAGTAGCAAGAGATACGGGAGTGCGTTCCAAAAGAAGAAAGAACAAGATATAGGTAATATCTCACAGGGTAAGCAAAGGCGAAGATACCAACCTCGACAGGTAGCAACGGTATCTCCTATTATCAACCCAGTGCCGATCCTGACATATCAACCATAGGTTGCACAGATACAGCTAAATTAGCAACCGTATCAGCAAAGGCAGTAACAACCTCTTCAGCATGCTCGCCCATAATACAATAACAATAATCATTTCCCCGATCGTCAGGGTTTGACCCCATACCAATGTTATATGCAGAACTATTCCCACTTTTGCTAGCAAAGGGGCACGTTCAAACCAGGACTCCTCTCACAGTTCCAGAAAATCCCCTTTATTAGTTCAAAGTTGATCAATCTTGCCCGTATCATCAAGGAGGACCGAGGCATAGCATTGAGAACTGCCTCAGCTTCAAATCTGACGTACAAAGGCTCGTCAAAAATGGAGTTTTATCTTTCAAAGATATGAATCCGAATGTTCAAACAAACCCGTTACCACAACATGAAAAAGCTTCAGTAAACTTGATAGACGAAGAACCCGGCAACAATTATTAAATCCACGATGTACGCCTACTAGGAACAAATCTGGTAAAAATGCATTACAGGCAAAGCGGGTATGGCCATTTGCCATCTCATAACTATCACCAATGCGACATTTGTTCCAAGAATAATCAAGGGTGCATCATTGTACAAGCAGCTCTTCAGGAACAGATGGATCTAGGTTGGATCCAAGATCACATGATTCGTGGAATAAATATGGCCTATGAACATCCAAACATTGTTCAAAATCATGACATCCGCGCAATGAATGTCAATCTAATTGCAATTCACTCAAGACAAAGTTAGTATCATAATCTGCTGCTGCACAACTACAACGTTTGCCTGATTTGTTCAAAAGACAACCAAGGATGTTCTTTTGTACAAGAAGCCCTTCAGCGTCAAATGGATCTAGGATGGATCCAAGACTACCATGGAAGGGATAATAACCAGGTCAACATGATTCAGATTTCGACATTCGCTTAATGAATACCAGCTTGGTAGAATTACATGCCATGCAGGTCAGACTCGGTTTTCTGTCCTCGCATAATTATCAGAACTGCAAAGATTGCTCTGAAAACGATCAAGGTTGCGCACTTGTACAGAGAACTCTTCAACATCTATTGGACCATTGGTGGCTTCCAGTCTATCAGGATGAAAACACAAGTCAAGTTAGCATAACCAATGGAAATCTAGAAAGACACCAAAGTTGTGACATCCGCTTGCTGGAAATGGATTTGGTAAAGATGCACTGCATACAGAGTAGGTACGGCAGGGTGCTACCTCACAATTATGAACGCTGTCAGATATGTTCAGAAAATAGCCAAGGGTGCTACATCGTGCGAGCAGCTCTCCAGAATCAAGTAGACCAAGGGGAAACCCAACTTTGCCTAAATTCTCAATCAATCTATACGATACATGGTTGCCTCCCTGTTCAGAGTGAGTTTCAGGAACTGTTGGACAAAGGAACCATCACAGTCTTCAATAAAAGAGAGCCTGTTAATTATGGAATTAACAAGGATGTTTTCACCGTAATTCCTTTGCTCAATGAGCCAAAGCGCTTAGAAATCCCTTTCGACAGTGGAAAAATTTCCAACATTCCCGAGTTGGAACCGATTGAGGTCACCTATGACAGTCGAAAGACCCAAGTAACCCCTTTAGTCATAAACCTACCAGGCCCAATGCCATATGAGTCAGAGAAAGCTATTCCATACAAGTACAGTGCAACCATAATAGAAGATGGAAAAGAAGTCCCGCTGTCATCAGTTGTCAACATTGCTGATATCAGCCGGGTCACCCGAAGCGGTCGAATCTTCAACAGAGGAGTTGGAGAACCTGAAAAAGAAAAGAAACCTCAATCTGGAGTTCCTAATCAACAAATTGGTTAATCCGACAGTGCAAAGCCTGTGAAAAATAACGATGAAATGTTGAAACTCATCCAGAGGAGTGAATACAACATTGTCGATCAACTATTACAAACTCTTTCTCAGATATCCGTGTTGTCTCTCTTGCTCAGTTCAGAAGCTCACAGAGAAGATTTACAGAAAGTCTTGGAACATGCCTTTGTAGAACAAGATGTAATAGTGGGTCAGTTTGACAACATTATTTCAAACATCACTTCTTGCAACAATTTGGGTTTCAGTGATGAAGAACTCCCAGAGGAAGGCAAGAATCATAACATGGCACTTAATATCACAGTCAATTTCCAGGATGATGCTTTAGCCAGTGTACTCGTAGACACAGGTTCATCCTTAAACGTCATGCCAAGTTCAACTCCGATACGATTATATTTTCAAGGCACCCCCATGAGAGGAAGTGAAATCATAGTCAAAACTTTTGACGGGTCTAGGAAAACGGTTATCGACGAAGTCGACCTTCCTATAACCATTGGTCCTCACACTTTCCAAGTCACCTTCCAAGTCATAGACATCCGAGCGGTATACAGCTGTTTATTAGGACAACCTTGGATACATGAAGCAAGGGCAGTCACTTCGACACTTCACCAAAAGCTGAAGTTTGTCAAGAACGACAAGTTGGTCACACTATATGGAGAACAGGCCTTAATTATAAGCAATATAATGTCATTCTCATATTTAGATCCAGAAGAAGTCATTGGAACTCAATTTCAAGCACTCTCTGTGAGCAATGAGAGTCATCGAGAAAAAGGAACGTCGATTTCCTCGTACAAAGACGCTCTCCAAATAATAGGAAGCAGTGACATAAAAGGATGGGGGCAAATTGTAATTCATGTTGATAATAAGACAAGAAGAGGTCTCAGTTTTTCTCCAGCAGTAACCAAGACTACAAAAAAGGATGAGGCCACTCGACTTATTCAAGATTTCTTCCATAGTGGAGGTTTCCTCCACCCAATTACTCAAGAAGTCCACACCATCGAGGAAAATGGTTCTTCTGATATAGATAAAGAATGGAAATCCTATTTCAACAATGAAGGATATATATCTCATGAAGAAACATACATGTCATTTTGCTCTCCGGAGCAAAGTCCCAGATATATACCAAGATCAGACGTCAGAATGATCTACGGAGATTGCGATCCCGAGGGATACCGTGCTCCACCCAACTCGTTGGAAGAAGATACTCTGATGAAAGACAACTTTGATTATAACTCATATGATCCAATGGGTGATTTTCCCATTTGGAAACCTTACATGGAAGATTCAGGGCAAAAGAGTAAGGCAGAGAATGCATATCTGCTAAATGACCTTGAGAAAAATCCATCTGTTCTCCCAGAGATGTGGGAACCTTACTAGGAAAATTCTGAAAATGTCAAACATCATGTTGATAAAGTTGCAAGAATCACAAGACACGAATTTATCAACTTTACATTTCCTGAGGTCAATGTCATTGAAGAAGATGATTCATCTATCCCCTCAGAAACTTGGGATACTTTGGGGCAGCCAAGCGGCAAGTACGACTTTCTAGTGAAGTACACTGCTCCCGAAAGTTCTCGTATAAGATATGAAGACATCCAGCCAACAGGATGAGGAGATCCTCTTGAAAATGAAAATACTGATGAAGATACAACTAAAGAGTCCTCTAATGATAACTCTGCATGGGAAAAAGACTCTAGTGATCCAACTCCGCCAAAAATCAGTGTCATTACTGAAGACAATCCTGGTAGAAAAATACAGGACTTTGTGATCCACAGAGGAGTTTGTCACAATTGGGTAGCTGTCGATGTCCCGAATATCGTTCATAAATCAAAGTAATGGCCTCGTCTTTGTTTTGACCTTTTACTTTGCCCGGGTGAAAGGGATGTTTTATAGGGCTTGCTTTTCTGTAAATATCCCTCTTCGCTTCGCCCAGAGCAAAAGAGTTTTGTTTTATAGGGCTTGTGTTTCAAGAATCGAAAAATCATAAATAAGAATGTCATTCTGAATTCCTGCATTTATTGCTATTTTCACTTTTTGCTTTTCTAGAAAATGGTAATCCTAAAAAACAACCCAAAATAAAAATAAGCATTTTTCAAAAATACACTACACACACTTTTGCATTCTCTCTGTCTTTTCTAAAAAAAAAAGAATCATCACATTATGCAGATTACTTGTTTTAAACCCCATTGAAACATACGATCCAATGCCTTCTTCCAACTTTGAGTTCCCGGTATTTGAAGCCGAAGAAGAAGGAGACGAAGAAATTCCAGATGAAATCTCTCGATTACTCAAAAATGAGGAAAAGTCTATTCAACCTTACAAGGAACCATTGGAAATAGTCAATTTGGGTTCAGAAGCAGAGAGAAAAGAAGTTAAAATTGGAGCGCTACTCTATCCAACTATCAAAGAAGGCTTGATAGAACAACTCAAAGAATTTTCAGATGTGATTGCTTGGTCCTACCAAGACATGCCAGAGTTGGATACCAACATCCTGGAATATCACTTACCACTGAAGCCAGAATGTCCTCCGGTTAAACAAAAATTAAGAAGGACTCACCTTGATATGGCCATCAAAATTAAGGAAGAAGTGCAGAAACAGATCGACGCCGGTTTCCTCGCCACATCAGAATATCCTCAATGGCTAGCCAACATAGTGCCAGTTCCCAAGAAAGACGGAAAAGTCAGAATGTGTGTAGACTACAGGGATTTAAACAAATCAAGTCCAAAGGATGATTTCCCCCAACCACACATTGACATGCTAGTTGACAGCACAACAAAATTCAAAGTCTTCTCTTTCATGGACGAATTTTTCAGGCTATAATCAAATCAGAATGGTGCCAGGAGACATGGAGAAAACTTCATTCATCACCCCATAGGGCACCTTTTGCTACAAAGTAATGTCGTTCGCTCTGAATAACACAGGAGCAACTTATCAAAGGGCTATGACAACTCTGTTTCACGACATAATGCACAAAGAAATTGAAGTATATGTCGATGGCATGATTGCCAAATCTAAAACAGAAGAAGAACATGTGGAACACCTATCAAAGTTATTCCAGCATCTGAGAAAATACAAACTCCGCTTGAATCCCAACAAGTGTACATTTGGTGTTCGTTCAGGAAAGCTCTTGGGATTCATCGTCAGCCAAAAGGGAATTGAGGTTGATCCCTAGAAAGTCAAGGCCATTCAAGAAATGCCAGCTCCAAAGACTGAAAAACAAGTAAGAGGATTTTTGGGACGTCTGGATTACATCTCGAGATTCATATTCCTCATGACCGCGACATGCGCTCTAATTTTCAAACTACTCAGAAAGAACCAAAACTGTATATGGACAGAAGATTTCCAAAAAGCTTTTGATAGCATCAAAGAATATCTGCTAAAACCACCTATTATGTCTCCTCAAGTGGAAGGAAGACCACTGATCATCTACTTAACGGTCCTGGAAGACTCCATGGGTTGTGTACTTGGCCAACAAGACGAAACAAAAAGAAAAGATTCTGCCATTTATTACTTAAGCAAGAAGTTCACGGACTGTGAAACTCGATACACTATGCTCGATAAAACTTGCTATGCTCTAGCTTGGGTAGCTAAACGTCTTCGCCAATACATGATTTGTCAAACTACTTGGTTAATCTCTGAAATGGATCCGATAAAGTATGTCTTTGAAAAGCCTTCTTTAACGGGAAGGATTTCCCGTTGGCAGATGTTGTTATCAGAATACGACATCGAGTACCATGCTCAGAAAGCCGTCAAAGAAAATGTTTTAGTTGATCATCTGGCTCACCAACCAATTGACAATAATGAATCAATCAGATTCGACTTCCCAGACGAGGATGTGATGTACCTAAAGATGAAAGATTGCGATGAACCGCTACCAGACGAAGGGCCAGAACCAGGATCCCAATGGGGATTAATATTCGACGGAGCTATCAACGCTTATGGAAATGGAATTGGGGCAATCACTGTTACACCTCAGGGTACCCATATTCCTTTCTCCGCCAGATTGGCATTCAAGTGTACAAACAATGAGGCTGAATATGAAGCTTGCATCATGGGTCTCGAAGAAGCTATCGACTTAAGGATAAAGAACTTGGGTGTGTATGGAGACTCAGCCCTGGTTATAAATCAGATCAAAGGAGAGTGGAACACACATCAACTTGGATTGATTCCTTACAAAGACTACGCAAGAAGGTTATTACCCTTCTTCAAAAAGATTGATTTTCATCACATTCATCGTGAAGAAAACCACATGGCTGATGCACTAGCTACCTTATCCTCCATGATTAGTGTGAATCGATGGAACGACGTACCCAAGATTGACATAATGCGCCTCGATAGGCCCGCTTACATATTTGCAGTGGAAGTCGTCATCGATAACAAACCATGGTATCATGATATCAAATGCTTCATTCAAAGACAAGAATACCCACCTGGGGCATCAAGAAAGGTTAGGAAGACTCTTAGAAGACTAGCTGGCAACTTCTTCCTGAACAATGATGTGCTCTACAAAAGAAACTTTGACATGATTTTGCTCAGATGCTTGGATAGACACGAAGCAAACCTACTAATGAAAGAGATTCATGAAGGCTCCTTTGGCACTCATGCCAATGGGCATACAATGGCAAGAAAAATTCTGAGAGCAGGATATTATTGGATGACAATGGAATCTGATTACTACAAATACATGAGGAAGTTTCACAAGTGTCAGATATACATAGACAAAATTCATGTACCGCCATCGCATCTCAAAGTTTTTTCTTCTCCATGGCCTTTTTCTATATGGGGAATTGACATGATTGAACCCAAAGCCTCAAACGGACATCGATTCATTCTGGTAGCCATTGATTACTTCACCAAATGGGTCGAAGCAACATCATACACCAATCTGACCAGACAAGTAGTGGTCCGATTTATCAAGAATAATCTCATCTGCCGATATGGTGTTCCAAGCTAGATCATTACTGATAATAGATCGAACTTGAATAACAAGATGATGAAATAATTATGTGCTGAGTTCAAAATTGAACACCATAACTCATCTCCCTACTGGCCTAAAATGAATGGAGCGGTAGAAGCAGCTAACAAAAATATCAAGAAGTTCATTCAAAAGATGGTTGTGACCTACAAAGACTGGCACGAGATGCTACCATTTGCTCTTCATGGTTATCGCACATCCGTCCGCACTTTAACAGGGGCAACCCTTTTCTCTCTAGTATATGGCATGGAAGCAGTGCTCTCCATAGATGTAGAGATATCATCAATAAGAATCTTGATGGAAGCCAAGCTAACAGAAGTTGAATGGTGTCAAAGCAGATATGATGAATTGAACCTAATCGAAGAAAAAAGAATGACGGCTTTATGCCATGGTCAGTTATATCAACAAAGGATAAAGAAAGCTTTTGACAAAAAGGTTCGACCTCGGGTGTTCAGAAAAGGCGACCTCGTGCTCAAAAAGATCCAATCGTTTCTCACTGATTCCAGGGGCAAATGGACTCCAAATTACAATGGCCCCTATGTTGTTAAGAGAGTCATTTTAGGCGGTGCCTTGATACTCGCAACCATGGATGGAGAAGAGTTTACCTACCCTACAAATGTTGATGTAGTCAAAAAATACTTCGCCTAAATAAATTAAAAAAAAGAGCGTCTCGGTGGACTGAAAACCTGAAAGGGTGGTCCAGGCAAAAATTAGAGACATAAACAGAAAATAAACATCCCGATAGATTGAAAACCTAAAAATGGGGAAATCTAGGAAAAAGTTAGGGATTTATGGCAAGTAACTGCAGCCGACAAAATTGAATCATCAAAAGCAACATCATCTGTCAAGAAATCCTCAAACGAAGTCACCTTCAGCAGAAGCTCAAGAATACTCAGAATTCAAAGGTTGGTAGAAGGATAGTGGTCATTATGTTTCAATGTAGTCTCTTTCCCTTTAAATTACAATTTTCTAAACTTTGTAACGCTCCATGGAATCACGCATTAGGCTAATTACCATTCTATCAATAAAATTTTGAGCCCTTGTGCCCTTTATTTGCAATTCCCATTTATTTTGCTTTGCAAGATGACATTTTGATATGATTAACATTCTTGAAACCCAAAAACGAATTTACTTTTGTTTTCAAAACAAAAATTTCAAATATACTCCTGCTTTTAAAATAAAGATGGCAATTTCCTTTTGATTGATGAACACAAGAAGGAACGTCGATAGTTTCTCCGAAAGCAATCAGACTTTAAAATGCAGAATCTTTGTGATCAGTATATCCCGAGTGGAGGATCAATTACTTCAGATTAATAAGATGGAGTATCCCACGTATCACTCCCCAGGAGTCGCATTTTATTATTACCAAGAATATGAAAAGTTCAGTAGTAGGAATTTGTTCCCTCAACAGATCAACGATACTTTTTATCCCCCCAGAGTGGTCGAGTATCCAGTTGTACTCATCACCAGTCCGTATGTCATGTCTGTTTTGTCAGCATAAGCATTTCATACATATATCATGCATAATTTATTCATATTCATATTCATATTGCATATCATATTTCAATCACTTTGGTCATGTTTATCCCCGAGTGATAAATATCCTCTCTCCATTAGAGTCGTCAGCCTTAGGAAGAAAAGATATATTCTTTCTAAACCCCCACTAAGTTTGGTCATCGTGTAAGATCTTCCTATCCAAGTGTGGATAGGATAAAATCCAGTTTACGTTCTTTCCTCATCGGGAAATGTCTCGTCTAAACAATCTCTCTCCAGTTTATTCTTGGATTGAAGTCGATCCTCGATCACTTTGATAACTTGAACCTCTGAAAGGCAAGAAGACATTTGGTTATACACATTTGGAATTTCACTCTTCGCCATTGAAGATGATATTTTGCTTTCCCGGATTAAGGAAAATTCCTTGCGGAAGCTTATCAACAAAAGGCTCTTGCAATATGGACATCACATCCCCCCAAGAAATCTTTATCGATCGACAAACAAAGAAGTCTGTTTTTCCCCATAAATTCCCAATAAATTGACAAACAGCAATCTCTCCCCGAGAAGTCTGTCCTACTTTCAAGGAAGTCATCGCAACCTCAAAATTGAATTACATCACATGGCATCTCTCAGAAGAAGTCTCGGAGGGAAGTATGATGTAATTTCTCCAGCAAATGGCATCTCCAACCGAGAAGTTTGCACACCTCTACAGTTCAGACAAATGATCCTCTCCAGCAAGTCTGATATCAAATCTTTACTCATCCTATAAGCATCTCTCCAAAGAAGTCTTGAAGAGAGATATTATGAAGCACCTTTTTCCATCAAACGACATCTCCCTAGTAAAATCTCAGCGAGAAGTTTGATGAAAACTATCACAAATAACATTCCTTGTCATGAGAAGAACTCGACAGGAAGAAACTGAGAACAGTTCCATGGCTGAAGACCAGGATCGAGGGGAGGTTTATTTCAAGAAACTAAGACCAGTTCCATGGTTAAAGACTAGGATCGAGGGGAGGTTTACTTCAAAGGAAACTAAGGCCAGTTCCATGGCTGAAGACCAGGATCGAGGGGAAGTTTCATCCTTTTCTAAGTGACATTACTTAGTAAAAGAAGATGGATGAGCAAATTAACTACCATTCACATCCACAATCAAAATTCCGGGTATTCTGATATTTAATCCTCTTTTACCATGAACGTCCGAATATCTTCGTCATTCATACCTTCAGGTCCAAGAAGATTAAATAGGGCCATCTGTCATACCCTAAATTTTGACCCCAAGACTTCACATCATTGTGAAAATCATCACCATAATATGGATGTACTTTCATACCTGACCAATCCTCTCAAAGATTATTGAGTGTTCACTCTAGCCAAGAATTAGGGTTTCAAGCCCTCTCAGAGAATTCAGGAAAAGGATCAATCAAGAATTGACATGATCTTCAACTTATCAAGCCTCTCAATCATTCATGAAGGTCAAGAGATCCTCAACATCAAGAATCAAGGACAAGATTGCAACATTTCAAGTTGATCAAGCCTCAAGACCATTAGTGTCACCAAATTAGGGTTTTGGTCGACCAAGGCTTCCAGAAGGAAATTTTCACATGGGCATGAGCCAAGACCTCAAGATATATTTCAAGGACCTCAAATACATCATATTAGTCCATTCATATGATTGGATTGATTCAAAGAACTTGATTCATAAGCAATGCAAGAATTCAGATCCATCTGAGCCACAAACTAGGGTTTTGATGAAAAGTCAACCATACCTTTGACTTTTAGCCAAAGACATGATCTCAAACCTTGGGATATGATTCAAGACACTCAAATATACCCTTGATGTTCATTCATAAGTTTAAAATCACCTTGAGACATCCATTCATTGAAAATCGGGAATTAGGGCTTCTGTGCACAAAATTCATCTGAGACCAAAAGTCAAAGTTTGACTTTTTGACCAAAAATGTTCATCATGAACCAATATACAAGAAAACATGACCCATTGTTGCATTTGAACTATTTGATCAAGAAATCAAAGTAACTTGTAAAAGGGGCAATGTTGAGAAAGTGAAAATTTCACTAAGTTATGGAAAAAAGTGTTTAGGTACCCAACTTCCAAAGGCCATAACTTCCAAACCAAGCAGTCATTTTCTTGGATCCAAAGCTCAAATGATAGCTCTCATCACATACTACAAAAGTGTAAAACTGATCCATGGTAAAAAAAATGCTTGGATTTTAAGTTATGAAGTGATCAAAATCAAGAAAAGTATGAATTAAATTTCAACACTTAGTGAAAATCTGCCTAAGGTAAGATTAGGCAAAACACCAAAATGTGGAGGGATTTTTCACCATGATCCAAGATGAATCAAGTCCAATGGTGAACATCAAAGTTGAAGTACATAATCCCAGCTTTCCAAAGAGCCCAAGAGCATGAGATAACTCCACTTGAGCAAAGCGTTATGGAGATTGCACTACACCTTGCTGTAACTGTTTTGCCAAAATCAGATTGGCCATTTCTTGTGGTACACGTCTATTTTTTTAAGTGCAATGATCATGGAGCTACACTAATTCAATGTGATCAGGGTGAGTCACAACAAACCTGCAGAATTGAGTCAAAGAATCAAGGAAAATCTCAAAATTGGAATGATGAAGTTGTGTCATATATGCCTTGAATTCAAAGGCATTTATGTGCAATAGTGCACATTCAACAAAAGTACTCTTTTCAGTCAAGATGCTCACATAAACAACAATAAAAACATATGATGAATGTGGAATTGGTCAATTGGTAGCTATGCTATTTGGAGGAGCTATTGTACCTTGGCATGGAAGTAATGGCATCTTGCCAAAAACATTGAATGAGCTCTTATCCACCAAGCCATCATTATTCAGCCAAGACAAACTTATTCACCTATAAATAAAGCTCACTTCAGATCATTCAAAACACACCAAAACAATACAACACTTGTTTTCCCTTCTTTCTTGCTTTTTCTCCAAGTTTTCAAATTTTCAAAAAGTGAGAATCGTGTTTTCAAAACCAGAGCTTCTTAGCTCAAACCAATGATTCAAACACCTCACATACATCATGTATGAGTGATTCAATCACTTAAACAACTTCTGTAACATCATAATCATCAAGTCATACCCCATTTGCTCAAAATACATCATAAGCTGTAGTTGGAGTCGAGCCCTTCAATCCAGGAGGTTTCAATCCATTCCAAGCACATCAACACATTCCTTGAGGTCTAGGGAAGTTGTCCAGTTCATCAATTCACATATGTAACATCTACAACTGAGGATTCGAATTCCTCTTGCACGGGTAAGCCTGAACTTCTCAAACTCCATGAATCATGCATCATAAATGTTGTTTCAAGTTACCAACATGTTTCTGGATGTTCATAGATCATTAACCCTCAAACAATTGTTATTTATCTTGCGTGTATGTGATTTCATATAGTTTTTGCATTTTCTAGGGTTCATCTGTTCATCACATAATAACTCACTCTACACTTAAAATAAATGAAATTAAATGCCACCATCGTGTTCCTTGTTCAAAAACGAACAACTTTCATATTTACATCATCCCATTTCATTACGTATTTCATGAGATAGCATAGTTTTTGCAAAATCTGACTCAAGGTTGAAGATGAAGTTCTTCGCGCGAAAATTTGAATTTGCCACGCATTTTTCTTATATTATATGTTGGTTTGGTTTAGTTATCACCAGCACACGCTGGCTCAGTTGGCAAGGGCGTGTTTTGCTTGTGTGTGGGTGAGAGGTCGTGGGTTCAATCCCCACCCATGACATTTTTTTTCACTTGTCCATTTTTCACATATTTTCATATTTTGATTAATTATTTCAAATCATTAATATCTATATTCAATTTTAATTATTTTCAAATGAATTTTTGCACAAATATCACTCACATATTTAAATATTTTATTCACCAAAAAAATAACAAAAATAATATTTATTTGATATATTTTTAATATATTGAAAATGTTATTTTAAATTGTTTTAAATATTATAAAATGATTTCTTTTCTTGATTTTTCTTAAACCAAAATGATTTTAAATATTCATGTGGATAAAATATCTTTTTCATAAACCTTAATCATTGTTTATAACATGATTAATGGATTCATTTGA
Organism: Lathyrus tuberosus; assembly: GCA_022829125.1. Lineage (NCBI taxonomy): Eukaryota > Viridiplantae > Streptophyta > Magnoliopsida > Fabales > Fabaceae > Lathyrus > Lathyrus tuberosus. The sequence continues at coordinate 4,073,597 of JALAZF010000423.1, forward strand.
TAAATTATACATTTTTTATTGATTTTCCTTTGAAAAATATCTTAAAAAATGAAATTAGGGTTTTACTTTGATCTTATCTTTCAAACTTCATTTCAATACTCATGGGCCTCTATTAGAGTGTAAGACTCAACCCTCTTTGTAAATAAACCACTTCAAGGGCCTCTGCTATAGTATAGTCCCGTCGCGCTTTTCAAAATCACAGTGCGATCACTGTTTTCACAACAATCTTTGGGCCTCTGTTAGGAGTGTAAGTCCCATCCCTTTGTACATAAACTTTGTTTTAAATAATCAACTGGGCCTCTGATAGAGTGTAAGACCCAACACCCCTTTTGCAAATAGAAAATCTTTTAGCCTCATTCATCCTGGGCTTTGTACATGATACCAACAAATATCTGGGCTTCTATCTAGAGTGTAAGACCCAACACCTTTGTTTCTCTCTTATTTAAGATCAAGACATCTTCAAAATTCAAAACTTTCTTCAATTTCTTCAAATTACTGATTCAATCTTGAAGAAAACATTTAATCAATCACAATACATTTAGGCCTCTATCCAGTGAATAAGACCCATCACCTTTCTCAATTCAATTCCTAATTGTTTATATATTTGTTCATATATCTGTATATATACTTGTACATATCTTGTTAAGTTTCTCTTAGCATTTAAATCATCCTTAGTTTAGACTAGTTCAAACAATAGGATCCTTTCAACCAGTATAACTTAGTTCAAACAACTAGTCCCTCCATGTACAAAGGGACTTATTCATCCCAATACAGTCAGCCTCCTCTTGGGGTTTGTTTAATTTGATCAACCATGAAACACTTCAATAAAGAGAGGATTATTTCCCAGTGAAACCTCTTTTTTAAGCCCTTTAATCCTGGAATAGTTCAACAAAGAAAGGATTATTTCCCGGTGAAACCTTTCTTGAACTCTTCCTAGACTTGGAAAGTCTCAACAACTAGCCTCCTCTTGGGCTTCATACAAGGACCCTCAGGCTTCCAAGAAGCATCCCTAGCCTCCTCTTGGGCTTCATACAAGGACCCCCAAGCTTCCTAAAAGCATAGGATAAATCCTAGTCATCTTTATCAATACACCAGTCCCCAAGAGAGCCAAAACCTCTAAGGCATTCAAACTCATCCTTTAAGTCTCTTCTGATCCTCAACAAGGTTTGGTTTTCACTTTAAAATCCCCATCCAGAACCATGTTACCATCAACAAATACCCAAAAGAATCAAAACCCTTGTGGCATTTAATAATTCAACTCTTTTCTAATCTCCAGCAAGAGTTTGTTTCCCTTTTGATTCCTAAAAATAGTTTAGACCTTCTCTTGGATTTAAATAATCCTCAGCAAGAGTCAGCCTCCTATTAGGCTTCATATAATGATTTTCCCAGTCAACCTTAATCTTGGGCTTTGTACAAGACATATATAATACTCCCCCAGTTGAGTCAGTTTTCAACTCTTTGTCAGCTTCAACCTTGGGCATTGATCAAGGCACAAAATTGAACATTCCAACAGATGAGACCATGAGTCCTTTCTGTAGGAGGATATTTCCTCTATACATAACATGTCAAAACAAACAATTAAACCCTTTTTTTCCAGATAATTGATGTAAGTGCCATGCTTGTTGATTCAAAATCCAAGCTGGAGTCCCTCCTTTATCATGGCTAAAGTTCTCTTTCATCTATGTGATGTAAGTGGCAAACCTCTGGATTCTACACATCCAAGTCAATGTCCCTCTCTTAGCCTGAAAGATTCATAAAGGAAAAAGTGGCATTGCTCTACACTGAGTTAAAGCTTCTTCCTTCATGACATTCACCTCTCCTATAAAGGAAGATGTGGCATTGATGGATTCCACACATCCTAGTTAAAGCAACTTCCCTTATAAATCAATTCTTCAATGTTTGTGATGAATATGTGAGATATCTCCCATTAGAGATGACAAATTCTATCTCAATCAAACCTTTTAGCTTCAACCTTGGGCTTTGATCATGACACGAATATTCCTTTAGCTTCAATCTTGGGCTTTAAACAAGATACAAATATTCCTTTAGCTTCAATCTTGGGCTTTGAACAAGACACCAAACTTCCTCCTCCCATTGAATAGGAGGAACTATGAACGCTCTGATTTCCCCAGATCTCTTTACGGGAATATGTAGGCATAAGATTGCGAAATCTTAGAGAGCGCACTAATAAAAAATCTTAGGTCAAGTACCTTCCCAAAAAACAATAGAAAACCCTAAAACAACAAAAACATTTCCTCAGCCTTCTTAAAGGATAAGCTTTCCCCAATCAACAATAAATGGATTTAAGCAACCAAGCAATTCAACAGTTAGAAATATATGCAAATAAAGGTTCCTATAGATTACTATAGATACTCCGGATGTTAATAGCTTCCCCTTGTATAACCAACCCCCGATTCCAGATCTCTTCGCATTTGTAAAGGAAAACATTTGCACGCAGGGTTAGTTTAAGATATATTCCCATTCCTTTTAAGCTTCATAGGATAAATATAGAAATTAGAAAGTAGCACTAAAAGAGGTAGTGGTCGCGTCACAAAAATCGAGCTACACTTGGCTATATAAAAAGTAAGACTGTCACTAGTAAAAACAAGTGGGATATAGCTAGGGCCTTTCTGGATATAGTAATTCCATGAATGTTGCCCATAACCTGGCTCCTATTGATCATGCTCAAAAGGCCTTCAACACAATTAAAAAAGATATATGGAGATAAAATGTCTTCTTGTCTGATACCACTACTAAGTTTAAAGTTGTTAGAAGGATTGCCATTTATGAGAATGGAAAAAGAAGCCGTCGTAATACAATTCATAATATTTTTTATCCTTTTACTAGAAAACCCGTAACACTAAGGGTATTTTTTATGAAATACCACTCTAACCTATCATAATCCTTAACCATATCAAGCTTCATCCTCACATAACCTTTCTTAGTACTAAAATTCATATTCAAAGTGTGGAAAGCTTCGAAAGCAAGAATAATGTTATCAGTGATGACTCCTCCTGGAATCAAGACATTTTGATACGGTTTAATGATCACACTGAGGATGGGTTTTATTCTATTGGCCACAACTTTAGTTATAATTTTCATGGTCGCATTACATAAAGAGATATGACTAAAATCAGTCGGAGTATTAGTTTGACTAACCATGGAAGCTAAGTAAATAAGAGTATCATTAAGTTTAGAGACATTACCGTTATTACTTATAATATTCAGGGATACCTTCATTATCTCCTCTGTAACATAATCCCAGTACTGTTAGTAAATTCAAGCTGGGAAATCGGAAGTCTCTAGAGAAGTTGAGCCTTTCATCTGGAATATGGCTTGTTTAATTTTTCCTGTTGTATAGTCTCTCTGAAGATTCTAATTCATCTATTTGGTTATTTTGTTATTTACCACATGATAAATGTCTGTATCCTTTTTATCTGATCCCTCCCTTTATATATAGGGATACCTTCATTATCTCCTCCGTAACATAATCCCAGTACTGTTAGTAAATTCAAGCTGGGAAATCGAAAGTCTCTAGAGAAGTTGAGCCTTTCATCTGGAATAAGTCTTGCTTAATTTTTCCTGTTGTATAGTCTCTCTGAAGATTCTCATTCATCTATTTGGTTATTTTGTTATTTACCACATGATAAATGCATGTATCCTTTTTATTTGATCCCTCCCTTTATATACAGGGATACCTTCATTATCTCCTCCGTAACATAATCCCTGTACTGTTAGTAAATTCAATCTAGGAAATTGGAAGTCTCTAGAGAAGTTGAGCCTTTCATCTGGAATAAGGCTTGCTTAATTTTGCCTGTTGTATAGTCTCTCTGAAGATTCTCATTCATCTATTTGGTTATTTTGTTATTTACCACATGATAAATGCCTGTATCCTTTTTATCTGCTCCCTCCCTTTATATATTTACAAATTAGTTTGTGAAAACATCAACTATATCTTCATCCGACCTATACACCTGCCAATCTTCATTCTGAATATTTTTTATTTTATTTCTGGCTTTCCTTCGAATAGTTTTTAGGTGAAAGTATTTCATATTTTGTCCCCATCCTTTAGTCACTCACTTTTTATCCCTTGACTCCATCACATCTCTTTGTCATACCCTTATTTAAAACTTACCCTTTGCATCTTACATTCAGCATATCATCTCATTAGCATAGCACTTTATCTTTGTTCCTCTATGAATTGGGGTTTGCATTGGTTTCATATCATCTAACCAAGACATCAAGAGATGTGGTACTTGTTTGTTTTTCTTTGTGTTCATTTAGGTGTACAATATTGGAGTGAGAAGCTCATGGTCAAGGCAAGTTCACTATGGCATGAGAGGTCTCATTATGATCAAGGAAGATTCAAAGTTAATTCATTGATTCAAGGATGGTTCATGGGTTCATTTCCATGCCATCTCCATCAAATTCGATTGACATCATCCAATTATAAAAGTGCTTATCAAGTATTCTTTATTTTGTGTTCACATGATCATTTTTTAGCCTTTTGGATTCAAGGTCATAGAAAAAACCACAAGTTAGTGCATGGTTGTGTGGCCTAAGTACAAGTATGGCATACCATTTGGTCCAAACACCATAACCCTCTCAATTTTCATCCAATGGAAAATCTACTTTAAGCCAAATGTCAAAAATGAACTCCTCTACAACTTTGCTTCAAGGCTCAAACATCAATTCAACCTCTAAGGACCTCAATTTTGGAAATGACCAAGTTCACAAAAGTGCCCAAAACCTTGTCATGACCCCTACTTTGAACCCGTGCCTTTTCCAGCTCAGACATCTAATTGACAAGCTTCTTTGTGCCTTTTGTTAATCTCGTGGCAAGAATCATATGGCCCAAGTTTAGTTCAATTATCACGAGGGAATTAAAAGTTGTGATGTCATGAACATGAGGTGTTAAACTGGCCAGACATGCCAAAACTTGGGTCGACCTAATGCCTGACCTAGAAATCAGGTCACGACCCAAAATTTTAATCAATGCTATTTTTAACTCAAGCATCTTTTTGATGTAATTCTTTTTGCATTGAATTCTTTGAAATGAAAGTAACATTGGCACAAACAAAAATAAAAAAACGCACGAGGGAATTTCATTTGGCCTAGCTTCAAACATGGCACCATGGACTCTGCTCTTTGCTCAAGTTTCGGGTCACGAAATTCATGTCAACTTTAATATGGGACCACTAACTCATATGCAACTCTTTTGTGAACCTAAAACGCACGTGAACAAGCACGAAAGACTGTTTCAAGGGATAACTCATGCTTTTCATCCTTCACCTCACACGCTTTGCAAATCATAAAAACTGAACCCTAATTCACACGAGTTTGCCTCCAATTCACATATACCATGAACTCATTCAATTTCCTATAAATAGAGGATCATTTTGCCTTCATTTCCAAGCTTGAAAAGCCAAGGAAACAACCGGCGAAGACACAGAGTCGCCATCAAACTTTATTTATCCCAACGGGGAAAGGAAAACATCAATAAAACCTCTGAAGGGAAAAAACATGGTCTCACATCTCAATTCGGGGTTCGGGAGTCGATTACGCAAGAGGAAGGTATTAGCACCCCTCATGTCTGTAGTACTTAACGGGATCCACTCTTGTTGTTCTAATCAAAGGGTGTGTATATCTAAAGCTTACTAGCTAAGGGAATGCATGAATGAATTATTAAGGGGAAAACAAAAGGTTTTTATTATTGAGTTCGCCCGAGTTTTGCAACCCAGTGCTTACGTATCCCAGAGGGAATTAGAACTCCGTAGTTGTTGTTGAAAAAGTTAGCTTTGTTTAGTGTTTTTTATGGATGATGCTAACTTTCGTATTCCAACCTTTAGGTTTTGCCACTTGCATATGAGGAGATTTACGCTTTAGCCTGTATTTACGGTAGAACGGAAATAACACACCCTTTCTGAAAAAGGTTGAAGAGAAAATCCCGAAGGAAAAAATAATTTGCATTTGTTGAAGTGTTTTTGTTAAGTTTTGAAAAGGTTTGTGATGTGTATCGTACTAAAGTCTATGACAATAGGAACAAATACTTTGCACAAATGATCCGAGACGGCTCGCGCACAAAGCATTCTATAAGAGGTAAGGAAAGATTCCCGCACATCATTTCCCATGTACTTATGGCTCGTAACGTACCATACACATCATATTTATTAAGTATTTTGATTTTAATGCAAGAAAAACATTTTTGTTTTAAGAGATGCAAAAAGAAAAGAAAAATATAGAAGAAAACTCCATCCTAGATGTTGTCATGCAAAATGGTCCTAAGGTTAGGATGAAAGGGAATTTCTACCCTAATGTAATCATGCAAGATGGACATATGGTTGAGGATAAAAGGAAAATATACCCTAGTGTTGTCATGCTTGGATTAACATCCTAATGTCTATCCTACTCCAGGCTTAATCAAAAAATTAAGTTGGACTAGGAAGCCCTAAGGATCATGTGAAAGCATACAAGTATGTAACAACACAACATCAAGTACCACAATCATCAAGGAAAATTAATCATAAAGAAAAACTCAAGCACATGCATCAAGTTCAAAGCATGTCAAAGAATCACTAAAGAAATCATCAAGCAATGAACCAAAGCATCAGGAAGCAATAACATGTGAATCAAGACATTTCACTCATAAGACATGGCAAAGAATGATCAAGCATCAACATATGAATTCACAAAAAGCATACAAGCATATCAAATTTTGAACACCCATGTCATGCATCAAGATCAATCACAAGTCATCCATCAAGGACTAAACAAGAATAAATCAAGAATTAGTCAAAATTAATATCAAGGATTAATCACAATTTTAACATCAAGAGTTAATCACAATTTGCATCAAGAGTTAAACACAATTACATCAAGAACCTAATGAAAATTAACATCAAGAATTCTAATCAAAATTTATCAATGGAACTAATCAACATTAATCCAAGAAAAGTCATGAAAATTTAAATCCAAACAAGTAGAGAGTTTATCCAAAAAAGTAGAAAATTAATCCAAACCAGTCGAAAATTAATCCAAAAAAAGTCATGACCAATAATCAAAGAGATCATCAAAATAATTCAAGAAATAGGGGTGCAGTAGTGATAATAGGCAGTTTAATAGAAATCTGGAAAATATGTTAGCAATTCTGGCACAAGGCCTGATTCTAAGCCCAATGGCCTTACTGCGTGTCAGGAGGGGGGTGCACAATTTCTAAAGGATGAGCTAGCAATTGTCTGGGCCATGAAGCCCGAAACACATGGAGATTCATCCTAGGGTTAAGCTTGTAACACCAAACAAATCACGTGTTAGCTCCTCAAACTCACGCGCCCGCTTTATTTCTCCATGCTTCACCGCTAGGAACATATCCTCCGCCACGCCGGAATTCATCGGCGGTGGCGGCGGAGAACGAACCTAAACAAACCCCATACCACCAGACTCGTCTCACTCTCCTCCCTTCGAATCTCAATTAAGTTCTTCCTAATTTTGCCTCTATCCTCACGAATTGTACACGAGATTAATCGACCTAAACTGCGTAAGAAACGATCATTATAGCTAAAATCCACAAATCAGAGTCTAAACACGGAGGTTTGGCTCCGATGTCACAATAATTACATCACAGAAGAGATTTGAGGTGGAATGGCGTACATGTGCGATGAAAACGGTGACAATGACTTAATGCTTCAGGTAGGAAACTGTGATTCGTGTCGCACCTCGATAAAATGTACGACCTTCGCGATGGACGCAGAAAAAAGAGTCGCCACCGAATTTTATTCATTCCAAGAAGGAATAGGGAAATATCGATAAAACCTTTAGGGAAAGAACATGGTCATCGCAACCACATTCTGGATTCGGGAGTCGGTTACGTGAGGGGAAGGTGTTAGCACTCCCTCACGTCCGTTGTACTCAACGGAAATCTCTTAATTCGATTTGTGAGGAATGTTAGCTAAGGTTGTTTGTTTTCTTCTAAGGGAATAAAGTGAAAAGGTAAGGTAAAAGGATTTTGTTTTCTAAGGGGAAATGGGAGGTTTTTTATTAGGGTGCTCGTCAAGGATCGGGGCCCTTGTGCCTACGCATCTTCATTTGAAAGAAATGAAGAATCAAAGCGTTCGTAGTTCATGGGACTATGATTGGTTGGTTCTTTTTATTGGACAATGTTAACGTTCGTGCTCTAGCATTTAAACGTTGTTTGTATGCTCGCGCATGGGAGGCCTAAGCATTTGTTTGTTTGCAGTGGAATGGATGCGATTGGATCGCATTCTAGCAGTTAAACATAGCTTGTATGCTCACGCATGGGAGGCTTAAATGTTGTTTGAGGTGTGGTAGAACGGAAATAATATGTCCTTTTTGGGAAAAAGTTTTAATCGCACGGAGGCGAGAAGTTGAATTAATGTGTTGGTGTTTTATTTGGATGACGATCATTTAGACGCCAAGAAAGACTCCTCGTATCCAAACAATCGGGAAAGTGAATCGAAGGCTCAACTCTCTCTCTTTTTCAAGCTTAATTGTAAAAGAGTTTAATGTGGTTAAACTGTTTTAAACGGATGACGAGTACTTGGACGATAAGGGAGGCTCATCGTATCCAAGTATTCGAGAGAGTGAATCGAAGGCTCGACTCTCTCTCTTTTTCATCTAAGTGATTGAGAAAATAGACATGATTTGGTTTATTATGAAATTGGTTTGAAGTGAAGCAGATTAAATCTTTTAGAGAAGACGATTGTTTGAGTGTTAGAAAAGTTCCTCATACCTAAGCAATCGAAGAGAGGACTCGAAGGCTCCAGTCCAACTCCCTTTTCATATTTTATTGAAAAGTGTTTCATAGTTATTAATTGTTTTAATTTGATTTGAAGAAAATACTCGACATTGATCGAGGTTTAAGTTTGCATTCGAAGCGAGGTAAGGTTTTGAAGATGATGGGATGGAGGTCCTAATTGTGTAAGGTAAGGTTGATGGCGATGCACGAGGCAAAGGACCTACAAGAGTTCGGGTAGGCCTTGATATATTTATAGTGTTTTGAACGGATGACAAGCACTCAAACACCAAGGAAGGCTCCTCGTATCCAAGTATTCGGGAGAGTGAATCGAAGGCTCGACCCTCTTTCTCTTTTGTTCAAGTAATTTGTGAAAATAATTTGAATTGATTTTGAAATGGCGGTGAGATGTGGAAAGTTTTGAATTGATCTAAAATGGTCTTGATTACTTTTATTCTAAAACATCTAACTCTATTTTTACTCTTAGTACTAAAGAGGGGAAATTAATCCTAATTCTAACACCTTTCTAAATTCTAAAAAAGGGTCCTAGTATTCTAAAGATTTTAAAAAAGGGTGATGTTCTAAAAATTTTAATTCAAAGAAATAAAAAAAATTACAAATAAAACTATATTATTATCATATGCATTCTAAAACCTAATTCTAAAGTCTAACAAGGAAATATAAATTATTATATAAAAAAGTCTAACAATCAAAATTATTCTAATCTAAAAACTAATCTAAGTTCATAATCCACTAATTAACAAGATAAATAATTAAGTAATAAGAAGTAGGGTGAATGCTAATAAGGGGAGGTATGAAAAACATGTGGTGTGCAAAACATCAGCTTGTCATGGGCCTAAATCTAAAGTCTAACCTATCCCAAAAAATTAAAATATTATATACAAAATAAATAAATAAAATTAAACATGCAACATGATGAAAGAAAGGGCGGTGCCTAATCCAAAATTAATTAAAACAATAATAATAAAATAAATTAAAAACACTTAATAATGAATATGAAATCCGACACTGCATAAATAAAAGAAACAAAGACCAAACGACCTTATCATGTTCATTCTTCGCTCGCGCGCCTTTACACAACTTCCTCCTCTCTCCCTCGCGCGTCCCTTGTTTCCACAACTTTCGTCGCATAGTTCTCTCTCTCACTGCATTTGAATGCTTTTTGAAAGCGATATCCAAACACGGCTTAGTTTGTTGAAAGTTGATGCGGAAAAGAGTGAGTAGATTGTGGTTTGGTTTTCTCAAACTTGTTAATGGAGGATGCGATCAATGGTAAAAAGCTTGTGGTGGTGTTTGTTTTTGCGATGGATTCGTGCACCACTGTCACGTGGTGATGTGTTGTTGTAGCAGTTATTGTTGCTTTGTGTTAGTGTGGGTGGAGCATGTTTGGTAGTTTCACAAAGCATGAAGGGGGTTATGGAGATGAGAGAAAGGTATATGGTTTGTTGGAGGGTGTGGTGGTTTACATGTTAAAGGTTAGATGAGAAATTTTGATGCAGTTGTCGCGGTGAGAATCGGAGACCATAGCTAGTGAGTTAGCTAGGCTTCACAAATCTTAAATCACCACCGATCTTTAATTTATCCAAGGGAAGGGAAAAAGAACGAATAAACCCCCATAAGTATGCAATGCAAAAAACAAAGCAAAAGAGAATCTAAGGTTCGGGGGTTGGTTATACTAAGGGAAGGTACTAGCACCATAAGTATCTATAGTACTCTATAGGAACCTCTTGTATTATTGTGTTATTTGTAAATTTTTTTCTAAAGGTGAAAAGATGGGTAAAGTAAAAGGTGGAAAAAGAAAAGGGTAGCTCGCTAGGATCATCGCAATCCTATGCCTACGTATCCTGTATAGGAAGTCAGAGCAATCGTAGTTCGGCTAACTATGAGTGAAAATGGTGTAAAAAAAGGAAAAGAATGTAAAAAAAGAAAAGTGTGCTCGCCAAGGATTGAGACCTTGTGCCTACGTATTCTCAAAAGGAACTTGAGAAATCAGAGCGTCCGTAATTTTTGGAACCACGGGTAAAACAATGTTTGTTGGTTGGTTTTAAGAGAAGAGACAAGTTGCCATCTTAAGGATAATACTCAACTAAACCACCACAAACATGTGGAAGATGGATCTTTGCTTCACATTAAGAGAAGGGCTCCAACTCTGATATAGAATCGACGAGTATGCCACATACCTCTCTCAAGTAGAAAAGAATCAACATCTTTCTCAACTATGTCATGGGGTAGGAGAATTACATCTCAACTAAGGATGACTAGTGTCTAATTCTCTCATGAGAAAAGGAAACCTAATTGTAAGTTGTCTAAAGTTGATATATCCTAAGGGTAACTACCTAAGTATGTACAACCTATAGGGAATTAGCCTAAAGGGGAAACAGGGATCATACAGTGGATAAAAGATGCAAATGAACAAAATGAAATGCACATGACTATAAAGTCAACCAAAAACCCTTCCCTTAGATTTAAGCATAGGAAATCATAAAGATTCAAAAGCCACAAGAGAATATCAAACAAGACAGGCATCATGACGATAATATCAAAACAAGGGCAAAGCAAAGCCTCAAATCACAAAGTAAGCTCATGAACAAGTAACAACAGGTGTACAAAACAAGGATCAAGGCATGTGATCAACTCACAAGATATAACATCATGGCATGAACAAATGTAACAAAGCATATGGCAAAGTATTGTGGTCAGATTAATCATGAAAAACATCAAGATTAAATCGGAGAACGAACCCAAAAACATGGAAGCATACAAGTCACGAAGTAAAATCAGATCACAAGAGAATTATTAATCGACTTAAACACTAATATTTAATAAGATTAATTAATAATTTAATTAATCAAATTAAATAAAAATATTTAAATTAATTAATAATTATAACATTAATATTATTTTTTTTATATTTTTATAATATTATGAAAATACTTAAACTAGAAATGAAAATACTAATAATGAAAATGTTTTTTTGGTACTTTCTAATGTATAAATAAATAATTAAACTATAAATGAAATGTTTAAGACAAATGATTAGAATGCTTTTTCCTTCTTTTTTTTTGGTTCACCTAATATTATATAAACTAAAAGAAAATAATTTTAAAAAACAAATATTTAAAGTTAGTAATAAAAAAAAGGATAATAATATTTACAGTAAAAGAACAAACTGACCTTTCTTGAGTGCTGTCTCTGCATGTTGGTAGAACCATGTTTTGTATCACCACCCTACATTGTTAATCTTATTCTCCTTTTTCTTGGCCTCTTCCAAACCATGTGTCCTGCCACAACTCTTCAAAAGCTTCTCCTGAAACGCTTGAACCCCCAGAGAAACTATGTTCACTCCCAACAACATCATCTCTTGCATTTTCTTATAATCAAATGTACCCGGGTCCATTTCCATTGAAATTTCAGCACTTTCACTCAACCCAAATTTCATCTTCAATGTCTCCAAAACCAAGGAAACCGTACTTTGAGGAACCAAAGAGGGTGTCCCACCTCTAAAAAAGACCGTTTGAAGGGGCGTCTCAGAATTGAGGTTTTCTTCTAGTTTGGTTGTGTTGATTTCTCTGTAGAGCCATTGTATGTAGTTTATGATAGGCGGGTCGTCGTGTGTTTGGGTTGAAGCGGAGCCAAGGGCGACAATGGGGAAGTCACAGTAATGGTAACGTTTTCTACAGAAAGGAAGATGGATGTAAGCTGAAGAAGGAGTGATCGAGGTAAAAGGTGCATTCTCGGTTTCTGTTCAAAAATGGAATGAGAAGAGGTGATAAAAAAGTTTTGTTGTGGTGTATGTTTGCACCGAGAGAGAGAGAGAGAGAGAGAGAGAGAGTTGCGAGTATGATGTGGAGCGGAGGGAAGTTTATGTATGTGGTAGTAGTTTTTTTATGTAGTGTGGGGTTTTTATGGAAAATACATCGACATGAGGGAGGGAAAGAGGGGCTTCGCCGGAATGATGAAGCTTGTGGATACGGATAAATGAATTGGATAGAGGGTTATGGGTGTGGATTTGTTGATGGCTGGAAATGGTTTTGCAAGATTGAAGTGGTGGAGTAAGTTACTTGTGTCGTGTGTGTTTAGAGAGATGAAGGAAGTTGTCTTTGATGAAGTGTGATGTTCAATATGACGGTGGTTTGTGTTGGTACTGTAGCGGCGACTTATGTGTTGTGAAAGTGGGAAGGATGAAGTATGTGGTGGTGTTAAAATGGAAGTTTGTCAAGAAACAAGATGAAGGTGAGGTAGTGCTTATGCGAAGGGGGAAAAAGATTCTTTTTTTTTTTTTTGGTTTTTTGTCTTTTTTAAATTTTGAGATAGTCCATAGTATATGTGGTATGTCAGTGAAGTTATAGCTTGCTTTTTTCTTTTTCAGGCATGTGTGTATTTATTATCTAAAGCAAAATGGATGAAGAAAAAAATGGCGGTCCCCTCCTTTTTAGTACAGCATGCGGGTGGGAGAGTATTACATTATGTGTGTATGAAAATAAAAGGGTCCTATGGCATTCAATGTTTTTTTGTCTTTTCAAAGAGAAATAAGGTGGCAATAGTAACGAAAAAAATAAAAAAAATAAAGCTATGTGATAGCAGGTGACGTGTATGGTTTGTGGAACTGATCAAAAGGAAAAAAATCGCTGGTGGTACATGCATGTGCTATGCTAGTTTTAATTTCATAAAAATGGATAAAAACAAAAGACTTTTCTAAACTTGATCAACATGTTTGGCTAAAAATAAATAAAACAAAAAGTTAATATTAAAATAAGAACAAAAATAATATATAAATTTAAAAAAATAAAATAAATTAAAATAAATAATCTAAAAAGCAAAATTAATTAATTAAAACAATTAATAACTAAAAATAAAAATATAATTCAGTAAAAAAAATGAATAATTGGATCGGTATCGAAGTGCTCAGAAAAATAAAGTAAATATACCAAAATGATTAATGCGAAATATACACATTGGAAAAATACAGCGTTTCGTCAAATTCCGAAATAAATTTCACCCGGTTAAATGACTTAAACTGATCAAAAAGCATCCGAAAAGTGGTCAAAAAATTCAAATGAGCACGCCAGGTTAAACTACACGAAACGTAGATTAATATCATTGACATTTGCAGGCTCGATTCCAAAATTTTCCCTCCATTGATTTTACGCACAATTGACTTTTAATTTGACCGATTCGGCTGTAAATCCAACAAATTTATTCTGGCTGATCAATTGGGTATTATGCAAGATGAAATGCATGATATGCTATGCAGATGATGCAAAACGAAAATAAAAAATCTTAGGGTCAAAAATTAGGGTATGACAAATGCCCCTATTTAAGTTTCTATTATCCGGAGATATGGAGATTGAAATCTTCGTCTCGACGAGATATGAGAGACTTAAATACAAACATGCACAATTTTTGGCCCTAAGATGACACAAAATGCTTATGATATAACATGAAATGATATGAATGCAAGACAGGGATCCTGTGGGGAAAGACGCCACAGGAGAAAAGTTTATACTAGGGAAAAGGTTGCAATTCCACTGGGGAAAGATTGACAACTTCAAAGGGAAGAGTCTACTGACTACCACTGGGGATGGCTTAAACACATGGTACCTCCAATGGAAAAAAGGATACGTATTATCTACTACCAAATATATGGTAGCCTAAGCAACAAACAATAAACTTGAAAGGAAAAGATGTCCTACTACCAAACATATGGTAGCCTAAGCAAAGGTATCTGACCAAGAAAAGGATGTGTATTACCTACTATCAAACATATGATAGCCTAAGAAAAGGTAACAAATTTGAGAGAAAAGACCACATACTATCAAACATATGATAGCCTAAGTAACAGGTGTTTGACTCAGAAGGAAAGATTACCTACTATCAAACATATGATAGCCTAAGCAACAGGTAACTGACCAAAAGAAAGAAGTATTACCTACTATCAAACATATGATAGCCTAAGCCACATGTAATAAACTCGAGAGGAAATACCACATACTACCAACTTGTGGCAGCCTAAGCAAAGGTGTCTGACCAAAAAGAAAGGTGTATTACCTACTATCAAAACATATGATAGCCTAAGCAAAGGTAAACACAAAAGGAAAGATGACCTACTACCAAGGATGGTAGCCTAAGCAAAGGTATCTGACCAAAAAGATAGACATATTACCTACTATCAAACAAATGATAGCCTAAGCAAAGGTAATAGACTTGAAAGGAGATAACACCTACTACCAAACCTGTGGCAGCCTAAGAAAAGGTGTCTGACCAAAAAGAAAGGTGTATTACCTACTATCAAAACACATGATTGCCTAAGCAAAGGTAAACACAAAAGGAAAGATGACCTACTACCAAACATGGTAGCCTAAGCAAAGGTATCTGACCAAAAAGATAGACATATTACCTACTATCAAACAAATGATAGCCTAAGCAAAGGTAATAGACTTGAAAAGAAAGATCACCTACTACCAACTTGTGGCAGCCTAAGCAAAGGTGTCTGACCAAAAAGAAAGGTGTATTACCTACTATCAAAACATATGATAGCCTAAGCAAAGGTAAACACAAAAGGAAAGATGACCTACTACCAAACATGGTAGCCTAAGCAAAGGTATCTGACCAAAAAGATAGACATATTACCTATTATCAAACAAATGATAGCCTAAGCAAAGGTAATAGACTTGAAAGGAGAGATCACCTACTACCAAACACGGTAGCCTAAGCAAAGGTGTCTGAACCTGCAGGAAAGATTACCTACTACAAAGTATATGGTAGCCTAAGCAAAGGTATCTAACTAAAAATAAGCTTCCATGATCAAAATATGATTTAGCTTCTTCTTTAACTAAATGATCCATTTAGAAAGGGTAAATAAACTTCCCCAACACTTCAAGGTTGTATGCCATGAACGGGTCTCAGTTTCTTCTTTTATTTGAAAAGGGTAAAATAAACCTCCCCACGCCTCGGGGTCACAAGCCACGAACGGGTCTCAGTTTCTTCTTTTACTTAAAAAGGATGAAATAAACCTCCCCACGCCTCAGGTCATAAGCCACAAAAGGGTCTCAGTTTCTTCCTTAATCAAGTCTTACACTTGAAAAGGGTGAAAGTAAACCTCCTCACGCCTCGGGTCACAAGCCACGAACAGGTCTCACTTTCTTCTTTTACTTAAAAAGGGTGAAATAAACCTCCTCATGCCTCGGGTCACAAGCCACAAACGGGTCTCAGTTTCTTCCTCCAAGAGGTGAATGCTTATGGGAAAGCATCTTCACAAGGAATTGGAATTTCACTGGAGATTGAGGACTTCAGCGGGGATCCTTAACTTACTTGAAATTAGGAAACTTCACCGGGGATCTTCAAAAGAGATGCAGGCCGGTTGACTTGTAGAACATGTATTCTCAAGTAAAGAGAAAGAGTAACTGTAAGAATCTTCACCAAACTTCTCGAAGAGATGCCATTTGATGGAAGCAAATTAAATAGTGGACTCACTGGGGAGAACATCACCGAGGAGCAATATTGCTGTAGTTTGAAATTGCATTGAAGCAAATAAAAACCTTGTATCAGGATATCTCAAATAAAGAGAAATACTTGTAAGGTCTTCAATGAACTTCTCTGACGGATTTCCGGAGAGATGCCATTTGATGGAAGAAAAATTGATAATCTTGATAACTTACTGGGGATAGACAAACTGTCTTGGAAAAGACTGCCATTTGCCATCCAGAAAGAAAACCTGAGAACAAAACAAGTTGCTCAAATAAAGAGGCTGCCACTTGTTGTCCGGTATGAATTCCAAAGGAATGTTACCACATCGTTGGAGAAAGGAATTTTGCCTTCGAAGGTGATCTTCAAATAGATTCTTCCTGGGGAGACAAAGTACAAAATAAATGCACACTCAATCCAGGTTTAACAGCCTAGAGAGATTCAAAATTGTGATTTTCAGGGACCAAAGTTCAATCCAGGAAATAACTGAAGAGAAACGGTCAAGCATAACTCTATCCAGTGACGAATGAACTCAAATAGGATTTATCTTATCCAAAAATGGAAAAGAAAACTAAAACAACAAATCTTCCACGAGAATCAAACTGAGTGGAAAAATAAGAAAGGATGTGCTACTTCTGCTTAAGGTTGACGACTCTACTGGGAGAGAAGATAAACCAAGTCACTTAGGGATAAACACAACCAAAGTAAACGAATAAACAAACATTAGAGAATGCAAAATGCACATATTCCATGTACATTCATATGAATGAATGTATGTTATATTATGCTTATGCTGACAAAACAAATAAGGAGAAGTAAAGTGGAGATGAAATAAACATCTCAACATGGATACTCAGCCACATATGGAATCACAGTCTTGCTTCAAGGCTTCAAACTTCTCTGGGGAAAAGAGAGTACTCCACTTGGGAATATAACATCATGACCTCACTTAGGTGGTTGTCATGATGAATCTCGTGACTCTGTTGGGGAAGAGAAAGATCCACTGGGAAAGGATCAAACTCATGATTGGAGAGACTTCATAGGGGATAAATAAATATCCACTGCGAACTGAAGTATTCTGGACGAGAGTTGTAATTGGAGATGCCAGAGCTGAGGTCACACAGGGGATAAAATAAATATCCACTTCATTGGGGAAGCTCAGATCAAAATCGTAGTTGTAGTTATCAGAGTTAAGACTTCATGGGGATGAAATTAACATCCACTTTGCTGGAGAAGGTTGAAGTTGTAAGAAACTCACTGAGGAGTGAAATGAACATTCAATTCTCTAGGAAGGTTGAAGCCAATGAAATTCATTGGGGAATTCTCAAGTCATCAATTATGGAATTCTTGCATTAAACATGCCATAACTACTTGAAGTAGAGACCCACCGGGGAATTATCACGACCACCTGAAGTATAAACTTACTGGGACATGGGCAAAGGTTACTATGAGAACAATGTAGTTCTGTATTGATGAACTGCACGGTGGTCACCACAAACGAACAACAGTTGTTGTGAATGGAGAAAAAGTCTTCAATTCTCAAATTCCCCAGATCACATGGTTTATGAGAAGAAGTTACCTCAAGAGGATTTTACAGAAAACTTGGCATCCGAGATGTTCCAATGTCTTCAAAATCTTGGAGAGATTTATCAAATCTCAACGTGACTTCCCCATATTGAATGTATTTTGTATAACCGAGTCTTCAAACTGGCCCCTTAGGGATGGTCAGACTGTGAAAGCAACAACTAGAAAACAACTTGCCCCTGTTTAGCAGAGTCTTCAGGCAACATGCCCCTGGACATGATCATCCTTTTGAAATGATTTTCCATTTAGTCATCAAAGCTTTAAGTCTCAAAAGATCAAATTGATCATCGATGCTCATATGCAAGCTTCTATGATATCAAGCAATGTTAGCAAGCAGAAAAATGTTAAATTCTGAAATTGCTAATGCAACACATATGTTTGTATTAAAGTTTTTATTGAAAAGATACCGCAATAACTTGTGACCAAATCACTAGTTAGGATATGACATTGATTAATTTTCTTTTACAAAGCCAACACAAATTTGAGCATAGCTCATAGGAGTCAGGAAACATTATCTCATCGAGTATGCTTTCAAAATAAACCCTGCTTCAATTAGGTCTTTTGAGGGTTATAACATAGTCTGGTTCACGATTTATGAAACAAAAGATGTAAGGATCAAAGTTTATTTGTTCCCACCCCTTCTTCGTTATATTCTCTAATCCTACGTTTAGCTAACTCGTGGGCACTCATCTCTAAAAAACACTAAGGCTTTGGCCATGAAAGTCACTTACCTTTTTCTTTTGGTGTCTGATCACAAGAATTTGTTCTTTGCTGAGGATTTTTGTGTAATCCTTTGTTTTCTCTTTTCGCATTTTTTTTTTGTTTTCCCTAACTTTGGCCTGGACTGAGTCTTTTGGATTTGACTTTGAAGTCCAGCGGGATACCCTAATTTTGCCTAAATCTCCTTCATAGGTTTTGACTTAGCGGGCTTCTTTTTTTCATTTTTTTAATTTACGAACAAATCATGTGAATCTAATTCATTTTTTGACTTGTTGAAAGGATTGTGACTGCCCCATTCCTTAACTAGTCGCGAGATAATCATTATGAATTCGACTCCTAGCCTCCTAATGTGAGGGGTATGTGTAGCACGGTTTTTGTGGTTTTGAATCACTATCCCTTTGGTACTACAATTCGATTCATTTTTTATCCTATTGAAGCTGATGAAGGAAGGGAAATAGATGTCTCTCATTAACCCTGCTTGCAAACTGAGGTTAAACAGTCAAAACTGTTGGTTTACAGCTGCGGCTTTAGTTCGTGGGTCTCTCTCTGCTTATTTTGTTCAGAACAAAATATCGGGATTGTTCATGAGGAATTTGTTAGGATACTGTGCTAGATTGGCTGGAGGTAGGGGGCTTTGGGGTTTTTTTATTAGTGTGCTCGCTAAGATTCTTTTTCAATCTTATGCCTACGTATTCCCGGGATAAGGAAATCAGAGCGATCGTAGTTCCTCCTATTCTATGGGAGGAAATGGGTGTTTTGGTGTCTTGTTCAAAGCCCAAGACATGAAGCTAAAAGTGGTTTATATCTTGTTCAAAGCCCAAGATGTGAAGCTGAAGGGTCTATTTGTATCTTGTTCAAAGCCCAAGATGTGAAGCTAAAAGGGTGTTTGATTTTTAGAGAGAATTTGTCATCTCAAAAGGGGGGTCTGTTTGTCACAACTATTGGGTGACTGATTATAAAGGAGAATTACTTTAACTGGGATATGCGAATCCAGCAATGCCATAATTTCCTTTATAGGGGATTTTCAACCTGAAGGAGAAGACTTTAACTCAGTGTAGAGTAATGCCATCTTTCTTAGGAATTTCTCATGCTAAAAGAGGGACA
Organism: Lathyrus tuberosus; assembly: GCA_022829125.1. Classification (NCBI taxonomy): domain Eukaryota; kingdom Viridiplantae; phylum Streptophyta; class Magnoliopsida; order Fabales; family Fabaceae; genus Lathyrus; species Lathyrus tuberosus. Next base: position 4,093,239 of record JALAZF010000423.1, read on the forward strand.
GTGGCGTGGATGTAAATAATCCAGAGACTTGCCGCTTACAACAATTAGATAGGGGAAAAGGAGTTGTTAATGTTTGTATGTTGTGACCAAAACATGAATTGATGCTAAAAGGTTGATTGAATCAAACAGGGGTTTCTTTATACAAAGCCTAAGAGGAGGCTATTGACCCAACAAGAGGATACTTTTGTGTCTCGTACAAAGCCCGAGATAGAGGCTAAAAGGGTTGACTCAACAAGAGAGTGTTTTTATATGTGTCTTGTACGAAGCCCAAGACGGAGGATAAAAGGGTTTGACTCAACAAGAGAGTCTTTTATACTCACCAAAGAGAGTGATTTGTATTTCGTACGAAGCCCGAGATAGAGGCTAAAGGTGATTGACTCAACAAGAGAGTCTTTTTATACTCAACAAGAGAGTGATTTGTATCTCGTACGAAGCCCGAGATAGAGGCTAAAAAATGTTTGACTCTAAAAGAGAGTCTTTTATACTCAACAAGAGAATGTTTTTGTATCTCGTACGAAGCCCGAGATAGAGGCTAAAAATGTTTGACTCAACAAGAGAGTCTAAAAAGGTTAACTCCGCTGGGGAGAATCATTGTACAAATCCCAAGAGGAGGATGAGGTTACTGTTTCAGTTGAGTGACAGGTCCAGTATGTTGGTTAAAAGAGAAAATCAGTTCTTATATGGGTAATGTTGTACTCATGGATTTGATCTGAGAACCGGGACTATTTCCTGTTCTTTAAGGAAACGGGGAATCCGAAGGGTATTGAGACTGCCCAAGTCTACGGGTGCTTTTTCCTATTTTTGAAAGGAACCTGAGAATGTCTTCGAGACTCAAGGAGATTAGACTGTCCAAGTCTAGAGTTTTATCTTTTGTATTATGCTTAAGAGAGATCAAGAGAAAGTACATTTGCCGAGAAAGATCTAGACTCTTTGAAAGATTGTTCTATTAAGATGACTAATTTTTGTTCCTATACCTTTAAGAGGTCGTCGGGATAATTTGTACGAAGTCCAAGAGGAGGCGAGAAAAACTTTTAAGAAGCCGAAGGGACAATTTGTACAAAGCCCAAGAGGAGGCTATCTTCCCGGAGGAAGAATCATTATACGAAGCCTAAGAGGAGGCTGTGAAAAATTCTAAGAAGCCGACGGGTCCTTGTACAACGCCCAAGAGGAGGCGGGGATGCTTTTAGGAAGCCTGTGGGTCCTTGCACTAAGCCCAATAGGAGGCTGATGAACAGTTCCATAAGGGGTTTCACTTGGAACATTGGCCTTCTGTATATGAACTGTTCAAGGGGGAGATTTCTTAGATCTAGTTATCTAAAATTGTTGTAAAAGAAAATTCATGGTTTAGGTTATGTTTGAAATATCTGGGAGAACGTCGGATGTAAGGAGATGAGGTTTTGTCTAGTTCTAGACGTAGTTGCCGGGGAAACTCTAAATATCTATACTAGTATTACACAGTCGATATGAGTTTATGAAAGAAGACTTACAGTGAAATAGCCCCATAATACAGTTATATACATATGAAAGCGGTAAATGAAAGCGGGTAAACACTTACTTGGTTGTAGAGCTTCCATGTTGTTTTGTTAGTTGTTCAACAAAGAAAGCTTTGATAACAATATTATATTCAAAATCAAAGGAGAAAGTGCTTTTGAAAGGAAAATTGGGGCTTACAGCTCAAGGAGAGGCCCAGGGTTTTATCAATGATCGCACTGTCGTTTTGTACAGGGACTTATACAAGTGACTGGGGCCCAAAAAGGTTTTCCGTACAAAGGGGATGGGTCTTACACTCTCTCAAGAGGCCCAAAATGATTGAAAGTAACAAAGATGGGTCTTATAGCTCAAGGAGAAGCCCAGGGTTTATTTTGAAAAGGGCGACGATCGCGCCGAGGTTTTGAAAACGCCGTGGGTCTTATACAACGACTGAGGCCCAAACTATTTTGGTTTCAAAGAGGGATTGGGTCTTACACTCTATTAGAGGCCCAAAATGATTTTGAATGGGTCTTATAGCTCGAGGAGAGGCCCAGATGGTTTGTTTTAAACGAGCGATGATCGCGCCGAACTTTTGGAAATACAACGGGACTTATACAACATTTGAGGCCCAAAATAGGTTTGTATTTACAAAGGATTGGGTCTTACACTCTATTAGAGGCCCAAAATGGTTTGGATGGGTCTTATAGCTCGAGGAGAGGCCCAGGGTTTGATTTTTGAACTGGCGATCGCGCCGGGATTTTTGAAAGCGCAGTGGGTCTTATACAATGACTGAGGCCCAAAAAAGGTTTCTAAAGGGGTTGGGTCTTACACTCTAATAGAGGCCCAAAGTTTGAAAATGTTTTGTGAGGGTGAAAATCAAAGAACCCTAATTTTGCTTTTCTTTAAAAGTAAATATTTAAAGAAAATCAAATAAAAATGATAAAAATGCCAAATAAGTTTGAATAAACCATTTGTGATTTTTGTTTAGGGTTTGAAAAATGAAAGATTAATCACAAGATGAATTAAAACTTACTTGGTTTTGATTTTCCAAAATGGATATTTATTTTTAAAAGGTTTAAAAACAAATAAAAGGCATTTATTCACAAAAATACTAATTATATTAAATAAATAATATAAATCTAATTTTTTTTGTGGAACAAAATATTTCAACATTTTTGTGCATTTTTTGCAAAAAGAACCAATAAAAAATAATTAAAATTGAAGGAGTTATTAATTTTTCAATTAATTAATAAAACATGAAAATTTTGGAAAATAGCAAAAATGTGAGAAAACACAAAATGGTCTGGGTGGGGTTTGAACCCACGACCTCAAGGTTATAGGGTGCGCGCCTTACCACTAGGGTGGTGATACATCCGTTGATTGAAACAAACCAACAAATACACAAGACTTGCCTTGTTTTCTAGGCATGGCCAAGGCAAGGCAAGACAAGTTTTGGCAAGAAACGGGAAGGTCCATAACTTTCTCGTTTCTCCATGGTTGGGGACAAAATTTATATGCATCTGGCCTAGAATTTCACAAGGAATCCAATGGTGGTGGTATTTTTTCAAGATCATGCTCCCTCCTCAAAATCCGATAGTGGTTTTGAAATAGGCCTCTAATCGCATTTTCTGTGCTATCTCATGATACAAGCAAGGATTGTAGGATAATTTGGTGCAAACACAACATATATAACATGTACAAGATGTGCATGATCAGTGGACCTCAAAGCAATGCATATTTTGGAAAGTTCAAGTCATGATGCTTACTTCTTTTTGAGCTTTTGGAGTTTTTTGTGCAATTTGCCAAGTTTCTTGTTCCAGAAATGGTTTGATGTTTTGGACACTCTCAAATGATCCCTTAGAAGCTTTTAGGATGATTGGAATCAGCTAGAACCTGCAAAAACAAAAACTGGCCCTTTCTTGCAAAAGGGGTTAAAATGGCCAAAATAGCAACTCTCTCAAATGGTGTTCAAGATGTTGGGAGCCATTTGGGACAGTTCAAGGATGATATTTGGAGTGTGTTTGAGGTTTTATCTGGTTTGGAAAGTGACTGAATCAAGACATGGCTTGAAAAATGCACAAAAAGCCTATTTTGAGGTTTTGAGAGGTGACTTTGAGATTTAAGGATTACAGGTCACTTGTGTGTGTTTGGACAACTTAGATATGACTTATTGAATGTGTTTGGATCATGAGCTGTGGTGGAATTGCTCCCTAACTCAAAAACTCAGAGTTATCTTGCTAAAGAATGCAATTTGGCCAAGAGAAAGAGATTTTGAGGAAAGCAAGTGTTGTAGTGCTTTTGTGTACTCAAACTGAGCACAAATGAGCTCTATTTATAGTAGAGCAAGTTTGTTTTGCAAGGAATAGTGAATGGCAACTGCTGCATAGGTTTGGCCAATGTTGAACAATGAGAATCCAAGTCTCCTCTAGCCATTGACTAGAGGTTAGGGCACAAGCTGCTAGTTCCCTTGGTCTTGGATAAGTCTTGACTGAATTCAGTTGGCAATGGCTCAGTCCATGCCACCTTTGTGCATCCATTAAATGCTTCAATCCAAAATTGAAGTCTTGTCCCTCTTTTAGGAAATTTTAGGTTTAGCATGCTATTTTTGGTTCCAAAGACTTGGGAGGCTTGGGATCAGAGTTGGTTCCTCCTTGGTCCCCCCTTGAGGTGTTCAGATGGTTAGAGTTGCTTGCCCTTTGCAAAATTTGGGCAAATCGAACAAAACTCAAAAATCTGGCTTGCTTTGGCAGTTTTCAGCAAGGCATATTGCCATTGTCATATCTCATGGCTCAAGTGGAATTTGATGAAGTTTTTTGCCATTTTGGAATGCCCTCATATGATACAATAACTGTTTGATCATAATTGGTTTTGATACTTTTTAGATCCAAGTGAAAAATTCCCCCACATTTGTAAAAAAGTGAAGGCAGATTCTGACTTAGTGAAAATTTCACTAAGTGTTGGAAAAAGTGGCATTTCATGTTTTCAGCCACTTTGATCATTCCATAACTCAAAATCCATAATGAATTGGAATGAGGTGTAGTTGAAGCTTTTGTAGAGGGTAATGAGAGCTAAAAATACAGCTTTGGATGGGGAAAAATGGCCTTGTGGTTTAGGAGTTATGATCCTCCAAAGTTGGTACCCTAGCCACTTTGTTCCATAACTCAGAAAAATTTCTAAGTTTTTTATGGTTACCCCTTTTACAAGTTATCCAACTTTTCTTGATTTTTCTTGATGAATGTTGATTCTAATCACACATTAACATCATTTTAGGGTTAAAAACCCATAATTGTGAAAAATCTCAAAAAGTCAAAGTTTGACTTTTGTGCACAGTTGACTTTTTATCAGATGAACTCCAAACTGTGCGATCCTCTATGAAATCAAGTCCTTGACCTAAATCAAACTTGATGGATTGATTTCATAGGTGTTATAGGGTGTATTGAATTATTTCCTAGGGTTTGGGAGCATGTCTTGGTCAAAAGTCAAAGGTACAGTTGACTTTTCCCGCGAAACCCTAACTGTGGTTCAGATGAACTTGAAACTTGTTGCTCAAGCTTCTTGGATCAATCCATTGTTGCAAATGGATCAATGTGATGGGGCTCATGATGTCCCTTGGAGCATCATAGGTTATGCTTTGAAGCATTGGCTCATGCCCAGAGGAAAATCTCCATCTGGAGGCCCTGGTCGACCAAACCCTAATTTGGTGATACTGTCGATCGTGAGGCTTGATCCACTCAGAATGCTACAACCTTGTGCTTGATTCTTGATGTGGGAGTCCTCTTGATTCATTTTGGATGTTTGAGAGGCTAGAAAAGTTGAAGATCATGTCATTCCTTGATTGATCCTTTGTCTAAGAGCTCTGAGAGGGCTTGAAACCCCAATCTTTGATAGTAGTGAATGCTCAACAATTCTTGAGGAGATTGATGAGGCATAAAGGTACACAATAATGGGAAATATTAGTGGTCAAAATTTGGGGTATGACAGATGCCCCTATTTAATCTTCTTGGACCCGAAGGTGTGAATGGCAAAGGTATTCGGGCATTCGGGGTGCAAGAGGATTAAATATCGGAATACCTGATATTTTGATGGTGGTTATGAATGGCAGTTCACGCATCCTTCCTCTTTTGCTAAGCAATGATGCCTAGAAAAGGTAAACTTCCCCTCGATCCTGGTTTCCTACCAAGGAACTGGTCTCAGTTTCTGAAATAAACTTCCCCTCGATCCTGGTTTCCTACCAAGGATCTGGTCTCAATTTTTGAAATAAACTTCCCCTCGATCCTGGTTTCCTACCAAGGATCTGGTCTAAGTTTCTTTTGTCAATAAACTTTATTGACAAGGGACGCTATTTGTAGCGGTTCTCCTCAAACTTCTCACCGAATTTTCCTGGGGAGATGCCATTTGATGGAAAAAGTTTTGATTGTAGAGAGGCACAAACTTCTCTGTTTAGAGACGCCATTTGTCGACTCTACTGGGGAAAATGAGTCTCTTGAGAGACTGCCTTCGCTTGGGGATATTACATCATACTTTTCTTTGTGATCTTCTCGGAGAAACGCCATACAATGTATTCCAATTTTGAGGTGCCGATGACTTTGTTGGCATTGACATTCTGGAGAGAAGGACCAATGTGTTGCTGAAAGTATTTAGTTGAGAGGCTTTCTCTAGGGATTTTCCTTAATCCGGGAAAGCGAAGATATCATCTTCCATGGCGAAGAGTGATGTTGGGTGAGGGTTCTCTGGTTTTTCAGAGGGTCACGTTATCAAAGTGGTCAAAGAACCACCTTCAATCCAGAAATAAACTAAAGGAGAGATCGCTTAGATGATTCATTTCCTGACGAGGAAAGAACTGATGACTCGTTTAAGAAGACTCTTATCACTAGGGAACAAGACCGACTAAAGTGATAGTGATGCAACATGAATATGAGCGCAAAGTAGTAATGCATGATGTATGTATGTATATGCTGACAAAACTGACACGACATACAAACTAATAGATGAACACGACTGGATAATCGGTCACAGTTGGGGACGAAGAGGTATCGCTGGTTCAAGATAGCAATTCTGCCTTGCTTAGGAGAAGTAGTCCTCGTGGGGAGTTACGTTTGTCGGGCTTAGGAGATAAGAACTCTGTCGGGGGTGTCAGACGAAACAAAGGTCTCTGACACAGTTGATCCTTCATTCAGGTGCACTGGTTTAGAAGGAGTACTTTGATTCTGCACTTTGAAGCTCGATTACTTCTGGCGAAGCGATCGATGTTCTTTCGATGTTACACGGTCAAAAGAAATTACCATCTTTATTTTAAAAGCAGAAAAGTTTGACAAGTAAATTCATTTTTGTTTTATTTCAAGAATCGTTGATCATGTTAAAATGTCGTTCTATAAAGCTAAAACAAATAAGAATTTCAAACAAAAGCACAAGGGCTCAAATTTTATTGATAGGGTGGAAATCAGCCAACGCGCGATTCCCTAGAGTATTTACAAAGTTAGAAAATGGTAATCTAAGGGAAAAGGGCTACATTGAAACATAACGACCGCTATCCTTCTACCAACTTTGAATTCTGGGCATCCTGAGCTTCCGTCAAAGATGACCGTGACTGGAGTTTTCTGATGGATGGTGTAACTGCTGCCGAGGGACTTGCCCCTTTGTCGAACGTAGTTACTTGCCATTATCCCTAATTTTTGCCTGGATTGTACTTTGAGGTTTCCAATCCACCAGGATGATTTTTTATCATGTCTCTAATTTTTTCCTGGACCGCCCTTTCGGGTTTTCAATCCACCGATACGTTTTTTTTTGTTTTATTTAGGCGAAGTATTTCTTGACTACATCAACATTTGTGGGGTAGGCAAATTCCTCTCCGTCCATGGTTGTAAGTCTCAGGGCACCGCCTGATAAAGCTTTCTTAACCACATAGGGGCCGTCATAATTCGGAGTCCATTTGCCCCGAGAATCAGTGAGGAATGATTGTATCTTTTTTAGCACAAAGTCTCCTTTTCTGAAGATGCGAGGTCGGACCTTTTTGTCGAACGCCTTCTTCATTATTTGCTGATATAACTGACCATGACATATTGCCGTGATTCGCTTTTCTTCTATCAGATTCAGTTCATCGTGCCGACTTTGACACCATTCAGCTTCTGTAAGCTTAGCTTCCATCAATACCTGGATTGATGGGATCTCTACTTCGATGGGGAGCACTGCTTCCATGCCATATACTAGAGAGAAATGGGTTGCCCCTGTTGAAGTGTGGACAGATGTGCGATAACTGTGAAGAGCAAAGGGCAGCATTTCGTGCCAGTCTTTGTAGGTTACAACCATATTTTGAACGATCCTCTTGATGTTTTTGTTAGCCGCTTCTACCGCTCCGTTCATCTTGGGTCGATAGAGAGATGAGTTATGGTGTTCGATCTTGAACTCTGCGCATAACTCTTTCATCATCTTATTGTTCAAGTTAGATCCATTATCGGTAATGATCTGGCTAGGAACACCATAACGGCAGATGAGATTGTTTTTGATAAAGCGGATCACCACTTGTCGGGTAAAATCGCGTATGACGCTGCTTTGACCCACTTGGTGAAGTAATCAATGGCTACCAGGATGAACCGATGTCCATTCGAAGACTTAGGTTCGATCATGCCGATCATGTCGATTCCCCATATGGAAAAAGGCCATGGAGAAGAAAGAACTTTGAGATGTGTTGGCGGTACATGGATTCTGTCGGAGTATATCTGACACTTGTTACACCTCCTCATGTACTTGTAGCAGTCGGATTCTATTGTCAACCAGTAGTACCCTGCTCTCAGAATTTTTCTAGCCATCATGTGTCCGTTGGCATGAGTGCCAAAGGATCCTTCATGAATTTCTTTTATCAGCATGTCTGCTTCTGGTCTGTCTACACATCGGAGCAAGACCATGTCAAAGTTTCTCTTATAAAGTGTATCACCGCTCAGGAAGAAACTGTCAGGAACTGGGCTGGCAAACTTGGGAGCCCACCCTTAGTGGTCATGTGAGTCTTGACTTCTGACTCATCCAAATAAATTGCTCTTGCAATGGTCTGATCCTTTGGAATTTCTTTCAGTACAGAAAATGGAGCTCGATCAGTAATATGTAGATCGGTTAGGTGAGAATACTCCTCCAGCGTTGGTACGAGCTGGTAATCCGGGAATGTGAAACAGTGATAGACCGGATCGTAAAACTGAACGAGTGCCTCCATGATTCCTTCAATCACATGGACTCTTAACAGAGGTAGCAGACCTCCGTACTTGGCTCTGAAAGCGTCAGGGTTAGTGATCATCCTCGCTAATCCTCTCAAATCCTCTAGTTTTGGAACCCTGAAGGTATACTTATGATTTCTCCTTCTACCAAAGTCCATGAGCGCAATATTTTTCTCTGACATTTGCAATCATTGTCTTAGTTTAATTTGAAAAGGAGAGACTAGAAGAGAAGTTTTTCTTTGATGTAATGTTTTTTAGATGAATGCATGAATGCAGCACACAAAAACATAGAAAAAACATGGGGTCAAAGGGTCGGTGTCATGAAGTCAAGGCTCTACCCCCCCCCCCCCCAAAGGTTTATACTAGTGATTTTTGTACCTGTCTCTCAAAATCATCAGTTCTTGTCGAGAAAACACCAGCGGGCCGGGAACCGTGCTAGGTGATGTTTTTCGAAGAACCATCAGAAGAGGGTAGTATCGCGTGACAACCATTTCCAATAATTTCCGCACTACTAAAAGAGGTTTTTCCTAGGTGTATACTCAATCTTTCCACATGCGGCATCACACGCTTTCCCATTAGCAGAAAAATAAACACATATATCAATTAGGAAAAGCAGTATATATATTTATCCTAAAGTCATAGACTTTAAAGAGCTATGAATCCTATGTTCCTGACAAAAATGGCTCCCCGGCGGAGTCGTCATTCTGTGGTACCTTCCCAACTTTAAAGGTTTTGACCTAAGATCCTAGTGAAGTAAAAAAAGTCCTATCCCAGTGAAATCCCCAAAAAAGGAAAGAAAGAAAGAAAAGAAAGGGCCCCACGGTGGGCGCCACTTTTCTGTAGCGAGCAATTTTGGACGTGGTTCTTAAGCACTGTCGCTCTGGGGTTACTACAGGCCGATTCATTTTTTATCCTATTGAGCTAACTAAGGAAGGGAAATAGATGTCTCCAATTAACCCTGCTTGCATACTGAGTTTAAACAGCGGTCTGTTAAGTTACGGATGTTATATGGTAATGGGGCCTCTTTCTTCTTACTTTGTTTAGAACGAAACACCGGGAATGTTCATGGGGAATTTTGTTAGGATGCTGGGACTGATGCTTTTCAATTGATATGTGGAGGTACGAGATTTGGGGCTTTGGATTAGTGTGCTCGCTAAGATTTTTCTTTCAATCTTATGCCTACGTATTCCCATTTACCGAAACAGGGAATTCAGAGCGATCGTAGTTCCTCCTGTTCTATGGGAGGAAATGGTGTTTTGGTGTCTTGTTCAAAGCCCAAGACGTGAAGCTGAAAAGGTGGTTTATATCTTGTTCAAAGCCCAAGATGTGAAGCTGAAGGGTCTATTTGTATCTTGTTCGAAACCCAAGATGTGAAGCTAAAAAGGTGTTGTCTTTAGAGAGAATTTGTCATCTCTAAAGGGGGTCTGTTTGTCACAACTGTTGGGTGACTGACTATAAAGGAGGATTACTTTAACCGGGATATGTGAATCCTAGCAATGCCATAATTTCCTTTATAGGGGGTTTTAACCTGAAGGAGAAGACTTTAACTCAGTGTAGAGCAATGCTATCTTTCCTTAGGAATTTCTCATGCCAAAAGAGGGACAGTGGCGTGGATGTAAATAATCCAGAGGCTTGCCGCTTACAGCGATTAGATGAAAGGAGTTGTTGATGTTTGTATCCTGTGAACGAGGCACCGTTTTGATGCTAAAAGGTTGATTGACTCAACCGGGGTTTTTCTTATACAAAGCCTAAGAGGAGGCTATTGACCCAACAAGAGGATGCTTTTTGTTTGTTGTCTTATACGAAGCCCGAGATTGAGGCTAAAAAGAGATTGACTCAACAAGAGAGTCTTTTATACTCAACAAGAGAGTGTTTTATATGTGCCTTGTATGAAGCCCAAGACGGAGGCTAAAGGTTGACTCAACAAGAGAGTCTTTTATACTCAACAAGAGAGTGTTTTGTATCTCGTACGAAGCCCAAGATGGAGGCTAAAAGAGAGATTGACTCAACAAGAGAGTCTTTTATACTTAACAATAGAGTGATTTTATATCTCGTACGAAGCCCGAGATAGAGGCTAAAAGGATTTATTGACTCAACAAGGGAGTCTTTTTGTATCTCGTACGAAGCCCGAGATCGAGGCTAAAAGGATTGATGTTTCAGTTGAGTGACAGGTCTAGTAGGTTGGTTAAAAGAGAAAATCAGTTCTTATAAAGAGACTGATTAAAGGTAAGGCTATGCTTTGGGATTGATCAGAGGATCAGGGTTATTTCCTGTTCTTTAAGGAAATGGGGAATCTAGAGGGGATTGGAGACTGTCCGAGTCTACTGGTGTTTTTCCCAACTTGAGAATGCCTTCGAGACTCAAGGAGATTAGACTGTCCAAGTCTAGATTTGTATCCTTTGTACTATGCTTAAAGAAATAGTAGTAGTACGTTCATGGTAGAAAGATCTAGACTCTTTGAAAGACTGTTCTATTAAGATTATTAATTTCTGTTCCTATACCTCTAGGAGGTCGTCAGGACACTTTGTACGAAGCCCAAGAGGATGCTGGAAACTTTTAAGAAGCCGAGGGACAATTTGTACGAAGCCTAAGAGGAGGCTCTCTTCCCGAAGGAAGAATCCTTATACGAAGCCTAAGAGGAGGCTGTGAATACTTCTAAGAAGCCGCAGGGTCCTTGTACAACGCCCAAGAGGAGGCGGGGATGCTTTTAGGAAGCCTGTGGGTCCCCAAACCCCGAGAAATTCCAGATAGGCTATTCACAGAGAATAGATCAAGCCAGGAAAGTCCGGGAATTTGGAAGAAACTCAAGAGATGCCATTCAGGGAGAAAAGAACATCTCCGGGGAGTAGAGTTTCTTTGACAATTTCTAAGAGTGACAGTCTGAGAAAGGGTTCACCGAGAATGCTGCCTTTCACGTCTCCATATTGTTTGACCCCAAGAGGAGGGAAGACTGTATCTGGTAATCCTATGGGGGATCTAGTTTTGTTTGTATTTAAGAGTGACCAACAGGGCTTAGTGCTAAACGTAGTTGTCGGGGAAACTCTAAATATATATACTAGTATTACACAGTTGATATTAGTTTATGAAAGAAGACTTACAGCGAAACAACCCCACAATACAGTTATATATATATGAAAGCGGATAAAGAAAGCATATAAACACTTACTCGGTTGTAGAGCTTCTATGCTGTTATGTTAGTTGTTCAACAAAGAAAGATTGAAAACAACAGTATATTCAAAATTAAAGGAGAAAGTATTTTGAAAAGATGTTGGGGCTTACAGCTCAAGGAGAGGCCCAAGGTTTATCAGTGATCGCACTGTCGTTTTGTACAGAGGGACTTATACAAGTGACTGAGGCCCAAGAAAGGTTTTCTGTACAAGGGGATGGGTCTTACACTCTCTCAAGAGGCCCAAGTGTTTAAAGAAAAAGAATGGGGCTTACAACACGAGGGTAGGCCCAAATGGTTGGTTTTTTTATTGGCGATCGCGCTGAGGTTTTCTTTTAACACAGGGGGACTTATACAATGTCTGAGGCCCAAAAAGTTTTGTTTAAAAGGGGATTGGGTTTTACACTTTAATAGAGGCCCAAAAGATTTATTTTTGTACAAGTGGTGGGGCTTACATCTCAAGGAGAGGTCCATGGTCATTTGTTTGAAAATGGCGATCGCGCCGAGATTTTTGAAAACGCGGTGGGTCTTATACAATGCATTGAGGCCCAAAATGGTTTGGTTTTCAAAGGGGGTTGGGTCTTACACTTTAATAGAGGCCCAAGAATAATTTTGAATGGGTCTTATATCTCGAGGAGAGGCCCAGGGTTTGTTTTTCAACGGACGATGATCGCGTCGAACTTTTTGAAATACAACGGGACTTATACAATAAGTGAGGCCCAAGAATAGGTTTGTATTTACAAAGGATTGAGTCTTACACTCTATTAGAGGCCCAAAAGTGTTTGAGATTGTTTGATGAGGGTGAAAATCAAAGAAACCCTAATTTGTTATTCTTTAAAAGTAAATATTTAAAGAAAATCAAATAAAATACCAAATAAGTTTGAATAAACCATTTGTGATTTTTGTTTAAGTTTTGAGAAATGAGGTATTAATCACAAGATGAATTAAAACTCACTTGGTTTTGATTTTCAAAGAAAATATTCACTTTTAAAATGATTAAAAACATTAAAAAGGAATTTATTCACAAAAATACTAATTATATTAAATAACTAGTATAAACTTAATTTTTTTGTGGAATAAAGTATTTCAACATTTTTGTGACTTTTTGCAAAAAGAACCAGTAAAAAATAATTAAAATTGAAAGAGTTATTAATTTTCCAATTAATTAATAAAACATAAAAATATGAGGAAAATAGAAAAAATGTGACAAAACACAAAATGGCATGGGTGGGGTTTGAACCCACGACCTCAAGGTCATAGGACGCGTGCCTTACCACTGGGGTGGTGATACATCCATGGCTTGAAGTGAAACCACAAATATACAAGGTTTGCCTTGTTTTTGGCCTGGCCCAAGGCAAGGCAAGGCAAGTTTTGGGTCAGAAACGTGAAAGTCATAACTTTCTCATTTCTCCATGGTTTGAGACAAAATTTATATGCATATGGCCTAGAATTTCACAAGGAATCCAATGGTTGTGGTATTTTTTTCAGATCATACTCCCTCCTCAAAATCCGATAGTGGTTTTGAAAAAGGCCTATAATTGCATTTTCTATGCTACACTTTGATACAAGCATGAATTACATGATGAATTGGTTCAAACACAACTTATATAACATGTATGAGGTATGTATGATCAGTGGACTTCAAAGCAATGCATATTTTGGAAAGTTCTAGTCATGATGCTTACCTCTTTTTGAGCTTTTGGAGTTTTCTGTGCAATCTGCCAAACTTCTTGTTCCAGAAATGGTTTGATGCTTTGGACTCTCTCAAATGATCCCTTAGAAGCTTTGAGAATGGTTGGAATCAGCTGGAACCTGCAGAAACACAAACTGGCCCTTTCTTGCAAAAGGGGTTAAAATGACCAAAATAACAACTCTCTCAAATGGTGTTCCAGATGGGGGGAACCATTTGGGACAATTCAAGGATGTTATTTGGAGTGTGTTTGAGGTTTTATCTGGTTTGGAAAGTGACTAAATCAAGACATGGCTTGAAAAATGCACAAAAGGCCTATTTTGAGGTTTTGAGAGGTGACTTTGTGATTTTGGTGTTACAGGTCACTTTTGATAGTTTGGATTACCTACATATGATGTTTATGAGGTGTTAGGATCATGAGTTGTGATGGAAATGCTCTCTAACTCAAAAACTCAAAGTTACCTTGCTAAAGAAGGCATTTTGGCCTAAAGAGAGGGATTTTGAGGAAAGTATCTGTTTGATGGCTTTGGTGTACTCAAACTGAGCACAAATGAGCTCTATTTATAGTAGAGCAAGTTTGTTTTGGGATAAATAGTGAATGGAAACTGCAGCAGAGGTTTGGCCAATGGTTGCACTTTGGAATCCAAGTCTCCTCTAGCCATTGACTATAGGTTAGGGCACAGGGTTGTGGTTCCCTTGGTCTTGGATAAGTCTTGACTGAATTCAGTTGCAAATGTGTCAGTCCATGCCACCTGGGTGTATGTATTGAATGCTCCAATCCAAAATTGGAGTCTTGTCCGTCTTTTAGGCAATTCTAGGTTTGGCATGTTACTTCTTGTTCCAAGGACTTTGGAGGCTTGACTCAGTGTTTGTCCCCTTTAAATTTGATCCTCAGATGTGTCCAAAGTGATGACAAGGCTTGGAATTATATGATTTGGCCAAATCGAGCAAAAATACAAAATTCTGCCTAGCCTTGGCAGTTTTCAGCAAGGCATATTGCCATTGTCATATCTCATGGCCCAAGTGGAATTTGGTGATGTTCTTGGCCATTTTGGAATGCCCTCATATGATACAACAACTGTTTGATCATATTTGGTTTTGATACCTTTTGGATCCAAGTGAAAAATCCCCCTACATTTGGAAAAAAGTGAAGGCAGATTCTAACTTAGTGAAAAGTTTACTAAGTGTTAGAAAAAAGTGACATTTTCACTTTTTGTGATTTTGATCATTCCATAACTCAAAATGTATGATGAATTTGGAAGAAGGTCAGTTCTAAGCTTTTGTAGAGGGTAATGAGAGCTATAAATCTAGCTTTGGATGAGGGAAAATGGCCTTGTGGTTTAGGAGTTATGATCCTCCAAAGTTGGTACCCTTGCCACTTTGCTCATAACTTAGAAAATTTTCTAAGTTTTTATGGTTACCCCTTTTACAAGCTATCCCACTTTTCTTGATTTTTCTTGATGAATGATGATTCAAATCATACATTAACATCATTTTAGGGTTAAAAAACCATTTTTGTGAAAAATCTCAAAAAGTCAAAGTTGACTTTTGTGCACAGTTGACTTTTTGTCAGATGAATTCCAAACTGTGCGATCCTCTATGAAATCAAGTCCTTAACCTAAATCAAACTTGATGGATTGATTTCATAGGTGTTATAGGGTGTATTGAATCATGTCCTAGGGTTTGGGAGCATGTCCTGGTCAAAAGTCAAAGCTACAGTTGACTTTTCTCGCGAAACCCTAATTGTGGTACTGATGAAATTGAGACTTGCTGCTCAAGCTTCCTGGATCAATCCATTGTTACAAATGGATCAATGTGGTATATTGGAGACCCTCAAATCATGTCTTGAGGTCTTGGCTCATGATTTGTCCCAAAAGTCAACTTAGGGGTGAATTAGGTCAAGAAACCTTAATTCCTGATTTTTGATGTATGCATCCCCTGAGGTCAAATTGACTTGATACTTGGGCCCATGAGGTTCCATGGAGTATTTTAGGATATGCTTTGAAGCATTGGCTCATGCCCATAGGAAAATTTCCATCTGGAGGCCCTGGTCGACCAAACCCTACTTTGGTGACACTGGCGATCTTGAGGCTTGATCCACCTGGAAGGGAGCAGCCTTGTGCTTAATCCTTAAAGTGGGAGTCCTCTTGATCCATTGTAGATGTTTGGGCGGTTAGACAAGTTGAATATCATGTCATTTCTTGATTGATACTTTGTCTAAGAACTCTGAGAGGGCTTGAAACCCTAACTTTGACTGTAGTAAGTGTCCACCCGTCTTTGGGGAGACTGATGAGGCAAGATGGTTCATCCATATTGTGATGATGATTTGCACAATGATGGGAAATCTTAGTGGTCAAAATTTTGGGTATGACAGATGCCCCTATTTAATCTTCTTGGACCTGAAGGTGTGAATGGCGAAGGTATTCGGGCATTCAGGGTGCAAGAGGATTAAATATCGGAATACCTAAAATTTTGATGGTGATTATGAATGGTAGCTTACACATTCATCCTCTTTTGTTAAGCAATGATGCTTAGAAAAGGTAAAAACTTCCCCTCGATCCTGGTTTCCTACCAAGGAACTGGTCTTAGTTTCTGATGTAAACTTCCCCTCGATCCTGGTTTCCTACCAAGGAACTGGTCTAAGTTTTTGAAGTAAACTTCCCCTCGATCCTGGTTTCCTACCAAGGAACTGGTCTAAGTTTCTGAAGTAAACTTCCCCTCGATCCTGGTTTCCTACCAAGGAACTGGTCTTAGTTTCTGAAGTAAACTTCCCCTCGATCCTAGTTTCCTACCAAGGAACTGGTCTAAGTTTCTGAAATAAACTTCCCCTCGATCCTGGTTACCTACCAAGGACCTGGTCTCAGTTTCTTTTGTCAATAAACTTTCTTGACAAGGGACGCTATTCGTAGCGGTTTTCCTCAAACTTCTCGCCGAATTTTCCTGGGGGAGATGCCATTTGATAGAAAAATTTTGATGTCAGACTCGCTGGGGAACCCATTCGCCTGAGTTGTAGAGGTGTACAAACTTCTCTGTTTAGAGACGCCATTTGCCGACTCTACTGGGGAAAACGAGTCTCTTGAGAGACTACTTTCACGCTTGGGGATATTACATCATACTTTTCTCGGGATCTTCCCAGATAAACGCCATATGATGTGATCCAATTTTGAGGTGCTGATGACCTTTTCATCAGTGGTTTTTTTTCGGAGAAAAACTGCTGTATTGCCGAATCTCTGCTTAAGAGGCTTCCTCTAGGGATTTTCCTTAATCCGGGAAAGCGAAAATATCATCTTCAATGGCGAAGAGTGACATCGGTTGAAGGTTCTCTGGTATTTCAGAGGTTCAAGTTATCAAAGTGGTCAAGGGCCAATTCTGATCCAGAAATAAACTGGAGGAGAGAGATTGTTCAGACGCAACCTTTCCTAACGAGGAAAGAACTTGACAACTCGATTGAGAAGACTATCACCACTACGGGACAAGACCGACTGGAGTGATTGTGATGCAATATGAATGTGAATGCAAATTAATAATGCATGATTTATGTATGTATATGCTGACGAAACTGACGCGACATATAGACTAGTAGATGAACACGACTGGATACTCGGCCACAGTGGCGCATGTAGAAATATTGCTGGTTCAAGATAGCAATTCTGCCTTGCTTAGGAGAAACGGTCCCTGTTGGGAGCGACACTGGTCGGGCTTAGGAGATGAGAACTCGGTCGAAGAGGTCAAATAGAGCATTCGCATCTGACATAGCTGATCCTTTATTCAGACATACTGGTTTAGAAGGAGTACTTTGATTCTGCACTTTGAGGCTCGAACACCTTTGGAGAAGCGATCGATGTTCTTTCAATGTTCAACCGTTAAAAGAAATTGCCATATTTATTTTTAAAGCAGAACAATTTTAACAAGTAAATTCATTTTTGTTTCGTTTCAAGAATCGTTGATCATGTTAAAATGTCGTTCTATAAAGCTAAAACAAATAAGAATTGCAAACAAAATCACAAGGGCTCAAATTGTATTGATAGGATAGAAACCAGTCAAATGCGTGATTCCATAGAGTATTTACAAAGTTTGAAAATGGTAATTTAAGGGAAAAGGGCTACATCGAAACATAACGACTGTTATCCATCTACCAACTTTGAATTCTGGACATCCTGAGCTTCCGTCGAAGATGACCGTGACTGGAGTTTTTTGATGGATAGCAGGACTGCCACTAGGGAATTTACCCCTGTTGGACGTAGTTACTTGCCATTATCCCTAATTTTTTCCTGGATTGTACTGTGATGTTTCCAATCTACCGGGATGATTTTTGATTATGTCTCTAATTTTTGCCTGGACCGCCCTTTCGGGTTTTCAATCCACCGAAACGTTTTTTTTTTAGTTTAGGCGAAGTATTTCTTGACTACATCAACATTTGTGGGGTAGGAAAATTCCTCTCTGTCTATGGTGGCAAGTCTCAAGGCGCCGCCTGAGAAAGCTTTCTTGACCACATAGGGGCCGTCATAGTTTGGAGTCCATTTGCCCCGAGAGTCAGTGAGAAAAGATTGTATCTTTTTTAGCACAAGGTCTCCTTTCCTGAAGATGCGAGGTCAAACCTTTTTGTCAAATGCCCTCTTCATTCTTTGTTGATACAATTGACCGTGGCATAAAGCCGTGATTTTCTTCTCTTCGATCAGATTCAGTTCATCGTGTCGATTTTGACACCATTCAGCTTCTGTAAGCTTAGCTTCCATCAATACCCTGATTGATGGGATCTCTATTTCAATGGGGAGCACTGCCTCCATGCCATATACTAGAGAGAAATGGGTTGCCCCTGTTGAAGTGCATACAGATGTGCGATAACCGTGGAGAGCAAAGGGTAGCATCTCATGCCAATCTTTGTAGGTTACAACCATCTTCTGAACAATCCTCTTGATGTTCTTGTTAGCCGCTTCTACCGCTCCATTCATCTTTGGTCGGTAGGGAGGTGAGTTATGGTGTTCGATCTTGAACTCTACGCACAACTCTTTCATCATCTTATTGTTCAAGTTAGATCCATTATCAGTAATGATCTGGCTTGAAACACCATAATGGCAGATGATATTGTTTTTGATAAATCGGACCACCACTTGTCGGGTTACATTAGCGTACGACGCTGCTTCGACCCACTTGGTGAAGTAATCAATGGCTACCAGGATGAACCGATATCCGTTTGAAGCCTTATGCTCAATCAAGCCAATCATGTTGATTCCCCATATGGAAAAAGGCCATGAGGAAGAAAGAACTTTGAGATGCGTTGGCGGCACATGAATTTTGTCGGAGTATATCTGACACTTGTGACACTTCCTCATGTACTTGTAGCAGTCGGATTCCATGGTCAACCAATAGTACCCTACTCTTAGAATTTTTCTCGCCATTGTGTGTCTGTTGGCATGAGTGCCAAAGGATCCTTCGTGAATTTCTTTCATCAGCATGTCTGCTTCTGGTCTGTCTACGCATTGGAGCAAGACCATGTCAAAATTTCTCTTATAGAGAGTATCACCGCTCTGGAAGAAACTGCCTGCCAGCCTTCTGAGGGTTTTCCAGTCCTTCCTTAGTGCCCCAGGTGGGTACTCTTATTTCTGAAGGAAGCATTTGATATCGTGATACCAAGGTTTGTCGTCTATGGCTGCTTCAATCGTGAAGATGTAAGCGGGCCTTTCAAGGCGCATTATGTCGATCTTAGGTAAGTCATTCCATTGACCTACGCTAATCATGGAAGAGAGAGTGGCTAATGCATCAGCCATGTGATTCTCCTCACGAGGGATGTGATGAAACTCAATTCTGTTGAAGAAGGGTAGCAACCTTCTCGCGTAGTCTTTGTAAGGAATTAATCATGATTGGTATGTGTTCCAATATCCTTTAATCTGATTGATAACCAGGGCTGAGTTGCCATATACGTCCAAGTTTTTGATCCTCAAATCAATCGCTTCCTCAAGACCCATAATACAAGCTTCGTATTCGGCCTCGTTGTTCGTACACTTGAACGTAAGTCGGGAAGTGAAAGGAATGTGGGTACCCTGAGGTGTTATGATGATCGCCCCAATTCCGTTTCCGTAATGATTGACAGCTCCGTCAAAGATAAGTCCCCATTGGGAACCTGGTTCTGGCCCTTCACTGGGTAGCGGTTCATCGCAGTCTTTCATTTTTAGATACATGACATCTTCGTCTGGGAAGTCAAACCTGATTGATTCCCGATCGTCAATCGGTTGATGAGCCAAATGATCGGCTAAAATACTCCCCTTAACTGCTTTTTGAGCATGGTACTCTATGTCATATTCCGATAGCAACATCTGCCAACGGGCAATCCTTCCCGTGAGAGCAGGCTTTTTAAAGACATACTTGATTGGATCCATCTCAAAGACCAACCAAGTAGTGTGACGAATCATGTACTGGCGCAGACGTTTGGCTGCCCAAGCCAAAGCGCAACAAGTTTTCTCAAGCATAGTGTACCGAGTCTCGCAGTCGGTGAATTTCTTGCTCAAATAGTAGATGGCAGACTCCTTCCTTTTGGTTTCGTCTTGTTGGCCAAGTACACATCCCATTGAGTCCTCTAGGACGGTGAGGTAGATAATCAGTGGTCTTCCTTCCACTGGAGGTGATAGAATCGGAGGGTTCAACAGGTATTCCTTAATACTGTTGAAGGCGGTTTGGCAATCTTCTGTCCAAATGCAGTCTTGATTCTTTTTGAGCAGTTTGAAAATCGGCGCACATGTCGCACTCATGAGGAATATAAATCTGGAAATGTAATTCAAACGTCCCAGGAATCCTCTGACTTGTTTTTCAGTTTTCGGAGAAGGCATTTCTCGAATGGCCTTGACCTTGTCCGGATCATCCTCAATTCCTTTCTGGCTGACGATGAACCCTAAGAGTTTTCCTGAACGGACACTGAAGGTTCACTTGTTGGGATTCAAGTGGAGTTTGTACTTTCTCTATCGCTCAAATAGTTTTGACAAGTGGGTCACATGCTCCTCTTCTGTTCTAGATTTGGCAATTATATCATCGACATATACCTCGATTTCTTTGTGTATCATGTCATGAAACAGAGTAGTCATGGCCCTTTGATAGGTTGCCCCTGCGTTCTTCAAACCGAAAGGCATTACCTTGTAGCAAAAGGTACCCCATGGGGTGATGAAGGAAGTTTTCTCCATGTCTTTCGGCGCCATTTTGATCTGGTTATAGCCCGAGAATCCATCCATGAAGGAGAAAATTTTGAACTTTGTTGTACTGTCAACCAGCATGTCAATGTGTGGTAAAGGAAAGTCGTCTTTTGGACTAGCCTTGTTTAGATCCCTGTAGTCTACACACATTCTGACCTTTTTGTCCTTTTTTGGAACAGGTACGATGTTGGCTAACCATTGAGGATATTCTGATGTGGCGAGGAAACCCGCGTCAATCTGTTTCTGTACCTCCTCTTTGATTTTGATGGCCATGTCCGGGTGAGTCCGTCTCAACCTCTGTTTTACTGGCGGACATTCCGATCTCAACGGTAAATAATGTTCCACGATGCTGGTATCCAACCTTGGCATATCCTGATAGGACCAAACGAATACATCGGGGAATTCTTTGAGAAGCTTTACCAAACCCTCTTTGGCTGTTGGACTGAGCAGTGCCCCAATCCTGATTTCTTTTCTCTCTTTTTCCGAACCTAAGTTTACCGTTTCCAACGGCTCTTTATGAGGTTCAATGGACCTTTCCTCCTGTCTGAGTAATCGGGAGATCTCTTCTGGAATTTCGTCGTCATTCTCTTCTTTAGCCCCAAATACCGGGAACTCAAAGTTGGGAGAAGGCATCGGATCGTATGTTTTAACGGGGTTTAAAACAAGCAATCTGTATGATGGTATGATTTGTGTTTAGAAGAGATAGAGGAAATACAAGAGTGTGTGCAGTGTATTTCTTTGGAAAACTGCTTGTTTTTTATTATTGATTTGTTCTTTAGGATTACCATTTTCTGAGAAAAGCAAAAAGGGAAAATAACAACAGAATGAGGAAATTACAGAATGACGTTATTTTATTAATGAACAAGTCGATTCTTGAAACTACAGCCCTATAAAACAAAGCTCTGTCGCTTAGGGAGAAGCGATGTGGGAAATTTACAGAAAGTGAGCCCTATCAAAACATCCGTTTCACCTGGGCAGGGTGAAAGGTTAAAGACGGCAATTACTTTAACTTATGAACAATCTTCGGAACATCGACAGCAACCCATTGGCGGTGAACTCCTCGGTGAATCACGAAGTCTGGCACCTTCCTTGATTTGTCTTTAGAAATAACGTTGATTTCTGGTGGAGCAGGATCATTGGAATCTGTCTCCTAGGCAGGGTTGTCGTAGGAGGATTCCTCTGTTGCATTTTACATAGCATTTGTGCTCTCAGGAAAATCTCCCCATCCAGTTGGCTGGATGTCTTCGAGCCTGATACGAGAGCTTTCGGGAGCAGTGTACTTGACCATATAGTCGTATTTCCCACTTGGTTGTCCCAGGGTGTCCCACACTTCTTTGGAACTGGAGGAGTCATCCCTCTCGATAACGTTGACCTCAGGAAAAGCATAGTTAATGAATTCTAGTCCTGCAAATGTTGCGAATTCATCGTCGTGCTGGGTATTTTCAGGATAACCTGGGTGTTGGTCCCACGACATGGTGGGGACGCAGGTATTCTTTTCAATGATGCTCAGCTGATTTTTATTGTTCGGCTAATTTCCTTGCCCCAAGTCTCCTGGATACGGCTGCCACATTGGCAGGCCATCCACCGGGCTATAATAGTTGTGGTCAAAGTTGTCCTTCATCGGAGTGTCCTCCTCTAATGAGTTTGGTGGAGCACGACATCCTTCAGGATCACAATCTCCGTATATCATTTCGACCTCTGACCTGGGTATAAATCTCAGACTCTGTGCAGGATAGCAAAATGGCGTAGGCACCTCTTCCTGAGACGTATAACCGTCCTTGTTAAGATAGAGCTCCCATTCTTCCTCCATATCAGAGGAATCATCTTTATTGATGGTATGCACTTCTTGAGTCACTGGGTGAAGGAAACCTCCACTGTGGAAGAAAATCTGAATGGGATGAAGACTTTCACCGTTAGCAGCTGTCTGGGTACAGGTTGTAGAAAAACCAAGACCCTTCTTTGTTTTATTGTCAGTAGGAATGACAAGCTGCCCCCATCCTGTTGTATTGGTACTCTCGACCGCTTTGATAACATCTTTGTATGAGGAAATGGAAGTTCCCTCTTCGGATTGATTGTCCTTTCTCACCGACAGTGCTTGGAACTGAGTTCCAATAACCTCCTCGGGTTCTACACCAGTAGATGATGATAAGTTACCCACGAGCATGGCTTGTTCTCCACAAACCGTGACGAGCTGGTTGTTCTGGACGAACTTTAACTTTTGGTGGAGGGTCGAGGTGATCGCCCCAGCCTGATCTATCCAAGGTCTTCCTAATAAACAACTGTACGTTGCCCGGATGTCCATGACCTGGAAAGCGACTTGGAAAGTGTGAGGACCAATAGTTATGGGAAGGTCAACTTCGCCGATAACCGTTTTTCTGGACCCGTCAAATGCTTTGACGACGACCTCACTGGTTCTCATCGGGGGTCCTTTGAAGGATACTTGCATCAAAGTGGACTTCGGCATAACATTTAGGGCTGACACTGTGTCTACCAGTACGCTGGCTAAAGCATCGCCCTGGCAGCTGATCGTGATATTGAGCGCCATGTTATGACGGCGACCCTCTTCAGGTAATTCCTCATCACTAAATCCCAAGTTATTGCAGGAAGTGATGTTAGAGACAATGCTATCGAACTGTCTGATTGTTACATCGTGTTCCACAAAGGCTTCTCCAAGACTTTCTGTAGAGCCTCCCTGTACGCTTCTGAACTGAGTAAAAGTGACAACACAAAGATCTTTGAAAGAGTTTGTAACAGTTGATCAACAATGTTGTATTCACTCCTTTGGATGAGCTTCAGCATCTCATCATCATTTTTCAAAAGGTCAGGATTACTGTATTGACCGACTGGTGGATTAGGAACTTCTGTCTGAGGTTCCTTTTCTTTGTTAAGTTCTCCAACTCCTCGGTTGAAGATTCGACCACTCCGTGTTACTCGACTGATGTCTGCAATATTCACGACGGAGGGTAATGGAATTTCCTTTCCATTCTCGACTGTTGTTGCACCGTATTTGTAAGGGATAGCCTTAGTTGATTCATACGGTAATGGTCCCGATAGATAGATGACTATGGGAGCCTTTTGATTTTTCCGACCATCGTAAGCAATTTCGATCCGTTCCTGGTTGGGAACTCTCGATTCGTCAAGTAGAGGGATGATGGTACAAACATCCCTAGCCCTCTGATGATCAGAGATTATGACAACGTCCTCAATTTGATCAGTGAGGTAGTCCGGCGCCCAGTTGATTGGTCCGGAACCCGGATATGGGCGAATCTCTCTATAATTCACCTGACCCTGAAGAGCTGCTCGCACAAGGTAACATCCTTGGTTACTTCCCGAACAGACTCTACAACGTTCATAGTTGTGTGGTGGCACCTGACCACGCCCGCTTTGAATACAATGTAACCTCACTAGGTCAGTTTCCACAGATCGAACGTCCCGACTTTGATGTCGAGTAGGGTTCCCGTTGGTAATACTAATTTGCTGGGAGTCTTCATCCATATAGATTAGAAGCCACCAGTGGTTCAACAAGTACGGAAGGGTTTCCTGGACAAGGGCACAGCCTTGATCGTTTTCGCAACCCGCCCTACAGCTTTGATAATCATGTGATACCAGGAACCCGAGCCGGACCTGTTTAGCATGTAACTCCACCAGGCTGGTATTCATCAAGCGAATATCAAAGATTTGAATCATGTTGATCTGATAGGGATTCCTATCATGGTAGTCCTGGATCCATCCAAGATCCATCTGATGCTGGAGGGCCTCTTGTACAAAAGAGCATCCCTGTTTGTTTACCAAGCAAGTCAGACAGGAACTGTAATCGTGCCGCGGAAGATTATGATACTGGCTTTGCCTGGAATGCATCGCCACCAAGTTGACATTCATTGCACGGATGTCGTGGTTCTGAATGATGTTAGAATTCGTGTAAACCATGTTAACTCCACGAACTCGGTGCTCTTGGATCCATCTGAGATCCATCTATTCCTGTAGAGCTGATTGCACCACAGAACATCCTCGATTGCTTTTAGAGCAGATATCACACTAGTGATAGTTATGAGGTGGCACATGGCCATATCACTCTGTCTTCAATGCATCTTGACCAAGTTGGCCCTCAGTAAGAGTACATCGCGAATTTGATAGACGTTGTTAGTCTCTCCCTCTATCAAATTGACTGTAGCTTTCTCGTGTTGAGGCAGCGGATTTGTGAGAACATTAGGATTTGTATCCTTGAAAGATAAGACCCCGCTCCTAACAAGATTTTGCACGTCGGATTTGAAATTGAGATAGTTCTCTATGTTATGCCCTGGTCCTCCTTGATGGTAAGGGCAAGTCTGATCCACCTTAAACCAAAAAGGCGGATTTTCTGGTACTATAAGAGGGGACTTAGTCTGGACATGCCCTTTAGCCAGTAGTAACAGAAATAGTTCTACGTATAATACAGGTATAGGATCAAATCCTGGTGGCCGCATTGTACGGTTATTATTGTATGGAGGACGAGCCTGCTGAAGAGGCTGTTGAGTCCTTTGCTGATTAGGTTAGTTCTGCGCAACCTGAGGTTGATACGTAGAAATAGGCGCAGGGTTGATAGCAGGAGTCACAGCCGCTACTGGTTGATAATGTTGCCTTTGCTTTCTGAGAGAGATATTCCCAATATCCTGCTCTTTTTTCTTAGGGAGAGCACTACCGTATCGCTTTGTACTACTTGATGATCCAGTGTCTTTGACTAGACGTCCCTCTCGGACGACTTCCTCAAGACGAACTCCCATACCGACCATCTCGGTGAAGTCACTGGACGCACTGGCAACCATTCTGTCGTAATAAAATGAGCTTAAGGTCTTTAAGAAGATCTTTGTCATCTCTTTTTCCTCAAGAGGTGGACAAATTTGAGCGGCAATTTCACGCCATCTCTGAGCGTATTCCTTAAAGGTTTCCTTGTCCTTTTGTGACATTGATCTGAGTTGATCTCTGTCTGGTGCCATGTCCAAATTGTATTTATATTTTTGGACGAAGGGAGTGCCAAGATCTCTGAAAGTGCTAATCGTAGCATGGTTTAAATCCATGTACCATTTTAGTGCGGCATCGGTTAAACTATCCTGAAAGTAGTGAATCAGTAAATCCTGATTCTCTGTTTGAGCTGACATTCGCCGAGCGTACATCACCAAGTGACTCTGAGGGCAAGAGTTACCCTTGTACTTTTCAAAGTCGGGCACTTGGAATTTGTGCGGGACTTTCACATTGGGGACCAAGCAGAGGTCTGTGGCGTCCTTTCCAAATAAATCCTGACCGCGAAGGGCCTGCAGCTCTTTCTGCATTCCCAGGAATTGTTCCTGGAACTCATTCATTCTTTCGAACATGTTGTCGTTTCCACCAGAAGGTATCTGTGGAATCTGTCCTTCCGGGACAGTGTGTACCACGGGCGGTGGTATAGTCATTATGGCCGAGACTCTCGGTGTCTCCCGAAGTTTGTAACCTTCAGGAGTTGCTGTCATACCCCTGACATCTTCGCTTTCCCGAAGTTTGTAACCTTCAGGACCAACGGTTCCTACTGGGGTCCCCTGATCCTCATTGATCAACGGGATATATCCTTCCGGGATATAGTTAAGTGGCATGCCCCAGGGACGATCTTTCGGCATTTTGTACCTAGGATCGGACTTTTCCACTATGGGCGTTGAGGTGATCTCCGAGATCACAATCCTTTGTAGCTGAGCTTCTGACATGGCTTGCATGTCGTTATGAAGCTTTCTCATATCCTCTCTCAGAGCATCGATCTCTTCTCTCAACTCTCTGTTCTCTTCCTTGAGATCATCTATCTTTTTCTGACGATTGGCCCGAGTATTATACGAATGAGACAGTTTGACTCTAGAACCGAGACACAAACATGAGATTCGTAGGTAAGAAGAATGCGTGACGTGAGAATGATGAATGCAATGATTATATTAATTGTTTTTTTTTGTTTAATCAAAATAAACTTCGACAATTAGATTGCAAATATCAAATAATGGGGAAACCCTGTTTTATTGAATTCAAAGGATTACGAAAATAGAAATACAGTAGATTACAAGGTGCGGAAACAGAAACCTAAGCTAAGGGGTCCCGAGTCCTCTCTGGGGAGAAACCGGGTGCTGATTCTGGTACTTTCCTTTTCTTGGACCGGGGCTCTTGGACCGTTGTCGGGTTGTCATTCCTTTGCCAAGTGAAAGGAACGAGCAAATTCCTTTGGTCATCCCGATTATCCACAGCATGTTGCTCTAAAATCTCGATCAGAGCATCCTTATCTTTCAGCAGTTGCTGTATTTTGGTACACTCTACATTGAGGGTGCGGTATTTGTTCTTCCAAGACCTCCTCTCCTGTTGAACTTTGTTGAGAGTAACCTAAAGTTTTTTCATTTCAGTCATGAAGTACATGACAGATTCCCTCGGCGGAAGAACTCCGTGATGAGGATAAGGCATCTTTAGCTTGAGAGCTCTAGTTTGTACCCAGTGGAGATAAGGCTCCACCGAGACACAATCCGGTTTTCCTAGAGACTCTCGTCCTTTCTCATGAACATGTTTTCGAGCGTGCACTATTTCCATCTTTAGTGCCCTATCATTTTCTCCTTCTTTGAAGAAAAGGCCTTCCATATTAGCATTACGCGGGACATGCCTCATTGGGTATCCAAATTGACGACGAACAAGAACTAGATGGTAATTGATTCCTCCTTTAGTTCCTATGAGGGGTACGTTGGGGAAGTTTCCACAACGGTCAATGATCCTGATCCCGTCATAAATCATATTGCACCAATCTATGTCAGAGTTGGTAAGAGACATGGTTTTCTGCGACCAACGTAAGACACTCTTATGATCCCAAAAAGCAGCAGACTTAGGCAAATGGGAGATAAACCATTTATATAACAGGGGTACACGGCACGTGATCATCCCTCCGCTGTACAAATTCCCTAAGGGTACAGAATGATACGCGTCTGCGAGCAAGGTTGGCACAGGGTTTCCAATGAGAAAAACCTTAATGGCGTTGTTATCGACGAAGTTATCAATGTTGGGAAACAAAAATAACCCGTAGGTGAGTAAGACAAAGATGCTTTCAAAAGCAGTCATGTTCCCTATACTAGCAAAGTACAGAGCCTTCTTTGTCAGGAACTGGGTTGGAAAACCTGGGAGCCCACCCTTAGTGGTCATGTGAGTCTTGACTTCCGACTCATCCAAATAAAATGCTCTTGCAATGGTCTGATCCTTTGGAATTTCTTCCAGTCCAGAAAATGGAGCTCGATCAGTAATGTGTAGATCGATTATGTGAGAATACTCCTCCAATGTTGGTGCGAGCTGGTAATCTGGGAATGTGAAACAGTGATAGACCGGATCGTAAAACTGAACGAGTGCCTCCATGATTCCTTCAATCACATGGACTCTTAACAGAGGTAGCAGACCTCCGTACTTGGCTTTGAAAGCGTCAGGGTTAGTGATCATCCTCGCTAATCCTCTCAAATCCTCTAGTTTTGGAACCCTGAAGATATACTTATGAGTTCTCCTTCTACCGAAGTCCATGAGTGCAATCATTTTCTCTGACATTTGCAATCATTGTCTTAGTTTAATTTGAAAAAGAGAGACTAGAAGAGAAGTTTTTCTTTGATGTAATGTTTTTTAGATGAATGCATGAATGCAGCACACAAAAACATAGAAAACACATGGGGTAAAAGGGTCGGTGTCATGAAGTCAAGGCTCTACCCCCCCCCCCCCTCCCAAAGGTTTATACTAGTGATTTTTGTACCTGTCTCTCAAAATCATCAGTTCTTGTCGAGAAAACACCAGAGAGCCGGGAACCGTGCTAGGTGATGTTTTTTGAAGAACCATCAGAAGAGGGTAGTATTGCGTGACAACCATTTCCAATAGTTTCCGCACTACTAAAAGAGGTTTTTCCTAGGTGTATACTCAATCTTTCCACATGAGGCATCACACGCATTCCCATTAGCAAAAAAATAAACACAGATATCAATTAGGAAAAGCAGTATATATATTTGTCCTAAAGTCCTAGACTTTAAAGAGCTATGAATCCTATGTTCCTGACAAAAATGGCTCTCCGGCGGAGTCGCCATTCTGTGGTACCTTCCCAACTTTAAAGGTTTTGACCTAAGATCCTAGTGAAGTCAAAAAAGTCCTATCCCAGTGAAATCCCCAAAAAAGGAAAGAAAGAAAGAAAAGAAAGGGCCCCACGGTGGGCGCCACTTTTCTGTAGCGAGCGATTTTGGATGTGGTTCTTAAGCACTGTCGCTCTGGGGTTACTACAGGTCGATTCATTTTTTATCCTATTGAGCTGACTAAGGAAGGGAAATAGATGTCTCCAATTAACCCTGCTTACATACTGAGTTTAAATAGCGGTCTGTTAGGTTACGGATGTTATATGGTAATGAGGCCTCTTTCTTCTTACTTTGTTTAGAACGAAACACCGGGAATGTTCATGGGGAATTTTGTTAGGATGCTGGGACTGATGCTTTTCGATTGATATGTGGAGGTATGGGATTTGGGGCTTTGGATTAGTGTGCTCGCTAAGATTTTTCTTTCAATCTTATGCCTACGTATTCCCGTTTACCGAAACAGGGAAATCAGAGCGATCGTAGTTCCTCCTATTCTATGTGAGGAAATGGTGTTTTGGTGTCTTGTTGAAAGCCCAAGACGTGAAGCTAAAAAGGTGGTTTATATCTTGTTCAAAGCCCAAGATGTGAAGCTGAAGGATCTATTTGTATCTTGTTCGAAGCCCAAGATGTGAAGCTAAAAAGGTGTTGTCTTTAGAGAGAATTTGTCATCTCTAAAGGGGGTATGTTTGTCACAACTGTTGGGTGAGTGACTATAAAGGAGGATTACTTTAACCGGGATATGTGAATCCTAGAAATGCCATAATTTCGTTTATAGGGGGTTTTAACCTGAAGGAGAAGACTTTAACTCAGTGTAGAGCAATGCTATCTTTCCTTAGGAATTTCTCATGCTAAAAGAGGGACAGTGGCGTGGATGTAAATAATCCAGAGGCTTGCTGCTTACAGCGATTAGATGATAGGAGTTGCTGATGTTTGTATCCTGTGAACGAGGCACAGTTTTGATGCTAAAAGGTTGATTGACTCAACCGGAGTTTTTCTTATACAAAGCCTAAGAGGAGGCTATTGACCCAACAAGAGGATGCTTTTTGTTTGTTGTCTCGTACGAAGCCCGAGATTGAGGCTAAAAAGAGATTGACTCAACAAGAGAGTTTTTTATACTCAACAAGAGAGTGTTTTATATGTGCCTTGTATGAAGCCCAAGACGGAGGCTAAAGGTTGACTCAACAAGAGAGTCTTTTATACTCAACAAGAGAGTGTTTTGTATCTTGTACGAAGCACGAGATGGAGGCTAAAAGAGAGATTGACTTAACAAGAGAGTCTTTTATACTCAACAATAGAGTAAGGCTGATGAACAGTTCCAGAAGGGGTTTCACTTGGAACATTGGCCTTCTGTATATGAACTGTTCAAGGGGAGATTTCTTAGATCCAGTTATCTAAAATTGTTGTAAAAGAAAATTCATGGTTTAGGTTATGTTTGAAATATCCGGGAGAACGACGGATGTTAGGAGATGAGGTTTTGTCTAGTTCTAGACGTAGTTGCCGGGGAAACTCTAAATATCTATACTAGTATTACACAGTCGATATGAGTTTGTGAAAGAAGACTTACAGGGAAACAACCCCACAATACAGTTATATACATATGAAAGCGGTAAATGAAAGCGGGTAAACACTTACTCGGTTGTAGAGCTTCCATGCTGTTTTGTTCGTTGTTCAACAAAGAAAGCTTTGATAACAATATTATATTCAAAATCAAAGGAGAAAGTGATTTTGAAAGGAAAATCGGGGCTTACAACTCAAGGAGAGGCCCAGGGTTTTATTAGTGATCGCACTATTGTTTTGTACAGGGACTTATACAAGTGACTGAGGCCCAAAAAGGTGTTCTGTACAAAGGGGATGGGTCTTACACTCTCTCAAGAGGCCCAAAATGATTGAAAGTGAACAAAGATGGGTCTTATAGCTCAAGGAGAAGCCCAGGGTTTATTTTAAAAAGGGCGACGATCGCGCCGAGGTTTTGAAAACGCCGTGGATCTTATGCAACGACTGAGGCCCAAACTACTTTGGTTTCAAAGAGGGATTGGGTCTTACACTCTATTAGAGGCCCAAAATGATTTTGAATGGGTCTTATAGCTCGAGGAGAGGCCCAGATGGTTTGTTTTAAACGAGTGATGATCGCGCCGAACTTTTGGAAATACAACGGGACTTATACAACAATTGAGGCCCAAAATAGGTTTGTATTTACAAAGGATTGGTTCTTACACTCTATTAGAGGCCCAAAATGGTTTGAATGGGTCTTTTAGCTCGAGGAGAGGCCCAATGTTTGATTTTTGAACTGGCGATCGTGCCGGGATTTTTGAAAGCGCAGTGGGTCTTATACAATGACTGAGGCCCAAAAAAGGTTTCTAAAGGGGTTGGTTCTTACACTCTAATAGAGGCCCAAAGTTTGAAAATGTTTTGTGAGGGTGAAAATCAAAGAACCCTAATTTTTCTTTTCTTTAAAAGTAAATATTTAAAGAAAATCAAATAAAAATGATAAAAATGCCAAATAAGTTTGAATAAACCATTTGTGATTTTTGTTTAGGGTTTGAAAAATGAGGGATTAATCACAAGATGAATTAAAACCTACTTGGTTTTGATTTTCCAAAATGGATATTTATTTTTAAAAGGTTTAAAAAAAAATAAAAGGCATTTATTCACAAAAATACTAATTATATTAAATAAATAATATAAATCTTTTTTTTTTTTGTGGAACAAAATATTTCAACATTTTTGTGATTTTTTGCAAAAAGAACCAATCAAAAATAATTAAAATTGAAGTAGTTATTAATTGTTCAATTAATTAATAAAACATGAAAATATTGGAAAATAGAAAAAATGTGAGAAAACACAAAATGGTTTGGGTGGGGTTTGAACCCACGACCTCGAGGTTATAGGGTGCGCGCCTTACCACTGGGGTGGTGATACATCCGTTGATTGAAACAAACCAACAAATACACAAGGCTTGCCTTGTTTTCTAGGCCTAGCCAAGGCAAGGCAAGGCAAGTTTTGGCAAGACACGGGAAGGTCCATAACTTTCTCATTTCTCCATGGTTGGGGACAAAATTTATATGCATCTGGCCTAGAATTTCACAAGGAATCCAATGGTGGTGGTATTTTTTCCAGATCATGCTCCCTCATCAAAATCCGATAGTGGTTTTGAAATAGGCCTCTAATTGCATTTTCTGTGCTATCTCATGATACAGGCAAGGATTGCATGACAATTTGGTGCAAACACAACATATATAACATGTACAAGATGTGCATGATCAGTGGACCTCAAAGCAATGCATATTTTGGAAAGTTCAAGTCATGATGTTTACCTCTTTTTGAGCTTTTGGAGTTTTTTGTGCAATCTGCCAAGTTTCTTGTTCTAGAAATGGTTTGATGCTTTGGACACTCTCAAATGATCCCTTAGAAGCTTTTAGGATTATTGGAATCAGCTAGAACCTGCAAAAACAAAAATTGACCCTTTCTTGCAAAAGGGGTTAAAATGGCCAAAATAGAAACTCTCTCAAATGGTGTTCCAGATGTTGGGAGCCATTTGGGACAGTTTAAGGATGATATTTGGAGTGTGTGTGAGGTTTTATCTAGTTTGGAAAGTGACTGAATCAAGACATGGCTTGAAAAATGCACAAAAAGCCTATTTTAAGGTTTGAGAGGTGACTTTGAGATTTAAGGATTACAAGTCACTTGTGTGAGTTTGGACAGCTTAGATATGATATATTGGATGTGTTTGGATCATGAGATGTGGTGGAATTGCTCCCTAACTCAAAAACTCAGAGTTACCTTGCTAAAGAAGGCATTTTGGCCAAGAGAAAGAGATTTTGAGGAAAGCAAGTGTTGTAGTGCTTTGGTGTACTCAAACTGAGCACAAATGAGCTCTATTTATAGTAAAGCAAGTTTGTTTTGCAAGAAAGAGTGAATGGTAACTGCTGCATAGGTTTGGCCAATGTTGAGCAATGAGAATCCAAGTCTCCTCTAGCCATTGACTAGAGGTTAGGGCACAGGCTGCTGGTTCCCTTGGTCTTGGATAAGTCTTGACTGAATTCAGTTTGCAATGGCTCAGTCCATGCCACCTTGGTGCATCCATTAAATGCTTCAATCCAAAATTGAAGTCTTGTCCCTCTTTTAGGCAATTTTAGGTTTAGCATGCTATTTTTGGTTCCAAAGACTTGGGAGGCTTGGGATCAGAGTTGGTTCCTCCTTGGTCCCCCCCTTGAGGTGTTCAGATGGATAGAGTTGCTTGCCCTTTGCAAAATTTGGGCAAATCGAACAAAACTCCAAAATCTGCCTTGCTTTGGCAGTTTTCAGCAAGGCATATTGCCATTGTCATATCTCATGGCTCAAGTGGAATTTGATGGAGTTCTTGGCCATTTTGGAAAACCCTCATATGATACAATAATTGTTTGATCATAATTGGTTTTGATACTTTTTGGATCCAAGTGAAAAATTCCCCCACATTTGTAAAAAAGTGAAGGCAGATTCTGACTTAGTGAAAATTTCACTAAGTGTTGGAAAAAGTGGCATTTCATGTTTTCAGCCACTTTGATCATTCCATAAATCAAAATTCATAATGAATTGGAATGAGGTGTAGTTGAAGCTTTTGTAGAGGGTAATGAGAGCTACAAATCCAGCTTTGGATGGGGAAAAATAGCCTTGTGGTTTAGGAGTTATGATCCTCCAAAGTTGGTACCCTAGCCACTTTGTTCCATAACTTAGAAAAATTTCTAAGTTTTTTATGGTTACCCCTTTTACAAGTTATCCAACTTTTCTTGATTTTTCTTGATGAATGTTGATTCTAATCACACATTAACATCATTTTAGGGTTAAAAAACCATAATTGTGAAAAATCTCAAAAATTCAAAGTTTGACTTTTGTGCACAGTTGACTTTTTATCAGATGAACTCCAAACTGTGCAATCCTCTATGAAATCAAGTCCTTGACCTAAATCAAACTTGATGGATTAATTTCATAGGTGTTATAGGGTGTATTGAATCATGTCCTAGGGTTTGGGAGCATGTCCTGGTCAAAAGTTAAATGTACAGTTGACTTTTCCCGCGAAACCCTAACTGTGGTTCAGATGAACTTGAAACTTGTTGCTCAAGCTTCTTGGATCAATCCATTATTGCAAATGGATCAATGTGATGTATTTAAGACCCTCAAATCCCTCTTGGGGTCTTGGCTCATGATTTGTCCCAAAAGTCAATTTAGGGGTGAATTAGGTCAAGAAACCCTAATTCCTGATTTTTTTATGAATGCATCCCCTAAAGCCAAATTGACTTGATGATTGGGTTCATGATGTCCCTTGGAGCATCATAGGTTATGCTTTGAAGCATTGGCTCATGCCCAGAGGAAAATCTCCATCTGGAGGCCCTGGTCGACCAAACCCTAATTTGGTGACACTGTCGATCGTGAGGCTTGATCCACTCAGAATGTTGCAACCTTGTGCTTGATTCTTGCTTGGGAGTCCTCTTGATTCATTGTGGATGTTTGAGAGGCTAGACAAGTTGAAGATCATATTATTCCTTGATTGATCCTTTGTCTAAGAGCTCTGAGAGGGCTTGAAACCCTAATCTTTGATAGTAGTGAATGCTCAACAATTCTTGAGGAGATTGATGAGGCATAAAGGTACGCAATGATGGGAAATCTTAAGGGTCAAAATTTGGGGTATGACAGTATGGTGAAGTGGATCCTCTGATGTTCACTCCTCTCCTTTTTGAAAGTTTGGGTGCTTGATCAGCTTAACTAAAAACTACACTGCCCCAGGTTAAAATTGAGGTTTTTTTTTTATTTGGAAAAGAAAATTCCTACTTCAAGGCTCAAAAGGGGTTAAAGAGGGATTGTCTTCCTTATATATCCGGTGTTTATGGATTTAAAACAATACCTTACATCATCAGCAGGGTTTTATTCAAAAGCATACAACCTGAAATTTTGTATTTTCACTTTCGTCATCCTCCCTCCAATTCTATGCCTAAGCAAAAGATGAGGTAGCATTTGAGTTATAAAATAGAAAAACAATTTAAGAGTGAATACGAATGGATTTCTTCAAGACAAACATATTCATTGCATTAATCGTTCAAAATGAACTAGTTCTTACACGCAAATAACAAATGCATTAACAAACAAGGAGAATTACATGTGAAAAACAGTAAATGAGCTAAACAACTGAAAATACATATGCCTAAAGAATAATATTTAAACTCCAAAGCATCATTCAACCATGTGTATAGAGGAATCTGCCTCTTGCTCTAATATCAAATTAATTTGAACCTTGGGAATGAGCTCTCCTCTTGATTTCGCCATCTTGGAAAGGACTTTCTTGAGTCTTCAGTATAAAGGCGTTCCATTTGCAAATGGGTTCCCTCCCTTGAAGGTAAGCACCTCATCGTTGATCAACCCTTAAACCTCCTCCTGGAAAACCTTGCAGTCTTCAATCAGATGCTCCACTACTCCATCATGAAACTCACAACTGGTATTTGGATTGTACCAATGAGGGCGAGATTTCATGGCTCTGGTCTTTCTGGGTGTCTTCACCGAATTTCGGGCAAAATAAAACCACAATCGACTGTAAGTCATTGGGATTGGATTGAACTTCCTTTGAGCATGGCTATGTTGATGATTCTGGTGTGCTCTCTGTCGGAACTGTGATTGACAATTCGGAGTTGCTTGAGCGGCAGGAGCAACATCAACAGGAACTTTCTTACCACCCTCCAGCATGGTAGCATCGTATTTACAAGGCACATGAGAGGATTTCTTACTATTGTAAGTAATTACCACTGGTTTTGGCATATTAAAATGCGGAACTATGACATTCACCCTTTCTCTAGTAATATGAAGAAGTTTCTGATCCAACATATCTTGGAGATCCCTCTTCACAACAGGACATCCACGAGGATTCTTTGAACAAATTTTGCAAGAAACGTGACTATGCTCCTAGTGGGTAAGCCTACATAAATCTACGTGCATATCCACCAAAGATCCTCTTATTGAATTCACCTCAGAGATACGGTATTCTCCGAGACATCCTTCCATGGCGTTTCCATACTTGGGTAATAGACTTGTTGAGACATTGGGTCCAAAATCTTCAAAAGATGAAATACCGCTTTGTACTAGCTTTTGTACTTTAGCTTTCAAAGCAAAATAGTGTTCAATGTCATGATTGGGTGCCCCTTTATGAAATGGACAAAAACGACCAGACTTAAACCACCATGGGAGATCCTTTGAGATGGACGTTGGAGTTCTTGTTTGCACCAGATTCTTTTGTACTAAAGCATGATATAATTCAGAATAGGCTATCGGGATCGGGTCAAACTAATCCACGTGTTGTTTACTTTTTCTACGAGGTCCCCCACGCTTTTCTCGCAAAATAGCGTCAGCAGCTTGTTCCTTTTTCTTAGGAAAACCCTCCCCAAACTTCTTAGAGCTGCTAGAAGCACCAATGGGAGCCATAGAAATGGACATTGACATGATTTCAGAAATCTCAGTCCTTTGAAGCGGGGTTTGAGAAATATGAGGAGAAAGTTGATTTTGAGTAGCAACCAGAGTTTCAACCAAAACAAAGAGCCTTTCCATACCAACCCTCAAAGTAGTCACTTCCTTACGAACTTCATGGTCTTCTCGTCTATTGGCAGAGGACAGACATGGGTAAGGACATGGAATGCAAGAAAATGCAATACTAATGATGCATGTTATGTGTCATACCCCAAATTTTGACCACAAGAGTTCCCATCATTGTGCAAATCATCACCACAATATGCATGTACTTCATTGCCTCATCAATTTCTCAAGGATTGCTTGAGCACTCACCTCAACCAAGAATTAGGGTTTTGAGCTCTCTCAGAGCACTTAGACAAAGGGTCAATCAAGAATTGACATGATCTTCAACTTGTCTAGCCTCTTAAACACCCATAAAGGATCAAGAGGTCTCCCACATCAAGAATCAAGCACAAGGTTGCAACATTCCAAGTGGATCAAGCCTCAAGATCGCCAGTGTCACCAAATTAGGGTTTTGGTCGACTAAGGCCTCCAGATGAAAATTTTCATCTGGGCATGGGCCAATACTTCAAAACATGATTCAAGAAGTTCAAAGAGACCTTATGGGACCAATCATCAAGTCAAAATAGCCTCAAGAGACACATTCCTAAAAAATCAGGAATTAGGGTTTCTTGACCTAATTCACCCCTAAGTTAACTTTTGGAGCAAGACATGAGCCAAGACCTCAAGAAATGTTTTAAAGACCTCAAATACCTTATGTTTATCCTCTTACAAGTTCAAATGGATACCAAGAACTTGATTCATAAGAAACACAAAGATGCAAATTCATCTGGACCACAAACTAGGGTTTTTGAGAAAAAGTCAACCACACCTTTGACTTTTGACCAAGACATGATCCCAAACCTTGGGGCATGGTTCAAGATACTCTAAAACACCTATGTAATCCATCCATTAGGTTTGAATTAGGTCAAGGACTTGATTGCATAGAGGATCACACAGTTTGAAATTCATCTGACAAAAAGTCAACTGTGCCTAAAAACCAAGTTTGACTTTTTGAATTTCTTGACAAACATGGCTTCCCTAAGTCAAAAACAATGTTAGTTCATGGTTTGGATTATCACCCATCAAGAAAAATCAAGAAAAGTAAGGTTACTTGCAAAAAGGGGCAAACTTAAGAAACTTAAAATTTTCTAAGTCATGGAAGAAAAGTGATTTGGTACCAACTTTGCAAGGTCATAACTTCCAAACCACAATGCCTTTTTCTTCCATCCAAAGCTCAAATGAAAGCTATCATTATACTTCAAAATTGTCAACTACAAGAGATTCCAAATCTTCATGGATTTTGAGTTATAGATTGATCAAAATCACAAAAACATGAAAATGGCCACTTTTTCCAACACTTAGTGAAAATTTTGGACAGAATATGTCTTGGATTTTCACCAACTTTAAGGCCATTTTTCATTATGATCCAAGCTAAACCAAGACCAAAGTTGGACATTAAATTTGAATTATGATATTCAAGCTTTCCAAAGAGTACAAGAACTCATCCTAATTCAACTTGAGTAGGGAGTTACAAGCATGAAAACATGACACCTCCAAAACTGGTTTTACAAGACAGTCTTGTACATGCCACGCGATTTTGTCATTTCCATGACGTTGCAAGCCTTGTCACCATACAAGACAAGTTTCTAAAGTGCAATGAACATGATCTCTGCAGAGCTACAACACCATAGAGTCTTGCAAATCAAAAACCTCATCATTTGGCATGTGACATTCAAAGTTCAAAATCCAAAAACTCCAATTTTGTCATGAGGAATTTAAAGGATGCATAGAGCTGGCATGTATCAGTCCATGATCAACCAAATGAGTCAAGATAAACTTAAGCATCAGAGGACCATAGGCCTGCAAGATTGACCCAAGTCAATGGCTAGAGGAGACTTTGGCAACAAGACAAAGTTCAATGGATAATGGAGTAATCCAGCCTCCAATCGTTATTGCTCCCAAAAAAAACTTGCTCTACTATAAATAGAGCTTCTTTATGATCAATTCAAGTACACCAAAGCATAGCAATACATGCTTTCCTCCAAATTACACTAAAAAAACCAGATTTTTGCTTCTCTTTCAAGTCACTATCGAATTTTCAATTTGAGAGCAATTCAATCAAAACCAATCATGCCAACACCTCACATACATCATATATGAGTGATCCATAACCTTAAAACACATCTGGAACATCAGAATCACAAATTTACCCCCCATTTGCTCAAGCTTTTTGGCCTATTTGCAGTTGAGGTGCCACAACAAGTTCCAAGCTGTTTCAAACCATTCCAAGCTTTCAAACACCTTGTATTAGGTCCATTGAAGTTGTCCAGATCATTACACAACATTTATAACACCTCCAACATAGAATTCGAATTCTTCTTGCAAGAGGTAAGCCTGACACTCTCAAACTCTATAATCCATGCATCATAAATGTGTTTTCAAGTTACAAACATGTTTCTGCACTTATGTAGAGTGATTCCCCTCAATCAATTGATTTGTAGCTTTCGTGTATTAGATTTCATAGTGTTCTTGCAGAAATTAGGGTTCTTTAGTTCATCACTTGATTTCTCACTCCACACTTAATATAAATGCAGTTAATTTATATGACTGAAATCCTTGTTCAAAAACACACAACTTTCATGTTTAAAAACATTTTCATTGAGTAATCAGAGAGATATGGGAGTTTTTGCAAAACGACTACGGCGGGTACACACGAGGAAGAAGAAGATGGCCTTGGCGCCATTTTCAAATTTTTGAATTTTTGAATATTTGATATTTTTATTAAATGATTTCAAAAATTAATTTCTCTCTCATTTTTTTACCATTTTTTATTGGTTCTTTTTTTAAAAAGTCACAAAAATGTAAAATTATTGTATTCTACAAAAAAAATCACATTTATATTATTTATTTAATATAGTTTGATTTTTTGAATTTAATTTAATTTTATTTGTTTTTAAACATTTTTGAATGAAATTATCACCTTGATTTTTCAAAACCAATTGGATTTCAAGCTTTCATGTGATTAAACATGATTTTTCAAAATATTTTTCAAAGCTTACCACTTGTTTTTAGATATATTTGATATTTTATATTTAATTTCCTTTGAAAATTATTTTTTTAATTAAAATTAGGTTTTCTCTTAATTTTAGTTTTTCAAACTTTTTTTTCAAACACTTTTGGGCCTCTTGGTAGAGTGTAAGTCTCATCCCTTAGTAAATAATTAATTTGGGTCTCAGTCATTGTATAAGTCCCGATACGATTTTAAAAATCACGGTGCGATCGCCATTTTCAAAACAATTTTCATCTGGGCCTCTCCTTGAGTTGTAAGCCCCATTTTTCCTCTTTTT
The DNA here is from genome assembly GCA_022829125.1 of Lathyrus tuberosus. Lineage (NCBI taxonomy): Eukaryota > Viridiplantae > Streptophyta > Magnoliopsida > Fabales > Fabaceae > Lathyrus > Lathyrus tuberosus. Next base: position 4,132,945 of record JALAZF010000423.1, read on the forward strand.
CAATCACTTTTGGGCCTCTAATAGAGTGTAAGACCCATTCCTTTGTACATAAATAAGTTGGGCCTCAGTCATTGTATAAGTCCCGATGCGATTTTCAAAATAAACAGTGCGATCGTTGTTTTTCATCTGGGCATCTCCTTGAGTTATAAGCCCTAACTCTTATATAAAAATAACACTTTTGGGTCTCTAATAGAGTGTAATACCCATCCTCTTTGTAAATACAATAATTTGGGTCTCAGTCATTGTATAAGTCCCTCTGTGGTTTTCAAAACTACGACACGATCGTCGCCTTTTCAAAAGAGATCATCTGGGCCTCTCCTTGAGTATAAGCCCCAAAGTTCCTTTTAAAACAACTTTCTTTTTTATTCAAATTCAAATTCAAAGTTTTCTTAAAAATTTCTTCAATTTCTTGAAAACCTAACCATACAGTTGTAGTTAATATGCTTGGGCTTTCATCAGACTGTAACTCCCACTATCTCTTCAATACATACTTGTTTATATTTTCATCTGTATATATATATATATATATATATATATATATATATATATATGCTTGTACATACTTGCTTAGAGTTTTCCCCAGCAGTTAGGTCTACATTTAGATCAAACTAGAGGTTACTTTTCAACATAGTCAAAACTAGTTCCCCCATAGGAAATTCCTGATACAATCTTGCCTCCTCTTGGGCTTATTCAATATGGAACAGAGAAAGGCATTATTCCCGGTGAAACTTTTCTCAAGACTGTCAAACTTAGAAATATATAGGTACAAGAAATTCATTTCCCAGAGAGGATCGATTCCCGGTGAAACCTCTTTTGAATTTCTTCAAACCCTAGAACTGTTCAGCAGAGAAAGGATTAATTCTCGGTGAAACCTTTTTTGAACTTTTCTTAGGCTTGGACCCACAGGCTTCCTAAAAGCATCCCCAGCCTCCTCTTGGGCTTAGTACAAGGACCAACAAGCTTCTTAAAAGTTCCTCAGCCTCCTCTTGGGCTTAGTACAAGGACCCAAAAGCCTCCTACAGGCATAAGATAGAAATTAGTCATCTCTACTAGTTCAATCCTCAGGAAAGTCAAAAATTCCAAAACATTACACCATTTTAGGGTTGATCTTCATCCCTTAAATCAATAGCCTCCTCTTGGGCATATACAAAGATCTCTCTATACAACCATAACCTACCACTTCATGAGAGACTTGGACAGTCTCAGCCTCCTCTTGGGCTTCATTCAATTAGACTTGGAAAGTCTCATCTCCTCTTGGATCTCATAGAGACCCTCAAGATTCCTAAAAGCACAGGAAAAACCCTGATCATTTCACCACTACATTAGTATCCAGTAGAGTTTAAAACCTCCTTAGGTTTTCAGACTCACTTTTAAAACTCTTCTAACCCCCCCAGCAAGGCTTAAGCTTTCATTTTAAATTCCTCAGCTAGGGTCAATTTACCATCAATAAAACCCTAATAGAATCAGAGCCTCATGGTATCTGATACTACAACTTTCCCTTTGATCCCCAGAAAGAGTAAAACCTTTGGATTCCCCAAAACATATTGGACCTGTCTCTGGACTTCAATAATCCTCAGCAGAAGCCAGCCTCCTCTTAGGCTTCATATAATAATTTCCCCAACCAGCCTCCTCTTAGGCTTTATATAATGATTTTCCTCAGTGGAGTCAATCTCTTTTCAGCCTCAATCTTGGGCTTTTTACAAGATAGATAAAACCTCCCCAGTGGAGTCAATCTCTTTTCAGCCTCAATCTTGGGCTTTGTACAAGACAGATAAAACCTCCCCAGTGGAGTCAATCTCTTTTCAGCCTCAATCTTGGGCTTTGTACAAGACAGATAAAACCTCCCCAGTGGAGTCAATCCCTTTTCAGCCTCAATCTTGGGCTTTGTACAAGACAGATATAAAACTCCCTTAAGTAGAGTCAATCTTTTAGCTTCAACCTTGGGCTTTGATCAAGGCACACAAAAATCAACATTCCTTCTGAGGAAATCAAGAGTTCTCTCTGTAGGAAGACATTTCTCTGTACATCACATATCAAAACAAACAATAAAAAAACCCAATTTCCAGATAACTGATGTAAGTGGCACACTTGTTGATTCAAAAATCCAAGTTGTGGTCCCTCTTTTATCCTTGTAAACTTCTCCTTTCATCTAATTGCTGTAAGTGGAAAGCCTCTGGATTACTTACATCCAAGCCAATGTCCCTCTCTTAGCATGGAAGACTCACAAGGAAAAATGACATTGCTCTACACTGAGTTAAAGTTTCTTCCTTCAGGACACCTCCCTTATAAAGGAAATTATGGCATTACTGGATTCACATATCCCAGTTAAAGTAATTTCCCTTATAACCAATTTCTCAACTTTTGTGATTAATAGGTGAGATATCTCCCTTTAGAGATGACAAATTCTCTCTTAGTCACCCTTTTAGCTTCAATCTTGGGCTTTAAACAAGACACAACTACTCTTTTAGCTTCAATCTTGGGCTTTAAACAAGACTCCAAACATCTTTCCTCCCATAGAAATAGGACGAACTATGATTGCTCTGATTTCCCGAGTCTCTTTACGGGAATACGTAGGCATAAGATTGCGAAATCTTAGCGAGCACACAAATCAAAAACTTTAGGTCCAGTACCTTCCCAAAAACAACAGAAAACCCGAAAACAACAAAAACATCCTCTCAAACCTCTCAAAGAAGTAACTTTCCCAACCCATGACAGATAAACACTAGAAAGCAATTCAAATCAACAGAAATACATGTAATAAAAGGTCTATGGATAACCATATATACACTGGGTGTTAATAACTTCCCTTTGTATAACCTGACCCCGAATCCCCAATCTCTTAGCATTTGTTAAAGAAAACATTTATGTGCAAGGTTAGTTTTAGATATCTTCCCTTTCCTTTCCAGCTTCATAGGATAAATAAGAAATCAGAAAGTAGCACCCAATTCCAACCATTGCGGTAAGGTGGTCGCGTCACCGACAAAAATCGCACGCTATATTATGCAAATGCATATGAATTTCAAGGAACTCAAAATATATGTTTGCAAACATCATAACACGGATAACACTTTGAATAGATGAAAACCTCATTTTATTAAAAATTAAAGGATTACAAAATAGGGTACAACTCCCAAAATCCACGGTAAAACCTATGATGTTTGCAAGATAACTCTAAGTTCCTTGAAGAGGTTAGAAAAAATGCATGAATGCATGGGTGGATGTATGCACAAACACAGCTATACACATATTCATATATTCACATATATATGCAAACAAACAAGGGCTTATGTTTGAAGATCACGAGCATGGAGCCATGGTCTACCCATCCCAAATGGTGTGTACTATGGGTTCTCATACTTGTAGAACAAGGTTCTAAATAGTTCCCAAAGTCATCAACCCTTCTTTCGGATATTATCAACATGCCAATTAACTTGGGAGTCAATAATATTCTCAAGAGAGTCTCGTTCGAGTGTAGTATCGCGTATCAACTATTTTGGATTTACACCCTCATAGTCATCGCACTACATCCTAAGAAGGCCAAAGTGGGGTAATGAGGTAACTAATGGTCCTCAGTCTCACGGGCTCCTAGGTTGAAAGTAATAGCGTATTCACGATAGCTCGTTCAACACTATTACTCCCAAGAGGACCTCAACTGAGAGGGGGATCTCAAGTCTACTCTTTCGGGATTAACTCCCTCAAAGTCTCCTTGACTATACCACCCATCCTAAACATATGTGCACTCAAAGTATGGGTTCTACTTTCCTCACCACACAATGTAACATCCCTGCCAAATAGAAAAACCCAAGCAGATAGATATATACAAATATACAAGTATACAGATATACAACAAATAACACATATAAAACAAGATAGGTATAACCCTCTTAGGGAGACCTTCCCCAGTGAAGTCGTCATTTCTGTCGCGGTGAGAATAAGAGATTTAATTTACCACCGATATTTAATTTATCCAAGGGAAGGGAAAAAGAACAAATAAACCCATAAGTATGCAATGCAAAAAACAAAGCAAAAGAGAATCTAAGGTTCGGGGGCTGGTTAAACTAAGGGAAGGTACTAGCATCCTAAGTATCTATAGTACTCTATAGGAACCTCTTGTCTTATTTTGTTATTTGTAAGTTCTTTGCTAAAGTTGAAAATATGGGTAAAGTAAAAGGTGGAAAAAGAAAAAGGTAGCTCACTAGGATCATCGCAATCCTATGCCTACGTATCCTGTATAGAAAGTCAGAGCAATCGTAGTTCGGCTAACTACAAGTGAAAATGGTGTAAAAAAGGAAAAGAATGTAAAAAAGAAAAGTGTGCTCGCCAATGTGCCTACGTATTCTCTAAAGGAACTTGAGAAATTAGAGCGTCCGTAGTTCGTGGAACCACGGGTAAAACAATGTTTATTTGTTGGTTTTAGGAGAAAAGACAAGTTGCCATCTTAAGGAGAATACTCAACTAAACCACCACAAACATGTGGAAGATGGATCTTTGCTTCACATTAAAAGAAGGGCTCCAACTCGGATATAGAATCGACGAGTATGCCACATACCTCTCTCAAGTGGAAAAGAAACAACATCTTTCTCAACTATGTCATGGGGTAGGAGAATTATATTTCAACTAAGGATGACTAGTGTCTAATTCTCTCGTGAGAAAAAGGAACCTAATTGTAAGTTGTCTAAAGTTGACATATCCTAAGGGTAACTACCTAAGTATGTACAACCTAGAGGGAATTAGCCTAAAGGGGAAATAGGGATCATACAGTGGATAAAAGATGCAAATGAACAAAATGAAATGCACATGACTATAAAGTCAACCACAAACCATTCCCTTGGATTTAAGCATAGGCAATCATAAAGATTCAAAAGCCACAAGTGAATATCAAACAAGATAGGCAACATGACGATAATATCAAAACAAGGGCAAAGCAAAGCCTCAAATCATTAAGTAAGCTCATGAACAAATAACAACAGCTGTACAAAACAAGGATCAAGGCATGTGATCAACTCACAAGATAAAGAATCATGGCATGAACAAATGTAACAAAGCACATGGCAAAGTATTGTGGTAAGATTAATCATGAAAAACATCAAGATTAAATCGGAGAACGAACCCAAAAACATGGAAGCATACAAGTCGCGAAGTAAAACCGGATCACAAGAGAATTATTAATCGACTTAAACAATAATATTTAATAAGATTAATTAATAATTTAATTAATCAAATTGAATAAAAATATTTAAATTAATTAATAATTATAACATTAATATTTTTTTATATTTTTATAACATTATGAAACTACTTAAACTAGAAATGAAAATACTAATAATAAAAATGTTTTTTTTTGTACTTTCAAATGTATAAATAAATAATTAAACTATAAATGAAATGTTTAAGACAAATGATTAGAATGCTTTTTCCTTCTTTTTTTTTGGGTCACCTAATATAATATAAACTAAATGAAAATAATTAAAAAGAACAAATATTTAAAGTTAGTAATATAAATAAGGATAATAATATTTACAGTAAGAGAACAAACTGACATTTCTTGAGTGCTGTCTTTGCATGTTGGTAGAACCAGGTTTCGTACCACCACCCTAAATTGTTAATCTTATTCCCTTTTTTCTTGGCCTCTTCCAAACCTTGTGTCCTGCCACAACTCTTCAAAAGCTTATCCAGAAACGCTTGAACCCCTAGAGAAACTCTGTTCACTCCCAACAACATCATCTCTTGCATCTTCTTATAATCAAATGTACCCGGAACCATTTCCATTGAAATTTCAGCACTTTCACTCAACCCAAATTTCATCTTCAGTGTCTCCAAAACCAAGGAAACCATACTTGGAGGAACCAAAGAGGGTGTCCCACCTCTAAAAAAGACCGTTTGAAAGGGCCTCTCAGAATCGAGGTTTTCTTCTAGTTTGGTTGCGTTGATTTGTCTGCAGAACCATTATATGTAGTTTATGACAGGCTGGTCGTCGTGTGATTGGGTTGAAGCGGAGCCAAGGGCGACAATGGAGAAGTCACAATAATGGCAACATTTTCTACAGAAAGGAATGTGGATGTAAGCTGAAGAATGAGTGATCGAGGTAAAAGGTGCGTTCTCGGTTTCTGTTCGAAAATGGAATGAGAAGAGGTGATAAAAAAGTTTTGTTGTGGTGTATGTTTGCGCTAAGAGAGAGAGAGAGTTGCTAGTATGATGTGGAGCGGAGGGAAGTTTATGTATGTGGTAGCAGTTTTTTTATGTAGTGTGGGGTTTTTATGGAAAAGAAATCTACATGAGGGAGGGAAAGAGGGGCTTCGCCGGAATGATGAAGCTTGTGGATACAGAGAAATGAAAATGGATAAAGGGTTATGCGTGTGGATTTGTAGATGGGTGGAAATGGTTTTGCAAGATTGAAGTGGTGGAGTAAGTTACTTGTGTCGTGTGTGTTTAGAGAGATGAAGGAAGTTGTCTTGGATGAAGTGTGATGTGCAATATGACGATGGTTTGTGTTGGTACTGTAACGGCGGCTTATGTGTTGTGAAAGTGGGAAGGATGAAGTATGTGGTGGTGTTAAAATGGGAGGTTGTCAAGAAACAAGATGAAGGTGAGGTAGTGCTTATGCGAATGAGGAAAAAATATTCTTTTTTTTTTTTGGTTTTTTGTCCTTTTTAAATTTTGAGAGAGTCCATAGTATATGTGGTATGTCAGTGAAGATTGTAGCGAGCGATTTTTGTCGGTGACGCGACCACCTTATCGATGTGTTTTCCTCACCGCAATGGTAGGAGGGGGTGCTACTTTCTGATTTCTTATTTATCCCGTGAAGTTGGAAGAGAAAGGGAGGCTATCTAAAACTAACCTTGCACGCGAATGTTTAACTGAACAAACGCTTTTAAAGAGATTGGGGGGTCCGGGGTCAGGTTATACAATAGGGAGTTGTCAGTTACCCATCCTATATGTGGTTATCCACAGAATGTTAGCTTCAGGTTTTGCTTTGTACTTGATAGTGTTTATCTGGTAATGGGTTGGGAAAGTTTCTTGGGAAATATGAGCGAGTGAGTGAGTTTTTGTTGATGTTCGGGTTACTCCCGATGTTTTTTTTGGTAAGGTACTGGACCTAAGTTTTGATTGATGTGTGAAGGTGCTGGACCTAGAGTTTTGATTGGTATGAAGGTACTGGACCTAGAGTTTTTTATTAGTATGCTCGCTAAGATTTCGCAATCTTATGCCTACGTATTCCCGTTTAAACGAAACAGGGAAATCAGAGCAATAGTAGTTCCTCCTATTCTAAGGGAGGAAAAAGATGTTTGATGTCTTGTTCAAAGCCCAAGATTGAAGCTAAAAGGTTTGACTGAGAGAGAACTTGTCATCTCTAAAGATGGATTGGACTTCCCCTGAGGGGATTGTTGATTTTTGCGTGCCTTGATCAAAGCCCAAGGTTGAAGCTAAGAGGTTGATTGACTCCACTGGGGAAGTCTTTATACAAAGCCTAAGAGGAGGTTGGAAATGACCGACTCAACCAGAGAGTGTTTTTATCTGTCTCGTACAAAGCCCGAGATTGAGGCAAAAAAGAGACTGAATCTTTAGGGATATCATTATACAAAGCCTAAGAGGAGGCTGAAAGCTTGACTTTTTCGGGGAAAACATTCTATCTATCTTGTACAAAGCCCAAGATTGAGGCTAAAAAAGGATTTTGACTCCGCCGGGGAGGTTTGTATGTGTCTTGTACAAAGCCCAAGATAGAGGCTGAAAAGAAGACTGACTCTGTGGGAAAGAAATCTTTATCTGTCTTGTACAAAGACCAAGATTGAGGCTGAAATGGGAATTTTAACTGACTCTGGTGAGGATACTTTTATGTGTCTTGTACAAAGCCCAAGATTGAGGCTGAAATGGATTTGACTCTGCTTGGGAAATCATTCCTCAAAGCCTAAACGAAGGCTGGGAGGAAATGACCCGGCTGGGGAAGATATTTGTCCCAAGCTTAAGAGATGGAGATTTATGTCTTGTACAAAGCCCAAGATTGAGGCTAAAAGGGTTAGACTCAACAAGAGAGTGCGTTTACCGGTCCCGTACGAAGCCCCGGATTATGGCTAAACAAGCTGGAGAAATCATCATACCTAAGAGGAATCTGACTTCTACTAGGGGAATCCTTATACCAGACCTACGAGGAGGTTGGAAAAGATTGACTCAACAAGAGAGTGACTTTATCTGTCTTGTACAAAGCCCAAGATTGAGGCTAAAAGGTTGACTCAACAAGAGAGTGCTAAAAGGTGATCGACTCAACGAGAGAGTCTGAAAGTTTGATTGACTCAACAAGAGATTCTGAGAAGTGATTGACTCAACAAGAGAGTCTAAGAGGTGATTGACTCAACAAGAGAGTCCGAAAAGGTTAGCTCCGCTGGGGAGAATCATTTGTACAAAGCCCAAGAGGAGGCTAAATATGCTGAGGAAAAATCATTATACAAAGCCTAAGAGGAGGCTAACTTTCTGCTAGGGATTATTGAGATCCCTAGGCAGGTCTAAGTGGGGGAATCAACTCTTGTTGAGGGTTCCATAAGAGTTGAGATATCAGAGACCTCGAGGTTCTGATTTGGGGATTTTTAGGAGAGAGACTGGGTTCTAGAACCCACGGGTTTTAACTCAGCTGGAGATTTATCCAAAACGACCAGGGTTTCTCCTATGTTTGTAGGGAACTTGAGAATGTCTTTGAGACTCAAGGGGATTAGGCTGTCCAAGTCTACTGGGGTAGAAGAGTTTTATCTTTTGTATGATGCCCAAGAGGAGGTGGGTGTTAAGGGATGAGAATCAACCCTAAAATTCGATATTTGACACTGGAAAGACTGCTCTAGCAAAGGATGACTAAGTTCTGTCTTACACCTTTAAGAGGTCGTCAGGGTCCTTGTATTAAGCCCAAGAGAAGGCATGAGAACTTCTAAGAAGCCAAAGGGTCCTTGTACAAAGCCCAAGAGAAGGCGGGGATGCTTTTAGGAAGCCTGTGGGTCCCAAACCAAGAAAAGTTCAAGAAATGCTATTCACCGAGAATAGATCATTTAGTGAAAGTTCTGAGGTTTGAAGAAATTCAAGAGATGTTATTCACCGAGAATAGATCAACTCTGGGGAGTAGAATTTCTTTGACAATTTCTAGGGGTGACAGTCTGAGAAAAGGTTCACGAAGAATATTGCCTTTCTCTTTGTTCCGTATTGTTTAAGCCCAAGAGAAGGCAAGACTGCATCTGGAAATCCTATGGGGATCTAGTTTTGTCTGTATTTAAGAGTGACCAACATTGCTTTACTTAGTTCTAGACCTAGTTGCCGGGGAAAACTATAAATAACTATACTAGTATATATACAGTTGATATATGACAAGTATTTAAAAGGGTATGAAAGAATACTAACCGTGCGCAGCTTTCCACAATACAGTTATATATATATATATATATGAAAGCGGATAAATGAAAGCTATTAAAACTTACAGGCGAGCAAGCTTCCATGCTGTATGGTTAGTTGTTCAAAGAAATTAAAGAAAGTTTTGATAACAACTGTATATTGAATCTAAATCAACAGGGAAATGGTTTTGAAAAGATTGTTGGGGCTTATACTCAAAGAGAGGCCCAAGTTTTAACAGTGATCGTACTGTTGTTTTGAAGATCGTATCGGGACTTATACAATGACTGAGGGCCAAAAAAAGATTTTTGTACAACAAGGGTTGGGTCTTACACTCTAATAGAGGCCCAAAGAGTATTTAAAGAAAATAAATGGGACTTACAACACGAGGGTGGCCCAGTGGAAAATAGTTTGAAAACGACGATCGCGTCGAAATTTCTGAAACTGTATCGGGACTTATACAATACACTGAGGCCCAAATTATTTTATTTACAAAAGAGGTGGGACTTACACTCTATCAAGAGGTCCAAAGAGTTTGAAAATGAATAAAGATGGGTCTTGTAGCTCAAGGAGAAGCCCAGTTGATTTTGTTACAAAGGCGACGACCGCGCCGAACTTTTGAAAATATACAGAGGGACTTATACAATGTGTGGGGCCCAAAAAATTTTTATTTACAAAGGGGTGAGACTTACACTCTATCAAGAGTCCCAAAGAGTTTGAAAAAGATTGATGAGGGTGAAATCAATCAAAACCCTAATTTTGTTAAAAATGGAATTAATTTTGATTAAACATTAATAAAACCATTGAAAACATGTGAGCAATGAGTCGTGATTTTGGGTCAATGTTTCAAAAATCGTGTTTTTATCCACAAAATTATTGAAAACCATTTAAGTTTGGAAAATCAAGAGAAAGAAAATTTTTAAAATGTTAAAAAACAAATAAAATTAATTATTTGCAAAAATATCAAATATATGAAATAAATAATATTTTTGGGAAATTTTTGTAAAATAAAATATTTTAACTTTTTTGTGAATTTTGAAAAAAAGAATCAACTCAAAACCATTAAAATTCAGAGAGAAATTAATTTTTGAATTAATTAAATAAAATAATAAAAATTCAAAAATTCAAAAGTTTGAAAAAGGGCGCCAAGAACACCTTGTTCTTGCCCGCGTGCCCTGTTTTTGTCTGATTTGCATTTTCTCATCAATCTCACTGAATACTTGATGAAATCACACAATCCACATATCAATCTGCTCGTTTTCAACTCACGATCATGTCTATGGTCTTTAATTTCATTTATTTTAAGTATGGAATGAGAAATCAAAGAGAAACCTTAAGAACCCTAATTTCTGCATGAAGGCTAAGAAATTCCATACATGATTCATACAAAGCAATCAATTGAGGGGAAACACTCCATACATGATTATGAACATATGGCAAAATTATTGTGCGAGGAAATATGCATGAATCATGAGATGACCAAGTTTAGGATTACCTCTTGCAGCTGGTGATCGAGTTCTAGGTTGGAGGTGTTACAACTTGGTTCCAATGATGTGAACAGCTTCCTTAGGTGCTATGGAGTGTGTCTGGATGCTTGGAGTGGATTGAATTGAGCTGGAACTGGATTTGGCACCTTAACTGCAAATCTGTCAAAGGCTTGTGCAGATGGCTGGTGATTTTGAGAACCTGATGTTCCAGATGTGATTTTGTGTTATGGATCACTTTTATATGTTGTATGTGAGGTGTGTGTGTGTGTGTGTGTGTGTGATTGGTTTGGTTGGAATTGCTCTCAAACTCAAAACCCGATGGTGACTTGAGTTAGAAGGAAAAATTGGAGTGAAAGAGGAGATTTTGAGGAAAGCATCAGTTTGGGTGCTTTGGTGTACTCAAACTGAGCACAAATGAGCTCTATTTATAGTGTGTCAAGTTTGTTTTGGCAGCAATAATGTATGGCAACTGGTACAGGTCTGTGGCCAATTGTGATCAAATGGAATCTCAAGTCACCTCTAGCCATTGACTTGAGGTTAGAGCACAGGCCAGAGGTTCTTTGGTTCAAGGATAAGTCTTGACTAAACTTGGATAACATTGTCTTGATGAATGCCACCTCTATGCATCAGTTAAATGCTTTGAAACAAAATTGAATATTTGAAGCATCTTTGAATTTAGGAGTGTCATGCCTAAACATAGATCCATGGACTTGGGAGGCTGGGAGATCAATGTTTGTCCCTTGGTTGTTCCCCCTTGAGGTGTACAGATGGATAACCATGCTTTTTGTTGCACAATTTGATCAAATCGAGCCCTAATACACAAATCTGCCTTGCCAAGACAGTTTGCAGCAAGGCATGTTGCAGCTGTCATAACTCCTAGCTCAGGTGGAGTTTTCTCATGTTCTTGGAATGAGGTCTAGTTGACACTTTTGTAAAGTGTAATGAGAGCTACAAATCCAACTTTGGACCATCCAAAATGGTTGCTTGGATCTCAAGTTATGGTCCTTGAAAGTTGGTACCCTAGCCACTTTGTTCCATAACTTAGAAAAATTCTAAGTTTTTTTTATGGTTACCCCTTTTACAAGTTAACTCACTTTTCTTGATTTTTCTTGATGAATGATGATTCAAATCACATATTAACATTGTTTTAGGGTCAAGGAACCATAATTGTGAAAAATCCCAAAAAGTCAAACTTGATTTTGTGCACAGTTGACTTTTTATCGGACGAAATCCAAACTGTGTGATCCTTTGTGAAATCAAGTCCTCGACCTAAATCAAACCTAATGGATATATTCCATAGGTGTTATAGGGTGTATTGAATCATTTCCCAAGGTTTGGGAGCATGTCTTGGTAAAAAGTCAAAGGAGTTGACTTTTTCTTCAAAACCCTAATTGTGGTCCAGATGAAATTGAAGCTTGTGGATCAAGCTTCTTGGATCAATCCATTGTTGCAAATGGATCAATGTAGTGTATTGGAGACCCTCAAATCATGTCTTGAGGTCTTGGCTCAGGTTTTGTCCCAAAAGTCAACTTAGGGGTGAATTAGGTCAAGAGACCCTAATTCCTGATTTTTTGGTATATGCATCCCCTGGGGTTAAATTGACTTGATGATTGGGTCCATGAGGTCCCTTAGAGTATCTTAGGTTATGTTTTGAAGCATTGGCTCATGCCCAGATGAAAATTTTTATCTGGAGGCCTCAGTTGACCAAAACCCTAATTTGGTGATACTGGCGATCTTGAGGCTTAATCCACTTGGAATGTTGCAACCTTGTACTTGATTCTTGATGTGGGAGTCCTCTTGATCCTTTATAGGTGTTTGAGATGTTAGACAAGTTGAAGATCATGTCATTTCTTGATTGATCCTTTGCCTAAGTGCTCTGAGAGGGCTCAAAACCCTAATTCTTGATTGTAGTGGATTCTCAACCATCTTTGAGGAGATTGATGAGGCATGTAAGTACATCCATATTGTGATGATGATTTGCACAATTATGGGAAATCTTAGTGGTCAAAATTTGGGGTATAACAGATGCCCCTATTTAATTTTCTTGGACCCGAAGTGTGTGAATGGCGAAGGTATTCGGGCATTCGGGGTACAAGAGGATTAAATATCGGAATACTCGAAATTTTGATGGTGGTTATGAATGGCAGTTTGCTCATCCATATTCTTTTGCTAAGCAATGATGCTTAGAAAAGGTAAAAACTTCCCCTCGATCCTGGTCTTCAGCCACGGAACTGGTCTTAGTTTCTGAAATAAACTTCCCCTCGATCCTGGTTTCCTACCAAGGAACTGGTCTCAGTTTCTGATGTAAACTTCCCCTCGATCCTAGTTTCATACCAAGGAACTGGTCTCAGTTTCTGAAATAAACTTCCCGTCGATCCTGGTTTCCTACTAAGGAACTGGTCTAAGTTTCTGAAATAAACTTCCCCTCGATCCTGGTTTCCTACCAAGGAACTGGTCTTAATTTCTGATATAAACTTCCCTCGATCCTGGTTTCCTACCAAGGAACTGGTCTCAGTTTCTTTTGTCAATAAACTTTCTTGACAAGGGACGCTATTTGTAGCGGTTTTCCTCAAACTTCTCGCCAAGTTTTCCTGGGGAGATGCCATTTGATGGGAAAAAGTTTTGATGTCAGACTTGCTGGGGAACCCATTCGTCTGAGCTGTAGAGGCACACAAACTTCTCTGTTGGGGATGCCATTTGTTGACTCTACTGGGGAAAACGAGTCTTTTGAAATACTGCTTTCTGCTTGGGGATATTACATCATACTTTTCCTCGAGATCTTCTCGGAGAAATGCCATGTGATGCAACCCAACTTGGAGGTGCTGATGACCTTTTCGTCAGCGAATTTTCCAAAGAAGAACTGTTGTATTGCCGAATCTCTGATAAAAGGGCTTTCTCTGGGATTTTCCTTAATCCGGGAAAGCAAAGATATCATCTTCAATGGCGAAGAGTGACATTTGTCGAAGGTCTTCTTGCTTTTCAGAGGTTCAAATTATCAAAGTGGTCGAAGACCGTCTCCATCCCAGAAATAAACTGGGGAGAAAGGTGGTTTAGCCAAAACATTTCCTAACAAGGAAAGAACTGACAACTCGATTGAGAGGACTTTTATCACTAGGGGATAAGACCAACTAGCGTGATAGTGATGCAATATGAATATGAAAGTAAATCAATAATGCATGAAGTATGTATGTTTATGCTGACAAAACTGACACGGCATACAGACTAGTTGATGAACACGACTGGATACTCGGCCACTGCAGGGGACGAAGAAGTATCATTTAGTCCAAGATAGCAATTCTGCCTTGCTTAGGAGAAATAGTCCCCGTGGGGAACAACCTTAGTCGGACTTAGGAGATAAGAACTCTGCCGGGGATGTCGGATGGAATATTCGCATCTGACACAGCTGATCCTTCATTCAAGCGCACTGGTTTATAAGGAGTACTTTGATTCTGCACTTTGAAGCTTAATCGCCTTTGGAGTAGTGATCGATGTTCTTTCAATGTTCAATAGTCAAAAGAAATTGCCATCTTTATTTAAAAGCAAAAAAATGTTGACAAGTAAATTCATTTTTGTTTTATTCCAAGAATCGTTAATCATGTTAAAAAAAACATCATTCTGTAAAGCTAAAACAAATAAGAATTGCAAACAAAAGCACTAAGGCTCAAATTTTATTGATAGGATGGAAATCAGCCAAGCGCGTGATCCCATAGAGTATTTACAAAGTTTAGAAAAATGGTAATTTGAGGGAAAAGGGCTACATTGAAACATAACGACCACTATCCTTCTACCAACTTTAAATTCTGGACATCCTGAGCTTCTGTCGAAGATGACCTTGACTAGAGTTTTCCTGATGGATGGCATGACTGCTGCTGAGGGATTTGCCCCTTTGTTGGACGTAGTTACTTGCCATGAATCCCTAACTTTTTCCTGGATTGTACTTTGAGATTTCCAATCCATCGGGATGATTTTTTATTATGTCTCTAATTTTTGCCTGGACCGCCCTTTCGGGTTTTCAATCCACCGAGATGGTTTTTTTTTATTTAGGCGGAGTATTTCTTGACTATGTCAACATTTGTGGGATAGGCAAATTCTTCTCCATCCATGGTTGCGAGTCTCAAGGCGCCGCCTGAGAAAGCTTTCTTGACCACATAGGGGCCATCATAATTCGGAGTCCATTTTCCCCGGGAATCAGTGAGGAATGATTGTATCTTCTTGAGCACGAGGTCTCTTTTCCTGAAGACACGAGGTCGGACCTTTTTGTCAAACACCTTCTTCATCCTTTGCTGTTACAACTGACCATGGTATAGTGCCGTTATTCGCTTTTCTTCGATCAGATTCAGTTCGTCGTGTCGACTCTGACATCATTCAGCCTCTGTTAGCTTAGCCTCCACCAATACCCAGATTAATGGGATCTCTACCTCTATAGGGAACACTACTTCCATGCCATATACTAGAGAGAAAGGGGTTGCCCCTGTTGAAGTGCGGACAGATGTGCGATAACCGTGAAGGGCAAAGGGTAGTATCTCGTGCCAGTCCTTGTAGGTTATAACCATATTTTGAACGATCTTCTTGATGTTCTTGTTAGCCGCTTCTACCGCTCCGTTCATCTTAGGTCGGTAGGGAGACGAGTTATGGTGTTCGATCTTGAACTCAGCACACAACTCTTTCATCATCTTGTTGTTCAAGTTGGATCCATTATCAGTGATGATCTGGCTTGGAACACTATAACGACAGATGAAATTGTTTTTGATGAATCGGACCACCACTTGTCGGGTTATATTGGCGTATGACGCTGCTTCGACCCACTTGGTGAAGTAGTCAATGGCTACCAGGATGAACCGGTGTCCGTTTGAAGCTTTGGGTTCGATCATGCCAATCATGTCAATTCCCCATATGGAAAAAGGCCACGGGGAAGAGAGAACTTTGAGATGTGTTGGCGGTACATGGATTTTATCTGAGTATATCTGACACTTGTGACATCTCCTCATGTACTTGTAGCAATCAGATTCCATGGTTAACCAATAGTATCCTGCTCTCAGAATTTTTCTCGCCATTGTGTATCCGTTGGCATGAGTGCCAAAGGATCCTTCGTGAATTTCTTTTATCAGCATGTTCGCTTCTGGTCTGTCTACGCATTGGAGCAAAACCATGTCAAAGTTTCTCTTATAGAGTGTATCACCGCTTAGGAAGAAACTTCCAGCCAATCTCCTGATGGTCTTTCTGTCTTTTCTGGATGCCCCAGGTGGGTACTCTTGTTTCTGAAGGAAGCATTTGATATCGTGATACCAAGGTTTGTCGTCTATGACTACTTCGATCGTGAAGATATAAGCGGGTCGTTCAAGGTGCATTAGGTCAATCTTAGGTATGTCATTTCATTGACCTACACTAATCATAGAAGAGAGAGTGGCTAGTGCATCAGCCATGTGATTCTCTTCACGAGGGATGTGATGAAACTCGATTCTGTTGAAGAATGGTAATAACCTTCTCGCGTAATCTTTATAAGGGATCAGTCCTGATTGGTATGTGTTCCAATTTCCTTTGATCTGATTGATAACCAGGGTTGAGTCACCATATACATCCAAGTTCTTAATCCTTAAGTCAATTGCTTCTTCGAGACCCATGATACAAGCTTCGTATTCGGCCTCATTGTTTGTACACTTGAATGTCAGTCGGGTGGTGAAAGGAATGTGGGTACCCTGAGGTGTTATGATGATTGCCCCAATTCCAGTTCCATAATGATTGACAGCTCCGTCAAAGATAAGTCCCCATTGGGAACCTGGTTCTGGCCCTTCACTGGGTAGTGGTTCATTGCAATATTTCATTTTCAAGTACATGACATCTTCGTCTGGGAAGTCAAATCCGACCGATTCCAGATCGTCAATCGGTTGATGAGCCAAATGATCGGCTAGAATACTTCCTTTGACGGCTTTCTGAGCATGGTACTCAATGTCGTATTCTGATAGTAGCATCTTCCAACAGGATATCCTTCCCGTGAGAGCAGGTTTTTCAAAGACGTACTTGATCGGATCCATTTCGGAGATTAACCAAGTAGTGTGACGAATCATATACTGGCGAAGACGTTTGGCTGCCCAAGCCAGAGCACGGAAAGTTTTCTCAATCATAGTGTACCGAGTCTCGCAGTCAGTGAATTTCTTGCTCAAATAGTAAATGGTAGACTCTTTCCTTTTGGTTTCGTCTTATTGGCCAAGTACACAACCCATTGAGTCTTCCAAGACTATTAAATAGATGATCAGCGGTCTTCCCTCTACTGGAGGTGACAGGATAGGCGGGTTCAACAAGTACTTTTTGATACTGTTGAAGGCAGTTTGGCAGTCTTCTGTCCAAACACAGTCTTGATTCTTTTTAAGTAATTTGACGATCGGCACACATGTCGCGGTCATGAGGAATATAAATCTGAAAATGTAGTTTAAACGTCCCAGGAATCCCCTGACTTGTTTTTCAGTCCTTGGAGAAGGCATTTCTTGAATGGCCTTGACCTTGTTAGGATCAACCTCAATTCCTTTCTGGCTGACGATGAACCCTAAAAGTTTCCCTGAACGGACACCGAATGTGCATTTGTTGGGGTTCAAACGGAGTTTATACTTTCTCAACCGGTCGAATAGCTTTGACAGGTGGGTCACGTGCTCCTCCTCTATTTTAGATTTGGCAATCATATCATCGACATACACTTCAATTTCTTTGTGGATCATGTCATGAAACAGAGTAGTCATGGCCCTTTGATAGGTTGCCCCGGCGTTCTTCAAACCGAACGGCATTACCTTGTAACAAAAAGTGCCCCATGGGGTGATGAATGAAGTTTTCTCCATATCTTTCGGCGCCATTTTTATCAGATTATAGCCCGAGAATCCATCCATGAAGGAGAAAACTTTGAACTTTGTTGTACTGTCTACCAGCATGTCAATGTGTGGTAAGGGAAAGTCATCCTTTGGACTGGCTTTGTTCAGATCCCTGTAATCTACACACATTCTGAACTTTCCGCCCTTTTTTGGAACTGGTACTATGTTGGCTAACCATTGAGGATATTCTGAAGTGGCGAGGAAACCCGCGTCAATCTGTTTCTATATTTCCTCTTTGATTTTGATGGCCATGTCTGGATGAGTCCGTCTTAGTCTCTGTTTTATCGGCGGACATTCTGATCTTAATGGTAGATGATGTTCCACGATGCTGGTATCCAACCCTGGCATATCCTGATAGGACCAAGCGAATACATCGGGAAATTCTTTGAGAAGCTTTATCAAACCGTCTTTGACAGTCGGACTGAGCAGTGCCCCAATCTTGACATCTTTTCTCTCTTCTTCTGAACCTAAGTTGACCGTTTCCAATGGCTCTTTATGAGGTTCAATGGACCTTTCCTCTTGTCTGAGTAATCGGGAGATCTCTTCTGGAATTTCTTCATCATTTTCTTCTTCAGCCTCAAATACCGAGAATTCAAAGTTGGGAGAAGGCATTGGATCGTATGTTTCAATTGGGTTTAAAACAAGCAATCTGCATGACATGATGATTGTTTTTTAGAAGAGATAGAGAGAAATGCAAGAGTGTGTGCAGTGTAATTTCTGAAAAACTGCTTGTTTTTATTATTTGAGTTGTTTTTAGGATTACCATTTTCTGAAAAAGCGAAAAGAGAAAACAGCAATAAATGCGGAAATTACAGAACGACATTATTTTATTTATGATTTTGTCAATTCTTGAAACTACAGCCCTATAAAACAAAACTCTGTCGCTTTGGGCAAAGCGAAGAGGTACATTTACAGAAAGTGAGCCCTATCAAAACATCTGTTTCACCTAGGCAAGGTGAAAGGTTAAGATAAAGACGGAAATTACTTAGACTTATGAACAACTTTTGGAACGTTGACTGCAACCCATTGGCGGCGAACTCCTCGGTGAATCACAAAGTCTGGCGCCTTCTTTCTTGACTTGTCTTCAGAAATAACGCTGATTTCTGGTGGAGCAGGATCATTGGAATCTGTCTCCCAGGAAGAGTTATCGTAGGAGGATTCTTCAGCCGTATCTTGCACAGTGTTTGCATTCTCAAGCGGATCTCCCCATCCAGTTAGGTGGATGTCTTCGAGCCTCATATGAGAGCTTTCAGGAGCAGTGTACTTGACCAGAAAGTCAAACTTGCCACTCGGTTGTTCTAAGGTGTCCCACACTTCTTTGGAACTGGAGGAGTCATCCCTTTCGATGACGTTGACCTCAGGAAAAGCATAGTTAAGGAACTCTTGTCCTGCAATTGTTGCGAATTCATCGTCGTACTGGATATTTTCTGAATGCCCTGAGTAATGATCCCATGATTCGGTGGGGACACAGGTATTCTTTTCAATGATGCTCAGCTGATATGTATCGCTCGGCTCATTCTTTTGCCCCGAGTCTCTTGGGTACGACTGCCAGATAGGCAGGCCATCCATCGGGCCATAATAGTCGTGGTTAAATTTGTCTTTCATTAGAGTGTCTTCCTCTAATGAGTTTGGTGGAGCACGGCATCCTTCCGGATCACAATCTCCATATATCATCTTGACATCTGACCTTGGTATATATCTCAGACTCTGTGCGGGATAGCAAAATGGCGTAGGCATCTCTTTCTGAGACATATAACCGTCCTTGTTAAGATAGGACTTCCATTCTTCATCTGTATCGGAGGAATCACCCTCGTTGATGGTATGGACTTCTTGCGACACTGGGTGAAGGAAACCTCCACTGTGGAAGAAATTCTGAATGGGATGAAGACTTTCATCGTTAGTAAGAGTCTGGGCACAGTTTAAAGAAAAACCAAGACCTTTCTTCGTTTTGTTATTTGTAGGAATGACAAGCTGTCCCCATCCTTTCGCATTGTTACTTTTGATCACTTCGAGAGCATCTCTGTACGAGGAAATCGACGTTCCTTTTTCTGATTGGTTGTCATTTCCCACCGAAAGTGCTTGGAACTGGGTTCCAATAACCTCCTCTGGTTCTACTCAAGTGGATGACGATAGGTTACTCACGATCAAGGCTTGCTCTCCACAGACTGTGACTAGTTGGTCGTTCTTAACGAACTTCAGCTTCTGATGAAGTGTCGAAGTGACCGCTCTAGCCTCGTGTATCCAATGTCTTCCTAACAAACAGCTGTATGCTTCCCGGATGTCCATGACCTGGAAAGTGACTCAGAAAGTGTG
Source organism: Lathyrus tuberosus (assembly GCA_022829125.1). Classification (NCBI taxonomy): domain Eukaryota; kingdom Viridiplantae; phylum Streptophyta; class Magnoliopsida; order Fabales; family Fabaceae; genus Lathyrus; species Lathyrus tuberosus. The sequence goes on from JALAZF010000423.1 coordinate 4,152,965, forward strand.
ATGGCCGATAGTTATGAGAAGGTCGACTTCGTCGATAACCATTTTCCGGGATCCGTCAAATGCTTTGACGATGACCTCACTGCCTCTCATCGGAGATCCTTGGTATGATAATCGCATCATAGTAGACTTTGGTATCACATTTAGAGCCGATCCGGTGTCTACTAGTACGCTGGCTAAAGCATCGTCCTGGCAGTTGACTGTAATATTGAGTGCCATATTATGATTTTGGCCCTCTTTCGGCAGTTCCTCATCACTGAATCCCAAGTTGTTGCAGGAAGTGATGTTGGAGATGATGTTGTCGAATTGTCTTATTGTTACATCCTGTTCCACAAAGGCCTGCTCTAAAACTTTCTGTAGAGCTTCCCTGTGAGCTTCGGAACTGAGTAAAAGAGATAACACTGAGATTTTTGAAGGAGTTTGCAACAACTGATCAATAATGTTGTATTCACTCTTTTGGATGAGCTTCAGCATCTCATCGTTGATCTTTGAAAGGTCAGGATCACTGGACTGACCGACTGGTTGATTAGGAACTTCTGTTTGAGGTTCCTTTTCTTTGCTGGGTTCTCCAACTCCTCTGTTGAAGATCCGACTGCTCCGTGTTACTCGACTGATATCTACGATATTCACAACGGAGGGTAATGGAGTTTCCTTTCCATTCTCAATTGTTGTTACACTGTACTTGTAAGGGATAGCCTTATCAGACTTGTACGGTACTGGTCCCGGCAGATAGATAACTACAGGAGCCTTCTGATTTTTCTGACCATCATAGCCGGCCTCAATTGGTTCGAGGTTAAGGATCTTTCCACCATCGAGAGGAACTCTTAGTTCATGGAGTAAAGGGATTATGGCACACACATCTTTGGCCATTTCACGCTTAGGGATCAAGACAACATCTTTGCCCTGATTAGGATGATAGTCGGACATCATGTTAATTGAACCAGAGCCTGAACACGGGTGAATCTCTTTGTGGTCCAACTAACTTTGAAGGGTTGCTCGCACGAGGTAGCATCCTTGATTATTCTCTGAGCAAACTCTACAGCGCTCATAGTTGTGTGGTGGCACTCGGCCACGCCCGCTCTGTATGCAGTGTAACCTCACTAGATCTGTTTCCATTGATCGAACATTCTGATTTTGATGTCTAGTAGGGTTCCCGTTAGTCATACTGACTTGTTGTGTGTCTTCATCTAGATAGATCGGAAGCCACCAGTGGTTCAACAAGTGTTGAAGCGTTCTTTGAACGAGTGCACATCCTTGGTCACTCTCGTGACATATTTTACAGTTCTGTTAATAATGCAAAGTCAGAAAACCGAGCTGGAATTGCTTAGCGTGTAATTCCACCAAGCTGGTATTCATCAAGCGAATATCAAAAATTTGAATCATGTTAACTTGATAATGACTTCTATCACAGTAATCCTGAATCCATCCAAGATCCATCTGATGCTGGAGGGCCTCTTGTACAAAAGAGCATCCCTGATTGTTTACCGAGTAAATCAGATAGGAATCATAATCTTGTTGCGGCAGATCATGATGTTGGCTTTGCCTTGAGTGCATTGCCACCAGGTTGACATTCATCGCACGGATGTCGTGGTTTTGAATGATGTTGGAATTCGTATAAGTCATGTTGACCTCACGAATTCGGTGATCTTGGATCCATCCGAGATCCATCTGTTCCTGTAGGGCTGATTGCACCACAGAATATCCTTGATTGTTTTTAGAGCAGATATCACACTGGTGATAGTTGTGAGATGGTACATGCCCGTATCCGCTTTGTCTGCAATGCATCTTAACTAGGTTGGTCTCCAATAAGAGTACATCGTGAATTTGATAGCTGTGCTTAGACTCTTTCTCTATCAAATTTACCGCAGTTTTCTCGTGTTGAGGCAGCGAGTTCGTCTGAACGTTTGGATCTGTATCCTTGAAGGATAAGACCCTGCTCCTGACAAGCTTTTGCACATCGGATTTGAAGCTGAGACAGTTTTCTATGTTATACCCTGGTCCTCCTTGATTGTAAGGGCAAGTATGATCCGCTTTGAACCAAAAAGGCGGATTTTCCGGTATTGTAAGAGCAAACCTGGTTTGGACATGCCCTTTGACCAGTAGTAATGGAAACAGTTCTACATACAACATTGGTATAGGGTCGAACCCCTGGTGGTCGCATTGTACGATTGTTGTTGTACTGAGGACGAGTCTGCTGAAGAGGTTGTTGTGTCCTTTGCTGATATTGTTGTTGATTCGGTTGGCTCTGAGCAACCTGAGGTTGATACGTTGGAACAAGCTTCGCCTTTGCTTTCCGAGAGAGATATTACCAATATCTTGCTCTTTTTTCTTAGGGAAAGCACTACCGTATCTTTTGGTACTGCTTGATGGTCTGGTATCCTTTACCAGACGTCCTTCTTGGACTGCTTCTTCAAGACGAACTCCCATGCCTACCATCTCAGTAAAGTCACTGGGCGCACTGGCGACCATTTTGTCGTAGTAAAATGAGCTCAAGGTTTTCAAGAAGATCTTGGTCATCTCCTTTTCCTCAAGAGGTGGATAAATCTGGGCGGCAATTTCACGCCATCTCTGAGCATATTCCTTAAACGTTTATTTGTCCTTCTGCGACATGGCTCTAAGTTGATCTCTTTCTGGTGCCATGTCCAGATTATACTTATATTGTTGAATGAAGGCAGCGCTAAGATCTATGAAAGTTACAATCTTAGTGCGGTTTAATCCCATGTACCATTTGAGTGCGGCACCGGTTAAACTATCTTGGAAATAGTGGATCAGTAACTGTTGGTTCTCTGTCTGAGTTGACATCCTCCGAGCGTACATCACCAAATGGCTTTGAGGGTAAGAGTTACCCTTGTACTTTTCAAATTCGGGCACCTTGAATTTGTGCGGAACCTTCACATTGGGGACCAAACAAAGGTATGCAGCGTCCTTTCCGAATAGATCCTGGCCACGAATGGCTTGCAGTTCCTTCTGCATCTCCAGGAATTATTCCTGGAACTCATTCATGCTGTCGTACATACTTTCGTTTCCACCAGACAGTATTTGTGGAATCTGTCCTTCTGGGACAGTGTGTACCACGGGTGGTGGTATAGTCACTACGGCTATAACTCTTGGTGCTTCCCTATCCCGAAGTTTGTAACCTTCAGGAGTTACTGTATGCCCCTTGCATCTTTGCTTTCCCGAAGTTTGTAACCTTCAGGCCCAGCGGTTCCTGCTGCAGTTTTTGGATCTTCCGTGATCGGTGGAATATATCCTTCTGGGATATAGTTAAGTGGCATGCCCCAGGGACGATCTTTAGGCATGTTATACCGAGGATAATACTTTTCCACTATGGGTGTCGATGTGATCTCTGAAATCACAGTCCTTTGTATCTAGGCTGCTGCCAGAGCTTGCATGTCATTGTGAAGTTTCCTCAGATCTTCTTTCAGAGCGTCGAGTTCTTCTCTCAACTCTCTGTTCTCTTCCTTGAGATTATCCATTTTCTTTTTTTGACTGGCCCGAGTATTGTACGAATGAGACAGTTTGACCCTAGAATCGAGACACAAACGTGAGATTCATAGGTAAGAAGAATGTGTTATGTGAGAATGATGAACGATATGCAATGATTAATATTTTTTTTCTATTTAATCAAAAGAAACATCAACAATTGGATTGCAAATATCATACAGTGGGGAAACCCCGTCTTATTGAATTCAAAGATTGCGGAAATGGAAATACAGTAATTTACAAAGTGCTGTAAAAGGAAATGTCTAAACTTATGGATCATGAGTCTTCTCTGAGGAGGGCTCAGGTGCTGGTTCTGGTATTTTCCTTTTCTTTGACCGGGGCTTTTGAGCCGTTGTCGAGTTTTCATTCCTTTGCCAAGTGAAAAGAGCGAGCAAATTCCTTTGGTCTTCTTGATTTTCTATAGCATGTTGCTCTAAAATCTCGATTAGAGCATCTTTTTCTTTTAACAATTGTTGTATTTTGTTACACTCCACATTGAGAATGCGGTACTTGTTCTTCCAAGACTTCTTCTCCTGTTGAACTTTGTTGAGAGTAACCTGAATTTTTTCCGTATCAGACATAAAATAAAGGACAAATTCCTTTAACGGAAGAACTTCTTGACGAGTGTAAGGCATCCTCAGCTTGAAAGCTCTAGTTTGTACCCAGTGGAGATAAGGTTCCACAGAGACATAGTCTGGTTTTCCTAGAGACTCTCTTCCTTTCCTGTGAACATGTTTCCAAGCATGCACTATTTCTGTCTTTAGTGCTCTGTCATTTTCTCCTTCCTTGAAGAAAAGACCTTCCAGATGAACATTACATAGGACATGTCTCATCGGGTATCCAAATTGCCGACGAACTAAAACTGGATGATAATTGATTCCTCCTTTAGTTCCTATGAGGGGTACATTAGGGAAATTTCCACAACGGTCAATGATTCTGATCCCGTCATAAATTCGATTGCACCAATCTATGTCAGAATTGGTAAGAGACATGATTCTCTATGACCAACGTAAAGTACTCTTATGATCCTAAAAAGCAGCAGACTTGGGTAAATGGGAAGTGAACCATTTGTATAGCAGGGGTACACAGCATGTGATCATTCCTCCGCTGTACAAATTCCTTAAGTGTACAGAATGATAAGCATCTACGAGCAAGGTCGGTACAGGGTTTCCAATTAGAAAAATCTTAATGGCATTGATATCAACGGAGTTATCAATGTTGGGAAACAAAAATAACCCGTAGGTGAGCAGAACAAAGATGCTCTCGAAAGCAGTTACGTTCCCTATACTAGCAAAGTACATGGTTTTCTTTACCAAAAACTGGGCTGGCAAACCTTGGATTCCTCCCTTAATGGTCAAGTGAGTCCTGACTTCTGACTCGTCTAAATAGATTGCTCTTGCAATGGTTTGATCCTTTGGAATTTTTTCCAGTCCAGAAAAGGGAGCTTGGTCAGTAATGGGTAAATCAGTCAGGTGAGAGTACTCCTCCAGTGTCGGTTCTAGTTGATAATCTGAGAATGTGAAACAGTGATAGACCGGATCGTAGAATTGAATGAGCGTAGCCAGGATTCCTTTAATTACATGGACCCTTAACAGAGACAGCAGCCCTCCGTACTTAGCTCTGAAAGCATCAGGGTTCGTGATCATCCTTGCCAACTCTCTTATATCCTCTAGTTTTGGAACCTTGAAGGTGTACTTGTGAGTCTTCCTTCTACCGAAATCCATAACGCAATCTTTTTCTCTGATATTTGCAATCATTGTCTTAGTTTAATTTGAAAAAGAGAGACTAGAAGAGAAAATTTTTCTTTGTTTAACGTTTTTTAATGAAATGAATGCATGAATGCAGCACACAAAAACATAGAAAAAACATGGGGTCAAAGGTTCGGTGTCATGAAGTCATGGCTCTACCCATTCCCAAAGGTTGTAGTGGTATTTTTTGTACCTGTCCTCAAAATCATTTACCCCTCTTGGGATAACAACAGCAGGCTGATTCACCCGAGCGAGCTGCAGTATCTTAGAGTAATCTCAAATGAGGGTAGTATCGCGTGACAACTATTTTCGATAGCTTCCGCACTACAAAATAGTAACATGGTCTCAGTCTACTAAATCCTCAGTTTCACAGACGCCACAATCGAACAATCTACTTTCAACAACCGAAGTCGTATAGGCATTGAATCCACAAAGGGTATCTCCACTGATTCGATGGTCGACCGGAGTCTCTTATTTGGAAGTCACTCCCTGTAAGATTACCCATCTAATGCCATCACATATCTTAGGTGTCACTCAAACTTTCTAGATGCGGCATTACCCGCAGTCTTATTAGCAGAAAAATAAACACAGATATGAAGTAGGAAAAGCGATATATATATATATATATATATATATATATATATATATATATATACTTATAACTAAAACTAACATCCTAGACCTCTTAGGAGCTATAATCCTAGTCCTATACAGACAATGACTCCCCAGCAGAGTCGCCATTTTCCTGTAGCGAGCGATTTTTGTCGGTGACGCGACCACCTTATCGCTGGGTTTTTCTCACCGCAATGGTAGGAGGGGTGCTACTTTCTGATTTCTTATTTATCCCGTGAAGCTGGAAGGGAAAGGGAAGCTATCTAAAACTAACCTTGCACGCGAATGTTTAACTGAACAAACGCTTTTAAAGAGATTGGTGGGTTCGGGGTCAGGTTATACAATTGGGAGTTGTCAATTACCCATCCTATATGTGGTTATCCACAGAATGTTAGCTTTAGGTTTCACTTTGTACTTGATAATGTTTATCTGGTAATGGGTTGGGAAAGTTTCTTGGGAAATATGAGCGAGTGAGTGAGTTATTGTTGATGTTCGGGTTACTCCCGATGTTTTTTTTTTTGGTAAGGTACTGGACCTAAGTTTTGATTGATGTGTGAAGGTGCTGGACCTAGAGTTTTGATTGGTATGAAGGTATTGGACCTAGATTTTTTTATTAGTATGCTCGCTAAGATTTCACAGTCTTATGCCTACGTATTCCCGTTTAAACGAAACAGGGAAATCAGAGCAATCGTAGTTCCTCCTATTCTAAGGGAGGAAAAAGATGTTTGGTGTCTTGTTCAAAGCCCAAGATTGAAGCTAAAAGGTTTGACTGAGAGAAAACTTGTCATCTCTAAAGAGGGAATGTACTTCCTCTGAGGGGATTGTTGATTTTTGCGTGCCTTGATCAAAGCCCAAGGTTGAAGCTAAGAGGTTGATTGACTCCACTGGGGAAGCCTTTATACAAAGCCTAAGAGGAGGCTGGAAATGGTCGACTCAACCAAATAGTGTTTTTATCTGTCTCGTACAAAGCCCGAGATTGAGACAAAAAAGAGACTGACTCTTTAGGGATATCATTATACAAAGCCTAAGAGGAGGCTGAAAGCTTGACTTTTCCGGGGAAAACATTCTATCTGTCTTGTATAAAGCCCAAGATTGAGGCTAAAAAAGGATTTTGACTCCGTCGGGGAGGTTTGTATGTGTCTTGTACAAAGCCCAAGATAGAGACTGAAAAGAAGACTGACTGTGTGGGAAAGAAATATTTATTTGTCTTGTACAAAGCCCAAGATTGAGGCTGAAATGGGAATTTTAACTGACTCTGGTGAGGATACTTTTATGTGTCTTGTACAAAGCCCAAGATTGAGGCTGAAATGGATTTGACTCTACTTGAGAAATCATTCCTCAAAGCCTAAACGAAGGCTGGGAGGAAATGACCCGGCTAGGGAAGATATATGTCTCAAACTTAAGAGATGGAGATTTATGTCTTGTACAAAGCCCAAGATTATGGCTAAAAGGGTTTGACTCAACAAGAAAGTGCGTTTATCGGTCTCGTACGAAGCCCAGGATTGTGGCTAAACAAGCTGGAGAAATCATCATACCTAAGAGGAATCTGACTTCTACTAGGGGAAATCCTTATACCAGACCTACGAGGAGGTTAGAAAAGATTGACTCAACAAGAGAGTGACTTTATCTGTCTTGTACAAAGCCCAAGATTGAGGCTAAAAGGTTGACTCAACAAGAGAGTGTTAAAAGGTGATCGACTCAACGAGAGAGTCTGAAAGTTTGATTGACTCAACAAGAGAGTCTGAGAAGTGATTGACTCAACAAGAGAGTCTAAGAGGTGATTGACTCAATAAGAGAGTCCGAAAAGGTTAGCTCTGCTGAGGAGAATCATTTGTACAAAGCCCAAGAGGAGGCTAAATATGCTGAGGAAAAATCATTATACAAAGCCTAAGAGGAGGCTAACTTTCTGCTGGGGATTATTGAGATCCCTAGGCAGGTCCAAGTGGGGGAATCAACTCTTGCTGAGAGTTCCAGAAGAATTGAGATATCAGAGACCTCGAGGTTCTGATTTGGGGGTTTTTAGGAGAAAGACTGGGTTCTAGAACCCACGGGTTTTAACTCAGCTGGAGATTTATCCAAAATGACCAGGGTTTCTCCTATGTTTGTAGGGAACTTGAGAATGTCTTTGAGACTCAAGGGGATTAGACTATCCAAGTCTACTGGGGTAGAAGAATTTTATCTTTTGTATGATTCCCAAGAGGTGGCGGGTGTTAAGGGATGAGAATTAACCCTAAAATCCGATATTTGACACTGGAAAGACTGCTCTAGCAAATGATGACTAAGTTCTGTCTTACACCTTTAAGAGGTCGTCAGGGTCCTTGTACTAAGCCCAAGAGAAGGCATGAGAACTTCTAAGAAGCCGAAGGGTCCTTGTACAAAGCCCAAGAGGAGGCGGAGATGCTTTTAGGAAGCCTGTGGGTCCCAAACCAAGAAAAGTTCGAGAAATGTTATTCACCGAGAATAGATCATTTAGTGAAAGTTCTGAGGTTTGAAGAAATTCAAGAGATGCTATTCACCGAGAATAGATCAATTCTGGGGAGTAGAATTTCTTTGACAATTTTTAGGGGTGACAGTCTGAGAAAAGGTTCACGAAGAATACTGCATTTCACTTTGTTCCGTATTGTTTAAGCCCAAGAGAAGGCAAGACTGCATCTGGAAATCCTATAGGGATCTAGTTTTGTCTGTATTTAAGAGTGACCAACATGGCTTTACTTAGTTCTAGACCTAGTTGCTGGGAAAAACTCTAAATAACTATACTAGTATATATATAGTTGATATATGACAAGTATTTAAAAGGGTATGAAAGAAGACTAACCGTGTGCAGCTTCCCACGATACAATTATATATATATATATATATATATATATATATATATATATATATATATATATATATGAAAGCGAATAAATGAAAGCTGTTAAAACTTACAGGCGAGCTAGCTTCCATGCTGTATGGTTAGTTGTTCAAAGAAATTAAAGAAAGTTTTGATAACAACTGTATATTGAATCTAAATCAACAGGGAAATGGTTTTGAAAAGATTGTTGGGGCTTATACTCAAAGAGAGGCCCAAGTTTTAACAGTGATCGTGCTGTTGTTTTGAAGATTGTATCGGGACTTATACAACGACTGAGGCCCAAAAAAAGATTTTTGTACAACAAGGGTTGGGTCTTACACTCTAATAGAGGCCCAAAGAATATTTAAAGAAAAGAAATGGGACTTACAACACGAGGGTAGGCCTAGTGGAAAATAGTTTGAAAACGACGATCGTGTCGAAATTTCTGAAACTGTATCGGGACTTATACAATACACTGAGGCCCAAATTATTTTATTTACAAAAGAGGTGGGACTTACACTCTATCAAGAGGCCCAAAGAGTTTGAAAATTAATAAAGATGGTTCTTGTAGCTCAAGGATAAGCCCAGTTGATTTTGTTACAAAGGAGACGACCGCGCCGAACTTTTGAAAATATACAGAGGGACTTATACAATGTGTGAGGCCCAAAATTGTTTTATTTACAAAGGGGTGGGACTTACACTCTATCAAGAGGCCCAAAGAGTTTGAAAAAGATTGATGAGGGTGAAATCAATCAAAACCCTATTTTTTTTTAAAATGGAATTAATTTTGATTAAACATTAATAAAATCATTGAAAACATGTGAGAAATGAGTTGTGATTTTGGGTCAATGTTTCAAAAATCATGTTTTTATCTACAAAATGATTGAAAACCATTTAAGTTTGGAAAATTAAGAGAAAGAAAATTTTTGAAATGTTAAAAAACAAATAAAAATTAATTCTTTGAAAAAATATCAAATATATGAAATAAATAATATTTTTGGGAATTTTTTGTAAAATAAAATATTTTAACTTTTTTGTGAATTTAAAAAAAAAAGAATCAACTCAAAATCATTAAAATTCAAGGAGAAATTAATTTCTGAATCAATTAAATAAAATAATAAAAATTCAAAAATTCAAAAGTTTGAAAAAGGGCGCTAAGAACACCTTGTTCTTGCCCGCGTGCCCTGTTTTTGTCTGATTTACATTTTCTCATCCATCTCACTAAATATTTGATAAAATCACACAATCCACATATCAATCTGCTCGTTTTCAACTCACGATCATGTCTATGGTCTTTAATTTCATTTATTTTAAATATGGAATGAGAAATCAAAGAGAAACCTCAAGAACCCTAATTTCTGCATGAAGGCTAAGAAATTACATACACGATTCATACAAAGCAATCAATTGAGGGGAAACACTCCCTACATGATTATGAACATATGGCAAAATTATTGTGCGAGGAAATATGCATGAATCATGAGATGACCAAGTTTAGGCTTACCTCTTGCAGCTGGTGATCGAGTTCTAGGTTGGAGGTGTTAAAGCTTGGTTCCAATGATGTGAGCAGCTTCCTTAGGTGCTATGGAGTGTGCCTGGATGCTTGGAGTGGATTGAATTGAGCTGGAACTGGATTTGGCACCTCAACTACAAATCTATCAAAGGCTTATGCAGATGGCTGGTGATTTTGAGAACCTGATGTTCCAGATGTGATTTTGTGTTATCGATCACTTCTATATGTTATATGTGAGGTGCGTGTGTGATTGGTTTGGTTGGAATTGCTCTCAAACTCAAAACCCGATGGTGACTTGAGTAACAAGGAAAAATTGGAGTGAAAGAGGAGATTTTGAGGAAAGCATCAGTTTGGGTGCTTTGGTGTACTCAAACTGAGCACAAATGAGCTCTATTTATAGTGTGTCAAGTTTGTTTTGGCAGCAATAGTGTATGGCAACTGGTACAGGTCTGTGGCCAATTGTGATCAAATGGAATCTCAAGTCTCCTCTAGCCATTGACTTGAGGTTAGAGCACAGGCCTAAGGTTCTTTGGTTCAAGGATAAGTCTTGACTGAACTTGGATAACATTATCTTGATGAATGCCACCTCTATGCATCAGTTAAATGCTTTGAAACAAAATTGAATATTTGAAGCAACTTTGAATTTAGGAGTGTCATGCCTAAACATAGATCCATGGACTTGGGAGGCTGGGAGATCAGTGTTTGTCCCTTGGTTGTTCCCCCTTGAGGTGTGCAGATGGATAACTATGCTTGTTGTTGCATAATTTGATCAAATCAAGCCCTAATGCACAAATCTGCGTTGCCAAGATAGTTTGCAGCAAGGCATGTTGCAGCTGTCATAACTCCTAGCCCAGGTGGAGTTTTCTCATGTTCTTGGGCTCATTGGAAATCCCTCATATGATACAACACATGTGTGATCATAGTTTATCTTGAAACTTTTTGGATCCAATTGAAAAATCATCATGAACATTGATGTTCAAGGCTGCTAACTTAGGCAGATTTTCACTAAGTGTTGGAAAAGTGACATTTTCATGTTTTTTGCCATTTTTATCACTCTGCAATTAAAAAGCCATGATGAATTGGAATGAGGTCTAGTTGACACTTTTGTAGAATGTAATGAGAGCTACAAATCCAGCTTTGGACCATCCAAAATGGTTGCTTGGATCTCAAGTTATGGTCCTTGGAAGTTGGTACTCTAGCCACTTTGTTCCATAACTTTGAAAAATTCTAAGTTTTTTGGCTTAATGCCCTTTTTGGTCCACTAACTATAGGCCTAGGTCCAATTTAGTCCTCTTTCTTTTAAAAGTTCCAAATTGGTCCCTTACGTTATTAAATAGGTACATAGTGATCCTTTCCGTTAAATAAAGGCAAACGATGTTAAATTTGATGATGTGTAATCTGAGTTGGATGGCTGGTTTGCACAGTCAGCATCTCCTTCTTCCTTGATTCTGATACTGTTATAAAACCACCCCTAATTGTGAACCCTAGGTCACATATTCCCCAAAATTAACCAAATTGAAACGAAAATCGTCTTCCAATCATGAGTTCTGGGCGCGGATCGTCTTCATCTTCAAAAACCCACATTGAATCGCAAGTTTATACCAAGTCTATTTGTTCTCTTGCAAAAACCTGTTAATGAAAACTACAGTGTAACAGAATTACAATGATGAAACACAAATAGAACCTATTAAGAAATTTAGTTGAAATTTAAATATGCTATATAGTGTAGAGAATATTACTCTTTCTATAAGCATGTCCTTAGCATTTTGTATCTTCAAGTTTATTACAAAATTACTGAAATCAGCCAAGACACCTTTTACATTAAGAAGGAAAACTTCCCTTGTATCTTCCAAATAAAGCCGATGTACAATTTGACGAAAGATCTGGAATATGCGAAGGGTAAACCTATATAAACATTGCAAAATGCCATTAGAGAGCTACAAGATCAAGGAAAGCTTGATAAAAATGCAACACATACTACAGAAAATTAATTGCAAAAATTTGACACAAGTATGTGAATTTCAACATTGATATCATCATATAAAAGAGTCATCATATTTTAGTAAGAAGGTACAGACTGAAAAAATCACGACAGATAATGTATGTGCAACACAAAAATCATTTCAAATCCCCCATGGGATTTGGAAACTGCAGAAATCAGTAGGCCGAAAAACAAGTCACTAGCATAATGTGTTATCAGATAAGAGTAAAATGTTTACCTCAACTTCATCCAGGTCATCGAGTATGTACATTGTGATATTTGAAAGAACAAGAGATGAAGCTTTGTTAAATAGTTTTAGCATTTAAGGCTCAACCAAATCTGGAAATAAATAGTTGAAATTGGTCAGTTACATTGGAAATACTTCTAATGTTTATTTATTAACTACAGTAACCTTTTAAGTTAGAAAGGGTGAAAAACTCAGCATTGAAAAATAAAAATCGTGCCACATCCTCATTCACTAACATACACATAAGCTCAATCAATCCATGTCATCAACCTTTTAAGTGAAATTCTAACTTTTCTAACGGCGAGGACAAACGTGTACCTATTTAATAACGTAAGGGACCAAATTGGAACTTTTAAAAGAAAGAGCACCAAATTGGACCCGGACTTATAGTTAGAGGACCAAAAAGGGTATTAAGCCAAGTTTTTTTTATGGTTATCCCTTTTATAAGTTAACTCACTTTTCTTGATTTTTCTTGATGAATGATGATTCAAATCACATATTAACATTGTTTTAGGGTCAAGGAACCATAATTGTGAAAAATCCCAAAAAGTCAAACTTGATTTTGTGCACAGTTGACTTTTTATCGGACGGAATCCAAACTGTGCGATCCTTTGTGAAATCAAGTCCTTGACCTAAATCAAACCTAATGGATATATTCCATATGTGTTATAGGGTGTATTGAATCATGTCCCAAGGTTTGGGAGCATGTCTTGGTCAAAAGTCAAAGGTACAATTGACTTTTTCTTCAAAACCCTAATTGTGGTCCAGATGAAATTGAAGCTTGTGGATCAAGCTTCTTGGATCAATCCATTGTTTCAAATGGATCAATGTAGTGTATTGGAGACCCTCAAATCATGTCTTGAGGTCTTGGCTTAGGTTTTGTCCCAAAAGTCAACTTAGGGGTGAATTAGATCAAGAGACCCTAATTCCTGTTTTTTTGGTAAATGCATCCCCTGAGGTTAAATTGACTTGATGATTGGGTCCATGAGGTCCCTTAGAGTATCTTGGGTTATGTTTTGAAGCATTGGCTCATGCCCAGATGAAAATTTTTATCTGGAGGCCTCAGTCGACCAAAACCTTAATTTGGTGATACTGGCGATCTTGAGGCTTAATCCACTTGGAATGTTGTAACCTTGTGCTTGATTCTTGATGTGGGAGTCCTCTTGATCCTTTATAGGTGTTTAAGATGTTAGACAAGTTGAAGATCATGTTCTTTCTTGATTGATCCTTTGCCTAAGTGCTCTGAGAGGGCTCAAAACCCTAATTCTTGATTGTAGTGGATGCTCAACCATCTTTGAGGAGATTGATGAGACATGTAAGTACATCCATATTGTGATGATGATTTTCACAATGATGGGAAATCTTAGTGGTCAAAATTTGGGGTATGACAAAGTTATAGCTTGCTTTTTTCTTTTTCAGGCATGTGTGTATTGATTATCTAAAGCAAAATGGATGAAGAAAAAAATGGTGGTCCCTTCCTTTTTAGTACAGCAGGCGGGTGGGAGTATTACATTATGTGTGTATGAAAATAAAAGGGTCCTATGGCATTAAATGTTTTTTGTCTTTTCAGAGAGAAATAAGGTGGCAATGGTAATGAAAAAAAATAAAAAAATATAAAGTCGTGTGATAGCAAGTGACGTGTATGGTTTGTGGAACTGATCAAAAGGAAAAAAAAACGCAGGTGGTACATGCATGTGCTATGCTAGTTTTAATTTCACAAAAATGGATAAAAACAAAAGACTTTTCTAAACTTGATCAACACGTTTTGATAAAAATAAATAAAACAAAAAATTAATTCTAAAATAAGAACAGAAATAATAAATAAAGTAAAAAAATAAAATAAATTAAAATAAATAATCTAAAAAGAAAAATTAATTAATTAAAATAATTAATAACCAAAAATAAAAATCGATAAAAAATGAATAATTGGATCGGTATCGAAGTGCTCAGAAAAATAAAGTAAATATACCAAAATGATCAGCACGAAATATACGTATTGGAAAAATACAACGTTCCGTCAAATTCCAAAATAATTTTTACTCAGTTAAATGACTTAAACTAATCAAAAAGCGTCCGAAAAGTGGTCGAAAAATTCAAATGAGCACGCCAGGGTAAACTACGCGAAACGTAGATTAATATCACTGACATTTGCAGGCTCGATTCCAAAAGTTTTCGTCCACTGATTTTACGCACAATTGACTTTTAATTTGACCGATTCGACTGTAAATCCAACAAATTTATTTTGGCTGATCAATTGGGCATTATGCAAGATGAAATGCATGATATGCTATGCAGATGATACAAAACAAAAATACAGAATCTTAGGGTTAAAAATTAGGGTATGACCATGTCCACAAGTTTTAAGTGTCCCAACATCGTCCATATTCTTGTAATCTTCTAGACAGATCACTCAGCTTCCTTCATCCTCCTGGCATTGGTGTTGCGGATGTATAAATAGAAGATGATGTAGAACTTTCATCATACCGAAACTCGGAATTCAGACTTGAGGACGAACGAGTAGCTTGTCAGACGTGAGGAGGAGGCTTCGCAAAAATCCTTGTTGTAACATTGTTCTTTCTAATATTGACCAAGCATGGTTTTGAATTAGAGCTTACAAAGGGATCCGCAAATTTCTTCAGAGATGGCAAAGGTGTTTTATCTAAGCTTTCAGCTTGGGATTGTTGTTGTTGCGAAATCGTTACCGTCGTGGTGCCGGCACTAGAACTCGTTGTTGGTTGTGAGATACGACATTGTAGTCGTCGCAACCGAGTTGTTGTTGTTGAATCACGGCGGCTAGAAAGGTGATTGTGTGGTGTTTCATGTTTAGTGTGAATGGTGTTGCAATGGTGGTGAAAGGAGCATGTTAGGTGATGATTGTGAGTTGTTCTTGGTGGTTGTTGCACCAGGCTGCTCAGCGGTTTGAGCAGCGTAGAGGTAATGGTTTATGTTGGTGTACAAGGTGAATTAATGGATGAAAAGGAAGAATATATTATAAAGAGAATGACGGCTACAAAGAAGAATGAAATCACTTACAATGACATCTACCACTAGTCTATTTATAAGCTAAAAACTAGGGCTACAAAAGGCAACAAACAAAATACTAAAATACCCTCTAACAAACTTAATGACTAAGTTTGTAAATATAAGTTATTATTTCTAATACCATCCCTTAATTTATATTTCCTCAAAACTAACAACACCAATTCCATCCCTTAAGCGAAGAAATTGATCAGTCTTGATAGCCTTCGTCAGAACATCTGCCAACTGTTTCTGGGTGCTACAGTGCTCAACTTCTAACACTCCACTCTGAACCTGGTTTCTCAGAAAATGATACTTGGTCTCAATATGCTTGCTTCTCCCATGCAACACTGGGTTTCTGGCAAGATTGATTGCAGACTTGTTATCAATCATCATCTTCAGAGGCTTATTTACCTTGATCTTCAGATCCTGCAGCAAGTTCAGAATCCACACAGCTTGGCATACAGTAACAGCACCTGCAATATATTCAGCTTCACAGGTTGGCAACGCAACAACAGGTTGTTTCTTAGAACACCAAGAAATAGGGCCTCCCAGGAACTTGAACAAGTACCCAGAAGTACTTCTTCTATCAACTCTGTCTCCACACCAATCAGAATCTGAATAACTCAGAAGTTCTGATTCAATCTTTCTTCCAGAAGGAAATAATACTCCATACTTCAGAGTTCCCTTGATATACCTCAGAATCCTGACAGCAGCTTGATAATGGGACCACTTGGGTTTACTCATGAACCTACTGATCATTCCAACTGCATAGCAGATATCAGGTCTGGTATTACACAGATATCTAAGTGAACCAACCAACTGTTTGAAGGTTGCAGCGTCCACATCCTCACCATCAGAATCAGAATCTAGTTTCTGATTTGTATTTGCAGGTGTGATAGAAGCCTTACAATTCTGCAGCTTAAATCTCTTCAGAATATCACGTTCATACTTCAGCTGATGCAAAATGATACCTTTCTCAGAATATTTGAACTCCATCCCTAGAAAGTATGTCATTTTCCCGAGATCAGTCATTTCAAACTCATTAATCAGCACCTTCTTGAACATAGCTAATTCTTGTTTAGAACTTCCAGTCAGCAGTATGTCATCAACGTACAAACACACCAGAATCATATTGCCTTCAGAGATATGCTGAACATAAACACCGTATTCCATCTCACATTTCTGAAAACCCTGCTTCTTGAAAAATGAATCAATCTTCTGATTCCAGGCTCTGGGCGCTTGTTTTAATCCATACAAAGCTTTATGTAATCTGTACACCATCCCTTCCTGATTCTTTTTCACAAATCCAGGAGGTTGTGACACGTAAACTTCTTCTTGTAATGGACCGTTCAGAAATGCAGATTTCACATCTAAATGCATCAGAGGCCAATTTCTGTTAATAGCTATGGCAATCACGAGTTTGATTATTTCATGTCTCGCTACAGGTGCAAACACTTCAGAATAATCCAGCCCAGGTTTCTGCAGAAATCCTCTTGCTACTAACCTCGCTTTATCTTTGCCAATTGATCCATCTGGCTTTAGCTTCTGCTTGAAAACCCATCTGACGCTGATGGCTTTCTTGTCCTTTGGAAGTTCTGTCAGCTTCCAGGTCTTGTTTCTCTCTATGGCATCAAGTTCTTCTTTCATGGCCTTCAGCCAGACTTTCTGCTTAAGAGCCTCTTCTGTACTCACGGGTTCAGAATCTACTAGCATGGCACACTGAATAACTTCTCCTTCAGAATCTACTTCAGTGTCTTGTAACATGTCAAACTCTTCGAATCTTCTCGGAATGTTTCTGATTCTCTGTGGCCTCTGACCTTGGTCAGAATCTCGTTCGGATGCTTGAACCCCAGAAGTTTCTCCTTCAGAAGTTTCTCCTTCAGAAGCTCTTGCTTCAGAAGGTTGACTTCCTCCAGAACCTTGACCATCTTCAGAGTCTGGCATATTCCCAGAGTCTGAATCACCACCAAAATCTGGATCATCATCAGAATCTGGATCATCAGAGTCACCTTCATCTTCTGAGTCTCCTTCAGAGTCAGAATCACCATCAGTTTCAGAAACTCTTAGTCCTGACCTTTCTTCAGAAGTTCTCACATCAGAGTCAGATTGAGACTTATTCCAATTCCAAACTTCTGATTCATTCACAATAACGTCTCTGCTGAATTCAACTTTATTAGTTTCTGGACAATAAAGCTTGTACGCACCTGTACTGTGGTACCCCACCAGTAACATCACTTTGCTTCTATCATCCAGCTTCTGGCTTCTGGCTTCTGGAACATGTTTGTAACAAACAGAACCAAACACCTTCAGATGACTAACACTTTGCTTTTCTCCAGTCCACTTCTGAATAGGAAATATTTCCTTCAGCTTCTTCGTTGGACATCTGTTGAGCATATATGTTGCGGTGGCAACAGTTTCTCCCTACAAGTTGTGAGGAAGCTTCTTCTCCTTCAGCATGCTTCTCGTCATATCAAGCAAAGTACGATTTCTTCTTTCAGCAAGACCATTGCGTTGAGGAGTATAAGGAGCAGTAACCTCATGCTCAATTCCATTCTCCTCACAGAACTTCTGAAACTCTTTGGAGTTATACTCACCCCCACCATCGGTTCTGAGAATCTTCAGAGTCTGACCACTCTGATTCTGAGCCTTCATTCTGAACTTCTTGAATTCAGCAAACACCTAGTGTTTGAACTTAATAAGGGATACCCATGTCATTCTCGTGAATTCATCAACAAATGACACGAAGTATTTATTCCCTCCGATCGATGCTACTGGAAATGGACCACACACATCAGAATGCACTACTCCCAAGGCATGTTTTGCTCTTGGAGCTACTTCTGACGCAAATGGCAACTTTGGTTGCTTTCCTTCCATGCACACTTTGCATGACTTCTCAGGATTCTTAATTACAGGAATTCCATGTACCAGCTTCTTCAAATTTAGATGCCCTAAGCTTCTGAAATTTAGATGACCAAATCTTCTGTGCTACAGCTCACTTTCCTCCACAACACTTGTTGCACTGAGGCATTCAGAGTCTGCAGTTCTGACATTCACCTTGAATGTTCTATTCCTTCCCTGTTCTGACTCCATAATCAGCTTCTGATTACAGCCATACAGCTTCAGAAGATTGTCCTTCATGGTAACTGAAAAACCTTTCTCAATTAATTGTCCCACGCTCATCAGATTGCTTTTTATGCCAGGTACATACCACACTTTCTGAATCAATGTTGTTTTCCCATTGTTCAGAACGACTCTGACATTTCTCATACCTTCAGCGTTAAGATATTTGTCATCAGCACATCTGAGCTTTTTCCTCTTTTCAGAGTCAAAATCAACCAGCCATTTCTTATTTCCAGTAAGATGATTTGAGCAGCCAATGTCCATATACCACCAGTCTGTCAAATTCGTATCATCAGATTCAGAAGCCATTGGTAGCACAGATTCATCATCAAAACTTTTGGCTATATTTGCTTCTTCTGACTTCCTTTCTTTGTTTGACCAACAATCTCTAGCAAAGTGACCAAACTTCTTGCAACAGTAACATTGAATTTTCTTCTTGTCATACTTCTCTTTTCCCTTCTGAGCATTCTTTTGCCTATCAGAAGTTGAGGTTTCTGACTTCTGACCACCATCAGATCTTCTCCTGGCTTCTGACCAAGACTGCTTCTAATGCTTCTTATCAGAAACTGCTTTCAGAGCCTGCTGCTCTACTTCCCTTTCAAAAGTTCTCTCAGTCAGACGCAACTCTTGCGCCTCTAGACTGCTTTGCAGCTCTTCAATTCCCATGGTGCTCAGATCCTTAGAATGTTCTATTGCTACCACAATGTAATCAAACTGAGGAGTAAGGGATCTCAATACCTTCTCAATGATTACTTGTTCAGAAAGGGTTTCTCCACACGCCTTCATCTCATTAGTGATTAGAATCACTCTGGAGATGTACTCATAAACTTTCTCATTGTTCTTCATGTTGAGATTCTCATACTGCTTACGTAGAGACTGAAGCTTCACCTTCTTCACTGATGCGTCACCACCGTAACATCTGACCAGTGTGTCCCACGTAGCCTTTGTCGTCGTTGAATCAGCGATTTTCTCAAACACATTTGCATCCACACACTGATGGATGTAAAACAATGCTTTCTGATCTTTCTTCCTTGTATCCTTCTGCGCGTTCTTTTGTTCCTCCGTTGCATCTGCTGCTACTGGAACGTAACCTTCAGTGACAAGATCCAGAACATCTTGAGCACCGAACAATACATGCATCTGAATCATCCAACGAGTCCAGTTTTTACTGGAAGCTTGGTGTTCATACCGCCGTTTCCGTTCATCTTCAACCTTGTACAGTCACTCTGATCTCACCAAACACAGTGTTTCTCAATCCCACAGAATCAGAAAATGTGATTCTGTTCAGATTTTTGTTCAAGATTCAACACGAATTCAAGAACCAAAAATCAATCACACAACGTCTCACGTTTCACTCGTGTTTCCCGTGTTTCCCCGTGGATCCGAACGGAGCTCTAGATACCAATTGTTGGTGTACAAGGTGAATTAATGGATGAAAATGAAGAATATATTATAAAGAGAATGACGGCTACAAAGAAGAATGAAATCACTTACAATGACATCTACCACTAGTCTATTTATAAGCTAAAAACTAGGGCTATAAAAGGCAACAAACAAAATACTAAAATACCATCTAACAAACTTAATGACTAAGTTTGTAAATATAAATTATTACTCCCTCCGGTCACAATTATAAGCCAAAATAACTACTTTCACACGTATTAAGAAAGTTAGTTAAGTGTAATTAATTTTTTTGATTTCATGTACAATCAAAGTAAAATTTACGATAATATCCTTAGTTTATTTGATGAATCAATTTTCAACATTAAATGCTTTTGAATTAAATTAAGGGTATAATAGTAATACAAGTATTAATTAGTCTAAAATTTAATGACTTTTGCTTATAATAGTGATCAAAATTTAAGGTGTTTTTTTTACTTATAATAGTGACCGGAGGGAGTATTTCTAATAGTTTAACTGCAGATGTGTGAGGTTTGTTCGTTATGGTTTGAAGGAAGATGACGGTGGTGGGTTAGTGATTTTCATGGTGTGTAGCAGTGTTGTGTTGTTCACTATGTATAGTTGTATGAAGATGGTAGGCAAAACATGGTTTTTATGGTATTCATGTGTGGAAAGAGGGAGGTTGAAGGTGTGTTTGGTTCAAGATGGTGTTCTTTTAGGAGATGTACGGTGGCTGCTATAGATGGTATGCGGCGAGGTTCCATCGGAGATTTTTGTTGGAAAAAAGAATGAAACAGTTGGGTGGCAGGTGGTGTTATTTGTAGATAGTGGTGATGTTACAAGTTGAACAATGGTGTTTGGTGAGGTTGATGAGTTATGTTATGGTGGTTTCTCACGGTTTGCAGAGGTTGTTGGCAATGAGTTTGTAGGCTGCTACGTTTTTCCACGAGCAAGAAACATGGGGAGTTGAGTAGTGAAATGTGTTAGTTATAAATGGATTTGAAGGTGAGTGGTTAAGGTTGTAGTATCAGTGCTTGAAGGGTGTCGTGGGTGGAGATGAATATTGAGAGGGCAGAGGAATTTGATTCACGGCGGAAAGCGAAGGTCGAAGTGTGGTGGTATGAAGGTTCACGGTGGAGAAAATAGAGGTTATGGAGGCAAGGAGGGTATTGTTAAGGTGTGAATGAAAAAAAAAATTGAAGAAGGAAAGTTCAGTTTTTGTGAAGAATATGAGGGGTGGATGATATTGTTATGTGATGTTGATGGTAGAAGATATGTGAAGTGGTTGTTTTGAGAAGAGTCAATGAGAAAAAAAACAAGGTTGTTGTGAGTGTGTTTACACATGAATGAGATTTTTTTTTGTTTTTGTTTTGAAGATGGTGTAGTGAGTTTATGAAGGATGAGGTTTGATGCATGAGGAAAATGGAAAAGATTATTGTAGCAGAAGAGAGAAAAACGTTTAACTCAAGGTTCATTCTTATTTTTTTTTTACTTTCTATTTTTTCTCTCTTGTTCTCCTTATTCAAAAATGAGAGAGCCTCTGCTATCACGTGAGAGAGATAAGGAAAAATTGGAATTCTCCTTTTTCTTATTGAGAGAATCAAAATCATGACAGTGAACTTGTCTCCCTTTTTGTCTTATCCGAAAGAGAGAGTATTTATTATAAGGTCATCTTGAATGCACACTCCAAATTCCAACATTGTTTTTCTTCTTTTTTTTTTACAATTCAATTTCTCCACCAATAAGAGTGCACCGCTTGGTCGTCAACCTTTTTCTTTTTAGTGAATCACATGCTATGGATCAATGCTATGGATCAAAGAGAGAAAAAATCAAAAGGGTTTCTTAATGCAACAGCCAAGTTTTTTAGGTACCACGTGAAATTATTTTTTTGTCCTCTGATTTTAGATGTGCACATCCGGACGCACTAAATTTTTAAAAAATGCAGAACTTTTTCGGATATGCATATCCGGAAACAATTCTGATGTGCACTTCCGGAAGAATTTCTTATTAATTCGCGCCAGACGTTCTTCCTCCCCCTCATTCTTCACTTTTCCATTACCAAAATCTCTCAAACTCTCTCAAACTCTCAAATTTTCAATCACCACAAATCTCGATTTTTTCCACTCGAGTTCGGCGCAGAGCAATTTCTACAACGATCAACACACTTCAAATCCTTCGTATCTCATTTTAATCGGTAAGTTTTCAAATTTTAGATTTTCAGAGTAATTTTCGAGTAATCTATTTAGAGTAGACATTTAGGTGTAGAAATTGTTAGGTTGTATGAATAACATAGGTTAGAGACAATGTAGGTCATTTTTACTGCTTCAAACGGACGATCAGTGCATTAAAATGCCCTTTTGCATGTTACAGTGGCCATGATTGCTATTTTTAAACTTCAAAATACGTACCGAATGTGCAGATCCGGAAAGATTGTAACGTTTAGTTTTCTGAGTGTTTCCGGATGTGCACATCCGGAAATACCCAACGTTAAAAATTATGTGTCCTTCCGGATGTGCACATCCGGAAGACTATTTTTTTTTATGTTTAATTATTTTTAAACAAAATTTAATTTATTTATTATGCTTTGCAGATTAGAAGGCTGGCAGAGACGATCGTACCATACAAGGACGGACAGCTCAGCACGCATCTGTCCGACGTGAGCGGATGCAGTCTAAAGTCGAGGCTTTCGGCGCAGAGGGAGTTGGGGTAGTCCCTACAGCTGAGGGACATCCTACGCCACATCCTACACCACAGCCATCCACATCACACGTTCAGGCCACTTCCACATCACAGGTTCAGGCCACTCCCCTGTCAGCCGCCGATTCTACATCTCGGAGGCGTCGGGATTCTATTGCTAGTTCATCAAGGTCTCAGCCCGCACGCATGCGTCATCGGGAGACTCCAGCTCCATCAGCTGCTCCTCCTCGTTTCCCTGTTCCTGTTCCTGTTCCAGAGGGTGATCACCTAGCACATGAGGGTGTTGATGTAACGCCCCGATTTGTTTAATTGTATTTATTTATTTCATTTATATGAATTTTGTGAAATGTGTGAATTTATTGTATTTTACCTGCTAATTGAGTTAATTGGCTAATTTCCCTGATAGGTAAAATATTTGCAATAATTTATAATTTTTTTTCAACTTTTATTTCCTGAAATATATTTCATCGGTATGTTTATGTTTTATCGCGTTTTGAGAGCGTTTGCGAGATATTTGGGCTGAGGGGTATTTTGGTCTTTTTGCTTGGTTATTTTCATAAAATAGAAATTAGAGAGAAAAAGAGAGAAAATAGAAAGAAGGAAAGAGAGAAGAGAGAAAGGAAGATAAGGGAAAAAGAGGAGAAGAGGAAAATCGAGAATTCATCTATTTCAAGTGCGATTAATCGGGTAAGGGTGAGAAGTTTCAATTATATCTTGCTTGTGTATGTATATGTGTTGTGTATGTATGTGTTTTGATTGTTTTTACAATGTTTTCCTTATTGATAAATTGATGAACCATTGTCAGAAATCGATATAAATCGCGTTTTATGATTACCCTGTGTTTGGGAACAATTGCTGGTACTTGTTTCGCTGTTGAAAATGGATTCGGGGATGAAAAATGGGATTTTTGGGGGAAAATTCGCAGAAAAATTATGCAGGAAAAATTTTGGGTTTTCCCTGCCCATACGCGTATCAGGCAAGGCAATACGCGTATTGGGTTAGGCAATACGCGTATGGCAAGGAAGGAATGTGGGCAATACGCGTATGGGAGTGGGCAAACGCGTATGGAGTGAGGCAATACGCGTATTGGATTTTTAGTGGAACTTTTGGGGAAAATCAGTCTCTGCCCATACGCGTATCACTTTGGGCAATACGCGTATGGATGGGCGAGGGAGCAAGGCAATACGCGTATAGCTCAGGGCAATACACGTATGGCCAGCAGGGGTGCAAAATGTTGTCTTTTCGCGATTCCTTTTCTTTTTACTTCTGTAACTTGTGTTCCGGTTATCCGTTTTGAACATTCTTGGTATCCTTGGAAAGCTAATGGAATGTACTTTCTTATTAAAATGGTTTTGAGATTGTTGGCCGATTTAATTATGTCGGGAATTTGGAATAGTGTCATTTTGTCGACTTTTGTCGTTGTAATTGTGTGTAATTGAGGTGTATTATGCAATGTGCTGTTAATATGGATATTGCATGACTTGTGTGCTGTTGTGTGATGAAAATACATGTGATAAAATGTTATGATGATGGTTTGTGGTCTAAGGGCAAGAAAATGCAATGTGTGGTCTTTGGTTATATATGCATGATTATGGATGTGTATATGTGTGCATTTGAATGTCATGAGTCATTGTATTCCAAGCATCATGATATGCATTCTTGTGATGTCGTGTGCCCTTGTGGGGTGTGAGCGACAAATCGATTCTAGAGGGAATCTGCTATAATACCGTGAGTTTTATATCGAGAGGACCTAAAGCGATGATTATAGACGATCGTGTGCCTTATACAAAGAGGACCTAAAGCGATCGGATTGTGAGCCTTATACAAAGAGGACCTAAAGCAATCCATAAACGTCGTGAGCCTTATACCAAGAGGACCTAAAGCGAAGGGGAACATCGTTTTCCCGACGGGGAGTTACACTAAGTAACAAGCGATGGTTCCAATAGTTCCTGAGTGAACTAGTGATGAGATTGATGGATGGATGGTACCGCATATGCATTACATAGAGTCGTTGTGTCGGTCTCTGTGCATTTGCATAAATCATGAATGGATTAATTATGTGTGAGAATCATGAATGGATTGATTATGTGTGAGAATCATGAATGGATTGATTATGTGTGGAAATTGTGAATTGATTGATGATGTGTTGAGCTTGTGATAGCATTGGTGATTTGATATGCATTTGTGATAAATGCATTGGTGGTGGATAATATATTTTATGTATAGACATATGCTATGTGATGTGGTGGTGTGTTTCCATATGATATGACTTGGTATGCCTTATGTGCAAATATGTGAGTATGTTGGATAGTTGATATATGCTATGTTGTTGGATTATTAGATATATGTTATGTATATGTGGCATGCTATATGTATTAGTATGTGATGCTTGTGGTGAGAATAACTATGCATTTGGATTTATATGTGTCTGCATATTATTATGCAATCTTGGTTTAGTTGTTATTTCTCACCCTTCTGGTGTGGTTGTTGCTCTATGAGGCAATTGCAGATTAGTAGTCTTGGAGGCTTTTGTGAAGATTAGTTCTTCATCCGTTTGTCAGTCTGTCTGCTCTGATACGTAACACGGGAGTCGGGTATCGCTTTTGTTATATATGTATATATTTGTTGAATATATTTTGTATTACTTTTGTATGTATATTTATATGTTATAAAATGATTCATTTTGCAAACCAAGACAGTTATGGATCTTTCCGCTTTATTCCATAACTGAACTTTCTTTTTTTATGGAAAAAGTTTCCCTTTTAGGTTTGTCTCATTATGTGTTATGTATCAAAATAGTATGAGCAGGGATTGTGTTTTCTTTATATTGTTGTTTATCTTTAATTGTGGCATCCTTGTTTCTGTCGGAAAAATAAATTTTTACTTACTCTGATTTAATCATGTATTATTTATTCGCGATGGGAATTGGGGTGTTACAAAGTGGTATCAGAGCAGGTCAGTCCGTCCGGCCAAGTTGTTGAGTCAGTTGGTGTGACAGTTGAATATTGTCGATGTTATTTGTCCCTTAGTACGTGATATGTGTGTGAGACACTGTCAGTACTTTCTGGTTTTTCTATTCTGTTGTCTGCAGGAGTTAGACTGAGATAAGTGGGGGAGAAGCTGGTACTTCTCCATGTTGCTTCAGGTGTGGAGCGCTGGCTCAGTGTGTTGTGAATTGCAAGATTATAAGTGTTATTTGGACAGTGTGGTTCCCGGTTTCAGAAGGGATGCGGAGGTAAGGCTTATGTCAACTAAGGATTTGTGCCTTAGGTAGTTTTGTGCACAGGATGTAAGGAATGCTATTATAGTTTGGTAAAGACGGTTTAAGCCCTATTATGATTGTCGGTTGTCTATTGACAAATTGAGGAACTGATCACCCTTAATCTCTTGTTGATAGTAGACGGTAATTATGTTGGATGGAATATACGTGTCTTTCCAGCTTTGATAGTGTGTGAAATCAATTGTTTGGAATTAAGAAAATGATTACGGATTGTTTTGATGAGTGGATGAAGATTCTTATATCGGAAGATGAGGCGGATTAGAGGTTTTGATATGCTGGTCAAGTTGGGAAGTCATTGAGAGAGAATGATTGGGTTTTATCTAAGGGCTGCTTCTCAGAGAGTAGAGATTGAACTTAGTTGGACGAAGGTGGATAGCTGAGGTTTATATCTGCAAAGTAAGTAGAAAACTATTGGTAGATGGGACGAAGATGTGTGTTTTGTCTGTGATGGTAGTGTTCTGGAAATTGGCAGAAAGTCACAGTGATGGGCCGTCAGTTGTGCATGGTTTCAGATGTGTTTTGGATGAAACATTAGTGTGTCGTCTTAGAGAGCTCCAGTATTGTTTGTAACAAAAAGGAAGGATGATTGAACGGAATAACAAGCATGATGTGTATAATGGTATTGAGACTATGGAAAGCAACTTAGAGTTCTGGTGAGGTTTGGAGTCTTTGGAGTTTTAGAGCATTAATGGAAATCTTGAGAAACCCCTAGGTGTGGATGTAAAATTTGAGAGTTCTTTTTGGTGGTTACTACATGTTGGGATTTACGAGAATTTGGACTGTCAAGAGAAGAAATTGTGTATGGATTACTAACAGTCGAATAAGGTGACGATTGAGAATAAGTGTCCACTTTCATGAACAGATGACTGGAATGGTTTGGTTGAGTTTGAATGAAATTGCAATTGTTTGGAATGTTTGATAAGAGTGGTGAATTGTGTGAGTTGAGGCTTTGATCATTTTTATGTGACTGGTTATGTTGGTTATCGGGATAGGCTGTAATTTACTCGGTTAAGCTTGTATGTGAGTAACCAGTTACCCAGTGAAAAGTGTTGCAAAAGCTTTAAGAATTTATGCCTTTTGGAATTTGGTTGGGCATTACAAGGTGCAGTGATGTTGTTCGGTGTTAGTAATGCGTCTGTACTGTCTGTGGAGTAGAGGAATCGTATTTTCCATATTTATTTGGATAAGTTCGTAATGGCTTTGATTGAGGATATTCGAATCTGTTATAGACTTAGAGGAAGAATAGGTAGAGTGTTTGAGAATTGAATTACAAGTGTTGAAAGGAGACGAAGTGTTATGCTAAGTTATTCAAGTGAGATTTTTGGTTGAGAAAGATTAGTTTCTTAGATATGTGGTTTCTGATGATAGTATTATTATGGATCCATCGGAAGTAGATGCAGTTCTACAATGAGAGGCTCCGAAGTTGGTTAAGGAGATTAGAAATTTTTTGGCTTAGTTGGTTGTTACTGCAGGCTATGGAAGACTTTGCTAAGTTCGTACTTTTGTGATCTCAGTTTACTTGCAAAGGGTGAGTCATTTGTTTTGGATGTTCGTTGTAAGTAAGTTTTGGTGAGCTGAAGTAGAAGTTGTCTATGGCTCTAGTTTTGATTCTGTGTGATCCTGATAAACCGTTTGTGAGGTATTGGGATGCGTCTTTGATGAGTTTAGTCTGTGTGTTAATGCAAGAGGGTAAGTCGTGGCTTATGCTTTACGACGATTGAGGATTCATAAAAGGGTTTATACTATTTTGGATTTGGAATTGGTCGCGGTTGTATTGTGTTGGAATATTTGGAGGTATTATCTTTAGGGTTCTAGGTTCAAAGTGTTGGGTAATCACAAGAGTATTGAGTACTTGTTTGGTCTGAAGGAATAGAGTAGGAGACAAGGAGGAGGTTTTGAATTCGTGACGAGTTAGGAATTTGGCTTGGATTATCCTTTGGGAAAAGCTAAGGTTGTGCCTGGAAAGTTAAGTCGGAAGTTGTTATACATGTCTGTTTAATGGTCAGAGAATTAAAATTATTGGAGCAGTTCAGAGGCTGGTGTCTGGTGTGTGATATAACACAGGAGAGTGTGATGTTGGGGGATATTAAAGTAAACAGTGATTTTTGGTGAATATGAGAAAGAGTTAGACGTTGGACGTGAGATTTGTAGTTTTGATGGTTATGGGTAATCAGAGTGCGCAGCGGAAGCGTGATGTGGCACATTTTGTAATTGCGTATGGGACTTGTAAGAATTCATAGGTTGAACATTGGGAACATGTAGGAATGGTGAGACCATTGGACGTTTCAAAATGGAAGTGTCAAGTGAAAGGTTTAAATATTATTCATGGACTACTATGTAGATGGACGTTTTGGTTGTATGTTCGATTGGTAAATCGTAGCATTGTTGTAATATTATGGTGTGACAAAGATATTGGGATTGTGGTTATGTAGAGGTTGTTGAAACAATGTAGGGTTATGGAACTTTATGTTCTTGTTTGTGTGGTTGCCTCGTTTCCACCGTGATGGTTCGAGTGCGAGTAGCTAATTCCTGTGTGTGGTCGTAACTTGTGTATTCTTTGAGTTGTGAGTTGGTCGTCAAGTGCATTGTATGGGCATTGCATCTTGTCATCGTCGTTGTCGCTGTTGTCGTGTCGTTGTTGTAGCTGCTGTGAGCGGGGTGGTTTGTCAGTTGTATTGTTTGTGGTGTGCCTTTGGTTGGCATGTTGGTTTGTTAGTCGGCTGCGAGAGTCGTATCCCGAGTTGTTCGTATCAGTATATTTTCGAGGATGAAAATGTCTAAGTGGGGGAGAGTTGTAACGCCCCAATTTGTTTAATTGTATTTATTTATTGCATTTATGTGAATTTTGTGAAATGTGTGAATTTATTGTATTTTACCTGCTAATTGAGTTAATTGGCTAATTTCCCTAATAGGTAAAATATTTGCAATAATTTATAATTTCTTTTCAACTTTTATTTCCTGAAATATATTTCATCGGTATGTTTATGTTTTATCGCGTTTTGAGAGCGTTTGCGATATATTTGGGTTGAGGGGTATTTTGGTCTTTTTGCTTGGTTATTTTCATAAAATAGAACTTAGAGAGAAAAAGAGAGAAAATAGAAAGAAGGAAAGAGAGAAGAGAGAAAGGAAGAGAAGGGAAAAAGAGGAGAAGAGGAAAATCGAGAATTCATCCGTTTCAAGCGCGATTAATCGAGTAAGGGTGAGAAGTTTCAATTATATCTTGCTTATGTATGTATATGTGTTATGTATGTATGTGTTTTGGTTGTTTTCACAATGTTTACCTTATTGATAAATTGATGAACCATTGTCAGAAATCGATATAAATCGCGTTGTATGATTACCCTGTGTTTGGGAACAATTGTTGGTACTTGTTTCGCTGTTGAAAATGGATCTGGGGATGAAAAATGGGATTTTTGGGGGAAAATTCGCAGAAAAATTATGCAGGAAAAATTTTGGGTTTTCGCTGCCCATACGCGTATTAGGCAAGGCAATACGCGTATTGGGCTGGGCAATACGCGTATAGCAAGGAAGGAATGTGGGCAATACGCGTATGGGAGTGGGCAATACGCGTATGAAGTGAGGCAATACGCGTATTGGATTTTTAGTGGAACTTTTGGGGAAAATCAGTCTCTGCCCATACGCGTATCACTTTGGGCAATACGCGTATGGATGGGCGAGGGAGCAAGACAATACGCGTATGGCTCAGGGCAATACGCGTATGGCCAGCAGGGGTGCAAAATGTTGTCTTTTCGCGATTCCTTTTCTTTTTACTTCCGTAACTTGTGTTCCGATTATCCGTTTTGAACATTCTTGGTATCGTTAGAAAGCTAATAGAATGTACTTTCTTATTAAAATGGTTTTGAGATTGTTGGCCAATTTAATTATATGGAGAATTTGGAATAGTGTCGTTTTATCGACTTTTGTCGTTGTAATTGAGGTGTATTATGCAATGTGCTGTTGATATTGATATTGCATGACTTGTGTGCTATTGTGTTATGAAAATACATGTGATAAAATGTTATGATGATGGTTTGTGGCCTAAGGGCAAGAAAATGCAATGTGTGGTCTTTGGTTATATATGCATGATTATGGATGTGTATATGTGTGCATTTGAATGTCATGAGTCATTGTATGCCAAGCATCATGATATGCATTCTTGTGATGTCGTGTGCCCTTGTGGGGTGTGAGCGACGAATCGATTCTAGAGGGAATCCGCTATAACATCGTGAGCCTTATATCGAGAGGACCTAAAGCGATGATTATAGACGATCGTGTGCCTTATACAAAGAGGACCTAAAGCGATCGGATTGTGAGCCTTATACAAAGAGGACCTAAAGCAATCCATAAACGTCGTGAGCCTTATACCAAGAGGACCTAAAGCGACGGGAAACATCGTTTGCCCGACTGGGATTTACACTAAGTAACAAGCGATGGTTCCAATAGTTCTTGAGTGAACTAGTGATGAGATTGATGGATGGATGGTACCGCATATGCATTGCATAGAGTCGTTGTATCGGTCTCTGTGCATTTGCATAAATCATGAATGGATTGATTATGTGTGAGAATCATGAATGGATTAATTATGTGTGAGAATCATGAATGGATTGATTATGTGTGGAAATTGTGAATTGATTGATGATGTGTTGAGCTTGTGATAGCATTGGTGATTTGATATGCATTTGTGACAAATGCATTGGTGGTGGATAATATGTTTTATGTATAGACATATGCTATGTGATGTGGTGTTGTGTTTCCATATGATATGACTTGGTATGCCTTATGTGCAAATATGTGAGTATGTTGGATAGTTGATATATGCTATGTTGTTGGATTATTAGATATATGTTATGTATATGTGGCATGCTATATGTATTAGTATGTGATGCTTGTGGTGAGAATAACTATGCATGTGGATTTATATGTGTCTGCATATTATTATGGAATCTTGGTTTAGTTGTTATTTCTCACCCTTCTGCTGTGGTTGTTGCTCTATGAGGCAATTGCAGATTAGTAGTCTTGGAGGCTTTTGTGAAGATTAGTTCTCCATCAGTTTGTCAGTCTGTCTGCTCTGATACGTAACACGGGAGTCGGGGATCGCTTTTGTTATATATGTATATATTTGTGGAATATATTTTGTATTAATTTTGTATGTATATTTATATGTTATAAAATGATTCATTTTGCAAACCAAGACAGTTATGGATCTTTCCGCTTTATTCCATAACTGAACTTTCTTTTTTTATGGAAAAAGTTTCCCTTTTAGGTTTGTCCCATTATGTGTTATCTATCAAAATAGTATGAGCAGGGATTGTGTTTTCTTTATATTGTTGTTTATCTTTAATTGTGGCATCCTTGTTTCTGTCAGAAAAATAAATTTTTACTTACTCTGATTTAATCATGTATTATTTATTCGCGATGGGAATTAGGGTGTTACAGTTGACGTTGATGACGATTTCGATGAGCTGGGCGGTTACCCCGGGGGACCGTCTGATATGTCCCTACTCGTGGGGTACTCTGAGCATACTGCCAGATATTTCTGGCTAGGACAGGTAACCTTTCGCGGTTTATTTATAGAATTGTATTCGTTGAAAATATGTTCATTTGTAACATTGTTTTATTTGGAAATTTTCAGGAGAAGGATTCACAGAAGTTCTATAACCATGGGGGCAAGGTTATGGACACGATTGAGATGCTGCCAGAGGCTGAGTGGTTGACATCTGCACTTGCGGAGTCTGGTCTTGGAGGCCTGTCTAGGATTGGGTATTCCCAGATCCAGTACGGTATCCTGATGGCATTTGTTGAGAGATGGCACCCTGAGACATCCTCATTCCATCTACCGTACAGCGAGATCACGATCACGCTGGACGACATCTCGTGCCTCTTACATCTACCGATCACGGGTACCCTTCTCCGTCACGGTAGGATGACGAAGGTGGACAGCAATGAGTTGCTGGTTACAGAGCTTGGGGCTAGCCCAGAGAAGGCACATGCGGAGGTGCACCAGTTGAGGGGCGCACACGTCCGGTTCTCATTTCTGATGGATAGATTTGCTGAGGCGCTTGCAGAGGCAGGACGGGCATATGGTGATCCAGCTGAGGTGGCGATCCACAGACACGTGCCCTGAGATGCTACTACTTGTTTTTGCTGGGCACGCAGGTCTTTGTGGACACCAGCGCCTATTATGTTGATATCGTCTACCTCAGGTACCTTTCGGATCAGACAGAGGTCCATGGGTACAACTGGGGGGGCTGCGCTGGCATTCACCTATTCTAGGCTCTCTGATGGTTGCCGCTGGGCAGCCAAGACTGTGGCAGGCAGTTGTACGCTATATGTGGTAACAAACTAATATTCTAAGTGATTTTTTCATTTCTTTTCTTTCTGTATTCATTATAATGTTTGACACCCATGTTATGTTTTCCATTTCAGGCGTGGATTTTATAGCACTTTCCCTACATTACTGGTTGGGGGAGTGTCCAGGGGTACACTGAGGATATGCCACGTGCTGCTGCATTTGTCCTGCTCAGAGGGAACCAGGCGCCGGACCCCTTCAGAGTGTATCTAGATCGGATGGCTGCTGAGGACGTTTTGTATTGCCCTTATGCCGCTCACCGTGTGACGCGCCCGTTTGATGAGGTTTGTTTGTTCTCAGGATGGTTGGTATGCAGTTCGACCGTTACTGCCTGATACCTCCTGGAGCACGTCTTGCGTCAGTTCGGTTACACGCAGACGATCCCCAGGATGCCTCATGAGTCTGCTCCTCTAGGCTTGATCCGCAGGCAGATAGATGAGATATATGCTGACTACCAGTCCCACTTGGTACCGGAGGAGGCTCGGGCGACCAGAGCGGAGACAGACTGGAGTGTTGCTGTCGGGTACATCGTGTGGTTCTACACCGTCTCACACCCATGCATGGTGCCCACTGCTAAAGGATCGCCACCCAGACCTGCTCATCAGGAGATATTAAAGGAGCGGCAGTCTTAGCTGGACCATACTCAGGATGTCCTACCACGTTGTCGTCAGATAGTACAGATAGGGCAGCAGGCCATTGAGGTCGGTCACCTCCCTGAGGGCTCTGGTGCCAGACTTGCCGTGGCTAGGATGATTGCGATTGCTGGGGGGGCACTTCAGTACCGCAGACATCGATCTAGGTTGGGGGTAGGGGCAGAGGAGCAGGGGAGCCAGGAGAGATCCTTCGCCATACGCAGTAGCTTTTTTTTATGTATCATATTTATATTACATGTATGCACTGTATTTTGACAGACGTTTATTTTATATATATATATATATCATTTTATTTTATATATGGATGTTGTCAAATGTATATTAAGTTGCGACGATTTATTAACATATACGACCAAGCAAAAAAACCGATTTAAAAAAAAAATTAAAGTTCTGCTGTTTTCCGGATCTGCAGATCAGGAATGTATATTAAAGTCAGCGTTTTTTAAAAAAATGGTGCGTCCGGATGTGCACATCCGAAATCAGGGGACAAAACCGGAAATTCAGATGGTGCCTAAAAAACAAGGGTGGTGTGATAAGAAATGCTCAAAATCAAATGGTCCCCCCTTGCGTGAGCTGTCCGCGTGGATGGTTGGCTTGTGTGATCTCCTTTGTCTCCAAAGCACCAACATATCTATATACTCTACTAACTAGAATTTCTTTAAATGGAGCAAACAAAAAAGATATTTTTCAAAACTTAATATACTAGTTTACTAAAAATAAGATAAAAACAAATATTTTTTGAATTATATTTTTAAAAGAAAAGAAAAGATAAATATAAACTAAAATCCTAATTAACTAAATAAACTAAATAATATTTAACTAAAAAATACAAAATAAAATGATAAAAAAACGAATAAAAAGTCGAGTACCAAAGTGCTTGAAAATTAAAAATGACTGCACCAAAATTATCAGCGCGGAATAAACCACTCGGAAAAATACAGTGTTTTGTCAGATTTTGAAATAAATTCGGAACGGTAAAAAGGCCCAGACTGATCAAAACATGATTGAAAAGTCATCAAAAATTAAAACGAGCATCCCATGTTAAACTACGTGAAATGTAGATTAAAATAATTGAAGACTGCAAGCTTAATTTTGAAACTTTTCATCTACTGATTTTACGCCCAGTTGACTTTCAGTTTGACCGAATTGACTGTAAATCCGACAAGTTTATTTTGGTCAACATTTTAGGCAGTATGCTTGATGAAAGACATGTTATGCTATGCAGATGATGCAATATGAGAATAAAGTCTGATTAATGAAAGTTTTAAAATGCCCGGTCAAAATTAGGGTATGACAATTCGTGCTTCTCTTTCTTCGCCTCCTTGACTCTGTTACGCTCTATCGATCTTGAATCCGCGTTCTTCTTCTTCTTCAATTCTTTGAATCCGTTATGCTTTGTTGATTTTGTATCTTCTTCTTCTTCCTGCGTGCTTCAATTGTTGTTGTTATTGCAGAAATTGCCAATGGATTTGTTGAGGTTGCGAAGATGAATTTGACGAAGGTGAAGATGAATGGAGCTTGAGGAGATTTGATGCGTGAAGATGAAGATTGAATTGTGGAGAGTTTGTTACGGCTGTGTGATGATTGTTGTTGCTTTCTTGTTTGATTTGCAGGTTGTTGATATGAATTAATGAGGGTGAAAGGGAATTGAAGTTTGTAATTGATGAAGATGCAGAAGCTCGTTGAGGCATGAAGACGAAGCTGAATTTTGATTTGGTGAATTATGGAAGATGGAGATGGGAGAGCAGAAGAATTAAACGTGAAGAAAGTATAGGGAATGAATTGAAAAAAAATGAAGGAGGTTGGATCGTTTATATAGAGCAGATGAAGGTTGCAGAATTAGTTAGAAGTGAAAGTTCATCAGCCATAGGATTGATGAATGCAGTTATGAATCTATGGTGAGGATTTGAATCTGAGCAAGTTTGTTATAGGAATTGAGATGAGCTGGCAAAGTTAGTTATAGACTTTGAATTCAGTCATGCTATTGTGAGTTTTTTATTTACTGCAGATTCTGCAAAGTACACGTCACCGCTCTGCGTTCAAGCTTACCTTCAAGGTCGTGCAATGTAAGCAATGTCTGCACATAGAGCTCATATGGAATAAAGTTGTGCTGCTTCTAAATTTTATGATTCATCTTTACACGTGAAGCTCGATTTTTAAACTTGCTGGATTAATGACAATAGTGATCATGCTCTTCGATGAAAAATATACCACATCATCATAACGGCGATAATAAGGACGTCGACCCAAATGTTATCAATCACGAAAGCATGAAGAACATATCTTCCATTGTTGCCACTATTTGTATTTGAAGGTGCAGGAGAAGGAAAATCCTTGTTGTGGTTTACGTTTATGAATGCCTTGCTAGCTTTTGTATTGAACTGAATTGGTGACGAAAAAAATTGTATTTGAATGCATTTCTAGCTTTTGCAACTTCATACACTATTTATTTATAACTCAAGATATATAAAAAAAGTGATAACCAGGACTTGATCATTCTTTCGCATCCAGCTTCCTCTTGGTTCCATCAACTCCATCAATTGGTTGCAATGTCTACAGAAAAATCAAATGTGTTAACAATCTTCTCATGCACAGTGTTTCCTTGCACTCATATACGAATCTTATCATCACCAGGGTATACCAAATCCAACCATGAAAGAAAACATGGATGACTACGACAGCTAAACAGGATTTTGTTTGGAATTGAATTGAAATTGGATTCTGGATAATAAAAAATGTTTTATTTGGTTATTGGAAAAATGGTTAATTGGATTGGAATTGGATTTTAAAAATGGATATGGTTCTTAATTTAGATAATTGGTTATTGAATTTGATCTTGGTTATAGTCTTTGTATTTAGATAAAATGGATATGGATTTAGGTCTAAAGAAATGGATTTTACATTGAATGATGAATGATGATGAACTTGAATAATGACTTTGTTACTTGAATCCCAAGAAATCCCCACTAACCTTCATCCATTTTTAACTTGAATCAAATTCTTGAACAAAATAAATGCTTAAGAACATGATGCCTTTTGAACCCTTTTGATCCCTTTTGATCCCAAACCGACTTCAAACTCAAATCAGACTTGCATTCTTAGTGAAACCCCAACTTCAGCAACAAGCAAAAGCAACTGAGTGGGCAACAATGCCCTGATTACCATATGAGTCCACAACTTGATCTCTTATACCATGACCCAATGCTTTGGAATTCAATCCATGATATCTTGACTTGATGACCAATGACCTTAACACAAAAATAATTCCTTGAGAAAACTTTGAAGATGAAGATAAGTGTAGAAATAAACATGACCACCAAGATGTCCTTAACATGAAACCTTAATCTCATGATCTTCAATTGATGAATTTCCACAAACTCAACCATGAAAAAGAAACCCTAATCTACCTTGAGATATGCACGGAATGAGGAAATGACTTAAGGTGTTGAAGAACCAAACCCTAGTCCATAGCCATCTCAATTAAATCATTGATAAAACCCTAAGCACCTGATACCCTTGAGAAATATTGAAGAAGATGACCTTGTAGCTGGATGAATCTTGACAAAGGAGATGTTCATGATGATATGAATTCAAACCCTTGCTTCAACTTGAGTGCAATAACCAAATGAATCACCTCCGAATAGGGAAAACCTAAATCAAGTGAAAACTCTTGATCCCATGTCTTAGGAGCTCAATGCAAATGAATGCAAAGTTATGACCTAATGGAGATGCATATGGATGTAAAGCATAAGCCAATTAAGGTTAGTAATAAGAGAGAAAATTTTAGGGTGCAACAACTGCCCCTATTCAATCAACTTAAACCTGAAGGTATGAAAAGTAACGGTTTTAGACATTTAAGGTAGAAGGGGATTGAATACCAAAAGAACCATAAAAATTAAACTCCGTGGATGAAAGAAAGATGCAGTGATGTCTTATGTAGTAATTATTTTATTTTTCTAGTGAAAAAGTTTACCATGAGAGGGCACGGTTAAACAATGGTCATTTCGTAATAGGGAACATCACCAACAAAAGGTAAGATAGAGGAAAGGTAAGGTCACGAATCTAGAACCTAAAGAGAGGTAGTATCAATGGATCCACGACTCAAAAGCTGGGGAAGAGAAGTACAACCAATGGACATATAACTCCAAAGACGGAGAGAAGTAAGATCGATCAATCTATGACTCAAAAGGATAAGATCAACCGATCTATGGAAAGGAAGTAAGATCAATCGATCTACAACCCAAAAGGTGAAAAAAAGATGACTCCGCTGGGTGATACGAAGGGTAAGATCCACGTATGATCTATGACCCTGGGGATTAATAGAAGGTAAAATTGTCATCAAAGGGTTAACGGAAAAGAAATTTACTAAGGGGTGTCATCGTCAAAGAGTTGACGGAAAAGAACTTCACTAGAGAGTGGCCTCTTCAAAGAGTTGATGGAAAAAAAACTTCAATAAAGAGTCACGTCATCAAAGAGTTGATGGAAAGGAAAATTCAATAAAGAGTCACATCGTCAAAGAGTTGATAGAAAGAAAACTTCACTGGAGAGTGACATCATCAAAGAGTTGATGGAAAGAAAACTTCGCTAAAGAGTCACATCATCAAAGAGTTGATGGAAAGAAAACTTCAATGGAGAGTGACGTCATCAAAGAGTTGATGGAAAGAAAACTTCACTAGAGAGTCACATCATCAAAGTGTTGATGAAAAGAAAACTGACATCGTCAAAGGGTTGACGAAAAGAAAACCGACATCGTCAAAGGGTTGACGAGAAAAAAAACACTGACACTGTCAAAGGGTTGATGGAAAAGAATAACTTAGGTAGGAACCTCATCAAGGGGTTGATGGGAAAAGATTTGTCTTCGTCAACGGGTTGACGGAAAGGAAATTGTCATCGTTAAAGGGTTGACGGAGAAGAATTATTAGACTTATTATCATCAAAGGGTTAATGGCGAAAGATTGATCGAGGGTAAGATCGACATATGATCTACGACCCAAAAGAAAAAACTGAAAGAGGGTTGACTGAAATATCTGTTGGGGAACGGGATCGGCATTCTCTCTGTGGATATGTCATTGTTTTGACTGATAGTTGATTTTGGCTTTCGTGCAAGGCACCGAATCTGGCTTATGCTTCGTATGCATGTTTGAATTTTGTATAGCGTAATGATCTATTTAAAATGGATATGATACGAACTTTGAGGATGGAATGTAATGATGATTACTATATATAGAATGTCGATGTATGCTCGGACTGCTGGGGAAAGAAGGATGTGCCAAGTATGGTTGGACTTTGCTGGGAAGGACATGTTAAACCTGATGGTGATGGATTTTTAGATTGGTCTTCTTTTCGAATGTGAGATTTTTTTTGGTTACCAATGTGGATTGGATTTTGGGTTTATGAAGATGCCAGCAAAGTGGACTTTTGGTGGTTGCCAATATGGATTGGGCTTTTGGTTTCTGGGGGTGCCAATAGGGATTGGACTTTTGGTTGGAGATGCCAATAGGGATTGGACTTTGGTTAAGGTGCCAATAGGGATTGGCCTTTGGAATTTCTCGTTCAGTTTTACAAGGCTTCATGTTATGCTATGGTATGTGAATGATATGCATGAGCAAAGTGAGATGACTAATGCATGGTAATGATTAATGTAATGACTTGACGGCTCGAATGATGGCTTCGAGGTAGGAGTGTTATGGTTGAAACTGGGAAGTGTCTTGCCTGGATACAAGATTTTTGGTTGAAAGGTTATGGGATGTGCTTAGCGTGACTTCCCGATATTCGTCTTGAACTTGACGGTTGATAGAACTTGCTTGATTAACTCTGGAGGTACAGAAAAAAGGCTCCTCTACAGCCAGCCTTGCCCTAGTCTATGGGATCTCTGAAGGAATCTTCCTTAGAAGGAAGCCTGAGACATCTGTACTATGATGATTTGAGATGGACTACCCCATTATTCTGAACCTTGGAGAAGACCTTCGAATTAATCGCCTTCTGGACAAGATTAACTTCTTATGCTCTTGGGGTTGCCTGCCCTAGTTTGACTGAATCTTTTGCTCAACGGAGTCTTGAAATGATTTTTCCCCTGACTGACTGATCGGTGGAATGGCTTGCCCTCCTGCTCACTGGAGTCTTGAAATGATTTTCCCCCTGACTGACTGATCGTTGGAGTGGCTTGCCCTCCTGCTCAACAGAGTCTTCCGGTGTTTTACATCTTAGCTTGATAAATCTTTCCATTGTGGAAACTCTCTTGATGTCAAGTGCTTACCCGCAAGTAAAACTGATCGTTTTGAAAATGATAATTTTAATGCAATGCATATGACAGATTTGAAATCCAAGTCTGTTCACTAGAATTATATTGCGACATATAGTGAATGAATCACTGATCAAAATGTCACATCGATACCAACATGAATGGTAAGCAAATCCTTTTAGGAGTCAGCTTTGATGTGATCTTACCGAAGTATGCTTTTGAAACAACCCTGCTTTAATTAGGTCTTTTGAGGGTTGTAACATGGCATGGTTCACGGTTTGAGAAAAAAGGATTTATGGCTCAAAGTTTTGTTTTAACCCACCCATTCGCCTTGGTGTTCTCCAGTCCTACGTTCAGCTAATTCGACACAAGCCCTCATATTTCAAAAAGTTATTGAATGGTAGAAGTGATGGTTAAGGAACCTACAAGGTTTTCGGAGTGACAGTCACCCCTTTTGTCTTTGGGTTTTGTAGTCACACGACTTTGCTCTTTATCGAGGATTCTTCTTTTGTAATCCTTTTCACTTTTTTATTCTTTTGCTTTTTTATCCCTAGCTTTTGCCTGGACTGATTTTTTTGTTAATTTTCATGTCTAGCGGGATGCCCAAACTGTTTCCTAAGTCACTTGTTTTCAAGTTTTTGACTTAGCGGGCTATTTTCTTTTTTTCTTTTGATTCTTCTTTTTGGAACAAATCGTGTGACACTTGTTTGTTTGACTTGTATGGGTTGTGACTGCCTCATTTCTTTCGATGGTGCGGGACAACCACTGTGGGTTTGTGAGGTACGACCTCTTGTGAGGGATAAGATGTGATTGATCTTCAAATGAGACGCTCCTCTTTTTTTCCCTTTTTGAAATTTGAACGCACGGTTAAATAAACTGATAACTACCCTACCCCAAGTTAAGATTAAGGGTTTTTCATTTTTTAAAAAGAAACTCCTACTTCTATGCTCAACGGGGTTGACAAGGGATTATCTTCCTTATATCTCTGGTGTTTTGGAATTTGAAACAATATATGTACATCATCAGCAAGGTTTTATTCAAAAGCATACAATCGGAAGTTTTGCGTCTTTCGATTTCATCATCCTCCCTTGGACTTTGCTTAAACAAGCATTTGATATCGATAAAAAAATATATGAGTGAACACGAATGGATTTATTCAAAACATGCATATTTATTTCATTAATAAAACTATTTATAAACGACCATGTCTCAAAGCAAGCAGCACTTAAAAGAAAAGAAACTACAAATTCAAATTAAAGATATGATCTAAAAGATTGCCAGCTTTGGGGAACTGGGCTTTCCTTTCTTGATTTTCTACTGAGCTAGCCATCTTCAAAGTTGCTCGTCGAAATCAGTTTGATAATATCTTCACATCTATTCTCGACATTTTCATCCATAACATGGACTAATGGACCCACACGACCAGTGAAGGATTGTTAATTTGGATGCCTTGAGGCATAAATGAGAACATCTTGGAGTCAAGTAGAGTCTAAATCTTGCTCTTGAGCACCTTACATTCTTCATTTGAATTCCCCTGTGCCCCAGCATGGTAGTCACAACGAGCGTTGGCATCAAATCTTGATGGGTATGGAAAAGGCACTAGGTTCAATTCCTTCGGCACTATCAATCCACCTTTGATCAAATATGGCAATACCTGACTATACAACATCGGTAGTGGAGTGAAATGTCTCTCTGGCTTTCTTGGCCTTTGTCGAGCATGCTGACGTGGCTGATGTGGAACATAATGACGTCGGTATAACCGTTGATACTGAGGAGGTCCTTGATTTTTAGAAGGATATTGTCCTCTTGGAGAGAATGGTATCTGACACGGAGACCCAAAAGGTTGCTGACTCTGAACAGTTGAGATGCATGAGTACTGAGGATAAGGTATCAGAGATAGGACTTTTGGGGTTTCCCAGATGGAATTATTTTGCTCCTCCCCTTTATCTTGGGAACTGACAACTAATTCACTTTCACTAGCTGGGATGTTCGAGGCGTCTTGGATCTTTCCACTCTTGAGGCCGCTCTCGATGCATTCTCCAACTGATACCAAGTCAGAGAAGTTTGATGTCCCATTGCTAATCATCTTTTCCAGGTATGGGCCTTGCGAACTATCCATGAAGAGGTCAACCAATTCCCTATCTAAGAGTGGTGGTTGAACGCGAGCAGCTAACTCTCTCCATCTCTTAGCATACCCTCTGAAAGATTCGTTGTCCTCTTGAGATAAGCTTTGCAACTGTATGCGGCTAGAAGTCATGTCAAGATTGTATTGGTATTGCATCATAAAGGCGTTAGCTAGGTCCAACCATGATTGGATGTGGTTAATCTCTAGCTACATGTACCAACTCAATGATGCTCCACTCAGACTGTCTTGGAAACAATGAATCATAAGTTTGTCGTTACGAACAAATGAGGTCATTCTTCTGTAAAACAACACCAAATGTTGCTTTGGACAACTATCCCCTTTGTACTTCTTAAACTTCGGTGTTTTGAACTTAGGAGGTATTACAAGGTCGGGTACCAAACACATGTTTAAAGCATCGAGGCCAAAAGCATAATGTCCATCTATGGCTTTGAGTCTCTCTTCCAACACACGATACCCTTCAACAATCTTAATAGCTCGTACGTCATTGGTTTTCACCACAGAGTCTGCCTCTTGGGAATTTAGCGTAGAGAATGGAAAACTACGATATTCCATGGAATCAAGAGAAGAGGAATGTCCATCTCAGAAAATATGATGCTCTTGTATAACATGGTTCTCAACAGGAATCTGCACCGGCTGAGCTTGAGTAAGATCGTTGTCGTGAGGTGGAATGACATTCCCAGTGACTGAGGTCCGTTAAATGTTGTCCTCTCCCCTTGCCAAGGTTGTCATAGCTTCCACAAGTTGGTCCAATTGGTTTCTCATCAATTTAACTTCTGCTCTTGTTGTAAACTGGTTTTGCTCTCCTGAGTTCATGGTCCTTCAAAAGCTACTTCAAGTCCAATACGAGAGTCGGGAAATCAACTGCGGGTTATGGACAAAAGATGGATGAGCTCTGTTATTTTTTGGTTGAAGAATGATTTGCAAAATGATGCATGGATGCTTATGTTATGCAATGTTATGAATGCAATAGACATGGGATCAAAGCTCCACAAATTCTGGATAATGGATACACATCTCAAAACAGGATGAACATAACAGGTTCAAAAGTTCGCCTCTACCAGAACATAAGAAAACCGGGTAAGATGAAGGTCAAGGTTCCTGCAAAATCCCACCCCTCTCACATGTGGGTTCTAGTCTTGAATAGAGGTTCCTAGCAGGTCCTCGGCTTCTCTGGCTCTCAGGTCGAGAAGCAATAATGCGTTCACAATAAATTGTTTAGCATTATTACCCCTAAATGAGGCCTCCACTGATTCCCAAAGAAAGGTCTCCGGAGTCATGAGTTCTCTATGGGAACACCCTGTAATCTGCATGAGACACGTAGGACACCATATCCCCCAAGAAAACCTCGTCTGAATGTGGGTCTCGTGTCAACTACACGTAATAAGATGCTACGCAAGTTAAACACGACTATCCACTCTAATCTTATGTGTATACTCATGCCTGGGTAGTGGGTTTATCTCTCAACAACAGCCCCACCCAACAGCATAACAATATCCAGAATAATATTAATAACAATAATAAAATGCAATGAATGCAATAAATAAACCAAGTAAAGCAATAGATAAACACCCAATGAAAAAGAAAACAAACAAGATCTAGGACTGACTCACTTAGGGAACCAAAGTCCCCAGCAGAGTCGCTAGTTGTTGTTACGCGAAAAAACAACCGACAAAGACACAGAGTCGCCATCAAACTTTATTTATCCTAACGGGGAAAGGAAAACATCAATAAATCCTCAGAAGGGAAAGAACATGGTCTCGCATCCAAATTTGGGGTTCGGGAGTCGATTACGCAAGAGAAAGGTATTAGCATCACTCGCGCCCGTTGTACTTAATAGGATCCACTCTTGTTGTTCTAATCAAAGGGTGTGTATATCTAATGCTTACTTGCTAAGGGAATGTATGAATGAATTATTAAGGGAAAAACAAAAGGTTTTTATTATTGAGTTTGTCTGAGTTTTGCAACCCAGTGCCTACGTATCCCAGAGGGAATCAAAACTCTGTAGTTCTTGTTGAAAAAGTTTACTCTGTTTAGCATTTTTTATGGATGATGTTAACGTTCATATTCCAATCGTTAGGTTTTGCCACTCGCACGTGAGGAGACTTACGCTTTAGCCTGTATTTACGGTAGAACAGAAATAACATGCCCTTTTTGAAAAAGGTTGAAGAGAAAATCCCGAAGGCAAAAATGATTTGCATTTGTTGAAGTATTTTTGTTAATTTTTGAAAAGGTTTGTGATGTGTATCGAACTAAATTCTATGACAATATGAACGAATACTTTGCACAAACGATGCGAGACGGCTCGCGCACAAAGCATTCTATAAGAGGTAAGGAAAGATTCCCGCTCATCATTTACCATGTACTTAAGGCCCGTAACGTACCATACGCATCGTATTTATTAAGTATTTTGATTTTAATGCAAGAAAAAGATTTTTGTTTTAAGAGATGCAAAAAGAAAAGAAAAATCTAGGGGAAATCTCCATCCTAGATGTTGTCATGCAAAATGGTCCTAAGGTTGGGATGAAAGGGAATTTCTAACCTAATGTGATCA
Organism: Lathyrus tuberosus; assembly: GCA_022829125.1. Classification (NCBI taxonomy): domain Eukaryota; kingdom Viridiplantae; phylum Streptophyta; class Magnoliopsida; order Fabales; family Fabaceae; genus Lathyrus; species Lathyrus tuberosus. The sequence continues at coordinate 4,196,838 of JALAZF010000423.1, forward strand.
TGCAAGATTGACCCATGGTTGAGGATAAAAGGAAAATATACCCTAGTGTTGTCATGCTTGGATTAACATCCTAATGTCTATCCTACTCCAAGCTTAATCAAAAAATTAAGTTGGACTAGGAAGCCCTAAGGGATCATGTGAAAGCATACAAGTATGTTACAACACAACATCAAGTACCACAATCATCAAGGAAAATTAATCATAAAGTAAAACTCAAGCACAAGCATCAAGTTCAAAGCATGTCAAAGAATCACTAAAGAAATCATCAAGTAATGAACCAAAGCATCATGAAGCAATAACATGTGAATCAAGACATTTCACTCATAAGACATGGCAAAAGAATGATCAAGCATCAACATATGAATTCACAAAAAGCATACAAGCATATCAAATTTTGAACACTCATGTCATGCATCAAGATCAATCACAAGTCATCCATCAAGGTCTAAACAAGATTAATATCAAGAATTAGTCAAAATTAATACCAAGGATTAATCACAATTTTAACATCAGGAGTTAATCACAATTTGCATCCAGAGTTAAACACAATTACATCAAGAACCTAATGAAAATTAACATCAAGAATTCTAATCAAAATTTATCAATGGAACTAATCAACATTAATCCAAGAAAAGTCAAGAAAATTTAAATCCAAACAAGTAGAGAGTTAATCCAAAAAAGTAGAAAATTAATCCAAACCAGTAGATAATTAAACCAAAAAAAGTCATGAATAATAATCAAAGAGATCATCAAAATAATCCAAGAAATAGGGGTGCAGTAGTGATAACTGGCAGTGTAATAGAAATCTGGAAAATATGTTAGCAATTCTGGCTCAAGGCCTCATTTTAAGCCCAATGGCCTTAGTGCGTGTCAGGAGGGGGGTGCACAATTCCTAAAGGATGAGCTAGCAATTGTCTGGGCCATGAAGCCCGAAACACGTGGAGATTCATCCTAGAGTTTTTTTTAATAAGAAATTTGTATCCAGCAGGATTCGAACCTGAGACCTTGAGAGGAGCACACTCTCAAGACCCAAGCGTTTCTCCACTAGGCCACACACACTTATAACACCAAACAAATCACGTGCTAGCTCCTCAAACTCACGCGCCCGATTTATTTCTCTATGCTTCATCGCCAGGAACTTATCCTCTGCCACGCCAGAATTCATCGGCAGCGGCGGGGAACGAACCTAAACAAACCTCATACCACCAGACTCATCTCACTCTCCTCCCTTCAAATCTCGATTCAGTTCTTCCTAATTTCGCCTCTATCCTCACGAATCGTACACGAGATTAATCGACCTAAACTAGGCAATAAACACTCATCGAAGCCAAAATCCACAAATCAGAGTCTAAACATGGAGTTTTGGCTCCGATGTCACAACAATTACATCGCAGAAGAGATTTGAGGTGGAATGGCGTACCTGTGCGACGAAAACGGTGACGATGACGCAACGCTTCAGGTAGGAAATTGTGATTCATTTTTCTCTTTCTTCGCCTCCTTAACTCTGTTACACTCTATCAATCTTGAATCCAAGTTCTTCTTCTTCTTCAATTCTCTGAATTCGTTATGTTTTATTGATTCTGTATCTTCTTCTTCTTCCTGCATACTTCAATTGTTGTTCTCGCAGAAATTGCCAACGAATTTGTTGATGTTACGAAGATGAATTTGATGAAGGTGAAGATGAATGGAGCTTGGGGAGATTTGATGCATGAGGATGAAGATTGAACTGCAAAGAGTTTGTTACGATTGTGTGATGAGTGTTGTTGCGTTCTTGCTTCAATTTGCAGGTTGTTAATATGAATTGATGAGGGTGAAAGTGAATTGAAGTTTGTGATTGATGAAGATGCAGAAGCTCGTTGAGGCGTGAAGATGAAGCAGAATTTTAATTTAGTGAATTGTGGAAGATGAAGATGGGAGAGTAGAGGAATTTGACGTGAAGAAAGTGGAGGGAATGAAGTGAAAAAAAATGAAGGTGGTTGGATCGTTTATATAGAGCAGATGAAGGTTGCAAAATTAATTAGAAGTGAAAGTTCATCAGCCCTAGGATTGATGAATTCAGTTATGAATCTATGGTGATGATTTGAAGCTGGGCAAGTTTATTATAGGAATTGAGATGAGCTGGAAAAGTTAGTTATAGAATTTGAATTCAGTTATGCTATTGTGAGTTTTTTATTTGCTGCAGGTTTTGCAAAGTACACGTCACCGCTCTGCGTTCAAATTCACCTTCAAGGCCGTGCAATGCAAGCAATGTCTACACATAGAGCTCATCTGGAATACATTTATGTTGCTTCTGAAGTTTAAGATTCATCTTCACATGTGAAGCTCAATTTTTAAACTTGTTGGATTAATGACAATAATGATCATGCCTTTCGATGAAAAACATACCACATCATCATAAAGACGATAGCAAGGACGTCGGCTTGGATTTTATCAATCACGAACGCATGAAGAGAATCTCTTCCATTGTTGCCACTGTTTGTATTTGAAGGTGTAGGAGAAGTAAAACCCATGTTGTGGTTTACATTTATGATTGCCTTGCTAGATTTTGTATTGAACTGTATTGGTGACGAACTAAATTGTATTTGAATGTATTTCTCGCTTTTGCAACTTCATACACTATTTATTTTCTAACCTCAAGATATATAAAAAAAGTGCTAACCAGGACTTGATCATTCTTTCACATCTAGCTTTCTCTTGGTTCCATCAACTCCATCAATTGGTGGCAATGTCTACAGAAAAATCAAATGAGTTAATAATCTTCTCATGCACAGTGTTTCCTTGCACTCATATACGAAGCTTATCATCACCAGGGTATACCAAAACCAACCATGAAAGAAAAATTGGATGACTAGGACAGCTAAACAGGATTTTGTTTGGAATTGAATTGAAATTGGATTCTGGATAATAAAAAATGTTTTATTTGGTTATTGGAAAAATGGTTAATTAGATTGGAATTGGATTTTAAAAATGGATATGGTTCTTAATTTGGATAATTGGTTATTGAATTTGATCTTAGTTATAGGCTTTGGATTTAGATAAAATGGATATGGATTTAGGTCTAAAGAAATGGATTTTACATTGAATGATAAATGATGATGAACTTGAATAATGCCTTTGTTACTTGAATCCCAAGAAATCCCCACAAACCTTCATCTAATTTTAACTTGAATCAAATTCGTGAAAAAAATAAATGCTTAAGAACTTGATGCCTTTTGAACCCTTTTGATCCCAAACAGACTTCAAATCCAAATCAGACTTGCATTCTTAATGAAACCCCAACTTCAACAACAAGCAAAAGCAACTGAGTGGGCAACAATGCCATGATTACCATATGAGTCCACAACTTGATCTCTTATACCATGACCCAATGCTTTGGAATTCAATCCATGATATCTTGACTTGATGACCAATGATCTTAACTCAAAAATAATTCCTAGAGAAAACTTTGAAGATGAAGATAAGACATGAAGAGTAGAAAGAAACATGACCACCAAGATGTCCTTAACATGAAACCCTAATCTCATGATCTTCAATTAATGAATGTCCACAAACTCAACCATGAATAAGAAACCCTAATCCACCTTGAGATATGCACTGAATGAGGAATTGACTTAAGGTGTTGAAGAACCAAACCCTAGTTCATAGCCTTCTCAATTAAATCAATGATGAAACCTTAAGCACCGGATACCCTTGATAAATCTTGAAGAAGATGACCTTGTAGCTGGATGAATCTTGACAAAGGAGATGTTCATGATGATATGAATTTAAACCATTTCTTCAACTTGAGTGCAATAACCATTTGAATCACCTCCGAATAGGGAAAACCCAAATCACAAGAAAACTCTTGATCCCATGTCTTAGGAGCTCAATGCAAATGAATGCAAATTTATGACCTAATGGAGATGCATATGAATGTAAAGCATAAGCCAGTTAAGGTTAGAAATAAGAGGGAAAATTTTGGGGTGCAACAACTGCCTCTATTCAATCAACTTAAACCTGAAGGTATAAAAAGTAATGGTTTTCAGACATTCAAGGTATAAGGGAATTGAATACCAAAAGAACCATAAAATTTGGACTCTGTGGATGAAAGAAAGATGCAATGATGTCTTATGTAGTAATTCTTTTTTTTTTCTGGTGAAAAAGTTTACCATGAGAGGGCATGGTTAAACAATAGTCACTTCGTAATAGGGAACAACACCAACGAAAGATAAGATAAAGGAAAGGTAAAGTCCACATATCTAGGACCTAAAGAGAGGTAGTATCAATAGATCCATGACTCAAAAGCTGGGAAAGAGAAGTACAACCAATGGACATACAACTCAAAAGACGGAGAGAAGTAATATCGACCGATCTACGACTCAAAAGGATAAGATCAACCGATCTATGGAAAGGAAGTAGGATCAACCGATTTATGACCCAAAAGGTGAAAAGAAGATGACTCCGCTGGGGGATACGAAGGGTAAGATCAGCATATGATCTACGACCCTGGGGATTAATAGAAGGTAAGATCGTCATCAAAGGGTTAATGGAAAAGAAATTTACTAAGGAGTGTCATCGTCAAAGAGTTGACCGAAAAGAACTTCACTAGAGAGTGACCTCATCAAAGAGTTGATGGAAAGAAAACTTCACTAAAGAGTCACGTCATCAAAGAGTTGATGGAAAGGAAACTTCAATAAAGAGTCACATCATCAAAGAGTTGATGGAAAGAAAACTTCACTGAAGAGTGGCATCATCAAAGAGTTTATGGAAAGAAAACTTTACTGGAGATTGACATCATCAAAGAGTTGATGGAAAGAAAACTTCAATAAAGAGTCACATCATCAAAGTGTTGACGGAAAGAAAACCGACATCGTCAAAGGGTTGACGGAAAGAAAAATGACATCATAAAAGGGTTGACGGAAAAAACACTGACATCATCAAAGGGTTGACGAAAAAGAACAACTTAGGTAGGAACCTCATCAAGGGGTTGATGGGAACGGATTTGTCTTTGTCAAAGGGTTGACGGGGAGGAAATTCTTATCGTCAAAGGGTTGATGGAAAAGAAGGTTTGACGGAGAAGAAATATTATACTTATCGTCATCAAAGGGTTGATGGCGAAGGATTGATCGAGGGTAAGATCGACGTATGATCTGCGACCCAAAAGAAAAGACTGAAAGAGGGTTGACTGAAGTATCCGCTGGGGAATGGGATCGACATGCTCTCTGGGGATATTTCATTGTTTTGACTGAGAGTTAATTTTGGCTTTCGTGCAAGGCACCAAATCTGGTTTATGCTTCATATGCATGTTTGAATTTTGTATGGCGTAATGATCAATTTCAAATGGATATGCTATGGATTTTGAGGATACAATGTAAAGATGATTACTATATACAGGACGTCAATGTATGCTCGAACTGCTGGGGAAAGAAGGATGTGCCAAGTATGGTTGAACTTTATTGGGAAGGACATGTTAAACCTGATGGTGATGGACTTTTAGATTGGTCTTCTTTTCGAAGGTGAGATTTTTTTTTTTGGTTACCAATGTGGATTGGATTTTGGGTTTATGAAGATGCCAGCAAAGTGGACTTTTGGTGATTGCCAATATGGATTTGGCTTTTGGTTTCTGGAGGTGCTAATATGGATTGGACTTTTGGTTGGAGATGCCAATAGGGATTGGAATTTGGTTGAGGTGCCAATAGGGATTGGACTTTGGACTTTCTCATTCAGTTTTACAAGGCTTCATGTTATGCTATGCTATGTTATGCAAATGATATGCATGAGTGAAGCGATATGACTAATGCATGGTAATGATTAATGTAATGACTTGACGACTCAACTGGTGGCTTAGAGGTAGGTCAAGTATAGTTGAAACTGGGAAGTGTCTTGCATGGCTACAAGATTTCTGGTTGAAAGGTTATGGGATGAGCTTAGCGTGACTTCCCGATATTTGTCTTGAACTTGACGGTTGACAGAACTTGCTTGAGTAGCTCTGGAGGTACGGGAACAATGCTTCTCAATAGCCAGCCTTGCCCCAATCTACGGGATATCTAAAGGAATCTGCCTCGGAAGGAAGGCTGGGACACTTGTATCATGATGGTTTGAGATGGACTGCCCCCATTATTCTAGACTTTGGAGAAGTGCTTCGGATTAATTGCCTGCTGGACAAGATTAACGTCTTGTGCTCATTGGGTGACCTACCCCAGTTTGACTGAATCTTTTGATCAATGGAGTCTTGAAATGATTTTTCCCCTGACTGACTGATCAGTGGAATGGCTTGCCCTCTTGCTCAATAGAGTCTTGAAATGATTTCTCCCCTGATTGACTGATCGTTGGGGTGGCTTGCCCTCCTGCTCAACGGAGTCTTATGGTGTTTTGCATCTTAGCCTGATAAATCCTTCCATTGTGAAAACTCTCTTGATGTCAAGTGCTTACCCGCAAGTAAAACTGATCATTTTGAAAATGAAAATTTTAATGCAATGCAAATGACATATTTGAAATCCATATTTGTTCACTGGAATTATATTACGACATATAGTGAATGAATCACTGATCAGAGTGTCACATCGATACCAACATGAATGGTAAGAAAATCCTTTTAGGAGTCAGCTTTGACGTGATCTTACTGAAATATGCTTTTGAAATAACCCTGCTTCAATTAGGTCATTTAAGGGTTGTAACGTGGCCTGGTTCATGGTTTGAGAAAAAAGGATTTATGGCTCAAAGTTTTATTTTAACCCACCCATTCGCCTTGGTGTTCTCCAGTCCTACGTTCAACTAATTCGGCACAAGCCATCACATTTCAAAAATTTATTGAATGGTAGAAGTGATGGTTAAGGAACCCACAAGGTTTTCGAAGTGACAGTCACCCCTTTTGTCTTTGGGTTTTGTAGTCACGCGACTTTGCTCTTTATCGAGGTTTCTTCTTTTGTAATCCTTTTTGCTTTTTCATTCTTTTGCTTTTTTTTATCCCTATCTTTTGCCTGGACTGATTTTTTTTGTTGATTTTGATGTCCAGGGGGATGCCCTAACTTTTTCTTACTAAGTCACTTGTTTTCAAGTTTTCAACTTAGCGGGCTTTCTTTCTTTTTTTCTTTTGATTCTTCTTTTTGGAAGAAATCGTGTGACACTTGTTTGTTTGACTTGTAAGGGTTGTGACAGCCTCATTTCTTTCGATGGTGCGGGACAACCACTGTGGGTTTGTGAGGTACGGCATCTTGTGAGGGATAAGATGTGATTGATCCTCGAATGAGACACTCCTCTTTTTTCCCTTTTTGAAATTTGAATGCACGGTCAAATAAACAGACAACTACCCTGCCCCAGGTTAAGATTGAGGGTTTTTCATTTTTTAAAAAGAAACTCCTACTTCTAGGCTCAACGGGGTTAACAAGGGATTATCTTCCTTATATCTCCGGTGTTTGGGAATTTTAAACAATGCATGTACATCATCAGCAAGGTTTTATTCAAAAGCATACAATCGGGTGTTTTGCGTCTTTCGATTTCATCATCCTCCCTTGGACTTTGCTTAAACAAGCATTTGATATCGATAAAAAAAGACATGAGTGAACACGAATGGATTTATTCAAAACATGCATATTTATTTCATTAATAAAACCGTTTATAAACTAACATGTCTCAAAGCAAGTAGCACTTAAAAGAAAAGAAACTACAAATGCAAAGTAAAAATATGATCTAAAAGATTGCCATCTTTGGGGAACTGGGCTTTCCTTTCTTGATTTGCTACTAAGCTAGCTATCTTTAAAGTTGCTCGTCGAAATCAGTTTGATAATCATCTTCACATCTATTCTCGACAATTTCTTCCATAACATGGACTAATGGACCCACATGACCAAGTGAATGACTGTTGATTTGGATGCCTTGAGGCGAAAATGAAAACATCTTGGAGTTAAGTAGAGTCTGAATCTTGCTCTTGAGTACCTTACAGTCTTCATTTGAATTCCTCTGTGCCCCAGCATGGTAGTCACAACGAGCGTTGGCATCAAATCCTGATGGGTATGGAAAAGGCACTAGGTTCAATCCCTTCGGCACTATCAATCCACCTTTGGTTAAATATGGCAATACCTAACTATACAACATTGGTAGCGGAGTGAAATGACTCTCTGGCTTTCCTGGCCTTTGTCGGGCATGCCGACGTGACTGATGCGGAGCGTGCTGACGTCGGTATGACCGTTGATACTGAGGAGGTTCTTGATTTATAGAAGGATATTGTCCCTGTGGAAAGAATGGTATCTGACATGGAGACCCAAAAGGTTGTTGACTCTAAAAAGTTGAGATGCATGAGTACTGAGGATAAGGTATCAGATATGGGACTTATGGGGTTTCCCAGATGGAATTATTTTCCTCCTCCCCTTCTTCTTGGGAACTGACAACTGATTCACTTTCACTAGCTGGGATGTTCTAGGCGTCCCACTCTTGAGGCCGCTCTCGATGCATTCTCCAACTGATACCAAGTCAGAGAAGTTTGATGTCCCATTTCCAATCATCTTTTTCATGTATGGGCCTTGTAAAGTATCCATGAAGAGGTCAACCAATTCTCTATCTAAGAATGGTGGTTGAAAGCGAGCAGTTAACTTTCTCCATCTCTAAAAATACCCTCTGAAGGATTCGTTGTCCTCTTGAGATAAGCCTTGCAACTGTATGCGGCTAGGAGCCATGTCAAGATTGTATTGGTATTGCTTCACAAAGGCATTAGCTAGGTCCAACCATGATTGGATGTTGTTACTCTCTAGTCGCATATACTAACTCAATGATGCTCCACTCAGACTATCTTGGAAACAATGGATCATAAGTTTGTCGTTACAGACAAATGAGGTCATTCTTCTACAAAACATCACCAAATGTTGCTTTGGACAGCTATCCCCTTTGTACTTCTCAAACTTCATTGTTTTGAACTTTGGAGGTATTACAAGGTCGGGTACCAAACACATGTTTAAAGCATCGATACCAAAAACATCATGTCCCTCTATGGCTTTGAGTATCTCTTCCAACACATGATACCTTTCAGCAATCTTAATAGCTCGTGGGTCCTTGATTTTCATCATAGGGGCTGCCTCTTGGGAATTTGGCATAGAGAATGAAAAACTACGATATTCCACGACATCAAGAGAAGAGGAATGTGCATTCAGACAATATGATGCTCTTGTATAACCTGGTTCTCAATAGGAATTTGCACCGGCTGAGCTTGAGTAAGATTATTCACTTAAGGTGGAATGACATTCCCAGTGACTGGGGTCCGTTGAATGTTGTCCTCTCCCCTTGCCAAGGTTGTCATAGCTTCCACAAGTTCGTCCAAATGGTTTCTCATCAATTTAACATCTGCTCTTGTCGCAAACAGGTTTTGATTTTTTATTTAATTCTGAATAAAAACACGAGTTCATGGATTTGCATAGATTGACCAACGGTTGAAGACGATGGAGCCTGCGCACGTTTTTCAAATAAACTAGCCGTTGGAACCATATTTCAAACATTTTTTTATATTTTATTTTCATTTTATTTTCTGATTTTATTTTAAATTATATTAATTTCATTTTGATCTAAATTTTTTACAAAAAATCCGCAAAAATATTTTGCATCACATATATTTTTTGCATAATTTTTAAAATCATTTTTGCATTTAATTGATATTTTCATTTTTTTTTTCTTTTTAATTTTCAATTTCAATTTTAGTTTTAATCATTTTTAAATATTTTTGCATCCAACTTTTGAGATACACTTATTTACAATATTCTTGAATTTCTCTAATTTTCTCAACCATTTATTTTACCTTTTGATGCTTTTTGTTTGTTTTTTCCTTTTTATTTTCCTTTTAAATCATTTTATTTTTATTTTTGTTCAAAGTTTTGAATGTCTTGATCTTGGCTCTTGATGATTGCTTGGTTGAACATATTTTCACCATTTCAAATCTTTGATGGATGATCATTTGGCTGATTCAATCTTTTCTAGTTCAAACATGTTGATAAATGATCATCTGATCATTTTTTGCACTTTGTATCAAAGATAGGTTATCCCTTGTTTGATCATGCTTTGAGTCCTTTGATTGGTTGATAGATGATCCCTATGTGATTTCTTGAGTTTTCATTTCATCCTTTCTATCATCTCCTTCTCCATCTATCTTCTTCTTTTGTTTTTAACTTTTGTGTTGCATGTTTTAAGAGGCTAACTTTGTGTTAGTTCTCTAACATGTCCAGCACATAAATTGTTATTGACCGTCCTCAGATAGGTATGGCTTCTACATAAGCCTACTTACGATTGCTTAACATAGCTCTAAATTGCCTCGATGCGATAAATCGGTCCTTAACACTAATCACTAACTACTGACCTATTGACTTTACTTTCTTGCCTTTTAATTTGTGCAATTTACTTTCTTGCAATTTATATTTCTTGCAATTTTTTTAAGCTCGTCATCATCCATCTAACTCATGCATTCTTTTATCTTATGTCATTTTATTTTCTTTTGTTTATTGTTTCATATAATTAAATAGAAAAAAAACATGATCAAATGAAAATACCAAAAATATGTAATTTGTGACTTAAAGGATGGACTCTCATGGACTCTAAATGACCCTAGCATCATGGAGTTTTGGACTTAATGTTTGACCCTAGCAAAAAGAGACTTAGACTTAGATTCTTATTTTCATTGCCTAGTTTAGGACACTTTGCACACACATGGATTTCTCTTGGGCTATCTGACAATGAGACCCTTTTATTTCTTGCACACATCCTTTGTATTTTTCATGTACCCTTCCCTCTTTTGATATAATTTATTTATCTCTCGCTTTCCATTGGTTTGGTTTTGCTTGCTAGCTATCCTTAGAGACTAGGATCGACCTCACCATTTTTCTCAAACCCTTGATCCAACGTCAAGTGGTATTTTCTTAATAAAACCCTTGATCCAACGTCAAGCGGCATTTTCTTAATAAACTCAAAAACACTTTTAAAATACGATTAGAATTGCACGCCACAAGCCTTAAGTGGTGGAGAAGGAGTGAGAAGGGAGCTTTCCTACTCTCACTCTGTGTATTTTGAACACAAGATGCTTGACTTGGTTTATTGAAATATTCACCTCTGCCCATAGTCTTTAGTGCAATTCAAATAAAAAAAATCTCTTCTCAAAACCCTAAAATCAACATCAACTCATCAAACTCTTTTTTTGCGCCTTAGGGCATCATCTCGAAAACCCTTTTTCCAAGGTAAAATCAATCAACACACACTTATTTTCGACCCCGAACTACGAAGCTCTGATTTTCTTATTGCACTATGAGGATACGTAGGCATGAGATTGCAAAATCTTGGCGAGAACCCTAATAAAAAACCCTTCATTTTCCTTTTAGCAAGTAACCTTTAGATAAAAAACACCCATTTGCGCTTGTCACACCCTCATTTTCACCCTTACCTTGCATATTATATCATTTTCGTCATCTATGCATTTAATTAGGTCATAACTTGCATTCATCTGACTATATTTTCATTTCGCATCATCTGCATAGTATAACATGCTCTTCATCTTGCATACTGCCTAAAATGTCAGCTGGAGTAGAATTCTCGGATTTACAGACGAATCAGTCAAACTAAAAGTCGGTCCCGATTTATTTCAAAATAGGACAAAATGCTGTATTTTTCTGAGTGGTTTATTCCGCGCTGTTAATTTTGGTGCATTCTTTTTTATTTTTCGGGTACTTTGATACCCGACTTTTTATTCGTTTTTTTATCATTTATTTTTAATTTTTGATTAAAATAATCTTTTAATTTATTTAAAGTTAATTAGAAAATTAATTTAGGTTTATTTAGTTATTTAGGTTTTTAGTTTATATTTATCTTTTTCTTTTCTCTCTTAAAAAATAATTAAAAAATATTTATTTTTATCATGTTTTTAGGAAAAATTGCATATTAAGTTTAAAAAAGTATTTTTATTTGTTTCTTCAAAAATAGAACATCCTAGTATTAAGACAGCATGGCATTGTTAGAAGGCTAGGGGACCAACTTGAAGCCTCACGCGGCGCATACCGATGAGTAATGTCCATTTGCATTGTTAAAACAAAAAGTGGAGGAATTAATAAAGTGTGTTGGTCCAAAAGCGATACTTTTCTCTGCAAATTAAAAAAAAACTCCATTCTCCATAATACTCTCTCTCCCACGTGAAATTTGACTCTCATCACTCTCACCTTTCACTTTTTGATCACAATGCCCTTTATTTGGAACCCAGCATAACACATATATTGATACTTCCATGACTACACACAAGCATGTCTTCTAAATTCACAAATCAAACATTCACACAACACTTAACTTCACAACAACAACTACCTCAACATAAAACCACCGCCTGTGAAAACGCAGCACAAACCGACCATTACTCACAATATTCCTCTCCCATCATGAGATCCTCTCTCTCCCATCTACACATTTTTTTAATCACCTAGCCACTATCACGTACTACCATCTCTGCATTAAGAAGCAACAATAAAAAACCTTTTCCTCTGATATTTTTCACGACCTCCCTGTGAAAAAACAAAAACAATGTAAACCCAACCATGTTGTTGTTCATGAAAAGAAACAATCTTTCTCTTCACCACAAGTCTTCTCCTCCACCTCACCCTTCTTCAATCTCTAAACATAAACACCACTACAAAACTAAACTTGCAGCTTCGTCCTCCTTAAACACACCATAATTCATTGTTTATCATATAAACACACCATCATCCATTATTTATCATGTGAACAAAACCTTCAACTAGGCCTCCATAAATCACAAACTATGTTTCTTTTCAACCACTAACCAACAACATCAAAAACTCCCCGACACCATTTTTGTTCGTGACCACAACAGAAAACAGAACACAAAACAAGATAATAGAATAAGTAAGAGGAAGGCGAGATCTCTTGTAGCTGCTACCTCGTCAGAAGTGTCCAATCCATTCCTTTGCTATGTGAAACCACAACCATTCCGACTTCGCCTTTGCAAACAATAACAACAGTAACACATACCGCTTACAATAACACTCACTCCGTCAAATTTCCTATTTGCCTTCCCTTCATTACCTCCACCACACTTCAAAACTCCATTTCCATCAGTTTTTTCCGGCAATCACTATAACGACACAAGACGCAACTTATTTTTGGTGACAAAACCGCACAAAGCAAACTCACAGACCTCTCTTTCTCTCCACCATCAACTGCCGCGCAATATTTCATTCGATCTTCATTTTACCAACAAATTCGACAACACCCTCCGCCATTGATACGTGATTCACAATCCAGCTACCTCCATAAATCACCTCGCCACTTTCCTTCCAACTACTCCAAAGACCACCGTCTCCCTCCGTTGGATTCGTAACTCCTCCCGCAACCAAAACTTCCCCTAACTTTTTTCATCATCATCTGTGAATCCGAACCAATGAGAAAGACACTTTCCACCTTTCTCAGAACCTTAAAACAGCAACACATCCTCGCTTTTACAACCACACCACTCAAACACCGGTCTACAACAGCAACCGGAGAAGAAGAAAAAACAGTGAATGAGAAGAAGGAGGTGGTAAAGCGAAAAAGAAGTGATGAAAACGACGACGATAGAACCAAAAAGAAAAACAAAATGACGGAACCGAACATAGAGCCACCTCGTTTCTTCCTGGATCAATTTCAAGCTCCCAACGGTGATGTTAAAGCTTCATTTGGGTGATTCATGGAAAAAGGTGCTTTGTGAGAGTGAAGTTGTAGAAGAAAAAATCGTTGCTGGTAGTCCTTCTGTCCTTGTTCTCTATTACTCTGCTTTGAGATCCATACACCTTTTGAAAGCATTTTGATCCGTTGCGGAACAGTGTGGCTCTGTTAAGTTGTTTTCTAAGCATATCAAACTTCAAGAATAGATTTCTTTGTTGAAAAATCGTGTGAATATTACTAGCACCACCCCTTAATCACTCTTAATTATACCCTTATTTATTTATTTTAATTATTTTATTAATAATTTTTATTAATTTATTTTGCTAAAATCTTGGATAAACATTTTATTAAATATTTTTAATAATCCTGGTTAATTATTTTTATTAATAACTTTGTTAATTATTTTGGATAATGTTTTGTTAATAATGTTTGTTGATAATTTTGGTTTAATACTTTATTAATTGTTTTGTTAATAATTTTTATTATTTTATCTTGGATAAACATTTTGTTAAATATTTTAGTTATTTTTCTTGTTAAATAATTTTGTCCATTTTTTTGTTAATTATTTTGTAAGTATTTTTATTAATATTTTTGTTAAATATTTTTATTAGATAATTTTGTTAAATATTTTATTGAATATCTTGTTGATTATTTGTTAATAATTTTCAATAGTTTTTGTAATCATTTTGGTTATCACTTTGTTTAGATTCACTTCTTGATTTACTTTTCATTTCTACTTTGATTTTCATCTTCGATTTTCTTTTCTATTTTATTTTGGTCGATGAAGTCTTTTAAATCGCGAATGTTGATTAACGAAATTGCTTAACCTTCATTATTTCAAATCTGTAGAAAATGATCATCGATATCATTTTCTATACTTTGGGATTGTGATAGGTTACCTTCGATGAATCGACGAAAGTTTGTGATTAAGACGAGACCGTTCCTCTTTTTCTTCTCGTGTGGCTCGATTTGTTGAGAACGATCTACATATCATTTATCTATCATGTCTTAACATAAACATCATACTTGTGCGGCCTCCTATAGCATGATCGTCCTCATAGATCGTGCTAAGATGGTTTAGCGCTAAAATGGACCCGATTCATCCAATTAACAATTAACCACTGACTTTAATTTTAGTTCATATACTCTTGCTTTACTTTTCTGTCAATATATTATGTTCATATATTATTGTTGATATTATTTTGCTCATATTCTTGTTCATATTATTATCATATTGTTCATATCTTGTTCATGCATTGTTCATCTAACCCTCATCTTATTCTCATCTCTTACCTCTTCCATTTAACCCCACACTAACCTTGTATGTATTGCACCCTTGTAAGTCGATTACCTTGCGCATCACCATCAACCTACCTCGCTTTATTCACCACCCATTCTTTTCAAAACCTTTTTCTCTCCTTTTTTTGTCTCCTTGAGTCTAAAAATCTTGGTCTCGTACCAAGTGCATTTTCAAAACCTCTTTTCCCTAATAAACTTAGATGGTCATGGAGTGGTTAGGCGAAGGCCTTCTCCTATCGTGAGTGCTTGACATTACCTTTAGGGTTCACTGTCGTAAAGCACGTATCATCTATCTAAAAGTATCTTTAATAAGAGAATAAGGTTCTCTTTGTATTAAATTAAAGTGAGAGGATTGGGTGAAGACCTCTTCCTCTTCGAGTACTAGGATGCTCACTTTAGAGTGTGTGGTCTTGATACTCGTCTTTCAATACAAAGACGTGACTATATTCGCCACACAACTTTCACAATAAACCTTTTGAGATAAAGAATTGGGTACTACCCGCAAGGGGTTACTATCCGAGGACTTATTTCACCCTTGAAACCAACTTTCAAAAAATCAAATGTGACATCTTGCCTTGATGGCGAAAATTCCTCCTTTTCAAAAGGGCATGTTACGTTCGTTCTACCGCAAACAGGTAACGCATAAGACTCCACGAGCGAGCCGCAAAACACCTAACTGCTAGAACCCGCACGATAACATTCGTCCATAAAAAACACCAATAAACCGTAGGCCGAACTACGGACGCTCTGATTCTTCACTTTTCTTAAGTGAAGATACGTAGGAACAAGATTGCGATGATCTTGGCAAGCACCCTTCCATTTTCTTCACCCGTAGTCCTCCGAACTACGTTGACTCTGACTTTCCCATTGCACGAGGGAATACGTAGGGATAGGACCGTGAAGTCCTATCGAGTCTCCTTCTTGTTTCCACCCTTTTCTTTTCCTTTTACTGTTTTCCTATCAATCTTTGTTTCTTACCTATCTCTCTCCTTTAGAACACTTTTAGAAAGCAATACCTTTAGAAAGCATCCTTACACATAGACAAGCGAATGGTTCCGATCGAGTACAATGGATGTGGGGAGTGCTAATACCTTTCTCTCGCATAACCGGCTTCCGAACCCATAATTTGGTTATGAGACCATCTTATCCTTCCTTCTTGGGGTTTTCTCGATGTTTTCCCTTCCCTTCATGGGATAAATAAAGTTCGATGGCGACTCTCTATTTCTTCCTCTTTCGCCTCCTCCGTCGACTATTTTTCGAGTAGCGACAGCTGGCGACTCTACTGGCGACTCTGCTAGGGACAGTTCACCCTAGCAAGCCAAGCCTAGTTTGTGTTTCGTATGTGTGATTTGTTTGCTTTATTGCTTTATATTGTGTTCTCTTATCTGTTGGGTTTATTAGGGATGGTTTGTGAGGAGAAAGGCTTTCTACCCGAGCTTTTCGAGTATACACTAAGCTAGGAGGTGGTTGCTTTCTGATTTGAGAGACTTAGGACTCGTTGAGTTGGTTTGACTTCCACCGCTCAGATGAGGCCCCTTTGGAAATGATTATGTCTTACGATTAGTCGTAATGGCGTCTTTGTTTCCTACCTGAGAGTCCGTGATTCTGAGGACATTTGTAGAACCCTATTCCAAAGGTTACCAAGGCATAACTTTGTGCTCATCCTTTGAAGGGATTACCGTCTTACGAATCGTCGTTATGATGGAAAACCTTTGAGGGCTAGTGCATGGGAACTTGTTTGAAAGCCCTTGGAATTCCCTGCTTTAAACCAATAGATTGCCTACCCATGGTGAGGGATATCTTGTTGTGTTGTCCTGTAGAATGTGTGACCTTGACACCTGCTGCGCGAACCCTTGATTCAACGATCTTTGATCCCATGTCTTATTGTATTCATGACATTGCATTTGCATAAGCATTTTTGCATCATTTTGCATATCATTCTCCAACCAAAAACCGAGAAACTCATTCCGTCCTCTGTCCATAACCCGCAGTTAATTTCCCGACACTCATATTAAAGCAAGAGGAACATAGACGCCTTGAAAGGCCAGTTAGACGAAGCAAGTTGGAAGCTGAGGTAGCCATGTTAGAGAGCAACCGTCAGAATGTTGACCCCCTACTAGGATTTACTGTGACAAGTAATCCACTGTATGATCTTCTGCCCGATGATGATCCTCCACAAGTAAATGTTCCTACTCAACCCCAGAGGATGTCAATGACTAATCCCATGAAGGAAAGGCTTCGTTCCATTGAGGAGAAACTCTAAGCTATGAAAGTGCATGATACGCCTGGGCTCGATGTTGCTGATATGTGCCTAGTGCCAGGTTTAGTGATTCCTCCGAAATTCAAGGTACCCAACTTCGAGAAGTACACAGAACTTAGTTGCCCGAAGCATCATTTAGTGATGTTCTGTCAAAAAATGACCTCCTACACTTATGACGATAAGCTGATGATTCACTGTTTTCAAGACAGTTTGAGTGGAACATCTTTAAGTTGGTACATGGATTTAGAAAGAAGTTGTATCCAATCATGGAGGGATTTAGCCAGCGCTTTTCTAAAGCGATATCAGTACAATCTGGACGTGGCTCCCAGCCACACGCAATTGCTAAGCCTATCTCAGAATGGCGATGAATCCTTCAAGGAATATGCACATCGGTGGAAAGAATTAGCAGCCAAAGTGCAACCACCACTCTTAGATAGGGAATTGATTGACATGTTCATAAATAGCCTGCATGGGTCTTATCTTGAAAGAATGGATGGCAGTACGCCATCAAGCTTCTCTGACCTTGTGATAGTAGGAGAACGCATCAGAATCTACCTTAAGAGTGGACGAATTCAAGATGCCTCGAGCAGCCAAGCTAGTGAGACTGAATCCCTCAACAATTCCCAAGAGGAAGAAGAGAATAAAGCCAACGCAGTCATAAAAAATGTCGAGTGTTCTCATGGTGCGCCATCATGAACTTTTGGTCCCTTATATTCTCAACAGTCATCATTTCCAGCATCATGCCATCCTTATGGGAAGTCATTCGTGCCTAGAGCTTCGTCCCAGAAACCATGAATTACTCCTCATGCGAATCAACGAGTCCATGGCCGAGGATATCAGAATCAGCTCCAGAATCAGAATAGGCCTCGCAATAACTTGGAAAGAAGGAATGCTCATTTTCATATGGTGCCTATGTCATACAGTCAACTTCTGCCACATCTGGTTCGAAACTCATTGGTGGAGCCCAAGACTCTCAAGTCGTTGCCAGAACCATACCCTCCCGGGAACAATCCCAATGAGCATTGTGGATATCATGCTGGATCAATGGGGCATTCGACTGAAGATTGCAAAGCCTACCAAGCCAAAGTGCAACAACTGATTGACAGAGGGTACATTTCCTTTCTAGGAGGAAGCCTGGTTGTGCACGTCAACCTCTCGTCTGATTGAGTTCGAAGACTTCAAGGGTCATCTTCTAAAGCCAGTGGGTCAGACAAAAGACATTCTCAGTATTGGCAATTTCTAGATCTTGTCATTTCTTTGCATTTGCAGTTTCTTTCTTGTTAAGTGCTACTTGTTTTTAAACATTGTTGCTTACTAATGGTTTTGTTAATGTAATGAACATGCATTTTTTGAACAATTCCATTCGTATCCACTCATATTTTCTCATATATTACAAAAAAACAAAAAAAAAATCTTTACATTTCACTGCCTTTATCAACTGTTGTTTTAGTAAAGATTTGAGGGAGGATGACGAAAACTGAATACCCATAACTTCTAATAGTATGCTTTCAGATAAAATCCTGCTAATGATGTACAGGCATTGTTTCAAATTCCCCAAACACTGGAGAGACAAGGAGTTAATCCCTAGTCAACCACTTCGAGCCTAGAAGTAGGGGTTTCCTTCGGATTTCCATACCCTTACGCTTAACCTGGGGCATAGGTAGTGTTCAGTTATCCTGACTACACATTCGAATTTCAAGATGAAACCTCCTGTTATGGCGGTTGTTCTTCAACGACCAAAGACTTGGCAGTCTCAACCCTTCAAAAAGAAAAAGAAAAAGAAAAGCTCGCTAAGTCCACCACCCAAAGAGGCGACTTAGGCAAAAATTAGGTATCAAAAAATAAATAAAGCGAGAGAGGCCCTCAAATCCTCAAGCAAAAAAAAAAAGATTCAGTGACCACTATGTCAAAAATCAAAGGGCCGTTGTCATCCATCAAAACAAAATAAGGTGACTGCCATTTCAAGCGAATATTGAATCATCATCTTCGCCCTTACACCGTCAACCCTTTTGGAAGATAAATGTGGGTAGTATAACTGAACGTAGGACTGAAGTTCATTACGAAGAAGGGGTGGGTACAAATCAAAATTTGAGCCTAATATCCTTTGTTTCAAATAATCGTGAACCAGACCATGTTACAACCCTCGAAAGACCTAATTGAAGCGGGGTTTATTTTGAAAGCATACTACAGCAAGATTGCGTAAACTGACTCCCCGCAGATTTGCTAAACTTCAGCATTGGTGTCATGTTCTTGCTATATTTTTCGCACACCAGTAAATCAGCACAACGTTTGGACTAATGGTCCATTCGCCACACACTTTCACATCATTCTAATAAGTGATTTCCTTTAAAACCTGCATGAATGTCACATTAAAATTGCCATTTCTAAGCGAACAATTTTAACTGCAAGCAAGTACTTTACATCAAAAAGATTCCAACAAAGTGCAGTCAGAGAGAAACTTGATCATTCGTTGGTGCTGGCTCGAATCAAGACCTTCTCATAACCTTGTGAATTTGGGGCAGAGCATTCAAGAGTCAGTCAAGAAGAGAGTCATCTCAAGACTTCACCAACCCAAGGGTAGGCCACCTAGAGATTCTTGTGATTAAGGGCAAGTCCCTCCAACGCTCAATTAGCATAAGTTAAGTCGCTTCAACGCTCATTCTAGGGCAAGTCCTTCAAAAGACTCAAGCAAAAGTTGACCATTGCAGATTCATACACTAGAGCAAATCATCTCCGACTATTTCATGGTATAACCATTCCCAGGGCTTCCATTCGAGGAGAATTCATTCGAAAACCCTACAGACTTGGACAGATAAATTGCAAAGGGGCAGTTTCCCTCTACGCTTTCAAGATTGGTCAATCAGACCCTGTCGGACACTAGCAAATGTTGAGTTCACAACAAGTGTCAAAAAGCCTTGGGGCAGAGCAAAAACGCAATCAACATGCATTAGTCACGTCGCTACGCTCATGCTGTCGTTTGCAAAGCCATCATGGCATTTCAGCTAAAAGCGAGGTTCTCTTAGGAGCAAGCGCAACTTCCGCAAAGGACCAAACTTGGAGCATCAGGAACCTCCACATATGTCGTCCGATCGTAGCATCGTCTGATTACGAGTGTCGGGAAGTTAAGCTCATTCCTCATCCAACCCTAAGCCCAACCATACTTGGCACACTAACCCAAAGCCCAACCATACTTGGCACTTCCAACCATAAGCCCAACCATTCTTGGCACCCTTAACCAAATTTAAATCCACCCTACTTGCACAACTTTAAAGTCCAGTTCTCTTCTGGTAGACAACTTTTAAGCCAGTTCCCTTTTGGTCACCTATTCCTTAGCCAACTTTAAAGTCCAGTTCTCGTCTAGAAATCCATAAAACCAGTTCCTGTCTGTTAAACACCATTTCAAAGTCTAGTTCTAGTCTGGCAGACCCTTTAAAAGTCAGTTCCCGTCTGACAAATAAGAAAAGAAGTCAGTTCGCGTCTGACAACTTAACCTTTTGCCACCAGTTCTCGTCTGGTAGTCTACCCATTTTAAAACCAGTTCTTGTCTGATAACCCTTTTAAGTCCACTGATGGAAGGTACTCTTCACCTTGCCTATTTCTTTTCCCTAGCAGGTATCTCAACCAATCCCCGAAACCAAAGCCCAACCATTACTTGGCACCTTAACTAAAGCCCAACCACGCTTGGCACGACTGTCACCCAGGACTCTCATATCCCCAGCATTTTGCATACGTTTCTGCATCATTTGCATGCTTGTTTAGCCAGTTCCTGTATAGGGTAGGGCATTCCTATGGACATTGTCCCTTCATCGCTTACTGTTTGAGTCCTCTTTACCTTTCGTAGGAGGAATATCTCACAATCTTTTATTCTTGAGTACTCTCTACCTTTCGTAGGAGGAATATCTCATCTTTTATTTCTTGAGTCCTCTTTACCTTTCGTAGGAGGAATATCTCATCCTTTATTTCTTAAGTCCTCTTTATCTTTCATAGGAGGAATATCTCACAATCCTTTATTTCCCGAGTCCTCTCTACCTTTCGTAGGAGGAATATCTCACAATCCTTTATTTCCCGAGTCCTCTCTACCTTTCGCAGGAGGAATATCTCACCCTTTATTCTTGAGTCCTCTCTACGAGTCGTTGGAGGAATAGCTCTCGTAACTCTTTACTCTTGAGTCCTCTCTACCTTTCGTAGGAGGAATATCTCATATTTTATTCTTGAGTCCTTTTTACCTTTCGTAGAAGTAATATCTCAACCTTTTATATGTCCTTAGGATGCTAAAGGGATGCCTCCCCTTTCAAGACTGGCAAAGCACTCATGTTCATTCCGCATTGCATCTCAAGCATATCATCATATCCCCTCATAACCAACTCCTTTTTTTTCCAATGACATATGCCTTTTCAAGCCATCCCACTAATTCATCACTTTCATTCCACACCTTTTCGGCTGAAAATTCTGCGTATTCTTATATTTAATCCCGTAGTACCTTGACTGTAAGAAAGCCTTTGCCACTCTCACCTTCAAGTCCAAGAAGATCAAATAGGGGCATCTGTCACACCCTCATTTTCACCCTTGCCTTACATATTATATCATTTTCATCATCTATGCATTCAATTAGGTCATAACTTGCATTCATCTGACTATATTTTCATTTTGCATCATCCGCATAGCATAACATGCTTTCATCTTGCATACTGCCTAAAATGTCAGCTGGAGTAGATATCTTGGATTTATAGACGAATCAGTCAAACTAAAAGCCGGTCCCGATTTATTTCAAAATCGGACAAAACGCTGTATATTTTCTGAGTGGTTTATTCCGCGTTGTTAATTTTGGTGCAGTCTTTTTTATTTTTTGGGTACTTCGATACCCGACTTTTTATTCGTGTTTTTATCATTTATTTTTAATTTTTAATTAAAATAATCTTTTAATTTATTTAAAGTTAATTAGAAAATTAATTTAGGTTTATCTAGTTATTTAGGTTTTTAGTTTATATTTACCTTTTTCTTTTCTCTCTTAAAAATAATTCAAAAATATTTATTTTTATCATGTTTTTAGGAAAACTTGCATATTAAGTTTAAAAAATTATTTTTATTTGTTTCTCCAAAAATAGAACAGACTAGTATTAAGACAGCATAGCATTGTTAGAAGGCTAGGGTACCAACTTGAAGCCCCACGCGGCGCATGCTGAAGAGTAATGTCCATTTGCATTGTTAAAACAAAAAGTGGAGGAATTAATAAAGTGTGTTGGTCCAAAAGCGATACTTTTCTCTGCAAATTAAAAAAAAACTCCATTCTCGATAATACTCTCTCTCCCACGTGAAATTTGATTCTCATCACTCTCACCTTTCACTTTTTGAACACACTGCCCTTTATTTGGAACCCAACATAACACATATATTGATACTTCCATGACTACACACAAGCCTGTCTTCCAAATTCACAAATCAAACATTCACACAACACTTAACTTCACAACAATAACTACCTCAACATAAAACCACCGCCTGTGAAAACGCAGCACAGACCGACCATTACTCACAATATTCCTCTCCCATCATGAGATCCTCTCTCTCCCATATACACATTTTTTTATTCACCTAGCCACTATCACATACTACCATCTCTGCATTAAGAAGCAACAATAAAAAACCTTTTCCTCTGATATTTTTCACGGCCTCCCTGTGAAAAAACAACAACAATGTAAACCCAACCATGTTGTTGTTCTTGAAGAGAAACAATCTTTCTCTTCACCACAAGTTTTCGCCTCCACCTCATCCTACTTCAATGTCTACACATAAACACCACTACAAAACTAAAGTTGCAGCTTCGTCCTCCTTAAACACACCATCATTCATTGTTTATCATATAAACACACCATCATCCATTATTTGTCATGTGAACACAACCTTGAACTAGGCCTCCATAAATCACAAACTATGTTTCTTTTCAACCACTAACCAACAACATCAAAAACTCCCCCCACACCATTTTTGTTCGTGACCACAACAGAAAACAGAACATAAAACAAGAAAATAGAATAAGGAAGAGGAAGGCGAGATCTCTTGTAGCTGCTACCTCGTCGGAAGTGTCAAATCCATTCCCTTTCTATGTGAAACCACAACCATTCCGACTTCACCTTTGTAAACAGTAACAACAGTAACACATACTGCTTGCAATAACACTCGCTCCGGAAAATTTCCTATTCGCCTTCCCCTCATTACCTCCACCACACTTCAAAACTCCATTTCCATCATTTTTTTTTCTGCAATCACTATAACGACACAAGGCGGAGCTTATTTTCGGTGACAAAACTGCACAAGTAAACTCATAGACCTCTCTTTCTCTCCACCATCAACCGCCGTGCAATATATCATTCGATCTTCATTTTACCAACAAATCCGACAACACCCTCCTCCATTGAATCACGATTCACAATCCAGCTACCTCCATAAATCACCTCGCCACTTTCCTTCCAACTACTCCAAAGACCACCGTCTCCCTCCGTTGGATTCGTAACTCCTCCTGCAACCACAACTTCCCCTAACTTTTTTCATCATCATCTGTGAATCTGAAGTAACGAGAAAGATACTTTCCACCTTTCTCAGAACCTTACAACAGTAACACATCCTTGCCTCTACAACCACACCACTCAAACAACGGTCTACAACAGCAACCGGAGAAGAAGAAAAAACAGTGAGTGGGAAGAAGGAGGTGGTAAAGCGAAAAGGAAGTGATGAAAACGACGACGATAGAACCAAAAAGAAAAACAAAACGACGGAACCGAACGTAGAGCCACCTCGTTTCTTCCTGGATCAATTTCAAGCTCCCAACGGTGATGTTAAAGCTTCATTTGGGAGATTCATGGAAAAAGGTGCTTTGTGAGAGTGAAGTTGTAGAAGAAAAAATCGTTGTTGGTAGTCCTTCTGTCCTTGTTGTCTCTTACTCTGCTTTGAGATCCATGCACCTTTTGAAAGTGTTTTGATCCGTTGCGGAACAGTGTGGCTCTGTTAAGTTGTTTTCTAAGCATATCAAACTTCAAGAATAGATTTCTTTGTTAAAAAATCGTGTGAATATTGCTAACACCACCCCTTAATCACTCTTAATTATACCCTTCTTTATTTTTTTTAATTATTTTGTTAATAATTTTTATTAATTTATTTTCCTAAAATCTTGGATAAACATTTTATTAATTATTTTTAATAACCCTGGTTAATTATTTTTATTAAAAACTTTGTTAATTATTTTGGCTAATGTTTTGTTAATAATGTTTGTTGATAATTTTGGTTTAATACTTTATTAATTGTTTTGTTAATAATTTTTATTATTTTATCTTGGATAAACATTTTGTTAAATATTTTAGTTATTTTTCTTGTTAAATAATTTTGTCCATTTTTTTGTTAATTATTCTGTAAGTATTTTTATTAATATTTTTGTTAAACATTTTTATTAGATAATTTTGTTAATCTTGATTATTTGTTAATAATTTTTGATAGTTTTCGTAATAATTTTGGTTATCACTTTGTTTAGAGTCACTTCTTGATTTACTTTTCATTTCTACTTTGATTTTCATCTTCGATTTTATTTTGATCGATGAAGTCTTTTAAATCGCGAATGTTGATTAACGAAGTTGCTTAACCTTCATTATTTCAAATCTGTAGAAAATGATCATCGAGATCATTTTCTATACTTTGGGATCGTGATAGGTTACCTTCGATGAATCGACGAAAGTTTGTGATTAAGATGAGACCGTTCCTCTTTTTCTTCTCGTGTGGCTCGATTTGTTGAGAACGATCTACATATCGTTAATCTAACGTGTCTTAACACAAACATCATACTTGTGCGGCCTCCTATAGCACGATCTTCCTGGTAGATCGTGTTACGATGGTTTAGCGCTAAAATGGACCTGATTCATCCGATTAACAATTAACCACTAACTTTAATTTCAGTTCATATACTCTTGCTTTACTTTTCTGTCAATATATTATGTTCATATATTATTGTTGATATTATTTTGCTCATATCTTGTTCATATTATTATCATATTGTTCATATCTTGTTCATACATTGTTCATCTAACCCTCATCTTATTCTCATCTCTTACCTCTTCCATTTAACCCCAAACTAACCTTGTATATATTGCACCCTTGTAAGTCGATTGCCTTACGCATCGCCATCAACCTACCTCGCTCTATTCACCACCCATTCTTTTCAAAACCTTTTTCTCTCCTTTTTTTGTCTCCTTGAGTCTAAAAACCTTGGTCTCGTACCAAGTGCATTTTCAAAACCTCTTTTCCCTAATAAACTTAGATGGTCGTGGAGTGGTTAGGTGAAGGTCTTCTCCTATCCCGAGTGTTTGACATTACCTTTAGGGTTCACTGTCGTAAAGCACTTACCATCTATCTCAAAACATCTTTAATAAGAGAATAAGGTTCTCTTTGTATTGAATTAAAGAGAGAGGATTGGGTGAAGACCTCTTCCTCTTCGAGTACTAGGATGCTTACTTTAGAGTGTGTGGTCTCGATACTCGTCTTTCAATACGAAGATGTGACTATATTTGCCACACAACTTTCACAATAAACCTTTTGAGATAAAGAATTGGGTACTACCCAGAAGGGGTTACTATTCGAGGACTTATTTCACCCTTGAAACCAACTTTCAACAAATCAAATGTGACATCTTGCCTTGATGACGAAAATTCCTCCTTTTCAAAAAGGTCATGATACGTCCGTTCTACCGCAAACAGGTACCGCATAAGACTCCACGAGCGAGCCGCAAAACACCTAACTGCTAGAACCCGCACGATAACATTCGTCCATAGAAAACACCAACAAACCGTAGGCTGAACTACAGATGTTCTGATTTTTCACTTTTCTTAAGTGAAGATACGTAGGCACAAGATTGCGATGATCTTTGCGAGCACCCTTCCATTTTCATCACCCGTAGTCCTCCGAACTACGTTGACTCTAACTTTCCCATTGCACGAGGGAATACGTAGGCATAGGACCACGAAGTCTTATCGAGTATCCTTCTTGTTTCCACCCTTTTCTTTTCCTTTTACCATTTTCCTATCATTCTTTGTTTCTTACCCATCTCTCTCCTTTAGAACACTTTTAGAAAGCAATACCTTTAGCAAGCATCCTTACACATAGAAAAGCAAATGGTTCCCATCGAGTACGATGGATGTGGGGGTTGCTAATACCTTCCCCTCGCATAACCCACTTCCGAACCCATAATTTGGTTACGAGACCATCTTATCCTTCCTTCTTGGGGTTTTGTTGATGTTTTCCCTTCCCCTCATGGGATAAATAAAGTTCGATGGCCACTCTCTATTTCTTCCTCTTTCGCCTCCTCCGTCGACTGTTTTTCGAGTAGCGACAACGTTTAGACGACTTAGATGGTTTCCGTTGAGTACAACAGAAGTGATGGGTGCTAATACATTCCCCTTGCATAATTGACTTCTGAACCCGAATTTGGTTGTGAGACCATTTTCTTTACCTTTAGGAGGTTTTATCGTTATTTTCTCTTTCTTCGGAATAAATAAAATTCGGTGGCGACTCTGCGCATTTTTCGCGTAGCGAAAGCTGTCGACTCTGCTGAGGATACTTCCCTAAGAAAGTAAATCCTAGTCTAGGTTGCTTGCTTTGCTTGTTTGGGTATTTATCTTTTGCTTTATTTTCTTTATTTATTGTCTTTTGCTTTAAATATTTGTTGTGGCTCTTTGATGTTGTGGTATGGAATGGATAACTTGATTGCAAACCTTGAGGGAAAGAATCTCCACCTGAGTCTAGAGTGCAAACATGAGATAGGATGAGGTTGAGTAGTATGGGCTCCCAAGAAGATTTTCTCGTGGGCGTCGATACGAGAACCTCGCTTAGAGTAGATTATTTTAAGGATATTGACGACTGTCAAGCTTTTGACGTAAGCAATCAATGTTTTCATTGGGATCTATGAATCTAAGGACCTTTGTAGAACCTTGAACCTTTGGCCAACTAGGGTTGATGGTCGCGTAGTGCGGGCCTCTATGAAGCTTTTCTCGTGTAGGTCGGTACGAAGGTCTCACTCAGAATAGATTTTCTTGATGGAGTTGTTGTCTAGCAATCTCTGACATACACCACAAATAGTCAAGGAAGTCCATGACTCTGAGACCCTTGTCTAGAACCCAATTTTGATGGTCACATAGTATGGGTCCGCGAGAAGCTTTTCTCACATGGGTCGATACAAAGACCTCACCAAGAGTAGATTCATTTTATAGGGTTGTCAACCGACATGGTTCTACCGTGCGTGACAAACAGTCATGTGAATCCATGACTCTGGGGTTCCTATCTAAACCCTAGATCCTACCTGGTTAGATCCCTGTAAGGAGAGCAATCAGTGTTTATCCTCCATCCGTACCTCAGACTTATGAACCTACGTGCTTGGAATCTATTCATGCATAAACATGAATTCATCCATTCATACAAAACAAAAAATGAAACAAAGCTCTTAGTCTCTTGTGTTTGTTGCATATAATATTTTTTCCAAAACAATCATGATGAATGTAGACATGGGAACAGTTATAATGAATGTAGACGTGGAAGCTGTCAGAAAAAGCACTTTCTCATTCAAGTACAAGGAACCTCAGATTGATAGTTTGAAGACTTTGTGTTCCATGATAACACCGCGCAAGCGTAATAGAATTCAAGTGAACTATGGGAACATCCTGGAACTACTAACAGAGAAAGTGGAAGTGGGAGCCCTCACTACTTTGGCTCAGTACTATGACATTTCCCTTTTTTGCTCCACCTTCTCAGATTTTCAGATTGCTCCTACCTTGGAGGATTTTGAAAGACTATTGGACCATCCTATCAAAGACCATAATCCGTTTCCAAAGCTCGAAGAAGACTTTACTATGCCAAAGTTAGCCTCAACTCTAGGTATCAATGTGGATGATGTTATAGCCGATTGGACGCCCAAAGGGGCCATCAAGGGATTCTAAAGGAGGTTTTCGGAAGACCAAACATTGAAGTGTATCAAGGAAGAGAAGTGGGATGCTTGTTGCGCACTTGTAGTACTCTTGATTTATGGGATTATTCTCTTTCCTAACATTGACAATTTCATAGATCATTTAGTAGTGGATATCTTCTTGGCTGGTAACCCATGTCATTCCTTCTAGCATATTTCTATCACACTTTCCACACTCGACATGAGAAGAAGAATGGGACTTTCCTCTGCTATGCTCCTCTCTTGCACATGTGGATGCAAAGTCATATGCCTCAAGAAGGTCCCTTTGTTTCTAAAGAACTATCATGGCCTCAAAGATTCGCTTCACTCACCGCTAACTCCATCACATGGTATAAAAGGGAGTGGGATACCAAGAACATCATACTTCATTGTTGGAAGTTTTATAACGTACCACTCGTGGGGATACATGGTTTCATCAATTATAACCCTATGTTATTCATGAGACAGTTTGGGCATGCAATGAAAGGCCCTCCCGAAGACAAGGAAGTTCTACCTTTTGTTTTCAATGATGTCACTCCGTCTAACCCTGCTGTGAGAAAGGTTTGAAGATCATGGACAAAGATTATTAGAAGTGGACATGATGTTGGGAAGAAGAACGTTGTTGCAAAATAACCCTATGTTCGATGGGTAAAAGAAAGGGCCCAAGTGGTTAAGCTTCCTTTCACCTTTGATTCTTCAACCTTCCCATCCATACATGAGCCTGAGCCAATCTTGCGAGAAGATATGGATAAGCTAAAAGTCAAGATCCAAGAGCTTAAGGATGAGAACTCTCAACTAGGAATCCAACTCAACTGAACCAAGTGAAAGAATGAAGACGTGGAGGACAAGAGTAAAAAGATGGAGGAGAAGTTTGAGGCCATCAAGAAGAGCGCTAGAGAAGAAAAAGGAAAGGAGGAATGGGTTAGAGATGCTCTCAAGGGAGCTAATTTTGAGTTAGATGGATGAAATGAAGAATTGGATCGAGCCTGGCGTATTATCCGAGACTTAGAGAAATATATGAAAGTATCCAACCAAATGAAGAAGGATGATAGAGAGGACTATGAGGCCCAAATCCTCGAGCTAAGAAATGCCATCAAAGACTAAAACCATCTAGCATGTGAAAAGTTGGAGAAAGAAAAGATACATCGAGAATGCTTACATGTGAAGTTCCAACTAGAAAGAGCTGGTGAGCAAGTCAAGAGATTGAAGGCTTGGAATTTTGATGAAGTCTACCTAGAGTTGAGGAATAAGTGCATGTACTGGGAGGACAGTTTTCGCAAGGCAGAAGCTGTTGTGGCTCAAAAGGATGAAATTGTTAGGAATCTCCAAGATTTCTACTTCGAATGGAAGAGAAAGTTTGTAAAGATGGCTGATTTGACAAACTTTGTTATTTGAAAGCTTTGTGATAGATTGAAGAAAGCGGATCAAGTTATGCTCACAGAGATCTTTCCCGATCCTGTCTATACCTTTGTGAAGTTTTGCAAAGAGACTTTTGAGGGGCTTACCACTGATTTTGAGGTAGTTCGTAGGGCTCAAGGAGTCACTTTCAGAATTGCTTTGTAATTTGATTTCAAAGTGTTTATCTTTCCAGTGCTTTGTACTGGAATTTTAAAGATCAATGAAATGAGAAGTTCTTATGTTACATTATTTCCTTGTGACTGATTACAAATGTTTATATTCTTAGCAATAACTAACAAGATGTCTAAGAGCTTTGCAAAACAATAAATAAAATCCCATACTCATTCATGCATCATCCTGCATTTCATAAAGCAAAACAAGAAACTTATCACTTGGCTTTTTTCTCCATACAAGCTGACTTCTCGACATCCTTCAACACTCGTAGAAGTTAAATATTACTCATGGACCAGTTGGAACAAAATCAAGCTGCTTTCAGAGGAAAAATGCTCAGCATGAGGACCCAGATGGGTCAACTAATGGAAGTCATGCAAACCATGGCCAGGGGCCAAGAAGAATTAAGACAAGTTGCTAAGAGGAAAGCTGCTAATCCTCCTAAGAAAACTCCTGTGAACACTTCGGTTGGTGTTATTCCAATCCCTGCTGGTGCCACTCCTGTAGGTGGTGTCCCGCCTCCTGTTGGTACTGTCGCATCTCCTGTTGGTTTTGTTCCACCCTCTGCTGGTGTTATTCCAATTCCTGTGGGGGGGCAGTAAACCCGAATTTCATTCATGAGCTGGACGGTCATCGTGATGCTTTCTATAGCCCTAGAGACGACTCGGCCTTTGGACCACCGACTGGCGAGGTGGAAAAGAAGGTATGTGCTTTGGAAGAAAAGATGAGAGCTATGGAAGGTCCCAACACTTTTGGATTAGATGCTGCTAACATGTGTTTAGTGTCTGGAGTTCGAATCCCTGCCAAGTTCAAGGTCCTAGACTTTGAAAAATACAAAGGTGTTAGTTGCCCAAAGACTCACATTCGGTCATACTGTAGAAAGATAGATGCGTATTCTGATGATGAAAAATACTTATGCATTTCTTCCAAGATAGCCTCATTGGAGCATCTCTAGAATGGTATATGCCGCTAGAGCGCAAACATATTTGTACTTGGAGAGAGCTATCTGAAGCTTTCCTCAAACACTATTAGTACAATTCTGATATGGCTCCCAACCGCACTCAACTGCAGAGTCTCACTCAAAAGACTGATGAAACATTAAAAGAGTATGCCCAAAGGTGGAGAAAACTAGCTGCTAGGGTTCAGCCACCTCTTCTCAAAAGAGAGATCATTGACATGTTCATGGGGGCCCTTCAAGGGCCATTTTTGGAGCGAATGGTGGGATGTAATTCGTCTGGTTTCTCAGAGTTGGTTATTGATGGAGATAGGATTGAAAATATACTGAAAAATGGGAAAATACAGAATGCTACCGGTGCTTCTAGTGAATCCAAGAAGCCTTATCCTGGGTTCACTTAGAAGAGAGAAGGAGAAGCCAATGCTGCCTCAATAGCTAGGGAAAATCTAAGGTCTGTCAAGCGCATTATCACCAAGTGGCTGCCATGGCGCCCAACCAATACATTCAGCAACCTTATGATATTCATGCCAATCAACCTTCTGTAAGTTCTGTGGTTTTTGGATTGGCAACATTTTGGTAAAACATGCTGTCAGCAAGATGTTAAGCCAGATTTTTTGCTATGAGAGTTAGACATCATGTTCAGCATGCTGTTGTGACATGTTCCAGGACATGTTATACCAGAAAGTTAGGGCATGGTTGTTTTGGTATTTTTAGTCTGAGTTTTGAGTGTGTTTTAATTCACACGTTTGCGTTATCCAATGAGGGATATTTTTGGAACTTCTGTTTTGACAGATTATGTTGGTTTTTGTAAAAAGGATCTTTGAACCTTTTTAGGAAACTTTATATTTTGTTCTATTATTGTGCAGGAAATTATGCTAATGATTGAAAGCTGATTCCTGGTAATTTGCGTTTTATTTTGAAGCCCAAGTTCACAAGGACTGAAGGCTATTTAAAGAGAAGACCTAAACTTGGACATTGCGTTGAATTTGAAGAATAAGAATTAGCCGTGCATTGAAGTCTCTTTAGTGTTTAGTGTGTTTTTTTTTTATGTCACTCTTGTATTATTTTTGATGCATTGATTTAACTGATTGTTCATTGTTAATTGTTCACTCTAAATCTTTTAAGCAAGAGTGTATTGTTCTTAGTTAAAGCTTTTAAGCAAAACTAAGTATTATACTTGGAAGGGTTTGTACTTCTATTTTTGGGTTGTTGTTGAATTGTCACTGGTTTGTGATTGATAGGAAGTGAGAGGGGGATCTCATATCTAGAGGGTGTCTAGGTAGAAGTTGCACAAGGTAGTGATTAGGCGAGAAGTTGTAAACATGGGAGTTTAGCTTTGAACTAGTACTATCATAGTGAATTTCCTTCCTGGCTTGGTAGCCCCCAGATGTAGGTGAGTTGCACCGAACAGGGATAACAACTACTAATGTTATTTTATCTTTCTGTCATTTAAGTTTCTGCATATTTACTTGTGTGATTAAACTATCTTGATCCTAGTGTTGTGACATCAGTCTCGACATCTGGTATATGCGTGCCAGAATTTCAATTGGCATCAGAGCAGGTCACCCTGTTCTGTTTTTGGGTGAGCTCCATGGCTTTTTGTTTTTTTTTCTTCTGGAACTATGGACAAGGAAGGAGGAGGGAATGTGAATAGACCACCTATCTTGGATGCAACCAACTATGACTATTCGAAGGCACGCATGGTGGCTTTCTTAAAATCCATGGATAGCAAAACTTGGAAAGCTGTCATCAAGGGCTGGGAACATCCTGTGGTTAAAGATAAAGATGGGAAGGAATCTTTGAAACTTGAAGAGGACTGGACCAAGGAAGAAGATGAGGTTGCTCTTAGAAACTCCAAATTCTTGAATGCTTTATTCAATGGAGTTGACAAGAACATGTTTAGGTTGATCAACACTTGTATTGTGGCTAAGGATGCTTGAGAAATTCTCTAGACAACTCATGAAGGCACATCTAAAGTAAAGATGTCTAGACTTCAACTGCTCACCGTCGTACCTCGAAAAATACGATCCTCTTGATGGACGCGGAAAAAATCGTTCGAACATATTCGCCACCGAACTTTATTCATTCCAATGAAGGAATAGGAAAATATCGATAAAACCTTTAGGGAATAGAAAATGGTCATCGCAACCAAATTCTAGGTTCGAGAGTTGATTACGCAAGAAGAAGGTACTAACACCCCTCACGTCCGTTGTACTCAACGGGAACCTCGTAATTCGATTCGTGAGAAATGTTAGTTGGGTTTATTTGTTTTCTTCCAAAGGAATAACGAGTAAGGATGTAATTTCTTAGGGGAAATGGATGGTTTTTTATTAGGGTGCTCGCCAAGGATTGGGACCCGTGCCTATGTATCTTTCACTCAAACGAATAAAGAATCAGAGCGTTCGTAGTTCGTGGGACTATGGAAAGAGGTTTGGATAGAAAAAAGAAAAGGTAGCTCGTTAGGATCTCGCAATCCTATGCCTACGTACCCTCACAGTGCAATGAGGAAGTCAGAGCAATCTTAGTTCGAAGGACTACGGTTGGTTGGTGTCTTTTATGAACGAGTGTTTAGGTCGTATTCTAACTGCTAAACGTTGGCTTGTCTGCTCGCTAGAGGAGGCTGAAGCACTAGTTTATATGCGCGGAAAAAGGGACTAAACAATGTTCTTTTGAAAAAGATATTTGAGTTGATTAAAGTGTATTAAGGATTTTGATTGAGAAAAGAGAATTTGATTTGAATGTGTATTAAGGGTTTCGATCGCACGGGGGCGAGAAGAATGAGGTTTGATTTGTTGTGTTTTGAAGGAGAATGACGATTATTCGATAAAACGAGACGTGGGCCTCGCAACCAATTAATCGGGGCATTACTGGGATGCTAGATCCTAACGACTCCTTTTTCATTCAATTAATTACGAAATGTTCGATGGACAATGATCTTTCCCAAAGATCGTTCAAAGGTACCATATGGAATGCTAGACCCCAATGGTTTCTCTTTTGTCCAAATAGTTAAGGCAAGAATTTTAAAAACGAAAGTTCGAATGACAAACAACCCAAGTCGTGCGCTCTAAGAGCAGTCATTCAAGAATCCAATGAATGCGAGACTCCAAGAATTTAGTTCTTTCGTAATTTAATTAGGAAAAGATTTTGATAGGTTAAGTATTTTTTAGAAACGAAAGACGGAATGAAACACAACCCAAGGCGTTCGCCTCAAGAGAAATCATTCAAGGATCCAAGGAGTGTTAAACTCTAAGAACCCACTCCTTTTGTTATTTAAAAGAAGTGTTTTAGTGTTGAAAAATATTAAATTGTGATAAAAATATTTAATCAGGATTAAAAAAATTTAACGTTAAAAGTAAAGTTGAAACTACCTATTTTAATTATTTAATTAACATGGTTACTTATCAATTAGTCTTGTAATGAGCAAATAAAATAAATAAAATAAGAGTTCTATAATTTAGAGATAATCGCATGATTAATTATTGAATCAATAATTTAATTCAAAACTAAATAAAATAATGTCCTTTTCTTTTTAATTATGCTTCACCCATAAGTATATCTTCCTAGTCTTAAAATGAACACGATTAAGCAGCAGTAGTAGACAGAATTGGATTGAGAAAATGTAAAAGCAAGGCAACATGGTACTCCATCCATTTAGTAGAACAGAATATTGAAACCGAAGAAATTACGGTATTCGAATTAATGCTCCCGAAGATCAAACAGCAGCCCATAAATTGAACAATTTATACTCAGCCATGAACTCAAATCACAATAAACATCAAAACATTTGTTCTATAATTTGGACTTGAACTTTTATCATCACAGTCCATATTACGAAATCGAAATACAATCACCCTCATCAATACATCATTGAAACATTAGAAGTGCAGAAAATAGACAATGAAACAAAGCCTACATACATTTCCAATTTCATATCATCAATTCTCACCGAAAAAGTACCGAACAATACACGAAACCAAATATGCACAACATAGTATTCAATTACCCATTGATACCATAAAATAAACCTTCATTAAAAAACAACAGTGCATTTCTACACAATCTTAAATCCAACAAATCTCTTAGCATAAACCAGATTAAACAATAGAATATCAAACATGAAGAACCACTTGACAGTACGATAATCAATAAGAAAATTGTGCGCAGCTGGCAATATGAACATGATACAAGCAGGAAAAAAAAAAACATTTGAAATGTTACCGTCAGCGAATCGTTGCTGTGGTTATTCAATTACTATGGAAATGCATTGATATGCTCTTAAACCCGTTTTCTATGCCACAAAACCGGTCCTCAATTTGTATCAACAACAACACGCAAGTATCGAAGCCTCTCTATTCGAACCAAGTCGTTACGCCGGTGATCGAACTTCCAATCTTCCTGAAGCAATTTCGCTGCCCAGCCTTACAATCCTGTCAAGCATGAAAACAAAACCACACAACAAATCGTCGAGAGAGAAATAGAACCATCAATATTATATTTTCAACGTCACTTTAGGAAACCAACAAAGTATATTAGCATTCCTTCTAAAATTCAATATGCTCACTGAGTAATTTTAGTAACTGTGTCGGTAACGCCGAGAAGGGAAATGCACAATCGAAAACAAGCAACACAACGTTTTCAATATTACAAAACCAATATTCAACTTAGAAATGGTATAAGCAAGAAATTAAAGGTCCAAGCAATCGAAAGAATGGACAGAGAAATCACTGAAATAAATTCAATTCGAAACGTTACCAAAATCGCGTAATTAACACACATCAATTCACAGCAGTGGCATGGCGTTTTAATACAAACAGGTTCTTGCAACTTCATAATAGCAGCAGCATCTAGAACAACTTGGAAAACATTGAAACAGAAATTTTACATTATGGAACCAACGTAAATCCACCCACGTGACATAAACTGAACCAATATGTGTTAAATATCTGTCACCGATATACCGATTTTCCAAAATGCAGGCAGCAGCAGCACAATTATGATCTCAGTATCAACCAAACGAAAGAAACAATGCTGCTGCTAGGTATCGTTGAGTTATTGTTGTTGGACTGATGGTGTTGTAAGGAATGAGCTTGATTTACGCAGCGTCAGTGTCGAATCATTTGCAGTTGACATCGACGAGAGAAGTTTGATGATGAACAAATCTGACTGAAATGACTTTGTTATCGGCTTGAATCTTCGTAACCATTACCAGTGAGAGGCGGAGAAACACCACCACTCCAAGAGAGAGGTGTTGTTGGACTGCATCTGGTTGAAAGAGGTTGAAGAATGAGGTGGTGTTTGACTGAGAGAAAGGGAGGTTTTAGGTGGTTGTGAAGAGTGGGTACGCGGCGGTGTGGTTGTACTTGAAGGTGGGATTGAGGAAATAGAGGGTTTTGAGAAAGATCGCGATGGAGGGAGTATGTTTTATGGTGTGGAAGCAGGTTGTGGTGATTTGCGGCGGAGGGTTAAAGAAGAAGAGGAAAATGACGACATGAAGGTGAGTGGAAGAAGATTGGAGAGGATCTGGGTTTGTGTTGATGAAAAGAGAAGGTCTGTAAGTGGGGAGTGAGTGTCCCCTCTATGATGCGTTTGGATATCAGTTTTTTCTTCTTTTCCTCTGGACGCGTAGCAAGTAACAAAATGAGGTGGAGAATATTCTTTTGGATATTCTAATTTTATTAATGTAATAAAACAATTAATCAAAAAAAAATTTATTGGATTACAAGGAAATACAAGCATATCACATATGAATATATTTTTATTTTTTTTAAGATGCCCCTTCTAGATGATTTAATTGATTTAAATTAAATTAAATCAATTAAATCACATAAAATTCAAATCTTTCTAAATGCACATGATAAAAATAAAATGCGGACATGAAAAATTCTATTTTATTATTTCGAAAATTTTGGAGAAAAGATAAAAATAAAACGGCTAAAAAAAATAAAAATTTGGCGACAAAGTGCCCGAAAAATAAATTGACTGCATTAAAATGATCAGCGCGGACTAAACAACTTGGAAAAATACAACGTTTGGTCAGATTTAAATATAAATTGAGACTGGTAAAAAGGCTCAGACTGATCGAAATATGACTAAAAAGTTGTCGAAAAATAAGATGAGTGTGTCATGTTAAACTATGCGAACAATATATCAGGAATACTGACGTCTGCAAGCTCGATTTTGAAACTTTTCAACCACTGATTTTTTGTATGAGAACGAAATCAATCGGTCTGTCTGTATATCCAAGAATTCATTCAGGCTAATCATTTTTAGGAGTTATTCATGATGAAGGGTATGTTATGCTATGCAGGAGATGCAAAAATAAAAATAAAGTTGAATGTAAGAAAATTTTAAAAAGGTAGGACAAATTTGGGGTATGACACTCACTACCAAATTTGAAAATCTTAAGGTGAGGGAAGATGAAAGTATCTGTGACTTTCACATGAATGTTCTTGAAATAGCTAAAATAGCTAATGCCTTCAGTGCCTTGGGAGAAAAGATATCAGAAGAAAAGCTGGTTAGGAAGATTCTTAGGTCTTTCCCTAAGAAATTTGACATGAAGGTCACAACGATTGAAGAAGCTAAAAACATCAGCAATATGAGAGTTGATGAGCTTGTGGGGTTACTTCAAACCTTTGAATTGACCATTAATGGCAGAACTAAAAAGAAGAACAAAAGCATTGCTTTTGTTTCCAACTTAGGAGGTGAAGAGGAAGAAAGTGAACTTGATATGAATGAAGGGATGTCCAATGGCATTGTGTTACTAGGAAGATATTTCAATCAAGTGGTGAAGAAAATGGAGAGGAAGTCAAGACCTAATGTCCAGAACATCAGTTTTGACTCCAGTAGGAACTATGACTCTCAAAGAAGAGCAAGAACTGAAGAAAGGACCAATCGTAATAGAGGGGTTCAATGTCATGAATATGAAGGGTTTGGACACATTAAAGTATAATGTCCCACTTATCTGAAGAAACAACCTAAGGGGTTGGCAACCTTGTGGCCTGAAGAGGAAAGTGAAAGTGATGATGAGACAACAAAACGTGTAAATGCTTTAACTGGAAGATGGGCATCTGATGTAGAGTCTTGTGATGAAGATACTCCGTATGGTGAACTAGTTGTTTCCTACAAAGACCTGTGCATTAAAAGTGGAAAACAACAGGAAATTATCTCTCAACTTCAATGTGAGAAGGAAGAGTATTTGCCCAACATCTATAGTTTGTAGGATGAGGTGACCATCCTGACCTCCAAACTTGAAAATATGACAAAGTCTATAAGAATGTTGAATAATGGTTCTAACATGTCGGACGAAATTCTTCAAGTTGGACAAAGGGCTAGTGACTTAAGAGGCATATGGTTTAATAATCAAATCCTAAAAGGAGACCCTAAGGCTACAAAACCCATTCCAACTGGAAGGGTGAAAGAGCCAAGGATGTCAGAACAATTTTCTCAACATCAAGACATATATAAGTTTGGTAAAAAGGAAAGCAAGGCCCGGCAGTGGAGACGTCATTAGTGTGGTAAATTTGGTCATATCAAACCTTTCTGGTTCAGACTGTATGAATATCCTATGTCTTGTGTTCAGCCCAAGGTTAATCATAAAGCGATGAAGAATACAAAGAAGTGGGTTCCCAAAGAAACTATCAAATCACTTATTGCTCATACTTCTCTCAGAGCTTCTGCCATAGAAGATTGGTACTTTGATAGTGGGTGTTCTAGACACATGACTGGTATAGAGAACTTTTGGGTCAACATTAGGTCACACTCTACTAGTTATGTCAATTTTGGGGATGGTGCAAAAGGAGAAATTCAAGGAGTTGGAAAACTAGCTTGTACAAGATCTCTTAGTCTTCAGAATGTGCTTCTTGTAAAAGGATTGACTGCCAACTTGATAAGCATAAGTAAATTATGTGATCAAGGTTGAAAGTCGACTTCACTAAGTCTGAATGTGTGGTCACTAATGAGAAGGATGAAGTTCTGATGAGAGGATTCAGATCTAAAGACAATTGTTACTTGTGGACACCCCATTCAACAAAGAGTTCTCCTACATGCCTACTGTCTAAAAAAGATGAAGTTCAACTATGGCAACAAAAACTTGGTCATTTACATCAGAAAGGGATGAAGAAGATTGTATCAGCAGAAGTTATTAGGGGAATTCCTAAGCTCAGGATATAGGAAGGAAAAATTTGTGGTGAGTGCCAAATTAGAAAACAAACCAAGATGTCCCATCCCAAGGTGCAACATCTGACTACTTCAAGAGTGTTGGAACTTCTTCACATGGATTTAATGGGTCCTATGCAAGTTGAGAGCCTTGGTGGAAAGAGGTATGCTTATGTTATTGTGGATGATTTTTCAAGATTCACCTGGGTGCATTTCATCAGAGAAAAATCAGAGGTCTTTGAAGTATTTGAGGGATTATGCCAAAAGCTTCAAAGAGAAAAGGAAAGCAAAATTGCCAAAATCAGAAGTGACCATGGAAAGGAATTTGAAAATAACAAGTTTGTTGATTTTTGCTCTTTTGAAAGCACCAGTCATGAGTTTTCTTCTCCCATCACTCCTCAGCAAAATGAAGTAGTTGAGAGAAAGAATATGACTCTTCAAGAATCTGCTAGGGTCATGCTCCATGCTAAGCACCTGCCATATCATTTTGGGCTTAGACAATGAATATTGCTTATTATATTCATAATAGAGTTACCTTGAGAACTGGTACTTCAACTACTCTTTATGAATTATGGAAGGGAAGCAAACCTATTGTCGAGTACTTCCATGTCTTTGGAAGCGAATGTTATATTATGGTTGATCATGAACAAAGAAGGAAAATGGATCCTAAAAGTGATGAAGAGATATTCCTAGGCTACTCCACAAACAGCGGAGCCTATAGAGTATTCAACACAAGAACCAAGACAATGATGGAATCTATTAATGTTGTGATAGATGACTTAACTCTAGAGAAGCATACAGATGTTGAAGATGATGTTGAAACATCACCTCAGGTGACTCTCACAGAAGAAAATGATTTTGACAATGACATCAACAATGATCCTATCATTGTCGAAGATGATGAAAATCAGGAAAATAAAGGGCCCTCTATCAGAATTCAGAAGGATCATCCCAAAGAGCTCATAATAGGAAATCCTAATGAAGGGATTATTACAAGATCAATGGGGTGATATCCAATGCTTGCTTTGTTTCAAAGATTGAACCTAAAAATGTGAAAGAAGCTCTAACTGATGAGTTTTGGATCAATGTCATGCAAGAAGAATTAGAGCAGTTCAAAAGGAATGAAGTTTGGGATTTTAGTTCTTAGACCTGAGGGAACAGATATCATTGGCACAAGGTGGGTCTATAAGAATAAACCTGATGAAAATGGAGTGGTTACCAGGAACAAGGCCAGACTTGTGGCTCAAGGGTACACTCAAATAGAAGGTGTTGACTTTGATGAGACCTTTGCTCCATTTGTTCGCCTTGAATCTATAAGACTCTTACTAAGGGTGGCATGTTTGCTGAAATTCAAGCTATTTCAGATGGATGTAAATAGTGCCTTCTTGAATGGGTTCTTACAAGAGGAGGTTTGTGTTGAACAGCCAAAAGGATTTGTGGATCCCACTTTTCTAATTCATGTGTACAAACTGAAGAAGGCTCTTTATAGTCTAAAGCAAGCACCTAGGGCTTGGTATGAGAGGCTGACAAAATTCCTGGTCACCAATGGGTACAGAAAAGGAGGAATAGATAAGACTTTGTTTGTTAAAGAAATGGATGGCAAGCCATGATTGCTCAGATATATGTAGATGACATTGTCTTTAGTGGGATGTCAGACCAGATGGTCCAACATTTTGTCAAACAGATGCAGTCTGAATTTGAGATGAGTCTAGTAGGAGAATATACCTATTTTATTGGCCTTCAAGTTAGACAAATGGAAGATTATATTTTCATATCTCAAAGCAAGTATGCTAAGAACATAGTAAAGAAGTTTGGCATGGAAAAGGCCAGTCACAAAAGGACTCATGCACCTACTCATTTGAAGCTTTCCAAAGATGAAAATGGGATTAGTGTGGATCAAAGTATTTACAGAAGCATGATAGAAAGTCTATTATATCTGGCTTCTAGCAGACCTGATATCACATTTGCTGTTAGGGTTTGTGCTATGTATCAAGCTGAGCCCAAAATTAGTCACATTAATCAAGTAAAGAGGATTCTAAAGTATATGAATGATACTTATGACTATGGAATGTTGTACTCACATGATTCTGATGTCATGTTGGTTGGATATTGTGATGCTGATTGGGTAGGTAGTGCTGATGATAGGAAAAACACCTCAGGTGGATATTTCTTCTTGGGAAATAACCTTATCTATTGGTTCAGTAAGAAATATAATTGTGTGTCTCTATCCTCTGCTGAGACTGATTATATTGCAGCTGGAAGCAGTTGTTCTCAGCTCCTTTGAATGAAGCAGATCTCGAAGGAGTACAATATCAAGCAAGATGTCATGACATTGTAATGTGACAACTTGAGTGTTATCAACATATCCAAGAATTCTGTTCAACATAGTAGGACAAAACATATTGACATC
This sequence comes from Lathyrus tuberosus, assembly GCA_022829125.1. NCBI lineage: Eukaryota > Viridiplantae > Streptophyta > Magnoliopsida > Fabales > Fabaceae > Lathyrus > Lathyrus tuberosus. Next base: position 4,238,113 of record JALAZF010000423.1, read on the forward strand.
CGTCATCACTTTATCAGGGATCTTGTTGAAGACAAAGTGGTCATTCTTGAGCACGTAGCCACTGAGAAGCAACTGGTTGATATTTTCACTAAACCTTTGGATGCAAACCAGTTTGAGAAACTAAGAGGTGAACTAGGAGTTTGCATTGTTGAAGTATTATAGCAATTACCCTTGATTATGCAGGACACAAGGAAAAGAAGAAAACCAGTGTCAAATTTGTGGCTAAAAAAGAGGGGTAGTAGTGGTGATGACAGTGTTGATACGGTGAGAGGGAGAAGGTCTCAGGGTGTGAAGCATAGACATGATTTTTCCATTCTTATGGTTTCTTTTGTGTTGTTGGGAGGTTTGTGTTGGTGGTGTTGGGATGTCATTCTATATGTTCTGACATTATTCCATTTGCTATGCCTGGGAGAATCTATCTTTCTCTCTAGTGAGTTGTGGTCTTCAGGGGGAGTGAGCTTGTGTTTGGTGCCTTTGAAGTGTGGTTCTATTGTATGAGCTTGGAGAGTTCATGTGTGTTTTTTCTTGTGATTTAGGTTTTCTCCTTGAGGAGGAGTATTTGGGTATGTATGACAGGGGGAGCTTTGTACCTGTCTGTTATGTAGCTGCAAAGTTACAGTTGGTACGAAGCTTACATGTTTTCATGTAGCTTGTGTTTTTTTGGTCGATCTATGATGTCAGACTAGATGTCTTGACATTGTTTTCTCTAGTGTACTTTATTGCCTTGACAGTATTGGGTTTATGGTTCTTGTTGTCTGGTGTTTCCGTTTTAATTCTGCTGTGTGTGCCTCTGATGTGTGCTAAGGTTATTTTAGCCAAAATTTGCAAAAGGGGGAGATTGTAAGTTATGTGGTTTTTGGATTGGCAACATTTTGGTAAAACATGTTGTTAGTAAGATGTTAAACCATATGTTCTGCTATGAGAGTCAGACGTCATGTTCAGCATGTTGTTGTGACATGTGCCAAGACATGTTATACCAGAAAGTTAGGGCATGAATTTTTTGGTATTTTTAGCGTGAGTTTTGAGTGTGTTTTAATTCACACGTTTGTGTTATCCAAGGAGGGGTATTTTGGGAACTTCTGTTTTGATAGATTGTGTTGGTTTTTGTAAAAAGGATCTTTGAACCTTTTTAGGAAACTTTGTATTTTATTCCTATTATTGTGCAGGAAATTATGCTAATGATTGAAAGCTGATTCTTGGTGATTTGTGTTTTATTTTAAAGCCCAAGCCCACGAGGACTGAAGGCTATTTAAAGAGAAGACCTAAACTTGGACATTGTGTGGAATTTGAAGAATAAGGATTAGTCGTGGATTGGAGTCTCTTTAGTGTTTAGTGTGTTTTTTTGTATGTCACTCTTGTATCGTTTTTGATGCATTGAGTTGACTAATTGTTCATTGTTAATTGTTCACTCTAAAGTTTTTAAGCAAGAGTGTATTGTTCTTAGTTAAAGCTTTTAAGCAAAACTAAGTATTGTACTTGGAAGGGTTGGTACTCTATTTTGGGTTGTTGTTGAATTGTCACTGGTTTGTGACTGATAGAAAGTGAGAGGGGGATCTCATATCTAGAGGGTGTCTAGGTAGAAGTTGCACAAGGTAGTGATTAGGCGAGAAGTTGTAAACGGGGGAGTTTTCATTCCTGGTTTGGTAGCCCCCAGATGTAGGTGAGTTACACCAAACTTGGTTAACAACTACTGATGTTATTTTATCTTTCTGTCATTTAAGTTTTTACATATTTACTTGTGTGATCAAACTGTCTTGATCCCAGTGTTGTGACATATGGTATCAGCGTGCCAGAATTTCACCTTTCGTGCAACAACTTGCTCTGTATCAGCAACAGTATACTCGTCAGCAACAGAAGTATTATCAAGGTCAGCAGAGGCAAAGGAGGCCTACAAAAAAGTTTAATCTTATCCCTACCACCTATCGTAAGCTGCTCCCATATTTGCTCCGAGGATCATTGGTGCAACTGAGAGATATGAAACCTCCTCTTGCAACTCTTCCTCCCGGCTATGATGTGAATGTTCACTGTGAGTTTCATTCTAGGGCACCTAACCCCAACATTGAGAACTGCAAGGCTCTCAAATATAAGGTGCAAGAACTAATTGATTCCAAAGCTATCAAATTTACTCCCAATACTCCAAATGTGAACAACAATCCAATGCCACCGCATAACAATCCTACAGTAAGTGCACTAGAAGAATCTGAAGGAAAGAAATTGGTTTTAAGTATGGACAAGATAAAAACTCACATGGCTGTTGTCAAGGCATAGTTGGTGATGGACGAGATATTCCCTAGATACGGTGCCGATTGTGGGTACTGTCTAGTGAACCTTTAAAATTGTGAAGATCTGAGGCATGGCGTTCAGAAACTGATAGATCAAAGGGTCATGCTGGCAGAGCAACTATCTACTGTTGAAGAAGTTGCTACTTTAGAAATCCCTTATAAACAAACTCAGATTCCACTGGAGATTCCATTGACCAAACTCAAGTCCTAACGTCATTTGTCTCGGTTACTCCTCTAGTAATCATTGTGACTGCTCCATTTCCCTTCCAAAGCATGAAGGTCGTCCCATGGAACTATGACTCATCAGTCTATATCCATGGACATAAAGTAGAAGAGGAGCCAGCTGAAGTTAAATAATCTATGGTGAACATTGCTGGAACTGGTGGAATAACTCTAAGTGGAAGAGTATTTGTGCCTGCGCCCCCACCAAATATAATACTGAAGCTGCAGATAAGGCCAAGGGAAAACAGGTGATGCCTGATGATCAAGGGCAAGTTTCTTCTCAAAAAATAAACCCTGCTGATAAGGTGGAAGAATTTCTCGACATAATAAGGAAAAGTGATTATAAAATGGTTGATCAGCTCAACCAAACTCCATCCAAAATCTCTATGTTGTCTCTGTTAATGTCCTCTCAAGCCCATCGATAGGCATTGGTGAAGTTCTTAAAAGGTGCTCATGTTCCGCAAGAAATTAATGTCATTCAATTTGAAGGGGGTTGTATTTAATATTACCTATAGACACAACTTGAGTTTCAATGATAATGAATTACCCCCTAAAGGGAAGAACCACTATAAGGCACTACACATCTCTGTTGAGTGTGATAACGTTGTCTTGTCATGAGTTCTGGTTGATACTGAATCGTCTTTGAATGTATTACCAAAGAATTCCCTATCCAAGTTGACAATTAAAGGGCTAATGATGAAACCAAGCTCGTTGGTGGTGAGGGCCTTTGATGGTTCCCGAAGATCAGTGGTGGGAGAGGTTGACTTTCCTATCAAGATTGGTCCCTATACTTTTGTCATTACATTTTATGTGATGGACATTTATCCAGCTTATAGTTGCGTTTTGGGACGCCCTTGGATCCACTCCACTGGAGCTGTGACATCAACTCTCCATCAGAAATTGAAATTCATGATCAACAATAAGCTGGTCGTAATAGACGGAGAGGAGGACATTCTAGTCAGCTATTTAACATCGTTCTGTTATGTTGAAGTAGAAGGAGAAGTGCATGAAACTCCCTTCCAAGATTTTAAAGTGGTGAACATGGTTATGGCTCTTGCTGAAAAAGAATCCAAGAATGATGACTTCCCCATGGCCTCATGGAAAGATGCAAAAACTGTGATAGAAGTTGGTCACCTCAAAGGCTGGGGCATAGTGATGGAATTACCTGTGAATAAGAATTGAGTTGGGTTGGGATACCAACCAAAACAGGTGGCACAGAGGAAGCCAGTATCCAATGAAGACAAAGGGCATATTCTCCCCTTACCAGTTACTTTCCCCAACGACGGACTCCTTGTGGATGGTCAAGTCACTTTTGTGGAAGAAGAAGGCAGTACTTCTGACACAGTCTTCTTGTGTACCAAAAGGCAATGTTTTCCTTGCATTTTCCTTTTTCACCATTCTAAAATAAAGTATGAATCATCAATCATGTAGATCCATCTCGGATTCCATTGACAACAATACTGCTATGGTCTGATATGACTTCGATAATCTAATCTACCACGCCAATGAGGACTGTGAGGAAGATTGTGAAATCCTTGGGGAGTTGGCCAGATTTTTAAAGCTAGAATCAAGGGTCGTTCAACCTCGTCAAGAATTAGTGGAGATTGCCAATCTTGGTACAGAAGCTGACAAGAAGGAAGTCAAGATAGGGGCTGCCTTAGGTGATGATGTGAAGAGAAGACTGATCGAGCTCCTGCATGAGTATAGAGACGTGTTTGCTTGGTCATACCAAGACATGCCTGGATTGGATACATACATTGTGGTACATAGGTTGCCTCTCAAAGAAGAATATCCGCCAGTAAAGTAGAAATTGAGAAGAACTCGACCTGACATGGCCATCAAAATCAAAGAGGAGGTGCAAAAGCAACTGGATGTAGGGTTCCTCGCAATATCAAACTACCCCCAACGGGTTGCAAACATTGTACTTATTTCTAAGAAAGATGGCAAGGTACAAATGTGTGTTGATTACAAATACTTGAACAAAGCTAGCCCAAAAGATGATTTTCCACTACCTCACATTGACGTGTTGGTAGATAATACAACCCAGTTCTCTGTATTCTCTTTCATGGATGGTTTCTTCGGATACAACCAGATTAAAATGGCTCCAGAGGACATGGAAAAGACTACGTTTATCATCCATTGAGGAACCTTTTGTTACAAGGTTATGCCATTTGGTTTGAAAAATGTTGGCGCAACATATCAATGAGCAATGTTGACTCTCTTTCATGATATGATTCATAAGGAGATTGAAGTCTATGTCGATGATATGATTGCAAAATCCAAAACTGAGGAGGAACATCTCATTCATCTGGAAAAGGTGTTTGCAAGACTAAAAAATTTCAGGTTGAGACTAAATCCTAACAAATGTACTTTTGGGGTAAGATCTGGCAAATTGCTAGTTTTTATCGTGAGCCAACGAGGAATTGAGGTCAATCATGACAAAGTTAAAGCTATCCAAAATATGCCAGTACCAAAGACGAGAAATGAGTTTCATGGCTTATTAGGAAGATTGAACAACATTTCCAGATTCATTTTTCACCTTACAGCCACCTGTGAGCCTATATTCAAGTTGCTTCGCAAAGATCAAACGATCGAGTGGAATGACAACTACCAAAGAGCATTTGAAAAAATAAAATAATATTTGTAAGAGCCACTGATCTTAGTACCTCCCATGCCTGGCAGACCTCTCATTATATACTTGACAGTCCTGGATGGATCCATGGGATGTGTACTGGGGTAGCATGATGAAACAGGTAGAAAAGAACACGCCATATACTACCTGAGTAAAAAGTTCAATGATTGTGAAACAAGATATTCAATGCTTGAAAAGACAAGTTGTGCACTTGCTTGGGTTGCTAAGCGCCCGAGGCAATACATGCTAACCCATACAACTCTGCTAATTTCCAAGATGGATTTGATCAAGTACATCTTTGAAAAACCTGCTCTCACAAGAAGAGTTGTCAGTTGGTAAATGGTATTGACAGAATATGATATTCAATATGTCACACAAAAAGCAATCAAAGAAAGTGTGTTGTCTGATTATCTTACCCACCGATCCGTGGAAGATTACCAGTCAATGTGTTTCTACTTTCCAGATGAAGACATTATGTTTGTCAGAGATTATGAAACTCCAGGCCTAGACGATGGACCCGAATCAGGATCCCAATGGATGCTCGTGTTCGATGGTGCCGCATCGCTCAGGGCAATGGGATTGGGGCAATTATCACCTCTCCTACTGGGTTTCATATTCCATTCACTGCAAGGTTGTGCTTTGAATGTACCAATAACATGGCAGAGTACGAAACTTGTATCTTTGGGATCGAAGTGGCCATCGATCACAAAATCAAAATTCTGAAAGTCTATGGGGAGTCAGTTTTGGTCATCAGTCAGGTTAGAGGTGACTGGGAAGCTCATGACGTCAAGTTGATTCCATATCGAGATCCTGTCTTGAAGCTAATCGCATACTTTGACGAGATTACCTTTAACCATATTCCTAGAGAAAATAACCAATTGGAAGATGCTTTAGCCACTCTAGTATTTATGTTCAAGTTCAAATGGAAGAATGAAGCACCCACCATCCGTATTGAACACCTTGATGAGTCGGCTTACTTTTTGGCAGCAGAGGAAGAGACTGATGACCAACCTTGGTTCTATGATATCAAACGGTATCTAGAAAAGTAAGAGTATCCAGAGAACATGTCCATCACTGATAAGAAGTATTTGACAAAGCTCTCAGCCAAATTATTCTTAAGCGGAGACATACTATACAAAAGGAACTATGACCCGGTCTTGCTCAGATGTATGGATAGACACGAAAGATATCGGATTATCAATGAAATCCATGAAGGTTACTTTAGGAATCATGCTAGTGGGCACACAATGGTCAAAAAGATATTAAGGGTAGGTTATTATTAGATGACAATGGAAACTGATTATTATCACCACGTGCAAACATGCCATAAATGCTAGATATATGCGGATAAGATACATGCGTCACCAGTTCCTCTGAATGTCTTGACATCACCTTGGCCTTTTTCCATGTGGGGCATAGATGTGATTGGGAGCATTGAACCAAACGCTTCAAATGGACATCGTTTCATCTTAGTGGCTATTGATTACTTCACCAAATGGGTGGAGACTGTCTCCTATGCCAATGTCACCAAGAAAGTGGTTGCTCGCTTTATCAAGAAGGAAACCATCTGTCGTTATGGGGTTCCTAATAAGATCATTATTGATAACGACTCAAACCTCAATAACAAAATGATGAAAGAATTGTGCGAAAGCTTTAAGATTGAGCACCTCAATTCAATGCCATACCGTCCAAAGATGAATGACGTTATTGAGGAAACAAATAAGAACATAAAGAAGATTATTCAGAAGATGGTGAAAACATACAAGGATTGGCATGGAATGCTACCATTTGCTTTACATGGCTATCGTACTTCCGTACGCACTTCCACTGGGGCAACCCCTTTCTCTCTTGTGTATGGCATGGATGCAGTCTTGCCTATCGAAGTAGAGATTCCTTCCTTAAGGATATTGACAGATGTCAAACTTGACGAAGCTGAATGGGTGCAAGCAAGAATTGAACAGCTTAACCTCATTGATGAGAAATGTATGGCAGCCGTTTGTCATGGCCAATTATACCAGAAGCGGTTGAAAAGGGCATTTGACAAGAAAGTTCATCCTCGACATATTGAAGTAGGAGATTTGGTATTAAGAAAGATTCTTCCAATCCACACAGATCCCTAGGGCAAATGGACACCTAACTATGAAGGACCATACGTTGTGAAAAAGATTTTCTCTAGAGGAGCCTTGACACTCTCAACTATGGATGGTAAAGATATCTAACCAACCGTGAACACAGACGCAGTCAAAAAATACTTCGCCTAAAAATAGACCCGGTGGACCACAAAAAGAAAAGCTCCAAGCAAAAATGGGCATCCTGGTGGACCACAAAAAGAGAAAGGTTTAGGAAAAAAATTAGGAATAAAATCAAAAGAATAAAGAACCCGCTAAGTTGAAAACTCTTAGGGGCGACTTAGGCAAAAAGGGTATCCAGGTAGACTAAAAACCCAAAAGGGCAGTCTAGGCAAAAGTTAGGTATTTAAAAGGCAAAAGGTTGCGGTTTGTGAAAGATCTGTGAATACCTCTCCAAAATCATGGAAACCCCGAATGAGAAGGATCAGTCCAATCACTTTCCTCAGAAGTAGAGTACAAGGATCTCTGAGGGCATAAGGATTATAGCATAATTGAAACTCAATGGAAATTCGAACTTTTCTCATTGCCATTGTATTTTTTCCATTTTTCGTAATTACCACTTTTAGGAATTACTTCCTCATGTAAATAACCCATTTACGGGTTATCATTAATAAAATCTCTTTCGTCAAATGTGCTCCATTTTTTACTTTTACTACTTGTTTGCAAAAATGCGATTTTTTATTCTTAATAAACAATGCTTTGAGAATTTTGGAGATAACAATAAAATCATTGAAAGAAAAAATGAAGTTATTTTTTTGAAAGGTGTCTGAGGCATAACCACAGTATCCAAATGGCTTACCTGATACACAAAAACACCATCAAATCACAAGGGTCACCTAGACCTGATCAAGACATGGGCGATCCAGCTCAAGGTAATTAGCACGATTTGCATGCTCAAAACCAGCTTAAGGTTATAGAAAATCCAAACCTTGCTACATTACCGTCAAAAGATAAAGTTTTTGGGAAGTCAAGCTTATTCCCCAACTCCAAAACCAAAGCCTAATCATACTTGTCACCTTCGAAACCAAAGCCCAAGCATACTTGGCACATTCATAACCCACAAACATATATCCTCATATCCATGGCAGCCCGAGCATACATTGGCATTTTGCATACATTAATCATCATTACGTGCATGCTTAGCCAATGCTTCTCGAGAGCACGTGACTCCTTTAGACATCCTGGAAGGATTCCCTTAGAGTTTTCCTCCTCTGTTGCTTGCCTTTTGCAAGTTCCCTCTTGCCTTTTGCATGTTGGGTTACCCTCTTCACTTGCCTTTTATAGGTCCTTTAGTCGCCTTTTTCACGAAGTGTGGTCCCTTTGCTTACCTTTTATAAGTACCATATGCCTTTTGCATTGGAAAAACACAACTATTTCTATTTACCTTTTGTAAGCATCCACATCACCTAGTGAAATCCTTTACCGCCTTTTGCGTAAGGGATTACATTTATTATTCATACGCCTTTCATAAACTTACCCAGTCTTTTGTTGGGTCCTCCTTGCCTTTTGCAAGAGGGAGCCAACCTAATCAAGTTATATCCCTTCTTAACCTTTTGTTAAGGAGTTCTCATTACCTTTTGTATGAGAAATTAGATCTTTCTTCTTAACCTTTTGTTAAGGAGTTCTCACTACTGTTTGTACGAGAAATCAAATCATCTTTATTTCTTCTTAACCTTTTGTTAAGGAGTTCTCGCTACCTTATGTACAAGAAATCAAATCATCTTTGTTTCTTCTTAAGCTTTTATTAATGAGTTCTCGCTACCATTTGTACAAGAAATCAAATCATCTTTATTTCTTCTTAACCTTTTGTTAAGGAGTTCTCGCTACCTTTTGTTAGAGAAATCAAATAATCTTTATTTCTTCTTAACCTTTTGTTAAGGAGTTCTCGCTACATTTTGTACAAGAAACCAAATCAATCATGGAGTGATGTTCTTCAAGTTCCTTCTTAACCTTTTTTTAAAGAGCTCTCGCTACCTTTTTTTATGAGAGATCACACCCTATATCCCTTCTTAACCTTTTGTTAAGGAGTTTTCATTACCTTTTATTATGAGAAATCAAATATTTCTTCTTAACCTTTTGTTAAGGATTTCTAACTACCATTCTTATGAGAAATCAAATCATCCTTATTTCTCATTAACCTTTTGTTAAGAATTTCTCGCTACCTTTTGTACAAGAAATCGAGTTGTCATCTTTCTTCTTAACCTTTTGTTAAGGAGTTCTCGTCGCCTTTTGCACGAGGAAATGTTTTGTTCTTCCTTGCCTTTTGCAAGTGTTCTCTACCTTTTGTAGCGGAAAATCTTATTACCCCCAGCCAAGTCATGCTTTCCTTTTCAAGACGTCTCTCTGCCTTTTGCAGAAGAATATTCAAATTACGGTTATACCCTGATTGTTGGCCTTTTGCGAATACATCATTTTTCTACTCTTGGAATCCTGCAAGGATGTCTCCACTACCAAGACTGGAAAAGATCATACTCATTGAAGCATACCATGCATTGCATATCATAACCCTCATAACTCACAGGTTCCCATAATAGAGTACCTTGCTCAAACCTCCAACAGACAAACTTACATCACCATCCCATAAATCCCGAATATAAAAGCCACAATAAACTATACTACATCCAATCCTTTTCTACACGACCGAAAGTTCTGGGTATTCTAGTATTTAATCCTCTTCTACCTCGAACTCCTGAAAGTCGTTGTATTCACACTTTTAGGTCCAAGAAGATTAAATAGGGGCAGCTGTCATACCCTTATTTTCACCCTAGCCTTTGCATCATACATTCATCATATCATCTCATTAGCATAGCACTTCATCCTTGGTTCCTCTGTGAATTGGGGTTTCCATTGGTTTCATATCATCTAACCAAGACATCAAGAGATGTGGTACTTGTTTGTTTTTCTTAGTGTTCATTTAGGTGTACAAAATTGGAGTGAGAAGCTCATGGTCAAGGCAATTTCACTATGGCATTAGAGGTCTCATTATGGTCAAGGAAGATTCAAAGTTGATTCATCGATTCAAGAATGGTTCACATGTTCATTTCCATGCCATCTCCGCCAAATTCACAAGACATCATCCAATTATAAAAGTTCCCATAAAGTATTCTTCATTTGGTGTTCACATGATAGCATTTGAGCCTTTGGATTCAAGATCATAGCAAAAACCACAAGTTGGTGCATGGTTGTGTGTCCTAAGTCCAAGTATGGCATACCATTTGGTCCAAACACCACAACTCTCTCAATTTTCATCCAATGGACAAGCTACTTTAAGCCAAATGTCATAAATGAACTCCTCTACAACTTTACTTCAAGGCTCAAACATCAATTTAACCTCTAAGGACCTCAATTTTGGAAATGACCAAGTTGCCAAAAGTGCCCAAAACCTTGTCATGAACCCTACTTTGAACCCATGCCGTTTCCAGCTCAAGCATCCAATTGACAAGCTTCTTTGTGCCTTTTGTTAAGCTCATGGCAAGGATCGTTTGGCCCAATTTTGGTTCAATTAGCACGAGGGAATTAAAAGTCATTATGTCATGAACATGAGGTGTCAAACTGGCCAGACATGCCAAAACTTGGTTCGACCTAATGCCTGACCTAGAAATACAGTCACGACCTAAACTTTGAATCAATGCCATTTTCAACTCAAGCATATTTTTTATGTGATTATTTTTTCATTGAATTATTTGTAATGAAAGGAACATTTGGCACAAACAAAAATAAAAAACACATGAGAGAATTTCATTTGACCTAGCTTCAAACATGACACCATAGACTCTGCTCTTTGCTCAAGTTTCAGGTCACAAAATTCATGACAACTGGACCACCAACCTATGTGCAACTCATTTGTGAACCTAAAACGCATCTGAACAAGCAAAAAACGACTGGTTTCAAGTGATAATTCATGCTTTTCATCCTTCATCTCACACACTTTGCAAATCATAAAAGCTCAACTCAAATTCACACGAGTTTGCCTCCAATTCACACATACCATGACCTCATTCCATTTCCTATAAATAAAGGATCATTTTGCCTTCATTTTTAAGCTTAAAAATCAAGAGAAACTCTAAAACACTTGAGCCTGATATTCCTTCAAAACTAGAAATCCATTCCCTCGATTCAAGCTTGTTTAGCTTCAAACCTTTGCCTAGAATCACTCATCGGTATCATCTGAAGCTAACTGAACCACTTTCATGCTCTGCAACTTCCTGAATCAAACTCACTAGTTTCACCATTGTTGACCTCTAAAGCTTCAATTGAAAAGGTAGCTATGAGTTAAATTCTTGAACAAACAAGTTACCAGTATCTTTCTCTTAATTCATTGATTAAAATCCCTCAACCACCTTGAATTTATATTGCGTATACGCCATTTAATTTTACTTTGAAGAACTAGGGTTCTTTGTGTTCTTAAGCAAATTCTCTTTGCTCATAGCCAATCAATGGCTCTGATGCAAAGAGACATGAACGATGAAATGTTAGGAAGCTGAATCCATTTTTGATTCTAGCTAAAAATATGAGTTCATGGATTTGCAGAGATTGATCAAAGGTTGAAGAAGATGGAGTCTGCGCGCGTTTTTCAAATAAAATAGTCGTTGGCGCCATATTTCAAAATTTATTTATTTTATATTCATTTTATTTTCTGATTTTATTTTAAATGATTTTAAACTCATTTTGATCCAAACTTCTTACAGAAAATCTACAAAAATATTTTGCATCACATATATTTTTTTGCATAATTTTTAAAATCATTTTTGCATTTAATTGATATTTTCATTTATTTTATTTTTAATTTTTAATTTCAACTTTATTTTTAATCAATTTTTAAATATTTTTGCATCCAAATTTTGAGATACACTTATTTGCAATATTCTTGAATTTCTCTAATTTTCTCAACCATTTATTTTACCTTTTGATGTTTTTTTTTTTGTTTTTTTCTTTTTATTTTCCTTTTAAATCATTTTATTTTTATTTTTGTTCAAAATTTTGAATGTCTTGATCTTGACTCTTGATGATTGCTTGGTTGATTATATTTTCACCATTTCAAATCCTTGATGGATGATCCTTTGGTTAATTCAATCTTCTCTGGTTCAAACAAGTTGATAAATGATCATCTGATCATTTTTGGCACTTTGTATCAAAGATAGGCTATCCCTTGTTTGATTATGCTTTGACTCCTTTGATTGGTTGATAGATGATCCCTATGTGATTGCATGAGTTTTCATTTCATCCTTTATATCATCTCCTTCTCCATCTATCTTCTTCTTTTATTTTTAACTTTTGTGTTGTATGTTTTAGGAGGCTAACTTTGTGTTTTAGGGTCTAGCACATAAATTTTTATTGATCGGCCTCAGATAGGTATGACTTTTACATAAGCCCACTTATGATTGCTTAACATAATGCTAAATTTCCCCGATGCAATAAATCGGTCCTTAACACTAATCACTAACTACTGACCTATTGATATTACTTTCTTGCCTTTTAATTTGTGCAGTTTGCTTTCTTGCAATTTATTTTAATGCTCATTATCATCCATCTAACTCATGCATTCTTTTATCTTATGTCATTTTATTTTCTTTTGTTTATTGTTTCATATAACTAAAAAGAACAAAAACATGATAAAATGAAAATACCAAAAAGATGTAATTTGTGACGTAAAGGATGGACTCTCATGGACTCTAAATGACCCTAGCATCATGGAGTTTTGGACTTAATGTTTGACCCTAGAAAAAGGAGACTTGGACTTAGATTCTTATTTTCATTGCATAATTTAGGACACTTTGCACACACATGGCTTTCTCTTGGGCTACCTGACAATGAGACCCTTTTATTTCTTGCACACATCCTTTGTATTTTTCATGTACCCTTCCCCTTTTTGATGTACTATCTTTATCTCTCGCTTTCCTTTGGTTTACTTTTGCTTGCTAGCTATCCTTAGGGACTAGGATTGACCCCACCGTTTTTCTCAAACCCTTGATCCAACGTCAAGTGGTATTTTCATAATAAAACCCTTGATCCAATGTCAAGCTACATTTTCTTAATAAACTCTAAAACACTTTTAAAATACGATTAGAATTGCGTGCCACGAGCCTTAAGTGGTGGATAAGGAGTGAGAATGGAGATTTCTTACCCTCACTCTGAGTATTTTAAACACAAGACGTTTGACTTGGTTGTTTAAAATATTCTCCTCTACCTATAGTATTTAGTGCAATTCAAATAAAAAAAATATCTTCTCAAAACCCTAAAATCAACATCAACTCATCAAACTCTTTTTTGCGCTTTAGGGCATCATCCCGAAAATCCCTTTTCAACATAAAATCAATCAACACACACTTATTTTCTACACCGAACTACGAAGCTCTGATTTCTTTATTGCACTATGAGGATACATAGGCACGAGATTGTGAAATCTTGGCGAGAACCCTAATAAAAAACCCTTCATTTTCCCTTTAGCAAGTAACCTTTAGATAAACAACACCCATTCACACTTAGACGACCTAGATGGTTCCCTTGAGTACAACGGATGTGAGGGGTGCTAATACCTTCCTCTTGCATAATCGACTTCCAAACCCGAATTTGGCTGTGAGACCATTTTCTTCACCTTTAGGGGGTTTTATCTTTATTTTCCCTTTCTTTGAAATAAATAAAATTCGGTGGCAACTTTGTGCATTTTTCACGTAGCGACACTCTTCGATTTAGATTTTATCATCCAAATCTTGTTCTGAATTAAGGATGGCCTCCATGAGTTATGGGTGAGGATTTAGTCTTCGTAATCTCTCCAGCTTATCTTGGGCCTGCTTTCTTTTTGTAGTAATGTTCCCAAATGTAATCTCTCCCCATTCTTCTAGACCTTGCTATCTTCACTAGTAGTCCACATTTTTTCAAACTTTATCTTTTATTCTTTTGCTGTTAAAACTATAACGACTCTAAATATTTGTGCTAAAATGTAATAAGATAGGATTATGATCAGAGGCATAACAAATCAAATGAGTATTATAATAAGATTGAAAATTTTTCATCCAAATATTGGAAGCAAGGAATTTGTCCACCTTTGTGCGAATGTGATTCCCATTTTTTTGATTGTCAGCCTACATAATTTTTTTCCAAAGTAGCATACATCATTTATAATATAATTATACATGGTATCAATGAACCTATTAGTAATTCTAGTATTTATAGGATTTCCTCCCTCTTTCTCTTAGGCAGTCGCAATCAAATTAAAATATTCTCCCGCAATCCAATTATCTATGTCACAATTATTATATAAGTTTGCCATTAGGGAGTAGGTTAGCTGCTTTTTATTGTGAGTAGCATAACCATAAATGCATGTGAAACTAATTTTAATGTTAGTCTCATCATATAAAATCTATGAATAAATGTAATTTGCATTACCATCAATAATAGTCAAGTTTACATTTTTATTTCACATCATGACTAGTCCCCTCGCCTTCCCCCTCCATCGGTGGGAGGTTCCATAACGTAAGACTGAGTCATGTTAGGACTAAAATGATGTAAAATGTTGTTAAAAGAGGAAGTATACATCTTAACTTCTGAGAGGAAGCAAATGCTGGGAGTTTGCATTTTGATAATGAGCTTTAGGGCTCAGACTGTTCAAGGGTTCCGCAACCCTCGACAATTCCAACACATAATCTTCTTCGATCCCGACTAGCCCTCCTAGATGGGCCTGCCGATTGATCTAGAATTAATTCCATAGATGTCACGTGGTTGTATTTATTCAACCTTCTTATGAAGACGATACGCCTTTAATGAGGACAACAACTTTTGATAATGACAACTAATGGTTAATGATGTTAACTAGTCAATCATAAGCGGTTAAGCGGTTAAAATTGCAAACCATGATATTAGGGTTTTATGGACTTAACTATCTGATGATGGAATCCATATGAAATATAACTCAAGCCTCGTCTCAAGTGAAATCAAGCAAGTTTCTATGAGAAAGAAAGCGTCTGACAAGTCTTGAAGAACAAGAAAGCCCGACCTCGATTAGTCTGAGTGAATACTTTGTAAAGCATAAGGGCATTCTCGTAAAAGTACATGGCTAAATCAAACACACACAAAAATATTTTTTAACTGATTTTTCTCAAGAAAACATTTTCAAAAATGTTCTGAAATTGTGCCATATGAGTTGTAAGATGTATGAAAAATTCTGGGCAAATATTTGTCTTTGCGAATCGATTGGCACATTAAACCAAATGATTTACTCAGTTCAAAAATGTGTCCTAATCTATTAGGATAAAATATTAATGAGGTGTAACGAATAACTATCTCTTTATTTCCATTTTTAACTTGGTAATCAATTGAAATGGAGGCAACCAGTCGATTGGTATATGATGTTGAAGGTGAGAAAAGTACATAAGAAGGGGGGTTCAATTGTGTTTTCTGTTTTCTGTTTTCTTATTTTCATCTGATCAGAGTTCATAATCTAAACTGGTGTTCAGATTCTGGTTAATTCTTAGCAGCGAAAAGTTAACAGAAGCAAATAAATAATAGCAGAAGATACAAAGATTTATACTGGTTCCTCCCAAACTGAGAGTAGTCCAGTCCCCTTATTTCACAAGAGATTTTCACTATAATCAAAACATGATTACAATCACTTATGCATTCTACATAAGACTTTGACAAATGCTCAGACCCGAGGTCCAAGACTTCTTGCTCGAGCTACACTCGATACTTCTTGCTCAGGTTCTACGAACCCAAGACTTCCTTGCTCAGGCCCTCAGCCCAAGACTTATCCTAAAGTCCCTCGGAACCAAGACTTCTACTCCAAGTTCCATGAAACGAGCCTCCTTGCTTGAACCCCTCAGGTTCAAGACTTACTACTCAAGTTCCATGTACCAAGCTCACCTGCTCAAGACTTATGATCCAGGTCCCATGAAAAGAGCCTCCTTGCTTGAACCCATCAAGTTCAAGACTTACTGCTCTAATTCTATGTATCGAGCCAACCTGCTCAATCAATCCACTTGATTAAGACTTTCATAGCTCAAGCACATAGCAAGAGACTTACGTGTCTCAAGCATCTTGGCTCGAGACTTCCTTGCTTGTATCCCAATGACACAAGACTTTTGCTCAATCAACCTAGTTGATTAAGACTTTCACAACTCAAGCACACAGCAAGAAATTTATGTGGCTCAAGCATCTTGGCTCGAGACTTCCTTGCTTGTATCCCAATGAAACAAGACTTCTGCTCAATCAACCTAGTTGATTAAGAATTTCAAAGCTCATGCACATAGCAAGAGACTTATGTGGCTCAAGCATCATGGCTCGAGAATTCCTTGCTTGTATCCCAATGACACAAAACTTCCATCTAAATTGCTAAACAAGTTCAGCAGAATAGAGAATAAGGTGTACTTGATACAAGTATCAGAGGTACGGGAAATCACCAGAACAAAGACGTAAAGCACTTAAGATTTCTAAGATATTCAATCGGTAAGAAAACTTAAGGTTTTTACAATTACAACCTACAACAGAAAATATGTATATACAATTATGTTGATAATTGCTGATCTCGTTACTTCTTCTTCTAGTTGATCCTTGTTAAAGATTCTGTTTAAACCTTCAGCCATATTTATAGCCTTTTCATAAACTAGTCGTTGAAGAGGTAACTTGATCAAGAGTCTTTGTTGTTACTCCATAGTACAAGATATGTTGAAGATAGATACACCAGGAGATCTTGATCCAATGTGTAACATGTTTAACCTTTGAGTCTTCAAGAGATTCTGTACTATTATAGCCGTTGAGAGTAGATATCCATAAAACATCTTAGCCTTTCTTGAGCCTTGCAATCTGTAGACTCTAGCTGAAAAACTGATTTGATAATACAACTTGCTTTCTGCGTACGGACAGCTTTGGCTTTATCACCAACTCTAAATGGTACCAGAAGCCAGAAGCCAATATGCATTCACTAAGTGTAGAGAGAATTATGTTGCTTCTTCCAATGCTGAGACCTCCACCTTTAGAGTCTACGTCAGACATCACTTAGCAAGTGTTCTTCAAATTCTTCCACCAGAAGCTAGTAATTCAGCCACTCCCAAAGTGTGCTAATGAAAAACAGATTCTGACTATAATATTTATAAGTATTAGAACCTGCACACCTGTAACACACATCAAATAAACCATTGTTCTTTCAATACTTTGTTATCATCAAAACCCAAGGAAAATATGACATGAAAAATCTTGTTCTAACAATCTCCCCCTTTTTTATGATGACAAACACAAGTATTTAAAGGACAATATTGGGCAGTTATAATTTTCTCTGCAACATCAAGGTATGAGGTTTGTAAGCTCCCCCTGAGTCTGATAGTCTAAAGTTGAGTTGTGTAGACTTCATACTAGGTACTACTTTCAAGAAAAATTAATTCAGTTTTCTTAGTAACATCAGAGTCTGAGGTTTATAAGCTCCCCATGTGTCAAACAGTTCTAAGGTTGAGGTTTGTAAGCTCCCCCTTAGTTCCATATTTAAGAAAACCAACAATAATATTTTAACTTCCTTTGGCAACATCAGAATGCGAGGTTTGTAAGCTTCTTCTGAGTCAGATAGGCTAAGGCTAACATTTGTAAGCTCCTCCTTAGTTCTATGTATAAGAAAGTTAAAATGTGTCACCTAGGCAAGATAACCATAATAACAGAAATATAAATAACAAAAATTATAAATGACCAATATGTACAACTGAATAGGTACTCAATGGGTTCAGTTTCTAATTAAATACTTACCATTATTTCTCCCTCTTTTGTCACATCAAAAAAGAAATAAAAAGAGAAGAAGAAGAGAATTACAGTCATAAATGCATCACATGCCATCATTACAGGATCAGTTTCCAAGAAATGAAAAATGAGCAAGTAACCTGGGGTCATTCAGGTATGTTTAGTGCACATTGAATACTTATTGGTCATAACGATTTCAAGAATCAAGCGAAGGATTTTATCCAAAAGTTTAGATTACCCATAAGATATTATAAAAGCAACCAAAATCTAGTTCATTTTCATCAACATCCACCAGAGTCATGGAGTCATCAGCTGAGAGTCATAAGACTTCTGTCGTAACAGAAATCTCTGAGAGCTCTACAAGACAGAATATCCAAAACCCTTAGAAGCCAGCAGCTTTAGAAGCTTCTGCTATTGGTTCTATGCCTTCTTCCCTGAATACTTCAGATGAGACCTTGTTATCAGTACCTCAAAGACCTACAAAAGCAGGTCCATCAGTAGCTATTTTGAAGCCACGAAAGATATCTATGAAAAAGACAAAGAGGAAGAGGCTCAACGAGATCTTTCACTGCTTTGTTGTCCCAGAAGCAAAAGAGGGGAACATTGATGCAGATGAGCCAGATTATGATTAAGGCAATAACTTCAGTTATAAGGTGCTGGATGACATAGATAGAGCTTAGTCTTAGATCAAACTAGTTTTTTATGTTATTATGTAATCCTTTAAGCCTGATTAATGAAAAGAAGTTATTTTGACTAGTAAATATTATGCAATCATACAAACATCTTATTTACCCATTAGATAATCTGATAAACATAAATGAAGTAAAACTGACACCAGAAGCAGCAGTTAAACGTGTTAACTATAATATTCATAACTGTTAAAGAATCTTTAATAGGTCAGACTGTTAGATAACATTTCCAAGATTTATCATTTAAGATATTGATTAGACTTAATCAATATTAAAACAACAAATACTTGGAACAATGTATGTAACACGTCTATATAAGGACTCATAGCAGACTTACTTTCATAATCACTTAATCCTCAAAACACCAAGATATATAAACAGAAACAAATCTGGGTTCCAAAGAGAGATTTCACAAAGACAGCCATACCGAATGCAGCAACTCAGGTAAATGAAAGCAAAGCAGCAGCTGAAGGATGTACTAGAAAGCAGATGACTTCATAAGCGCTCACGTCTTTAGCATCCTTTGTGAAGACTCACAGAAGAAGAAATCTTCTAGGTCCAAACGCAGAAATCAACTGAGAAAGGACGCTTAGAAGTTGTTGAAGTTTTGAAGTCTGATGTCACATGCGATGTCATGACATCAGATATGCAGTTAATTAAAACATCAGGTTTGAGATGTTTTTAGGGTTAAGCGTATTAGCTGGGTTTTGGGAGAGCTGTTAGAGTTATTGGATGTGAATATCTTGGAGGAGATATTTTCTGTTGCAAACAGATTTGATGCAGATTTGTAGGAGTGTTTAAAGGCTGAAGATTTAAGAAGATTTTGGAGAGAAAATCTGTTTTGAAGATTCAGTTTTAAATAACAAATCAGGTCAGATATTGTAGTAGGTCCTAGCCCAAATCAAAGAGCTATATAAAGCGCATCAATCCTTTGAAGAAAGTAACGAAGAAAGAGAGCTAAAGACTGAGAGTCGTTTGTGTCTTCGTGTATGTTTTGTAAACCATTCTAGTGTGAATTGGTGTTTTGAGTTGTTCTTGATCAAAGTTATGAAGCAGAATCAAGTTGTGTTTTTCAAAGTGTGTGATCTTTGAATTATATCACTGAAGTGATTTAGGGATTGAGTAGTGTTCTCATACCTAAGTGGTCTCTTAGGTAGAAGGTTCATTAAGTAGTGATTAAGTTTAGGAGATGTCAACTGGGTTGTTGAGTCTGTAAATTAATTCTACTGATAGTGAAATTCATCCCTGGCTTGGTAGCCCCCAGAGTAAGTTGTTTAACTGAACTGGGTGAATAATTCTTTGTGTCTTTTCTGTTGTGTTATATTGTCCATTGCTGAGTGTGTTGTTGTGAAATCACATGTAACTTCACATATCTGGTACCAGAATTTCAATTGGTATCAGAGCAGGCATCCTACTATGCATCTGGGTGAGATCTAGGGCTGATACTTTCTGGTAAAGATGGACAAGGAAGTTGGTGGATTTGTGAATAGACCCCTTATTCTGGATGGCTCTAATTATGATTATTGGAAACCAAGGATGATTACCTTTTTGAAATCCTTGGACAGCAGGGCTTGGAAGGCTATCATAAAAGAATGGAAAACACCTGTTGTTGTTGAGAAAGATGATGCTGGGAAAGAAAAAGAAGGCAGCTCAAAACTGAAACCTGAAGAAGAATGGACCAAGGAAGAAGATGAGCTTGCCCTTGGTAATTCCAAAGCTTTAAATGCTATTTTCAATGGAGTTGATAAGAACATATTCAGGTTGATCAATACCTGTGAAGTTGCTAAGGAAGCTTGGGACATCTTGAAGACTACTCATGAAGGAACTTCAAAAGTTAAGATGTCAAGACTTCAACTTCTGACATCAAAGTTTGAAAGTCTAAAGATGAAGGAAGATGAAACTATTCATGACTTTCATATGAGTATTCTTGAGCTGTCTAATGCCTCTAGTGCTCTTGGAGAAAAGATGACTGAAGAAAAGATGGTGAGGAAAATCCTTAGGTCCCTTCCCAAGAGATATAAGATGAAGGTGACTGCAATTGAAGACGCTCAAGACATCAGGAAAATGAGAGTTGATGAGCTAATTAGATCTGTTCAAACTTTTGAGTTAGGGTTGAATGAAGAGGAACCTGAAAAGAAGTCCAAGAGTATAGCTTTGGTTAGCAGTTCTGAAGAAGCCAAGAAAGGGAAAGAGGATGATTCTCAGGAGGAGCTGTCTCAGGCTATTGCTTTGCTGGGAAAACAGTTCAACAAAGTTATGAAGAGGATAAATAGGAGTTATAATCCCAATGTCAAGAACATTACTTCTGACATCAACAGATCAGGAGAACAAGAGAAGAAGTCTAAAGATGTAGAAAAGTCCAGTAATGACAAAGGGATACAATGCTATGAGTGTGAAGGGTATGGACATGTCAAGAAGGAATGTCCTACTTTTCTAAAGAAGCAGAAAGGGTTATCAGCTTCTTGGTCTGACAGTGAGAGTGAATCTGAAGAAAATTCAGCTAAACTTGTTAAAGCTATGGTTGGGGTTTATGAGTCAAATGATGATTCTTGTAATGATGAGGTTACTTATGATGAACTTGCTGTCACTTATAAAGATCTTCTCATAAGAAGTGAACAAGTGTGTCTTGAAGGAGAAAAGCTAAAGAAAACCATAGTACAGTTAAAAGCTGAAAAGACTGAACTTGAATCTGAAGTCAGTATGCTTAACTATAAACTGGACTCTATGACCAAAACTATCAGAATGTTGAACAATGGTACTGATGCTCTAGACAACATTCTTAGTATTGGGAAGATGGCTGCAGAAAAATGTGGTTTGGGATTCACCAATGATGCAGGTTCTAATGATGTTATCACCTCCAAACTAGTGATGTTAAAACAGATGTTAAAACATCATGACAAAACTCCATCTAAGAAGAAATACAGGCATTGGAGATGTCACCATTATGGATGTTTTGGACACATTAAGGCTTATTGTTATAAGCTACATGGATATCCACAGAAGGCTCATCAGGTTGTTCCCAGACAGAACTGTCACAGAGGTAGGCAGGTTACCAAGCCTAAGAGCAACGGGTACCTAAAGTTAAGGTTACCAGCTTGATAGCTCACACTTCTTTAAGGGTTTCTACCAAAGAAGATTGGTACTTTGACAGTGGGTGCTCAAGGCACATGACTGGAGTTAAGAATCTGTTGGTAGATGTGAAGCTTCATTCTTCAGGCCATGTTACATTTGGTGATGGGGTCAAAGGAGAGATCAAGGGGATTGGTAAACTGAACTGTGCTGGTGCTCCCAAACTGGATGATGTTCTTCTTGTTAAAGGACTGACAACAAATTTGATTAGCATTTGTCAACTTTGTGATCAAGGATTCAAAGTAGACTTTACAAAGTCTGAATGCATTGTCAAAGATGATAAAGGAGAAGTCATTATGAAGGGAGTCAGGTCTAAGGACAATTGTTATCTTTGGGTGCCACAAGACTCAAATTCTTCCACTTGTGTTTTTGCTAAAGAAGATGATGTCAAAATCTGGCATCAGAAGTTGGGACATCTTCACCTAAAGGGAATGAAGAGAATCATCTCCTCAGAAGCAGTCAGAGGAATTCCCAAACTTAATATTGAGGAAGGAAAAGTTTGTGGAGACTGTCAAAAAGGGAAGCAGACAAAGATGTCTCATCCGAAGCTTCAACATGACACCACCTCCAAGGTCTTGAAACTACTTCATATGGACTTGATGGGACCTATGCAGGTTGAAAGTCTGGGTGGAAAGAAATATGCGTATGTAGTTGTGGATGACTATTCAAGGTACACCTGGGTGAGCTTCATCAAAGACAA
This sequence comes from Lathyrus tuberosus, assembly GCA_022829125.1. Lineage (NCBI taxonomy): Eukaryota > Viridiplantae > Streptophyta > Magnoliopsida > Fabales > Fabaceae > Lathyrus > Lathyrus tuberosus. The sequence goes on from JALAZF010000423.1 coordinate 4,260,612, forward strand.
ATCAGAGGCGTTTGATGTTTTTAAAGATCTTTGTCAAAGACTCCAAAGAGAAAAGAAGAGTAATGTTATCAGGATAAGGAGTGACCATGGAAGAGAGTTTGAGAATAGCAAGTTTGTAGAATTTTGCTCTGCTGAAGGTATAAGTCATGAGTTTTCATCTCCTATTGCTCCTCAGCAAAATGGAGTAGTTGAGAGGAAGAACAGAACTATCCAAGAGTCTGCTAGAGCTATGATCCATGCCAAGAAACTTCCCTATCATTTCTGGGCTGAAGCCATGAATACTGCCTGCTACATTCACAGTAGGGTTACCCTGAGAAGAGGCACTTCATCCATTCTGTATGAACTATGGAAGGGAAGAAAACCTAATGTTAAATACTTTCATGTTTTTGGAAGTATATGTTATATTCTGGCTGATAGAGAACAGAGAAGAAAATTGGATTCCAAAAGTGATGAAGGAATATTTTTGGGATACTCTACCAACAGCAGAGCATATAGGGTTTTCAACTCTAGAACCAAGATGATAATAGAGTCCATCAATGTGGTGATTGATGACAATGATAAGCAGGAAGATGATGATGTCCTAGATGATGTTGGAACATCAGTTGGTGAAGTTGCACCAGAAGCTGAAGACAGAAGTCCAACTCCTAGTGTTGCTGCTGCTGAGCCTGAATCTGAGCAACCTCATAAAGATCCTTCTATCAGAGTGCAGAAGGACCACCCAAAGGAGCTTATTATAGGTAATCCAAATTCTGGAGTGAGGACTAGGTCAAGAGAAGTTGTAGCAAGTTCATGTTTTGTCTCCAAAATTGAGCCAAAGAATGTCAAGGAAGCATTGACTGATGAGTTTTGGATAAATGCAATGCATGAAGAGCTGGAACAATTCAAAAGGAATGAAGTGTGGGATCTTGTACCACGGCCTGATGGAGTTAATGTGATTGGCACAAAGTGGATTTACAAGAATAAATCTGATGAACAAGGAGTGGTCACCAGAAACAAGGCCAGATTAGTTGCTCAGGGATACACTCAGGTTGAAGGAATTGATTATGATGAAACCTTTGCTCCTGTGGCAAGACTGAAATCTATCAGATTGCTCTTAGGGGTGGCTTGTAATTTCAAATTCAAGCTTTTTCAGATGGATGTTAAGAGTGCCTTCTTGAATGGTTACGTATATGAAGAGGTGTATGTTGATCAACCAAAAGGATTTATTGATCCAACATTTCCTGACCATGTGTACATACTAAGGAAAGCTCTATATGGTTTGAAGCAAGCACCAAGAGCTTGGTATGAAAGGCTTACTGAATTCCTGGTTGTGAATGGCTACAGAAAATGAGGGATTGACAAGACTTTGTTTGTTAAAGAGGAAGGAGGAAAACTGATGATAGCTCAAATCTATGTTGATGACATAGTATTTGGTGGGATGTCAGATGCAATGGTGAAACATTTTGTGGAACAGATGCAGTCTGAATTTGAAATGAGTCTTGTTGGTGAGCTAAACTATTTTCTTGGTCTTTAAGTTAGACAAATGGAGGACTCCATATTCATTTCTCAGAGCAAGTATGCAAAGAACATAGTGAAGAAGTTTGGTCTAGAGAATGCTAATCACAAGAGGACACCTGCTCCTACTCATTTAAAGTTGTCCAAGGATGAACATGGTGTTAGTGTGGATCAAAGTGTATACAAAAGTATGATTGGAAGTCTATTGTATCTCACAGCTAGCAGACCTGATATTTCTTTTACTGTTGGAGTTTGTGCCAGATATCAAGCTGAGCCTAAAGTTAGTCACTTGAATCAAGTGAAGAGGATTCTGAAATATGTGAATGGGACTAGTGACTATGGAATGCTTTACAGTCATGGATCAGGCACTGAGTTATGTGGTTTTTGTGATGCTGATTGGGCAGGGAGTGCCGATGATAGAAAAAGTACTTCAGGAGGGTGCTTCTTCTTAGGGAATAATCTGATATCATGGTTTAGTAAAAAGCAGAACTGTGTGTCTCTTTCTACTGCTGAAGCTGAGTACATAGCAGCAGGGAGTAGTTGTTCTCAACTTGTTTGGATGAAGCAGATGTTAACAGAATACAATGTCAAGCAAGATGTCATGACATTGTACTGTGATAATTTGAGTGCTATCAATATCTCTAAGAATCCTATTCAACATATCAAAACTAAGCATATTGATATAAGGCATCATTTTATAAGAGATTTGGTTGAAGACAAAGTAGTTACTTTGGAACATGTTGCTACAGATAAACAATTAGCTGACATTTTTACTAAAGCATTAGATGCAAACCAATTTGAAAGTTTGAGAAGTAAATTGGGAATTTGCATTTATGAAGATTAAATGTGCTAGAGAGTGTATTAAGCAGTTGTATTCTTTATTAGATATTGATTTTATTCAACTGCTGAAGGCATACATGTTTGAAGTACATCAATAGTTACAGATTATCCCAACCCCCTGCATCTAGAAAAGCTTTCCAGTCTTCATCCCAATCATCATCAGAAGCATGTTGTTGCACATGAAGTTTCTTGCTGGGTTTCATGGTTATCTCTGAGGTTCTGCCTGTCTTTGTGGTTCCTGAAGTAGTTTCAGCTGCAGTCATTATTTTGCTCCTCTTCTTAGGTGGATCTGAAGTCTTGTCCTTCTGCTTGAGGTTCTTTGCTGCATCTTTGGTGTTTGACTGGCTCATTCTTGGTTGCTGTGTGGTGCTGCTAGAAGGAAGAAAGGCTTGTTTTTATAATGCAAACAAGGAGCATTGTTTGTATCGCCTGACCAGTCAAGGTGTTGGAACTTGTTTTTTTTTTGGAAAGCTTGGTGTTTGACTGTGTCATTTATTATGACAGGACATTGTGTTTGGTGATTGTCCAATTGTGGCTAAAAAGGGGGAGAGTAAGCCTAGCCTTTGTGTGTAGAGTGTGACCTATCTCAGTTCTGGAATGGTGCAGATGTTGAGGGGGAGTGTGCATGTTGAAAAGCTGTTTATGTTGGTTCTGGTTTTGAGGGGGAGCCTGACCCTTTGCTGAGTTGATGGAGTTTGTGCAGCATTTTGAAGTGGGAGCTGTGTGTTTTAAAATTTTTATTTTTATCCGCTTCTAAAGTCTCTGATGTTGCAGAGATTGTTTTAGCCAAAATTAGCCAAAGGGGGAGATTGTTAGTTCTTGGATTGGCTAGAATTTTGGTAAAACAAAGTTGTTCAATGTTGATGTCACATGGGTGATGTCTTAACATTGAGTCTTAACATTGGATAATGTTAAGCGTTTAAGTTGTTGAAGTTTTGAAGTCTGATCTCACATGCAATGTCATGACATCAGATATGCAGTTTATTAAAACATCAGGTTTGAGATGATTTTAGGGTTAAGCGTATTAGCTGGATTTTGGGAGAGCTGTTAGAGTTATTGGATCCGAATATCTTGGACGAGATATTTTTTATTGCAAACAGATTTGATGCAAATTTGTAGGAGTGTTTAAAGGCTGAAGATTTAAGAAGATTTTGGAGAGAAAATCTGTTTTGAAGATTCAGTTTTAAATAACAAATCAGGTCAGATATTGTAGTAGGTCCAAGCCCAAATCAAAGAGCTATATAAAGCGCATCAATCCTTTGAAGAAAGTAACGAAGAAAGAGAGCTAAAGACTGAGAGTCGTTTGTGTCTTCGTGTATGTGTTGTAAACCATTCTAGTGTAAATTGGTGTTTTGAGTTATTCTTGATCAAAGCTGTGAAGCAGAATCAAGTTGTGTTTTTCAAAGTGTGTGATCTTTGAATTATATCACTGAAGTGATTTAGGGATTGAGTAGTGTTCTCATACCTAAGTGGTCTCTTAGGTAGAAGGTTCATTAAGTAGTGATTAAGTTTAGGAGATGCCAACTGGGTTATTGAGTCTGTAAATTAATTCTACTGATAGTGAAATTCATCCCTGACTTGGTAGCCCCCAGAGTAAGTTGTTTAACTGAACTGGGTTAACAATTCTTTGTGTCTTTTCTATTGTGTTATATTGTCCATTGCAGAGTGTGTTGTTGTGACATCACACGTAACTTCACATATCTGGTACCAGAACTTCACTATCATCAAATCTCCAATAATTCCATCAGCCTTGGTTAGATCAACTTGCACATGCCTTGGTACTTCTGTCATCGATTCAAGAATATTAGGAGCCAAATACTACTCATTGTGTAACTTGAACAGCGTAATCATCCTCAATTGGGATGTTTCTGAAATAGTCTTATCAACCATTCCACAAAATTTCCCGTCGACCATGAAGTCTCACACTTGTGTAGTCATAGAAATCACCCTAGTTCATTGACAATACAACCGACTCACCCTTCTATTGTGGGGTCGCAATTCATCCTTGTGGATAACCAATACTTTTCCTTTCCGAATCTTCTATTGTGCTCACTTCCTTGAGTATCAACTGTTTCATAGTGTATCTCACAAGTAGAGTTCCTTGTATTCTGAGTGTAACCACAATCTAACAAATCTCAAGTCATGATTTGAACATCCTTCTTCAAAAGCCTCGGTACTACAAAACCTTGCATGACCTTAGCTCTTTTGGAATTGACATTGTTTCCACATCCGCGAGTCTACTAATGCTTCCTCAAGAAGTATCTAAAGTTGAACTAATCCAATATATACTCCATCTATTCAATCACTTATCACTAATCGATAAGGAATAACCACATAATGTACTGGAGAGGATACAACGATCACACCTAAATCCTATCTCGGGCATTTACGCATAAGTTTTCACTAATACACTGACTAAACAAAGAAATGTCCACAATTCCTAATCATATATATATCCACCATAGATTCAGAGCTTCCTTACCTACTATTAATGGAAAACACAAATATCACATAGTATCGAGTTAGAAGTCCCTCTACTATCTAATTATACATCGCTAACACACAATAAAGCTAACACAACCATATATGCATACCTGTACCAATGTACGAGAGAATCATGGAGTAGCGTACGCCTTCTACTTGGTAATATAAGCACACCCTCGATGAGTAATCAAGTGCCTAGCGTCAAGAGACTTGCACAAGCCCACCGCATGATGAGTCGGATGAGTAACAAGGAATTTACGCCTAAGAGGCTACACAACCCCATCTTTAATGAGTATCAAAGTGACATTTTCGATGCAGCGACATGACCCCATCAATCATCTAAATGCATGTGAGTTAACTGCGAGTGCAAACACACCTTTATGACTACACGAGCCCACCAGGTGATAGCGCTGATGAGTAACGAAGGTATTTATGCCTAAATGACAACACAACCCTGCTAGTGGTGAGTAACGAAGTGTCATTGTCTGTGTGGTGACACCACCCCACCATACCAGTAATCTAGGTGAGTATCCAAGTGAGTGTATGCCTCGTCAGGCCCCACGAGCCCACCATATCGATAACTTAGGTGCGTTAATGGCAAGCGAATTACCACCTACTTGGTACACAGGATTTCCCTATCAGTACACACTTACTGATACCCCACAAGATATGTATAAAATTAAGGGTTGGGTGTGTTATGGTGGGAAAATTTGAGATTAAGCTATTGATTAACTTAACTCAGAAAGCAAGAGTCGCCACCGAACTTTAGTGTTTCCAAAGGGAAAAGGGAAAAGGTCAAACAAAACCCACAAAAAGAAAAAAAGCTCACAACACCATTTTTAACTTTAAGCAACGGAAGAATAGACAACGACTTAAAAACTGTTGCTTAAATACTATAAGCCGTACTTTTTTATGCGGTGATAATTTTCAAGAAATACTTTGGAAATCGTTGGTTATACACTAAAGGCTACTCTTTTAAACTTGTAGGCATAATATAACCGTCGTGTATTATGTTGCAGCCACACTTTTGAAACTATCGCTGTGACATAACCGTAGTTTGTTTCTATTTAAATTTCTATTCTTGTCTTAACCTTTGTTATTTAAAAAATTAATTTCTTTTTACTATTAGTATTAAATATGAACACACGACCTCTAAGATATAAAAAATTTCACTAACCGCTCGGCCAATTGTTTAAATGAGATTTTGAGGCATACATTATAATATATTTAAAAATATGGGTGTCACGGCTCCCAAAATAAAGATAATAAACAGAATAAATAAAATAAAAAAAATTGATTGTTAGCTTTCACATGCTCCTCACCACCATTTTAGTTTTCGAATGCCCTAGCCACTTCACTCACCCTTTGGGATCCAATCGCCATTGTTCCTAGTCTTTCGATTTCATTTTCCATCCTTCAATTTCATTTACTGTTGTTCAATTTCAATTTCCACCCTTCAATTTAGTTTGCCGCTGGTCGATTTCATTTTCATGATTTTTTTTCATTTGCATGTTGAATCTGAACCAAAAGCTCTAGGAAAATATGAGAGAGAAGTTAGGAATAATGAATCTCCTGAAGAGAAAGTTGGACTCAAAGCTCAAATTATTTCTGGATGGGATTCTACTACATTCACGTAACTAGGATTTCATTTCACAAGTAATGTTTTTATTTTTATTTATATAATTTCTATTTCATTTTAGTTTTCAAATATATTAAAAATCCGGTTAGGCTGTAGAATCATTGAAAAAGACTAGGTGAAATTTCACGAGATATGATGGTAGGTTATTGAAAGGGAAAATTAGGGAATTTGTGATTTAAGTTTGATGTAAATGAAATTGAAAACATGGAAATTTGTTTATTTTTTTATTTCACGTTAATATTTATTATTTATTTGCAATTTTGGTTAGGGATGAATCTGAAGTCATTGGCAATATTTAAGAGATTTTGGAAAAAGTTGACCCTGCTATATCATATGATCTTTAAAGGAATTCAAATTGATGAAAATAGCAGACATGTTGATTCATTACTGGAAAAAAGTTTCAATGGGAATATGGGGCATGGGTGGCATAGGAAAGACAACCATATCAAGACTCATGCTTGTCAAAAACTTTGCACAATATGACTATGTATGCTTCATGGAAAAGGTAAAACAAGAAACAGAAAAGCTCGGCCTAACGCAAGTACGTAATAATATTGGTTTTTTTAATTTTTATCCATATGTGCTTCTAATGAGTTTATATGTCCAATAGATATGTTTTCATTTATTCAATTCCTGCTTTGATTCCTTTGGAAGTTGGTTTATTGATTATTTTAAACGCACAATTTTGTTATCGACCAACTATTAATTTCAACATAGTTATCGACAATTTTTTTCAACCTAGAATTTTAGTTTCAGCAACAACTCAATGTCTATTCCACAACAAATTTCATACAGCACAACAGAATCAAAACGATAACTCCCATACCAGAACATTTCACTTCTAAAAGATGAGTTGCTAAGGTTTGTTTTTTATCATTCCATTAATCAATTTCTCCTTAGATAATTAGTTATTGCTTTTCCACTAATTTTATGCACTTAGACATCATTCCCTTGACATGATAGTGGTTTTATTAAAGGGAAAATGTTGTTCATAATCATATAGTTTATAGTACAGCTGTTTTCTCAAATATTTTCAAGTGCACTAGTATATTTTCAAATGTGTGTGCAAAAAAAATATTTGTTTCTAATTCAAATACCATAGTTCAACATGTAGTGAGATTCATCTATTTTGTCATCATATAATCTCATGTCTTGAATCTCTACAAAAAATTTTCTTTTCTACATTCTTAGACTAAATATATAAGAGGTTATAATGGGTTAATAGGCCCAACACCACTAAGAAAAGATATTTATATTTTGTTTCAATTTTGTGTTAGATTTTAAAATTTATTATTTCACTTGCTTATTCTGTGAGAATAGGACAATGCTACTGGATGGAACTTTAGAATAATTTTCATTTAAACATATTGAAAGCTTCATTGTCTATTATTGCAGACTAAAGACAAGGAATTAGATGCCCAAGGCCATATCATTGTCTATTATTGAAAGCTTCATTGTTCAACTAGATTTGTTTTGTATTTTTATTTGTCAAAAAATAATGAAGTTTTCTCTTTTTTGCCGAGACGATTTCTCCAATTTCTCCAACAGTGGAATGAAATCTTCCAAGTATAATCTTTACAATTGAATCCACTTGATTGAATTTAGTTTTTTTTAGTATTGGGGTGACTATATTACATTGTGATTGGAGTTAAGTAGTTTAGGTGATTATAATTTAATAGAATTTTTTAAATAGTATATATTACTGTTTTTAGTAGGCTAAAAGATGTTGTCAAGATTTTAGAAATGAGATTACTAATTAGGAATTTTGTTTGAAAGTTTCTGTGGCTGTATACTTAACTTTAAATATAGTTACTTTTTGTACAATTATTTATAGTGGGATTTTTTTAGGGTTAATACCCATTTTGTCCCCTGCCATATAGGTGCTTTTCGAAAAATCCTCTGTAAAAAAAAAACTTGCAAAAAAAACCCTAACATTTGAAGATTCTCTCAGTTTTGACCTTCATCACATCTAGTCACTAAAAATGCCACAATGGCAGGGGTCAAAATAAAAACGCTGCCAAAATGGTAAGGGTCAAAATGAAAACGCTGCCAAAATGGCAAGGGTCAAAATAAAAACTCTGCCAAAATGGCAGGGGTCAAAATGGTAGGTTTTTTGTGACTGAATGTGATGAAGGTCAAAATTGAGAGAATCTTCAAATGTTAGGGTTTTTTTTGCAAGTTTTTTTTTACAGGGGGGTTTTTCAAAAAGCGCCTATATGGCAGGGGGCAAAATGGGTATTAACCCATTTTTTTATATTGAATAAAAATGAATGTTATCATAAAAAATATTCTCAAACAGAAATTTTATATATAATTGTGTCTTAAAAGTGCGTATAAAGAATCCTTGAAGCGTAACATGAAGTATATGCAACAGTTTTACAATGTACCCTAAAGATATGGTTTGATTAAACTGACATAATATACCTTGGTCTAAATAATAGGCAACAATTTTATGGGGTGGGCTCAATAAAACTGCGGTCTAAAACCGAGTAGCAAATCTGTCGCTTATTCATCATTTTTAGACTGCGGATTTTGTATTTCGTGGCCGAAAGTACAAAATTCGTCGCTTAAAGGAATAGGCAACGACGGCATATTCCACGCTTAGAAATCTATCTCATAAACGTTTAGGCCACGGTTATTTTACTTTTGGTCGCGATTTTTGACTGTTGCCTAATCTCATTTTTGTTGTAGTGGCTAAAAAGGAGAGATCTGGATACATGGGTTGGTTATGCAAGGGTAAGGTATTAGCACCCCTCACATCCATTGTACTTAATGGGAACCACTTTCAAATCTGTGTTTATAAAACCTGGGTTGTTTGTTGATTGATTTTAAGTGAAAAGATATTTTGTCCTATTTGAGTGGAAAAAAGTCAACTTAGTACCCACAATTATGAGGAAATGAGCATTTATATCATCTTGATATGGGGAACTTTTACATGGACTTTTTCACAAGCACATCTCAACATTCAAGTGAAAAATGTCAATCATTTCTCAGCATCTTGTAGAAATATAGTGGTTTGCATCACTGACAGAATAGACTAATATCCAATCTTTTAAAAAATATGCTCTTAAAGAAAAGTGCACAAAGGCACAAAAAGAAGTCTTAGCATTTATTGAGAAAAGATTTTCTGGATCACTTGAAAAAGTCAAGGTTCATTAAGAAAGAGGTGTGAAGTTTGAAAACAAGAAAATTTTGAAATAGAGAGGAGTTTTGAAAATTTAAGAAGTGGGAAGGAGAAGAAGAGATTATCCTAAAGCATAAAGTAAATGGTCTCATTGTCAGGTAGCCCAAGAGAAAGCCTTTGTGTGTGCAAGTGTGCTAACCACAAGAATAGGCAAGCATTTGACATAAGTCAAAACCAACATTCCATTCCCTTTGGACTGAACCACAAGATGAGAAAGCAATAAGCACAGATGAAAATTAAAGAAAAACCATAAGAAAAATTAAGGTCACCAAGCCATAAAGAGCATCCAAGTCTTGAATTGAGGATCACAAAGTTTTAGGTGTAGCACTATGTCTCAGATGAACTCTAAAGTCTCACATATCACTCCAAGCATAAGGAAAGCACTAGGTCCTAAGTCCATAGTCCAAAATACTCCTCAAGCAAGGGATAGTAACACAAAATCCAAGAGACCAAGTCTTTTAGGGTTTTAGCCATTTTATAGTGTTTTTTGTTCTTTTGAAGTAAGAAAGCAAGAGATAAAAGTCATAAAGATAAAAGGCAAAAATAAAAGACGAGAATGTAAATGCCATGAATGTAAATGGCATAAAAGTAAATGACATAAATGTAAAGAGCATAAAGTAAATGTTAGATGTTAGCACAATTAATATGTTAATGTTAGTATTAATGAATATTTAATTGAGTCTGGACAATTTAGCGCTATAATAAGCAATCGCAAGTGGACTTATGTATAAGTCACGCCTATCTGAGGTTGGTCAATAACAATTTATGTGTTCAAACATGCTAGGGGAATGATACAAAATCATCCTCCTAAAGCAATGTAACACAAAAAGTTAAAACAAAGAAAAAATAAGAAGGAGAAAAGAAGAGAGACGGGGAAGTGAAATGAAAGGCTCAAGCAATCACTAAGAATTATCTATCAAAAAGTCAAAGGCCACAAAGAAATGATCATCAAGGGATAACCTGTCTCAGATGCAAAGTGTCACAGATGATCCAAATGACTATTAACATGTTTGAACCAAAGGAGGTTCAATCAACCAAGGGATCATCAACCAAACACTTGAAGTGTTGAAAATATGTTCAACTAAGCAATCATCAAGAGACAAGTTCAAAAACCTTCCCAAAATTGAAGAAAATCAAAATAAAAAAGGATTTAAAAATGATTTTAAATAGAAAATAAAATAAAAATGTCAAAGATGCCTCAAAACACCAAATAAATGGTGGAGAAAATTATGAGAAGTCACAAATATTGAAAATAGAAACATCTCAAAAGTTGGATGCAAAGTGATTTGAAAATGATAAAAAATAAAATACAAAATATCATCGTTTATGTCTTTCTGCACCAGACCAATTGATTTGCTCTGAGCAAAGATAATTTGCTCAAACACGTGAAGAACCCTAGTACTTCAAAGTAAAATTAAATGACAAAATCAAAAGATAAATTCAAGGTAGAAGAGGGATTTTTAACAGTGAATCAAGACGAACACACTGGTAACTTGTTTGCTCAGAAATGTTACGTGTAACTACCTTTTCAGTTGAAGCTCGAAGGTTCAACAATGGTGGAAATGGAGATCTTGGTTCAGGCAACTTCAAGGCACGACAATGATACAGTTAGCTTCAGAAGGTGCCAGTGAGTGATTCTGGGCAAAGATTCGAAGCGAAAAGAGCTTGAATCAAAGAAATGGTTGACTGGTTTTTTGAGGTATCGGGTTCAAATGGTTGCAGAGTTTTTTTGGCTTTCAAAGCTTGCAAATGAAAAGAGCTTGAATAAAAAAATGTTGAAAAATGAAGAAGTTATGGTGTTTGGACCAAGTGACGTGCCATTCTTGATTTTAGGCCAACCAAACATGTGCCAACTTGAAATTTCTTGCCGTTTCATGCATCCAAAGTCCTGATGATGACCATTTGAACAATACATGAAGGAAAATTGCTTGCCTCTTTGAATAATCTTGGATGATTTCTTGAAAAATGGATGAAGATGACATGGAAATAAACATATGAACCAACAGTTGAATCATCTTTGAAGTCATGCGCCAAGCTTGAACTTCTCTTGACCTCATGATGTTGAATGAAGCTTGACATGAATGTGACCTAAGATTATAGGTCATTCATTGAAGAGAAATCTCTTGTGGAGCATTTCTTGACCAATACGTTAACTTTGGGCACCAAAACCCTAATTTAGAAACCACGCTTGACCCATTGACTGCAAGTCCCTACATTGCACAATAGGAAAGAGAAAACAAAATATATTTTGAATTTTGAATAAGGTTAGCAATGTTAGCATATAAGTAAGCAAAGAAAACACAAAGGTGACTGGTGATCTCTACCCAAAGGGTAACCCAAAGAGAGAGGGTTAGGGGGATACCATGCTTGTGATTTTGATGAGATGTAAATGATATGTTAGGTGGAATCTTTGGGGTAAAAATTAGGGTATGATAGATGCCCGTATTTAAGTTTCTTCTATCTGGAGATATGAATATTGGAAATCTCCATATCGACGAGGTTGAAGATACTTAAATACAGAAGACCCAATTTTTAACCCTAAGATGCCGACTTCTGGTCCTTAACCCGAAGCGGTTTTCACTTGCAGACTCTGCGGGGAATATGCTGCGGGAGACATATTTCGTGTAGACAGATTAAAACTCTGATTTTGCTGGAGAAAAGCTTGAAGGGATCCCAAAAGGGAGATATAACTCACTAGGGAGCGACACAACATCGCAAGGGCCCATACTGGGGGACAAACCAAAGTATAGCTAGAAGCGAGAGAACTAACAAGCAAGAATTGAGGACTCAACTAGGGAGCATGCAACAAGGAAAACCACTGAGCTTACTGGGGAAACAACCCATGAGTAGTCAGTTAGAGAAAGAGATTAGTAACAAGTCATAGCTGAAGGTAGTGAACAAGATAATACCGACTCAATGACGACGATAGAGAAATAGGTAATACCGACTCATGGACGACGATATACTACCAACTAATAGACAAATGTAGTGATAGGATTTGAATTGATAATAAGCTTCCCATAACTTCCGGTCTTCCACCTGGAATAGGGCTCAACTTATTCTTTAACCAAGTCTTCCACTTGGAAAGGGCAATAAACCTCCAATGACTTCCGGTTTTCAACCTGGAAGGGGTCGTAGTTTCTTCTTTAACTAACTCTTCCACTTGGAAAGGGTAATAAACCTCCCATGACTTCCAGTCTTCAACCTGGAACGAGTCTTAATTTCTTCTTTAACCAAGTCTTCCACTTGGAAAGGGTAATAAACCTCCCATGACTTCCGGTCTTCAACCTGGAACGGGTCTCAGTTTCTTATTTAATTATGTTTTCCACTTGGAAAGGGTAATAACCCTCCCATGACTTCCGGTCTTCAATCTGGAACGGGTCTGAGTTTCTTCTTTAACCAAATCTTCCACTTGGAAAGGGTACTAAACAAGCTTTCTTCGACTTCTGGTCCTCAACCCGAAGTGGTTTTCACTTGCTGGAGATTGATATCTGGACTTTGATTGGGGATCACAACAGGCTTCTCAAATAAAGAGACAACCACCTGTTGGGAAACAAAACAATATTGACTTGACTTGTTGAATAAAAAGCTTCTTCGTCAGGAATGACTATAGAGATTGCCACTTGCTGTTGAAGTAGTAATTAATATGTTGGAAATGAACAAGCTTCTCAAATAAAGAGACTGCCACTTGTTATTGAATCATATCAGAGATTATCAGGGCAGTAACTGTTGAACAAAGTTGGATTACCCATCCACTGAATGAGTCTTCTCTGCTGAGGAGCACAGGATCCAAAAGGTGCAAACCATGTCTTTTTTGTCATCTATGAGAAGCCAACATTGTTGTAAAGGTGTGAAAAGTACACAAGAAGGGGAGGGGGTGAATTGTGTTTCGTGTTTTCTTTAATTTAACTTCTTATAAGAGTTTCAGAATTAGAACTGGTGTTAAGATTGTGTTTTAATTCATTGGCAACGAATATAATAGAAGTAAACAAATAACAGCAGAAGACGCAAAAGATTTATCCTGGTTCCTCCCCTAACTGAGAGTACTCCAGTCCCCTTGCCTCACAAGAGATTCTCATTATGATTAAAATCACTTATGCTTCCGCATAAGTCTTTTACACTTGCTCAAACCAATTGTCTGAGACTTTCTTGCTTAGAGCATATGTCTAAGACTTCTGTTCACATCCTCTGATCGAGCCACCTGCTCTTCTGGCCATCCAGACTGAGACTTCCTTGCTCACATCCTTTGACCGAGCCACCTGCTCTTCTGGCCATCCCGACTGAGACTTCCTTGCTCAAGACACCTGGCTAAGACTTTACCTTGCTTAGAGCTCTTGTCTAAGACTTTCCTCTACTTAGAGCTCGTGTCTAAGACTTTCCCTTGCTTAACCATCTTTTGATTAAGACTTTTCTTTGCTTAGAGCTCGTGTCTAAGACTTCACCTTGCTCAAGCCGCACTTGAGACTTCCTGCTCACGCCCCTCAGACAGAGACTTTCCCTTTGCTCAATCAGCCTAGCTGAATAAGACTTTCACAGCTCAAGCACTTAAGCAATGAGATTTATATGGCTTAAGCGTCTGGGCTTAAGACTTATTGCTTGAATCCCAATGAGAAAATACTTTTGCTCAAGCACATAGCAAGAGACTTTGATATAAACTGCTGAACAGGCCCAACGGGATAGAAAACAAGGTGTACATGATACAAGTATCAGAGGTATGAGAAATCACCATTACAAAGACCTAAAGCACTTAAGATTTCTAAGATATACAATGTTAAGAAATCTTAAGGCTTTTACAATTACAACCTACAAACAGAAAATTTGCTTATTACAACAGAGTTGATAATTATTGATCTTGCTACTCCTTCATATGGAGAATCCTTGTTCTTCTTTCCAGTAAGAACCTTTAGTCATATTTATAGCCTTTGTAGAAAACTAGTCGTTGAGGAAGTAACTTAATCAAGTGTCTTTGTCTTTGCCCCATAGTACAAGAGACGTTGAAGATGGATGTACAGTAGATTCTGAATCCAGTGTGTAACACATTTAACCTTTGAGTCTTCAAGAGGTTCTCATACAGATAGAGCCGTTAAAAGTATTCACCCATAAAGCATGTCAGCTTTTCTTGAGCCTTGCAATCTGTAGACTCTGACTGACAAGCTGATAAAACAGTACAGTTTGCTTTCTGCAGTACGGACGAATTCCAGCTTTATCACCAACTCTGAGTGGTACCAGTTTCTAATATACAATTTCCAAGTGTAGTGACTCGTCTAAATAGTGGACCTTCAGCACCTGAGTCTGCGCCAAGACACACCAGCAAACGTTGTTCAGATTCTGCCACCAGAAGCTAGCAATGAAGCAACCCCCAAGTGTGTCTAAGTAAAATAGATTCTGATTATTTATGTACAGGAACAAGAACCCACATAAATAAAACACACATCAAATAAACCATTGTTCTTTTAATACTTTTGTTATCATCAAAACTAAAAGAGAATATGTCATGAACAAAACTTGTTCTAACATGCTGCAGGGGGCCAAAGTTCAATCCAAGAATGAGCTGGAGTAAAACGGTTAAACAAGACTCTACCCATTGAGGAACGAACTCGACTGGAGATTTGTTCCATCCAGACAAATGAGCTGGTAAGGAAAACTGAAACAGTTCTTCCACGAGGCATAATCTGAGTGGGGAAACAAAAGATGAACTCTCTCTGGGGAAAACATCAATAAGAAAGCGAATGTTGAAATACCAAGGACATGTGAATGAGCCCGAATCTGTGTTCTACTATGCATGAATGCTTTATGAAGGCTATGAATGCATGTAATGTTATGCTTATACTGACGAAACAACACACTGAATAAACAGAGAAACTAAAATCAATGAACTGGATACTCGGCCAAATCTCGACTAGATGGAGACTCTGCTACAAAGATTGTCTTCTATCCCACCTTCCAGGACGCAAAACCTTCCATTGGGGATAAAAGATCTGCTCGGGAAAACGAAAATGTTCAGAAATCGATAATCTTTGAAGACATAGAAACTTGTTGTCTTCGCTGTGAGAGGAACCCAATACCAATATTGCAATACCAGAAATGATTGGAAGAAACCTGCTATATGTTAACAGCTCCATTGGGGAAAACAAAATTATCATGCTGTGAATTGCAGTGCCGAGGAACCTGAATCCCACACTTCAAGACTTTACCAATCTTGAACAACGACCAACTTTCCATTTAGTTTATTCAAAAGTCAAAGGAAAACATTTTTTAATTTTCAAAACTGATTTTTATTATTAAACTTTGTTTTAAAAGTTATTATCAAGAATAAATGAGATTTTGCAAGAGAAAAAAAATATAAGAATCGAAATCAATTGGCAAGAAATCAGTATTTTATTGATAGAATGGTAGTCCGCAAAAGACGTGACTCCATAGATCATTAAAAAGTTTGGAAAATGGTAAATGGAAAGGATACATTGAAATACAATGACCACTATTATCCCTAACAACTTTGAATTCTTGTAATCGAGCATCTGTTGAGAGAGATTGAACTGAGAATTCCTGATTGATGATGCTGCTTCGAGTGATCAAGCCTTGCCTGATGCAGTTACTTGCCATAAAATTCCTAAATTTTTCCTTCCTTTTGGGTTTTCAATCTACCGGGATGATTTATTTTTGTTTATGTCTCTAATTTTTTCCTAGACCGCTCTTTCGGGTTTTCAATCCACCGGGACACTCATTTTTGCATAAGCCGCCCTTTCGGGTTTTCAACTTAGCGAGTTGTCCTTTTGATTAAGGCAAATTATTTCTTGACTGCATCGACATTCACCAAACGTCAGAGCTCTTCACCATCCATAGTTGTAAGAATCAATGCACCGCCAGATAAGGCTCTCTTGACAATATATGATTCGTAATTGGGAGTCCATTTGCCACGAGAATCATTGTCGACGGGAAAGATCTTTTTGAGCACGAGGTTGCCTTCTCTAAATTCACAAGGACAGACCTTCTTATCAAATGCTTTCTTCATTCTCTTTGGTACAACTGACCATGACACAAAGTTGTCATTCTCTTCTCTTCAATTTGATTCAACTAGTCATATCTGTTCTGACACCATTCAAGTTCTGTCAACTTGGCTTCCATCAAGACTCTCATTGATGGGATCTCAACTTTTATATGGAGCACTGCTTCCATGCCATAGACTAAAAAGAGAAATGGGTTGCCCTTATTGAAATGCGGACGGACGTCTAATATCCATGCAAAGCAAAAGGGAGCATCTCATGCCAATCCGTGTAAGTTACAACCATCTTCTGCAAGATTTTCTTGATATTCTTATTTACAGCTTCAACATCCCCATTCATCTTGGGTCTGTAAGGTGAAAAATTGTGATGTTCAATCTTGAAACTTTCACAGAGTTCTTTCATTAACTTGTTATTCAAGTTCGAACCAATGTTAGTAATAATCTTGCTTGGAATATCGTATCGGCATATGGGTTGATTCTTGATAAACCATACCACTACTTGCTTGGTCACATTGGCATATGACGTTGTTTCAACCCATTTGGTGAAATAATCAATAGCTACCAGAATAAACCGATGCCCGTTTGAATCTTTGGGCTCAATCATGCCCACCATGTCAATCCCCCATATAAAGAAGGGCCACATAAACGAAATAACATCGAGTAGATTCTGAGGCACATGCACATTGTCAGCATAAATATGACATTTATGACATTTCTTAACAAATTGACAGCAATCAGATTCCCTTGTCAACTAATAGTAACCAACTCTGAGCATTTTCTTGGCCATATAATTTCTATTGGCATGAGTATCGAATGACCCTTCATGAACTTCTTGCATTAACATGTCTGCTTCGCGTCTATCCACCCATCTGAGCAAGACCACGTCTCCATTGAGAAAGAAGTTGTACGATAATCTTCTTAAAGTCTTCTTATCTTTATTGAATGCCCCAGCTGGGTACTCTTGACTTTGGAGGAAACACTTGATATCATGATACCATGGCTTATCATCTCTTTCTTCTTCTACTACAAACACATGAGCAGGCCTATCCAGATGTATGATTGTAATTTGAGGTGCCTCGTTACAGAAATTTACCCCATACATGGAGGATAAGGTGGCCAAAGCATCATCCATTTAATTCTCCTCTCGAGGTATATGATGGAAATTGAATTTATCAAAGAAAGGGAACAACCGCATAGCATAATCTTTGTATGGGATCAAACCCGGATGACGAGTTTCCCATTCACCTTTGATCTGATTGATAACTAAAGTTGAATCCCCAAAGACATCAAAATTCTTGATTTTGAGATCAATGGCTTTTTCAAGGCCAAGGATACATGCTTCATATTCTGCCATATTATTCATACAATCAAAACATATACTTGCAGTAAAAGGAATATGAGACCTCGATAAGTGATTATAATTGCTCAAAATCCATGACCATATGCATTAGAGGCTCCATCAAACATCAAACTCCATCGGGATCCAGGCTCTGGTCTTTCATCGTGACCTTGTTCATCATAATCTTTAGCTCTAATGGCCATAACATCTTCATCAGGAAAGTCAAACTGGATGGGCTGATAATATTCAACCGGTTGATAAGCCAAATGATCTGCCAACACACATCCTCTAATGGCTTTCTGGGTACGATATTCAATGTCATATTCTGTTAACAACATCTGCCATTGGGTGATTCATCCGGTCAGTGCAGGCTTTTCAAAAATATACTTGATAGGATCCATTTTGGATATCAACCAAGTAGTATGGTTCAACATATACGGCCGGAGACGTCAGGCAGCGCATGCCAAAGCATAATAAGTTTTCTCAAGAAAGAAATACCAGGATTCACAATCTGTGAATTTTTTGCTCAGGTAATAAATTGCATGCTCTTTTCTACCTGACTCATCCTGTTGTCCGAGGACACAACCCCTCGATCCTTCCAAGACTGTCAAGTACATAATCAGAGGCTTCCTTTCCAGATGCAAGATCAAAATAGGAGGCTTAAGGAAGTAATCTTTAATATTGTCAAAGGCCTTATGACAATCTTCATTCCACACAGCACTTTGATCTTTACGAAGCAATTTGAAGATTGGCTCACAAGTGGCAGTCATGTGAGAGATGAACCTGGAGATATAATTCAAACGTCCGAGTTTTCTGTTATAGGTACATGCATATCTCGAATGGCCCTGACTTTGTCTGGATCACCCTCTATACCATTCTGGCTTACAATGAAACCCAAAAGCTTCCCAGAATGAACGCCAAAAGTGTATTTATTTGGATTCAAGCGGAGTCTGTATTTTCTCAAATGCTGGAACAATTTCAACAAATATTCTACATGATCCTCAGCAATCTTGGACTTAGAAACCATATCATCAACATATACCTCGATTTCCTTGTGCATCATGTAACACCCTTTTCTACCCACGAATATACACGGCAAAATACACAAATTATCAGAGTAAAAACCACCTCAGAATGGTGCACATTTCTCAATAAACTCAAAATAAAACATTTGCTCCGTAAACAATGGGGTTTCCTCAAAATAATAAAAATGCCATCAAATAGCAGCGGAACCACCATAACCACAATAATCCAAAATCAAAAGGGTTTTCATTAAAAGCCATAATAATCAAATAACAACTCAACATGGTTCGATTCAACGACCCAACCCGATGTTACAATATCAAAGAAAGACCCTCTACATCGACCAAAAGCAAATAAAACTCCAAAAGTCCTCGAAGGCATCCACAGCTAAGCCTGATCACCTGCACGTTACCCACGTGGAGGCAACATTCAAACAGGCAGGGTGAGTAATCAAAATTCATTATAATCAATATAAAAACAAGATATGCATAAAATTGACGTCATCATCATATACAACAACATCAGGGTCATCACAAGGCAAACATCAAAGATCACGACATCATAAGTTACATCAATGCCAAATACATACAATGCACAATAAGACTCATGCATGTGGTACCAATCGTCACAATTAATGGACACTAGGCCATCACCCTCCAAAGATCCCTGTCATTAGGATCAATTCTACACAAGAACCGGAGCACGTCATACATTCCAATCCACACAATAGGATTAAAGCCACCACTGGACCAAAGCCCCTAAAATGCTATGAATGCATGATACACAACGTCAATATCATCATCATCAATAAAAGTCAACACGTGCATCATCATTCATCAAAATCTCATGTTAATCATGTCATCAATTATTCATCAAAACATCACAAAATCATCATCTCATAGTCATCAATAACATCATGGTAAATTATCAGAAAAATTACAGCATCAAAACATCAAGATAGCACAAAAATCATAACACAATTCACGAACAGCAGGCGTTCGCTAGAATGTTCGCTTTGCGAACTCGTTCACTCTGGCATTCGCTTTGCGAGCTGCCAGCGAATCCCCAAAATCCCATACAAAAACCAGAGAACCCTACTTTGTCCCCCTCGCTACCTCTGTTCGCTTTGCGAAGTCCTTCGCTGGTATGTTCGCCGTGCGAACTAAAAATCACAATTAGAGTCATCTCAGTATCATCAAACAAAATCATCGCGCATTCGTGCGCTGCTCGCTTTGCGAGTTTGGGGCGAATGTTCGCCTTGCAAAGGAATTATTCGCTTTGCAAACTCGCGATTTCAGGAAATCGCTGCTACGCATCAGACCCAAAAACCTCACGAATTCAACCTCCTTTTACCCTAAACCACATCCCTAAAACATTCTTAAGGTATCATGGAAACAGGGGTACAAAACCTATAACTATTAGATCGATTAATTACACTATCTTGACCTCAAAATCACCTAAACCTTCACAACCCTAAAGATTCTCTTAAACCCTATAAATCCCTTTCTCTACAAGATCCCATATACCATCAACAGAGGGTTTAGCCTCGAAGGCCTACTTTTATCCGATTCAATTCAACCCTTAATAATCAATCCATAAAAATGCCTTAAAGCACCAATTTACTAAAAAACCCACAAACCCATATAAACCTTAAAATCACCTTTAAACACATCGAGTTCCTATATCGAAAACAATGAAAGGCAATACTCCCCATACCTTAGATTGTCGATTCAGAGTTTTCTCTACTGAGTCTTTGGAAACCTTCTCGAATCCTCACCTTTCCCTAATATATTCGTATTATATACTATTATTTAATTAAATAACCAAATTCCACGAAAATTCCAACGTCAACACAAGCCACCAAAATTCACAAAAATTCATGAATATTATATTTAAATAAATTAAATAAATATTCTAACAAAATTTGGGGTGTTACAACTCTCCCCCACTTAAAGAATTTTCGCCCTCGAAAATTTCCTAAAAGAAATAGAGTCGGATACGACTCCCTCATCTGATCTTCACGTTCCCAAGTCCAACTTTCGCCAGCCGGTCCACCCCACAACACCTTCACCAAAGTTATGTCCTTACCCCGCAGTTGCTTCATCTCTTGATCGTCAATCCGCACAGGTAGAGCTTCCACTGTCAGGTTATCCCTCACTTGTACATCATCCATCTGTATCACATGCGACGAATCCGAAATGTACTTCCTCAACTGAGACACATGGAACACGTCATGCAAATTCGCAAGCAACGGCGGTAAAGCAATCTGATAGGCTACTTCTCCCACCTTCTGCGAAATTTGATATGGACCAACAAAACGTGGAGTGAGCTTCTTAGACTTTAAAGCTCGACCCACACCAATCACTGGCATCACCCTCAAAAACACGTGATCTCCCTCTTAGAATTCAAGTGTCTTCCTTCCCTTATCATGGTAGCTCTTCTGACGACCCTGCGACGCTCTCATCCTTTATTGGATCATCTTAATCTTCTCAGTTGTCTCTTCCACAATCTTAGGTCCGAGTATAGTACTCTCGCCCGACTCATACCAACACAAAGAAGTCCTGCATCTTCTCCCATACAAAGCTTCATGGGGCGCCATTCCAATACTAGCATGAAAACTGTTATTGTACGTGAACTCAATCAACGGTATATGGCTATCCCAAGATCCTTCGTGATCCAACACACAAGCCCTCAGCAAATCCTCTAAGGATTGGATAGTCCTTTCTGTCTGTCCGTCCGTCTGCGGATGATAGGCAGAACTCATCCTCAACTTAGTACCCAAAGCATCTTGCAAACTCTTCTAGAACCTAGATGTAAATCTTGGATCTCTATCCGACATAATGCTCGAAGGTATCCCATGTAACTTCACAATCTCCTCGATGTACATCTCGGCTAGCTTCTGCATAGAATGATTAATCTTCATCGGCAAGAAATGAGCCGATTTAGTTAATCTATCCACGATCACCCAAATTTAATCATTTCCCTTAGCAGTTCTTGGTAATCCTGACACAAAATCCATGGAAATGCTATCCCATTTCCATTCTGGAATATTCAACGGCTGCATCATACCTAAAGGCTTCTGATGCTCAATCTTTGACTTCGGACACGTCAAGCACGCATAAACGAACACTGCGACATCCTTCTTCATACCCGGCCACCAAAACAACTTCTTCAAATCCTGGTACATCTTCGTAGCACCGGGATGAATACTCAACCCACTTCGGTGTCCTTCTTCTAAAATACTCTTCTTGATTTCTAGAACATCTGGGACACATACCCTATCCCAAAACTTCATCACACCATTCTCGTCAATTAGAATTCTCCTCCGTTACCTTGATTGATCAATGTCAACAGGTCAACCAACTTCAAGTCAGATTGTTGTCCCACTCTGATCTCTTCCAGAGTGCCACTCGTCAACTTCAACATTCCCAACTTCACACTGTCGGGAGTGGCTTCACATACCAAACTCAAATCTCAGAATTGTTCAAGTAACTCCAACTCTTTCACCATGAGCATCGACACATGCAATGACTTTCTGCTCAATGCATCGACCACTACATTTGCTTTGCCTGGATGATAACTCAAATCAAAATCAAAATCCTTCAACAGCTCTAACCACCTTCTCTGCCTCATATTAAATTCTTTCTGCTCAAATAGGTACTTCAAACTTTTATGATCACTAAACACTTCAAACTTAGATCCAAACAGATAATGTCTCCAAATCTTCAATACAAACACCACAGCGGCCAACTCCAAGTCATGTGTAGGATAGTTCCTCTCATGAACTCACAATTGTCTCGAAGGATAGGAAACAACTTATCCATTCTACATCAATACTCCGCCAAGACCCATCTTCGACGCATCATAATACACCACAAAAGATTCGTTCGGATTAGGCAAAATCAACACTGGAGCGGTCGTCAACCTCTTCTTCAATTCCACAAAACCCTCCTCACAAGCCACATCCCACACAAAAGCTTGCCCATTTCGAGTCAACTGAGTCAAAGGTAATGCCAACTTGGAAAATCCTTCGATAAACTTACAGTAATAACCCGCAAATCCCAGAAAACTTTGTATCTCGGTAGCAGACTCGGAGTCTCCCACTGTAACACAACATCAATTTTTGAGGGATCAACAGCAATCCCACCACTTGAAATCACATGGCCCAGAAAACTCACTTCCTTCAACCAGAACTCACACTTGGACAACTTTGCATACAACTTCTTCTCCTTCAATACTTGCAACACAGTCCTCAAATGCTCAGAATGTTCTTCTTCAGATCTAGAATATACCATAATGTCATCAATAAACACCACCACAAACTTGTCCAAGTACTCATGGAAGATCCGATTCATGTACTCCATGAACACACCAGGTGCATTGGATACACCAAATGGCATCACAGTGTATTCATAGTGACCATACCTCGTCCTGAAAGCTGTCTTCGTAATATCATCAGGCTTAACATGAATCTGATGATAACCCGACCTCAAATCAATCTTGCTAAACACACAGGCACCTACTAGCCGATCCATCAAATTGTCGATTCTCGGAAGTGGATATTTATTCTTGATAGTCACTTTATTCAACTGCCGATAATCAACACACAACCTCATACTTCTGTCCTTCTTCTTTACTAACAGCACAGGAACACCCCACGAAGAAACACTTGGTCGAACAAACCTCTTCTCAAGCAACTCTTCCAACTGTTTCTTCAATTCACTTAACTCGGAAGCGGACATCCGGTAAGGAGCCATCGACACTGGACTCGTACCTGGTATTAAGTCCACTGCAAACTCTACTTCACATTCTGGAGGCAAATCACTGATGTCCTCCGAAAACACATCTGGAAATTCACCTACAACAGGTAAGTCGACACTTGCAGCTTCACGATCAATATGCAATGACTTAAACATTACAAACACCAAAGCTTCGCCTTCCACCAGTTCATCCACTTGCTTAGCAGACAAGAACATCAACTCTTCAGCATCACCAAACTCAGGAAACTCCACAGTCTTGTTATAACAATTGATATGAACACAGTTGAACTTCAACCAGTTCATTCCAAAGATTACATCGATTCGGTGCAAGGGTAAGCACACCAAATCCATCACAAAACTCTTCTAAAAAATCGTCACAGGACATCTCAAACACACAAAGTTAGTAGTAACAGAACCATTAGCTGGAGTTTCTATTACCATATTACCATTCATATCAGCTAACTTCAAACCCAATCTATTAGCACATTCAAGAGAGATAAAAGAATGAGTAGCACCAGTATCAATAATAGCAACCAACTCGATATTATTAATAAAACATGTACCTTGAATTAGGTTGTCCTTCTCTAGCACTTCTGCACCACTCAAAGCTAACACCTAGCCACTGGTCTGAGCAGCAGTAGCAGTCTTCTTCGGCTTCTGACACTAGGTACTGATGTGACCCTTCTCCCCATAATTGAAATAGGTTGGACCATCATCTTTGCAATCAGTAGCTCTATGCCCATTGTTACCACACCTGTAGCACCTCAACACATCATTGGGACACACATCAACACGGTGACCTGGCTCGCCACACTTGTAACACTCCCAGAAGCGGGAGCTGCTCCCCCACTTGACTTTTTCTCATCTGAAGCTTTCTGCTTCCCTTTGTCAGCTGAAGTTGTATAAGGTTTCCCCCTATACTACCCTTTCTTTTCACTCAATTGCTTGTAGTGACCAGATCGAGCTCGGCTATCCTCATCGTAGATTTTGCTCTTGTCAACCAACTCAGCATACCTGCGAATCTGTTGATACCCAATACCCTGCTTAATTTCCGGTCTCAGCCCATTCTCGAACTTGAGACACTTGGACATCTCAGCATCAGCACGGTTGTAGTGCAGACAGAACTTCACCAGTGCCTCAAACTTCGCAGCATACTCCGCCACAGTCATGTCTCCTTGCTTCATCTCAAGGAATTCCACCTCTCTCTTGCCACGAGCATCCTCCGGAAAATACTTGCCCAGAAACTCCTTCTTGAACACATCCCAAGTTATCACAGTGCCAACATCTGCGAGTCTCTAACGGGTGTTATCCCACAAATCCTCGGCCTCTTCTTCCAGCATATGCGTTCCAAACTAAACTGTTTGCTCATCAGTACACCCCATCACTCGGAAGATCTTCTTGATCGCCTTCAGCCACTTGTGTGCGCTTGCTAGATCATAAGCACCCACAAAAGTTGGTGGATTGTTCCTCTAAAACTTCCCCAAAGCACGAAACTTGTCCTGAACTCCACCATTTGGATTGAGTTGAGCCACTACATTAGTAACTGATTCCAATGCATCAGCGATAGCACGATCATTTCTTCCAGCCATCCTGCACACCACCAACAAGGTTAGAAGAAACAAAACATTAACAGTGTACACACACTCGTCTACTGAAAGGGGACTGACATCACGTAAAAACCTGGCCGGACGGACCGACCTGCTCTGATACCACTAATGTAACACCCTTTTCTATCCCACGAATATACACGGCAAAATACACAAATTATCAGAGTAAAAACCACCTCAGAAGGGTGCACATTTCTCAATAAACTCAAAATAAAACATTTGCTATGTAAATAACGGGGTTTCCTCAAAATAATCAAAAAGCTATCAAATAGCAGCGGAACCACCATAACCACAATAATCTAAAATCAAAAGGGTTTTCATTAAAAGCCATAATAATCAAATAACAAAAAAAATAACAACTCAACATGGTTCGACTCAACGACCCAACCCGATGTTACAATATCAGAGCAAGACCCTCTACATCGACCAAAAGAAAATAAAACTCCAAAAGTCCTTGAAGGCATCCACAACTAAGCCTGATCACATGCACGTTACCCACGTGGAGGCAACATTCAAACAGGCAAGGTGAGTAATCACAATTCATTATAATCAATATAAAAAAAAGATATGCATAAAATTGACGTCATCATCATATACAACATCATCAGGGTCATCACAAGGCAAACATCAAAGATCACGACATCATAAGTTACATCAATGCCAAATACATGCAATGCACAACAAGACTCATGCACGTGGTACCAATCGTCACAATCGATGAACACTAGGCCATCACCCTCCAAAGATCCCCGTCATTAGGATCGATTCTACACAAGAACCAGAGCACGTTATACACTCCAATCCACACAATGGGATTAAAGCCACCACTGGACCGAAGCCCCTAAAATGCTATGAATGCATGATACACAACGCCAATATCATCATCATCAATAAAAGTCATCACGTGCATCATCATTCATCAAAATCTCATGTAATCATGTCATCAATTATTCATAAAAAAATCACAAAATCATCATCTCATAGTCATCAATAACATCATGGTAAATCATCAGAAAAATCACGGCATCAAAACATCAATACAAAACAGAATTCATAACACAATTCGCGAACAACAGGCGTTCGCTAGAATGTTTGCTTTGCGAACTCGTTCGCTCTGGTGTTCGCTTTGCGAGCTGCCAGCGAATCCCCAAAATCCCATACAAAAACCAGAGAACCCTACTCTGTCCCCCTTGCTACCTCTGTTCGCTTTGCGAAGTCCTTCGCTGGGATGTTCGCCGTGTGAATTAAAAATCACAATTAGAGTCATCTCAGTATCATCAAACAAAACATCGCGCATTCGCTGCGCTGCTCGCTTTGCGAGTCTGGGGCGAATGTTCGCCTTGCGAAGGAATTGTTCGCTTTGCGAACTCGCGATTTCAGGAAATCGTTGCTAGGCATCAGTATCATAACAGACCCAAAAACCTCACGAATTCAACCTCATTTTACCCCAACCACATTCCCAAAACATTCTTAAGGTATCATGGCAACAGGGGTACAAAACCTACGACTATAGATCGATTAATTACACTATCTTGGCCTCAAAATCACCTAAACCTTCACAACCCCAAAGATTCTCATAAACCCCATAAATCCCTTTCTCCACAAGATCCCATATACCGTCAACAGAGGGTTTAGCCTCGAAGGCCTACTTTTATCCGATTCAATTCAACCCTTAATAATCAGTCCACAAAAATGCCCTAAAGCACCAATTTACTCAAAAACCCACAAACCCATATAAACCTCAAAATCAGCTTTAAACACATCGAATTCCTATATCGAAAACAATGAAAGGCAATACTCCCCATACCTTAGATTGTCAATTCAGAGCTTTCTCTACTGAGTCTTTGGAAACCTTCTCAAATCCTCACCTTTCCCTTTTTCCTCAGAGCTCTCGCCTTCTTTCCTTCTTTTCACGGTCTAACAAAATGAATCTTATTCTTTAATTCTCCTTTTTGTTAAACCTAACTCTTGGGCTTCTAAAATGGGCTTTCCCAATAACACCCTTACTAATCCTCCTCAAAAGTCTATCTTACCCTTAATTCCTCTAATATTATTTAAATTAATAATAATACTAATATATTCGTATTATATACTATTATTTAATTAAATAACCAAAATTCCACGAAAATGCCAACGTCAACACAAACCACCAAAATTCACAAAAATTCACGAATATTATATTTAAATAAATTAAATAAATATTCTAACAAAATTTGGGGTGTTACAATTTCAACAAATATTCTACATGATCCTCATCAATCTTGGACTTGGAAACCATATCATCAACATATACCTCGATTTCCTTGTACATCATATCATGGAATAGGGTAGTCATAGCCCTCTGGTACGTAGCACCAGCGTTCTTCAAGCTGAAGGGCATCACTCTGTAGCAGAATGTTCTCTATGGGGTGATGAACATTTTTTTTCCATGTCCTCGGGTGCCATCTTGATTTGATTATATCTGGAAAAGCCTTCCCTAAAGGAGAACACATTGAATTTAGATGTATTGTCTACCAACATATCAATATGTGGCAGAGGAAAATCATCTTTTGGACTCGCTTTATTCAGATCTCTATAGTCTACACACATTCTGACTTTTTCGTCTTTCTTTGGAACTGGCACAATGTTTGCCACCCATTATGAATAAATAGACGTGACAAGAAAACTGACATCAGTCTGTTATTGCACCTCTTCTCTAATCTTGACAACCATCTCAGCAAGAGTTCTTCTTAACTTTTACTTCACAAGCGGACATTTTGGCTTAAGCGACAGTCGGTGCTCTACAATATCAGTATCCAAACTTGGCATATCTTAATACAACCAAGAAAATAAATCAACATACTCTTTCAACAACTCTAACAACCTCTTCTTGACGTCTTCACCAAGTAGTGCCCTGATCTTGACCTATTTCTTGTTCTCTTCAGAACCCATGTTGATCAATTCGACATCTCTTTATACGGTTGAATAGTCTTCATTTCATGCTCAAGCAGTCAAGTAATTCTTAGGGAATATCATTGTCTTCCTCACTCTCTTCTTCCGCTTCAAACACAGGGAATTCAAAGTTGGGAGAGGGCGCAGGGTCATTGTTTTCAATGGGCTTATTACTTATTAATCTGCACATGATTTATGCTTTATTTCAAAAACAGACAAATGAGAAAGTGATATGCAATAGAATGAAATTGTTTTTAACATGTTTTTAGTTACCATTTTCCAGAAAAATGCAAGAAGAAAAAAACACGTTGGATAACAAAACTTCTTTTATTAATGATCTTAAAATTTGAAACAAAGGTGCCCGAACAAAGTCATTTTCACCTTGGGTAGAGTGAAAGGAAATATTTGAAAAACATAAAACAAATTAATTTGGCAATTGAACGCCACTAGGATCATCCACAAAAGTCCAATTTTGGCTAGTCTCTCCATGCATTACAAAGCAAGGCCATTCTGGGTCTGAATCATCTTCACCAATGGCAGCAACAATTGGATTCCCAGGATGAACAAAACCAGCACTATGAAGCACCTCTTGAATAGGTTTGATAACAACTTCATGATTCACTGCTTTTCTAATTGCATAGGGTGAGAACCCTAGACCAACTCTGTTCTTATTCTCGGAAAGCTCAATAATCTATCCTCAACCTTCTGATTGACCACTCTTCACAATTTGATGTGCATCTTTCAAATAAGAAATAGATGACCCATTCTTCTGAACAACATTGGCAATATCAAGAGCTTGGAATTGAGTTCAACAGCTTCCTTATTTGCATCTATATATCGAAAAGAAGAAAGGTGACTAACCAGCAAGGCTTGCTCACCATAAACAATTACCAGCTTACCATTCTTAACAAACTCGAGTCTTTGATGAAGAGTTGATGTTACTGCCCCAACGTCATGTATCCATGGTCTTTCTAATAAACAACTATACGCGGGGTAAATGTCCATCACTTGAAAAGTAACTTGGAAAATCTGTGGACCTATCATCATCGGAAGAACCACTTCACCAATTACCATCCTTTTGGAATCATCAAAAGCTTTAACTACCACTCCACTGTTTCTCATATGAGCACCTTGATAAGCCAACTTAGACAAAGTTGTTTTCGGTATAACATTGATCGAAGAACCAGTATCAACAAAGACATTTGAAAGAGAGTCCTCTCGGAACCTGATAGATATATGCAAAGTATAATTATGTTTCTTACCTTCTGGCGGCAACTCTTCATCACTGAAGCTCAAAACATTACAGACCATAATGTTTCCCACTACGCCATCAAACTGATCCACATAAGCTTGTTCTAACACTTTTATCAAAGACTTCCAATGAGCCGCGAAATTCAACAACAAAGATAACACTAATATTTTAGACGGAGTCTGAAGGAGTAGATCTACCACCTTGTAACCACTTCTTTGGATTAGTCTTAGCAATTCTTTAGCATCGTCATTCCTCTTAGATTCATCAGACAGGCCAATAATCATAGGCTCTTAATTAATCACAATAGGATCTTTACCACACACTTCCCTACTTGTTGACGCATAATCAACCTTTTAGAGAGCTGCTGGAGTAAACATACAACCACTTCTGGTTATACCACTGACATCTGCTATATTCTCAACTAATCGAGTCGATTCAATAATTACCTCTTTACCATTTTCCAACACATTAGCATTATACCTCCAAGGAACAACTTTGTCAGA
Organism: Lathyrus tuberosus; assembly: GCA_022829125.1. Taxonomy (NCBI): domain Eukaryota; kingdom Viridiplantae; phylum Streptophyta; class Magnoliopsida; order Fabales; family Fabaceae; genus Lathyrus; species Lathyrus tuberosus. Next base: position 4,290,671 of record JALAZF010000423.1, read on the forward strand.
TTCGTACGAAATCAGTTCAGGCAAACAAACCACCAAGGGAGTCACAACACTCTCTTTACTCTCATAAGTAATTTCCAAAGGCTTCGAAACGTCAAACTGAGGAACAATAATAACTACCTCATCATCTTTACACTTAGCACTAACTTGCAAAATACCTTGGTCCATCAAACCCTGGATATCTTTCTTCACCAACGCACACCCTTCAGGATTCTGCTCACACAACTGGAAATCTGAATGATTATTTTTAAAAAAAACCAAACTTACACAACTTGGCATGCACATCAACCAAAGCAGTATTCACCAAGTTAACATCAGAAATCATATACTCTTCTTGACTATTTTCTACCATACTAACAGAAGGTCCACCGTGTTCGGGTAGAGGATTAGCTTGCACGCTAGGTCTGGTACCTTGGAACTTCAACAGAACATTCCTAACGAGCTTCTAAATTTATGTTTTTAAAGAAAAACAAGACTCAATATCATGCCTCGATGCTCCCTAATGAAAAGCACAATGAGCTTCAGGTTTATACCACCACGAAATCAGATTCGGTACAACTAGTGGAGATCTAGTTTGAATCAGCGCATTCTGTATCAAAGCTAGATACAGTTTCATATAAGTCATGGGAATAGGGTCGAAATGACCCTTCTTGGGAGCACGAGCTTGCTACTTCTAATCAGATAGTTAATTTTTCCGTTGAACAACATGAGCTGGACTAATCACCGGGGTTACTGCGGCAACATGAGGTTATTGATAATAACGTTGAGATTGGTCCTGCTGACCACTTCTGCTTTTGGGTTTTCTTTGCCTTCCTCCTTGAGAAATGCCATTGCATCCCCTTCTTTTTTCTTATGTAAACTATTACCATACTTCTTTGTTCCACTGGACGAACTTGATTCTTTTGTTAAACAACCCTCTTTGACACCTTCTTCTAGCCTGACTCATTTCAGTGAAATCATTTGGAGCGCTAGCAACCATCCTCTCATAGTATAAAGAACTCAAAGTCTTGAGAAACATCTTCATCATTTCCTTCTCTTCCATCGGAGGGTTAATCTAAGCAGCAACTTTACGCCACCTCTGGGCGTACTCTTTGAATGATTCCTTATCCTTCTGTGACATAACACGCAGCTGGTCACGATCAGGGCCATGTTCAAATTATATTTACACTGACACACAAACGGCTCTGCAAGGTCATTGAAAGAACTAACATGATCATTGTCCAATCCCATATACCCCTTCAAAGCTGCACCAGTCAAACTGTCTTGAAAATAGTGGATCAATAACTTGTCATCATCAGTGTGAGTAGCCATCTTCCAAAAATACATAGTCAAATTACTCCGAGGACAAGAGTTACCCTTGTACTTTTCAAAGTCAGGGACCTTGAATTTGACAGAAATTTTGACATTGGGAACCAAGTACAAATTATGAGCGTTCTTACCAAACAGATCTTTACTCTTCATAGCTTTCAACTTTTTCTACAATTCTAGGAATTCATTCTGGAATTCATCCATTCTCTCATAAACATCTAGATTATCACTAGGAGAAGTGTGGAAAACAAGATCCCCTTGTGGCACAACATGCACAGCTGGAGGAGCGGTGACCATCACAGGTTGAACTAGAGGAACTTGACTTACCAATAGAACTTTAGTAGCGGGATAGAAACTCTCTGGCACATAATTTGGAGGGATACCCCAAGGATAACCAGCAAGCATCTAATTCTGACGCGGAGGTCCAATAGGCACAACAGTTGCAGTAGGAGTAATTGTAATTTCTGAGATAATAGTCACTTTAGGTTGAGACAGAGGTGGTGGTTGATGTTGAGATGCCACCAATGATTCCATTAGAGCAGTCATTATGTCAAATCTTGTCTTCAATGAATTCACTTCCTCATGGAGTTCCTTTTTCTCTTGCTCAATAGTATCCATCTTTCGTCTTGAGTTAGCCCGATTATTGTACCGGTGTGTCAGCTTGTCTTCTACGAAGACGAAGGAAATAAATGAGACTCCGAAAGACTAGGAGAAAGCCAAACCAAATGATGCAAATAATGCTTGAAACGCATATGCAAATGATTATTTCCAAGGAACTAAGGAACTATAAACATATTGCAAACATCATAAATGATAACATATTAAAAAGAGAATTTCATTTCATTTCATTAAAATATCTGGAAGGATTACAATTTCAGTACATCATTTCAAAGCAATCCTAAACAAAATATGTAAACTAAGGCCTAGGATTTGAGGTCACTACAACTGAAGAAGATTTGTCTCCATGCTGCAACTTCCTCTTGAGCTTCCTAATCTGAACTTCAAAATCAGTCTTCATCTCGGCCTTTTCTTTCAAGATATTGTCAACAAAACCTTTCCAAGCGCCAAACCTAGCTTCTTGCTCGCTCTTTCTTTTCTTTCCATGTTGCTCTAGCAGATCATATTTCTCTTTTAATTGCCTTTGCAACTCTAGCTTCTCCGCATTTAAAATATGAAATTTGCTTTCCCAAGCATCTATTTCCTGCTTCATCTGAGTTAAAGGAATTTGGAGTCCCTCTGTATCTTCAATTGGAACAATAGTGGATTCGATGACTTTAGGGAACATAGGTTTTTCAAGAGGATAAGGCATCTTGATCTTATCAGCTCTTTCTTGCACCCACTGAGTGTAACGCTCCAACGCGACACAATCTTTTGTTCCTAATTCATCCTTTCCTTTCCTATGAATCTTACACCTGGCATGGACGATCTTCTCCCTCAAACCCTTGCCATCAACACCTTCTTGAATGAAGAAAGCTTCCAGATGAATGTTGCTTGGCTTATCCTTCATGGCATATCCAAGCTGACGTCTAGCCAAAATCGAATTGTGGTTAATACCTCCTTTTGTACCAATAAGAGGTACATTAGGGAATTCACCACAACTGTCAATAATCTTCACATCACCATAAACTCTAGAATACCAAGTCAAATATGCGTTGGTGAGAGACATAATCCTCTAAGACGACCTCAAACCCTTCTTGTTATCCTTGAATAGGCTGGACTGCGGCAAGTGCGAAATAAACCACTTGTACAGTAAAGGTGCACAAAACATAACAGTTCCTCCGTTCTTCCCCATCTTGTGATGGATAGAATAGTAGGTATCTCCGAGCAAAGTAGGATCTAGATTTCGAATCAGAAAGATACAGATGACAATAATATCCATAAAGTTGTCAACATTAGGGAACATAACTATGCCATGGATAAACAAAGCGAGAACATCTTCGAAAGCAACCATACTCTCGCACTAGCAAGAGTAGCAGCCTTTTCCATCAAGAACTTAGCATGTAGACCAAGAATACCTCCTTTAGTCACAAGATTAACATCGATCTCTCCTTTCCTCAGGTGCACAACCCCTCCAATGACATAGGACTTGGGAATCTCCTCCAAACCACTAAATAGTATCTGATATGATACAAGCAATCCTATAAGATAAGAATACTCCTCCAAAGTAGGCGTAAGCTGATAATCAGGGAGAGTGAAACAATTATATGCTGAATCATAGAACTAGAGCAAGGTGTTCAAAGCCCCATATTCGAGATTAGTATTCAACACAGTTAGAAGTCTTTTGTACTGGTCTTTGAAATCAGAAGGACAAGTCACCAGAGATCCTAACTTCCTTAACTCCTTCAATTCAGGACGCTTGAAACGGAATTGATGAGTGTTTCTCCTTCCAGAGTCCATGATCAAATTGCCTATGATATTTGCAAGCAAAGTTCCTAGGTTCCTTGAAAATTAGGTGAAAAAGAGATGTTTATGGATGCATGGATGCATGATTATGCAACAATCACAAACATGGTGGGTTCAAAGGTTCGGTGTCATGAGTATGGAGCCAGGTGGATAGGGTAACAACCATCCTACAGTGTATGTTCTATGGCTTTGAAATCCTGAACAACAATCGGGTTCTAAAAAGTTTCCAAATTCGTAAATCCATCTTTCAAATATTAATGGTTTAACGACTTGCTCGTAGACCAATAATATTCTCAAGAGAACCTAGTCTGAGTGTAGTGTCGTGTATCAACCATTCCAAGCCTACGCCAGGAAGGTCACCACATTACGTCCTAAAAGGCCAGAGGGGTTAAAAGTGTTCTAATGGTATCTCATAATCCTAGACTCCCAGGTCGAAAATAATAACGCCACTACGACTACTCACATGACATTAATACTTCCAAATGGGCCTCATTTGATGGGGGATTCTCATGACAACCTAACAACGCATAACGCCTGTCATATCTCAAAATTTACCCCTTGATTCCATCATCATTTGCATAACATTCAACACATATTAGGTATGTCATTCATGCATGGCTAACCCTCAAATTATCAAAATATTGTCTTGTTTTGCTTTCTTTGTGAACTAGGGTTTGCATCAAGGAGATTATTGGTTGATCAGTCAAAGTCTTAGATTGATCATCAATATATTAAGTTCTCATGATCAAGAGTTTCCCTACATCAACAATCAAGTGTATTGTAGCCTCATTACAAGTTTATCAAGTTTCAAGTTCATCTGGTCTACAAATCAGGGTTTCTAAGCCAAAGTCAACTGCATCTTTGACTTTTGACCTAGACATGATCTCAAGCCTTGAAACATGATTCAAGACACTCTAAGACACTTTTGGAGTCCATCCATAGTGCTCAAATAGCTCAAGAGTTTGATTTCATTAAAGTATGCAACTTAGATTTCATCTGATGCAAAAGTTAACCACTGATCAAAGTCAAGTTTGACTTTTGACTTTTTGGTCAAATAGGGACTTCTTAAGTCAAAGATCATGAAAACATGTGATTTGGATCATGATAAATCAAGGAAATCCAGGAAAACATCAAAGAATCAAGATTTGTGAAAATTAGGGTTTCATGTTTTTTTTCTAAGTTATGAAATTCTATGTTTTTTACTCAACTTGCCAAGCTCATAAATTCCTCATCAAGAAACCATTTTCTTTGCTCCAAAGACCAAATTGAAGAGCTTGTTCCATACTACAAATTTTTCCTAGAGGATGATTTCCCAAAAAATGCATGGATTGAGAGATATGAGGCCATGAAGTGGAAGGTTCAATACTTTTGGAACCTAAACACTTAGAAAATTTTTCAACAAAATCTGCCTTGTCTTGGAACCAACTTGTTGGCCATTTTTCACCATGATCCCTTTTGATTCAAGAAAAGTTGTAAACATGAAAGTTGTAGAGGATGTTTCAATCTTTTCAAAGAGTCCAAGAACACAAAATTATCATACTTGAGCTAGGAGTTTCGAAGAGATGAAGTTGGCACTTCAAACTTAAATTATAGGTCATTTTCATGACATGTTCTTGATCAAATCTTGAGCCAAACCTACTCAATCTCGTTTTTCAGGCATTCTGGCTTCTAAATCTCAACAAAATATGAGCTGTACACAAATTAATGATGCATTATCCAAGTGGTTAAGGCATTGTTCAAAGAATTATTCCATTTAGGGTATAAAGATCACACTTCCATTTTAATAAAGAGGCTTTAATCACAAGTCAACTTGTATGGAGCTTTGCAATTGTTTCCTCTGCCCACACTCCATTGCAGAACTCAGAAAGCAACACCTCAAAAGTGCTCAACCACCCTAGAGGCTTGTACTTTGTAATGGAACCATGTGAATCCATAAAACTACCACTTTGTTTCTAAGCAAACCAAAAACTCCACAACTTGTGATTATGCAAAGTTCTCAATCCCTCAACATTTCCCTATAAATAGAGACCCCTTCACAAGTCCAAAACACACAAGAAATACACCAGAAATCCCTCTAAAACACAAGTGCACTTTGAGAACTCCATAAAAGCTCAAAATTCCATTTCTTCGAATCTCTTTCCCCTTGCAATTTATTTTCAAACAAATCACCCAAACATCTTCTAAACACCCTTTAGAACTTGTTTGCACCCTTAACCAAGTTCTGTTGCATCAATACCATCACCTTCCATATCTCACTTCACATTTTACAAGAAGGTTTGTGTGAAGGATTTGAAGTTGTTTCAAACTAAACCAAGTATCCAAGCATTCTCTTTGAGGTCTAAGGGTATCAACTGCACCATTACACAACTTCTAGAAGTGTTAAGAAGAGGCATTGGACCTCATCTTGCACTTTGAAACTCATCATACTTGAATCATTCTTGGTTAATTATTGAAGCAAAAATGTAGATACTAATGTGTTGAATATGTCCTATAAACTGTTTGTAAGTTATGATGTTTGTATGAGAAGCTCACGGTGTTAGAAACCTAGGGTTTATTGACTAGTTTTTCCCTTCGTATGCTTTATTCTTTGAGTGTTACCTTATACAAATCATACCATTTAATTCCTTGTTAAATTCTGAGCAACTTTGGTTTTTATAGTCTTGAATTTCATGGAGAAATGAGAGATATACTTAAAGAATGTTTGAGGAAAAAATGAGAAAAATGAGAAAGAAAGAGAGAACTTGTGAGAGGAAGAAGAAGATGTTGAGGTGGCATTTTCCATTTTTAAATGTGGCTTTAATATACATTTTATGGCGTCCGTTATATTATTTACTAGGGCATTGCGCCATGGTGGTTTGTGTGTGTTTGTGAAGCCAAGGTCTGGGGTTCGAATCCCCCTCACCCCAGAACTTTTATTTACTAGGGCATTGCGCCATGGTGGTTTATGTGTATTGCACGCGTTACCTAGCACCACTTAGGCAGTGGCCCAGTGGTTAGTGTTTTGGGCCAGTAACATCAAGGGCGCAGGTTTAAGCCCTGGCAGAAACAAAACCTATTTTTTTAGCACTTGTTTTTTTATGTTTTTTTCACAACTTCATCCATTCATTTCTCCATGCATTTTTAATCTTTTTGTGCCATTATTTTTCACATTTCTTATTTGTCATACCTATTTTGATAATCCATGAAAAAATTCCAAAAATGATTTTATTTTCACACAGTTTTATTTAGTCAAAGTAAGACACTTTTTTAAAATGGTTTTAGGTCATTAAGTGATTCTTTTTTATTGATTATTTGATTTTGGTTGATCATATTGATGTTTGTGAATGTCATGTATATTGCGTGAACCTTGTTTGATGTCGGTAACATAATCCCTTTGATTTTGGCCTACGCTTGATGCACTTTAATGCATGATTTTCATGTGTACATGTCTTGTTTCTTCATGTTTGATTATGAAACATTTCCTTTGACTTTAGCATAATACTTATACCATATTGAACCTTTGATGCATGCTTGCTATGTGTTTGAATCATCTTTGATCATATGTTTATGATTTTCCTTGACTTTGATACCATGACTTTGTTTGGTTCTTAAACTTCATGCTTATTATGTTCAAACCTTTTGAAATGCTTAGACTTGATTGTGATCATAATGAACCCTTGACATGAACCCTTTGGTTGATTGCATTGATTCTTGTCTAACTTGTTTTCATGATTAAGTGGTGTTCTAACTTGTTTTCATGATTAAATAATGGCAACTTGTTTTCATGATTAAGTGGTGCTCTAACTTGTTTTCATGATTAAATAATGGTAACTTGTTTTCATGATTAAGTGGTGTTCTAGCTTGTTTTCATGATTATGTAATGTCTTAACTTGTATTCATGATTAAGTGGTGTTAGTTGTCAGCCCTAAACCATGTCACAGTCTTGACCTTAGTTCATCCATGTTTGATATTGTTATATCCATGTTGATTTGAATCCTTGTTTGATATTGTTATATCCATGATTCACATGTTGATTTGAACCTTTGATTGATATTGTTATATCCTCCATGTCCATGATGATATTGTTGATGTTGTTACATCTATGTCCATGCTCATATGTTGTTACTTATGTGATTATATTCCATGCTCACATGTCATTGTTGTAAACATGCTATGATATGCCATACTTGTGTTGTTACTTTGTTCTTGTTAGAACCATGTCTCATGTATGCTTTGACTTTGCACCATCCATGTTTATGTGTTCATCCTTGGTTGTTACCATGATTATTTATGACTTTGTTAAGTCTTATCTTAGGTGTTGTCACATCTATGTTTATGTGTTGTTTACCTTGGTTGCTACCATGATTATTTATGACTTTATTAAGTCTTGTCTTAGATGCTGTCACATCTACCTTCATGTGTTGGTTGTTACCATGTTCATTTGACTTCATTTCATATCATGTGATCCCTTGATTGATATCATGTTTGAATGTCATCTTTGCCATGAGTTATGTGTCTTTGTTGTGTGTCATGTTTGAACATCATCTTTGTCACTTATTATCCACCTTGATTGATGTCATGTTTGAACATCATCTTTATCACTCTTTATCCTTTGATTAACATCATGTTTGAATGTCATCCTTTGCCATGTGTTGTTTACTTTGATATCATGTTTGAATATCATTCTTGTTCATATCATCCATTATCACCCATATACTCATGTTTATTTAGACTTTGTCAAGTCATCCCTTAGTGATGTTAGCCTGTTAGCTTTCTTTCTTTTCTTTTGTTTCCTAAATCCAAAGGAAAGATTTCTTTTGTTGACTTTATGTCATAAGTAGTATATCATTCCCTCAACTACCCCTTTTGACTTTGTTAAGTCATCAACCTTTCAACATAGCCTTAGGTTAGAGCTTGTAAAATCTTTTGACTTTGTTAAGTCATGCAAGTATTATTGTTATAACTCTTACTCCTCTTTGTAAACCTTGATCACTATCAAGTGTTCTTTACCCGTAGTTAGGTGAACTACGATTGCTCTGATTCCATCATTGTTAGGATACTTACGCATAAGACTGTGAAGTCTTTGCGAGCACATTAGCAATAAACCTCCTTAGGTTCCTTATCTCATAAAACCCAAAATAGAACATTTTCAAACATTAGCAAGCAAATTACCATAACACAAATACTTTCAAGAGGTACCTATAGGATACTATAGATACTTAGGGCTAGTACCTTCCCTTAGTATAACCAACCCTCAAACCTTTAGATCTTTTCGCATTGTTGTTACATTGCATAATTAGGGTTTTATTTGATCTTTTCCCTTTCCTTTGGATAAATTAAAGTTCGGTGGTGAACATTCAATATTTTGTGATTCAAGTTAATTTAATAGCTTGATATTCGATTCTCACCGCGACAACGCCCATAAGGTTGACATGACTATACCACCATCCTAGCTTAAGTGCACTCAAGTCCGAGTAGGGGACTTACCTCACCACACAGAGATCACCAAGCACCCACAAACAAAAATAGCAAACAAGAGCAATAATATACAAAATCAATCATAAACACAGATAAACAAGCTAGGCTTAACCCTCTTAGGGACTACTCCCCAGCAGAGACGCCAGCTGCCGCGGCGGGAAAAATTAAGATTAAGCTATTTTGATTAACTTAAGTCAAAAAGTAAAATTGCCACCGAACTTTATTGTCGAACAAAACCCACAAAAAGCAAAATAAGCTAAAAAAAGAGAGATCTGGATACGGGGGTTGGTCATGCAAGGGGAAGGTATTAACACCCCTCACATCCGTTGTACTCAACGGGAACCACTTGCAAATCCGTGTTTATAAAAGTTGGGTTGATTGTTGATTGATTTTAAGTGAAAAGATATTTTGTCGTATTCGAGTGGAAAAAATAAACTTACTACCCACAAGTATGAGGAAATGAGCATTTGCATCATCTTGATATGAAGAACTTTTACTTGGACTTTCTCACTAGCACATCTCAACATTCAAGTGGAAAATGACAATCATTTCTCAGCATCTTGTAGAAGTATAGTGGTTTGCATCACTGCCAGAATAGACTACTATCAAATCTTTTGAAAAAAGGCTCTTAAAGAAAAGTGCACAAAGGCACAAAAAGAAGTTTGATGAGGTTTGTCCTTTTTATAATTTTGAAAAGATGTTTGAATACGCTTAAATGTTTTAGCATTTATTGAGAAAATATTTTCTAGATCACTTGACAAAGTCAAGGTTTATTAAGAAAGAGGTGTGAAGTTTGAAAACAAGAAGTTTTTTAAATAGAGAGAAGTTTTGAAAATTTAAGAAGTGGGAACGAGAAGTAGAGACTATCCTTAAGCATAAAGTAAATAGTCTCATTGCTAGGTAACTCAAGAGAAAGCCTTTGTGTGTGTAAGTGTACTAACCACAAGCAGAGGCAAGCATTTGACATAAGTCAAAACCAACATTCCTTTCCCTTTGGATTGAACCACAAGATGAGTAAGCAACAAGCACATATGAAAATTAAAGAAAAACCAGATGAACAATTAAGGTCACCAAGCCATAAAGAGCATTCAAGTCTTGAATTGAGGATCATAAAGTCTTAGGTGTAGCACTATGTCTCAAATAAACTCCAAAGTCTCACATATCACTCCAAGCATAAGGAAAGCACTAGGTCCTAGGTCCATATTCCAAAATACTCCTAAAGCAAGGGATAGTAGCACAAAAATCCAAGAGATTAAGTCTTTTAGGGTTTTAGGCATTTTATAGTGTTTTTTGTTCTTTTGAAATAAGAAAGCAAGAGATAAAAGACATAAAGATAAAAGGCAAAAATAAAAGGCAAGAATGTAAATGCCATAAATGTAAATGACATAAAAGTAAATGAAATAAATGTAAAGAGCATAAAGTAAATGTTAAATATTAGCACAATTAATATATCAATGTTAGTATTAATGAGGATTTAATCGAGTCGGGACAATTTAGCGCTATGTTAAGAAATCGTAAGTAGACTTATTTAGAAGTTACACGTATTTGAGACCGGTCAATAACAATTTATGTGTTCAAACATGCTAGAGGAATGATACAAAATCATCCTCCTAAAGCAATGTAACAGAAAAAGTTAAAACAAAAAAAAAGGGAGAAGAGAGATGAGAAAGTGAAATGAAAGGCTCATGCAATCACTAAGAATCATCTATCAACAATTCAAAGGCCACAAAGCAATGATCATCAAGGGATAACCTGTCTCTGATGCAAAGTGTCACAGATGACCAAATGATCATCTATTAACATATTTGAACCAAAGTAGGTTCAATCAACCATGGATCATCAACCAAACACTTGGAGTGTTGAAAATATGTTCAACTAAGCAATACTCAAGAGACAAGTTCAAAAACCTTCCCAAAATTGAAGAAAATCAAAATAAAAAAGGATTTAAAATTTTTTAATGGAAAATAAAAGAAAAATGCCAAAGATGCCTCAAACACCAAATAAATGGTGGAGAAAATTATGAGAAGTCACAAATATTGCAAATAGAAACATCTCAAAGGTTGGATGCAAAATGATTTGAAAATGATCAAAAATAAAATACAAAATGAAAATTAGAAGAAAATATCGATCAAATGCAAAATGATTTTTAAAAATTATGCAAAATAATATGTGGTAGAAAATATTTTTATGAAACTATGAAAAAAAATTGAGCAATATAATCAAAGGAAATTCGAGGATATCCTATTTTGAGTCCATATGATCATTCATGTACCTTGGAATGCAATAAAATCCCAAGTGCTCAAGTTGATTCAAGAAAGTTTGACCAAAAAGTTAACATTTTCAATTCAAAGTTCTAAAGACTACAACTCCTTCAATTCTCCATATTTTTGAGTGCTTATTTTTACATATGACTCTTCTCAATATCCTCTACAACTTCTCTTTACATGACAAGAGCCAATTATGCTTGGAGGATCATCAAAAGTTTGAAGACATTATAGGTCATTTGTGGACTTAGTAAAATTTGACCTATTTTCAAGTGAATTTTTTCCAACTTTCAAGGATCACAACCTCTTCAATTCTTATCATTTTGGGATGATTCTTTTTTCTATCTACTCTTTGTTATACCATCTACAAGTTTTCTTCAAGGATCAAGATCAAATTATGCTTGGAAGGCCTTAAAAATGTTGGAACATTATAGGTCATTTTCTGCCTAAAAGACTTAGAATTTTTATGGTGACCAGTTTTTTATGACAACTTCAACACATCATAACTTTCTCCTCATATGTCCAAATGAATACTTTCTTGGCACATTGTAAACTAGGTCATGAGGACTACACATTGCAAGAAGAATGAGATCAAAAAGCCTCTTGAGTAGGATGCCCCATTGAGTTGAACATGGTGACTTGAAACTGAAGAAAGCTCCAAGATCATATTTTTTATTTGTTCTAACTCCAATTAGAGGCCAAATTAGAGTCCAATTTCATGCCTAATCAAGTTTATCAAGTATCTAGAAGTTGTTTAACACTTGAAGCAGAAGTTTTGGCTAAGTTTTGAGTGATCTCAAGTCACACTTTTGGCACGATGAGTGTGCGCACGAATTCACTCAATTTCCACTCAATTCACCCCTCTAAATATTCCATCATCTTCAGCTATAAATAGAGGAACTCATTACCTTCATTTTAAAGCTTTTGAGAGCCAATGAACCTCTGCATGAACTTCAAATTTTCCCAGAAATTTCCACCATCGGATTTTGAATTCTAGCCAGTTCTAACCCAATTTATTTGTTCTAATACCTCCATAGACATCCTCTGAAGTGTTTGGTTCAAATCTCAAGCTCCCAGACCTTCTCAATTGCTCTGACCATATCAAGCTTCTTCAACCTCCGGTCACCATCTCAACAAGGTAGTTAGAAGCTTCAAATCACTTCAAATAAGTTACCAAAACGTAGGTCTTGGATTGCTGATCATTTCCCCTAACTTAACTGTTGTTGATTGCTTGAGTTCATCATTTAATTTTTGTTTGAGTGTTTGTGTTCATTTATGCATTTCTCCAAAATTCTCCTAACTCCTTTTCAATAAACGAAAATGGAGGATGTAGTTGAGTTCGCCTTTATGATACGGTCATAATGGCATAGGTCTCATGACCTGAAGTAACTGTTTTCCAGAGCTCTGGTGAGAGCTCGCATGAGAAGATGACTGGAGAGGCTGAGAATGATGACTTGCGTTGTGCCACGTTGGAGATTTGAAACGTTCTGATTGGCTGATTTTGAATGTGATATTGTGTTGCACTCTGCGCGTGTTTCATGGTGTTGTATCACCTCAGGTGCGTTGGATCTGCCACGTCAATTAATGAGTCTTAATCCAACGCGCCTTGTTTTTTCTCTTTTATTATTTTTCTAATTTTATTTTCTAAATTGCATTTATCTTTAAAAATTCATAAAAAATAGCTACATCAATTTTTTTCACTCCATTTTTTTCATAGTTTCATAAATATATTTCCTATATTTTTGAGAAATTTTGTACATTTTTATTTCATCATTTTATATTTTTCATTATTTTCTTCTTTTTGCATTTGTTTTAAATAGTTAAAAATATTTTTATGCATTTTAAAATTCTGAAAATAATTGTATGTGATCCTTGAGTTGTTTCTAATTTTCTGGATTTTTCTTGGTGATTTGTGATCTTGTTTGATGCATCATTTGCATTTTCATGTTTATTTTCATTTTAAAAATCATTTTTATGCATATTAATCCATTTTATTGCATTTGAATATTGATTGACCTTTTTTTACTGTTGTCTGACTTGAATCTTGGTTGATTTGGTCAAGTTTCATCAAGCTCAATGGATCTTGGGTGTTGATGGGGTGAAAACCCTAATCCACCAAAATGGGTGATTGATTTTGATGATAACTTGATCAATCCTTTGATTCAATTTATTATTTTGGTTTCATTACTGCCTCTTCTTCATCTCCTTTCTTTTTTTTTTCTTTTGGTTGATGAAAATCTTTAGCATCATGGATTGTTAATGATCAAAGATGTTTGAACCTTCATTACTTCAAACATGTTATTGAGGTGATCATTTGATCACTCACTTCACTTTGAAGTAGTGATAGGTTTCCTTTGATCATTGATGGAGGTCCTTGATTAAGATGAGACCACTCCTCTTTTTTCTTTTTGGTGTGGAAAGCTTTAGGAGGATGACTTACATGTCATTTCTCTATCTTGTATTAACACATAAATTGTTATTGACCAACCTCATATAGTTGTGACTTCTACATATCTCCAATTACGATTGCTTAACATAACGCTAAATTTGTCCCGAATCGGAAACTAAGTCATTTTTGTAAGTGAGATTTTCAGCCTCCTATTCTACATGGTATTGTGTGAAATAGATTGGATCTTTTGTTATCAAAGAGAGCTAGTGGCATACTTGTTGATTTTATGCAAGTTGGATCCCTTCTCTTGGTAATGTATGAGACCACATTTTCATGCTTGTGGATATCTAGTTGAGTGTTCTCCAAAAAAAGACAAATTGGCCTATCTTCTCTAATCACTAACTCACCAACTTTTGTTTTATTTCTTTATTTTATGTGTCATTTACGTTATGCTCTATACTTATTTCCATTTACTTTATGCTTTTATTTTAGCATTTCATATCATATTATCATATTGTATTCTCTTTGTCCACTTGGACTTGTGTTTATGCTTATGCTCTTTTTATTTTTGTCTATTTGGACTTTCTTTCTCTCAAGACATTAATAAATATCAAAACTCCTAAAATACCTGGTTACTTTATGGACTTGATGTTACTACCCTATGCTTTGGATATGGAGTCATGGACTTGGAAGTAGGAATCTTGAACCTTGCTTGGAAGTTGGCATCTTGAATCCTAATCTTCATCTGGTACTTTTTGTTTGAGTTATTCTTATGGACTTAGCTTGGTTATTATGATTTCATCTGATGCTTGGTTGACTTGATTGAGGCTTAAATCCAAAGGAGGGAAATCTTGATTAACTTATGTCATGGAGCTTGATTATTCCTTGGTTAGATCTTTCTTTGTCCTTAGCTTTTAGTTTATGCAATAGGATAGTCACTTCATCTCCTCCCCTTCTTAAATTTAAAAAATCTTCTCCCTTTTTTAAAATCTTCTTTCAAACTAGAACCTCTTTCATAATAAACGTTGACTTTTGTCAAGTGATTTTCAAAATCTTTTTCTTTAATAAATGTTAAGACACCTTAAGCATACTTTGACCATTTAAAAAAGACATAAAAAAATACATAAACCCATTCAAATCCTTTTTGTGCTTTTGTGCACTTTTTCTTTTAAACTTTTCATAAAGTTTAGACATGAGTCATTTTCATAGTTGATAAGTAATTCTCTTATCCCCATAGTATTAAAGATGTTGACATTTTCCACTTAGATGTTGAGTGATAGACTTGTTGATTTTAATCCAAGCAAAACTCCTCCATCTTAAGATGATGCAAATGTTAGTTTCTCATACTTGTGGGTGACTAGTTGTAGTTTTCTCCTTAAAATGACAACTTGTCTTTTCATTTAAAATGAACCAAACACACCATTTTTGTTATTTTTACCACGAACTACGAGGTTTTGATCCTCCATTACACTTTGTGGGTACAGGCACGGGACTCAGGAAGTCATGTTAAACACAAAAACATTAAAAAAATACTTATTTTCTCACCTCCCCAATCTTTTACAAGCAAACCATTTTCAAACCAAAAAAAGTAGATAATTCAAAGGGATCCTATGGAGTACCATAAACGTTTTGGGTGCTAATACATTCCCTTTGTGTAACCAACCCCCTTACCCTTGTCTCTGTTTTTATTTGTTCTTTTTTTTTAACTTCTTTAGGTTTTGTTCGCTCTTTTTCCCTTCCTTTGGATAAAATAAAAGTGCGGTGGCGACTCTTGTTTTATGAGTTAAGTTAATCAATATCTTATACTCACAATTTTTACCGCTACAGAAAAGTGGCGACTGTGCTAGTGAGTAGTCCCCAGTGGGTTCATCCTACTTTGATTTATTTATTACTTTATTATTTGATTGGCTTGTTATTGATTGTTCTGTTTAGTGCTTGGTGATTCTCTGTGTGGTGAGATAAGTCCTATACCCAGACTTGAGTGCACTTATGATAGGATTGTTGGTATAATAAAGGATATGTGCTTTGAGTAATCCTTAGCATGTTGATAAGTGCAAATTTTGACTTAAAATGAACTATCTTTCTTGGCACTTTTCAACTCAATTCTCATGTTTTCTTAGATTTTATTCTTGAATTGTTGTCATTCTTCAACATTATGAAAATACCTTTAGTGCTTGTAATATGTGTGTTATTGTGCAGAAAAAGGCATAGATTCATCAAAGAAGTAAGACACAAGAAAGTGATCTAAGTTGCCAAAGAAATGAAGAAACTTCAGGAAGTTCGCTTTGCGAACATGCCAGCGAAGGTTCACTTTGCGAAGTCTGGCGATGCTCCAGCGAACGCTCCCAGAATTATGGTAGAAGAAAAAGACACCTAAGGAATGTTCGCTTTGCGAACTTGAAGGCGAATGTTCGCTTTGCAAATAATCCTTCGCATTGCGAACTTATGCAGAAATTCTATGGTGGTTTAACTGTGCAGAGGCACATCAGGTGCCTAATTTTGGAGTTCGCTGGGCGAATGAAAAGTTCGCAGTGCGAACTTGGGAATTTCTGAATGTATTATATATACATTTTTCACACTTTTTAGAGATAGATAGATATTTTTCAGCATAGAACTTGATCTCTCTTCATTTTCAATAATATTTTAGAGAAAGAAACTCAAACCATAAGAAGGAGAAGGTAAGATCTTTGATCTCTTGTTGGGTTTAGATGTAATCTTTTGATACCTTATGTATTTCATCTAATGTATATTTGTGAATTAATTTTGATTCTCTATTGTAGATTGTCTTTGATTGTTTATTTGTGAGTCTTGACAAACTCTTTGCAAATCTTTGGTCTTAGATTTTCATCTATCAATGAGCAAACTTTTGACATGGTTTTGTGAATTGATATTCATTGTATCTTTTATTGTATTGTGTTGATTAGTAGCATGGCTAGCATGAGTATGATCGATACGGTATTGCGAGGATACGTGATAATAGTGATGAAGAACGATATTCACATACATTTGGCAAATTAGTTGAATACATGAAAAAAGGGTTAAGCGTATGTACTTATTCTGATCATGGCATTTTATATGAAGCAGTCATTTATCTGATTTGGGTGTCGTCTTTGTTTATCTATTTATATTTGATTTGAACCGCTATAGACATATACTCATCAGATCTGGATCTAGGATGATTACCTGTTAGGTTCTAAACTCTAGACATAGATTTAGGCTTAACATTTGCGTGAGTATCAGTTCTTAATGCTCTGTGTTGGTTTTATTGTGTGAAACATCCCCAATGAGACTATATGGTTGTTCTCTTGGTGTTTCGTTAGACATAACCTCTGTTGTGAGTGATACGTGAGGATATTAGACGAATGATTGATTTGTGTTTACTTGATTAGAGGAATGTATGTGTTATCAATTGATGAGATCCAATTCCAACAAGGCTCCGTTTATAATTTAGTCTTTACTTTATATTTTCAGTCTTTATATTTTAAGTCTTTAATTTTGGTTCCTTAAATCTTTCAAACCAAAACTTTTGCACCATAAGCTTAGAAATGTAGATACCGTCGAACGACATTCTTTATCGCATTGATCCCTGTGGAGATGACAAAACTGGGTACTTAATTAATTTTTGCTTGCTGCTATACCGCACCAACAAAATGGCGCCGTTGTCGGGGATTGGTGTTTGGATATTGAATCGCATTGCGATAGTTTCTATATTTTTGAGCTTTGTACATTTATTTATATTGTATATTTTTGTTTTCTCTTATGTTTTCTCTAGTGTGACTAGGAATGATGAGAAC
Organism: Lathyrus tuberosus; assembly: GCA_022829125.1. Lineage (NCBI taxonomy): Eukaryota > Viridiplantae > Streptophyta > Magnoliopsida > Fabales > Fabaceae > Lathyrus > Lathyrus tuberosus. The sequence continues at coordinate 4,308,283 of JALAZF010000423.1, forward strand.
TCCTTCTAGATTGGTTGCTATTTGTATAAAAGTATTCAATGAAGCTTCTACCAAGTTTGGATGGTGATGATAGGATGTTGAACATGTGAATGCAAGCGAGGTAAATTGTACTGCTTTATAGAATGCTAGAATGATTTAAGAATTTTGTGCTTTGTGCAAATGTGTATTTTTGTTTCATGTTGCAACTTGTTTGAATGTTTGTTTCACTTAGGTCCAAAAGCCACAAATTGTGAGAGACCTCCATTGTTTACTATATGCTAGGATGACTGATAACTTTGTTTAATTCGTTTGATTCATGCTTTATCTTTTGATTATTTTGATTTTGTGGAAGCATTAGAAATGATCAAGTAATTTGTTTATATTGAGCACAACCATATCCAAAAGTATCTTACCCGTGAGTAGAGAGAATTCGTTAACCCCTTTGAGCCTAAACAGTTTAGATTATGTATATAATTTGAAAGTTTAGTTCATCATTGAATTTTGTGAGGTTCTAAAAATTTCTTCTTGAACCTTTGAACATTGTTTTAATTTGATTTCCTTGCCATAAAAATCAAGGAGCATTCACTTGAGGTTTGGTTCAATTCAAGTTGGGGAGAATGAAAAAGAAGAACGGTAGGTTGTTAAAACTTTTGAAAAATTTCAAACAAGCATGAAAAGAAAAAGTGTGAATATGAATGTGAAAAACAAAAGAAAAAGAATGCTTGTTTGAATAAGAAAATAGAGAATGAAATAATTGTGTATAAGGAAGTTTGAGAAGGTTTGTAATAGAGGAAAGAAAGTGGTGAATGAAGTTGAGATGTGTGAATATCTTGTATAGTGAACGTTTCTTTTTGCATCGACAATTTCGATTCAAGGCCTTTAGAAATGTCCCTTTATTGTTAACCCGACCAAGCTACAACCTTTAAAGCCCTTAGTGATCTTTTTGCTTCCATGTTTTCATTTTTGATTGTTAGACGTTGCATGAATTGAATTGTTATTAGCATTGTTTGTCAGGTGAGTGAAATTGCCCCGGTTGCAAACACGTTAATTTCTTCATTCTTATTATGAAGAGGAGTGTTAGAGTGATTCAAGTATGAAAATTTAGTTGTTATTTGAAAAATTCCATGATATTTGTTTAAGAACTAAATTCTTTGTCATTGTTCGATTCTGTTGAGTGGTAAACGTTGCTTGTGCGCATTTTCATGTTTGACTAAGTCCTCTTATTTGAGAAAATTTCTCTTGTTTGAAGTTGAACCGTTAATCTTTTCTTGGTTGAATTAAATGCTTGAGCAAATCCTCTTGTTTTAATGAGGGGCATACTTTGCTTGAGGACAAGCAAAAATCTAGTTGGGGAGAGTTTGATAAGTACAAATTTTGACTTAAAATGAACTATCTTTCTTGGCACTTTTCAACTCAATTCTCATGTTTTCTTAGATTTTATTCTTGAATTGTTGTCATTCTTCAACATTATGAAAATACCTTTGGTGCTTGTAATATGTGTGTTATTGTGCAGAAAAAGGCATAGATTCATCAAAGAAGTAAGACACAAGAAAGTGATCTAAGTTGCCAAAGAAATGAAGAAACTTCAGGAAGTTCGCTTTGCGAACATGCCAGCGAAGGTTTGCTTTGCGAAGTCTGGCGATGCTCCAGCGAACGCTCCCAGAATTGTGGCAGAAGAAAAAGGCACCTAAGTTCGCTTTGCAAACTTTAAGGCGAATGTTTGCTTTGCGAATAATCCTTCGCATTGCGAACTTATGCAGAAATTCTGTGGCGGTTTAACAGTGCAGAGGCACATCAGGTGGCTAATTTTGGTGTTCGCTGGGCGAATGAAAAGTTCGCAGTGCGAACTTGGCAATTTCTGAATGTATTATATATATACATTTTTCACACTTTTTAGAGATAGATAGATATTTTCAGTATAGAACTTGATCTCTCTTCATTTTCAATAATATTTTAGAGAGAGAAACTCAAACCATAAGAGGGAAAACGTAAGATCTTTGATCTCTTGTTGGGTTTGGATGTAATCTTTTGATACCTTATGTATTTAATCTAATGTATGTTTGTGAATTAGTTTTGATTCTCTATTGTTGATTGTCTTTGATTGTATATTTGTGAGTCTTGACAAACTCTTTGCAAATCTTTGGTCTTAGATTTTCATCTATCAATGAGCAAACTTTTGACATGGTTTTATGAATTGATATTCATTGTATCTTTTATTGTATTGTGTTGATTAGTAGCATGGCTAGCATGAGTATGATCAATACGGTATTGCGAGGATACGTGATAATAGTGATGAAGAACGATATTCACATACATTTGGCAAATTAGTTGAATACATGAAAAAAGGGTTAAGTGTATGTACTTATTTTGATCATGGCATTTTGTATGAAGCAGTCATTTATCTGATTTGGGTGTCGTCTTTGTTTACCTATTTATATTTGATTTGAACCGCTATGGACATATACTCTTCAGATCTGGATCTAGGATGATTACCTATTAGATTCTAAACTCTAGACATAGATTTAGGCTTAACATTTGTGTGAGTATCAGTTCTTAATGCTCTGTGTTGGTTTTGTTGTGTGAGACATCACCAATGAGACAATACGGTTGTTCTCTCGACGTTGCGTTAGGCATAACCTCTGTTGTGACTGATACGTGAGGATATTAGGAGAATGATTGATTTGTGTTTACTTGATTAGAGGAATGCATATGTTATCAATTGATGAGATCCAATTCCAACAAGGCTCTGTTTATAATTTAGTCTTTACTTTATATTTTCAGTCTTTATATTTCAAGTCTTTAATTTTGGTTCCTTAAATCTTTCAAACCAAAACTTTTGCACCATAAGCTTAGAAATGTAGATACCGTCGAACGACATTCTCTATCGCACTGATCCCTGTGGAGACGACAAAACTGGGTACTTAATTAATTTTTGCTTGCTGCTATACCGCACCAACACATGTTAAGTTGAGATCCACCGCTCAGTGGAGGCCCCTTTAGAATTACTAATAGTCATAACGAGTAGTTGTATATTGACATTACTTTTTCCAACTTGGGAGCCCGAGAAGCTGGGGTCCTTAGAACCCTTAACCCATCTTGGCCTTTTAGGACGTAGTGTGGTGACTATTCAAGTTTAGACTTGAATTGGTTGTTACACGATACTACACTCAGACGAGTCTCTCTTGAGAATATTATTGGTTGACAAGTAGTCGTTTAAACCAATAATATCCGAAAGATGGGACTGCGACATTGGGAACTTTTTTAGAACCTTGTTCTGCAGGTGTTGATATACCCTTAGTACATATCTTTGTGGGTTGGTTCTTATACCTTGGCTCCATGTTCATGACTCTGAACCCTTGGGCCTGTGTGCTTTGTGTGATCTTGTTTGTGGTTGTTGCATTACATGCACTCATGCATTCATGGGCATTTTCCAAGTTTTCAAGGAACTTAAAGATTCTTTTTGCAAACATCGCAAATATTGTGATTATGGATCTTGGAAGAAGGAATACCAAGAAGTACAGTTTCAGAAATCCTGATTTACGAGAGTAGAGAAAGCTAAGATCTTTGGTGTCTAGTCCTGTGGATTTCAAAGACCGTTTTGGGAAGCTCTTGAATATTCTGAACACTGATGTGGAAGAAGGGATTCTTAATACCTTGGTGCAATTTTATGATCCTTTGTACCATTGTTTCACTTTTCCCGATTATCAGCTTGTACCAACCTTGGAGGAGTACTCTTATTGGGTGGGATTGCCTATTTCAGACAAAGTTCCTTTTAGTGGTTTGGAGGAAATTCTTACGACTCGAGTTATTGCCAAAGCTCTCCACCTTAAGGAATCTAATGTTAAGGGAAACTTTGTTACCAAAGGAGCCATTCTTGGGATTACCTCTAAGTTCTTAATGGGGAAAGCTTTTATCTTTGCTAATGAGGGAAGTTTGGATGCTTTTGAGGCTATTCATGCCTTGCTTACATATGGTCTTGTACTTTTTCCTAACCTAGAGGGTTTTGTTGATGTTGATGCCATCCAAATATTTTTTATTGGAAACCCAGTGCCTACATTGCTTGGAGACACTTACCATGCCATTCAACATAGGACTTCAAAAGGACATGGAACTATTACATGTTGTGCACCTCTACTGTACAAGTGGTTTATTTCGCACTTGCCGTAGTCCAGACTCTTCAAAGATAATGAGGATAAACTTAGGTGGTCTCAGAGACTTATGTCCCCCACTCATGCAGATATGACTTGGTATAATTCAGCGTAAGATACTGGAGTGATTATTGATAGTTGTGGGGAGTTTCCAAATGTACATCTTCTTGGTACACTAGAAGGGATCAACTACAACCCTATTCTTGCTAGACGCTAGTTTGGATATTCTTTGAAGGATAAACCTAATAATGTTCTATTATCAAGTTTCTTTTTCCTTGATGGAGTGTATAGCTTAGAGTTGAAAAATAGGATTGTACATTCTTGGCACAATGTCCATAGGAAGGGAAATGACCAATTGGGAAAGCAACATGGCATGGTTGTTGAACTCTACATTCAGTGGGTCCGTGATAGAGCTTGCAAACTTAAGATGCCTTATCCTCTCGAAAATCCATTTTTCCCTATTGTTACACCATCATCTGCTCTTGTCCCCTTTGATGACAGAGGAGGTCTTCAAGAAGCTTTGACTAAGATGAAGCAAGAGAAAGAAGTTTGGGAAAACAAGTTTCACGCTTCCAACTTAGAGAAGGAGGAGTTGCAGAAACAGTTGAAGGAGAGGGATCATTTGATTGAGTTGTTAGAGCAACATGTTATGAAGAGATCAAGGGAGCCAGAGGATTTATTTTCCTCTAGCACTTTATCATCTGCTCATCTTCCTACTTTTGGAGCATGGAAGAGTATTGTAGACCGACTTATGATAGAGAAAGAGACCATGAAGATCAACTATGAGAGAAAGATCAAGAGGCTCCGCAAGAAGTATCAACTTGGAGTTGAATCATCTTCTGACATGATTCCATAGATTTAGCTTTTTCCTCTCATGTATTAGGATTCTAAAATTGTATTTCAACTTGTAATCCTTTATCCATTATTAATAAAATGAGATTTCAGATATTTTAAAATGTGTTATTATTTTATGATGTTTGCAATTTGCTCTATATCTTGAAGTTCCTTGAAAATTTTGCATTTGCATTTGCACATCAAGCATCATGCCGCATTTTTTGGTCTTTCTTGACAGGTGTCTTATTTGCTTCCTTTACTTGGTCTTCGTTTAGACAAGTTGTATCACCGGTATAATACTCGTACAAATCAACTAAGAAAGATGGATCAACTTCAACAAGAGAATCGTGAACTTCGCGAAGAGGTAACCACTCTGAAGGATAGCTTAGACAGACTCTTCACTATGATGGAAACTTTGGTGGCTGCTAAGAATCAGCCACCTCCTCCTCCTCAGACTCCGCTTCAAAGAACAGTGATATCAGAGATTGTCTTAACGCCCATTTCTATGGCCCTAGTCAATGCTTCTCAAAATCAGATGCCTCCTGGTTTTCCTTGGGGGCATGCCTTTCAACTATATGCCAGAGGGTTATCAACTTCCTACTACTGAAGTCCCTACTGTTATAATTGTACCACCTCTTATGGTTAATGTTGTTCCTCATACTGAAATTCCAAGTGTTCCCGTTGTTGTGTCTGTTCCACCACTCGTTATTCACACCGTTCCTTATGCTGAAGATCAAGTTTTCTATACCGCTTCGAGTGAGAGTGTGGGTGTCTATGAGAGAACGAATAAGTTTCAAGACCAATTCCAAGAAATGTAGAAGCAAACTAAGGCTCTGAGAGGTAAAGAGTTGTTTGGCAAGAATGCTTCCGATCTCTGTTTGGTTCCAAATGTCAAAATTCTACACAAGTTCAAGGTGCCAGACTTCGAGAAGTATAAGGGCAACTCCTGTCCTCAAAGTCACCTCATGATGTATACTCGGAAAATGTCCACCCAAACTGATAATCACCAATTGTTGATCCACAACTTCCAGGATAGTCTGACAGGTGCAGCCTTGAAATGGTACATGGGACTCGATAGTACCCAGATCCTCATGTTCAATGACTTAGGTGAGTTTTTGTGAAACAATACAAGTACAATGTAGACATGGCACCGGACCGTGATCAACTCCACGCAATGTCTCAGAAAGACAAAGAAACCTTCAAAGAGTACGCGCAGAGATGGCGGGAGATTGCAGCTCAGAAAAGCCCTCTGTTGGAAGAGAAGGAGATGACAAAAATCTTTCTGAAGACATTGGGTCAGTTTTATTATGAGAAAATGATTGCTAGTGCTCCTACTGATTTCACTGAAATGGTGAACACGGGCATGAGAATTGAAAAAGGTGTCAGTGAGGGATGTTTGGTGAAAAATAATGGTTCATAAGGCAGTGCCAAGAAGTATGGAAACAGTCTTGAAATTCTAGCACGTAGATACCAGATGTCGAGATAGATGTCACAACACTGGGATCAAAACACAACTTGAACACACAACAACCAAAAACTATAAACTGCAGAAAATAAATAACACCAAAGTTGTTAACCCAGTTCGGTGCAACTCACCTACGTCTGGGGGCTACCAAGCCAGAAAGGAAATCCACTATCAGTAGTATTAATTCAAAGCAAAATAGTCCTAGTTTACAACTCCTCACTTAATCTCTACCCAGTGCAACTTCTACCTAGAAATCACCGTCTAGATATGAGAATCCCCTCTCACTTCCTAATCACCTCAGTGATATCAAACAATCCCAATCTTAGTGACTGTATATAATACAAGCAATAGAAGTAGCACACTTCTAAGACAATACTTGATCTTGCTTAAAAGCTTCAATCAAGAACAATACACTCCTTGCTTAAAAGCTTAGAGTGAACAATGAACAATCAGTCAAACTCAATGCATTAGAAGATACATGAGTGACATACAATTAACAAACGAAAACCCTAGGGACCAACCAAAACAACAGTTAATCCTAATTCTCTAAATACTTCACGATATGCTTTCTTACTCCAATAGGGTTTTTCTTCTCTTTAAATAGCCTTCAGACCTACTGGACTTGGGCTTCTTAAGGCGCACAAATAACAGCAATCAGTATAAACTGGTTGCAAATCAACCTGCATAATAATAGGAGAAAAAAATACAAACTTTCCTAAAAAGGCTCAAGGATCCTTTTTATGAAAAGTAACAGAATCTGCAATAACAGAAATTCCCACAATATACTCCCATAAAAGTCGCCCACGTGTGCATCAAAACACACTCAAAAATCACAATAAAATTACCAAAATAGTGATGCCCTAACTATCCGGTATAACATGTTCTGGAACATGTCACAACATCATGTACAACATGATGTCTGACTGACATGGCAGAACATATGGTTCAACATCTTGCTAACAACATGTTGTTTTACCACTCCCCCTGTCACACAAAATTAGTTCTCCCCTGAAGGATAAACCCAAAAAAACAAAAAAAAACTTGAACAATTCAAGTTCCCATAAAGAGCAGTAACAACTACCTCAGCCTCACTCCCCCTAAATACTACAACCTACTGCAGAGAATAATAACTTCTCCCAAACACATCAAAGAGTTCCAAATCTTTTCAGCAGCAGCAAGCAAGCATGACAGACTATCATGCTCCCCCTAAATAGTTGCACAAGTTCAGCAAACAAGTTCAGCAACAAAAATACAACTACTCTTCCTCAGCAGTATTACACACATGACAAAAAGTCATGACATTTGATCTAACATCAGAAACAGCAAACTAACAAAACAACACTTTACTCCCCCTTTTTAGCCAAAAGTTGACAAAAAATAGAGTAAATGTAATCAAACACAAATGGAATCACACACATGGAAGCACAAAAGAAACATAATGCATACATCACAAGTTCAGATGGAAACACACAAAAAACAGTTGGAAACACAAACATGCACGCATGCATAACACAAATGGAAGCACACATCAGTAGTAAAAGCATACACAATTCATCTTGAAATGCTCTGCCATCTCTTGCCACTGTCAAAAACCCTTCTGTACCCCTTGTTGCTGAGACCAGTTTCAGAAAGAGTGACAATGGATTTCGCATCCTTAGAATTTGTTCTCCTTACACCAGCATCCTTATCTTCCCCAGTAGCTTACCTAGCCCTACCAAGCATCAGATTATAGAGGAAAGATGCAGTATTTATTGCATTCCTCCATACCTATAATTGCTACAACTCCTCAATAGCACAAGTTCCTTCATCACAACCCTTGTCCTCAGCATAATCTGCATATAAAGCTTTAGTAGAGATACCAGTCAGTTGTTCCTTAGTGTTCAAAGTAATGCTTTTTCCTCCAGCAAAATTCATGACTAGATAATAATCCCTGTCAGGGTTCTTATCCCCGCCATTCAGATACTCACAATGTAATCTTATAACATCTGTAATTACATTATAATTTTTCACCATCTGCTTTATCCATACTAAGTGAAGGCAATCTCCGTCAGTTGCATCAGTACACCAAGAAGCATATACTCGCTTCTTATTGATCCAGGCACCATCCCTTGTTCTAAAGACATAAGTCAAGGTTTTCTTTTCTTGAATACTAGAACTCATCATTGGTACAAGCTTGGAGCCTAGACGTGTTGTCATACCCAAAATTTTGACCCTAGATTCCATCATCATTCTAGGAGCATCACACATTTTATTGCTAACCTTAACCTTGTACAAGTTGCTTTTTGTTTGTTTCATCTGTGAATTAGGGTTTTGAACCAAGAAAATCAAGAGGATCTTTATTTGATCAGTCAATGTCTTGGATTGATCATCAACCTACCAAGTGTGCATACACTCAAGAGGTCTCTCTCCATCAAGAATCAAGTGAAAATTGGTCTTGTTACAAGTTTATTGAAGCTCAATTTCATCTGACCCCAAATTAGGGGTTTATCTGGCAAAGTTAATTGTGCCTTTGAATTTTGATCAAGGCATGATTCCCGGCCTTGGGACATGATTCAAGACATTCAAATACATCCTTGGATTCCATTCATGATGTTTGAAAGGTTCAAGAATGCAAGATCATTAAAGATCACACAGTTGAATTCATCAGATGCACAAGCTTTTAACTGCAAAGTCAACCCTTTGACTTTTGGGATTTTTGGTCCAAATTGAAGTCCTCAAGCCAGATTTCATGAAAACATGTTTGATCATTGAGTTTGAGCATGAAAAATCAAGAATTTGGAGGTTTCTTGCAAAAGGGGCAAAGTTAGAGAAGTTGAAATTTTTTCTAAGTGTGGAAAAAACCCTAATTTTGTGCCAACTTTGAAAGGTCATAACTTTCAATCTATACCACCATTTTTTGTGTTCCAAAGATCAAATTGAAGCCCTTACAACATACTACAACTTTGTCAATTAAGGTTAATCTCCAAAAAATGCTTAGATTTTGAGTTATGGAGCCATTAAGTTAGTGAAAATCTTTCCACACTTAGAAATTTTTCAAGACAGTTTTTGTTCACAAAAAGTACCAAACTTTGGAGCTAGTTTTCACTATGATCCCTTGAGAATCAAGAAATTCATAAAACATGAAAGTTGTATAGCATGTTTGGGGATTTTAAAAATGTACAAGAACTCATCCATAGCATTTTTGAGCTAGGAGTTTCGAAGAAGAGAAGTTGGCCTCAAAATCTGATTCTTCAAGTCATATTCTTGGCAAACCATGAGTGCAAATCCTAACCAAAGTCATGAAAACTGGTGTTGCAGCCTATGTAACTTGTAAATCTTCCTCTAATAATAAAATTACACAAGTCTTTGGTGCATTACACTTTGATTTGAGACATTATCCAAGTGATCAAACCATTTTTGGAATGTTTTGCCAAAAAGACTTCACTACCATTCTCATAAAGCACCTTTAATCACAATGTCAACCCTTCTTGAGCTCCACATTGTTTTCTCTGCACAAAACCTTTTCTTTGCACAGAAGTGTCATACCCTAAATTTTGACCACAAGATTTCTCATCATTGTGCAAATGATCACCACAATATGGATGTACCTTCATGCCTCATCAATCCTCTCAAATATTGTTGAGCATTCATCTCAATCAAGAGTTAGGGTTTTGAACCCTCTCAGAACACTTATACAAAGGATCAATCAAGAATTGACATGATCTTCAACTTTCCAAGTCTCACAAACATCCATAAAGGGTCAAGAGGTCTCCCGCATCAAGAATCAGGCACAAGAGTGCAACATTTCAAGTGGATCAAGCCTCAAGATCATCAGTGTCACCAAATTAGGGTTTTGGTCGACCAAGGCCTCCAGAGGGAAATTTTCATCTGGGCATGAGCTAATCCTTCAAAACATGACCCAATAAGCTCAAAGGGACCTCATGGATCCAATCATAAGTTCAAAATAGCCCCAGGGGATGTATTCATCAAAAATCAGGAATTAGGGTTTTTTGACCTAATTCACCCATAAGTTGACTTTTGGAGCAAGGCATGAGCCAAGACCTCAAGGAATGTTTTGAAGACATCAAATATCTTACACTGATCCTCTTACAATTTCAAATAGACACAAAGAACTTGGTTCATGAGCAATATAATGATTCAAATTCATCTGGACCACAAACTAGGGTTTATGAGAAAAAGTCAACTATACCTATGATTTTTGACCAAAACATGATCTCAAACTTTGGGACATGATTCATTACACTCTAAAACACCAATGTAATCCATCCATTAGGTTTGAATTAGGTCAAGAATTTGCTTTCATAGAAAATCACAAAGTTTGAAATTCATCTGACAAAAAGTTAACTGTGCCCAAAAACCAAGTTTGACTTTTGAGATTTCTTGACAAACATGGCTTCTTTAAGTAAAAAAAATGTTAAACTATGGTTTTGATCATCATCCATCAAGAAAAATCAAGAAAAGTGGGGTTACTTGCAAAAGGGACAACCTTAAGAAACTTGAATTTTCACTAAGTCATGAAAAAAAGTGATTTTTACCCAACTTTGCAAGGCCATAACTTGTGAACCAAGTAACCTTTTTCTTCCATCCAAAGCTCAAATGAAAGCTCTCATTACATACTACAAGATTGTCATCTATAACATATTCCAAATCCTCATGGATTTTGAGTTATGGATTTATCAAAATCACAAAAAATGAAAAAGGGACATTTTTCTAACACTTAGAAAAATTTGGGACATAATCTGTCTCATGATTTGCCCAACTTTGGAGGCATTTTTACCATAATCCAATATGATTCAAGACCAAAGTTAAACATCAAAGTTGAAGTATGATATAGTGGCTTTCTAAAAAGTACAAGAGCCTCCCATAATTCAACTTGAGCAAGAAGTTATGAGCCTCCCAAAATGGCATTTTTCACCCTGCCTACACAACAGCATGGATACATAACTTGTGCCACACGATTTTTTCACTCAAGTTTTACCATTTTGCAAACTTTGTCATCTTCCAAAACAACAAAACTTCTGATGACTCACTTGTTTCTTGATCAAGGAGTCAAGAATTCAACTTGGCATGTGCAAAACCATCATGCCATGAACTTTGAAATTCAATTTTGGCAAGGTTACATTAATGCAATGCATTGAGGTGTCATGAACCAAGCCATAACAATTCAAACCAGTCAAGATTCAGTCCAAGCTCTGAGTGTCAAACCTGCAGAAATTGAATGGAGTCAAGCTAGAGTTGACTTGGCACTTTGGAACATCCAAGTCAATGGCTACAAGCTACACACCAAGATCAGTTTCTATTCACTATTCCTTGTAAAACAAACTTCCTGTACTATAAGTAGAGGTCATGTGTGATTGATCAAACCACCCCAAAACATCTTCACTCATGTTTTCTCTCATTTCCTTCTCATGAACCAAAATTTGCTTATTTAGCAAGTAAGGTTCGAACTTTCAAATAGAGAACAATTCCACCAAAACCAATAATGTAGACATATCATATACATCATATAGAAGCTATCCAAACACTTCTCCATCATATGTAACCTTAGAATCACAAAGCTTAAAATCCAACTTAGGCCTATTTGCAGTTGAGGTACCACAACAAGTTCCATGTGTTTCCAATCAATTCCAAGCTTCCAAACACCTTACATAAGGTCCATTGGAGCTGTCCAGATCATCACACAACATCTGTAACACCTGTACATTAGAATTAGAATTCCTCTTGCACAAGTAAGCCTGACACTCTCAAACTCTATGATCCATGCATCATAAATGTGTTTTCAAGTTACAAACATGTTTCTATACTTGTGTAGAGTGTTTCCCCTCAATCAATTGCTTTGTAGCTATCGTGTATAGGATTTCATAGTGTTCTTGCAGAAATTAGGATTCATGTGTTCATCACTTGATTTCTCACTCCACACTTAAAGTAAATGCAATTAATTGGTACCATTAGAATCCTTGTTAAAAAACGAGCAACTTTCATGTTTACAAAAGTCAAAACCATTGAGTAATCAGAGAGTTATGAGAGGTTTTGCAAATCTAGAAAACCAGAGCTCGCACGAAGAAGATGACTTGTTCTTGGCGCCTTTTTCAAATATTTGAATTTTTGAACTTTCTTTTATTTTTTTAATTGATTTCAAAAATTAATTTCTCTCTGATTTTTAATCATTTTTATTGATTCTTTTTTTCAAAATTCACAAAAATGTTAAAATATTTTATTCTACAAAAAAATCAAAATAATATTATTTATTTAATATATTTTAATTTTTGTAAATAATTTCATTTTAATTATTTTCAAACGTTTTTAATGAAATTTTTCTCTTGATTTTTCAAATTCAAATGAATTTCTAGCTTTCATATAAACAAAACATGATTTTTCAAAACATTTTTCAAAGTTCACAACTTGTTTTTAAATATATTTGATATTTTATATCTTTTTTTATTTAATTTTCTTTGAAAATTTCTTTTTAAATTAAAATTAGGGTTTTCCCTTTTGATTTTAATTTTTCAAAACACTTTTGGGCCTCTTTATAGAGTGTAAGACCCATTCCTTCTTGTACATAAATAATTCGTGTCTCAGTCATTGTATAAGTTCCACCGTGGTTTTCAAAACTGCGGCGCGATCGTCGTCTTTCAAATAAATCATCTGGGCCTCTCCTTGAGTATAAGCCCCATTTTTCTTCTTTACAAACACTTTTGGGCCTCTATTAGAGCGTAAGACCCAAACCCTCTTTGTACATAAACAATTTTGGGCCTCTGCTATAGAATAAGTCCCACAACGTCTTTCGGTATCGCAGTGCGATCACTATTTTCAAAACAAGTCATCTGGGCCTCTCCTTGAGTATAAGCCCCAATCTTTTGTACAAAAACTTGGTTTTAAACAATAAACAAACTCCATGGGCCTCTCCTTGAGTTGTAATTCCCATACCTCTGTTTTCAAAATCATCTATCCGTTTTAACTGGTACTAAGAGGAGCATTATTCCAGGTGAAACTGCTCTTAGACCACTTTGGCCTCTCCTTGAGTTATAAGCCCCAAACATTCTTTTCTTTTCAACATCTTTCTTTAAAATTCAAATTCAAATTCAAAGTTTTCTCAAAACTTTCTTCAATTTCTCAAACCCTAATCACACAGTTGTAATTAGTACAATCAATCACAATACACTTGGGCCTCTTCTCAGAGTATAAGACCCAACCTCTTTTCAATTCAATGCATACTTGCTTATATACCTGTTAATACACTTATCTGTATATACTTGTGCATATCTGTTTAGAGTTTCCCCAACAGTTAGGTCTACACTTAGGTCAAACCAGAGGTTACTTCTAACTTAGTCAAAAACTAGTTCCCTCATAGGAAACTTCCCTCAATACAGTCTGCCTCCTCTTGGGCTTATTCAATATGGAACAAAGAAAGACATTAATCCTAGTGAAACTTTTCTCAAGATTGCCAAAACTTAGAAATATATGCATACAAGAAATTCATTCCCCCAGAGAGGATTAATTCTCGGTGAAACCTCTTTTGGATTTCTTCAAACCTTAGAACTGTTCAACAGAGAAAGGGATTATTCCCGGTGAAACCTTTCTTGAACTTTTCTTAGGCTTGGGCCCACAGGTTTCTTAAAAGTATCCCCAGCTTCTCTTGGGCTTAGTACAAGGACCAACAGGCTTCTTAGAAGTTCCCCAGCCTCCTCTTGGGCTTAGTACAAGGACCCACAAGCTTCCTAAAAGCATAGGATATAAATTAGTCATGTCTGCTAGTTAAATCCCCAAGATAGTCAAATTTCCAAAACATCATACCATTCTAGGGTTGATGTCCATCCCTTAAACCAAAAGCCTTCTCTTAGGCATCATACAAAGATCCCTCTCTACACCAGAGCCTACCACTTTTTAAGAGACTTGGATAGTCTCAGCCTCCTCTTGGGCCTAGTACAAAGACCCACAGGTTTCCTAAAGACATAGGATAAACCCTGGTCATCTTATCAATACACCAGTCTCCAGTAGAGTTAAAATCTCTAAGGTTTTCAAACTCACCTTTAAACTTCTCTGACCTCCAGTAAGGCTCAACTTTCACCTTAAAAGTCCCAGCCAAGGTCAGATTGACCTCAACAAAATCCTAACAGAATCAGAACCTCATGGCATCTGATACTTCAACTCTTCCCTAGTTCCCTAGCAAGAGTGAGATCCATTTTGGATACCCCAATATAATTTAGACCTGCTCTTGGATTTTAATAATCCTCAGCAAAAGTCAGCCTCCTCTTAGGCTTCATATAAGAATTTCCCCAGTCAACCTCAATCTTGGGCTTTGTGCAAGACAGATAAAACCCTCCCCAGTGGAATCATTTTATTTTAACTTAAACCTTAGGCTTTGAACAAGGCACACAAAAATCAACATCCCCTCATATGAGGTCATGAGTCCACTCTGTAGGAGAAGATACCCTTTCTATACATCACAAAAACAAACAATCAAAAACCCTTTTTTCCAGATAATTGATGTAAGTGGCACACTTGTTGATTCAAAATCCAAGCTGGTGTCCCTCCTTTATCCTGGCTAAAATTTATCTTCCATCTAACAGCTATAAGTGGCAAGCCTCTGAATTTCATATATCCAAGCCAATGTCCCTTTCTTAGCATGAAGGATTCATAAGGAAAAAGTGGGATTGCTCTACACTGAGTTAAAGCTTCTTCCTTCATGACATCTCTCTTATTAAGGAAATTATGGAATTACTGGATTCCCATATCCCAGTTAAAGTAATTTCCCTTATTACCAATTACCTGACCTTTTTGTGATGAATAGGTAAGATATCTCCCTTTAGAGATGACAAATTCTCTCTCTCAAACACTCTTTAGCTTCAATCTTGGGCTTTGAACAAGACACAAATACTCTGATAGCTTCAATCTTGGGCTTTGAACAAGACACCAAATATTTTTCCTCCCCTAGAATAGGAGGAACTACGATTGCTCCAATTTCCCAAATCTCTTTACGGGAATACGTAGCCATAAGATTGCGAAATCTTAGCGAGCACACAAATCAAAAGTCTTAGGTCCAGTACCTTCCCAAAAACAATAGAAAACCCAAAAACAACAAAAAAATTCTCTCAATTCTCCCAAAGGAGAAACTTTCCCAATCCACAGCAAATAAACACAAGAAAGCATTTCAAGTTAACAGAAATACATGCAAAAGAAGGTTCCTATAGATTACTATAGATACATTGGGTGTTAACAGCTTCCCTTTGTATAACCTGACCCCGATCCCCAATCTCTTAGCATTTGTTAAAGAAGACATTTGCGTGCAGGGTTAGTTTAAGATATCTTCCCCTTCCTTTCTAGCTTCATAGGATAAATACATAAATTAGAAAGTAGCACAAATCATGCGGTAAGGTGGTCGCGTCACCAGGAAAAAACCGACGGCTACAGAAAAATGGCGACTCTGCTGGGGAGTTTTAGGATTAGATTTCCTAAGAGGTCTAGGCCTTGCTTTGCATTTATTTTTCTGTTATCTTACTTGCTTTCTCATTTTTTTTATATATCATCTACTGTCATATTACTTGATATCCTTGTTTAAATTACTGTTATCTGGGAATGCGATTAGTACGCATGTGGTGAGTCCGAGAGAACATTAAGATAAGTGGTGGCGTATCCGGAGAGGCTTATAGGGAGTGAATTCCAACTAAGCTAACTTGAGAGTCCACCGAATCAGTGGAGGTGCCCGCGTGGAATTACCAATGTTGAACTAGCATGTCGTGAAACCATTGTTTTTTCCCATTGGGTTACCCTTGAAACTGAGGATTAGTAAACACTTAACCATTTGACCATTAGGTAGTGCGGTGACTATCGGGAATAGTTGATACGCGATACTACACTCAAAGGAGATTCATCTTGGGATATTACAGCTCTCATGAGTAAATTAGTTTGCTGTTAATATCCTTAAGAGGGGTCAATGATTTTGGGAACCTTTGTTAGAACTCGTTCTACAGGTACAAAATTTAACCTTTAGTGCACACCTTGGGGATGGGTAGATCCATGGCTTCATGCTCGTGACGATGAACCCCTAAACCCATGTTTTCAAATGTTTTTGTTTGCTGCATTCATGCATTCATAAAAAAAACTCTTTTTGAACAAGAAAAAAATATTTCTCCTAAAAGAACTAAAACAATAATTGCAAATATTAGAGGTTGCGTTATGGATTTCGGAAGAAGAAAAACACACAAGTACACCTTCAAGGTTCCAAAGTTAGAAGACTTAAGGAAATTGGGAAGAATGATTACTAATCTCGAGGCTTTCAGAGCTAAGCACGGAGGACTGTTGTCTCTTTTGAAGGTCAACATGGTTGAAGGGATCTTGTCTACACTGGTACAGTTCTACGATCCAATATACCACTGCTTCACTTTCCCAGATTATTAGCTCACACCAACACTGTAAGAGTACTCCCACCTAATTGATTTACCTATCACTGATCAAGATCCATTTTCCGTACTGGAAGAAATTCCAAAAGATCAAGCTATTGCAAGAGCAATCTCTTTGGAAAAGTCAGAAATCAGGACTCACATGACCACCAAGGGAGGAATCTAGGGTTTACCAGCTAAATTTATGATGGAGAAAGCTCTATACTTTGCCAGTATAGGAAATATAACTGCTTTCGAGGATGTCTTTGTCCGCTCATATATGGGTTATTCCTCTTTCCCAACATTGACAACTTCGTTGACAGTAATGCTTTTAAGATATTCCTGATTGGGAACCCTGTCCCAACCTTGCTCGCAGATGCTTATCATTCTGTACACTTAAGGAATTTGTACAGTGGAGGGATGATCACCTGCTGTGTACCATTACTCTACAAATGGTTTATTTCCCACTTGCCCAAGTCTGCTGCTTTTTGGGATCACAAGAGTAGTCTGCGATGGTCGCAGAAGATTATGTCTCTTACCAATTCTGACATAGATTGGTACAATCGGATCTATGACAGAGTAAAAATCATCGACAAATGTGGAAATTTCCCTAATGTACCACTCATTGGTACTAAAGGAGGGATCAACTATCATCTAATATTAGCCCGCCGTCAACTTGGATACCCGATGAAGAATATCCCACATAATGCTCATCTGGAAGGTCTTTTCTTCAAGGAAGGAGAAAATGATAGGGCACTAAAGAAAGAAATAGTGCATGCCTGACAACATATTCACAGAAAGGGGAGAGAGTCCCTGGGGAAGCCAAACTGCATCTCTGCAGAGCCTTATCTCCACTGGGTGCAAACTAGAGCCATCAAACTAAGGATGCCTTACCCTCGTCAAGAAGTTTTTCCCTTAAAGGAATTTGTCCTTTATTTCATGTCTGATGCGGAAAAACTCCAGGCCGCTCTCAATAAAGTCCAACGTGAGAAGAACTCTTGGAAGAACAAGTACCAGATTCTTAATTTGGAATATACCAAGATTCAGGAACTGCTAAAGGAAAAGCATTCTCTGATTGAGATATTAGAGCAGCATGCCATAGAAAGTCAAGAGGAACGAAGAAATTTGCTATCTCCTTTCACTTGGCAGAGGATCGTCGACCTGAAAACGACTGAAGGGGTCCGGTCGAAGAAAAGAAAAATCCAGGAACCAGTATCTGAGCTCTCCTCAGAGAGAACTCAGGATCCATAGGCCTAGTTTTTCTTCTCACACTTTGTAAAATACCGTACTTTTCCCTGTAAAATACTGCAATCTTTCGAGTTCAATAAAAAGGTCTCCCCCGCTGTGAGATATTTGCAATATAATTGTTAAAATTTCTTTTGAAAACAAAAACTAAAAATATGTCATTCTCATTCTTTGCATATCATTCATCATTCTCACATAACACATCTTTGTCTTTGAGTCTCACATATGTGTCGAACTCTATAGTCAAACTGTCTTATTCGTACAATACTCAGGCCAATCGACAAAAGAAAATGGACGATCTCGAGGAAGAGAACAGAGAGCTAAGAGAAGAAATCAACGTTCTAAAGAAGAGTTTGGAGAAACTCCACAACACCGTGGAATCCCTGTCCTGCCAGGAACAACAACATCAAAGGACTGTGATCTCATAGATTACGTCTACACCAGCATTTGAAACACCTGGCAGTCATCCTCAGTACAACATACCTAAACGTTTCCCCTGGGGCATGCCTCTCAACTTTATACCTGAGGGATACATCCCACCGGTCACTGAAGACCCGAAAGCCATAGCAGGAACCGCCAGACCTGAAGGTTACAAACTTTAGATAAATGAAGATGCAATGATCATGACAGAAACTCCTGAAGGTTACAAACTTCAGGTCACTGAAGTGCCAAGAGTTACCACCGTAATGACTATACCACAACCAGTGGTACACACTATTCCAGAGGAACAGATTCTGCAGGCTGCCTCTGGCAGAAACGAAGAAGTATACGAAAGGATGAATGAGTTCCAGGAACAATTCTTGGAAATGCAGAGGGAATTGCATGCCATTCGCGGTCAGGACTTATTTGGTAAAGACGCCGCTGATCTTTGTTTGGTCCCTAATGTAAAGATACCTCACAAATTCAAGGTGTCTGACTTTGAAAAATATAAAGGCAACTCTTGCCCTCAAAGTCATTTGGTAATGTATGCTCAGAAAATGTCTACCCAGACAGAAAATCAACAGCTACTGATCCATTACTTTCAAGACAGTTTAACCGGTGCCGCACTCAAATGGTACATGGGTCTAAACCGCACCAAGATCAGTACCTTCAGAGATCTCGGGGCAGCCTTCGTTCAGCAGTATAAGTACAATTTGGACATGGCGCCAGATAGGGACCAACTCAGAGCAATGTCACAAAAGGATAAAGAAACCTTCAAGGAATATACTCAGAAATGGCATGAAATCGCCGCCTAGATCTGTCCTCCTCTCGAGGAAAAGGAAATGACAAAGATTTTCCTGAAAACGTTAAGCTCGTTTTATTACGATCGAATGGTTGCCAGTGCACCTAGTGACTTCACTGAGATGGTGAACATGGGAGTACGCCTTGAAGAAGCAGTCCGAGAAGGACGATTGGTCAAAGATGCAGAGCTATCCAACAATACTAAAAGATACGGTAGTGCTTTCCAAAAGAAGAAAAAGCAAGATATCAGTAATATCTCTCTAGAAAAGCAAAGGCGAAGGTACCAACTGGTAGCGGCTGTAACTCCCGCTATCAACCCAGTGCCAGCTCTGACATATCAACCTCAAGTTGCTCAGAGCCAACCAAGTCAACAACAGTATCAACAAAGGCAGCAACAACCTCTTCAGCAGGCTCGCCCGAAATACAATAACGACAATCGTACTACACGACCAC
This sequence comes from Lathyrus tuberosus, assembly GCA_022829125.1. Classification (NCBI taxonomy): domain Eukaryota; kingdom Viridiplantae; phylum Streptophyta; class Magnoliopsida; order Fabales; family Fabaceae; genus Lathyrus; species Lathyrus tuberosus. Next base: position 4,328,007 of record JALAZF010000423.1, read on the forward strand.
CAGGGTTCGACCCTATACCAATGTTATATGCAGAGTTATTTCCACTTCTGCTGGCCAAAGGGCACGTTCAAACCATGACTCCTCTTACATTACCAGAAAATCCACTTTTTTGGTTCAAAGCAGATCAAACTTACCCTTACTGTAACACCCTTCTACCCCACATTCAATTTTAGGAAAAACACTTAATATTATCAGAGTAAAATTCAGCAAGAAAGGTGCCACATAAATTTAAACGACATTCAAAATCATTGTCCTGTCCCGTAACACGGGTTATTCATTCATCAATAACATAAATTTATAACTACGCAGCGGAAATCAACTTTTAATTTTAGATCAACAAAATACTCCATGGATAAAGTATCCAATTCAACATAGCCTCAACACTATAAAAATTTGCAACATAAAATCAAAAGAAAGACACGAGGTTCACAAATAATCCCAACCCGATGTTACATGACACAGAGCAGGACACCTCTAAACTAAACAGCGAAAACGACACACTTCAAGGCTACATCCTCCATCATCGTGAATCTACTCTTGGTTATCTGCAAGTTACCCACATAAGAGGCAACATTTCCAAGCAGGCAGGGTGAGAATCACAATTCATTATAGTAATAAGAACATAGAAATAAATGGAATAAGCAACAACAACGTCATATCATCGTCAACATAATTCTCACAACACAACACAATTACATCATTTACATGCAATGTCAACTATAATGGAAATACAAAGAATGCATGTGGTACCGTTTCAACGTGGATGGACACCGGCCATCAACCCTCCAAAAAGGAGCACAACATAATCAACATATCACTTAAATCCGCACAATGGAATTTAAGCTACCAACGGACCGAAGCCCCAACATAAAAATGCTATGAAATGCAATGATGCTAATTCTTCTCAATTCAACATAAACCAACGTGTGCATCATTCATTTCATGTTCAACGAGTGTTTATCATACAATCATGTTTTATCATCTTACATCAACAACAACTCGACAACAAAAGATCAGTACGAGAAAACGTCAAGAAATCTCAAGAAAACAACAAAAACAACAAAACATCATGTCTGACACGGCCACCCTTGTCCTGGGACATGGCCCGTGTCAGGAAACCTGCTCTCAAAACACGAAACAGACAAAATACAGCAAATATAGTGGTCTGACACGGCCGCCTGTGTCCTGTGACACGGCCCGTGTCAGAAGCTCTGTAGCACAAATCCAACAAAAGAAAAATACAGCAAGAATGGTGGTCTGACACAGCCGCCCGTGTCTTGTGACACGGCCGTGTCAGGACGCGAAAACTCAGAATTTTTCAAAGGGTTTTTCTGCTGCATTTTGACTTCAATTATCTCAAAATTCAGGTTTTCCCAATACGAAAATTTGATCAAAGACTCACACAACACACATACATCAACACACAACATTCTGTCTCATTATATTTCATCGAATCATTCATCCCTAACTCATTCTACATCATCAAACACCACAATTTCTCAAAATCCACAAATACCTAATCTAGTCATAACCAAACCCTATAGAACTATAATAAACCATGAAAACTCCCCATACCTTAGAGTAATCCGAAGCTTTTTCCTTCTTTCTCCAAGATTCTCCTAGCAATCCTTCAAAACCTTAGGTTTTCTCCTCCTCTTCCCTTCTTCAACGTTCTTCACCAAAAATACGATCAGTTAGAAATTGATCGATCCTTCTTCTTTTGTTACATTATCCCAGTTTATGAACTTTCAACTCTACCCTTACTCCTTTTCCTTTAAGACCACCTTGCCCTTTTCTTATTGTTTTAATAATAATAATAGTATAAATAATACCTTAATTATTCATTCTACTAAAATATTAAAATAATACTCTTTTGATCCAAAATTCTCCAAAATTACTAAAACTTCTTAATTCCATCTAAATTAAATAAATAAATAAATGATTAATTTAGATTTTCGGGGTGTTACAACTCTCCCCTACTTCAAGAATTTTTGTCCTAAAAAATTTACCTGATTCGAATAACTCGGGGTAGGATTCCTTCATCTTGCTTTCCAGCTCCCAAGTCAGGCTTTCGCCGGCAGCTCCTAGCCAGACAACTTTCACCAACGCAATCTCTTTGCCTCTTAGAGTCTTCATCTCACGCTCCGCAATTCGTACAAGCATCGTTTCCACAGTAAGATTATCCCGTACTTGTACATCATCCATATGAATCACATGAGACGGATCTGGAACATACTTCCGGAGTTGTGACACATGAAACACATCATGTAAATTCGACAAATTAGGCGGCAACGCCACTCTATAAGCAACATTCCCAACTCTGTCTGAAATCTGATACGGACCAATAAAATGAGGAGTAAGCTTTTTAGACATCAAGGCACGCCCAACACCTGTCACCCGGCATAACTCTCAAAAACACATGGTCACCGGCTTGAAATTCCAAATCCTTTCTTCGCTTGTCATGATAACTCTTCTGCCTACTTTGAGAAGATTTCATCTTTTCTCGGATTAACTTCACCTTCTCAGTAGTCTCTTGAACAATTTCAGGTCCAAGCACTACACTTTCTCCAGATTCGTGCCAACATAAAGGAGTCCTACATCTCCGACCATATAATGCTTCAAAAGGAGCCATCCCAATACTAGAATGGTAAATGTTATTATAAGTGAACTCGATTAACGGTAGATAAGTATCCCATGAACCACTTTGTTCAAGAACACATGCTCTCAACAAATCCTCCAACGACTGAATAGTCCTCTCCGTTTGACCATCTGTCTGAGGGTGATACACTGAACTCAACCTCAACTTAGAACCCAACGCTTCTTGCAAACCCTTCCAAAAATCAGAAGTAAACTGTGGATCTCTATCCGACACAATACCCAAAGGAACACCGTGCAGCTTCACAATTACACGAATATAAATTTCTGCCAACTTCGACACTGGAAAACTGATGTTAATAGGAATAAAATGAGCTGACTTCGTAAGCCTATCAACAATCACCCAAATCGAATCGTGTCCTCTTAAAGTATTAGGCAATCCCGTCACAAAGTCCATTGAAATGCTATCCCATTTCCATTCTAGAACTTCTAACGGTTGCATCAACCCAGCAGGCTTCTGATGTTCAACTTTTGACTTCTGACAAGTTAAACATGCATACACAAATCGAGCTACGTCACGCTTCATACCAGGCCACCAAAACAATTTCTTCAAGTCTTGATACATTTTCGTAGCTCCCGGATGAATACTCAATTTACTTCTATGACTTTCTTCCAGAATTGCTTTCTTCATCTCTGCATCATCAGGAATGCAAATTCGATTTCGGAATCTCAATACACCTTGTGCATCTAACTTGACATCATCATTCTCCGACTGCTCGATTCCAACCATCGAATCTACCAGTTTCACGTCTAACTTCTGAGCTTCCTTGATGTCATCCAGAAAATCATTGTTAATCTTCAGCACTCCCAACATCACACTCTGCGGTGTCACTTCGCAAACTAAGCTCAAATCTCTGAATTGTTTAATTAATTCCATTTCCTTAACCATCATTGCCGACATATGCAAAGTCTTCCGACTCACAGCATCGGCCACAACATTAGCCTTACCCGGATGATAGTTCAGCCCGAAATCATAATCTTTTAATAATTCCAACCATCTTCGTTGTCTCATATTCAATTCCCTCTGATCAAATAAGTACTTTAGACTCTTATGGTCACTAAACACTTCAAATCTAGATCCATAAAGATAATGCCTCCAAATCTTCAGCACAAAAACAACTGCAGCAAGTTCTAAATCATGCGTAGGATAGTTCTTTTCGTGAGTCCTCAATTGTCTCGACGCATAAGCAACTACCTTACCATTCTGCATAAGCACACCGCCTAAACCCATCTTGGATGCATCACAATATACCACAAAAGGTTCTCCTGGATTAGGTAACGTCAAAACCGGAGCCGACGTCAATCTCTTCTTCAATTCCGCAAAACTTCCTTCACATTGAATATCCCACACAAAAGCTTTACCTTTACAAGTCAACTTAGTCAACGAAAGTGCTAACTTCGAAAACCCTTCGATAAACCTTCGGTAATAACAGGCTAGTCCCAAAAAGCTTCTAATCTCGATAGCCGACTTTGGAGTTTCCCATTGCAACACAACATCTACTTTAGATGGATCCACCGCAATGCCACTACCTGAAATGACATGACCAAGAAAACTAACCTCCGATAACCAAAATTCACATTTAGACAGCTTTGCATATAACTTATTCTCTTTCAAAACTTGCAATACTCGTCTTAAGTGTTCTTCATGTTCTGCTTCCGATTTAGAGTAAATCAATATGTCATCAATAAACACCACCATAAACCGATCCAAATAAGTATGAAAGATACGGTTCATGTACTCCATGAATACTCCCGGCGCATTAGTAACACCGAAAGGCATCACCGAATACTCATAATGTCCATAACGTGTTCTAAAAGCCGTCTTCTGAATATCTTCGTCTTTCACTTTAATCTGATGATAGCTCAACCTCAAATCAATCTTGCTAAACACACGGGCACCTACCAACTGATCCATCAAGTCATCTATTCTTGGGAGCGGATACTTGTTCTTAATCGTCACTTTATTTAGTTGTCTATAATCAACACAAAGCCTCATACTTCCATCTTTCTTCTTTACTAACAACATTGGAGCTCCCCACGGTGATACACTTGGCCTCACAAATTTCTTTTCAAGTAACTCCTCCAATTATTTCTTTAATTCCGACAATTCAGATGCAGACATCCTATATGGTGCCATAGAGACAGGTCTGGTACCAGGTACAAGGTCAATTGCAAACTCAACTTCTCTTTCTGGAGGCACATCAGGAATTTCATCAGGGAAAACTTCAGGAAATTCACACACCACTTGCAACTCCTCAATTACAGCTTGGCTCTCAACAGATAACGACGCCATCACTGAGAACATCTGAGCTCCTTTTTGCATCAACTGCTGTAACTCCCTAAAAGACAACAAACTAGCTTCTTCCTCTTCAGGAGTAGAAAATCTCATTGACTTGCTATAGCAATTGATATGAACATAGTTATATTTAAGCCAGTTTATTCCCAAGATTACATCCATTCCAGACAACGGCAAACACACTAGATCAACAGTAAAGTCTCTGTCGAAGATCGTCAAAGGACACTTTAAACACACAAGAGAAGTAGTCACCGATCCCTTAGCCGGAATCTCGACGACCATTTCTCCAATCATAGAAGACAACGCAAGACCCAATCTTTCAACACATTCAGCAGCAATAAAACAATGAGTAGCACCAGTATCAATCATAGTAATTAAGGGAGTACTATTAATGAAACATGTACCTCTGATGAGTCTGTCCTCACTAGTTGTCTGAGTTCCAGCCAAAGCGAACACTTTTCCACCGGTTTGCGCTTTCTTTGGCTTCTGACACTGACTACTAATGTGTCCCTCTTCACCACAGTTGAAACAAATCATCTCTTTATGCTTGCAATCAGATATCGCATGCCCAGTCTTACCACAACGGAAACACCTCTTCACCTCAGCAGTACACACATTGCTCTTATGACCAGTTTTCCGACATTTGAAACAAGTTATGCCAGTAGGAGTGTCTCCCCCACTAGTCCTCTTGCCATCAACCACTTTCTGTTTACCTTTTCCAGCTGGAGCGTCATAAGGTCTGCCACGATTCTGTTGGTGCTTGCTCTTCCTCTCATTAATGATCTTATAATGAGCATTATTATCCTCTTCAAAAAATCTGCAACTATCAATCAAATCATCAAAAACACGAATCTTCTGATATCCAACTGCCTTATTGATCTCTGGGCGCAACCCACTCTCAAACTTGATGCATTTTGAAAACTCAGCATCATCATCGTTATAGTGCGGATAAAACTTAGCCAACTCAACAAACTTTACAGCATAATCAGTAACCGACATGTTCCCTTGCTTCAGCTCGAGAAACTCGATTTGCTTCTTACCACGAACATCCTCTGGATAATACTTCCTCAGGAACTCCCTTCGGAACACAGCCCAAGTGATACCTTCACCTGCAGCTTCCAACCTCTGGCGTGTCTCTAGCCACCAGTCATCAGCCTCGAATGCTAGCATATGAGTCCCATATCGAACCTTCTGCACTGGAGTGCAATCCATCACACAGAAGATTCTCTCTATCTCCTTCAACCAATCCAACGCTCCATCAGGATCATACTTACCCTTGAAGGTAGGCGGATTCTCCCTCTGAAAAGTTGTCAAATTGCGAGATCCAGCATTCTCGTCAGCGTTCGGCTGATTCTGCAAAGCCTGAGCCATTGCTTCCAACGCAGCAGCAATTGCAGCATTGTTTCTTCCAGCAATCTCAACTTATCACTACAACATCAACAAAAGTTAGAACTAGTTAACAATACTCGATTGTCAAACAAACTACCACTCGACAACTTGGTCGGACGGACCGACCTGCTCTGATACCACTAATGTAACACCCTTCTACCCCACATTCAATTTTAGGAAAAACACTTAATATTATCAGAGTAAAATTCAGCAAGAAAGGTGCCACATAAATTCAAACGACATTCAAAATCATTGTCCTGTCCCGTAACACAGGTTATTCATTCATCAATAACATAAATTTATAACTACACAGCGGAAATCAACTTTTAATTTTAGATCAACAAAATACTCCATGGATAAAGTATCCAATTCAACATAGCCTCAACACTATAAAAATTTGCAACATAAAATCAATAGAAAGACACGAGGTTCACAAATAATCCCAACCCGATGTTACATGATATAGAGCAGGACACCTCTAAACTAAACAGCAAAAATGACACACTTCAAGGCTACATCCTCCATCATCGCGAATCTACTCTTGGTTATCTGCAAGTTACCCACATAAGAGGCAACATTTCCAAGCAGGCAGAGTGAGAATCACAATTCATTATAGTAATAAGAACATAGAAATAAACGGAATAAGCAACAACAACGTCATATCATCATCAACATAATTCTCACAATACAACACAATTACATCATTTACATGCAATGTCAACTATAATAGAAATGCAAAGAATGCATGTGGTACCGTTTCAACGTGGATGGACACCGGCCATCAACCCTCAAAAAAGGAGCACAACATAATCAACATATCACTTAAATCCGCACAATGGGATTTAAGCTACCAACGGACCGAAGCCCCAACATAAAAATGCTATGAAATGCAATGATGCTAATTCTTCTCAATTCAACATAAACCAACGTGTGCATCATTCATTTCATGTTCAACAATCGTTTATCATACAATCATGTTTTATCATCTTACATCAACAACAACTCGACAACAAAAGATCAGTACGAGAAAATGTCAAGAAATCTCAAGAAAAAAACAAAAACAGCAAAACATTATGTCTGACACGGCCACCCGTGTCCTGGGACACGGCCTGTGTCAGGAAACCTGCACTCAAAACACGAAACAGACAAAATACAGCAAATACAGTGGTCTGACACGGCCGCCCGTGTCCTGTGACACGGCCCGTGTCAGAAGCTCTGTAGCATAAATCCAACAAAAGCAAAATACAACAAGAATGGTGGTCTGACATGGCCGCCCGTGTCCTGTGACACGGCCGTGTCAGGAGGCGAAAACTCAGAATTTTTCAAAGGGTTTTTCTGCTGCGTTTTGATTTCAATTATCTCAAAATTCAGTTTTTCCCAATACGAAAATTTGATCAAAGACTCACACAACACACATACATCAACACACAACATTCTGTCTCATTATATTTCATCGAATCATTCATCCCTAACTCATTCTACATCATCAAACACCACAATTTCTCAAAATCCACAAATACCTAATCTAGTCATAACCAAACCCTATAGAACTATAATAAACCATGAAAACTCCCCATACCTTAGAGTAATCCGAAGCTTTTTCCTTCTTTCTCCAAGATTCTCCTAGCAATCCTTCAAAACCTTAGGTTTTCTCCTCCTCTTCCCTTCTTCAGCGTTCTTCACCAAAAATACGATCAGTTAGAAATTGATCGATCCTTCTTCTTTTGTTACATTATCCCAGTTTATGAACTTCCAACTCTACCCTTACTCCTTTTCCTTTAAGACCACCTTGCCCTTTTCTTATTGTTTTAATAATAATAATAATAGTATAAATAATACCTTAATTATTCATTATACTAAAATATTAAAATAATACTCTTTTGATCCAAATTCTCCAAAATTACTAAAACTTCTTAATTCCATCTAAATTAAATAAATAAATAAATAAATGATTAATTTAGATTTTCAGGACGTTACACTTACCATCAAGGAGGATCAGGACATAACATTGAGAATTTCCGCAGCTTCAAGTCTGATGTACAAAAGCTCATCAGAAACGGGGTTTTATTTTTCAAAGATACCAATCCAAATGTTCAGACGAACCCATTACCGCAACAAGAGAAGACTACAGAGAATTTAATAGAAGAAGAACCTGACGGCAGTTATCAAATTCACAATGTACGCTTATTGGGAACCAACCTGGTAAAGACAGAGTAGATACGGCCATGTGCCATCTCACAACTATCATCAGTGTGATATCTGTTCCAAGAACAATCAAGGATATGCCATAGTACAAGCAGCTCTTCAAGAACAAATGAATCTAGGCTGGATTCAGGATCACAAGATTCGTGAAGTAAACATGGCCCATGCACATCCAAACATTGTTCAAAACCATGACATTCGTGCAATGAACGTTAATCTAGTGGCAATACATTCAAGACAAAGTCAATATTACAATTTTCCACAGCACACTTACAACGCTTGCCCGATTTGTTCAAAAGACAATCAGGGATGCTCTTTTGTACAAGAGGCCCTCCAGCGTCAAATGGATCTCGGATGGATCCAATACTACCATGAAAGAATGATCATTAGGTTGACATGGTTCAGATCTTTGACATCCGCTTAATGAATACCAGTCTAGTGGAATTACATGCCAAGCAGGTCAGACTTGGTTTCCTGGCCTCGTACGATTATCAAGACTACAAAGAATGCTACGAGAACGATTAAGGTTGTACGCTTGTACAAAGAACTCTTCAACATCTATTAGACCACTGGTGGCTCCCGATCTACCAGGATGAAGACACACAACAAGTTAGCATAACTAATGGGGACCCTGATAGACACCAAAGTTGTGATATCCGCTTACTAGAAACAGATCTGGTAAGGATACACTGCATACAAAGTGGATACGGTCGGGTACCACCTCACAATTATTAACGCTGTGGAATATGCTCGGAAAATAACCAAGGATGCTACCTCATGCGACCAGATCTCCAACATCAGTTAGACCGAAAGGAGATTCAACCATTCTTGAATTCTCAATCAATCAACATGGTGCAAGATTGCCTCCCTGTTCAAAACAATGACCAAGGACTACTGGACAAAAGCACTGTCTCAGTCTCCAATAAAAGAAAACCCGTCAATCATGGAATAACCAAGGATGTTTGCGCCATAATTCCTCTATTAAATGAGTTAAAAATCTCTCTTGACAGTAGAAAAGTGTCTGACCTGCCTAATCTAGAACTAATCGAGGTTGCCTACGACGGTCAAAAGACCCAAAAAGCCCATGTGGTCGTTTACTTGCCACGTCCAATACCATACAAGTCAGAAAAGGCTATCCCATACAAGTACGGTGCAATGACCATAGAAAATGGAAAAGAAATTCCATTAGCATCCATTGTGAACATTGCCGACATCAGTCGAGTTACCCGGAGCAGTCAGATCTTCAACAGAGGAGTTGGAGAACCTGCCAAAGAAAAAGAACCTCAATCCGAAGTTCCTAATCAACAAATCGGTCAATCCAGCAACACGGAACTTGTAAAAACAACGATGAAATGCTAAAGCTTATCCAGAAAAGCGAGTACAACATTGTGGATTAGTTATTGCAAACTCCGTCTCGAATCTCTGTACTATCTCTCCTACTTAGTTCAGAAGCTCACAGAGAAGCTCTATAGAAGGTTTTAGAATAAGCCTTTGTAGAACAAGATGTGACAGTAGGGCAATTTGACAGCATTATCTCCAACATCACTTCCTGCAACAATTTGGGATTCAGTGATGAAGAACTTCCATAGGAAGGCAAAAACCATAACATGGCACTCAATATCACAGTCAATTGCCAGGACGATGCTTTAGCCAGCGTACTGGTAGAAACAGGTTCATCCTTGAACGTCATGCCAAGGTCAACTTTGGTACGGCTATCTTTTCAAGGTACTCCTATGAGAGGCTGTGAAAGCATCGTCAGTGCCTCTGATGGATCCAGAAAAACAGTTATCGGAGAAGTCGATCTTCCCATAACCATCGGCCCTCACACTTTCCAAGTCACTTTCCAGGTCATGGACATACGAGCAGCATACAACTGTTTATTAGGAATACCTTAGATACACGAAGCCGGGGCAGTCACTTTGACACTTCACCAGAAGCTGAAGTTCGTCAAGAACGACAAATTAGTCACGGTATGCGGAGAACAAGCTTTAATCGTGAGCAAATTATCATCATTCTCCTGCGTAGAACCAGAGGAGGTCGTTGGAACTCAATTTCAAGCACTCTCGGTGAGCAATGAGAATCACCAAGAAAAAGGAACATCGATTTCCTCATACAATGATGCTCTCAAAGTAATAGGGAGTGATGACATAAAAAGATGGGGACAGATTGTAATCCCTGCTAATAACAAGACAAGAAAAGGTCTTGGTTTTTCTCTAACATGTACCCATACTACAAAGACGGATGAAATTTTTCGTCCCATTCAGGATTTATTTCACAGCGGAGGCTTCCTCCACCCAGTATCTCAAGAAGTCCACACCATTGATGGGAACAACTCTTCTGATACAGATGAGGAGTGGAAGTCCTATCTCAACGATGAAGTTTATATATCTCAGGGAGAAACGTACATGCCATTCTGCCCTCTGAAGCAAAGTCCCAGATATATACCAAGATTAGATGTCACAATGATCTATGGAGATTGTGATCTCGAAGGATGTCGTGCTCCACCCAACTCATTGGAGGAAAACACTCTGATGAAAGATAACTTTGACTATGATTCTTATGATCCACTGGATGATTTTCCTATCTGGAAGCCATACATGGAATACTAGGAGCAAAAGAGTCAGCCGGATAATGTCTATCAGCTGAATAATCTTGAAAAGAATACATCTATTCCCCCGGAGTCATGGAATCCTTACCCAGAACACTCCGGGAATATCCAACACCATGTTGCTGAATTTGCAAAGGTTGCAGGACAAGAATTCATTAACTATGCATTTCCTGAGATCAACATCATTGAGGAAGATGACTCATCTGTTCCCACAGAAATTTGGGATACCTTGGGGCAGCCAAGCGGCAAGTACGACTTTCTAGTCAAATACACTGCTCCCGAAAGCTCTCGTATCAAATACGAGGACATCCAGCCAACTGGATGGGGAGATCCTTTTGAGAGTGAAAATACTAGGAAGATGTGACAGAAGAGCCCTCTTATGATAACTCAGCATGGGAAGAAGACTCCAACGATCCTACTCTGCCTGAGATCAGTGTCATCACTGAAGACAAACCAAGAAGGAAAGTGCTGAACTTTGTAATCCACAGAGGAGTTCGTCGTCATTGGGTTGCGGTCGATGTCTCGAATGTCATTCATAAATCAAAGTAATTGCCATATCTTTGTTTTGACCTTTCACCTTGCCCAGGTGAAATGGATGTTTTATAGGGCTTACTTTTCTGTAAATGTCCCTCTTCGCTTCGCCCAAAGCGACAAAGTTCTGTGTTATAGGGTTGTGTTTCAAGAATTGACAAATCATGAATAAATAATGTCATTCTGAATTCCCCCATTTTTAATGCTATTTTCACTTTTTCGTTTTTTAGAAAATGGTAATCCTAAAAAACAACCCAAAATAAAAACAAGCGTTTTCAGAAAATACACTGCACACACTTTTGCATTCTCGCTGTCTTTTCTAAAAAGGAATCATCACATCATGAAGATTACTTGTTTTAAACCCCATTGAAACATACGATCCAATGCCTTCTCCCAACTTTGAATTCCCGGTATTTGAAGCTGAAGAAGAAGAGAACCAAGAAATTCCAGAAGAGATCTCCCGACTACTCAGACAAGAGGAAAGGTCCATTGAACCATACAAAGAGTCGTTGGAAACGGTCAATTTGGGTTCAGAAGAAGAAAGGAAGTAAGTTAAGATCGGAGAACTGCTCAGTCCAACTATCAGAAAAGGCTTGATAAAACTTCTCAAAGAATTTCCAGATGTGTTTGCTTGGTCCTACCAGGACATGCCAGGGTTGGATACCAGCATCGTGGAACATCACTTACCACTAAAAACAGAAATTCCTCCAGTTAAACAAAGACTGAGAATGACTCATCCAGATATGGCCATCAAAATTAAGGAAGTGCAGAAGCAGATCGACGTAGGTTTCCTTGCCACCTCAGAATATCCTCAATGGCTAGCCAACATAGTGCCAGTTCTAAAGAATGACGGAAAAGTCAGAATGTGTGTAGACTACATGGATTTGAACAAAGAAAGTACAAAGGACGACTTCCCCTACCACACATTAACATGCTGGTTGACAGCACAGCAAAATTCAAAGTCTTCTCCTTCATGGATGGATTCTCTGGCTATAATCAAATTAGAATGGCACCAGAAGACATGGAGAAAACGTCATTCATCACCCCATTACCTTTTGTTACAAGGTAATGTCGTTCGGTCTGAAGAACGCAGGGGCAACCTATCAAAGGGCCATGACAACTCTGTTTCATGACATGATGCACAAAGAGATTGAAGTATACGTTGATGACATGATTGCCAAATCTAAAATAGAAGAAGAGCATGTGGAATGCCTATCAAAGTTATTTGAGCGTCTGAGAAAATACAAACTCCGCTTGAATCCCAATAAGTGCACATTCGGTGTTCGTTCAGGAAAACTCTTGGGACTCATCGTCAGCCAGAAAGGAATTGAGGTTGATCCCGACAAAGTCAAGGCCATTCAAGAAATACCTTCTCCAAAGACTGAAAAATAGGTCAGAGAATTTTTGGGACGTCTGAATTACATCTCAAGATTCATATCCCTCATGACCGCGACATGTACGCCGATCTTCAAACTACTCAAAAAGAACCAAAGTTGTGTACGGACAGAAGACTGCCAAAAAGCTTTCGAAAGCATCAAAGAATATCTGTTGAATCCACCTATTATGTCTCCTCCAATGGAAGGAAGACCACTGATCATCTACTTAATAGTCTTGGAAGACTCCATGGGTTGTGTGCTTGGCCAACAAGACGAGACAAAGAGAAAAGAGTCTGCCATTTACTACTTAAGCAAGAAATTCACGGACTGTGAAACTCGATACACTATGCTCGAGAAAACTTGATGCGCTCTGGCTTGAGCAGCCAAACGTCTTCGCCAGTACATGATTTGTCACACTACTTGGTTAATCTCCGAAATGGATCCGATCAAGTACGCCTTTGAAAAGCCTGCTTTAACAGGAAGGATTTCCCGTTGGCAAATGTTATTATCGGAATACGACATCGAGTACCATACTCAGAAAGCCGTCAAAGGAAGTAGTTTAGCCGATCATTTGGCTCATCAACCGATTGACGATCAGGAATCAGTCAAATTTGACTTCCCAGACAAAGATGTGATGTACTTGAAGATGAAAGATTGCGATGAACCACTACCAAGCGAAGGGCTAGAACCAGGTTCCCAATGGGGACTAATATTCGACAGAGCCATCAATGCTTATGGAAACAAAATTGGGTCAATCATCGTAACACCGCAGAGTACCCATATTCCTTTCACTGCCAGATTAAAATTCAAATGTACAAACAATGAGGCCGAATACGAAGCTTGTATCATGGGCCTCGAAGAAGCAATTGACTTAAGGATAAAGAACTTGGATGTGTGTGGAGACTCAGCCCTGGTTATAAATCAGGTCAAAGGAGAGTGAAACACATATCAACCAGGATTGATTCCTTACAAAGACTACGCGAGAAGGTTGTTTCCCTTCTTCAACAAGATTGAGTTTCATCACATCCCGCGTGAAGAAAACCACATGGCTGATGCATTGGCTACTCTATCCTCCATGATTAGTGTGAGTCGATGGAACGACGTACCCAAGATCGATATAATACGCCTTGATAGGCCCGCTTACATCTTCGTAATTGAAGCGGTCATAAATGACAAACCATGGTATCATGATATCAAATTTTTCCTTCAAAGACAGGAATACCCGCCTGGGGCATCAAGAAAAGATAGGAAGACTCTCAGAAGACTGGCTGGAAACTTCTTCCTAAATAACAGTGACATACTCTACAAGAGAAACTTCGACATGGTTTTGCTCAGATGCGTAGACAGACAAGAAGAAAACATGCTAATGAAAGAAATTCATGAAGCTTTGGCACTCATGCCAATGGACACACGATGGCAAGAAAAATTCTGAGAGCAGGATATTATTGGCTGACAATGGGATCCGACTGCTACAAGTACATAAGGAGGTGTCACAAGTGTCAGATATACGCCGACAAAATCCATGTACCACCAACGCATCTCAAAGTCCTTTCTTCTCCATGGCCTTTTTCTATATGGGGAATCGACATGATTGGCATGATTAAACCCAAGGCTTCAAACAGACACATGTTCATCCTGGTAGCCATTGATTACTTCACCAAATGGGTCGAAGCAGTGTCATACGCCGTGTAACCAGACAAGTAATGGTCCGATTTACCAAGAACAATCTCATCTGCCGTTATGGTGTTCCAAGCCATATCATTACTGATAATGGATCCAACTTAAACAACAAGATGATGAAAGAATTGTGTAGTGAGTTCAAGATCGAACACCATAATTCATCTCCCTACCGACCTAAAATGAATGGAGCGGTAGAAGCAGCTAATGAGAACATTAAGAAGATCATTCCAAAGATGGTTGTAACCTACAAAGACTAGCAAGAGATGCTACCATTTGCTCTTCACAGTTATCGCACATCTGTCCGCACTTCAACAGGGGCAACCCCTTTCTCTCTAGTATATGGCATGGAAGCAGTGCTTCCCGTAGAAGTAGAAATCCCATCAATGAGAGTATTGATGGAAGCCAAGCTAACAGAAGCTGAATGGTGTCAAAGTAGATACAATGAACTAAACCTAATCGAAGAAAAGGGAATGACGGCTTTATGCCATGGTCAGTTATATCAGCGAAGAATAAAGAAGGCGTTTGACAAAAAGGTCCGACCCCGTATCTTCAGGGAAGGAGACCTTGTGCTCAAGAAGATATAATCATTTCTCACTGATTCTAGAGGCAAGTGGACTCCAAATTACGATGGCCCCTATGTTGTTAAGGAAGCCTTCTCAGGCGGTGCCTTGAGACTTGCAATTATGGATGGAGAGGAGTTTACCTACCCCATGAATGTTGATGTAGTCAAGAAATACTCCACCTAAATGAAATAAAAAAAAATGTCTCAGTGGATTGAAAACCCGAAAGGGCGATCCAGGAAAAAATTAGAGACATGAACAACCATCATCTCGGTGGATTGAAAACCAAAAAAGGCAATCCAGGCAAAAGTTAGGGATTCATGGCAAGTAACTATATCAAAAAAAAATTGGCTCCTCAGCAGCAACGTTATCTGTCAAGAAATTCTCAATCAAGGTCATCTTCGACAGAAGCTCAGAATGTCCAGAATTCAAAGTTGATGGAAGGATAGCGGTCATTATATTTCAATGTTGCCCCTTTCCCTTTAAATTACCATTTTCTAAACTTTGTAATGCTCCATGGGATCACGTGCTTGGCAGATTACCATTCTATCAATAAAATTTGAGCCTTTGTGCCATTTGTTTCCAATTCTCATTCATTCTGCTTTGCAAAATGACATGTTTATTTGATTAACATTCTTGAAACAAAAAATGAATTTTACTTGTCGAATTTACTTCCGCTTTTTAATATAAAGATGGCAATTTCCTTTTGATTAATGAGCATAAAAAGGAATATCGACGGCTTCTCCGAAAGTGATAAAACTTCAAAATGCAGAATCAAAATGCTCCTTGTGATCAGTACACCCTTATGAAGGATTAATTACTTCAGATGGAATGTCCCATCTGTCATCCCCGGTAGAGTTTTTACCTCTGAGAACCAATGTTTAGTTTTTCTCCCCAGAAGGGTCTACCCCTGAAGAACAAGAACATATTTCTATCCCTAGCAGGTTCGTACCTCCAAAAGCCAGAACAAACGCAGGGATCCCCGTGCCCAAACAAAAAGTACAACTTTCAGAATCTCCAGTGATACCCCCATCTCCCAGAGTGACCGAGTATCTAGTTGAACAATCACCAGTCCGTATGTCGTGTCTATTTTTTCAGGATCAACATCTCATACATCATGCATAATTGATTCATATTCACATTCATGTTGCATTAATATCACTCTGGTTAAATTTATCCCCAAGTGATAAGCTTCCTCTCTCCGATAGAGTTGTCAGTCTTCCTTACCGCATCCGATAAGACAAAATTCCAGTTTAAGTTCTTTCCTCGTCAGGAAAGTGTACCGTCTAAACAATCTCTCTCCATTTGATTCCGGGATTGGAGTCTGTCCTCGACCACTTTGATAATTTGAAAGACAAGAAGCTATTTGGTTACACACCTTTGGAACTTCCCTCTTCACCAATGAAGGTGATATTTTGCTTTCTCGGATTAAAGAAAATCCCTAGAAAAAGCCTCTCTACAGAAGACGCTTGATAATATGGCAGTTTCTCTCTGAAAATATATGCTTTCAATGGAGTCATCAGCACCTCAAAATTGGATTACATCACATGGCGTCTCTCTGAAAAAGGTCTCGAAGGGAAGTATGATGTAACATCTTCAAGCAAATGGCATCTCTAACAGAGAAGTTTGCACACCTCTGCAGTTCAGATTAATGGTTCTCCCCAACAAGTCTGACATCAAATCTTTTTCTATCAAATGACATCTCCCCATGAAATCTCAGCGAGAATGTTTGATAAAAAACTATCACAAATGGCATCCCTTGTCAAGACAAGAACTCAACAAGAAGAAAACTGAGACCAGTTCCGTGGCTGAAGACCAGGATCGAGGGGAGGTTTATTTCAAAGAAAACTAGGACCAGTTCCATGGATGAAGACAAGGATCAAGGGGAAGTTTTATCCTTTTCTAAGTAGCATTACTTAGCAAAAGAAGATGGGCGAGCAAATCAGCTACCATTTACAAACACAATCAAAATTTCAGGTATTTCGATATTTAATCCTCCTTTACCTTGAATGTCCGAACGTCTTCGCAATTCACACCTTCAGGTCCAAGAAGATTAAATAGGGGCATCTGTCATACCCTAAATTTTGACCACAAGATTTCCCATCATTGTGCAAATGATCACCATAATATGGATGTACCTTCATGCCTTATCAATCCTCTCAAAGATTGTTGAGCATTCATCTCAATCAAGAGTTAGGGTTTTGAGCCCTATCAGAACACTCAGACAAAGGATCAATCAAGAATTGACATGATCTTCAACTTTCCAAGTTTCTTAAACATCCATAAAGGGTCAAAAGGTCTCCCACATCAAGAATCAGGCACAAGAGTGCAACATTTCAAGTGGATCAAGACTCAAGATCATCACTGTCACCAAATTAGGGTTTTGGTCGACCAAGGCCTCCAGAGGAAAATTTTCATCTGGGCATGAGCCAATCCTTCAAAACATGACCCAAGAAGCTCAAAGGGACCTCATGGATCCAATCATAAGTTCAAAATAGCCTCAGGGGATGTATTCATCAAAAATCAGGAATTAGGGTTTCTTGACCTAATTCACCCCTAAGTTGACTTTTGGAGCAAGGCATGAGCCAAGACCTCAAGGAATGTTTTGAAGACCTCAAATATCTTATATTGATCCTCTTACAAGTTCAAATGGACACAAAGAACTCGGTTATTGAGCAATATAAAGATTCAAATTCATCTGGACCACAAACTAGGGTTTCTGAGAAAAAGTCAACCATGTCTTTGACTTTTGACCAAGACATGATCTTAAACCTTGGGACATGATTCAAAACACTCTAAAAAAGCTATGGAATCCATCCATTAGGTTTGAATTAGGTCAAGAACTTGATTTCATAGAAAATCACAAAGTTTGAAATTCATCTGACAAAAAGTCAACCGTGCCCAAAAAACAAGTTTGACTTTTGAGATTTCTTGACAAACAAGGCTTCTTTAAGTCAAAAATAATGTTAACTTATGGTTTTTATCATCATCGATCAAGAAAATTCAAGAAAAGTGGGGTTACTTGCAAAAGGGGCAACCTTAAGAAACTTGAATTTTCACTAAGTCATGAAAAAAAGTGATTTTTACCCAACTTTGCAAGGCCATAACTTGTGATCCAAGTAACCTTTTTCTTCCATCCAAAGCTCAAATGAAAGCTCTCATTACATACTACAATATTGTCAACTACAACATATTCCAAATCCTCATGGATTTTGAGTTATGGATTGATCAAAATCACAAAAAATGAAAAAGGGGCAGTTTTCAAACACTTAGAAAAATTTGGGACAAAATCTGTCTCATGTTTTGCCCAACTTTGGAGGCATTTTCACCATAATCCAAGATGATTCAAGACCAAAGTTAAACATCAAAGTTGAAGTATGATATAGGGGCTTTCTAAAAAGTACAAGAGCCTCCCATAATTCAACTTGAGCAAGAAGTTATGAGCCTCCCAGAATGGCATTTTTCACCCTGCCTACACAACACTATGGATACATAACTTGTGCCACACAATTTTTTCACTCAATTTTTGCCATTTTACCAACTTTGTCATCTTCCAAAAACACAAAACTTCTGATGACTCACTTGTTTCTTGATCAAGGAGTCAAGAATTCAACTTGGCATGTGCAAAACCATCATGACATGAACTTTGAAATTCAATTTTGGCAAGGTTACATTAATGCAATTCATTGAGGTGTCATGAATTAAGCCATAATAATCCAAACCAGTCAAGATTGAGTCCAAGCTCTAAGTGTTCAAACCTGAAGAAATTGAATGGAGTCAAGCTAGAGTTGACTTGGTACTTTGGAACATCCAAGTCAATGGCTACAAGCTACACACCATGATCAATTACCATTCACTATTCCTTGCAAAACAAACTTTCTCTACTATAAATAGAGGTCATGTGGGACTGATCAAACCACCCCAAAACATCTTCACTCATGTTTTCTCTCATTTCCTTCTCACGAACCAGAATTTGCTTCTTTAGCAAGTAAGGTTCGAATTTTCAAATAGAGAACAATTCCACCAAAACCTAGAGTGTAGACACATCATGTACATCATATAGAAGCTATCCAAACACTTCTCCATCATCTGTAGCCTCAGAATCACAAAGGTCAAAATCCAACTTAGGCCTATTTGCAGTTGAGGTACCACAACAAGTTCCATGTGTTTCCAATCAATTCCAAGCTTCCAAACACCTTACATAAGGTCCATTGGAGTTGTCCAGATCATCACACAACATCTGTAACACCTCTACATCAGAATTAGAATTCCTCTTGCACAAGTAAGCCTGACACTCTCAAACTCTATGATCCATGCATCATGAATGTGTTTTCAAGTTACAAACATGTTTCTATACTTGTGTAGAGTGTTTTCCCTCAATCAATTGCTTTGTAGCTACCGTGTATAGGATTTCATAGGGTTCTTGCATAAATTAGGTTTCATGTGTTCATCACTTGATTTCTCACTCCACACTTAAAATAAATGCAATTAATTGGTACCATTAGAATCCTTGTTCAAAAACGAGCAACTTTCATGTTTACAAAAGTCAAAACCATTGAGTAATCAGAGAGTTATGAGAGGTTTTGCAAATCTGGAAAACCAGAGCTCGCGCGAAGAAGATGACTTGTTCTTGGCGCCTTTTTCAAATATTTGAATATTTGAATTTTATTTTATTTTTTTAATTGATTTCAAAATTAATTTCTCTTTGATTTTTAATCATTTTTTATTGATTATTTTTTTAAAAATTCACAAAAATGTTAAAATATTTTATTCTACAAAAAAATCAAAATAATTTTATTTATTTAATATATTTGAATTTTTGTAAAGAATTTCATTTTAATTATTTTCAAACATTTTTAATGAAATTTTTCTCTTGATTTTTCAAATTCAAATGAATTTCAAGCTTTCATATAAACAAAACATGATTTTTCAAAACATTTTTCAAAGTTCACAACTTGTTTTTAAATATATTTGATATTTGATATCTTTTATTTATTTAATTTTCTTTGAAAATTGCTTTTTAAATTAAAATTAGGGTTTTCCCTTTTGATTTTAATTTTTCAAAACACTTTTGGGCCTCTTTGTAGAGTGTAAGACCCATTCCTTCTTGTACATAAATAATTTGAGCCTCAGTCATTGTATAAGTCCCACTGTGATTTTCAAAACCGCGGCGCAATCGCCGCCTTTCAAATAAATCACCTGGGCCTCTTCTTGAGTATAAGCCCCATTTTTTTCTTTACAAACACTCTTGGGCCTCTATTAGAGTGTAAAACCCAAACCGTATTTATACATAAACAATTTTGGGCCTCTATTATATAATAAGTCCCACAACGTCTTTCGGTATCGCAGTGCGATCACTATTTTTAAAACAAGTCATTTGGGCCTCTCCTTGAGTATAAGCCCCAATCTTTTATACAAAAACTTGGTTTTAAACAATAAACAAACTCCATGGGCCTCTCCTTGAGTTGTAAGCCCCATACCTCTGTTTTCAAAATCATCTATCTATTTTAACTGGTACTAAGAGGAGCATTATTCCTGGTGAAACTGCTCTTAGACCACTTTGGCCTCTCCTTGAGTTATAAGCCCCAAACATTCTTTTCTTTTCAACAACTTTCTTTAAAATTCAAATTCAAATTCAAAGTTTTCTCAAAACTTTCTTCAATTTCTCAAATCTTAATCATACAGTTGTAATCAATACAATCAATCACAATACACTTGGGCCTCTTCTCAGAGTATAAGACCCAACCTCTTTTCAATTCAATGCATACTTGCTTATAAACCTGCTAATACACTTATCTATATATACTTATGCATATCTGTTTAGAGTTTCCCCAGCAGTTAGGTCTACACTTAGGTCAAACCAGAGGTTACTTCTAACTTAGTCAAAAACTAGTTCCCTCATAGGAAACTTCCCTCAATACAGTTTGCCTCCTCTTGGGCTTATTCAATATGGAACAGAGAAATGCATTATTCCCAGTGAAACTTTTCTCAAGACTGTCAAAACTTAGAAAGATATGCATACAAGAAATTCATTCCCCCAGAGAGGATTAATTCCCGGTGAAACCTCTTTTGGATTTCTTCAAACCTTAGAACTGTTCAACAGAGAAAGGAGTATTCCCAGTGAAACCTTTCTTGAACTTTTCTTAGGCTTGGACCCACAGACTTCTTAAAAGTATCCCCAGCTTCCTCTTGGGCTTAGTACAAGGACCAACAGGCTTCTTAGAAGTTCCTCAGCCTCCTCTTGGGCATAGTACAAGGACCCACAGGCTTCCTAAAAGCATAAGATAAAAATTAGTCATCTATGCTAGTTTAATCCCCAGGAGAGTAAAATTTCCAGAACATCATACCATTCTAGGGCTGATGTCCATCCCTTAAACCAGCAGTCTTCTCTTGGGCATCATACAAAGATCCCCCTCTACACCAGAGCCTACCACTTTTTAAGAGACTTGGAAAGTCTCAGCCTTCTCTTGGGCCTAGTACAAAGACCCTCATGTTTCCTGAAGACATAGGATAAACCCTGGTCATCTTATCAATATACCAGTCTCCAGTAGAGTTAAAACCCCTAAGGTTTCCAAACTCACCTTTAAACTTCTCTGACCTCCAGTAAGGCTCAACTTTCACCTTAAAAGTCCCAGCCAAGATCAGATTGACCTCAACAAAACCCTAACAGAATCAGAACCTCATGGCATCTGATACTTCAACTCTTCCCTAGTTCCCCAGTGTCGTACCCCAAATTTTGACCACTAAGATTTCCCATCATTGTGCAAATCATCATCACAATATGGATGAACCATCATGCCTCATCAAATGCCTCAAGGGTTGTTGAGCATTCACCACAATCAAAATTAGGATTTCAAGCCCTCTCAGAGCCTTAGACAAAGGATCAATCAATGAATGACTTGATCTTCAACTTGTCTAACCTCTAAAATATCCACAATGGATCAAAAGGACTCCCCCTTCAAGGATTAAGCACAAGGCTGCTCCCTTCTAGGTGGGTCAAGTCTCAAGATCGACAGTGTCACCAAATTAGGGTTTTGGTCGACCAGGGCCTCCAGATGGAAATTTTTCATCTAGGCACAAGCCAATGATCCAAAACATAACCTAATATACTTCATGGAACCTCATGGACCCAAGCATCAAGTCAATTTTGCCTCAGGGGATGCATTCATAAAAAATCAGGAATTAGGGTTTCTTGACCTAATTCACCCCTAAGTTGACTTTTGGGACAAATCATGAGCCAAGACCTCAAGACATGATTTTAGAGTCTCCAATATGCCATATTGATCCATTTGCAACAATGGATTAATCCAAGAAGCTTGAACAACAAGTTTCAATTTCATCTGCACCACAATTAGGGTTTCGCGAGGAAAGTCAACTGTAACTTTGACTTTTGACCAGGACAGGCTCCCAAACCCTAAGACATGATTCAATATACTCTATGACACCCATGGAACATATCCATCAAGTTTGATTTAGGTCAAGGACATGATTTCCTGAAGAAATGCACAGTCTGGAATTCATCTGATAAAAAGTCAACTGTGCACAAAAGTCAACTTTGACTTTTTGAGATTTTTCACCAAAATGGATTTTTAACCCAAAAATGATGTTAATGTATGATTTGAATCATCATTCATTAAGAAAAATCAAAGAAAGTGGGATAACTTGTAAAAGGGGTAACCATAAAAACTTAGAAAAATTTCTAAGTTATGGAAAAAGTGACACTAATGTGCCAACTTTGGAGGACCATAACTCCTAAACCACAAGGCCATTGCTCCCCATTCAAAGCTTGATCTGTAGATCACATTGCCCTCTACAAAAGCTTCATACTGACCTATGTCCAAATTCCTCATGGATTTTGAGTTATGGAGTGATCAAAATCAAGAAAAGTCACTTTGTTCCAACACTTAGTGAAAATTTCACTAAGTCAGAATCTGCCTTTACTTTTTTCCAAATGTAGGGGGATTTTTCACTTGGATTCAAAAGAGACCAAAACCAAACATGTTCAAACAGTTGTTGTATCATGTAAGGGCTTTCCAAAATGACCAAGAACATTACCAAATTCAACTTGAGCCATGAGATATGACATTGGCAAGTTGCCTTGCAGAAATCTGCCAAGGCAAGGCAGATTTTTACACTTTTGGTCGATTTACCAAAATCAGCCAAATCCAAATGCTCCTATCCACTTGGACACCTCTGAGGATTGACTCTAAAGGGGACAATCACTGAGCCAAGCCTCCAAAGTCTTTGGAACAAGAAATAGCATGTTGAACCTAGAATTGCCAAAATAGGGACAAGACTCCAATTTTGGATTAGATGATTCAATGGAAGCATCAAGGTGGCATGAACTGAGCTCTTAGCAACTGAATTCAGTCAAGACTTATCCAAGACCAAAGGGACCAGCAACCTGTGCCCTAACCTCTAGTCAATGGCTAGAGGAGACTTGGATTTTCATTTGCCAACATTGGCCAAACCTACTCAGCAGTTGCCATTCACTATTCCTTGCAAAACAAACTTGCTATACTATAAATAGAGCTCAATTGTGATCAGTTTGAGTACACCAAAGCCATCAAACAGATGCTTTCCTCAAAATCTCTTCTTTCACTCCAATTTTGCCTTCTAAGGCAAGTCATTATCGGGTTTTGAGTTTGAGAGCTTTTCCAATCAAACCAATCACTCACACACCTCACATACATCATATAGAAGTGATCCAAACACTCACATAACATCTGGAACATTGATTTCACAAAATCACTAGCTAATTGCTCAAGTTCTTGACAGTTTGGCAATTGAGGTACCATCTTCAGCTCCAAACCATTTCAATCCATTCCAAGCATCCAGATACACTCCATGGCACCTAGGGAAGCTATCCAGATCATTGGAACCTAGCTGTAACACCTCCAACACAAAACACGATCACCAGCTGCAAGAGGTAAGCATGAGCTCTTCTAACTCTATGATCCATGCAATTTTTGCTGCACAATAATTTGGCCATATGTTCATAATCATGCATGGAATATTTCCCCTCAATTAATTGCATTGTTTGAATCGTGTATAAAAAATCCCAGCCTTCATGCAGAATCTAGGGTTCTTGAGGATTTTTCGTGATTTCTTGTTTTATGCTTAATTTAAATGAAATTAATTGCCATAGACATGATCGTGAGGTTAAAACGAGTTGATTGGTATGTGGATTACATGATATGATCAAGTATTCAGTGAGATTGAAGAGAAAATGCAAATCTGGGCAAACCCAGAACATGCGCGTGTTCTTGGTGTGTTCTTGGCGCCATTTTTTGAAAATTCAAATATTTGAATTTTGTGATTTTATTTAATTGATTCAAAAATTAATTTCTCTATGAGTTTTAATGATTTTGAGTTGGTTCTTTTTTTAATAATTCACAAAAATGTTAAAATATTTTATTTTCCCAAAAAATCACAAAAATATTATTTATTTTATATAATTGATATTTTTGCAAAGAATTAATGTTTTAATTGTTTTTGACATTTAAAATATTTTTTCCACCTTGATTTTGCAACTTTTAATGCCTTCTAATTATTTTGTAGGTCAATACTTAATTTTTGAAGCATTAATCCAAGATCACAATTTGTTTTTCATATGTTAAACAATTTTGATCATTTTAATTGAATTTTTATTCAATTTAAACACATTTTGAAAACAAATTAGGGTTTTTAGATTAATTCAACCCTCATAAATCATTTTAAAAACACTTTGGGCCTCTATTAGACTGTAAGACCCAACCCACTTGTACAGAAATATTTTTGGGCCTCACTTATTGTATAAGTCCCTCTGTACATTTTTAAATTCGGCACGATCGTCGCCAGTTTAAAAATAAACCATTTGGGCCTCTCCTCGAGCTATAAGACCCATTCAAAACTTTTGGGCCTCTAATAGAGTGTAAGACCCAATCCTTTTTTGACCAAACCTTTTTTGGGCCTCAGACACTTGTATAAGTCCCTCTGTACAAATTCAAACAGTGCGCTCACTGATAAAACCTTGGGCCTCTCCTTGAGCTGTAAGCCCCAAATCTTTCTTTTTCAAAGCACTTTCTCCTTTTATTTTGAAATATACTGTTGTTTTCAATCTTTCTTTGTTGAACAACTAACCAAACAGCATGGAAGCTCTATAACCGAGTAAGTGTTTATCCGCTTTCATTTAACCGCTTTCATATGTATATAACAGTATTGTGGGGCTGTTTCACTGTAAGTCTTCTTTCATAAACTCATATCAACTGTGTAATGCTAGTATAGATATTTAGAGTTTCCCCGGCAACTACGTCTAGCATTAAGCCCGTTGATCACTCTTAGAAATAGTCAAAACTAGATCCCCATAGGATTACCAGACATAGTCTTCCCTCCTCTTGGGGTTAAACAATATGGAGATATGAAAGGCAGCATTCTCGGTGAACCCTTTCATAGACTGTCACCTTTAGAAGTTGTCAAAGAAACTCTATTCCCCAGAGATGATCTCTTCTCCGTGAATTGCATCTCTTGAGTTTCTTCCAAATTCTCGAACTTTCCTGGCTTGATCTATTCCTTGTGAATAACCTGTCTTGAACTTCTCGGGGTTTGGGGACCCACAGGCTTCTTAAAAGCACTTGTCAAGAAACTCTATTCCCCAGAGATGATCTTTTCTCCGTGAATGGCATCTCTTGAGTTTCTTCCAAATTCTCGAACTTTCCTGGCTTGATCTATTCCTCGTGAATAGTCTGTCTTGAATTTCTCGGGGTTTGGGGACCCATCGGCTTCTTAAAAGCACCGGCCTCCTCTTGGGCATTGTTCAAGGACCCGCAGGCTTCCTAAAAGCATCCCCGCCTCCTCTTGGGTGTTGTACAAGGACTCGTCGGCTTCTTAGAAGTATTCACAGCCTCCTCTTAGGCTTCGTATAATGATTCTTCCTCCGAGAATGATAGCCTTCTCTTGGGCTTCATACAAGGACCACTCGGCTTCTTAAAAGTTTCCAGCCTCCTCTTGGGCTTCGTACAAATTGTCCCGACGACCTCCTAGAGGTATAGGAACAGAACTTAGTCATCTTCATAGAACAGTCCTTTCCAAGAGTCTACTACTGTTTCTCAAAGCATAGTACAAAAGATGAAACTCTAGACACGGACAGTCTAATATCCTTGAGTCTCAAAGACATTCTCAAGTGACCCCTTCGTTAAATCGGAAGGAAACCCGTAGACTCGGACAGTCTCAATGCCCTTCAGATTTCCCACTTCCTTAAAGAACAGGAATAACCCGGATCCTCGAATCAAATCCTTGAGTACAGTGTTGCTCATATAAGAACTGATTTTTTTCTTTAAATCAGCATACTGGACCTGTCATTCCACTGAAACAACGCCATAGCTTCCTTTTGGGCTTTGTACAATGATTCTCCCCAGCGGAGTCAAACATCGTTTAGCCTCTCTCTCGGGCTTTGTACGAGACACATAAGAGACTCCCTCGTTGAGTCAATTACCCATTTCGCCTCCATCTCAGGCTTTATACGAGATACAAAAAGGTTCTTATTGAGCCAAACAAATTTTAGCCTCCATCTCGGACTTTGTACGAGATACAAAAACTCTCTTGTTGAGTCAAATAGCCTTCATCTCGGGCTTTATACGAGATACCAAAAGACTCTATCATCAAGTCAAAAACCTTTTAGCCTCTCTCTCGGGCTTTGTACGAGACACATATTAGCCTCCTCTTAGGCTTTGTATAAGAAAACCCCTGGTTGATCCAACCAACCCTTTAGCATCAAAGTTGTGCCTCGTTCACAGTACAAAAACATCAACAACTCCTTCCCCTTCATCTAATCACTGTAAGCGGCAAGCCTCTGGATCATCTATATCCATGCCACTGTCCCTCTTTTAGCAGGGGAAATTCCTAAGGAAAGATAGCATTGCTCTACACTGAGTTAAAGTCTTCTCCTTTAGGTTAAAATCCCCTATAAAGGAAATTATGGCATTGCCGGATTCACACATCCCGGTTAAAGTAATTCTCCTTTATAAACAGTTGTGACATACAACCCCCTCTTTAGAGATGACAAATTCTCTCTAAAGTTAACACACTTTTAGCTTCACATCTTGGGCTTTGAACAAGATACAAACCACCTTTCGCTTCACGTCTTGGGCTTTGAACAAGACACCAAATACCATTTCCTCCCATAGAATAGGAGGAACTACGAACGCTCTGATTTCCTTGTTTCGGTAAACGGGAATGCGTAGGCATAAGATTGAAAGAAAAGATCTTAGCGAGCACACTAAACAAAAACCCAAAATCCCATACTTTCATATACATCAGTCCTAACATCCTAATCCTTGTTCCCCGCCAGAAACCTGTTATTCTGTCAAAATAACACAAGAAAGGCCCCACCACATTGATCGCATCCGTAACCTAACAGACCGCTGTTTAAACTCAGTATGCAAGCAGGGTTAATTGGAGACATCTATTTCCCTTCCTTCATCAGCTTTAATAGGATAAAAAATGAATCGACCTGTAGTAAACTAACCCAGAGAGCGACAACGCTTAAGAACCGCGTCCAAAATCGTTCGCTACAGAAAAGTGGCGCCCACCGTAGGGCCCCTCTAACCTTTTTTCTCTTCACTTGTGTGAATACCACAGATTAGGGCTTCCGCCGGATAACCCATTTTCTGTCAGGAACTTAGGATTCATAGCTTTAAAGGTCTAGGATGTTTAGGACAAATATATATACTGCTTTTCCTAATTGTTATACCTGTTTATTTTTCTGCTAATGGGAATGCGTGTGATGCCGCATGTGGAAAGATTGAGTATACACTTAAGATAAGTGATGGCGACGAGGTCGACCATCAACCTCAGTGGAGGCTGACCAATGCAACCCATTCCCTCTCATAGGCAATGGGCCGATTGTGATGTCTGAGAAGCTGAGGAGCCAACCCTTTTGTAGTGCGGAAGCTATCGGAAATAGTTGTCACGCAATACTACCCTCATTTGAGGCTGGTGATCTATTCTCAGTGAATGGCACTTACTCTAAGATTGCTCTACAACTCGCTGGCGATCCGCTTGTTGTTTTGCTTTCCTGGGAGGAGCTGATGATAATGAGTACAGGTACAAAAATCACCCTAGTATAAACATTTGGGGATGGATAGAGCCTTGACTTCATGACAACGACCCTTTGACTCCATGTTTTTTCTATGTTTTTGTGTGCTGCATTCATGCATTCATTTAAAAAACATTAAAACATTAAAAAAAAATTCTCTTCTAGTTTCTCTGTTTTTCAAATTAAGCTAAGACTGTGATTGCAAATATCAGAGAAAAGGATTGTGCTAATGGATTTCGGTAGAAGGAGAACTCATATGTACACCTTCAAGGTTCCAAAACTAGAGGATTTAAGAGGTTTGGCGAGGATGATCACAAAACAAGAGGCTTTCAGAGCTAAGTACGGAGGTTTGCTACCTCTGTTAAGGGGCCATGTGATTGAGGGAATCATGGACGCGCTCGTTCAATTCTACGATCCGGTTTATCACTGCTTTACATTCCCGGATTACCAGCTCGCACCAACGCCGGAGGAGTATTCTCATCTGATCGATTTACATATCACTAATCGAGCTCCATTTTCTGGACTGGAAGAAATTCCAAAGAATCAGACCATGTCTCTCACCAACTCTGACATAGATTGGTGTAATAGGATTTATGATGGAATCAGGATCATTGACCGTTGTGGAAACTTCCCCAACGTACCCCTTATAGGAACCAAGGGAGGAATCAATTACCATCCAGTTCTCGTTCATCGTTAATTTGGATACCCGATGAGACACATCCCACGGGGTGTTCATCTGGAAGGTCTTTTCTTCAAGGAAGGAGAAAGTGTCAGAGCACTAAAGACGGAAATAGTGCACGCTTGGAAACATGTTCATAAGAAAGGACGGGAGTCTCCAGGAAAACCGGATTGTGTCTCGATGAAGCCTTATCTCCATTGGGTACAAACTAGAGCTCTCAAGCTAAAGATGCCTTATCCTCGTTACGGAATTCTTCCGCCGAGGGAATCTGTCATGTACTTCATGACGGAAACTGAAAAGCTTCAGGTTACTCTCAACAAAGTTCAAAGGGAGAGGAGGTCTTGGAAGAACAAGTACCACGCCCTCGACATAGAGTGCATCAAAATACAGCAATTACTGAAAGATAAGGATGCTCTGATCGAGATTTTGGAGCAAAATGCTGTAGAAAATCAGGATGACCAAAGGAATTTGCTCGCTCCTTTCACCTGGCAAAGGAATGACAACACGACAACGGCTCAAGAGCCCCGGTCAAAGAAAAGGAAGATACCAAAATCAGTACCCGAGTTCTCTCGGGACCCATTAGCTTAGGTTTCTGTTTTTGCACTTTGTAATCTACTGTATTTTCGTTTCCGCAATCCTTTGAATTTCAATAAAAAGGGGTTTCCCCACTGTTTGATATTTGCAATCTAATTGTCGAAGTTTATTTTGATTAAACCAAAAATCAATTAATATAATCATTGCATTCATCATTCTCACATCGCGTATTCTTCTTACCTACGAATCTCACGTTTGTGTCTCGGTTCTAGAGTCAAATTGTCTCATTCGTATAATACTCGGGCCAATCGTCAGAAAAAGATGGATGATATTGAGGAAGAGAACAGAGAGTTGAAAGAAGAGATCGACGCTCTGAGAGAGGATATGAGAAAGCTTCGTAACGACATGCAAGCCATGGCAGAAGCTCAGCTACAAAGGACTGTGATCTCAGAGATCACCTCAGCGCCCATAGTGGAGAAGTTTGATCCTAGGTATCAGATGCCGAAAGATCGTCCCTGGGGCATGCCTGTTAATTATATCCCGGAAGGATATGTTCCGCCGGTCACTGAAGATCAGGGAATCATAACAGAAGCCGTTGGGCCTGAAGGTTACAAACTTCGGGAAAGCGAAGATGCCAGGGGCATACTGAAGACTCCTGAAGGTTACAAACTTCGGGAAACGCCAAGATTCACTGCCGTAGTCACGGTACCACCCCTTGTGGTGCACATTGTCCCGGATGGACAGATTCCACCGATCCCTTCTGATAAGAAGGAAACTATGTTCGATAGAATGGATGAATTCCAGGAACAGTTCTTGGAAATGCAGAAGGAACTACAAGCCATTTGCAGTCAGGATCTATTTGGAAAGGACACCGCAGACCTTTGTCTGGTCCCCAATGTGAAAGTCCCGCACAAGTTCCAAGTGCCCGACTTTGAAAAGTACAAGGGTAAATCTTGCCCTCAGAG
Source organism: Lathyrus tuberosus (assembly GCA_022829125.1). Taxonomy (NCBI): domain Eukaryota; kingdom Viridiplantae; phylum Streptophyta; class Magnoliopsida; order Fabales; family Fabaceae; genus Lathyrus; species Lathyrus tuberosus. The sequence continues at coordinate 4,358,557 of JALAZF010000423.1, forward strand.
TCATCTGGTGATGTACGCTCGGCGAATGTCAGCTCAGAAGGAGAATCAGGACCTACTGATTCACTACTTTCAGGATAGTTTAACCGGTGCCGCACTCAAATGGTACATGGGTTTAAACCGTGCTACGATTAGAACATTCAGAGATCTTGGTACTGCCTTCGTCCAATAATACAAATACAATTTGGACATGGCACCGGACATAGATCAACTCAGATCAATGTCACAAAAGGACAAGGAAACCTTTAAGGAGTACGCTCAGAGATGGCGTGAAATTGCCGCTCAAATTTGTCCACCTCTTGAGGAAAAAGAGATGACAAAGATCTTCTTAAAGACCTTAAGCTCATTTTACTATGATAGAATGGTTACCAGTGCACCCAGTGACTTCATCGAGATGGTGGGCATGGGAGTTCGTCTTGAGGAAGCCGTCCGAGAAGGACATTTGGCAAAAGACGCTGGACCATCAAGCAGTACAAAACGATACGGTGGTGCTCTCCCTAAGAAAAAAGAGCAAGATATTGGGAATATCTCTCTCAGAAAGCAAAGGCGTCGATATCAACCAGTAGCAGCTGTAATTCCTGCTATCAATCCTGCGCCTATCCCTACGTATCAACCTCAGGTTGCGCAAAGGCAACCTAATCAGCAAAGGACACAACAGCCTATTCAGCAGGCTCGTCCTCCATATAACAACAACTGTGCAACGCGACCATCAGGGTTTGATCCTATACCCATGTTGTACGCAGAACTATTTCCATTACTACTGGCTAAGGGGCACATCCAGACTAAGTCTCCTCTTACAGTACCGGAAAATCCGCCTTTTTGGTTTAAGGTGGATCAGACATGCCCTTATCATCAAGGAGGATCAGGGCATAACATAGATAACTGTCTCAATTTCAAATCTAACGTGCAAAAGCTTGTTAGGAGCAGGCTCTTATCTTTCAAAGATACAAATCCCAATGTTCTTACGAACCCGCTGCCTCAACACGAGAAAGCTGCAGTCAACCTGATTGAGAGAAAGTCTAACAATGTCTATCAAATTCATAATGTACTCTCATTGAAAACCAATCTGGTCAAGATGCATTGTAGACAGAGTGGGTACGGCCATGTGCCACCTCATAACTATCACCCGTGTGATATCTGCTCTAAAAACAATCAAGGATGTTCTGTAGTGCAAGCAGCTCTACAGGAACAGATGGATCTAGGATGGATCCAAGAGCACCGAGTTCGTGGAGTTAACATGGTCTATATGAATTCCAACGTCATTCAGAACCACGAAATCCGTGCGATGAATGCCAACTTGGTGGTAATGCACTCAAGGCAAATCCAGTATCATAATCTGCCACGGCACAATTACAGTTCCTGTCTGACTTGCTCGGTAAACAAACAGGGATGCTCTTTCATACAAGAGGCCCTCCAGCGTCAGATGGATCTTGGATGGATCCAGGACTACCATGATAGAAACCCTTATCAGATCAACATGGTTTAGACCTTTGATATTCGCGTGATGAATACCAACCTGGTAGAGTTACATGCTGAGCAGGTCTGACTCGGATTCTTAATATCACACGACTATCAAAGCTGTAAAGCAGGTTGCGAAAACGATCGAGGTTGTACCCTTGTCCAGGAGGCACTTCAGCACTTGTTAAATCATTGGTGGATGCAAATCTACATGGATGAAGATACTCAGCAAATTAGTATCGGTAACAGGAATCCTACTCGGCGTCAGAGTCAGGATGTCTGATCAATGGAAGCTAACCTAGTAAGGTTACATTGTATTCAAAGTGGGCGTGGCCAGGTGCCCCCACACAACTATGACCGTTGTAGTGTCTGTTCGGAAAGTAACCAAGGGTGTTACCTTGTGAGAGCGACTCTTCAGGGTCAGGTGGATCGTGGAGAGATTCGCCCATATCCGGGTTCTGGACCGATTAACTGGATGCCGAACTACCTTGCCAATCAATTCGAGGATGTTGTCACAATCTCTGGTCATCATAGGACCAGGGATGTTTTTATCATCATCCCTCTACTTGACAAATCAAGAATTCCCAACCGGGAACGGATCGAGATTGCTTATGATGGTCAGAAAAATTAGAAGGTTCCCATAGTCATCCATCTACCAGGACCACTACCGTATGAATCAACTAAGGCCATCCCTTACAAATACGGTGCAATGACAATTGAAAATGGAAAGGAAATTCCATTACCCTCCGTCGTGAATATTGCAGACATCAGTCGTGTAACACGGAGCGGTCGAATCTTCAACCGAGGAGTTGGAGAACCTAACAAGGAAAAGGAACTTCAGACAGAAGCTCCCGATCCATCATTCGGTCAATCCAGTAATCCCGACCTTTCGAAAAACAATGATGAGATGCTGAAGCTCATCCAAAGGAGTGAATATAACATTTTAGATCAGCTGTTACAGACTCCTTCAAAGATCTCGGTATTATCACTGTTACTCAGTTCAGAAGTCCACAGGGAGGCTCTACAGAAAGTCTTGGAGCAAGCCTTTGTGGAACAGGATGTAACAATCAGATAGTTCGATAGCATTGTCTCTAACATCACTTCCTGCAATAATTTGGGATTTAGTGATGAGGAATTACCCGAAGAGGGTCGCCGTCATAACATGGCGCTCAACATTACAGTTAACTGCCAGGACGATGCTTTACCCAGCGTACTGGTAGACACAGGGTCAGCCCTGAATGTTATACCGAAGTCCACTTTGATGCAATTATCATTCAAAGGCCCTCCGATGAGAATCAGCGAGGTCGTCGTCAAAGCGTTCGACGGATCCAGAAAAACAGTTATCGGTGAAGTTGATCTTCCCATAACTATCGGTCCTCACACTTTCCAAGTCACTTTCCAGGTCATGGACATCCGGGCAACATACAGTTGTTTATTAGGAAGACCTTGGATACATCAGGCTGGAGCGGTCACTTCGACCCTCCACCAAAAGCTAAAGTTCGTTCAGAACGATCAACTTGTCACAGTCTGTGGAGAATAGGCCTTGCTCGTGAGTAACTTATCGTCATCTACTTGTGTAGAACCCGAGGAGGTTATTGGGACACAATTCCAAGCACTGTCGGTCGGCAAGGACAATCAATCCCAAGGAGGAACCTCAATTTCCTCATACAAAGATGCTATCAAAGTGGTCGAGAGTACCGATACAACCGGATGGGGACAGCTTGTCATTCCTATTGACAATAGAACAAAGAAGGGTCTTGGTTTTTCTGCAACCTGTACCCAGACAACTGCCAGCGATGGAAGTCTTCATCCCATTCAGGATTTCTTCTACAGTGGAGGTTTTCTTCACCCAATCCCTCAAGCAGTCCATGCTATCAATGAGGAAGATCCCTCTGACACAGAGGAAGAGTGGAAGTCCTATCTTAACAAGGACGGTTATATGTCTCAGGACGAAACGCAAACTCCTTTTTACTTTCCTGCACAGAGTCCGAGATTTATACCACGGTCAGACGTCAAAATGATATATGGAGATTGTGATCCGGAAGGATGTCGTGCTCTGCCAAATTCATTAGAGGAAGACACTCCGATGAAAGACAACTTTGACCATAATTACTATGGCCCGATGGATGGTCTGCCAATGTGGCAGCCTTACCCAGGAGACTTGGGGCCAGAAAGTCAGCCGAACAATGAAAATCAGCTGACCGTCATTGAACAGAATACCTGTGTCCCCACCATGTCATGGGATCAACACTCAGGTCATTCAGAAACTACTCAACATGACGATGAATTTGCAACGTTTGCCAGACTTGAATTCATCAACTATGCTTTTCCCGAGGTCAACGTCATCGAGAGGGATGACCCGTCCAGTTCCAAAGAAATATGGGACACCCTGGGACAACCAAGTGGAAAATACGACTATGTGGTCAAGTACACCGCTCCCGAAAGCTCTCGTATCAGGCTCGAAGATATCCAGCCAACTGGATGGGGAGATACAGCTGAGAGCACAAATGCTATGCAAAATGCAACAGAGGAATTCTCCTACGACAATTCTGCCTGGGAGACAGATTCCAATGATCCTACTCCACCAGAAATCAGCGTTGTTTCTGAAGACAAATCAAGGAAGGTGCCAGACTTTGTGATTCACCGAGGAGTTCACCGCCAATGGGTTACTGTCGATGTTTCGAAGATTGTTCATAAGTCAAAGTAATTGCCATCTTTAACCTTTCACCCTGCCCAAGTGAAACGAATGTTTTGATAGGGCTCGCTTTTTGTAAAATTTCCCTCTTCGCTTTGCCCAAAGCGACAGAGTTTTGTTTTATAGGGCTGTAGTTTCAAGAATCAACTTGTTCATTAATAAAATAACGTCGTTCTGTAATTTCCGCATTAATTGCTATTTTCTCTTTTCGTTTTTCAGAAAATGGTAATCCTAAAAAACAATTCAATAACAAAATCAAGCAGTAATAAAAAAAATACACTGCACACACTTGCATTTTCTCTATCTCTTCTAAACACGAATCATCACGTCATGTAGATTGCTTGTTTTAAACCCCGTTAAAACATACGATCCGATGCCTTCTCCTGACTTCGAGTTCCCGGTATTTGGGGCTGAAGAAGAAGTTGACAACGAAATTCCAGAAGAGATCTCCCGACTACTCAGACAAGAGGAAAGGTCCATTGAACCTCACAAAGAGCAGTTGGAAACGGTAAACTTGGGTTCGGAAAAAGAGAAAAAAGAAATCAGGATTGGGGCACTGCTCAGTCCAACTGCCAGAGAGGGTTTGATAAAGCTTCTCAAAGAATTCCCCGATGTATTCGCTTGGTCCTATCAGGATATGCCAGGGTTGGATACCAGCATCGTGGAACATCACTTACCGTTAAGATCGGAATGTCCGCCAGTAAAGCAAAGGTTGAGACGGACTCACCCGGACATGGCCATCAAGATCAAAGAAGAAGTACAGAAACAGATCGACGCAGGTTTCCTCGCTACATCAGAATATCCTCAATGGTTAGCCAACATCGTACCCGTTCCCAAAAAGGATGGAAAGGTCAGAATGTGTGTTGATTACAGGGATCTGAACAAGGCAAGTCCAAAGGACGACTTTCCTTTACCACACATTGACATGCTGGTAGACAGCACAACAAAGTTCAAAATTTTCTCTTTCATGGATGGATTCTCGGGCTATAACCAAATCAAAATGGCGCCGAAAGACATGGAGAAAACTTTGTTCATTACCCCATGGGGTACCATTTGTTACAAGGTGATGCCGTTCGGTTTGAAGAACGCTGGGGCAACCTATCAACGGGCCATGACTACTCTTTTTCATGACATGATACACAAGGAAATAGAGGTATATGTCGATGACATGATTGCAAAATCTAAGACAGAAGAGGAGCATGTGACCCACCTGTCAAAACTATTCAAGCGTTTGAGAAAGTACAAACTCCGCTTGAATCCCAACAAGTGCACCTTCGGTGTCTGTTCGGGGAAACTCTTAGGGTTCATCATTAGCCAGAAAGGGATTGAGGTCGATCCTGACAAGGTCAAGGCCATTCAAGAAATGCCTTCTCCGAAAACTGAAAAACAAGTCAGAGGATTCTTGGGACGTTTGAACTACATCTCCAGATTCATATTCCTCATGACCGCCACATGTGTGCCGATTTTCAAATTACTCAAAAAAACCAGGATTGCATTTGGTCAGAAGATTTCCAAACCGCCTTCGACAGTATTAAGGAATACCTGTTGAATCCGCCGATTCTATCACTTCCAGTGGAAGGAAGACCACTGATCATTTACCTCACAGTCTTGGAAGACTCAATGGGATGTGTACTTGGCCAACAGGACGAAACCAAACGGAAAGAGTCTGTCATCTACTATCTGAGCAAGAAGTTCACCGACTACGAGACTCGGTACACGATGCTTAAGAAAACTTGTTGCGCTTTGGCTTGGGCAGCCAAACGTCTTCGCCAATACATGATTCGTCACACTACTTGGTTAATCTCCGAAATGGATCCAATCAAGTATGTCTTCGAAAAGCCTGCTTTCACGGGAAGAATTGCCCGTTGGCAGATGTTATTATCAGAATATGACATAGAGTACCACGCTCAGAAAGCCATTAAAGGAAGTATTTTAGCTGATCATTTGGCTCATCAACCGATTGACGATCAAGAATCAATCGGGTTCGACTTCCCAGACGAAGATGTCATGTATTTAAAAATGAAAGATTGCGATGAACCGTTACCCAGTGAAGGGCCAGAACCAGGTTCCCAATGGGGACTTATCTTTGACGGAGCAGTTAATCATTATTGAAATGGAATTGGGGCGATCATTGTTACCCCTCAGGGTACCCACATTCCTTTCACTGCCAGACTTACGTTCAAATGTACGAACAACGAGGCCGAATACGAAGCTTGTATTATGGGTCTCGAAGAAGCGATTGATTTAAGGATCAAAAACTTGGACGTATACGGCGATTCAGCCCTGGCTATCAATCAGATAAAAGGAGATTGAAACACATACCAATCAGGATTGATTCCTTACAAAGACTATGCAAGAAGGTTATTACCTTTCTTTAACAGAGTCGAGTTTCATCATGTCCCTCGTAATGAGAATCACATGACTGACGCTTTAGCCACTCTCTTCCATGATTAGTGTAGGTTAATGGAACGACTTACCTAAGATTGACATAATGCGCCTAGAACGGCCCGCTTACATCTTCACGATTAAAGCAGTCATAGACGACAAACCTTGGTATCACGATATCAAATGCTTCCTTCAGAAACAAGAGTACCCATCTGGGGCACTCAGAAAAGAAAGGAAAACCCTCAGAAGACTGACTGGAAACTTCTTCCTGAGCGGTGACACTCTTTATAAGAGGAATTTTGACTTGGTCTTGCTCCGATGCGTAGACAGACCATAAGCAGACATGCTTATGAAAGAAATTCATGAAGGGTCCTTTGGCACTCATGCCAACGGACACACAATGGCGAGAAAAATTCTAAGAGCAGGGTACTACTGGTTGACCATGGAATCCGACTGCTACAAGTACATGAGGAGGTGTCACAAGTGTCAGATATACTCTGACAAAATTCATGTACCGCCATCGCATCTCAAAGTTCTCTCTTCCCCGTGGCCTTTTTCCATATGGGGAATTGACATGATTGGCTTGATCGAACCTAAGGCTTCAAACGGACATCGGTTCATCCTGGTAGCCATTGACTATTTCACCAAGTGGGTCGAAGCAGCGTCGTACGCTAATGTAACCCGATAAGTGGTGGTCCGATTTATCAAAAACAATATCATCTGCCGTTATGGTGTTCCGAGCCAGATCATTACAGATAATGGATCTAACTTGAACAACAAGATGATGAAAGAGTTGTGCGTTGAGTTCAAGATCAAACACCATAACTCATCTCCCTACCGACCCAAGATGAACGGAGCGGTAGAAGCGGCTAACAAGAACATCAAGAGGATTGTTCAGAAGATGGTTGTAACCTACAAAGATTAGCACGACATGTTACCCTTTGCTCTTCACGGTTATCGAACATCTGTCCGCACTTCAACAGGGGCAACCCCTTTCTCTCTAGTATATGGCATGGAGGTAGTGCTTCCCATAGAAGTAGAGATCCCATCAATCCGGGTATTGATGGAAGCTAAGCTTTCAGAAGCTGAATGGTGTCAAAGTCGACACGACGAATTAAACCTGATCGAAGAGAAACGAATCACGGCACTATGCCATGGTCAGTTGTATCAGCAGAGAATGAAGAAGGCGTTCGACAAAAAGTTCCGACCTCGTGCTCAAGAAGATACAATAGTTTCTCACTGACTTTTGGGGCAAATGGACCCCAAATTATGATGGCCCCTATGTGGTCACGAAAGCTTTCTCAGGCGGCGCCTTGAGACTTGCAACCATGGACGGAGAGGAATTTGCCTACCCCACGAATGTTGATGTAGTCAAGAAATTCTTCGCCTAAACTAAAAAAAAAAGAAGAGAAAACGTCTCGGTGGATTGAAAACCCGAAAGGGCGGTCCAGGCAAAAGTTAGAGACATGAAAAAATCATCCCGATGGATTGGAAACATCATAGTACAATCCAGGCAAAAATTAGGGATAATGGCAAAGTAACTATGTTCAACAGAGGCAAGTCCCTCAGCAGCAGTTACATCATCCATCGGAGGAAAACTCCAGTCAAGTTCATCTTCGACAGAAGCTCAGGATGTCCCAAATTCAAAGTTTGTAGAAGGATAGTGGTCGTTATGTTTCAACGTAGCCCTTTTCCATGTAAATTACCATTTTCAAACTTTGTATATACTCTTTGGAATCACGCGTTTGGCTGATCTCCATCTTATCAATAAAACTTGAGCCCTTGTGCTTTTGTTTGTAATTCTTATTTGTTTTAGCTTTACAGAATGGGGTTTTAACATGATTAGCGATTCTTGAAATGAAACAAAAATGAATTTACTTGTTAAAACTTTTTCTACTTTTAAAGTAAAGATGGCAATTTCTTTTGACTGTTGAACATCAAAAGAACATCAACCGCTTCTCCAGAAGTAGGCGAACTTCAAAGTGCAGAATCAAAGTACTCCTTCTACGCCAGTGCGCCTGAATGAAGGATCAACAGTGTCGGATGCGACTATTCCATCTGACCTCTTCGGCCGAGTTCTTATCTCCTAAGCCCGACCAACATAGCTCCCAACAGGGACTATCTCTCCTAAGCAAGGTGGAATTGCTATTCTGAACCAACGGTACTTCTTCACCCCGCGATGACCGAGTATCCAGTCATGTTCACCTGTCAGTTTGTATGTCGCGTCAGTTTTGTCAGCATAAACATACATACATCATGCATTTGATTTGCATTCATATTCATATTGCATCACTATCACTCTAGTCGGTCTTGTCCCCTAGTGATAACAATCCTCTCAATCGAGTTGTTAGTTCTTGCCTCGTTAGGAAATGCTGCGTTTAAACAATCTCGAGTCGGCACTCGACCACTTTGATAACTTGAACCTCTGTAAAGCCAGAGAACTCTCGACAAATGTCACTCTTTGCCATTGAAGATGATATCCTTGCTTTCCCGGATTAAGGAAAAATCCCTAGAGAAAGCCCCCTAATCGAAACTTCGGCAATACGACCGTTTTTCTCCAAAAGAACCGCTGATGAAAAGGTCATCGGCACCTCAAAATTGGAGCCCATCATATGGCATTTCTCCGGGAAGATCCCGAGAAAAGTATGATGAAAGACCCCCAAGCGGAAGCAGTCTCTCAAGAGACTCATTTTCCCCAGATAGAGTCGACAAATGGCGTCTCCCAAAACAGAGAAGTTTGTGTACCTCTACAATTCAGACGATTGGGCTCCCCAGCGAGTCTAACTTCAAACTTTTTCCCATCAAATGGCATCTCCCCAGGAAAATCCGGCGAGAAGTTTGAGGAAAATCGCTACGTATAGCGTCCCTTGTCAAGAAAGTTTATTGACAAAAGAAACTTAGACCAGTTCCTTGGTAGGAAACCAGGATCGAGGGGAAGTTTACAACAGCAACTTAGACCAGTTCCTTGGTAGGAAACCAGGATCGAGGGGAGGTTTATTACAAAAGAAACTGAGACCAATTCCTTGGTAGGAAACCAGGATCGAGGGGAGGTTTATTTCAAAAGAAAACTGAGACCAGCTCCTTGGCTGAAGACCAGGATCGAGGGGAAGTTTACCTTTTCTAAGCATTATCGCTTAGCTAAAGAAGATGAATTCGTAAGCTACCATTCATAACCACCATCAAAATTTCGGGTATTCCGATATTTAATCCTCTTGCACCCCGAATGCCCGAATACCTTCGTCATTCACACCTTCGGGTCCAAGAAGATTAAATAGGGGCATCTGTCATACCCCAAATTTTGACCACTAATATTTCCCATCATTGTGCAAATCATCATCACAATATGGATGAACCATCATGCCTCATCAAATGCCTCAAGGGTTGTTGAGCATTCACCACAATCAAAATTAGGGTTTCAAGCCCTCTCAGAGCCTTAGACAAAGGATAAATCAAGGAATGACTTGATCTTCAACTTGTCTAACCTCTAAAATATCCACAATGGATCAAAAGGACTCCCACTTCAAGGATTAAGCACAAGGCTGCTCCCTTCTAGGTGGGTCAAGTCTCAAGATCGACAGTGTCACTAAATTAGGGTTTTGGTCGACCAGGGCCTCCAGATGGAAATTTTTCATCTGGGCACAAGCCAATGATCCAAAACATAACCTAATATACTTCATGGAACCTCATGGACCCAAGCATCAAGTCAATTTTGCCTCAGGGGATGCATTCATAAAAAATCAGGAATTAGGGTTTCCTGACCTAATTCACCCCTAAGTTGACTTTTGGGACAAATCATGAGCCAAGACCTCAAGACATGATTTGAGGGTCTCCAATATTCCATATTGATCCATTTGCAACAATGGATTAATCTAAGAAGCTTGAGCAACAAGTTTCAATTTCATCTGCACCACAATTAGGGTTTCGCGAGGAAAGTCAACTGTAACTTTGACTTTTGACCAGGACAGGCTCCCAAACCCTAAGACATGATTCAATATACTCTATGACACCCATTGAACATGTACATCAAGTTTGATTTAGGTCAAGGACATGATTTCCGAAAGAATTGCACAGTTTGGAATTCATCTGATAAAAAGTCAACTATGCACAAAAGTCAACTTTGACTTTTTGAGATTTTTCACCAAAATGGATTTTTAACCCTAAAATGATGTTAATGTATGATTTGAATCATCATTCATCAAGAAAAGTCAAAGAAAATGGGATAACTTGTAAAAGGGGTAACCATAAAAACTTAGAAAAATTTCTAAGTTATGGAAAAAGTGACATTAATGTGCCAACTTTGGAGGACCATAACTCCTAAACCACAAGGCCATTGCTCCCCATTCAAAGCTTGATTTGTAGATCACATTGCCCTCTACAAAAGCTTCATACTGACCTATGTCCAAATTCCTCATGGATTTTGAGTTATGGAGTGATCAAAATCAAGAAAAGTCACTTTGTTCCAACACTTAGTGAAAATTTCACTAAGTCAGAATCTGCCTTTACTTTTTTCCAAATGTAGGGGGATTTTTCACTTGGATTCAAAAGAGATCAAAACCAAACATGTTCAAACAGTTGTTGTATCATGTAAGGGCTTTCCAAAATGACCAAGAACATTACCAAATTCAACTTGAGCCATGAGATATGACATTGGCAAGTTGCCTTGCAGAAATCTGCCAAGGCAAGGCAGATTTTTACACTTTTGGTCGATTTACCAAAATCAGCCAAATCCAAATGCTCCTATCCACTTGCTCTACTATAAATAGAGCTCAATTGTGATCAGTTTGAGTACACCATAGCCATCAAACAGATGCTTTCCTCAAAATCTCTTCTTTCACTCCAATTTTGCCTTCTAAGACAAGTCACTATCGGGTTTTGAGTTTGAGAGCTTTTCCAATCAAACCAATCACTCACACACCTCACATACATCATATAGAAGTGATCCAAACACTCACATAACATCTGGAACACTGATTTCACAAAATCACTAGCCAATTGCTCAAGTTCTTGACAGTTTGGAAGTTGAGGTACCATCTTCAGCTCCAAACCATTTCAATCCATTCCAAGCATCCAGATACACTCCATGGCACCTAGGAAAGCTATCCAGATCATTGGAACCTAGCTTTAACACCTCCAAAACAAAACACGATCACCAGCTGCAAGAGGTAAGCATGAGCTCTTCTAACTCTATGATCCATGCAATTTTTGCTGCACAATAATTTGGCCATATGTTTATAATCATGCATGGAATATTTCCCCTCAATTAATTGCATTGTTTGAATCGTGTATCAAAAATCCCAGCCTTCATGCAGAATCTAGGGTTCTTGAGGATTTTTCGTGATTTCTTGTTTTATGCTTAATTTAAATGAAATTAATTGCCATAGACATGATCGTGAGGTTAAAACGAGTTGATTGGTATGTGGATTACATGATATGATCAAGTATTCAGTGAGATTGAAGAGAAAATGCAAATCTGGGCAAACCCAGAACACGCGCGTGTTCTTGGCGCCATTTTTTGAAAATTCAAATATTTGAATTTTGTGATTTTATTTAATTGATTCAAAAATTAATTTCTCTCTGAGTTTTAATGATTTTGAGTTGGTTCTTTTTTTAATAATTCACAAAAATGTTAAAATATTTTATTTTCCCAAAAAATCCCAAAAATATTATTTATTTTATATCATTGATATTTTTGCAAAGAATTAATGTTTTAATTGTTTTTGACATTTAAAATATTTTTTCCACCTTGATTTTGCAACTTTTAATGCCTTCTAATTATTTTGTAGGTCAATACTTAATTTTTGAAGCATTAATCCAAGATCACAATTTGTTTTTCATATGTTAAACAATTTTGATCATTTTAATTGAATTTATATTCAATTAAAACACATTTTGAAAACAAATTAGGGTTTTTGGATTAATTCAACCCTCATAAATCATTTTCAAAACACTTTGGGCCTCTATTAGAGTGTAAGACCCAACCCACTTGTACAGAAATATTTTTGGGCCTCACTTATTGTATAAGTCCCTCTGTACATTTTAAAATTCGGCACGATCGTCGCCAGTTTAAAAATAAACCATTTGGGCCTCTCCTCGAGCTATAAGACCCATTCAAAACTTTTGGGCCTCTAATAGAGTGTAAGACCCAATCCTTTTTTGACCAACCCTTTTTTGGGCCTCAGTCACTTGTATAAGTCCCTCTGTACAAATTCAAACAGTGCGCTCACTAATAAAACCCTGGGCCTCTCCTTGAGCTGTAAGCCCCAAATCTTTCTTTTTCAAAGCACTTTTTCCTTTGATTTTGAAATATACTGTTGTTTTCAATCTTTATTTGTTGAACAACTAACCAAACATCATGGAAGCTCTACAACCGAGTAAGTGTTTATCCGCTTTCATTTAACCGCTTTCATATGTATATAACTGTATTGTGGGGTTGTTTCACTGTAAGTCTTCTTTCATAAACTCATATCAACTGTGTAATGCTAGTATAGATATTTAGAGTTTCCCCGGCAACTACGTCTAGCATTAAGCTCGTTGATCACTCTTAGAAATAGTCAAAACTAGATCCCCATAGGATTACCAGACACAGTTTTCCCTCCTCTTGGGGTTAAACAATATGGAGATATGAAAGGCAGCATTCTCGGTGAACCCTTTCATAGACTGTCACCTTTAGAAGTTGTCAAAGAAACTCTATTCCCCAGAGATGATCTCTTCTCCGTGAATTGCATCTCTTGAGTTTCTTCCAAATTCTCGAACTTTCCTGGCTTGATCTATTCCTTGTGAATAGCCTGTCTTGAACTTCTCGGGGTTTGGGGACCCACGGGCTTCTTAAAAGCACTTGTCAAGAAACTCTATTCCCTAGAGATGATCTTTTCTCCGTGAATGGCATCTCTTGAGTTTCTTCCAAATTCTCGAACTTTCCTGGCTTGATCTATTCCTCGTGAATAGTCTGTCTTGAATTTCTCGGGGTTTGGGGACCCATCGGCTTCTTAAAAGCATCGGCATCCTCTTGGGCATTGTTCAAGGACCCGCAGGCTTTCTAAAAGCATCCCCGCCTCCTCTTGGGCGTTGTACAAGGACCCGTCGGCTTCTTAGAAGTATTCACAGCCTCCTCTTAGGCTTCGTATAATGATTCTTCCTCCGAGAATGATAGCCTTCTCTTGGGCTTCATACAAGGACCACTCGGCTTCTTAAAAGTTTCCAGCCTCCTCTTGGGCTTCGTACAAATTGTCCCGACGACCTCCTAGAGGTATAGGAACAGAACTTAGTCATCTTCATAGAACAGTCCTTTCCAAGAGTCTACTACTGTTTCTCAAAGCATAGTACAAAAGATGAAACTCTAGACACGGACAGTCTAATATCCTTGAGTCTCAAAGACATTCTCAAGTGACCCCTTCGTTAAATAGGAAGGAAACCCGTAGACTCGGACAGTCTCAATGCCCTTCGGATTTCCCACTTCCTTAAAGAACGGGAATAACTCGGATCCTCGAATCAAATCCTTGGGTACAGTGTTGCTCATATAAGAACTGATTTTTTTCTTTAAATCAGCATACTGGACCTGTCACTCCACTAAAACAGCGCCATAGCTTCCTTTTGGGCTTTGTACAATGATTCTCCCCAGCGGAGTCAAACATCGTTTAGCCTCTCTCTCTCGGGCTTTGTACGAGACACAGAAGAGACTCACTCGTTGAGTCAATTACCCCTTTCGCCTCCATCTCAAGCTTTATACGAGATACAAAAAGGTTCTTATTGAGCCAAACAAATTTTAGCCTCCATCTCGAGCTTTGTACGAAATACAAAAACTCTCTTGTTGAGTCAAATAGCCTTCATCTCGGGCTTTATACGAGATACCAAAAGACTCTATCGTCAAGTCAAAAACCTTTTAGCCTCTCTCTCGGGCTTTGTACGAGACACATATTAGCCCCCTCTTAGGCTTTGTATAAGAAAACCACTGGTTGATCCAACCAACCCTTTAGCATCAAACTTGTGCCTCATTCACAGTACAAAAACATCAACAACTCCTTCCCCTTCATCTAATCGCTGTAAGCAGCAAGCCTCTGGATCATCTATATCCATGCCACTGTCCCTCTTTTAGCAGGAGAAATTCCTAAGGAAAGATAGCATTGCTCTACACTGAGTTAAAGTCTTCTCCTTCAGGTTAAAATCCCCTATAAAGGAAATTATGGCATTGCCGGATTCACACATCCCGGTTAAAGTAATTCTCCTTTATAAACAATTGTGACATACAACCCCCTCTTTAGAGATGACAAATTCTCTCTAAAGTCAACACACCTTTAGCTTCACATCTCGGGCTTTGAACAAGATACAAACCACCTTTCGCTTCACGTCTTGGGCTTTGAACAAGACACCAAATACCATTTCCTCCCATAGAATAGGAGGAACTACGAACGCTCTGATTTCTCTGTTTTGGTAAACGGGAATACGTAGGCATAAGATTGAAAGAAAAGATCTTAGCGAGCACACTAAACAAAAACCCAAAATCCCATACTTTCATATACATCAGTCCTAACATCCTAATCCTTGTTCCCCGCCAGAAACCTGTCATTCTGTCAAAATAACACAAGAAAGGCCCCACCACATTGATCGCATCCGTGACCTAACAGACCGCTGTTTAAACTCAGTATGCAAGCAGGGTTAATTGGAGACATCTATTTCCCTTCCTTCATCAGCTTTAATAGGATAAAAAATGAATCGACCTGTAGTAAACTAACCCAGAGAGCGACAACGCTTAAGAACTGCGACCAAAATCGCTAGTTACACCCAGCAAGAGTGAGGTCCCTTTTGGATACCCCAATACAATTTAGACCTGCTCTTGGATTTCAATAATCCTCAGCAAAATTCAGCCTCCTCTTAGGCTTCATATAAGAATTTCCCCAGTCAACCTCAACCTTGGGCTTTGTGCAAGACAGATAAAACCCTCCCTAGTGGAGTCATTTTCTTTCAGCTTCAACCCTGGGCTTTGAACAAGGCACACAAAAATCAATATCCCCTCATATGAGGTCATGAGTCCACTCTGTAGGAGAAGATACCCTTTCTATACATCGCAAAAACAAACAATCAAAAACTCTTTTTTCCAGATAATTGTTGTAAGTGGCACACTTGTTGATTCAAAATCCAAGCTGGAGTCACTCCTTTATCCTGGCTAAAATTTATCTTTCATCTAACAGCTATAAGTGGCAAGCCTCTGGATTCCATATATCCAAACCAATGTCCCTCTCTTAGCATGAAGGATTCATAAGGAAAAAGTGGCATTGCTCTACACTGAGTTAAAGCTTCTTCCTTCATGACATCTCTCTTATAAAGGAAATTATGGCATTACTGGATTCCCATATCCCAGTTAAAGTAATTTCCCTTATAACCAATTACCTGACCTTTTTGTGATGAATAGGTAAGATATCTCCCTGTAGAAATGATAAATTCTCTCTCTCAAACACTCTTTAGCTTCAATCTTGGGCTTTGAACAAGACACAAATACTCTAATAGCTTCAATCTTGGGCTTTGAACAAGACACCAAATATTTTTCCTCCCCTAGAATAGGAGGAACTACGATTGGTCTGATTTCCCAAATCTCTTTACGGGAATACGTAGGCATAAGATTACGAAATCTTAGTGAGCACACAAATCAAAAATCTTAGGTCCAGTACCTTCCCAAAAACAATAGAAAACCCGAAAACAACAAAAACATTCTCTCAATTCTCCCAAAGGAGAAACTTTCCCAATCCACAGCAGATAAACACAAGAAAGCATTTCAAGTTAACAGAAATATATGCAAAAGAAGGTTCCTATAGATTACTATAGATACATTGGGTGTTAACAGCTTCCTTTTGTATAACCAGACCCCGATCCCCGATCTCTTAGCATTTTTTAAAGAAAACATTTGCGTGCAGGGTTAGTTTAAGATATCTTCCCCTTCCTTTCTAGCTTCATAGGATAAATACAGAAATCAGAAAGTAGCACCAATCATGCGGTAAGGTGGCCGCGTCACCAGGAAAAAATCGACGGCTACAAGAAGAAAATTCTCTAAACTTTGCAACAACTTTAGGAAGGCTTGTACTATGCTTTGGAACTTACAAAATCAATGAAACTATCACTTGCATTTCAACCAAACCAAGTGAAGCACAAGTTGTAATTCTGCAGAGCCCTTGATCCTCATTCTTTTCCTATAAATAGAGGCTCATTTCAAGCCTCCAACACACAACAAAAACCAGACAAATCCTCTCTCAAACCTCCCAAACTCATCATCTTGCTCTCTTTTCCTTTTGTGCCAAGAAAACCTCATCTTGCACAAACTCAGTCAGTTTCTATTCCACACCTCAAACTACCAATACACCATTCCAAAGACATTATAAATCATCCCTTGAAGGTTTCCAAACCTTCATCTTTACCCTAAACCTGTAAAATCAGAAAGTCAACTCCCAAAACCTCATATTGTTGACTTCTTGCATTTTTCAAGCCAAAACTCTATCCAAACCATTTCCAAGACATCCAACACTTCTAGCACACTCTATAAAATATCCCTAAACTGTTCCAAACTTCGTTTTGCATCTGTAACTCCATTTACATGGAGTTTCATTTTGGCCAGTTTTCAAATTTTGCAAGAAGGAAGCTCCATTTTGTTCCAACTGGTTTCTTTTGGTTCTAACCATCTTAAAGCTTCATAAGAGGTCCATTGAAGGTGTCCAAGTCATCAAAACATTTATGTATCAACTCTTGTGAAAGTTCCAAGTTTGCTTCAAGAGGTAAGTTTCCTCAAATATTGAGCTTTATAAACCATGCCTTACTTTGATGTACATTGATCATAAACATGTTTATTATGTTGTATGTGATGTGTTTCAACCATTAATTGTTGCTTGTCATGACTATATGAGATTGTGTTATAGAAGTTACAAATATGAGCCATTTTAGGTTTTTCTATCGTGTTTTAAAATAGATACATTTTTAGGCAAATCTAATGGTACCACTGAATTCCTTATGAAAAATTAGACAAGTTAGGTTTTTACATCTTTGGATTTCATTAAGTATTGACAAAGTTATGGTGGTTTTTGCTAAGTGATGAAAATGATGAAGATAATCATACTCAGCCATGGCGCCATTATGGTAGGCTTTAGGACTTTGTTTAATTTATGTTTTAATGGGGGAGGTGATACAATGGATGTATCACCACCCCAGTGGTTAAGACCTACATGCGTGTTTCCTTTTGATCAAGAGAACTGGGGTTCGAACCCCCCTCGCCCCAGTTCTTTTTTATTTTTCTGAGTTTTCAAATGACTTTCATATATTATATCGTGTTTCCACCAATATTCACAAGCGCATGTTAGCACAGTTGGTATAATTTTGAAGCATCAGCCAACCCAGCGTGGGTTCAACACCCATGAGGACCATATCCCTTATTTTTGTCACTCATTTTCTTTATTTTCTTCACAATTTGAAAATGTTATAACTTCTTCATTTTAAAGGCTTTTTGACCCATTCTTTTTGCAAAATGTTCATGATGATGTCTAGTTTCTGTTTGTGAAAATAAAATTCCAAAAATGTTTATTTTTATTGCACTTATGAGTGTTTAAAGTGAGTGATATTTTTTAGGGTTTCCTAAGGTCCTTTTTTATTCCTTTGATTGATCCTATGCTTTTCCTTTGTAGATATGGACTTGTATGAACCTTGTACATCTTGTTTAGACCTTGTGTGATGTTTCCAACTTGTATATCCTTGATTCAACTTGATTTTAATGTATTTTCCAAGTGTATGTTTACATGCAAATGTATGTTGAACTTTGCTCACACCATGAGCTCTTGCTTGACCATTTTTGTCCTTAACATGTGATCTTTCTTCATGTTTATATGAACCTTGATGTGCATATATACCTTTTTGTTGATCATACTATGTTTAGGTATCCTTAAACCATTGATTTTTTGTCTTAGCATGCCTTTGTATACATGTTTGTATGTCTAAGCCTTTGTGATGTTTCCACCTTGTTCAAGACCATGTTTGAACCCTAATATGTATGTTTGGTTGTTACCTACTTGTCCTAAACATGTTTAACTTGTATCCATGATTGAATGT
This sequence comes from Lathyrus tuberosus, assembly GCA_022829125.1. NCBI lineage: Eukaryota > Viridiplantae > Streptophyta > Magnoliopsida > Fabales > Fabaceae > Lathyrus > Lathyrus tuberosus. Next base: position 4,377,170 of record JALAZF010000423.1, read on the forward strand.
TCAAGTAATGTCTTAATTTGTTCACAAGATGTTTAAGCTTTAACTTGTCGTCTATAAGCATGCTCACATGTCATCTCTTATATGTTTGCATCTTCTATCCACATGTTATTGTAATGAAGATGTCTCCTTGCTAAAGTATGCTTTGGTTATTACCTTTACTTGTCCATGTTTAAATTGTATTCATGATTAAGTTATGTTTTAACTTATACATGTTTACCTTGAATCTTGATTATTACCATGTTAAGTAATGCTTTGACTTATACATGCCTTATTTCATATTTGAATCTTCTTCATGTTAAGTGATGTCTTGACTTGCCATGTTGACTTGAACTTTGCTCTCATCCATGTTTAAGTATTGTTATAACTTATACATGTCATACTTGAACCTTTAATCTTACCATGCTTAAAGTATTGCTATAACTTATTCATGTTTGAGTATTAAATTGTATTCATGATTAAGTATTGTTACAACTTATTCTTACTTGTCTTGTATTCATGATTAAGTCGTGTTAGTAAACTCTAATGCATGCTTGCCTTAACTAGGTACTTAAACTTGTTATCCATGATGTTTTAGTCTTGTTAGAATTATGCCTCATGTGTGTTTAGATGTTGTAACATCTTTGTTTGAATGTACTACATTGGTTGTTACCATGTTGATTTATAACTTCTTTAAACTTTGAATGTGTTTGGTTGCTACCTTGTTTCTTTTATGACTTTGTCAAGTCTTTACCTTAGATGTTGTCACATCCTTTCTTTTGCTTTGGTTGTAACCATATGCTTTATCTTTGTCATACTTACAATTAACATCATGTTTGAATGTTACTTTGAATGCTTGCAAGTGATATCATGTTTGAATATCATACCTATTCATCTCATTCATATTATTCACACTCTTTTAACTTTGCCATGTTATTCCCCTAAGTGATGTTAGCTTGTTAGCTTCCATTCTTAGTTGCCTTTTGTTTCCTAATCCAAGGGAAAGAGTACACCATTGACTTAATGTCATAAGTAGCTTAGCAACACCTATTCCCCATGACCTTGTTAGAGTAATTAAGTCCTTCAACTTAGACTTAGGGTATAACTTACAACTCTTTTGACTTTGTTAAGTCAAGTAAGTGTTAAGGCCATAACACTTACCTCTCCTTTGAACCTTGATCATAATCAAGTGTTCATTCATCCTTAGTGAGGTGAACTACAAATGCTCTGATTCCATCCTTGTAAGGATATGTAGGCACAAGACTGCGAAGTTTTGGCGAACATACTTAGTAATAAACCCTTAGGTTCCTATCTTCACCAATAAACCCTAAACACAAAACAATAGTAAAAAAACAAAAATACTAGCAAGAGGTTCCTATAGAGTACTATAGATGCTTAGGATGCTAACACTTTCCCTAGGTATAACCAACCCCCAAACCTTACAATCTCTTAGCATTGTTATTACACTGCGAACTTAGGGTTTTATATGATCTTTTCCCTTTCCCTTGAATAAAATAAAGTTCTGTGGTAAATATTTAAAGATTTGTGATTCAAGTTTAATCAATAACTTGATATCCAATTCTCACCGCAACACGTGTGCTTGCTATTCCCTTTGTAGCTTCAGTGATGTCTCTTTCAATTAAGTGTCTTGTAATGAGAGCCTTTAATTGTCCTGTATCTCCCTTCACAGAGAGATCTGAACTCACTTGAGAGTGATCTGGAACAATGGTAGTGACACTGCAACTTTCCTCTCTTTCAGTCTCAACCATCCGACAAGATGATGTCCTAACATCTGCCATCTGTTAAGTAATTGAATCTTTAATTACAACATTTATAGATTCCATTGTATTTCCAGTCCTGGAGTTAAAGACTCGATAAGCTTTGTTGCTTGAAGAGTATCCCAGAAATATTCCTTCATCACTTTCATGATGCATTCTACCATTTTTCTCTTTGCTAGCTGAGATATAGCATGTACTTCCAAAGATGTGAAAGTATTTGACTGTAGGTCTCCTGGCTTTCCATAACTCATAGAGAGTGGTTGTAGTGCCAGCCCTCAATGTAACCCTATTATGAATATAACAAGCAGTATTCATAGCTTCAGTCCAAAAGAGATATGGAAAATTCTTAGTATGAAGCATTACTCTTGCAGATTCTGATATAATCCTCATCTTTTGCTCGGAAATTTCATTATGATGAGAAGAGATGGAAGAGAAAAACTCATAACTTATGCCTCTAAAAGCACAAAACTCTGAAAATTTTGCACTCTCAAAATCTTTATCATGATAGCTCCTAATCTTGACAATCCTCCTATTCTATTCCCTTTGAACATCCTGACATATATCTTTAAAGGTTTCAAAGATATCTGACTTTTCTCAAATGAATCTTACCCATGTAATCTCAGAGAAATCATCTATACCCATAAAGACATACCTTTTTCCACCCAAGCCTTCTTCTTACATTGGCCTCATTAAGGCTATGTGAAGACGTTCCAGAACTTTGGAAGTAGTCTGATGTTTCAACATTGATGGGAACATCATGGGTTGCACATCAACCTTACATTCACCACAACTTCCTAGTCTATAACCTTGAGTTCTGGTATCCCTGTAATGGCTCTTACTGTAATGATCTCATACATCCTTTTGAGAGAAATATGTCCAAGTCTCTGGTGCCATAACTCCATTTCCTCCTCTTTAGGAATAAAGCATGATGTAGAGTAAGTTGTTGTTTGGAGTTCCCAAAGATAGCAGTTGTCTTTGGACCTCACACCTTTCATTTGAATAATGTTCCTTCCATCCTTGACTAGGCATTATGACTTAGAGAAATTTACTAACAGACCTTGATCACACAGCTGACTAATGCTAATGAGATTGACAGTTAGACCTTTCCCAAATAGTACATCATCTAGCCTAGGAGATCCAACACATTCCAATTTTCCAATACCTTTTATTTCTCCTTTCACACCACCACCAAATCTTACAAAACATGTGGACTGAGATTTTATATCTACCAGCAACTCCTGAGCCCCTGTCATATGTCTGGGACATTCACTATCAAAGTACCAGTCATCTCTAGTTGAAGCTCTTAAAGAAGTGTGAGCTACAGAATTCACCTCCATATCTTTGAAGCTCATCTTTTTGCTTACTTAATTAACCTTGAAATGAACAGTAGCTTTTTGATTTCCATACATTTTATAGCAAAAAGGTTTTATATGCCCATACTCACCACAGTGATGACATCTCCAAGAAGATTGGTAATTACTTTGATGTTCACCGCGTCTTCCAGGATGTTGTAACCCTGTGGTTAGACATTGTTACCATCTTCTTCATTTCTTGGGAAAAGAACGTCCCTACAGACACTTCCCTTTGTATGTTAACAGATTGATAATGCACTTCTGTGTCTTCACCCTTCATCCTTCTCACAGAGTCTGTTGCACTATTGAGCTTGGAATTCAAGAGAGTTATCTCATTTTGAAGATGAGAAATAACACTTAGGAGTTCCTTCTTCTCACTTTCCAGTTCAGATATGACCTTTTTATGATTTTCTTCTATCTTATGATATTCCTCACACTTGTTGTAGGCTTCCTTATAGTCAACATCCAGATCTTCATAGAGATCATTTTCATCACACGCTTCAACTTCATCAGCCCATCTGCCAGAGTGAGCAGTAACAGGTTCAACAGATTCTGAGTTGGATTCATCTTCAGACTCATCATCATCAGACCAAGAAATAGCCAATCCTTTTTTCTGCTTCTCAAATTAATTCCAGAATTGAAGAGAAGTCAGATCAAAGTAAAGGGATTCAGTGTTATGAATGTGAAGGATTTGGGTAAACATATTCTTGTCAACTGCATTGAACAAAGCATTCAAGGCTTTGGAGTTTCCAAGAGTTGTCTCATCTTCCTCCTTGGTCCAATATACTTCTGGCTTCAGGGTTTCTTTTCCATCTTTATCTTTAATCACAGGGTGCTACAAACCCTTGATGATAGCCTTCCAAGTTCTGCTATCCATAGATTTTAGGAAAGCTGCCATACGTGCCTTCAAATAGTCATAATTTGTGCCATCCAAGACTGGAGGCCTATTAACATTCCCTCCTTCTTCCTTGTCCGTAGTACCATAATACAAACTCCCCGGAGCTCACCCAAAAACAAAATAGGGTAACCAGGCTCTGATACCAATTGAAATTCTGGAACGCAGATACCAGATGTTGAGTCAGATGTCACAACACTGGGATCAAGACACAACTTGAACACACAATAACCAAAAACTGTAAATTGTAGTAAATAAATAACACCAAAGTTGTTAACCCAGTTCGGTGTAACTCACCTACGTCTGGGGGATACCAATCCAGGAAGGAAATCCACTATCAATAGTATTAATTCAAAGCTAAACAATCCCAGTTTACAACTCCTCACTTAATCCCTACCCAATGCAACTTCTACCTAGAAATCACCATCTAGATATGAGAATCCCCTTTCACTTCCTAATCACCTCAGTGATATTAAACAATCCCAATTCGAGTGACTGTATACAAGAGAAACAATAGAAGTGGCACACTTCCAAGACAATACTTGATCATGCTTAAAAGCTTCAATCAAGAACAATACACTCTTTGCTTAAAATCTTAGAGTGAACAATGAACAATCAGTCAAACTCAATGCATCAGAAGATACATGAGTGACATACAATTAACAAACGAAAACCTTAGGGACCAATCAAAACAACGGCTAATCCTAATTCTCTAAATTCTCCACGATATGCTCTCTTACTCCAATAGGGTTTTTCTTCTCTTTAAATAGTCTTCAGACCTACTAGACTTAGGCTTCTTGAGGCGTACAAATAGCAGCAATCAGTATAAACTGGCTGCAAATCAACCTGCATAATAATAGGAAAAAAATACAAACTTTCCTAAAAACGCTCAAGGATCCTTTTTATGAAAAGTAACAGAATCTGCAATAACAGAAATTCCCACAATATACTCCCATAAAAGTCGCCCACTTGTGCATCAGAACACACTCAAAAATCACAATAAAATTACCAAAATAGTCAATGCCCTAACAATCTGGTATAACATGTCCTGGAACATGTCACAACATCATGTACAACAAGATGTTTGAATGACATGGCAGAACATCTGGTTTAACATCTTGCTAACAACATGTTGTTTTACCAAAATGCAGCCAATCCAAAAACCACAGGACTTACAAGTCTGTCGCAGAAGAAAGAACATAAGGCAAATGCTGTTTCACAAGTGAGATATAGAAAACCTCGCAAGAATCACCGTCAACAACAAGTAGTGTCTGTTACTCATATGGTAAATTATGCTCCAATTTTCCAAGCATCATCAAGTTATCAACCTCGTTTTCAAAATCAACAACAAAATCAATAAAATAGGGGGCAAAGAAGGACTCAATTTGATCCTATCCCTATGACCTATTCTGAATTGTTCCCAGCTCTGATCCAGAAAAACCTTGTGCAAACTCAGTCTCCCCCTGCTGTGCCAAAAGACCTTCCTTGGTAGTATAAGCCTGAGGTCCATTGTGCTTTTCATCAAGGTGCGTCGGGGCATGATTTAGAGAATTGTTTCATTCTGAAGGCTGAAGTGGAGAGATTAGTAAAGAGTGATATTTTGACTTTTAAAGATAATAGTCCAAATGTGTAAACAAATTTGTTGCCGATGCATGGTAACACCTCTGTTAATATGGTATATGGATGTCCCTACACATACAGTGTCTTTGATGTCCGTTTTATCATACAATCTCTGGTTGAGATGCAAGCAACCCTATGTGAACTAAGCTACTACAAACATGATCTCGCCGCTTGTCGTGTCTGTTCAAGAAGTCCCTGAGGGTGTGATGTAGTGAAGAGGGATTTACAAGAGATGTTGGACAAGAATATTATTCAGGTTTGCAGATATACAAATAAAGACCATGGTGTGAACGTCATAGTTCCACATTTCAACATTCCAGAGTGAGTTGTTATTTCCTACAACAGTCAGAAGTCTGCTGTGACACAATTGGTTACTCGTTTACCCAGTCCCGTGCCGTATGAATCAGATAAAGTTGTTCCCTAAAAATACAATGTTACTATGTTGGAGGACAGAAAGGAGGTTCCCATTCCTTCTCTTCCCTCTGTTATGAACATTGCAGATGTAAGTGGTGTGACCCGAAGCGGCTGAGTCTTTGCTAGTGTACCCCAAAAGAAGATTGAAGATGTTGTGGGTAAGCAAACTCAGTTGGAAACTTCTATTGAAGCTGGCCAATCAAGCAGTGTGAATCAGAAATCAGATAGTGATGAGATTTTGAAGCTGATAAAAAAGAGTGAATGTAATGTTGTAGACCAAATGCTACACATTCCATCAAAGATATATGTTTTGGCTCTGTTGATGAACTCGGAAGCTCACCGAGAGGCTTTGCAGAAAGTGTTTGAGCAAGCCTACGTAGGCCATGATTTATCAATCAATCAATTTGATAGTATCATTGCCAATATAACTGCCTGTAATAATTTGAGTTTTAGTGAGGAGGAACTGACTGAATATGGAAGGAACCATAATTTGTCTCTCCATATTTTGATTAATTGTCAGGAGGATGCTCTATCCAATGTGTTAATGGACACAGGTTCCTCTATGAATGTCTTGCCAAAAGCTACACTTGCCAGATTGTCATACTAGGGCGCTCCCATGAGATTCAGTGGCGTGGTGGTAAAAGTGTTTGATGGGTCAAGAAATACTGTGATTGGTGAAGTGGACCTTCCCATCAAGATTGGACCATGTTTCTTTCAAATAACATTTCAAGTGATGGATATCCATCCAGCCTATAGTTGTCTTATGGGTCGCCCATGGATCCATGAAGCTGGAGCTGTTACATCAACCCTTCACCGGAAGCTTAAGTTTGTAAAGAATTGGAAACTAGTAACTGTTGGTGATGTGCAAGCTATGCTAGTCAGTCATCTTTCATTGTTCTCGTATATTGATGCCGATAAGACTGGAGGAATTCCATTCCAGACTCTCTTTATTGGTAATGATGTGCAAAAGAATGGGGCACCCATGTCTTCTTTGAAGGATGCTCGTAATATTGTTGAAAATGGTCAGGTTGCTGGTTAGGCTCAGGTTGTTGAACTTGCGGAGAACAAGAATAAAGCTGGTCTAGGCTTCTCGCCGGGTTCAGTCAAAAGGGATTTAAAGCGTATTCAAGAAGTTTTGCATAGTGCTAGGTTTATTCACACCAGTGACCAGTCCGCTGCTGCAATTCTTGAGGATGACCAAGAGGAGGAAGCGCACAACTTTGTAACGCACAGATTGACATGCCAGAATTGGATTGTCGTTGACATTCCCTCTGTTATTCATTTATCAAAGTAATATGTTTGTTACTTTCAAAAATCCTTTCTCTCTGCCTAAGGGGAAAGTGAATTGATGTGGGCTTTGTTTCAATTATTATCATCATCAATAAAATGCTATTTTGTTTATCCATATTGTGATTTTCCTTTTTTGCTTTTTTTGGAAAAATGGTAACATAAGAAACCCAAAAATAATAATCATATTTTATATCTGCATAATACTTGTGCACTTATTTGTTCATATTCTAAAATCTAAAATAAAATCATTGTGCACATTGACTGTAAAATAATGAATCTATGCCCTTTCCCAACTTTGAATTCCCTGTGTTTAAAGCAGAAGAAGAGGAGGTTGAAGAGATTCCTGATGAAATTTCCCGTTTACTTAAGATCTAGGAAAAGACCATTCAGCCTCATCAAGAGCCGTTAGAAGTGATTAATCTGGGTTCTGAAGATGTTAAGAAAGAAATCAGAATTGGGGCATTGCTTTGTCCAAAGGTTAAGAAGAGGATGATAGAGCTTCTTAGAGAGTATGTGGACGTATTTGCTTGGTCATATCAAGACATGCCAGGTCTTGACATTGATATTGTGGAGCATAGATTGCTATTGAAGCCAGAGTGTCCGCCTATTAAACAGAAGTTGAGAATAACTCGTCCCGACATGGCTGTGAAGATTAAAAAGGAGGTTCATAAACAGATTGATGTTGGTTTTCTTGTGACATCTGAGTATCCTCAACGGGTGGCCAATATTGTGCCTGTTCCGAAGAAAGATGGTAAAGTCCGTATGTGCGTTGATTATAGAGATTTGAATAAAGCTAGTCTGAAAGATGATTTCCCGTTGCCACACATTGATATGTTGGTAGACAATACAACTAAAATCAAAGTCTTCTCTTTTATAGACGGGTTTCTGGATATAACCAGATCAAGATGGCACCTAAGGACATGGAGAAAACAACTTTTATTACACCTTGGGGAACATTCTGCTATAGAGTGATGCCCTTTGGTCTAAAGAATGCTAGTGCGATGTACCAGAGAGCCATGACTACTCTTTTCCATGACATGATGCACAAGGAAATTGAAGTCTATGTTGATGATATGATTGCTACATCAAATTCTGAAGAAGATCATGTTGAACATTTGCTAAAGTTGTTTCAATGTTTGAGGAAGTTTAAGCTCCGTTTGAGTCTGAATAAATGCACTTTTGGTGTTTGCTTTGGAAAATTGTTGGGTTTTATTGTCAGCCAAAGAGGCATTGAAGTAAATCCTGACAAAGTCAAAGCTATTCAGGAAATGTCGGCGCCTAGAACAGAAAAACAAGTAAAAGGATTCTTGGGACGTTTGAATTATATCTAAAGATTTATATGCCATATGACTGCCACATGTGTGCCAATTTTCATGCTTCTCCAAAAAGATCAGGGCTGTGTTTGGACAGATGATTGTCAGAAGGCCTTTGATTGCATCAAAGAGTATTTAATGGAACCTCCTATTTTGTCTCCTCCAACGGAAGGAAGGCCTCTGATTATGTACCTGGCGGTCTTGGAAGATTCCATGGGCTGTGTTTTGGGTCAGCAAGATGAATCTGGAAAGAAAGAATATGCCATTTATTATCTGAGCAAAAAGTTCACTTATTGTGAGTCTCGGTACTCCGCTCTTGAAAAGACTTGTTGTGCTCTGGCTTGGGCTGCTAAACGCCTCCGTCAATATATGTTGAATCATAATACCTGGTTGATATCCAAAATGGATCCAATCAAGTATATTTTTGAAAAGCCTGCTCTAATTGGACGGATTGATCGCTGGAAGATGTTATTGTCTAAATATGATATCGAGTACCAGACTCAAAAAGCAATCAAAGGAAGTGTATTGGCGGACCATTTGGCTCACCAGCCAATTTATGACTATCAATCTATTAGGTTTGACTTCCCTGATGAAGATGTAATGTCTTTGAAAGCTAAAGATTGCAAAGAACACTTACGTGAAGAAGGGCCAGAACCTGGATCCCGTTGGGGTTTGATTTTTGATGGAGTTGTTAACGCTTATGGCAATGGTATTGGAGCAGTAATTGTTACTCCTCGTGTTTCTCATATTCCATTTACTGCAAGATTGATGTTCAATTGTACAAATAATACTGCAGAGTATGAAGAGTGTATTATGGGCTTGGAAGAAGCTATTGATTTGAGAATCAAGATTCTTGATGTATACGAAGATTCAACCCTAGTGATTAACCATATCAAAGGAGAATGGGAGACACGCCAACCTGATTTGATTCCTTATCGTGACTATGCAAGAAAGTTGTCAACTTTCTTCAATAAGGTTGAGTTTAACCATATACCCAGAGAAGAAAACTGGATAGCATATGCCCTGGCAACTTTATCCTCCATGATTATGGTGAATGAGTGGAATGATGTGCCCAAAATCAACGTCATGTGTCTTGATAGACCGACTCATGTGTTTTCGGCAGAAGAGGTCGTTAATGATAAACCATGGTATTATGACATTAAATGCTTTCTTCAGAAACAAGAGTACCCACTTGGGGCATCAAATAAAGATAAGAAGACTTTGAGAAGGTTGGCTGGCAACTTCTTCTTGAATGATAATGTGCTTTACAAGAGAAATTATGACATGGTCCTGCTCAGATGCGTAGATAGACACGAAGCGGACATGTTGATGAAAGAAATTCATGAAGGGTCATTTGGTACTCATGCCAATGGACATGCAATGGCCAAGAAATTGTTGAGAGCAAGTTATTATTGGTTGACAATGGCATCTGATTGTTGTAAATATGTGAAGAAATGCCAAAAATGTCAAGTTTATGCTGACAAGATTCATGTACCTCCAACTCTTCTCAATGTTATCTCTTCTCCATGGCCTTTCTCCATGTGGGGAATTGATATGATTAGCATGATTGAGCCCAAAGCTTCAAATGGACATTGTTTCATTCTGGTGGCCATTGATTATTTCACTAAATAGGTTGAAGCAGCTTCATAGGCTAATGTGACCAAGTAAGTGGTTGTCCGGTTTATCAAAAATCATATTATTTGTCGTTATAGTGTTCCAAGTAAGTTCATTACTGATAATAGATCGAACTTGAATAACAAGATGATGAAAGAGATGTGTGAAGGATTGGCGTGAAATGCTACCATTTTCTTTGCATGGGTATCGTACATCCATCCGCACTTCAACAAGGGAAACCCCTTATTCTCTTGTCTATGGTATGGAAGCGGTGCTCCCAATTGAGGTTGAAATCCCATCAATGAGAGTCTTGATGGAAGCTAAATTATCTGAGGATGAATTGTTTCAGAGCAGGCACGACCAGTTGAATCTGATTGAAGAGAAGAGAATGACGGCCTTGTGCCATGGTCAATTGTATCAACAAAGGATGAAGAAAGATTTTGATAAGAAGGTACGACCTTGTGTGTTTAGAGAAGGCGACCTCGTGCTAAAAAAGATCTCGACTTTTACTTTTGATTCTAGGGGCAAGTGGACTCCTAATTATGAAGGCCCATACGTTGTTAAGAGAGCCTTCTCTAGCGGTGCATTGATTCTTACAACTATGGATGGTAAAGAGTTCACTCGTCCTATGATTGCGGATACAACCAAGAAATACTTCGGCTAAAAAAATAAAAAGAACATATTGCTAAGTTGAAAACCCGAAAGGGAGGCTTTGGAAAAAATGAGCGTCTCGGTGGATTAAAAACCTGAAAGGGAGGTCCAGGCAAAAGTTAGAGACATAAACAGAAATAATTATCCCGGTAGATTGAAAACCTGAAAGGGCAATCTAGGCAAAAGTTAAGGATTATGGCAAGTAACTGCATCAGGTCAGTCTTGATCGTTTGAAACAACAATGCTCATTAAAGATTCTCATTCACTCACCCTCGACCGAAGATTTAAGCATAAGTGGAATTCAAAGTTGTTAGGGAGAAAAGTGGTCATTGTGTTTCAATGTAGCCCTTTTCCATGTATTTACCATTTTTTTCAACTTTGTAATGGTCCATGGAGTCGCGCCATTTGAGAACTACCATTCTTATCAATAAAATTTGAGTCTTTTGTGCAATTATTTGCTATTATTATGTTGTTTTAGTTTACAAAATTTCATTTATTTTTTATGATAATTTTTGAAACAAAAGATGAATAAGTAATCATAATTTTGGAATATACAAAATGTTTTCCTTGATTTATGAATATAAAAGAGGAATGTCAATGGTGATTTCAAGAATGGTAAAGCCTTGAAGTGCGAAGCTCCGTGCTTTCCTAAGCAGAGTTTTCATCATCCCCTGCAAGGATTGTAGAAGAAGTATCTTTCCTTTAGCAGATTTGTCATCCCCTATGCAAAATGGTTGATACCCCTAGTGGAGTTTGCCTCTAATTCTTCACCCTTTCTCAGTAGAGTGGTGAATACTTCTTATCCCCGGGAAGAATTTTGAATTTTCTTTTGCTTGGTTGTGTTACCCCAACAATCTTCCTCTTGGAGCAGAGTTCACGATTGTTATTTTCCCCAGTGGATTGTTGTTGTTAGAAGATTGGTCTTTGGGTGTTTATCCTTAAGCGGTATCTTCTCCTCCTATGAGTGTAGCCTTGTAGTAGGATTTATTTCCTTTGATGGATTTTTTTTATCCCTTGCAGGATTTTTTCAGTGGTATCCCTAGCTGGATCTCCGATGTTATCTCCATCTTGTTGAGATTTGGCCGAGTATCTGATTATACCATGTGTTCGGTCTTTCTTTGGTTATCGTTGTTCTTGTTTTGTCATTATATCCATACGCATATTCATACATGTGTATCATTTGCCTTGAGCATCACATCATGTTATGCATCTTTGCATATTTTGGTGTTTTCCCCGCTCTCTGGTGCATTTCTCTCTGCAGAGAGTCACTGTCCTCTCTCAATTAGAGTGTCGACCTTAAGCAGAAAGTGTTTATCCTTTCTAAATCCCCACTGAGTTTGATTCTTGTGGAAGATTTTTTATTCAGCTTTTATTCCCAGTTTGTTTATCTGGATGAAACTAAACCCATTTGAGTTATTTCGTCATTTAGTTGAGTCTTGTTTGACCGTTTCTCTTCAGATTGATCCTGGATTGAACTTTGGTCCCCAACAGTGTTGTTTGGATCCCTCTAGGCTGTGAAACCTAGATAGTTAAGAAAGAAATCAGTTTTACACCCTTAAATATGCTTTGCCATCGTCAGCGGATTATTTTTTATTTAAAATATTCTTGCTTCCCTAGTAGTATCTTTGTAACATTCCTTTGGTCTTTCAACCAGTGGTAGTCTCTTTTGAGTAGCTGGTATGATCCCAAATTGTTAAATCTGTATTTTCGCATTAAATGGTGTCTCTCTAGTTTGTCCTTAGTAGATAAGTTTTTTTGTGAAATTCTTGATTCTCATCCGATCAAGTGAAACTTTGGTTTTTCCTTCAAATGGCATCTCTTTGAAAATGTCTCGCTGAGAAGTTTGTTGTGAAACCACTTTTCCATTAAATGGCATCTCTTCGAAAATGTCTCGTTTGATAAGTTTGATGTGAACCCTTTTTTTTCCTTCAAATGGCATCTCTCCGAAAATGACTCGTTGAGAAGTTTGTTGCGAAACCACTTTTCTGTTAAATGGCATCTCTTCAAAAAAGTCTCGTTGAGAAGTTTAATGTGAATTTTATCTTTCCCCTCAAATGGCATCTCTTCGAAAAAGTCTCGTTGAGAAGTTTGATGTGGATCTTACCTTTTCCTCTCCAGGTGTTTTCCCCTTTGGAATTGGTATTTGTAGTTGCTTATAATGATAAGTTTCTCCCCGTGGAGTTGAGTCTCTTCTTTTTGCTGGTGGAATGATTATTTCCCCGGTAGAGTCTTTTTCCTTTTCTGTCGCCATTTGGCATCTTCTGTGGCGCTATCTTCCCCACAGAGTTCTTTGTTTGCATTCATTGCATATCATATGCATTATGTGGTCTCTTAGGGCCAGAAATTGGGTTTTCTGTATTTAAGTTTCTTCTATCTCGTCGAAACAAAGAATTCAATCTTCGTATCTCCAGAAAGAAGAAACTTAAATAGGGGCATCTGTCATACCCTGATTTTTAACCCTAAGATCCCACATATCATTTGCATTTTAGTCCACAAACAAGATCACATGCTTGGTCTTCTCCCCCTCTCACTCTTTGTTTTTTCCTAGGAAGAGGTCACCAAGCACCCTTTTGTGTGTTTGTATGTTCATTGTTTATCTAACCACTAATAAAAATATATATGTCTTGTTTTCTTTAAGTTTATTGTGCAAGGTAGAGCATCTCATCAAGGGCCTCAAGTTTGGTTCCTCAGCTTGGGCTTTATTCTCCTCAAGGCATAGTTTGGACATTCATTGATTCTCAAGAGTTTTCCTCTCAAGACATGGCTTTTAATCTCAAAGTTTATGGTCATCAAACATCTCAATATCATTTAGACCAAGGAAACTTCAAAGTATTGTTGCTTGCTTCCCAAGAAAGTCAAAGGTTCATGTGTTTATTTCCATGCCTTCATCAACAAGTCAACTCAAACTTTGAGAAATATAACCAAATGACATTAAATGACATCCTATTTTGAGTCCATATAATCATTCATGTACCTTGGAATTCAAGAAAATCCCAAGTGCTGAAGTTGATTCAAGAAGGTTTGACCAAAAAGTCAACATTTTCAAGTCAAAGTTCCAAAGACTACAACTCCTTCAATTCTCCATATTTTTAGTGCTTATTTTTTCATATGACTCTTCTCAATATCCTCTACAACTTCTCTTTAAATGAAAAGAGCCAATTATGCTTGGAGGATCATCAAAAGTTTGAAGACATTATAGGTCATTTGTGGACTTAGTAAAAGTTGACCCATTTTCAAGTGAATTTTTCCCAACTTTCAAGAATCACAACTTCTTCAATTCTTATCATTTGAGGCTGGTTCTTTTTGCTATCTACTCTTTGTTATGCCCTCTACTAGTTTGCTTCAAGGATCAAGATCAAATTATGCTTGGAAGACTTTGGAAAATGTTGGAACATTATAGGTCATTTTCTGCCTAAAAGACTTAGAATTTTTCTAAGTATGGTGACCAGTTTTTGTGCCAACTTCAACACCTCATAACTTTATCCTTAGATGTCCAAATGAATACTTTCTTGGCACATTGTAAACTAGGCCATGAGGACTACACATTGCAAGAAGAATGGGATCACAAATCCTCTTGAGTAGGATGCCCCATTGAGTTGAACATGGTAACTTGAAACTAAAGAAAGCTCCATGATCATATTTTTTATTTGTTCTAACGCCAATTAGAGGCCAAATTAGAGTCCAATTTCATGCCTAATCAAGTTTAGCAAGTATCCAGAATTTGTTTAACACTTGAAACACAAGTTTTGGCTGAGTTTTGAGTGATCTCAAGTCACACATTTGACATGATAAGGGTGTACACGAATTCACTCAATTTCCACTCAATTCACCCTTTTAGCATTCCACCATCTTCGGCTATAAATAGAGGAGCTCACTACCTTCATTTCCATGCTTTTGAGAGCCATTGAACCTCTGCTTGAACTTTAAATTGTCCCAAATATTTCCACCATCCGGTTTTTAATTCTAGCCAGTTTCAACCCAATTTCTTTGTTCTAATATCTCCATCGTCATCCTCTAAAGCTTTTGGTTCAAGTCTTAAGCTCCCAGACCTTCTCAATTGCTCTGACTAGATCAAGCTTCTTCAACCTCCGTTCACCATCTCAACAAGGTAGTTAGAAGCTTCAAATCACTTCAAACAAGTTACCAGAATGTAGCTCTTGGCTTGCTGATCATTTCCCCTAACTTATCTGTTTTTTATTGCTTGAGTTCATCATTTAATTTTTGTTTGAGTGTTCTAGTTCATTTCTGCATTTCTCCAAAATTCTCCTCACTCCTTTTCAATAAATGAAAATGGAGGATGGAGTTGTGTTCGCCTTGATGAGACGGTCATAATGGCATAGGTCTCATAACCCAAAGTAACTGTTTGCCAGAGCTCCGGTGAGAGGTCAAAGGAGAAGATTACCAGAGAGACTGAGAACGATGACATGTGTGGCGCCACGTTGGAGATTTGAAATGTTCAGATTGGTTGATTTTGAATGTGATCTTGTGTTGCACTCTGCGCGTGTTCCATGGTGTTCTATCACCTCAGGTTCGTTGGATCTGCCACATCAATTAATAAGGCTTAATCCAACGCGCCTTTTTTTTCTCTTTTATTATTTTTCTGATTTTATTTTCTAAATTGCATTTATCTTCAAAAATTCACAAAAAATAGCTACATTAATATTTTTCACTCTAAATTTTTTCATAGTTTCATAAATGTATTTCCTATTTTTTGAGAATTTTTGTGCATTTTTATTTATCATTTTCTATTTTTCATTAATTTCTTCTTTTTTGCATTTGTTTTAAATAGTTAAAAATATTTTTATGCATTTTAAAATTTTGAAAAAATGTGTATATGATCCTTGAGTTGTTTCTGATTTTTTTGGATTTTTCTTGGTGATTTGTGATCTTTTTTTATCCATCATTTGCATTTTCATGTTTATTTTCATTTTAAAATTCATTTTAAAAATCATTTTTATGCATACGAATCCATTTTATTGCATTTGAATATTGATTGACCTTTATTGAATGTTGTCTGACTTGAATCTTGGTTGATTTGGTCAAGTTTCATCAAGCTCAATGAATCTTGGGTGTTGATGGGGTGAAAACCCTAATCCACCAAAATAGATGATTGATCTTGATGATAACTTGATCAATCCTTTGATTCAATTTATTATTTTGGTTTCATTGCTGCCTCTTCTTCATCTCCTTTCTTTTTTTCTTCTTTTTTTGATGAAAATCTTTAGCATCATGGATTATTGATGATCAAAGATGTTTGAACCTTCATTACTTCAAACATGTTGTTGAGGTGATCATTTAATCACTCACTTCACTTTGAAGTAGTGATAGGTTGCCTTATATCATTGATGGAGGTCCTTGATTAAGATGAGACCACACCTCTTTTTTCTTTTTGGTGTGGCAAGCTATAGGAGGATGACTTACATGTCATTTCTCTAGCTTGTATTAACACATAAATTGTTATTGACTGGCCTCAAATAGTGGTGGCTTCTAGATAAATCCAATTACGATTGCTTAACATAGCGCTAAATTTTTTTCGAATCGGAAACTAAGTCATTTTTGTAAGTGAGATTGTCAGCCTCCTATTTTCCATGGTGTTGTGTGAAATAGATTGGATCTTTTATTATCAAAGAGAGCTAGTGGCATACTTGTTGATTTTATCCAAGTTGGAGCCCTTCTCTTGGTAATGTATGAGACCATGTTTTCATGCTTGTGGATGTCTATTTGAGTGTTCTCCAAAAAATGACAAATTGGCCTATTTTCTCTAATCACTAACTCACTAACTTTTGTTTTATTTCTTTACTTTAGTTGTCATTTACTTTATACTCTTTACTTATTTCCATTTACTTTATGCTTTTATTTTACCATTTCATATCATATTATCATATTGTTTTCTCTTTGTCCAGTTAGACTTGCGTTTATACTTATGTTGTTTTTATTTTTGTCTATTTGGACTTTCTTTCTCTTAAGACATTAATAAATATCAAAACTCCTAAAAGACTTGGTTACTTTGTGGACTTGATGTTACTACCCTATCCTTTGGATGTGGAGTCATGGACTTAGAAGTAGGAATCTTGACCCTTGCTTGTAAGTTGGCAACTTGAATCCTAATCTCCATCTGGTACCTTTGGTTTGAGTTATTCTTGAGGACTTAGCTTGGTTATTATGATATCATCTAGTGCTTGGTTGACTTGATTGAGGCTTAAATCCAAAGGAGGGAATTCTTGATTGACTTATGTCATGGAGCTTGATTATTCCTTGGTTAGATCTTTCTTTTTCCATAGCTTTTATTTTATGCAATAGGATAGTCACTTCATCTCCTCCCCTTCTTAAATTTCAAAAATCTTCTCCCTTTTTCAAAATCTTTTTCTTTCAAACTAGAACCTATTTCATAATAAACCTTGACTTTTGTCAAGTGATTTTCAAAATCGTTTTCTTTAATAAATGTTAAGACACTCTAAGCATACTTTGACCATTTCAAAAAGACATAAAAAAATACATAAACCCATTCAAATCCTTTCTGTGCCTTTGTGCACTTTTTCTTTTAAACTTTTCATAAAGTTTAGATATGAGTCATTTCCATAGTTGAGATGTAATTCTGCTATCCCCATATGAGTGATATACTTGTTTATTTTAATCCAAGCAAAAATCCTCCATCTTAAAATGATGCAAATGTTAGTATCTCATATTTGTGGGTGACTAGTTGTAGTTTTCTCCTTAAAATGACAACTTGTATTTTCATTTAAAATGAACCAAACACACCATTTTTGTTATTTTTACCACGAACTACGAGGTTTTGATCCTCCATTTTACTTTGTGGGTATGTAGGCACGAGACTCAGGAAGTCTTGTCAAACATAAAAACATTAAAAAAAATACTTCTTTTCTCACCTCCCCAATCTTTTACAAGCAAACCATTTACAAACCAAAAAGCGTAGATATTTCAAAGGGATCCTATGGAGTACCATAGACGTTTTGGGTACTAATACCTTCCCTTTGCGTAACCAACCCCCTTACCCTTGTCTCTTTTTTTATTTGTTCTTTGTTTTAGAACTTTTTTAGGTTTTGTTCGCTCTTTTTTCCTTCCTTTGGATAAAATAAAAGTGTGGTGGCGACTCTTGTTTTATGAGTTAAGTTAATCAATAGCTTATACTCACAATTTTTACCGCTACACTTGTGGTCCCAAATTGAGATTTGGCATGAAATCATGACCTGAAGTTGATCAAGAAGCAGAGCTCAAGGCACCATGTTTGAGCTTAGGCCAAATAAAATCCACTTGTGCGTTTTGAGATTTTCTTTTTTCCAAATTATCTTCTCATGGCAAAGATAAAATGCAAAAAGAAACACATCAAAAGGATGTTTGGATTGAAAATGGAATTGATTCAAACTTGGGGTCGTGACCTAAAATTCTAGGCCAGACATTAGGTCGACCAGGTCTTGGGCCTACTTTTGTGCACACATGGGAAGCTGAGCAAATCCAAAAATTGATGGACTTAGAGGTTGAATTGACGTTTGGCCTTTGAAGCAAAGTTGTAGAGGAGTTCAAATGTGACATTTGGCTTAAAGAAGATTCCAAAAATGTTGAAAAATGAAGAAGTTATGGTGTTTGGATCAAGTGACAATGCATTCTAGATTTTAGACCAACAAACATGTGCCAATTTGAGATTTCTTGCCATTTCTTGCATCCAAAGTCCTAATGATGACCATTTGAACTCCACGCGAAGGAAAATTGCTTAACTCTTCGAATAATCTTGGATGATTTCTTGAAAAATAGATGAAGATGACATGGACATAAACACATGAACCAACACTTGAATCATCTTTGAAGTCATGCACCAAGCTTGAACTTCTCTTGACCTCATTGTCTTTACGCGAAAAATAACCGACGAAGACACAGAGTCGCCATCGAACTTTATTTATCCCAACGGGGAAAGGAAAACATCGAGAAAACCTCAGAAGGGAAAGAACATTGTCATCGCAACCAAGTTCGGGGTTTGGGAGTCGATTACGCAAGAGGAAGGTGTTAGCACCCCTCGCGTCCGTTGTACTCAACGAGATCCACTCTTATTATTCTAATCTAAGGGTGTGTATATCTATAGTTTAAATACTAAGGGAATGCATGAATGAAAAGGGAAAATAAAAGGGAGAAAAAACAAAAGGGAGCTCGCCAGGATCTTGCAATCCTGTGCCTACGTATTCCATTGTGCAATGGGAAAGTCAGAGCAATCGTAGTTCGGAGGACTACGGGTGAAAAAATGGAAGTTTGCTCGCCAAGGATTGGAGCTCTTGTGCCTACGTATCCTCATTAGGGAATGAGGAATCAGAGCGTCTATAGTTCGAAGGACTACGGTTGGTTAGTCTCGATCGCACGGGGGCGAGAGAAAAGGGGAATTAGTTGTTAGTGAGCTCGCCAAGGATAGGGATCCTTGTGCCTACGTATCCTCATTCCATAATGAGGAATCAGAGCATCCGTAGTTTGGACTACGGTTTATTGGTGTTTTTTATGGACGATGCTAACATTCGCATTCTAGAAGTTAGGTGTATTGTCGCTCGCTCATGGAGTCTTATGCGTTACCTGTATTGCGGTAGAATGGAAATAACATGCCCTTTCTGAAAATGGTTTTGAAGGAATCCCGAAGGAGAAAATGATTTAAATTTGTGAAAGTGTTTTTGTTAGGGTTTTTTAAAAAAGGTTTGAGATGCGTATTGCACTAAAGTCTATGACATAGGAGCGAATGTTTCGTACAAAACACTTTAGAAGAGGTAAGGAGAAATTCCCGCTCATCCTTCCCCATGTACTTAAGACTCGTGACGTACTACACGCATCGTGTTTATTAAGTGTTTTTAGATTTTTATGCAAGAAAAGAATTGGATATGCAATGACGGTCCTAAAGTTGAGGTAAAAGGGAAAGTCTAACCTAATGTGATCATGCGAGATGAACCTAAAGATGAGGATGAAGGGAGATTTCTAACCTAGTGTTGTCATGCAAAAGATTAAAAACCTAAAACCTATCCTACTTCAATCTTAATCAGAAATTAAGTTGAACTAGGAGATCTAAGGGAACATGTAAAAGCAAAGCTAGCAAATAATCAAGATATATATACATGAAGCACAAAGTATGTCAAGGATCAAGCAATCCTCAAGAAGATGTATGAGTTAGATGAATTATGAAGATCGCAAAATAATGAGCAAGTGACAAAATAAGAATCGAAATCGTAAGATTTACAAATATAACCTAGTCTCCAAATGAAAAGATCCAAATCGCAAATCCACAAAGTTAGGAATCAAAGAAGTTAATAGAAAATAAAATCGAAGTGATCAAAAAAATCCTAAATAATTGCATTCTAAACACAAATTAAAATTAAAAGAATTAATTTTAAAACTAATTAAGAAACTATTTTTGAAGTTTTTCAATTGTATTTAAAAACTAAACTAATAATCTAATATTTTCTATTAATTAAAATCAATATAATTTAGAAAAAAATATTTCAACTAATAAAAACACTAATTAACAAATATATTACAAACATGATTATATAAAAAAATTGAAGAAAGAAAAGGAAAATGAAGAGGTAGGGGTAAAAGAAAACAAATGGGTGCATGAAGGAAAAGCATAAAAATCTTACAGCAAAACCTACTCGGTTGGTAGGTCAATGGAAGAACAAAACATTAAGCAACACACAAAGCCAAAACGTACGGTCGATCGGTTATCCAGAAACAACATCTGCAACCTTAAAAAAAAGGAAATCTCAAAACCTTATCTTCTCCACGATGCTACCCCTTCTCATATCTTTTCCACTCGCGGTTCTCGCAAGCTTCCTCGTCTCATTTTTCTCTGTCTCTCGTCATGCTCGCTCTCTCAGATGTTCTCTCCTTGCGGTGGCGGAATCACCCTTTTCGTATCTCTTTCGCGGCGGTGAATAGTGTGATTCGCGTGAATGTTGTTTCAGGTGCGGCTGTGAGTTGTGATGAAGATTGATAGTGAGAAAGTAGTGAGCGGCGAGTTGTTGAATTCCAATTAATTTGGTTGTGGTTTGGGAAAGTGTGGTGGTGAATCAAATGTTTGTGTGGAGGGTGATTCAATGGTGATGATGATGGAAAAAGAGGAAGTGTTAGAGGTGGTTTTTAGGTAGTTTGGAAATGGAAAGCAAAGAAGACGGCGGTATTGTTCGTAAAAAAAATATGGGGTGATGGTTCAGACTGTGGTGAGTAGCAGTCAAGGTTTGTGTTGTTTTGAGGTTTTGTGAAGGAGGTTGATGACAACTAGTTGTTGGCAGGTGACTTTGACAAGAAGGAGTGATGACATAGGTTGCAGGGTCTTGTTGTTGTTGTTCGCTGATGGAGAAGATGCAGGTGAGGGTGGAGGTGTTGAAGTGTGAGGTTCAATGTTTTGTTTTGTGAAGGGAAGATCTTGCATGGTTGTTGCTATTGAGAGATGTAAGGAAGAAGAAGATTTTCTTTAAAGGTGGGATTTTGTTTATGTGTTGTTTCAATATGAATTTTTAGTCTTCTACTTAATGGAATCTAAGGGGTATCAGGATGATTCAAGGTGAGGTTTTCATGTTGATTTTTCCTACTGCCCTCTTTTTTCTTGCTGTTCTTTTATTCTCCTTTTCTTCACTCCCAATCCCCCTTTTTTAGAAGACGATTAAAAACTCCCCCCCCCCCCCTCTTCCCCCTTCCTTTGAAGTAATGTTATGACATGTACTTTTCATTGCAGATTGTTTGGCATGGCTGCTGTTGTTGCAGTGTGACACGTCATTGTTGCTTGCAGGTCGTGGCTTGGTGTGTTTTGTCACTGTTTTGATTGCAGACTTTGCTTGTTCGCAGGATGTCATTGTTGGTGGTATGGCAGCAGGTTACAAGCATATTGTGTGCAGAGTCTTGTGGTTGTCAAGGTTGCATTACAGTTTTGATGCAGGTTATTGTATTGTATCTAGCAGCATAGCAATAGCAGGGTGTGTAGTATGGTTTTGTCTTGGAGCAAGTACATTTGTCTTGGTTAGAAATGGTTAGAAATGGATAATTGCTCATTTAAAAAAAATGGTTAAGAATAGAAAAATGGATAATTGTTTTTTTTTCAAAATGGATATGTGTCTAAACCTGAATTTAAAAAATGGAATTTAGATAATGATTAAAAATGGATGGACATGTATAAAATATGGATAGTTGACAAAATGGATAGAAATGGTTATGGGAATGAAACGAAAAATGGTTTAGAAATGTGAATTGCCCCTCCACTGATATTCTCCAACAACACGTCCACACAGCCTTGACTTTTCATATCTTGAATCCTGATGAACCAAAGTATTCACACTAAACCTTCTTTGAACAATAATATGGACTTGATGAACATGTTTTGAAATTATGAACTCCAATGCACTAACTTGAATGCTTTGCAGCCTAAATCCACCAGATGAACTTGAGTTGGCACCCAAAAACCCTAATCTGATGATCTTCAGACATAAAGTACTTATTCATGACAAAATCCATCTTGAGAATGCAAAAATCTCCTCTTTCTTGACCAAGATCAAATCACACAAAACTGCACACACATTTAACCTGCTAGCCTCAAGCAAATCTCAATTGAATGCCACCCTAATTCAAAGTCTTCCCAGTTAGGCCATTGATGAAACCCTAAACAATTGATACCCTTGAGGAAACTCGGAGAAACTGACATTGTGCTCTGATAAACCTCTGATAAAGGATATTTTTGACGATTGAAAATCCAACACCTTATTTCAATCTTGAGTACAAAAGCCAAGTGAAATATCCTCTGAATAATGGAAAATCCAGGTTAACAGAAAAACTCTGACCCCATGTCTTAGAAGTACAGTGAAATGCATGATTATACTATGGAAAGTGAAAATAAAGTAAGATGAATGCATTCTTAAAAATGCTTGGTCAAAATTTAGGGTATGACGCTATGATGTTGAACGAAGCTTGACATGAATGTGACATAAGATTATAGGCCATGCCTTGAAAAGAAAGCTCTTGTGGACCATTTGTTGACCAAGACTTTAACTTTGGGCACCAAAACCCTAATTTAGAAACCAAGCTTGATCCATTGGTTGCAAGTCTCTACATTGCACCATAAGAAAGAGAAAACAAAATATATTTTGCATTTTGAATAAGGTTAGCAATGTTAGCATATAAGCAAGCAAAGAAAACACAAAGGTGCCTGGTGGTCTCTCCCCAAAGGCAAACCCAAAGAGAGAGGGTTAGAAAGATACCATGCTTGTGATTTTGATGAAATGCAAATGATATGATAGGTGGAATCTTAGGGGTAAAAATTAGGGTATGACAGGTTGACGAACTTCTAAGATCTAACCTACCAAGTCTAGCATTACAGAATACCTTATCCTACTGGCACTAGGTGAGATTTACGCATGTCTACTTCTGGAGAGTCTATGTCTCTCAAGGTTGGTCTTTCAAATTTTCCTGTCGGCCTACTTTTCAGACATCACTCGCCCCCAGGTAAGAAAATACCGACAAAGCTCATACGGCTTCGTAGCACTCGTGAAGGCACAATATACCAACCTCTATGCATGGTAGATGATGGAGACTACTGGTAGTACCACTATACCATATCATAATTGATACCTCTACCCGATGCTATAAGGACCATCTGCAGGGTTCACTTTATTCAGTAGAACTCTGGAAATTCTAATTCCTTTATCCCATGGCTTTAGAAGCTGAATACTTTGCATCTGCTAAACCAATCCTGCCTGACAACTCTCAACATTCCCCAAACTTAGTCGACTTTTACTTCCTGAATTCAAGTCACTTCCGATTTACGGGTCCTCGTAACGGCTCTGCGGTGACTGTATATGTCAAGTATACAGCCAGTGAGTTGATCAGGCTGAACAAATGAATACTAAGACAATAGAAATCATGCCAACGACACACTCATATGAGGAAGAAGAGGATTTATTCATGATATCTCATGGTTGGGTCAAGAATCGACCTGTTGTGATACCAACTGTAACACCCCACATAATAGCCTAGGATCGTATTACATAAAGCGTTAATTTTGATACTCAAACTCATAAAATAAACGACACCTTGAAAATTTCTATAACAATATATATAACACATAAGGAATAATACATCAGGTGTTTCAAAATGAATAACTAGGTAGTGCAACGAAAAGATAACCATCAATGATCAAGACTTCCGATCTTCAAGTCTTCTTGCAAATCCTCCATATTCTAAGGCCTACTTGAAAATAATCAACAACATTTGGGTGAGATTACTAAATCTCAGTGAGCTCTCCTATGTTATGGGTTCACTCGCCTCTACCGGGTATACTGATCTTAGACAAAATAATGTTCTACACACTCGTACTTTGCCAAGATACTACCATCGAAGCATACACAGCTTCGCATAACTCGTGAGTATATGGTATACTGTCTTTTATGCCCGACAAACGAAGGGAACTAACTACGAGTAGTACATACTGTAAGATATCATCATTATTATCTTAGACCCGTTGCCCAAATAAGGAGAACTGAGGAATGCCTTCATCACCATCCCTTATCCTGTAGGAGTAGACACAGTGGAATCTAAATACGGGGATTCCATATTCTACAGGAGAACAAATACCAAGAAATTTATTAATTCCTTATCCTAAAGGAGCAGACACGATGGAATCCAAATACGGGGATTCCATATCCTATAGAAGAACGGAGGAAATCTCTCGTCGGAGAATTCCTTATCCTTATTAGGTCTTACTTTAAAGCACGAAGGAGATGAGGTTATGCTCGTTCCTTTCCCACTAAAAAAATAATGGTGGAATTAGCCTACGGTAGATTCCAATCATGTATCGAACTATCGAAAGAGTAATATACTAACCCTTCACAAGTTCGTCCATTGACGAGACACCTCACTACAATTAAAAAATAATTATTCAACCGATGGTTTATCCTCACCTTTAACCATTTCAAAAAATAATTACACAAAAATGTTCATTACATGACTTTATGAGTGATTTTTGAATAATATACGCCTATAAGCTCATGCACATTCATTCATTGCATCAGTACAATAGAACGTACATCCAATTGATCAAAATAGAGCACTATGGACAAACCATGGAAATGGAGTGGAAGTTAAGGACAAAACTCCCACTATGCCATAACCCTCTAAGATAATTGAGCATTAGATGAAGCTTTCCTGAAACCTGCTTCAACCTAAGTTATACCACTTACACACCACATAGTGAGCACACGTCCAATCATACCTTGGTGGGGTTAACCAGATCAAATAGAGAATTAAAGTGGAATAAGAGCAACAAAAGTTCCACTATGTTATAGCTCTCGGTGCTAGCTTTCCAACACTTCCGACCGCGTCACAAACCGAGTTACTGAACTCAATTTATGCCAATTTCAATTCTGCATTTCTTCACACAAATAGTGGTAACCGGTTATACTCAATGTGTAACCGGTTACAGGCACAAAAAATAGCCCCAAAAATCATTTTATCATAGGTAACCAGTTACCAACTGCTAGTAACTGATTACCACTGAGTTGAGAGTCCAAAAATCATTTATTTATCACATTTTATTCCATTCAAACACATTGCTAACATATCGCGCAGTTGGATGGACATGGTCAAAATCTTTTTGAACTTTACTTCCGAAGCTTGATTCAAAATCTTTTTGAAGTAGCTTCAAAATCTAGTTAAAAACCACAGAACTTAATGCTTGGTTATGTCTTGTTGAAAGTCTTTCTCAAACGGTGAAGTTGAACCTTCAGACTTAGAAAGTAAAACTTATTTATCGGTAACTTATGTTCTGATCTAACAACTTTCAAGAGCTTCTGATTTTCTTAATTTTCCATGAAACACAACTATCAAATGTATCTTTGAAGTAGTTGTTTGCCGAAACATTAAAAAATGTTTGGGTTCTGATTCAAAAACATAGATATATCAAAATCAATATGTTTCTCCCCCTTTGTCATCAATAAAAAAAGACATAGACAAAACAAAATAAAGAAAAGAAACATAATTCATTGATAAATGCCCGAAGGCACAAAAGTACAGGATAATCAGAACAGAACCAAAAAACACTAAATCAAAATAACGTAAAAGTTGCATAAACAAATTTTGAAAACTAAGGGTTTGGGTTTTGTGGAGGAGGATTGTTGTACCCCAAATTTTACCCCTTAGATGTCATAACATCTTGCACTTGCATTTAGGTCTCTATCATATATGCATTTGTTAGCTAACCACAATGTCTTGCCAGTTTGTTTCTTTTGTGTAAAATTTAGGGTTGGCACAAGAAAGAGGACAGGATCAATAGGCCAAGCTCTCGACTCATTCAACATGATCTAGAGTTTCCTTCCATCAATAATCAAGTTTTAGTGTGCATCAATTCACGTTCACCAGGATCTCATGGCTTAGAACGTGATTTCAAAGGTTTCAAATACATCTTTATGGCCCATTTATATTGATTTAAATGACTCGATAAGTTTGATCTATTGATAGTTGAAGAATTTGGTTCAATTGCTAAAATGTCAACAGATGCTCAAAGTCAAAATTTGACTTTTGACATTTTTTTTGGTCAACTACGAACTTTTCGAGTCAATAATCGAAGGAAGAGAATCATTTGTTCAAAAGAAACACAAAAAGGAATAAAAAATAAGGCAATGGCGAAATTGTAATATTCCAAAAGCTGGTAATTATGGAACATGCGTGAGGATTAAGGAAGGAATATTCCTTACTTGGGTACCAAGCAATGGCAAAGTGGTAAATACCAAATTTCAGTTGAGGATCAGCAAGTGAGAATCATCAGCGTGAGGATCAGCAATTGAGGACCAGCAGCGTGAGGATCAGCAATTGAGGATCAACAGCAAGTGAGGATCAGCGTGAGGATCAACTTTGTTCAATGGCAAAGTGGTAATTATGGAACATGCGTGAGGATCAAGGAAGGAATATTCCTTACTTGGGTACCAAGCAATGGCAAAGTGGTAAATACCAAATTTCAGTTGAGGATCAGCAAGTGAGGATCATCAGCGTGAGGATCAGCAATTGAGGACCAGCAGCGTGAGGATCAGCAATTGAGGATCAACAGCAAGTGAGGATCAGCAGCGAGAGGATCAGCATTACACTACTAATGGCAGTTTTGTAATTACTAGTGGCAGAATTGTAATTAAGAGCTGATACTCAGGGCAGCCTTGGTACTCAAGAATGGAGAGGATCAAGAATCCTATAAATAACCCTTTGGTTTCTTCATTTTGGGCGGGAGATTGGAAGAGATTTTTGAGGAGATTGGAGGAGATTTTTAAGAGGATTAAGGATTCATTCAAGGAAAATTCAAGGGAAATAGTCATAAAATCCTTCCAAATATCATATTCTCACTAAATCTATTGTCATATAAGAGTCGAAACTTCGAATCTCCCGATTTTTTCACTTCTCTTACATCAAACATAACTCATCAAATGCATTGAATCCCATCATTCCCACACACTCCTGTGGGCTCAGTGAAGCTGTAAACATCATCACATCTCATCTAGAAGTGCTCTAGAAGGTGCATTGGACACACTCCAATAGGTAAACCTTCTTTATTTTTTCGAACTCCCTCTTTAAGGTATCATTTTCATCCATTCAAGTTACCATTGTGTTTGTCTTGAAATGTTGAGTGAAAACCCCATGAAAATGGGTATTGGTTGATCATATATGGTACCAAATTTTATTTATTTTCTTTTCTAATATTTTAATTTTCATCTTTATTTTAAATCAAAAATACAAAAAAACATTTTAATTATTTTCTTCTTATTATGTTTTTCACATTAAAAAATCCCAAAAATATTTATTATTTTTGTATTAATTGTTTATCTTTGTTTATTTTTAACTTAAACCTTAAAAATCAAAGAAAACATTTCATTCAACCTTAGAACTTTTAAACAACTTTCATCAACAAACCATTAGCCTTCTCAAGAGATAGCCATTAATCTCTTGTAACCTTTAACCCTTCCTTTAACTCTCCATAGAGATAGCTATAAATCTCTTCTCCATTTACCACCTTTGACCTTACACTTATAATTAACTTTGTCATAGAGATAGCCATTAATCTCTTCTCCCTTTACCACCTTTAACTTTTCATTCAAATCCTTTCATAAGAGATAGTCATTAATCTCTTCACCTTTACAATCAATCCTCACAAGCTTTGCTTTCAAGCTTTTCACCCGTAGCCGAACTACGATTGCTCTGACTTCCTATACAGGATAAGTAGGCATAGGATTGCGATGATCCTAGCGAGCTACCTAAAAAATTTTCCCGTAGTCGCCCGAACTACGATTGCTTTGACTTCCTATTAAGGATACGTAGGCATAGGATTGCGAGATCCTAGTGAGCTACCTTTTTCTTTTTCCACCTTTTCCCTTTACATCCAATGCCTTCTTGGATTCAACCTTTTTCCTTTACATCCAATGCCTTCTTGGATTCAACCTTTTCTTTTTTTACACCCTTTTACCCCGTAGTGAGGGTAACTACGAATGCTCTGATTCTATTCCCGTTAGGATACGTAGGCACGAGATGTGATGTCTTAGCGAGCATACTTAGTAAATAAACCCCTAGGCCTTTCCCTTAGCACATTTTCCTTAGCAAGCAAACAATAGATAACATAGATACTAACAAGAGGTTCCTGTAGAGTACTACAGACGTTTAGGATACTAATACCTTCCCTAGACGTAACCAACCCCCGAACTCAGATTCTCTAAACTTAGGTTTTTTCGATCTTTAACCTTTCCTTTGGATAAATCAAAGACCGGTGGTGAATTTCAAAGATGTGTGATTCAAGTTAATTAATAGCTTGGTATCCGATTCTCACCGCATTAGAAAAATGGCGACTTCACTGGGGACACCTCCCCTAAGAGGGTTAAACCTATCTTGTTTGTATTTGTGTCATCTTACATGTTTGCTTGCTTGTACATTTCTATATTTATATCTGTATATATATGCCTGTTGTGCTTGGGTTTTCTGTATGCAGGTTGGTTACTTTGAGTGGTGAGGATAAGTCCTATACCCGGACTTGAGAGTACACTTATGATAGGACGATGGTATATTCAAGGAGGCTTTGAGGGAGTCGATTCCCGAAAAAGTTGACTTGAGACACCATCACTCAGTGAGGCCCTCTTGAGAGTCTAGTCATGTTGAACGAGTCTATTCGTGAGAACGTGCTACTCTCGACATAGGTGTCATCGATACTGAGAACCGTAGTTACCACTAACCCCACTTGGCCTTCTAGCATGTAGTGCGAGGACTATGAGGGAGTCTATTCCCGAATTAGTTTCTACGCGATACTACACTCAGACGAGACTCTCTTGAGAATATTATTGACTACCGAGTCATTCGGGAAATTGATAATATCCGAAAGATGGGTTGTCGACTCTAGGAACTTCTTAGAACCCTGTTTTACGGATACAATAACCCTAGTACACACCCGGTGATTGGTTCTTTACCTTGACTCCATGATGTGATCTCGAACCCTTGATCCTGTTGCATGTATTTTGCATCGTGTTTGCATTGCTTTGCATATCATTTGCATCTTTGCGTGATTTATTGCATGCGTCTGTTTGTCCAATTACTCATCTCCAACTATCTCTATATACTAGTGTCACCTGTGATTCGTCAAGCTGATTCCTCGACACCGATACCGGACTAGAGCTAACTACAGACGCAAGATGTCAGAGCAAGAGGCACACAATGTTGAGATCTGAATGGAAATCAACGACATTAAGTCAAGCGTGACCAAACTCACTAAGATGATTCAAGTTTTTATTGCTAGGGAAGAGCAACCCCAAAAGACTGTCATCCAGGAAGTTTCAAGTGCTGATCCTCCACCTGTTCAGATGCCGCCTTCAACTTGGCTAGAATTTAGTTTACCTCCCAACTACTCGCCACCGATTGCATCTACTGCTATGGTTGGTCAGACTGCTATGCCTGTTTTTCAAGCTCCTGTTTTCGCCGAGCCCAGACCTGTGGTCCATGCTGTTCCACAGACGGTTCGAGCTTCTTTTGATAATCCCCTCTTTGAGTACAATGCTACCAGTGCTCAGGGTGAAGAGCCTGAAGACTTTGTTGAGCCTGAAGTTGTCAGAGAGCAGTTTCAGATCATGGACAAAAGACTTAAAGCTGTTGAGGGTAATGCCTTCTTTAATGTGGATGCAGACATGTGCTTAGTATCTGATCTTGTTATGTCTGCTAAGTTCAAAACTCCAGAATTTGTGAAGTACAAGGGCCATTCTTGTCCAAGGGCTCATTTGGTCATGTATCTTCGCAAGATGACTGCTTATACCAGAAATCAGGAGCTGCTTATCCACTGTTTTCAGGATAGCTTGAGTGGAGCCTCACTCAAGTGGTATATGGGTCTCGAGCAAAACTCCATTCACTGCTTCCAAGATCTCACAACTGCCTTCATAAAGCAGTATAAGTATAACCTTGACATGGCCCCTGATCGCCGCCGCTTCAAAACATGACTCAGCATGAGAATGAATCTTTTAAGGAGTATGCTCAGCGCTGGAGAGAGTTAGCTTCCCAAGTTGAACCTCCTTTGGTTGAGAAAGAGTTGACAGGAATTTTCATGGATACCCTGTCCCCATTATATTGGGAAAAGATGATTGGAAGTGTTTCCTCCAACTTCACTGATTTGGTTACTATCGGCCAAAGACTCGAGGAAGGTCTTAAGAAAGGAAAAGTGTCAAAAGTTGCTGAATCTTCCAATGCTGTGAAGAAATCCTATGGGAACTTTTAGAAGAAAAGGGAAGATCAGACTAATGCTGTCATGGTTGAAGTGAGAAGGCCTCATCCCTAACCTCAGTATGATATTCACCCTACTGTTGCTGTTGTCACTCCCGTAGTTACTGCTCCACGACCAGCTCAAGCTCCCCAACGTCCAACTGCAGGACAGAACCAGTACCGTAATATGAATCAATTTGATCCTATTCCCATGACATACACTGAGCTTTATTCTGATATGGTTCAACAAGGTTTGATTACCACAAGGCCTATGCCTCCTCCTCCAAGTCCTCTTCCAGCAGGCTATAGGGCTGATCTTCATTGTGAATACCATCAAGGCGGTGCAGGCCATAACTTGGAAGGTTTCTTTGCATTAAAGGCTAAAGTACAAGAGCTAATGAGAAACAAAATCCTCTCCTTTAAAGACAATCCAAATGTCCAAAGAAACCCTCTGCCAGAGCACGTCAAGTGAAGCTTCAGTCGACTTCAGCTTGGTTACTTCTCAAAGACAGGGACAGCTCATCCTTATGTTTAACTAGTCACGAGGCCTTGTTTCTTGTTGTTTGCATTTTCCTTATTTGTAATAGTTGTTTGCTTTCAACTATGTTTTTACTTTCATGATTAATGAAATGAGCATTGCAACTTTTGATTCAATTCATTTTATCCACTATTTACATCTTTATGCTTTCTTCTGCAAAATATTGTATCCCTTTTCCACTTTCTTTTTGATTATGCAAAGATTGGAGGGAGGATGATGAAAACATTATATCCATAATTGTTGTGGTATACTTTCGATTAAACCTTGCCGAGGATGTAAGGCATTGTTTCAATTCCCAAACACTGGAGAAATAAGGAAGATAATCCCTCGTTAACCACTTCGAGCCTAGAAGTAGGAGTTTTATTTCCTTACACAAAAAACCCTTAAATTTCAACCTTGGGGCAGGGTAGTTCTCAGTTTAACTTGGTTATGCGTTCGAATGCAAGCACTTCACGCAATATGCCTGTCAGCTCTCTCAAATCAAGTGAATAAATGTTGTACAAGTTATTCCCGAAGCGACAAATAAGGAAGGATCGTTGAGAAATCCTTAATCGAAGAATGAGCCGAGTCCCTTTCAAGGAAAAAGCCAAGAAAGATGGGAAACCCAAACTTTGCCTTATACAAGAAGGCTTGTATAACAACCAAGAAGAAGAGGTCTCATAACCTCAATAAAAAGAAGAGGTCTCATAACCTCAACAAAAAGAAGAGGTTTCATAACCTCAACAAAGACAAGAAGAGGTCTCATAGCCTCAACAAAAGAAGAGGTCTCATAACCTCAGTGAAGACAAGAAGAGGTCTCAAAACCTCAGCAATAAAGAATAACCAAATTTTGCAAGGGAGTAGTGACTACCGAGGTGTCTGAACCATCATCAACTATCATTAATTCATTCCTAACCTAGAGGAACCTGAATGTATAGCTTGAGTTAATTGAGCATAGCATTGGAAGTTCATCACGAAGATTGGGTGGGTACAAATAAACTTTGAGCCTTTATACTTTGTTTCATGAGCTGTGAACCAAGCCACGTTACAACCCTTAAAAGACCTAATTGAGGTAAGGTTGTTTGAAAGCATACTACAGCAAGGTTGCGTAAACTGACTCCCAAAGATCTTTGTAGATCATCTGTTTTGGCACCATACCTTTCACTTTTAGATGTCTTGAACCGCTGTGTTCAGACCAATGACTCATTTTATTTTGCATCTTCCAAAAATAATTTTGATTTCAAAAGTTGCATGAACTTTTCATTACCATGTTTGTACAAATACTTTTGTTTGCAAACCAACTTTCCTCTCAAGGAATTTTCAAACAATTAAGAAACTTGGTCGGTGATCCTATCAGGGCCAAGTTCTTTCTGAATCCCGTTGAAGAATCAGTTCAAGATTTGTTGTTCAGGGGAAATTCCTTCTTAGAATTGGTTTATCCAGACTTTTCAAGACTCAGACTGAGGCAAACTTTCCAAAGAGCACCGTGAAACAGTCAGTTACAGAATCAGACAAACTGAAGCAATGATCAGTTCATCTACAACAAGACACCTAATCTGGGGCAGTTTATTTAGAAAACCCCCATGCAGCTTTCCATCCTTCCTATAAGGGTCATCATTTGATACACTTTACCAGTGTGGCAGAGATGTGTCCAGCAGTAGCATCTTTAGCCCCTAAAGCAGAATGGTAGTGATCTCCGTGTTGAGGAATCAGTCTTCCAGTCTTGTCTTCTCACAAAAAGAGTCGAGCTGTGTCATCAGCATCTGCATTTGCATGGCATAATTCATATAACCATATGCATATCATGAGTGTTTCATCCTCATTTACATTTCTCCCAAGGTCGTGTCGTTATCCACGTCTTACCTTGTGGTCAAAGTCCAGCTACTAAAACGTTATACGTCCTTTCACTCCAGTGCCATTCCTGATGTCCTTCTCTTGTGATCTCCAGTGCCATTCCTGGATATCTCATTCCTCTTGTTTCTCCTCGTGCTATTCCTGGAAGTTTTGCCTATCATCTGTAACCCCATCAAATTTGTTTAGATACTTTCAGTGCCATTCCTGAAAGTTCACAGTCATATAATGTTGTCTTGGATACTGTGATTCCTTTTATCCAATGCTTTCTTGGATTTCACCTTTGTTCACATTCATCCAATGCTTTCTTGGATATTTTGATTTCCTTTTATCCAATGCTTTCTTGGGTATCTCCTTGTTCATATTCATTCAATGCTTTCTTGGACGTTGTGGTTTATCCAATGCCTTCTTGGATTTCACCTTTTGTCTCAATTGCATCTGATGCCTTCTCAGATAGTTTGAGTTTACCTTTCATTCAAAGCCATTATTGGATGTCTGGTGTCTATTTTTCCAATGCTTTCTTGGATCCTTACTTTGTTCACCTTATCTAAAGCCATTATTAGATACTGTGATTTATACCTTTTGTTCAAAGCCATTATTGAATGTCTGGTGTCTGTTTGTCCAATGCTTTCTTGGACCCTTTCTTTGTTCACTTTATCCAAAGCCATTATTAGATATTGTGATTTATACCTTTCGTTCAAAGCCATTATTGAATGTCTGGTGACTATTTGTCCAATGCTTTCTTGGATCCTTACTTTGTTCACTTTATCTAAAGCCATTCGTAGATATTATGATTATACCTTTCATTTAAAGCCATTATTGGATGTCTGGTTTATTTTGCCACCTGATGTTCTTCTTGGATGTCACCTTTTATCTCGTTTACATCTGATGCCTTCTCAGATATTATGAGTTTGCCTTTCATTCAAAGCCATTATTGGATGTCTGGTGTCTTTCTGTCCAATGCTTTCTTGGATTACCCTGTTTATCTCATTCTCTTCTAATGCCTTCTCAGATATTATAATATATACCTTACATTCAAAGCCATTATTGGATGACTAGTTTCTTTTGCTTTCTTGGATCCCTGCTTTGTTCACTTTTATCTAAAACCATTATTAGATATTGTGATTTGTACCTTTCATTCAAAGCCATTATTGGATGTCTGGTTTCTTTTGCCATCTGATGTTCTTCTGGATGTACCTTTCTCTTTCTGATGTTCTTCCAGATTGGATCTTTGTTATCTGATTCCCCAGTGGAGACCGTCTTTCTGGTGCTACTTCCATTGAGGATCTTGTGTTTTCTTTTCTTTCTAAAGTGTCAGACGGTCATGCTTGAACCAGTTGCTCGGTCACCTTCAGCTTCCCCAGTCTTGTTGTCATCCCCAGTGAGTGCCTATTCATTGTTGTGGCTCTATCCCTGCTTGTTTTCGTTTTCGTCTACATCTTGCATTTTGCATACCATCATTTTCATCATGCTAGAGTTCATGGCATGTCAGCATTATAGATTAGTTTTGTCCATGGCATTGCATATCAGTGCATCTAAGGGCAAAATTTTCGGTTATCTATATTTAAATATCTTTCACCATGATTTCATGAGGATTTCCATCTCTCGTGTCATTCGGTAAAGATATTTAAATAGGGGCAACTGTTGTACCCCAAATTTTACCCCTTAGATGTCATAACATCTTGCACTTGAATTTAGGTCTCTATCATCTATGCATTTGTTAGCTAACCATAATGTCTTGCCAGTTTGTTTCTTTTGTGTAAAAGTTAGGGTTGGCACAAGAAAGAGGACAAGATCAATAGGCCAAGCTCTCGACTCATTCAACATGATCAAGAGTTTCCCTCCATCAATAATCAAATTTTAGTGTGCATCAATTCACGTTCACCAGGATCTCATGGCTTAGAACGTGATTTCAAAGGTTTCAAATACATCTTTATGGCCCATTCATATTGATTTAAATGACTCAAGAAGTTTGATCTATTGATAGTTGAAGAATTTGGTTCAATTGCAAAAAAGTCAACAGATGCTCAAAGTCAAAATTTGACTTTTGACTTTTTTTGGTCAACTACGAACTTTTCGAGTCAATAATCGAGAAAGTGTGGGAAATATTTGAGTTTGGTCAAGTTAAGTCGAGAAAATCGAAGGAAGAGAATCATTTGTTCAAAAGAAACACAAAAAGGAATAAAAAATAAGGCAATGGCAAAATTGTAATTACCAATGGCAAAATTGTAATATTCCAAAAGCTGTTGAGGATCAGCATGAGCGTGAGGATCAGCGTGAGCGTGAGGATCTGCGTGAGGATCAGCATTGTTCAATGGCAAAGTGGTAATTATGGAACATGCGTGAGGATCAAGGAAGGAATATACCTTACTTTGGTACTAAGCAATGGCAAAGTGGTAAATACCAAATGTTAGTTGAGGATCAGCAAGTGAGGATCAGCAGCGTGAGGATCAGCAATTGAGGACCAGCAGCGTGAGGATCAGCAATTGAGGATCAACAGCAAGTGAGGATCAGCAGCGAGAGGATCAGCATTACACTACTAATGGCAGTTTTGTAATTACTAGTGGCATAATTGTAATTAAGAGCTGATACTCAGGGCAACATTGGTACTCAAGAATGGAGAGGATCAAGAATCCAATAAATAGCCCTTTGGTTTCTTCATTTGGGGGGGGGGGAGATTGGAGGAGATTGGAGGAGATTTTTTAGAGGATTAAGGATTCATTCAAGGAAAATTCAAGGGAAATAGTCATAAAATCCTTCCAAATATCATATTCTCACTAAATCCATTATCACATAAGAGTCGAAACTTCGAATCTCCCGATTTTTTCACTTCTCTTACATCAAACATAACTCATCAAATGCATTGAAACCCATCATTCCCACACACTCCTGGGGGCTCAGTGAAGCTGTGAACATCATCACATCTCATCTAGAAGTGCTCTAGAAGGTGCATTGGACACACTCCAATAGGTAAACCTTCTTGATTTTTTCGAACTCCCTCTTTAAGGTATCATTTTCATCCATTCAAGTTACCATTGTGTTTGTCTTGAAATGTTGAGTGAAAACCCCATGAAAATGGGTATTGGTTGATCATATATGGTACCAAATTTTATTTATTTTCTTTTCAAATATTTTAATTTTCATCTTTATTTTAAATCAAAAATAAATAAATAAACATTTTAATTATTTTCTTCTTATTATATTTTTCACATTAAAAAATCCCAAAAATATTTATTATTTTTGTATTAATTGTTTATCTTTGTTTATTTTTAACTTAAACCTTAAAAATCAAAGAAAACATTTCATTCAACCTTAGAACTTTTAAACCACTTTCATCAACAAACCATTATCCTTCTCAAGAGATAGCCATTAATCTCTTGTAACCTTTAACCCTTCCTTTAACTCTCCATAGAGATAGCTATTAATCTCTTCTCCATTTACCACCTTTGACCTTACACTTACAATTAACTTTGTCATATAGATAGCCATTAATCTCTTCTCCCTTTACCACCTTTAACTTTTCATTCAAATCCTTTCATAAGAGATAGCCATTAATCTTTTCACCTTTACAATCAATCCTCACAGCTTTACTTTCAAGCTTTTCACCCGTAGCCGAACTACGATTGTTCTGGTTTCCTATACATGATACGTAGGCATAGGATTGTGATGATCCTAGCGAGCTACCTAAACATTTTTCCCGTAGTCGTCTGAACTACGATTGCTCTGACTTCCTATTAAGGATACGTAGGCATAGGATTGCGAGATCCTAGCGAGCTACCTTTTTCTTTTTCCACCTTTTTCCTTTACATCCAATGCCTTCTTGGATTCAACCTTTTTCCTTTACATCCAATGCCTTCTTGGATTCAACCTTTTCTTTTTTTACACCCTTTTACCCCGTAGTGAGGGGAACTACGAATGCTCTGATTCCATTCCCGTCAGGATACGTAGGCACGAGATGCGATGTCTTGGCGAGCATACTTAGTAAATAAACCCCTAGGTCTTTCCCTTAGCACATTTTCCTTAGCAAGCAAATAATAGATAACATAGATACTAACAAGAGGTTCCTGTAGAGTACTACAGACGTTTAGGATGTTAATACCTTCCCTAGACGTAACCAACCCGCGAACTCAGATTCTCTAAACTTAGGTTTTTTCGATCTTTAACCTTTCCTTTGGATAAATCAAAGACCGGTGGTGAATTTCAAAGATGTGTGATTCAAGTTAATTAATAGCTTGGTATTCGATTCTCACCGCAACAAGGATGTATGGAGAGAACCAAATCAAACATAGAGTCATGTTTATCCAAGTGTTGTTTGACCAGAGCAGAATCTTCTTTCATCTTAGCAAGAGTCCTCAGAATCTCAAGAATTACCCCAGAAGAAGTTCCAGCAGCCTGTTGATTTTCAGAAACAACAATTTATTGTTCTGACACATTGTCTTCAACTTGCTGTGTATCTTCAGAGACAACTTGCTTGCCCTTGTCCAGCTTAGCAGAAACATCCTCCATGACAACATCTGAAAGTGCAAAAGCTTCCTCTGTACCATTGGCTTCTTCCACAATCTCAGGAGCCAGAAGACATAACGGGTTACAGTGTAACTTTAGGACTTCCATAGAAGGTATAAACCTTGAAAAGAAGTTTCCTTCAGAAATCTTGTACCCAAAATTCTTCAGCTTAGAGATTTTGGAATTAACCTATTCCTTATAAGTTTCCCATGCCGATTCACTTTCTGCTGGATTAACGGAGATAACACTCATCCACATAGTAGTATGAAGGCACCTCTTTGAATCTGATTCAAATTTCCTCATAATCTTACCAACATCAGGTTTTTTAGGTTTGGGTTGGCTAGTATATCTGATGTAAACATCAATTGTGGTTGGGTGAGGATCAGGGCCAAAGACATTGGGAACTATCATATGAGGGAGGTATGCATAACATTCAGTATCAGAATCGGAGATGTTATGTTTTGGTTCAAAATCAAACAAGCCTTTGGAAGTATACTCAGACTCTTGGTCTCCAAAATATCTCAAAGGATATTATCTGGGTGTTTCATTTGGATTTTCTGGTTGGAGAGTAAGAATAACAGGTGATGAGATGGGTGATGGTAGAGGTGATGGATGGCGTTCTAAAGTGGTTATATCGCCAAGTTGAATTTGTTGTTCAGAGAGTTGTTGTTCAAATAGTTATTCTTCAAAAACTATGGGATTTTCTGTAATTGTTTCTAAAACAGTTGGTTTTGGAGATGGTGGAGGTGGAGTTGGATTGGGAATAAAAAGAGATGAAGATGAGGGTGGTGTTGGTAAGACACTTGCATAAACAATTGAATCAGAAACAAAAGATGTTTTGTCCCTAGAAGACTTACATGGAATAAGTGCGTCGGGATCGTCAAATGATTGCTGAGCAATGCCAGAAGTATCCATCAGAAGCATATCTTTCTAACGCTCACTGATAGGGATTTCGTCTTCTTCCAGAAATGAAGACACCTTCTTCTTTTTCTTCTGCGGTTCAGAAATTCCTTCTCCCTCAACAACTTTCTTTTTACCTTCTTTCTTCATTTTTCCATGAATATCTGGAAGAGTATCTGGAAGATTGGATGGATCAGCTCAGACATCAAGTCCTTCATCCAAACAACTAGCAATGTAGAGAGTCAACACTTCTGGAGGATCAATCTTAGAGAACAATGTTTGAGAACAATGGGAAACAATCAACAGGTATCCTCATTCCACGGATATCATCCTTGGAAGGAAGATTGATTGGCTTAATAACCTTGGGAATGAGACCCATGCTCTTGAGATTCTTTCCCCAAAAAAATTTCCAAATAATCTTGATAAGCTCCTATATAAAACCATGAACCAGAAGATCTTTGACCAAACCATTCTCAACAAGAATGTATGAGATCAATCTCCCATTAGGGATAAACCTCCCCTTTTTGGAAGAGCTTCCAGTTCTAGATTCAGCAATCCAATCCCTTAGTTGTCTGAACAAAATAGCTGGGAGAGAAATCTTGACACCTTTCTCCAAAAATAATAATATGAACTTTTGAGAGGTGTTGATGTAATCAGTAGAGTTGGTGCCAGGTCGGTGATAGATACAACCCAGAATAATCTTGAACCATATCCTTAATGTATCAATCAGGTCCTTAGAACTGGGACCCTTTCCTTCCTCAAACACATTTACTTCCTTAAAGATTATTGATGCTACTTTTGCTTCTCTCCTAGCATCAGATTTAATAAAGAAAACTCTTTTTCCAATACCATTATGAAAGATCAAATCAGCAATAGTCTTCTCCGTAATCACAGGTTTTCTGCCAAAGACGTAGGAGGTGATCTTTTCCTTTTTAGACACAACATGAATCCAAATCTGTTTGGCAAGAATTGGGTAAAATGGACCCTTTAGTCTTTCAAAGAAGGTGTTCCAACCTTGGAATTTCAAAGTTCCAGTAATATCAATACCATTGTCCTTCAAGTTTTTGAAATCAATGATGGTTTCACATAGGACCATCAGTTCTTCTACTGGAGTGTTGAGGGTGATGATTGGTTTTTCTTCACTAGCATCAGGTTGTTGTT
This sequence comes from Lathyrus tuberosus, assembly GCA_022829125.1. Taxonomy (NCBI): domain Eukaryota; kingdom Viridiplantae; phylum Streptophyta; class Magnoliopsida; order Fabales; family Fabaceae; genus Lathyrus; species Lathyrus tuberosus. The sequence continues at coordinate 4,416,739 of JALAZF010000423.1, forward strand.
GTTGATTTTCAGCCATTGTTGAAGGTTGAAAGAGATGAACAGTTGCAGAGAACGCTTTCAGGTTTGAAAGAGAGAAAAAGTGTGGGAAAAATGTGAGTTGTGTGAAATGTGAGTGAAGTGGGTTTATATAAACATTTTAGCAATAATTACAATAATTACACTAATAAATGCACATACATAGGGGGGATGCATAAAGATTTAACCTAGTTCCAAGAAATGTTAAACCCAATGTGTCACGTCTGTAGCGAGCGATTTTTGTCGGTGACGCGACCATATTATCGCGGAAGTTTGGGTTTCTCCCCACAATGAGGAGGGGGTGCTACTTTTTTATTTCTTATTTATCCCATGAAGTTGTAAGGGAAAGGGAACCTATCTAAAACTAACCTTGCATGCGGACGTTTAACTGAACAAACGCTTTAAAGAGATTCGGGGAGTTCGGGGTCAGGTTATACATTGGGGAGTTGTCAATTACCCATCCTATATGTGGTTATCCATAGAATGTTAGCTTTAGGTTTCGCTTAGTACTTGATAGTGGTTATCCGTTGATGGGTTGGGAAAGTTTCTTGGGAAAGATGAGTGAGTGAGTGAGTTTTTGTTGATGTTCGAGTGTTTTTGATAAGGCACTAGACCTAAGTTTTGATTGGTATGAAGGTACTGGACCTAGAGTTTTTGACTTGTATACTCGTTAAGATTTCGCAATCTTATGCCTACGTATTCCCGTTTAAACGAAATAGGAAATCAGAGCAATCGTAGTTCCTCCTATTCTAAGGGAGGAAAAAGATGATGTTTGGTGTCTTGTTCAAAGCCCAAGATTGAAGCTAAAAGGTTTTGACTGAGAGAGAATTTGTCATCTCTAAGGAGGGATTGGACTTCCTCTGAGGGGATTGTTGATTTTTGTGTGCCTTGATCAAAGCCCAAGGTTGAAGCTAAGAGGTTGATTGACTTCACTAGGGAAGTCCTTATACAAAGCCTAAGAATAGGCTGAAAGAGATTTGGCTCTTTGGGGATATCTTTATACAAAGCCTAAGAGGAGGCTAAAAGTTTGACTTTTTCGGGGAAAATGTTCTATCTGTCTTGTACAAAGCCCAAGATTGAGGCTAAAAGGGGATTTTGACTCCACTAGGGAGGTTTGTATGTGTCTTGTATAAAGCCCAAGATTGAGGCTGAAATGGGAAATGTAACTGACTCTGGTGAGGATATTTTTATGTGTCTTGTACAAAGCCCAAGATTGAGGCTGAAATGAGTTTGACTCTGCTGGAGGGTATTTCTCAAAGCTTAAAAGAAGGTTGGGAGGAATTAACTCTCCTAGGGAAGAGATTTGTCCCAAGCTTACGAGAAGGTTATAAAGATTTATGTCTTGTACAAAGCCCAAGATTGAGGCTAAAAGGGTTTGACTCAACAAGAGAGTGCTTTTATCTGTCCTGTACAAAGCCCAGGATTGTGGCTGAACAAGCTGGAGAAATCATTATACAAAGCCTAAGAGGAGGCTAATTGTTGCTAGGGGAAATCTTTATATCAAACCTAAAAGGAGGATGAAAAAATATTGACTCAACAAGAGGGTGACTTTATCTGTCTTGTACAAAGCCCAAGATAGAGGCTAAAAAGGCTAACTCAACAAGAGAGTCTGAAAAGGTGATTAACTCAACAAGAGAGTCTTGAAAGTTTATTGACTCCACAAGAGAGTCTGAAAGTTTATTGACTCAACAAGAGAATCTGAAAGTTTATTGACTCAACAACAGAGTTGAAAAAGGTTAGCTCCGCTGGGGAGAGTCATTGTACAAAGCCCAAGAGGAGGCTAACTGTGCTGAGGAAAGATCATTATATAAAGCCTAAGAGGAGGCTATCTTCTGCTGGGAATTATTGAGATCCCGAGGCAGGTCCAAATGGGGAATCAACTCTTGCTGAGGGTTACAGAAGAGTTGGGGTATCAGATACCTTGAGGTTATGATACTGGTGATAAACTGACCCTGGTTGGGGAATTTTTTAGGAGAGAGACAGGGTTTTTAGAGCCCATGGGTTTTAACTCTGCTGGAGATTGATCCAGAATGACCAGGGTTTTTCCTATGTTTGTAAGGAACTTGAGAATGTCTTTGAGACTCAAGGTTAGACTGTCCAAGTCTACTGGTGTGGAAGAGTTTTATCTTTTGTATGATGCCCAAGAGGAGGCAGGTGTTTTAAGGGATGAGAATAAACCCTAAGTCCGAGATTTGACACTAGAAAGACTGCTCTAGCAAAGGATGACTAAGTTCTGTCTTATACCTTTAAGAGGTCTTCAGGGTCCTTGTATTAAGACCAAGAGAAGGCATGAGAACTTCTAAGAATTCGGAGGGTCCTTGTACAAAGTCCAAGAGGAGGCGGGGATGCTTTTAGGAAGCCTGTGGGTCCCAGACCAAGAAAAGTTCAAGAAATGCTATTCACCGAGAATAGATCATTTAGTGAAAGTTCATAGGTTTGAAGAAACTCAAGAGATGCTATTCACCGAGAATAGATCAACTCTGGGGAGTAGAATTTCTTTGACGATTTCTAAAAGTGACAGTCTGAGAAAAGGTTCACAAAGAATACTGCCTTTCTCTTTGTTCCATATTGTTTAAGCCCAAGAGAAGGCAAGATTGTATCTGGGATTCCTATGGAGATCTAGTTTTGACTGTATTTAAGAGTGACCAACTGGCTTTACCTAGTTCTAGACCTAGTTGTTGGGGAAAACTCTAAATAGCTATACTAGTATATATACAGTTGATATATGACAATTATTTAAAAGGGTATGAAAGAAGACTTACAGTGCGCAGCTTCCCACAATACAGTTATATATATTAAAGCGAGTAAATGAAAGCTATTAAAACTTACAGGTGAGCAAGCTTCCATGCTGTATTGTTAGTTGTTCAAAGAAATTAAAGAAAGTTTTGATAACGACATGTATATTTGAATCTAAATCAAAAGGGAAGTTGTTTTTGAAAAGATTGTTGGGGCTTACAACTTAAGGAGAGGCCCAGGGTTTAACAGTGATCGCACCATTGTTTTGAATATCGAATCGGGACTTATACAACGATTGAGGCCCAAAGAGGTTTTCTGTACAAAGGTATGGGTCTTACAACTCAAGGAGAGGCCCAAAGATGTTTTGAAAAAGAAAAAAGATGGGACTTACAACACGAGGGGAGGCCCAATGAAAGACAGTGATCGCACCCTCGTTTTGAGAATCGCAGAGGGACTTATACAACGACTGAGGCCCAAAGTTATTTTATGTACAAAGGGGGTTGGGTCTTACACTCTATTAGAGGCCCAAAAAGTATTTTTAAGAAAAGGAATGGGACTTATAACACAAAGGTAGGCCCAAAAGATTTTTGTTTTGAAATGGCGATCGCGTCGAGATTTTTGAAAATGCAGTGGGACTTATACAATGTCTGAGGCCCAAAATGGTTTTGGTTAAGAAAAGGATTGGGTCTTACACTCTATTAGATGCCCATGAGTGTTTGAAAATTTAAAATTGGGAGGAAACCCTAATTTTAAATAAAAGTGTTATTTTCCAAAGGGAATTAAATGAAAAAAATGATATTAAATACCAAATATATTCAAAAAATAAGTTGTACACCTTGAAAAATATTTTGAAAAACCATGTTTAATTACATGAGAGTTTGAAATTCAATTGGTTTTGAAAGATCAAAGTGGAAATTCCATTTTAAAATGCTTAAAAACAAATAAAATGAAATTAATTACAAAAATTCTAACTATATTAAATTAAGAATATATATTGGATTTTTTGTAAATTAAAATAATTTAACATTTTTTTGAATTTTGAGAAAAAGAATCAATTCAAAAACATAAATATTCAGAGAGAAATTAATTTTTGAATCAATTAACAAAAATAACAAAATATTCAAATATTTGAAAATTTGAAAAAGGGCGCCAAGAACACCAAGTTCTTGCCCGCGTGCCCTGTTTCTGCAGATTTGCATTTTCTCACTTTTCTCCATGATTTCTCAATGGTTTTGCACGATTCAAGTACCAATCTTGTTCGCTGTTGAACAAGGATCACAACCATATAGTTTAATTGCATTTATTTTGAGTATTGAGTGAGAAATCAGAAGGAAACCTCAAGAACCCTAATTTCAGCATGAACACAATGAAATTCCATACACGATTGATTCATGGCAATTGATTGAGGGTTATCACTTCATACATGATTATGAGCATGTGGCAAAATTATTGTGCAGTAAAATATGCATGTATCATGGAGCTTGAAGAGCTCATGCTTACCTCTTGCAGCTGGTGATCGAGTTTGGTGATGGAGGTGTTGTAAGTTGGTTACAATGATCTGGACAGCTTCCTTAGGTGCCAAGGAGTGTGTCTGAATGCTTGGAGTGGTTTGAAATGAACTGGAACTTGAGATGGTACCCCAACTGCAACTCTGCTAAAAGCTTGAGCAGTTGGCTGGTGATTTTGTGAAATTGATGTTCCAGATGTTATGTAAGAGTTTGCATCACTTCTATATGTTATATGTGAGGTGTGTGAACCATTGGTCTGGTTGGAATCACTCTCAAATGCAAAACCCGATAATGACTTGCAAGAGAAGGTGTTTTGGGAGTGAAAGTGGTGATTCTGAGAAAGGCATCTGTTTAGGACCTTTGGTGTACTTAATTTGAGCACAAATGAGCTCTATTTATAGTAGAGAAAATTTGTTTTGGCATCAATAGTGTTTGGCAGTTGGATCAGATTGTGTTGAATGCCTTAATTCTTTAATCAAGGGTCTCCTCTAGCCATTGACTTGTGCCAAACTTTGCAGGCTTAGGCCCTTTGTTGTATGAGCTTATCTTGACTCATTTGGTTGATCATGGACTGATACATGCCATCTCTATGCATCCATTAAATGCCTCAAAATAAAATTGGAGTCTTGAGGCATCTTTAGCTTTTTAGGTTTGGCGTGGCTACTTGTGGAATCTTGGACTTGGGAGGCTTATGGATCAGTGTTTGTTCCTTGGTTGTTCCCACTTGAGGTGTGCAGATGGATAACCATGATTATTTTTGCACAATTTGATCAATTCGAGCCCTAATGCACAAATCTGCCTTGCCAAGACAGTTTGCAGCAAGGTATGTTGCAGCTGTCATAACCTCTTGCTTAGGTGGAGTTTGATGGAGTTCTTGGACATTTTGGAAAGCTGACATATCCTATTTCAACATGATGTCCAACTTTGGTTTTGAATCAACTTGAATTACAATGAAAAATGCCTCTACATTTTGGAAAAAATAAGGCAGATTCTGACTTAGTGAAAATTTCACTAAGTGTTGGAAAAATGTCATTTTCATGTTTTTTGCCACTTTGATCACTCCATAACTTAAAATCCATGAGGAATTGGAGCTTGATGTAGTTGAAGCTTTTGTAGAGTGTAGAAAGACCTACAAATCCAGCTTTGGATCACCCAAAATGGTTGCTTGGATCTCAAGTTATGGTCCTTGGAAGTTGGTACCCTAGCCACTTTATTCCATAAAGAAAAATTCTAAGTTTTTTATGGTTACCCCCTTTTACAAGTTAACTCATTTTCTTTGATTTTTATTGATGAATGATGATTCAAATCACATATTAACATTGTTTTAGGGTCAAGGAACCATAATTGTGAAAAATTCCAAAAAGTCAAACTTGATTTTGTGCACAGTTAACTTTTTATCGGATAAAGCCCAAACTGTGCGATCCTTTGTGAAATCAAGTCCTTGAACTAAATTAAACCTAATGTATATATTCCCTAGGTGTTATAGGGTGTATTGAATCATGTCCCAAGGTTTGGGAGCATGTCTTGGTCAAAAGTCGAAGGTACAGTTGACTTTTTCCTCGAAACCCTAATTGTGGTCCTGATGAAATTGAAACTTGTGGATCAAGCTTCTTGGATCAATCCATTGTTACAAATGGATCAATGTAGTGTATTGGAGACCCTCAAACCATGTCTTGAGGTCTTGGCTCATGTTTTGTCCCAAAAGTCAACTTAGGGGTGAATTAGGTCAAGAAACCCTAATTCCTGACTTTTGGGTAAATGCATCCCCTGAGGTTAAATTGACTTGATAATTGGGTCCATGAGGTCCCTTGGAGTATCTTGGATTATGCTTTGAAGCATTGGCTCATGCCCAGATGAAAATTTCCATATGGAGGCCTTAGTCGACCAAAACCCTAATTGGGTGACACTGGCGATCTTGAGGCTTGATCCACTTGGAATGTTATAACTTTGTGCTTGATTCCTGAGGTGGGTGTCCTCTTGCTCCTTTATGTGTGTTTTAGAGGTTAGACAAGTTGAAAATCATGTCATTTCTTGATTGATCCTTTGTCTAAGTGCTCTGAGAGGGCTCGAAACCCTAATTCTTGATTGTGGTGAATGCTCAAACATCTCTGAGGATATTGATGAGGCGTGATGGTTAATCTATATTGTGATGATGATTTGTACAATGATGGGAAATCTTAGTCGTCAAAATTTGGGTATGACAACGTCATTATTGCGCATGTTCGGGAAGTGGGACAATTGTCACCACTAAATACCACACGTTATCAAACGAAAAAACAACCATTAAATGTTGTAACTGTTCAGAATCCAGAAGACAAATCGATAGGATTGCTTCTGATCAGAACCTTTCTGATTCATGAAACTTCCTTACTTTAGAAAGACCAGGTTTCAGAATCTTAATCGAGAATTCTGAAAGCTTAATATTCTGATAACATCTTTCATTATGGACAAGAGTTCATAAATATATTTTTTAGAATGAAAACGAATCTATCTTCAACAAGGGGTTTTGTAAAGATATCAACCCACTGATGGTCTGTATCAACAAATTTTAAATGGAAAATACCCTTCTGAACATAGTCACGTAAAAAGTGATGTTTAATCTCTATATGTTTAGCCCTAGAATGCAAGATAGGATTCTTGGATAAACAAATAGCAAAAGTATTATCACAGAAGATAGGAATATTACTCTCAAAGATCTGATAATCTTCCATCTGACTTTTCATCCAGAGTATCTGAGTGCTGCATCCAGAAGCTGCGATATACTCAGCTTCAGCTGTTGAAAGCGCAATTGTTGAATTTTTCTTACTAGACCATGAGATCAGATTATCTCCTAGAAATTGACAACTTCCATAAGTACTTTTCCTTTCTATTCTGTCTCTAGCATAGTCAACATCACAATAATCTAATAACTTGTATTCACTTGATTTTCTATAAAACAAACCAAGATTAGTAGTACCTCTCAGATACCTAAAGATTCTCTTAACAGTAATTAAGTGAGTCTCCCTATGTCTGATTGGAAGCGAGCACACAAACAAACATTGAACAAAATATCAGGTCTAGCAGCAGTTAGATAAAGGAGAGAACCTATCATACCTCTGAATAGCTTTTGATCTACTTTACCACTTACCTTTTCCTTTTCCAGAATGCATGTAGGATGCATTGAAGTTTTTGCTAGCTTACATTCTGACAAATTAAACTTCTTCAGAAGTTCTTTTGTATACTTGCTTTGGTGGATGTATGTTCCTTCTAAACGTTGATCAATTTGAATCCCCATAAAGAACTTGAGTTCTCCCATTAGACTCGTTTCAAATTCTTCCTGCATTAACTTAGCAAAATCCTTGCACAACGAAGCATTAGCAGAACCAAATAAAATATCATCAACATAAATTTGCAGTACCAGAATATCATTCTTAAAGGTTTTGCAGAGGAGTGTTGTGTCCACTTTCCCTCTAGTGAAATTATTTTCCAAAATGAAGTTACTTAGTCTTTTATACCAAGCTCTAGGAGCCTGTTTCAGACCATATAATGAATTTTTAACTTTGAAAACAAAATCTTGATTTTCAGAACTCTCAAAGCCAGGGTTGGTGGACATACACTTCTTCAGAAATATACCCATTCAAGAATGCACTTTTAACATCCATCTGATACAAAATTATGTTATGATTGACTGCAAACGAGACTAAAAGACGAATAGACTCTAACCTAGCAACTGGTGCAAAGGTTTATATATAGTTTATCCCCTCTTGCTGAATATAAACTTGTGCTACCTGTCGAGCTTTATTTTTGACGACTTCTCCTTTCTCATTGAGCTTGTTTCTAAATACCCATCTGGTTCTGATGACATGGACACCTTTTGGTTTCTAAACAAGATCCCAAACATTATTTCTGGTAAATTGATTCAGTTCCTCTTGCATTACTAGAATCCATTGATTATTCAGAAGAGCTTCATCAACAGATGTTGGCTCTATCAAAGATACCAAACCCAGAAGAGTTTCTTCAGAAGGTTTGAACGAAGGTCAAGTTCTAACCGGTGCATCTTTATCTCCCAAAATCAAGTTTTTAGAATGAGAAGTTCTTGGTCTACTCTTCTTCTGATGAGATGGACCAATAGTAGCTTCTGGTTGAGTCGTTTCTGAGTCTTTTGCTTTAACATCCTTATCTTTGTCTTCTAAGTCTTTATCTTCATAATCTTTTTCCTTAGATTTAGAGAATGTGATCTTTATATCTGTAAGTTTCTCAACTAGCTTTGACTTCTCAGGGTCAAGCTTATCATTGAATCTAACATGAATTGATTCCTCAACAATTTGTGTTTCAGTGTTATAGATTTTGTAGCCTTTTGAGCATTCAAAATATCCTAACAATAAACACTTTTGTGCCTTAGAATCAAACTTGTCAAGATTCTCTTTAGTGTTCAACATAAAAAAAAACAACCAAATAGATGAAAATATGAAATAAATGGCTTTTTGTTCTTCCACAATTCATAAGGAGTCTTACCCAGAATAGGTCTAATAGAGATTCTATTCTGAATATAACAAGCTGTGTTAATTGCCTCTGCCCAAAAATGCTTAGCCATGTTAGTTTCTTGAATCATGGTGCGAGCCATCTCTTGCAAAGTCATATTCTTCCTTTCTACAACCCCATTCTACTGTGGAGTTCTAGGACATGAGAAATCATGGGAAACGCCATAAGAATCAAAAAGATTCTCAAAGTGCTTATTCTCAAATTCGCCACCATGATCACTTCTGACTCTAACTATTTTGCAATCCATCTCTATTTGCACTTGTGAGCAGAAGGCAGAGAACAAAGAATGTGACTCATCCTTGTGTTTTAAGAACTTTAGCCATGTCCATGGCTATAGTCATCAACAATGACCAATCCATACTTCTTACCACTAATAGAGGCAGTTTTCACTGGACCAAACAAATCAATTTGCAGAAGCTCTAACGGTCTGGAGGTAGAAACAACAATTTTTGCTTTGAAATAAGTCTTAGAAAACTTTCCTTTCTGACATGCTTCACAAAAAGCATCCGAAGCGAACTTCGGGTTGGGTAAGCCTCTGACTAATCCAAGCTTATTTAGCTGAGATATTCTCCTCATGCTAACATGGCCCAAACTTCTATGCCATACCCATTGCTCCTTATTAACATACATTAAGCATTTTACATTTTTCTCCTTAAGATCAGAAAGTCTGATCTTATAAATGTTGTTTTTCCTCTTTCCGTTAAAAAGGACCTTGCCATCTTTTTGATTGACATCCTTACAGGACTTTTGATTAAAAATGATGTCATACCCATTTTCACTAAGTTGATTGATAGACAATAAGTTATGCATCAAACCATTGACCAAAAGAACATTAGTAATAGAAGAAAGCTTACTATTACCAATAGTTCCATAGCCAATGATCTTTCCTTTCTGGTTTCCTCTGAAACCAACGAAGCCTACAGGCTTAAGTTCCAAATCTTGGAACATATACCTTATGTCCGCCATGTGTCACGAGCATCCACTATCTAGGTACTATGATTGGTGTCTTAACTGAGCTGCTTAGGTACCCACTTTTTGGGTCCTCTATTGTTATTTCTCCCATAGTTTTTTACAACCTTGGGTTTCTGTGCAACAGGATAATCAAGTGGAATTTGTGCATGATGCTTAGGTTTTATAACAAAGTTCTGTTTCTGTGAAGGTTTCTGTTTAAGCTCAAAACAGTCAGGCTCAGTGCCAGTAGGCACGAAATACTCATAGAGAAGTTTCAGTTTTACATTTCGACTTTCGTCAGGTTTTGACGTTTCTGTACAACCTAAACCTTTCTTTAAATTTTTGCTAACTCCATAGATCATGGAAGCCATTTTGCTTCTATATATACTTTTAGCTAGAAATTACTGAAATGATTTGTCATATCTGATGACGCAGTCAGTACCAGAAGCTTCTAAGACTATTTCTACCTCTAGTTTTGAAATTTTACTTTTCAAAGCAGAGTTGTTACTTTCTAAAGTAAATATCTTTTCATTTATTGAAGAAATATCCTTTTCAAACTCACTACGAGTTTCACAAGAAACTACTTGGACTTGTTTCAGGTCCTTGTATTTACTCTGAAGACTTTGGTGCTTTTCCAGTATTTATGAGAGACATGACTCTAAATCAGAAGTAGATAGTTTAGAAAATACCTCTTCAGAATCTGAATCTGATTCTGATTCTAACAACACTTTGTCTTCTGGTTCTTCAGAACTTTCAGGATCAGCTGTAGTTGCCATTAATGCAACGTTGGCCTGTTCCTCTTCAGAATCTTCTTCTTTTGATTCTGAGTCGTCCCATGTAGTCATGAGCCCCTTTTTTCCTTTAGAGAATTTCTTTTTAATCCTTTTGTCCTTCTTCAGTTTAGGACACTCATTCTTATAGTGGCCTGGCTCCTTGCACTCATAGCATATAACCTCTTTACCATAACCTTGCTTTTTTTGTCCAGATGAAGAGTCGGAACGAACAACAGTCTTCCTAACTCTTCTGAACTTCCCTTGACCATTTTGCTTGTGCCTCCAGAGTCTGTTGACTCTCTTAGAAATCAGTGAAAACCCATTATCATCTTCTGAGTCTTCATCAGAATCTTCTGATTCTTCCTCATCTTGATAAGCCCTTGCCTTCTCAAGCTTGGATTTCAAGGCAACAGATTTACCTCGCTTCTGAGGTTCATCTTCCTCGAGCTCTATCTCATGACTTCATAAAGAACTAACAAGTTCTTCAAGACTAAGATTGTTCAGATCCTTAGATAGCTTCAAAGCAGTTACCATTGGTCTCCGTTTTTTGGGAAGACTTTTGATGATTTTCTTGACATGGTCAGCAGTGGAATATCCTTTGTCTAGAATATTGAGAACATAGCCTCAATATTGAGAACATATCCTTTGTCTGAATGCCTCATATTTTTGGATTAAGGCCAAAGCCTTTGTCTCCTTTACTTGAGCATTCCCTTCATGAGTCATTCTTAGAGAATAAAAAATGGACTTAGAAGTATCTCAGTTTGTTATCTTCTCATACTTAGTATAAGAGATAACATTAAGTAATATCATTCTAGCCTTGTGATAATTTTTGTAATCCTTCTTTTGTTGATCTGTCATAGCACTTCTTGCTATTTTATTTCCTGCAACATCAACTGGGTGAACGTAGCCATCAACTACAAGATCCCCTAGATTAACATCATATCTCAGAAATAAATTTTCGAGTCTGTCTTTCCAATAATCAAACTTTTTACAAATGCACCAGCAACAACTGGTGACTAACAGACCACAATGACAAACTGTCAAAGTCTTCTCAAGGATTCTGACCCAACTAGTTCCTTAAGGAAATACAAACAACAAGATTGAATAAAGATTTGTGTTACAAGTTGCTTCTACACAAGCAGATTTGACACAAATGAAATACAAATACTTAAAGAAAAGAAAGCACAAAGTTAAGAACTTTTCACGTAGAAACAATCTTGTAAAGTTGGCCTCTTCTCTCTTTTTCTTCAAGTCTCCAAGTCTTCTTAATATAGCATGAAAAAGGAACCATTGGAGGGAAAATCAGGAATGCGCAAAAATGCAACTGTCCACTAACGAATTAGTGATAGGTGTGAAGAATAGTACAACCCTTAGGCCACAATTTCAGGTTAGTGGAAGGAATATTTTAGTTTTGTACCATGTACTATTTGATCACGTATCCTTTTGATCTTATCTTCAAATTCATTGGCTTCTAATGAAAAGTTGATGAAGCATGAAAAGAATAATCTCAGAGATGAAGTCAGAATCTTCAGAATCTTCAGTCAGAACCTTGACAACGTCAGCGTCTGGCTTGAGATCTTCAGAATCTTCAGTCAGAACCTTGACAGCATCAGCGTATGGCTTGAGATCTTCAAAATCTTCAGCTAAGTAACAAAACTTCAGAAGCTTGCCATTATTTAGAAGTTTGATGATCAGATTCACATCCAGAAGCAGAAATGGAGAGAAAATTGCAGCAACAACATAACGTCTTTCTAGAAGCTTCTTAGGAGTGAATCAGGGCATAAGTGAATTTCAGAATACAAAGTTCAGAAACGGATAACATTGCATGTTTTATTTTCATAATCAGAACTGGCTGTTAAAGCAACACAATACAAACCGTTAGGGCACCAAAATTATTCTCACATAAATACTCCAATGTTATCATCAAAACTCAAAGGTATAGATGTATAACCAAATCTTGTTCTGACAATCTCCCCCGTTTTTATGATGACAAACCATGTATTTTGATGAACAATTTGTACGGGGTAATCATAGAAGGATTCATAAGAAAGAAGCACAAAGCTCCCCCTGAGATGTACAATCCTTAAAAAAGGATAACATCAGAATGAAATAACACTTTCTTGATCAACATTTTTGCAGAGCCAGAATGATCTTCTATCAGAATCTGGTTTATCTTCATAAGTTGCTTGAACTAATCTAAAACACTGGTTGTCAAGGTCAACATTTTAATGAACTTTACTTCAGAAGCTTGATTCAAAATCTTTTTGAAGTAGCTTCAAAATCTGGTTAAAAACCACATACCTTAATGCTTGGTTATGTCTTGTTGAAAGTCTTTCTCAAACGGTGAAGTTGAACCTTCAAACTTAGAAAGTAAAACTTATTTCAACAGAAATTGGTAACTTAAGTTTTGATATGAAAACTTTCAAGAGCTTCTGATTTTTTTTTATTTTCCCTGAAACACAACTAGCAAAAGTATCTTTGAAGTAGTTGTTAGCAGAAACATTAAATGATGCTTGGGTTCTAATTCAGGAACATATATATATATATATTAAAATCAATATGTTTCTCCCCCTTTGTCATCAATAAAAAAACACATAGAAAACTTCAAACACGATTTCTGACCTCATCAGAAATCCCAAATATACGAAATTACAAATTAGTATCCAAATTGAAGGGGATTCTATCTTGTTTTCGAAAAATCAAGAATCGTTCAATTCATAGTTACAGTGAGAGAGTTATTACCTTTTGATTAGAGACATGTTAAGAATTCAAATTTGCGCATCCATGTCAAGGATAATGACGAAGTTGAACTTTTTCCCCTTTTTCTTCCAATTAGTTTTCCATCTCTCTCTTGTTCCCTTTGCCTTAATTTCTGATATGAAGAGGGAGATAAGAATGAAAAGTGAAGTCTTCCTCCTTCACTTAGACTTTTAAAATAATAAGAGGGTGGAATTCACCTTACTACCCTTACCACTCATGAGAAATTACCTCAATGCCACTAACTACCACTTATGAGATTAATACATAATCTTAATCAACTATTCACTTAATCTAAATGTCTTATTCGATATTTCGCTAAAAAGGCAATGAGAAAACTTAGGTGAAAGTCGGGGTTTGAAGGTAATTCAACCTTGGTACATGGAGCCTAGACTCTTGAAAAGCCACAAGCCTTATCATCAAATCTTTCAAGCCTCCCTCAAGGACTTCTTCACCCAAATTCCAGATAGATCCTTCCCAATTCTAGTAAGATATTTCTACCTAAATCTAAGATATGTAGGAACATCATTGAGAACATCTGTTAGGGGAGTGAAAATAAACATTCACAAAGAAGATTTTGGGAGAATCTTTGAGCTTCCTACTAAAGGGATATCTTACACCCTTGATAAACTAATAGGTTTTAAAAACTTCAAACAATCCACTACCATAAATGCCCTTGTCTTTAACCTTATGGTAAAGAATAAAGTCCCATTCAAATCCATTCACCTGAAGCCAAAGGTTAGGATCCTCCACTACCTTCTCACTAGGATCTTCTTCCCAAGGATAAAAAACCATGACTATGTAGTTAAGGAAGATGTAGTACCCGTTTGGCTCCTAACCCAAGTAACTTAAACCTATTTGGTAGAAGGAGTGTTCAACGACATGATCTGATACAAAGAAAATCCATCTGTAGGACTACCCTATAAACCAATCATCACAAGACTTCTGGCTACCTTCAACATTTACACCATGGGGGAAGTAGAAAACTCATCAAACCATGAGATCATCTACATTGTACTTAGAGAGATAAAAGTTCATACCAAACATGGAGATATAAAGTAAGACTCGTCGTTCAAGGAAGAGGGAGAAGATGAACAAACTGAGGAAGAAGACACTGTGATAGAAAGGTGTTGAAAATTTGTCAAAATCTAGCCGAGGATATGAAGAAAATCATGGCAAGGAATGGTGATGCTTATGGCGTCGAATGATCTCACCCATGTTCCTAGTTTATCTATTTCTTAATTTCTACATATTTTAATTCAATAATTTCCATTCTTGTAGTTTCTCTTAATTAAAAAAACAATGTTTTCCCCTTTCCTAAAATGTTTATTTTCCTATGTTTGCATATTTATACCTTTCATAATGTATCTTTACTCGCCTTTTTGATTTTTACAAAAAGGAAGAAGTATACTCTCAGGGTGAGTAGAGTATACTCTCTATTTAACTCAGTGGAAGTTCAATTACTCCAAACACATATGTGTTATTTTCTTTTACCACCTCCCTAGAGAGAAGTGTTGTCATCATAAAAAAGGGGGAGAGTGTGGAAACTTGTTTTGCAGGTGATATGCCTTTAATGAGGAAAATAACTATTTATGGTGACAACTAATGGTTAATTATGTTAACTAGACAAGCATAAGTGGTTAAGCCGTTAAATATGCAAACCATGATATTATGGTTTTATGGACTTGACTATCCAATGATGGCGACCAAATGAAATATAACTCAAACCTCATATCAAGTTAAGTCAAGCAAGTGTCAATGAGAAAAAAATATCCGAAAAGTCTTGAAGAACAAGACATCCCGACCTTGATTAGTCTGAGTGAATACTTTGTAAAGTATAAGGGCATTCTCGTAAAAGTGCATGATTAAATCACACACATGAAAATATTTTTAAACTGGTTTTTCTCAAGAAAATATTTTCAAAAATGTCCTGATGTCGTCCTGGATGAGATAGAAGTTGTCTGAAAAGTTTTGGGAAATTTTTTTCCTTTCCTAATCGATTGGCTCAGTTCAAAAATTTGTTCTAAATGATTAGGACAACATCTTAATGAGGTGTAAGGGCTAAATCTATTTTCTTTCTATTTTTAACTCGGTATTCGATTAAAATGGAGGCAACCAATCGATTGGTATATGGTTCCAATTGATTGTCAAGTCATAAAATACCTTTAAAACTATTTCCTTTTTAAGAAAACCTCTAGCCTATAATAGAGGTTCCTTCCCCCATTTTAAATCATCAAAAATTGTGTTTCATTTCACACTTCTCACTCACTCTCTCTAAACTTTCTTTTGTTTACTTTATATCACTAAGAATTTACCCGAAGTAATTTTCGAGAAAATCTTTTTGCAAGTGAGGAAGTTGTAATTCTAGAAGGGTAAATTTGTAAGTTCACCAAGGAGCTTTTGTTTATACTTGTAAGTTCACTCCATAGTTTGTTGTTTGGTTGGAAGTTTGCCTTAAACTTCATTTTCCCTTATATAAAGGGGTTCGTGAGTATAACATACTAAAAGCTCTCAAGTTTATTGGATAATCTGAAGATAAATTCTTAGGTGGAGGAGTAAATCTTTTTCTTTGTTTAACAGAACCTCTATAACTTCCAGTGTTTTCTCTCTTCCCTTAAACTCTTTGATTTCATACTTTATATTCTACTATCTTATTTTTCCACTTTTTAAATTAAAAATGTTTTCTAACTATGATATTAATTCCAAAAAAATTCAAAACCATGTTTTTTGAAAACACATAATTCACCCCCTCTTGTGCGTGAAGTCACATGTCTAACAGTCTTATGTTTTCGACTCTTGTTTTCTGAGATGCATGCTTTCATATGAATGCAATTGATTGTAGTAATATACTCTTTTGTACTAGCTATTTTTTGTCTTTGCTGATCTTTTTTAGTGATTTTAATCATCCCCTCTTGTGCGTGAAGTCACATGTCTAGCAGCTTTCTGTTCTTCTACTCTTGTTTTCTAAGATGCATGCTTTCATATGACTGTAATTGATTGTAGAAATATACACTTTTGTACTAGCTAATTTTTGTCTTTGCTGATCTTCTTTAGTGATTTTAACCATCCCTAACTTCTTAATTATCCCTGATGGTATGAAGGCTCAAAGCTCGATAATTTAGAGAGTTCATTAGACTGTTTATATTGTTTTTCTCGGTCTTCTCCTTGATCTTCTTCCCAAATTCTGTTTCCCTTAACCACATACCAAACTGATGATGTGTATCTCCTTCCTTTTCCTCTTGGATCTCCCAAGTGGATAATTCATCCTAGTGACCCACCATACCACATCTATAGCAATACACACTACAATAAATAACGCTTTTCATGATGAAGCTTTCACCTCGAACAATAGAAAACTGAGGTATAAAGCTAAGGCGTGCTAGTTTTTATCATTTAAAAACACCATATTCCCTCGATTTTTCATAACACCGAGGTGAAAAAACAACTCAATACAAGCTTTGATTCCCAACTATCACAATTTATGATTTTATTTGTTTATAAGTGTAAATAAAATTTCTAACCCTTTGGTTTTCCATTTAACCGAGGCATAAAATAATAAGATTTTACTATAAAAGCATTCGTTAAACAGATTCTACCCTAATCCTTACTAATATGAAGCCACCCCAAACTCGCAAGCATCATTCTTTGGGATGGATTGCAAGACAGAAAAAATCTTCAATGTTCTTCTATCTTTATCAAAACATTTTTCTGCCCTTGCTATCCATCCCAACATAATGATGTTGATGCTGTCATTGTTGTAGTTTTTGAATAACACGCTGTTAAAGAAGGGAACTCAACCTTTGAAGAGTACTCAGTTGATAGATTACAAGTGCAGAAAATCATTCTTGCTTAACTAAAGAATGAAGCTTAACCAACAAAGAAGGGAGCTTAACCTTTGAATAAAGAAGGGAATGCAACTAAATCTGGATATCAGCGAAGATTTGTTGTAAATAATTTATTTTAATATTAAATAATATAATTTCAAAAAAAGTAATAATTAATCACCTTGGTTTTCATCATCACCGAGGTGATAATTAAAAGGAGAAGATAAAAAACCTCAATTTTATATTAAAGTCGAGGTGTTTAATAATCATATTTTACTATAAAAACACTCGTTAAACTTATTTTACCCTAAGACTAACTTATATGCAGCCTCCCCAAAGAGAGAAAATATTCACCATCATCTATTTGATCATGAGTTGCTACTACAGATCTATGGGATTAATTACAAGTGCAGAAAATAAAAATTCTTATTGGGAAATAGATCTCTAGCATCTTGCATGGGACATGGACATGGAAAATAAAATTCTCATTGGGAAACAAATTTTACAAACTATTTTTAATATTTTTTGTAAACAATGTAATTTAAAAAAGAAAAGCTTATTCACCTCGGTTTTCTTCGTGATCGAGGGGATAGTTAAGCAGTTTTTTACTATATTCAAGGCCCTTAAACAAATATTTGTCATCCATTTAATGTTTATCAGCGCTCAAGAATCTTCCAGTAGTGATCCGCGTGAAACCTAAGGGACATTATTAAAGCATGTTGAATATTGAAAATTTAACCTATATGAAACATGAAGCACTTGAAACATAAAGACGTTTGGAAAAGTTCTCTAAGATGGATTGCAAGTGCAAAAAATTACTTAGGTTTAAGGTTTGTTTTCTTAAATATTTATTTGAGCACAAAATCATATATTTGAATATTGATTTTATTTATCTAACCCTTATTTTGTTTTGCTTCAAGATCCGTGGAGAATAATCTTGCACCCAACATTTGATCTTCCCCAAGATTCAACAATTCGAAGATCTAAAATCTAGATCTTCAGGGAATTTGATTTTTAACTAGATCTCTAGGGAATTAGATTTTTATTTTAAACAATGTAATATTTTGTGTAAACAATGTAATATTCTGGGTAAACAATGTAATATTTTGGGTAAACAATGTAACAATTTTTTTATTAAAAAAAGAAATAATCTTACCCCTCGATTTTCAATATAAACTGAGATATAAGATACGCTAGTTTTGAAAATAATAAAAGTGGTGTTGCTGGGGTTCAAACCCATGTGCATATAACTTTACCTTTCGGTTTTAATTCCACCGAGGTGGATAAGTGGTGAGTTTTCATGTCGCCCTTCGTTACCTCGCTTCTTTATTCAAGGTATTATGCATTTCACGTCCGAGGTAAAAAACTCTTTTTATAGTAGTGGCATCACAAGCCTTGGATATTTATAAGAAACCCAACATGTTCCCTCTTTTCTACTACCAATGTGAATACCCTACTTCAGGGCTTTTGTCAAATCCAATATGACTTTAACCTTTATTAAATATTTGTTTTAGGGAAACATGTATATATTTGATTCCAGCACTTATCTTGCCTTGCCTCCTATCTTCTCTCCCATTTGTTTAGATTTAATTTTTTTTTTCAGAATCCCCCATTATTGGACTATTATGGGTACTTTATAGAACTATATTAGTTGTTCCGTATAAACCATGATCCACTGTTTGACTAAAAGCCAATCATTTTGAAAGATCCATGGACTTCCTTTTAAGATTATCTTAATGTTATTATGTTCTTCCATTGTGGTGTGGAAAAAAACCAGACTCCAACTTCTTTTTTTTTATTCCACTAGGTTCACACCATATGCTTGACAAACTGGCCATTAAAGAATTCTTGTACATAGGATTTTCTAACAGGAGTTTACCTACAATAGCTTGCTAGTTGTGTTTGAATTACTTTGTAATATCATTTTCATCCCAAACACAGAAATCCTCATCTTCTTCCTGTTGCCTTGCTTTAATATTATTATTGTTTATTATGTTAATATTTTCTAATGTCTTGTGCATGTTTTGTTGATTAGCTAACTCACCATTATTGCCCAGAACCAAAATCTTTGGAACTTGTAGGTTTGGAGGCCAAACTAACTGTGAAATCCCCATGATACCAGAATCTCTTCATTCTTTGTCTATTTTATGCAGGTTTTCAAAATAAAAATTTGATTCAGGGACGACCATAACAGATACCCAAAAACCCAACTCATGGGCGCTTAAGCAAAGCCAGAAAATCTTCATCGGCCCCTACCAGACAAATACAAGACATAACTAATAACAAAGCCTTGGATCACTCCCCAATCGAAACCAAGAAAAACCTCAACAACCTCTAGACTCAGACAGAAGATGAAAGATTCAAGAATCCTCAAGTGATCATCACTACAATTCAGAACGAAAAACTAGAAAGCAAAACTACAAAAAAATTTCAACTCTTCACCACAGGGAGCAGATTGGAACACCAACACTCACCAAGGGTTTAAACCAAGGGAGGAATTGAAAAATCGAGATAGATCACAGATTGACAGTATCAATCAAATTTGAGTTCTTGACATTTTATTGGAGCACTATTTTATGTTCTCTCCTAAAATTAAATTTTTTCTTGTTTGTTTCTCCAACTTCAATAGTTATTCAATTTAATATTTTTTTATAAATAATTGTAAGTATTTTATCTTTTATTCTATGATTTTTTTTAGATAATAAAATTTAAAAAAAAATTAAAATGAAAAATAACTTTTAAAAATAGTTTTGAATAAATCGTTTTAAAATTATTTGACTTTTATTGCATTAAAATCTTAACAATGGATGTATAAATTACTTAATGTTATAATTACTCTTACAATTCATAACAAATTTATTTAAAATAGGCTAAATTACAATTTTGGTCCCTCTGTTTTGGTATATTCACGGTTTTAGTCCCCTCATTTTCTTTTTAAACAGTTTTGGTCCCCCATCCCAATTTTGATTCAACAGTTCATGCATTGTTCATGTACTGTTCATGTACGGTCATGCACTGTTCATCATTTTTTTTATCAAAATTGGGATGGGGGACTAAAACCGTGAGTAAACCAAATCAGGGGGACCAAAATTGTAATTTAGCCTTTAAAATAACTTCTAATTTTTTCAAACTGATTTCTTATAAAAATCATTTCAAAAAACATAAATTAGAATTACTTTTTTTAAATCTATAACTTACATGCTCTAAGAAAAAACAATGGGGTTGAACGCAAAGTTGATTTAATCTCGGTTAAAGAGGCGAGGTAACGAATGACGTCATGAAATGCTGCCACTTTACCCATCGGTTTAAGAATAACTTAGGGGTTAGTTGAAATAGTCATGAGTTCGATCCCGAACAATATCTTTTTTATATTTTCCAAACTAGCACCATATACCTCTCAGTTTAATAACAAAATTGAGGGGAAATATATATTCTTCTTTTTAAATACGTATTACATTATTTGCACAGAATATTAATAAATTAATTTGTATACAAATTACATTGTTTACACCGAATATTAATGTAAAATTGTTGAATCCGATTCACCGTCATCGCTATCGCTGAAGAATAAATGTTGGATTTCTTGGAGAAAAGAAAATGTTGGGGTCCTCATTTCACTGATTTTGAGGAAGATCAAATGTCTGATATAAAACAAAAAATGTTTGATAAATAAAATAAATATTCAGTTATATGATTATTTAAAAACACAAATCTTGAACCCAAATAATTTTATGCTCTTGCAAGCCATCCTTGAGAACTTTTCCCAAATAAAATAAACGAATTTTTAATTTTCAAAGTTTTCATGTCAAATGTTTCATTATCAATTTTTAATATTCAGGATTGTAATGCCCCAATTTATTTTATTTATTTTCATAATTAAATTATCTGATGTTGTGTGTATGTATGTGATTATGTGTGTTTTATTATGTTGGGGTAACTTTTAGTGTATGGTAGAGGCCTTAAGAATGAACTCTAAGGTGTTGTATGGGTGTATGAGCATTTGTGTAGAGATAAGTGGTGCGGAGAGTAAAATTGATTAGTAATATTAGTTAGTAATTATTTAATTAAAAGGTGAATATTATTTGAATAAAATAATAATAATAATAATAATAATAATAATAATAATAATAATTTTATTAGTTGGGAATTAGTAATAAAAATATAAAATAATAATAAGAGAAGTGGGAGATGAAGATAGTCAGTACGTGAAATTAGGAGAAAACAGAAAGAGGAGAGCTAGCGCAAAGGGAGAAGATAGAAGATCACCATTCTTGAGGTAGAATAAGCTTTGTTACAAGAACTATAAGGTAAGGGTGGGGTTCTAATTATCTAAGGGTGAACATGATGATTGGCAGGTAGATTATACCATGTAGGATTGTGTTTTCTTTTCTATCCATAATTTTTTATGAAGTGATAGTTGTGTGTTTGATAGAGTTGTTGATGAATTATATGATGTATGTTGATGTTTCTATTGTAATTGATGTTGGAATAATGCATTGATGCAATTTTTGTTGTTGGAAACATGTGATTGACGAATTGTATGGTGTTGTGGAAGTCGTTGTTGTGTGTGGTCACGAGTCTGAGTCGGAACAAAGTTATGGGTAGTTTAGATGGGGAGAAATTTGTTTTTTCGAATTTTGAAAAGTGATTTTTTTGTGTTAAATTATCATACAATTTATTTATGGGAAAAAGGGGTTTTTGAGATGGTGTAAAAGTGATTTTCGTGTAAAAAGTTGCAGAAAAAGTGATTTTGGACACAGTGTAATCGGTTACCCCGATTTGAGTAACTGGTTACACTGCATTTAAAATGTGGTTTTTGGCTTTTTGGGCAGGGTGTAATCGGTTACCCTGTTTATGGTACCGGTTACACTGTGTTATTTTTGCGTATGTGTGGCTGGTTGCAGGGGTGTAACCGGTTACCCCATTTTGGGTAATCGATTACATTGGGAGTAATTTTGGAAAAACTTCAAAAATTTATTACTTTTGTTCTGAGTGTTGATTTGAATGTTGTTCGAAGCATTGGAAAGCTAACGCGACGAACTTCCTTATAAAAATGGTTTCTATTCCATAAGTTGATTATTTTGCTGTATGATGGCTTAAATGCAATTGTAGTGTTTATGTTGTAGTGTAACATAATTCGAATTGTATGGTTGTTGATTGCTATGCTGTAAATTATTGTTGATGAGTTGTTACAGTATGTTTGTTGAGTATGATGGCCAGTATTGGCGGAGTACATGACTATGGAGGTGTTGGTCTTTGTACTCGTTGTTGTTGTTGCATGATTAATATGTTGCATGCATTCATGATGTTGGGACATTGGTCCGTTGTTGTGAGCATCAATCCTAGGAAGTGAGGATTGTATGCTGATAGTTAATTGTCGGGATGAATGGAATCAGTGAGATGTTATCGATAATGATGATAACGAATTGTGAGCTTAATATCCTATGAGGTGAGGATTGGAGCCGGTGAACCTGAGTGTTCATGTATTGGAATTCCAACGGAATTATGATTCTGAAAAAAGGATCGAGTTCTGAAATAGGAACCGAATTGTACCACGTGCATTGAGTCGAGTTGTGAGTATCATTGCATTTGCATATTGATTGTTTTCTTTGTTATGATTGATGTATGTTGTATGTTAAATGTTGTTGTTATATGTTATATGTTGGATGTTGTAGATGCATGTTGAATGTTGTTGCTGTGTTGGATGGTTGTTGTGTTGGTTATGAGGAATGGGTGATGTGCATGAAATAATCTGTTGCTTGCTTATTATCATGCTTTCCTTTATATAATTATTATATCTCACCCCTTCTATTTGAATGTTGCCTTTTCATGGGCATCGTGAAAATAACTCGCAGTAGAAGAGTTGATGTGAGTGGAAGCTGGAATCTTCCAATTTTATTTTAGCGTCGACGTCTGCTCTGATATGTAACATCGGGATCTTGGAACGCTTGTCTTCTTTATACTGGTTGGATATTTTTGGGTATCTCCTTTGTGAATTATTTATAATTTTTTTGGAAACATGATATTAATTTGAATAATTGACTTAATGCTGAATTTTTTCGCTGTTACAATAAGAATTGAATTTTCAGACAATCTTTCATTATTGCTATTACTATTATTAATTTTAAAAGTAGTAGGTGTTGCATATCTATTTATATGAGCAGGTCTTCATTGAAAGGTGACATCCTAAATATGCTTTTGTGGATATTTACTTTGATTTTATTTAACTATGCGCGGGGGTTATTTAGGGTGTTACATTAGTGGTATCTGTAACACTCCAAATTTGTAAGAATATTTATTTAATTTATTTAAATATAATATTCGTGATTTTTGGTGAATTTTGGCGTTTTGGGCATTGTGTGGAATTTTTTGGAGTTTTGGTTATTTAATTAAATAATAGTATATAATATGGAATATATTAGTATTATTATTAATTTAAATAATATTAGAGGAATTAAGAGTAAGATGGACTTTTGAGGAGGATTAGTGAGGGTATTATTGGGAAAGCCCATTTTAGAAGCCCAAGAGTTAGGTTTAACAAAAAGGAGAATTTGAGAATAGGATTCATTTTGTTAGATAGTGGAAAAGAAGGAAAAGGCGAGAGCTCTGAGGAAAAAGGGAAGAAGCTAGGATTCGAGAAGGTTTCCAAAGACTCAAGAGAGAAAGCTCGGAATCGACAATCTAAGGTATGGGGAGTATTACCTTTCATTGTTTTCAATATAGGGATTCGATGTATTTAAAGTGGATTTTGAGGGTTATATGATGTTGTGGGTTTACGAGTAAACTGAGGAAATTATGATGTATTAGTGAGGTTTATGTGGGTTTGTGGGTTTATGAGTAAATTGGTGATTTAGGGGTATTTCCGTGGATTGATTGATGAATCTGAAGGGTTGAATTGAACCAGGAAAAAGTAAGCCTTCGGGGCTAAACCTCCTGTTGATGATATGTGGGATCTTGTATAGAAGGGATTTATGGGAGTTATGAAAATCTTTGGGGTTTGTGAAGGTTTAGGGGATTTTGAGGTTTAGGATAGTGTAATGAATCGACCTAATAGTCGTAGGTTTTGTGCCTTTGATTGCCATAATGCCTTAGGAATGTTTTGGGGATGTTTTGGGGATGTTTTTGGGGTAATTGAAGTTGAACCCGTAAGATTTTGGAGGTCTGTTGTGCTACTGATGCGTAGCAACGATTACAAGAAATCGCATGTTCGTAAAGAGAATGAATCGTTCGCACAGCGAACATTCGCCCCAGATTCGCTGGGCGAATAGCACAGGGAATGCGCGATAATGTTGTTTGAGATTCTGGATGAAATGTGAAGGATGATCTTTAGTTCGCACAGCGAACTTTTCAGCGAACAACTCGCTAGGCGAATGAGGGTGGCGAGGAGAGACATAATGGGGTTTCTCTGGTTTTTGTATGGGATTTGGGGGTTCGCTGGAAGCTCGCAAAGTGAACACCCCAGCAAACAGGTTCGTACAGCGAACTTTGTAGCGAACGTCTGCTGTTCACGAATTTGTTTTATGATTCTTGTGCTGTCTTGGTGTTATGAGTTGTGTATATTTGATGTTTCATGATTAATTGATGATATGAATTACCATGAGTATATTGACGATTATGAGCTATGTATATTTGATGTTTGATGATTAATTGATGATATGAATTACCATGATGTATATTGGTGATTATGAGTTGTTTATACATGATGTTTGATGATTAATTGAAGGTATGAATTACCACGAGTATGTTGATGATTATGGGATGTTATATAAAATGTTTGATGACTAAATGATGATGTGAATGACCATGGGTTATATGGATGATTAAGAGATGATGATACATGACTATTTTGATGTGATTTACCATGAGTGATATTGGTGATTATGAAATGATGATTCATGATGTTTTGATGAATAAATGACGATATGATTAATATGAGATTTTGATGAATGATGATGCACGTAATGACTTTTATTGATGATGATGATGTTGACGTGGTGCATCATGCATTCATAGCATTCTAGGACTTCGGTCTAGTGAGTTAGACTTCGGTCTAGTGTGGCTTCAATCCCATTGTGCAGATGTGAGGTAATTTGACGTGCTCCGGTTCTTGTGTAGAATCGATCCTAATGACGGGGATCTTTGGAGGGTGATAGCCTAGTGTCCATCTACTTTGATGAATTGGTACCACATGTATGAGTCTTGTTGTGCATTGCATTTATGTGACATTTTGATGTGATTTATGATGTTGTGACTGTTGATTCTTTTGATGACCCTGATGATGTTGTATATGATGATGACACCATTTTATGCTATTTTATGATCAGGCTTAGCTGTGGATGTCTTCGAGGACTTTTGGAGTTTATTTGCTTTTGGTCGATGTAGAGGGTCTTGCTCTGATATTGTAACATCGGGTTGGGTCGTTGAGTTGAACCATGTTGAATTGTTATTTTTGTTGTTATTTGAATATTATGGCTTTTAATGAAAACCCTTTTGATTTTGGATTATTGTGGTTATGGTGGTTCCGCTTCTATTTGATGGCTTTTTGAGTATTTTGAGGAAAACCCGTTGTTTACAGAGCAAATGTTTTATTTTGAGTTTATTGAGAAATGTGCACCCTTCTGAGGTGATTTTTACTCTGATAATTTATGTATTTTGCCGTGTATATTCGTGGGGTAGAAAAGGGTGTTATAGTATCCGAGCATGTCGGTCTGTCTTGCCAAGTTGTTGAGTCATTGTGTTGTGATAGCTGACTACTATCGATGTTGTCTTCTAACCATTATTGTTGTTGTTGATGTGAAACAGAAGATGGCTAGAAGAGATGATGTTGCACTTGTTGCTGCTTTGCATGTTGCTGCTCAGGCTATTCAGAATCAGCCTAATGCTGGAGGGAATGATGAATTTCGTCACTTGGGGGAGTTCTAGAGGAACAAACCGCCTAGTTTCAAGGGTAGTTACGATCCTGATGGAGCGCAGGCTTGGATCAAAGAGATTGAAAGAATCTTTAGAGTGATGGACTATTCTGAAGAGCAGAAGGTACGTTTTGGTATTCATATGCTAACTGAGGATGCTGATGACTGGTGGCTCTACACTCGTCGGGTGTTGGGGAATGCAGGTGAAGTTGTTACCTGGGTTGTGTTCCGTAGGGAATTTTTGAGGAAGTACTTTCCGGAAGATGTTCGTGGGAAGAAGGAAATTGAGTTTTTGGAACTGAAGTAGGGAAATCTAAGTGTTGCGGAGTATGCTTCCAGGTTTGTAGAACTTGCTAAGTTCTATCCGCATTATAGTGAGGCGACTCCTGAATTCTCTAAGTGTGTCAAATTTGAGAATGGTTTGCGTCCTGAGATCAAGAAGGCGGTTGGATATCGACAGATCAGGAGGTTTCCAGAGTTGGTGAATAGCTGTAGAATTTATGAGGATAGCAAAGCTCGGTCAGCTCATTGTAAGAGTCTGAGTGAGAAGAAGTGAAAGCAGAACGTGAGCCGTGGGAAGCCTTACAGTGCTCGAGTTGATAAAGGTAAACAGAGAGTTATTGTTGGTAAGAGGCCAAGTGGGGGAGGTGCTCCTGCTCCTCTTAAGTGCTATAAGTGTGGTAAGTTAGGGCATTATATCATTTAGTGTACGAGTGACGTGAAGAAAGTTACAAGTGTGGACAGGGAGGGCATCTGGTTGCTGACTGCAAAGCTAATGTGGTGACTTGATACAACTGTGGAGAACCTAGACATATCAGTACTCGTTGGCAGAAGACGAAGCAAGCTTCAACTGGAGGAAAGGTGTTTGCTCTATCGGGAACCCAAACTTCCAGTGATGACAGGTTGGTCAGAGGTATATGTTATATTAATAATACCCCTTTGATTGTTATTATTGATATTGGTGTTACTCATTCTTTTATTGTCGCTGATTGTGTGAAAAGGTTATACCTTGTTGTTTCTTCTATGAAGGGAGAAATGGTTATTGAAACTCCTGCTAAGGGATCAGTGACTACTTCTCTAGTTTGTTTGAATTGTCCTCTGTCAATCTTTGATAGATATTTTGGTGTTGATCTTATTTGCTTGCCATTGGGAAATCTTGATGTTATCTTAGGAATGAACTGGTTGGAGTTCAATCATGTTCATATCGACTGTTATAATAAGTCGATGCGGTTTCTTGCTCCTTATGATAAGGAAGAAGCTGGTTTTCTGTCTTCTAGAGAGTTGAAGGAGATTTTGGAAGAGGAAGCTTAAGTGCTTGCATTGTTTGCGTCCTTGTCGGTGGAGAGTCAAGCTGTGATTGATGAATTGCAGGTGGTGCATGAATTTCCAGATGATATTTTGGACGTGCTGCCAGAAAGAGAGGTAGAGTTTGCTATTGATCTTGTCCCTGGTACCAGACCTGTTTCTATGGCACCATACAGGATGTCAGCATCGGAGTTAGCAGAGTTGAAAAAGCAGTTAGAAGAGTTGCTGGAGAAGAAATTTGTGAGACCAAGTGTATCGCCTTGGGGAGCTCCGGTTTTGTTGGTAAAGAAGAAGGATGGTAGTATGAGGTTGTGTGTGGATTAGAGATAGTTAAATAAATTGACAGTTAAGAACAAGTATCCGCTTACAAGAATAGATGACTTGATGGATCAGTTGGTGGGTGCACGTGTGTTCAGCAAAATTGACTTGAGGTCAGGTTATCATCAGATTCGAGTGAAGGATAAGAATATTCAGAAGACGACTTTCAGGACTCGGTATGAACATTATGAGTATTTGGTAATGTCGTTCGACGTTTCTAATGCACCTGATGTGTTTATGGAGTATATAAATCGAATTTTTCATACTTACTTGGATAAATTTGTGGTAGTCTTCATCGATGACATTCTGATTTATTCTAAGTCGGAAGAAGAGCATGTTGAGCATTTACGGATTGTGTTGAAAGTATTGAAAGAGAAGAAACTTTATGCAAAGTTGTCGAAGTGTGAATTATGGTTGAAAGATGTGTGCTTTCTTGGTCATGTTATTTCAGGTAATGGTATTGTTGTGGATCCATCCAAGGTAGATGCAATTCTACAATGGGAGGCTCCGAAGTCTGTTACAGAGATTAGAAGCTTTTTGGGCTTGGCTGGTTATTATCGCATGTTTATTGAAGGTTTTTCTAAGTTAGTACTTCTGTTGACTCAGTGACTTGCAAAGATAAAGCTTTTGTTTGGGATGTTCATTGCGAGAAGAGTTTTATTGAGCTGAAGTAAAGGTTAACTACAGCTCCGATTTTAATTCTACCTGAACTGAATGAACAGTTTGTGGTGTATTGTGATACTTCTTTTATGGCTTTAGGTGGTGTGCTGATGCAAGATGCTAAGGTTATGGCTTATGCTTCACGACAGTTGAGGGTTCGTGAGAGAAACTATCCTACTCATGATTTAGAGTTGGCTGCAGTGGTTTTTGTGTTAAAGACTTTGAGACATTATCTCTATGGTTCCAAATTTGAGGTTTATAGTGATCATAAGAGCTTGAAGTATCTGTTTGATCAGAAAGAGTTGAATATGAGGTAGAGGAGATGGTTGGAATTTTTGAAAGATTATGACTTTGGCTTGAATTATCATCCCGGTAAAGCTAATATCGTGGTTGATGCTTTGAGTCGAAAGTCTTTGCATATGTCTGCTATGATGGTTAGAGAGTTGGAATTGATTGAGTCGTTCAGAGACTTGAGTTTTGTCTATGAGCTAACACCGCAGAGTGTGATGTTGGGTATGCTGAAGATCAACAATGATTTTCTTAATAGTATTAGAGAGAGTCAGAAGTTAGATGTGAAGTTGGTGGACTTGACGATTGGAAGTAATCAGACTGAGGATAGTGACTTCATAGTGGATGAGCAAGGTGTGTTGAGGTTTCGTGACAGGATTTGTATTCCGGATGATTCTGAGTTGAAAAGAATGATTCTAGAGGAAAGTCATAAGAGCAGCTTGAGTATTCATCCAGGAGCTATAAAGATGTATCAGGATTTGAAGAAGATATTTTGGTGACCTGGATTAAAGCGTGATGTTGCTCAATTCATGTATGCTTGTTTGACTTGTCAGAAGTCGAAAGTCAAACATTAGAAACCTGCAGAGTTGATGTGGCTCTATTGAGTATTGTGTCAGATAGAGATTTGCGATTTACTTCCAGGTTTTGGGAAAGTTTACAAGAGGCTTTGTGTTCGAAGCTGAGGTTGGGTTCAACTTATCATCCACATACAGATGGTCAGCCTGAGAGGACTATTCAGACTTTGGAGGATTTGTTGAGAGCTTGTGTGCTTGAACAAGAAGGTTCTTGGGATAGTCATTTGTCGTTGATTGAGTTCACTTATAATAACAGTTATCATTATAGTATTGGAATGACTCCTTTTGAAGCTTTGTATGATCGAAGGTGTAGGACACCTCTATGTTGGCATGAATCTGGTGAGAGTGTGGTGCTTGGGCCTGAGATTATTCAACAAACTACTAGAAAGGTGAAGTGATTCGGAAGAAGATGAAAGCTTCGCAGAGCAGGCAGAAAAGTTATCATGATAAGAGGAGGAAGGATCTTGAGTTCCAAGAAGGAGATCATGTATTCTTGAGAGTCACTCTGGTGATCGGTGTTAGACGTGCATTGAAGTCAAGGAAGCTTACTCCTCGATTTATTGGTCTGTATCAAATATCAGCGAGAGTTGGAGTTGTTGCTTATATAGTGGCGTTGCCACCAAATTTGTCGAATTTTCATGATGTGTTCCATATTTCACGGCTTTGGAATTATGTTCTGGATCCGTCCCATGTGATTCCAGTGGATGATATTCAGGTAAGGGATGACCTTACAGTTGAGGCTTCGCCTGTGACGATTGAAGACCGTGAGGTGAAGCAACTGAGGGGCAAAGAGATTTCTGTCGTGTAGTGGTGTGGGGAGGCCATGCCGGTGGAAGTATGACTTGGGAGTTAGAGAGCAGGATGCGTGAAGCGTATCCTGAGCTGTTTGGATCAGGTAAATTTTCGAGGACGAAAAATATTCTAAGTGGGGGAGAGTTGTAACACCCCGATTTATTTTGTTTATTTTCGTAATTAAATTATCTAATGTTGTGTGTATGTATGTGATTATGTGTGTTTTGTTATGTTAGGGTACCCTGTAGTGTAGGGTAGAGGCCATAAGAACAGACTCTAAGGTGTTGTATGGGTGTATGAGCATTTGTATAGAGATGAGTGGTGTGGAGAGTAAAACTGATTAGTAATATTAGTTAGTAATTATTTAATTAAAAGGTGAATATTATTTGGATTAAATAATAATAAAAATAATAATAATAATAAATATTGTTATTATTATTATTTAATTAGTTGAGAATTAGTAATAATAATATAAAATAATAATAAGAGAAGTGGGAGAGGAAGATAGTTAGTTCGTGAAATTTGGAGAAAACAGAAATAGGAGAGCTAGGGCAAAAGGAGAAGATAGAAGATCACCATTGTTGAGGTAGAAGAAGTTTTGTTACAAGAACTTTAAGGTAAGGGTAGGGTTCTAATTATCTAAGGGTGAACATGATGATTGGCGGGTAGATTATACCATGTAGGATCGTGTTTTCTTTTCTATCCATAATTTTTGATGAAGTGATAAATGTGTGTTTGATAGAGTTGTTGATGAATTATATGATGTATGTTGATGTTTCTGTTGTAATTGATGTTGGAATAATGCATTTATGCAATTGTTGTTGTTGGAAACATGTGATTGATGAATTGTATGGTGTTGTGGAAGTCGTTGTTATGTGTGATCGCAAGTCTGAGTCGGAACAAAGTTATGGGTAGTTTTGATGGGGAGAAATTGGTTTTTTCGAATTTTGAAAAGTGATTTTTTCGTGTTAAATTATCATACAAATGATTTATGGGAAAAAGGGTTTTTGAGATGATGCAAAAGTGATTTTCGTATAAAAAGTTGCAGAAAAAGTGATTTTGGACACAGTGTAATCGGTTACCCTGATTTGAGTAACCGGTTGCAATGAACTTAAAACGGGGTTTTTGGCTTTCTGGGCAAGGTTTAATCGGTTACCCTATTTGGTAAATGGTTACATTGTGTTATTTTTGAATGTGTGTGGCTAGTTGCAGGGGTGTAACCGGTTACCCCATTTTGGGTAACCGATTACACTGGGAGTAATTTTGGAAAAACTTTGAAATTTCATAACTTTTGTTTCGAGTATCCGATTCGAATGTCGTTCAAAGCTTTGGAATGCTAACGCGACGAACTTCCTTATAAAAATGGTTTCTATTCCAGAAGTTGATAATTTTGCTGTATGATGGCTTAAATGCAATTATAGTGTTTATGTTGTAGTGTAACATAATCCAAATTGTATCGTTGTTGATTGTTATGCTATAAATTATTGTTGCTGAGTTGTTACAGTATGTTTGTTGAGCATGATGGCCAGTATTGGCGAAGTACATGACTATAGAGGTGTTGGTCTTTGTAATCGATGTTGTTGTTGTTGCATGATTAATATGTTGCATGCATTCATGATTTTGGGACATTGGTCCGTTACTGTGAGCATAAATCCTCGAAAGTGAGGAGTGTATGCCAGTAGCTGATTGCAAGGATGAATGGAATTAGTGAGATGTTATTGATAATAATGATAACAAACTGTGAGCTTAATATCCTATGAGGTGGATGAAGGCTCTAAAGATTTGACTAAATTTTGGTAAAACATGGTGTTGATCAAGGTGTCCTAACATTGAAGAAATCTGTTAAAAGCAAACATGTCAGACAAGATGTCCTAGCTTGTGGACTCGACATCTTGGTCTGATATAGCAGGTTGTTGCTGATCTGGTCCAAGATTTAAGAAGCAATCAGAACATGGATCAAGGAATAACTAAACATAGATTTCGAAGCCCATGGACTGCTGGAGATTATAAAAGGAAGACCAAGACCTAGGGCTAAGTGATGAGAAAAAGAGACCTAGTTAGACCTTGTTTAGATTTTTATAAAAATAGAAATAAGGGGTTAGGGTTTTGAGAGTCGTGTAGTTTCTTATTTTGTAAGTCACCCTTTGTATCAGTTTGATACATCATGGTTGACATAGGTTTATAGATTCAGAAACCTATAGGTAATGAATTGTGTATTATTCTTGGATGAAGCTAATAAGCAAATTCAAGTGTTATTGTTAGTCAAGAGTCTTGTCTGAATATTGTATTGGAAGAGGTGTCTTTCAATTGAATAGATTGATGCAGTTGACGGAGGTTGTAACCGTTAGATATCATTGAGGTGATTTAGGAATTGAGACGGGCTTCTCTTATCTAGATAGGTTTCTAGATAAAATTACATTGAGTAGGGAATTAAGTGATAAGTTATCGGAGATTGTATACTTAGAATTAATACTACTGATAGTGAATTCATTCGTGGCTTGGTAGCCCCCAGATGTAGGTGTTGTTGTTCACCGAACTGGGTCATCATATCTTTTTGTTATTTTTCATTTTGTTATGTTCAATTCAGTCAGGTTTCTTGATCAGAAGTATATGTCTAGACTGATGTTGAAATATCTGTCACGACATTGGTATACGTCAGCAGTTTTGAAGGTTCTTATTTTTGCCCTAGTTCAGAGAAGCAGAGATCAATGTCTCGACATCTCTCAGGACATCTGAGATCTGCTACCAGAATTTCAATTGGTATCAGAGCAGGCATCCTGTTCTGTTTCTGGATGATATCTAGGGAAGATACTTTCTGGTCTTTGAACAAGCAAGGAGGTTGCATGATCAAATCATCTTTTGGTGTTAAGGGATAGGTTGTTCCAGACATACAACTACTGATGGTTGACTGATACTTTGTGAAGAGTCTACCGCTGCTGCTGATAATGATGCTATTGTTATGCATGGTGCCTTATAAGATGTTCTGACATCTTACCTGGTGCATGTTGAAGAGGGTGTTAGTGTCTATAGTTGTTCTTGTCACCTCTAGCTGGGAGTAATAGACTAGAGATAGCACTGTGATCTGGAGTCCTCTGAAGGATCTTTCTATGTTTCTTGGGAGAGAGCTTCAATCAGGTAACATGAAGAGTAATAGGAGGAAAAAGGTTGATTTGAGGTTTTGTGTATCCAATTCCTGATCTATGGATTTGATAAACACTCTATGTCATGTTTAAAGTTGCCCAAGTTACTTGAGTTTTCTCTCAAGTCCACTCATAAAGGCACCTTTGAATGTGTTTGATAAATAGAGTCAGTAGAGAAGATGGTCAAAAAGATGCTTTAGGGATATCTTTGAAGAGATCTTAGCGCGATTTATTTTCGCTTCCAACTCTTAGAGGAGTTTGTCCTTGCTTGAGGATGTCCTATTAGATCTGCTAGAATGAAGTATTTAGAAGGAATGGTATAGTTGTTCATCTGTCAGCACAATTGTACTGACATTCAACTAGGTTGGAACTGAAGTAAATGTTGATCAATGTCAAAACAGTGTGAAGATATTGGATCCTTGTCTTGGGAAGTGATTCTGTTTATCCAAGGATGTTACTGGTTTGTCTGAAGATGGTATTCTTAGGAAGATTTGTGTTTTGAAGATCTCTTCCTAGGATGTGTTGGAAGTTTTATTTCTGGAGCTAGGTTTTTTTTTCTCTTTGAAGGAGCTTGTGACCTAATCTATGCTGAAGGGATGTAAAGACATCTCTACCAGATTTTGTGCATATGGAAGTCAAGGAAACATGCCTTGAACATTTACCATGACATCTTTGAGACTTTTCTGGTCTTTCAAAGTTGAATCTGAGTGATCGTGCAGAAAGTTGTGTCTATTAGGTTTGGTTCTGGCGTGGAATCTAACCATATGTGGATGTTCCCCTTGGAGAATTATTCTTGAAGGAGGCTGTCATCAGGGTATTTGTTCCTTCCCTTGAGTTATCCTGAAAAAGACTGGCTGTTGGTTTTCTTTCTTATGTTCAGGATGGAGGTTGTTTGCTCAAACTTGATTTCATGATCAAGTCTATGAGAACATTGAACTCTTGTTCTGTTATGGTAGAAAGGCCATTCAAGGTGGGATATTATCTAGAAGTCTAAGGGTTAGATCTTTAAGACTGATTCAAGCATGTGTGGTTTCATCAATTGGCTAGTCAAGTTAGTTATCAAATGTTCTGACATTGGACTGAACATCAGGATGCTCATGTTGTGGTCCTTTGTGTGCATTGGAGCTGCATCATCTTGTATAGGTAGGTCTCCTTAGGAGTGGTTGCTCTCCAACTATAAGGTTGTCTCCAAAGTCTATCTCAACCTCTTTGGATCAGGGGAGTTGCTGATTGCTTGGTGTTTTCATATCTTCTTCTTGGAGTCTCATCTAAGATGGATATGAGTGTTCCAGAGTTCTGTCTGGGGTAAGGGGATATTAGTACTGGAAGTTTCAGCTATGTTCCCTCATGATCAAGGACATGGTGGAAGGTATTCTGATTGGTCACTTTTGGAGGAAGGTGTTATTTGAGTGTGACTTAAGAAAGTACCTGCTCCAGCCTGTTGCTCTAGGCTTATGATGTCATCACCTGTTGAAACATTAGCCCTGGCTAGTACTGATGTACTGTGTCTTGTGGTGGAGTGTGCAAGGTGTAGTTTTGAAGAATAGAAGACTGTAGGGCAGAGGATAAGCATACCTTGCTGAGGAGTCTGTTTAGAATGGTATGTCTGAACATAGTGCTTTTGGAGGCTCGTGAGAGTTTATTTCTTTCTGTGGTATTCTGCTCTTTGTGATGATCTATGATCTATTGTAGCTGTGACCTGTTGTAATTCTCATGTGTTCCTTTCAAAGAGAAGTGCATGGATAGTAATTCCTATGGATGAGACGTATGTCTTAATGGATGTTGACACATTATCTCAGGTGATTATCTCTCCAAAAAGGAAAGTTGTTTTTCCATGGGAGATAATTTGGAGTCCATAATGTGGAGATTCTGGCCAAGTCTGAAGATGAGTGTGGTGAGGATGTATGTCATGATTGTCAGTCTTTGTGAGCTCTTATTGTATGCAGAAGAAGGATCTCTGTGGAGATGATTTTTGATGTATGTATCTTAGAATGCGATTGTATTAGCCTGAACCTTGTGAAAGGGGAAGGTTGAGGAGTTGTTATGGAGAATGTGTTTGGTGACAAACCAGGTGTACATGACATCATGCCTAATCAAGAAGTTAAGAGAAGTTGTGTGTCTCTTTCTTGGATATGAGCATTTCGGAGTCAATTAGATTTATACTCAAGAACACGGGTGTTTATGGCTATAAAATTCAAGAGGGATTTGTACAGTGTGTGGATGTGTTCAGAGGGAGAATAATCAATTGTAGTATTTGGTCTCAATCCAAAATTCTTTGGTTATGATACAAGGAGTGTGGTCCTGGTATTTTTCTCACTTATGAGCAAGAAGATGCTCATGTGATTCTTGTGAGGATGTGATGTCAGGCAAGATGTCTTGACATCATGGTGTGTTGATTTTGGTGGCTTTGTCAGCTCTGCTTGGGAGTTTGAATTGTTAAGGATATTGACTTATTTCAACTATGTTCTTAGTTCTTAGAAGAGACATGAGAAATAAGATTAGATATTGTCCGGGAGAATTTATGTTTCTCTGCAGAATGAGTTAAGGTTCATGGGAGTCCTTGTTGGAAGATGTTGGACATAATGTCTTAACATCTTAGTCAGCCCCTGGTTGAAAGGAGCATGCTAGGATTACTTGAAGGATCTGAGACTATGCCTCAGAGGCCATGAGAGAGACTAGACAAAGACTGACCAGATGTCAGGACATTGTTTAGGGCTTGTGGTTATTTCCAAGTAGATTTATTTGGAAGGTGTTCCTTGGACAATGGAGAGCGTGCCAAAAAGAAGGCATGTAAAACATGTGTCTTGGTACATGCGCATTCTTTGGATGGTTCACCCTAAAGTTGAAACAGTCAAATCTGATTTGGGCAGTGCACATTCATTTATGATGAAGTTATCTACCTAAATTTATATCCTCATTGAATTGTTCTTCGGTAACTTCTATGGACCGTTAATTCCTAGAGAAACTGTTTGGGCATTTAAAGGGGGCTGCTACTTCTTGTGTCTCAGATTGTGTTTCTTTTGCTGTGTCGTGTCTTCATGGCTTTTTTCCGGGTTTGGGTAAGTACCATGTGGGTCTGGAACTCTGTTGGTTACTTTTGCCAATTTTTGGCTAAAAAGGGGGAGAATGGGTGTGTATTCATCTCAGTTGTGTGTTGGTCCTTACAACACATAACTGATATCCTTTTGGTTGTGGAGTCCATTCTTGTAGATATTTTGCAAGGATGTTGGATGGGATGTTCTAACATCCTGTCTGTGTCTCAGTTTCCTTTCTGAGTCTTCCTTTTGTGTCTTGTGATCTGAGTTATGAACACAATTGTGTCGTGTGTTCTGAGTTATCCAAAATTGGAGTCTGCTCCTCTAAGCTCTGGTATGGATAATGAAGGATGGTAAA
Source organism: Lathyrus tuberosus (assembly GCA_022829125.1). Taxonomy (NCBI): domain Eukaryota; kingdom Viridiplantae; phylum Streptophyta; class Magnoliopsida; order Fabales; family Fabaceae; genus Lathyrus; species Lathyrus tuberosus. Next base: position 4,453,204 of record JALAZF010000423.1, read on the forward strand.
TAGGGGCTGAGTGAACCGCAAACTCAAAGATACAATAGAGTCGCCACATAACTTTATTTAGTTCCAAAGGACATGGAAAATATTGATAAAACCCAATGGGAAGAGAAACAAGTAAGGGGGTCGGTTATGCGAGAGGAAGGTACTAGCACTTCACGCATCCATCATACTCGATGGGAACCGTTCTGCTTGCTTCTAGACTCGGATGGGTTATCTATCTAAAGGCTACTAGCTAAAGAGGGAAGGGAAAAAAGAGAGAAGAAAGTGCTCACTGAGGATTGGGGCCCTTATGCCTACGTATCCTCATAGTGCAATGAGGAATTCAGAGCTCCGTAGTTCATGGAACTAGGGAAGAGAAGGAAGAATAGAAGAAGATAGAAGGTAGCTCACCAAGATCTCGCTATCTCATGCCTACATATCCTCATAGTGCAATAAGGAAGTCAGAGCCTGCGTTTGGAGAACTAAGATGGAGAAAGAAAAGGAAATGGTGTTAAAACCAAGAGCGAAATGAGGGAAGACTTTACTGGGGAAGCCCAAAAGAAAATGGTGTTAAAACCAGGAAAGAAAGGCAAAGGGGTGGTGTCGAAACCAAGAGAATAAAGGAGCAAAGGAATTGATTCAAGATAAAGTAAGATCCACTGGGGATTCAGTATATTAACTTACAGGAAGTGGTTAACCGAAGAAATAAAAGAGTATGACTCTGTGGGGGAAAAAGAGTCGGTGTCAACAGACGGACTGTGATGAACCAAAAGGAGAGTATTAAACCAGGAGAAGGTGTTTGACTCTCTGGGGGACTTAGTGTGTTAACTGATAAACAGTGGTTAACCGAAAGAGAAAAAAATTGGTCTCTAACTGAAAGACGGTAATTAACCAGAAAAATGAGTACTAACCAAGAGGTGATTAACACAACAAGGAGAGGAGAAATTGGTTTTAACTGACGAACTGTGATCAACCAAAGGACGGGTGTAAAACCAAGCAAAGGTTGTGACCTAAAGGATGGGTGTGGAACCAGGAAAAGGTTGTGACCCAAAGGACGGGTGTGGAACCAAGTGAAGGTTGTGACCCAAAGGACAGGTGTGGAACCAAGCGAAGGTTGTGACCCAAAGGACGGGTGTGGAACCAAGCGAAGGTTATAACCCAAAAGGAGTTCGCTACACTGACTGAACAAGCAGTACTTGACCGAAGAAAAGGGTATTTGAACCAAAGAAGGTTACTAACCCAAAGGCTCGAGTATTTGAACCAAAAGAAGGTTACTAACTCACAGGGGTATTGGTTTTAACAAAAGGACTGTGATTAACCAAAGAGCGGGTGATTAACCAAGAGAATGTGATTAACCCAAAGAACGTTGGTTTTAACAGGCAGACCGTGATTAACCAAAGAATGCCTAATTAACCAAGAGAATGTGATTAACCCAAGGGAAAATCAGTATGTTAAACGATAGACTGTGGTTAAGTGAGAAAAGGAGCGAATTGGTATTTTAACTGACAGGCAGTGATTAACCAACAAAAAAGGGAGAGTGAACCAAGAAAAGGTTGCGAACTCCGCTAGGGATTCGGTATTTAACAGGCAGACTGTGATTAACCGAAGAAAAGGATTGTGACTTCGCTGGGGAAGAAGAGAATTAGTTTTAACAGACGGATAATGATTAACCGAAGAGACGGGTGATTAACCAAGAGAAGGTGATTAGCCCAAGAATCAATGATTAGGGTGCGAGTGATAAAGGATCGATTCAGCTGAGGATTGGGAGACACTACAGTCTGGAGATAGAGATAATTATTCCAGGCACAGGGTCATTCGTCCTCTACCCAAAATAATCAGAATGAGTGTATGAATTCTCCACTCTCATGCCTTCTCTAACACTCAGAGTATAGTGCAGAAATTGAAATCGATAGAGTAACAGCGTAATCTTGTACAGTGCTCTAACGTGTTGTGCAGACCTCCGACTCCTTAGGGGACCAAGAAAGAGAAGCTCTAAAAAGATCCTAAGGAGAAGAGATAGGGAAGATTAACTAATCGTAACTAGGTTTTGATCAATCGATCAAAGGGAATGAACAAGCCAACAATCTTTCAAGCGGGTCGAGAGATCATCAAAGCAAGCGTATGAAGTAATGATTATACAAAATTAAATTTGTTCAATAAAGAACAAACTTAATGCAATCAAGAATGAATTTTTCAAGAATTAACAAACACCAATTAGCATGCACCACTAATCATGTTACCACATAAACAAGAGCATACCAAAAGCAACATGATTACACAACTTTAAAAATGCAAACAATTTCATAATCGATAAATCGTGCATCAAAGTTTCGCATACGTACTTCAACCATAGACTAAACAACTCAAGAAAAATCCACAAATATCAAATATATCAAGCCATGGAAGTTAAATGAGGAAAGAAATCCAAACAAGCATGAAAAAGCACAAAAAACAGCTTTTGTAACCGTGTTAATCGATTAACTAGTTTTGCCTTGCAAATGGTTAATCGATTAAGAGCTATTTAACAGATGAAAATGGCGATGTAATAAGGTGTTAATCGATTAACCAGTTTTTCCTTGCAAATGGTTAATCGATTAACACTGCACCAGAAGCAGAAAAATAGCTTTTCAAAAGCACTTTTAGCAACAAATCACTTCTCCAATCATCGCATGTTATGGCATGCAATTGTACACGAAAATTACATCAAGTAGCAACAATTAAGCATAAACTAAATCCATCAAACATCAAGATCAACTATCAAACAATTGAATGATCAATTCACATCAAAAAGCCATTGGATCTACATTGCGAACATGCGAAAGTGATGGAAAACAATAAATCGAGCAAGAATTACCAACCTACAAGGCAGAGGATTGCCTTGGTAATTGTTTTAAGTAAAATGTGGTGAGAATAAGCAAAGAAAACCGGAGAATTTCAAGCTTGAGATCGAATCGTAGCGAAACCGATAAAAACGCGATAAATGCTCTGAATACAAATTTGCACCAAAACGCTTGAGATGATTACTTAAACTGAAGTAGAAACTATTGTAAATCCAGAAATCCAAGTAGAAATGTAGTGGAATGGAGGTTTAGCTCAAGAGAATAACAATTTCGATGTGAAGATTGTTACACTCTAATGGTGGAAATTGAGCCTTTGTGTGTGGTTTGAGGAAGAAGATGAAGATGAATTGCTGAAAATTCAGAGAGAATTGAGAGAGAAAAGTGGGAATAAGAGAGAATTAAGAGTGAAAATGGTTAAGGGTCCTTTATAACAAAGTGAAGGTTTCTTTATATAGAGTGGAGGTTTGGAGTGGGATAGGTTTGGAACTTGGTTTGAAGCTAGCTAAGGGAGGTTTAGCATTTGGTTTGGAGTTAGTTACATCTAACTCACTGAGTTAGAAGTTAACTCAGTTAGTTATTTGTTAACTCGGTAGGAGCATCCCAATGCAAGTCCAGAATCCAATGGTTCGCATGTTTGGAAACAAAGGTGCATGATGGTCTTGATTGAAAATGATGTATTGTAGCATATGCAAGTGGATTATTGAAGTGTCTTTAAGTGTCTAGAATATTCCACATGACGCTAGAACCAAATAGACCAAAAGAATAGAGGAAAATTTGTTGCAGCGCTGTAAAATACTGAAATTCTGCAGAACTTGCAGATGTATCAATTAACAGCTGTTCAGAAATTGAAAACAGTGCTGTAAAAGGGTGTTAATAGGTTAACCCATTTTGCCTTGCAAATGGTTAATCGATTAACACAGGAAAAATTTGCCCAGTTTGGTTTGAAACAATGTGTTATGGTCGTGGCTCTGAACTTCGACCCCTTGCTTTGATAAATAGGCATGGAAACCCTTGTATTTTGCTTGTGTTGATGTCGTGATGACTTTGTGATGATGCGATTAATCAGGCTTTGAAACCTTCTGAAATTCTGAATATTCCTGCAACAAACCCACATAGAAAAATGCTAATGCGTATGCCAGCAATGTGAATGCACATGCTTATGCAAAAAAGCAAAAGGGGAGGTCAAATTTCGGGTTACGACAACTGCCCCTATTTAATCCTCTTGGACCTGAATGTTCGAATTGCGTCAGCTTTTCGATTATTTGAGATAGATAGTGATTAAATAAAAGAGTAGCTTGAGAATTTGGCCGACCGCGACTAGAGATGGAAAGGTGAATGTGTAGAGAGATTTGATTAAGTGAGAAGTTTGGCTGAATATCTGCATGGGAGATGAATCAGTCAACAGGGAGTATGCTTGATGCATATGCTATATATGTTTGATCTTACATGATGCTTGATATCATGTTATGCAATGGTACATGCTAAGGTACTTTGTTGCAGGTAGGCAGGGATTGTAGCAAAACAAACTCGACATCCTCAGTTGGGGAAAGAATACCACATACGGTAACGACTCCACTGGGGAAATAGCCTAGAATCTCAGATTTTCGAGCGACTACCATTATTGTTACTGGGGATGAAGGAACCTCGATGACCTTTAAGCCACAACTGACCATGCTTGGAGAAGAATGTGGTCCGGATAATCCTTATTGTGTGGGGCAAAAGGAAAACCTAAACACCACTGCTGCTGGGGTTAAGGATATTGCAAGGGTGTCTCTCTTGATGGGGAAAAGAGGAAAAACATGTCTCTGCTTAGGGACCAATCAAGGCTTTTATGGGGAAATGGAAAACAAACATCCTTCCTAAACAACCATGATGGTGCTCGCCGGGGATCAAGCTTGAAATGGAGACTACCGATCATCCCTTAGGGATCTCCGGTAAAGCATGCAATGCATAATACTTTCTCTGTTGATTTAGCTTTTTATTATTCTCAACGCTTTATAGTATTATGTGATCACAAATAATCATTTATTTTGCAAACAAAATACTGAAAAGAGACAATTGAGAAATCAAATGATGAATTTTATTGAATGTGAAAATATTAGTACATAAGGTGTGTACAAGGATGCAAAAATACTTGATGAGGAAATTCACAATAAATTGAAAAACAAAGGTAAATGGCAATGAAAAGTTATATTTTTCATTGATCACAACATTGGCTACCATCTACTGTAAGTCTAGGTCCCAACACTTTTCACCAGTCGACGATGACTTGATTTCTCTTTTACCGTCTGAGGTCCAGCTATGATGAAGATAGGCTCAAGTGTTCATAGTCAAATGCCTTTATCCCTAATTTTTGCCTGGACATTTTTCTATTTTTTTCGTCCACCGGGATACCCATTTTTGCCTAAGTTGCCCTTTCGGGTTTTCAACTTAGCAGGCTATTATTATTTTTTTGCTTTTGTCCCTAACTTTTGCATGGACATTTCTTTTTTTGGTCCATCGGGACACCAATTTTTTCCTAGATTGTCCTTGCAGATGTCAATCTAGTGGGCTCTTTATTTATCTTTTTTTTAGGCATATATTTTTTTACCGCGTCGGAGTTCACGGGTAGTGGAAACTCCTCCCCATCCATGGTGGTGAGGATTAAGGCTCCGCCTGAGAAGGCCTTCTTGATAACAAAGGGTCCTTCGTAATTGGGATTCCACTTTCCGCGTGGATCCGAGTGTATAGGAGAATATCTCTTGAGCATGAGTTCGCCTTCTTGGAACACTCGAGGGAGAGCTTTCTTGTCAAAAGATCGCTTAAGGTGTCTCTGATACAACTGGCCATGGCAAACAGCTATCAGGCGCTTCTCTTCAATGAGATTCAGTTGTCGAATCTGTATTGGACCCATTCAGCTTCATCAAGATCTGCTTCCATGATGACTCTGAGCGACGTAATTTTGACTTCAATGGGAAAAATAGCCTCCATACCATACACAAGCAAATACGGAGTTGCCCCAGTGGAAGTAAGAACTGAAGTTCTGTAGCCATGCAGTGTAAAGGGAAGCATTTCATGCCAATCTTTGTAAGTTTTAACCATTTTCTGGACAATCCTCTTGATGTTTTTGTTTGCTGCTTTAACGACACCATTCATCTTAGGCCGATATGGTGAAAAGTTGTTGTGCTCGATCTTGAATTCTTGACATAACTCCTTCATCATCTTATTGTCCAGGTTGCTTGCATTGTCAGTGATAATACTGCTAGGAATACCATAGCGACAAATTATCTCTTTCTTGATAAATGTGGAAACCACTTGTCATGTAAGGTTTGCGTAAGAAGCAGCTTCAACCCACTTGGTGAAATAGTCTATAGCAACTAGATTGAAGCGATGACCGTTGGAAACTTTTGGCTCGATCATCCTAATCATATCAATATCCCACATAGATAAGGGCCAAGGAGAAGTCAAAACATTTAATGGAGTTGGTGGCACATGGATCTTGTCACCATAGATTTGGCATTTGTGACATCTTTTGGCAAAGTTGTAACAATCGACCTCCATTGTTGTCCAATAATAACCAGCTCGAAGGATCTTCTTAGCCATGGCATGCCCTTTGGCATGTACACCCTCACAACCCTCATGTATGAACCTTATGATCATGTTTGCTTCGTTTCTATCCATGTATCTGAGCAACACGGAGTCATAATTCCTTTTATACTGTACACCACCACTCAAGAAGAATTTGGCGCAGAGCCGTCTAAGAGCTTTCTTGTCAGTGATAGTGATACCCTTGGGATATTCCTGTTTTTTCAGATATCTTTTGATTTCGTAGAACCAAGGCTTGTCATCAGACTCGTCCTCGATTTCTAAACAATGCGCTGGCTCGTTCAAATGATCAATGCGGATAGCAGGAGCTTCATTCTTCCACTTGACTTTGAGCATGGATGCTAGGGTGGCAAGAGCATCAGCTAGTTTATTCTCTTCCATAGGGATATGATGAAAAAAGATTTCATCAAAATAGGGAATCAATTTTGTGATGTGCTTTTGGTACGGAACCAGCTTGGAATCCCGAGTTACAAAGTTTCCTTTGACTTGGCCAATCACTAAAGCAGAATCCCCATAGACCTCGTGAATCTTGATTCTTATGTCAATTTTCCCTTCAACTCCGTAGATACATGCTTTGTATTCAGCCATATTGTTGGTGCATTCAAAGCACAATCTGGTGGTGAAGGGAAGATGAAAACATGTCGGAGAGACGAGGATGGCAAAAATTTCATGACCTTTATCATTGGAGGCACTATAGAAAATGAGTGTCCATCGCGCCCCTAGTTCGGGTCCTATGTCAGGGTCTGGAGTTTCATAATCTCTGATAAACAGAACATCCTCATCTAGAAAGTCAAACTTCATTTGTTGATAGCCCTCCACAGGTTGATGAGCAAGGTAGTCAGACAATACGCTCCCTTTTATTGCTTTCTGGGTAACATGTTGGATCTCATACTCAGTTAACAACATTTGCCATCGAGCAATTCTTCCAGAGACAACAAGCTTTTCGAATATGTACTTTATCGGATCCATTTTAGATATCAATAAAGTAGTATGGCAAATCATATATTGTCTTAGGCGTTGAGCGGCCCAGACCAGAGCACAACAAGTTTTCTCCAATAGTGAGTATCTGGTCTCATAATTGGTGAACTTCTTGTTCAGATAGTAAACTGCATGCTCTTTTCTGCCTGTGATGTCGTGCTGACCCAATACACAACCCATATATTCACCGATAACAGTGAGATATATGATTAAAGGCCTACCATGAACCAGAGGTACTAAGATCGGTGGTTCTTGCACATATTTTTTATTTTTCAAAATTCTTCTTGACAATCATTGTTCCATTCAACCGATTGATTTTTTCTTAGCAATTTGAATATCGGTTCACAGGTAGCCGTCAAGTGAGAAATGAATCTGGAGGTGTAATTAAGTCTGCCCAGAAAGCCACGAACTTCTTTTTTAGTTTTGGGAGGTAGCATGTTTTGAATTGCTCGAACCTTGTCGGGATCAACTTCAATGCCTTTCTGACTCACAATAAAGCCCAACAGTTTTCCAGATCGAACTCCAAAGGTGCACTTTGCAGGATTCAACCGCAGTTTGAATTTCTAGAGTCTGTCAAATAGTTTCTTCAGATGGTCCAAGTGATCTTCGTCTGTCTTGGACTTAGCAATCATATCGTCCACGTAAACCTCAATCTCTTTATGGATTATATCATGAAAGAGGGTTGTCATGGCACGTTGATATGTTGCCCCTGCGTTCTTCAAACTGAATGACATGACTTTGTAACAATATGTACCCCAAGGCGTGATGAATGTGGTCTTCTCCATATCAGCTGGGGACATCTTGATCTGATTATACCCTGAGAAACCGTCCATGAATTGAAAGACGGAGAACTGCGCAGTGTTGTCTACCAAGACATCAATATGAGGCAGAAGAAAATCATCTTTCGGGCTTGCCTTATTGAGATCTTCATAATCCACACATATTTTGACCTTCCCATCTTTCTTAGGAACCCGGACGAGTTAGAAACCCATTCAGGATATTCAGAAATGGCTAGGAACCCAGCATCAAATTGTTTATTTACCTCTTCTCTGATCTTAAGTTCTATGTCGGGTCTAGTCCTTCTGAGTTTCTGCTTGACAGGAGGACATTCTAGCTTGAGTGGTAAGTGATGTTCAACGATGTTGGTATCCAACCCAGGCATATCTTGATAAGACCAGGCAAAGATATCAACATCCTCTTGCAATAACTTAACCAACTCAGAGTGTACATGCTTAGCGACGGATGCCCTAACCTAGACTTCTTTTCTGACATCATCAGTGCCAAGATTGACAATTTCCACTGACTCTCTATGTGGTTGAATCTCTTTCAGCTCGTGCTCAAGGAGCCTTTCTAGTTCAGTCGGTAATTCACAATCTTCCTCACCATCTTTTTCGGCTTGGTTAATTGGAATCCCAGAATTACAATGCATGTTTGCCATGTTGTTACCAATGCATTTGTTTGTTCTGCATATTTATGAATTTTGTTTAGAATGAGCGATTTTGAAAGGTGAAAACAAAAGAAACTTTTTCCATTTTTTAGTTGTGAAAAAGTAAAATAAAGAAAGAAAATAGAGCATGATTTGAATGCAAAAAAAAAACTTTTATTTATTGATCACATAATATGTCAAAAGCGGGAGGCCCTTTACAAGCTATCCACTCGTCTCGGGCGCGGATGAGGGGGAAGGAAAGCAAAATGCATTACATGTTTGTGGGAAAAACCATGGGAACCACAGTAGATGTCCAATTTTTGAGCTTGAAGCCAGGCATACACTTGTGTAGAAAGCTTGCACTCTGGTTGCTAGGACCAACATCATCAATGGCTGCTACAATATCACCCTTCTGGAAACCAGCACTATTGAACTTGATCAGTTTGCACTTCTTGTGACTGTGCGATCTAGCTTGTTGATCAGGACGATAACCCAGTCCAAAGCGATCATGCTTCTCTACCACATCCAACACATGCCCCAAGCCAGGCAGGGCACCTTTCTCAATAGTCTCTTTAGCACTCTTGGCAGATGACATGGACATTTTTGGTGATCTACTTTGATTGGTAGAAGCGGAGCTAACATCTTCGAACTCAAGACATTGCAACGACACCTCAGCTATGCCTTCATCGGTCTCGACATATCGAAATGATGATAACTCGCTTACTAGAAAATCCTCTTCACCACAAACAATGACCAATTGGTCGTCGTACATGAATTTCAGTTTCTGATGCAATATGGAAGTAACTGCCCCTGCAACGTGGATCCAAGGTTGACCCAATAAGCATCTATACATAGGATTGATATCCATCACCTGAAAAAGTAATGGTAAACAAATGCGGTCCAATCTTAATGGGTAAATCCACCTCGCCAATAACTTGCCTTCTGGAACCGTCAAAAGCTCTGACAATTAAAGTGCTCGGCCTCATCTCGCTCCCGTATACCAGTAATTGGCTCAACGTGCCCTTAGGCATCACGTTGAGAGAAGAACTAGTATCCACAAGAATACGAGATAGCAAGGCGTCCATGCAAGTCATTGATATATGCAAGGCACTATTATGGGCAGTTCCTTCAGGAGGTAACTCTGACTCATTGAAACCCAAATATCAACTTGCAGTTATGTTTGCGACCACGTCATCAAACTGCTCCACAAGAATGTCGTGCATCACATGAGCAGCGTTTAAAACTTTCAACAAAGCCAATTTGTGCGCAGGCGAGCTCATGAGTAAAGACAAGATTGAAATCCTTGAGGGTGTCTGCCCCAACTGATCTACAATCTTAAAATCACTCTTCTTGATCAGCTTGAGAAATTCTTGATCATCAATTACCTCTTTACTTTTTGTAACCACCCCAGACGGAATGATTGGCACTGATGTAGTGGTAGATGCCCCTTGTTGCACAACAGGGGTTGTTGAAATCACTCTTCTTGATCAGCTTGAGAAATTCTTGATCATCAATTACCTCTTTACTTTTTGTAACCACCCCAGACGGAATGATTGACACTGATGTAGTGGTAGATGCCCCTTGTTGCACAACAGGGGTTGTTGAAAGAGATTTCTCCTTGGGAGGAACGACAATCGGCAGTTACACTGGCTTAGATGTGACCTTTGGAGCAAACACTTGTCCACTACGAGTTATGCCTCCAGCAGCAGTTACATTTACAATCTCGGATTCTGAAAACTGAATTTCTCGACCCCCAGAAAACATGGTAGGACCATACTTCCAAGGTACCTCTTTTGAAATCTGATATGGGAAAGGCTTTGGCACACAAACAGTGATAGGCTGTATTTTCTTCTTAGGAGCTTCCACGGGAATCTTCTTATATATGATTGTGAACGACTCAATGGTAGCTACCTCTTCCACAGACTTGGATCTGGTAAGCTGAACCACACCTTGGTTCATCAGGATCTGAACATAACCCTTCAACCTTCGGCACTGATTAGGATTGGCATCACAAATCTGGCACTTTCCATGAAGACCTTTCAATAATCCATGTTTATTCAACTTCTTGATCACAACAGTCATCGGAGTTTTCACTTCGTCGACATCTCTGATCAACTCAGCCCCTTAATTGTCTTCGACCATGTTAACCCCCGGTCCACCATGAGTAGGCAAAGGATTAGTTTGTATATTAGGACACTCTCCAGCAAATGTCTGGATTTTCCGATCAATAAGCTCTTAAACTTTGGTCTTGAAGACAATGCAATCTTCGGTAGCATGTCCTATGTACCTAGAATGGTAAGCACATGATGCATTCGGATTATACTTCAGGCTATAAGGAGGTATTGCAGGTGCGATCTCCTTTGGAATGATTGCCCCTTGATGAACCAAATAAGGAAACAACTCTGTATACGGCACGAGAATTTTGTCAAAATTCGGACTCTTGCGATTGTTCTGATTTTTGTTGTTCTGTTTGCTCTGATATTGCTGATTACCATTGTTTTGTTGAGATTGTTGACGTTGTGGCTATTAATTCTGAGAATTTCGAGCTTGTGGTTGTGGATGATATTGATATGGAGGTTGTTGATACTGGGCAGCAGCGATATAAGGGTATGGATAGTACGACATGGAAGCCATAGGAGCTTGATACTGAGGAGGGGCTTTTTCCATCACAACATTCGCCTCGCCTTCTTTCTTCTTCGAATGACTGCTTTGAGGTTTCTTGTTGAGTGATAGTTGACCAACGATACCAGCAATCCTACCAATTTTCAAACCATTTTTAATTCTTTCATCAATAGTCACAATATCAGTGAAGTTTGAAGAAGAACTGCCCACCATTTTCTCATAGTACAACCCTTGTAATGTACCCATAAAGAGATCGACTAACTCAGTGTCAGAAAGAGCAGGTCGCACACGAGAGGCCATTTCGCGCCACCTCTGCACATATTCTTTGAAAGTTTCCATTGTACGCTGGGACTGATTCTGTAGTTGTAATCTGGTAGGAGCCAAATCGAGGTTATACTTATATTGTTTCAAGAAAGCTACGAACAAGTCTCTCCATGAGCGAATCTTACTACGCTCTAAACCCATATACCAATCCAAAGAAGCTCCAGACAAGCTATCTTGAAAGTAATGCACTAGAAATTCATTGTTGTCAATGTAGGATTCCATCTTCCTACAGTACATTGTCACATGACTTCGCGGACAGCTCAACCCTTTGTACTTTGGCAGCTCTGGAATCTTGAACTTTTGTGGTAGCACAACATTAGGAACCAAACACAAGTCTTTGGCGTCCGTGCCAAAAGAAGAATAGCCTTCAATAGATCTGATCCTTTCATCTAACAGTTTATAGTCAGTAGGCCTGTATGAACAACAGGACAGAAAAAAGTCTGTGGATTTGGAAGTTGTGATGCAGCTAAAGCAGGCATTTGAGGAGAAGCAAACTGAGATGGATACACCAACCCAGAATTTACCATCTGACCAGAGTTTTGACCTATCTGAAAACCATACTGATAACTAAGAGGAGGTACCACGACGGCTGAGGATGCCCCATGATAAGGCATTTTAGAATGAACATTCTGAACATCAGTTTGAGCAGATTGGGACAAAATCAGAACATGAATCGGAGGACCTCTATACACATGTTCATCTTCATCAGGGGCTTTAACATCAGTTGGCACATGAGTCTGGCGAGTCTGCGCTTGAGGAATCTCATGATCATCATTTTTCATCACAGGAGGCAGAATCGGAGTAGGCATGCCCCATGGGTAAGCAGCAGAATTCCCATTGGGCACAGGTACATCAAAAGGTTGATACGGCACAAAGGCACTACCACTGGCAATCTGAGGCGTGAAATTTGGGGGCATTCCCCAAGGATAAGCAGCAGGCATCCAATTCGGACCAGGCTGGGAGCTTGGTAGGTTGACAGTAGGTTGAACAACAGTCCCAATCGGCGCTTTAACAATAGTAGGAGACGAAGTAACAACAGGAATGACGACAATTGCATCAGTAGTGGTTGCAACAATAGCAGTAGCAGTAGCGATGTCCTTCTGAGCGTGAAGGAACTCCGTGATAACATCCATGTTAGTCTGGAATTGATCCATCCGACCTTGAAACTGAGCCAAGGTTTCCTTATAAGTAGCATTCTCTTGTTCATAGTCGGCCATGATCTTAGACTTGCTTGATCGAGTGAAATAGCGATGTTGAGTCGTCATCTTGCTATAAGGAGGAAACATGCAGTGTAAGCATTTTCTTTTTCTGGATGAGGGACGTGCATATGTGTGCATGAATGAGTGCAATGCATGCAAAAATAAAGTTTTAAATTCCAGGAATTTGTGAGATTTTATCTTTGTTAACAATAATCATAAAGCATACAAGTAAAGGTGCAAAGATAAAACTGGCGAGAAAAACTCCTCATTCATTCAATAAAGAGAAAAAAATACAAGTCAAATACAACTCAAATATCTGCCTTTTAGGCTACAACAAGATCATCCTGGATCCGATCAAAAACCACGCTACAAACAGATAAGAAGTGAAAAATAGCCCATGGGGTCTTGTGCGGCAGCACATCAGCATATGCTTCCCTCAACGACCCTGGCAAGTCCTCCAGTGTGTGCTCGGCGAATCTGGATAGACGGTCGTGTCTCTCACTCCAATACTTCACATCCTTCATGAGGTTATGCAGTAAAGAATGATTAGGTCCCTGAAGAAGATCTTGTAGAAAGACCTCTTTCTGATCCAAGAGGGCTTGCAGATGGCGGCTTTGGCGTTCCCACTGAGTACTCTCCAAGTTGAGCTGGTTAATCTCCTCTTAGTTCTGATGCGCTTGATCTTGTAGCTTATGGATCTCACCAAAGGCTTTGTTGATCTTGGCTTGATACCGAGAAAAGTCTTTTACCAACTAGTCAACACGGCCTTGTTCACTTTGCAACTTTGTCTTGTACTCTTATAACTTTCCTCGAAGTTCGCCAAGTTGCTTCTTGTAGCTCAACTCATCTTTGTAGGCTTGATACTGAGTGTCAGCGAGTTGTCTCTTCTTTGAGGTAAGTCCATCATAAGTACTCTTTAAAGCATCACCCATTTTCCTTTGCTTGTTCTGTTCAACTTCAACCTCTTTGAGCATGCACTCTCTCTTCTGATGGAGCTCAATCTGTAAGCTTTCCTTCTTAGATGTGACTCTATCAAGGTTGAGACGAAAATCAGCATTCTCCTTCTTCAACACCTCAATAGTCTGCTTGAGTTGGTCGACTTCATATGGAAGAACAATGACAAGTTCAGGAAGCTCGACATTCATGGAAGGCTCAGAAGGAAATGGCAGCAAGGCCTCCTTGACTCATTCCTTAACCCATTATGTGTAGGCTTCTTTTGCTATGCAGTTCTTCTTACCCAACTCAGCTCTTCCTTCACGGTGAATCTGTGCCCAAGCAGCACTAAACCTCTTCAGTAATCCCATGTCATCAACCCCTTCATGAAAGATGAACTCCTCCACTACCTCAGGACCTGGTTGTCAAGCATAGGATACCCCAACTGACGGAAGGAAAGTCTCAAATTGTAGTTAATTCCATCCTTTGTACCCAAGAGAGGTAAATTGGAGAATTTACCACAATAAAGAATGACTATAGTGTTGTCGTAGACTCGAGAATACCAAAAGATGTCATCAGCAGTAAGAGACGTGATCCTTTGAGACCATTTGAGATTTCCCTTATTCTCAACGAAGGGACCGTTCTGCGGAAAGTGAGATATGAATCAACGGTATAACATAGGAGCATAACAGACAATAGTTCCTTTCTTCTTTTCATTTCTCGAATGAATAGAATAATAGGTATCAGCAAGAAGCGTAGGAACAGGGTTCTTGGACAAGAAGATACTGATGGCAGCTTGATCCACGAAATCCTCCATGTTTAAAAACAAAATAATCCCATATACCAGCAAAGCAAACATAGCGTTGAAAGCCTTCCAGCTTCCAGCCTCAGCAAAAGAGATGGCCTTGTCTACCAGAAACTTCGAAACAAACCCTCAGATACCATTCCCTTTAGTCTTGAGATTATCTTCCACATCCTTCTTACTAATGCAAAAAGCTTCAGCAATAAGAGAAGACTTTAGACAACTGCTGGTGTAGACGAAGGGAACCTGATTCTTGATCTCAACCCCCAAGATATAAGAGTACTCCTCAAGTGTAGGTGCTAACTGATAATCTTGAAATGTAAAACACCTTAGTGGCGGGTCATAGAACTGAACAAGTGTATGAATGGCAGTGACGTTGACTTCAGTGTTGAGGATGGCCAAAAGGTTACCATAATCATCTTTAAAAACACCCTTGTTATCTTCAACCAGATGAGATGCTAAACCTCTCAAAGTCTTCAGCTTAGGCTCCACAAACTTGTAACTAAAGATACCTCTGCAACCAGTACTCATCTTCTATGATTATGTCAACAAAGAATAAGCCCTCGAATAACCTGGAAATGCACATGTAAAAATTAATTGTCATGATGAAATGATACGCAACACAAGAATCAAGAAGCCAAGCACAGTCTGAATAATCAATTCTGAATAATATGAATATCTGTATATATAATTCTGTGTCGGTGCAAAGATATGACGTGCGTGAGAGAATAAAAGGTATGAAGAGTCTTGGTTTCCTGCAAAAACCCAATATCCCCCTCGCAGGTGTGTTCTAGTCTTCCAAAGGTGGTCCCTAGAAGGTCTCCCAGAGTCATGGAATCAAGTGAAAATACCCAGTCGTAGCGAATTCTCGCAGGATGAGGGTATTCTCAATTAAAACTAGTCTGGGTGTGGTTCATGTGACAACCCAACGCGTAAAACGCAGGCGTCACATTTATCCACGATTCTATCCTGTGTGTATGATCAAGCCTGTGTATTGGGCTTATCTCTCAAGTAACATCTAATCATTCCAACAACAACAGGAAATATAGCAGATATCTAAAATATGCAGCATATGAATATTTAAAGCAATAAAGAAATGCAGTAAATAACATAAAGATAAAGCAAGTAAAGCATAAAGATAAACACCCAAACAAAACAGAAAGCAAAAAAAAACTAGGCGAGACCCAAACTTGCAAGAGCAAGGACTCCCCAGCAGAGTCACCAGCTGAAGCTGAAGAATCCCAGCTAGCCAGGAAACAAGCAAAGCTAGGCGAGACTCCAAATTGCAAAAGCAAGGACTCCCCAGCAGAGTCGCCAGCTAAAGCTAGCGGGATTATACCTTAGTGAATCGCACACTCAAAGATACAATAGAGTCGCCACCGAACTTTATTTAGTCCCAAAGAACAGGGAAAATATCGATAAAACCCAAGGGGAAGAGAAACGGGTAAGGGGGTCGGTTATGCGAGAGGAAGGTACTAGCACCTCACGCATCTGTCGTACTCGACGGGAACCGTTCTGCTTGCTTCTAGGCTCGGATGAGTTATCTATCTAAAGGCTACTAGCTAAAGAGGGAAGGGAAAAAGAGAGAATAAAGTGCTCGCGGAGGATTGGGGCCATCGTGCCTACGTATCCTCATAGTGCAATGAGGAATTCAGAGCTTCGTAGTTCATGGAACCAGGGAAGAGAAGGAAGAATGGAAGAAGATAGAAGGTAGCTCACCAAGATCTCGCGATCTCGTGCCTACGTATCCTTACAGTGCAATGAGGATGTCAGAGCCTATGTAGTTCAGAGAACTAAGACAGAGAAAGAAAAGGAAATGGTGTTAAAACCAAGAGCGAAAGGAGGGAAAGACTTTACTGGGGAAGCCCAAAAGAAAATGGTGTTAAAACCAGGAAAGAAAGGAAAAGGGATGGTGTCCAAACCAAGAGAATAAAGGAGCAAAGGAATTGATTCAAGATAAAGTAAGATCCATTGGGGATTCAGTATATTAACTGACAGGAAGTGGTGAACCGAAGCAATAAAAGAGTATGACTCTGTGGGGGAAAAAGGGTTGGTGTCAACAGACGGACTATGAAGAACCAAAAGGAGAGTATTAAACTAGGAGAAGGTGTTTGACTCTCGTTTGACTCTCGTTTGACTCTCTGGGGGACTTGGTGTGTTAACTGATAAACAGTGGTTAACCGAAAGAGAAAGGAATTGGTTTCTAAATGACAGACGGTGATTGACCATAAAAATGAGTATTAACCAAGAGGTGATTAACTCAACAAGGAGAAGAGAAATTGGTTTTAACAGACGAATTATGATCAACCAAAGGACGGGTTTAGAACCAAGCGAATGTTGTGACCCTAAAGGATGGGTGCGGAACCAAGCGAAGGTTGTGACCCAAATGATGGGTGTGGAACCAAGCAAAGACTGTGACCCAAAGGACGGGTGTGGAACCAAGCGAAGGTTGTGACCAAAAAGGAGTTCGGTACACTGACTGAACAAGCAGTACTTGACCGAAGAAAAGGGTATTTAAACCAAAGAAGGTTACTAACCCAAAGGCGCATGTATTTGAACCAAAAGAAGGTTACTAACTCACAGAAGTATTGGTTTTAACAAAAGGACTGTGATTAACCAAAGAACGAGTGATTAACCAAGAGAAGGTGATTAACCCAAAGAACGTTGGTTTTAACAGGCAGAATGTGATTAACCAAAGAACGGGTGATTAACCAAGAGAAGGTGATTAACCCAAGGGAAACTCATTATGTTAACAGATAGATTGTGGTTAATTGAGAAAAGGAGCAAATCAGTATTTTAACTTACAGGCAGTGATTAACCAACAAAAAGGGAGAGAGAACCAAGAAAAGGTTGCGAACTCCGCTAGGGATTTGGTATTTAACAGGAAGATTGTGATTAAACGAAGAAAAGGATTGCGACTTCGCTGGGGAAGAAAAGAATTGGTTTTAACAGACGGACAGTGATTAACCAAAGAGACGGGCGATTAACCAAGAGAAGGTGATTAACCTAAGAGACAATGATTTGGGTGCGAGTGATCAAGGATCGATTTGGTTGAGGGTTGGGAGACACTACAGTCTAGAGATAGAGAGGATTATTCCAGGCATAGGGTCATTCATCCCCTACCAAAAATAATTAGAATGAGTGTAGGAATTACCCATTCTCATCCCCTCTCTAACACTCAGAGTATAGTGCGGAAATTGAAATTGATAGAGTAACGTCGCAATCTTGTACAGTGCTTCAACGCGTTGTGCAGACCTCCAACTCCGCAGGGGACCAAGAAAGAGAAGCTCTAAAAAGATCCTAAGGAGAAGAGAGAGGGAAGATTAACTAATCGAAACAAGGTTTTGATCAATAGATCAAAGGGAATGAACAAGCCAATAATCTTTCAAGTGGGTCGAAAGATCACCAAAGCAAGCGTGTGAAGTAATGATTATACAAAATTAAATTTGTTCAATAAAGAACAAACTTAATGCAATCAAGAATGTATTTGCCAAGCATTAACAAACATCAATTAGCATGCACCACTAATCATGTTACCACATAAACAAGAGCATGCCAAAAGCAACATGATTACACAACTTCAAGAATGCAAACAATTTCATAATCGATAAATCATGCATCAAAGTTTAGCATACGTACTTCAACCAGAGACTAAACAACTCAAGAAAAATCCACAAATATCAAATATATCCAGCCATGGAAGTTAAATGAGGAAAGAAATCCAAACAAGCATGAAAAAGCACAAAAAACAGCTTCTGTAACAGTGGTAATTGATTAACCAGTTTGGTCTTGCAAATGGTTAATCGATTAACAGCTACTTAACAACTGAAAATGGCGCTGTAATAAGGTGTTAATCGATTAACCTGTTTTGCCTTGCAAATGGTTAATCGATTAACACTGCACCAGAAGCAGAAAAACAACTTTTCAAAAGCACTTTTAGCAACAAATCACTTCTCCAATCATCACATGTTATGACATGCAGTTGTACACTAAAATTACATCAAGTAGCAACAATTAAGCATCAATTGAATCCATCAAACATCAAGATCAACAATAAAATAATTGAATGATCAATTCACATCAAAAAGCCATTGGATCTACATTGCGAACATGCGAAAGTGATCGGAAACAGTAAATCAAGCAAGAATTACCAACCTACAAGGCGGAGGATTTCCTTGGTAATTATTGTAAGTAAAATGCGGTGAGAATAAGCAAAGAAAACCAGAGAATTACAAGCTTGAGATCGAATCGTAGCGAAACCGATAAAAACCCGATAAATGCTCTGAATACGAATTTGCACCAAAATGCTTGAGATGATTACTTGAATTGAAGTAGAAACTACTGTAAATCCAGAAATCCAAGTAGAAATGTAGTGGAATGGAGGTTTAGCTCAAGAGAATAACAATTTCGATGTGAAGATTGTTACACTCTAATGGTGGAAATTGAGCTTTTGTGTGTGGTTTAGGGAAGAAGATGAAGATAAATTGTAGAAAATTCAGAGAGAATAGAAAGAGAAAAGTGGGAATAAGAGAGAATTGAGAGTGAAAAGAGTGAAAATGGTTAACGATCCTTTGCAACAAAGTGAAGGTTTCTTTATATAGAGTGGAGGTTTGGAACTTGGTTTGGAGCTAGCTAAGGGAGGTTTGGCATTTGGTTTGGAGTTAGTTACATCTAACTCACTGAGTTGGAATTGACTCAGTTAGTTATTTGTTAACTCGATGAGAGCATCCCAATATAAGTCCAAAATCCTATGGTTCACATGTTTGGAAATAAAGGTGCATGGTGGTATTGATTGAAAATGATGTATTATAGCAAATGCAAGTGGATTCTTGAAGTGTCTTGAAGTGTCTAGAATATTCCACATGATGCTAGAACCAAATAGACCAAAAGAATAGAGGAAAAGCTGGTGCACTGCTGTAAAATGCTGATTTTCTGCAGAACTTGCAGGTGTATCAATTAACATCTATTCAGAAACTGAAAACAGCGCTGTAAAAGGGTGTTAATAGATTAACCAATTTTTCCTTGCAAATGGTTAATCGATTAACACATGCAAAATTTGCCCAGTTTGGCTTGAAACAGTGTGATATGGTCGTGGCTCTGAACTTCGACCCTTTGCTTTGATAAATAGGCATGGAAACCCTTGTATTTTTCTTGTTTTGATGTCGTGATGACTTTGTGAGGATGCGATTAATCGGGCTTTGAAACCTTTTGAAATTCTGAATATTCCTGCAACAAACCCACAGAGAAAAATGCTAATGCGTATGCCGGCAATGTGAATGCACATGCTTATGCAAAAAGGAAAAACGGGAGGTCAAATTTCGGGTTACGACAAGGGGGAAGTATGAGAAACCCACCAAGGGGGGAAGGCCTAAGTTAAGCCATAAAGGAAATACATGGGAAGATCCATAAAGGTACAACAAAGTGATTAAGGTCTAAATGTTCAAATGTGGTAAATCCTTTAAGTGTTAACTCACAAAACAAAGTAGAATGGTTAGCAAGATGTATTTAAATGCCCTAATAGAGAGTATGCACATGAGGAAGATGCAAAGCATAAGCCAAAAGATTTAGATGAAAGGGTAGGACAAGTTTGGGGTATGACAGCTGCCCCTATTTAATCGTCTTAAACAGGAAAGTGCGATTAGTGCTAGCTTTTCGGACATTCCAGGTAGAAGATGATTAAATATCATGACCTCAAATTTGTCCTGGAAAGAAGGTGTAAGCATTGGTGAAATATCCTTAGTATATATTTTGTTATTCTCGTGAAAAAATTTGTGATGAGCGGGTGTAGTTTGAACAATGCTAACTCGTAAAGGGGTAACCGTGTCAATACAAGGGTCTCGGTGGATATGATTGTTACGGAGATGGTGGATGAGATATGGTTGGTGATATGGTGATTGAAGGATATGTAAGATTAATAAAAGGTAAGATAGAGGGAGGGTAAGATTGACCAAAGTACAATCTACGACCTAAGAAAAAGGTAAACAAAGGATAAAGAGAGGGTAAAATTGGCTGACGTACAACCTATGACCCGAGAAACAGTGGACAAAGGGGAAGATTGGCCTATGCACAATCTGTGACCCAAGAAAAAGGTAAAGAAAGGGCGAGATCGGCCTATGCACAATCTGCGACCCAAGAGAAAGGTAAAGAAAGGGGAAGATCGGCCTATGCACAACCTACGACCCAAGAAAAAGGTAAAGAAATGGAGAGATCGGCCTATGCACAATCTGCGACCCAAGAGAAAGGTAAAGAAAAGGCGAGACCGGCCTATGCACAATCTACGACCCAAGAAAAAGGTAAAGAAAGGGCGAGATCGTCCTACGCACAATCTACAACCCAAGAAAAAGGTAAAGAAAGGGCGAGATCGGCATACGCACAATCTACGGCCCAAGAAAAAGGTAAAGAAAGGGCGAGATCGGCTTATGCATAATCTACGACCCAAGAAAAAGGTAATGAAAGGGCGAGATCGGCCTATGCACAATCTACGACCCAAGAGAAAGGTAAACAAAGGGCGAGATCAGCCTATGCAGAATCTACGGCCCAAGAAAAGGTAAACAAAGGGCAAGATCGGCCTATGCACAATTTACGACACAAGGAAAGTCAAACAAAGGGCAAGATATGCCTATGCACAATCTACAACCCAAGAAAAAGTAAACAAAGGGCAAGATCTGCCTATGCACAATCTACGACCCAAGAAAAGTTAAACAAAGGGTATGATCGGCCTGTGCACAATCTACGACCCAAGAAAAGAAAAAGAAAGGGTAAGATCAGCTTGTGCATAATCTATGACCCAAGAAAAAGGTAAAGAAATGGCGAGATCGGCCTATGCACAATCTACGACCCAAGAAAAGAAAAACAAAGGGTAAGATTGGCTTATGCACAATCTACGACCCAAGACAGAGGTGAGAAGAGGGTAACTTCTGCTGGGGAAACAAAGGTCAAGATTTATGGGCAATCTACGACCCAAGGGAATGGGTAAACAAAAGGTACTCCACTGGGGGAATAAAGGCAAAAAGGTAAGATCGACGTATGATCTACGACCCTGGGGAGAAAGAGATACAACGGGTAAGATCAACGTATTATCTACGACCTTACAAGAAAGCAGAGAGTAAGGCATCACGTGAAATCTCTTGGGGATTGAGATGGTATGCCTTGCGTAGGTCCACCTGCTGGGGATTAATTGAAATGTCTGCTGCGGAATGGGGTCGATATTCTCTCTGGGGAATATGTCATCATTTTTATTGAGGGTTAATTTGAGCTTCCGTGCAAGGTACCAAATATGACTTATGTTTTGTATGCATATGTTTAAATTTGTATGTCCTAATGATCCAATCTAAATGGACATGCTACACGTTTGAGGATGCAATGTAATGAAGATTACTATATGCAGGGAGAGGAAACAGGCTCATTGGGGGAGCCCTTTGCTTGTTTTCTTGAGATACCAATGTGGATTGGTGCTTGAAAACTTGTGGTGCCAATGATCATTGCATTTATGAGCTGCTGACGAAGCGGATCTTCAGAAATGCCATTGAAGAATGAGTTATAATTTTGGTGGGAGAAGTGATTTGGTATGACTTTCCCAACATCCGTCTTGAATCTTGTGGTTGTTGATACGTGACAGACCCTGCTTGATGTAGCCTTGAAGATTAAGAAGAAAGGACGTTCCTCTACAACCAGTCTTGCCCCAATCTGTGGGATTTCTGTAGGAATTTCCCTTGAGGGAAGTCAGGGACCTGTCGCGGTGAGAATTGAATATCAAGCTATTGTTTAACTTGAATCGCAAATCATTATTCACCACCGGTCTTTAATTTATCCAAGGGAAGGGAAAAAGAACGAATAACCCATGAGTATGCAATGCAATGCAATGCTAGAGAGAATCTAAGGTTCGAGGGTTGGTTATACCTAGGGAAGGTGTTAGCATCCTAGATATTTGTAGTACTCTACAGGAACCTCTTATTTTATCATGTTATTTGCTAATTGTTAACTGTTACTAAGGGTTAAAGGGAAAGGAAGACCTAAGGTATTATACTAGGTATGCTCGCCAAGACATCGCGTCTTGTGCCTGCGTATCC
Source organism: Lathyrus tuberosus (assembly GCA_022829125.1). Taxonomy (NCBI): domain Eukaryota; kingdom Viridiplantae; phylum Streptophyta; class Magnoliopsida; order Fabales; family Fabaceae; genus Lathyrus; species Lathyrus tuberosus. Next base: position 4,475,958 of record JALAZF010000423.1, read on the forward strand.
TGACAGGAATGGAATTAGAGCATCCGTAGTTCCCTCAAAGGGTGAATAAAGTTTGATTGATTTTAGGAGAAAAGGCAAGTCGTCATCTTAAGAAGAATACTCGACTTAAACCACCACAAACTTATGGAGAATGGACCTTTTCTTCATCTTAGGAGAAGGGCTCCAACTCGGATATTGAATCGACGAGTATGCCACATACCTCTCCTAAGTGGAAAAGGAATCCACATATTTCCCGATTATGTTGTGGGGTAGGAGAATCATATCTCATCTACATAGATGACTCACGTCTAATCTCTCTAGGGAGATAAGGGAACTTAATCGTTAGTTGTCTAAATCAACTTAAGGGAAACTATCTTAAGGCATAGTTATCTAAGTATATTTATCTTGAGAGGTTATAAATGCCACTAAGAGGGGAGTATAATAAATGCAGATGATATGCAATATGCACGACATGATAGTCATGCATGGGTTCTTCCCTTGGATAGATGCAAGTAATCACATTATATAAGAGTATAGATAAAAGCATTAAGCATAAAGTCATGATCAAATATTCAGTATATAAGACATGCAACAAAACGTCCAGTCAATTTATGAAGCAAGATATCTTGCAATAGGGATTGATTCTTATGTCTATCTTAATTCAATTTAATCAAAGATAGAATCGGGACATCCTAAAGGATCGTGGCAAATACACAAGTATGCAGTCATGAATATGACAAGATATCATAGACTGTCATTAAGCGATGTATCAAACTCATAGCGAGAATTCATTATCTAGGGACGTGTCAACCATCACTCTCGAGCCTTAATAACAATTCGTAAATTTAGATCAAGAATGAATTTAAACAAGAATCGATGTTAAGTATAAATTTCAAACTTAATCCACATCAAATTATCAATTTAATTTATTAAAATAAAATTAACTCATTATTATTAAACGCACACCTAACTTAAAAAGGACAAATTAAATTAGTATATAAAACAAAATGCAAGTGTATTAAAAAAAGAAAAAGAAGAACCATTGGCTGCACCTGAGACCACACAGTTTTGATAGAAAAAGAAAGGAAAAAATACCAATGCATACGGGTCGGACCCGTTGATCCAAGGCCATCATATTTAGGGCAAAGAACAACAATCAGTAACAAATCCAATTGCTGCTTCCCTGCTTATCACCTTACTCTTTCCCTTGCGAAATGTTCACTCTCTCCGCCATCACCTTCTCTCGCAGAATATCTCTTTCGTCTCGCTCGCGACCTCAATCTCTCATTACTTTCTCTTTCTCGTACCGCTCGCCACCACATGCTCTCTCTCACCTCCCATGTTCTCTCTCGCACGATCAATGGCAGAAACAACAAGAGGGATTCGTTCACATCTCTGCTCTATCGATTGCGACAGAAAGCTCGCTTGCCGCATTCTCGTTCCTGTGCTTCAACTCATCGCGACTCTCGACCGATTGGCTTCGAATTCGACCCGGTTCCATGGGGAAATTGAAATTATTGCGAATTAAAACTACCGACACAGAAGAAATTAAAGTAGAGACTTACTACTGTTGTAGTAAATTCCCCTGTTGTTGTTTTTATGTTGTTGTTGATATGGTAATGCTTCCCTACTACTGTTGTAGTTGCTTTGTTATTGAATAAAATCGCTTGTATTTCTTCTTTGTTTCGTTACATCGTGAACACTTCTACCTCGTCTTCTTGCTGCTGCCACTGCTATGTTATTGTTGCGTGTGATGCTGATGTGGGTGTGTATGGTTATATCAGGCTTTTGGTAACTCTGTGTATTTCTGTACTGATGTTTGTACGTAATTTTTCTAGCGTGAGTTCTCTTCTGCGTGTGTATTGACTCACCGTGTTTGTGTATTGGTTTGGAGATATTGTAATAGGGTATGAACGAGTGTGATGTAGTGTGTTCTGTCCGCTGTCTGAATCTGATGTTTTTTGTGTGAATGCTGAATATGAAATTTCTCTGTGAATACTGTTTCGTGAAATATGTATATAGTTTTGTATCAGGTTTTTGATAACTCTGTATGTTTCTGTGTATGGTCTTGTGATTTTTTTGTCCCCCTTCTCTTGTGTGTACGCTGCTTTTTATAGGCATAGGGAATTTAATCTCCGATTGAATGTTGTTGATCTTGAGTGAACTTGTGACAAAATCTTTAACAAATTTCTCCTGGGGAATCTGAGAATACCTTCTACCAAAGTTTTATTGAAAAGGTGTCCACAGTCAAAATTACTGGGGAATCTGCTACCGAGATTAACCAGGGAATCTACTGCCAAGATTCTGAAAAGAAACGACTGTCTGTCAAAGTTCAAAGAAGCATCAAAGTTAACCAGAGAATCTACTGTCGAGATCCTGGAAACAGAGAAACATCTTCTTTTGAAGTCTGCTGGAGATCTACTGCCGAGAATAACCAAAGAATCTGCAAATGAAATACCTATTGCCGAGGTCTACTGGAAATCTTCTGCCGAGACTTTCCAGGAAATGAAAAGAAATACCTTCTGCCGAGGTCTTCTAGAAATCGTCTGTAGAGATTTGCCAAGAAACGAAAGGAAAATACCTACTGCCGAGGTCTACTGGAAATCTTCCGCCGAGACTTGCCAGGTAATACCTTCTGCCGAGGCCTTATGGAAATCTTCTGCCGAGACTTACCAAGAAATACCTTCTGCCGAGGTCCTTTTTTATGAGAATTCCATTCTAAACTCCACCGGAGAATCTACTGTCGAGATTAACCAAAGAATCTTTCAACGCCTCGAGGTTGTATGCAACGAGTAGGTTTTCAAATAAAATGCTGTGAGGTTGTATGCCACGAGCAAGTCTAAAAATAAACACTTCGAGGTTGTATGCCACGAGCAAATCTCAGGTTCTTCCTGGAAAGGTCAATACTTGTTGGAAAGTAACTTCACAGTGGATTGGAATTTCACTGGAGATTGAGGAATTCAGCGGGAATCCATAACTTACTTCACTGGGGATCTTCAAAAAGAGATGCAGGCCGGTTGACTTGTAAAACATGTCTTCTCAAATAAAGAGAAAGATTAACTGTAAGAATCTTCAGCCAACTTCTCGAAGAGATGCCATTTGGTGGAAGCAAACCAAATAGTGGTCTCACGGGGAGAACATCACTAGGGAGCAATATTACTGTAGTTTGAAATTGCATCGGAGCAAATAAAATCCTTGTATTGAGAATTCTCAAATAAAGAGAAATATTTGTAAAGTCTTCAACAAACTTCTCTGACGGATTTTCGGAGAGATGCTATTTGAGGGAGAACAAGTTGATAATCTTGATAACTTGCTGGGGATAAACAAACTGTCTTGAAAAGAGACTGCCATTTGTCATCCAAATAGAAAACCTGAGAATGAAACAAGCTGCTCAAATAAAGAGGCTGCCACTTGTCGTCTGGTATGAATTCTGAAAGATGTTATAATAACACTGCTGGAAAAGGATTTTGTCTTCAATGGTGATCTTCAGATAGATTCTTCTTTAAGAGACAAAGTGCAAAATAAATGCACACTCAATCTAGGCTCAACAACCTAGAGAGATTCAAGATTGTGATTGTCAGGGACCAAAGTTCAATCTAGGAAATAACTGAAGAGAAACGGTCAAGCAAGACTCCATCCAGTGAGGAATGAACTCAACTGGGGTTTATCTTTATCAAAAAATGGAAAAGAGAACTAAAGCAACCATCTTCCATGAGGATCGAACTCAGTGGGGAATTAGAAAGGACATGCTCTTTCATGCTTAGGGCTGACGACTCTACTTGGAGGGAGAAGACAAACCCAGTCACTTGGGGATAAACACGGCCAAAGTGAAAGAATAAACAAACATCACAAAATGCAAAATGCACATATGCCATGTATCTATATGAAAGAATGTATGTCATGTTATGCTTATGCTCAAAAAACAAACAAGAAGAAGTAAACTGGAGATGAAATAAACATCTCGACACGGATACTCGGTCAATCTTCACAAATGTAGAACATCACTGTGGATGAATGGAAAGCCACATCTAGGACCACAGTCCTGCTTCAAGGCTTCAAACTTCTCTGGGGAAAAGAGATTACCCACTTGGGGATATAACATCATGACTTCACTTATGGGATTGTCAAGATGAATCCTGCTACTCTTGTTGGAGATGAGAACGATCCACTGGGAAAAGAATCAAACTCATGATTGGAGAGAATTCATAGGGGATAAAATAAATATCCACTGCGAATTGGAGTAGTCTGTATGAAGTTGTAATTGGAAATTCCAGAGCTGAGGCCTCACGGGGGGATAAAATAAATATCCACTTCAATGGGGGAAGCTTGGATCAACATGGCGGCTGCGGGTGTCAGAGTTGAGACTCCATGGGGGATGAAATAAACATCCACTTCGCTGGGGAAGATTAAAGTTGTAAGAAATTTACTGAGGAGTGAAATAAACACTCACTTCATTGGGGAAGGTTGAAGCCAAGGAAATTCACTGGGAATTCTTAGGTCACCTGCTGGGGAAATCTTGCGTCAAACATGCCATAACCCTTGAAGTAGAGATTCACCGAGGAGTAGTCGTGACCACCTGAAGTAGAGACTTACTGAGGAATCATCACACCACTTGAGACAAAGGCTCTTTGGGGCATGGGTAAAGAATGATATGAGGACAATGTAGCTCTGCATTGATGAACTGTGTGGTAGTCGCCATTTCGAACAACAGTTGTTGTGAATGGATCAAAATAATCTACAATTCTCACATGCCCCAAGTCACATAGTTTATGAGAAGAAGTCATCTCAAGAGGATTTTACAGAAAACTTGGCAGCCAAAATGTTCCAATGTTTTCAAAATCTTGGAGAGATTTATCAAATCTCGACGTAACTGCCCCAGATTGACGGTATTCTGCACACTGAGTCTTCAAACTTGCCCCTTGGGGTCAGACGATGAAAGAAACAACTGGGAAACAACTTGCCCCTAATCAACAGAGTCTTCAGGCAACATGCCCCTGGATATGATCATCTTTTTTGAAATAATTCGCCAGCTCTCATCAGAGCCTCAAGTCTCAAAAGATTAAGCTCATCATTGTTGTTCGTATGCAAGCTTCTATGATATCATGCAATGTTAGCAAGAAGAAAAATGTTAATTCTGAAACTGCTAATGCAACACACATGTTTGTCTTGAAGTTTTTATTGAAAAGATATCATAATAACTTGTGACCGAATCACTAGTTAGGATATATCATTGATTAATTTTACAAAGCCAACACCAATTTGAGCATAACTCATAGGAGTCAGGAAACGTCATCTCAATCGAGTATGTTTTTGAAATACACCCTGCTTCAATTAGGTCTTTTGAGGGTTGTATCATGGCTTGGTTCACGGTTTATGAAACAAAGGATATAAGGCTCAAAGTTTATTCGTACCCTACCCAACCTTCGTGATGTTCTTCAATTCTATGTTCAGCTAACTGGCGCGAGCACTCATATCTCAAGAGGATTTTGATATGGTTGAGAAACCACAGAGGCTTTGGACATGGCCGTCACTTACCTTTTTTACTTTTGGTGTAGGATCACACGACTTTGTTCTTTGCTGAGGGTTTTTCTTTGTAATCCTTTATTTTCGCTTTTCGCGTTTTTCATTCCCTAACTTTTGCCTGGACTGAGTCTTTTGGATTTGACTTTGGAGTCCAGCGGGATGCCCCAATTTTGCCTAAGTCTCCTTCATAGGTTTTAACTTATCGGGCTTTTTTTTTTTGGTTTATGAACAAGTCATGTGACTCTAAGTCATTTTGACCTTTTTGAAAGGATTGTGATTGCCACACTCTTTAGATAGTCGGGGGATAATCATTATGGATTTGACTTCCAGCCTTCTAATGTGTGAGGGATAGATAAAGTGGATTTCGAATGTTCACTCCTCCTTTTTTGAAAGTCTGGGCGCCCGATCAGCTTAACTGAAAACTACCCTGCCCCAGGTTAAAATTGAGGGTTTTTTTTATTTGGAAAAGAAAACTCATACTTCAAGGCTCAAAGGGGTTAAAAAGAGTCTATCTCCCTTATATCTCTGGTGTTTGGGGATATGAAACAATGTCTTACATCATCAGCAGGGTTTTATTCAAAAGCATACAACAAGAGATCTTGCGTTTTTTATTTCGTCATCCTCCCTCCAATTCTCTATTAAAGCAAGAGATTGGGTAAGGTTGGCATTATAAAACATGAAAAAGCATTTTATGAGTGAATGCAAATGGATTTCTTCAAGACAAACATATTCATTGCATTAATCATTCAAAACAAACAAGTTCTTACATGCAAATCATGTTTTTACAATCAAAGGAAATAACAACGAATGCAAGCAAACAAACAAACAGCCTGATGAGCTCTCCTCTTGGTTTCACCGGCTTGGAAATGACTCTCTTGAGTCTTCATATCCATCAGCATAAAGGCATTCCATTCACTATTGGGTTTCCTCCCTTGAAAGTCAGCACCTCATCGTCGATCATTTCTTGAACCTTTTCATGGAAAACCTTGCACTCTTCAATCGGACGCCCACTGCTCCATCATGAAATTCACAATTGGCATTCAGATTGAACCAAGAAGGGCGAGACTTCATGGCTCTGGTCTTTCTGGGTATCATCACCGAGTTTCGAGTAAAATAAGACCACAATTGACTGTAAGTCATCGGGATTGGATCAAACGGGCGAGTCTTTCCTCCTGGATTGTTTAGAGGCCTTTGCTGATTCTGGAACTGATCATGATAATTCAGATTCTAAGCTTGTCGATTCTGACGTTGATCCTGAGGAACCAACCTTTGTTGCTGGTACGAAAGTCCGCAAAGTAGTGGTTGCTGGAACTGAACAGGCGTTGCATACTGACATTGTTGATAAGGCACCGGAACTAGGGCTTGCAAGATCTGAAGAGAATCCCAAATTGCATTAATATTAACACTCCTTTCCTCTTAGGAATCACTAACAAATTTCTCTTCATCAACTTGGCTATTCGAGTCATCTTGGATTCTTCCACTTTTGAATGCATTCTCAATGTTTACTCCAACTTTCACAATTTTAGAGAGCTCCAATGGCACAACGCCTACCATCCTGACATGATAGAAGTCTGACAACATTCTTAGAAACATCTTGGCCAGCTCTTTCTCTTGGAGTGGTGGATGAACTTGGGCTGCCAATTCTTTCCACCGTTGTGCGTACTCCCTGAAGGATTCATTGTCATTTTGACTCATGCTCATTAATTGATCGTTGTCTGGAGCCACGTCTATATTGTAACTGTATTGCTTCACAAAAGCGTCGGCAAGGTCTTCCCAAGACTGAATATGGTTCTGTTTTAGCTTCATATACCACATCAAAGATGCACCACATAAACTTTCTTGAAAGCAGTGAATCATCAGCTTGTCATTGTCGATATAAGCGGTCATCTTTTGATAGAACATCGTCAAATGGCACCTTGGACAACTAACACCCTTGTATATTTCAAATACATGCATTTTGAAGTTCGGGGGAATAATCACGCCTGGAACTAGACAGAAGTCATGAGCTTTAAGACCAGATGCATTGAGTCCTTTCATCATCTTCAATTGGTCCTCGAGATCACAAACTCCTTTCTCAATTTCTGCAACTCTAGGATCATTCTCCTTTATCATAGGACGAACATTCTGAGAATTTGGCATACACCTCGGAAGACGGGAATTTCTTTCATCAACTTGAACACCCAGCTCATCTTGCATAGGTTGAGACCGGGTAGGAACATCCACTTGTGGAGCATTGTCGTCAGGAGGAAAACCATACATCAGGTTAGTTATCACTTTAAAGCCTGACATGGGATCCATATTCTCTGTTCTCTCCATTATCTTTCAGTAACTACTTCAATCTTGGTATGAATTCCAGGAAATCAGTTGATTGATACAAGGACAGAAGGCCGAATGAGCTATGTTTAAGGAAATAATGTATGCAAATGATGTTACATGATGCATGTTGTGCAAATGCATATGAGTTCCAAGGAACTCAAGAGCCATGTTTGCAAACACCATAAAGTGGATACCACTTTTTGATAACTGAAAATCTCATTTTATTGAAAAATTGAAAGGATCACAAAGTAGAGCGCAACTTCCAAAACTCATGGTAAAACCTATGATGTTTGCAAGATAACTCTAAGTTCCTTGAAAAAGAGGGAAAATGGTGCATAAATGCATGGATGGATGGATGAATGTACAAGCACATGTATATACATATTCACATATATACATGCAAACAGACAAAGGCCTAGGTTTGAAGATCACGAGCATGGAGACATGATCTACCCATCCCAAAAGGTATGTACTATGGGTTTTTTTTGTCTCTGTAGAACAGGGTTCTAAGAAGTTCCCAGAGTCAACAACCCATCTTTCGGATATTATCGATTTCCCAAATAACTCGGTAGTCAATAATATTCTAGAGAGTCTCGTCCGAGTATAGTATCGCGTATCAACCATTTTGGGAATCGACTCCCTCATAGCCATCGTACTACATCTTAACAGGCCAAGTGGGGTTAAAGGGTGACTAATGGTCATCAGTGTCATGGGCTCCTGGGTCGAGAGTAGTAACGTTTTCACGAACAGACTCGTTCAGCATGACTAACTCTCAAGAGGGCCTCCACTGAGTGGCGGTTTCTCAATTCGACTTTTTCGGGAATCGACTCCCTCAAAGTCTCCTTGAATGTACCACCTTCCTATCATAGGTGCACTCAAGTCCGGGTATAGGACATATCCTCACCCCTCAAAGTAGCAACCCTGCATACAGAAAACCCAAGCACAAGCAGATATATACAAATATACAAGTATACAAATATACAACAAATACAAGTATATAAACAAATAACACATAAAATAAGATAGGTGTAACCCTCAAAGAAAGATGTCCCCAGTGAAGTTGTCATTTCTGTCGCGGTGAGAATTGGATATCAAGCTATTGTTTAACTTGAATCGCAAATCATTATTCACCACCAGTCTTTAATTTATACAAGGGAAGGGAAAAAGAACGAATAACCCATGAGTATGCAATGCAATGCAAGAGAGAATATAAGGTTCGGGGGTTGATTATACCTAGGGAAGGTGTTAGCGTCCAAGATATATGTAGTACTCTACAGGAACCTCTTGTTTTATCGTGTTATTTGCTAATTGTTAAATATTGCTAAGGGTTAAAGGGAAAGGAAGACCTAAGGTATTATACTAGGTATGCTCGCCAAGACATCGGATCTTGTTCCTACGTATCCTGACGGGAATGGAATCAGAGCATCCGTAGTTCCCACAAAGGGTGAATAAAGTTTGATTGATTTTAGGAGAAAAGGCAAGTCGTCATCTTAAGGAGAATACTCGACTTAAACCACCACAAACTTATGGAGAATGGACCTTTGCTTCATCTTAGGAGAAGGGCCCTAACTCGGATATTGAATCGACGAGTATGCCACATACCTCTCCTAAGTGGAAAAGGAATCCATATCTTTCCCGATTATGTTGTGGGGTAGGAGAATCATATCTCATCTACATAGATGAATCACGTCTAATATCTCTAGGGAGATAAGGGAACTTAATCGTAAGTTGTCTAAATTAACTTAAGGGAAACTATCTTAAGGCATATTTATCTAAGTATATTTATCTTAAGAGGGCATAAAAGCCACTAAGAGGGGAGTATGATAAATGCAGATGATATGCAACATGCACTACATGATAGTCATGCATGGGTTTCTCCCTTGGATAGATGCAAGTAATCACATTATATAAGAGTATAGATAAAAGCATTAAGCATAAAGTCATGATCGAATATTCAGTATATAAGACATGCAACAAAACGTCCAGTCAATTTATGAAGCAAGATATCTTGCAATAGGGATTGATTCTAATGTCTAATCTTAATTCAATTTAATCAAAGATAGAATCGGGACATCCTAAAGGATCATGGCAAATACACAAGTAAGCAGTCATGAATATGACAAGATATCATAGACTGTCATTAAGCGATGTATCAAACTCATAGCGAGAATTCATTATCTAGGGACGTGTCAACCACCACTCTCGAGCCTTAATAACAATTCGTAAATTTAGATCAAGAATGAATTTAAACAAGAATCAATGTTAAGTATAAATTTAAAACTTAATCCACATCAAATTATCAATTTAATTTATTAAAATAAAATTAACTCATTATTATTAAACTCACACCTAACTTAAAAAGGACAAATTAAATTAGTATATAAAACAAAATGCAAGTGTATTAAAAAAAGAAAAAGAAAAAGAAGAACCATGGGTTGCACCTAAGACCACACAGTTTTGATAGAAAAAGAAAGGAAAAAAAACCAATGCATACGGGTCGGACCCGTTGATCCAAGGCCATCATATTTAGGGCAAAGAACAACAATCAGTAACAAATCCAATTGATGCTTCCCTGCTTATCACCTTACTCTTTCCCTCGCGAAATGCTCACTCTCTCCACCATCACCTTCTCTCGCGGAATATCTCTTTCGTCTCGCTCGCGACCTCAATCTCTCATTACTTTCTCTTTCTCGCACCGCTCGCCACCACGTGCTCTCTCTCGCCTCCCGTGTTCTCTCTCGCACGAACAATGGCGGAAACAACAAGAGGGATTCGTTCACATCTCTGCTCTATCGATCGCGACAGAAAGCTCGCTCACCGCATTCTCGTTCCTATGCTTCAACTCATCGCGACTCTCGACCGATTGGATTCGAATTCGACCCGGTTCCGCGAGGAAAATGCAATTATTTTGAATTAAAACTACCGAAACAGAAGAATTTAAAGCAGAGACTTACTTGACCAAGGTACACCTTGAATTCCGTCTTTGATTTGTATAAGCTGCTATTGATAAATTCCCCTGTTGCCTTTTGTATGTTGTTATTGATATGGTAATGCTTCCCTGCTATTGTTGTAGTTGCTTTGTTGTTGAATAAAACCGCTTGTATCTCCTCTTTGTTTCGTTACGTCGTGAACACTTCCACCCCATCTTCTTGCTGCTGCCACTGCTATGCTATTGTTGCGTGTGATGCTGATGTGGGTGTGTATGGTTATATCAGGCTTTTGGTAACTCTGTGTATTTCTGTACTGATGTTTGTACGTAATTTTTCTAGCGTGAGTTCTCTTTTGCGTGTGTATTGAGTGTGGAGGTGTTCTGTCCACTGTCTGAATCTGATGTTGTTTGTGTGAATGCTGAATATGAAATTTCTCTGTGAATACTGTGTCGTGAAATATGTATGTAGTTTTGTATCAGGTTTTTGATAACTATGTATGTTTCTGTGTATGGTCTTGTGGTTTTTTTTGGTCCCCCTTCTCTTGTGTGTACGCTGCTTTTTATAGGCATAGGGAATTTAATCTCCGATTGAATGCTGTTGATCTTGAGTGAAGGATGATTTCCATTTTGGTATGAGCATGTTAGGGACATGTTTGATTTTGATTTGGAAAAAATATGAACTTGTCTTGATTGTGTCTTGAGTATGTTTGATGGTTGTCTGAGACAGGTTTACAACATTTAAATGAGGATGATCTGGTTGTTTTGGAAAGAATATATGCGGTTAATTTTATGTTTGGAACATGTTAGATTCCTTCTGTTTTTGTTTTGTGTTGTTTTGATGGCTGTTGAAATCGTCTGGTTCTTGCAGGGGGTGGAACAAATTAAGTCATGAGCTTGCCGGGCTTTCTTCGAAATGACTAATTCCAAAGCTAGCCTATTTTCTGAGAAGTCAGCTAACCAATTTCTTAGTCCCTGAGTCAACCAGATTACTTCATCACAGTACTTCAAGGACAACATTTGCATCACAAACAACTTGACATTTGAATAAAGTCATATGACTGACTCGTGATGAAATAGTTTCGTCAGGTTGAATTGGCATTTCAAGAAAATTAAGAGTTGAACCTTTGAATGATCTATTCTGATGAAGCTCCTGATGTTTTTTGTTACTATGTTGTAGGATTTTGCTAGTGGTGCTGCCGAATGGCATGGCGAGGATTTCGGAATCATGCTCTAGCTGCTACTTTTTGGTTGTTCATCTAGCTTGTGTTCAATAGCTTTTCCATAGCATACTATAAACACTGCTAACAGCCATTTGGGTGGGGTCCTCTATCCCTGTTTAGGAAACGCTGTAGCGAGGGGCTACGGGAACTTCCCTTTCTATGCTGTTTCATTTTAACCACTAAAGAAATCTTGATTTCTTTGGTCAGCCTTGATATTATTCTCCTTTCCATATCATTTCAATAACGATTCGTATAATGCTTTGTATGAATGCCTTGTAGTTTCTTTTATTTGCCATGAATGTAATAAGTACATGATAACACTATTTTAGTGTGTTACTTTGACTCATTTTATGTAGCATTTTAGTTTAGGATTTGGCGATTTAATGTGAATTTAGCTTATTTCAGTATGTTTTAGCTTTGAGCACATGAGGTGCTCTTTTTATGGTTTGCAATGTGTTTTTATCTAAAAAAGAAGTCAGTTGATGGCAAGTTGAGGTGTGACCCTGAGAGACGGATTCTGGAGTAGAATGAGAAGTTGAAGAAAAGGAAGTGGTTGATAAATTAATCAATTATTTCATCAAGAGGATTGGAGAAGAAAGTTTTTAGGGCTCACGTGGCATTATTTTGAAGAGCAATAGAGCAAGAGAAATGGGATAAGATCAAAGAAGCTAGAAGACAAATGGTAGTACGGTGGGGACCACGCTGCAAAAGAGCGCCCAGCACCAAGCCACCAGCCGCCCGCACTGCTCCACCACTCTGTCACAGTAGCCTGCAAAAGCAACTTTGTCTCCCACCAACATCTGTACCAGATAACTTGCAAAGAAAGGGTTGAGGGACAGCTGGTCCACTTTCGGATTTGATATGGGCCTAACCTTAATTTTATCAAGAAGCCCATGATCCAAGAAAATAGCAACTCTCACTCCCACTCACCTCTATATAAAGAAGACTTGCGCATTGAAGAAAAAAGAGGAGAGCGGGAGATTTTACACACAACAAACATTTTTTATTCAGTTTTAGTTTATTTTCATTTTATGGTTAGAGTAATTGTAGAGAGTCTTCTCTTCTCATCCAGTCTTGTGCATTCCGCTGAAAGCTGTCGTGATTGAAGAGGGCTGTTGCTGTTTACCCAACGCAAGAGATCTTCAAGTTACTACTAGGTTGCATTTCTTTACTTGTATTTGTAAGAATATGTCTCCTCTTAGTTTCACTTCAGTAGTTTGTACTCAGTTCACTATGAGCTAAACCCTTGTTTGATGAGCTTAATGAAGTTAGTATAAAAGTTGTTTTTATGTTGAAATGATGTGATGTTTAGTGTCTTATTTTGTTATGTGTTTTTATGCTATACACTTGATTCTTAGAGTGATCAACTAGGGAAAAGGTAAAAGCTTCTTGTTGAGAGAGATCCAACAAACAAGTGGATTTCATAACAAAAGTGGTTAATAAAGTAGGATAGAGATATTCACTTAATTCAACTTGCTTAGAGATAAGAAGTTGAGACCATAAAGAATTTTAGAATAAAAACCAGATGTATTTTAGGGTTACAAGTGAGGCTTAGAGATTTGTTCCCTTGCCCTAGTTATGCATGTTTTTGATGTTGTAGAGATACACCACTAGATCACGTTCTGACCTTTTGAGGCACGACACTTCACATCATGAAAGCATTTCAGCAACAACTATACTAATGGATTTTAGCTCATCAACTGCTCTCTCTGATATTTTAACTCCTTTTCTTTTATCATCTTTATCTTAGTTAATTGTGTGTTGCTCCTGATATTTATTATTATTATTATTATTTTGTTACCTTGCTCATACTTTCTCTTAAACAATGAAATTAATACTTATAGTTCAAAGCTTTCATCACTTCCTGTAGGTTCGACCTTTACTTTATCACTTGCTGCATTATCAAGCATGTATACTTGCATGTGACACCCTTGCTTTAAAACCATATAGAAAAGAAAGCACTAGATATAAAAAACTTTGAATTACTGTATTTATTTTTTTTGTTTAAGAAAGATTGTATTTGAGCCTTTAACGTTTGTTGTGATTTGGTGTCACGATAGGCTTAAGCTGTTGCATGCGCAGGTCGTCACAACTAGTTTACAGTGGTTATCCTGAACCTGAAAGAATTCTCAATGCACGAAGGAGATTTTTACGTTCTCAGCAAATATTTGGAGATTCCTCAACCTCAGCCGTGGCTGAGCCTGAAGGAGTAGTGCACGAGGTGGACACAGACAAAGAAAGTTCATTGTCATCATCAGACGAATCACTGCAAGAGGCAGACATGGCGGAGCCAGACATCATTGGTATTGCCAATGACCGAGCGTGCAGCATCAGGGACTACGCTGTCTTTGATCCTAATGCTATGAATACTGGCATTGCTAGACCAGCCATCACAGCACCACAGTTCGAGTTTAAGCCTATGATGTTCCAAATGTTGCAAGCTGCTGGTCAATATTCAGGCTCTCCCCATGAAGATCCACACCTGCATTTAAAATAATTTCTGGAGGTTGTTGGCAACTTTAAGATCCTCGACGTGCCTGTCGATACCTTTAGGTTAAGGCTGTTTCCATACTCTCTAAGGGATAGAGCCAAGAGCTGGCTTAATTCTTTGGAACCAAATTCTATTACTACATGGAACGCTTTGGCAGAAAAGTTTATGGGCAAGTATTTTCCTCCTTCTAAAAATGCAAAGATGAGAAATGAGATCACTTTATTTTGGCAAGGAGATGATGAATAGTTGTTTGATGCATGGGAAAGATTTAAGGAGCTGTTGAGACAATGTCCTCATCATGGGATTCCCATCTGCATACAACTTGAGACTTTCTACAATGGATTAATTCCATCCTCAAGGAATATGCTAGATGCATCCAGTGGTGGAGCTCTTTTGCCTAATCTTATGATGATGGTTACAAGTTGATTGAGAGCATTACTGCCAACACTTATCAAAAGAAACCTGCTGGAGTGCATGAAGTCACCGAGACCACAACTCTTGCTGCTCAAGTGGCTCAGATCCACCAGATGATGAAGAATCTGATGAGTCCTGAAGTGACAAAGCCTGAACCAGTTAAGGTGGTTACTGACGCTACTGAGGTTGCCTGTGTCTACTGTGGAGGACCACATTTGTTTGAAGAATGTTCTGCAAATCCTATTTCTGTTAATTATGTTGGCAATCCCAACAACAACAACAGATACAATAATCCATACAGCAACACTTACAACCCAGGATGGCGCAACCATCCCAATTTTTCATGGAGTAACAATCAAAGTCAATCGAAGCCACAAGCAACAACACCACAAGTCCCACCTGGTTTTTCTAACCCTAACTATGTTGGGGTTAATCAAGGAAACAACCATCTAGAGAATGTTCTTAAGTCCTTTATTCAAGAAGAAAATAATCAATTTCAATCACAAGGGGTGAGTATCAAGAACTTGGAAAATTAAGTAGGGTAAATTGCCACTGCTTTGAGCTCAAGAAACTTGGGAACTCTCCCTAGCTCTACTGAGACTCCAAATACACAATCTGGAGTGAAGAATGTTGAAATATGACAAGTCCTCAAACTCATAAATGGTAAAGAAATTGAAGAGGCTGCTACAAAGAGCAAAGAGTCAAGCACTGATCTGTCTACGCCAGACAGTTCTGGAGCAAGAACCCAAGTTGATGAAGAACCATCTTCATCTGGGCAACAGAAGCACAAAGATGATGTACCTACTGCAGACCTCATTCCTCAAGAAAATCAAGAAGTCATTACTGAATCCAACAGAAAGCAAAAGTTTGTTCAAGAAAGGCCACCACCTCCTTTTCCACAAAGGATAAAAAAGGCCAAGGAAGAGCAACAATTTGCGAAGTTTATGGAGATCTTAAAGCAACTTCACATCAACATACCATTGATTGAGGCTATTCAACAGATGCCAAACTACTCAAAGTTCATGAAGGATGTGCTCACCAAGAGAAAAAGGGTAGGAGAATTTGCTACGGTTGCACTCACACAAAAGTGTAGTCAATTGGTTCAAGGCAAACTCCCTCCCAAACTGAAGGATCCTGGAAGTTTCACTATTCCATGCACCATTGGAGATACATTTAGTGGAAAGGCACTTTGTGATTTAGGGGCTAGCATTAATCTCATGCCCCTATCCATTTTCAAGAAGCTAGGGATAGGCGCTGCCAGGCCTACAACTATCACCTTGCAGCTGGCAGATAGAAGTATTTGCTACGCACAAGGAAAGATAGAAGATGTGCTGGTAAGGGTTGAAAAATTTGTCTTCCCTGGTGATTTCATTATTATGGACTTTGAGGCTGATGAGGAAATACCCATCTTGTTGGGAAGGCTATTCCTAGCAACGGGTAGAACCTTAACTGATGTAGAAAGAGGAGAACTCACTATGAGAGTGAATGGGCAGCACGTAGTGTTCAACATACCCAATGCCTTGCAATACCTAGAAGAAGAGGTAGCTGTCTGTTCCATGATATCTAGTTGGGAAGGTTTAATTCATAAAAACCTCCTAAAAGCTAGTGATGTGTTGAAAATTGAGCTAGGCAAATTGGAAGATGAAGGACTAGAAGATGGGATCATTTAGGGTCCAATGAAGAAGCAAGAGGAAGAATATGTGGAAGTGATAGAATCTACCACTGTTGCTCACAAGCAGCAGCTGCCTTCCATAGAGGAACCTCCTGAATTGGAGCTCAAGCAACTGCCGGAGCATTTACAGTTTGCATATCTGGAGGCAGGACAGAAGCTACCAGTTATCATTGCTACAGATCTACAAGAAGAGCAGAAGGAGCAACTAATTTCACTACTGAAGAGACACAAGAAGACAATTGCATGACAGATTTCTGACATTAAGGGAATCAGCCCAGCAATTTGCATTCATAGAATCTTGTTGGAAGAAAATGCTAAGAATAACATTGAAAGTCAAAGAAGGCTGAACCCAATCATGAAGGAAGTTGTAAAGAAAGAAATTATCAAGTGGCTGGATGCAGGAATTATTTACCCTATCTCTGATAGTGTGTGGGTGAGTCCCATCCAGTGTGTACCGAAGAAGGGGGCATGACAGTGATAATCAATGAAAAGAATGAGCTTATCCCCACTAGAACTGTTTCTGGTTGGAGGATTTGCATGGATTATAGGAAGCTGAACAAGGCAACTAGGAAGGATCACTTCCCTTTGCCTTTCATTGATCAAATGTTGGATAGGCTAGCTGGAAAGGAGTACTATTGCTTCTTAGATGGATATTCGGGCTACAACCAAATTGTAATATCCCCGGAAGATTAAGATAAAACAACATTCACTTGCCCTTATGGCACCTTTGCCTTTAGAAGGATGCCGTTTGGACTGTGCAATGCACCAACCACCTTCCAACATTGCATGATGGCTATCTTTTCAGACATCATAGAGAATTCCATGGAAGTCTTCATGGATGACTTTTCGGTTTTTGGAGAGTCATTCAAGGATTGTCTAAAGAATCTAGAGTTAGTGCTGGCAAGATGTGAAGAGAACAACCTGGTTCTTAATTGGGAAAAATGCCATTTCATGGTAAAAGAAGGGATTGTTCTTGGTCATAGAATTTCAAAAGAAGGATTAGAGGTGGATCAAGCAAAGGTAGAGGTAATTGAAAAGTTACCCCCACCAGTCAACATCAAGGGCATTAAGAGTTTCTTAGGGCATGCTGGATTTTATAGGAGGTTCATAAAAGATTTCTAAAAAATAACCAAACCCCTATGCCAGCTGCTGCAGCATGATACGCCTTTTGTCTTCAGTAAGGAGTGCCTTGAATCTTTCAATCTTTTAAAGGAGGCTCTCATTTCTGCACCTGTAGTCAAAACCCCTTATTGGACCAAGCCATTTGAATTAATGTGTGACGCCAGTGACTTTGCCATTGGTGCTGTGTTAGGCCAAAGGCACAACAAAGTTTTTCACACCATCTACTATGCAAGCAAGACTTTGATAGAAGCACAAATCAACTACACAACAACAGAGAAGGAGCTGCTGGTAGTAGTGTTTGCCTTTGATAAGTTCAGACCTTATTTGGTAGGAACTAAAGTCATTGTGTATAGTGATCATGCAGCAATAAAGTACTTGATTGCCAAAAAAGACGCAAAGCGACGACTCATAAGATGGGTTCTCTTATTACAGGAGTTTGACCTAGAAATAAGGGACAAGAAAGGAATTGAAAACTCAGTTGCTGATCATCTCTCAAGGCTACCTGAAGAAGTTCAACCCCAAAACAGTGGGGACATTAAAGAAAGTTTTCCGGATGAGAAGCTGTTGTTGATTAGTGATGGCACGACTCCTTGGTACGTTGACATTGTTAACTACTTGGTCAACAGAGTCATACCACCAGAATTTAACTTCCAACAAAGAAAGAGGTTCTTCCACACTATCAAGAGCTATTTTTGAGATGAGCCCTACCTGTACAAGAAGTGTGCCAATCAGTTATTAAGGAGATGCGTTGACTATGAGGAGGCACGACAGATCTTGTCGGCCTGCCACAAAGCCCCATACGGTGGACACTTTGGAGGAGTCAGAACTGCAGCAAAAGTGCTGCAATCGGGTTATTTCTGGCCTTCTGTTTTTAAGGATGCTCATGACGTAATCAAAAGGTGTGACAGATGTCAGAGGGTTGGGAATGTATCCATGAGACAAGAAATGCCACTCACAAGCATTCTTGAAATAGAAATCTTTGATGTGTGGGGCATTGATTTCATGGGACCTTTCCCTCCATCCTTCGGCAATCTTTACATCCTTGTAGCTGTGGATTACGTATCCAAGTGGATTGAAGCAGTAGCAACACCATCCAATGATGCTAAGGTGGTGACCAAGTTCTTGCTCAAGAACATCTTGACAAGACATGGCACGCCTAAAGCCATCATCAATGACGGTGGATCCCATTTTTGCAATAAACTTTTTGAAAACTTAATGGCAAAATATGGGATAAAGCACAAGGTTGCTACAAGTTATTATCCACAGACTAGTGGGCAAATGGAGCTTTCCAATAGAGAAATCAAGAGAATTTTGGAAAAGGTGGTTAACCCCACAAGGAAGGATTGGTCCAAGCACTTGGACGAAGCACTATGGGCGTATAGGACTGTCTATAAGACTCCCTTAGACATGTCTCCTTATAGACTTGTCTACAGAAAGGCGTGTCACCTACCCATTGAATTGGAGCATAAGGCTTTTTGGGATGTGAAGCAACTAAACTTTAATCTTAAAAATGCTGGCCAAGCTAGAATGCTCCAATTGAATGAGTTGGATGAACATAGGTTGTTCTCATACGAGAATGCTGAGTTGTATAAAGAAAAGACCAAGAAGTGGCACGACAGGAGATGTCAGAAGAGGGAATTGGTAAAAGGCCAAAAAGTTCTACTTTTTAACTCAAGGCCAAAGTTATTTCCTGGAAAATTAAAATCAAGATGGTCTGGACCCTTTATTCTGGAAGAGATTTACCCCCATGGTGCTGTAGAGTTGTTGAATGAGAAAAATGGAGAAAGATTCAAGGTTAATCGCCAAAGGGTCAAGACTTATTTTGGAGAAATCTCACACAACACAAGGGGTTCCCTCCATTTTATTGATTAATGGATACTTGTTTTGGTCAGGCGATAAGACCTTAAAATAGCGTTACTGGGAGGCAGCCCAGCTTTATGCAATCTCTTTTATTTTTATTTTTGTGCAGGATCATTTAAGTTTTTGTGGTGTCAGCCCATGGCAAGATGTGACGCGTCAGAAAAGGACAAGAGAATAGTGGAAAAGGAATATGGGAAAATGTGTAAGAATTAATTCTGCTAAGTCCATAAGGAAGTGATTAATGCTGATCTGGCATTAATTATTTTCTTGGACACAGGAAGCAAACGAAGCGTCTTAAAAGAGGGAGAAAGAATGAAGATTGGCATTTGGATCACGCGCCTTGGACCATGAGTAGCTGCAGAGCAATTATATCGCACTCTACCACGTCAGACTGCCTTGTCTATCGAAACATGCTAAGGCCACTACTGGTGTCTATTCCTTGGTCAGTTTTAAGTCTTTTCGCCTCTTGCCCTAATTATCACAAAAAGAGAAAATTTTCTCTTTCCATCTCCCCAAAACCGTATTTTCCTCTCTCCACTTTCCAAATACCCTTTTCAAACTTCCCTCCACAATTATACCAACACTTTTTTCTCTCTCTCTCTCTCTCCAAAAATTCAAAACAACCGTTTCATTCCTCATTCTCTACCTTTTCTTCCCGGAACCCTAATTTCTCACAAACCCTATCATCTCCCTTTCACTCAAAAATGACAAAAGATGCAGCCACCGGTCACCGCTACACAACAGTAGCAAAGAAGAGTGTCATCCCCATGGTTGACCTTTCAAGCCAAGAGGAAGATGATACCTTTGTGAATGTTGAAGCTCACAAGCGATTTGTGGATCATTTCATCAAGATGGATGTTTTTGCTGAGAGAGGCTTTGTAATGGATAATGAGGACGATAAGCTTGGACTTCCTGGTGACTTAGGAGTGACTATCACAAAGCTAAAATGGGGCAACTTCTGCAAGCAACCAGGTCCCTACAACTCAACATTGGTCAAGGAGTTTTACTCAAACCTAACAGACCCAGGTCACAAAAGGTTGGAAGTACTGGTTAGAGGAACGAGGGTAGTATACAATGAATCCAACATCTTTTTTACTTCAAACTGGAAAATAAGGAAGATGAGTACCAAAACCTAGTACTTACTTCGTAGGAGGATGAGCATGATGCTTACATGGAATCATTATGTGTGCCTGGAACAACTTGGGTAGAGAAAGCAGTCCGAAGGATGGACTTGAGGCCTGATGTGAATGTGTGGTACCAGTTCGCTAAGCACTCCATCAAACCAACTATTCACAATGAGACAGTTTCAAGGGCTAGCTTGGTGTTGCTTCACTGTATAACTGGATTGAGAGAAATCAACATTGGGAAAGTCATAGTTCAAGAGATCCATGCATATTCTAAAAAGAAGGAAGGAATGCTTTACTTTCCATGCCTCATCACAACTCTCTGTCGAAGGCAAGGCGTCCCGGAGTATGACTGACATTTTTAGTTGTCCACAACAACCTCTGGACAAGAATTTGATTATGACATTGATGAAGCCCAAGGGAGCTAGAAAAAGGCCAATTGGAGTGAGCAATCTTCTTCTGGATTGTCTGAGTAGCAAGACCCAGCATTAGAAGTCCTTCTGCTGTAGAAGGATCAAAGGGAGTATTTCGCATTTCAGAAGGCAAAGGCAATCTGGCAAGAGAAGCTGTGGGCCATGCAAGTCCCTTCAAACTTGCTTGAGCCTCCAAAATTTCCTGACCATATTCTGGGAGACACTGAGCCTGCTGCTGTTGAGGATGAAGTAGAAGAGAAGAAGTCTACAAAGAAAGAAAAGACGAAGAAGAAAAAGAAGGAAAAGGAAGAAAAGAAGAAAGAAGTGGAAGAGTCGAGCAAAGGCGTGTCCGTGGACACCACACAAAGTCAAGCTAAGAAGAAGAAAAAGTTGAGAAAAGCTTACCCATCCCCACCCCCAGAACCTGTAAGCCCGCCCAAGCAGAAGAAAATGAAAGCTTAGTGGAAGAGAAAAGAGATCCCCATAGCCCCAACACCTCCCACCAGTCCCACTAAGAAATTTGATCTCAACAAGCCCGACCAAGAGGAAAGTTATGACAAGGATGAGGTGCTGGAGAGTTTTCTAGAAGAGGTGGATAAAGATGCTAAGGATTTAGAGATGAACTATGAGGAAGTGGCTGGAGAAAAAGAGAAGAGTAAAAAATCGGAAGAGGAAGACCCAGTAGAAGAAACTATGCAACTTGTTGAAACTGAAAAAGATGTCGAAGGAGAGGTATTGAGGAAATATTATTCCTCCACAGAAACTGCAGAAAAGGAGGGCAATGCTGAGGAAGAAGATGAAGCTGAAAGTGAGGAACCTGAGAAGACTGTTGCTGACCCAGAACCAAATTTTGTCATGGAACCTACCGTCAATACAGAAGAGCATGTTGCGGAGGAGCAACCTAAGGAGGCGGAGGAGCAGCCCAAGAAAAAGACAAAGAATCCAAAGAAGGCCGCTGAGAAGAAGGTATCTGGTGTCGCGACAGAGGAAAGTAATGTCCAAGACAAAGAGAAGAAGGAGCAAGAAGAAAAGGCTGTTGAGGCTAAGAGAAAGAAAAAGAAGCATGACGTGCCTACACCCAGAAAAAGCTCCAGGCTAAGGGCCTAATGTGGTAAGGTGAAATAGGCAAGCAGTGGCATGCCTTCTCTCTCCACTAAACAGCGAGGACACTGTCCTTACTTTAAGTGTGAGGGAGGATGCTGACGCTCATCCTATCTTCACCATTCTAACCCTTTATTAACACAATTTGGATATTTTGTCTACTACTGTTGCATGTTTTTGCTTTTGGGATAATAGTTTGGATTATGTTTTGGATGGGTGTTTTAAGCCATGGATGTTTGAATCTTTTGTGGGGTAGTTTTGATGCCCCAAGTACTTTATGATCCACTTTTTAATCTGCATGATATTTTTAGTCAATTGTTAGTTGTTTTATTTAGTTGTTAGCTGTTATATTTTTAGTCACTTTAGTTGCATTATTTAGTGTAGAGTTAATATGCAAGGGAATGTTTGGTTTAAACAACAAAAGGTCAGGAATTTCAAATTTCAAATTTGTGTGCTTGGAAATAAAAAGGGGAAGGAATCTATTGAGAAGTGAACACAACAAAGTGTAGTGATTGAGCTAGTGAATTTTGGCAGAGGAAGTTGATGTTCTCTGTCACGACACCACTAATCTTTCAAACCAACTTAAATTTTTTTTTTCAAAAGAGAACTGATTTGTTGGAAATAAAGAGGAAGGTTAAAACCTTAAGAATCACAAAGGGAAGGATAAAAAAGACTCGAATAATGGTTGAGATGATTACGAAAGAAGCACACTCTACATGAAAACACATAAAAGTGTGCAAAAGTGGCAAAGACCACCAACAATAAAGTTCCTGTGCCCGAAACTGGAGGAACAACAAGCATCTCATCATAATATTCAGTTGGACTCATCACAAGTGAGATCCTTTTGAGATGGGACGCTTTGCCCAAAAAAAAAGAGAAAAAGAAAAAAGAACAAAAATACAAAAATAAGTGGAAAAGTGTGGTCCCAATTGTGAAAGTCAAAAATACCATTTGAGAGTCAGAAAAGAATTCCCTAGTGAAACCAAGGGAAGAGACCCCACTCACAAAAGTACACAAAAAAGGGATCAAAAGAGAGAAATTTTGGCTTATTTTTTTAGAAGAGTAGAGTCGTGACAAGAGATGTCGGTTCTCTCTTGCACTTGACACCACTTTGACTAATTGCAAAGCTGAGCAAGATTCACTTAATATAGTTTTATTACCCCTCCAAATCTAAAGCCACTTCATCTTTCTAACCTGACCAAAACTGTTGTTCTCCGAATTCATTACCTTAGTCATTCACTGTCACGTCACCTGAGGACAGGTGATCATTCAAGTTTGGGGGAGTGATAACACTATTTTAGTGTGTTACTTTGACCCATTTTATGTGGCATTTTAGTTTAGGATTTGACGATTTAATGTGAATTTAGCTTATTTCAGTATGTTTTAGCTTTGAGCACACGAGGTGCTCTTTTTATGGTTTCCAATGTGTTTTTGTCTAAAAAGGAAGTCAGTTGATGGCAAGTTGAGGCGTGACCCTGAGAGACGAATTCTGGAGTAGAATGGGAAGCTGAAGAAAAGGAAGTGGTTGATAAATTAATCAATTATTTCATCAAGAGGATTGGAGAAGAAAGTTACTAGGGCTCACGTGGCATTATTTTGAAGAGCAATAGAGCAAGAGAAATGGGATAAGATCAAGGAAGCTAGAAGACAAATGGTAGTACGGTGGGGACCACGCTGCAAAAGAGCGCCCATCACCAAGCCACCAGCCGCCTGCACTGCTCTACCACTCTGCCACAGCAGCCTGAGCAACTTTGTCTCCCACCAACATCTGTACCAGATAACTTGCAAAGGAAGGGTTGAGGGACAGTTGGTCCACTTTCAGATTTGATATGGGCCTAACCTTAATTTTATCAAGAAGCCCATGATCCAAGAAAGTAGCAACTCTCACTCCTACTCACCTCTATATAAAGAAGACTTGCACATTGAAGAAAAAAGAGGAGAGCAGGAGATTTTACACACAACAAACATTTTTTATTCAATTTTATTTTATTTTCATTTTAGGGTTAGAGTAATTGTAGAGAGTCTTCTCTTCTCATCCAGTCTCGTGCATTCCGCTGAAAGCTGTCGTGACTGAAGAAAGTTATTGTTGTTTACCCAACGCAAGAGATCTCCAAGTTACTACAAGGTTGCATTTCTTTACTTGTCTTTGTAAGAATATGTCTCCTCTTAGTTTCACTTCAGTAGTTTGTACTCAGTTCACTATGAGCTAAACCCTTGTTTGATGAGCTTAATGAAGTTAGTATAAAAGTTGTTTTTATGTTGAAATGATGTGATGTTTAGTGTCGTATTTTGTTATCTGTTTTTATGCTATACACTTGATTCTTAGAGTGATCAACAAGGGAAAAGGTAAAAGCTTGTTGTTGAGAGAGATCCAACAAACAAGTGGATTTCATAACAAAAGTGGTTAATAAAGTAGGATAGAGATATTCACTTAATTCAACTCGCTTAGAGATAAGAAGTTGAGACCATAAAGAATTTCAGAATTAAAACCAGACGTAATTTAGGGTTACAAGTGAGGCTTAGAGATTTGTTCCCTTGACCTACTTATGCATGTTTTGGATGTTGTAGAGATACACCACTAGATCACGTTCTGACCTTTTGAAGCATGACACTTCACATCATGAAAGCATTTCAGCAACAACTATACTAATGGATTTTAGCTCATCAACTGCTCTCTCTGATATTTTAGCTCCTTTTTATTTATCATCTTTATCTTAGTTAATTGTGTGTTGCTCCTGCCATTTATTATTATTATTTTGTTACCTTGCTCATACTTTCTCTTAAACAAAGAAATTAATACTTATAGTTCAAAGCTTTCATCACTTCCCGTGGGTTCGACCTTTACTTTATCACTTGCTGCATTATCAAGCATTTATACTTGCATGTGACACCCTTGCTTTAAAACCATATAAAAAAGAAAGCACTAGATATAAAAACCAACAGTAGCTAGTTTCTTGAATTATCCTTCAAAGTAGTGTACCGGGTATGGATCATATACTTGTTATACGGAATAGCCGTAACACTTTATTCTTCCTCGTTCTAAGAGTTTTGATTTTTATGAGACTAAGTATAAGTTATCCTTTGACAGCAACTACTAGCTCTATGACAAGTTCTTCATTGATATAGAATGAATAAACATTTTTTATGGTTCCCATTGAATGGTACCTCGCGCATAGTCTATAACAACATCACATAATTATGTCTTCCATCTATAAAACATTGTTTAAAAATGGTGAAAGTTTGGTGTTTATTGCTATATCTCTTTCTTTTGCTTCAGTTTGGTTTAAAATGGGCATAGGTCTTGGATTTAGAAAAATGGACTTTTGAATATGGGTTTAAAAAAGGTGGATTTGAATTGAAATGGATTTTTACAATGGTTAAAATGGCTATGGATTTTGAATTAAAATGGATATGTAAATATGGATTTTGGAAACTGGTTTAGGAGAATAGGTAAGAAAAATTGGTTTATGGGAATGGATAATGGAAATGGTTAAGAAAGGTGGATAATGATGAATTGAAAATGGACAATAAGTGATGATGAACTTGAATAAACCATCTAGTTACTTGAGCCCCAAGAAAACCACACAAACTAAAATCCGATTCTTTGGCCAAAATAAATGCCCAAGATACTTGACGCCTTTCGAACAAGGTTTAATCAACGAATTCCTTAACCTTAATCACAAATCAATCACACTTCCTTGGATGGAATCTTAATCCATAACCAAATGATCACACTTCACATAATCAAAACCAAATGGACAGAAAACCCTAATCCTCCTTGAGGAATCCTCTGGGAAATCTTGAGGAAAATAACCAGTAGAGAACCCTAGGCCTTTTGAATTCGAATCCCTTAGTTACATCTTGAAGTATTTGACTGTAAGAAAGAATACTATCTCTACTTGAAACCAATGTTCCTGCACAAACCTGTTAGTAATAAAGCACGCAGACAAGATCTCATGATCTAATGATGTTATGCACAAAAAAAGGTCGGGATCTTAGGGTAAAAAATTAGGGTGCGACAGGACCGTTGTGCCATGATGGCTTGAGGTGATCTGCCCCAACATTCTGAACCTTAGGGAGATACTTTTGATTAATCGCATCTTGAAGGGAGTGACTTCTTGTGCTCTTGGGGTGGTCTGCCCCAGTACGAGCCTTGAATTCATTTTTCCCCTGACTGGTTGATCTTTGAGAGATTTGTCGAATCTCGACCTGATTGCCCCAGATTGACAGGATCTTGGAGAGATTTGTCGAATCTCGACCTGATTGCCCCAGATTGACTAAATCATGGAGAGATTGTTGAATCTCGGCCTGATTGCCCCAGATTGACTAAATCTCGAGAGATTGTCAAATCTCGACCTGATTACCCCAGATTGATAGAATCTTGGACCGACTTGCCCTTTTAGAATGATATTTTGAGGTGACTTGCCCCTGGTCAATAGAGTCCTCTGGTGTTTTTTTACCTTAGTTTGGTCAATCTTTCCATTGTGGAAACTTTCTCGTTGTCAAATGCTTATTCGCAAGTAAAAACTGTTCGTTTTGAAAGTGATAATTTTAATACAGTGCATATGACAGTTTTGAAATCCAAATCGGTTCACTGAAATGATGGTGTGACATATAGTGAATGAATCACTGATTAGAATGTCACATCGATACCAACACGAACGGTAAGTAAATCTTTAGGAGTCAGTTTTGACGCAATTTTACCGAAGCATGCTTTCGAAATAACCCTGCTTCAATTAGGTCTTTTAAGGGTTGTAACGTGGCCTAGTTCACGTTTTGAGGAAAAAGGATTTATGGCTCAAAGTTTATTTTAACCCACCGATTCTTCTTGATGTTCTTCAGACCTACGTTCAGCTAATTCGACACAGTCGCTCACCTTTCAAAGGGTTGTTGCATGGTGGAAGTGATGGTTAAGGAACCAATAAGGTTTTCGAAGTGACAGTCACTCGCCTTTTGTTGTGTCATTTATGGTCACACGAATTTGTTCTTATTGAGGATTTTTCTTTCTGATTCTTTCTTTTTCTATTTGTTCTCCCTGATATTTGCCTGGACTGATTTTTGAGTTTGCAATCTATTGGGATGCACTAATTTTTTTGCGTAAGTCACTCGTTTTTTAATTTTGACTTAGCGGGATTTTTTTTTGTCATTTTGTTTGGAACAAATCGTGTGACATTTGTTTGTTTGGCTTGTAAAGGGTTGTGACTACCTCGCCCCTTGTGTTTGTGAGGGACAAACATTGCGATTGGTGAGGTATAACCTCTTGTGAGGGATAAGATGTGGTTGATCCTCGAATGTGACACTCCCTTTTTCCCATGAAATTTGAACGCGTGGTCCAATTAACTAAAGACTACCCTGCCACAGGTTAAGATTGAGGGTTTTTTGTTTTGGAAAGAAACTCCTACTTCTAGGCTCAACAGGGTTGATGAGGGATTATCTTCCTTATATCTCTGGTGTTTGGGGATTTGAAGCAATGTATGTACATCATCAACATGGCTTTATTCAAAAGCATACGACCGATATTTTTGCGTCTTTTGATTTCATCATTCTCTTTTTAATTTTGCTTGAACAAGCGTTTGATATCGATAAGAAAGTATGAGTGAACACTGTCATACCCCAAATTTTGACCACTAAGATTTACCATCATTGTGAAAATCATCATCACAATATGGAGGAACCATCATACCTCATCAGTCTCCCCAAAGATGGGTGAGCATCCACTACAATCAAAATTAGGGTTTCAAGCCCTCTCAGAGTTCTTAGACAAAGGATTAATCAAGAAATGACATGATCTTCAACTTGTCTAGCCTCTCAAATATCCACAAGGGATCAAGAGGACTCCCACTTCAAGGATTAAGCACAAGGCTTCTCCCTTCCAGGTGGATCAAGCCTCAAGATCGCCAGTGTCACCAAATTAGGGTTTGGTCGACCAGGGCCTATAGATGAAAATTTTCCTCTGGGCATGATCCAATGCTTCGAAGCATATCCTAAAATACTCCATGGAACCTCATGGGCCCAAGCATCAAGTCAATTTGACCTCAGGGGATGCATACATCAAAAATTAGGAATTAGGGTTTCTTGACCTAATTCACCCCTAAGTTGACTTTTGGGACAAATCATGAGCCAAGACCTCAAAAGAGGATTTGAGGGTCTCCAACATACCACATTGATCCATTTTTAACAATGGATTGATCCAGGAAGCTTGAGCATCAAGTCTCAATTTCATCAGTACCACAGTTAGGGTTTCGCGGAAAAAGTCAACTGTAGCTTTGACTTTTGACCAGGACATGCTCCCAAACCCTAGGACATGATTCAATATACCCCATAACACCCATGGATCATGTCCATCAAGTTTGATTTAGGTCAAGGACATGATTTCCTAAAGGATCGCACAGTTTGGAATTCATCTGACAAAAAGTCAACTGTGCACAAAAGTCAACTTTGACTTTTTGAGATTTTTCACGAAAATGGTTTTTTAACCCTAAAATGATGTTAATGTATGATTTGAATCATCATTCATCAAGAAAAATCAAGAAAAGTGGGATAACTTGTAAAAGGGGTAACCATAAAAACTTAGAAAATTTTCTAAGTTATGAACAAAGTAGCAAGGGTACCAACTTTGGAGGATCATAGTTCCTAAACCACAAAGCCATTTTTCCCCATCCAAAGCTTGATTTGTAGATCTTATTACCCTCTACAAAAGCTTAAAACTGATCTCCCTCCAAATTCCTCATGGATTTTGAGTTATGGAATAATCAAAATCACAAAAAGTGAAAATGTCACTTTTTTCCAACACTTAGTGAAAATTTCACTAAGTCAGAATCTGCCTTCACTTTTTTCCAAATGTAGGGGGATTTTTCACTTGGATCCAAAAAGTATCAAAACCAAATATGATCAAACAGTTGTTGTATCATATGAGGGCTTTCCAAAATGGCCAATAACATCACCAAATTCCACTTAAGCCATGAGATATGACAAGGGCAATATGCCTTGCTGAAAACTGCCAAGGCTAGGCAGAGTTTTGCATTTTTGCTTGATTTGGTAAAATTAGATAATTCCAAGCCCTGTCATCACTTTGGACACATCTGAGGATCAAATCTAAAGTGGACAAACACTGAGCCAAGCCTTCAAAGTCCTTGGAACAAGAAAGCATGCCAAACCTAGAATTGCCTAAAAGAGGGACATGACTCCAATTTTGGATTGAAGCATTCAATGCATACACCAAGGTGGCATGGACTGAGTCATTTGCAACTGAATTCAGTCAAGACTTATCCAAGACCAAGGGAACCACAACCCTGTGCCCTAACCTCTAGTCAATGGCTAGAGGAGATTTGGATTCCAAAGTGCAACCATTGGCCAAACCTCTACTGCAGTTGCCATTCACTATTGATCCCAAAACAAACTTGCTCTACTATAAATAGAGCTCATTTGTGCTCAGTTTAAATACACCAAAGCCATCAAATAGATGCTTTCCTCAAAATCTCTCTCTTTAGGCCAAAATGCCTTCTTTAGCAAGGTAACTCTGAGTTTTTGAGTTAGAGAGCATTTCCATCACAACTCATGATCCTAACACCTCATAAACATCATATGTAGGTGATCCAAACTATCAAAAGTGACATGTAACACCAAAATCATAAAGTCATCTCTCAAAACCTCAAAATAGGCCTTTTGTGCATTTTTCAAGCCATGTCTTGATTCAGTCACTTTCCAAACCA
Source organism: Lathyrus tuberosus (assembly GCA_022829125.1). NCBI lineage: Eukaryota > Viridiplantae > Streptophyta > Magnoliopsida > Fabales > Fabaceae > Lathyrus > Lathyrus tuberosus. The sequence goes on from JALAZF010000423.1 coordinate 4,505,834, forward strand.
TATAAAACCTCAAGCACACTCCAAATAACATCCTTGAATTGTCCCAAATGGTTCCCCCCATTAGGAACACAATTTGAGAGAGTTGCTATTTTGGTCATTTTAACCCCTTTTGCAAGAAAGGGCCAGTTTGTGTTTTTGCCGGTTCCAGCTGATTCCAACCATCCTCAAAGCTTCTAAGGGATCATTTAAGAGTGTCCAAAGCATCAAACCATTTCTGAAACAAGAAGTTTGGCAGATTGCACAGAAAACTCCAAAAGCTGAAAAAGAGGTAAGCATCATGACTTGAACTTTCCAAAATATGCATTGCTTTGAAGTCCACTGATCATACACACCTCATACATGTTATATATGTTGTGTTTGGACCAATTCATCATGTAATTCATGCCTGTATCAAAGTGTAGCATAGAAAATGCAATTATAGGCCTTTTTCAAAACCACTATCGGGTTTTGAGGAGGGAGTATGATCTGAAAAAAATACCACCACCATTGGATTCCTTGTGAAATTCTAGGCCAGATGCATATAAATTTTGTCCCCAAACATTGAGAAATGAGACAGTTATGGACCTTCCCGTTTCTTGGCAAAACTTGCATTGCCTTGCCTTGGCCAGGCCTAGAAAACAAGGCATGCCTTGTATATTTGTGGTTTCAGTTCAAGCAATGGATGTATCACCACCCCAGTGGTAAGGCGCGCGCCCTATAACCTTGAGGTCGTGGGTTCAAACCCCACCCATGCCATTTTGTGTTTTCTCACATTTTTGCTATTTTTTCCAATATTTTTATGTTTTATTAATTAATTGGAAAATTAATAACTCTTTCAATTTTAATTATTTTTGATTGGTTCCTTTTGCAAAAAATCACAAAAATGTTGAAATATTTTATTCCACAAAAAAATTAAGTTTATATTATTTATTTAATATAATTAGTATTTTTGTGAATAAATTCTTTTTTAATGTTTTTAAACATTTTAAAAGTGAATATTTACTTTGAAAATCAAAACCAAGTGAGTTTTAATTAACCTTGTGATTAATCTCTCATTTCTCAAACCTTAAACAAAAATCACAAATGGTTTATTCAAACTTATTTGGTATTTTATTTGATTTTCTTTAAATATTTACTTTTAAAGAATGACAAATTAGGGTTTCTTTGATTTCCACCCTTATCAAACAATTTCAAACACTTTTGGGCCCCTAATAGAGTGTAAGACCCAATCCTTTGTAAATACAAAACTTTTTGGGCCTCACTTATTGTATAAGTCCCGTTGTATTTCAAAAAGTTCGACGCGATCATCGTCTGTTGAAAAACAAACCCTGGGCCTCTCCTCGAGCTATAAGACCCATTCAAAATCTTTTGGGCCTCTAATAGAGTGTAAGACCCAATCCCCTTTTAACCAAAACTTTTTGGGCCTCATACATTGTATAAGTCCCCATGCGTTAAAAGAAAACCTCGTCGCGATCGCCAATTCAAAAATAAATCATCTGGGCCCACCCTCGTGTTATAAGCCCCATTCTTTTTCTTTAAACACTTGGGCCTCTTGAGAGAGTGTAAGACCCATCCCTTTGTACAGAAAATCTTTCTTGGGCCTCAGTCACTTGTATAAGTCCCTCTGTACAAAACGACAGCGCGGTCACTGATAAACCTTGGGCCTCTCCTTGAGCTGTAAGCCCCAACATCTTTTCAAAATACTTTCTCCTTTTAATTTTGAATATACTGTTGTTTTCAATCTTTCTTTATTGAACAACTAACCAAACAGCATGGAAGCTCTACAACCGAGTAAGTGGTTATACGCTTTCTTTATCCGCTTTCATATACATATAACTGTATTGCGGGGCTGTTTCACTGTAAGTCTTCTTTCATAAACTCATATCAACTGTGTAATACTAGTATAAATATTTAGAGTTTCCCCGGCAACTACGTCTAGCACTAAGCCCTGTTGGTCACTCTTAAATACAGTCAAAACTATATCCCCCATAGGATTACCAGATACAGTCTTCCCTCCTCTTGGGGTTAAACAATATGGAGACGTGAAAGGAAGCATTCTCGGTGAACCCTTTCTCAGACTGTCACTCTTAGAAATTTTCAGAGAAACTCTACTCCCCAAAGATGATCTTTTCTCCGTTAATGGCATCTCTTGAGTTTCTTCAAAATTCTTGGACTTTCTTGGCTTGATCCATTCTCTGTGAATGGCATGTCTTGAACTTCTCGGGGTTTGGGGACCCACAGACTTCCTAAAAGCATTCTCGCCTCCTCTTGGGCGTTGTACAAGGACCCTACAGCTTCTTAGAAGTATTCACAGCCTCCTCTTAGGCTTCGTATAAGGATTCTTCCTTCGGGAAGAGAGCCTCCTCTTGGGCTTCGTACAAATTGTCCCTCGGCTTCTTAAAAGATTCCAGCCTCCTCTTGGGCTTTGTACAAATTGTCCCGACGACCTCCTAGAGGTATATGAACAGAAATTAGTCATCTTAATAGAACAGTCTTTCAAAGAGTCTAGATCTTTCCACCGTGAATGTACTACTACTGTTTCTTTAAGCATAATACAAAAGATAACTCTAGACTTGGACAGTCTAATCTCCTTGAGCCTCGAAGGCATTCTCAAGTAGGGAAAAACACCAGTAGACTCGGACAGTCTCCAATACCCTCTGGATTCCCCATTTCCTTAAAGAACAGGAAATAACCCTGATCCTCTGATCAATCCCAAAGCATAGCCTTACCTTTAATCAGTCTCTTTATAAGAACTGATTTTCTCTTTTAACCAACCTACTGGACCTGTCACTCGACTAAAATAGCAATCCTTTAGCCTCTATCTCGGGCTTCGTACAAGATACAAAATCACCCTCTTATTGAGTATAAAAGACTTTCTTGTTGAGTCAAACACCTTTAGCCTCCCTCTCGGGCTTCGTACGAGATACAAAGCACTCTCTTGTTGAGTATAAAAGACTCTCTGGTTGAGTCAACCTTTAGCCTCCGCCTTGGGCTTCGTACAAGACACATACAAAAGCACTCTCTTGTTGAGTCAAACCCTTTTTAGCCTATCTCTCAAGCTTTGTACGAGACACATAAAAACACCCTCTTGTTGGGCCAATAGCCTCCTCTCAGGCTTTGTATAAGAAAAACCCCGGTTGAGTCAATCAACCTTTTAGCATCAAAGCCGTGCCTCGTTCACAGGATACAAACATCAACAACTCCTTTCATCTAATCGCTGTAAGCGGCAAGCCTCTGGATTATTTACATCCACGCCACTGTCCCTCTTTTAGCATGAGAAATTCCTAAGGAAAGATGGCATTGCTCTACACTGAGTTAAAGTCTTCTCCTTCAGGTTAAAACCGCCTATAAAGGAAATTATGGCATTGCTAGGATTCATATATCCCGGTTAAAGTAATTCTCCTTTATAATCAGTCGTGACAAACATACCCCCTTTAGAGATGACAAATTCTCTCTAAAGACAATACCTTTTCAGCTTCACATCTTGGGCTTTGAACAAGATACAAACTACCTTTTCAGCTTCACGTCTTGGGCTTTGAACAAGACACCAAAACACCATTTCCTCCCATAGAATAGGAGGAACTATGATCGCTCTGATTTCCCTGTTTCGGTAAACGGGAATACGTAGGCATAAGATTGAAAGAAAAAAATCTTAGCGAGCACACTAATCCAAAGTCCCAAATCCCATACCTTCACATCACCCAGGCACTATTTTAACAAAATAACTTAAGAGAGACCCACAATCTCAATAGCATCTGTAAACCAACAGTCATCTCTTTAAACTCAGTATGCAAGCAGGGTTAATTGGAGACATCTATTTCCCTTCCTTCATCAGCTTTAATAGGATAAAAAATGAATCGAACTGTAGTACCCCAAAGGCAATAGTGCTTCACAACCACGTCCAAAAATTCGCGCTACAGAAAAAATGGAGACTCCACTGGGGAGTCGAGATCTTGTTCTCTTCCCATCTCTTAAGAAGAAACCTTAAAAAGTGCCACAGAAAAGTAGTGCCCACCGTGGGGCTCTTTTCTTTTCTTTCATTCTTTGGGGATTTCATTGGGATATGATTTTTGTTGACTTCACTAGGATCTTAGGTCAAAACCTGTAAAGTTGGGAAGATACCACAGAATGGCGACTCCGCCGAGGAGCCATTTTTGTCAGGAACATAGGATTCATAGCTCTTTAAAGTCTAGGACTTTAGGACAAATATATATACTGCTTTTCCTAATTGATATCTGTGTTGATTTTTCTTCTAATGGGAATGCGTGTGATGCCGCATGTGGAAAGATTGAGTATACACCTAGGAAAAACCTCTTTTAGTAGTGCGGAAACTATTGGAAATGGTTGTCACGCGATACTACCCTCTTCTGATGGTTCTTCGAAAAACATCACCGAGCACGGTTTCCGGCCCACTGGTGTTTTCTCGACAAGAACTGATGATTCATGACACCGACCCTTTGACCCTATGTTTTCCTATGTTTTTGTGTGCTGCATTCATGCATTCATCTAAAAAACATTACAAAAAAAAACTTCTCTTCTAGTCTCTCTTTTTCAAATTAAACTAAGACAATGATTGCAAATGTCAGAGAAAAAGATTGCGCTCATGGATTTCGGTAGAAGGAGAACTCATAAGTATACCTTCAGCGTTCCAAAACTAGAAGATTTGAGAGGATTAGCGAGGATGATCACTAACCCTGAAGCTTTCAGAGCTAAGTACAGAGGTCTGTTACCTCTGTTAAGAGTCCATGTGATTGAAGGAATCATGGAGACACTCATTCAGTTTTATGATTCGGTCTATCACTGTTTCACATTCCCGGATTACCAGCTCGTACCAACGCTGGAGGAGTATTCTCACCTAAATGATCTATACATTACTGATCAAGCTCCATTTTCTGGACTGGAAGAAATTCCAAAGGACCAGACCATTGCAAGAGCAATCTATTTGGATGAGTCAGAAATCAAGACTCACATGACCACCAAGGGTGGGCTCCCAGGTTTGCCAGCCCAGTTCCTGACAAAGAAGGCTCTGTACTTTGCTAGTATAGGGAACATGACTGCTTTTGAAAGCATCTTTGTCTTACTCATTTACGAGTTATTTCTGTTTCCCAACATTAATAGCTTCGTCGATATCAACGCCATTAAGGTTTTTCTCATTGGAAACCCTGTGCCAACTTTGCTTGCGGACGCGTATCATTCTGTACACTTAGGAAATTTGTACAGTGGAGGGATGATCACATGCTGTGTACCCCTGCTATACAAATGGTTTATCTCCCATTTACCCAAGTCTGTTGCATTTTGGGATCATAAGAGTGCCTTGCGTTGGTCATAGAAAATCATGTCTCTTACCAACTCTGATATAGATTGGTGCAATAGGATTTATGACGGGATCAAGATCATTGATCGTTGTGGAAACTTCCCCAACGTACCCCTCATAGGAACTAAGGGAGGAATCAACTACCATCCAGTATTGGTTCGTCGTCAATTTGGATACCCGATGAGGCATGTCCCGCGTAATGCTCATTTGGAGGGTCTTTTCTTCAAAGGAGGAGAAAATGACAGGGCACTAAAGATGGAAATAGTGCACGCTTGGAAACATGTTCATAAGAAAGGACGAGAGTCTCTAGGAAAACCGGACTGTGTCTCGGTGAAGCCTTATCTCCACTGGATATAAACTAGAGCTCTCAAGCTAAAGATGCCTTATCCTCGTCACGAAGTTCTTCCGCCGAGGGAATCTATCATGTACTTCATGACTGAAACGGAAAAACTTCAGGTTACTCTCAACAAAGTTCAACAGGAGAGGAGGTCTTGGAAGAACAAGTACCGCACCCTCAATGTAGAGTATACCAAAATACAGCGACTGCTAAAAGATAAGGATGCTCTGATTGAGATTTTGGAGCAACATGCTGTGGATAATCAGGATGACCAAAGGAATTTGCTCGTTCCTTTCACTTGGCAAAGGAATGACAACCCGACAACGGCCCAAGAACCCTAGTCCAAGAAAAGGAAAGTACCAGAATCAGCACCCGGGTTCTCCTCAGAGAGGACTCGGGACCCATTAGCTTAGATTTCTGTTTCCGCACCTTGTAATCTACTGTATTTCTATTGTCGCAATCCTTTGAATTCAATAAAACGGGGTTTCCCCGCTGTTTGATATTTGCAATCTAATTGTCGAAGTTTATTTTGATTAAACAAAAAAAAAACAATTAATATACTCATTGCATTCATCATTCTCACGTAAAGTATTCTTCTTACCTACGAATCTCACGTTTGTGTCTCGGTTCTAGAGTCAAACTGTCTCATTCGTATAATACTTGGGCCAATCGTCAGAAAAAGATGAATGATCTCGAGGAAGAGAACAGAGAGTTGAGAGAAAAGATCGACGCTCTGAGAGAGGATATGAGAAAGCTTCATAACGACATGCAAGCCACGGCAGAAGCTCAGCTACAAAGAACTGTGATCTTGGAGATCACCCCAACGCCCATAGTGGAGAAGTCCGATCCTAGGTACAAAATGCCGAAAGATCATCCCTGGGGCATGCCACTTAACTATATCCTGGAAGGATATATCCCGTTGATCAATGAGGATCAGGGGACTGCAGCAGGAACCGTTGGGCTTGAAGGTTACAAACTTCGGGAAAGCAAAGATGCCAGGGGCATGACAACAACTCTTGAAGGTTACAAACTTTGGGAGACACCGAGAGTCTCGGCCATAATGACTATACCACCGCCCGTGGTACACACTGTCCCGGAAGGACAAATTCCACAGATACCTTCTGGTGGAAACGACAACATGTTCGAAAGAATGAATGAGTTCCAAGAACAGTTCCTGGGAATTCAGAAAGAACTGCAGGCCCTTCGCGGTCAGGATTTATTTGGAAAGGACGCCGCAGACCTCTGCTTGGTCCCCAATGTGAAAGTCCCACACAAATTCCAGGTGCCCTACTTTGAAAAGTACAAGGGCAACTCTTGCCCTCAGAGTCACTTGGTGATGTACGCTCGGCAAATGTCAGCTCAAATAGAGAATCAGGATCTACTGATTCACTACTTTCAGGTAGTTTAACCGGTGCCGCCCTAAAATGGTACATGGGTTTAAACCGTGCTACGATTAGCACTTTCAGAGATCTTGGCACTGCCTTCGTCCAACAATATAAATATAATCTGGACATGGCACCCGACAGAGATCAACTCAGATCAATGTCACAAAAGGACAAGGAAACCTTTAAGGAATACGCTCAGAGATGGCGTGAAATTGCCGCTCAAATTTGTCCACCTCTTGAGTAAAAAGAGATGACAAAGATCTTCTTAAAGACCTTGAGCTCATTTTATTACGGCAGAATGGTTTCCAGTGCGCCCAGTGACTTCACCGAGATGGTCGGTATGGGAGTTCGTCTTGAGGAAGCCGTCCGAGAAGGACGTCTAGTGAAAGACGCTGGATCATAAAGCAGTACAAAGCGATACGGTAGTGCTCTCCCTAAGAAAAAGAGCAAGATATTGGGAATATCTCTCTCGAAAAGCAAAGGCGACGTTATCAGCCGGTAGCGGCTGTGACTCCTGCTGTCAATCCTGCGCCTATTTCTATGTATCAACCTCAGGTTACGCAGAGCCAACCTAATCAGCAAAGGACTCGACAGCCTCTTCAGCAGGCTCGTCCTCCATACAATAACAACCGTATAATGCGGCCACCAGGATTTAATCCTATACCCGTATCGTACGCAGAACTATTCCCGTTACTATTGGCTAAGGGGCATGTCCAGGCTAAGTCCCCTCTTACAGTACCGGAAAATCTGCCTTTTTGGTTTAAGGTGGATCAGACTTGCCCTTACCATCAAGGAGGACCAGGGCATAACATAGAGAACTGTCTCAATTTCAAATCCGATGTACAAAAGCTTGTTAGGAGCAGGGTCTTATCTTTCAAGGATACAAATCCTAATGTTCTCACAAACCCGCTGCCTCAACACGAGAAAGCTACAATCAATTTGATAGAGGGAGAGACTAACAACGTCTATCAAATTCATGATGTACTCTTGTTAAGGACCAATCTGGTCAAGATGCATTGTAGACAGAGTGGATATGGCCATGTGCCATCTCATAGCTATCACCAGTGTGATATTTGCTCTAAAAGCAATCGAGGATGTTCTGTGGTGCAATCAGCTCTACAGGAACAGATGGATCTCGGATGGATCCAAGAGCACAGAGTTCGTGGAGTTAACATGGTTTACACGAATTCTAACGTCATTCAGAACCACGACGTCGGTGCGATGAATGTCAACTTGGTGGCAATACACTCTAGGCAAAGCCAGTATCATAATCTGCCGCGGCACGATTACAGTTTCTGTCTGACTTGCTCGGTAAACAAATAGGGATGCTCTTTTGTACAAGGGGCCCTCCAGCGTCAGATGGATCTTGGATGGATCCAGGACTACCATGATAGGAATCCCTATCAGATCAACATGATTCAAATCTTCGATATTCGCTTGATGAATACCAGCCTGGTGGAGTTACATGCTAAACAGGTCCGACTCGGGTTCCTGGTATCACATGATTATCAGAGCTGTAGGACGGGTTGCGAAAATGATAAAGGTTGTGCCCTTGTCCAGGAAACCCTTCAACACTTGTTGAACCACTGGTGGCTTCCAATCTATATGGATGAAGACACCCAGCAAATTAGTATCACCAACGGGAATCCTACTCGGCATCAAAGTCGGGATGTTTGATATGTGGAAGCTGACCTAGTGAGGTTACATTGTATTCAAAGCGGGCGTGGCCAGGTGCCACCGCACAACTATGAACGTTGTAGAGTCTATTCGGAATGTAACAAAGGATGTTACCTTGTGCGAGCAGCTCTTCAGGCTCAGGTGGATCGTAGAGAGATTCGCCCATATCCGGGTTCCGGACCAATCAACTGGGTGCCGGACTACCTCGCTGATCAAATTGAGGATGTTTTCATAATCTCTAATCATCAGAGGGCTAGGGATATTTGTACCATCATCCCTCTACTTGAGGAATCGAGAGTTCCCAACCCGGAACAGATCAAAATTGCTTACGATGGTCGGAAAAATCAGAAGGCTCCCATAGTCATCTATCTACCGGGACCATTACCGTATGAATCAACTAAGGCTATCCCTTACAAATATGGTCCAACAACAGTCGAGAATGGAAAGGAAATTCCATTACCCTCCGTCGTGAATATTGCAGACATCAGTCAAGTAACACGGAGTGGTCGAATCTTCAACCGAGGAGTTGGAGAATTTAACAAAGAAAAGGAACCTCAGACAGAAGTTCCCAATCCATCGGTCGGTCAATCCAGTAATCCCGACCTTTCGAAAAACAATGATGAGATGCTGAAGCTCATCCAAAGGAGTGAATACAACATTGTTGATAAGCTATTACAAACTCCTTCAAAGATCTCTGTGCTGTCACTTTTACTCAGTTCAGAAGCGCACAGGGAGGCTCTACAGAAAGTCTTAGAGCAAGCCTTTGTGGAACAGGATGTAACAATCAGACAGTTCGATAGCATTGTCTCTAACATCACTTCCTGCAATAACTTGGGATTTAGTGATGAGGAATTACCTGAAGAGGGTCGCTGTCATAACATGGCGCTCAATATCACGGTCAGCTGCCAGGGCGATGCTTTATCCAGCGTACTAGTAGACACAGGGTCAGCCTTGAATGTTATGCCGAAGTCCACTTTGATGCAATTATCCTTCAAAGGACCCCCGATGATAACTAGTGAGGTCGTCGTCAAAGCATTTGGCGGGTCCAGAAAAACGGTTATCTACGAAGTCGACCTTCACATAACTATTGGTCCCCACACTTTCCAAGTCGCTTTCTAGATCATGGACATCCGGGAAACATACAGTTATTTATTAGGAAGACCTTGGATACATCAGGCTGGGGCGGTCACCTCGACCCTCCACCAAAAGTTAAAGTTCGTCCAGAACAACCAGCTCGTCATGGTCTGTGGAGAACAAGCCTTGCTCATGAGTAACTTATCATCATCTACTGGTGTAGAACCCGAGGAGGTTATTGGAACTCAGTTCCAAGCACTGTCGGTGAGCAAGGACAATCAATCCGAAGAGGTAACTTCTATTTCCTCATACAAAGATGCTATCAAAGCGGTCGAGAGTACCAATACAACAGGATGGGGACAGCTAGTCATTCCTACTGACAATAAAACAAGGAAGGGTCTTGGTTTTTCTACAACCTGTACCAAGATAGCTACTACCAGCAATGAAAGTATTCATCCCATTCAAGACTTCTTCCACAGTGGAGGTTTCCTTCACCCAGTGCCTCAAGAAGTGCATACCATCAATAAAGATGATTCCTCTAATATGGAGGAAGAATGGGAGTCCTATCTTAACAAGGACGGTTATATGTCTCAGGACGAAATGCAGACTCCCTTTTGCTTTCCTACACAGAGTCCGAGATTTATACCAAGGTCAGATGTCGAAATGATATACGGAGATTGTGATCCAGAAGGATGTCGTGCTCCACCAAATTCATTAGAGGAAGACACTCCGATGAAATAGAACTTTGACCACGACTATTATGGCCCAATGGATGGCCTGCCAATGTGGCAGCCGTATCCAAGAGACTTGGGGCAAGGAAATCATTCAAACAATGAAAATCAGCTGAGCATCATTGAAAAGAATACCTGCGTCCCCACCATGTCATGGGATCAACAATCAGGTCATTCACAAAACGTCCAGTACGACGATGAATTTGCTACGTTTGCAGGACTTGAATTCATCAACTATGCTTTTCTAGAGGTCAACGTCATCGAGAAGGATGACTCGTCCAGTTCCAAAGAAGTGTGGGACACCTTAGGATAACCAAGTGGGAAATACGACTATATGGTCAAATACACCGCTCCTGAGAGCTCTCGTATCAGGATCGAAGACATCCAGCCAATTGGATGGGGAGATCTACTTGAGAGTACAAATGCTATGCAAAATGCAATAGAGGAATTCTCCTACGACAACTCTGCCTGGGAGACAGATTCCAATGATCCTGCTCCACCAGAAATCAGCGTTATTTCTGAAGACAAATCAAGGAAGGTGTCAGACTTTGTGATTCATCGAGGAGTTCGCCGCCAATGGGTTGCTGTCGATGTTCCGAAGATTGTTCATAAGTCAAAGTAATTTCCATCTTTAACCTTTCACCCTGACCAGGTGAAACTGATGTTTTGATAGGGCTCACTTCCTGTAAATTTCCCTCTTCGCTTTGCCCAAAGCGACAGAGCTTTGTTTTATAGGGCGGTAGTTTCAAGAATCGATTTGTTCATGAATAAAATAACATCGTTCTGTAATTCCCGCATTTATTGCTGTTTTCTCTTTTCTCTTTTTTTCAAAAAATGGTAATCCTAAAAAACAAATCAATAATAATAAACAAGCAGTTTTTCAAAGAAATACACTGCACACACTCTTGCATTTCCTCTATCTCTTCTAAACACAAATCATACCGTCATGCAGATTGCTTGTTTTAAACCCCGTTGAAACATACGATCCGATGCCTTCTCCCAACTTTGAGTTCCCGGTATTTGAGGCTGAAGAAGAAGTTGACGACGAAATTCCAAAAGAGATCTCCCGATTACTCAGACAGGAGGAAAGGTCCATTGGAAACGGTAAATTTAGGTTCGGATAAAGAGAGAAAAGAAGTCAAGATTGGGGCACTACTCAGTCCGACTATCAAAGAAAGTTTGACAAAGCTTCTCAGGGAATTTCCCGATGTGTTTGCTTGGTCCTATCAGAATATGCCAGGGTTGGATACCAGCATCGTGGAACATCATTTACCGTTGAGGTCGGAATGTCCGCCAGTAAAACAGAGGTTGAGACGGACTCACCCGGACATGGCCATCAAAATCAAAGAGGAGGTACAGAAATAGATTGAAGCGGGTTTCCTCGCCACATCAGAATATCCCCAATGGTTAGCCAACATCGTACCCGTTCCAAAAAAGGATGGAAAAGTCAGAATGTGTGTGGATTACAGAGATCTGAACAAGGCTAGTCCAAAGGATGACTTTCCTTTACCACACATTGACATGCTGGTAGACAGTACATCAAAGTTCAAAGTTTTCTCCTTCATGGATGGATTCTCGGGCTATAATCAGATAAAAATGGCACCGAAAGACATGGAGAAAACTTCGTTCATCACCCCATAGGGTACCTTTTGTTACAAGGTGATGCCGCTCGATTTGAAGAACGCCGGGGTAACCTATCAAAGGGCCATGACTACTCTGGTTCATGACATGATACACAAAGAAATCGAGGTATATGTCGTTGATATGATTGCAAAATCTAAGACAGAAGAGGAGCATGTGACCCGCCTGTCAAAACTATTCGAGCGGTTGAGAAAGTACAAACTCCGCTTGAATCCCAACAAGTGCACATTTGGTGTCCGTTCAGGGAAACTTTTAGGGTTCATCGTCAGCCAGAAAGGAATTGAGGTTGATCCTGACAAGGTCAAGGCCATTCAAGAAATGCTTTCCGAAAACTGAAAAACAAGTCAGAGGATTCCTGGGACGTTTGAACTACATCTCCAGATTCATATTCCTCATGACCGCGACATGTGCGTCGATTTTCAAATTACTTAAAAAGAACCAGGACTGCGTTTGGACAGAAGACCGCCGAACCGCCTTCGACAGTATTAAGGAATACCTGTTGAACCCTCCGATTTTATCACCTCCAGTGAAAGGAAGACCACTGATTATCTACCTCACAGTCCTAGAGGACTCAATGGGCTGTGTACTTGGCCAACAAGACGAAACCAAAAGGAAAGAGTCTGCCATCTACTATTTGAGCAAGAAATTCACCGACTGCGAGACTCGGTATACTATGCTTGAAAAAACTTGCTGCGCTTTGGCTTGGGCAGCCAAACGTCTGCGCCAGTACATGATTCGTCACGCTACTTGGTTGGTCTCTGAGATGGATCCGATCAAGTATGTCTTTGAAAAGCCTGCTCTCACGGGAAGGATTGCCCGTTGACAGATGTTGCTGTCAGAATATGACATAGAGTACCATGCTCAAAAAGCCATTAAGGGGAGTATTTTAGCCGACCATTTGGCTCATCAACCGATTGACGATCAAGAATCAATCGGGTTTGACTTCCTGGACGAAGATGTCATGTATTTGAAAATGAAAGATTGCGATGAACTGCTACCCAGTGAAGGGCCAGAACCAGGTTCCCAATGGGGGCTTATCTTTGACGGAGCTATTAATCATTATGGAAACGGGATTGGGGAAATCATTGTCACCCCTCAGGGTACCCACATTCCTTTCACCGTCAGACTGACATTCAAGTGCACAAACAACGAGGCCGAATACGAAGCTTGTATTATGGGTCTCGAAGAAGCGATTGACTTAAGGATTAAGAACTTGGATGTATACGGCGATTTAGCCCTGGTTATCAATCAGGTCAAAGGAGATTGGAACACATACCAATCAGGATTGATTCCTTACAAAAACTACACGAGAAGGTTGCTACCCTTCTTCAACAGAGTTGAGTTTCAACAAATCCTTCGTGAGGAGAATCACCTGGCTGATGCATTAGCCACTCTCTCTTCCATGATTAGTGTAGGTCAATGGAATGACATACCTAAGATTGACATAATGCGCCTTGAACGGCCCGCTTACATCTTCACGATTGAAGCAGTCATAGACGACAAACCTTGGTATCACGATATCAAATGCTTCCTTCAGAAACATGAGTACCCACCTGGGGAACTCAGGAAGGACAGGAAAACCCTCAGAAGGCTGGCAGGCAGTTTCTTCCTGAGAGGTGATACACTCTATAAGAGAAATTTTGACATGGTCTTGCTCCGATGCGTAGACAAACCAGAAGCAGACATGCTGATGAAAGAAATTCACGAAGGATCCTTTGGCACTCATGCCAATGGACATACAATGGCGAGAAAAATTCTAAGACCAGGGTACTATTGGTTGACCATGGAATCTGACTGCTACAAGTACATGAGGAAGTGTCACAAGTTTCAGATATACTCTGACAAAATTCATGTACCACCAATGCATCTCAAAGTTCTTTCTTCCCCATGGCCTTTTTCCATATGGGGAATCGACATGATTGGCTTGATTGAGCCCAAATCTACAAACGAACATCGGTTCATCCTGGTAGCCATTGATTACTTCACCAAGTGGGTCGAAGCAGCGTTATACGCTAATGTAACCCGACAAGTGGTGGTCCGATTTATCAAAAACAATATCATCTGCCGTTATGGTGTTCCAGGCCAGATCATTACAGATAATGGATCTAACTTGAACAATAAGATGATGAAAGAGTTATGTGTAGAGTTCAAGATCGAACACCATAACTCATCTCCCTACCGACCAAAGATGAACGGAGCGGTAGAAGCGGCTAACAAGAACACCAAGAAGATTGTTCAAAAGATGGTCGTAACCTACAAAGACTGGCACGAGATGCTACCCTTTGCTCTTCACGGTTATCACACATCTTTCCGCACTTCAATAGGGGCAACCCCTTTCTCTCTAGTATATGGCATGGAAGCAGTGCTTCCCATAGAAGTAGAGATCCCATCAATCCGGGTATTGATGGAAGCTAAGCTTACAGAACCTGAATGGTGTCAAAGTCGACACGACGAACTTAACCTGATCGAAGAGAAACGAATCACGGCACTATGCCACGGTCAGTTGTATCAACAGAGAATGAAGAAGGCGTTTGACAAAAAGGTTCGACCTCGCGTCTTCAGGAAAGGAGACCTTGTGCTCAAAAAGATACAATCATTTTTCACTGATTCTCGGGGCAAATGGACTCCGAACTATGACGGCCCCTATGTGGTCAAGAAAACTTTCTCAGGCGGTGCCTTGAGACTTGCAACCATGGACGGAGAGGAATTTTCCTACCCCACAAATGTTGATGTAGTCAAGAAATACTTCGCCTAAAAAAAACGTCTCGGTGAATTGAAAACCCGAAAGGGCGGTCTAGGCAAAAGTTAGAGACATGATAAAAAATCATCCCGGTGGATTGGAAATCTCAAAGTACAATCCAGGAAAAAATTAGGGATAATGGCAAGTAACTCATCTTCGGTAGAAGCTCAGGATGCCCAGAATTCAAAGTTGGTAGAAGGATAGTGGTCGTTATGTTTCAACGTAGCCCCTTTTCCCTGTAAATTACCATTTTCAAACTTTGTAAATGCTCTATGGAATCACCTATTTGGATGATTTCCATCCTATCAATAAAGTTTAAGCCCTTGTGCTTTTGTTTGCAATTCTTATTTGTTTTAGCTTTACAGAATGACATTTTAATATGATCAACGATTCTTGAAATGAAACAAAAATCAATTTACTTATTAAAATTTTTCTGCTTTTAAAAATAAAGATGGCAATTTCTTTTGACGGTTGAACATCGATCACTTTTCCAAAGGTGTTCGAGCCTCAAAGTGCAGAATCAAAGTACTCCTTCTAAACCAGTATGCCCGAATGAAGTATCAGCTATGTCAGATGCGAATGCTCCATCTGACATCTTCGGCCGAGTTCTCATCTCCAAAGCCAGACCAGCGTCGCTCCCAACAGGGTCCGTTTCTCCTAAGCAAGGCAGAATTGCTTTCTTGAACCAGCGGTACTTCTTCGCCCCGCGATGGCCGAGTATCCAGTCATGTTCATCTATTAGTTTATATGTCGCGTCAGTTTTGTCAGCATATACATACATACATCATGCATTATTGATTTGCATTCACATTCATATTGCATCACTATCACTCTAGTCAGACTTATCCCCTAGTGATAACAATCCTCTCAATCGAGTTGTCAGTTCTCTCCTCGTCAGGAAAGGTTGCATCTGAACAATCTCTCTCCTCCAGTTTATTTCTGGATCAGAATTGGCCCTTGACCACTTTGATAACTTGAACCCCTGAAAGACCAGGGAACCTTCAACCGATGTCACTCTTCGCCATTGAAGATGATATTTTCGCTTTCCCGGATTAAGGAAAATCCCTAGAGGAAGCCTCTTAAGTAGAGATTCGGCAATATAGCAGTTTTTCTCCGAAAAGAAAGAAAAACCCGCTGATGAAAATGTCATCAGCACCTCAAAATTGGATCACATCATATGGCATTTCTCCGGGAAGATCCCGAGAAAAGTATGGTGTAATATCCCTAAGCGTGAAAGCAATCTCTCAAGAGACTCATTTTCCCCAGTAGAGTCGGCAAATGGCATCTCCAAACAGAAAAGTTTGTACACCTCTACAACTCAGACGACTGGGTTCCCCAGCGAGTCTGACATCAAACTTTTTCTATCAAATGACATCTCTCCAGGAAAATTCGACGAGAAGTTTGAGGAAAATCGCTACGCATAGCGTCCCTTGTCAATAAAGTTTATTGACAAAAGAAACTAAGACCAGTTCCTTGGTAGGAAACCAGGATCGAGGGGAAGTTTACATCAGAAACTAAGACCAGATCCTTGGTAGGAAACCAGGATCGAGGGGAAGTTTACATCAGAAACTAAGACCAGTTCCTTGGTGGGAAACCAGGATTGAGGGGAAGTTTATTTCAGAAACAAAGACCAGTTCCTTGGTAGGAAACCAGGATCGAGGGGAAGTTTTTTACCTTTTCTAAGCATCGTTGCTTAGAAAAAGAATAAGGATGCGTAAGCTACCATTCATAACCACCATCAAAATTTTGAGTATTCCGATATTTAATCCTCTTGCACCCTGAATGCCCGAATACCTTCGCCATTCACACCTTCGGGTCCAAGAAGATTAAATAGGGGCATCTGTCATACCCCAAATTTTGACCACTAAGATTTCCCATCATTGTGAAAATCATCATCACAATATAGAGGAACCATCATACCTCATCAGTCTCCCTAAAGATGGGTGAGCATCCACTACAATCAAAATTAGGGTTTCAAGTCCTCTCAGAGTTCTTAGACAAAGGATCAATCAAGAAATGACATGATCTTCAACTTGTCTAGCCTCTCAAATATACACAAGGGATCAAGAGGACTCCCACTTCAAGGATTAAGCACAAGGCTTTTCCCTTCCAGGTGGATCAAGTCAATTTGACCTCAGGGGATGCATACATCAAAAATCAGGAATTAGGGTTTCTTGACCTAATTCACCCCTAAGTTGACTTTTGGGACAAATCATGAGCCAAGACCTCAAGAGAGGATTTGAGGGTCTCCAACATACCACATTGATCCATTTGTAACAATGGATTGATCCAGGAAGCTTGAACAGCAAGTATCAATTTCATCAGTACCACAGTTAGGGTTTCGCGGAAAAAGTCAACTGTAGCTTTGACTTTTGACCAGGACATGCTCCCAAACCCTAGGACATGATTCAATATACCCTATAACACCCATGGAACATGTCCATCAAGTTTTATTTAGGTCAAGGACATGATTTCCTAAAGGATCGCACAGTTTGGAATTCATCTGACAAAAAGTCAACTGTGCACAAAAGTCAACTTTGACTTTTTGAGATTTTTCATAAAAATGGTTTTTTTAACCCTAAAATGATGTTAATGTATGATTTAAATCATCATTCATCAAGAAAAATCAAGAAAAGTGGGATAACTTGTAAAAGGGGTAACCATAAAAACTTAGAAAATTTTCTAAGTTATGAACAAAGTAGCAAGGGTACCAACTTTGGAGGATCATAACTCCTAAACCACAAATCCATTTTCCCCATCCTAAGCTTGATTTGTAGATCTCATTACCCTCTACAAAATCTTAAAACTGACCTCCCTCCAAATTCCTCATGGATTTTGAGTTATGGAATGATCAAAATCACAAAAAGTGAAAATGTCACTTTTTTCCAACACTTAGTGAAATTTTCACTAAGTCAGAATCTGCCTTCACTTTTTTCCAAATGTAGGGGGATTTTTCACTTGGATCCAAAAAGTATCAAAACCAAATATGATCAAACAGTTGTTGTATCATATGAGGGCTTTCCAAAATGGCCAAGAACATCACCAAATTCCACTTGAGCCATGAGATATGACAAGGGCAATATGCCTTGCTGAAAACTACCAAGGCTAGGCAGAATTTTGCATTTTTGCTCGATTTGGAAAAATCAGATAATTCCAAGCCTTGTCATCATTTTGGACACATCTGAGGATCAAATCTAAAGGGGACAAACACTGAGCCAAGCCTCCAAAGTCCTTGGAACAAGAAGTAGCATGCCAAACCTAGAATTTCCTAAAAGAGGGACAAGACTCCAATTTTGGATTGAAGCATTCAATGCATACACCAAGGTGGCATAGACTGAGCCATTTGCAATTGAATTCAGTCAAGACTTATCCAAGACTAAGGGAACCACAACCCTGTGCCTAAACCTCTAGTCAATGGCTAGAGGAGACTTGGATTCTAAAGTGCAACCATCGGCCAAACCTCTGCTGCAGTTGCCATTCACTATTGATCCCAAAACAAACTTGCTCTACTATAAATAGAGCTCATTTGTGCTCAGTTTGAGTACACCAAATCCATCAAACAGATGTTTTCCTCAAAATCCCTCTCTTTAGGCCAAAATGCCTTCTTTAGCAAGGTAACTCTGAGTTTTTGAGTTAGAGAGCATTTCCACCATAACTCATGATCCTAACACCTCATAAACATCATATGTAGATGATCCAAACTATCAAAAGTGATCTGTAACACCAAAATCACAAAGTCACCTCTCAAAACCTCAAAATAGGCCTTTTGTGCATTTTTCAAGCCATGTCTTGATTCAGTCACTTTCCAAACCATATAAAACCTCAAACACACTCCAAATAACATCCTTGAACTGTCCCAAATGGTTCCCCCATCTGGAACACCATTTGAGAGAGTTTCTATTTTGGTCATTTAAACCCCTTTTGCAAGAAAGGGCCAGTTTGTGTTTTTGCAAGTTCTAGCTGATTCCAACCATCCTCAAAGCTTCTAAGGGATCATTTGAGAGTGTCCAAAGCATCAAATGATTTCTGGAACAAGAAGTTTGGCAGATTGCACAGAAAACTCGAAAAGCTCAAAAAGAGGTAAGCATCATGACTTGAACTTTCCAAAATATGCATTACTTTGAAGTCCACTGATCATACACACCTCATACATGTTATATATGTTGTGTTTGGACCAATTCATCATGTAATTCATGCCTGTATCAAAGTGTAGCATAGAAAATGCAATTATAGGCCTTTTTCAAAACCACTATCGGGTTTTGAGGAGGGAGTATGATCTGAAAAAAATACCACCACCATTGGATTCCTTGTGAAATTCTAGGCCAGATGCATATAAATTTTGTCCCCAAACATTGAGAAATGAGAAAGTTATGGACCTTCCCGTTTCTTGGCAAAACTTTCCTTGCCTTGCCTTGGCCAGGCCTAGAAAACAAGGCATGCCTTGTATATTTGTGGTTTCACTTCAAGCAATGGATGTATCACCACCCCAGTGGTAAGGCGCGCGCCCTATAACCTTGAGTTCGTGGGTTCAAACCCCACCCATGCCATTTTGTGTTTTCTCACATTTTTGCTATTTTTTCCAATATTTTTATGTTTTATTAATTAATTGGAAAATTAATAACTCTTTCAATTTTAATTATTTTTGATTGGTTCTTTTTGTAAAAAATCACAAAAATGTTGAAATATTTTATTCCACAAAAAAATTAAGTTTATATTATTTATTTAATATAATTAGTATTTTTGTGAATAAATTCCTTTTTAATGTTTTTAAACATTTTAAAAGTGAATATTTACTTTGAAAATCAAAACCAACTGAGTTTTAATTAACCTTGTGATTAATCCCTCATTTCTCAAACCTTAAATTAAAATCACA
The DNA here is from genome assembly GCA_022829125.1 of Lathyrus tuberosus. Lineage (NCBI taxonomy): Eukaryota > Viridiplantae > Streptophyta > Magnoliopsida > Fabales > Fabaceae > Lathyrus > Lathyrus tuberosus. Next base: position 4,525,585 of record JALAZF010000423.1, read on the forward strand.
AATGGTTTATTCAAACTTATTTGGTATTTTATTTGATTTTCTTTAAATATTTACTTTTAAAGAATAACAAATTAGGGTTTCTTTGATTTCCACCCTTATCAAACAATTTCAAACACTTTTGGGCCTCTAATAGAGTGTAAGACCCAATCCTTTGTAAATACAAAACTTTTTGGGCCTCACTTATTGAATAAGTCCCGTTGTATTTCAAAAAGTTTGACGCGATCATTGTCCGTTGAAAAACAAACCCTGGGCCTTTCCTCGAGCTATAAGACCCATTCAAAATCTTTTGGGCCTCTAATAGAGTGTAAGACCCAATCCTTTGTAAATACAAAACTTTTTGGGCCTCGCTTATTGTATAAGTCCCGTTGTATTTCAAAAAGTTTGACGCGATCATCGTCCGTTGAAAAACAAACCCTGGGCCTCTCCTCGAGCTATAAGACCCATTCAAAATCTTTTGGGCCTCTAATAGAGTGTAAGACCCAATCCCCTTTTAACCAAAACTTTTGGGGCCTCAGACATTGTATAAGTCCCCCTGCGTTAAAAGAAAACCTCGGCGCTGTCATACCCCAAATTTTGACCACTAAGATTTCCCATCATTGTGCAAATCATCATCACAATGTGGATGAACCATCATACTTCATCAGTCTCCCCAAAGATGGGTGAGCATCCACTACAATCAAAATTAGGGTTTCAAGCCCTCTCAGAGCCTTAGACAAAGGATCAATCAAGGAATGACATGATCTTTAACTTGTCTAACCTCTCAAACATCCAAAATGGATCAAAAGGACTCCCACTTCAAGGATTAAGCACAAGGTTGCTCCCTTCTAGGTGGATCAAGTCTCAAGATCGCCAGTATCACCAAATTAGGGTTTTGGTCGACCAGGGCCTCCAGATGAAAAATTTCATCTGGACACAAGCCAAAGATCCAAAACACAACCTAATGTACTCCATGGAACCTCATGGACCCATTCATCAAGTCAATTTTGCCTCAGGGGATGCATACATCAAAAATCAGGAATTAGGGTTTCTTGACCTAATTCACCCCTAAGTTGACTTTTGGGACAAATCATGAACCAAGACCTCAAGAGAGGGTTTGGGGGTCTCTAATGAGCTATATTGATCCATTTGTAACAATGGATTAATCCAAGAAGCTTGAGCAACAAGTCTCAATTTCATCTGCACCACAATTAGGGTTTCGCGAGGAAAGTCAACTGTAACTTTGACTTTTGACCAGGACATGCTCCCAAGCCCTAGGACATGCCCCAATATACCCTATGACACCCATGGAACATGTCCATCAAGTTTGATTTAGGTCAAAGACATGATTTCCTGAAGAATTGCACAGTTTGGAATTCATCTGATAAAAAGTCAACTGTGCACAAAAGTCAACTTTGACTTTTTGAGATTTTTCACCAAAATGGATTTTTAACCCTAAAATGATGTTAATGTATGATTTGAATCATCATTCATCAAGAAAAATCAAGAAAAGTGGGATAACTTGTAAAAGGGGTAACCATAAAAACTTAGAAAATTTTCTAAGTTAAAAATAAAGTGACAAGGGTACCAACTTTGAAGGATCATAACTCCTAAACCACAAAGCCATTTTTTCTCATCCAAAGATGGATTTGTATCCCTCATTACCCTCTACAAAAACTTCAACTAGACCTAAGTCCAATTCATTAAGGATTTTGAGTTATGGAGTGATCAAAATGGCTGAAAAGTGAAAATGTCACTTTTTCCAACACTTAGTGAAATTTTCACTAAGTCAGAATCTGCCTTCACTTTTTGCCAAATGTAGAGGGATTTTTCACTTGGATTCAAAAGAGATCAAAACCAAATATGTTCAAACAGTTGTTATATCATGTAAGGGCTTTCCAAAATGGCCAAGAACATTGCCAAATTCCATTTGAGTCATGAGATATGACATTTGAAAGTTGCTTTGCTGAAATCTGTCAAAGGCAAGGCAGAATTTGCAACTTTGCTCGATTTGCCAAAATCAGCCAAATTCAAATGCTCCTATCCACTTGGACACATCTGAGGATTGAATCTAAAGGGGACAATCACTGAGCCAAGCCTCCAAAGTCCATGGAACAAGAAATAGCATGTTGAACCTAGAATGGCCAAAATAGGGACAAGACTCCAAATTTGGATTGAAGCATTCAATGGAAGCATCAAGGTGGCATGGACTGAGCCATTCTCATCTGAAATCAGTCAAGACTTATCCAAGACCAAGGGAACCACAACTCTGTGCCCTAACCTCTAGTCAATGGCTAGAGGAGACTTGGATTTCCATTGGACAACATTGGCCAAACCTACTTACCAGTTGCCATTCACTATTCCTTGCAAAACAAACTTGCTCTACTATAAATAGAGCCCAATTGTGATCAGTTTGAGTACACCAAAGCCATCTAACAGATGCTTTCCTCAAAATCTCTTTCTCTTGGCAAAAATGCCTTTCTTAGCAAGGTAGCTATCGGGTTTTGAGTTTGAGAGCTTTTCCAATCAAACCAATCACTCACACACCTCACATACATCATATAGAAGTGATCCAAACACTCACATAACATCTGGAACACTGATTTCACAAAATCACCAGCCAATTGCTCAAGTTCTTGACAGTTTTGCAGTTGAGGTGCCATCTTCAACTCCAAACCATTTCAATCCATTCCAAGCACTCAGACACATCACTTGGTACCTAGGGAAGCTATCCACATCATTGGAACCTAGCTGTAACACCTCCAACACAAATCACGATCACCAGCTGCAAGTGGTAAGCATGAGCTCTTCTAACTCTATGATCCATGCAATTTTTGCTGCACGATAATTTGGCCATATGTTCATAATCATGCATGGAATGTTTTCCCTCAATTAATTGCATTGTTTGAATCGTGTATAAAAAATCCTAGCCTTCATGCAGGGTTCTTGAGGATTTTTCATGATTTCTTGTTATATGTTTAATTTAAATGAAATTAATGGACAAAGACATGATCGTGAGGTTGATACGAGCATAATGATATGTGGATTGCATGTTATAATCAAGTATTCAGGGAGATTGGATAGAAAATGCAAATCAGCCAAACCCAGAACACGCGCGTGTTCTTCAGCTGTTCTTGGCGCCATTTCTTTCAAATTCAAATATTTGAATTTTGTGATTTTTATTTAATTGATTCAAAAATTAATTTCTCTCTGAGTTTTAATGATTTTGAGTTGATTCTTTTTTTAATAATTCACAAAAATGTTAAAATATTTTATTTTATCAAAAAATCCCAAAAATATTATTTATTTCATATAACTGATATTTTTGCAAAGAATTAATATTTTAATTGTTTTTGACATTTTAAATATTTTTTCTACATTGATTTTGCAACTTTTAATGCTTTCTAATTATTTTGTAGGTCAATACTTAATTTTTGAAGCATTAATCCAAAATCACAATTTGTTTTTCATATGTTAAACAATTTTGATCATTTTTAATTGAATTTTTATACAATTAAATACATTTTTGAAAACAAATTAGGGTTTTTGGATTAATTCAACCCTCATAAATCATTTTCAAATCACTTTGGGCCTCTTGAGAGAGTGTAAGACCCAACCCACTTGTACAGAAATATTTTGGGCCTCATTCGTTGTATAAGTCCCTCTGTACATTTTCAAATAAACGACACGATCATCGCCTTTTGAAAAATAACCTTGGGCCTCTCCTTGAGCTATAAGACCCATTCAAAAACACTTTGGGCCTCTAATAGAGTGTAAGACCCAATCCCCTTTTAACCAAAACATTTTGGGCCTCACTTATTGTATAAGTCCCTCCGCGTTAAAAGAAAACCTCGGCGCGATCGCCATTTCAAACGGAAAAATCATCTGGGCCTACCCTCGTGTTATAAGCCCCACTCTTTTTCTTTAAACCCTTTGGGCCTCTTGAAAGAGTCTAAGACCCATCCCTTTGTACAGAAAACCTTTTTTGGCCTCAGTCACTTGGATAAGTCCCTCTGTACAAATTCAAACAGTGCGCTCACTGATAAAACCCTGGGCCTCTCCTTGAGCTGTAAGCCCCAAATCTTTCTCTTTCAAAGCACTTTCTCCTTTGATTTTGAATATATTATTGTTTTCAATCTTTCTTTGTTGAACAAACTAACCAAACAGCATGGAAGCTCTACAACTGAGTAAGTGGTTATCGCTTTCATTTACCGCTTTCGTATACATATAACTGTATTGTGGGGCTGTTTCACTGTAAGTCTTCTTTCATAAACTCATATCGACTGTGTAATAATAGTATAGATATTTAGAGTTTCCCCGGAAACTACGTCTAGCACTAGGTAAAGCCGTTTCAATCACTCTTAGAAATAGTCTAAACTAGATCCCCATAGGATTACCAGACACAGTCTTCCCTCCTCTTGGGGTTAAACAATATGGAGATATGAAAGGCAGCATTCCCTGTGAACCCTTTCATAGACTGTCACTCATAGAAGTTGTCAAAAAACTCTATTCCCCAGAGGTGATCTCTTCTCCGTGAATTGCATCTCTTGAGTTTCTTCCAAATTCTCGGACTTTCCTGACTTTGATCTATTCTCGGTGAATAGCATTGCCTTGAATTTCTCGGGGTTTGGGGACCCACGGGCTTCTTAAAAGCACTTGTCAAGAGACTCTACTCCCCAGAGATGATCTTTTCTCCGTGAATGGCATCTCTTGAGTTTCTTCCAAATTCTCGAACTTTCCTGACTTTGATCTATTCTCGGTGAATAGCATTGCCTTGAATTTCTCGGGATTTGGGGACCCATCGGCTTCTTAAAAAGCATCGGCCTCCTCTTGGGCATCGTACAAGGACCCACAGGCTTCCTAAAAGTACCCCCGCCTCCTCTTGGGCTTAGTACAAGGACCTCTCGGCTTCTTAGAAGTACTCACAGCCTCCTCTTAGGCTTCGCATAATGATCTCTTCCTCCGGGAATGATAGCCTTCTCTTGGGCTTAGTACAAGGACCGATCGGCTTCTTAAAAGTTTCCAGCCTCCTCTTGGGCTTCATACAAATTGTCCCGACGACCTCCTAGAGGTATAGGAACAGAACTTAGTCATCTGCATAGAACAGTCCTTTCCAAGAGTCTACTACTGTTTCTCAAAGCATAGTACAAAAGATGAAACTCTAGACTTGGACAGTCTAACTTCCTTGAGTCTCAAAGACATTCTCAAGTGACCCCTTCGTTAAACAGGAAGGAAACCTGCAGACTCGGACAGTCTCAATACCCTTCGGATTTCCCGCTTCCTTAAAGAACAGGAATAACTCGGATCCTTGAATCAAATCCATGAGTATAGTGTTGCTCATATAAGAACTGATTTTCTCTTTAAAATCAGTATACTGGACCTGTCACTCAACTGAAACAGTCACCATAGCCTCCTCTTGGGCTTTGTACAATGATTCTCCCCAGCGAAGTCAAACAACGTTTAGCCTCTCTCTCTCGGGCTTTGTACGAGACACATAAGAGACTCCCTCGTTGAGTCAATCACCCCTTTCGCCTCCATCTCGGGCTTTATACGAGATACAAAAAGGTTCTTATTGAGCCAAACAAATTGTAGCCTCCATCTCGGGCTTTATACGAGATACCAAAAGATTCCATCGTTGAGTCAAAACCTTTTAGCCTCTCTCTCGGGCTTTGTACGAGACACATAATAGCCTCCTCTTAGGCTTGGTATAAGAAAACCACTAGTTAATCCAATTAACCTTTTAGCATCAAAGCTATGCCTCGTTCACAGTACACAAACATCAACAACTCCTTCTTCTTCATCTAATCGCTGTAAGCGGCAAGCCTCTGGATCATCTACATCCATGCCACTGTCCCTCTTTTAGCATGAGAAATTCCTAAGGAAAGATAGCATTGCTCTACGCTGAGTTAAAGTCTTCTCCTTCAGGTTAAAATCCCCTATAAAGGAAATTATGGCATTGCTAGGATCAGCGTATCCCGGTTAAAGTAATTCTCCTTTATAAACAGTTATGACATACAACCCCCTCTTTAGAGATGACAAATTCTCTCTAAAGTTGAGACCTTTCAGCTTCACATCTTGGGCTTTGAACAAGATACAAATAAACCCTCCAGCTTCACATCTTGGGCTTTGAACAAGATACAAACCACCATTTTGCTTCACGTCTTGGGCTTTGAACAAGACACCAAAACAACCATTTCCTCCCATAGAATAGGAGGAACTACGAACGCTCTGATTTCCTTGTTTCGGTAAACGGGAATACGTAGGCATAAGATTGAAAGAAAAGATCTTAGCGAGCACACTAAACAAAATCCCATACTCCCATGTATCTATCAAAAGCACCAGTCCTAACATCCTAATCCTTGTTCCCCGCCAGAAACCTTATGTCTAGATAAAAACCAGTATTGGCGAAAATACAAATAACCAGTACAAAGGCCCCCCCACATTGATAGCATCCGTAACCTAACAGACCGCTGTTTAAACTCAGTATGCAAAGCAGGGTTAATTGGAGACATCTTTTTCCCTTCCTTCATCAGGTTTAATAGGATAAAAAATGAATTGACCTGTAGTTTTAAGCTCAACCGCAGAGAGCGACCAGCGCTTAAGAACCGCGTCCAAAATCACTCGCTACAGAAAAATGGCGCCCACCGTGGGGTCGGTCTCTGTTTTTCTTCCTTTTCACCTCTTGTGTGACTACCACAGATTGGGGCTTCCGCCGGGGAACCCATTTTCTGTCAGGAACTTAAGATTTATAGCTTTAAAGGTCTAGGATGTTTAGGACAAATATATATATACTGCTTTTCCTAATTGCTATACGTGTTTATTTTTCTGCTAATGGGAATGCGGGTGATGCCGTATGTGGAAAGATTGAGTATACACTTAAGATAAGTGATGGCGATGAGGTCGACCATCAACCTCAGTGGAGGCTGACCAACGCAACCCATTCTCTCACCTAGACAATGGGCCGGTTGTTAAGTCTGAGAAGCTGAGGAGCCAAACCCTTTCGTAGTGCGGAAACTATCGGGAATAGTTGTCACGCGATACTACCCTCATTTGAGGCTGGTGATCTATTCTCGGTGAATGGCACTTACTCTAAGATTGTTCTACAACTCGCTGGCGATCCGCTTGTTGTTTTGCTTTCCTAGGAGGAACTGATGATAATGAGTATAGGTACAAAAATCACCCTAGTATAAACCTTTGGGGATGGGTAGAGCCTTGACTTCATGACAACGACCCTTTGACCCCATGTTTTTTCTATGTTTTTGTGTGCTGCATTCATGCATTCATTTAAAAAACATTAAAAAAAAACTTCTCTTCTAGTCTCTCTATTTTTTCAAAATAAACTAAGACTGTGATTGCAAATATCAGAGAAAAGGATTGCACTAATGGATTTCGGTAGAAGGAGAACTCACCAGTATACCTTCAAGGTTCCAAAACTAGAGGATTTGAGAAGGTTAGCGAGGATGATCACAAACCAAGAGGCTTTCAGAGCCAAGCACGGAGGTTTACTAACACTGTTAAGAGTCCATGTGATTGAGGGAATCATGGATGCGCTCATTCAGTTTTATGATCCGGTTTATCACTGTTTCACATTCCCGGATTACCAGCTCGCACCAACACTGGAGGAGTATTCTCATCTGATTGATTTACACATTACAGATCGAGCTCCATTTTCTGGACTGGAAGAAATTCCAAAGAATCAGACCATTGCGAGAGCAATTCATTTGGACGAGTCTGAGGTCAGGACTCACCTAACCACTAAGGGTGGCATCCAAGGTTTGCCAGCCCAGTTCTTGACAAAGAAGGCCCTGTATTTTGCCAGTATAGGAAACGTGACTGCTTTTGAAAGCATCTTTTTCTTGCTCACCTACGGGTTATTTTTGTTTCCCAACATTAATAACTTCGTCGATATTAACTCTATTAAGGTTTTTCTCATTGGAAATTCTGTGCCGACTTTGCTCGCAGATGCGTATCATTCTGTACACTTGGGAAATTTGTACAGTGGAGGGGAGATCACATGCTATGTATCTCTACTTTACAAATGGTTTATCTCTCACTTGCCCAAGTCTGCTGCTTTTTGGGATTGTAAGAGTGCCCTACGCTGGTCGCAGAAGATCATGTCTCTTACCAACTCTGATATAGATTGGTGTAATAGGATTTATGATGGAATCAGGATCATTGATCGTTGTGGAAACTTCCCCAACGTACCCCTTATAGGAACTAAGGGAGGAATCAACTACCATCCGGTATTGGTTCTTCGTCAATTTGGATACCCGATGAGACACATCCCACTGGGTGTTCATCTGGAAGGTCTTTTCTTCAAGGAAGGAGAAAGTGACAGAGCACTAAAGACGGAAATAGTGCATGCTTGGAAACACGTTCATAAGAAAGGACGAGAGTCTCTGGGAAAACCAGACTGTGTCTCGATGGAGCCTTATCTCCATTGGGTACAAACTAGAGCTCTCAAGCTAAAAATTCCTTATCCTCGTTACGGAATTCTTCCGCCAAAGGAATCTGTCATGTACTTCATGACGGAAACTAAAAAGCTTCAGGTTACTCTCAACAAAGTTCAACGGGAGAGAAGGTCTTGGAAGAACAAGTACCGCACCCTCGATGTAGAGTGCAACATGCTGTAGATAATCAGGATGACCAAAGGAATTTGCTCCTTCCTTTCACTTGGAAAAGGAATGACAACCCGACAACGGCCCTAGAGCCCCGGTCAAAGAAAAGGAAGATACCAGAATCAGCACTTGATTTCTCTTCAGAGAGGACTCGGGACCCATTAGCTTAGGTTTCTGTTTCTGCACTTTGTAATCTACTGTATTTCCATTTCTGTAATCCTTTGAATTTCAATAAAAAGGGGTTTCCCTATTGTTTGATATTTGCAATCTAATTGTCGAAGTTTATTTTGATTAAACCTTAAACAATTAATATAATCATTGCATTCATCATTCTCACATCGCGTATTCTTCTTACCTACGAATCTCATGTTTGTGTCTCAATTCTAGAGTCAAACTGTCTTATTCGTATAATACTCGGGCCAATCGTCAGAAAAAGATGGATGATCTTGAGGAAGAAAATAGAGAGTTGAAAGAAGAGATCGACGCTCTAAGAGAGGATATGAGAAAGCTTCGTAACGACATGCGAGCCATGGCAGAAGCTCAGCTACAAAGAACTGTGATCTCAGAGATCACCTCAACGCCCATAGTGGAGAAGAATGATCCTAGGTATCAGATGCCGAAAGATCGTCCTTGGGGCATGCCTGTTAACTATGTCCCGAAAGGATATGTCCCGCCGATCACTGAAGATCAGGGAATCACAACAGAATCCGCTGGGCCTGAAGGTTACAAACTTCGGGAAAGCGAAGATGCCAGGGGCATACTAAAGACTCCTGAAGGTTACAAACTTCGGGAGACACCAAGACTCACTGTCGTAGTCACGATACCACCCCCTGTGGTGCACACTGTCCCGGAAGGACAGATTCCACAGACACCTTCTGGTAAGAAGGAAACTATGTTTGACAGAATGGAGGAATTCCAGGAACAGTTCTTGGAAATGCAGAAGGAACTGCAAGCCATTCGCGGTCAGGATCTATTTAGAAAGGACGCCGCAGATCTCTGCTTGGTCCCAAATGTGAAAGTCTCGCACAAATTTCAAGTGCCCGACTTTGAAAAGTACAAGGGTAACTCTTGCCCTCAAAGCCATCTGGTGATGTACGCTCGGCGAATGTCAGCTCAGACGGAGAATCAGGACCTACTAATTCACTACTTTCAGGATAGTTTAACCGGTGCCGCATTAAAATGGTACATGGGTTTAAACCGTGCCAAGATCAGTACATTCAGAGATCTTGGCACTGCCTTCGTCCAACAATACAAATACAATTTGGACATGGCACCCGACAGAGGTCAACTCAGATCGATGTCGCAAAAGGACAAGGAAACCTTTAAGGAGTATGCTCAAAGGTGGCGTGAAATTGCCGCTCAAATTTGTCCACCTCTTGAGGAAAAGGAGATGACAAAGATCTTCTTAAAGACCTTAAGCTCATTTTACTATGACCGAATGGTTGCCAGTGCGCCCAGTGATTTCACCGAAATGGTCGGCATGGGCGTACATCTTGAGGAAGCCGTCCGAGAAGGACGTTTGGTAAAAGACACTAGATCGACGAGCGGTACTAAAAAATACGGTAGTGCTCTCCCTAAGAAAAAAGAGCAAGATATTGGGAATATCTCCCTCAGAAAGCAAAGACGACGTTATCAACCGGTAGCAGCTGTGACTCCTACTATCAACCCTGCGTCTATTCCTACGTATCAACCTCAGGTTGCGCAGAGCCAGTCTGATCAACAAAGGACACAACATTCTCTTCAGCAGGCTCGTCCTCCATACAACAACAACCGTACAACACGGCCACCAGGATTTGATCCTATACCCGTGACGTACGCAGAGCTGTTTCCATTACTACTGGCTAAGGGGCACATTCAGACTAAATCTCCTCTTACAATACCGAAAAATCCGCCTTTTTGGTTTAAGGTGGATCAAACATGCCCTTATCATCAAGGAGATTCAGGGCATAACATAGAGACTTGCCTCAATTTCAAGTCCGACGTGCAAAAACTTGTTAGGAGCGGGGTCTTATCCTTCAAGGATACAAATCCTAATGTTCTCACAAATCCGCTGCCTCAACATGAGAAGGCCGCAGTCAATTTGATAGAAGAAGAATTTAACAATGTCTATCAAATTCACGATGTACTCTTATTGAAAACCAATCTGGTAAAGATGCATTGTAGACAGAGTGGATATGGCCATGTGCCACCTCATAACTATCATCAGTGTGATATCTGCTCTAAAGACAACTAGGGATGTTCTGTGGTGCAAGCAGCTCTACAGGAACAGATGGATCTCGGATGGATCCAAGAGCACCGAGCTCGTGAAGTTAACATGGTTTACACGAATTCCAACGTCATTCAGAACCATGATATCCGTGCGATGAATGTCAACTTGGTGGCGATGCACTCAAGGCAAAGCCAATATCATAATCTGCCACGGCACGATTATAGTTCTTGTCTGACTTGCTCGGTAAACAAACAGGGATGTTCTTTCATACAGGAGGCCCTCCAGCGTCAGATGGATCTTGGATGGATCCAAGACTACCATGATAGGAACTCCTATCAAATCAACATGGTTCAGATCTTCGATATTCGCGTGATGAATACCAACCTGGTAGAGTTACATGCTGAGCAGGTCCGACTCAGATTCTTAATATCACATGACTATCAAAGCTGTGAAGCGGGTTGTGAAAACGATCGAGGTTGTACCCTTGTCCAGGAGGCACTTCAGCACTTGTTAAATCACTGGTGGATTCCAATTTATATGGATGAAGATACTCAGCAGATTAGTATCAATAACAGAAACCCCACTCGACGTCAGAGTCAGGATGTCCGATCTGTGGAAGCTAACCTAGTGAGGTTACATTGTATTCAAAGTGGGCGTGGCCAGGTGCCACCACACAACTATGAACGTTGCGGCGTCTGTTCGGAAAGTAACCAAGGGTGTTACCTTGTGAGAGCAGCTCTTCAGGGCCAGGTCGATCGTGGAGAAATTCGTCCATATCCGGGTTCTGGACCCATCGACTGGACGCCGAACTACCTTGCCGAGCAAGTTGAGAATATTGTCACGATCTCTGGTCATCACCAGACCAGGGATGTTTTTGCCATCATCCCTCTACTTGACGAGTCTAAGGTTCCCAACCGGGAACGAATTGAGATTGCTTACGATGGTCAGAAAAATCAGAAGGCTCCTGTAGTCATCTATCTACCAGGACCGCTACCGTATGAATCAGCTAAGGCGATCCCTTACAAATACGGTGCAACAACATTTGAGAATGGAAAGGAAATTCCATTACCCTCCGTTGTGAACATTGCAGACATCAGTTGAGTAACACGGAGTGGTAGAATCTTCAACCGAGGGGTTGGGGAAGTTAACAAGGAAAAGGAACTTCAGACAGAAGCTCCTGATCTATCAGTCGTTCGATCCAGTAATCCCGACCTTTCGAAAATTGATGATGAGATGCTGAAGCTCATCTAAAGGAGTGAATATAACATTGTTGATCAGCTGTTACAGACTCCTTCAAAGATCTCGGTATTATCGCTGTTACTCAGTTCAGAAGCCCACAGGGAGGCTCTACAGAAAGTCTTGGAGCAGGCCTTTGTGGAACAGGATGTAACAATCAGACAGTTCGATAGTATTGTCTCTAACATCACTTCCTGCAACAATTTGGGATTTAGTGATGAGGAGTTACCCGAAGAGGATCACCGTCATAACATGGCGCTCAACATTACAGTCAACTGCCAGGACGATGCTTTAGCCAGCGTACTGGTAGACACAGGGTCAGCCCTGAATGTTATGCCGAAGTCCACTTTGATGCAATTATCATTCAAAGGGCCTCCGATGAGAGTTAGCGAGGTTGTCGTCAAAGCATTCAACGGATCCAGAAAAACAGTTATCGGCGAAGTTGATCTTCCCATAACTATCGGTCCTTACACTTTCCAAGTCACTTTCCAGGTCATGGACATCCGGGCAACATACAGTTGTTTATTAGGAAGACCTTGGATACATCAGGTTGGAGCGGTCACTTCGACCCTCCACCAAAAGCTAAGTTTCGTCAAGAACGATCAACTTGTCACGGTTTGTGGGGAACAAGCCTTGCTTGTAAGCAACTTGTCATCATCTACTGGTATAGAACTCGAGGAGGTTATTGGAACTCAGTTCCAAGCATTGTCAGTGAGCAAGAACAATCAGTTCAGAGGAGGAACCTCGATTTCCTCATACAATGATGCTATCAAAGCGATCGAGAGTACCAACACAACTGGATGGGGACAGCTTGTCATTCCTATTGACAATAAAACAAAGAAGGGTCTTGGTTTTTCTGTAACCTGTACCCAGACAGCTGCCAGCAATGAAAGTCTCCATCCCATTCAGGATTTCTTCCACAGTGGAGGTTTCCTTCACCCAGTGTCTCAAGCAGTACATGCTATCAATGAGGAAGATCCCTCTGACACGGATGAAGAATGGAAGTCATATCTTAATGAGGACGGTTATATGTCTCAGGAGGAGGTTCCTATGCCTTTTTGCTTTCCTACACAGAATCCGAGATTTATACCACGGTCAGACGTCGAAATGATATACGGAGATTGTGATCCGGAAGGATGCCGTGCTCCGCCAAATTCATTAGAGGAAGACACTCTGATGAAAGACAACTTTGACCACAATTACTATGGCCCAATGGATGGTCTGCCAATGTGGCAGCCTTACCCAGGAAACTTGGGGCAAGAGGGTCAGCCGAACAATGAAAATCAGCTGACCGTCATTGAACAGAATACTTGTGTCCCCACCATATCATGGGAGCAACACTCAGGTCATTCAGAAACTACTCAACATGAAGATGAATTTGCAACGTTTGTAGAACTTGAATTCATCAACTATGCTTTTCCCGAGGTCAACGTCATCGAGAGAAATGACTCCTCCAGTTCGAAAGAAGTATGGGACACCTTGGGACAACCGAGTGGAAAATACGACTATATGGTCAAGTACACCGCTCCCGGAAGCTCTCGTATCAGGCTCGAAGACATCCAGCCAACTGGATGGGGAGATACAGCTAAGAGCACAAATGCTATGCAAAATGTAACAGAGGAATTCTCCTACGACAACTCTGCCTGGGAAACAGATTCCAATGATCCTGCTCCACCAGAGATCAGCGTCATTTCTGAAGACAAATCAAGGAAGGTGCCAGACTTTGTGATTCACCGAGGAGTTCGCCGCCAATGGGTTGCCGTCGAGGTTCCGAAGGTCGTTCATCAGTCAAAGTAATTGCCATCTTTAACCTTTCACCCTGCCCAGGTGAAACAGATGTTTTGATAGGGCTCGCTTTCTGTAAATTTCCCTCTTCGCTTTGCCCGAAGCGACAGAGTTTTGTTTTATAGGGCTGTAGTTTCAAGGATCGACTTGTTCATTAATAAAATAACGTCGTTCTGTAATTTCCGCATTAATTGCTGTTTTCTCTTTTTGCTTTTTCAGAAAATGGTAATCCTAAAAAATAATTCAAATAAAAACAAGCAGTAAAATAAATACACTGCACACACTTGCATTTTCTCTATCTCTTCTAAACACGAATCATCACGTCATGCAGATTGTTTGTTTTAAACCTAGTTGAAACATACGATCCGATGCCTTCTCCCAACTTTGAGTTCCCGGTATTTGAGGCTGAAGAAGAAAATGACAACGAAATTCCAGAAGAGATCTCCCGATTACTCAGACAAGAGGAAAGGTCCATTGAACCTCACAAAGAGCCGTTGGAAACGGTAAACTTGGGTTCAGAGCAAGAGAGAAAAGAAATCAGGATTGGGGCACTGCTCAGTCCAACTGCCAGAGAGAGTTTGATAAAGCTTCTCAAAAAATTTCCCGATGTATTTGCTTGGTCCTATCAGGATATGCCAGGGTTAGATACCAGCATCGTGGAACATCATTTACCATTGAGATCGGAATGTCTGCCAGTAAAGCAAAGGTTAAGACGTACTCATCCGGACATGGCCATCAAAATCAAAGAGGAGGTACAGAAACAGATTGACGCGGGTTTCCTCGCTACGTCTGAATATCCTCAATGGTTAGCCAACATCGTACCCGTTCCCAAAAAGGATGGAAAGGTCAGAATGTGTGTCAACTACCGAGATCTGAACAAGGCAAGTCCAAAGGACGATTTTCCTTTAACACACATTGACATGCTGGTAGACAGCACAACAAAGTTCAAAATTTTCTCCTTCATGGATGGATTCTCGGGCTATAACCAGATCAAAATGGCGCCGAAAGACATGGAGAAAACTTCGTTAATTACCCCATGGGGTACCTTTTGTTACAAGGTAATGCCGTTCGGTTTGAAGAACGCTGGGGCAACCTATCAAAGGGCGATGACTACTATGTTTCATGACATGATACATAAGGAAATCGAGGTATATGTCGATGATATGATTGCAAAATCAAAAACAGAGAGTGAGCACGTTGAACATCTGTCAAAATTGTTCGAACGTCTAAGAAAATTCAAGCTCCGCTTGAATCCCAACAAGGGCACCTTCGGTGTCCGTTCAGGGAAACTACTAGGGTTCATCGTCAGCCAGAAAGGAATTGAGGTTGACCCTGACAAGGTCAAGGCTATTCAAGAAATGCCTTCGCCGAAAACTGAAAAACAAGTCAGAGGATTCTTGGGACGTTTGAACTACATCCCCAGATTCATATTCCTTATGACCGCCACACGTGCGCCGATTTTCAAGTTACTCAAAAAGAACCAGGATTGCGTTTGGTCAGAAGACTGCCAAACTGCCTTCGACAGTATTAAGGAATATCTGTTGAATCCTCCGATTCTATCACCTCTAGTGGAAGGAAGACAACTGATCATTTACCTCACAGTCCTAGAGGACTCAATGGGATGTGTACTTGGCCAACATGACGAAACAAAAAGAAAAGAGTCTGCCATCTACTATTTGAGCAAGAAATTCACCGACTGCGAGACTCGGTACACGATGCTTGAGAAAACTTGTTGCGCTTTGGCTTGGGCAGCCAAACGTCTTCGGCAGTACATGATTCGTCACACTACTTGGTTGATCTCAGAAATGGATCCAATCAAGTATGTCTTCGAAAAACCTGCTCTTACGGGAAGAATTGCCCGTTGGCAGATGTTGTTATCAGAATATGACATAGAGTACCACGCTCAAAAAGCCGTTAAGGGAAGTATTTTAGCCGATCATTTGGCTCATCAACCGATTGACGATCAAGAATTAATCGGGTTTGACTTCCTAGACGAAGATGTCATGTATCTAAAGATGAAAGACTGCGATGAACCGCTACCCAGTGAAGGGCCAGAACCAGGTTCCCAATGGGGACTTATCTTTGACGGAGCAGTTAATCATTACGGAAACGAAATTGGGGCAATCATTGTTACCCCTCAGGGTACCCATATTCCTTTCACTGCTAGACTTACGTTCAAGTGTACGAACAACGAGGCCGAATACGAAGCTTGTATTATGGGTCTCGAGGGAGCGATTGATTTAAGGATCAAAAACTTGGACGTATACGGCGACTCAGCCTTGGTTATCAATCAGATAAAAGGAGATTGGAACATATACCAATCCGGACTGATTCCTTACAAAGACTACGCAAGAAGGTTGCTACCTTTCTTCAACAGAATCGAGTTTCATCACATCCCTCGTGATGAGAATCACATGGCTGATGCATTAGCCACTATCTCTTCCATGATTAGTGTAGGTCAATGGAATGACATACCTAAGATCGACATAATGCGCCTTGAACGGCCCGCTTACGTCTTCACGATTGAAGCAGTCATAGATGACAGACCTTGGTATCACGATATCAAATGCTTCCTTCAGAAACAAGAGTACCCGCCTGGGGCACTCAGAAAAGACAGAAAGACCCTCAGAAAGTTGGCTGGAAACTTCTTCCTGAGCGGTGACACTCTCTATAAGAGAAATTTTGACATGGTCTTGCTCTGATGCGTAGACAGACCAGAAGCAGACATGCTTATGAAAGAAATTCATGAAGGATCCTTTGGCACTCATGCCAATGGATATACAATGGCGAGAAAAATTCTAAGAGCAGGGTACTATTGGTTGACAAAGGAATCCGACTACTACAAGTACATGAGGAGGTGTCACAAGTGTCAGATATACTCCGACAAAATTCATGTACCGCCATCGCATCTCAAAGTTCTCTCTTCCCCATGGCCATTTTCCATATGGGGAATCGACATGATCGACTTGATCGAACCTAAGGCTTCAAACGGACATCGGTTCATCCTGGTAGCCATTGATTACTTCACCAAGTGGGTCGAAGCAGCATCATACGCTAATGTAACCCGACAAGTGGTGGTCCGATTTATCAAAAACAATATCATCTGCCGTTATGGTGTTCCAAGCGAGATCATTACCGATAATGGATCTAACTTGAACAATAAGATGATGAAGGAGTTGTGTGCAGAGTTCAAGATTGAACATCATAACTCATCTCCCTACCGACCAAAGATGAACGGAGCGGTAGAAGCGGCTAACAAGAACATCAAGAAGATCGTTCAAAAGATGGTTGTAACCTACAAAGACTGGCACGAGATGCTACCCTTTGCTCTTCACGGTTATCGCACATCTGTTCGCACTTCAACAGGGGCTACCCCTTTCTCTCTAGTGTATGGCATGGAGGCAGTTCTCCCCATAGAAGTAGAGATCCCGTCAATCTGAGTATTGATGGAAGCTAAGCTCACCGAAGCTGAATGGTGTCAAAGCCGACACGATGAACTGAATCTGATCGAGGAGAAGCGAATCATGGCACTATGCCATGGTCAGTTGTATCAACAGAGAATGAAGAGGGTGTTTGACAAAAAGGTTCGACCTCGCATCTTCAGGAAAGGAGACCTTGTGCTCAAGAAGATACAATCATTTCTCACTGATTCGCGAGGTAAATGGACTCCAAATTATGATGGCCCCTATGTGGTCACAAAAGCTTTCTCAGGCGGCGTCTTGAGACTTGCAACCATGGACGGAGAGGAATTTGCCTGCCCCACGAATGTTGATGTAGTCAAGAAATACTTCGCCTAAGCTAAAAAAAAAACGTCTCGGTGGATTGAAAACCCGAAAGGGCGGTCCAGGAAAAGTTAGAGACATATAAAAAAATCATCCCGATAGATTGGAAACATCATAGTACAATCCAGGAAAAAATTAGGGATAATGGCAAGTAACTATGTTCAACAGAGGAAAGTCCCTCAGCAGCAGCAGTTACATCATCCATCAGAGGAAAACTCCAGTCAAGGTCATCTTCGACAGAAGCTCAGGATGCCCCCGAATTCAAAGTTGGTAGAAGGATAGTGGTCGTTATATTTCAATGTAGTCCTTTTCCCTGTAAATTACCATTTTCAAACTTTGTATATACTCTTCGGAATCACGCGTTTGGCTGATCTCCATCCTATCAATAAAATTTGAGCCCTTGTGCTTTTGTTTGCAGTTCTTTTTTGTTTTAGCTTTACAGAACGACGTTGTTAACATGAATAACGACTCTTGAAATAAAACAAAAATGAATTTACTTGGTAAAACTTTTTCTGCTTTTAAAATAAAGATGGCAATTTCTTTTGACTATTGAACATCAAAAGAACATCAATCGCTTCTCCAGAAGTAAGCAAACTTCAAAGTGCAGAATCAAAGTTCTCCTTCTAACCCAGTACGCCTGAATGAAGGGATCAACTGTGTCAGAGACCTTGTTTCGTCTGACACCCCTCGGCTGAGTTCTTATCTCCTAAGCCCGATCAACGGTATTCCCCGCAGGGACTATCTCTCCTAAGCAAGGTGGAATTGCTGTCTTGAACCAGCGATATCTCTACATGCCCCGCGATGGCCGAGTATCCAGTCATGTTCATCTTTTAGTTTCTGTGTCGCGTCAGTTTTGTCAGCATAGACATACATGCATTATTGATTTGCATTCGCTTCATATTGCATCAATATCACTCTAGTCGGTCTTGTCCCCTGGTGATAAAAAGTCCTCTCAATCGAGTTGTCAACCCTTTCCTCGTCAGGAAACGCTACGTCTGAACATCCTCTCTCCTCCAGTTTTATTTCTGGAATGAAGTTGGCTCCTCGACCACTTTGATAACTTGAACCTCTGAAAGACCAGAGGAACCTTCAGTCAGCATCATTCTTCGCCATTGAAGATGATATCCTTGCTTTCCCGGATTAAAGAAAAATCCCCCAGAGAAAGCCTCCTAAGCAGAGATTTGGCAGTACAGCTGCCATTCTCCGAAAAGATCGCTGATGAAAAGGTCATCGGCACCTCAAAATTGGACCCCATCACATGGCATTTCTCCGGGAAGATCCCGAGAAAAGTATGATGTAAGATCCCAAGTGGAAACAGTCTCTCAAGAGACTCGCTTTCCCCCAGTAGAATCGACAAATGGTGTCTTCAAACAGAGAAGTTTGTGTACCTCTACAATTCAGACGATTAGGTTCCCCAGCAAGTCTGACGTCAAAAATTTTTCCGTCAGATGGCATCTCCCCAGGAAAATTCGGCTAGAAGTTTGAGGGAAATCGATACGAATAGCGTCCCTTGTCAAAAAGTTTATTGACAAAAGAAACTAAGAGCAGTTCCTTGGTAGGAAACCAGGATCGAGGGGAAGTTTAAATCAGAAACTAAGACCAGTTCCTTGGTAGGAAACCGGGATCGAGGGGAAGTTTAAATCGAAAACTAAGACCAGTCCCTTGGTAGGAAACCAGGATCGAGGGGAAGTTTACATAATCAACTGAGACCAGTTCCTTGGTCGGAAACCAGGATCGAGGGGAAGTTTATTTCAGCAACTGAGACCAGTTCCTTGGTAGGAAACCAGGATCGAGGGGAAGTTTATTTCCGCAACTAAGACCAGTTCCTTGGCTGAAGACCAGGATCGAGGGGAAGTTTACCTTTTCTAAGCATCATTGCTTAGCAAAAGAAGATGAATGCGCAAGCTACCATTCATAACCACCATCAAAATTTCGGTTATTCCGATATTTAATCCTCTTGCACCCCGAATGCCCGAATACCTTCGTCATTCACACCTTCGGGTCCAAGAAGATTAAATAGGGGCATCTGTCATACCCCAAATTTTGATCACTAAGATTTCCCATCATTGTGCAAATCATCATCATAATGTGGATGAACCATCATACTTCATCAGTCTCCCCAAAGATGGGTGAGCATCCACTACAATCAAAATTAGGGTTTCAAGCCCTCTCAGAGCCTTAGACAAAGGATCAATCAAGGAATGACATGATCTTCAACTTGTCTAACCTCTCAAACATCCACAATGGATCAAAAGGACTCCCACTTCAAGGATTAAGCACAAGGTTGCTCCCTTCTAGGTGGATCAAGTCTCAAGATCGCCAGTATCACCAAATTAGGGTTTTGGTCGACCAGGGCCTCCAGATGAAAAATTTCATCTGGACACAAGCCAAAGATCCAAAACACAACCTAATGTACTCCATGGAACCTCATGGACCCATTCATCAAGTCAATTTTGCCTCAGGGGATGCATACATAAAAAATCAGGAATTAGGGTTTCTTGACATAATTCACCCCTAAGTTGACTTTTGGGACAAATCATGAACCAAGACCTCAAGAGAGGGTTTGAGAGTCTCTAATGAGCTATATTGATCCATTTGTAACAATGGATTAATCCAAGAAGCTTGAGCAACAAGTCTCAATTTCATCTGCACCACAATTAGGGTTTCGCGAGGAAAGTCAACTGTAACTTTGACTTTTGACCAGGACATGCTCCCAAGCCCTAGGACATGCCCCAATATACCCTATGACACCCATGGAACATGTCCATCAAGTTTGATTTAGGTCAAAGACATGATTTCCTGAAGAATTGCACAGTTTGGAATTCATCTGATAAAAAGTCAATTGTGCACAAAAGTCAACGTTGACTTTTTGAGATTTTTCACCAAAATGGATTTTTATCCCTAAAATGATGTTAATGTATGATTTGAATCATCATTCATCAAGAAAAATCAAGAAAAGTGGGATAACTTGTAAAAGGGGTAACCATAAAAACTTAGAAAATTTTCTAAGTTAAAAATAAAGTGACAAGGGTACCAACTTTGAAGGATCATAACTCCTAAACCACAAAGCCATTTTTTCTCATCCAAAGATGGATTTGTAGCCCTCATTACCCTCTACAAAAACTTCAACTAGACCTAAGTCCAATTCATTAAGGATTTTGAGTTATGGAGTGATCAAAATGGCTGAAAAGTGAAAATGTCACTTTTTCCAACACTTAGTGAAATTTTCACTAAGTCAGAATCTGCCTTCACTTTTTGCCAAATGTAGAGGGATTTTTCACTTGGATTCAAAAGAGATCAAAACCAAATATGTTCAAACAGTTGTTATATCATGTAAGGGCTTTCCAAAATGGCCAAGAACATTGCCAAATTCCATTTGAGTCATGAGATATGACATTGGAAAGTTGCCTTGCTGAAATCTGTCAAAGGCAAGGCAGAATTTACAACTTTGCTCGATTTGCCAAAATCAGCCAAATTCAAATGCTCCTATCCACTTGGACACATCTGAGGATTGAATCTAAAGGGGACAATCACTGAGCCAAGCCTCCAAAGTCCATGGAACAAGAAATAGCATGTTGAACCTAGAATGGCCAAAATAGGGACAAGAGTCCAAATTTGGATTAAAGCATTCAATGGAAGCATCAAGGTGGCATGGACTGAGCCATTCTCATCTGAAATCAGTCAAGACTTATCCAAGACCAAGGGAACCACAACTCTGTGCCCTAACCTCTAGTCAATGGCTAGAGGAGACTTGGATTTCCATTGGACAACATTGGCCAAACCTACTTACCAGTTGCCATTCACTATTCCTTGCAAAACAAACTTGCTCAACTATAAATAGAACTCAATTGTGACCAGTTTGAGTACACCAAAGCCATCTAACAGATGCTTTCCTCAAAATCTCTTTCTCTTGGCTAAAATGCCTTTCTTAGCAAGGTAGCTATCAGGTTTTGAGTTTGAGAGCTTTTCCAATCAAACCAATCACTCACACACCTCACATACATCATATAGAAGTGATCCAAACACTCACATAACATCTGGAACACTGATTTCACAAAATCACCAGCCAATTGCTCAAGTTCTTGACAGTTTTGCAGTTGAGGTGCCATCTTCAACTCCAAACCATTTCAATCCATTCCAAGCACTCAGATACATCACTTGGTACCTAGGGAAGCTATCCACATCATTGGAACCTAGTTGTAACACCTCCAACATAAATCACGATCACCAGCTGCAAGTGGCAAGCATGAGCTCTTCTAACTCTATGATCCATGCAATTTTTGCTGCACGATAATTTGGCCATATGTTCATAATCATGCATGGAATGTTTTCCCTCAATTAATTGCATTGTTTGAATCGTGTATCAAAAATCCTAGCCTTCATGCAGAAATTAGGGTTCTTGAGGATTTTTCATGATTTCTTGTTATATGTTTAATTTAAATGAAATTAATGGACATAGACATGATCGTGAGGTTGAGACGAGCATAATGATATGTGGATTGCATGTTATAATCAAGTATTCAGGGAGATTAGATAGAAAATGCAAATCAGCCAAACCCAGAACACGCGCGTGTTCTTCAGCTGTTCTTGGCGCCATTTCTTTCAAATTCAAATATTTGAATTTTGTGATTTTTATTTAATTGATTAAAAAATTAATTTCTCTCTGAGTTTTAATGATTTTGAGTTGATTCTTTTTTTAATAATTCACAAAAATGTTAAAATATTTTATTTTATCAAAAAATCCCAAAAATATTATTTATTTCATATAATTGATATTTTTGCAAAGAATTAATATTTTAATTGTTTTTGACATTTTAAATATTTTTTCTACATTGATTTTGCAACTTTTAATGCTTTCTAATTATTTTGTAGGTCAATACTTAATTTTTGAAGCATTAATCCAAAATCACAATTTGTTTTTCATATGTTAAACAATTTTGATCATTTTTAATTGAATTTTTATTCAATTAAATACATTTTTGAAAATAAATTAGGGTTTTTGGATTAATTCAACCCTCATAAATCATTTTCAAATCACTTTGGGCCTCTTGAGAGAGTGTAAGACCCAACCCACTTGTACAGAAATATTTTGGGCCTCATTCGTTGTATAAGTCCCTCTGTACATTTTCAAATAAACGGCACGATCATCGCCTTTTGAAAAATAACCTTGGGCCTCTCCTAGAGCTATAAGACCCATTCAAAAACACTTTGGGCCTCTAATAGAGTGTAAGACCCAATCCCCTTTTAACCAAAACATTTTGGGCCTCACTTATTGTATAAGTCCCTCCGCGTTAAAAGAAAACCTCGGCGCGATCGCCATTTCAAACGGAAAAATCATCTGGGCCTACCCTCGTGTTATAAGCCCCACTCTTTTTCTTTAAACCCTTTGGGCCTCTTGAAAGAGTCTAAGACCCATCCCTTTGTACAGAAAACCTTTTTTGGCCTCAGTCACTTGGATAAGTCCCTCTGTACAAATTCAAACAGTGCGCTCACTGATAAAACCCTGGGCCTCTCCTTGAGCTGTAAGCCCCAAATCTTTCTCTTTCAAAGCACTTTCTCCTTTGATTTTGAATATATTATTGTTTTCAATCTTTCTTTGTTGAACAAACTAACCAAATAGCATGGAAGCTCTACAATCGAGTAAGTGATTATCGCTTTCATTTACCGCTTTCGTATACATATAACTGTATTGTGGGGCTATTTCACTGTAAGTCTTCTTTCATAAACTCATATCGACTGTGTAATAATAGTATAGATATTTAGACTCTCCCCGGCAACTACGTCTAGCACTAGGTAAAGCCGTTTCAATCACTCTTAGAAATAGTCTAAACTAGATCCCCATAGGATTACCAGACACAGTCTTCCCTCCTCTTGGGGTTAAACAATATGGAGATATGAAAGGCAGCATTCTCTGTGAACCCTTTCATAGACTGTCACTCATAGAAGTTGTCAAAAAACTCTATTCCCCAGAGGTGATCTCTTCTCCGTTTATTGCATCTCTTGAGTTTCTTCCAAATTCTCTGACTTTCCTGACTTTGATCTATTCTCGGTGAATAGCATTGCCTTAAATTTCTCGGGGTTTGGGGACCCACGGGCTTCTTAAAAGCACTTGTCAAGAGACTCTACTCCCCAGAGATGATCTTTTCTCCGTGAATGGCATCTCTTGAGTTTCTTCCAAATTCTCGAACTTTCCTGACTTTGATCTATTCTCGGTGAATAACATTGCCTTGAATTTCTCGGGATTTGGGGACCCATCGGCTTCTTAAAAAGCATCGGCCTCCTCTTGGGCATCGTACAAGGACCCACAGGCTTCCTAAAAGTACCCCCGCCTCCTCTTGGGCTTAGTACAAGGACCTCTCGGCTTCTTAGAAGTATTCACAGCCTCCTCTTAGGCTTCGCATAATGATCTCTTCCTCCGGGAATGATAGCCTTCTCTTGGGCTTAGTACAAGGACCGATCGGCTTCTTAAAAGTTTCCAGCCTCCTCTTGGGCTTCATACAAATTGTCCCGACGACCTCCTAGAGGTATAGGAACAGAACTTAGTCATCTGCATAGAACAGTCCTTTCAAAGAGTCTACTACTGTTTCTCAAAGCATAATACAAAAGATGAAACTCTAGACTTGGACAGTCTAACTTCCTTGAGTCTCAAAGACATTCTCAAGTGACCCCTTCGTTAAACAGGAAGGAAACCCGCAGACTCGGACAGTCTCAATACCCTTCGGATTTCCCGCTTCCTTAAAGAACAGGAATAACCCGGATTCTTGAATCAAATCCATGAGTATAGTGTTGCTCATATAAGAACTAATTTTCTCTTTAAAATCAGTATACTGGACCTGTCACTCAACTGAAACAGTCACCATAGCCTCCTCTTGGGCTTTGTACAATGATTCTCCCCAGCGGAGTCAAACAACATTTAGCCCCTCTCTCGGGCTTTGTACGAGACACATAAGAGACTCCCTCGTTGAATCAATCACCCCTTTCGCCTCCATCTCGGGCTTTATACGAGATACAAAAAGGTTCTTATTGAGCCAAACAAATTGTAGCCTCCATCTCGGGCTTTATACGAGATACCAAAAGATTCCATCGTTGAGTCAAAACCTTTTAGCCTCTCTCTCGGGCTTTGTACGAGACACATAATAGCCTTCTCTTAGGCTTGGTATAAGAAAACCACTGGTTAATCCAATTAACCTTTTAGCATCAAAGTTGTGCCTCGTTCACAGTACACAAACATCAACAACTCCTTCTTCTTCATCTAATCGCTGTAAGCGGCAAGCCTCTGGATCATCTACATCCATGCCACTGTCCCTCTTTTAGCATGAGAAATTCCTAAGGAAAGATAGCATTGCTCTACGCTGAGTTAAAGTCTTCTCCTTCAGGTTAAAATCCCCTATAAAGGAAATTATGGCATTGCTAGGATCAGCGTATCCCGGTTAAAGTAATTCTCCTTTATAAACAGTTGTGACATACAACCCCCTCTTTAGAGATGACAAATTCTCTCTAAAGTTGAGACCTTTCAGCTTCACATCTTGGGCTTTGAACAAGATACAAATAAACCCTTCAGCTTCACATCTTGGGCTTTGAACAAGATACAAACCACCTTTTTGCTTCACGTCTTGGGCTTTGAACAAGACACCAAAACAACCATTTCCTCCCATAGAATAGGAGGAACTACGAACGCTCTGATTTCCTTGTTTCGGTAAATGGGAATACGTAGGCATAAGATTGAAAGAAAAGATCTTAGCGAGCACACTAAACAAAATCCCATACTCCCATGTATCTATCAAAAGCACCAGTCCTAACATCCTAATCCTTGTTCCCCGCCAAAAACCTTATGTCTAGATAAAAACCAGTATTGGCGAAAATACAAATAACCAGTACAAAGGCCCCCCCACATTGATAGCATCCGTAACCTAACAGACCGCTGTTTAAACTCAGTATGCAAAGCAGGGTTTATTGGAGACATCTATTTCCCTTCCTTCATCAGCTTTAATAGGATAAAAAATGAATCGACCTGTAGTTTTAAGCTCAACCGCAGAGAGCGACCATCGCTTAAGAACCGCGTCCAAAATCGCTCGCTACAGGCGCGATCGCCAATTCAAAAATAAATCATCTGGGCCCACCCTCGTGTTATAAGCCCCATTCTTTTTCTTTAAACACTTGGGCCTCTTGAGAGAGTGTAAGACCCATCCCTTTGTAAAGAAAACCTTTCTTGGGCCTCAGTCACTTGTATAAGTCCCTCTGTACAAAACGACAGTGCGGTCACTGATAAACCTTGGGCCTCTCCTTGAGATGTAAGCCCCAACATATTTTCAAAATACTTTCTCCTTTTAATTTTGAATATACTGTTGTTTTCAATCTTTCTTGGTTGAACAACTAACCAAACAGCATGGAAGCTCTACAACCGAGTAAGTGGTTATATGCTTTCTTTATCCGCTTTCATATACATATAACTGTATTATGGGGCTGTTTCACTATAAGTCTTCTTTTATAAACTCATATCAACTGTGTAATACTAGTATAGATATTTAGAGTTTCCCCGGTAACTACGTCTAGCACTAAGCCCTGTTGGTCGCTCTTAAATACAGTCAAAACTAGACCCCCCATAGGATTACCAGATACAGTCTTCCCTCCTCTTGGGGTTAAACAATATAGAGACGTGAAAGGCAGCATTCTCGGTGAACCCTTTCTCAGACTGTCACTCTTAGAAATTTTCAGAGAAACTTTACTCCCCAGAGATGATCTTTTCTCCGTGAATGGCATCTCTTGAGTTTCTTCCAAATTCTTGGACTTTCCTGGCTTGATCCATTCTCGGTGAATGGTATGTCTTGAACTTCTCGGGGTTTGGGGACCCACAGGCTTCCTAAAAGCATCCCCGCCTCCTCTTGGGCGTTGTACAAGGACCATACGGCTTCTTAGAAGTATTCACAGCCTCCTCTTAGGCTTCGTATAAGGATTCTTCCTTCGGGAAGAGAGCCTTCTCTTGGGCTTTGTACAAATTGTCCCTCGGCTTCTTAAAAGATTCCAGCCTCCTCTTGGGCTTCGTACAAATTATCCCGACGACCTCCTAGAGGTATAGGAACAGAAATTAGTCATCTTAATAGAATAGTCTTTCAAAGAGTCTAGATCTTTCCACCGTGAACATACTACCACTGTTTCTTTAAGCATAGTACAAAAGATAAAACTCTAGACTTGGACAGTCTAATCTCCTTGAGCCTCGAAGGCATTCTCAAGTAGGGAAAAACACCAGTAGACTCGGACAGTCTCCAATACCCTCTGGATTCCCCATTTCCTTAAAGAACAGGAAATAACCCTGATCCTTTGATCAATCCCAAAGCATAGCCTTACCTTTAATCAGTCTCTTTATAAGAACTGATTTTCTCTTTTAACCAACCTACTGGACCTGTCACTCGATTGAAACAGCAATCCTTTAGCCTCCGTCTCGGGCTTCGTACGAGATACAAAATCACTCTCTTGTTGAGTATAAAAGACTCTCTTGTTGAGTCAAACACCTTTAGCCTCCCTCTCGGGCTTCGTACAAGATACAAAACACTCTCTTGTTGAGTATAAAAGACTCTTTGGTTGAGTCAACCTTTAGCCTCCGTCTTGGGCTTCGTACAAGACACATACAAAAGCACTCTCTTGTTGAGTCAAACCCTTTTTAGCCTCTCTCTCGGGCTTTGTACGAGACACATAAAAACACCCTCTTGTTGGGCCAATAGCCTCCTCTTAGGCTTTGTATAAGAAAAACCCCGGTTGAGTCAATCAACCTTTTAGCATCAAAACTGTGCCTCGTTCACAGGATACAAACATCAACAACTCCTTTCATCTAATCGCTGTAAGCGGCAAGCCTCTGGATTATTTACATCCACGCCATTGTCCCTCTTTTAGCATGAGAAATTCCTAAGGAAAGATGGCATTGCTCTACACTGAGTTAAAGTCTTCTCCTTCAGGTTAAAACCCCTATAAAGGAAATTATGGCATTGCTAGGATTCACATATCCCGGTTAAAGTAATTCTCCTTTATAATCAGTCTTGACAAACAGACCCCCTTTAGAGATGGTAAAGTCTCTCTAAAGATAACACCTTTTCAGCTTAACATCTTGGGTTTTGAACAAGATACAAACCACCTTTTCAGCTTCACGTCTTGGGCTTTGAACAAGACACCAAAACACCATTTCCTCCCATAGAATAGGAGGAACTACGATCGCTCTGATTTCCCTGTTTCGGTAAACGGGAATACGTAGGCATAAGATTGAAAGAAAAAAGCTTAGCGAGCACACTAATCCAAAGTCCCAAATCCCATACCTTCACATCAGTCAGGCACTATTTTAACAAAATAACTTAAGAGAGACCCACAATCTCAATAGCATCTGTAAACCAATAGTCATCTGTTTAAACTCAGTATGCAAGCAGGGTTAATTGGAGACGTCTATTTCCCTTCCTTCATCAGCTTCAATAGGATAAAAAATGAATCGAACTGTAGTACCCCAAAGGCGATAGTGCTTCGCAACCACGTCCAAAAATTCGCGCTACAAACACAGATGGATTTATTCAAAACATGCATATTTGTTTCATTATCATTATCAACTAAAAACAGACAAGTTTTACAAATGAATTTGCACTTAACAGAAAGAAAACAAAACATGAGAATGATTGAATTACCAAATGATTAATGGCGTGATTATCCTTATTATCCACCCACATATTAGGATTGTTCCGCTTGCGTAAGTTGATGACGGTCCCTTAGGAGGCTCTTCTCATATTCTTTCTACGGATGCACCCTTGCACTGGTTATGGAACTGCAGATGTGCTTACATGCGGGGGCATGAGATTGTTTAATATGCTCAAGCCGCTTGGTGTGAACATGATAGCCTTTGAATTGACCAGGTCTTGTACCTTGTACTTGAACACGTTGCAATTCTCGATTGCATGCCCAGGTGTTCAGGGGTGGAACTCGCACCTAGTATTCACGTCATAACCTGGAGGAAGAGGGTTTGGAGGAGGCTTAAACTCTCTTAGCTGCTTAACTAGAGAACGATTAAGCAAAAGAGGGAGAAGTAGACCATATGGCATGGGAACTGGGTTAAACTGCCTCTCTAGCCTCCTTGGTCTTTTATGTTCTTGTTGAGCATGAGGGCTTCCATTCATCCACAAGTTCCCTCCTTGTATGGTTAAGTACTTCTGATCAATCAGTTGTTGTACTCTAGCTTTGAAGGCATTATAGTCCTCAGTCGAGTGTCCCACTGACCCATCATGATATCCGCATTGCACATTGGGATTGTACCCAAGTAGGAATAGTTTCGGTGCAGGCTTTAGAGATTTTGGAATCACCAGTGAGCTCTGAATCAGATACGGTAGTAGTTGACTGTATGTCATAGGGATTGAATCCAAAGGAGCGTTTCTTCGTCCCAGATTATTCTGAAGTCGACACTGATTCTAATACTCCCGACCTTAAGCTTGCTGATTTGGATGAGGAATAGGAAATGCGTGAGGAACAGGCAATGGCTGGGGAAAATGCAATGGCTGAGGAATAAATTATGGTTGTTGATAGGGAAGCCTTGGAAGTCCATGTTATGGATAACGTTTGTGAAGCAGCTCCCGTCTCTGTTGCGGCAGTTGGTGTGGGATTGCCTTCCTTCCTCAACAACACTTACAAGATCTCCAAAACCAGGCTCATCTGAGTCTTCAGCTGGTTGACCTCTTCTCTCAATAGTTATTGGCCCCTCTGAAGTTCTTCCCTGGTGATCTGAGACATGCTTGTAGTTTTGAGCGTATGTTGGGAGGTCAACTATCTGCTAGGAACAGAGGGTGGTATGAGGCTTTTGATATTATTTCTAGTACCCTATAGATGTAGAGAAGTCATCTTGGATGATCCAGATATCTGCTCGACAAAGAGGGTCCCCAATAAGTTCTGCTTTGTAAAATGGATGCATGAGTTCATGTGTTATGCAAATGATTATTGTGAATGAATGTATGGTTCGAAAATAAGGTTTATGTGCAAATGCGTGCCATGTTATGAATACATGCCTTGGAACATGCTTGTAACATTCTGATCAACGGTCATAGAGATAAGAGTTCACATACTGGACATCTCTCACCGCAGGTGGGCTGTCTATTGGTTCACAGAGGAAACTCCAAGGGTTTTCAAACAAGGTCCCTTGCATCGTGTGTCTCAAGAGTTTACCAAAACAACGACGATTTGTAAGACGGTAATTCCATCAAGAGGACATGCTTGGAGTTATGTCTTAGTAACCTTTGGAATAGGGTTCTAAAGGTCCTCAGAATCACGGACTCCCAGGTCGGAAACAAAAACGCCGTTACGACTGCTCATAAGACATTATCATTCCCAAAGGGGCCTCATCTGAGTGGTGGAAGTCAAACCAACACAACGAGTCCTAAGTCTCGCAAGTCAATAAGCACCCACCTCCTAGCTTAGTGTATACTTAAAAACTCGGGTAGAAAGCTTTTCCTCACAGCCCATAACCAATAAATATATGAAGCAAAAATAAAGAAAGCAATAAAGCAAGATAAAGCCAAACATGCACACGGACAACAAATAGAACTAGGTTTGGCTCGCATAGGGAAAGGGTCCCCAGCAGAGTCGCCAGCTGCCGCTATGCAAAAAATCACAGAGTCGCCATCGAACTTTATTTATCCCAAAGGGAAGGGGAAACATCGAGAAAACCCCAAAAGGATGGATAAGATGGTCTCGCAACCAAAAGATGGGTTCGGAAGCCGGTTATGCAAAGGGAAGGTATTAACACCTCCGACATCCATCGTACTCGATGGGAACCATTCATTTGTCTTACGTGTAAGGATGTTGCTAAGGGATTATGCTTTCTATGAATGTTTTATTAAAGGGAAAATGGTTTTAAATTAGTGTGCTCGCGGACGATTGGGGCCCTCGTGCCTACATACTCTCATAGTACAATGAGGAAATCAGAGCTCCGTAATTCAGAGCTAGGGGGAGAAGAAAGAAGGTTGCTCGCCAAGATCTCGCAATCTCGTGCCTACATATCTTCATTGACCAATGAAGAAATCAAAGTGTCCGTAGTTCATGGAACCAAATGATTGTGGGTTTGTTGTTTTTAGTGGACGACGTTAACGTTCACATCCTAGCATTAAGTTTTGCCACTCATACGTAAGGAGACTTATGCTTTAGCCTGTGTTGCAATAGAATGGAAATAACGTGCCCTTTTCGAAAAAGGTTATTCTTTGCGCCCTCGAGGCAAGATGTCGCGTTTGATTATTGATGTTGTCTTTTAGGGGTGAAATAAGTCCTTGGATAGGAACCCCTGCGGGTAGTACCCAATTCTTTATCTCAAAAGATTTGTTTGGAGAAAATGTGTGGCGAGTACGGTCACGTCTTCGTATTGAAAGACGAGTATCGAGACCACACACTCTAAAGTGAGCATCCCAATACTCGGAGAGGAAGAAGTCTTCACTAAATCCTCTCTTTTTAGTTCAATACAAGAAGGACCTTACTCATTTTATTTAAGAAGTATTTTGTTTTGGATGGTAAGTGTTTTAGACAGTGAACCCTGACGGTAATGTCAAACACTCGGGATAGGACAAGGCCTTCACCTAACTACTCCACAACCATCCAATTTTATTCAGAAAAGAGTTTGAAAATACACTTGGTACAAGACCAAGGTTCTAATTTTAATGAAGAATGAATGATGATGAAGAAAGTGAAATGAATTTGAAAGGGTGGTGAATAGAGTTAGGGGTAGTTGATGGCGATGCACGAGGCAATCGACTTACAAGGGTTAGTACATGCAAGACTTGCTTGCGGTTGATGGAATGAAATAGAGATGGAAGTATGAGAAGTTTAAGAAAGCCCTAAAATGAGGTGAGAGAAACAATTCAATTAATAAGTTTGAAAATGGCTCGACGTTGGATCAAGTTTTTATTTGGATTTTGTTTTGAAATTGTTTTCTAAGCACTTTGTTTTTATCTTTTTTAACAAGCATGCAAGCAATCAAGCATATGAAACATAAAGCTAGAAATAAAATTTTCTACGCTATTACATTGTAAGCAGGGAGGGGGAAGTATGAGAAACCCACCAAGGGGGGAAGACCTAAGTTAAGCCATAAAGGAAATACATGGGAAGACCCATAAAGGTACAACAAAGTGATTAAGGTCTAAATGTTCAAATGTGGTAAATACTTCAAGTGTTACCTCATAAAACAAAGTAGAATGGTTAGTAAGATGTATTTAAATGCCCTAATGGAGAGTATGCACATGAGGAAGATGCAAAACATAAGCCAAAAGATTTAGATGAAAGGGTAGGCCAAATTTGGGGTATGACACTTGGAACGTTTGTTTTCTTTATGCTGGTTAGATATTTTTGGATATCTCCTTTGTGTGGTTATTTATAATATTTTTGGAAACATGATATTAATTTGAATAATTGTCTTAATGCTGAATTTTTCCGCTGTTGCAATAAGAATTGAATTTTCAGACAATCTTTATTATCGTTATTATTATTATTAGTTTTAAAAGTAGTAGGTGTTTCATATCTATTTATATGAGCAGGTTTTCGTTGAAAGGTGACATCCTAAATATGCTTTTGTGGATATATACTTTGATTTTATTTAACTATGCGCGGAGGTTATTTAGGGTGTTTACAAGAATGCTTTAAGGGTTTTAGGTTTCACAAGGATCACTAATGGCAGTATCTTGAGTGTTGATACTCATTAAATGGACGACAAGGGTTTGTTTAAGAACGATGAAGAAACAAAATAAACACGCTTATATTTTACCTCGATTATTACTCAAAACTGAGGTAAGATGTGTTTCGTTTTAGATAAAAAAAATACAATAAAATATGTTTCGCCCCAAGCGCCACATACCTCTAGGGTTCTGTTAAAAACCGAGGGAAAAAGCTTTTTTTTTTCAGTTTATATTTACATTGTTTACACAAAATTTTAAAATAAATTATTTAAACAAATCAAGCTTTTGACAATTGATTCTTGGAGAACAACATATTGTAACACCCCAAAATTTGCCCTCACACTTAACCTTTTTTCTGGTTTCTGCTTCGCTTCCATCTGCATTTTCCATTAGGTCATAATTCATAATCATGCATTTCGTGGAGCTCCTGAGACATGGATCAAATTATTTTCTTGTTGTTTTGGTTTTCCCTACTCAGAGGTGATTTATTTGGCTACTTTACTCCAGTTGAAGCAATGGTTTGAGCTCACAGTATCATGAGTATCTCTCTATCAGAGTTCATTAAGTATCAAGGCTTCTCTTTTGTTAAGATCATCAAGCTACGAGGTCATCTAAATCAAGGATTTCTTTATGCTTTGGGGTTCTTGTAATCAAGCTTATGCAAGAGGTTTGAATCCATATTATCTTACTATCAAGGGTTCATGAAGATACAACATCATCTTCCTCATCTTCTCAAGTCATGGTGCATCTAATGCAAGAGAATTAGCTTCTCATGGCAAGGTTCTATCCATTCTAAGTTTTAGTCCTATCATCAAGGTTTCTTCCAGGCAATATTAGGGTGTTACTCATCAAGTCAAGAGATGAAGTGAAGATCAAGGTCTCCTTATATTATCAATGGTTTGTTGCTTGTGATACAAGTCACTTATGGACCTAAGAATTGGGTTAGGACGTCATTGAGGGGAATTGTGCGTCAGGGTGTCATTGTGGAGTTGAGATTGAAACATGGCATGGTTGCACCTTGTCATGAAAGGCAAGTATTAATTCAAGGTCATAATCATGGTTTGTCAGTGTGTGATTTAAAGCTTCATTCAAGTGATTTCTTAACATACAAGCTACAAAGGCATATACCATGGTTTCAAGATGTCAAGTTCAAGATATTCCATTTTCAACCTTTAAATCATGTTCATTGTCCAAATTATTGAACCAATATCCATTTCTTAATCAATAAGCCTTTTTCCAAAGTTCAAGTATACATATCCATCTTAATTCAATTTCCAAATCCATCTTGTTTTTATCCATTTATAAAACCCATTTTAAACAATTTTTAGATTCAATATCCACATTTCGATCCGTTCTTGGTTCTTATCTATTTCTAACTAACCAAATTCAATTAACCTTTTTTCAATAACCATTTTGGTATCCCTTTTTAGTTTTAGTCAAATTAAACCACTTTTTAATCCAACTTTCATATTCAAATTAAATCAAATTCCATTTCCCAATCCAAATCCATTTTCTAAAAAAACAAATATCCAATTGATCATTTTTATTTTAAATAACCAAATCCATTCCCTAAGTCCATACCATATCCAATTTGAAAAGAAAAAAAAACAACAACTTTGCATCTGTGAGAAGCATCCATGCGCAGTGAATTTTCTTTTAATAGGAAAATTTCATCAAAGGAAAATACATCAAAAAATAAAAGAGATAATTGCAGTAAGAAGAATAATTACATAGCAGGTGAACTGTGAAAAGCTCATGACATGCTGTAAAACCATAACAGATTTACTGAAGGTCCACAACAGAAATTCAATCACACCTCATAACAGAAATTACACAACAACGGAGAAAACACATGACATAATAAATCCTAACAAAATTCTAATCAAAATACCTATCCTATCCCTCCCAATTCACTGTATAAAAAACAATTTGCAGCACAATTGAAGAAACCATCATGTTCATTCTTCATCACCATTATGTCCATTCTTCATCACCATCATATTTGTTCTTCATCACCATCATATTCGTTCTTCATCACCAACCTGTAAGAGAATCACATTACAACATCTCTGCAACCTTCTCATCATCATCTTTAATATTCTTCTCATGAAACACCTACAACAGAATCAACATCATAATCACAACAGATCAATAACTTGCAAATTTTGAACCGCAATCACAACACACTTTCGCAGCAAATTCACGAATCAAGAACCCGAAAATAATTCACGTAAGGATCTCGACCCTAACCTCAGAATCGCGGACGGAAGGAGAAGAAGGAAAAGGAATCGAGCAAGCACGTTAAGGGGGAAGCAAGCATACCTGATTCGTGAAGCCTTGTTTCATCTTCGAAGCGCCATCATAGCGACTCCGATAGGTAAGTGTCGATCGCTGCTACTATGTTTCCTTGTCTTTGCATTGCGGTGTGAATGGTGGAGTAGTTCTTGTTCGATTTGGTTTGAGTGATGAAGTTGCAGATTTCTTTCGCATTGAGGTACTTAGACAGAGAAGGTTTGCACTCCGTCGCCGCTGGCAACGAGCCATGGCGCGGCGGAGATCATTAGGGACGACGCGATGGGAAGGAAAGAAGTAGAATGAGGCCGTTGTTGTGGTTGCTTAAGTGAGGAAGTGTCGGAGATGAAAACGAATGGAGTTTGGCTCTGGTATGTGAGAAGAAAAAGAACGACTAAAGAAGGAAGGGAGAGCGACACCAGAAGGTTCAGCGAAGAAGATAATGTAGTCTGAGTTGGTTTCATGGTGTGGGTATTTAGGTTTTCCTTCCAAACCTTATGCCATCCGGACCTGGCCTTAGGCCCATGCTTCACTGCCTTTTCCCACCCGTTTTTTTGCTCATCTCACCCCCTTTAGCTTCATGATTCATATTTTGGGCCTAGTGTCTAAGGCCCATGCGCCTGTTTCTCACCTCCCATTTATTCTGCACCCTTTGAGTTCAATTATTTTTTTTTGGTTTTTAATTAAAATTTGTTTTAATTAGATTTTTGAATTAGATATTAATTTTAGAATTAGATTTTAATTAGAGATTATTAGGATATTATTTAGATTTAGATTTTAATTTGGTTTTGGTTTTAGATTAATTAGATTTTAATTTTGAATTGAATATTGATTTAGAATTAGATTTTATTCCTTATAAATTAATCTTGATTTTAATTGAATTTTAATTGTTGATTAATTATAGATTAGCTGTTAATCTTAATTCTGATGAAGTTTTGTTCTAGATTTTGATTCTATTTTTGATTAAATGCTAATTAGGAGCAGACTTTTAATCCTAGCTTTGGTCATGATTGCGATTAATTTTGATCTCGATTTTGATTAAAAAAATTTCTTTTAGTTGTGAATGACCTTGGATGTGGACTAATTTTGGTGATACTTGTGAATGTTTCTTGATGAAGTCTTGCGAATTTCCTTGTGGATCTGTTGCCATGATTTTGATGCATATCCTGATTAATTCCTGATTAAATTCTTGATGCACGCCTCAAGCTTGGTACTTTGTCCTGAACTTGTTTCGTGTGTGATTTCTCTTTGTGATTGAGTTTTTCGGTGTTTACTTGTTGGTTAAGTTGTAATCACATGCTCCCTTAAGGCTCCTAGTCTGACTTAATTTCTAATTAAGCTTGGAGTAGGATAAACATTAGGCTCTCAATCCAAGCATGATAACATTAGGTAGACTTTCCTCCTATCCTGACTTTAGGACCATTGTTGCATGATAACATTAGGTAGACTTTCCTCCTATCCTGACTTTAGGACCATTGTTGCATGATAACATGTAGGATTAAGTTTCCTTTAGACCTTCCGAGCGTCTTTCTCTTCTCTCTCTCTCTTGAATCAATTTCAAAACACTTAATAAGTGTGATGTGTAAAGTGCGCCATGAGCCTTAAGTGTGTGGGAAATGATAAGCAGGAGTCTCTCCTTACCTTGTCTAGAGTGCTTTGTGCATGTCCTGTCATGGGTCGATCGTACAAAGTGTTCGCTCCTATGCCATAGACTTTAGTACGATACACATCACAAACAAATTCAATTCACTTCTTCGATAAGTCCAGAACCATTTCTCTCGCCCCTGTTCGATCGAGACCTAACTAGCCGTAGTCCTGTGAACTACGGATACGCTGATTCCTCATTCCCTAATGAGGATACGTAGGCACGAGGATCCCTATCTTTGGCGAGCAAACTGACAACTAACTCCCCTTTTCTCACTCCTCCGTGCGATCGAGACCTTATAACCAAGTCTTTTCTCTCGCCCCAGTGCAATCGAGACCATTTCCCAATCCGTGGTCGCGACCACGAACTACGGACGCTCTAACTTCCTCTTTCCCGTCCGAATGAGGATACGTAGGCACAAGACGACGAAGTCTTGGCGGGCACTCTTCCCACCTCTCTTCTGTAGTCCCACGAACTACGGACGCTCTTCCTTCCTCATTCTTGTCCGAATGAGGATACGTAGGCACAAGACGGCGAAGTCTTGGCGAGCAACCTTCACCCTTCACCCGTAGTCCTTCGAACTACGTTGGCTCTGACTTTCCCATTGCCGAGGGAATACGTAGGCCTAGGACGGCGAAGTCCTATCGAGTCTCCTTTTTGTTTTTCCCTTCCCGTTTCCGTTTAGCAGTAGAGCTTTGGATATCACAACCTTTGATTAGAACAACAAGTGTGGATCCCGTTGAGTACAACGGACGCGAGGGGGCGCTAATACCTTCCTCTCGCATAATCGACTCCCGAACCTAGGACTTGGTTGCGATGACCATGTCTTCTCCCTTTTGAGGTTTCTTCGATCGTTTCCTTTCCCCCTTCGGGATAAATAACATTCGGTGGCGACTCTGTTTTTCCGCCAATTGTTTTTTGCGTTGCGACGGCTGGCGACTCTACTGGGGACTCTAGTTCCCTATGCGAGTCAATCCTAGCACTTGTTTGTTTCGGTTTAATTGGGTGTTTATCTTTGTGCATTTATTTGTTGTATCTGTTGTATATTATTGCATTTATCTTGCATTATTTGCATTTAATTACTGTTATCATACTGTTCTGCTGCTGCTATACTGTTGGGTGGGTTGGTTCTATGAGAGATAAGCCCACTACCCAGGCTTGAGTACACATTTAGGATTAGAGTGGATAGTCGTGTGGCCTGCATAGCATCTTGGTACGTTTGGTTGACACGAGACCCACATTCAGACGATGTTTTCTTGGGAGATATTCTGACATGTGCGTCTTGTGCATATGTCAGGGTGTTCCCACAGAGAGCTTATGACTCTGGAGATCGTTCATGGGAAATCAGTTGAGGCCTCCTTGATTGATGATGATGCCAAACCAGAAATGGTGAACGTATCATCATTTCTCGACCTGAGAGTCTGTGATACTGACGACCTGCTAGGATGTCGTGTCTAAGACTAGAACCCACGTGTGAGAGGGGATGGGTTTTTGCAGGAAACCTTGACCTTCAACCTACCTGGTTTTCTGGTTTTCTTATCAGTATGAACTTATGAACTTGGTATTCTGGTCATTCCGGTATTCTAGTATACTAGTTTTCTGTCAGAGTGAACTGGTGAACTTATTCAGTCAGCAACACATCATATTATTCAGAATATATGGAAGCTTTGACCCCATGTTTGTTGCATTCATAACATTGCATAACATAAGCATTTGTGCATCATTTTGCATATCATCCTTCAACCGAAATAACAGTGAGCTCATCCATCCTTTGTCTATGACCTACAACTTGATTTCTCGACTCTCGTATTGGATTTGAGGTAGCTTTTGGAAGAATCATGAATTCAGGAAAACAAAACCAGTTTGTGACAAGAGTAGATGTTGAATTGATGAAAAGCCAGTTGGACCAACTTGTGGAAGCTATGACAGCCATGACAAGGGGAGAAGCTAATGTTCAGAGGACTTCAGTCACTGGGAATGTCATTCCAACTCAAGTGAATAATGTTGCTCAAGCTCAGCCTGTGTGGATCCCTATTGATAATCCTACTATACAAGAACGTAGTCGACGAACTACGAACGCTATGACTTCCTCATTCTCGTCCGATTGAGGATACGTAGGCACAAGACGGCGAAGTCTTGGCGAGCAAACCTTGCCCCATCCTCCCGTAGGCCCCCGAACTACGTTGACTCTGACTTTCCCATTACACGAGGGAATACGTAGGCCTAGGACGGCGAAGTCCTATCAAGTCTCCTTTTGTTTCTTCCTTTTTCGTTCCCTTTAGCAGTAGGCTTTAGATAACACACCCTTTTATTAGAACAACAATCATGGATCCCATTGAGTACAACAGACGCGAGGGGGTGCTAATACCTTCCTCTCGCGTAATCGACTCCCGAACCCAGGATTTTCTTGCGATGACCATCTCTTCTCCCTTTTGAGTTTTCTTCGATCGTTTCCGTTCCCCCGTCGGGATAAATAATGTTCGGTGGCGACTCTATTTTTCCGCCAGTTGTTTTTCGCGTTGTGACAGCTGGCGACTCTGCTGGGGACTCTGGTTCCCTATGCGAGTCAATCCTAGCGCTTGTCTGTTTCTGTTTCATTGGGTGTTTATTTTTGTGCATTTATTTGTTGTATCTGTTGTACATTATCTGTTATATATCATTTGCATTACTTGCATTGGATTATTGTTATCATATTGTTCTGCTGCTGCTTTACTCTTGGGTGGGTTGTTCCACGAGAGATAAGCCCATTACCCAGGCTTGAGTATATACATAGGATTAGAGTGAGCTCTTGTTGACATGCATGGTGTTTGACACGTATTGTTGGCTTGAGTTCGCATCTAGATGAGGTTTTCTTGAGGATACTTTGAACTGCATGTTTATGTAGTAACCAGGGTGGTCTGATAGGAGCTTATTGTTATACCCCAAATTTTGACCACCAAGATTTCCCATCATTCTGCAAATCATCATCACAATATGGATGTACTTTCACTTCTCATCAGTCTCCTCAAAGATGATTGAGCATTCACTACAATCAAGAAGTAGGGTTTTGAGCCCTCTCAGAGCACCTAGACAAAGGATCAATCAAGAAATGACATGATCTTTAACTCGTCTAACCTCTCAAACATCTATAAAGGATCAAAGAGGACTCCCACATCAAGAATCAAGCACAAAGTTGCAACATTCCAAGTGGATTAAGCCTCAAGATCGCCTGTGTCACCAAATTAGGGTTTGGTCGACCAGGGTCCCCAAATGAAAATTTCCATCTGGGCATGAGACAATGCCTTAATGTATGCTTCTATAAGCTTAAAAGGATCTCAAAAGCCCATCCACAATGGCAAAATCACCTTGAAGGTCATCTATCAAAAAATCAGGAATCATGGTTTTGACCTAATTCAACCCTTGAGTTAACTTGTGAAGTGAGGCATGGCTTGGAGCTTCAAAATGAACTTCAAAGACCTCAAATACATCATATTGACATGTTTACAAGATTTTATTGACTCAAAGAGCTCAAATCATAAGCCACAATAACTCAAAACCATCTGATCACAAATTAGGGTTTTTGATGGAAAAAGTCAACCCTAGCCTGGACTGTTGGCCTACCCTTGATCTCAAACCTCGGAGAGGGGTCCAAGACATTCCTAAATACCCTTGGAGGCCATCCATGAAGTTTAATTAAGCCCAAGGATTGATTTTACAAAAGGATCACACAGTCAAAATTTCATCTGATGAAAAAGTCAACTGTACAAAAATCCAAGTTTGACTTTTTGGATTTTTGGTCAACCAAGGCTCCTTAACCCTAAAACAATGTTAATATGTGATTTGAATCATCATTCATCAAGAAAAATTAAGAAAGTGAGTTAACTTGCTAAAGGGGTAACCATAAAAAAACTTAGAATTTTTCTAAGTTATGGAACAAAATGGCTAGGGTACCAACTTTGCAAGGCCATATCTCCCAAACCCTAAGGCCTTTTTCTCCCATTCAAAGCTCAAATGGAAGCCCTCATTACATACTTCAAAAGTGTCAACTACAAGAGTTTCCAATTCTTCATGGATTATGAGTTATGGTTGGATCAAAATCACTAAAACTTGGAATTTACCACTTTTCCAACACTTAGACAAAATTCTGTGTAAGTCAGAAAAACAAGTGAAACACCAAAACTTGGAGGGTTGTTTCACATAGTTCTAGGTTGAATCAATTCAAGATGTAAACATCAAAGTTGTTGTGCATATTGCCAACAATCAAAGGAACTCATTGGCATGAAACAACTCAACTTGAGCCAAGAGTTATGGCTGCTGCAAGACACCATGGCACAACTGTCTTGAAAAATCAGTTTGTGTGATTTCTTGCCATACACGATTTTGAGCCAAAAAGCAATGATCATTATGCCACATTCATCCAATCTGATCATAATGCATCTGATCCAACCTTTAAACTTGGACTGAAATGCCAAGAGCTTATCCTTGAGAATTGATGAGTTTTTAGCATATATGCCTTGAATTCAAAGGGCATTAATATGGAATAGTGCACATTCAAGATTATCACTCTCCTCAGTCAAGTTCTCTGATTAAACAACAATTAAAAGGACTGAAGAATGTGATTTCAGTCAATGCATAGCTGATCCATTTGGGACGGCTATTGCACCTAGTACAAGAGGCATTTATGCCAAGCCAAGACCATTGAGCCATTACCTTATCCTCTGAGCTTCAAGAGAACCACTTCAACACAACTCCTCTACTATAAATAGAGGTCCTAACTGATCATTCAAACTACACAAAAGCTCATTAGAACAAGGTTTTCTCTCTTTCACTCCCTAGGCCTAAAAACTTATTTCTTGAGAGGTTACTATCGGGTTTTGAGTTGGAGATCAATACCAATCAAACCATTGATTCAGACACATCACATATAACATATAGGTGTCTGAACACTCACCTCCCATCTGTAACATCAAAATCATCAAATGTCCATCCAATTGCACAAAACTCATGACTTGCTGCAGAAGGAATCAAGTTGATCAATCTAAAGGGCTCTCAATCACTCCAAGCATTCAAGCACTTTCCTTAAGGTACAAGGAAGATGTCCAAAGCATTAGAACTCAACTGTAACACCTTCATCATCAAATTCGATTCTCACCTGTAGAGGTAAGCCTCAAACTATCAAACTCATTGAATCATGCATCATAAACATGTTTTGTGATTACCATTGTGTTTCTGAATGTTTGGAGATCCTTTACCCTCAATCAATTTTGTGATTCACTTAATTTTAGGTTTTGTCATATTATTTTGTGATTCACTTAATTTCAATAAAATTGAGTATCGTTGTGTTCCTTGTCTGAAAACGCATGATTTTCATATTTGGATCATGTGAAATGGTTAAGAAACGAGTGAGATAGGAGGCTTCACGTATTTGAGCTTCAGAATGAAGATGGCCATGGTGCCATTCTTCAGAAATTCCACTTGTTTTACTATATATCTATTGCTTGCCATATAATAACTGAATTGGCATTGCGCCCTAGTGGAAACACTAGTATGTTTGTGTGTGTGAGCGAGTGAGAGGTCTGGGGTTCGAATCCCCCTCGCCCCAGACCTTTTGATATTTTTTAAAAATCATTTTCAAAGGCATTTTACACATATTATACACCCTTGCCATCTTCTATCAGCCCACGCAAGTGGCTCAGTTGGCAAAAATTTGAACTATCCTCCCCAAGGGCGCGAGTTCAAACCTTGGGGGGACCATTTCTAATTTTTTACCACTTAATTTTGTCATTTTTTCACCAATCTTTTAATAACTTTGAAAATTAATTTCTCATTCATTTTTCATCATTTTTTATTGGTTCTTTTTGCAAAAATTCACAAAATTGATAATGTATTTTATTATACAAAAATCTCA
The DNA here is from genome assembly GCA_022829125.1 of Lathyrus tuberosus. NCBI lineage: Eukaryota > Viridiplantae > Streptophyta > Magnoliopsida > Fabales > Fabaceae > Lathyrus > Lathyrus tuberosus. The sequence continues at coordinate 4,567,690 of JALAZF010000423.1, forward strand.
CACAAAAAATATTATTTGTCTATATTTAATATTTTTCATAAAGAACTTATTTTATTTGTTTTCTTAACATTTGAAAATATTTCTTTTCTCTTGATCTTTTCAAAATCAAATGAGTTCTAAATCATCTTGTGATTAAAACCTCATTTTTCAAACCTTAACAAAAAATCACAAGTAGTTTATTTAAACTTATTTGGTATTTTTATCATTTTTATTAATTTTCTTTAAAGAATTACTTTTAAAAGAAAATGAATTTAGGGTTTCTTTGATTTTTGATCCTTATCAAACATTTAAAAACACTCATGGGCCTCTAATAGAGTGTAAGACCTAACCATCTTTTATACATAAAATATTTTGGGCCTCAGTCGTTGTATAAGTCCCGATACAATTTTCAAAACAACGGTGCGATCACCGTTTTTCCATGGGCCTCTCCTTGAGTTGTAAGCCCCATCTCTGTTACAAAAATTAACTTTGGGCCTATAATAGAGTGTAAGACCCAACCCCCTTTGTACATAAATAATTTTGGGCCTCAGTCATTGTATAAGTCCCACTGTGTTTTAGAAAATCTCGGCGCGATCGCCATTTCAAAACAAAATCAACTAGGCCTACCCATGAGTTGTAAGTCCCAGTTCTTTTCTTTTTTTCAAATCTTTGGGTCTCTCCTTGAGTTGTAAGACCCATCCCTTTGTACATAAAACCTCTTTGGGCCTCAGTCATTGTATAAGTCCCAGTATAGTTTATAAAACAACGGTAAGATTACTGTTTTTCATCTGGGCCCCTCCTTGAGTATAAGCCCCAACAATCTTTTCAAAAACAACTTCTCTTTTGATTTAGGCTCAAATATACAGTTGTTATCAAAACTTTCTTTAATTTCTTGAACAACTAACAATTGAGAACATTGGCCCAAGGGCGGGAACAATTGAGAACATTGGTCCAACCTCTGATTGCTCGTGTTGATGAAAATGGTGTGGTTCATCCTGGTAGCGCTGGTGTTATTCCTCCGGTTGGAGGTGGTATTGGTGGTGCTAATCCTCCGGGAGGAATAGCTAGTGGAGTTCCTGGAGTAGTTGGTGGAAGGGGAAGTGTGTGTGCTGTACATGGCGCTGGTGGCCATCAATGGGAAGAGGATCGTCAGGAGGATGCTTTCTCCATGCATGACTTGGATGTCGGTCTCCCATCTGAGGCAGATAAGAAATTCAAGATGATCAAAGAAAAAATGCGTGCATATGAGAACCAAAACACTTTTGGTCTTGATATGACTGATCTCGGCCTAGTTCCTGGAGTAAGAATCCCTCCAAATTCAATGTCCCAGAATTTGATAATTACAAAGGGACGACTTGTCCCAAGACTCATATCCTGGCTTACTACCAGAAAATGTCAGCTTATTCAGATGACGAAAAGCTCTTAATGCACTTCTTCCAAGATAGCCTGGATGGGGCTTCATTGGAGTGGTAAATGGGGTTAGAGAGGACCCACATCAGAAGTTAGAGAGACTTGGCGGAAGCTTTCGTCAAGCATTATCAGTACAACAACAACATGGCACCTAATAGGATGCAATTACATAATCTCTCTCAGAGGGGTAACAAAAGCTTCAGGGAATACGCCCAGAGGTGGCGTGAACTGGCAGCAAGAGTTCAACCTCCAATGACGGAGCGAGAACTCATTGATATATTCATGGCTACGCTTCAGGGGCCTTATTGTGAGAAACTGGTTGGGTGTATGTCAGCTGGGTTTTTAGATCTTTTGTTGGCATGGGAAAGGGTTGAGAGTGGAATCAAGACAGGAAAGATACCAAGTGGAAATGGCTCCCCGTCAAGAGGAGGTAAAAAACCGTATACAGGTAACCCTAAGAAGAGGGAAGGTGACACCAATTTTGTTTCTTCGTATCGAGGAAAAGACATGGCTAATCAAAATTATACACATCATGTTGCTATCGTAGCCATCCCGGCTGCGCCTCAGCAACAGAACAATGCTCCTCGCCGATACCAAGATAGACCGAAGGTGAATAGGCAATTTGAGACTCCACCAATGACATATTCTCAGTTACTACAACATCTTTTGCAACTATAGTTGGTACAGAAAAGAACTTTGGCCCCACCTACTGGTAATCTACCACCAGGTTACGAAGCCAATGCCCACTGTGAATTTCATTCAGGGGCGCCGGGGCAACATATCGATAACTGCAAGGCCTTCAAGCATAAGGTACAGGATTTGCTTAATTCTAAGGCAATTAATTTCACCAACGGCGGGCCGAATGTAATACAGAACGCAATGCCACAACATGGGGCAGCGATGCTAAATGCCATTGAAGATAGGGAAATTTTGAATCTGATAGTTGATGTTAATGAATTGAAGACTCCATTGTTATTCGTTAAAGAGCGTCTGTTGAGAGGATGGGTATTTCCAGGATGCAAAAATGATTGTCAAGAGTGTGTGTCACAGATAGAGGGTTGTGATTTGCTAAGAGATGGTATACAGAGACTCGTTGATGAAAGACAATTACAATTTGACAGGATGAATGTTGAGAAAAAGGTTGATGATAATGATAATGACGTTACCACAATCTCTATTCCATACAGAACCATCCATATTTCAGCACCGGTGCGACAAGCACCGGTTGTCATTACAACCCCGGGCCGATTCTGTATGAGAGTACCAAAGAAATTTCGTGGAACTACAGAGCAGAGGTATTCTGTAATGGGTAAAAGCAAGAGTTGGTAGGTTCTTCTGATACTAGTTCGAGTGTTGAAAATATTGTTGGGGCCGGTGGAATCACCCACAGTGGTAGGGTATTTTCACCATCAGATGATAATGTTGGAAGTTCTGGTAAAGACAAAGGTAAACAGGTGGTAGAGGATTCAACGCAGAAGCAGGCCAATGATACTTCTTTTTCAAAAGATGTAGATGAGTTTATGAGGTTGATTCGAAAAAGTGATTACAAGATTGTCGATCAACTGAATTAGACGTCTTCCAAAATTTCTATCCTATCATTGTTGGTATGTTCTGAAGCACACAAGAATGCATTGTTGAAGGTATTAAATGCTGCTTATGTCCCACAGTAAATTTTCGTAAATCAACTTGAAGGAGTGGTAGCACATGTTAATTCCGGAAATGGCTTAGGATTTACTGATTTGGATCTGACCCCTGCTGGAAGAAATCACAATAACGCCTTGCATATCTCCATGGAATGCAGAGGCTCTTTGATGTCTCATGTCTTAGTAGATATTGGGTCTTCGTTGAATGTTCTGTCGAAGAAGGCCCTTATGAAACTTGACACGCAGGGTTTGATTTACATGCCAAGTGATTTGGTTGTGCGGGCGTTTGATGGGTCAAAAAGATCAGTGTTTGGTGAAGTGGTGATGCCTATTAAGGTTGGACCAGAAATTTTTTATACAAATTTTTACATCATGGATATCCAACCGACCTACAACTGTTTGTTAGTCCGTCCTTGGATACATTCTGCCAGAGCAGTGACGTCTACCTACATCAAAAGCCGAAATACATGGTTGAGGGAAAAATGGTTACGGTATGTGGGGAAGAAGACATCATGGTTGGCCATTTGTCAATGTTTAAGTATGTTGAAGTTGATGGGGAGATCCATGAAACCTTATGTTAGGCCTTTGAAGCGGTCCAAATTCAGAAGGAGCCTCCTGTGGAGGATAAAGGGCCTGAGGTTTCGATGATTCGCTGAAAGAGGCACGTGCGGTGGTTGAGGCTGGCATTTATCAAAGGTGGGGCCAGGTTATCGAAGTTTCGATGAATCAAGATAAGTATGGGTTAGGGTACAAGCCATCAAAGCCATCACAGGATCCCCCAAGATACAGAGGTCCCGTCAAGTTTACAAGTGCTGGCGTTATCTTCAACAGAATAAATGCAATAGGGGATAATAAAGTCGATAGCGACTGTGATATGGATGATTGGATCCACCCCTGTATTCCAGGTCAGGAATTGTGAAACTGGTCTGCCAAAGAAGTCATCCTGGTCACCCATGAAGAGTAATTTTTATTGTTTTTGCATATGTTAAGTCCTACATTTTTCCCAAGACGTAGTGACTCATTCTGTAGGGCCACACTGTTTTTAATTTCAATGTCATCATGAATAAAGTACGTTTTACATTCAAATGTTTCGATCCCTATTTTTCATTTTTTCTTTTACATTTATTAAAAGAAAAATGGCAATGTGTTTTTTATTTTGTTCATTGATGCATCCTTAATAAAACATAGAACATCATTCATGCAGATCTACCGTCTCAGATTCCACCGATAATGATTCAGCTATGGCTCGGTATGAATTTGATAATCCCATTTATCAAGCCAAAGAAGAGACTGACGAAGACTATGAACTTCTTGAGGAATTAGCCAGACTTCTGAAATAGGAGGAAAAGATCATTTTGCCTAATCAGAAGGATATTGAAGTTGTCAATCTGGGCACGTTCAAAAGGGAAATCGGAATTGGGGCTGCTTTTGAAGACAGTGTCAAGGGAAGATTGGTTGAAATGCTTTGAGAGTATGTGGATATATTTGCTTGGTCTTACCAAGACATGTCGGGGCTTGATACAGACATCGTCGTGCATCGTTTGCCACTCAAAGAGGGTTGTCCTCCGGTCAAGCAAAAGCTGAGAAGAATGAGACCCGACATGGCTGTCAAAATCAAAGAAGAGGTTCAGAAACAGTTAGATGCCAGATTTCTTGTTGTGACTAACTATCCTCCGTGGGTTGCTAACATTGTTCCTGTACCTAAGAAGGATGGAAAGGTCGGGATGTGCGTCTATTACCGTGACTTAAACAGAGCAATCCTGAAAGACGACTTCCCGCTCCCTCACATTTACATGTTAGTAGATAACACTGCTCAATATTCTGTTTTTTTCCTTCATGGATGGCTTCTCTGGGTATAACCAAATCAAAATGGCCCCAGAAGACATGGATAAAACGACTTTCATAACATCGTGGGGGACTTTTTGTTATAAGGTAATTCCCTTTGAATTTAAAAATGTTGGGGAAAACTATTAGTGGGCAATGGTGACTCTCTTTCATGATATGATTCACAAAGAGATTGAGGTCTATGTTGATGACTTGATTGTGAAGTCCCAAACAGAGGAGGAGCATCTGGTGAATCTTCAGAAATTGTTTGAAAGGTTGAGGAAATTCAAACTGAGGTTGAATCCGAAGAAGTGCACCTTCGGGGTGAGGTTTGGTAAACTATTGGGTTTCATTGTTAACGAAAGGGGTATCGAGGTAGATCCTGCCAAGATAAAAGCAATACAAGAGATGCTTGTGCCGAGAACAGAAAAAGTGGTTCGTGGTTTCTTGGGGAGATTGAACTACATAGCTAGAGTCATTTCTCATCTTACAGCCACATGCGAGCCAATATTCAAACTGTTCAGAAAAGATCAAGCGGTCAGGTGGAATGAGAATTGTCAAAAGGCGTTTGAAAAGATAAAAGAATATTTGCAGGAATCTCCGATCCTCATGTCCCCAGTAGCAGGAAGACTTCTGATTATATATCTTACGATTCTTGAGAATTCGATGGGGTGTGTGCTCGGTCAACACGACGAGACATGTAGAAAAGAGCATGCCATCTAATACCTGAGTAAAAAGTTTACTGATAATTAGTCGAGGTACTCAATGCTGGAAATGGCGTGTTGTGCACTCGCTTGGGAAGCCAAGCATTTGAGGCAGTATATGTTAAATCACACGACCCTGTTAATTTCAAAGATGGATCCGATAAAATATGTGTTTGAAAAGCAAGCACTCTCTAGAAGGATCGCCCGTTGGCAGATGGTTTTGACAGAATACGATATTCAGTACATTTCCCAGAAAGCCATCAAGGGAAGTGTTCTGTTAGAATATCTCGCTCAACAACCGATTGAGGATTATCAACCTATGAAGTTTGAATTTCCAGACGAAGATATCATGTATCTGAAAGCAAAAGACTATGATGAACCTTTGCCTGACGAGGGACGTGAGATTGGATCCCAATGGAGTTTAATCTTTGACGGAGCTGTCAATGCATATGGTAACAGAATCGGAGCAATTATTACTACTCCTAGGGGTTCCCATATACCATTCACTGCCCGATTGGCGTTTATATGCACCAACAATGAAGCAGAGTATGAAGCATGCATCATGGGGTTAGAAGAGGCTATTGATTTGAGAATCAAGAACCTTGATGTGTATGGTGATTCTGCGTTGGTAATCAATCAGATTAAGGGTGAGTGAGAGACTCGTCAGGCAAACTTGGTGCCTTATAATATGCCAGAAGGTTGTTGCCGTTCTTTGATAGGGTTGACCTCCATCATGTACCCCGAGCCGAGAATCAGATGGTAGATGTGTTGGCAACGCTAGCTTTGATGTACAAAGTGAATCTGTGGAATGAGGTTCCAGCAATCAGAATCATGCGGCTCGATAGACCTACCTTTGTGTTTTCAGTTGAAGAGGTATCAGATGGCAAGCCATGGTATTATGACATCAAATGATTCCTCAAGAGCCAGGAGTACCCATCTGGGGCATCCACCAAAGACAAGAAAACTCTGAGAAGGCTAGTTGGCAATTTCTTTTTGAATGAGGACGATGTGTTGTATAAGAGGAACTTTGACATAGTCCTGCTATAGTGTGTTGATGAGAACGAGGCAGACCTGTTAATGGGAGAGGTTCACGAGGTTTCATTCGGTACTCATGCCAATGGGCATGCTATGGCCATAAAATTGTTGAGGGCAAGGTATTACTGGATGACTATGGAGTCTGGTTGTTTCAAATACACCAAAAAATGCCATAAATGCCATATTTATGCTGATAAGGTGCATGTACCACCTACTCCTCTGAACGTATTGACATCTCTTGGCCCTTTGCTATGTGGGGTACTGACATGATCAGAAAGATTGAGCCGACTGCCTCCAATGGGCATCGTTTTATTCTGTTTGCCATCGACTATTTCACAAAGCAGGTAGAAGCAGCTTCGTTTGCCAATGTCACCAGATAGGTGGTCGCCCGGTTTATAAAGAAGGACATCATCTGCCGGTATGGTATTCTAGAGAGAATTATTACTGATAATGGTTCAAATTTGAATAACAAGATGACGAAGGAGCTATGCCAGAGCTTTAAAATTAAACGTCACAATTCTTCTCCATATCGTCTGAAGATGAATGGTGCTGTTGAGGCAGCAAATAAGAATATCAAGAAGATTGTGCTGAAGATGGTGGTAACATACTAGGATTGGCATAAAATGTTGTCCTTTGCTTTACACGGTTATCATACTTCGGTGCGTACATCGACAGGGGCAACTCCTTTCTCACTGGTGTATGTCATGGAGACAGTCCTACCATTAGAAGTTGAGATTCCTTCTTTGAGAATTCTGGCAGATGTGAAACTTGATGAGGCTGAATGGGTACGATCCTATCAGGTTGGATCATCTGAACCATATCAAAGAGAAAAGATTGGTTGCCATTGCACATGGCCGGTTGTACCAAAGCATGATGAAGAAAGCCTTTGATTAGAAAGTGCATCCTCGGTGTTTTCAGACAGACGACTTGGTTTTGAAAAGGATCCTTCCTCCTCAGACGAATCACAAGGGCAAATGGACTCCAAACTATGAAGGGCCATATGTTGTAAGGAAGGTTTTCTCTGGTGGAGCCTTGTTGCTCTCAACTATGGATGGCGAAGATTTTACATCCCCTGTAAACGCAGACGCAGTCAAAAAATACTACGCATAAAAAAGGACCCGCTGGAACACAAAAAGAAAATTCCAGTAAAAAAGGGGCATCCCGGCGAACCACAAAAAGAAAAGGTTCAGGCAGAAATTAGGGATAAAAGAAAAGAAAAGAATAAACCCGCAAAGTTGAAAACCTGAAAAGGCAACTTTGGCAAAAATGGGCATCCCGGTGGATTGAAAACCCGAAAGGGAGATTCAGGAAAAAGTTAGGGATTTGAAAGCGAGGGGCTACGGTCTGCGTTCGATCTGTGAACACATCTTGATGCATGGAAATTTCAAGGAATAGGAATCAGTCAAGTCAGTCTTTTCAAAAGTTAAAACATCTAAGAGCGTCGAAGACATACAGGTCATAGCTGAATCGAAGCATGGTGGATGTCTGTTCCCACATTGCCGACATGTGTATTTTCTTTTCACTTTTGTACAATTACCTCTTTTCAGGAATTGCTTCCAATTTGTAAATGCCTATTTATAGGACAATTCAATCAATAAAATATTATTTCACTCAAAAGTTGTCCATTTTTGTTTTTACTTTTGATAAACATTACATGTGAAAACATTAAGCTTTGCAGAGCATATTAAAAACAATGAAATTTGCTTGAATGATGAGTATCACAGATGGTAACCGAAGTTTCCATGTCGCATATAGAACATCCTGTTGTTTGTTATATGTTTGCAGGATGACGTGATCCTTCTCCCCGTAGAGTTTATCTCCCCGGAAGAGATCGTTGAAGCTTTATCATCCTCAGTAGAGCATGGTGAAACTCTTAATCACTCTCCCCTAGCAGGAGTTCAGGAGATTGCTTTCCCCAGCCAGGTTTTGTTTGTTACTCCCCAACGAGTGTTCAGAAGTTGGCTACCCCAGACAGGACAATGTTGGTTTATGCTTCCTGAGCATGTTTGTATTTCCAACAATGGTGTTTCCTTTACCCCCAGCAGGATAAGGTTAAAGGTCTTTTCCCCAATAGTAAGGTAAGTTCAACATTGTTCCCTAACAGGTTTTGTACCATTAACTTCTCTCCCCAAGTAGAGTTTGGTATTGATTCCATCGACAAGTAAATCAACAACGGTTGATATCACCAGCAGGTTCCAAGCCCAATCGTTATTGGCACTTTTATGTATCAGATTCTTGGGATGATTTCCCAGCATATGTCACTCATAATTCCCAGCAAATTGGATGTTAATTTTGGGTTTCTCTCCAACAGAGGTTGTAATCAAGAAGGCAGTTCAGTTTGTCTTCCTAAGTTGAGTTTGTTGCCGTTTTTCTCAGCACCTCTCCCGTTGGAGTGTCTTTTGCATATCATAAGCATCTTTGCATTGCATCCTCCAAATGCGTAGCATTTCCATTTCGTCTGGAGCATTACACCGTAGAAAATTCAAACATATGCATTCGAAGCATAAGCCAGGTTTGATATCATCTTTTCCAGATGTTTCCTCAGCAGAAAATGGCATAACTCAGAAGATTCTATCTTTTTTTATCCCCAGTGAAGTCGCCGATGAATTTGTTCATCTTACTTGTTCTCCTTTGCATAGTCGTCTGTTTAGGATTCACTTTTCCCCAACAGAGTCATCTTCTATTTAATTATGGTTATAAGTCCTCCTTTGGTCAGCATTCCTTTTGAATGTTTTGGTTGTGAATCCACCTGCGGTCGGTTAACCTTTCTTTGGTCGTGAGTGCGCCTGCGGTCGACTTTCCTTTTGAATCTTTTGGTTGTGAATCTGCATGCGGTCGGTAAAACTTTGTTGGGTCGTGTCATACCCCAAATTTTGACCACCGAGATTTCCCATTATTGTGCAAATCATTGCCACAATATGGATGTACCTTCATGCCTCATCAATCTCCTCAAATATGATTGAGTATTCACCACAATCAAGAATTAGGGTTTCTATCCCTCTCAAGGTACTTAGACAAAAGATTAATCAAGAAGTGACATGATCTTCAACTTGTCTAACCTCTTAAAACATCCACAAAGGATCAAGAAGACCCTCACATCAAAAATCAAGCACATGGTTGTAACATTCCAAGTGTTCTGAGCCTCAAAACACCTGATGTCGCCAAATTAGGGTTTTGGACGACTGAGACCTCCAGGGTGAGATTTTCACAAGAGGATGAGCCAAGACTTCAAAACATGACTCAATATGCTCAAAATAACCCTAAGGATCCATTTGCAAAGATAAATGACCCTCAGAGGATGCATTCCTCAAAAGTCGGGAATTAGGGTTTTATGCGTCGAACCGCTCCGGAGCCAAAAGTCAAAACATGACTTTTGTGGCAAAAATGATCCTTATGACTCATATTTTCATAAAATATGATTTATAATGTCATTTGAACAAGAATTGATCAAGAAATCAAGATAACTTGTAAAAGGGGTAACCTTGAAAAATTGAAAAATTTTCTAAGTTACTAAATTTGAGTGATTTTGGTACCAACTTCCTGGGATCATAACTTGTGATCCAAGCAACCATTTGAGTGATCCAAAGCTTGATTTTTAGATCTTCCTACACTCTACAAAAGCTTCAACTACCTCAAACTCCAATTCTTCATGGATTTTAAGTTATGGAGTGATCAAAATGACAAAAATGAAGAAAATGACACTTTTCCAACACTTAGTGAAAATCTGTCTAAGTTGCCAGCCTTGGACATCAAAGTTTATGAGGTTTTTTCAGTTGGATTCAAATAGTTTCAAGACCAACTATGATCACATATGTATTGTATCATATGAGGGCTTTCTAAAAAGCACAAGAGCCTCTCATAACTCAACCTGAGCAGGGAGATATGATCCCCTCAAAATCACCATTTCCAACTGTCTTATATAAGGCAGAATTTGGTATTTTGCTCGATTTGACAAAATTAGACAAGTTCCAGCCTTGTCATCCATTTGGACACCTCAGAGGATGAAATCAAAGGGGAATGATTTGATCCACAAGCCTCCCAAGTCCAAGAATCTACATGTAGCTATGTCATCCTAAAAAGGCTAAAAAGCTCCAAGACTCCAATTTTGTTTCAATGCATTCAATGGATGCATCAAGGTGGCATGAACTGATGCAAGCCTAACTAAACGAGTCAAGCCTTATCTCTGAACCAAAAGACCATAGGCCTGTGCTCTAACCTCAAGTCAATAGCTAGAGGAGACTTGAGATTCCATTTGATCACCATTGGCCACAGACCTGCTGCAGTTGCCACACACTATTGCTGCCAAAACAAACTTGACACATTATAAATGGAGCTCATTTGTGGTTAGTTTGAGTACACCAAAGCACCCAAACTGATGCTTTCCTCAAAATCTCTCCTTCACTCCAATTTTACCTTCTAACTCAAGTCACTATCGGATTTTGAGATTGAGAGTGATTCCAACCAAACCAATCACACACACACACACACACACACACCTCATAAACATCATATATGAGTGATCCATAACACAAAATCACATCTGGAACATCAAATTCACAAAATCACCAGCCAATTGCTCAAGTTCTTGACAGAGTTGCAGTTGAGGTACCACAACTAGTTCTAGCTCATTCCAATCCACTCCAAGCATTCAAACACACTCCTTGGCACCTAAGAAAGCTGTCCAGATCATTGGAACCTATCTGCAACACCTCCATCATCAAACTCGATCGCCAATTGCAAGAGGTTGGCCTGAACCCTTCAAACTCTATGATCCATGCATCATGAATGAATTTTTGAGCTACCATCTTGTTAATGCATGTATGTAGAGTAATAACCCTCAATCAATTGCCACGAATCCATCGTGTATGGAATTTCATTATGTTCATGCTGAAATTAGGGTTCTTGAGGTTTTCTGTTGATTTCTTCCTCCATACTTAATATAAATGCAATTAAACTATATGATTGTGATCCTTGTTCAAAAACGAACAAGATTGGTACTTGAATCATGCAAAACCATTGAGGAATCATGGAGAAAAGTGAGAAAATGCAAATCTGCAAAAACAGGGCACGCGGGCAAGAACTTAGTGTTCTTAGCGCCCTTTTTCAAATTTTTGAATTTTTGAATATTTTGATATTTATGTTAATTGATTAAAAAATTAATTTCTCTCTGAATATTTGTGTTTTTGAATTGATTCTTTTTCTCAAAATTCACAAAAATGTTTAAATATTTTATTTTACAAAAAAATACAATTTATATTATTTATTTAATATAGTTAGAATTTTTGTAATTAATTTCATTTTTATTTGTTTTAAATATTTTTAAATGAAATTCCCACTTTGATCTTTCAAAACACATTGAATTTCAAACTTTCAAGTGATTAAACATGATTTTTCAAAGTATACAATTTGTTTTTGAATATATTTGATATTTTTATCATTTATTATTTAAATTTTCTTTTGAAAAATGACATTTTAATTTAAAATTAGGGTTTCCTCTCGATTTTAAATTTTCAATACATTTTTGGGCCTCTAATAGAGTTAAGACCCATCCCTTATACTTATAAACCTTTTTGGGCCCCAGTCATTGTATAAGCCCCACTGTGTTTTCAAAAACCTCGGCGCGATCGCCGTTTTCAAACAAAAATCAACTGGGCCTCCCCTTGTGTTGTAAGTCCCATCTTTATTCTTTTAATAAATTTTTGGGCCTCTAATAGAGTTTAAGACCCAACCTCTTTGTAAATACAATAATTTGGGCCTCAATCATTGTATAAGTCCCGATACAATTTTCAGATCAGCGGTACGATTACTGTTTTTCATCTGGGCTTCTCCTTGAGTATAAGCCCCAATCTTCTTTTCAAAAACAACTTTCCCTTTTTGGTTTAAGTTCAAATTCATAGTTGTTATCAAAACTGTCTTTAATTTCTTGAACAACTAACCATACAGCTGTTACAATGGAAGCTTGCTCACCTGTAAGTCCTCCTACCCTCTTTTACATACAGTATATATTTCATCTGTATATATATGTCTGTATATTATCTGCTTATAGTTTTCCCCGGCAACTAGGTCTAGGATTAGATAAAGCCAGTGGTCACTCTTTCAACACAGTCAAAACTAGTTCCCCATAGGAATTCCAGATACAGTCTTGCCTCCTCTTGGGCTTATACAATATGGAACAAAGAGAAATGCATTATTCCCGGTGAAACTTTTCTCAGACTATCACTATTAGAAAATTGTCAAAGAAATTTATTTCCCTCAGAGAGGATTAATTCCCAGTGAAACCTCTCTTGAATTTCTTCAAACCCTAGAACTGTTCACTAAAGAAAATATTATTCCCGGTGAAACTTTTCTTGAACTCTTCTTAAGTTTGGACCCATATGCTTCCTAAAAGCATCCCCGCCTCCTCTTGGGCTTTGTAAAATGACCATCCGGCTTCTTAGAAGTTATCATGCCTTCTCTTGGGCTTAATACAAGGACCTTGAAGACCTCTTAAAGGTATAGGAGAGAACTTAGTCATCCTTTGTTAGAGCGGTCTTTCCAAAGAGTCAGAACCTCAGACCAATTAAGGGTTGATTCTCATCCCTTAAAGCATCAGCCTCCTCTTGGGCATCATACAAAGATAAACATTTTCATACCAGTAGACTTGGATAATCTAATCTCCTCTTGGATCTCAAAGATATTCTCAAGTTCCCTACAAACATAAGAAAAGACCCTGGTCATTTGACCAATCTCCAGTAGAGTTGAAACCCTCATAGGATCTAAAAACTCAGTCTTTCATCCTAAATTCCCCAGCTAGGGTCAGCTTATCATCAGTATAATGCTATCCCAAATCAGAACCTCAAGGCATCTGATACCTCAACTCTTCTGTAATCCTCAGCAAGAGTTGATTCCCCACTTTGGACCTGCCTCTTGATCTCAATAATCCCCAGCAGAAGACAACCTCCTCTTTGGCTTTGTATAATGATTTTCCTCAGCAGATCTGGCTTCAAAAGCAGATCTAGCTTCAAAAGCACTCTCTTGTTGAGTCCATCACCTCTTAAACACTCTCTTGTTGAGTCAGTCATCTTTTCAGCCTCAATCTTGGGCTTTGTAGAAGACAAACAAAAGCACTCTCTTGTTGAGTCAACTCTCTTTTAGGCTCAATCTTGGGCTTCGTACAAGACAGATAAAAACACTCTCTTGTTGAGTCAACCCATTTTCAGCCTCCTCTTAGGCTTTGTATAATGATTTTTGTCCAACAGTTTCAGCCTCAATCTTGGGCTTTGTACAAGACACATATAAATATCCCTAAGAAGAGTTAATCTCTCTTTAAGCCTCAATCTTGGGCTTTGAACAAAACAAATCATACTCTCCAGCATAGTCAATCTTATTTCAGCCTCAATCTTAGGCTTTGTACAAGACACCTAAAATATCCTCATCTGAGTCAGTCAAATTTCATTTTAGCTTCAATCTTGGGCTTTGTACAAGACAGATAAAACCTCTCACCAGTAAAGTTAGTTTTCCCTTTTAGCGTCAATCTTGGGTTTTGTACAAGACATATACAAATATTCTCCAGTGGAAACCAAAAAATCCTTTTTAGCCTCGATCTTGGGCTTTGTACAAGACAGACAACATATTTCCCCGGAAAAGTCAAGGTTCAGCCTCCTCTTAGGCTTTATATAATGATATCCCCAAAAGAGCCAACTCTCTTTTAGCCTCAATCTTGGGCTTTATACAAGACAGATAAACACTCTCTTGTTGAGTCAGTCTTTTCCATCCTCTTCTTAGGCCTTGTATAAGGACTTCCCCAGTGGAGTCAATCAATCTCTTAGCTTTAACCTTGGGCTTTGATCAAGGCACATACGAAAACCACCATCCCCTCAGAGGAAATCAAAAACTCTCTGCAGGAAGACATTTCTCTATACATCACAAATCAAAACACATAAATCAACAAGCGTGCCACTTACAGCAGTTATCTGGCATTAGGGTTTATTTTGATTTATCTGTTTTAATTTGTGATGGACAGAGAAATGTCTTCCTGCAGAGAGTTTATTATTTCCTCTGAGGGGATGGTGGTTTTTTTATGTGCCTTGATCAAAGCCCAAGGTTGAAGCTAAGAGATTGATTGACTCTACTGGGGAAGTCCTTATACAAGGCCTAAGAGGAGGCTGGAAAAGACTGACTCAACAAGAGAGTGTTTATCTGTCTTGTACAAAGCCCAAGATTTAGGCTAAAAGAGAGTTGACTCTTTTGGGGATATCATTATATAAAGCCTAAGAGGAGGCTGAACCTCGACTTTTCCGGGGAAATATGTTGTCTGTCTTGTACAAAGCCCAAGATCGAGGATAAAAAGGATTTTTTTATTCCACTGGAGAATATTTGTATGTGTCTTGTACAAAACCCAAGATTGAAGCTAAAAGGGGAAACTAACTCTGCTGGTGAGAGGTTTTATCTATCTTGTACAAAGCCCAAGATTGAAGCTAAAATGAAATTCGACTGACTCAGCTGAGAATATTTTAGGTGTCTTGTACAAAGCCCAAGATTGAGGCTGAAATAAGATTGACTCTGCTGGAGAGTATGATTTATTTTGTTCAAAGCCCAAGATTGAGGCTGAAAGAGAGATTAGCCCTGCTTAGGGAGATTTATATGTGTCTTGTACAAAGCCCAAGATTGAGGTTGAAACTGTTGGAGAAAAATCATTATACAAAACCTAAGAGGAGGCTGAAAATGGGTTGACTCAACAAGAGAGTGTTTTTATATGTCTTGTACGAAGCCCAAGATTGAGGCTAAAAGAGAGTTGACTCAACAAGAGAGTGCTTTTGTTTGTCTTGTACAAAGCCCAAGATTGAGGCTGAAAAGATGACTGACTCAACAAGATAGTGTTTAAGAGGTGATGGACTCAACAAGAGAGTGCTTTTGAAGCTAGATCTGCTTTTGAAGCCAGATCTACTGAGGAAAATCATTATACAAAGCCTAAGAGGAGGTTGGCTTCTGCAGAGGATTATTGAGATCCAGAGGCAGGTCCAAAGTGGGGAATCAACTCTTGCTAGGATTACAGAAGAGTTGAGGTATCAGATGCCTTGAGGTTCTGATTTGGGATAGTGTTATACTGATGATAAGCTGACCCTAGCTGGGGAATTTAGGATGAAATACTGAGTTTTTAGATCCTATGAGGGTTTCAACTCTACTGGAGATTGGTCAAATGACTAGGGTTTTTTCTTATGTTTGTAGGGAACTTGAGAATGTCTTTGAGATCCAAGAGGAGATTAGACTGTCCAAGTCTACTGGTATGAAAATGTTTATCTTTGCATGATGCCCAGGAGGAGGCTGATGCTTTAAGGGATGAGAATCAACCCTTAATTGGTCTGAGGTTCTGACTCTTTGGAAAGACCGTTCTAATAAAGGATGACTAAGTTCTGTCCTATACCTTTAAGAGGTCTTCAAGGTCCTTGTATTAAGCCCAAGAGAAGGCATGAGAACTTCTAAGAAGCCGGAGCGCCCTTGTACAAAGCCCAAGAGGAGGCGGGGATGCTTTTAGGAAACCTGTGGGTCCAAACTTAAGAAAAGTTCAAGAAAAGTTTCACCGGGAATAATCTTTTCTTTAGTGAACAGTTCTAGGGTTTGAAGAAATTCAAGAGAGGTTTCACCGGGAATTAATCCTCTCTGGGGGAAATGAATTTCTTTGACAATTTTCTAATAGTGACAGTCTGAGAAAAGTTTCACCGGGAATAATGCCTTTCTCTTTGTTCCATATTAGATAAGCCCAAGAGGAGGCAAGACTGTATCTGGAATTCCTTTGGGGAACTAGTTTTGACTGTGTTGAAAGAGTGACCACTGGCTTTATCTAATCCTAGACCTAGTTGCCGGGGAAAACTCTAAGCAGATAATATACAGACATATATATACAAATGAAATATATACTGTATGTAAAAGAGGGTAGGAGGACTTACAGGAGAGCAAGCTTCCAGCACAAACAAATATATATATATATATATATATATATATATATATATATATATATATATATATATATATATATATGTGCAAGTATGTAAAAGAAAGCTGATAAAACTTACAGGTGAGCAAGCTTCCATTGTAACAGATATATGGTTAGTTGTTCAAGAAAGTAAAGACAGTTTTGATAACTACTATGAATTTGAACTTAAACCAAAAAGGGAAATTTTTTTTTTTAAAAGAAGATTGGGGCTTATACTAAAGGAGATGCCCAGATGGAAAACAATAATCGTACCGCTGATCTGAAAATTGTATCGGGACTTATACAATGACTGAGGCCCAAATTATTGTATTTAAAAAGAGGTTGGGTCTTACACTCTATTAGAGCCCCAAAAATTAATTAAAAGAATAAAGATGGGACTTACAACACAAGGGGAGGCCCAGTTGATTTTTGTTTGAAAACGGCGATCGCGCCGAGGTTTTTGAAAACACAGTGGGGCTTATACAATGACTGAGGCCCAAAAAGGTTTATATGTACAAGGGATGGGTCTTACACTCTATTAGAGGCCCAAAGTGTATTGAAAATTTAAAATCGAGAGGAAACCCTAATTTTAAATTAAAATATCATTTTTCAAAAGAAAATTTAAATAATAAATGAAAAAATATCAAATATATTCAAAAACAAATTGTATACTTTGAAAAATATTTTGAAAAATCATGTTTAATCACATGAAAGTTTGAAATTCAATTGGTTTTGAAAGATCAAAGTGGGATTTTCATTTAAAAATGTTTAAAACAAATAAAAATGAAATTAATTACAAAAATTCTAACTATATTAAATAAATAATATAAATTGGATTTTTTGTAAAATAAAATATTTAAACATTTTTGTGAATTTTGAGAAAAAGAATCAATTCAAAAACACAAATATTCAGAGAGAAATTAATTTTTGAATCAATTAACAAAAATATCAAAATATTCAAAAATTTGAAAAAAGGGCGCCAAGAACACTAAGTTCTTGCCCGCGTGCCCTGTTTCTGCAGATTTGCATTTTCTCACTTTTTTCCATGATTCCTCAATGGTTTTGCATGATTCAAGTACCAATCTTGTTCATTTTTGAACAAGGATCCCAACCATATAGTTTAATTGCATTTATATTAAGTATGGAGGAAGAAATCAACAGAAATCCTCAAGAACCCTAATTTGAGCATGAACACAATGAAATTCCATACACGATGGATTCGTGGCAATTGATTGAGGGTTATTACTCTACATACATGCATAAACAAGATGCTAACTCAAAAATTCATTCATGATGCATGGATCGTCGAGTTTGAAGGGTTCAGGCCTACCTCTTGCAGTTGGTGATCGAGTTTGATGATGGAGGTGTTGCAGATAGGTTCTAATGATCTGGATAGCTTCCTTAGGTGCCAAGGAGTGTGTTTGAATGCATGGAGTGGATTGAAATGAGCTGGAACTGGTTGTGGTACCTCAACTGCAACTCTGTCAAGAACTTGAGCAATTGGCTGGTGATTTTGTGAATTTGATGTTCCAGATGTGATTTTGTGTTATGGATCACTCATATATATGATGTTTATGAGGTGTGTGTGTGTGTGTGATTGGTTTGGTTGGAATCACTCCCAATCTCAAAATCCGATAGTGACTTGAGTTAGAAGGTAAAATTGGAGTGAAGGTGAGATTTTGAGGAAAGCATCAGTTTGGGTGCTTTGGTGTACTCAAACTGACCACAAATGAGCTCTATTTATAGTGTGTCAAGTTTGTGTTGGCAGCAATAGTGTGTGGCAACTGCAGCAGGTCTGTGGCCAATGGTGATCAAATGGAATCTCAAGTCTCCTCTAGCCATTGACTTGAGGTTAGAGCATAGGCCTATGGAATTTTGGTTCAGAGATAAGGCTTGACTCATTCAGTTAGGCTTGCCTCAGTTCTTACCACCTTGATGCATCTATTGAATGCATTGAAAA
Source organism: Lathyrus tuberosus (assembly GCA_022829125.1). Lineage (NCBI taxonomy): Eukaryota > Viridiplantae > Streptophyta > Magnoliopsida > Fabales > Fabaceae > Lathyrus > Lathyrus tuberosus. The sequence continues at coordinate 4,586,197 of JALAZF010000423.1, forward strand.
AAAATTGGAGTCTTGGAGATTTTTAGCCTTTTTAGGATGACATATCTATATGTAGATTCTTGGACTTGGGAGGCTTGTGGATCCAATCATTCCCTTTTGATTTCATCCTCTGAGGTGTCCAAATGGACAAGGCTTGAGCTTGCCTGATTTTGTCAAATCGAGCAAAATACCAAATTCTGGCTTATACAAGACAGTTGGAAATGGTGATTTTGAGGGGATCATATCTCCCTGCTCAGGTTGAGTTATGGGAGGCTCTTGGGCTTTTTAGAAAGCCCTCATATGATACAATACATGTGTGATCATAGTTGGTCTTGAAACTATTTGAATCCAACTGAAAAAACCTCATGAACTTTGATGTCCAAGGCTGGCAACTTAGGCATATTTTCACTAAGTGTTAGAAAAGTGTCATTTTCTTCATTTTTGTCATTTTGATCACTCCATAACGTAAAATCCATGAAGAATTGGAGTTTGAGGTTGTTAAAGCTTTTGTAGAGTGTAGGAAGATCTACAAATTAGGCTTTGGATCACTCAAAATGGTTTCTTGGATCACAAGTTATGATCCTTGGAAGTTGGTACCAAAATCACTCAAATTTAGTAACTTAGAAAAATTTTCAATTTTTCAAGGTTACCCCTTTTACAAGTTATCTTGATTTCTTGATCAATTCTTGTTCAAATGACATTATAAATCATATTTTATGAAAATATGAGCCATAAGGATCATTTTTGCCAAAAAAAAGTCATGTTTTAACTTTTGGCTACGGAGCGGTTCGGCGCGTAAAACCCTAATTCCCGACTTTTGAGGAATGCATCCTCTGAGGGTCATTTATCTTTGCAAATGGATCCTAGGGTTATTTTGAGCATATTGAGTCATGTTTTGAAGTCTTGGCTCATCCTCTTGTGAAAATCTCACCCTGGAGGTCCCAGTCGTCCAAAACCCTAATTTGGCGACATCGGGTGTTTCGAGGCTCAAAACACTTGGAATGTTACAACTGTGTGCTTGATTTTTTATGTGAGGGTCCTCTTGACCCTTTGTGTATGTTTTAAGAGGTTAGACAAGTTGAAGATCATGTCACTTCTTGATTGATCTTTTGTCTAAGTACCCTGAGAGGGATAGAAACCCTAATTCTTGATTGTGGTGAATGCTCAATCATCTTTGAGGAGATTGATGAGGCATGAAGGTACATCCATATTGTGCCAATGATTTGCACAGTGATGGGAAATCTTGGTGGTCAAAATTTGGGGTATGACCGATGCCCCTATTTAATCTTCTTGGACTCGAAGGTGTGAATGACGAAGATATTCGGACATTCAGGGTACAAGAGGATTAAATATCGAAATACCCAAAATTTTGACGGTGGTTATGAATGGCAGTTTTCTCATCCATCTTTTTTTGCTAAGTAATGATACTCATAAAAGGGTAAAACTTCCCCTCGATCCTGGTCTTCAACCAAGGAGCTGGTCTATGTTTCTGAAATAAACCTCCCCTCGGTCCTGGTCTTCAGCCAAGGAACTGGTCTTAATTTCTAAAATAAACTTCCCCTCGATCCTGGTCTTCAGCCAAGGAACTGGTCTTAGTTTCTTCTTGTCGAGTTTCTTGCTTGACAAGGGACACTATGTGAGCGGTCTTCATCAAACTTCTCACCGGGTTTTCTACTGGGGAAACGCCATTTGATGGAAAAGATTGGAGGTCAGACTTGCTTGGGGTACCCATTTGTTTGAGCTGTAGAGGTGTGCAAACTTCTCTGTTGAAGATGCCATTTGTTAAATCTACTGGGGAAAACGAGTCTCTTGAAAAACTACTTTCTGCTTAGGGGTATTACATCATACTTTTCTTCGAGATCTTCTCAGAAAAATGCCATGTGATGTAGTCTAATTTTGAGGTGCTGATGACTTCATTAATATTGACTTTCTTGGGAGAAGAACCAATATGTTGGTGAGATTCTTTGGTTGAGAGGCTTTCTCTGGGGATTTTCCTTAATCCGGGAAAGCAAAAATATCATCTTCAATGGTGAAGAGTGATGTTCCACAGGGATGTTCGTTGAATGTCTTTTTGCCTTTCAGGGGTTCAAGTTATCAAAGTGGTCGAGGACCATCTCCGATCCAGAAATAAACTGGGGGAGATATTGCTTAGACGATACATTTCCTGACGAGGAAAGAACTTACAATCTTACTGGCGGGAAGACGTTTATCACTTGGGGATAAGACTGACCAGAGTGATATTGATGCAATATAATTATGAATGTGAATCAATTATGCATGATGTATGTATGTTTATGCTGACAAAACTGACGCGACATACAGACTAGTGGATGAACACGACTGGATACTCGGCCACTGCGGGGGATGAAAAGTATCATCGATCCAGGATAGCAATTCTGCCTTGCTTAGGGGAAGTAGACCCTGTGGGGACAAGAAAACTGTTCAATCGGTCTTAAGAGATACGAACTCTGTCGGGGATATCAGATGGGACATTTGCATCTGACACAGTTGATCCTTCATTCAGGCGTACTGGTTTAGAAGGAGTACTTGGATTCTGCACTTTGAGGTTCAATCACCTTTAGAGAAGCGATCGATGTTCTTTTCGATGTTCAAAGTCAAAAGGAATTGCCATCTTTATTTTAAAAGCAGAAAATTTTTGACAAGTAAATTCATTTTTGTTTTATTTCAAGAATCGTTGATCATGTTAAAATGTCATTTTGTAAAGCTAAAACAAATGAGAATTGCAAACAAAAGCACTAAGGCTCAAATTTTATTGATAGGATGGAAATCAGCTAAGCACGTGATCCCATAGAGTATTTACAAAGTTTAGAAAATGGCAATTTAAGGGAAAAGGGATACATTGAAACATAACAACCGTTATCCTTCTACCAACTTTGAATTCTGGACATCCTGAGCTTCTGTCGAAGATGACCTTGACTGGAGTTTTCTGATGGATGGCGCGACTGCTGAGGAGTTGAACTGATCAGACGCAGTTACTTGCCATTAATCCCTAACTTTTGCCTGGATTGTAGTTTGAGCTTTCCAATCCATCGGGATGATTTTTGCTTATGTCTCTAATTTTTTCCTGGACCGCCCTTTCAGGTTTTCAATCCACCGAGACATTTTTTTTATTTAGGCGAAGTATTTCTTGACTAAATCAACATTTGTGGGGTAGGCAAACTCTTCTCCGCCCATGGTTGCGTGTCTCAAGGCACCACCTGAGAAGGCTTTCTTGACCACATAGGGCCCGTCATAATTCGCAGTCCATTTGCCCCAGGAATCAGTGAGGAATGATTGTATCTTTTTGAGCACAATGTCTCCTTTTCTGAAGACACGAGGTCGGACCTTTTTGTTGAACGCCTTCTTCATTCTTTGCTGATATAACTAACCATGGCATAGAGTCGTTATTCGTTTCTCTTCGATCAGATTTAGTTCGTCGTGTCGACTTTGACACCATTCAGCTTCTGTTAGCTTAGCTTCCATCAATACCCGGATTGATGGGATCTCTACTTCTATGGGGAGCACTGCTTCCATGCCATATACTAGAGAGAAAAGGGTTGCCCCTGTTGAAGTGCGGACAGATGTGCGATAACCGTGAAGAGCAAAGGGTAGCATCTCGTGCCAGTCTTTGTAGGTTACAACCATCTTTTGAACAATTTTCTTGATGTTCTTGTTAGCCGTTTCTACCGCGCCGTTCATCTTAGGTCGGTAGGGAGATGAGTTATAGTGTTTGATCTTGAATTCAGCGCATAACTCTTTCATTATCTTATTGTTCAGGTTAGATCCATTATCAGTAATGATCTGGCTTGGAACATCATAATGGCAGATGAGATTGTTTTTGATAAATCGGACCACCACTTGTCGGGTTACATTGGTGTATGACGCTGCTTCGACCCATTTGGAGAAGTAGTCAATGGCTACCAGGATGAACCGATGTCCATTTGAAGCCTTGGGTTCAATCATGCCAATCATGTCGATTCCCCATATGGAAAAAAGCCATGGGGAAGAAAGAACTTTGAGATGCGTTGGCGGTACATGGATCTTGTCTGAGTATATCTGACACTTGTGACATCTCCTCATGTACTTGTAGCAATCAGATTCCCTTGTCAACTAATAGTACCCTGCTCTTAGAATTTTTCTCGCCATTGTGTGTCTGTTGGCATGAGTGGCAAGGGTTCCTTCGTGAATTTCTTTTATCAGCATGTTTGCTTCTGGTCTGTCTACGTATCGGAGCAAGACCATGTCAAAGTTCCTCTTATAGAGTGTATCACTGCTTAGGAAAAAGCTGCCAGTCAGTCTTCTGAGAGTCTTCCTATCTTTTCTTGATGCCCCAGGTGGGTATTCTTGTCTTTGAAGGAAGCATTTGATATCGTGATACCAAGGTTTATCGTCTATGACTGCTTCGATCGTGAAGATGTAAGCAGACCTTTCTAGGCGTATTACGTCAATCTTAGGTACGTCATTCCATTGACCTACACTAATCATGGAAGATAAAATGGCTAGTACATCAGCCATGTGATTTTCTTCATGAGGGATATGATGAAACTCTATTCTGTTGAAGAATGGTAACAACCTTCTTGCATAATCTTTGTAAGGAATAAGTCCTGATTGGCATGTGTTCCAATCTCCTTTGATCTGATTGATAACCAGGGCTGAGTCTCCATACACATCCAAGTTCTTAATCCTTAAGTCGATCGCTTCTTCGAGACCCATGATACAAGCTTCGTATTCAGCCTCGTTGTTTGTGCATTTGAATGTTAGTCTGACAGTGAAAGGAATGTGGGTACCCTGAGGTGTTACGATGATTGCCCCAATTCTGTTTCCATAATTATTGACAGCTCTGTCAAAGATTAATCCCCATTGGGAACCTGGTTCTGGCCCTTCACTGGGTAGCAGTTCATCCCAATCTTTCATTTTCAAATACATGACATCTTCGTCTGGGAAGTCAAATCCGACTGATTCTTGATCGTCAATCGGTTGATGAGCCAAATGATCGGCTAAAATACTTCCTTTGACGGCTTTCTGAGCATGGTACTCGATGTCGTATTCTGATAACAACATCTGCCAACGGGCAATCCTTCCCGTGAGAGCAGGCTTTTCAAAGAAGTACTTGATCGGATCCATTTCGGAGATTAACCAAGTAGTGTGACAAATCATGTACTGGCGAAGACGTTTGGCTGCCCAAGCCATAGCACAAGTTTTCTCGAGCATAGTGTACCGAGTTTCATAGTCGGTTAATTTCTTGCTCAAGTAGTAGATGGCAGACTCTTTTCTTTTTGTTTCGTCTTGTTGGCCAAGTACACAACCCATGGAGTCTTCCAAGACTGTTAGGTAGATGATTAGCGGTCTTCCCTCCACTGGAGGTGACAGGATAGGTGGATTCAACAGATACTCTTTGATACTATCGAAGGCTTTTTAGCAGTCTTCTGTCCATACGCAGTCCTGATTCTTTTTGAGTAATTTGAAGATTGGCGTGCATGTCGCTGTCATGAGGAATATAAATCTGGAAATGTAATTCAGACGTCCCAGAAATCCTCTGACCTATTTTTCGGTGTTTGGAGAAGGTATTTCTTGAATGGCCTTGACCTTGTCAGGGTCAACCTCCATTCCTTTTTGGCTGACAATGAACCCTAAAAGTTTTCCCGAGCGAACACCAAACATGCATTTGTTGGGATTCAAGCAGAGTTTGTATTTTCTCAAACACTCAAATAACTTGGACAGGTGTGTCACATGCTCTTCTTCTGTTTTAGATTTGGCAATCATGTCATCGACATACACTTTGATTTCTTTTTGTATCATGTCGTGAAACATAGTAGTCATGACCCTTTGATAGGATGCCCCGACGTTCTTCAAACCGAACGACATTACCTTGTAACAAAAGGTGCCCTATGGGGTGATGAATGAATTTTTCTCCATGTCTTCCGACGCCATTTTGATTTGATTATAGCCCGAGAATCCATCCATGAAGGAGAAAACTTTGAACTTTGTTGTGCTGTCTACCAGCATGCCTATGTGTGGTAAGGGAAAGTCATCCTTTGGACTTGCTTTGTTCAGATCCCTGTAGTCTACACATATTCTGACTTTTCCGTCCTTTTTTGGAACTGGCACTATGTTGGCTAACCATTGAGGATATTCTGAGGTGGTGAGGAAACCCGCGTTAATCTGTTTCTGGACTTCCTCTTTGATTTTGATGGCCATGTCCAGATGAGTCCGTCTCAGTCTTTGTTTTACCGGCGGACATTCTGACCTCAACGGTAGATGATGTTCCAGGATGCTAGTATCCAACCCTGGCATGTCCTGATAGGACCAAGCAAATACATCGGGAAATTTTTTGAGAAGTTCTATTAAGCTTTCTTTGACAGTCGGACTAAGCAGTGCCCCAATCTTGACTTCTTTCCTCTCTTCTTCTGAACCCAAGTTGACTGTTTCCAACAGCTCTTCGTGAGGCTCAATGGATCTCTCCTCTTGTCTGAGTAATCAGGAAATCTCTTCTGGAATTTTTTCGTCCTCTTCTTCTTCAGCTTCAAATACCGGGAATTCAAAGTTGGGAGAAGACATTGGATCGTATGTTTCAACGGGGTTTAAAACAAGCAATCTGCAAGACGTGATGATTTGTTCTTTAGAAGAGATATAGAGAATGCAAGAGTGTGTGCAGTGTATTTTCTGAAAAATGCTTGTTGTTTCTTTTTATACATTTTTTTTTGAGTTGTTTTAGGATTACCATTTTCCGAAAAAAAACAAAAAGTGAAAACATCAATGAATGCGAAAATTACAGAACGAGGTTTATTTATTTATGATTTTGTCGATTCTTGAAACTACAGCCTTATAAAACAAAACTTTGTCGCTTTGGGCTAAGCGAAGAGGGACGTTTACAGAAAGTGAGCCCTATAAAACATCCGTTTCACCTGGGCAGGGTGAAAGGTCAAAACAAAGACGACAATTACTTAGACTTATGGACGACTTTCGGGACATCAACAGAAACCCATTGGCGGCGAACTCCTCGGTAAATCACAAAGTCTGGTACCTTCTTTCTTGGTTTGTCCTCAGAAATGACGCTGATTTCTGGCGGAGCAAGATCACTGGAGTCTTCCTCCCAAGCAGAGTTGTTGTAAACAAACTCTTCTGTTGTATCTTGCATAGTGTTTTCATTCTCAGGTGGATTTCCCCATTCAGTTGGCTGGATGTTTTCGAGCCTGATACAAGAGCTTTCAGGAGCGGTGTACTTGACCAAGAAGTCGTACTTGCCACTCGGCTGTCCTAAGGTGTCCCATATTTCTGTGGGACTGGAGGAGTCATCCTTCTGGATGACGCTGACCTCAGGAAAAGTATAGTTGATGAAATCTTGTCTTGTAATCTTTTCAGTTTCATCGTTGTGCTGGATATTCTCTGAATGTCCTGAGTAATGATCCCATGATTTGGTGGAGACGCAGGTATTCTTTTCAATGATGCTTAGCTGATGTGTATCGTTGGGCTGACTCTTTTGCCCCAAGTCTTCTGGGTATGGCTGCCAGATAGGCAAGTCATCCAGTGGGTCATAATAGTCATAGTCAAAGTTGTCTTTCATTGGAGTGTCCTCCTCTAATGAGTTTGGTGGAGCACGACATCCCTAAGGATCACAATCTCAATAAATCATCTTGACGTCTGATCTTGGTATATATCTCGGATTCCGCGTGGGAAAGCAAAATGGCGTATGCGTCTCTCCCTGAGACATATAACCGTCCTCGTTGAGATAGAACTTCCACTCTTCATCTGTATCAGAGGAGTCACCCTCGTTGATGGTGTGTACTTCTTGAGACACTGGGTGAAGCAAACCTCCACTGTGGAAGAAGTCCTGAATGGGATGAAAACTTTCATCGTTAGTAGCAGTCTGGGTACAGGTTGAGGAGAAACCAAGACCTTTCTTTGTCTTGTTATCCGTAGGAATGACAAGCTGTCCCCATCCTTTTGCGTTATTACTCTCAATCACTTTGAGAGCATCTTTGTACGGGGAAATCGATGTTCCTTTCTCTGATCGATTCTCATTGCTCATCGAAAGTGCTTAGAACTGAGTTCCAACAACCTCCTTAGGTTCTACGTAGGAGAATGATGATAAGTTGCTCACGAATAAGGCCTTATCTCCGCATACTATGACTAACTTGTCATTCTTGACGAACTTCAGCTTTTGGTGAAGTGTCGAAGTGACTTCCCCAGCTTCGTGTATCCAAGGTCTTCCTAATATACAACTGTATACTGTCCGGATGTCCATGACCTGGAAAGTGACTTGGAAAGTGTGAGGCCCGATAGTTATGGGAAGGTCAACTTCGCCGATAACCGTTTTTCTGGATCCGTCAAATGCTTTGACGATGACCTCGCTGTTTTTCATCGGAGCTCCTTGAAATGATAGTCGTATCAGAGTAGATTTTGGCATAACATTCAGAGCTGATCCTGTGTCTACCAGTACACTGGCTAGAGCATCGTCCTGGCAGTTGACTGTAATGTTAAGTGTCATATTGTGATTTTTGCCTTCTTCTGGAAGTTTTTCATTACTGAATCCTAAATTGTTACAGGAAGTGATGTTGGAAATGATGTTATCAAACTGTCTTACAGTCACATCTTGTTCTACAAAAGCTTGCTCCAAGACTTTCTGCAAGGCTTCCCTGTGAGCTTTGGAACTAAGTAAGAGAGATAGCACAGAGATTCTAGATGGAGTTTGCAATAGTTGGTCTACAATGTTGTACTCACTTTTCTGGATGAGCTTCAGCATCTCATCGTTGTTTTTTACCAGTTCTGGATTACTAGATTGATCGACTGGTTGATTGGGAACTTCTGTTTGAGGTTCCTTTTCTTTGGTGGGTTCTCCAACTCCTTTATTGAAGATCCGGCCGCTCCGTGTCACTCGACTGATGTCGGCAATGTTTACGCCGGAGGGTAATGGAGTTTCCTTTCCATTTTCGATTGTTGTTGCACCGTACTTGTAAGGGATAGCCTTATCGGATTTGTACGGTATTGGTCATGGCAGATAGATAACCACAGGAGTCTTTTGATTTTTCTGACCATCGTAGGCAGCCTCAATTGGTTCGGGGTTGAGAATCTTTCTACTGTCAAGAAGAACTCTTGATTCATGGAGTAGAGGGATTATGGCGCATATGTCTTTGGTCCTCCCATGATCGGAGATTATGACAGCACTTTGCTTTGATCAAGGAGATAGTCTGGCATCACGTTGATCGAACCAGAACTTAAACATGGTCGAATCTCTTTCCAGTCCAACTGATTTTGAAGATCTGCTCGTACGAGGTAGCATCCTTGGTTGTTCTCTAAACAAACTCTACAGCGCTCATAATTGTGTGGTGGCACCCGACCACCTCCGCTTTGTATGCAGTGCAATTTTACTAGATCTGTTTCCATCGAGCGGACATCCTGACTTTGATGCCTATCAGGATTATTGTCTGTCATACTGATCTGTTGTGTAGCTCCATCCAAGTAAATTCGAAGCCACCAGTGGTCTAACAAGTGTTGAAGTGTTCTTTGGACAAGTGCACACCCTTGGTCATCTTTACGACATTGTTCACAATCCTGATAATTATGTGAAGCCAGAAAGTCGAGCCTGACTTGCTTAGCGTGTAATTCGACCAAACTGGTATTCATCAAGCGTATGTCAAAGAATTAAACCATATTGACTTGATGGTTATTTCTCTCACGATAGTCTTGGATCCATCCGAGATCCATCTGACGCTGAAGGGGCCCTTGTACAAAAGAGCATCCCTGATTGCTTATTGAGCAGATCGGACATGTATTGTAATCGTGTCATGGCAGATTATGATATTGACTTTGCCTTGAATGCATTGCTGCCAAGTTGAAGTTCATCATCAGAATGTTGTGGTTCTGGACAATGTTGGAATTTGCGTGAGCCATATTGACCTCACGGATTTGATGATCTTGGATTCGTCCGAGATTCATTTGTTCTTGTAGAGCTGATTGCAATATGGAATATCCTTGATTATTCTTTGAGCAGATATCACACTGGTGATAATTGTGAGGCAGTATATGACCGTACCCGCTCTGTCTACAATGCATCCTGACCAGATTAGTTCTTAATAGGAGTACATCGCGAATTTGATAACTGCGACTAACCTCTTCCTCTATCAAATTTACTGCAGTCTTTTCATGTTGTGGCATTGGGTTTGTCTGAACATTTGGATTAGTATCTTTGAAAGATAGGACCCCATTTCCTGACAAGCTTCTGTACATCAGATTTGAAGCTAAGACAGTTCTCGATGTTGTGCCCCGGTCCTCCTTGATGATAAAGGCAAGTTTGATCCGCTTTGAACCAAAAAGGATGATTTTCCAGTACTGTAAGAGGATACCTGGTTTGGACATGCCCCTTGACCAGTAGAAGTGGAAACAGTTCTGCGTACAATATTGGTATAGGGTCGAACCCTGGTGGTTGTGTCACACAATTGTTATTGTACTGTGGATGAGCGTGCTGAAGAGGCTGTTGTATCCTTTGCTGATACTGTTGTTGATTTGGTTAGCTCTGAGCAACCTGAGGTTGATACGTTGGAGCCGGCATTGGGTTGATAGCAGGAGTTACCGCTGCTACGGGTTGATACCTTTGCCTTTTCTTTCTGAGAGAGATATTACCAATATCTTGCTCTTTTTTTTTTTGGGAAAGCATTACCGTATCTTTTGGTACTGCTCGATGATTCTGTATTTTTGACCAAATGTCCTTCTCAGACTGCTTCTTCAAGGCGTACTCCCATGTTCACCATTTCAGTGAAGTCATTGGGCACACTGGCAACCATTCGGCCGTAATAGAATAAGTTCAAGGTTTTCAAAAAGATCTTGGTCATCTCTTTTTCCTCAAGAGGGGGATAATCTGGGCTGCAATTTCACTCCATCTCTGAGCATATTCGTTAAAAGTTTCTTTGTCCTTCTGCGACATTGCTCTGAGTTGATCTCTATCTAGTGCCATGTCCAAGTTATACTTATACTGCTGAATGAAGGCTGCGGCAAGATCTCTGAAAGTGACGATCTTAGTGCGGTTTAAACCCATGTACCATTTTAGTACGGCACCGGTTAAACTGTCTTGGAAGTAATGGATCAGTAGCGGTTGATTTTCTGTTTGAGTTGACATCTTTCGAGCGTACATCACCAAATGACTTTGAGGGCAAGAGTTACCCTTGTATTTTTCAAAGTCAGGCACCTTGAATTTGTGTGGGATCCTTACATTAGGGACCAGACAAAGGTCTGCAGTGTCTTTTCCGAATAAAATCCTGACCGCGAATGGCATGCAGTTCCTTCTGCATCTCTAGGAATTGTTCCTGGAACTCATTCATCCTTTCGTACAAGTCTTTGTTTCCACTAGAAATTAGTTATGGAATCTATCCTTCCGGGACAGTGTCTACCACGGGTTATGGTATAGTCATTACGGCGGTGACTCTTGGTGCTTCCATGCCTCAAAGTTTGTAACCTTCAGGAGTTACTGTCAGGACTCTTGCATCCTCGCTTTCCCAAAGTTTGTAACCTTCAGGCCCAGCGGTTCCTGCTGCAGTTTCTAGGTCTTCAGTGACCGGCGGGATATGTCCCTCAGGGACAAAGTTGATAGGCATGTGTCGCACCTGCGGAAACAGAACAGAAGAGTCGCCATCGAACGTTATTTATCCCGATGCAGGGAAAGGAAACGATCGAAGAAAACTTAAACAGAGGGAAAGACATGGTCATCGCAACCATAGTCCGGGTTCGGGAGTCGGTTACGCGAGGGGAAGGTATTAGCACCCCCACGCATCCATCGTACTCGATGGGATCCATGCTTGTTGTCTAATCAAAGGGTGAGTTATCTAAAGCCTAATGCTAAACGGAAACAAAATGGGGAAAAGAAAAGAAAAAGTGACTCGGTAGGACATCGCCGTCCTAGGCCTACGTATTCCTTTGTGCAATGGGAAAGTCAGAGCCAACGTAGTTCGGAGGACTACGGGTGGATGAGGGGAGGTTGCTCGCCGAGATATCGCATCTCGTGCCTACGTATCCTCAATCTAACCAGAGAGAAGAAATCAGAGCGTCCGTAGTTCGTGGGACTACGGAAAAAAGGAAGGGTGCTCGCCAAGACATCGTCGTCTCGTGCCTACGTATCCTCAATCTAACCAGAGAGAGGAAATCAGAGCGTCCGTAGTTCGTGGGAACGACCACAATGGTTAAGTGCTTTTTATGAGCGACGTTAGGTTCGCGTCCGACAGTTAGGGTCGATGCATGTTTGCGACAAGACTGAAGTAACGTGCTCTTTTTTGAAAATGATTTGAAACCCAATAATCCCGAAGGACGAAAAATATTTGAATTTGTTTTTGTGTTTTTTAGAAAGAAATGGATTAAGTTAGTTCGTAACTTGCATTGTACTAAAGTCTATGACATAGGAACGAATGCGTCGTATATCGTCCCCAACAGGACGTATGCTAAACACCCTAGAAGAATGAAGGGAGACTCCTCATTCTTCATTTCCCATGTACTTAAGGCTCATGCACAATACACGTTGCCTTTATTATGTGTTTTATACTTGTTAGGAGATGAGAAGGGAAGACTCAAAAGGAGAAAGAAAAACACTAAGGGAAATCTATCCTAATGTTATCATGCAAAAGTGGCCCTAAAGTTGAGGTAAGAGGGGAAGATTCTACCTAATGTTAGCATACATGGATTGAATCCTAATGTCTACCCTACTCCAAGCTTAATCAAAGATTAAGTTGGACTAGGGAACCCTAAGGGAACATGCAAAAGTGAATCCAAGAATTGAACAAGTCTTGAGATCCAAGGGGGAGAAAAGAAGTGAGAGATGAAGAAGAAAATGAAACATGAGATAAGAAAAAAGGTAGGGCAGCAAGCACATCATGTATATCACATCCAATTCATATCACCAAACATGCCTCAAAAGATCACACTTTGAAGTTCAAGCAAACAAATAGAAGCAAACAAGAAAGGGTGCAAGCAAACTTGCATTAGAATCACAATTGAACACCATTAATCAACACACAAAGGTTATGTGAATAAAGTGAGATGAGAATAAAGCAAGGTTGGAACTCAAGTCATGTCATGATCATCCAATTCAAACATGTAAGAAAGCTTCACATAAACATGCATCATGAGCCAAAGTGGAAACAATCAAATGCTAATGAAATACATCATAGAAATAAATCAACAATGACCAAATGAAGTGAAAACATGAGGTGAATCCAAGTGGGCAGTAGAAAACACATCATCCATGAACCATAATCAAACTCAAATTTATCAAGAAGGATCATCAAGCATCATACTTAGAGCATGTATCAAAACTAGGCATGTATGCAACAAGATTAAGTCCAAAATGGTTCACATGTTTCTATACAAGTAAGACAACACAAAAGATGATCAATGCACCAAGTGCCAAGGCAAATCAAAATCTTAAACATGTCTTATCAATCCAAGAAAGGTCACCAAGCATCAAAGAAGTTCATGTCATTCAAAGGCACAAAATTAGGTCAAGAAGTGTGCATTATCATGCTCAAAACATCATCAAATGAAAGCATCAACCATAAATAGCAAAGTGATCCGATAAAATTATAAAAATATCCAAAGACAACTTTAAACATCTAATTAAACATGTACAAAAATATTGGAACAAAACTAGTTCATGAACATGTCCAAAAGTGATCCACAAGGCAAGGTATGCAAGTAACCGAGCATGGATCGAGGGCCAACAAGACTTGAATGGCAAGTCACTATAAATTAACTCAAACCAAATCCTAACCAGTATCAAATCATCCTTATATCAAGGCCTAAATGTGGCTAAAAAATTAGCCTCAAAAGATGAGCAATGATCAACAAACTTCCTAACCCTAGATGAAGGGTATCATTGGAAACAAACTTGCAAATTAAATTCAAATAAAATAGAAAAAGGAAATTAAAAATAAAATAAAAGTATTGAAAAATAACCCAAGACATTAAATAATCAGAAAATTTTTTTTGTGGATTTTTATCATGAGTTAAACAATTAAAATAAATATCAAATTGAAAATAAAGGAAAAAGAAAATAAAAGAAACTAAGGGAGAGGGTGCACTCAGCAATAAGCAGAAGCAAGAGGAACTAACACACATGCGCATATGGGCCTAAACCAGCGGTGTGCGAATAGCAAATAAGCACCGGCCCAAGGAAATGAAATAAAATGCTATCAGCTTGTTTTTTCATTTAAAACAAAAAAGAAAAAAAAATTATAAAATGTAACGAACAAGAACAAAAAAAACATGTAAACCTCTCCAATCGGTCAGCCCTTTTTAAAATGGAAAAAGACAAAAAACTAGAGCCAGCCAACCAACACGCGCCAGGTCATCTTCTCCTTCAATGAGACAAACCCTAAACATTTCATGCATCATGGATTTACAGTAGCAAACGCAGTACAACATCTCAACTTCTACACTAGATTTCTCCATGGAAGCTCAATCAAAATTAACAAAATGACATAGCAAATCGAAGCTCATGAATCATAGATCAGCATGGTGTAATTTATTTCTTGAAACAAATGCTCAAACATAGAGAAAAGTGAGCCCAAAGATGCGGGTACCAAGTCATGGTCAAGAGTTCAAACAACACAACATGCTCAGACTTAAACGATGATCATTGTACACACAATGCCTACAAATGCCTACAATAAGTAGGACTTCAGCCACATACAGAATGATCTCTGAACCTCACACATTCAACAAAAGAAAGTTTGGAACCATTACCTAGTGGAGTTATGTCCACTGCACCTTGGTCCTTTGCCAAAACCTTGAAGAAAACTTCAATGAATCAACTCAACATCCTTCAGCAATGGTGAATCAAGTGCTAAAATGAATCCAAATCCTTTGACTTATGAGCTTTGTGGATGAAGAAAGATGGAGAGCTAGTGAGTTTTTCAGATCTGAAATGTGTAGAAACGAGAAGGTAGCTCACTCTTAGGGTTTTTCAGTCTTTATAGGATGGGTTGGAGTTGTTTTTGCAGGCCCATGATGCAAAGGACGGTCCATTCGAATTTTGCCAAAAAAAGCATTTAGAGAGTACACTAGTTTTGTCATGGTGTGTATACTGAATGAGGAAAGAATTGGAGTGTGTAAAGAGAATAATGAGAGGAAACGTGGGCCAGTTTTTTTTAGGAGCAAGTTTGGTGAAAAAATATCAATTTCCAACTTTGGCCATAAAAGGGGAATATAGTACATGGGGTGCATAGTAGTGTTTGGACATTTTTAGCAAAACTTGGAGTGTGGTACGCATGAAATGAGATTGGACAGGTTGCTGCATGATCATGCTAAGGTTTTACCAAAACACACATAAAAATTTCAAGTTGAAATGCCTAACTTTGGATGGTCATATCTTGGTGAAAACAAAACCATTTGATGCATTCTTTGGATCACAAGAAACTAGGGATCAAAATGAACAAGTTTGATGTCCAACATACTTTAATTTGACACTTGAATCAATGGGAAAAATCAAGTTGAAAACATGTGTACAAAGCTGTCCCAAATAACTTAGAAAAATTCTAAGTCTTTAGTGAAACCATAAGTTGAAAATGTCACACTTTGAACATTCATAACTCCATGAAAAAAAACCCAAATGGTATGGTTCTTGTGCTCATTTTGAAGGGAATGCTTCAAACTACTGTGAGAGCAAGAGTTGTCTCTACAAGTCAATCTATGTTTTGATGATAACAACACGTATTTGTGAAAGAACCATTTTATGTTCTAACGTGTGTTGTGTGCACATCATAATTATAGAAAATATCAGATCCAACAAGCACCATCCAGATGAGCGTAATTGATAATATGCGAAGTTACTATGTGTGACACAAGTCGCAAGAAGTAAGAACGCTTCTGTATCTGATCATGATCAGTCAGATCAAAGGATGCCGATATTACTGATGCAATGCTCTTGTGGATGCTCTCTGAAAGTGGTCGAGATTCTGAAGATTGCAAAGCTTCTGAAGAAGAGAACCGAGGTGCTGAAGACTCTCATGACTTGAAGTTCTGAAGGCGGAAGGCTCTGAAGACCAAGTACAGAAAGAATCTGAAGACTTATGTGTTCTAAAGATCAAGGTTCTGAAGATCAAGTATTAAAGACTCTGAAGACAGATTCCTAATGGACAAGTTCTGAAGTTTCGGAAGACTTGAAGAAGTAAAGGATAACGTGCTTAAAGACAAGTGCTGAAGTTCTGAAGACTGATTCCTAATGGACTTCTTCAAATAACTGAAGACTTGACGTATAAGATATCCTGCTAAGAAGACTCTACTCATGCTTCATCAATTTACCATCAGAAGCCTCTGAAGTTCAGAAGTCACATGTTACCGTTGTGAGTAATTGTACACGGTGCCCAAGAAAGATATATCCCGTCACTTCTCCCACAGCAAAAAGGAGATGTGTCAGTACAGCTAATTATTACACAAATTCTCTTTTCCAACAACCAACAGTATTTCAAATGGCTATATTTCTACTGGGCTATTTAAAGGAAAGAGTTCTCGCTTCTGAAGGTATTGATTCATTCCATCGAAGGTGAATTGATCAAGTCATTATGTGAAGATAGCAACAACGATGAGTTCTCGTTGTAACACTTAGAAATCCAACGCTATCACCATTTACACATGGCCATTGTTGTTGAAACTCAAAGATCATCATTCAACACAACAACAATGAATTGGTACAGAAGCTGTTGATGAAGAAGACAACATTGAAGATCAGTTAAGTCATCAACCCACCTTCTCGTCAGCGTTACATTGAAGATCTGAAGCAAGGAGTTGTTGCTCAAAGCTTGCTCACCCAAGAAGACGAAGAAGAAGAAGATTTACAAGATGTCAACAACTGTCAAATCATTATACATCTTTGTAGGTTCTTAGGATAGCAAGGAGCTGTTGCTCACATCTTGCTTGAACACTTATGTGTTCTTTGTACTTAAACTTAGGAGTAATCTGCTTGTTAAGAAACATCTTTGTAATCTCCTGTAAAACTAATTCTTGGTGAATTAGGATTCCTTGAGTGGTCAGTGTGACCGGAGACTCGAGAAGACAATGGTGAGATGTCATTGTGGGAAAAGCCTGAAATAGGGTCAGTAGCGTTATATTCATTGCGATGAATCCATGGACGTCTAGCTGTGAAATCCTAGCAGTAGATCTTGTGAGATTGGAACCTGCAGGTCAATGTTTGTTATATTCATTAAGTTGAATCCCTGAACAGTTCATTGCATGTTAGTCACAGTGCGGCTGTGCTAGTGGTTAGTCACCAGCTGTTGCCCGTGCATTTGTAACCGAGATTGATTATAGTGGATTAAGACCTTGTGTTCAAGGCGAAATCACCTGAGGAGGGTGGACTGGATTAGCCTTTGTGGTCAACCAGGATATATCGTGTGTCCTTTACTCTTATGCTTAAAGTTCTTATTTATGTTTCTATATTGAGTATCAGAACCTTACATAAGCAAGTTAGAACCTTGCAGCTTAACTCTGATAAGCTTCCGCACTGCAAGTTCTGAGAAACGTAGTTTATGTTCAGACTCTTGTTAGTTCTCACGCTTCATGCATAGCAAGTCTGAAAGTAACTTTGCTAGTCAGAGTCTCTCAACGAACTCTGATGTTGTCCTAAGTGCTTTAACGACAAGAAGCGAAAAGTTGACAAGAGAGTAAATACACAATTCAACCCCCCATTTCTTGTGTCTTTATCGCACCTTCAATTGGTATCAGAGCTCCGGTTCTGTTATTGATGGATATCAAACACTTAACAATGTCAGAAAAAGATCCAAATGAGGTGTGTAGAAATACTCTGGGTGAGATTGAAATCCACTTACAATTTCTGTAACAGTTTAGAAGATGACTGTGTACAAAATTGTAATCAATCTGAGTACTTGAGCAAATCACTGATTCTGGAAGTTCTTACAATTTTCAAACAACTAAATCTTCCTCACTTAAGTTCTATTAAAGATTGAAGAATCAGCTGACAAGATAGATTCATCAGATAAGAAGTAGTATCTGTTGAATACTAATCCTGGAAGATACGTATGAATGAACCACATATTTGCTCAAAGTAAAATCATCAGAAAACAAGAAGTCTTGTTTGCTGAAGATTAATTCTTTATGAGTTTTTGAGATGTTTCAAGAAACGAATTAGGTCCACCCTTGACTTTCTCGTATAAAAACTCATTCAGAACTTCTTCATGTAAAGAAGAAAGATTGTTGTTCTATGATCTTGAACTTCAGAGTGGAGTCTGTTAAAGTCAGAAAATCTGAAGAATTCAAACTCTTAGAAATGATTCAACATTTGAATCTTGAATGATCTAGAAGTTAATAGATTCAATGAAGAACTGAATAATGTTTTCATAGAGAGCTATGCAGAAATCAGAAGATGCATGTCCAAACACTTAAAGTCTTCTACCTAAAGTCAAAAGGATTTATGCTGCTGATGCTTCAGAATGAAGAAATCAGTTGACATTCCTTAGAAGAAGATATGTTGTTGATCTTTGATGAACTAAGTCTTTAGTCAAGTTAAATCAGCATTGTGAGATCAAGAAGCGTCATGCAAATATGTTGTGCTACACACATATTTGATGATACCTGTTTCTGAACATGATCTGCATTCGTTGAAGAAACACAGTCAGAAGACGTCAATCAATTCTCCTTAGCTCATAACCTCGCAACCAGTCTATGATTAAGCTAACTAAAAATTATCGAAAGACAGTTTCTCTGATGTTTAAATTAAGAACCTTTGGTTGGCTGTTCTAAAAAAAATCAGATGAATATGTCTGAACGGGAGTAATGAAAAAGAGATTGAATCTCTCTTTCAGACTAGTGATCAGAATTAAGAATATACTCATCAACATTAGAATAAGAATCTTTGGAGAAAATAAGAAACTTAAGGAAACTCAGTCAGAGTCTCTGATAGATCACTCTGAAGAAAGCAGATGCAGAACAAGGCTAATCAAAAGCTTTATGAAGGACAATCTTATAAGACACATGAGAAATCAGAATAAAGAGAATCTGAGGAAAATCAGAAGCCTAAACGCAAGACAACTTAAGTCAAAAAGGGAAAGCTTTCATGTACAAAATCACTGGGAAAAGATTTCAGAACCTCTAAGGTATGATCCTCCTTATCTATGACTAACTACAAACAGTGAAATATCTAATGAGTAAAAGTGTTCATGATGTGAAATATCCTCTCTTTCCAAGAGAAAATCTTTCGATCAAATCTCTGGACTATGTGTTCACTCTATGTGACCTCAGTCATGATTGCGAATCTTAAGTAATCATAATAGTTTTATTGAAAATAAGAAAATCTGTTTAATTCCTTCATATAAATACTTGAAATCTAAATAGTATTTAAAAAAAAAGAAGGACTATTCACATCATCAAAATTCTTATCACTTAATGTGAACGTAATCTATATCTTCCCTAGGTTAGGCACAACTCATTGCACCTATTTACCATCATAGCTCTACTAACCCTTCTAGGAAACTAGGATCCTCCTGGAATCATTGCTTGCAGTCTATCTGATGTTTTCCTTGATCATGAAACTAGACCTATCTAAGATTAACCTGTGTCTGCTACGTGCATGTTATGTAGTAGTATAAATCATTGTACTTCTGCCAGTTTTTTTTTGGGTCTGAGGAATAGTTAAAATTGTGTCTGTAAATCTTATTACAGTAATTTTTTTTTGGTCAATGGTTATTCCTTACATTTAATATATCACTTTGCACTGCCTAAAGTTGAATGTGAATAATTCAAGAATCTGATATATCTTAAGAGGAATCTGGACTTACTTAAACAAGTCTCGAATGCAATTACACATGAATCTGTTAAAAGACATATAAAATTTTTTTTTGAGATCCTCGAGAAACCACCATCATTAAAATGTATCTATCACCCTTGCACTCTTAGGAGAACTGTTATTATCCACGTCGGTTGATACTTAGTCATTAACTGCTCCTTTTCATTTTCCATGTGTTTATGTCTCGTAGTATACCCTAGGCAATTATGACGAACCTAGGAAATAGTAAATACAAATCTTTTGTATTGATTCAGACGTTACCTTCTTCCACTCTCATTCCCTTATAAATAGTAGGAATTCCCCTTTTTCTCATTCCATCCTCAACCTAAAGTTGTCATCCTTCTAAAACCCTACTTGAACTTTAACAATGTCTGCCCCAACCTTTACTGGTAACATAGAAACCCTAGAAGTTATATCAGAAAAATGACCAAACCTTGCTCGACTCAAAAACCACGGCATGGACATAGTTAGAAGCATGCAAATTCAATCTTGGTCTGGGTACTATGCCTTGCTAAATGGACCTATCTATCCTGTCCTTTTAAAGGAATTTTGGAAATATGCTAGACTCGACGATGATGGTAACACTGTCCGGTCAGAAGTTTACCGACTTCCAATCTCTATCACCTTGTCCTCAATCGCGAAGATCACTAACTGTGTCTCATCTGGAGTCACAATTGAAGATTTTCAATATGATCTTGGTATGGTAGAGAAATGCAGGATCCTTTTTGATGGTTCAGCTCCTTTTGAACCAAACAATCCTGAGTACCTTCTTCCTTCTTCCAAGACTTGGTTTAGATTCTCTCTAACTAATCTTCGCCCTCGAGCAACAGCAAGATCCACCCTGTCCAATGATGACAGAATCTTTATTTTTCTTTTGACGCATCATGTCAAAATTAATCTTCCCAAAATCATCTTGAACCACCTAAAGCACTCCATCGAGGTTTCAAGAAAACAGATCAAATCCTTTATTCCTTACTGAAGGATTATATCTGAAATCATGCTTAGAGAAGGATTCCGGGGATTATTAAGCAGGATTGGACCAGAGCATGCGATAACAGAAACAAGATGCTCTAGAGTGGACGACATCGAAGACTTTGATGATTAAAGTCTCTTTACGAGTGTCTAACAAGTTCTTGTTATAATTAGGTCTAAGTTATTGCAAACAGTTCTATTTTGATGATGTCCTGTACTCGTGTTTAAAAGTAATATGTGTTGCCTTCTAAATCATTTTCTACATATTCATAGTTGCATTTGATCTGTTATTTTTATGTCAAATGAAATTAACTCCGGACATTCTCATTAGTCTTGATTAAAACATTTAAAACATTATCATAACCCCATGGAAATAAGGACTATCTGGACTGAGTTCCATGAATGGATCTCAGTAGAAATTGTGAAGAGCAAGAGGCTGGCAATTACTCAAGTAGAAGAAAAGTTGCATGTCTCAAGAAATGATGACTCTGAAAACCTTCTCTCATCTTCTTCATCATCTTTAGGCTTGCTATAGTCTAACTCAATAGGACCCATGAAAACCCAGCTTTATTAGGACTATGATTACTTAAAGTGTTTTTCATTAGGAATCTGTGTTTAAATTATCTATGTTTTGATTATCCTGAACTTTTCAAGATTAAGCTCAACCTATGCTCTGCATCTTAAAACTATTTTATGTTGTTGCGTCTATCTGATTGTTCATAAATGAAAATGCTATAATTAATCTCTATAGATGATCCAAAATCTTAAATTGGTAATCGAAAGATTCCATCTAATTGTCCTTCAAATGAATATGCTATGGTTATAGATGGTTATCACTAAATGACTCGGATTGTTCTTAACTGCTCAAATGCTGGCTCTATGTTCTATGTTGTTTAACATATCCAGAATATATATAATAATGTTGATATGCTTGACTGATGAAGGAAATACATGCCTAAATGCTCATATGCTCTAACACTTTTTGATGATGTCAAAAAGGGGGAGAAATATAATGATTTTAATTGAGAAAAGGAAGTCTGAAAGAAGAAGAAAGAAAGAATGCAGAACTCAAACAAAGTACTCATATAAAATATAAAAATGTGTTACTTCTAACGTTTGTTGTTTGATGTTATCCGAGGAACTCTAAACAAGTTCACTAGGCATTCTAAGAACAGGAACTGGTCAAGAAAGAAGAAGGAAAACTCTGAAAAGCAGTCAAGACAAAGTATACATCTCAAGATGCTTATTCAGAAGAACTGTCTGAAGATCTAGATTGAAGATCCAAGAAGAAGTAGTTCTGATGTCTACCAAGAACTCAATTAAGAAGAAATGATTTGGTATCAGACTAAGTCAACAAATGGTAATCAGACTCGGCAATCAGAACAAAGTTGTGGATTATTATTATCATCAAAATACCTTCATTGGTATCATTTCAGCACACTAAGGAAATACCTCTCAAGTGGTATGAGAAGAAATCCCTCACTTGGTATCAAACTCAACATACTCTGGTATAAGACTCAGCACATCACGTGGTATCATACCAGAATCAAATCATGAGTACCAGATTTGGAATCAACCATTGATTGATCACTAAAATTAAACCTTTAATTGGTATCTAATCAAAAATCAAGCTTTGATGAACCACTGAGTTGTGACAGTAACAAGGTTCTGAGATGAAGACCTGTGTTCAAAAGTCAAACTCTGAAAAAGTCATGATCTACATTGGTGATTAAAATCTTACCATCCTGAATTATGATTCTGAAGATCCCAATATCTGCTTATGGAACTTAGGGGGAGACTACCCAGAAGTTCAAATGATAATTCTTATAATCTTCACAAAGTCTGAAACTCAGGGGGGGGGGGGTTTCTTAAAAGACGGTGCCTGTCTCTGATGAATAGCGAGGGTATGTTATCAGACAAGAATTAATCTGCTTGTGCTTAAATGAATCTGCTGAAAGGTAGAAATGCTTCAGAAGTCTCTGAAGATTACAAGCTTTGATACGACTACAAAGGAACTGAGTTCTGAAGATCTGAAGATGGAAGTTCTGATGAACTAGTCCAGATGCTAAAGATTCTCTGTTCTTTTAAAGACAAGATAGAGAAGTACTCCTTTTCTACTCTTCGTTCTGGCAACTCAAGTTGTTATTCTGTATATCTTTGGATCATATAAGATTCTAGATGTCACAGATAAAACTTTGAGGATAACACATTCAGGGGGAGCTGCTGTTCTTAACTCTGAATATGTTTGTTTTGGTGATTACCTTGTATAAAATGTTCAATCAAAATACTTGGTTTTGTCATCATAAAAAAGGGGGTGATTGTGAGAGCAAGAGTTGTCTCTACAAGTCAATCTATGTTTTGATGATAACAACACGTATTTGTGAAAGAACCATTTTATGTTCTAACGTGTGTTGTGTGCACATCATAATTATAGAAAATATCAGATCCAACAAGCACCAGCCAGATGAGCGTAATTGATAATATGCGAAGTTACTATGTGTGACACAAGTCGCAAGAAGCAAGAACGCTTATGTATCTCATCGTGATCAGTCAGACCCAAGGATGCCGATATTGCTGATGCAATGCTCTTGTGGATGCTCTCTGAAAGTGGTCGAGATTCTGAAGATTGCGAAGCTTCTGAAGAAGAGAACCGAGGTCGAAGACTCTCATGACTTGAAGTTCTGAAGGCGGAAGGCTCTGAAGACCAAGTGCAGAAAGACTCTGAAGACTTATGTGTTCTGAAGATCAAGGTTCTGAAGATCAAGTATTGAAGACTCTGAAGACAGATTCCTAATGGACAAGTTCTAAAGTTTCGAAAGACTTGAAGAAGTAAAGGATAACGTGCTTAAAGACAAGTGCTGAAGTTCTGAAGACTGATTCCTAATGGACTTCTACAAATAACTGAAGACTTGACATATAAGATATCCTGCTAAGAAGACTCTACTCATGCTTCATCAATTTACCATCAGAAGCCTCTGAAGTTCAGAAGTCACATGTTACCGTTGTGAGTAACTGTACACGGCGCCCAAGAAAGATATATCCCGTCACTTCTGCCACAACAAAAAGGAGATGTGTCAGTACAGTTAATTATTACACAACGTCTCTTTTCCAACAACCAACAGTATTTCAAACGACTATATTTCTAATGGGCTATTTAAAGGAAAGAGTTCTCGCTTCTGAAGGTATCGATTCATTCCATCAAAGGTGAATTGATCAAGTCATTGCGTGAAGATAGCAACAACGATGAGTTCTCGTTGTAACACTTAGAATATCCAACGCTATCACCATTTACACATGGCCATTGTTGTTGAAACTCAAAGATCATCATTCAACACAACAACAATGAATTGGTACAGAAGTTGTTGATGAAGAAGACAACATTGAAGATCAGTTAAGTCATCAACCCACCTTCTCCTCAGCGCTACATTGAAGATCTGAAGCAAGGAGTTGTTTCTCAAAGCTTGCCCACCCAAGAAAACGAAGAAGAAGAAGATCTACAAGATGTCAACAACTGCCAAATCATTATACATCCTTGCAGGTTCTTAGGATAGCAAGGAGCTGTTGCTCACATCTTGCTTGAACACTTATGTGTTCTTTGTACTTAAACTTATGAGTAATCTGCTTGTTAAGAAGCATCTTTGTAATCTTCTGTAAAACTAATTCTTGGTGAATTAGGATTCCTTGAGTGGTCAGTGTGACCGGAGACTTGAGAAGACAATGGCGAGATGTCATTGTGGGAAAAGCCTGAAATAGGGTCAGTAGCGTTATATTCATTGTGATGAATCCCTGAACGTCTAGCTGTGAAAGCCTAGCAGTAGATCTTGCGAGATTGGAACCTGCATGTCAATGTTCGTTATATTCATTAAGTTGAATCCCTGAATGGTTCATTGCATGTTAGTCACAGTGCGGCTGTGCAAATGGTTAGTCACCGGCTGTTGCCCGTGCATCTGTAATCGAGATTGATTATAGTGGATTAAGACCTTATGTTCAAGGAGAAATCACCTGAGGAGGGTGGACTAGATTAGCCTTTATGGTGAATCAGGATATATCGTGTGTCCTTTACTCTTATGCTTAATGTTCTTATTTATGTTTCTATATTGAGTTTCAGAACCTTACATAAGCAATTCAGAACCTTGCAGCTTAACTCTGATAAGCTTCCGCACTACAAGTTCTGAGAAATGTAGTTTATGTTCAGACTCTTGTTGGTTCTCATGCTTCATGCATAGCAAGTCTGAAAGTAACTTTGTCAGTCAGAGTCTCTCAACGAACTCTGATGTTGTCATAAGTGCTTTAACGACAAGAAGTGAAAAGTTGACAAGAGAGTAAATACACAATTCAAACCCCCCCTTTCTTGTGTCTTTCTCGCACCTTCAACTACAACTTTCATGTGGAAAGGATTTGCAAACATAGCCTTAATCATGGTGAAAATTGACCTTGAAAATGATTAAAAACTTGCCAAAAATAGTAAGTTTCTAAAAACCTAACTTTCCAAATTTAGTAACTTTTCCACATTCTTGATTTTTGATGAATCCTTGAACATTTCTTGACCAGATCTCATCCATTGATCATATTTGACTTGAAAATGATCATATTGACCTCAAAAAGTCAGGAGTTGACTTTTTCACTGCACAGTTGACTTTGTTCCCAATTCTCTTGATTTTCAATCCTTTGAACAATTGAGACCCTTCTGAACCAAATTGATGGACAATCTTCCATCCCTAGACACTTAGGGACATAAGGAATACCATGGAATCAAGTCTTGCCCAAAAAATCAGAAATAAACTGATTTTATGTCAAACCCTAATTTTGGCACCCACAGTCTAGGAGAAATCGACCCAAGCTCAAAACTCAAATTCCTCTGAGTATGAGGTGCATCCTCTCAAACAAAGATTAAATATGCCACTTGATGATGGTAAATATTCAAAAATCTTGCCTATTGGAGCAATACATCTAAGAATTCCAAAAACCCTAACTTGAGAATTCAAGCTAGGAGGATGTGATCCGTGCTTCCCTTAGTTATGATCCATGCCATGAATAGGTGAGGGTCTTGAGGCTTTGAGGGAGCCCCAAGGTTGAGAAATAAACTCAAGCTTGCCTTTGGAACAGATACTCTTCTCCTTGAGAACCAAAATACCTTGATCCCATGCTAAGAACCAATGATATGCACAGATGATAATGCAAAATGAAATGAAACATAAGCCATTTAGTGGTTAGAAAAAAAGATAGGGCAAATTTTGGGGTGCTACAGTTGCCCCTATTCAATTGACTTGGACCTGAAAGGATGATAGAAACGGCTTTCAGACATTCAAGGTACACGGAGATTGAATACCAAAAGAACCCAGAAATTTGCACTCTGTGGGGAGAAAAGATGATTGGAGCCCAGTCCGAAATTGGACTTACAAAGACAGATCAGACGGGAATTGACTACCAAGTAAGAACTAATATTCTTTGAAAACAAATTGGCTAGACGAGAACTGGATTCGAATGAGACAAGTCAGATGAGACCTGACTACCAGACAAAAACTGGGTTTTGCACCGACAAGCCAGACGGGAATTGAACGCCAAACGAGGACTGATTACCAGATGAGAACTGGGCTTAACAAAAATGGGTCATACGAGAACTGGCTACCAAGCGAGAACTGGGTTTAATGCAGAGAGGTCAGGCGAGAACTGAATACCAGGCGAGAACTGGATTTCACAAAAATAGGTCAGACGAGAACTGACTACTAGGCGAGAACTGGGTTTCACAAAAAAAGGTTCAGACGAGAACTGACTACCAGGCGAGAACTGGGTTTATCGCAGAGAGGTCAGGCAAGAACTGACTACCAGGCGACAACTGGGTTTCACAAAAATAGGTTCAGACAAGAACTGACTACCAGGCGAGAACTGGGTTTACCGCAGAGAGGTCAGGCGAGAACTGACTACCATGCGAGAACTGGGTTTCACAAAAATGGGTCAGACAAGAACTAACTACCAGGCAAGAACTGGGTTTCACAAAAAAAAAGGGTCAGACGAGAACTGACTAGCAGGCGAGAACTGGGTTTACCGCAGAGAGGTCAGGCGAGAACTGACTACCAGGCGAGAACTGGGTTTGCCAAAGGGGTTGGCCGATCAAAGGCAGACTCCCAACAAAGATACGGTCGTGAACCAAAAAGGGGTTGGCAAGAAGTAAATCAACGGACCTACAACCCAAAGATAAGATGACTTCGCTGGGGAAAGGAGAAGTCTAAACAGAAGACTCTGCCGGGGAGCACAGGTAAGACGAACACATCCCTTAGCGATCTCACTGGGGATAAAACAAAATCTCCTGAGTTATGCCATCTCCGCTGAGGACAAGGACTGGCAAAGAAAGTATCAAACCTGGCTTACGCTTCGAATGCATATGTTTGAATTTTTCTATGGCGTAATGCTCCATACGAAATGAAAATGCTACGCGCTTGAAGGATGCAATGCAAAAATGCTATGCGATGCAAGAAAGGCGCTTCAGCGAAATAAACACTAAAAACGAAGGCAACTCCACCGGGGATGATAAACTAAATTGTCTCCTGAGTCATAAACCCTGCTGAGGAAGATCACACTGAACAACTTTCCTGATTAACAACCTCTGACAAAGATGAAACCCAAAGAGAAATTCCCCTCGCTGGGGTGTCATACCCCAAATTTTGACCACTAAGATTTCCCATCATTGTGCAAATCATCATCACACTATGGATGAACCATTAGTCTCCCCAAAGATGGGTGAGCCTTCACTACAATCAGAATTAGGGTTTCAAGCCCTCTCTGAGCTTTAGACAAAGGACCAATCAAGGAATGACATGATCTTAAACTTGTCTAAACCTCTCAAACATCCCCAATGGATCAAGAGGACTCCCACCTCAAGGATTAAGCACAAGGCTGCAACAGTCCCAGTGGATCAAGCCTCAATATCGCCAGTGTCACCAAATTAGGGTTTTGGTCGACCAGGGCCTCCAGATGGGAATTTTCCTCTAGGCATGAGCCAATTCTTCAAAGCATAACCTAATATACTGCATGGAACCTCATGGACCCAATCATCAAGTCAATTTAGCCTCAGGGGATGCATTCACCAAAAATCAAGAATTAGGGTTTCTTGACCTAATTCACCCCTACGTTGACTTTTGGGAAAAAACATGAGCCAAGGCCTCAAAGGAGGATTTGAGGGTCTCTAATAAACTACATTGATCCATTTGTAACAATGGATTGAGCCAAGAAGCTTTAGCAACAAGTTTCAAATTCATCAGAACCACAATTAGGGTTTCGCGAGAAAAGTCAATTGTGCCTTTGACTTTTGACCAAGACATGCTCCCAAACCCTAGGACATGATTTAATACACCCTATAATACCTATGAAATCAATCCATCAAGTTTGATTTAGGTCAAGGACTTGATTTCATAAAGGATCGCACAGTTTGGAATTCATCTAATAAAAAGTCAAATGTGCACAAAAGTCAACTTTGACTTTTTGAGATTTTTCACAATTATGGTTCCTTAACCCTAAAATGATGTTAATGTGTGATTGGAATCATCATTCATCAAGAAAAATCAATAAAAGTGGGATAACTTGTAAAAGGGGTAACCATAAAAACTTAGAAATTTTTCTAAGTTATGGAACAAAATTGCTAGGGTACCAACTTTGGAGGATCATAACTCCTAAACCACAAGGCCATTTTTTCCCCATCCAAAGCTGGATTTGTATCTCTCATGGCCCTCTACAAAAGCTTCAACTACAACTCATTCCAATTCCTCATGGATTTTAAGTTATGGAATGATCAAAATCACAAAAAGTGAAAATGTCACTTTTTTCCAACACTTAGTCAAATTTTCACTAAGTCAGAATCTGTCTTTACTTTTTTCAAAATGTAAGGGCATTTTTCACTTGGATCCAAACATTATCAAAACCAATTATGATCAAACAGTTGTTGTATCATATGAAGGCTTTCCAAAATGACCAAGAGCTTCACCAAACTCAACTTGAGCCATGAGATATGACAATGGCAATATGCCTTGCTGAAAACTGTCAAAGCAAGGCAGATTTGTGCATTTTGCTCGATTTGCCAAATTTGTTCAAATGACAAACACACTTATCCATCTGAACACCTCAAGGGGAGACCAAGGAGGAACCAACTCTGATCCCAAGCCTCCCAAGTCTTTGGAACCAAAAGTAGCATGCCAAACCTAGAAATCCCTAAAGAGGGGACAAGACTTCAATTTTGTTTTGGAGCATTCAATGGATGCACCAAGGTGGAATGGACTAAGCCATTTCCAACTAAATTCAGTCAAGACTTATCCAAGACCAAGGGAACCAGCAACCTGTGCCCTAACCTCTAGTCAATGGCTAGAGGAGACTTGGATTCTCATTGATCAACATTGGCCAAACCTATGCAGCAGTTGCCATTCACTATTCCTTGTAAAACAAACTTGCTCTACTATAAATAGAGCTCATTTGTGATCAGTTTGAGTACACCAAAGCAATCAAACAGATGCTTTCCTCAAAATCTCCTTCTTCACTCCAAAATTGCCTTCCAAAGCAAGTCACTATCGGGTTTTGAGTTTGAGAGCTATTCCAACCAAACCAATCACACACACACACACCTCATAAACATCATATAGAGGTGATCCAAACACTCACATAACATCTGGAACACCAGATTCTCAAAATCATCAGCCATCTGCACAAGCCTTTGACAGATTTGCAGTTGAGGTGCCAAACAAGTTCCAGCTCAATTCAATCCACTCCAAGTACCCAGACACACTCCATAACACCTAGGGAAGCTGTCCATATCCTTGGAACCAAGATGTAACACCTCTAACACAAAACACGATCACCAGCTGCAAGAGGTAAGCATGAGCTCTTCTAACTCTATGATCCATGCATTTTTTGCTGCACAATAATTTGGCCATATGTTCATAATCATGCATAGAGTGTTTACCCTCAATCAATCGTTTTGTTTGATTCATGTATGGAATTTATGAGCCTTCATGCAAGTTTTAGGGTTCTTGAGGTTTCTCTTTGATTTTTTGTTCCATGCTTAAAATAAATGAAATTAAAGACCATAGACATGATCGTGAGGTGAAAACGAGTAGATTGATATGTAGATTGCATGTTATCATCAAGTATTCAGTGAGATTGGATAGAAAACGCAAATCTGCAGAATCAGAGGGTGGCGCGTGTTCTTGCCATGTTCTTGGCGCCCTTTTTGAAAATTCAAATATTTGAATTTTGTGATTTTATTTAATTGATTCAAAAATTAATTTCTCTCTGAATTTTAATGATTTTGAATTGATTCTTTTTTTAATAATTCACAAAAATGTTAAAATATTTTATTTTCCAAAAAAAATCCCAAAAATATTATTTATTTCATATACTTGATATTTTTGTAAAGAATTAATATTTTAATTGTTTTTTGACATTTAAAATATTTTCTCCCTCTTGATTTTTCAAAATTTAGTGATTTCCAATCATTTTGTGGATAGAAACATAATTTTTAAAACATTAATCTAAGATCACAATTTGTTTCCACACATTATTAACAATTTTGATCATTTTAATTGAATTTTTATTTAATTAAAATACATTTTGAAAACAAATTAGGGTTTTCTTGATTAATTCAACCCTCATCAAAATTTTTCAAACACTTTGGGCCTCTAATAAAGCGTAAGACCCAACCCCTTTGAAAACCAAAACCTATTTGGGCCTCAGTCATTGTATAAGACCCATTGCGTTTTCAAAAATCTCGGCGCGATCGCCATTTTAAAACAAAAATCATCTGGGCATACCCTCGTGTTATAAGCGCCATTTCCTTTCTTTAAAACATTTTGGGCCTCTATTAGAGTGTAAGACCCATACCCATTGTAAATACACCACTTTTTGGGCCTCAGTCTTTGTATAAGCCCCATTGTATTTTCAAAAACAACGGCACGATCGTCGCCTTTTTAACCAAACATCTTTGGGCCTCTCCTTGAGCTGTAAGCCCCACCACTTGTACAAAAATAAATCATTGGGCCTCTATTAGAGTGTAAGACCCATTCCCTTTTTAACCAAAACTTTTTTGGGCCTCAATGCATTGTATAAGACCCAGTACGGTAAAGAAACCTCAGCGCGATCGCCAGTTAAAAAAACAAATCATCTGGGCCTACCCTTATGTTATAAGCCCCATTCTTTTTTTTAAACACATTTGGGGCTCTTGAGAGAGTGTAAGACCCATCCCTTTGTACAGAAAACCTTTTTGGGCCTCAGTCACTTGTATAAGTCCCTGTACAAAACAACAGTGCAATCACTGATAAAACCTTGGGCCTCTCCTTGAGCTGTAAGCCCCAACAACCTTTTCAAAGCACTTTCTCCTTTGATTTTGAATATAATATTGTTATCAAAGCTTTCTTTGTTGAATAAACTAACCAAACAGCATGGAAGCTCTACAACCGAGTAAGTGTTTACCCGCTTTCTTTATCCGCTTTCATATATATAACTGTATTGTGGGGCTGCTCACTGTAAGTTTTCTTTCACAAACTTTTATATACTTGTCAAATATCAACTATGTAATACTAATATAGTTATTTAGAGTTTTCCCCGGCAACTACGTCTAGCACTAGGTAAAGCCCTGTTGGTCACTCTTAAATACAAACAAAACTAAACTAGATCCCCATAGGATTACCAGACACAGTCTTGCCTCCTCTTGGGGTTAAACAATATGGAGACGTGAAAGGGAGCATTCTCAGTGAACCCTTTCTTAGACTGTCACCCTTAGACATTGTTAAAGATACTCTACTCCCCAGAGATGATCTTTTCTCCGGGAATGGCATCTCTTGAGTTTCTTCCAAATTCTCGGACTTTCCTGGCTTGATCTATTCTTGGTGAATGGCATGTCTTGAACTTCTCGGGGTTTGGGGACCCACATGCTTCTTAAAAGCATCCCCGCCTCCTCTTGGGCATTGTACAAGGACCCTTCGGCTTCTTAAAAGCTCTCATGCATTCTCTTGGGCTTAGTACAAGGACCCAGAGACCTCTACAGGTATAGAAACAGAACTTAGTCATCAATTTGCTAGAGCTGTCTTTCTGAGTCAAGTGTCAGACCAGTTAATGGGTTGACCTTCATCCCTTAACATACCAGCCTTCTCTTGGGTATTATACAAAGATCATTCACTATCCGAGAATCAATTTCTCCAAAACACCAGCAGACTTGGACAGTCTCAATGCCCTTTGGATTCCTCATTTCCTTAAAGAACAGGAAATAACCCTGATCCTCTGATCAGTGTCAAAGCACAACAATACCTTAAATAGTTTCCTTCATAAGAACTAATTTTCTCTTTTATCTAACATACTGGACCTGTCACTAAACTGAAACAGTCACCAGCACAATAGCCTCCTCTTGGGCTTTGTACAAATGATTCTCCCTGGCGGAGCTAACCTTTTCAGACTCTCTTATTGAGTCACCCCCTCTCAGCCTCCATCTCGGGCTTCGTACGAGATACAAAATCACTCTCTTGTTGAGTATAAAAGTCTCTCTTGTTGAGTCAATCAATTTTAGCCTCCATCTCGGGCTTCGTACGAGATACAAAATCACTCTTTTGTTGAGTATAGAAGACTCTCTTATTGAGTCAATCAATATTAGCCTCCATCTCGGGCTTCGTACAAGATACAAAAGACTCTCTTGTTGAGTATAAAAGACTCTCTTATTGAGTCAATCAATTTTAGCGTCCACCTCGGGCTTCGTACGAGATTCCAAATCACTCTTTTGTTGAGTATAAAAGACTCTCTTGTTGAGTCACTTCCCTCTCAGCCTCCATCTCGGGCTTCGTACGAGATATAAAACCACTCTCTTGTTGAGTATAAAAGACCCTCATGTGGATTCAAAACCTTTTAGCCTCCGTCTTGGGCTTAGTACAAGACACATATAAAAGCACTCTCTTGTTGATTCAGTCACTTGTTAGCACTCTCTTGTTGAGTCAACCCCTTTTAGCCTCTCTCTCGGGCTTCGTACGAGACACATAAAAACACCCTCTTGTTGGGTCAATAGCCTCCTCTTATGCTTTGTATAAGAAAATCCCGATTGAGTCAATCAACCTTTTAGCATCAAAATATGTGCCTTGCTCACAGTATACAAACATCAACAATCCCTTTTCCTTCATCTAAATTGCTGTAAGCGGCAAGTCTCTGGATTATTTACATCCACGCCACTGTCCCTCTTTTAGCATGAGAAATTCCTAAGGAAAGATGGCATTGCTCTAAAATGAGTTAAAGTCTTCTCCTTCAGGTTAAAAATCCCCTATAAAGGAAATTATGGCATTGCTGGATTCACATATCCCAGTTAAAGTAATTCTCCTTTATAATCAGTCACCCAGCAGTTGTGACAAACAGACCAAATATCCCCTTTAGAGATGACAAATTCTCTCTAAAGTCAAAACCCTTTAGCTTCACATCTTGGGCTTCGAACAAGATACAAATAGACCCTTCAGCTTCACATCTTGGGCTTTGAACAAGATACAAACCACATTTAGCTTCACGTCTTGGGCTTTGAACAAGACACCAAAACAACCTTTTTTTCCTCCCAAAGAATAGGAGGAACTACGATTGCTCTGATTTCCCTGGTTCGTTAAACGGGAATACGTAGGCATAAGATTGGAAAAATCTTAGCGAGCATACTAATCCAAAACCCAAAATCCCGTACCTTCATACATCAATCGAAAAGCATCAGTCCTAACATCTTGCCAATAGTCCAGACATTCTAATCTTAACAAAATAACCGAAGAGGGGCCCACATCTTAATCGCATCTGTAACCTATCAGACCGCTGTTCAAACTCAGTATGCAAGCAGGGTTAATTGGAGACATCTATTTCCCTTCCTTAATCAGCTCAATAGGATAAAAAATGAATCGAACTGTAGTACCCAAGCGACGTGACTCAGGACCACAAAAATCGCGCTATATGGGGACTACAAGAATGACAACTACTGAAGATGGAACCCAAAACCTGATACTAAAAAGTGCCAATAACCATTGGACTTAGAATTTGCTGGGGATGTCAACCACTATTGAACAAACCATTATGAGAACTAACACCAAACTCTACTTGGGGAAAGGAGTCAGTAATACCAATCCTGCCGGGGGGATATCAGGATTATGTGACCCAAAGATTATCATTATGCCAAATATGGTTGGGCTCTGGATGTAAATTACCAGATGGGAACTGGTGGAAAAAGGTTAAATTATCAGATGAGGACTGACTCCTTGCTTTTGTATCAGTCGGGAACTAATTTTATGGCTTGCCAGACGAGAACTGGACCCTGAAACAATATTTACCAGACGGGAACCTATGTTAAAGACAGACCAAAGATATGGTGACCAGACGAGAACTGGTTATAAAGTGACTTATTGGACGAGAACTGATTTTGAAAGGTAGACTATCAGATGAGAACTGGTGGACAGAGATTAAGTTGTCAGACAAGAACTGACTTCTCTCTTGGTTTGTCATACGAGAACTGACTTTGAAAGTAGGTTTGCCAGGCGAGAACTGGACCTTGAGCGGATGAATGGTGTTGGGTTACAAGATCCTCAGATTTTGGTTAGGATGAGGCCTAAGAATAACATGCAATGCTTATGCAGGTCTCCAAAAATGGAAGGAAAGTCTCTGCAGCAAGGCTTCTCCAGAAAGCAAACGGGTACTTGACGGGGTAATAACATGATTCCCCGATACTCATCTTGAGCTCAACTGTTGCTAACGAAACAGACTTGGCTAGCGTAGCTTGAAAGCAAGGAAAGGTCTAGCCCCCAATGTAGTTCAACTTGCCCCAGTCTGGCATGCCTTTGCCGAATTTTCTCTGAAAAGAAGTTTGGGAAATAGCTTCCTTTAAAGATTTATCCCAATACTTTTAATCTTTGACATGGGCTTCCCCCGGTTATCCAATTTTTGGAATTGCTGACTTTGCTGTGCTCTTGAGGACAACTGATCTTAGTGAGCTCTTGAGGTGACCTGCCCCGGCTTGGTAGAGTTTTGAGATGATTCTCCTCTGATCAACCGATTCATGAATGTTTTGCCCCATAATCAACCGATAGTTGAGGACTTGCTCTTGACTGATTGATTCGATATCCATTGGATGTCAATGCCCCAGATCCAAAGGACTACAAGGTGTAGCGAGCGATTTTAGACGTGGTTCTTAAGCACTGTCGCTCTGGGGTACTACAGGTCAATTCATTTTTTATCCTATTGAAGTTGATGAAGGAAGGGAAATAGATGTCTCCAATTAACCCTGATTGCATACTGAGTTTAAACAGATGACTGTTGGTTTAAAGATGCGGTTTAGATCGTGGGCCTCTCTCTACTTATTTTGCTAAAAATGGAATGATGGGACTATGCTATTGGTAGGATGTTAGGACTGATGCTTTTCGATTGATGTGTGAAGGTACGGGATTTTGGGTTTTTGATTAGTGTGCTCGCTAAGATTTTTCAATCTTATGCCTACGTATTCCCGTTTAACGAAACAGGGAAATCAGAGCGATCGTAGTTCCTCCTATTCTAGGGGAGGAAAAAGGTTGTTTTGGTGTCTTATTCAAAGCCCAAGACATGAAGCTAAGTGTGGTTTGTATCTTGTTCAAAGCCCAAGATGTGAAGCTGTAGGGTCTATTTGTATCTTGTTCGAAGCCCAAGATGTGAAGCTAAACGGTTCTGACTTTAGAGAGAATTTGTCATCTCTAAAGGGGGATATTTGGTCTGTTTGTCACAACTGTTGGGTGACTGATTATAAAGGAGAATTACTTTAACTGGGATATGTGAATCCAGTAATGCCATAATTTCCTTTATAGGGGATTTTTAACCTGAAGGGGAAGACTTTAACTCAGTTTAGAGCAATGCCATCTTTCCTTAGGAATTTCTCATGCTAAAAGAGGGACAGTGGCGTGGATGTAAATAATCCAGAGGCTTGCCGCTTACAGCAATTAGATGGGGGAAAAGGAGTTGTTGATGTTTGTATACTGTGAACGAGGCACAACTTTTGATGCTAAAAGGTTGATTGACTCAACTGGGGGTTTCCTTATACAAAGCCTAAGAGGAGGCTATTGACCCAACAAGAGGGTGTTCTCATGTGTCTCGTACGAAGCCCGAGAGAGAGGCTAAAAGGGTTGACTCAACAAGAGAGTGTTGTTGTATGTGTCTTGTACGAAGCCCAAGACGGAGTCTAAAGGTGTTTGACTCAACAAGAGAGTCTTTGTACCTCGTACGAAGCCCAAGATGGAGGCTGAAAGTGTTTGACTTAGCAAGAGAGTCTTTTATACTCAACAAGAGAGTTTTTTTGTATCTCGTACGAAGCCCGAGATGGAGGCTGAAAGGAGATTGAATCAACAAGAGAGTCTTTTATACTCAACAAGAGAGTGTTCAAAGGTTAGCTCCGCCGGGGAGAATATTTGTACAAAGCCCAAGAGGAGGCTAGTGTGCTGGTGACTGTGTCAGTTGAGTGACAGGTCCAGTATGTTAAATAAAGAGAAAATCAGTTCTTATATGGGTAATGTTGCACTTTGGGTTTGATCAGGGGATCATGGTTATTTCCTGTTCTTTAAGGAAATTGGAAATCCAAAGGGTATTGAGACTGTCCAAGTCTACGGGTGTTTTGAGAAATCGATTCTCAGGTAGTGCATGATCTTTGTATGATGCCCAAGAGAAGGTTGGTATGTTAAAGGATGAAGGTCAACCCATTAACTGGTCTGACATTTGACTCAGAAAGACAGCTCTAGCAAATTGATGACTAGGTTCTGTTCCTATACCTGTAGAGGTCTCTGGGTCCTTGTACTAAGCCCAAGAGAAGGCATGAGAGCTTTTAAGAAGCCGAAGGGTCCTTGTACAACGCCCAAGAGGAGGCGGGGATGCTTTTAAGAAGCCTGTGGGTCCCTAAACCCCGAGAAATTCAAGACATGTCATTCACCGAGAATAGATCAAGCCAGGAAAGTCCGAGAATTTGGAAGAAACTCAAGAGATGCCATTCACGGAGAAAAGATCATCTCTGGGGAGTAGAGTTTCTTTGACAATTTATAAGGGTGACAGTCTGAGAAAGGGTTCACTGAGAATGTTGTATTTCACGTCTCCATATTGTTTAACCCCAAGAGGAGGGAAGAATGTGTCTGGTAATCCTATGGGGATCTAGTTCTATTTGTATTTAAGAGTGGCCAACAGGGCTTTACCTAGTGCTAGACGTAGTTGCCAGGGAAAACTCTAAATAACTATACTAGTATTACACAGTGGATATATGAATAGTATATAAAAGTTTGTGAAAGAGGATTACAGTGAGCAGCACCACAATACAGCTATATATATAAAAGCGGATAAAGAAAGCGGGTAAACACTTACTCGGTTGTAGAGCTTCCATGTTGTTTGGTTAGTTTATTCAACAAAGAAAGCTTTGATAACAATATTATATTCAAAATCAAAGGAGAAAGTGCTTTGAAAAGATTGTTGGGGCTTACAGCTCAAGGAAAGGCCCAAGGTTTTATCAGTGATTGTACTGTTGTTTTGTACAGGGACTTATACAAGTGACTGAGGCCCAAAAATGTTTTCTGTACAAAGGGATGGGTCTTACACTCTCTCAAGAGGCCCAAAGGTTTATTTTTGTACAAGTGGTGGGGCTTACAGCTCAAGGAGAGGCCCAAGGGTTTTGTTTTAAAAGGCGACGATCGCGTCGAACTTTTTGGTGGTATCGGGACTTATACAATATAGTGAGGCCCAAATATTTTGGTTTTCAAAAAGGGCTAGGTCTTACACTCTACTAGAGGCCCAATGATTTTTAAAGAATGGGGCTTATAACACGAGGGTAGGCCCAAGGGTTTGATTTTTGAACTGGCGATCGCGCCGAGGTTTTCTTTCAACGCAGAGGGACTTATACAATATCTGAGGCCTAAAATTGTTTTGGTTAAAAGGGGATTGGGTCTTACACTCTATTAGAGGCCCAAAGTGATTTATCTTTATACAAGTGATGGGGCTTACAGCTCGAGGAGAGGCCTAAAAGGTTTGTTTTAAACGGGCGATGATCGCGCCGAACTTTTGAAATACAACGGGACTTATACAACATTTGAGGCCCAAAAAGTTTGAAAAAGTTTGATGAGGGTTGACTTAATCAAAAACCCTAATTTGTTTCCAAAATGTATTTTAATTGAATTAAAATTCAATTAAAATGATCAAAATTGTTAAACATGTGGAAAACAAATTGTGATCTTGGATTAATGTTTCAAAAATCAGGTTTTGATCCACAAAATGATTGGAAATCACTAAAATTTGAAAAATCAAGGAGAAAATATTTTAAATGTCAAAAACAATTAAAATATTAATTCTTTACAAAAATATCAAGTATATGAAATAAATAATATTTTTGGGATTTTTTGGGAAAATAAAATATTTTAACATTTTTGTGAATTATTAAAAAAAGAATCAACTCAAAATCATTAAAACTCAGAGAGAAATTAATTTTTGAATCAATTAAATAAAATCACAAAATTCAAATATTCAAATATTTGAAAAAGGGCGCCAAGAACATGGAAAGAACACGCGCCCTTCCTCTGTTTCTGCAGATTTAGGTTTTCTATCCAATCTCACTGAATACTTGATGATATCATGCAATCTACATATCAATCTACTCGTTTCAACCTCACGATCATGTCTATGGTCTTTAATTTCATTTATTTTAAACATGGAATAAGAAATCAAAGAGAAACCTCAAGAACCCTAAAATTTGCATGAAGGTTCAGAAATTCCATACACGATTCAAACAATGCAATTGATTGAGGGAAAACACTCCATGCATGATTATGAACATATGGCCAAATTATTGTGCAGTAAAAAATGCATGGATCATAGAGTTGGAAGAGCTCATGCTTATCACTTGCAGCTGGTGATCGTGTTTTGTGTTAGAGGTGTTACAGCTTGGTTCCAAGGTTATGGATAACTTCCTTAGGTGCTATGGAGTGTGTCTGGATGCTTGGAGTGGATTGAAATGATCTGGAACTTGAGATGGTACCCCAACTGCAAATCTGTCAAAGGTTTGAGCAGTTGGCTGGTGATTTTGTGATTTTGATGTTCCAGATGTTATGTGAGTGTTTGGATCACTTCT
This sequence comes from Lathyrus tuberosus, assembly GCA_022829125.1. Lineage (NCBI taxonomy): Eukaryota > Viridiplantae > Streptophyta > Magnoliopsida > Fabales > Fabaceae > Lathyrus > Lathyrus tuberosus. The sequence continues at coordinate 4,625,025 of JALAZF010000423.1, forward strand.
ATATGATGTTTATGAGGTGTGTGTGTGTGTGATTGGTTTGCTTGGAAATGCTCTCAATCTCAAAACCCGATAGTGACTTGCTTTGGAAGGCAAATTTGGAAGTGAGAAGGTGATTTTGAGGAAAGCATCTGTTTGATGGCTTTGATGTACTCAAACTGATCACAAATGAGCTCTATTTATAGTAGAGCAAGTTTATTTTGCAAGGAATAGTGAATGGAAACTTCTGCATAGGTTTGGCCAATGTTGAGCAATGAGAATCCAAGTCTCCTCTAGCCATTGACTAGAGGTTAGGGCACAGGCTGCTGGTCCCCTTGGTCTTGGATAAGTCTTGACTGAATTCAGTTGGAAATGGCGCAGTCCATACCGCCTTGGTGCTTCCATTGAATGCTCCAAAACAAAATTGGAGTCTTGTCCCTCTTTTAGGCATTTCTAGGTTTGACATGCTACTTTTGGTTCCAAAGACTTGGGAGGCTTGTGATCAGAGTTGGTTCCTCCTTGGTCCCCCCCTTGAGATGTTCAGATGGATAGAGTTGCTTACCCTTTGGAAAATTTGAGCAAATCGAGCAAAACTCCAAAATCTGCCTTGCCATGACAGTTTGCGGCAAGGCATATTGGCATTGTCATATCTCATGGCTCAAGTGGACTTTGATGGAGTTCTTGGGCATTTAGGAAATCCCTCATATATACAACAACTGTTTGATCATAATTGGTTTTGATACTTTTTGGATCCAAGTGAAAAATCCCCCTACATTTGGAAAAAAGTAAGGCAGATTCCGACTTAGTAAAAATTTCACTAAGTGTTGGAAAAAAGTGACATTTTCACTTTTTGTGATTTGGATCATTCCACAACTCAAAATCCATGATGAATTGGAATGAGTTGTAGTTGAAGCTTTTGTAGAGGGCCATGAGAGCTACAAATCCAGCTTTGAATGGGGAAAAATGGCCTTGTGGTTTAGGAGTTATGATTCTCCAAAGTTGGTACCCTAGCCACTTTGTTTCATAACTTAGAAAAATTTCTAAGTTTTTATGGTTACCCCTTTTACAAGTTATCCCACTTTTCTTGATTTTTCTTGATGAATGTTGATTCTAATCACACATTAACATCATTTTAGGGTTAAAAAACCATAATTGTGAAAATCTCAAAAAGTCAAAGTTGACTTTTGTGCACAGTTGACTTTTTGTCAGATGAATTCCAAACTGTGCGATCCTCTATGAAATCAAGTCCTTGACCTAAATCAAACTTGATGGATTGATTTCATAGGTGTTATAGGGTGTACTGAATCATGTCCTAGGGTTTGGGAGCATGTCCTGGTCAAAAGTCAAAGGCACAGTTGACTTTTCTCGCGAAACCCTAATTGTGGTTCAGATGAAATTGAAACTTGTTACTCAAGCTTCTTGGATCAATCCATTGTTGCAAATGGATCAATGTTATGTATTTGAGACCCTCTGCAGGCCCTGGAAGGAAATCTCCCTCTGGAGGCCCTGGTCGACCAAACCCTAATTTGGTGACACTGGCGGTTTTGAGGCTTAATCTACTCAGAATGTTGCAGCCTTATGTTTGATTCTTGAAGTGGGAGTCCTCTTGATCCATTGTGGATGTTTGAGAGGCTAGACAAGTTGAAGATCATGTCATTCCTTGATTGATCCTTTGTCCAAGAGCTCTGAGAGGGCTTGAAACCCTAAGTTTGATTGTAGTGGATGCCTACCCATCTTTGGGGAGACTAATGAGACATGAAGGATTACCCATATTGTGGTGATGATTTGCACAATGCTGGGAAATCTTAGTGGTCAAAATTTGGGGTATGACACAAGGTACATTTGATTCTGATCAACTTTGTCGTATGGTCCAGTTTTGTTCAATTGCTCCCTTTTGGAATTTCCTCAGTGTCAATTACTGACTTGCAATTAAACCTGTTCGTTCACAAATGGTAATTTTAATGCAATGCTCATGCAGATTTTCAAAAAATCAATCATTATTAGAATGATGTGATAGTGTGTGGCGAGTGGACCATTAGTCTAAACGCAGTGCTGATTTAGCTAGTGAAAGATATAGCAAGGAGAAGATTAGCAAATCTTGTAGGAGTCAGTTTACGCAACCTTGCTGTAGTAAGCTTTCAGAATAAACCTTGCTTCAATTAGGTATTTTTGAGGATTGAATCGTGGTTTGGTTCACGGTTATTGAAACAAAGGATAAAAAGGCTCAAAGTTGTTTTAACCCACCCATTCTCCTTGATGATCTCCAGTCCTACGTTCAGCTAACTTGGCATAAGCGCTCACCTTTCAAAAAGCTTATTGAATGGTAGGAGTCTTGGTTTAGGAAACCCTCAAGGTTTTCGAGGTGACAATCACCCCTTTCATCTTTGGGGTCTTTAGTCACACGACTTGTTCTTTATCAGAGGTTTTTCTTTTGATCATTTCTTTCGCTTTTTATTCTTTTATTTTCCCTAACTTTTTCCTGGACTGATATTTTTTGAATTTTTTTCGATTTTGAAGTCCAGCTGGATGCCCTAACTTTTTCCTAAGTAGTTTTTTTTCACGTTTTCAACTTAGCGGGCTTTCTTTCTTTTTACTTTTTTTTCTTTTTTTTAAACAAGTCGTGTGACACTTACTGTCTTGATTTCTCCGAAAGGGTTATGACTGCCTAATTCCTTGTGGTGAGGGATAACCATTGTGGTTGGTGAGGTACGACCTCTTAAGAGGGATATGATGTGATTGGTCCTCGACTGGGGACACTCCTCTTGAAATATGAACGCTCGGTCAAATTAACTGACAACTACCCTGCCCCCAGGTTAAGATGTGAGGGTTTGAAAGTCCGAAGGAAACTCCTACTTCTAGGCTCGAAGTGGACAACTAGGGACTAACTCCTTATCTCTCTGGTGTTTGGGGATTGGAAACAATGCATGTACATCATCAGCAGGATTTTATCTGAAAGCAAACCAGCAGCGATTATGGGTATTCGTTTTCATCATCCTCCCTCCAAGCTTTGCTAAAACAACAGTGATAAAGTGAAGTGAGCAAGAAGTGTATGTGTCTGTGATTTGCAATTAATGAGACAAATGAGCGAAAGCGACATGATTAATTCAGAAAAATGCATAATCACTTCATTAATATTACCATTCAAAACAATAATGTTTAACAAACAAGTAGCACTTAACAGTAAAGAAAATACAAATGCAAATGATAAAAGTGCCCGAGGATGGCCTATGTTGAGGATATCTTCCTGTCTGGACCATTGGCTTTAGGAGATGACCCTTGAAGTCTTCAAGCTTAAACAAACGAGAGGTTGACATGCACCACCAAATTTCCCTCTGGAAAGGATATGTACCCTTTGTCAATCAATTGTTGCACTTTGGCCTGGAAGGCTTTGCAATCTTCAGTTGAGTGCCCCATGGATCCTCCATGATATCCACATTGCACATGGGGATTGTACCCAGGAGGGTATGGTTCTGGAACAGGCTTCAAAGTCTTAGGCTCCACCAATGAATTTTGAACCAGGTGTGGCAAGAGTTGACTGTACGACATGGGAACTGGATGAAGAGGAGCATTCCTTCTTTCCAAGTTGTTGCGAGGCCTATGCTGATTCTGACGCTAATAGTTCTGTTGTTGGTACTAAACAGCATTAGTCTCTCCTTCTTTCCCCTTGTAACATTTCTTTGCATCTTCAGAAGAACCAGGAGCAACTTGAATCTTGCCTATTTTGATACCGCTTTCGACTCTTTCTCCGACTCGAACCAGATCAGAAAACCCACCGGACATACAACTCATCAACCTTTCATAATAAGGTCCCTGAAGAGTGGCAATGAACATATCAACCATTTCCCTTTCCACCATGGGAGGTTGGACCCTAGCAGCCAGCTCACGCCACCTCTGGGCGTACTCTTTGAAACTCTCATTGCTCTTTTGTGACAGATTTTGCAACTGCATTCTATTGGGAGCCATGTCTGTGTTGTATTGATAATGCCTGACAAAGGCTTCAACCAGCTCGCGCCAATTTCGTACATGACTCCTTTCAAGCTGCATACATCACTCCAAGGATGCCCTAGACAGGCTGTTCTGGAAAAAATGCATCAGCAGCTTCTCATCGTCCAAATAAGCGGACATCTTCCTGGCATAGGCCCTAACATGAGTCTTAGGGCAGGTGACACTAGTGTACTTGTCAAAAGTGGGCACCTAGAACTTATGAGGAATCTTCACACCGGGAACCAGTGCCAAATCCTCCATATCCAAACCCAGTGAATTCTGGTTCTCAAAAGCCTTCATTTTTTCTTCAATCACCTTGAATCTTCTATCATTATCAAGTGGGTGGCCAGCATCTCCACCTGGCATAGAGAACCCCATCTTCATCAATTCTGGAAATCAAAGGTTGAACAAGAGTTCTCAACTCTCCTTGGCCCACGACAACATTCTTCATTAAGTCCATGAATTGATTTATGCGGGTCCGCATTTCAACCATTTCAGCTTGTAGTTGGTCCATAGCTCTCTTCCGATTGACTCAAGTAGGATACAACTGAAAAAATATTGAATCTGCAACCCTGAAGAAAACCCGATCAGGATCAAAAGACCAACCTCAAACACTTGCCATGCATATGAAAATGAAATGCGATGCAAAATGATGTGCTGTAAATGCAAAGACACGGGATCACGATATCCATATGCTCTGAATATCTGTCGTGCTGCTGACTGGATAAATTCAAAAATCTTCTCTGAAGAGAATACCGGAACACCAGAGTATCCGAATAACCAGAATACTAGGCTAATAAGTCCACACTGATAAGAAAAACCAGAATACCGGGTAGGATGAAGGTCAAGGTTACCTGTAAACCTGTAAACACCCGCCCATCTCACATGTGGGTACTATAAAAGCGAGGATCCTCAGCATCACGGACTCTCAGGTCGAGAAATGATGATATGTTCACCATTTCTGGTTTGGCATCATCATCAATCGAGGATGCCTCCACTGATTCCCCTAAAAAAGGTCATCCTATGACAAAATCTCAGTTTCAGGTCCTCGGATCAAGAAGCATAATGGGTTTGCCATTTCTGGTCTGCTATTACTACCTCTTGGGAGGAGTGCTTCCACTGAGTCCTCTAAAATGGTCTCCAGAGTCGACAACTCATCAGGGGAAGATCCAATGACCTGCATCAACATGCAGTATCGGATATCTCCTGAAAGAAACTCGTCTGGCTGTGGGTCTCGCGAACACTCCACGTGGTCACCACCACGCGAGCGACACGACTATCCACGCTAAAACCTGTGTGTATGCTCAAGCCTGGGTAGTGGTCTTATCCCTCAGAACACTCATCCTGCCAAACAGAAAAACTAGTACAATCCAGCACAGTCCAGTATATGACAATAATGAAATGCAATAAATGCGGTAAAAAATAGTAATATACAACAAATAAATGCACAACAATAAACACCCAATGAAAATAAATAGACAAGCACTAGGATTAACTCGTATAGGGAACCAGAGTCCCCAGCAGAGTTGCCAGCTGTCGCACCTGCAAAAAACAGCCGGCGGAAACAGAACAGAAGAGTCGCCACCGAACGTTATTTATCCCGACGCAGGGAAAGGAAACGATCGAAGAAAACCTAGACAGAGGGAAAGACATGGTCATCGCAACCATAGTCCGGGTTCGGGAGTCGGTTATGCGAGGGGAAGGTATTAGCACCCCCACGCGTCCATCGTACTCGATGAGATCCACACTTATTGTCTAATCAAAGGGTGAGTTATCTAAATCCTAATGCTAAACGGAAACGAAACAGGGAAAAGAAAAGAAAAAGTGACTCGGTAGGACATCGTCGTCCTAGGCCTACGTATTCCCTTGTGCAATGGGAAAGTCAAAGTCAATGTAGTTCGGAGGACTACGGGTGGATGGGGGGAGGTTGCTCGCCGAGATATCGCATCTCGTGCCTACGTATCCTCAATCTAACCAGAGAGAGGAAATTAGAGCGCCCGTAGTTCGTGGGGCTACGGAAAAAAAAGAGGAAGGGTGCTCGCCAAGACATCACCGTCTCGTGCCTACGTATCCTCAATCTAACCAGAGAGAGGAAATCAGAGCGTCCATAGTTCGTGGGAACGACCACAATGGTTAAGTTCTTTTTATGAGTGACGTTAGGTTTGCGTTCGGCAGTTAGGGTCGATGCCTGTTTGCGACAAGACGGAAGGAACGTGCTCTTTTTCTGAAAATGATTTAAAACCCAACAATCCCGAAGGATGAAAAATATTTGAATTTGTTTTTGTGTTTTTTAGAAAGAAATGGATTAATTTAGTTCGTAACTTGCATTGTACTAAAGTCTATGAAATAGGAACGAATGCGTCGTATATCGTCCCCAACAGGACGTATGCTAAACACCCTAGAAGAATGAAGGGAGACCCCCTATTCCTCATTTCCCATGTACTTAAGGCTCATGCACAATACGCGTTGCCTTTATTAAGTGTTTTAGACTTGTTAGGAGATGAGAAGAGAATACTCAAAAGGAGAAAGAAAAACACAAAGGGAAATCTATCCTAATATTATCATGCAAAAGTGGCCCATAAGTTGAGGTAAGAGGGGAAGATTCTACCTAATGTTAGCATACATGGATTGAATCCTAATGTCTACCCTACTCCAAGCTTAATCAAAGATTAAGTTGGACTAGGGAACCCTAAGGGAACATGCAAAAGTGAATCCAAGACTTGAACAAGTCTTGAGATCCAAGGGGAAGAAAAGAAGTGAGAGATGAAGAAGAAAATGAAAAATGAGATAAGAAACAAGGTAGGACAGCAAGTACATCATGTATATCACATCCAATTCATATCACCAAACATGCCTCAAAAGATCACACTTTGAAGTTCAAGCAAACAAATAGAAGCAAACAAGAAAGGGTGCAAGCAAACTTGCATTAGAATCACAATTGAACACCATTAATCAACACACAAAGGTTATGTGAACAAAGTGAGATGAGAATAAAGCAAGGTCAGAACTCAAGTCATGTCATGATCATCCAATTCAAACATGTAAGAAAGCTTCACATAAACATTCATCATGAGCCAAAGTGGAAACAATCAAAAGCTAATGAAATACATCATAGAAATCAATCAACAATGACCAAATGAAGTGAAAACATGAGGTGAATCCAAGTGGGCAGTAGCAAACGCATCATCCATGAACCATAATCAAACTCAAATTAATAAAGAAGGATCATCAAGCATCATACTTAGAGCATGTATCAAAACTAGGCATGTATGCAACAAGATTAAGTCCAAAATGGTTCCATGTTTCCATACAAGTAAGACAACACAAAAGATGATCAATGCACCAAGTGCCAAGGAAAATCAGAATTTTAAACATGTCTTATCAATCCAAGAAAGGTCACCAAGCATCAAAGAAGTTCATGTCATTCAAAGGCACAAAATTAGGTCAAGAAGTGTGCATTATCATGCTCAAAACATCATCAAATGAAAGCATCAACCAAAAATAGCAAAGTGATCCAATAAAATCCAATAAGATATCCAAAGACAAATTTAAACATCCAATTAAACATGTACAAAAATATTGGAACAAAACTAGTTCATGAACATGTCCAAAAGTGATCCACAAGGCAAGGTATGCAAGTAATCGAGCATGGATCGAGGGCCAACAAAACTTGAATTGAAAGTTACTAAAAAGTAACTCAAACCAAGCCCTAACCAGCATCAAATCATCCTTATATCAAGGCCTAAATGTGGCTAAAAAATTAGCCTCAAAAGATGAGTAATGATCAACAAACTTCCTAACCCTAGATGAAGGGTATCATTGGAAACAAACTTGCAAATTAAATCCAAATAAAATAGAAATAGGAAATTAAAAATAAAATAAAAGTATTGAAAAATAAGCCAAGACATTAAATCATCAGAAAATAAATTTTGTGGATTTTTATCATGAGTTAAACAATTAAAATAAAAATCAAATTGAAAATAAAGGAAAAAGAAAATAAAAGAAACGAAGGGAGGGGGTGCACTCAGCAATAAGCAGAAGCAAGAGGAACTTACACACATGCGCATATGGGCCTAAACCAGCGGTGTGCGAATAGCAAATAAGCACCGGCCCAAGGAAATGAAATAAAATGCTATCAGCTTTTTTTTTTTCATTTAAAACAAAAAAGAAAAAAAAACTATAAAATGTAACGAGCAAAAAAAACATGTAACCCTCTCCAATCGGTCAACCCTTTTTAAAATGGAAAAAGACAAAAAACTAGAGCCATCCAACCAACACGCGCCAGGTCATCATCTCCTTCAATGAGACAAACCCTAAACATTTCACGCATCGTGGATTTACAGTAGCAAACGCAGTACAACATCTCAACTTCTACACTAGATTTCTCCATGGAAACTCAATCAAAATTAACAAAATGACATAGCAAATCGAAGCTCATGAATCATAGATCAGCATGGTGTAATTTATTTCTTGAAACAAATGCTCAAACATAGAGAAAAGTGAGCCCAAAGATGCGGGTACCAAGTCATGGTCAAGAGTTCAAACAACACAACATGCTCAGACTTAAACGATGATGGCACACACAATTCCTACCATAAGTAGGACTTCAGCCACATACAGAATGATCTTTGAACCTCACACATTCAAAAAAAGAAAGTTTGGAACCATTACCTAGTGGATTTATATCCACTGTACCTTGGTCCTTTGCCAAAACCTTGAGGAAAACTTCAATGAATCAACTCAACATCCTTCAGCAATGGTGAATCAGGTGCTAAAATAAAACCAAATCCTTTGACTTATGAGCTTCGTGGATGAAGAAATATGGAGAGCTAGTGAGTTTTTCAGATCTAAAATGTGTAGAATCGAGAAGGTAGCTCACTCTTAGGGTTTTTCAGTCTTTATAGGATGGGTTGGAGTTGTTTTTGCAGGCCCATGATGCAAAGGATGGTCCATTCGAATTTTGCCAAAAAAAGCATTTAGAGAGTACACTAGTTTTGTCATGGTGTATGTACTGAATGAGGAAAGAATTGGAGTGTGTAAAGAGAATAATGAGAGGAAATGTGGGCTAGTTTTTTTTAGGAGCAAGTTTGGTGCAAAAATATCAATTTCCAACTTTGGCCATAAAAGGGGAATATAGTACATGGGGTGCATAGTAGTGTTTGGACATTTTTAGCAAAACTTGGAGTGTGGTACGCATGAAATGAGATTGGACAGGTTGCTGCATGATTATGCCAAGGTTTTACCAAAACACACATCAAAATTTCAAACTGAAATGCCTAACTTTGGATGGCCATATCTTGGTGAAAACAAAACCATTTGATGCATTCTTTGGATCACAAGAAACTAGGGATCAAAATGAACAAGTTTGATGTCCAACATGCTTCAATTTGACACTTGAATCAATGGGAAAAATCAAGTTGAAAACATGTGTACAAAGCTGTCCCAAATAACTTAGAAAAATTCTAAGTCTTTAGTGAAACGATAAGTTGAAAATGTCACACTTTGAACATTCATAACTCCATGAAAGAAACCCAAATGGTATGGTTCTTGTGCTCATTTTGAAGGGAATGCTTCAAACTACAACTTTCATGTGGAAAGGATTTACAAACATAGCCTTAATCATGGTGAAAATTGGCCTTGAAAATGATTAAAAACTTGCCAAAAATAGTAAGTTTCTAAAAACCTAACTTTCCAAATTTAGTAACTTTTCCACATTCTTGATTTTTGATGAATCCTTGAACATTTCTTGACCAGATCTCATCCAGTGATCATATTTGACTTGAAAATGACCATATTGCCTCAAAAAGTCAGGAGTTGACTTTTTCACTGCACAGTTGACTTTGTTCCCAATTCTCCTAATTTTCAATCCTTTGAACAATTGAGACCCTTCTGAACCAAATTGATGGACAGTCTTCCATCCCTAGACACTTAGGGACATAAGGAATACCATGGAATCAATTCTTGCCCAAAAAATCAGAAATAAAATGATTTTATGTCAAACCCTAATTTTGGCACCCACGGTCTTGGAGAAATCGACCCAAGCTCAAAACTCAAATTCCTCTGAGTATGAGGTGCATCCTCTCAAACAAAGATGAAATATGCCACTTGATGATGGTAAATCTTCAAAAATCTTGCCTATTGGAGCAATACATCCAAGAATTCCAAAAACCCTAACTTGAGAATTCAAGCTAGGAGGATGTGATCAGTGCTTCCCTTAATTATGATCCATGCCTTGATGAGGTGGGGGTCTTGAGGCTTTGAGGGAGCCCCAAGGTTGAGAAATAAACTCAAGCTTGCCTTTGGAACAAATACTCTTCTCCTTGAGAACCAAAATACCTTAATCCCATGCTAAGAACCAATGATATGCACAGATGATAATGCAAAATGAAATGAAACATAAGCCAGTTAGTGGTTAGAAAAAAAAGATAGGGCAAATTTTGGGGTGCTACAGCATGCCCCAGGGGCGATCTTTAGGCATGTTGTACTGAGGATCATATGTCTCCACTACAGGCGTAGATGTGATCTCCGACATCACAGTCCTTTGTTGTTGTCTCTGATCTGTTGCCAGGGATTGCATATCACTGTGAAGTTTTTTTTCAGATCTTCCTTCTGAAGATAGCTGGTTTATACCTGAGTGAATCGCACACTCAAAGATACAAAAAAGTCGCCACCAAACTTTATTTAGTCCCAAAGGACAGGGAAAATATCGATAAAACCCAAGGGGAAGAGAAACGGGAACCGGGGTCGGTTATGCGAAAGGAAGGTACTAGCACCTTACGCATCCGTCGTACTCGATGAGAACCATTTCGCTTGCTTCTAGGCTTGGATGGGTTATCTATCTAAAGGCTTCTAGCTAAAAAGAAAGGAGAGAGCGAGAGAGAGAGAGAGAGAGAAAGAAAAAGAAAAGTGCTCGCTGAGGATTGGGGCCCTCGTGCCTACGTACCCTCATAGTGCAATGAGGAAATCAGAGCGTCGTAGTTCAGAGGAACCAGGGACAAAGAAGGGGAAAGGAAGAAAGAAGGGTGGAAGTGTGCTCGCCAAGATCATCGCGATCTCGTGCCTACGTATCTGACATTCGAACGAATGCAGAATCAGAGCTTCTGTAGTTCGTGGAACTAAGACGGAAAACAAAGGAAAGAAAGGAAAGTGGTGTCAAAACCAAGAGCAAAAGAAGGTAAAAGATTGATACGCTGAGGATAACAAAGAGGATTGGTGTCAAAACCAAGAAAGAAGAAATAAAGAAAGATGATAGAGGAGACTCCACTGGGGAGATAAGAGAACAAAGCGACAGTACTGGGGATCGAAAGGATAAAAGCTCGATATATTAACTGACCGGCAGTGGTTAACCAGAGAGAAAAAGAGATAAAACTCTGATGGGGAAAAGGGAACTCTAATGGGGAAGACCCGAGCCAAAAGGGTGATCGTGCTGAAAGGAACGGTGTTAAAACCAAAAGACAAGACTCGGTAGGTTAACTGACTGGCAGTACTTAACCGAATAAAAAGAGGTAACAACTCTAGAGGGGATAAAAGACTTGGTGTCAACAGGCAGGCCGTGATGAACCAAAAGAATAGAGTACTGAACCAAGAAAAGGTAATTGACTCTGAAAGGGTTTCGGTATGTTAACTGATAAACAGTGGTTAACCGAGGAAAGAGAAGATTATAACTTTGTGGGGAGAAAGGTTTTAAACAGATCAAATGTGATCAACCAAAAGAAAGGGTGTAGAACCAAGCGAAGGTTGTGACCCAAAGGGGATGTCGATACTGACTGAACAAACAGTACTTGATCAACAAAAGGGGTATTGAACCAAAAGAGGTTGCTAACCACTGAAGAAATCGGTGTTAACAGAGAAACTATGATTAATCGAAGAAAACGAGTGATTAATCAAGAGAAAGTGAATAACTCAAAAGGGGTTCAGTGTTTTAACAGACTGGCTGTGTTTAACTGAAAGAATGGGTGATTAACCGAGAGAAGGTGATTAACCCAAGAGTAACTCAGTGTGTTAACAGATAGACTGTGGTTAACTGAGAAGACGTGCAAATTAGTATTTTAACTGACAGTCAGTGGTTAACCCAACAAAAGGATAAGAACCGAGAGAAGGTTGCGAACTCCTGGGAATGCGGTTTTAACAGAAAGGCTGTGTTTAACCGAAAATACCCTTCTTGGGGAATCAAAAGCAATGATTGACCACAAGGAAATAAAGTAGGGTATTGAAACAAAGAGAGTTGCTAACCCAAAGAACAATGATCTTAACCAAGAATGGCGATTGATCAAAAGGTATTGCAAGAGATAGGAGTGATCAAGGATCGACTCGACTGGGGAAGGATATACACTACCGCCTGAGGATAGAGGTGACTAAGTCAGGCACAGGGTCATTCGTCCCCTACCTGAAGTAGTCAGAATGAGAGTAGGAATTCTTCATTCTCATTCCTTCTCTAACACACAGGGTGTAGTGCAGAAGTTGAAACAGATAGCGTAACAGCTCCAAGTTGTACAGTGCTCCAGTGTCGTGCGACGCGTGAATCTCTGACTCAGCGGGGGATCGGGAGAAAAAGCTCTAAAGGAAACCTAAAGAAAAGCGCCAAAGGGATGATTAATAATCGAAAAAAAGTTTTGATTAATTAATCAAAAGGGAGGAATATGCTAATAATTTTCCAAATGAATGAAAAATTAATGAAACAAAAGGGTGCATTATTGATTATACAAGATTAACCTTGTTCATGAAGAACAAACTTAATGCAAGAGAGTGCAAAACAATACCAAATGACATTAAAAATGCAGCACAAATCATGTCATTATGTGAGCAAAATTATGCAAGAATGGTCATGTGTATGCAATGTTAAGAATATGAACAAATTGAATAATCGAAAGCATGCATCGAAAGTTCACAATCATGCTTTAGACTGAAGTGAAATAGCACCTAAAACATCCATAAAAATCAAACATATCAATCCATGGAAGTTAGAAGGAGATAGCATGGCAATCAAGCTTGAAAAACACCAAAAAATGGCCTATGTTACAGTGGTAATCGGTTACCTCAGAATGAGTAACCGGTTACTTGCCTGAAAAAACAGAAAATCTAGTGAAATTTGTACAGGGTAACCGGTTACCTTATATTGAGTAAGCGGTTACTCAGTTGAAAAAGCCATCGTTGAAACAAATTTTGTGAAGATTAACTGGTTACTCTATATTGTGTAACCGGTTACCACTGTAACAATGGCAAAAATAGCTTTTGAAAAAGCACTTAAGACATCCAAATCACTTGTTTAGATCACCACATGCTAGGGTATGAATTAGTGCACGAGAATCAGGCTTGAAAGCAGCAAATAAGCAGTGATGGAATCAATTAACACATCAAGATCATGGTACAATGCAATGCAAAATCAATCCACACACAAAAAGCGTCGAAGCTACATCGCAAATGATACAAAAAATGCGCGAAACAGAAAAATAAGTGAGATCTACCAACCTACAAGCTGGAGATTTGGCTTGGTGATTGTTGCAAGGTGATCTTGATGAAGATAATCAAAGAAAACCAGAGGAATCTTCAATTATAGCCGAATCGTACCGAAATCGAGCAAATTGCGACGAAACTCCGAAATACGAATTCGAACCGTTGAATCTTGAAGTAAACACTTAAACTGAATCCAAAAGCTAGTAAACTCCAGAAATCCAAGTATAGTTGCAAGAGGATGAAGGTTAAGCTCAAGAAATAATCACTTCCAATGTAGAAGTGATTAATCTTCAATGGTGAAGAGCTATAGTGAGGTTTAGGAAGAGAATCGAGCTGAAGATGAAGAAGTTGCAGAAAAGTTCAGAGAGAATGTGAGCGAATTGAGAGTGAAATGTGTGAAATGATTGAGAGATTGTGGATCCTTGAAAAAGTGAATGAAAGCTTGTTTATATAGAGTTTTGGTTTGGAGTTACTAGGTTTGGAATATGCTTTAGAATTAGCTTTGGAGTTAGGCTAGGAGTTAGTTACACTTGACTCACCGAGTCAAGCGGTTAACTCGGTTAGTTAGGAAGTTAACTCGGTAGTGTAGCGCGGTTTTTGTGGTTTCGAATCACTATCGCTTTGGTACTACAATTCGATTCATTTTTTATCCTATTGAGGCTGATGAAGGAAGGGAAATAGATGTCTCTAATTAAACCTTCTTGCAAACTGAGGTTAAATAGTCAAAACTGTTGGTTTACAGATGCGGCTCTAGTTCGTGGGTATCGCTCTGCTTATTTTGTTCAAAACAAAATACAGGGATTGTTCATGGGGAATTTGTTGGGATACTGTGCTAGATTGGCTGGAGGTAGGGGACTTTGGGTTTTTTGATTAGTGTGCTCGCAAAGATTCTTTTTCAATCTTTTGCCTACGTATTCCCGGGATAGGGAAATCAGAGCGATCGTAGTTCCTCCTATTCTATGGGAGGAAATGGTGTTTTGGTGTCATGTTCAAAGCCCAAGACATGAAGCTAAAGGTGGTTTATATCTTGTTTAAAGACCAAGATGTGAAGCTGAAGGGTCTATTTGTATCTTGTTCGAAGCCCAAGATGTGAAGCTAAAAGGTGTTTGACTTTAGAGAGAATTTGTCATCTCTAAAGGGGTATGTTTGTCACAATGGTTGGGTGACTGATTATAAAGGAGAATTACTTTAACTGGGATATGTGAATCCAGCAATGCCATAATTTTCTTTATAGGGGATTTTTAACCTGAAGGATAAGACTTTAACTCAGTTTAGAGTAATGCCATCTTTCCTTAGGAATTTCTCATGCTAAAAGAGGGACAGTGGCGTGGATGTAAATAATCTAGAGGCTTGCCACTTACAGCAATTAGATGGGGGGAAAAGAAGTTGTTGATGTTTGTATACTGTGAACGAGGCACAAATTTTGATGCTAAAAGGTTGATTGACTCAACCGGGGTTTCCTTATACAAAGCCTAAGAGGAGGCTATTGACCCAACAAGAGGATGCTTTTGTGTCTCGTACAGAGGCCGAGATAGAGGCTAAAAGGGTTGACTCAACAAGAGAGCATTTTTATATGTGTCTTGTACGAAGCCCAAGACGGAGGCTAAAGGGGTTTGACTCAACAAGAGAGTCTTTTATACTCACCAAGATAGTGATTTGTATCTCGTATGAAGCCCGAGATGGAGGCTAAAAGGTTTTTGACTCAACAAGATAGTCTTTTATACTCAACAAGAGAGTGATCTTGTATCTCGTACGAAGCCCGAGATGGAGGCTAAGAGTGATCGACTCAATAAGAGAGTCTTTTTATACTCAACAAGAGAATGTTATGTATCTCGTACAAAGCCCGCGATGGAGGCTAAAAGTGATCGACTCACCAAGAGAGTCTTTTTATACTCAACAAGAGAGTGATTTTGTATCTCGTACGAAGCCCGAGATGAAGGCTAAAAATGTTTAACTCTGCTGGGGAGAATCATTGTACAAAGCCCAAGAGGAGGCTATGATTACTGTTTCAGTTGAGTGACAGGTCCAGTATGTTGGTTAAAAGAGAAAATCAGTTCTTATATGGGTAATGTTGTACTCATGGATTTGATATGAGGATCGGGATTATTTCCTGTTCTTTAAGGAAACGGGGAGTCCGAAGGGTATTGAGATTGCCCAAGTCTACGGGTGCTTTTTCCTATTTTTGAAAGGAACTTGAGAATGTCTTCGAGACTCAAGGAGATTAGACTGTCCAAGTCTAGAGTTTTATCTTTTGTACTATGCTTAAGAGAGATTAATAAATAGTATGTTCGCCGTAGGAAGATCTAGACTCTTTGAAAGACTGTTCTATTAAGATGACTAATTTCTGTTCCTATACCTTTAAGAGGTCGTCGGGACAATTTGTACGAAGCCCAAGAGGAGACGAGAAAAACTTTTAAGAGGCTGAAGGGACAATTTGTACGAAGCCCAAGAGGAGGCTATCTTCCCGGAGGAAGAATCTTTATACGAAGCCTAAGAGGAGCCTGTGAAAACTTCTAAGAAGCCGACGGGTCCTTGTACAATGCCCAAGAGGAGGAGGGGATGCTTTTAGGAAGCTTGTGGGTCCTTGCACTAAGCCCAAGAGGACGCTGATGAACAGTTCCAGAAGGGGTTTCACTTGGAACATTGGCCCTCTGTATATGAACTGTTCAAGGGGGAGATTTCTTAGATCTAGTTATCTAAAATTGTTGCAAAAGAAAATTCTCATGGTTTAGGTTATGTCTAAATATCTATACTAGTATTACACAGTTGATATGAGTTTATGAAAGAAGACTTACAGTGAAATAGCCCCATAGTACAGTTATACACATATGAAAACGGTAAATGAAAGCGGGTAAACACTTACTCGGTTGTAGAGCTTCCATGCTGTTTGGTTAGTTTGTTCAACAAAGAAAGCTTTGATATCAATATTATATTCAAAATCAAAGGAGAAAGTGCTTTGAAAATATTGTTGGGGCTTACAGCTCAAGGAGAGGCCCAAGGTTTTATCAGTGATCGCACAAAAGATTTTCTATACAAAGGGTTGGGTCTTACACTCTCTCAAGAGGCCCAAAAAATGATTGAAAGAAAAAGAATGAGGCTTATAACACGGGGGTAGGCCCATATGATTTGTTTTTTTGAACTGGCGATCGCGCCAAGATTTTCTTTTAACGTAGAGGGACTTATACAATATCTGAGGCCCAAAGATTGTTTTGGTTAAAAGGGGATTGAGTCTTACACTCTATTAGAGGCCCAAAGATTTTGAATGGGTCTTATAGCTCGAGGAGAGGCTCAGATGAAAAATATTTTTGAAAAGCGACGATCGCGCCGAGATTTTGAAAACACAGTGGGACTTATACAACAATTGAGGCCCAAACTATTTTGGTTTTTTTAAAAGGGTTGGGTCTTACACTCTACTAGAGGCCCATAATGTTTTGAAAAAGTTTGATGAGGGTTGAGTTAATCAAAAACCCTAATTTGTTTTCAAAATGTATTTTAATTGAATAAAAATTCAATTAAAATGATCAAAATTGTTTAACATGTGGAAAACAAATTGTGATCTTGGATTAATGTTTCAAAAATCAAGTTTTGACCTACAAAATGATTGGAAATCATTAAAACTTGCAAAATCAAGAAGGAAAAAATATTTTAAATGTCAAAAAAAATTAAAATATTAATTCTTGGCAAAAATATCAATTATATGAAATAAATAATATTTTTGGGATTTTTTGGTAAAATAAAATATTTTAACGTTTTTGCGAATTATTAATAAAAGAACCAACTCAAAATTATTAAAACTCAGAGAGAAATTAATTTTTGAATCAACTAAATAAAATCACAAAATTCAAATATTTGAATTTTCAAAAAAGGCGCCAAGAACAAGGGCAAGAACACGCGTCACCCTCTGTTTCTGCAGATTTGCGTTTTCTATCCAATCTCACTAAATACTTGATTATATCATGCAATCTACATATCAATCTACTCGTTTCAACCTCACGATCATGTCTATGGTCTTTAATTTCATTTATTTTAAGCATGGAATAAGAAATCAAAGAGAAACCTCAAGAACCCTAAATTCTGCATGAAGGTTCAGAAATTCCATACACGATTCATACAAAGCAATTGATTGAGGGTAAACACTCTATGCATGATTATGAACATATGGCCAAATTATTGTGCAGCAAAAATTGCATGGATCATAGAGTTAGAAGAGCTCATACTTACCACTTGCAGTTGGTGATCGTGTTTTGGGTTAGAGGTGTTACAGCTAGGTTCCAATTATCTAGATAGCTTCCCTAGGTGCCATGGAGTGTGTCTAGATGCTTGGAGTGGATTGATTTGAGCTGGAACTTGATTTGGCACCTCAACTGCAAATCTGTCAAAGGCTTGAGCAGTTGGCTGGTGATTTTGTGATTTTGGTGTTCCAGATGTTATGTGAGTGTTTGGATCACTTCTATATGATGTATGTGAGAGGTGTGTGTGTGATTGGTTTGATTGGAATTGCTCTCAAACTCAAAAACCGATAGTGACTTACCTTAGAAGGCAAAATTGGAGTGAAGAAGGAGATTTTGAGGAAAGCATCTATTTTATGGCTTTGGTGTACTCAAACTGAGCACAAATGAGCTCTATTTATATTAGAGCAAGTTTGTTTTGCAAGCAATAGTGAATGGCAATTGCTGCAGAGGTTTGGCCAATGGTTGCACTTTGGAATCTCACGCCTCCTCTAGCCATTGACTAGAGGTTAGAGCACAGAGTTGTGGTTCCCTAGTTGTTGGATCATTCTTGACTGAATTTAGTTGCAAACGTGTCCGTCCATGCCACCTTGCTGCATCCATTAAATGCTCCAATTCAAAATTGGAGTCTTGTTCCTCTTTTAGGGATTTCTAGGTTTGGCATGCTACTTCTTGTTCCAAAGACTTTGGAGGCTTGGATCAGTGTTTGTTCCCTTTAGATTTGATCCTCAGATGTGTCCAAAGTGATGACAAGGCTTGGAATTATCTGATTTTGCCAAATCGAGCAAAAGTGCAAAATTCTGCCTAGCCTTGGCAGTTTTCAGCAAGGCATATTACCATTGTCATATCTCATGGCTCAAGTGGAATTTGATGGAGTTCTTGGCCATTTTGGAAAGCCCTCATATGATACAACAATTGTTTGATCAGAATTGGTTTTGATACTTTTTGGATCCAAGTGAAAAATGCCCCTACATTTGGAAAAAAGTGAAGGCAGATTTTGACTTAGTGAAAATTTCACTAAGTGTTGGAAAAAGTGGCATTTCATGTTTTCAGCCACTTTGATCATTCCATAACTCAAAAACCATAATGAATTGGAATGAGGTGTAGTTGAAGCTTTTGTAGAGGGCCATGAGGGCTACAAATCCAGCTTTGGATGGGGAAAATGGCCTTGTGGTTTAGGAGTTATGATCCTCCAAAGTTGGTACCCTAGCCACTTTGTTCCATAACTTAGAAAATTTTCTAAGTTTTTATGGTTACCCCTTTTACAAGTTATCCAACTTTTCTTGATTTTTCTTGATGAATGATGATTCAAATCACACATTAACATCATTTTAGGGTTAAAAAACCATAATTGTGAAAAATCTCAAAAAGTCAAAGTTTGACTTTTGGTGCACAGTTGACTTTTTGTCAGATGAATTCCAAACTGTGCGATCCTTTATGAAATCAAGTCCTTGACCTAAATCACACTTGATGGACATGTTCCATAGGTGTTATAGGGTGTATTGAATCATGTCTTAGGGTTTGGGAGCATGTCCTGGTCAAAAGTCAAAGGCACAGTTGACTTTTCTCGCGAAACCCTAATTTTGGTTCAGATGAACTTGAAACTTGTTGCTCAAGCTTCTTGGATTAATCCATTGTTGCAAATGGATAAATATGGTGTGTTAGGGACCCTCAAATCATCTCTTGAGGTCTTGGCTCATGTTTTGTCCCAAAAGTCAACTTAGGGGTGAATTAGGTCAAGAAACCCTAATTCCTGATTTTTTTGATGAATGCATCCTCTGAGGCTTAATTGACTTGATGATTGGGTTCATGAGATCCCTTGGAGCATCATAGGTTATGCTTTGAAGCATTGGCTTATGCCCAGAGGAAAATTTCCATCTGGAGGCCCTAGTCGACCAAAACCCTAATTTGGTGACACTATCGATCTTAAGGCTTAATCCACCTGGAATGTTGCAACATTGTGCTTGATTCTTGCTGTGGGAGTCCTCTTGATTCATTGTGGATGTTTGAGAGGCTAGACAAGTTGAAGATCATGTCATTACTTGATTGATCCTTTGTCTAAGAGCTCTGAGAGGGTTTAAAACCCTAATTTTGATTGTAGTGGATGCTCACCCATCTTTGGGGAGACTAATGGTTCATCCATATTGTGATGATGATTTGCACAATGATGGGAAATCTTAGTGGTCAAAATTTGGGGTATGACAGATGCCTCTATTTAATCTTCTTGGACCCGAAGGTGTGAATGACGAAGGTATTCAGGCATTCGGGGTGCAAGAGGATTAAATATCAGAATACCCAAAATTTTGACAGTGGTTATGAATGGTAGCTTGCTCATCCATCCTATTTTGCTAAGCGATGATGCTTAGAAAAAGTAAACTTCCCCTCGATCCTGGTTTCCTACCAAGGAACTGGTCTCAGTTTCTGATTTAAACTTCCCCTCGATCCTGGTTTCCCACCAAGGAACTGGTCTCAGTTTTCGATATAAACCTCCCCTCGATCCTGGTTTCCTACCAAGGAACTGGTCTCAGTTTCTGATTTAAACTTCCCCTCGATCCTGGTTTCCCACCAAGGAACTGGTCTCAGTTTTAGATATAAACCTCCCCTCGATCCTGGTTTCCTACCAAGGATCCGGTCTCAATTTTTGAAATAAACTTCCCCTTGATCCTGGTTTCTTACCAAGGATCTGGTCTTGGTTTCTTTTGTCAATTAACTTTATTGACAAGGGATGCTATTTGTAGCGGTTCTCCTCAAACTTCTCGCCGAATTTTCCTGGGGAGATGCTATTTGATGGAAAAAGTTTTGATTGTAGAGAGGCACAAACTTCTCTGTTTGGAGACGCAATTTGTCGACTCTATTGGGGAAAACAAGTCTCTTGAGAGACTTCCTTCGCTTGGGGATATTACATTATACGTTTCTTCGAGATCTTCTCGGAGAAATGCCATACAATGTATTCCAATTTTGAGGTGCCGATGACTTTGCTGACATTGACATTCTGGAGAGAAGGACCAATGTGTTGCTGAAAGTCTTTAGTTGAGAGGCTTTCTCTAGGGATTTTCCTTAATCCGGGAAAGCGAATATATCATCTTCCATGGCGAAGAGTGATGCTGGCTGAGGGTTCTCTGGTTTTTCAGAGGTTTAAGTTATCAATGTGGTCAAAGAACCACCTCAATCCAGAAATAAACTGGAGGAGAGATCGCTTAGATGATTCATTTCCTGACGAGGAAAGAACTGACGACTCGATTGAGAGGACTCTTATCACAAGGGAACAAGACCGACTAAAGTGATAGTGATGCAACATGAATATGAACGCAAAGTAGTAATGCACGATGTATGTATGTATATGCTGACAAAACTAACACGACATACAAACTAATAGATGAACACGGCTGGATACTCGGTCACAGTTGGGGACGAAGAGGTATCGCTGGTTCAAGATAGCAATTCTGCCTTGCTTAGGAGAAGTAGTCCTCGTGGGGAGCTACATTGGTCAGGCTTAGGAGATAAGAACGCTGTCGGGGGTGTCAGACGAAACAAAGGTCTCTGACACAGTTGATCCTTCATTCAGGTGCACTGGTTTAGAAGGAGTACTTTGATTCTGCACTTTAAAGCTTAATTACTTCTGGTGAAGCGATCGATGTTCTTTCGATGTTAAACGGTCAAAAGAAATTGTCATCTTTATTTTAAAAGCAAAAAAGTTTGACAAATAAATTCATTTTTGTTTTATTTCAAGAATCGTTGATCATGTTAAAACGTCGTTCTGTAAAGCTAAAACAAATAAGAATTGCAAACAAAAGCACATGGGCTCAAATTTTATTGATAGGGTGGAAATCAGCCAAACGCGCAATTCCCTAGAGTATTTACAAAGTTAGAAAATGGTAATCTAAGGGAAAAGGGCTATATTGAAACATAACGACCATTATCCTTCTACCAACTTTGACTTCGGGGCATCCTGAGCCTCCGTCGAAGATGTCTGTGACTGGAGTTTTCTGATGGATGGTGTAACTGCTGCCGAGGGACTTGCCCCTTCGTCGAACGTAGTTACTTGCCATTATCCCTAATTTTTGCCTGGATTGTACTTTGAGGTTTCCAATCCACCGGGATGATTTTTGAGCATGTCTCTAATTTTTGCCTGGACCGCCCTTTCGGGTTTTCAATCCACCGAGACTTTTTTTTTAAATTTTATTTAGGCTAAGTATTTCTTGACTACGTCAACATTTGTGTGGTAGGAAAATTCCTCTCCGTCCATGGTTGCAAGTCTCAGGGCACCGCCTGAGAAAGCTTTCTTGACCACATATGGGCTGTCATAATTCAGAGTCCACTGGCCCCGAGAATCTGTGAGAAATGATTGTATCTTTTTGAGCACGAGATCTCCTTTCCTGAAGACGCAAGGTCGGACCTTTTTGTCGAACGCCTTCTTCATTCTTTGTTGATACAACTGATGTAACGACCCAATTTTTGTGTGAGTTTTATTTAATCGAGTCGTTTGATTATTTTATTATTATTTTATTATTATTTTATTTTATTTTTGACTTTTATCTGAAAATATGTTATTTTTCAATGTTGTGATATTTTATCGGGTTTTGGGATCGTTTGCGAGATATTTGAGTGTGGGGGTATTTTAGTCATTTCATAATATTTTTATTAAGTTAGTAAGAATAGGATAGAAAGAGAGAAAATAAGAGAGAAAGAAAAAGAGAAGAAAGAAAAAGTGGGAAAAGCTTGGGAAATCAAAGAAATTAACTTCTAGTATCGATTTAATCGGGTAAGGGTGCGAAATTCAATTATTGTATGATTGTGCATGATTATGTATGTGTATTTGTGATGTTTGTTGGATTGAAATGAATAAATTTAGTAAAACCCATTTTTGGTAACATTGATTAGAAATTGATTAAATGTGTTGAAAATCATGTTTTTAGTGTTCCTTAATGTTGGTACAAGATAGATACTTGTTATTAGATGTTGTATTGGTAATTTTTCTGGGTGTAGGTGAAATTTGGGTGAGAAAAGGCAGAACCACGTTCTGCAAAAATTTTTCTGGTTTTTCCAGGTCATACGCGTATGGGGCATGTTCATACGCGTATGGACCATGGCAATACGCGTATGGTGGGCGAGCCATGGGCCAATACGCGTATGGGTCTTCAATTTTCTCGGCCATCTGCCCATTTACGTATGATACGCGTAGCATTTCAGGGCAATACGCGTATGGTTTTGGTCATTACGCATACGGACATTTTGACGTGAACTTTGGGAAAAATGAGTCTCTGCTTATACGCGTATGGATCATGGTGATACGCGTATGGACAGGACAATTGCAAAATGGAACTTTTCAAAATATCGTTTTTCGTTTTCTTTTGTAACTTGAGTTCCGTTTGTTCGATTTTTACATTCTTGGTATCGTTGTGTAGCTATTGAGCTGTACTTTCTTGTTATGATGATTTAGAAATTGTTAGACGATGTAATTATGTCGAAAAATCGGGAATAGTGTCGGTTGTCGACTTTTGTCGTTGTAGTGATGCGTAATTGATGTGTATTATGCAAGGTGCTGTTGTATGAGGTAAATGTATGTGTTTAGATGGGGTTGTGATGATTTGTGGCCGTATGGAAATTAAATGCATTGTTTTGGGCATAAGTACAAAGTATGATTTTTGTCGATGTAAATGAATGTGTTTATGTGTGCTTATTAAATGTCATGGGTCATTGTATGCCAAGCATCATGATGTGCATTGTTGAGACGTCCTGAGTGACGGTTTGGATTCCAGAGGGAATTCGCTATAACTTCGTGTGCCCATGTGGGGTGTGAGCGATAATTATAGACTATCGTGTGCCCATGTGGGGTGTGAGCGATCGGGTCGTGTGCCCGTGTGGGGTGTGAGCGATCCATAAACACCGTGTGCCCGTGTGGGGTGTGAGCGGTGGGGAACATCGTAGGCCCGACGGGGAGTTACAGTGATGTAACGAGCGATGATTCCAGCAGAGTTCCTGAGTGAACTAGTGATGAGAAATAATGGAAGTCGGTATCGCATGTGCATATGCATAGAGTCGTTGTGTCGGTCTCTTGCATTTGCATAAATCGTTTATGGTTGATTATGTGTGGATTCGTGGATAAATTGGCATATGGATATGTGTTAGTGATGGAAATATGTATTATGCCTTGTAATGCCTTGTGTTTGAATTATGGCGTGAGTTGTGGTGAGAATCGTATATTTGTGTATTTTTGTGTTATATATATAATTGTATGCAGTTATATTATGGTTGTTTTTCTCACCCTTCTGTTGTTTTATAATGCTCTATGAGGCATTGCAGATTAGAGTTGCTGGAGGTTTTTTTGTGAAGTTTTGCGTCTTCATTCTTTTGTCGGTCGGCTCTGATATGTGACACCGGGTAGTTAGGGAGGCCGTTAGTGATTATTGTATATTATGTATATGTATATCTTTTGGCTTGTGCATGTATAACCTGATGTATGACAAACTTCTCATGATATATATATATATATATATATATATATATATATATATATATATATATATATATATATATATATATATATATATATATGTATGTTATTCAGTTTTATATTTTCCGCTTTTATTCTAAATTCTGAAATTTGGGTGTAAGGAACTGAGTTCCTCTGTTGATTGCTACCCCACTGTTGCATATCTTATGAGCAGGTGTTGTATGAATTGTTTCAATTTGATGTGACCCCTCGGTCTATGCCATGATAATTTAAATATACTCTGACGAAATTTTGAATTTTCTTTTACTGCTTTTTATTATTTAGGGGTATAAATTGGGGGTGTACATTAAGTGGTATCAAAGCCTGGTTCGTGTCTGTCCGTGTCAGTTGTGTCAGTCCTTGTTGGTCGTTATGGTTGGATGAGCTGTTTGTTTAACCATAGTTTCTGTTATTGGAAATGAACAGAATATGGCTGGTAGGAATGATGCTGCTTTGGTTGTGGCTATGCAAGCTATGGCTCATGCTGTGCAGGGTGCACCTAATGCTGCAGGTAATGATGAGTTCAGGAAGAACAAACCGCCTGTCTTCAAAGGAAGATATGATCCGGATGGTGCACAGATTTGGCTGAAAGAGATTGAAAGGATTTTCCGAGTGATGGGTTGTGATGAAGACCCGAAGGTGAGACTGGGTACTCACATGTTATTGGAAGAAGCTGATGATTGGTGGGTTAGTACTCGACGTGTGTTGGAAGCTGCAGAAGAGGAAGAAATTACTTGGGAAGTTTTTAGCCAGGAGTTCTTGAGGAGGTATTTTCCTGAAGATGTGAGAGGGAAGAAGGAAATTGAGTTCTTGGAGCTAAAGCAAGGTAATATGCTTGTAGTGGATTATACTGCTAAGTTTGTGGAACTTGTGCAGTTTTATCCTCATTATGCTGAAGCGACTGCGGAATTCTCTAAGTGTGTGAAGTATGAGAATGGCTTGCGTCCTGAGATAAAGCAGGCAATTGGATATCAGAGGATTCAGAGGTTTTCTGATTTAGTAGATTGTTGTAGGATTTATGAAGAAGACAGTAAGGCTCGTTCTACTCATTACAAGAGTGTGAGTGAGAGGAAAGGGAAGCAACAGTTCCGTGGTGGTCCGTATGTGACACCAGCTGATAAAGGTAAACAAAGAGGGAATTTTGAGAAAAGGTCAGGTGGAGGGGGGATGTCCGGTCCTTTGAGGTGTTATAAATGTGGTGAGTTGGGGCATCGTCAGTTTGAGTGCAGGAAAGATTTGAGGAAGTGTACTAATTGTGGAGGTGTAGGACATGTTGTAGCTGATTGTGCAAGGAAGAATGTGGTGAAATGTTACAACTGCGGTGAACCTGGGCATATTAGTACCAAGTGTCCGAAGCCGAAGCAGGCTCCAGCTGGTGGAAAAGTGTTTGCATTATTGGGGACTCAGACTTCAAGTGCAGATCGTCTGATTCGAGGTACTTGTTTTATTAATAGTACTCCTTTGATTGCTATTATTGATATTGGAGTGACTCATTCGTTTATTTCGTCTGAGTGCGCGAAGCGTTTGAATCTTGTGTTGTCTGTGATGGGTGGTGAGATGGTTATTGATACTCCAGCAATGGGGTCAGTAACTACTTCCTTGGTTTGTCTAAGATGTCCTTTGACCATTTATGGTAAAGACTTTGAGATGGATTTGGTGTGTTTGCCGTTAGAGGGTTTAGATGTGGTTTTGGGTATGAATTGGCTGCAATTCAATCGAGTTCACATTGATTGTTATCATAAGCTGGTAAGGTTTCCTTCTCTTGAGGAAGACGAAGACTCGAGTTTCTTATCTACCAAAGAGTTGAAGAAACTTTTGGCGGAGGAAGCTCAGTTGTTTGGTTTGTTTGCATCTTTAACTGTGGATAGTCAAGTTTCACTTGAGGTGTTTCATGTTGTGTGTGAATTTCTGGAAGTGTTTCCTGAGGATATTTCAGACTTGCCGCTAGAGAAAGAGGTGGAGTTTTCTATAGATCTAGTTCCTGGTACTAGACCTGTTTCTATGGCACCTTATTGTATGTCGGCATCAGAGTTGGTTGAGTTAAAGAAACAGTTGAATGAGTTGTTGGAAAAGAGGTTAGTGAGACCAAGTGTTTCTCCTTGGGGTGCTCCAGTTTTATTGGTGAAAAAGAAGGATGGGAGTATGCGATTATGTATTGATTATCGCCAGTTGAATAAGGTGACGATCAAGAATAAGTATCCTCTTCCAAGAATTGATGATCTGATGGATCAGTTAGTTGGTGCGTGTGTGTTCAGTAAGATTGACTTGAGGTCGGGGTATCATCAGATAAGGGTGAAGGAGGAAGACATTCAGAAAACGGCTTTTAGAACACGATATGGTCATTATGAATATTCTGTGATGCCGTTCGGGGTTTCTAATGCGCCAGGTGTGTTTATGGAATACATGAATCGTATTTTTCACGAGCATCTGGATCGTTTTGTGGTGGTGTTTATTGATGATATCTTAATGTATTCTAAGTCTCGAGAGGAGCATGCAGAACATTTGCGTATTGTTTTGCAGGTTTTGAAGGAGAGGAAGCTTTTTGCTAAATTATCCAAGTGTGAATTCTGGTTGTCAGAGGTGAGTTTTCTTGGACACGTAATTTCAGGTAATGGTATTGCTGTGGATCCATCTAAAGTAGAAGCAGTTCTACAATGGGAGGCTCCAAGATCCGTTACTGAAATTCGAAGCTTTTTGGGTTTGGCTGGTTATTATCGCAGGTTTATTGAAGGTTTTTCGAAGCTAGCACTTCCTTTGACCCAGTTGACTTGTAAAGGGCAAGCGTTCATTTAGGATATTCGGTGTGAAGAGAGTTTTAATGAGCTGAAGAGAAGATTGACGACAGCTTCGATCTTGATTTTGCCGAATCCTAATGAGCCATTTGTGGTTTATTGTGATGCTTCTTTGATTGGTCTAGGTGGTGTTCTGATGCAGGAAGGTAAGGTGGTGGCTTATGCTTCAAGGCAGTTAAGAGTTCATGAGAAGAATTATCCTACTCATGATCTTGAGTTAGCGGCTGTGGTGTTTGTGTTGAAGATCTGGAGGCATTATCTCTACGGTGCAAGGTTTGAAGTCTTTAGTGATCATAAAAGTTTGAAATATTTATTTGATCAGAAAGAGCTAAATATGAGGCAACGTAGATGGTTGGAATTCTTGAAGGACTACGACTTTGGCTTGAATTACCATCCTGGTAAAGCTAACGTGGTAGCCGATGCATTGAGTTGGAAATCGTTATATATGTCCGCTTTAATGGTTTAGGAGTGGGAACTTTTGGAATCGTTTAGAGACTTGAGTTTGGTTTGTGAAGTGACGTCGGATAGCGTTAGGCTTGGTATGCTAACAATTACTAATGATTTTCTGATGACGGTTAGTGAGAAGCAAAAGCTGGATGTGAAATTTGTGGATTTGATGTTGGTTGGAGGAAAAAATGCGAATAGTGATTTTCAAGTGGATATTAATGGTGTTTTGAGATTCCGGGGTAGGATTTGTATTCCTGATGATGCGGAGTTGAAAAGGATGATTTTGGAGGAAGGACACCGGAGTAATTTGAGTATACATCCGGGAGCGAATAAGATGTACCAAGATTTGAAGAAGATTTTCTGGTGGTCTGGATTGAAAAGAGATGTGGCTCAGTTTGTTTATGCATGTTTGACTTGTCAGAAATCGAAGGTGGAACATCTGAGGCCTAGTGGTTTGTTGCAGCCGTTGGATATTCCTGAATGGAAATGGGATAGTATTTCCATGGATTTTGTGACAGGGTTACCGAATACTCAGCGAGGGCATAATGCTATTTGGGTGGTTGTTGATAGACTGACTAAATCGGCTCATTTTATTTCGATTGACATCAGTTTTTCTTTGGAGCGATTAGCTGAGATTTACATCAGTGTGATTGTGAAATTACATGGGGTTCCATTGAGTATGGTTTCTGATCGAGATCCTAGACTTACATCGAGATTTTAGGAAAGTTTACAGAAGGCGTTGGGTTCTAAATTGAGATTGAGTTCGGCTTATCATCCGCAAACGGATGGTCAGACGGAGAGGACGATTCAGTCTTTGGAGGATTTGTTGAGAGCGTGTGTTTTGGAACAAGGTGGTGCGTGGGATAGTTATCTTGCATTGATTGAGTTTATGTATAATAACAGTTTCCATTCTAGTATTGGAATGGCACCGTTTGAATCATTGTATGGACGAAGATGTCGGACGCCGTTGTGTTGGCATGAATCTGGTGAGAGAACGGTGGTTGGGCCAGAATTGGTGCAACAGACGACGAAGAAAGTGAAGTTTATTCGTGAGAAGATGAAAGCTTCTCAGAGTAGACAAAAGAGTTATCATGATCGGAGACGGAGGGATCTTGAGTTCCAAGAGGGCGATCATGTATTTCTGAGGGTTACGCCGGTAACAGGTGTGGGTCGTGCTTTGAAATCGAAGAAACTTACTTCTCGGTTTATTCGTCCTTACCAGATATCCGCGATAGTGGGTGCTGTGGCGTATAGGGTGGCATTACCGCCGAATCTGTCGAATTTGCACGATGTGTTTCATGTTTCACAGCTTCGGAAATATGTTCCGGATCCGTCGCATGTGATTCCGATGGATGAGGTAGAAGTAAGGGAGAACCTTACGGTCGAGGCGCTACCAGTAAGGGTTTTGGATCGCGAGGTGAAGAGGTTGAGAGGCAAAGAGATTGCACTTGTGAAAGTGGCATGGGGCGGCGCTGCTGAGGGCAATTTGACTTGGGAGTTGGAGAGTCGGATGCGGGAGTCGTATCCAGATTTGTTCATCTCAGGTAATATTTTCGAGGACGAAAATTTCTAAGTAGGGGAGAGTTGTAACGACCCAATTGTTGTGTGAGTTTTATTTAATCGAGTCGTTTGATTATTTTATTATTATTTTATTTTATTTTCGACTTTTATCTGAAAATATGTTATTTTTCAATGTTGTGATATTTTATCGGGTTTTGGGATCGTTTGCGAGATATTTGAGTGTGGGGGTATTTTAGTCATTTCATAATATTTTTATTAAGTTAGTAAGAATAGGATAGAAAGAGAGAAAATAAGAGAGAAAGAAAAAGAGAAGAAAGAAAAAGTGGGAAAAGCTTGGGAAATCAAAGAAATCAACTTCTAGTATCGATTTAATCGGGTAAGGGTGTGAAATTCAATTATTGTATAATTGTGCATGATTATGTATGTGTATTTGTGATGTTTGTTGGATTGAAATGAATAAATTTAGTAAAACCCATTTTTGGTAACATTGATTAGAAATTGATTAAATGTGTTGGAAATCATGTTTTTAGTGTTCCTTAATGTTGGTACAAGATAGATACTTGTTATTAGATGTTGTATTGGTAATTTTTCTGGGTGTAGGTGAAATTTGGAGTGATTTGGGTGAGAAAACGGAAAACCACGTTCTGCAGAAATTTTTCTGGTTTTTCCAGGTCATACGCTTATGGGGCATGTTCATACGCGTATGGACCTTGGCAATACGCGTATGGTGGGCGAGCCATGGGCCAATACGCGTATGGGTCTTCAATTTTCTCGGCCATCTGCCCATTTGCGTATGATACGCGTAGCATTTCAGGGCAATACGCGTATAGTTTTGGTCATTACGCGTACGGACATTTTGACGTGAACTTTGGGAAAAATGAGTCTCTGCTCATACGCGTATGGATCATGGTGATACGTGTATGGACAGGACAATTGCAAAATGGAACTTTTCAAAATATCGTTTTTCGTTTTCTTTCGTAACTTGAGTTCCGTTTGTCCAATTTTTACATTCTTGGTATCATTGTGTAGCTATTGAGCTGTACTTTCTTGTTATGATGATTTAGAAATTGTTAGCCGATTTAATTATGTCGAAAAATCAGGAATAGTGTCGGTTGTCGACTTTTGTCGTTGTAGTGATGCGTAATTGATGTGTATTATGCAAGGTGCTGTTGTATGAGGTAAATGTATGTGTTTAGATGGGGTTGTGATGATTTGTGGCCGTATGGAAATTAAATGCATTGTTTTGGGCATAAGTGCAAAGTATGATTTTTGTCGATGTAAATGAATGTGTTTATGTGTGCATATTAAATGTCATGGGTCATTGTATGCCAAGCATCATGATATGCATTGTTGAGACGTCCTGAGTGACAGTTTGGATTCCAGAGGGAATTCGCTATAACTTCGTGTGCCCATGTGGGGTGTGAGCGATGATTATAGACGATCGTGTGCCCATGAGGGGTGTGAACGATCGGGTCGTGTGCCCGTGTGGGGTGTGAGCGATCCATAAACACCGTGTGCCCGTGTGGGGTGTGAGCGGTGGGGAACATCGTAGGCCCGACGGGGAGTTACAGTGATGTAACGAGCGATGATTCCAGCAGAGTTCCTGAGTGAACTAGTGATGAGAAACAATGGAAGTCGGTACCGCATGTGCATATGCATAGAGTCGTTGTGTCGGTCTCTTGCATTTGCATAAATCGTTTATGGTTGATTATGTGTGGATTCGTGGATAAATTGGCATATGGATATGTGTTAGTGATGGAAATATGTATTATGCCTTGTAATGCCTTGTGTTTGAATTATGGCGTGAGTTGTGGTGAGAATCGTATATTTGTGTATTTTTGTGTTATATATATAATTGTATGCAGTTATATTATGGTTGTTTTTCTCACCCTTCTGCTGTTTTATAATACTCTATGAGGCATTGCAGATTAGAGTTGCTGGAGGTTTTTTTTGTGAAGCTTTGCGTCTTCATTCTTTTGTCGGTCGGCTCTGATATGTGACACCGGGTAGTTAGGGAGGCCGTTAGTGATTATTGTATATTATGTATATGTATATCTTTTGGCTTGTGCATGTATAACCTGATGTATGACAAACTTCTCATGATATATATATATATATATATATGTATGTATGTTATTCAGTTTTAGATTTTTCGCTTTTATTCTAAATTCGGAAATGTGGGTGTAAGGAACTGAGTTCCTCTGTTGATTGCTACCCCACTGTTGCATATCTTATGAGCAGGTGTTGTATGAATTGTTTCAATTTGATGTGACCCCTCGGTCTATGCCATGATAATTTAAATATACTCTGACGAAATTGTGAATTTTCTTTTACTGCTTTTTATTATTTAGGGGTATAGATTGGGGGTGTTACAACTGACCATGGCATAGTGCCGTGATTCGCTTCTCTTCGATCAGATTTAGTTCATCGTGTCGACTTTGACACCATTCAGCCTCTGTAAGCTTAGCTTCCATCAATACCCGGATTGATGGGATCTCTACTTCGATAAGGAGCACTGCTTCCATGCCATATACTAGAGAGAAAGGGGTTTCCCCTGTTGAAGTGCAGACAAATGTGCGATAACCGTGAAGAGCAAAGGGTAGCATCTCGTGCCAATCTTTGTAGGTTACAACCATCTTTTGAATGATCCTTTTGATGTTCTTATTAGCCATTTCTAACGCTCCGTTCATCTTGGGTCGGTAGGGAGATGAGTTATGGTGTTCGATCTTGAACTCAGCGCACAACTCTTTCATCATCTTGTTGTTTAAGTTAGATCCATTATCAGTAATAATCTGGCTCGGAACACCATAACGACATATGATATTGCTTTTTATCAATCAGACCACCACTTGTCGGGTTACATTGGCGTATGACGCTGCTTCGACCCACTTGGTGAAGTAATCAATGGCTACCAGGATGAACCGATGTCCGTTCGAAGCCTTAGGTTCGATCATGTCAATCATGTCGCTTCCCCATATGGAAAAATGCCATGGGGAAGAAAGAACTTTGAGATGCGTTGGCGGCACATGGATTTTGTCGGAGTATATCTGACACTTGTGACATCTCCTCATGTACTTGTAGCAGTCAGATTCCATTGTCAACCAATAGTACCCTGCTCTTAGAATTTTTCTCGCCATTGTATGTCCGTTGGCATGAGTGCCAAAGGACCCTTTGTGAATTTCTTTTATCAGCATGTCTGCTTCTGGCCTGTCGACGCATCGAAGCAAGACCATGTCAAAGTTCCTCTTATAGAGTGTATCACCGCTCAGGAAGAATCTGCCAGCTAGCCTTCTGAGGGTTTTTCTATCCTTCTTGGATGCCCCGGGTGGGTACTGTTGTTTCTGAAGGAAGCATTTGATATCGTGATACCAAGGTTTGTCGTCTATGACTGCTTCAATCGTGAAGATGTAAGCGGGCCATTCAAGGCGCATTATGTCGATCTTAGGTAAGTCATTCCATTGACCTACACTAATCATGGAAGAGAGAGTAGCTAATGCATCAGCCATGTGATTCTCCTCACGAGGGATATGATGAAACTCGATTCTGTTGAAGAAGGGTAGCAACCTTCTGGCGTAATCTTTGTAAGGAATCAATCCTGATTGGTATGTGTTCCAATCTCCTTTGATCTGATTGATGACCAAAGCTGAGTCGCCATATACATCCAAGTTTTTAATCCTTAAGTCGATCGCTTCTTCGAGACCCATAATACAAGCTTCGTATTCGGCCTCTTTATTTGTACACTTGAACGTAAGTCTAGCGGTGAAAGGAATGTGGGTACCCTGAGGTGTTATGATGATTGCCCCAATCCCGTTTCCATAATGATTGACAGCTCCGTCAAAGATAAGTCCCCATTGGGAATCTGGTTCTGGCCCTTCACTGGGTAGCGGTTCATCACAGTCTTTCATTTTTAGATACATGACATCTTCGTCTGGGAAGTCAAATCCAACTGATTCCTGATCGTCGATCAGTTGATGAGCCAAATGATCGGCTAAAACACTTCCTTTAACTGCTTTCTAAGCGTGGTATTCTATGTCATATTCTGATAACAACATCTGCCAACGGGCAATCCTTCCCGTGAGAGCAGGCTTTTCAAAGACATACTTGATTGGATCCATTTCAGAGATTAACCAAGTAGTGTGAGGAATCATGTACTGGCGAAGAAGTTTGGCTGCCCAAGCCAGAGCGCAACAAGTTTTCTCGAGCATAGTGTACCGAGTCTCACAGTCTGTAAACTTCTTGCTCAAATAGTAGATGGCAGACTCTTTTCTTTTCGTTTCGTCTTGTTGACCAAGCACACAGCCCATGGAGTCTTCCAAGACTGTTAAGTATATGATCAATGGCCTTCCTTCCACAGGAGGTGATAGAATCGGTGGGTTCAACAAATATTCCTTAATACTGTCAAAGGCAGTTTAGCAGTCTTCTGTCCAAACGCAGTCCTGATTCTTTTTTAGTAATTTGAAAATTAGCGCACATGTCGCGGTCATGAGGAATATGAATCTGGAGATGTAGTTCAAATGTCCCAGGAATCCCCTGACTTATTTTTTAGTTTTCGGAGAAGGCATTTCTTGAATGGCCTTGACCTTGTCAGGATCAACCTCAATTCCTTTCTGGCTGACGATGAACCCTAAGAGCTTCCCTGAACGGACACCGAATGTGCACTTATTGGGATTCAAGCGGTGTTTGTACTTTCTCAACCGCTCGAATAGTTTTGACAGGTGGGTCACATGCTCCTCTTCTGTTTTAGATTTTGCAATCATGTCATCGACATACACTTCAATTTCTTTGTGTATCATGTCATGAAACAGAGTAGTCATGGCCCTTTGATAGGTTGCCCCGGCGTTCTTCAAACCGAACGACATTACCTTGTAACAAAAAGTACCCCATGGGGTAATGAACGAAGTTTTCTCCATGTCTTTCGGCGCCATTTTGATATGATTATAGCCCGAGAATCCATCCATGAAGGAGAAAACTTTGAACTTTGTTGTACTATCTACCAGCATGTCAATGTATGGTAAAGGAAAGTCGTCCTTTGGACTAGCCTTGTTTAGATCTCTGTAATCGACACACATTCTAACTTTTCCGTCCTTTTTCGGAACTGGTACTATGTTGGCTAACCATTGAGGATATTCTGACGTAGCGAGGAAACCCGCGTCAATCTGTTTCTGTACCTCCTCTTTGATTTTGACAGCCATGTCTGGATGAGTTCGTCTCAACCTTTGTTTTACCGGCGGACATTTTGATCTCAACGGTAGATGGTGTTCCACGATGCTGGTATCCAACCCTGGCATGTCCTGATAGGACCAAGCAAACACATCAGGAAATTCTCTGAGAAGCTTTGTCAAACTCTCTTTGACAGTTGGACCGAGCAGTGGCCCAATCTTGACTTCTTTTCTCTCTTCTTCTGATCCTAAGTTGACTGTTTCCAGCAACTCTTTGTGAGGCTCAATGGACCTTTCCTCTTGTCTAAGTAGTCGGGAGATCTCCTCTGGAATTTCGTCGTCATCTTCTTCTTCAGCCTCAAATACCGGGAGCTCAAAGTTGGGAGAAGGCATTGGATCGTATGTTTCAACGGGGTTTAAAACAAGCAATCTGCATGACGTGATGATTTGTGTTTAGAAGGGATAGAGAGAATGCAAGAGTGTGTGCAGTGTATTTCTTTTACTGCTTGTTTTTATTATTGAGTTGTTTTCTAGGATTACCATTCTCTGAAAAGTAAAAAGAGAAAACAGCAATTAATGCGGAAATTACAAAACGACATTATTTTATTAATGAACAAGTCGATTCTTGAAACTACAGCCCTATAAAACAAAACTCTGTCGCTTTGGGCGAAGTGAAGAGGGATATTTACAAAAAGTGAGCCCTATCAAAACATCTGTTTCACCTGGGCAGGGTGAAAGGTTAAAGTAAAGATGGCAATTACTTAGACTTATGAACAATCTTCGGAACATCGACAGCGAGCCATTGGCGGCGAACTCCTCGGTGAATCACAAAGTCTGGTACCTTCTTTGATTTGTCTTCAGAAATAATGCTGATTTCTGGTGGAGCAGGATCATTGGAATCTGTCTCCCAGGCAGAGTTGTCGTAAGAGGATTCCTCTGTTGTATTTTGCATAGTGTTTGTGCTCTCAACTATATCTCCCCATCCAGTTGGCTGGATGTCTTCGAACCTGATACGAGAGTTTTCAGGAGCGGTGTACTTGACCATGAATTCAAATTTTCCACTTGGTTGTCCCAGGGTGTCCCACACTTCTTTGGAACTGGAGGAGTTATCTCTCTCGATGACGTTGACCTCAGGAAAAGCATAGTTGATGAATTCTAGTCCGGCAAGCTTTGCCAATTCATCATCGTACTGGATAAGTTCGGAATGACCTGAGTGTTGATCCCATGACATGGCGGGGACACAGGTATTCTGTTCAATAATGCTCAGCTGATTTTCATTGTTCGGCTGATTTTCTTGCCCCAAGTCTCCGGGATACGGCTGCTAGATAGGTAAGCCATCCATTGGGCCATAATAGTCGTGGTCAAAGTTGTATTTCATCAAAGTGTCTTCCTCTAATGAATTTGGCGGAGCACGACATCCTTCAGGATCACAATATCCGTATATCATTTTGACATCTGACCTCGGTATAAATCTCGGACTCGGTGCGGGATAGCAAAAGGGAGTCTGCATTTCGCCCTGAGACGTATAATCGTCCTCGTTGAGATAGGACTTCCATTCTTCCTCCGTATCGGAGGAATCAACTATATTGATGGTATGCACGTCTTGAGTCACTGGTTGAAGGAAACCTCCATTGTGGAAGAAGTTCTGAATGGGATGAAGACTTTCACCGTTAGCGGCAGTCTGGGTACAGGTTACAGAAAAGCTAAGACCTTTCTTTGTCTTGTTATCCGTAGGAATGACAAGCTGTCCTCATCCTGTTGTATTGGTATTCTCGACCGCTTTGATAGCATCTTTGTATGAGGAAATCGAGGTTCCTTTCTCTGATTAATTCTCATTGCTCACCGTAAGCGCTTGGAACTGAGTCCCAACAACCTCCTCGGGTTCTACACAAGTAGATGATGATAAGTTGCTTACGAGCAAGGCCTGTTCTCCACAGACTGTGACGAGTTAACTGTTCTGGACGAACTTTAGCTTTTAGTGGAGGGTCGAAGTGATCGCCCCAGCCTGATGTATCCAAGGTCTTCCTAATAAAAAACTGCATGTTGCCTGGATGTCCATGACTTGGAAAGTGTGAGGACCAATAGTTATGGGAAGGTCGACTTCACCGATAACCATTTTTTGGATCCGTCAAATGCTTTAACGACGACCTCGCTGGTTCTTATCGGAGGTCCTTTGAATGATAATTGCATCAAAGTGGACTTCGGCATAACATTCAGGGATGACCTTGTGTCTTGACCAAGTTGGCCCTCAATAAGAGTACATCGTGAATTTGATAGGTGTTGTTAGACTCTCCCTCTATCAAATTGACTGTAGCCTTCTCGTGTTGAGGCAGCGGGTTTGTGAGAACATTCGGATTCGTATCTTTGAAAGATAAGACCCCGTTCCTAACAAGCTTTTGCACGTCGGATTTGAAACTGAGAGAGTTTTCTATGTTATGCCCTGGTCCTCCTTGATGGTAAGGGCAAGTCTGATCCATCTTAAACCAAAAAGGCGGATTTTCCGGTACTGTAAGAGGAGACTTAGTCTGGACATGCCTCTTGGCCAGTAGTAACGGAAATAGTTCTGCGTATGATACGGGTATAGGATCAAATCCTAGTGGCCGCGTTGTATGATTGTTGTTGTATTGAGGACAAGCCTGCTGAAGAGCTTGTTGCGTCCTTTGCAGAAATTGCTGCGACTGCGGTTGGCTTTGAGCAACCTGAGGTTGATACGTAGAAACAGGCGCAGGGTTGATAGCAGGAGTTACAGCTGCTACTGGTTGGTACCGTCGCCTTTGCTTTCCGAGAGAGATATTCCTAATATCCTGCTCTTTTTTCTTAGGGAGAGCACTACTGTATCGTTTTGTACTACTTGACGATCCAGTGTCTTTAACTAAACGTCCTTCTCGGACGGCTTCCTCAAGACGAACTCCCATGCCCACCATCTCGGTGAAGTCACTGGGTGCACTGGCGACCATTCTTTCGTGGTAAAATGAGCTCAAGGTTTTTAAGAAGATCTTTGTCATCTCTTTTTCCTCAAGAGGTGGACAAATCTGGGCGGCAATTGCACGCCATCTCTGAGCGTACTCCTTAAAGGTTTCCTTGTCCTTTTGCGACATTGATCTGAGTTGATCTCTGTCTGGTGCCATGTCCAAATTGTATTTATATTGTTGGACAAAGGTAGTGCCAAGATCTCTGAAAGTGTTAATCGTAGTGCGGTTTAAACCCATGTACCATTTTAATGTGGCACCGGTTAAACTATCGTGAAAGTAGTGAATCAGTAGATCCTGGTTCTCTATCTGAGATGACATTCGCCGAGCGTACATCACCAAATGGCTTTGAGGGCAAGAGTTACCCTTGTACTTTTCAAAATCGGGTACTTAGAATTTGTGCGGGACTTTCACTTTGGGGACCAAGCAAAGGTCTGCGGCGTCCTTTCCAAATAAATCCTGACCGCGAATAGCCTTCAGTTCTCTCTGCATCTCCAGGAATTGTTCCTGGAACTCATTCATTCTGTCAAAAATACTTTCCTTTCCACCAGAAGGTATCTATCGAATCTGTTCTTCCGGGACAGTGTGCACCACAGGGGGTGGTACTGATACTACGGCAGTGAATCTTGGCGCTTCCCGAAGTTTATAACCATCAGGAGTCCTCATTATGCCTCTGGTATCCTCGCTTTCCTGAAGTTTGTAACCTTCAGGCCCAGCAGCTTCTGCTATGATTCCCTGATCTTCAGTGATCGGCAGAACGTATCCTTTCGGGATATAGTTAACAGGCATGCCCCAGGGGCGATCTTTCGGCATTTGATACCTAGGATCATACTTCTCCACTATGGGCGTAGATGTGATTTCCGAGATCACAGTTCTTTCTTGTTGAGCTTCTTCCATGGCTTGCATGTCGTTACGAAGCTTTCTCATATCATCTCTCAGAGCGTCGATCTCTTCTTTCAACTCTCTGTTCTCTTCCTCGAGATCATCAATCTTTTTCTGACGATTGGCCCGAGTATTGTACGAATGAGACAGTTTGACTCTAGAACTGAGATACAAACGTGAGATTCGTAGGTAAGAAGAATACGTGACGTGAGAATGATGAATGGAATGATTATATTAGTTGTTTTTGTTTATTCAAAGTAAACTTCGACAATTAGATTGCAAATATCAAACAGTGGGGACACCCCGGTTTTATTGAATTCAAAGGATTGCGGACATGGAAATACAGTAAATTACAAGGTGCAGAAATAGAAACCTAAACTAATGGATCCTGAGTCCTCTCTAAAGAGAGCTCAAGTGCTGGTTGGGGTGCTTTCCTTTTCTTTGACCAGGGCTCTTGGACCATTGTCGGGTTGTCATTCCTTTGCCAAGTGAAAGGAGCGAGCAAATTCCCTTGGGCATCCTGATTTTCTACAGCATGTTGCTCCAAAATCTCAATTAGAGCATCCTTATCTTTCAGCAGTTGTTGTATTTTGGTACACTCCACATTGAGAATGCGGTACTTGTTCTTCCAAGACCTCCTCTCCTGTTGAACTTTGTTGAGAGTAACCTAAAGTTTTTCCGTTTCAGTCATGAAGTACATGACAGATTCCCTTGGCGGAAGAACTCTGTGACGAGGATAAGGCATTTTTAGCTTGAGAGC
Organism: Lathyrus tuberosus; assembly: GCA_022829125.1. Taxonomy (NCBI): domain Eukaryota; kingdom Viridiplantae; phylum Streptophyta; class Magnoliopsida; order Fabales; family Fabaceae; genus Lathyrus; species Lathyrus tuberosus. The sequence continues at coordinate 4,663,690 of JALAZF010000423.1, forward strand.
TCTAGTTTGTGCCCAGTGGAGATAAGGCTCCACAGAGACATAGTCCGGTTTTCCTAGAGACTCCCGTCCTTTTTTATGAACATGTTTCCAAGCGTGCACTATTTCCATCTTTAGTGCTCTGTCATTTTCTCCTTCCTTGAAGAAAAAACCTTCCAGATGAGCATTATGCAGGACATGCCTCATTGGGTATCCAAATTGACGACGAACTAAAACTGGATGATAATTGATTACTCCCTTAGTTCCTATGAGGGGTACGTTGGGGAAGTTTCCACAACGATCAATGATTCTGATCCCGTCATAAATCCTATTGTACCAATCTATATCAGAGTTGGTAAGAGACATGATTTTCTACGACCAGCGTAAGACACTCTTATGGTCCCAAAAAGCAGCAGACTTAGGCAAATGGGAGCTAAACCACTTGTATAGCAGGGGTACATAGCACGTGATCATTCCTCTGCTGTATATTCCTTAAGTGTACAGAATGATACGCATCTGCGAGCAAGGTCAGTACGGCGTTTCCAATGAGAAAAACCTTAATGGCGTTGATATCGACGAAGTTATCAATGTTGGGAAACAAAAATAACCCGTAGGTGAGCAAAACAAAGATGCTTTCAAAAGCAGTCACGTTCCCTATACTAGCAAAGTACAGAGCCTTCTTTACCAGAAAGTTGGCTGGTAAACCGGGGATTCCTCCCTTGGTGGTCATGTGAGTCTTGACTTTCGACTCATCCAAATAGATTGCTCTTGTAATGGTCTGATCCTTTGGAATTTCTTCCAGTCCAGAAAAGGGAGCTTGATCAGTAATGGGTAGATCAATCAGATGAGAATACTCCTCTAGCGTTGGAGTGAGCTGGTAATCCGGGAAGGTGAAACAGTGATAGACCGGATCGTAAAACTGAATGAGTGCCTCCAGGATTCCTTCAATTACATGGACCCTTAACAGAGGTAGCAGACCTCCGTACTTGGCTCTAAAAGCATCAGGGTTAGTGATCATCCTTGCTAATCCTCTCAAATCCCCTAGTTTTGGAACCTTGAAGGTATACTTGTGAGTTTCTCTTCTACCGAAATCCATGAGCGCAATCCTTTTCTCTCTGACATTTGCAATCATTGTCTTAGTTTAATTTGAAAAAGAGAGACTAGAAGAGAAAATTTTTCTTGTTTTAATGTTTTTTTAATGAATGCATGAATGCAGTACACAAAAACATAGAAAAAACATGGGGTCAAAGGGTCGGTGTCATGAAGTCAAGACTCTACCCATCCCAAAGGTTTATACTAGTGATTTTTGTACCTGTCTCTCAAAATCATTGATTCTTGTCGAGATAACATCAGCGGGCCGGGAACCGTGCTAGGTGATGTTTTTCGAAGAATCTCAGAAGAGGATAGTATCACGTGACAACTATTTCCGATAGCTTCCGCACTACTAAAAGAGGTTTTTCCTAGGTGTATACTCAATCTTTCCACATGCGGCATCACACGCATTCCCATTAGCAGAAAAATAAACACAGATATCAATTAGGAAAAGCAGTATATATATTTGTCCTAATGTCCTTGATTTTTTAAGAGCTATGAATCCTATGATCCTAACAGAAAATGACTCTCCGGCAGAGTCGCCATTCTGTGGTACCTGCCCAACTTAAAGGTTTTTGACCTAAGATCCTAGAGAGGGCCGATTCTAGCAATAATGACATTCCCAGATGGAACCGTCATTCGGTGAAAACTTGTGAACCCAAGGACTCGTCCCAAGAGAAGGTTTCAACCAGAGAGATAAGAGAGACAAGATTCCTTTGTTTGGCCTCACGGTGGGGCGCCATTTATCCTGTGAAATTGTCTAAACTTAAGGTTTCCTCCTAAGAGACGGGAGAAGAACAAGTCAGCTCCCATTGTGGTCGCCACTTTTCTGTAGCGCGGTTTTTGTGGTTTCGAATCAATATCGCTTTGGTACTACAGTTCGATTCATTTTTTATCCTATTGAAGCTGATGAAGGAAGGGAAATAAACGTCTCTAATTAACCATGCTTGCAAACTGAGGTTAAACAGTCAAAACTGTTGGTTTACAGATGCGGCTCTAGTTCGTGGGTCTCTCTCTGCTTATTTTGTTCAGAACGAAATACCGGGATTGTTCATGGGGAATTTGTTGGAATACTGTGCTAGATTGGCTGGAGGTAGGGGACTTTGGGTTTTTTGATTAGTGTGCTCGCTAAGATTCTTTTTCAATCTTACGCCTACGTATTCCCGGGATAGGGAAATCAGAGTGATCGTAGTTCCTCCTATTCTATGGGAGGAAATGGTGTTTTGGTGTCTTGTTCAAAGCCCAAGACATGAAGCTAAAGGTGGTTTATATCTTGTTCAAAGCCCAAGATGTGAAGCTGAAGGGTCTATTTGTATCTTGTTCGAAGCCCAAGATGTGAAGCTAAAAGGTGTTTGACTTTAGAGAGAATTTGTCATCTCTAAAGGGGTCTGTTTGTCACAATGGTTGGGTGACTGATTATAAAGGAGAATTACTTTAACTGGGATATGTGAATCCAGCAATGCCATAATTTTCTTTATAGGGGATTTTCAACCTGAAGGAGAAGACTTTAACTCAGTTTAGAGTAATTCCATCTTTCCTTAGGAATTTCTCATGCTAAAAGAGGGACAGTGGCATGGATGTAAATAATCCAGAGGCTTGCCGCTTACAGCAATTAGATGGGGGGAAAAGGAGTTGTTGATGTTTGTATACTATGAACGAGGCACAAATTTTGATGCTACAAGGTTGATTGACTCAACCGGGGTTTCCTTATACAAAGCCTAAGAGGAGGCTATTGACCCAACAAGAGGATGCTTTTGTGTCTCGTACGAAGCCCGAGATAGAGGCTAAAAGGGTTGACTCAACAAGAGAGTGTTTTTATATGTGTCTTGTACGAAGCCCAAGACGGAGGCTAAAGGGGTTTGACTCAATAAGAGAGTTTTTTATACTCACCAAGATAGTGATTTGTATCTCGTACGAAGCCTGAGATGGAGGCTAAAAGGTTTTTGACTCAACAAGAGAGTATTTTATACTCAACAAGAGAGTGATCTTGTATCTCGTATGAAGCCCGGGATGGAGGCTAAAAGTGATAGACTCAACAAGAGAGTTTTTTTATACTCAACAAGAGAATGTTTTGTATCTCGTACGAAGCCCGAGATGGAGGCTAAAAGTGATCGACTCACCAAGAGAGTCTTTTTATACTCAACAAGAGAGTGATTTTGTATCTCGTACGAAGCCCGAGATGAAGGCTAAAAATGTTTAACTCTGCTGGGGAGAATCATTGTACAAAGCCCAAGAGGAGGCTATGGTTACTGTTTCAGTTGAGTGACAGGTCCAGTATGTTGGTTAAACGAGAAAATCAGTTCTTATATGGGTAATGTTGTACTTATGGATTTGATCTGAGGACCGGGATTATTTCCTGTTCTTTAAGGAAACGGGGAGTCCGAAGGGTATTGAGATTGCCCAAGTCTATGGGTGCTTTTTCCTATTTTTGAAAGGAACTTGAGAATGTCTTCGAGACTCAAGGAGATTATACTGTCCAAGTCTAGAGTTTTATCTTTTGTACTATGCTTAAGAGAGATCAATAAACAGTATGTTCGCCGTAGGAAGATCTAGACTCTTTGAAAGACTGTTCTATTAAGATGACTAATTTCAATTCCTATACCTTTAAGAGGTCGTCGGGACAATTTGTACGAAGCCCAAGAGGAGGCGAGAAAAACTTTTAAGAAGCCGAAGGGACAATTTGTACGAATCCCAAGAGGAGGCTATCTTCTAGGAGGAAGAATATTTATACGAAGCCTAAGAGGAGGCTGTGAAAACTTCTAAGAAGCCGACGGGTCCTTGTACAATGCCCAAGAGGAGGCGGGGATGCTTTTAGGAAGCCTGTGGGTCCTTGCACTAAGCCCAAGAGGAGGCTGATGAACAGTTCCAGAAGGGGTTTCACTTGGAACATTGGCCCTCTATATATGAACTGTTCAAGGGGGAGATTTCTTAGATCTAGTTATCTAAAGTTGTTGCAAAAGAAAATTCTCATGGTTTAGGTTATGTTGAAATATCCGGGAGAACGTCGAAGGTAAGGAGACGAGGTTTTGTCTAGTTCTAGACGTAGTTGCTGGGGAAACTCTAAATATCTATACTAGTATTACACAGTTGATATGAGTTTATGAAAGAAGACTTACAGTGAAACAGCCCCATAGTACAGTTATACATATATGAAAGCGGTAAATGAAAGCGGGTAAACACTTACTCAGTTGTAGAGCTTCCATGCTGTTTGGTTAGTTTGTTCAACAAAGAAATCTTTGATAACAATATTATATTCAAAATCAAAGGAGAAAGTACTTTGAAAAGATTATTGGGGCTTACAGCTCAAGGAGAGGCCCAAGGTTTTATCAGTGATCGCACTGTCATTTTGTACAGGAACTTATACAAGTGACTGAGGTCCAAAAGGTTTTCTGTACAAAGGGATGGGTCTTACACTCTCTCAAAAGGCCCAAAAAATGATTGGAAGAAAAAGAATGGGGATTATAACACAAGGGTAGGCCTATATGATTTGTTTTTTTGAACTGGCGATCGCGCCGAGATTTTCTTTTAACGCAGAGGGACTTATACAATATCTGAGGCCCAAAGATTGTTTTGGTTAAAAAGGGATTGGGTCTTACACTCTATTAGAGGCCCAAAGATTTTGAATGGGTCTTATAGCTCGAGGAGAGGCCCAGATGAAAAATGTTTTTGAAAAGCGACGATCGCGCCGAGATTTTGAAAACACAGTGGGACTTATACAACAACTGAGGCCCAAATTATTTTGGTTTTTCTAAAAGGGTTGGGTCTTACACTCTACTAGAGGCCCATAATGTTTTGAAAAAGTTTGATGAGGGTTGAATTAATCAAAAACCCTAATTTGTTTTCAAAATGTATTTTAATTGAATAAAAATTCAATTAAAATGATCAAAATTGTTTAACATGTGGAAAACAAATTGTGATCTTGGATTAATGTTTCAAAAATCAAGTTTTGACCTACAAAATGATTGGAAATCATTAAAACTTGCAAAATCAAGAAGGAAAAAGTATTTTAAATGTCAAAAACAATTAAAATATTAATTCTTGGCAAAAATATCAATTATATGAAATAAATAATATTTTTGGGATTTTTTGGTAAAATAAAATATTTGAATATTTTTGTGAATTATTAAAAAAAACCAGCTCAAAATTATTAAAACTCAGAGAGAAATTAATTTTTGAATCAATTAAATAAAATCACAAAATTCAAATATTTGAATTTTCAAAAAAGGCGCCAAGAACAAGGGCAAGAACACGCGCCACCCTCTGTTTCTGCAGATTTGCGTTTTCTATCCAATCTCACTGAACACTTGATTATATCATACAATCTACATATCAATCTACTCGTTTCAATCTCACGATCATGTTCATGGTCTTTAATTTCATTTATTTTAAGCATGGAATAAGAAATCAAAGAGAAACCTCAAGAACCCTAAATTCTGCATGAAGGTTCAGAAATTCCATACACGATTCATACAAAGCAATTGATTGAGGGTAAACACTCTATGCATGATTATGAACATATGGCCAAATTATTGTGCAGCAAAAATTGCATAGATCATAGAGTTAGAAGAGCTCATGCTTACCACTTGCAGCTGGTGATCGTGTTTTGGGTTAGAGGTGTTACAGCTAGGTTCCAATTATCTAGATAGCTTCCCTAGGTGCCATGGAGTGTGTCTGGATGCTTGGAGTGGATTGATTTGAGCTGGAACTTGATTTGGCACCTCAACTGCAAATCTGTCAAAGGCTTGAGCAGTTGGCTGGTGATTTTGTGATTTTGGTGTTCCAGATGTTATGTGAGTATTTGGATCACTTCTATATGATGTATGTGAGGTGTGTGTGTGATTGGTTTGATTGGAATTGCTCTCAAACTCAAAACCCGATAGTGACTTACCTTAGAAGGCAAAATTGGAGTGAAGAAGGAGATTTTGAGGAAAACGTCTATTTGATGGCTTTGGTGTACTCAAACTGAGCACAAATGAGCTCTATTTATAGTAGAGCAAGTTTGTTTTGCAAGCAATAGTGAATGGCAACTGCTGCAGAGGTTTGGCCAATGGTTGCACTTTGGAATCTCAAGTCTCCTCTAGCCATTGACTAGAGGTTAGAGCACAGAGCTGAGGTTCCCTAGTTGTTGGATCATTCTTGACTGAATTCAGTTGCAAATGTGTCAGTCCATGCCACCTTGGTGCATCCATTAAATGCTCCAATCCAAAATTGTAGTCTTGTCCCTCTTTTAGGGATTTCTAGGTTTGGCATGCTACTTCTTGTTCCAAAGACTTTGGAGGCTTGGATCAGAGTTTGTTCCATTTAGATTTGATCCTCATATGTGTCCAAAGTGATGACAAGGCTTGGAATTATCTGATTTTGCCAAATCGAGCAAAAGTGCAAAATTCTGCCTAGCCTTGGCAGTTTTCAGCAAGGCAAATTGCCATTGTCATATCTCATGGCTCAAGTGGAATTTGATGGAGTTCTTGGCCATTTTGGAAAGCCCTCATATGATACAACAATTGTTTGATCATAATTGGTTTTGATACTTTTTGGATCCAAGTGAAAAATGCCCCTACATTTGGAAAAAAGTGAAGGCAGATTTTGACTTAGTGAGAATTTCACTAAGTGTGGGAAAAAGTGGCATTTCATGTTTTCAGCCACTTTGATCATTCCATAACTCAAAAACCATAACGAATTGGAATGAGGTGTAGTTGAAGCTTTTGTAGAGGGCCATGAGGGCTACAAGTCCAGCTTTGGATGGGGAAAAATGGCCTTGTGGTTTAGGAGTTATGATCCTCCAAAAGTTGGTACCCTAGCCACTTTGTTCCATAACTTAGAAAATTTTCTAAGTTTTTATGGTTACCCCTTTTACAAGTTATCCAACTTTTCTTAATTTTTCTTGATGAATGATGATTCAAATCACACATTAACATCATTTTAGGGTTAAAAAACCATAATTGTGAAAAATCTCAAAAAGTCAAAGTTTGACTTTTGGTGCACAGTTGACTTTTTGTCAGATGAATTCCAAATTGTGCGATCCTTTATGAAATCAAGTCCTTGACCTAAATCACACTTGATGGACATGTTCCATAGGTGTTATAGGGTGTATTGAATCATGTCTTAGGGTTTGGGAGCATGTCCTGGTCAAAAGTCAAAGGCACAGTTGACTTTTCTCGCGAAACCCTAATTTTGGTTCAGATGAACTTGAAACTTGTTGCTCAAGCTTCTTGGATTAATCCATTGTTGCAAATGGATCAATGTGGTGTGTTAGGGACCCTTAAATCATCTCTTGAGGTCTTGGCTCATGTTTTGTCCCAAAAGTCAACTTAGGGGTGAATTAGGTCAAGAAACCCTAATTCCTGATTTTTTTTATGAATGCATCCTCTGAGGCTAAATTGACTTGATGATTGGGTTCATGAGATCCCTTGAGCATCATAGGTTATTCTTTGAAGCATTGGCTCATGCCCAGAGGAAAATTTCCATCTGGAGGCCCTGGTCGACCAAAACCCTAATTTGGTGACACTGTCGATCTTAAGGCTTAATCCACCTGGAATGCTGCAACATTGTGCTTGATTCTTGCTGTGGGAGTCCTCTTGATTCATTGTGGTTGTTTGAGAGGCTAGACAAGTTGAAGATCATGTCATTACTTGATTGATCCTTTGTCTAAGAGCTCTGAGAGGGTTTGAAACCCTAATTTTGATTGTAGTGGATGCTCACCCATCTTTGGGGAGACTAATGGTTCATCCATATTGTGATGATGATTTGCACAATGATGGGAAATCTTAGTGGTCAAAATTTGGGGTATGACAGATGCCCCTATTTAATCTTCTTGGACCCGAAGGTGTGAATGACGAAGGTATTCGGGCATTCGAGGTGCAAGAGGATTAAATATCAGAATACCCGAAATTTTGACAGTGGTTATGAATGGTAGCTTGCTCGTCCATCCTCTTTTGCTAAGCAATGATGCTTAGAAAAGGTAAACTTCCCTCGATCCTGGTTTCCTACCAAGGAACTGGTCTCAGTTTCTGATTTAAACTTCCCCTCGATCCTGGTTTCCCACCAAGGAACTGGTCTCAGTTTCCGATATAAACCTCCCCTCGATCCTGGTTTCCTACCAAGGATCTGGTCTCAATTTCTGAAATAAACTTCCCCTCGATCCTGGTTTCTTACCAAGGATCTGGTCTCAATTTCTGAAATAAACTTCCCCTCGATCCTGGTTTCTTACCAAGGATCTGGTCTTGGTTTCTTTTGTCAATAAACTTTATTGATAAGGGATGCTATTTGTAGCGTTTCTCCTCAAACTTCTCGCCGAATTTTCCTAGGGAGATGCTATTTGATGGAAAAAGTTTTGATTGTAGAGAGGCACAAACTTCTCTGTTTGGAGACGCCATTTGTCGACTCTACTGGGGAAAACGAGTCTCTTGAGAGACTGCCTTCGCTTGGGGATATTACATCATACTTTTCTTCGAGATCTTCTCGGAGAAATGCCATACAATGTATTCCAATTTTGAGGTGCCGATGACTTTGTTGACATTGACATTCTAGAGAGAAGGACCAATGTGTTGCTGAAAGTCTTTAGTTGAGAGGCTTTCTCTAGGGATTTTCCTTAATTCGAGAAAACGAATATATCATATTCCATGGCGAAGAGTGATGCTGGCTGAGGGTTCTCTGGTTTTTCAGAGGTTCAAGTTATCAAAGTGGTCAAAGAACCACCTTCAATCCAGAAATAAACTGGAGGAGAGATCGCTTAGATGATTCATTTCCTGACGAGGAATGAATTGACGACTCGATTGAGAGGACTCTTATCACTAGGGAACAAGACCGACTAAAGTGATTGTGATGCAACATGAATATGAACGCAAAGTAGTAATGCACGATGTATGTATGTATATGCTGACAAAACTAACACGACATACAAACTAATAGATGAACACGACTGGATACTCGGTCACAGTTGGGGACGAAGAGGTATCGTTGGTTCAAGATAGCAATTCTGCCTTGCTTAGGAGAAGTAGTCCTCGTGGGGAGCTACATTGGTCGGGCTTAGGAGATAAGAACTTTGCCGGGGGTGTCAGACGAAATAAAGGTCTCTGACACAGTTGATCCTTCATTCAGGTGCACTGGTTTAGAATGAGTACTTTGATTCTGCACTTTGAAGCTCGATTACTTCTGGTGAAGCGATCGATGTTCTTTCGATGTTAAACGGTCAAAAGAAATTGTCATCTTTATTTTAAAAGCAAAAAAGTTTGACAAGTAAATTCATTTTTGTTTTATTTCAAGAATCATTGATCATGTTAAAACGTCGTTCTGTAAAGCTAAAACAAATAAGAATTGCAAACAAAAGCACAAGGGCTCAAATTTTATTGATAGGGTGGAAATCAGCCAAACACGCGATTCCCTAGAGTATTTACAAAGTTAGAAAATGGTAATCTAAGGGAAAAGGGCTATATTGAAACATAACGACCACTATCCTTCTACCAACTTTGACTTCGGGGCATCCTGAGCCTCCGTCGAAGATGACTGTGACTGGAGTTTTCTGATGCATGGTGTAACTGCTGCCGAGGGACTTGCCCCTTCGTCGAACGTAGTTACTTGCCATTATCCCTAATTTTTGCCTGGATTGTACTTTGAGGTTTCCAATCCACCGGGATGATTTTTGAGCATGTCTCTAATTTTTGCCTGGACCGCCCTTTCGGGTTTTCAATCCACCGAGACATTTTATTTTATTTTAATTAGGCGAAGTATTTCTTGACTACGTCAACATTTGTGTGGTAGGCAAATTCCTCTCCGTCCATGGTTGAAAGTCTCAGGGCACCGCCTGAGAAAGCTTTCTTGACCACATATGGGCTGTCATAATTCAGAGTCCACTTGCCCCGAGAATCTGTGAGAAATGATTGTATCTTTTTGAGCACGAGATCTCTTTTCCTGAAGACGCGAGGTCGGACCTTTTTGTCGAACGACTTTTTCATTCATTGCTGATACAACTGACCATGGCATAGTGTCGTGATTCGCTTCTCTTCGATCAGATTTAGTTCATCGTGTCGACTTTGACACCATTCAGCCTCTGTAAGCTTAGCTTCCATCAATACCCGGATTGATGGGATCTCTACTTCGATGGGGAGCACTGCTTCCATGCCATATACTAGAGAGAAAGGGGTTGCCCCTGTTGAAGTGCGGACAAATGTGCGATAATCGTGAAGAGCAAAGGGTAGCATCTCGTGCCAATCTTTGTAGGTTACAACCATTTTTTGAACGATCCTTTTGATGTTCTTATTAGCCGCTTCTACCGCTCCGTTCATCTTGGGTCAGTAGGGAGATGAGTTATGGTGTTCGATCTTGAACTCAGCGCACAACTCTTTCATCATCTTGTTGTTTAAGTTAGATCCATTATCAGTAATAATCTGGCTCGAAACACCATAACGGCATATGATATTGTTTTTGATCAATCGGACCACCACTTGTCGGGTTACATTGGTGTATGACGCTGCTTCGACCCACTTGGTGAAGTAAACAATGGCTACCAGGATGAACCGATGTCCGTTCGAAGCCTTAGGTTCGATCATGTCAATCATGTCGCTTTCCCATATGGAAAAAGGCCATGGGGAAGAAAGAACTTTGAGATGCGTTGGCGGCACATGGATTTTGTTGGAGTATATCTGACACTTGTGACATCTCCTCATGTACTTGTAGCAGTCAGATTCCATTGTCAACCAATAGTACCCTGCTCTTAGAATTTTTCTCGCCATTGTATGTCCGTTGGCATGAGTGCCAAAGGACCCTTTGTGAATTTCTTTTATCAGCATGTCTGCTTTTGGCCTGTCGAGGCATCGAAGCAAGACCATGTCAAAGTTCCTCTTATAGAGTGTATCACCGCTCAGGAAGAAGCTGCCAGCTAGCCTTCTGAGGGTTTTTCTATCTTTCTTGGATGCCCCAGGTGGGTACTGTTGTTTCTGAAGGAAGCCTTTGATATCGTGATACCAAGGTTTATCGTCTATGACTGCTTCAATCGTGAAGATGTAAGCAGGCCATTCAAGGTGCATTATGTCGATCTTAGGTAAGTCATTCCATTGACCTACCCTAATCATGGAAGAGAGAGTGGCTAATGCATCAGCCATGTGATTCTCCTCACGAGGGATATGATGAAACTCGATTCCGTTGAAGAAGGGTAGCAACCTCTTGCGTAATCTTTGTAAGGAATCAATCCTGATTGGTATGTGTTCCAATCTCCTTTGATCTGATTGATGACCAAAGCTGAGTCGCCATATACATCCAAGTTTTTAATCCTTAAGTCGATCGCTTCTTCGAGACCCATAATACAAGCTTCGTATTCGACCTCTTTGTTTGTGCACTTGAACGTAAGTTTAGCGGTGAAAGGAATGTGGTACCCTGAGGTGTTATGATGATTGCCCCAATCCCGTTTCCATAATGATTGACAGCTCCGTCAAAGATAAGTCCCCATTGGGAATCTGGTTCTAGCCCTTCACTGGGTAGCGGTTCATCCCAGTCTTTCATTTTTAGATACATGACATCTTCGTCTAGGAAGTCAAATCCAACTGATTCCTGATCGTCGATCGGTTAATGAGCCAAATGATCGGCTAAAACACTTCCTTTAACAGCTTTCTAAGCATGGTATTCTATGTCATATTCTGATAACAACATCTTCCAACGGGCAATCCTTCCCGTGAGAGCAGGCTTTTCAAAGACATACTTGATTGGATCCATTTCAGAGATTAACCAAGTAGTGTGACGAATCATGTACTGGCGAAGAAGTTTGGCTGCCCAAGCCAGAGTGCAGCAAGTTTTCTCGAGCATAGTGTACCGAGTCTCACAGTCTGTAAACTTCTTGCTAAAATAGTAGATGGCAGACTCTTTTCTTTTCATTTCATCTTGTTGACCAAGCACACAGCCCATGAAGTCTTCCAAGACTGTTAAGTATATGATCAATGGTCTTCCTTCCACTGGAGGTGATAAAATCGGTGGGTTCAACATATATTCCTTAATACTGTCAAAGGCAATTTAGCAGTCTTCTGTCCAAACACAATCCGGATTCTTTTTGAGTAATTTGAAATTCAGCGCACATGTCGCGGTCATGAGGAATATGAATCTGGAGATGTAGTTCAAACGTCCCAGGAATCCCCTGACTTGTTTTTCAGTTTTCGGAGAAGGCATTTCTTGAATGGCCTTGACCTTGTCAGGATCAACCTCAATTCCTTTCTGGCTGACGATGAACCCTAAGAGCTTCCCTGAACGGACACCGAATGTGCACTTATTGGGATTCAAGCGGAGTTTATACTTTCTCAACCGCTCGAATAGTTTTGATAGGTGGGTCACATGCTCCTCTTCTATTTTAGATTTTGCAATCATGTCATCGACATACACTTCAATTTCTTTATGTATCATGTCATGAAATAGAGTAGTCATGGCCCTTTGATAAGTTGCCCCAGCGTTCTTCAAACCGAATGACATTACCTTGTAACAAAAAGTACCCCATGGGGTAATGAACGAAGTTTTCTCCATGTCTTTCGGCGCCATTTTGATCTGATTATAGCCCGAGAATCCATCCATGAAGGAGAAAACTTTGAACTTTGTTGTACTATCTACCAGCATGTCAATGTGTGGTAAAGGAAAGTCGTCCTTTGGACTAGCCTTGTTTAGATCTCTGTAATCGACACACATTCTAACTTTTCCGTCCTTTTTCGGAACTGGTACTATGTTGGCTAACCATTGAGGATATTCTGACGTAGCGAGGAAACCCGCGTCAATCTGTTTTTGTACCTCCTCTTTGATTTTGACAGGCATGTCTGGAAGAGTTCGTCTCAACCTTTGTTTTACCGGCAGACATTCTGATCTCAACGGTAGATGGTGTTCCACAATGCTGGTATCCAACCCTGGCATGTCCTGATAGGACCAAGCAAACACATCGGGAAATTCTCTGAGAAGCTTTGTCAAACTCTCTTTGACAGTTAGACCGAGCAGTGCCCCAATCTTGACTTCTTTTCTCTCTTCTTCCGATCCTAAGTTGACTGTTTCCAACAACTCTTTGTGAGGCTCAATGGAGCTTTCCTCTTGTCTGAGTAGTCGGGAGATCTCCTCTGGAATTTCGTCGTCATCTTCTTCTTCAGCCTCAAATACCAGGAACTCAAAGTTGGGAGAAGGCATTGGATTGTATGTTTCAACGGTGTTTAAAACAAGCAATCTGCATGACGTGATGATTTGTGTTTAGAAGGGATAGAGAGAATGCAAGAGTGTGTGTAGTGTATTTCTTTTACTGCTTGTTTTTATTATTGAGTTGTTTTTTAGGATTACCATTCTCTGAAAAGTAAAAAGAGAAAACAACAATTAATGCGGAAATTACATAACGACATTATTTTATTAATGAACAAGTCGATTCTTGAAACTACAGCCCTATAAAACAAAACTCTGTCGCTTTGGGCGAAGCGAAGAGGGATATTTACAGAAAGTGAGCCCTATCAAAACATCTGTTTCACCTGGGCAGGGTGAAAGGTTAAAGTAAAGATGGCAATTACTTAGACTTATGAACAATCTTCGGAACATCGATAGCGACCCATTGGCGGCGAACTCCTCGGTGAATCACAAAGTCTGGTACCTTCTTTGATTTGTCTTCAGAAATAACGCTGATTTCTAGTGGAGCGGGATCATTGGAATCTGTCTCCCAGGCAGAGTTGTCGTAAAAGGATTCCTCTGTTGTATTTTGCATAGTGTTTGTGCTCTCAACTATATCTCCCCATCCAGTTGGCTGGATGTCTTCGAACCGGATACGAGAGCTTTCAAAAGCGGTGTACTTGACCATGAAGTCAAATTCTCCACTTGGTTGTCCCAGGGTGTCCCACACTTCTTTGGAACTGGAGGAGTCATCTCTCTCGATGACGTTGACCTCGGGAAAAGCATAGTTGATGAATTCTAGTCCGGCAAGCTTTGCCAATTCATCATCGTACTGGATAAGTTCGAAATGACCTGAGTGTTGATCCCATGACATGGCAAGTACACAGGTATTCTATTCAATAATGCTCAACTGATTTTCATTGTTCAACTGATTTTCTTTCCCCAAGTCTCCGGGATACGGCTGCTAGATAGGCAAGCCATCCATTGGGCCATAATAGTCGTGGTCAAAGTTGTATTTCATTAGAGTGTCTTCCTCTAATGAATTTGGCGGAGCACGACATCCTTCAGGATCACAATCTCTGTATATCATTTTGACATCTGACCTCGGTATAAATCTCGGACTCGGTGCGGGATAGCAAAAGGGATTATGTGTTTCGCCCTGAGACGTATAACCATCCTCGTTGAGATAGGACTTCCATTCTTCCTCCGTATCAGAGGAATCAACTTTATTGATGGTATGCACGTCTTGAGTCACTGGTTGAAGGAAACCTCCACTGTGGAAGAAGTTCTAAATGGGATGAAGACTTTCACCGTTAGCGGCAGTCTGGGTACAGGTTGTAGAAAAGCCAAGACCTTTCTTTGTCTTATTATCCGTAGAAATGACAAGCTGTCCCCATCCTGTTGTATTGGTATTCTCGACCGCTTTGATAGCATCTTTGTATGAGGAAATTGAGGTTCCTTTCTCTGATTGATTCTCATTGCTCACCGTAAGCGCTTGGAACTGAGTCCCAACAACCTCCTCGAGTTCTACACAAGTAGATGATGATAAGTTACTTACGAGCAAGGCATGTTCTCCACAGACTGTGACGAGTTGGCCGTTCTGGACAAACTTTAGCTTTTAGTGGAGGGTCGAAGTGACCGTCCCAACCTGATATATCCAAGGTCTTCCTAATAAACAACTGTATGTTGCCCGGATGTCCATGACTTGGAAAGTGACATGGAAAGTGTGAGGACCAATAGTTATGGGAAGGTCGACTTCGCCGATAACCGTTTTTTTGGATCCGTCAAATGCTTTGACGACGACCTCGCTGGTTCTCATCGGAGGTCCTTTGAATGATAATTGCATCAAAGTGGACTTTGGCATAACATTCAGGGATAACCTTGTGTCTACTAGTACGCTGGCTAAAGTATCTTCCTGGAAGTTGACTATAATGTTGAGCACCATGTTATGACGGCGACCTTCTTCAGGTAATTCCTCATCACTAAATCCCAAGTTATTGCAGGAAGTGATGTTAGAGACAATGCTATCGAACTGTCTGATTCTTACATCCTGTTCTATAAAGGCTTGCTCCAAGACTTTCTGTAGAGCCTCCCTGTGCGCTTCTGAACTAAGTAACAGTGATAATACCGAGATCTTTGAAGGAGTTTGTAACAGCTGATCAACAATGTTGTATTCACTCCTTTGGATGAGCTTTAGCATCTCATCATCGTTTTTTGAAAGGTCGGGATTACTGGATTGACTGACTGGTGGATTAGGAACTTCTATCCGAGGTTCCTTTTCTTTGTTGGGTTCTCCAACTCCTCTGTTGAAGATTCTACCACTCCGTGTTACTCGACTGATGTCTGCAATATTCACGACGGAGGGTAACGGAATTTCCTTTCCATTCTTAATTGTTTTTGCACCATATTTGTAAGGGATAGCCTGAGTTGATTCATACGGTAATGGTCCCAGTAGATAGATAACTACAGGAGCCTTCTGATTTTTCTGACTGTCATAGGTAACTTCAATCAGTTTTCAGCTAGGAACCTTTGATTCGTCCAGTAGAGGGATGATGGTACAAACATCCTTGTTCTGTTGATGATCAGAGATTATGACAACGTCTCTGATTTGATCAGGAAAGTAGTCCGGCGTCCAGTTGATTGGCTCGGAACTCAGACATGGGCGAATCTCTTTACGATCCAACTGACCTTGAAGAGCTGCTCGTACAAGGTAGCATCCTTAATTATCCACTGAGCAAATTCCACACCGCTCATAGTTGTGTAGTGGCACCTGGCCACGTCCGCTTTGAATACAGTGTAATCTTACTAGATCTGTTTCCATCGACCGAACATCCTGACTTTGATATCTAGTAGGATTCCCGTTAGTGATACTAATTTGCTGGGTGTCTTCATCCATATAGATTGGAAGCCACCAGTGGTTCAACAAGTGCTGAAGTGTTTCCTGGACAAGGTCACAACCCTGATCGTCTTCGCAACCCGCTTTACAGCCCTGATAATCATGTGATACCAGGAACCCGAGTCGGACCTGTTTAGCATGCAACTCCACCAGGCTGGTATTCATCAAGCGAATATCGAAGATTTGAATCATGTTGATTTGATAATGATTCCTATCATGGTAGTCTGGAATCCATCCAAGATCCATCTGACGCTGGAGGGCCTCCTGTACAAAAAGCATCCCTGTTTGTTTACCGAACAAGTCAGACAAGAATTGTAATCATGTCGTGGCAGATTATGATACTGGCTTTGCCTTGACTGCATTGCCACCAAGTTGACATTCATCGCACGGAAATCGTGGTTTTTTATGATGTTGGAATTCGTATAAACCATGTTAACTCCATGAACTCGGTGCTCTTGGATCCATCCGAGATCCATCTGTTCCTGTAGAGCTGATTGCACCACAGAACATCCTTGATTGCTTTTAGAGCAGATATCACACTGGTGATAATTATGAGGTGGCACATGGCCATATCCACTCTGTCTACAATTCATCTTGACCAAGTTGGCCCTCAATAAGAGTACATCGCGAATTTGATAGGTGTTGTTAGACTCTCCCTCTATCAAATTGACTGTAGCCTTCTCGTGTTGAGGCAGCGGGTTTGTGAGAACATTTGGATTCGTATCTTTGAAAGATAAGACCCCGCTCCTAACAAGCTTTTGCACGTCGGATTTGAAACTGAGAGAGTTTTCTATGTTATGCCCTGGTCCTCCTTGATGGTAAGGGCAAGTCTGATCCATCTTAAACCAAAAAGGCAGATTTTCCGGTACTGTAAGAGGAGACTTAGTCTGGACATGCCCCTTGGCCATTAGTAACGGAAATAGTTCTGCGTACGATACGGGTATAGGATCAAATCCTGGCGGCCGCATTGTACGATTGTTGTTGTATTGAGGACGAGCCTGCTGAAGAGGCTGTTGTGTCCTTTGCAGAAATTGCTGCGACTGCGGTTGACTTTGAGCAATCCTGACCGCAAATAGCCTACAGTTCTCTCTGCATCTCCAAGAATTGATCCTGGAACTCATTTATTCTGTCGAAAATACTTTCCTTTCCACCAGAAGGTATCTGTGGAATCTGTTCTACCGGGACAGTGTGCACCACAGGGGGTGGTACTGATACTACTACAGTGAATCTTGGCGCTTCCCGAAGTTTGTAACCTTCAGGAGTCCTCATTATGCCTCTGTCATTCTCGCTTTCCCGAAGTTTGTAACCTTCAGGCCCAGCGGCTTCTGCTATGATTCCCTGATCTTCAGTGATTGGCGGAACATATCGTTCCGGGATATAGTTAACAGGCATGCCCCAGGGGCGATCTTTCGGCATTTGATACCTAGGATCATACTTCTCCACTATGGGCGTAGATGTGATTTCTGAGATCACAGTCCTTTCTTGTTGAGCTTCTGCCATGGCTTGCATGTCGTTACAAAGCTTTCTCATATCCTCTCTCAGAGCGTCGATCTCTTCTTTCAACTCTCTGTTCTCTTCCTCGAGATCATCCATCTTTTTCTGACGATTGGCCCGAGTATTGTACGAATGAGACAGTTTGACTCTAGAACCGAGATACAAACGTCAGATTCGTAGGTAAGAAAAATACGTGATATGAGAATGATGAATGCAATGATTATATTAATTGTTTTTTTTATTCAAAGTAAACTTCGACAATTAGATTGCAAATATCAAACAGTGGGGACACCCCAGTTTTATTGAATTCAAAGGATTGCGGACATGGAAATACAGTAAATTACAAGGTGCGGAAATAGAAACCTAAACTAATGGATCCTGAGTCCCCTCTGAAGAGAGCTCAAGTGCGGGTTCGGGTGCTTTCCTTTTCTTTGACCAGGGCTCTTGGACCGTTGTCGGGTTGTCATTCCTTTGACAAGTGAAAGAAGCGAGCAAATTCCTTTGGTCATCCTGCTTTTCTACAGCATGTTGCTCCAAAATCTCAATTAGAGCATCCTTATCTTTCAGCAGTTGTTGTATTTTCGTACACTCCACATTGAGAATGCGGTACTTGTTCTTCCAAGACCTCCTCTCCTGTTGAACTTTGTTGAGAGTAACCTGAAGTTTTTCCGTTTCAGTCATGAAGTACATGACAGATTCCCTTGGCGGAAGAACTCTGTGACGAGGATAAGGCATTTTTAGCTTGAGAGCTCTAGTTTGTACCCAGTGGAGATAAGGCTCCATCGAGACATAGTTTGGTTTTCCTAGAGACTCCCGTCCTTTCTTATGAACATGTTTCCAAGCGTGCACTATTTCCATCTTTAGTGCCCTGTCATTTTCTCCTTCCTTGAAGAAAAAACCTTCCATATGAGCATTACGCGGGACATGCCTCATTGGGTATCCAAATTGATGACGAACTAAAACTGGATGATAATTGATTACTCCCTTAGTTCCTATGAGGGGTACGTTGGGGAAGTTTCCACAACGATCATTGATTCTGATCCCTTCATAAATCCTATTGTACCAATCTATATCAGAGTTGGTAAGAGACATGATATTCTACGTCCAGCGTAAGGCACTCTTATGGTCCCAAAAAGCATCATACTTAGGAAAATGGGAGCTAAACCACTTATATAGCAGGGGTACACAACACGTGATCATTCCTCCGCTGTATAAATTCCTTAAGTGTACAGAATGATACGCATCTGCGAGCAAGGTTGGTACGGCGTTTCCAATGAGAAAAACCTTAATGACGTTGATATCGACGAAGTTATTAATGTTGGGAAACAAAAATAACCCGTAGGTGAGCAAAACAAAGATGCTTTCAAAAGCAGTCACGTTCCCTATACTAGCAAAGTACAGAGCCTCCTTTACCAGAAAGTTGGCTGGTAAACCTGGGATTCCTCCCTTGGTGGTCATGTGAGTCTTGACTTCCGACTCATCCAAACAGATTGCTCTTGTAATGGTCTGATCCTTTGGAATTTCTTCCATTCCAGAAAAGGGTGCTTGATCAGTAATGGATAGATCAATCAGATGAGAATACTCCTTTAGCGTTGGTGCGAGCTGGTAATCCGGGAAGGTGAAATAGTGATAGACCGGATCGTAAAACTGAATGAGTGCCTCCAGGATTCCTTCAATTACATGGACCCTTAACAGAGGTAGCAGACCTCCGTACTTGGCTCTAAAAGCGTCAGGGTTAGTGATCATCCTTGCTAATCCTCTCAAATCCCCTAGTTTTGGAACCTTGAAGGTATACTTGTGAGTTTTTCTTCTACCGAAATCCATGAGCATAATCCTTTTCTCTCTGACATTTGCAATCATTGTCTTAGTTTAATTTGAAAAAGAGAGACTAGAAGAGAAAAATTTTCTTGTTTTAATGTTTTTTTTAATGAATGCATGAATGCAGCACACAAAAACATAGAAAAAACATGGGGTCAAAGGGTCGGTGTCATGAAGTCAAGGCTCTACCCATCCCAAAGGTTTATACTAGTGATTTTTGTACCTGTCTCTCAAAATCATTGATTCTTGTCGAGATAACATCAGCGGGCCGGGAACCGTGCTAGGTGATGTTTTTCGAAGAATCTCAGAAGAGGGTAGTATCGCGTGACAACTATTTCCGATAGCTTCCGCACTACTGAAAGAGGTTTTTCCTAGGTGTATACTCAATCTTTCCACATGCGGCATCACACGCATTCCCATTAGCAGAAAAATAAACACAGATATCAATTAGGAAAAGCAGTATATATATTTGTCCTAATGTCCTAGACTTTTTAAGAGCTATGAATCCTATGTTCCTAACAGAAAATGGCTCCCCGACAGAGTCGCCATTCTGTGGTACCTGCCCAACTTAAATGTTTTTGACCTAAAATCCTAGAGAGGGCCGATTCTAGCAATAATGGCATTCCCCGATAGAACCGTCATATGGTGAAACCTTGTGAACCCAAGGACTCATCCCAAGAGAAGGTTTCAACCAGAGAGATAAGAGAGACAAGATTCCTATGGCCCCGCGGTGGGGCACCGTTTTTCCAGTGAAATTGTCTAAACTTAAGGTTTCCTCCTAAGAGACGGGAGAATAACAAGTCAGCTCCCACTGTGGTCGCCACTTTTTTGTAGCGCGGTTTTTGTGGTTTCGAATCACTATCGCTTTGGTACTACAGTTCGATTCATTTTTTATCCTATTGAAGCTGATGAAGGAAGGGAAATAGACGTCTCCAATTAACCCTGCTTGCAAACTGAGGTTAAACAGTCAAAACTGTTGGTTTACAAATGCGGCTCTAGTTCGTGGGTCTCTCTCTGCTTATTTTGTTCAGAACGAAATACCGGGATTGTTCATGGGGAATTTGTTGGGATACTGTGCTAGATTGGCTGGAGGTAGGGGACTTTGAGTTTTTTTGATTAATGTGCTCGCTAAGATTCTTTTTCAATCTTATGCCTACGTATTCCCGGGATAGGGAAATCAGAGCGATCGTAGTTCCTCCTATTCTATGGGAGGAAATGGTGTTTTGGTGTCTTGTTCAAAGCCCAAGACATGAAGCTAAAGGTGGTTTATATCTTGTTCAAAGCCCAAGATGTGAAGCTGAAGGGTCTATTTGTATCTTGTTCGAAGCCCAAGATGTGAAAGCTAAAAGGTGTTTGACTTTAGAGAGAATTTGTCATCTCTAAAGGGGTCTGTTTGTCACAATGGTTGGGTGACTGATTATAAAGGAGAATTACTTTAACTGGGATATGTGAATCCAGCAATGCCATAATTTTCTTTATAGGGGATTTTCAACCTGAAGGAGAAGACTTTAACTCAGTTTAGAGTAATTCCATCTTTCCTTAGGAATTTCTCATGCTAAAAGAGGGACAGTGGCATGGATGTAAATAATCCAGAGGCTTGCCGCTTACAGCAATTAGATGGGGGGAAAAGGAGTTGTTGATGTTTGTATACTGTGAACGAGGCACAAATTTTGATGCTAAAAGGTTGATTGACTCAACCGTGGTTTCCTTATACAAAGCCTAAGAGGAGGCTATTGACCCAACAAGAGGATGCTTTTGTGTCTCGTACGAAGCCCGAGATAGAGGCTAAAAGGGTTGACTCAACAAGAGAGTGTTTTTATATGTGTCTTGTACGAAGCCCAAGACGGAGGCTAAAGGGGTTTGACTCAATAAGAGAGTTTTTTATACTCACCAAGATAGTGATTTGTATCTCGTACGAAGCCTGAGATGGAGGCTAAAAGGTTTTTGACTCAACAAGAGAGTATTTTATACTTAACAAGAGAGTGATCTTGTATCTCGTATGAAGCCCGGGATGGAGGCTAAAAGTGATAGACTCAACAAGAGAGTCTTTTTATACTCAACAAGAGAATGTTTTGTATCTCGTACGAAGCCCGAGATGGAGGCTAAAAGTGATCGACTCACCAAGAGAGTCTTTTTATACTCAACAAGAGAGTGATTTTGTATCTCGTACGAAGCCCGAGATGAAGGCTAAAAATGTTTAACTCTGCTGGGGAGAATCATTGTACAAAGCCCAAGAGGAGGCTATGGTTACTGTTTCAGTTGAGTGACAGGTCCAGTATGTTGGTTAAACGAGAAAATCAGTTCTTATATGGGTAATGTTGTACTTATGGATTTGATCTGAGGACCGGGATTATTTCCTGTTCTTTAAGGAAATGGGGAGTCCGAAGGGTATTGAGATTGCCCAAGTCTACGGGTGCTTTTTCCTATTTTTGAAAGGAACTTGAGAATGTCTTCGAGACTCAAGGAGATTAGACTGTCCAAGTCTAGAGTTTTATCTTTTGTACTATGCTTAAGAGAGATCAATAAACAGTATGTTCGCCGTAGGAAGATCTAGACTCTTTGAAAGACTGTTCTATTAAGATGACTAATTTCAATTCCTATACCTTTAAGAGGTCGTCGGGACAATTTGTACGAAGCCCAAGAGGAGGCGAGAAAAACTTTTAAGAAGCCGAAGGGACAATTTGTACGAATCCCAAGAGGAGGCTATCTTCCCGGAGGAAGAATCTTTATATGAAGCCTAAGAGGAGGCTGTGAAAACTTCTAAGAAGCCGACGGGTCCTTGTACAACGCCCAAGAGGAGGCGGGGGATGCTTTTAGGAAGCCTGTGGGTCCTTGCACTAAGCCCAAGAGGAGGCTGATGAACAGTTCCAGAAGGGGTTTCACTTGGAACATTGGCCCTCTGTATATGAACTGTTCAAGGGGGAGATTTCTTAGATCTAGTTATCTAAAGTTGTTGCAAAAGAAAATTCTCATGGTTTAGGTTATGTTGAAATATCCGGGAGAACGTCGGAGGTAAGGAGACGAGGTTTTGTCTAGTTCTAGACGTAGTTGCCGGGGAAACTCTAAATATCTATACTAGTATTACACAGTTGATATGAGTTTATGAAAGAAGACATACAGTGAAACAGCCCCATAGTACAGTTATACATATATGAAAGCGGTAAATGAAAGTGGGTAAACACTTACTCGGTTGAAGAGCTTTCATGCTGTTTGGTTAGTTTGTTCAACAAAGAAAGCTTTGATAACAATATTATATTCAAAATCAAAGGAGAAAGTGCTTTGAAAAGATTGTTGGGGCTTACAGCTCAAGGAGAGGCCCAAGGTTTTATCAGTGATCGCACTGTCATTTTGTACAGGGACTTATACAAGTGACTAAGGCCCAAAAGGTTTTTTGTACAAATGGATGGGTCTTACACTCTCTCAAGATGCCCAAAAAATTATTGAAAGAAAAAGAATGAGGCTTATAACACGAGGGTAGGCCCATATGATTTGTTTTTTTGAACTGGCGATCGCGCCGAGATTTTCTTTTAACACAGAGGAACTTATACAATATCTGAGTCCCAAAGATTGTTTTGGTTAAAAAGGGATTGGGTCTTACACTCTATTAGAGGCCCAAAGATTTTGAATGGGTCTTATAGCTCGAGGAGAGGCCCAGATGAAAAATGTTTTTGAAAAGCGACGATCGCGCCGAGATTTTGAAAATACAGTGGGACTTATACAACAACTAAGGCCCAAATTATTTTAGTTTTTCTAAAAGGGTTGGGTCTTACACTCTACTAGAGGCCCATAATGTTTTGAAAAAGTTTGATGAGGGTTGAATTAATCAAAAACCCTAATTTGTTTTCAAAATGTATTTTAATTGAATAAAAATTCAATTAAAATGATCATAATTTTTAACATGTGGAAAACAAATTGTGATTTTGGATTAATGTTTCAAAAATCAAGTTTTGACCTACAAAATGATTGGAAATCATTAAAACTTGCAAAATCAAGAAGGAAAAAATATTTTAAATGTCAAAAACAATTAAAATATTAATTCTTGGCAAAAATATCAATTATATGAAATAAATAATATTTTTGGGATTTTTTGGTAAAATAAAATATTTTAATATTTTTTTGAATTATTAAAAAAAACCAACTAAAAATTATTAAAACTCAGAGAGAAATTAATTTTTGAATCAATTAAATAAAATCACAAAATTCAAATATTTGAATTTTCAAAAAAGGCGCCAAGAACAAGGGCAAGAACACGCGCCACCCTATGTTTCTGCAGATTTGCGTTTTCCATCCAATCTCACTGAATACTTGATTATATCATGCAATCTACATATCAATCTACTCGTTTCAACCTCACGATCATGTCTATGGTCTTTAATTTCATTTATTTTAAGCATGGAATAAGAAATCAAAGAGAAACCTCAAGAACCCTAAATTCTGCATGAAGGTTCAGAAATTCCATACACGATTCATACAAAGCAATTGATTGAGGGTAAACACTCTATGCATGATTATGAACATATGGCCAAATTATTGTGCAGCAAAAATTGCATGGATCATAGAGTTAGAAGAGCTCATGCTTACCACTTGTAGCTGGTGATCGTGTTTTGGGTTAGAGGTGTTACAGCTAGGTTCCAATTATCTAGATAGCTTCCCTAGGTGCCATGGAGTGTGTCTGGATGCTTGGAGTGGATTGATTTGAGCTGGAACTTGATTTGGCACCTCAACTGCAAATCTGTCAAAGGCTTAAGCAGTTGGCTGGTGATTTTGTGATTTTGGTGTTCCAGATGTTATATGAGTGTTTGGATCACTTCTATATAATGTATGTGAGGTGTGTGTGTGATTGGTTTGATTGGAATTGCTCTCAAACTTAAAACCCGATGGTGACTTGCCTTAGAAGGAAAAATTGGAGTGAAGAAGCAGATTTTGAGGAAAGCATCTGTTTGATGGCTTTGGTGTACTCAAACTGAGCACAAATTAGTTCTATTTATAGTAGAGCAAGTTTGTTTGGCAAGCAATAGTGAATGGCAACTGCTGCAGAGGTTTGGCCAATGGTTGCACTTTGGAATCTCAAGTCTCCTCTAGCCATTGACTAGAGGTTAGAGCACAGAGCTGTGGTTCCCTAGTTGTTGGATCATTCTTGACTGAATTCAGTTGTAAATGTGTCAGTCCATGCCACCTTGGTGCATCCATTAAATGCTCCAATCCAAAATTGGAGTCTTGTCCCTCTTTTAGGGATTTCTAGGTTTGACATGCTACTTCTTGTTCCAAAGACTTTGGAGGCTTGGATCAGTGTTTGTTCCCTTTAGATTTGATCCTCAGATGTGTCCAAAGTGATGACAAGGCTTGGAATTATCTAATTTTGCCAAATCGAGCAAAAGTGCAAAATTCTGCCTAGCCTTGGCAGTTTTCAGCAAGGCATATTGCCATTGTCATATCTCATGGCTCAAGTGGAATTTGATGGAGTTCTTGGCCATTTTGGAAAGCCCTCATATGATACAACAACAGTTTGATCATAATTGGTTTTGATGCTTTTTGGATCCAAGTGAAAAAATGCCCCTATATTTGGAAAAAAGTGAAGGCAGATTTTGACTTAGTGAAAATTTCACTAAGTGTTGGAAAAAGTGGCATTTCATGTTTTCAGCCACTTTGATCATTCCATAACTCAAAACCCATAATGAATTGGAATGAGGTGTAGTTGAAGCTTTTGTAGAGGGCCATGAGGGCTAAAAATCCAACTTTGGATGGGGAAAAATGGCCTTGTGGTTTAGGAGTTATGATCCTCCAAAGTTGGTACCCTAGCCACTTTGTTCCATAACTTAGAAAATTTTCTAAGTTTTTATGGTTACCCCTTTTACAAGTTATCCAACTTTTCTTGATTTTTCTTGATGAATGATGATTCAAATCACACATTAACATCATTTTAGGGTTCAAAAACCATAATTGTGAAAATTCTCAAAAAGTCAAAGTTTGACTTTTGGTGCACAGTTGACTTTTTGTCAGATGAATTTTAAAATGTGCGATCCTTTATGAAATCAAGTCCTTGACCTAAATCAAACTTGATGGACATGTTCCATAGGTGTTATAGGGTGTATTGAATCATGTCTTAGGGTTTGAGAGCATGTCCTGGTCAAAAGTCAAAGGCACAGTTGACTTTTCTCGCGAAACCCTAATTTTGGTTCAGATGAACTTGAAACTTGTTGCTCAAGCTTCTTGGATCAATCCATTGTTGCAAATGGATCAATGTGGTGTGTTAGGGACCCTCAAATCATCTCTTGAGGTCTTGGCTCATGTTTTGTCCCAAAAGTCAACTTAGGGGAGAATTAGGTCAAGAAACCCTAATTCCTGATTTTTTTAATGAATGCATCCCCTGAGGGTAAATTGACTTGATGACTGGGTTCATGAGATCCCTTGGAGCATTATAGGTTATGCTTTGAAGCATTGGCTTATGCCAAGAGGAAAATTTTCATCTGGAGGCCCTGGTCTACGAAAACCCTAATTTGGTGACACTGTCGATATTAAGGCTTAATCCACCTGGAATGCTGCAACATTGTGCTTGATTCTTTCTGTGGGAATCCTCTTGATTCATTGTGGATGTTTGAGAGGCTATACAAGTTGAAGATCATGTCATTCCTTGATTGATCCTTTGTCTAAGATCTCTGAGAGGGCTTGAAACCCTAATTTTGATTGTAGTGGATGCTCACCCATCTTTGGGGAGACTAATGGTTCATCCATATTGTGATGATGATTTGCACAATGATGGGAAATCTTAGTGGTCAAAATTTGGGGTATGACAGGTAGCAATCCCAGTGTAAGCTTCAAATCAAAGGTTGAGATGCTTGGAAATCAAGGAACATGGTGCACTTAATTTAAAGTGAGGCATTGGAATAAATGCAAGTGGAGTGTCTTGAATAGTCTTGAAATGTCTAGAGATGTCTAGAATGTTCCACACACTACTAGAATCAAGTAGAATCCCAAAACAAAGAGAGTGCAGAGTTGCTGTCCCAAAAATGCAGCTGAATCGGCAACTTTACACTGAGTAACCGGTTACCCTATATTGAGTAACCAGTTACTCTAGGAAAAATTTGCCCAGATCACTCAAAAACAAGTGTTGAGGTCCCGGTTTCGATTTTCCACCTCTTGTTCTGATGAATAGGCATGGAAACCCTCGTTTTGTGCTTGTTTTGATGATGTATTATGAGAAGTTTCAATTAATCGAGCTTACAACCTGGAAATCCTGTAACAAGACACATAGAGAAAAGTGTGACTGCGTATGCCGACGATGCGAATGCACATGCTCATGCAAAAAGGCAAAAAAGTAGGTCAAAATTCGGGTTACGACAGCTGCCCCTATTTAATCCTCTTGGACCTGAATGTACGAATTGCGCTAGCGTTCCGATGATTCGAGGTAGAAGAGGATTAAATAAAAGAGTATCCCGAAAATTTGGCCGACGGCGACCAAAGAAGGACTGCAAGTGTAGAGAGTGTTTGAAGTTTGGCTGAATATCTGCTGGGGAGATGGATCAGGCCAAAAGAAAGGGAGTATGCTCGATGCATATGCCATGTATGCATTCTACATGATGCTTGATATCATGCAATGCAAAGGTGCGGGTCGAGGTAATGTGCGGCGGGTTAGGCAGTAGCAAAACGAACTAGACATCCACAGATGAAGACATAATCTGCTGAGGAACGCCCCCCCCCCCCCAAAGGGTGATAACTCTGCTGTGAAAATGTCCAAAAATGTGAAGACTCCACTGGGGAAGAAACTGAGAAGTCTCAGATCTCCAGACCATCACCATTAACACTGCAGGGGATAAGAGAATTAGGCCAACCTTTCCACCATGACTTACCCTGCCTGGGGAATGAACCCAGAAAACTCCAATTTCTAGGCTCCCACTGACTTTGCTGCAGGGAATTCACAAGGCTCGGAGGATCTTCTTTGCTTGAGGAAGACGGGGAACCAAATCGTACGACTGCTGGTGCGTGACATTTTGACATGCCGAGAGATGATGCACGACCCGTGCTGGGGAAAAGAACCAACGTGTCTCTTCTCGGGGTTACATCATGGCAACTTTACTGGGAACCTTATGTATCTACTAGGGAAATGGATTGTACTCAACCATTCCAGAGAACCATAATGGCGCTTGCTGAGGAAATGATGGCTCCGCTGAGGAAACAACAACTTCTTCAAAGAAATGTCACGGTGTTGGCCGGGCGTTAGGCTTACCAATGGATATTACTGATTATCCTGCGTGAATTACCAGTAAAATATGCAATGCATAATGCTTTCTTGATTGATTTAGCTTTTTATTGTTCTCAACGTTTTATAGTATTATGTGATCACAAATAATTGTTTATTTTGCAAACAAAATACTGGAAAGAAAACAATTGAGAAAACCAAAGGCATATTTTTGTTGAAATGTGGAAACATATGTACATAACATGTGTACAAGGATGCAAAAATCCTTGATGAGGAGATTTGCAGTAAAATTGAAAAACAAATGTAAATGGAAAAGGGAAATCATATTTTGCATTGATTACAACATTGGCTACCATCCACTGTAAGTCTAGGTTCCAACGCCTTGCACCGGTTGATGATGATTCGATTGCTCTGTTACCATCTGAAATCCAGCTATGATGAAGAGAGGCTCAAGTGTTCACAGTCAAATGCCTTTATCCCTAATTTTTGCATGGACATATTTCTCTTTTTTTTTGTCCACCGGGATACCCATTTTTGCCTAAGTTGCCCTTTCGGGTTTCAACTTAGCGGGCTGTTATTATTTTTTTTCATTGTCCCTAACTTCTGCATGGACATTTCTTTTTTTGGTCTATCGGGACGCCCATTTTTGCCTAGATTGTCCTTGCGGATGTCAATCTAGCGGGCTCTTATCCATTTTTTTCAGGCATAATATTTTTTAACTGTATCGGAGTTCACGGACGATGGCAACTCCTCCCCATCCATGGTGGTGAGGATCAGGGCTCCGCCTAAGAAGGCCTTCTTGACAACAAAAGGTCCTTCGTAATTAGGAGTCCATTTACCGCGAGGATCCGAATGAACATGTGAATATCTCTTGAGCACGAGTTCGCTTTCTGGGAACGCTCTAGGGAGAACTTTCTTGTCAAAAGCTTGTTTGAGGCGTCTCTGATACAATTGACCATGACAAAGGGCTGTAAGGCACTTCTCTTCGATGAGATTCAGCTGGTCATATCGGGATTGAACCCATTTGGCTTCATCAAGATCTGCTTCCATGATGACTCTGAGCGAAGGAATCTCGACTTCAATGGGTAAAACAGCCTCCATACCATACACAAGCGAATACGGAGTTACCCCAGTAGAAGTGCGAACTGTAGTTCTGTAGCCATGTAGCACAAGGGGAAGCATTTCATGCCAATCTTTGTATGTCTTGACCATTTTCTAGATAATCCTCTTGATGTTCTTGTTTGCTGCTTTGACGACACCGTTCATCTTGGGCTGATATGGTGAAGAGTTGTGGTGCTCGATCTTGAATTCTTGACACAACTCCTTCATCATATTGTTGTTTAGGTTGCTTGTATTGTCGGTGATAATGTTGCTAGGAATACCATAGCGACAAATTATCTCTTTCTTGATGAATCTGGAAACCACTTGTTGTGTAACGTTTGCGTAAGAGGCAGCTTCAACCCACTTGGTGAAGTAGTCGATAGCAACTAGAATGAATCGATGACCGTTGGAAGCCTTCGGTTCAATCATTCCAATCATATCTGTACCCCACATGGAGAATGTCCAAGGTGAAGTTACAAAATTCAACGGAGTTGGAGGCACATGGATCTTGTCTCCGTAGATTTGGAACTTGTGACACTTTTTGGCAAAGCTGTAACAATTTACCTCTATTATTGTCCAATAATACCCAGCCCGAAGGATCTTCTTGGCCATAGCAGGACCTTTGGCATGTACACCCTCGCAACCCTCATGTATGGACCTTATGATCGTGTTTGCTTCGTGTCTATCCACGCATCTGAGCAACACAAAATCATAATTCCTCTTGTACAGTACACCATCACTTAAGAAGAATTTGGCGCAGAGCCGCCTAAGAGCTTTCTTGTCAGTGATAGTAATACCCTCGGGATATTCTTGTTTTTCCAGATATCTCTTGATGTCGTAGAACCAAGGCTTGTCATCAGACTCATCCTCGATTGCTAAACAGTGTGTTGGTTCGTTCAAATGATCAATGCGGATATGAGGAGCCTCATTCTTCCACTTGACCTTGAACATGGATGCTAAAGTGGCAAGTGCATTAGCTAATTGATTTTCCTCTCTGGAGATATGATGAAAAGAGATCTCATCAAAGTAAGGAATCAATTTCGCGATGTGTTGTTGGTACGGAACCAGCTTGGAATCCCGAGTCACAAAGTTCCCTCTGACTTGGCCAATAACCAAAGCAGAATCTCCATAGACCTCAAGAATCTTGATTCTCATGTCAATTGCCGCTTCAATACTGCATATACATGCTTCGTATTCAGCCATATTATTGGTGCATGCAAAGCATCATCTGGCAGTGAAGGGAAGGTGAAAACCTGTTGGAGAGATGAGGATAGCACCGATTCCATGACCTTTAGAATTGGAGGCACCATCGAACACGAGCGTCCATCGCGCCCCTGGTTTGGGTCCTATGTCAGGGTTTGGAGTCTCATAGTCTCTGATAAACAGAACATTCTCATCGGGAAAGTCAAAATTCATTTGTTGATAACCCTCTACAGGTTGATGAGCAAGGTAGTCAGACAAGACGCTCCCTTTTATTGCTTTCTGGGTAACATGCTGGATATCGTACTCAGCTAATAGCATCTGCCACCGAGCAATCCTTCCAAAGATAGCAGGTTTTTCGAATATGTACTTTATCAGATCCATTTTGGATATCAACAAAGTAGTATGGCAAATCATGTATTGTCTTAGGCGTCGAGCAGCCCAGACCAGAGCACAACAAGTTTTCTCCCAGAGTGAGTATTTGGTCTCACAATCAGTGAATTTCTTGCTCAGATAGTAAATTGCATGTTCTTTTCTGCCAGTGTCATCATGTTAACCCAATACACATCCCATTTATTCATCAAGAACAGTGAGATACATGATTAAAGGCATACCCGGAACCGGCGGTACTAAGATCGGTGGTTCTTGCAAATATTGTTTAATTTGTCAAATGATTTCGGACAATCATTGTTCCATTCGACCGATTGATTTTTTCTTAGTAATTTGAACATCGTTTCGCAAGTAGCCATCAAGTGGGAAATGAACCTTGAGATGTAATTAAGTCTGCCCAGAAAGCCACAGACTTCTTTTTCTATTTTGGGAGGCGGCATGTTCTGAATTGCTCAAACCTTGTCGGGATCAACTTCAATGCCTTTCTGCTCACAATAAATCCCAACAGTTTACCAGATCGAACTCCGAAGGTGCACTTCGCAGGATTCAACCGCAGTCTAAACTTTTGAAGTCTGTCAAACAGTTTCTTCAGATGCACCAGATGATCATCTTTAGTTTTTGACTTGGCAATCATATCATCCACATAAACCTTAATCTCTTTATGGATCATATCGTGAAAGAGGGTTGTCATGGCACGTTAGTATGTTGCCCCTGCATTCTTCAAACCAAATAGCATGACCTTGTAACAATATGTACCCCATGGCATGATGAAAGTAGTCTTTTCTATATCAGCTGGGGACATTTTGATCTGATTATCTCCTGAAAAACCGTCCATAAATAAAAAGACAGATAACTGTGTTGTGTTATCCACCAAGACATCAATATGAGGCAAAGGAAAATCATATTTCGGGCTTGCCTTGTTGAGATCTCGATAATCCACACACATTCTGACCTTCTCGTTTTTCTTTGGAACCGGGATGATGTTGGCAATCCATTCAGGATATTCGGAAGTGGCTAGGAACCCAGCATCAAGCTGTTTCTTCACTTCTTCTCTGATTTTAAGTGCCATGTTGGGTCTAGTCTTCCTGAGTTTCTGCTTGACAGGAGGACATCCGGGCTTGAGTGGAAAGTGATGTTCAACGATGTTGGTATCCAACCCAGGCATATATTGATAAGTCCAGTCGAAGATATCAACATACTCTTTCAATAACATGACCAACTCGGAGTGTACATGCTTTGCGAGGGATGCGCCAACCTTGACTTCTCTTCTGACCTCATCAGTACCAAGATTGACAACTTCCGCTGGCTCTTTGTGCGGCTGAATCTCTTTATGCTCATGCTCAAGGAGCCTTGCTAGTTCAGCTGGTAATTCACAATCTTTCTCACCATCTTCTTCGGCTTGGTTAATTGGAATCCCAGAATTACAATAGATGTTTGCCATGTTGTTACCAATGCTTTTATTAATTCTGCATGTTTATGAATATGTTTAGAATGAGCTATTTTGAAAAGTGAAAATAAAAAGAAACTTTTGCCATTTGTTTGTGAAAAAGTAAAATAAAGAAAGAAAATAGAGCATGATTTTGAATGCAAAAACTTTTATTTATTGATCACATAATATTGCAAAAGCATGAGGCCCTTTACAAGCTATCCACTCGTCTCGGGCGAGGACGAGGGAATGAGGAAGCAAAATGCATTACATGTTATATGGAAAAACCACATGAATCACGGTAGATGTCCAGTTGTTGAGCTTGAAACCCGGCGGACACCTGCGCACAAAGCTTGAAATCTGTTTGCTAGGACCAGCATCATCAATAGCTGCCACGATATCACCCATTTGAAAACCTGCGCTGCTGAACTTGATTGAGTTGCATGGCTTCTGACCAAGTGAACTAGTCTGTTGACCAGGGCGGTAACCTAATCCAAATCGATCATGCTTTTCAACCACATCAATCACATACCCCAAGCCTGGTAAGGCACCTTTCTCGATGGTCTCTTTAGCACTCTTGGCGGATGCCAAGGTCATTTGCGGTGATCTACTATAACTAGCTGAAGAAGAGTTGACGTCTTCGAACTCGAGACACTGCAACGGAACCTCAACTATGTCTTCTTCGGTCTCAACGTATCAGAAAGACGATAACTCGCTCACAATCAGATCTTCTTCACCACAGACGATGACCAGCTGATCGTCGAACATGAATTTCAATTTTTGATGTAAAGTGGAAGTAACTGCGCCTGCGGCATGAATCAACGGGCGACCCAATAGGAAGATGTACGCGGGATTGATATCCATCACTTGGAAAGTAATGGTGAACAAATGCGGTCCAACTTTGATGGGTAAATCCACTTCTCCGATGACTTGCCTTCGAGAACCGTCAAAGGCCCTGAAAACTAAGGCGCTCGGCCTCATCTCACTTCCTTATATCAGTAATTGACTCAATGTGCCCTTAGGCATCACATTGAGGGAAGAACCGGTATCCACTAGAAGGCGAGATAATAAGGCATCCATGCAAGTTACGGATATGTGCAGTGCTTTGTTGTGGGCAGCTCCTTCAGGAGGCAATTCTGATTCATTAAAACCCAAATATCTGCTTGCAGTTATGTTGGCCACTACATCATCGAACTCGACAATGGAGATATCATGCATCACGTGGGCAGTGTTCAGGATTTTCAACAAAGCTAATCTGTGCGCGGTAGAGCTCATGAGTAAGGACAAGATTGAGATCCTTGAGGGGGTCTGCCCCAGCTGATCCATAATTTGAAAATCACTTTTCTTGATCAACTTTAGGAACTCTTGATCATCAATCATCTCATTGCTCTTTGAAGCATCCTCAGACGGAATAGTTAGCACTGGTACTACAGTAGATGCCCCTTGTTGAACAACAGGGGTTGCGGATGTGTCCTTGAGAGGAACAACGGTTGGAACTTGAACAGACTTTGTAGTGACTTTCGGAGCGAACACCCGTCCACTGTGAGTCATACCTCTAGAGGCTGTAACATTCACAATCTCAGACTCAGCAAACCTTATCTCTTGACCTCCAGAAAACACAGTTGATCCATACCTCTAAGGTACCTCCTTGGAATTTTGATACGGAAACGGCTTTGGCGGGCAAACCACAATAGGTTGTATCTTCTTCTTAGGAGATTCAACATAAACCTTCCTATAGACGATGGTGAACGACTGATAGTAGCAATCTCTTCAACAGGCTTAGATCTGGCAAATTGAACTTCACCTTGATTCATCAAAATTTGGACACAACCCTTCAGCCTCCGACACTGGTTGGGATTATCGTCGCAAATCTGACACTTACCATGCAGTTTTTTCAACAGCCCATGTTCATTCATTCTCCTAAAAACCACAGTCATCGGAGTTTTTACCTCGTCGACATCCATGATCAATTCAGCCCTTGAGTTATCCTCAACCATGTTTACTGCAGGTCCACTGTGATTGGGCAATGGATTGTGCTGAATATTAGGACCTTCTTCAGCAAAAGTCAAAATCTTTCGATCGATGAGTTCCTAAACATTGGTTTTGAAAACAAAACAGTCCTCAGTCGCTTGTCCTATGTTTCAGCGTGATAGGCACAAGACGCATTTGGATTATGCTTCGGATGGAATAGAGGAATTGCAGGTGCAATCTCCTTGGGAACAATTTCCCCTTGGTGAACCAAGTAAGGGAACAATTCCGTGTATGACACCAGAATTCTATCGAAGTTCGGACGCTTGTGGTTTCCTTGATTGTTGTGGTTCTGGAAATTTTGATTCTGCTGACTTTTGTTATTCTGTTGATTCTGTTGCTAACGTTGCAGTTGTTGCTGATTCTGAGCATTCTGAACTGGTTGTTGCGGATGATACTGGTATGGCGGTTGTTGATATTGTGCAGCAGCAATGTACGGATACGGATAGTATGGCATATGAGCCATGGGAGCTTGATACTGAGGAGAAACTTGAGTTGTCACAGCGTTGGCTTCACCTTCTTTCTTCTTAGACTGACTGTTCTGAGATTTCCTATTGGACGACTGCTGGGAAGCAGCTCCAAAAATCTTTCCAGTCTTCAAATCGTTCTCAATCTGTTCACCGATGGTTACAACATCAGCGAAGTTCGATGAAGAACTACCCACCATTTTCTCATAATAGGATCCTTGTAATGTACCCATAAAGATGTCAACCAACTCATTGTCAGAGAGAGCAGGTCGCACACGAGATGCCATCTCACGCCATCTTTGTGCATACTCTTTGAATGTTTCAGCTGAGCGTTGAGATTGGTTCTACAACTGTAATCTGGTAGGCGCTAGATCAAGAATGTATTTGTATTGTTTCAAGAACGCTTCAGATAAATCCCTCCAAGTACGGATTTTGCTGCACTCTAAGCCTATGTACTAATCCAATGAAGCACCAGACAAACTATCTTGAAAACAATGAACTAGCAATTCATCATTATCAATATAGGATGCCATCTTCCTGCAGTACATAGTAATGTGACTTCGCGGGCAACTCAAACCTTTATACTTTGGCAGCTCAGGTATCTTGAATTTCTGCGGCAATACCATATTCGGAACCAAACACAAGTCTTTGGCCTCCATGCCAAAAGCAAAAAAACCCTTCAATAGCTCTGATACGGTCTTCCAACAGCTTGTAGTCAACAGGTCTATTATGATTAGTAGGCCTGACAAGAATCTGAGGATTTGGAAGCTGAGATGCGGCCGGAGCGTGCACTTGCAGAGTAGCAAACTGAGAAGGATACACTAAACCCGGATTAACCATCTGACCATCATTCTGACCCAACTGAACACCAAACGAATAGTTCGGAGGAGGTACCACAGCAGAAGAAGATGCCCCAGGGTAGAACATTCCAGGATGAACATTCTGAACACCAGTTTGAGCAGCCTGAGATGAAACCGGAACATGAATAGGAGGACCCCTATATACATGCTCTTCTTCATCAGGAATTTCGATGTCAGTCAACACAGGAGTCTGACGAGTCTGAGCCTGAAGATTCGCATGATCATCATTCACCCCCGGAGGTGGAACATGAGTAGGCATACCCCATGGATACGCAACAACATTTCCATTAGGCACAGGCACAACAAACGGTTGATATGGTACGAAGGCACTACCATTATTTGCAATCTGAGGAGTGTAGTTCGGAGGCATGCCCCAAGGAAAAGTAGCATGCATTTTGTTCAAACCAGACTGACAATTTGACGGATGAACAACAGGCTGGATTACAGGCTCTACTGGCACTTCAATCGTAGCAAGAGAAGGAACGATAGCAGAAGTAGCCGCAACAACAGGAGGAACAGTCACAACAGGAGTAACAATGGTTGCATCAGTGATAGTTGCAGCAACAGCGGAAGCAGCAGAAGCGTCCTTCTGGTCACGAAGGAGTTCCATAATAGTATCCATGTTTGTCTGAAACTAATCCATCCGTCCTTGGAATTGATCTAGAGTTTCCTTATAAGTAGCATTCTCAGCTTCGAAGTCAGCCATGATTTTGGATTTGCTTGAACGAGTGAAATACCGATGTCGATTCGTCGTCTTGCTACAAGCGGAAGACGGACAGAGATAAGCAACGGTTTCAGATGAAGGGACATGCATATGTGTGCAAATGAATGTATGTTATGCATGCAAAAATAAAGTTTTAAATTCCAGGCATTCTTAAACTTATCTTTGTTGACAAAAATCATAAAGCATATAAGTAAAGGTACGAAAGATAAGTTTGGCAAGAAACTTCATTCATTCATTCAACAATAAAAGAAAGAAGTACAAGTCAAGTACAAATTAAATATCTGCCTTTTGGGCTACAATAAAGTCAGCACGAATCCTATCAAATACCACCCTGCAAACAGACAAGAAATGGAAAACAACCCAAGAAAGCTAGTGTGGCAACACATCAGCATATGCATCCCTCAACAACCCAGGTAAGTCCTCCAGTGCATGCTCAGCAAATCTGGCTAGACGGCCATGCCTCTCACTCCAATACTTTGCATCCTTTATGAGGTTGCGTAGTAAGGAATGGTTAGGTCCCTGAAGCATATTCTGAAGAAAGGCCTCTTTCTGATCCAGGAGGTTTTGCAGATGACGGCTTTGTTGCTCCCAATGAGTGATTTCTGTGTTGAGTTGACTAATTTGTTCTCAGCTCTGATGTGCTTGATCTTGTAACTTCTGAATCTCACCGAAGACTTCGTCGAGCTGGGCTTGACACTAAGAAAAGCCCTTTGCAAACTGATTAGCACGAACTTGCTCACTTTTCCACTTCGTCTTGAACTCGGATAACTTCCCTCGAAGCTCTTCAAGTTGCTTTCTGTAGCTCAACTCATCCTTGTAGGCTTGATACTGGGTATCGACGAGTTGTCTCTTCTTCGAAGCAAATCCATCATAGGTACTCTTCAAAGCATCACCCACTTTCCTTCGCTTGTTCTGTTCAACCTCCACCTCTTTGAGCATGCGCTCACGCTTTTGATGGAGCTCAATCTATAGACTATCCTTCTCGGAAGTGACTCTAACAAGGTTGAGACGAAGATCAACATTCTCCTTCTTCAACTTCTCAATAGTCATCTTGAGTTGGTCGACTTCATACGGAGGAACAATGGCAAGTTCAGGAGGCTTGACATTCATGGAAGGCTCAGAAGAAAATGGCAACAAGATCTCCTTGACGCGCTCTTTGACCCACGGTGTGTAAGCTTCCTTGGCTACGCAATTCTTCTTACTCAAATCAGCTCTGCCTTGGAAGTGAATCTGAGCCCATGTCATAAACCCCTTCATGAAATATAAACTCTTCCACTACCTTAGGATCTGGCTCAGCAACCATAGGATATCCTAACTGTCGGAAGGCAAGTCTCAAATTGTAGTTAATTCCACCCTTTGTACCCAGGAGAGGTACATTGAAGAATTTCCCACAATGAAGAATAATCTTAGTATCATTGAAGACTCGAGAATACCAAGAAATGTCATCAGCAGTAAGAGACATGATTCGTTGAGACCACTTGAGATTACCCTTATTCTCAACAAAGGGACCCTTCTGTGGAAGATGAGACATGAACCATTGGTACAGCAGAGGAGCACAACAGACAATGGTTCCCTTCTTCTTTTCATTCCTGGAATGAATAGAATGATAGGTATCAGCAAGGAGCATCAGAACAGGGTTCTTGAACAAGAAGATACTGATGGCAGCCTGATCTATGAAATCCTCCATGTTCGACAACAAGACAATCCCATATATCAGCAAAGCAAGAACGGCGTTAAAAGCCTTCCAGTTTCCATCTGTAGCAAAGGAAGTGGCTTTTTCAACCAAGAACTTCGAAGCAAACCCTCGAATACCCTTCCCTTTGGTCTTGATATTATCCTCCACATCCTTCTTACTAATGCAAAGAGCATCAGCAATAAGAGGAAACTTCGGACAACCACTGGTGTAGACAAAAGGAACTTGTTTCTTGATCTCAACCCCCAGAATATAAGCATACTCCTCGAGTGTAGGTGCTAGCTGATAATCCTGAAATGTGAAGCACCTAAGTGGTGGATCATAAAACTGAACCAGAGTATGAATGGCGGTGATGTTGACTTCTGTGTTGAGGATGGACAACAGATTACCATAACTGTCTTTGAAAACCCCTCTGTTATCTACGACCACACGGGATGCTAGACCTCTCAAAGTACCCAACTTAGGCTCCACAAACTTGTAGCTAAAGATGCCTCGACAACCAGTACTCATCTCTGTGATAATGCCAACAAAGAATAACTCTTCGAATAACCTGGAAATGCACATGCAAAAATTAATTTAACATGATGACATGATATGCAACACAAACAACAAGAAACTAGCAATGTCTGAACAATCAAATCTGAACAGTCTGGATATCTGCATATAATTTTGTGTCGGTGCAACATAATCTGATGTGTCGGTGCAAAATCTGACGTGTGAGAGAGAACAAAGGTATGAAGTGGCTTTGTTTTCTGCAAAAACCCATCCCCCTCACAGGTGTGATCTAGACACAACAAGGTGGTCCCTAGAAAGGTCGCCCAAACCATACGACTCAGAATGAAAACCCCCACCGTAGTGAATGCTCGCAGAACGGAAGTATTCTCAAGCGAATCATGATCTGGGATGTGGCTCTCGTGGTAACCCAACGCGCGAAACGCAGGCCTCACGACTATCCACGTTCTAGCCTATGTGTATGCTAAGCCCGATGTTAGGACTTTTCTCTCCAATAATGTCTACCCATCCCAACAACAGCAGAAAATATAGCAGATATCCAAAATATACAGCATATGAATATTCAAAGCAGTAAAGAAATGCAGTAAATAAACATAAAGCTAAAGCATAAAGATAAAGCTAGTAAAGCGCAAAAGATAAGCACCCAAGCAAGCAAGAAAAAGCAAACAAAACTAGGCGAGACCCCGTCTTGCAAGCGCAAGGACTCCCCAGCAGAGTCGCCAGCTAAAGATGGTTGGTTTATACCTGAGTGAATCGCACACTCAAACATACAACAGAGTCACCACCAAACTCTATTTAGTCCCAAAGGACAGGGAAAATATCAATAAAACCCAAGTGAAGAGAAGCGGGAACGGGGGTCGGTTATCTATCTAAAGGTTTCTAGCTAAAAAGAAAGAGGGGAGAGAGAGAGAGAGAGAGAGAGAGAGAAAGAAAAGTGGTCGCTGAGGATTGGGGCCCTCGTGTCTACATACCCTCATAGTGCAATGAGGAAATCAGAGCGCTGTAGTTCAGAGGAACCAGGGACAAAGAAGAGAAAAGGAAGAAACAAGGGTGGAAGTGTTCTCGCCAAGATCATCGCGATCTCGTGCCTACGTATCTGACATTCGAACGAATTCCGAATCAGAGCTTCCGTAGTTCATGGAACTAAGACGGAAAACAAAGGAAAGAAAGGAAAGTGGTGTCAAAACCAAGAGCAAAAGAAGGTAAAAGATTGATCCGCTGGGGATAACAAAGAGGATTGGTGTCAAAACCAAGAAAGAAGAAATGAAGAAA
This sequence comes from Lathyrus tuberosus, assembly GCA_022829125.1. Taxonomy (NCBI): domain Eukaryota; kingdom Viridiplantae; phylum Streptophyta; class Magnoliopsida; order Fabales; family Fabaceae; genus Lathyrus; species Lathyrus tuberosus. Next base: position 4,702,942 of record JALAZF010000423.1, read on the forward strand.
GATGATAGAGGAGACTCCACTGGGGAGATAAGAGAACAAAGCGACAGTACTGGGGATCAAAAGGATAAAAGCTCGGTATATTAACTGACTGGCAGTGGTTAACCGGAGAGGAAAAGAGATAAAACTCTGATGGGGAAAAAGGAACTCTACCGGGGAAGACCCGAGCAGAAAGGGTGATCGCACTGAAAGGAACGGTGTTAAAACCAAAAGACAAGACTCGGTAGGTTAACTGACTGGCAGTGCTTAACCGAATAAAAAGAGGTAACAACTCTTGAGGGGATAAAAGACTTGGTGTCAACAGGCAGGCTGTGATGAACCAAAAGAAGAGAGTACTGAACCAAGAGAAGGTAATTGACTCTGAAAGGGTTTCGGTATGTTAACTGATAAACAGTGGTTAACCGAGGAAAGAGAAGATTACAACTTTGTGGGGAGAATGGTTTTAAATAGATCGACTGTGATCAACCAAAAGAACGGGTGTAGAACCAAGCGAAGGTTGTGACCCAAAGGGGATGTCGATACTGACTGAACAAACAGTACTTGATCAACAAAAGGGTTATTTAACCAAAAGAGGTTGCTAACCGCTGAAGAAATCGATGTTAACAGAGAAACTGTGATTAACCGAAGAAAACGAGTGATTAACCAAGAGAAAGTGATTAACTCAAAAGGGGTTCAGTGTTTTAATAGACTGGCTATGGTTAACTGAAAGAATGGATGATTAACCCAAGAGTAACTCAGTGTGTTAACAGATAGACTATGGTTAACATAGAAGACATGCGAATTGGTATTTTAACTTACAGTCAGTGGTTAACCCAACAAAAGGAGAAGAATCGAGAGAAGGTTGTGAACTCCTGGGAATGCGGTTTTAACAGAAAGACTGTATTTAACCGAAAAAACCCTTCTCGGGGAATCAAAAGCAATGATTGACCACAAGGAAAGAAAGTAGGGTATTGAAACAGAGAGTTGCTAACCCAAAGAACAATGATCTTAACCAAGAATGGTGATTGATCAAAAGGGATTGCAAGAGATAGGAGTGATCAAGGATCGACTCGACTGGGGAAAGAGATACACTACCGCTTTAGGATAGAGGTGACTAAGCCAGACACAGGGTCATTCGTCCCCTACCTGAAGTAGTCAGAATGAGAGTAGGAATTCTCCATTATCATTCCTTCTCTAACACACAGGATGTAGTGCAGAAGTTGAAACAGATAGCGTAACAGATCCAAGTTTTACAGTGCTCCAGTGTCGTGTGACACACGAATCTCTGACTCAGCACGGGATCGAGAGAAAAAGCTCTAAAGGAAGCCTAAAGAGAAGCGCCAAAGGGATGATTAATAATCGAAACAAAGTTTCGATTAATTAATCAAAAGGGAGGAATATGCTAATAATTTTCCAAATGAATGAAAAATTAATGAAGCAAAAGGGTGCATTATTGATTATACAAGATTAAGCTTGTTCATGAAGAACAAACTTAATGTAAGAGAGTGCAAAACAATACCAAATGACATTGAGAATGCAACACAAATCATGTCATTATGTGAGCAAAATTGTGCAAGAATGGTCATGTGTATGCAATGTTAAGAATATGAACAAATTGAATAATCGAAAGCGTGCATCGAAAGTTCACAATCATGCTTTAGACTGAAGTGAAACAGCACCTTAAACATCCATAAAAATCAAACATATCAATCCATGGAAGTTAGAAGGAGATAGCATGGCAATCAAGCTTGAAAAACACCAAAAAATGGCCTCTGTTACAGTGGTAACCTGTTACCTCAGAATGAGTAACCGGTTACTTGCCTGAAAAAACAGCAAATCTAGTAAAATTTTTACAGGGTAACCGGTTACCTTATATTGAGTAACCGGTTACTCAGTTGAAAAAGGCAGCGCTGAAGAAAATTTTGTGAAGAGTAACCAGTTACTCTATATTGCGTAACCGGTTATCACTGTAACAGTGGCAAAAACAGCTTTTGAAAAAGCACTTAAGACATCCAAATCACTTGTTTAGATCACCACATGCTAGGGTATGAATTAGTGCACAAAAATCAGGCTTGAAAGCAGCAAATAAGCAGTGATGGAATCAATTAACACATCAAGATCATGGATCAATGCAACGCAAAATCAATCCACACACAAAAAACGTCGAAGCTACATCGCGAATGATACGAAAAATGCGCAAAACAGAAAAATAAGTGAGATCTACCAACCTACAAGCCGGAGATTTAGCTTGGTGATTGTTACAAGGTGATCTTGATGAAGATAATTAAAGAAAACCAGAGGAATCTTCAATTATAGCCGAATCGTACCGAAACCGAGCAAATTGTGACGAAACTCCGAAATACGAATTCGAACCATTGAATCTTGAAGTAAACACTTGAACTGAATCCAAAAGCTAGTAAACTCCAGAAATCCAAGTATAATTGCAAGAGGATGAAGGTTAAGCTCAAGAAATAATCACTTCCAATGTAGAAGTGATTAATCTTAAATGGTGAAGAGCTATAGTGAGGTTTGGGAAGAGAATCGAGCTGAAGATGAAGAAGTTGCAGAAAAATTCAGAGAGAATGTGAGAGAATTGAGAGTGAAATGTGTGAAATGATTGAGAGATTGTGGATCCTTGAAAAAGTGAATGAAAGCTTGTTTATATAGAGTTTTGGTTTGGAGTTACTAGGTTTGGAATATGCTTTGGAATTAGCTTTAGAGTTAGGCTAGGAGTTAGTTAGACTTGACTCACCGAGTCAAGCGGTTAACTCGGTTAGTTAGGAAGTTAACTCGGTAGCAATTCCAATGTAAGCTTCAAATCAAAGGTTGAGATACTTGGAAATCAAGGAACATGGTGCACTTAATTTAAAGTGAGGCATTGGAATAAATGCAAGTGGAGTGTCTTGAATAGTCTTGAAATGTCTAGAGATGTCTAGAATGTTCCACACACTGCTAGAATTAAGTAGAATCCCAAAACAAAGAGAGTGTAGAGTTGCTGTCCCAAAAATGAAGCAGAATCAGCAACTTTACACTGAGTAACCGGTTACCCTATATTGAGTAACCAGTTACTCTAGGTAAAATTTGCCCAGATCACTCAAAAACAAGTGCTGAGGTCCCGGTTTCGATTTTCCACCTCTTGTTCTGATGAATAGGCATGGAAACCCTCGTTTTGTGCTTGTTTTGATGATGTAATAACTATGAGAAGGTTCGATTAATCGAGCTTACAACCTGAAAATCCGGTAACAAGACACATAGAGAAAAGTGTGATTGCGTATGTCGGCGATGCGAATGCACATGCTCATGCAAAAAGGCAAAAAAGGAGGTCAAAATTCGGGTTACAACACCTTCAGAGCGTCGATTTCTTTTCTCAGCTCTCTATTCTCTTCCTCGAGATCATCCATTTTCTTTTGTTGATTGGCCCGAGTATTGTACGAATGAGATAGTTTGACTCTAGAATCGTGACGTATACGTGAGATTCGAAGGTAAGAAGAATGCGTTATGTGAGAATGATGAATGCAATGATATATATATATATATATATATATATATATATATATATATATATATATATTTTTTTTTTTTTTTTTTTTTTTTTGCTTTAATAAAAAAGAAACATCAACAAATAGATTGCAAATATCATACAGTGGGGAGACCCTTTTTTTTATTGAATTTGAAAAATTACAGAAAGGGAAAATACAGTATCTTACAAAGTGCTGTAAAAGGAAATGTCTGAATTTATGGATCCTGAGTCCTCTCTGAAGAGAACTCAGATGCTGGTTCTGGTATTTTCCTTTTCTTTGACCGGGGCTCTTTAGCCTTTGTCGGGTTGGCAGTCCTTTGCCAAGTGAAAGGAGCGAGCAAATTTCTTCGGTCTTCTTGATTTTCTACAACATGCTGCTCTAGTATCTTAATCAGAGCATCCTTTTCCTTTAGCAGTTCCTGAATTTTGGTACACTCCACATTAAGGATACGATACTTGTTTTTCCAAGAGCACTTCTCCCGTTGAACTTTGTTGAGAGCGACCTGGAGTTTTTCCGTGTCAGACATAAAATAAAGGACAGATTCCTTTAACGGAAGAACTTCTTGACGAGGGTAAGGCATCTTCAGCTTGAGGGCTCTAGTTTGTACCCAGTGGAGATAAGGTTCCACGGAGATACAGTCTGGTCTTCCTAGAGACTCTCTTCCTTTCCTGTGAATGTGTTGCCAGACATGCACTATTTCCTTCTTTAGTGCTCTATCATTTTCCCATTCCTTGAAGAAAAGACCTTCCAGATGAACATTATACGGGATATGCTTCATCGGGTATCCGAGTTGACGGCGAACTAAAATTGGATGATAGTTGATTCCTCCTTTAGTTCCTATGAGGGGTACATTAGGGAAGTTTCCGCATTTGTCGATGATCTTTATCCCTTCGTAAATCCTATTATACCAGTCTATGTCAGAGTTAGTAAGAGGCATGATTCTCTGTGACCAACGTAGAGTACTCTTGTGATCCCAAAAAGCAGCAAACTTAGGTAAATAGGAGGTGAACTACTTGTAAAGCAGGGGTACATAGCATGTGATCAGTCCTCCACTGTACAAATTCCTTAAGTGTACAAAATGGTAAGCATCTGCGAGCAAGGTTGGTACGGGGATTCCAATCAGAAAGATCTTAATGGCATTGGTATCGACGAAGTTATCAATGTTTGGAAAAAGGAAAAGCCCGAATGTAAGTAGGACAAAGATATTTATGAAAGCAGTTATGTTCCCTACACTGGCAAAGTATATAGCTTTCTCCGTCAGGAATTTAGCTGGTAAACCCTGGATTCCTTCCTTAGTGGTCATGTGAGTGTCATACCCCAAATTTTGACCACCAAGATTTCCCATCATTGTGCAAATCATCATCACAATATGGATGTACTTTCATGCCTCATCAATCTACTCAAAGATGATTGAGCATTCACCACAATTAAGAATTAGGGTTTTGAGCCCTCTCAGAGCACTTAGGCAAAGGATCAGTCAAGAAATGACATGATCTTCAACTTGTCTAACCTCTCAAACACCTATAAAGGATAAAGAGGAATCCCACATCAAGAATCAAGCACAAAGTTGTGGCATTCCAAGTGGTTTGAGCCTCGAAACACCCGATGTCGCTGAATTAGGGTTTTGGACGACTGGGACCTCCAGAGTGAGATTTTCACAAGAGGATGAGCCAAGACTTCCACATGTGACTCAAATTGTTCAAAATAACCCTAAGGACCCATTGGAAAAGTTAAATTACCCTCAGAGGATGCATTCCCTAAAAGTCGGGAACTAGGGTTTTTACGCGCCGAACCGTTCAGGAGCCAAAAGTCAAAACATGACTTTTTTGGAAAAAATGATCCTTATGATTCATATTTTCATAAATTGTGACTTATAATGACATTTGAACAAGAATTGATCAAGAAATCAAGATAACTTGTAAAAGGGGTAACCTTGAAAAATTGAAAAATTTTCTAAGTTACTAAATTTTAATGGTTTTGGTGCCAACTTCCAAGGACCATAACTTGTGATCCAAGCAACCATTTTGAGTGATCCAAAGCCTGATTTGTAGATTTTCCTACACTCTACAAAAGCTTCAACTACATCTCATTCCAATTCCTCATGGATTTCAAGTTATGTTTGGATCAAAATCACTAAAAACATGAAAGTGCTTTTTTTTTCCAACACTTAGAAGAAATTCTGCCCAAGGCAGATTTCAAGTGAAACACCAAAACTTGAAGCCCTTTTTCACATAGTTGCAAGAGGAATCAATTCAAGGTGTAAACATCAAAGTTGTTATACATCTTGCTAGCAATTCAAAGAGTCCACCAGCATGGAAAAACTCCATGAAAATCAAGAGATATGGCAGCCCAAAGTCATGCTACTGCAACTGTTTTGGAAAATTCAGTTTGCATGTTTGCTTGCTCTCCACGATTTCTGATTCAAAGACAATGATCACTATGCCACATTCATTCAATATTCTCAGGATCTATCGGATTCAACCTGCAAAGTTAGGCCAAGAATGCTTCAAAGTTCATCCTTTAGCATGGTGAATAGTTGAACAAAGACTTGGAATTCAAAGGCAATTTAATGAAAATAGGGCACATTCAAGATTCTGATCACTTGTAGTCAAGATGCTCTAATAAACAACATATAAAAAGACTAAAGAATGTGGAATTGGTCAAGACATAGCTGAGCTATTTGGAGCAGTCATAAATGCCTTGTGTAAGAAACTATTATAACTAGCAAAGACCATTGAACCAAGTTCTTATCCTTTGAGCTTCAAGAGAACCACTTCAGCACAACTCTTCTCCTATAAATAGAGCCTCTAACTAATCATTCAGAACAGACAAAAGCAACTCACCACATTGCTTTTTCTTATTTCTTTCTCACACATTTCATATTTTCTTGAAGAGGCCCTATCGGGTTTTGAGTTGGAGACCAATGCAACTCAAACCAATGGTTCAGGCACCTCATATACAATATATAGGAGTGATCTAAACCACCCCAACACCTCTGTATTCATAGAATCAAGATCTCACTATCTCACTTGCAACCACCTGCAGATGGATTTGAGCTAGTGGATCTAAAGAGTTTCAAAGTGTTTCAAGGCTTGCAACACACTCAATAACATCAAGGGAAGCTATGAGGATCATCATTGCCCTTCTGTAACAACTTTGAAGCAAAGTTCCATTTCAACTTGCACAGAGGTAAGCCTTAACTCTCTAACTACATTAAGCATGCATATTCTGTTAGGCCTTAAGTTTGCCTTATGTTCATAAACATGTGTTAAATGTTTCCCCTCCATTAATTGAGCCAGAATTACCATAAACATGATTGCATAGTTGGTTTTGCATTTTTTAGGGTTTTCTGATCATCACGAGATAACTTGTTACACACTAAAAATAAATAAAATTAAGTATTGCCATTATATTCCTTGTCTGAAACCACACGATTTTCATATTTGGATCATGTGAAATGGTTGAGAAATGAGAGAGATAGATTGCTTCACGTATCTTGCCTAAGGAAGAAGATAGCCATGGCGCCATTCTTCAGGTTTTCAAACCAAACCTTCTATATATTATTCAGTTGCCACAATATAACTGAATTGGCATTGCGCCCTAGTGGAAATACTAGTATGTGTGTGTGTATGAGCGAGCGAGAGGTCTGGGGTTTGAATCCCCCTCGCCCCAGACCTTTTGGTTTATTTTTTTGAACTATTGTCAAAGGTTTCTTTCATATATTATACACACTTGCCATCCTCTTTCAAGCCACACACATGGCTCAGATGGTAGAATTTTAAACTCTTCACCCCAAGGGCGTAAGTTCAATCCTTGGGAGGACCATTCCTAATTTTTTACCACTCATTTTCTTTCATTTCTTTCACCATCTTTTTAATAACTTTAAAAATTAATTTCTCTTTCAATTTTAATTATTTTTTATTGGTTCTTTTTGCAAAAAATCACAAAAATGTTAAAGTATTTTATTCCAAAAAAAAAAATCAAATTTATATTATTTATTTAATATATTTGATATTTTTGTAAATAATTTCATTTTTAATTGTTTTTAAACATTTCAAAAATGAATTTTCAAAACCAAGTGAGTTTTAATTCATCTTGTGATTAAAACATCATTTTTCAAACCTTAATCAAATAAATCACAAGTTGTTTATTCAAACTTATTTGGAGTTTATTTATCATTTTTTACTAATTTTCTTTGAAAAATTACTTTAAAAATGAAATTAGGGTTTCTTTGATTTTGATCTTTATCAAACATTTTTAAACACTTTTGGGCCTCTTTGTAGAGTGTAAGTCCCATCCTTTTGTAAATAAATATTTTGGGCCTCAGTCGTTGTATAAGTCCCGATACGATTTTCAAAAATAACGGTGCGATCGTTGTTTTTATCTGGGCCTCTCCTTGAGTTGTAAGCCCCATCACTTGTACAAAAATAAACCTTTAGGCCTATAATAGAGTGTAAGACCCAACCCCCTTGTACATAAAACATTTTTGGGCCTCATTCATTATATAAGTCCCACTGCGATTTCAAAAATCTCGGCGCCATCGTCGCCTTTTAAACAAAAGTCATCTGGGCCTCCCCTTGTGTTGTAAGTCCCATTTCTTTTCTTTTTCAAACCTTTGGGCCTCTCCTTGAGTATAAGCCCCAACACCCTTTTCAAAAACAAATTCCTTTTTTATTCAGGTTTAAATTTATAGTTGTCAAAACTTTCTGTAATTTCTTGAACAACTAACCATACAGCTGTTACAATGGAAGCTTGCTCGCCTGTAAGTTTTATCAACTTTCTTTATGTGCTTTCATATATATATATATATATATATATATATATATATATATAACTGTATTGCTGGAAGCTTGCTCGCTTGTAAGTCCTTCTTTCATATCCTTTTAAATACTTGTCATATATCAACTGTATATATACTTGTATATTTACTTAGAGTTTTTCCCGACAATTAGGTCTAGAACTAGGTAGAGCCAGTGGTCACTCTTTCAACACACTCAAAACTAGTTTCCCATAGGAATTCCAAATACAGTCTTGCCTTCTCTTGGGCTTAAACAATATAGAACAAAGAGAAAGGCATTATTCCCGGTGAAACTTTTCTCAGACTGTCACTATTAGAAATTGTCAAAGAAATTCATTCCCCCAGAGAGGATTAATTCTCGGTGAAACCTCTCTTGAGTTTCTTCAAACCTTTGAACTGTTCACTAAAGAAAAGATTATTCCTGGTGAAACTTTTCTTGAACTCTTCTTAAGTTTTGACCCACAGGCTTCCTAAAAGCATCCCCGCCTCCTCTTGGGCTTTGTACAAGGACCCTCCGGCTTCTTAGAAGTTCTCATGCCTTCTCTTGGGCTTAATACAAGGACCCTGAAGACCTCTTAAAGGTATAGGACAGAACTTAGTCATTCTTTGTTAGAGCCGTATTTCCAAAGAGTCAAAACCTCATATCAATTTAGGGTTGATTCTCATCCCTTAAAACACCAGCCTCCTCTTGGGCATCATACAAAGATAAACTCTTCCATACCAGTAGACTTGGATAGTCCAATCTCCTCTTGGGTCTCAAAGACATTCTCAAGTTCCCTACGAATATGGGAAAAACCCTGATCATTCGATCAATCTCCAGTAGAGTTTAAAACCCTCACCGGATCTAAAACCCAGTCTTTCACCATAAATTTCCCCAGCTAGGGTCAGCTTATCATCAGAACCTCAAGTCATCTGATACCTCAACTCTTTTGTAATCCTCAGCAAGAGTTGATTCCCCATTTTGGACCAGCCTCTGGATCTCAATAATCCACAGCAGAAGCCAGCCTCCTCTTAGGCTTTGTATAATGATTTCCCCTAGCAGAATTTAGCCTCCTCTTAGGCTTTGTATAAGGATTTTAAAACACGCTCTTGTTGAGTTAATTACCTTAAGGCAATCTCTTGTTGAGTCATCCCTTTCTAGCCTCCTCTTAGGCTTTATATAATGATTTCTCCAACTTGTTCAGCCACAATCTTGGGCTTTGTACAAGACAGATAAAAGCACTCTCTTGTTGAGTCAACCCTTTTCAGCTTCAATCTTGGGCTTTGTACAAGACACACAAAGATACTCTCTTGTTGAGTCAATCACCTTAAAACACTCTCTTGTTGAGTTAATCATCTCTCAGCCTCCTTTTAGGCTTTGTATAATGACCCTTCTTTTCCACAGTAAAAGTCAGCCTCAATCTTGGGCTTTGTACAAGACACCCATAAATATCTTCACCTGAGTCAGTCAAATATTTTGTTGCCTCAATCTTGGGCTTTGTACGATACACCATATAAATTTCCCTAAACAGAGTCAAACCTCTTTCCGGCCTTAACCTTGGGCTTTGTACAAGACAAACCATATTCTCTAGCAGAGTCAATCTTCTCCTTTTCAGCCTCAATCTTGGGCTTTGTACAAGACACCTACAAATATTCCCCAGTGGAATCAAAAATCTTCTTTTAGCCACAATCTTGGGCTTTGTACAAGACAGATAAATACCTCCCCAGTGGAGTCGATTCCTCCTAGCCTCCTCTTACGCTTTGTATAATGATATCCCCAAAAGAGTCAACTCTCTTTTAGCCTCAATCTTGGGCTTTGTACAAGACACAAAAACACTCTCTTGTTGAGTCAACCTTTTCCAGCCTCCTCTTAGACTTTGTATAAGGACTTCCCCAGTGGAGTCAATCAAATCTCTTAGTTTCAACCTTGGGCTTTGATCAAGGCACATACAAAAACCAAAATCCCCTCAGAGGAAATCAAAAGAAATCTCTCTATAGGAAGGCATTCCTCTGTATATCACACATCAAAACAGATATTCAAAACAAGCCCTAATCCCAGATAACTGCTGTAAGTGGCACACTTGTTGATTCTAACATCCAAGCTGTGGTCCATATTTTATCCTGGTAAAATTCCTTTCTCATCTAATTGCTGTAAGCGGCAAGCCTCTGGATTATTTACATCCAAGCCAATGTCCCACTCTTAGCATGAAAGATTCCTAAGGAAAAATGGCATTGCTCTACACTGAGTTAAATTTTTCTCCTTCAGGACAAATCCCCTATAAAGGAAATTATGGCATTGCTGGATTCTCATATCCCAGTTAAAGTAATCCTCTTTTATAATCAGTCACCCAACAGTCGTGATAAACAGACGAGACGTCTCCCTTTAGAGATGACAAATTTGCTCTCAGTCAAACCTTTAGCTTCAATCTTGGGCTTTGAACAAGACACAGATAACCTTTCAGCTTCAATCTTGGGCTTTAAACAAGACACCAAAACATCCTTTTCTTCCATAGAATAGGAGGAACTACGATTGCTCTGATTTCCCTGTTTCTTTAAATGGGAATACGTAGGCATAAGATTGCGAAATCTTAGCGAGCCTACCAATCAAAAACTCTAGGTTCAGTACCTTCACTTCATACCAATAAAAAACTTTAGGTACAGTACCTCACCAAAATCATTAAAAACTTACTCTCTCTCTCAAACATTCCCAAAGAAGAAACTTTCCCATTTACAGATAAACACCATCAAGTACAAAGCGGAACCTAATGCTAACAACATGTGGATAACCACATATAGGATGGGTAATTGACAACTCCCCATTGTATAACCTGACCCCGAACTCCCTGAATCTCTCTTAGCATTTGTTCAGTTAAACATTCGCGTGCAAGGTTAGTTTTAGATAGCTTCCCTTTCCCTTCCAGCTTCACAAGATAAATAAGAAATCAGAAAGTGGCATCCCTTCCCCACCGTTGCGGTGAGGAAGAACCCATGGCGATAAGGTGGTCGCGTCATCGACAAAAATCGCACGCTACAGGAAAATGGCGACTCTGCTGGGGATTTTAAAGTGGGATTATAGTTCCTAAGAGGTCTAGGATGTTAGTTTTAGGAATTTATATATATATATATATATATATATATATATATATATCGCTTTTCCTACTTGATATTCGTGTTTATTTTTCTGTCAATGGGAATGTGAGTGATGTCGCATGTGGAAAGTTCGAGAGAACCCTAAGATAGGTGATGGCATTAGACGGGTGGGCTTACAGGGAGTGATTCCCAAATAAGCGATCATGGTAGACCATCAAATCAGTGGAGATACCCTTTGCAGATTCAATGTCTAACGACTTTGTCGTGAAAACAGATTGTCCCGATGTGCTATCTGAGAAACTAAGGATTTAGTAGACATTAACCATATGGCCATTTGGTAGTGTGGTATCTATCGGAAATAGTTTACACGTGATACTACACTCAATTGAGATTACCCTAGGATGCTACAGCTCGCTCGGGTGAACCAGCTTGCTGTTGTTATCCCTAGGGGGGTCAATGATTTTGGGAACTTTTAACCCGTTCTACAGGTACAAAAATTCACCAGAATACAACCTTTGGGGATGGGTAGAGCCATGACTCCATGCTCGTGACATTGAACCCTTGAACCCATGTTTTTTCAATGTTTTTGTGTGCTGCATTCATGCATTCATTTAAAAACTCTTAAACAAAAAAAAATCTTCTTTTCTCTTCTCTCTTTTTCAAAATTAAACTAAAACAATAATTGAAAATATCAGAGAGAAAAGGATTGCATTATGGATTTCGGTAGAAGGAAGACGCACAAGTACACCTTCAAGACTCCAAAAATAGAGGATTTAAAAGGGCTGGCAAGGATGATCACCAACCCTGATGCTTTCAGAGCTAAGTACGGAGGGCTACTGTCTCTATTTAGGGTCCATGTAGTTGAAGAAATCATGTCTACGCTAATTCAGTTTTATGATCCGATTTATCACTATTTCACATTCTCGGATTATCAACTAGCGCCGACACTAGAAGAGTACTCTCACCTGACTGATTTACCCATCACTGACCAAGCTCCCTTTTCTGGACTGGAAGAAATTCCAAAGGATCAAACCATTGCAAGAGCAATCTATTTGGACGAGTCAGAAGTCAGGACTCACATTACCATTAAGAATGAAATCCAAGGTTTACCGGCCAAGTTTTTGGTAGAGAAAGCCTTGTACTTTGCCACTATAGGAAACGTTACTGCTTTCAAAGATATCTTTGTCCTACTCACATACTGGCTTTTCCTCTTTCCCAATATTGATAACTTCATTGATATCAATGCCATTAAGATATTTCTGATTGGAAACCCCGTACCAAACTTCCTCGTAGATGCTTATCATTCTGTACACTTAAGAAATTTGTACAGCGAAGGAATGATCACATGCTGTGTACCCTTACTTTACAAGTGGTTCACTTCTCATTTACCCAAGTCTGCTGCATTTTGGGATCATAAGAGTACTCTACGTTGGTCACAGAGAATCATGTCTCTTACCAACTCTGACATAGACTGGTACAATAGGATTTACAAAGGGATAAGGATCATCGACAGATGCAGAAACTTCCCTAATATACCCCTCATAGGAACTAAAGGAGAAATCAACTATCATTCAATTCTAGTTTGCCATCAACTCAGATACCCGATGAGGCTTATCCCGCATAATGTTTATCTGGAAGGTCTTTTCTTCAAGGAAGGAGAAAATGACAGGGCACTAAAGAAAGAAATAGTGCATGCCTGGCAACATGTTCACAAGAAAGGAAGAGAGTCTCTAGGAAGACCAAGATGTACCTCCGTGGAACCTTATCTCCACTGGGTGCAAACTAGAGCTCTCAAGCTGAGGATGCCTTACCCTCATCAAGAAGTTATTCCATTAAAGGAATCTGCCCTTTATTTTATGTCTGATACGGAAAAACTCCAGGTCGCTCTCAACAAAGTTCAACGGGAAAAGAACTCTTGGAAAAAAATACCGCATTCTCAATGTAGAGTGTACCAAAATTCAGGAACTGTTAAAAGAAAAGGACGCTCTGATCGAGATTCTAGAACAACATTCTATAGAAGATCAAAGGAACTTGCTCACTCCTTTCACTTGGCAAAGGACTGACAACCCGACAACAGTTGAAGAACCCCGGTCAAAGAAAAGGAAACTACCGGAACCAGCATCTGAGCTTTCTTCAGAGAGGACTCAGGATCCATAAGCTTAGACATTTCCTTTTACAGCACTTTGTAAAATACTGTATTTCCCTTTATGTAATCTTTCAAATTCAATAAAACGGGGTCTCCCCACTGTATGATATTTGCAATCTATTTGTTGAAGTTTCTTTTTTATTAAAGCAAAAACAAAAAATTAATATATATCATTGCATATCATTCATCATTCTCACATAACACATTCTTCTTACCTTCGAATCTCACGTATACGTCACGATTCTAGAGTCAAACTGTCTCATTCGTACAATACTCGGGCCAATCGACAAAAGAAAATGGACGATCTCGAGGAAGAGAACAGAGAGCTGAGAGAAGAAATCAACGCTCTAAAGGAAGATCTGAAAAAACTTCACAGTGACATGCAATCCATGGGAACAACTCAGAGGCAACAATAAAGAACTGTGATCTCAGAGATCACATCTACGCCCATAATGGAGACGTATGATCCTTGGTACAACATGCCTAAAGATCGTCCCTGGGGCATGCCTATCAACTTTGTCCCTGAAGGATACATCCCACCGGCCACAGAAGACCCAGAAACTGTAGCAGGAACCGCTGGGTCTGAAGGTTACAAACTTCGGGAAAGCGAAGACGCAAGAGTGATGGTAGCAACTCTTGAAGGTTACAAACTTTGGGGCATAGAAGACCCAAGAGTCACCGCCGTAATGACTATACCACAACCCGTGGTACACACTGTCCCGGAAGGACCAATTCCATAAATAATTTCTGGTGGGCACGAAAACATGAACGAAAGAATGAATGAGTTTCGAGAACAATTCCTGGAGATGTAAAAGGAACTGCATGCCATTCGCGGTCAGGATTTATTCGAAAAGGACGCCGCAGACCTTTGTCTGGTCCCTAATGTGAAAATACCGCACAAATTCAAGGTGCCTGACTTTGAGAAATACAAGGGCAACTCTTGCCCTCAAAGTCATTTAGTGATGTACGCTCAAAAGATGTCAACTCAAACTGAGAATCAACAGCTACTGATCCATTACTTCCAAGACAGTTTAACCGGTGCCGTACTAAAATGGTACATGGGTTTAAACCACACCAAGATTGTCACTTTCAGAGATCTTGGCGCTGCCTTCGTTCAGCAGTATAAGTATAACCTGGACATGGCACCAGACAGAGATCAACTCAGAGCAATGTCGCAAAAGGACAAAGAAATATTTAAGGAATATGCTCAGAGATGGCGTGAAATTGCCGCCCAGATCTGTCCCCCTCTTGAGGAAAAAGAGATGACAAAGATCTTTTTGAAAACCTTGAGCTCATTTTACTACGACTGAATGGTCGCCAGTGCGCCCATCGACTTCACTGAGATGGTGAACATGGGAGTACGCCTTGAAGAAGCAGTCCGAGAAGGACGATTGGTCAAAGGTACAAAACCATCTAGCAGTACCAAAATATACGGTAGTGCTTTACCAAAGAAAAAAGAGCAAGATATTGGTAATATCTCCCTTGGAAAGCAAAGGCGAAGGTATCAACCAGTAGCAGCAGTAACTCCTGCTATCAACTCAACGCCTGTTCCAACGTATCAACCTCAGGTTGCTCAGAGCCAACCGAATCAACAACAATATCAGCAACGGACACAACAGCCTCTTCACCAGGCTCGTCCTCAGTACAATAACAATCGTACGACACGACCACCAGGGTTCGAACCTATACCAATGTTGTACGCAGAACTGTTTCCACTACTACTGGTCAAGGGGCACGTCCAAACCAGGTCTCCTCTTACTGTACCGGAAAATCCACCTTTTTGGTTCAAAGCAGATCAAACTTACCCTTATCATCAAGGAGGACCGGGGCACAATGTTGAGAACTCTCTCAGCTTTAAATCGGATGTACAAAAGCTTGTCAGGAACGGGGTCTTATCCTTCAAGGATACAAATCCAAATGTTTAGACGAACCCGTTGCCTCAACATGAGAAAACTGCAATAAATTTGATAGCGGAAGAGATTAACCGCAGTTATCAAATTCACGATGTACTCTTATTAGGAACCAATCTGGCCAGGATGCATTGCAGACGAGCGGGTTCGGTCATGTACCGCCTCACAATTATCACCGGTGTAATATCTGCTCGAAGAATAATCAAGGATGTTCCGTAGTGCAATAAGCTCTACAAGAGCAAATGGATCTCGGATGGATCCAAGATCATCGAATTCGTGAGGTCAATATGGCTCACGCAAATCCCAACATTGTCCAGAACCACAACATTCTGGAAATGAATGTCAACTTGGTGGCAATGCACTCAAGGCAAAGTCAATACCATGATCTGACACGACATGATTACAATTCCTGTCTGATCTGCTCAATAAATAATCAAGGATGCTCTTTTATACAAGAGGCCCTCCAACTTCAGATGGATCTTGGATGGATCCAGGATTACCGTGACAGAAGTAGCCATCAAGTTAATATGATTCAAATCTTTGATATTCGCTTGATGAATACCAGTCTGGTAGAATTACACGCTAAGCAAGCCAGGCTCGGTTTTCTGGCTTCACATGATTATCAGGACTGTAAGGTGTGTCATGAAGACGACCAAGGATCTACACTTGTCCAAAGAACACTTCAACACTTGTTGGACCATTGGTGGTTTCCAATCTACTTGGATGAAGCTACACAGAAGATCAGTATGGACGACGGGAATCCTACTAGGCATCAAATTAAGTCAGGATGTTCGCTCGATGGAAATAGATCTAGTAAGGTTGCACTGCATACAAAGCGGGCGTGGCCAGGTGCCACCACATAACTATGAGCACTGTAGAGTTTACTCAGAGAACAACCAAGGATGTTACCTTGTACGGTCAGCTCTTTAAAATCAGTTGGACCGAAAGCAGATTCGACCATGTTCAAGTTCTGATTCGATCAACGTAATGCAAGACTATCTTCCTAATCAAAGCAAAGACGCTTTCATAATCTCTAATCATGAAATGACTAAAGACGTATGCGCCATAATCCCTCTACTCCGTGAATCCAGAGTTCCTCTTGATAGTAGAAGAATCCTTAACCTTGAACCAATAAAGGCTGCCTACGATGGTCAGAAAAATCAGAAGGCTCCTGTGGTTATCTACCTGCCAGGACCAATACCGTACAAATCCGATAAGGCTATCCCTTACAAATACGGTGCAACAACCATTGAGAATGGAAAGGAAACTCCATTACCCTCCGTCGTCAACATTGTCGACATCAGTCGAGTAACACGGAGCGGTAGGATCTTCAACAGAGGAGTTAGAGAACCCGCCAAAGAAAAGGAACCTCAAATAAAAGTTCCTAATCAACCAGTCGGACAATCCAGTAATCCCGACTTTTCAAAGAACAACGATGAGATGTTGAAGCTCATCCAGAAGAGCGAGTACAACATTGTAGACCAACTGTTGCAAACTCCTTCGAGAATCTCTGTGCTATCTCTCTTACTCAGTTCCGAAGCTCACAGAGAAGCTTTGTAGAAAGTCTTGGAGCAAGCTTTCGTAGAACAAGATGTGACGATAAGATAATTTGACAGCATCATCTCCAACATCACTTCCTGCAACAACTTAGGATTCAGTGATGAAGAACTGCCGGAAGAAGGCAAAAATCATAACATGGCACTTAACATTATAGTCAATTACCTGGACGATGCTCTAGCCAGCGTACTGGTAGATACCGGATCAGCTCTGAATGTTATGCCAAAATCAACTTTGATGCGACTATCATTTCAAGGATCTCCGATGAGAGACAGTAAGGTCATTGTCAAAGCCTTTGACGGATCCAGAAAAATGGTTATCGGCGAAGTTGATCTTCCCATTACTATCGGTCCTCACACTTTCCAAGTCACTTTCCAAGTCATGGACATTCGGGCAGCCTACAGTTGTTTATTAGGAAGACCTTCAACACTTCACCAGAAGCTGATGTTTGTCAAAAATGACAAACTAGTCACAGTATGGTGAGATCATGCCTTGATCATGAGAAACTTATCATTGTTTTCCTGTGTAGAACTAGAGGAGGTTGTTGGAATTCAGCTCCAAGCACTCTCGGTGAGCAATGAGAATCGATAAGAGAAAGGAACGTCGATTTCCTCATACAACGATGCTCTCGAAGTGATCAACAGTAACAACGCTAAAGGATGGGGACAGCTTGCCATTCCTACTTATAACAAGATAAAGAAAGGTCTTGGTTTTTTCTCAACCTGTACCCAGACTGCTAATAACGATGAAAGTTTTCATCCCATTCAGGACTTCTTCCAAAGTGGAGGTTTCCTTCACCCAGTGTCTCAAGAAGTACATACCATTAATGAGGGTGACTCCTCTGATACACATGAAGAGTGGAAGTCCTATCTCAACGAGGACGGTTATATGTCTCAGGAAGAAACGCATACGCCATTTTGCTATCCCACACAAAGTCTGAGATATATACCAAGATCAGACGTCAAGATGATGTACGGAGATTGTGATCCGGAAGGATGTCGTGCTCCACCCAACTCATTAGAGGAAGACACTCTGATGAAAGACAACTTTGACTACGACTATTATGACCCAATGGATGACTTGCCTATCTTGCAGCCGTACCCAGAAGACTTGGGACAAAAGAGTCAGCCAAATGATGCCTATCAGCTGAGCATCATTGAAAAGAATACCTGCGTCCCCACCAAATCATGGGATCATTACTCAGGATATTCTGAAGATATCCAGCACAACGACGAATCTGCAAAAATTGCAGGACAGGAGTTCATCAACTATGCTTTTCCCGAGGTCAACGTCATTGAGAAAGATGACTCTTCCAGTTCTGTAGAAGTATGGGACACCTTAGGACATTCGAGTGGCAAGTACGACTTCTTGGTTAAGTACACCGCTCTTAAAAGCTCTCGTATCAGGCTCGAAGAAATCCAGCCAACTTGTCATACCCCAAATTTTGACCACCAAGATTTCCCATCATTGTGTAAATCATCATCACAATATGGATGTACTTTCATGCCTCATCAATCTCCTCAAAGATGGGTGAACATTCACTACAATCAAGAATTAGGGTTTTGAGCCCTCTCAGAGCACTTAGACAAAGGATCAATCAAGAAATGACATGATCTTCAACTTTTCTAACCACTTAAAAACATCCATAAAGGATCAAGAGGACTCCCACATCAAGGATCAAGCACAAAGTTGCTACATTCTAAGTGGATCGAGCCCCAAGATCGACAGTGTCACCAAATTAGGGTTTTGGTCGACCAGGGCCTCCAGATGGAATTTTTCCTCTGGGCATGAGCCAATACTTCAAAGCATAACCCAAGATACTCCAAGGGACCTGATGAACCCAATCATCAAGTCAATTTAGCCTCAGGGGATGCATTCATCAAAAATTAGGAATTAGGGTTTCTTGACCTAATTCACCCCTAAGTTGACTTTTGGGGCAAAGCATGAGCCAAGACCTCAAAACATGATTTGAGGGCCTCAAGTACAGCACATTGATCCATTTGCAACAATGAATTGATCCAAGAAGCTTGATTCACAAGTTTCAATTTCATCTGGACCACAAATAGGGTTTTGAAGGAAAAAGTCAACTGTACCTTTGACTTTTGACCAAGACATGCTCCCAAACATTGGGACATGTTTCAATACACCCTATAACACCTATGGAATTCATCCATTAGGTTTGATTTAGGACAAAGACTTTATTTCACCAAGGATCACACAGTTTGGATTTCATCCGATAAAAATTCAACTGTGCACAAAATCAAGTTTGACTTTTTGGAATTTTTCACAAATATGGTTCCCCTAAGTAAAAAATAATGTTAATGTATGGTATTTATCTTCATTCATTAAGAAAAATCAAGAAAAGTGAGGTTTCTTGCAAAAGGGGCAACCATAAGAAACCAAAAATTTTCTAAGTTATGGAATAAAAGTGGTTTTGGTACCAACTTCCAAGGACCATAACTTGAGATCCAAGCAACCATTTTGGGTGATCCAAAGCTGGATTTGTAGGTCTTGCTACACTCTACAAAAGCTTCAACTACCTCCAACTCTAATTCCTTATGGTTTTTAAGTTATGGAATGATCAAAATGGCAAAAAACATGAAAATGACACTTTTCCAACACTTAGTGAAATTTTCAACAAAAGTCAGAATCTGCCTTACTTTTTCAAAAATGTAGGGACATATTTCACCTTGATCCAAGTTAAACCAGGTATAGGGGTGAACATCAAAGTTGAAGTATGCCATGAGGGCTTTCCAACAAGTACCAGATCATCACCAAATTCCATTTGAGCAGGGAGATACAACCCTTGGAACATGGCATCATGGACTGGTTTTTATAAGGCATAATTTGTGCATTTTGCTCGATTTGTCCAAATCTGATAAATCCAAGCCTTGTCGTCAATTTGGACACATCTGAGGATAAAACAAGAAGAGAATGATTTGATACCCAAGCCTCCAAAGTCCAAGAATCTACACTTAGCCATAACAAACCTAAAAAGGCTAAAAAGGTGCCAAGACTCCAATTTTGTTGCAATGCATTTAATGGATGCACCAAGGTGGCATGGACTGACACATTCCTAACTGAATGACTCAAGAATCAGCACTGAATCAAAGAACCATAGGCATGTACCCGAACCTCAAGTCCATGGCTAGAGGAGACTTGAGATTCCTTTTGCTCAACATTGGCCAAAGGCCTGCTGCAGCTGCCATTCACTATTGCTTGCAAAAAAAACTTACTCTACTATAAATAGAGATCATTTGTGCTCAATTTGAGTACACCAAAGCACTACAACACTTGATTTCCTCAAAATCTCTTTCTCTAGGCCAAAATGCCTTCTTTTGCAAGTTATCTCTAAGTTTTTGAGTTAGAGAGAAATTCCACCACAACTCATGATCTAAACACCTCCAATATATCATATCTAAGTTGTTCAAACACTCACATGTGACCTGAAACACCAAACTCAAAAAGTCAACCTCCAAAACCTCAAAAATTGACTTTTCTGCATTTTTCAAGCCATGTCTTGATTCAGTCACTTCCAAAACCAAACCAGGCCTTAAACACACTCCAAATATCATCCTCAAACTGTCCCAAATGGTTCCCCTCATCTGGAACACCATTTGAAAGAGTTGCCATATTGGTCACTTTTGCCCCTTTTGCAAGAAAGTGCCACAACTTGTTCCTGAGGATTCCAGCTGGTTCTAATCATTCTAAAAGCTTCTAAGGGATCAATTAAGAGTGTCCAAAGCATCAAATTACTTCTGGCACAATGAACTTGGCAGATAGCACAAAAAGCTCCAAGAGGTAAGTGCATGACAACTTGAACTCTTTGAATTATGCATTCCTTTGATGTCCACTGATCATAAACATCTCATACATGTTGTATATGTTGTGTTTGAACCAATTTTCCATGTAATTATTGCCTGTACCATGAGATAGCATAGAACATGCAAAAATAGGCTTATTTTGAAACCACTATTGGATTTTGAGGAGGAGACATTTTCTGAAAATTCCAAGGGAACCATTGGATTCCTCATGAAATTCTAGGTCAGATGCACCTAAATTTTGTCCTAATCCATGGAGAAATGAGAAAGTTAGAGGCTTCACGTAATTTGCCCAAAAGCTTGTCTTGCCTTGCCTTGCCCAGGCCTAAAAACAAGGCATGCCTTATGTATTTATGGGGTGGTTTTGATACACGGATGTATCACCACCCCAGTGGTAGTGCGCATGTGTGTTTGTTGCCAAGGTCGTGGGTTCAAACCCCACCCAGACCATTTTGCCATTTTTCATATCTTTTGCTATTTTTCAATATTTTCATGTTTTTATTAATTACTTCAAAAATTAATATCTCCCTCAATTTTAATCATTTTTTATTGATTCTTTTTTTGAAAATTCACAAAAATGTTAAAATATTTTATTCCATGAAAATTTCATAAAAATATTATTTATTTCATATATTTGGTATTTTTGTAAAGAATTATATTTTTATTTGTTTTTAAACATTAAAAATATTTCTTTCTCTTGGTTTTGCAAATTCAAATGATTTTTCAATCATCCCATGAATGGAACATGATTTTTCAAACATAAATCCAAGATCACAACCTTTTTTCACATGTTTGATTATTTTAATTGAGTTTTTATTCAATTAAAATACATTTAAAAATCAAAATTAGGGTTTTGATCATTATCACCCTAACAATATTTTTCTAAACACTTTTGGGCCTCTAATAGAGTGTAAAGCCCAACCCCCTTTGTACATAAACTATTTTGGGCCTCATTCATTGTATAAGACCCACTGCGATTTCAAAAATCTTGGCGCAATCGCCATTTTATTTCAAAATCAACTGGGCCTACCCTTGTGTTGTAAGTCCCATTTATTTTATTTTTCAAATACTTTGGGCCTCTCCTTGAGTTGTAAGACCCATATCTTTGTAAATAAAACCTAATCTGGGCCTCAGTCGTTGTATAAGTCCCGATACAATTTTTTGATCAACGGTATGATTACTGTTTTTCATCTGGGCCTCTCCTTGAGTATAAGCCCTGTCATACCCCAAATTTTGACCACTAATATTTCCCATAATTGTGCAAATCATCATCATAATATGGATCAACCATTAGTCTCCCCAAAGATGGGTGAGCATCCACTACAATCAGACTTAGGGTTTCAAGCCCTCTCAGAGCTCTTAGACAAAGGATCAATCAAGAAATGACATGATCTTCAACTTGTCTAGCCTATCAAACATCCACAAAGGATCAAGAGGACTCCCACTTAAAGGATTAAGCACAAGGCTTCTCCCTTCTAGGCGGATCAAGCCTTAAGATCGCCAGTGTCACCAAATTAGGGTTTGGTCGACCAGGGCCTCCAGATGGAAATTTTCCTCTAGGCATAAGCCAATGCTTCAAAGCATAACCTATGATGCTCCACGGGATCTCATGAACCCAATCATCAAGTCAATTTAGCCTCAGGGGATGCATTCATCAAAAAATCAGGAATTAGGGTTTCTTGACCTAATTCACCCCTAAGTTGACTTTTGGGACAAAACATGAGTCAAGACCTCAAGAGGGGATTTGAGGGTCTCAAATACATCACATTGATCTATTTTCAACAATGGATTGATCCAATAAGCTTGAGCAACAAGTTTCAATTTCATCAGAACCACAGTTAGGGTTTCGCGGAAAAAGTCAACTGTATCTTTGACTTTTGACCAGGACATGCTCCCAAACCCTAATACATGATTCAATACACCCTATAACACCTATGAAATCAATCCATCAAGTTTGATTTAGGTCAAGGACTTGATTTCATAGAGGATCGCACAGTTTGGAATTCATCTGATAAAAAGTCAACTATGCACAAAAGTCAAACTTTGACTTTTTGATATTTTTCACAATTATGGTTCTTTGACCCCAAAATGATGTTAATGTATGATTGGAATCATAATTCATCAAGAAAAATCAAGAATAGTGGGATAACTTGTAAAAGGGGTAACCATAAAAAACTTAGAAATTTTTCTAAGTTATGGAACAAAGTGGCTAGGGTACCAACTTTAGAGGATCATAACTCCTAAACCACAAGGCCTTTTTTTCCCATCCAAAGCTGGATTTGTAGCTCTCATTACCCTCTACAAAAGCTTCAACTACCACTCATTCCAATTCCCCATGGATTTTGAATTATGGAATGATCAAAATCACAAAAAGTGAAAATGTCACTTTTTTCCAACACTTAGTGAAATTTTCACTAAGTCAGAATCTGCCTTCACTTTTTTCCAAATGTAGGGGCATTTTTCACTTGGATCCAAAAAGTATCAAAACCAATTATGATCAAACAATTATTGTATCATAAGGGCTTTCCAAAATGGCCAAGAACTCCATCAAATTCCACTTGATCCATGAGATATGACAATGGCAATATGCCTTGCTGAAAACTGCCAAGGCTAGCCAGAATTTTGCACTTTTGCTCGATTTGGCAAAATCAGATAATTCCAAGTCTTGTCATCACTTTGGACACATCTAAGGATCAAATCTAAAGGGAACAAACACTGATTCAAGCCTCCAAAGTCTTTGGAACAAGAAGTAGCATGCCAAACCTAGAAATCCCTAAAAGAGGGACAAGACTCCAATTTTGGATTGGAGCATTTAATGGATGCACCAAGGTGGTATGTACTGACACATTTGCAACTGAATTCAGTCAAGATTCATCCAACAACTAGGGAACCACAACTCTGTGCTCTAATCTCTAGTCAATGGCTAGAGGAGACTTGGATTCCTATTGATCAACATTGGCCAAACCTCTGCTGCAGTTGTCATTCACTATTGATCCCAAAACAAACTTGCTCTACTATAAATAGAGTTCATTTGTGCTTAATTTGAGTACACCAAAGCCATCAAACAGATGCTTTCCTCAAAATCACTTTCTTTAGGCAAAAATACCTTCTTTAGCAAGGTAACTCTGAGTTTTTAAGTTAGAGAGCATTTCCATCACACCTCATGATCCAAACACATCCAATATGTCATATCTAAGCTGTCCAAACTCACACAAGTGACCTGTAATCCTTAAATCTCAAAGTCACCTCTCAAAACCTCAAAATAGGCTTTTGTGCATTTTTCAAGCCATGTCTTGATTCAGTCACTTTCCAAACCAGATAAAGCCTCAAACACCCTCCAAATATCATCCTTGAACTGTCCCAAATGGTTCCCCCCATCTGGAACACCATTTGAGAGAGTTGCTATTTTGGCCATTTTAACCCCTTTTGCAAGAAAGGGCCAGTTTTTGTTTTTGCAGGTTCCAGCTGATTCCAATCATCCTAAAAGCTTCTAAGGGATCATTTGAGAGTGTCCAAAGCATCAAACCATTTCTGGAACAAGAAACTTGGCAGATTGCACAAAAAACTCCAAAAGCTCAAAAAGAGGTAAGCATCACAACTTGAACTCTTTGAAATATGCATTGCTTTGAGGTCCACTGATCATGCACATCTTGTACATGTTATATGTGTTGTGTTTGCACCAAATTGTCATGCAATACTTGCCTGTATCATGAGATAGTACAGAAAATGCAATTAGAGGCCTATTTCAAAACCACTATCGGGTTTTAAAATAGGGACATGATCTGAAAAAAACCACCACCACTATTGGATTCCTTGTGAAATTCTAGGCAGGATATACCTAAATTTTGTCTCAATCCATGTAGAAATGAGAAAGTTATGGCCTTCCCGTTTCTGAGCCAAAACTAGCCTTGCCTTGCCTTGGCCAGGCCTAGGACACAAGGCAAGCCTTGTGTATTTGTTGGTTTGTTTCAATCAACGGATGTATCACCACCCCAGTGGTAAGGCGCGCGCCCTATAACCTTGAGGTCGTGGGCTCAAACCCCACCCAGACCATTTTGTGTTTTTTCACATTTTGCTATTTTTTCCAATATTTTCATGTTTTGTTAATTAATTGGAAAATTAATAACTCCTTCAATTTTAATTATTTTTTATTGGTTCTTTTTGCAAAAAATCACAAAAATGTCAAAATATTTTATTCCACAAAAAAATCAGATTTATATTATTTATTTAATATAATTAGTATTTTTGGGAAAAAAATTCCCTTTTTATTGTTTTTAAACATTTAAAAGTGAATATTTACTTGGAAAATCAAACCAAATGAGTTTTAATTCATCTTGTGATTAATCCCTCATTTTTCAAACCTTAAACAAAAATCACAAATGGTTTATTCAAACTTATTTGGTATTTTTATTGGATTTTCTTTAAATATTTACTTTTAAAGAAAAGCAAAAATTAGGGTTTCTTTGATTTTCACCCTCACAAAACATTTTCAAACCTTTGGGCCTCTAATAGAGTGTGAGACCCAATCCTTTGTAAATACAAACCTATTTTGGGGCCTCAAATGTTGTATAAGTCCCGTTGTATTTCAAAAGTTCGGCGCGATCATCGCCCGTTTAAAACAAACCATCTGGGCCTCTCTTGGAGCTATAAGACCCATTCAAAATCATTATGGGCCTCTAATAGAGTGTAAGACCCAATCCCCTTTTGAAACCAAAAACTTTTGGGCCTCAGTCATTGTATAAGACCCACGGTGTTTTCAAATCCTCGGCGCGATCGTCGCCCTTTTCAAAATAATCCCTGGGCTTCTCCTTGAGCTATAAGACCCATCTTTGTTCACTTTCAATCATTTTTGGGCCTCTTGAGAGAGTGTAAGACCCATCCCCTTGTACAAAAAACCTTTCTTGGGCCTCAGTCACTTGTATAAGTCCCTGTACAAAATGACAGTGCGATCACTGATAAAACCCTGGGCCTCTCCTTGAGCTGTAAGTCCCAATTCTCCTTTCAAAAGCACTTTCTCCTTTGATTTTGTAACATACTGTTATTTTCAATTTCTTTGTTGAGCAACTAACAATACAGTATGGAAGCTCTACAACCGAGTAAGTGTTTACCCGCTTTCATTTACCGCTTTCATATGTATATAATTGTATTGTGGGGCTGTTTCACTGTAAGCCTTCTTTCATAAACTCATATCGATTGTGTAATACTAGTATAGATATTTAGAGTTTCCCCGGAAACTACGTCTAGCACTAGGTAAAGCCCTGTTGATCACTCTTAAATGCAAACAAAACTAGATCCCCATAGGATTACCAGATACAGTCTTCCCTCCTCTTGGGGTTAAACAATATGGAGACGTGAAAGGCAGCATTCTCGGTGAACCCTTTCACAGACTGTCACCCTTAGAAATTGTCAAAGAAACTCTGACTCCCCAGAGATGATCTTTTCTCCGTGAATGGCATCTCTTGAGCTTCTTCCAAATTCTCGAACTTTCCTGGCTCGATCTATTCTCAGTGAATGGCATGTCTTGAACTTCTCGGGATTTGGGGACCCACAGGCTTCTTAAAAGCATCCCCGCCTCCTCTTGGGCGTTGTACAAGGACCCGTCCGCTTCTTAGAAGTTTTCACAGCCTCCTCTCAGGCTTTGTATAATGATTCTTCCTCCGGGAAGATAGCCTCCTCTTGGGCTTCGTACAAATTGTCCCTTCGGCTTCTTAAAAGTTTTTCTCGCCTCCTCTTGGGCTTCGTACAAATTGTCCCGACGACCTCCTAAAGGTATAGGAACAGAAATTAGTCATCTTAATAGAACAGTCTTTTAAAGAGTCTAGATCTTTCTACGGCGAACATACTGTCTCTTGATCTCTCTTAAGCATAGTACAAAAGATAAAACTCTAGACTTGGACAATCTAATCTCCTTGAGTCTCGAAGACATTCTCAAGTTCCTTTCAAAAATAGGATAAAACACCCGTAGACTTAGGCAGTCTCAATACCCTTCGGATTCCCCGTTTCCTTAAAGAACAAGAAATAATCCCGGTCCTCAGATCAAATCCATGAGTACAACATTACCCATATAAGAACTGATTTTCTCTTTTAACCAACATACTGGACCTGTCACTCAACTGAAACAGTAACCCTAGCCTCCTCTTGGGCTTTGTACAATGATTCTCCCCAGTGGAGCTAACCTTTTAGCCTCCATCTCGGGCTTCGTACGAGATACAAAAACACTCTCTTGTTGAGTATAAAAGACTCTCTTGTTGAGTCAAACCTTTGCAGCCTCCATCTCGGGCTTCGTATGAGATACAAAATCACTCTCTTGTTGAGTATAAAAGACTCCCTTGTTGAGTCAATCCTCTTTAAGCCTCTATCTCGGGCTTCGTACGAGATACAAAACACTCTCTTGTTGAGTATATAAAGACTCTCTTGTTGAGTCGATCACCTTTAGCCTCCATCTCGGGCTTCGTACGAGATACAAATCACTCTCTTGGTGAGTATAAAAGACTCTCTTGTTGAGTCAAACCCTTTTAGCCTCCGTCTTGGGCTTCGTACAAGACACATATAAAAACACTCTCTTGTTGAGTCAACCCTTTTAGCCTCTATCTCGGGCTTCGTACGAGACACAAAAGCATCCTCTTGTTAGGTTAATAGCCTCCTCTTAGGCTTTGTATAAAGAAATCCCTGTTTGATTCAATCAACCTTTTAGCATCAAATCATGCTTTGGTCACAGCATACAAACATCAACAACTCCTTTTCCCTCGTCTAATTGTTGTAAGCGGCAAGCCTCTGGATTATTTACATCCACGCCACTTTCCCTATTTTAGCATGAGAAATTCCTAAGGAAAGACGACGTTGCTCTAAACTGAGTTAAAGTCTTCTCCTTCAGGTTGAAAATCCCCTATAAAGGAAATTATGGCATTGCTGGATTCGCATATCCCAGTTAAAGTAATTCTCCTTTATAATCAGTCACCCAATAATTGTGACAAACAAACCCCTTTAAAGATGACAAATTCTCTCTAAAGTCAACACCCTTTTAGCTTCACATCTTGGGCTTCGAACAAGATACAAATAGACCCTTCAGCTTCACATCTTGGGCTTTGAACAAGATACAAACCACCTTTAGCTTCATGTCTTGGGCTTTGAACAAGACACCAAAACACCATTTCCTCCCATAGAATAGGAGGAACTACGATCACTTTTATTTCCCTATCCCGGGAATACGTAGGCATAAGATTGAAAAAGAATCTTAGCGAGCACACTAATCAAAAAACCCCAAAGTCCCCTACCTCCAGCAAATCTAGCGCAATATCCCAACAAATTCCCCACGAACAGTCTTGGTATTTCGTTCTGAACAAAATAAGCAGAGAGAGGCCCACGAACTAAAATCGCATCTGTAAACCAACAGTTTTGACTGTTTAACCTCAGTTTGCAAGCAGGGTTAGTTGGAGACATTTATTTCCCTTCCTTCATCAGCTTCAATAGGATAAAAAATGAATCGACCTGTTGTACCCCAGAGCGACGGTGCTTAAGAACCACGTCCAAAATTGCTTGCTACAAGCCCCAACAATCTTTTCAAAACAACTTCCCTTTTGATTTAGGTTCAAATTCATAGTTGTTGTCAAAACTTTCTTTAATTTCTTGAACAACTAACTATACAGTTGTTACTATGGAAGCTTGCTCGCCTGTAAGTTTTTATCGGCTTTCTTTACCTGCTTTCATATATATATATATATATATATATATATATATATATATATATATATATATATATATAACTGTATTGCTGGAAGCTTGCTCACCTGTAAGTCCTTCTTTCATATCCTTTTAAATACTTGTCATATATCAACTGTATATATACTAGTATATCTGCCTAGAGTTTTCCCCGGCAACTAGGTCTAGAACTAGGTAAAGCCAGTTGGTCACTCTTAAATACAGTCAAAACTAGATCCCCATAGGATTTCCAGATACAGTCTTGCCTTCTCTTGGGCTTAAACAATATGGAACAAAGAGAAAGGCATTATTCTTGGTGAAACTTTTCTCAGACTGTCACTATTAAAAATTGTCAAAGAAATTCAATTCCTCAGAAAGGATTAATTCTCGGTGAAACATTTCTTGAATTTCTTCAAACCCTGGAACTGTCCACTAAAGGATTAATTCTCGGTGAAACCTTTCTTGAACTTTTCTTAGGTTTGGGACCCGCAGGCTTCCTAAAAGTATTCCCCGCCTCCTCTTGGGCTTCGTACAAGGACCCTCCGGCTTCTTAGAAGTTCTCATGCCTTCTCTTGGGCTTAATACAAAGACCCTGAGGACCTCTTAAAGGTATAGGATAGAACTTAGTCATCCTTTGTTAAAGTCGTCTTTCCAGTGTCAAAACCTTGGACAATTTAGGGTTGATACTCATCCCTTAAATCTTTCTGCCTCCTCTTGGGCATTATACAAAGATCCATTTTCCATACCAATAGACTTGGACAGTCTAATCTCCTCTTGGATCTCAAAGACATTCTCAAGTTCCTTATAAAGACGGGAAAAACACTGGTCATTTTGATCAATCCCCAGTAGAGTCAAAACCCGTAGATTCTAAAACTCCGTCTTTTATCCTAAGTTTCCCCAACCAGGGTCAGCTTATCGTCAGAGCCTCAAGGCGTTTGATATCTCAACTTTTCTGTAAACCCTCAGTAAGAGTTGATTCCCCACTTTGGACCTGCCTCTAGATCTCAATAATCCTAAGCAGAAGTCAGCCTCCTCTGAGGCTTTGTATAATGACTTCCCCTAGCAGAAGCCAGCCTCCTCTAAGGCTTTGTATAATGATTTCTCCAGCTTGTTCAACCTCAATCTTGGGCTTGTTACAAGACAGATAATACTCTCCAGCAGAGTCAAACTCATTTCAGCCTCAATCTTGGGCTTTGTACAAGACACCTAAAATATCCTCAACCGAGTCAGTAAAACCTCTTTTAGCCTCAATCTTGGGCTTTGTACAAGACAAATAAAGATTTTTCCATAAAGTCAATTTCCTCTTTTTGCCTCAATCTTGGACTTTGTACAAGACATATATAAACTTTCTCCAGTAAAGTCAAATTCCTCTTACACTTTGTATAAGTACCTCCCCATCAGAGTTAATTCCTCCCAGCCTTCTTTTAGGATTTGTGGATTAATCTCTTAAGCAGAGTCAAAAACTCTTTTAGCCTCCGTCTTGGGCTTTGTACAAGATAGAAAAAATATTTCCCCAGAAAGTCAACTGTTATCCTCCTCTTAGGCTTTGTATAATGATATCCCCAAAGAGTCGGCTCTTTTAGCCTCAATCTTGGGCTTTATACAAGACACATAAACACTCTCTTATTGAGTCAGCTTGTATAAGGACTTCCCCAGTGGAGTCAAACAAACTTTTGGCTTCAACCTTGGGCTTTGATCAAGGCACATACAAAAACCAAAATCCCCTCAGAGGAAATCAAAATCTCTCTGTAGGAAGACTTTTCTCTGTATATCACTACATCAAACAGAAAATTCAAAACAAACCCTAATCCCAGATAATTGTTGTAAGCGGCATACTTGTTGATACAAATATCCAAGCTGTCGTCCGTCTCTTATCCTGGCAAACGTCCTCTATTTCATCTAATTGCTGTAAGTGGTAAGCCTCTGGATTATTTACATCCACGCCACTGTCCCTCTCTTAGCATGAAAGACTCCTAAGGAAAAATGGCATTGCTCTACATTGAGTTAAAGTTTTCTCCTTCAGGATAAAACCCTATAAAGGAAATTATGGCATTGTTGGATTCACATATCCCACTTAAAGTAATTCTCCTTTATAAACAGTCACCCAACAATTGTGATAAATAGGCAAGATGTCTCCCTTTAGAGAGGACAAATTCTCTCTCAGTCAAACCTTTAGCTTCAATCTTGGGCTTTGAACAAGACACAAATACTCAACCTTTTAGCTTCAATCTTGGGCTTTGAAAAAGACACCAAAACATCTTTTTCCTCCCATAGAATAGGAGGAACTACGATTGCTCTGATTTCCCTGTTTCTTTTAAACTGGAATACGTAGGCATAAGATTGCAAAATCTTAGCGAGCATACCAATCAAAAACTCTAGGCCCAGTACCTTCATACCAATCAAAAACTCTAGGTCCAGTACCGTCATACCAATCAAAAATTTTAGGTCCAGTACCTTCATATCACCAAAATCATCAAAACTCTCTCTCTCTCACAGACATCCCTCAAAAAAAGAAACTTTCCCATTTACAGAATAAATACCATCAAGTACAAAGCGAAACCTAATGCTAACAACCTGTGGATAACCACATATAGGATGGGTAATTGACAACACCCCATTGTATAACCTGACCCCGAACTCCCTGAATCTCTCTTAAGTGTTTGTTCAGTTAAATAATCGCGTGCAAGGTTAGTTTGAGATATCTTCCCTTTCCCTTCCAGCTTCACGGGATAAATAAGAAATCAGAAAGTAGCATCCCTTCCCTACCGTTGCGGTGAGGAAGAACATCATTTTGCGATAAGGTGGTCGCGTCACCGACAAAAATCGCACGCTACCGATAAATGGCGACTCTGCTGGGGAGTCATATCATAAGGATCTGTTTTAGTCATCATCGTCCCCATTTTCCACAAAAAAATGGCGACTCTGATGGGAAATCATTTTTTCTGTCTAGGATATAGACTAGAATTTCTAAGAGGTCTAGGATGTTAGTTCTAGGAATAAATATATATATATATATATATATATATATATATATATCGCTTTTCCTACTTGATATCCGTGTTTATTTTTCTGCTAATGGGAATGCGAGTGATGTCGCATGTGGAATGTTTGAGTGATACCTAAGATAGGTGATGGCATAGACGGACAGTCTTACAAGGAGTGAATATCGAATAAGCTGTCCCAGTTGACCATCAAATCAGTGGAGATACCTTTTGCGGATTCAATGTCTAACGACTTCGGTTGTGAAAGCAGATTGTTCGATTGTGGTATCCATGAAGCTGAGAATTTAGTAGATAGTAACCATGTAGCCATTTGGTAGTGCGGTAGCTATCGAAAATAGTTGCACGCGATACTACACTCAATTGAGATTACCCTAAGATGCTACAGCTCGCTCGGGTGAACCAGCTTGCTGTTGTTATGCTAATGGGGGTCAATGATTTTGAGTACAAGTACAAAAATTCACCATAGTACAACCTTTGGGGATGGGTAGAGCCATGACTCCATGCTCGTGACGCTGAACCTTTGAACCCATGTTTTTTTAATGTTTTTGTGTGCTGCATTCATGCATTCATTTAAAAAACTTTAAAAAAAATTCTTTTCTCTCCTCTCTGTTTTCAAAATAAACTAAAACAATAATTGCAAATATCAGAGAAAAGGTTTGCGTTATGGATTTTGGTAGAAGAAAGACGCATAAGTACGCCTTCAAGACTCCGAAACAAGAGGATTTAAAAGGGATGACAAGGATGATCACCAACCCTGATGATTTCAAAACTAAGTATGGAGGACTACTGTCTCTGTTAAGGGTCCATGCGGTTGAAGGAATCCTGTCCACACTAATTCAGTTTTATGATCTGGTTTATCACTGTTTCACATTCCCGGATTATCAACTAGCACGGATGCTAGAAGAGTACTCTCACCTGACTGATTTACCCGTCACTGACCATGCTCCCTTTTCTGGACTGGAAGAAATTCCAAAGGATCAAACCATTGCAAGAGCAATCTATTTGGATGAGTCATAAGTTAGGACTCACATGACCATTAAGGATGGAATCCAAGGTTTACCGGCCAAGTTTCTGGTAGAGAAAGCCCTGTACTTTGCCAGTATAGGAAACGTTACTGCTTTCGAGGATACCTTTGTCCTACTCACATATGGGCTTTTCCTTTTTCCCAACATTGATAACTTCGTTGATATCAACGTTGTTAAGATATTTCTGATTGGAAACCCCGTACCAACCTTACTTGCAGATGCTTATCATTCTGTACACTTAAGGAATTTGTACAGCGGAGGAATGATCACATGTTGTGTACCCTTGCTTTATAAGTGGTTCACTTCTCATTTACCTAAGTCTGCTACATTTTGGGATCATAAGAGTACTCTACGTTGGTCACAGAGAATCATGTCTCTTACCAACTCTGACATAGACTGGTATAATCGGATCTATGATAGGATAAGAATCATCGACCATTGTGGAAACTTCCCTAATGTACCCCTCATAGGAACTAAAGGAGGAATCAACTATCGTCCAAATTTAGTTCGCCGTCAACTCGGATACCCGATGAGACACGTCCCACGTAATGTCCATCTGGAAGGTCTTTTCTTCAAGGAAGGAGAAAATGACAGGGCACTAAAGACATAAATAGTGCATGCCTGGAAACATGTTCACAGGAAAGGAAGAGAGTCTCTAGGAAAACCAGACTGTGTCTCGGTGGAACCTTATCTCCGCTGGGTACAAACTAGAGCCCTCAAACTGATGATGCCTTACCCTCGTCAAGAAGTTCTTCCGTTAAAGGAATATGTCCTCAATTTTATGTCTGATGCGGAAAAACTTCAGGTTACTCTCAACAAAGTTCAACGGGAAAAGAAATCTTGGAAGAACAAGTACCGTATTCTCAATGTGGAGTGTACCAAAATTCAGCAACTATTAAAAGAAAAGGACACTCTGATTAAGATATTAGAGCAACATGTTGTAGAAAATCAAGAAGACCGAAGAAATTTGCTCGCTCCTTTCACTTGGCAAAGGACCGACAACCCAACAACGGCTCAAGAGCCCCGGTCAAAGAAAAGGAAAGTACCAGAACCAGCACCTGAGCTCTCCTCGGAGAGGACTCAAGATTCATAAGCTTAGACATTTCCTTTTACAACACTTTGTAAAATATTGTATTTCCATTTCCGCAATATTTCAAATTCAATAAAACGGGGTCTCCCCACTGTATGATATTTTCAATCTATTTGTTAAAGTTTCTTTTTTATTAAAGCGAAAACAAATTAATTAATATATATATATATATATATATATATATATATATCATTTCATATCATTCATCATTCTCACATAACGCATTCTTCTTACCTTCGAATCTCACGTATACGTCTCGATTCTAGAGTCAAACTGTCTCATTCGTACAATACTTGGGCCAATCGACAAAAGAAATGGACGATCTCGAGGAAGAGAACATAGAGCTGAGAGAAGAAATCGACGCTCTGAAGGAAGATTTGAGAAAACTTCACAGTGACATGCAACCTCTGGCAACAGCTCAGAGGCAACAACAAAGGACCGTGATCTCGGAGATCACATCTACGCCCATAGTGGAGACGTATGATCCTTGGTACAACATGCCTAAAGATTGTCCCTGGGGCATGCCTATCAACTTTATCCCTGAAGGATATATTCTGCCGGTCACGGAAGACTCGGAAACTGCAGCAGGAACCGCTGGGCCTAAAGGTTACAAACTTCGGAAAAGCGAAGACGCAAGAGTGATGGTAGCAACTCCTGAAGGTTACAAACTTCGGGGCATAGAAGAACCAAGAGTCACCTCCGTAATGTCCATACCACAGCCAGTGGTGCACATTATCCTGGAATGACAGATTCCATAATTACTGTCTGGTAGAAACGAAAACATGTACGAAAGAATGAATGAGTTCTAGGAACAATTCCTGGAAATGCAGAAGGAACTGCATGCCATTCGCGGCCACGATTTATTTGGAAAGGACGCCGCAGACCTTTGTCTTGTCCCTAATGTAAAGATCCCGCACAAATTCAAGGTGCCTGACTTTGAAAAATACAAGGCCAACTCTTGCCCTCAAAGTCATTTGGTGATGTACGCTCGAAAGACGTCAACTCAGACTGAGAATCAACAACTACTGATCCACTATTTCCAAGACAGCTTAACCGATGCCGCACTCAAATGGTACATGGGTTTAAACCGCACCAAGATCGTCACTTTCAGAGATCTTGGCGCTGCCTTCATTCAGCAGTACAAATATAACCTGGACATGGCACCAGACAGAGACCAACTCAAAGCAATGTCGCAGAAGGACAAGGAAACCTTTAAGGAATATGCTCAGAGATGGCATGAAATTGCCGCCCAGATTTGTCCCCCTCTTGAGGAAAAAGAGATGACCAAGATCTTCTTGAAAACCTTGAGCTCATTCTATTACGACCGAATGATCGCTAGTGCCCCCATTGACTTCACTAAAATGGTGAACATGGAGTACGCCTTGAAGAAGCAGTTCGAGAAGGACGTCTAGTCAAAGATGTCGGACCATCAAGCAGTACCAAAAGATACGGTAGTGCTTTCCCTAAGAAAAAAGAGCAAGATATTGGTAATATCTCTCTCGGAAAGCAAAGGCGAAGGTATCAACCAGTAGTAGCGGTAACTCCCGCTATTAACCCTGCACCGGTTCTAATGTATCAACCTCAGGTTGCTCAGAGCCAACCGAATCAACAAGAGTATCAGTAAAGGACACAACAACCTCTTCAGCAGGCTCGTCCACAATACAACAACAACCGTACGACACGACCACCAGGGTTCGACCCTATACCAATGTTGTACGCAAAACTGTTTCCACTACTACTGGTTAAGGGGCACGTGTCCAAACCAGTTCTCCTCTTACAGTACCGGAAAATCCTCCTTTTTGGTTCAAAGTAGATCAAACTTGCCATTATCATCAAGGAGGATCGAGGCATAACATAGAAAACTGCCTCAGCTTCAAATCCGATGTACAGAAGCTTGTCAAGAACGGGGTCTTATCTTTCCAAGATACTAATCCAAATGTTCAGACGAACCCGTTGCCTCAACATGAAAAAACTGTAGTAAATTTAATAGAAGAGATTAATCGCAGTTATCAAATTCGCGATGTACTCCTATTAGAAACCAATCTGGTCAGGATGCATTGTAGACAGAGCGAGTACGGTCATGTGCTATCTCACAATTATCACCAGTGTGATATCTGCTCGAAGAATAATCAAGGATGTTCCATAGTGTAATCAGCTCTACAAGAACAGATGGATCTCGGATGGATCCAAGATCGTCGAATTCGTGAGGTCAATATGACTCACGTAAATCCCAACATTGTCCAGAACCACAACATTCTGGCGATGAATATCAACTTGGTGGCAATGCACTCAAGGCAAAGCCAACATCATGATCTACCACGGCACAATTATAATTCCTGTCCGATCTGCTCAATAAACAATCAGGGACGCTCTTTTATACAAGAGGCCCTCCAGCGTCAGATGGATCTCGGATGGATCCAGGATTACCATGATAGATGTAGCCATCAAGTTAATATGATTCAAATCTTTGATATTCACTAGATGAATACCAGTATGGTAGAATTACACACTAAGCAAGTCAGACTCAGTTTTCTGGCTTCACATGGTTATCAGGACTGTAAAGTGTATCGTGAAGACGGCCAAGGATGTGCACTTGTCCAGAGAACACTTCAACACTTGTTGGACCAGTGGTGGCTTCCAATTTACTTGGATAAAGCTACATGACAGATCTTTATGGCTGATGGGAATCCTACTCGACATCAGAGTCAGGATGTTCGGTCGATGGAAACAGATCTAGTAAGGTTGCACTGCATACAAAGCGGCCGTGGCCAGGTGCCACCACATAACTATGAGCGCTGTAGAATTTGCTCAGAGAATAACTAAGGATGCTACCTTGTGCGGTCAGATCTTCAAAATCAGTTAGACCGAAAGGAGATTCGACCATGTTCAAGTTCTGGTTCGATCAACGTAATGCAAGACTATCTTCCTGATCAAAACAAAGACGTTGTTATAATCTATAATCACGAAATGACCAAAGACGTATGCGCCATAATCCCTCTACTCCATGAATCAAGAGCTCCTCTTAATAGCGGAAGAATTCTCAACCTCGAACCAATTGAGGTTGCCTACGATAGTCAGAAAAACCAGAAGGCTCCTGTAGTTATCTATCTGCCGGGACCAATACCATACAAATCAAATAAGGCTATCCCTTACAAGTACAGTGCAACAACAATCGAGAATGGAAAGGAAACTCCATTACCCTCCATCGTAAACATTACCGACAACAGTCGAGTAACACGGAGTGGACGGATCTTCAACAGAGGAGTTGGAGAACCCACTAAGGAAAAGGAACCTCAAACAGAAGTTCCAAATTAACCAGTCGGGCAATCTAGTAATCCCGACCTTTCAAAGAACAACGATGAGATGTTGAAGCTCATCCAGAAAAGCGAGTACAACATTGTAGACCAACTGTTGCAAACTCCATCAAGAATCTTTGTGCCATCTCTATTACTCAGTTCTGAAGCTCGAAGGGAAGCTTTACAGAAAGTCTTAGAGCAAGCCTTTGTGGAACAAGATGTGATGATAAGACAATTTGACAGCATCATCTCCAACATCACTTCCTGCAACAATTTAGGATTCAGTGATGAAGAATTGCCGGAAGAAGGTAAAAATCATAACATGGCGCTTAACATTACAGTCAACTGCCAGGATGATGCTCTAGCCAACGTACTGGTAGACACCGGATCAGTTCTGAATGTTATGCTAAAATCAACTCTGATGCGACTATCATTTCGAGGATCTCCGATGAGAGGCAGTGAGGTCATCGTCAAAGCGTTTGATGGATCCCGAAAAACAGTTTCGGCGAAGTCGATCTTCCCATAACTATTAGTCCTCACACTTTCCAAGTCACTTTCCAGGTCATGGACATCCGGGCAGCCTATAGTTGCTTATTAGAAAGACATTGGATACACGAGGCTGGGGCAGTCACTTTGACACTTCACCAGAAGCTGAAGTTCGTCAAGAATGACCAACTAGTCACAGTCTGTGGAGAGCATGCCTTGATCGTGAGCAACTTATCATCATCATCCTGTTTAGAAGCAGAAGAGGTTGTTGGAACTCAGTTCCAAGCACTTTCGGTGAGCAATGAGAATCGATCAGAGAAAGGAACATTGATTTCCTCCTACAAAGATGCTCTCAAAGTGATCAAGAATAACAACACAAAAGGATGGGGACAACTTGTCATTCCTACTAATAACAAGACAAAGAAAGGTCTTGGTTTCTCCTCAACCTGTACTCAAACTGCTACTAACGATGAAAATTTTCATCCCATTCAGGACTTCTTCCACAGTGGAGGTTTCCTTCACCCGGTGTCTCAAGAAGTACACACTATCAACGAGGGTGACTCCTCCGATACAGATGAAGAGTGGAAGTTCTATCTCAATGAGGACGATTATATGTCTCAGGAAGAAACGCCTACACCATTTTACTTTCCCGCGCAAAGTCCGAGATATATACCAAGATCAGACGTCAAGATGATGTATGGAGATTGTGATCCGAAAGGATGTCGTGCTCTACCAAACTCATTAGAGGAGGACACTCTGATGAAAGACAACTTTGACTATGACTATTATGACCCAATGGATGACTTTCCTATCTGGCAGCCATATCCAGGATACTTGGGGCAAAAAAGTCAGCCCAACGATGATTATCAGTTAAGCATCATTGAAAAGAATATCTGCGTCCCCACCACGTCATGGGATCATTACTCAGGACATTCTGAAGATATCTAGCACAACGATGAATCTGCAAAGATTGCAGGACTAGAGTTTATCAACTATGCTTTTCCTGAGGTCAACGTCATCGAGAAGGATGACTCTTCAGTTCCACAGAAGTATGGGACACCTTAGGACAGCCGAGTGGCAATTACAACTACTTGGTCAAGTACATCACTCCTGAAAGTTCTCGCATCAGACTCGAAGACATCCAACCTACTGGATGGGGAGATCCACCTGAGAATGAAAATACTGTGCAAGATACCACAGAAGAGTTCGTCTACGACAACTCTGCCTGGGAGAAAGACTCCAATCATCCTACTCTGCCAAAAATCAGCGTCGTTTCTGAGGACAAACCAAGAAAGAAGGTACCAGACTTTGTGATTCACCGAGGAATTCGCCGCCAATGGGCTGCTGTCGATGTCCCGAAAGTCGTCCATAAGTCTAAGTAATTGTCGTCTTTGTTTTAACCTTTCACCCTGCCCAGGTGAAACGGCTGTCTTTATAGGGCTCACTTTCTGTAAATGTCCCTCTTCGCTTTGCCCAAAGCGACAGAGTTTTGTTTTATAGGGCTGCAATTTCAAGAATCGACTAAATCATAAATAAAATAACGCCATTCTGTAATTTCCGTATTAATTGTTGTTTTCACTTTTCGCTCTTTCAAGAAAATGGTAATCCCAAAAAACAACTCCACAATAAAAACAAGCGTTTTTTAGAAATACACTACACACACTATTGCATTTCTCTCTATATTTTCTAAAAATAAATCATCACGTCATGCAGATTGCTTATTTTAAACCCCGTTGAAACATACGATCCAATGCCTTCTCCCAACTTTGAATTCCCGGTATTTGAAGCTGAAGAAGAAGAGGACGAAGAAATTCCAGAAGAGATTTCTCGATTACTCAGACAAGAGGAAAGGCCCATTGAACCTCATAAGAAGCCATTGGAAACAATAAACTTGGATTCAGAAGAAGAGAGAAAAGAAGTCAAGATTGGGGCATTGCTCTGTCCAACTATCAAAGAAGATTTGATAAGACTTCTCAAAGAGTTTCCCGATGTATTCGCTTGGTCCTATCAGGACATGCCAGGTTTGGATACCAGCATCGTGAAACATCATCTACCGTTAAGATCAGAATGTCCGCCAGTAAAACAGAGACTGAGACGGACACACCCGGACATGGCTATCAAGATCAAAGAGGAAGTGCAGAAACAGATTGACGCTGATTTCCTCGCCACCTCAGAATATCCTCAATGGTTAGGCAACATAGTGCCAGTTCCAAAAAAGGACAGAAAAGTCCAAATGTGTGTAGACTACAGGGATCTGAACATGGCCAGTCCAAAGGATGACTTTCCCTTACCACACATAGACATGTTGGTAGACAGTACAACAAAATTCAAAGCCTTCTCCTTTATAGATGGATTCTCGAGCTATAATCAGCTAAAAATGGCACCGGAAGACATGGAGAAAACTTCATTCATCACCCCATGGGGCACCTTTTGTTACAAGGTAATGTCGTTCGGTTTGAAGAACATCGAGGCGACTTATCAAAGGGCCATGACTACTCTGTTTCATGACATGATACACAAAGAAATCGAAGTGTATGTCGATGATATGATTTCCAAATCTAAAACAGAAGAGGAGCATGTGACCCACCTGTCAAAACTATTTGAGCGTCTGAGAAAGTACAAACTCTGCTTGAATCCTAACAAATGCACATTCGGTGTCCATTCAGGGAAAGTGTTAGGGCTCGTGGTCAGCCAAAAAGGAATTGAGGTTGATCCTGACAAGGTCAAGGCATTTCAAGAGATGCCTTCTCCAAAGACTGAGAAACAAGTCAGAGGATTCCTGGGGCATTTGAATTACATTTCCAGATTTATATTCCTCATGACCGCGACATGCGCGCCAATCTTCAAATTACTCAAAAAGAATCAGGACTGCGTATGGACAGAAGATTGCCAAACCGCCTTCGACAGCATCAAGGAATATCTGTTGAATCCACCAATTCTGTCACCTCCAGTGGAGGGAAGACCCCTGATCATCTATATAACAGTCTTGGAAGACTCCATGGGTTGTGTACTTGGCCAACAAGACGAAAAAAAAGGAAAGAGTCTTCCATTTACTACCTAAGCGAGAAATTTACCGACTGTGAAACTCGGTACACTATGCTTGAAAAAACTTGTTGTCCCTTGGCTTGGGAAGCCAAACGTCTTCGCCAGTACATGATTTGTCACACTACTTGGTTGATTTCCAAAATGGATCCAATCAAGTACGTCTTTGAAAAACCTGCTCTCACGGGAAGGATTGCCCGTTGGCAGATGTTGTTATCAGAATATGACATCGAGTACCACGCTCAGAAAGCCGTCAAAGGGAGTATTTTAGCTGACCATTTGGCTCATCAACCAATTGACGATCAGGAATCAGTCGAATTTGACTTCCCCGGCGAAGATGTCATGTACTTGAAAATGAAAGATTGCGATGAACCACTACCCAATGAAGGGCCAGAACCAGGTTCCCAATGGGGACTAATCTTTGACGGAGCTGTCAATCATTATGGAAACGGAATTGGGGCAATCATCATAACACCTCAGGGAACCCACATTCCTTTCACCGCCAGACTGACATTCAAGTGAATAAACAACGAGGCCGAATACGAAGCTTGTATCATAGGTCTCGAAGAAGCGATCGACTTAAGGATTAAGAACTTGGATGTGTATGGAGACTCAGCCCTGGTTATCAATCAAATCAAAGGAGATTGGAACACATACTAATCAGGACTGATTCTTTACAAAGATTACGTGAGGAGGTTGTTACC
Source organism: Lathyrus tuberosus (assembly GCA_022829125.1). Taxonomy (NCBI): domain Eukaryota; kingdom Viridiplantae; phylum Streptophyta; class Magnoliopsida; order Fabales; family Fabaceae; genus Lathyrus; species Lathyrus tuberosus. The sequence goes on from JALAZF010000423.1 coordinate 4,744,083, forward strand.
ATTCTTCAACAGAATCGAGTTTCATCACTCCCCTTCGTGAAGAATATCACATGGCTGATGCATTAGCCACTCTCTCTTCCATGATCAGTGTAGGTCAATGGAACGACATACCTAAGATTGACATAATGCGCCTAGAATGGCCCGTTTACATCTTCACGATTGAAGCAGTCATAGATGACAAACCTTGGTATCACGATATCAAGTGCTTCCTTCAGAGACAAGATTACCCACCTGGGGCATCCAGAAAAGACAGGAAGACTCTCAGAAGACTGGCTGGCAGCTTCTTCCTAAGCGGTGATACACTCTATAAGAGAAACTTTGACATGGTCTTGCTCTGATGCGTAGACAGACTAGAAGCAAACCTGTTGATAAAAGAAATTCACGAAGGATCCTTTGGCACTCATGCCAATGGACACGCAATGGCGAGAAAAATTCTAAGAGCAAGGTACTATTGGTTGACAATGGAATCCGATTGCTACAAATACATGAGGAGATGTCACAAGTGTCAGATATACTCAGACAAAATCCATGTACCGCCAACACATCTCAAATTTCTTTCTTCTCCATGGCCTTTTCCATATGGGAAATCGACATGATTGGCATGATCGAACCCAAAGCTTCAAACGGACATTGGTTTATTTTGGAAGCCATTGACTACTTCACCAAGTGGGTCAAAGTCGCATCATATGCCAATGTAACCTGACAATTGGTGGTCCGATTTATCAATAATAATCTCATCTGCCGTTATGGTGTTCCAAGCCAGATCATTACTGATAATGGATCTAACTTGAACAACAAGATGATGAAAGAGTTGTGCGCTGAGTTCAAGATTAAACACCATAACTCATCTCCCTACCGACCTAAGATGAACGGCGCAGTAGAAGCAGCTAACAAGAACATCAAGAAGATTGTTCAAAAGATGGTTGTAACCTACAAAGGCTGGCACGAGATGCTACCCTTTGCTCTTCACGGTTATCGCACATCTGTCCGCACTTCAACAGGGGCAACCCCTTTCTCTTTAGTATATGGCATAGAGGCAGTGCTCCCCATCAAAGTAGAGATCCCATCAATCCAGGTATTAATGGAAGCTAAGCTAACAGAAGTCGAATGGTGTCAGAGTTGACACGATGAACTGAATCTGATCAAAGAAAAGCGAATAACGGCTCTATGTCACGGTCAGTTGTATCAGCAAAGAATGAAAAAAGCATTTGACAAAAAGGTTCGACCCCGTGTCTTCAGAAAAGGAGACCTTGTGCTCAAGAAGATACAATCATTCCTCACTGATTCCCGGGGCAAATAAACTCCGAACTATGACGGCCACTATATGGTCAAGAAAGCCTTCTTAGGCGGCGCCTTGAAACTCGCAACCATGGATGGAGAAGAGTTTTCCTACCCCACGAATGTTGATGTAGTCAAGAAATACTTCGCATAAATAAATAAAAACGTCTCGGTGGATTGAAAACCCGAAAGGGCGCTCCAGGCAAAAATTAGAGACATAAACGAAAATCCTCCCAGTGGATTGGAAAGCTCAAAGTACAATTCAGGCAAAAATTAGGGATTCATGGCAAGTAACTACATTCAACACGGGTAAATTCCCCAGTAGTAATGCCATCCATCAGGAAAACTCCAGTCCAGGTCATCTTCGATAGAAGCTTAGGATGTCCCGAATTCAAAGTTGGTAAAAGGATAACGGTCGTTATGTTTCAATGTAGCCCTTTTCCCGTAAATTACCATTTTCTAAACTTTGTAAATGCTCTATGGTATCACGTGCTTGGCTGATTTCCATCCTATCAATAAAATTTGAGCCCTAGTGCTTTTGTTTACAATTCTCACTTATTTTAGCTTTACAAAATGACATTTTAACATGATCAACGATTCTTGAAATAAATTAAAAATGAATTTACTTGTCAAAATTTCTCTACTTTTAAAATAAAGATGGCAATGCTTTTGACTGTTGAACATCGAAAAGAACATCGATCACTTCTCCGAAGGTGATTGAACCTCAAAGTGCAGAATCAAAGTGCTTCTTCTAAACCAGGACGCCTGAATGAATGATCAACAGTGTCAGATGCGAATGTCCCGTCTGATATCCCTGGAAGAGTTCTTATCTCTTAAGACCGATCGACAATTCTCTTCCCCCCACAGGGACCGACACTCCTAAGCAAGGCAGAATTGCTATCTTGGACCAATGGTACTTTTCATCCCCTGCAGTGGCAGAGTATCCAGTCCTGTCCATCTACTAGTATGTATGTCGTGTCAATTTTGTCAGCATAAACATACATACATCATGCATAACTGATTCACATTCATATTCATATTGCATCAATATCACTCTAAGTTGGTCTTATCCCTAAGTGATAAAAATCCTCTCAATCGAGTTGTCAGTTCTTTCCTCGTTAGGAAATGTATCGTCTGAACAATTTCTCCCCCCAGTTTATTTCTGGATTGGAGTCGGTCCTCGACCACTTTGATAACTTGAACCTCTGAAAGGCAAGAAGACATTAAACAAACATCACTCTTCGCCATTGAAGATGATATTTCCGCTTTCCCGGATTTAAGGAAAATCCCCAGAGAAAGCCTCTCAACCGAAGACTCTCGGTAATACAGCAGTTTCTCTCTGAAAATTTGCTATCAAATGAGGTCATCAGCACCTCCAAATTGGATGACATTACATGGTATTTCTCTGAAAAGATCTCAAAGAAAAGTATGATGTAGTATCCCCAAACAGAAACGCAGTCTCTCAAGAGACTCGTTTTTCCTAGTAGAGTCAACAAATGGCATCTCCAACGGAGAAGTTTGCATACCTCTACAGCCCAGAAGAATGGGTCTCCCCCAGCAAGTCTGACCTTAAACCTTTTCCATCAAATAACGTCTCCCCAGTAAGCTCGGCGAGAAGTTTGATGAAAACCGTGACACATAGCGTCCCTTGTCAAGGAAGGAGCTTGAGAAAAAAAACTTAGACCAGTTCCCTGGCCGAAGACCAGGATCGAGGGGAAGTTTATTGACAAAAGAAACTGAGACCAGTTCCTTGGCTGAAGATCAGGATCAAGGCTAAGTTTATATAAAAAACTGAGACCAGTTATGTGGCCGAAGACCAGGATCGAGGGGAAGTTTATATCAGAAACTGAGACCAGTTCCGTGATTGAAGACCCGGATCGAGGGGAAGTTTATATCAGAGACTTAGACCAGTTCCTTGGCTAAAGACCAAGATCGAGGGGAAGTTTTTACCCTATTCTAAGTAACTTTGCTTAGAAAAAGAAGATGGATGAGCAAACTGCCGTTCATAACCACCGTCAAAATTTCGGGTATTCCGATATTTAATCCTCTTGCACCTTGAACGTCCGAATATCTTCGCCATTCACACCTTCGGGTCCAAGAAGATTAAATAGGGGCATCTATCATACCCCAAATTTTGACCACCAAGATTTCCCATCATTGTGCAAATCATCATCACAATATGGATGTACTTTCATGCCTCATCAATCTCCTCAAAGATGGGTGAACATTCACTACAATCAAGAATTAGGGTTTTGAGCCCTCTCAGAGCACTTAGACAAAGGATCAATCAAGAAATGACATGATCTTAAACTTGTCTAACCTATTAAAAACATCCTTAAAGGATCAAGAGGACTCCCACATCAAGGATCAAGCATAAAGTTGCTACATTTTAAGTGGATCAAGCCCTAAGATCGACAATGTCACCAAATTAGGGTTTTGGTCGACCAGGGACTCCAGATGGAATTTTTCCTCTGGGCATGAGCCAATACTTCAAAGTATAACCCAATATACTCCAAGGGACCTCATGAACCCAATCATTAAGTCAATTTAGCCTCAGGGGATGCATTCATCAAAAATCAGGAATTAGGGTTTCTTGACCTAATTCACCCCTAAGTTGACTTTTGGGGCAAAGCATGAGCCAAGACCTCAAAATATGATTTGAGGGCCTCAAGTACACCAAATTGATCTATTTGCAACAATGGATTGATCCAAGAAACTTGATTCACAAGTTTCAATTTCATTTGGACCACAATTAGGGTTTTGAAGGAAAAAGTCAACTGTACCTTTGACTTTTGATCAAGACATGCTCCCAAACCTTGGGACATGATTCAATACACCCTATAATACCTATGGAATTCATACATTAGGTTTGATTTAGGTCAAAGACTTGATTGCACCAAGGATCGCACAATTTGGATTTCATCCGATAAAAAGTCAACTGTGCACAAAATCAAGTTTGACTTTTTGAAAATTTTCACAAATATGGTTCCCCTAAGTCAAAAATAATGTTAATGTATGGTATTGATCATCATTCATTAAGAAAAATCAAGAAAAGTGAGGTTTCTTGCAAAAGGGGCAGCCATAAGAAACCAAAAATTTTCTAAGTTATGGAATAAAAGTGGTTTTGGTACCAACTTCCAAGGACCATAACTTGAGATCCAAGCAACCATTTTGGGTGATCCAAAGCTGGATTTGTAGGTCTTGCTACACTCTACAAAAGCTTCAACTACCTCCAACTCTAATTCCTTATGGATTTTAAGTTATGGAATGATCAAAATGGCAAAAAACATGAAAATGACACTTTTCCAACACTTAGTGAAATTTTCAACAAAAGTCAGAATCTGCCTTACTTTTTCCAAAATGTAGGGACATTTTTCACCTTGATCCAAGTTAAACCAAGTCTAGGGGTGAACATTAAAGTTGAAGTATGCGATGAGGGCTTTCCAACAAGTACCAGATCATCACGAAATTCCATTTGAGTGGGGAGATACAGCCGTTGGAACATGGCATCATGGACTGGTTTTTACAAGGCAGAATTTGTGCATTTTGCTCGATTTATCCAAATCTGATAAATCCAAGCCTTGTCATTAATTTGGACACTTCTGAGGATAAAACAAGAAGAGAATGATCTGATCCCCAAGCCTCCAAAGTCCAAGAATCTACACTTAGCCATAACAAACCTAAAAAGGCTAAAAAGGTGCCAAGACTCCAATTTTGTTGCAATGCATTTAATGGATACACCAAGGTGGCATGGACTGACACATTCCTAACTGAATGAGTCAAGAATCAGCACTGAATCAAAGAACCATAGGCCTGTGCCCTAACCTCAAGTCAATGGCTAGAGGAGACTTGAGATTTCATTTGCTCAACATTGGCCAAAGGCCTGCTGTAGCTGCCATTCACTATTACTTGCAAAACAAACTTGCTCTACTATAAATAGAGCTCATTTGTGCTCAGTTTGAGTACACCAAAGCACTACAACACTTGCTTTCCTCAAAATCTCTTTCTCTAGGCCAAAATACCTTCTTTTGCAAGTTATCTCTGAGTTTTTGAGTTAGAGAGCAATTCCACCACAGCTCATGATCCAAACACCTCTACTATAGCATATCTAAGCTGTTTAAACACTCACATGTGACCTGAAACACCAAACTCAAAAAGTCAACCTCCAAAACCTCAAAAATTAACTTTTCTGCATTTTTCAAGCCATGTCTTGATCCAGTCACTTCCAAAACCAAACCAGGCCTCAAACACACTCCAAATATCATCCTCAAACTGTCCCAAATGGTTCCCCTCATCTGGAACACCATTTGAGAGAGTTTCCATATTGGTCACTTTTGCCCCTTTTGTAAGAAAGTGCCACAACTTGTTCCTGAGGATTCCAGCTGGTTCTAATCATTATAAAAGCTTCTAAGGGATCAATTGAGAGTGTCCAAAGCATCAAATTACTTCTGGCACAAGGAACTTGGCAGATAACACAAAAAGCTCCAACAGGTAAGTGCATGACAACTTGAACTCTTTGAATTATGCATTCCTTTGATGTCCACTGATCATAAACATCTCATACATGTTGTATATGTTGTGTTTGAACCAATTTGCCATGTAATTCTTGCCTGTACCATGAGATAGCATAGAACATGCAAAAATAGGCCTATTTTGAAACCACTATCAGATTTTGAGGAAGAGACATTTTTTGAAAATTCCAAGGGCACCACTGGATTCCTCATGAAATTCTAGGTCAGATGCACCTAAATTTTGTCCCAATCCATGGAGAAATGAGAAAGTTAGAGGCTTCACGTAAATTGCCTAAAAGCTTGCCTTGCCTAGGCCTAGAAACAAGGCATGCCTTATGTATTTATGGGGTGGTTTTGATACACAGATGTATCACCACCCCAATGGTAGCGCGCATGTGTGTTTGTTGCTATGGTCCTGGGTTCAAACCCCACCCAGACCATTTTGCCATTTTTCATATCTTTTGCTATTTTTCAATATTTTCATGTTTTAATTAATTACTTCAAAAATTAATTTCTCTCTCAATTTTAATCATTTTTTATTGATTCTTTTTTTGAAAATTCACAAAAATGTTAAAATATTTTATTCCATGAAAATTTCATAAAAATATTATTTATTTCATATATTTGATATTTTTGTAAAGAATTATATTTTTATTTGTTTTTAAACATTAAAAATATTTCTTTCTCTTGGTTTTGCAAATTCAAATGATTTTTCAATCATCCCATGAATGGAACATGATTTTTCAAACATAAATCCAAGATCACAACCTTTTTTCACATGTTTGATTATTTTAATTGAGTTTTTATTCAATTAAAATACATTTAAAAATCAAAATTAGGGTTTTGATCATTATCACCCTAACAAATCTTTTTCTAAACACTTTTAGGCCTCTAATAGAGTGTAAGACCCAACCCCCTTTGTACATAAACTATTTTGGACCTCATTAATTGTATAAGACCCACTGTGATTTCAAAAATCTTGGCGCAATCGCCATTTCATTTCAAAATCAACTGGGCCTACCCTTGTGTTGTAAGTCTCATTTCTTTTCTTTTTCAAATACTTTGGGCCTCTCCTTGAGTTGTAAGACCCATCTCTTTGTAAATAAAACCTAATTTGGGCTACAGTCATTGTATAAGTCCCGATGCAATTTTCTGTTCAACGGTACGATTAGTGTTTTTCATCTGAGCCTCTCCTTAAGTATAAGCCCCAACAATATTTTCAAAACAACTTCCCTTTTGATTTAGGTTCAAATTCATAGTTGTTGTCAAAACTTTCTTTAATTTCTTGAACAACTAACTATACAGCTGTTACTATAGAAGCTTGCTCACCTGTAAGTTTTTATCGACTTTACCTGCTTTCATATATATATATATATATAACTGTATTGCTGGCTGGAAGCTTGCTCACCTGTAAGTCCTTCTTTCATATCCTTTTAAATACTTGTCATATATCAATTGTATATATACTAGTATATCTGCTTAGAGTTTTCCCCAGCAACTAGGTCTAGAACTAGGTAAAGCCAGTTGGTCACTCTTAAATACAATCAAAACTAGATCCCCATAGTATTTCCAGATACAGTCTTGCCTTCTCTTGGGCTTAAACAATATGGAACAAAGAGAAAGGCATTATTCTCGGTGAAACTTTTCTCAGACTGTCACTATTAGAAATTGTCAAAGAAATTCAATTCCCCAGAAAGGATTAATTCTCGGTGAAACCTTTCTTGAATTTATTCATACCCTGGAACTGTTCACTAAAGGATTAATTCTCGGTGAAACCTTTCTTGAACTTTTCTTAGGTTTGGGACCCGCAGGCTTCCTAAAGCATTCCCCGCATCCTCTTGGGCTTCGTACAAGGACCCTCCGACTTCTTAGAAGTTCTCATGCCTTCTCTTGGGCTTAATACAAGGACCCTGAGGACCTCTTTAAGGTATATGACATAACTTAGTCATCCTTTGTTAGAGCCGTCTTTCCAGTGTCAAAACCTTGGACAATTTAGGATTGATACTCATCCCTTAAGTCTCTCTGCCTCCTCTTGGGCATTATACAAAGATCAACTTTCCATACCAATAGACTTGGACAGTCTAATCTCCTCTTGGATCTCAAAGACATTCTAAAGTTCCTTATAAAGACGGGAACAACACTGGTTATTTTGATCAATCCCTAGTAGAGTCAAAACCTGTAGATTCTAAAACTCCGTATTTTATCCTAAGTTTCCCCAACCAGGGTCAGCTTATCGTCAGAGCCTCAAGGCGTCTGATACCTCAACTCTTCTGTAAACCCTCAGTAAGAGTTGTTTCCCCACTTTGAACCTGCCTCTGGATCTCAATAATCCTAAGCAGAAGTCAGTCTCCTCTTAGGCTTTGTATAATGACTTCCCCTAGCAGAAGCCAGCCTCCTCTTAGGCTTTGTATAATGATTTCTCCAGCTTGTTCAGCATCAATCTCGGGCTTTGTACAAGACAGATAATACTCTCCAGCAGAGTCAAAGTCATTTCAGCCTCAATCTTGGGCTTTGTACAAGACACCTAAAATATCCTCAGCCGAGTCAGTAAAACCTCTTTTAGCCTAAATCTTAGGCTTTGTACAAGACAGATAAAGATTTTTCACTATGCCAAACAAGGGCTATGACAGCGCTTTTTTTGGCCTTTAACACCGCTTAAAAGCGCTTCCTAAGGTGGCGCTGTCGTAGGTAAAGACAACGTTTTTTTTATTTTATGAAAAAGAGCTGCTAAAGGCCTACTTTAGGCAGCGTTTTACCTTTAAAAGCGCTTTCTAAAGTAGGCCTTTAGCAGCGCTTTTTCCTTTAAAAGCGCTCTCTAAAGTGGGCCTTTAGACAGCGCTTTTGAAAGCGCTGTCTAATGTATACGTATAAAATTTTAATGAATTTTTTTTATATACCTTTAGAGAGCGCTTTTCTGGAAAAAGCGCTTTCTTTTGTCCCCCTTTAGACAGTGCTTTTTAAAGCGCTCTCTAATGTATACCTATAATTTTAATGAATTTTTTTCTATACCTTTAGAGAGCGCTTTTTTGAAAAAGCACTTTCTTTTGTGAACTATAGGCAGCGCTTTTTCTAGAAAGCGCTGTCTTTTCTATACGTATAATTTTAATGAATTTTTTAAAAAATCCCATTTTAACCGTTTTTTAATGCAGAAACCTGTATAATTCAAGCCATTTCAATAAACCTGTATAATTCACATTTCCGTTAACAATTTCTAGTATGATTCATTAACCGTTTCCACTAATCCCATAAATCACATAAACCACATAAACAATTTCCATTATAATTCAAGTCATTTACATTAACCATTCACAAAACTATACAATTACAATCCAAAATCACATAAATAACATAAACCATTCACAAAACTATACAATCCCATAAAATAAACCATTCACAAAACTATACATTCACATAATCCCATAATCCTATACCTTATATTATTCTTTTTCCAATAAGGTATTTACACAATTCCTCCTTAATTTCTTGCAATTTATCCTTCGTGTAATGAGAACACGCGTATTCATCAAAGTACTACATAACAAAACAAAATATGCATTATTTAGTTTAAAATAATAAATTATATGACATATCCGATAAGTATTAAAATAAATCCTAAGTTATAAATCCATGCATACCATGATAGGAATCTCTAATCGATCCATTTGAAGGATTTCTCTCATAAACCTCAAAACGAAATACCAGCAGTCTATGCCATTATGCTGACGAGGACACTACATATAGACAAACAAATAAGAATTAATATATAGTTGTTTTGTGTTATCAAGTAGCATCACTAATAAGCAACATTGTGAAAATTAATATACCTCCACTTTGACCCATGTAACGCTGGTTGCTTTAGCCCGTGCTACTCGAGCTTCTCTTTATGCTTGGTATACTAGTATTGCTCTATAAAAGAAAAACGTAAATTTAGAACAATCTCACAGAAATAATTAAATATACAAATACACACGAATATTTTGAACAATCACACTTACGTATCAACCACATCCTTCATACTCTCATATGTTGACCAATCATGATCCAATGAATTCAGATAATAGACCACTTCTATTGTAGGATTAATGGAAACCAACAACCAGTTTCCACTGTAAAATATAACAAAAGTTTAGATGGATAATTTCTATGCAAAAGATACAAAGATTAGAATGAAATTAAAATGAAAATCTTACCCGTTTCCAGTATTATACGGTAAAAGAAACAAACTTTCTGTCTGGCTGGCCATAAATCTCTCAATTAAGTGGTCTCTTACTGAAAGTGGATTCATACCAATTGCCGGTACATTGACACAGGTGCAAGAGAAGAAACAGAATCAGTTTGACAATTGCGTCCCACACATCAATTTTTCATACAAGCACCTTAAATAATGAGCATACGGCTCATGGATATCTTAATATGCTGCTTCTGTTTAAGCAAGTTCTTAAAGCATATTAAGATTAATGAGCATACGGATAAATTCTTAAATAATGCGCATATTAAGATTAATGAGCATACGGATAAATTCTTAAATAATGCTGCTTCATCCTTTTCAACTTAATATGCTGCTTCTGTGACAAATGTAAGCTACGACAACAAACAGCAAGAACGACGACAATGGTAATGGACGACAGCAATGGAAGAAACAACAACAATAACTATAACAAAACGACGACAACAACAACAGAACAACGACAATGGACGACAGCAATGGAAGAAACAACAACAACAACGTACCTCTTCTTCGTTTTCGTCTTCTTCTTCACGACGGCAATGGACGACGGCAATGGAAATTGCAAGGGTTTCAGAACGACGGCAAGGGTTTCTTCACGACGGCAATGGACGACGGCAATGGAAATGGCAAGAATGAACGAAAGCAAGGGTTTCAGAAAGAAACGATCGAGAGAAGAAAATGAAAAGAAGTTTCTGAAAATGATTAGAAATGTGTTTTATATTTTAATTCATAATTGACCTTAGAGAGCGCTTTTCAAAAAGCGCTTTCTTAAGTGCCACCTCTAAGAGCGCTTTCCTTAGAAAGCGCTTTCTTAAGTGGGGAGAATTTAAGACCTATAGTAGTGCTTTCTGAAAGCGCTTTCTAAGGTTAACCTATAGCAACGCTCTTTTAAAGCGCTTTCTAAGGTAATACCTATAGCAGCGCTTTTCAAAAAGTGCTTTCTAAGGTGGCTTCAATTTAGGGCATTTAGCAGCGCTTTTTAAAAGCACTTTCTAAAGGCTGTCTTTTACAGCGCTTTTTTTTAGCGGAATTTTTTAAAGACTTATAGCAGCGTTTTTTTGCATAAAGTGTTGTCTTTGTGGCGATGCGAAAAGCCAATTTTGGCGTAGTGTTTCCATAAAGTCAGTTTCCCCTTTTTGCCTCAATCTTGGGCTTTGTACAAGACATATATAAACTTTCTCCAGTAAAGTCAAATTCCTCTTACACTCTGTATAAGTACCTCCCCAGCGGAGTTAATTCCTCCCAGCCTTCTTTTAGGCTTTGTGGATTAATCTCTTAAGTAGATTCAAAACCTCTTTTAGCCTCCGTCTTGGGCTTTGTACAAGACAGACAAAATATTTGCCCGAAAAGTCAACTGCTAGCCTCCTCTTAGGCTTTGTATAATGATATCCCCAAAGAGTCTGCTCTTTTAGCCTCAATCTTGGGCTTTGTACAAGACACATAAACACTCTCTTGTTGAGTCAGCTTGTATAAGGACTTCCCTAGTGGAGTCAAACAAACTTTTAGCTTCAACCTTGGGCTTTGATCAAGGCACATACAAAAACCAAAATCCCCTCAGAGGAAATCAAAATCTCTCTGTAGGAAGACTTTTCACTGTATATCACTACATCAAACAGAAAATTCAAAACAAACCCTAATCCCAGATAATTGCTGTAAGCGGCACACTTGTTGATACAAATATCCAAGTTGTTGTCCGTCTCTTATCCTGGCAAACATCCTCTCTTTCATCTAATTTTTGTAAGTGGCAAGCCTCTGGATTATTTACATCCACGCCACTGTCCCTCTCTTAGCATGAAAGACTCCTAAGGAAAAATGTCATTGCTCTACACTGAGTTAAAGTTTTCTCCTTTAGGATAAAACCCTATAAAGGAAATTATGGCATTGTTGGATTCACATATCCCAGTTAAAGTAATTCTCCTTTATAAACAGTCACCCAACAATTGTGATAAATAGGCAAGATGTCTCCCTTTAGAGAGGACAAATTCTCTCTTAGTTAAACCTTTAGCTTCAATCTTGGGCTTCGAACAAGACACAAATACTCAACCTTTTAACTTCAATTTTGGGCTTTGAACAAGGCACCGAAACATCTTTTTCCTCCCATGGAATATGAGGAACTACAATTGCTCTGATTTCCCTATTTCTTTTAAATGGGAATACGTAGGCATAAGATTGCGAAATCTTAGCGAGCATACCAATCAAAAACTCTAGGCCCAATACCTTCATACCAATCAAAAACTCCAGGTCCAGTACCATCATACCAATAAAAAACTTTAGGTCCAATACCTTCATATCACCAAAATCATCAAAACTCTCTCTCTCCCACAAACATCCCTAAAAAAAAAACTTTCCCATTTAGAGAATAAATACCATCAAGTACAAAGCATAACCTAATGCTAACAACCTGTGGATAACCACATATAGGATGGGTAATTGACAACTCCCCGGATCTCTCTTAAGCGTTTGTTCAGTTAAACAATCGCGTGCAAGGTTAGTTTGAGATATCTTCCCTTTCCCTTCTAGCTTCACGGGATAAATAAGAAATCAGAAAGTAGCACCCATTCTCTACCGTTGCGGTGAGGAAGAACATCATTTTGCGATAAGGTGGTCACGTCACCGACAAAAATCGCACGTTGCACAACTGGATGGGGAGATCCACCTGAGAATGAAAACACTGTGTAAGATACAATAGAAGAGTTCGTCTACGACAACTCTTCCTGGGAGGAAGACTCTAACGATCCTACTCTGCCATAAATCAGCATCATTTCTAAGGAAAAGCCAAGAAAGAAGTACCAGAATTTGTGATTCACCGAGGAGTTTGCCGCCAATGGGTTGTTGTCGATGTTCCAAAAGTCGTCCATAAGTCTAAGTAATTGCCGTCTTTGTTTTAACCTTTCACCCTGCCCAGGTGAAACAGATGTTTTTATAGGGTTCACTTTCTGTCAATGTCCCTCTTCGCTTTGCCCGAAGCGACAGAGTTTTGTTTTATAGGGTTGTAGTTTCAAATCGACAAAATCATAAATAAATAAATGTTGTTTAGTAATTTCCGCATTTACTGCTGTTTTCACTTTTTGCTTTTTCAGAAAATGGTAATCCTAAAAACAAAACAAATTAAAAACAAGCATTTTTCAGAAAATACACTGCACGCACTCTTGCATTTCTCTCTATCTCTTCTAAAAAATAAATCATCATGTCATGCAGATTGCTTGTTTTAAACCCCATTGAAACATACGATCCAATGCCTTCTCCCAACTTTGAATTCTCGGTATTTGAGGCTGAAGAAGAAGAAGACGAAGAAACTCTAGAAGAGATCTCCCGATTACTCAGACAAGAGGAAAGGTCCATTGAACCTCACAAAGAGCCGTTGTGAACGGTCAACTTGAGTTCAGAAGAAGAGAGGAAAGAAGTCAAGATTGGGGCACTACTCAGTCCGATTGTCAAAGAAAGCTTGATAAGACTTCTCAAAGAGTTTCCCGATGTGTTTGCTTGGTCCTATCAAGACATGCCAGGGTTGGATACCAGCATCGTGGACCATCATCTATCGTTAATATCAGAATGCCCGCCAGAAGACATGGAGAAAGCTTTATTCATTACCCCATTGGGCACCTTTTGTTACAAGGTATTGCCATTCGGTTTGAAGAACGCTGGGGCAACCTATCAAAGGGCCGTGACTACTCTGTTTCACGACATGATGCACAAAGAAATAGAAGTGTATCTCGATGATATGATTGGCAAATCTAAAACAGAAGAGGAGCATGTGACCCACTTGTCAAAACTATTCGAGCGTTTGAGAAAATACAAACTCCACTTAAATCCTAACAAATGCACATTCGGTGTCTGCTCGGGGAAACTTTTAGTATTCACCGTCAGCCAAAAACGAATTGAGGTTGATCCTGACAAGGTCAAGGCCATTCAAGAAATGCCTTCTCCAAGGACTGAAAAACAAGTCAGAGGATTCCTGGGACGTTTGAATTACATTTCCAGATTCATATTCCTCATGACCGCGACATGCGCGCCAATCTTTAAATTGCTCAAAAAGAATCAAGACTGCGTATGGACACAAGACTGCCAAAAGGCCTTCGATAGTATCAAAGAATATCGGTTGAATCCACCGATTTTGTCACCTCAAGTGGAGGGAAGACCACTGGTCATCTACCTAACAGACTTGGAAGACTCAATGAGTTATGTACTTGGCCAACAAGAGGAAACAAAAAGAAAAGAGTCTGTCATCTACTATCTGAGCAAGAAGTTTACCGACTGTGAAACTCGGTATACTATGCTTGAAAAAACTTATTGTGCTCTGGCTTGGGCAGCCAAACGTCTTCGCCAGTACATGATTTGTCACACTACTTGGTTAATCTCCGAAATGGACCCGATCAAGTATGTCTTTGAAAAGCCTGCCCTCACGGGAAGGATCGCCCGTTGGCAGATGTTGTTATCAGAATATGACATAGAATATCACGCTCAGAAAGTCGTTAAAGGAAGTATTTTAGCCAATCATTTGGCTCATCAACCGATTGACGATCAGGGATCAGTCGGATTTGACTTCCCAGACGAAGATGTCATGTACTTGAAAATGAAATATTGCGATGAACCGCTACCCAGTGAAGGGCCAGAACCAGGTTCCCAATGGGGACTAATCTTAGACGGAGCTGTCAATAATTATGGAAACGGAATTAGGGCAATCATCGTGACACCTCAGGGTACCCACATTTATTTCACTGCCAGACTAACATTCAAGTGCACAAACAACGAGGCCGAATACGAAGCTTGTATCATGGGTCTCGAAGAAGCAATTGACTTAAGGATCAAGAACTTTAATGTGTATGGGGACTCAGCCCTGGTTATCAATCAGATCAAAGGAGATTGGAACACATACCAATCAGGATTGATTCCTTACAAAGATTATGCGAGAAGGTTGTTACCATTCTTCAATAGAATCAAGTTTCATCATATCCCTCGTGAAGAGAATCACATGGCTGATGCACTAGCCACTCTCTCCTCCATGATTAGTGTAGGTCAATGGAACGATATACCTAAGATTGACATAATGCGCCTTGAAAGGCCTTCCTACATCTTCACGCTTGAAGTAGTCATAGACGACAAACCTTGGTATCACGATATCAAATGCTTCCTTCAGAAACAAGAGTACCCACCTGGGGCATTACGAAAGGATAAGAAGACTCTCAGAAGGCTGGCTGGCAGCTTTTTCCTAAGTGGTGATACACTCTATAAGAGAAACTTTGGCATGGTCTTGCTCTGATGTGTAGACAGACCAGAAGCGAACATGCTGATAAAAGAAATTCACGAAGGATCCTTTGGCACTCATGCCGATGAACACACAATGGCGAGAAAAATTCTAAGAGCCGGGTACTATTGGTTGACAATGGAATCTGATTGCTACAAGTACATGAGGAGATGTCACAAGTGTCAGATATACACTGACAAAATCCATGTACCGCCAACGCATCTCAAAGTTCTTTCTTCTCCATGGCCTTTTTCCATATGGGGAATCGAAATGATTGGCATGATCGAACCCAAGGCTTCAAACGGACATCGGTTCATCCTGGTAGCCATTGACTACTTCACCAAGTGGGTCGAAGCAGCATCATACACCAATGTAACCCGACAAGTGGTGGTCCGATTTATCAAAAACAATATCATATGTCGTTATGGTGTTCCGAGCCAGATCATTACTGATAATAGATCTAACTTAAACAACAAGATGATGAAAGAATTATGTAGTGAGTTCAAGATCGAACACCATAATTCATCTCCCTACTGACCTAAGATGAACGGAGCGGTAGAAGCGGCTAACAAGAACATCAAGAACATTGTTCAAAAGATGGTTGTAACCTACAAAGACTGGCATGAGATGCTACCCTTTGCTCTTCACTGTTATCGTACATCTGTTCGCACTTCAACAGGGGTAACCCCTTTCTCTCTAGTATATGGAATGGTAGGAGTGCTCCCCATAGAAGTAGAGATCCCATCAATCTGGGTATTGATGGAAGCTAAGCTAACAGAAGCAGAATGGTGTCAAAGTCGACACGATGAGCTGAATCTGATCGAAGAAAAGCGAATAACGACACTCTGTCATGGTCAGTTGTATCAGCAAAGAATGAAGAAAGCGTTTGACAAAAAGGTACGACCTCGCGTTTTCAGAAAAGGAGACCTTGTGCTAAAAAAGATACAATCATTTCTCACTGATTCCCGGGGCAAATGGACTCCGAACTATGACGGCCCCTATGTGGTCACGAAAGCCTTCTCAGGCGGTGCCTTGAGACTTGCAACCATGGATGGAGAGGAATTTACCTACCCCACAAATGTTGACATAGTCAAGAAATACTTCGCCTAAATAAAAAAAAACGTCTCGGTGGATTTAAAACCCGAAAGGGCGGTCCAGGCAAAAATTAGAGACATAAGCAAAAATCATCCTGATGGATTGGAAATCTCAAAGTACAATCCAGGTAAAAATTAGGGATTAATGGAAAGTAACTACGTCCGACGAGGTTAAATCCCCAGCAGTAATGCCATCCATCAAGAAAACTTCAGTCAAGGTCATCTTCGACAACAGCTCAGGATGTCTAGAATTCAAAGTTGGTAGAAGGATAACGGTTGTTATGTTTCAATGTAGCCCCTTTTCCTTTAAATTAACATTTTCTAAACTTTGTAATGATCTATGGTATCACGCGCTTGGCTGATTTCCATCCTATCAATAAAATTTGAACCCTAGTGCTTTTGTTTGCAATTCTTATTTTTTTTAGCTTTACAGAATGACATTTTTAACATTGATCAACGATTCTTGAAATAAAACAAAAATGAATTTACTTGTCAAAATTTTTTTGCTTTTAAAATAAAGATGACAATTCTTTTGACTGTTGAACATTAAAAAGAACATTGATAGTTTCTCCGAAGGTAATTGAACCTCAAAGTGTAGAATCAAAGTACTCCTTCTAAACCAGTACACCTGAATGAAGGATCAACTGTATCAAATGTGATTTTCCTATCTGATATCTTTGGCAGAGTTCTTACCTCTTAAGACCGATTGAACATTTATTTCTCCTCACGGGGATCGTTTCTCCTAAGCAAGGCAGAATTGCTATCTTGAACCAGTGATACTTTTCATCCCCCGTCGTGGCCGAGTATCCGGTCGTGTTCATCTATTAGTCTGTATGTCGCGTCAGTTTTGTCAGCATAAACATACATACATCATGCCTTATTGATTCACATGCATATTCATATTGCATCACTATCACTCTAGTCGGTCTTGTTCCCAAGTGATAAAAGTCCTCTCAATCGAGTTGTCAGTCCTTTCCTCGCCAGGAAATGTATTGTCTGAACAATTTCCCCCCAGTTTATTTCTGGATTGGAGACAGTCCTCGATCAATTTGATAACTTGAACCTCTGAAAGTCAAGAAAATAGTCGACAGACACTTTTTAGAGCATCACTCTTCACCATTGAAGATGATCTTTTCGCTTTCACGGATTAAGGAAAATCCCCAGAGAAAGCCTCTCAACCGAAGACTCTCGGCAATACAGCAGTTTCTCTCTGAAAGGTTTGCTGTTAACAAGGTCATCAGCACCTCCAAGTTGGATTACATCACATGTCATTTCTCCAAAAAGATCTCGAATAAACGTATGATGTAGTATCCCCAAACAGAAAAGCAGTCTATCAAGAGACTCATTTTCCCCAGTAGAGTCAACAAATGGCATCTCCAACAGAGAAGTTTGCACACCTCTACAGCTCAGATAAGTGGGTATCCCCAGCAAGTATGACCTCAAATTTTTCGATCAAATGGTGTCTCCCCCAGTAAACTCGGCGAGAAGTTTGATGAAAACCGCTACACATAGCGTCCCTTGTTAAGGAAGAAACTCGACAAGAAGAAACTAAGACCAGTTCCATGATTGAAGACCAGGATCGAGGGGAAGTTTATTTCAAAAACTGAGACCAGTTCCATGGCTGAAGACCAGGATCGAGGGGAAGTTTATTTCAGAAACTAAGACCAGTTCCCTGGCTGAAGACTAGGATCGAGGGGAAGTTTATTTCAGAAACTGAGACCAGTTCTGTGGCCGAAAACCAGGATCGAGGGGAAGTTTATTTCAGAAACTGAGACCAGTTCCTTGGCTGCAGACCAGGATCGAGGGGAAGTTTTGACCCTTTTCTAAGTATCATTTCTTAGTAAAAGAAGATGAATTAACAAACTTCCATTCATAACCACTGTCAAAATTTCGAGTATTCCGATATTTAATCCTCTTGCACCCCGAATGCCCGAATACCTTCGCCATTCACACCTTCGGGTCCAAGAAGATTAAATAAGGGCATCTGTCATACCCCAAATTTTAACCACCAAGATTTCCCATCATTGTGTAAATCATCATCACAATAAGGATGTACTTTCATGCCTCATCAATCTCCTCAAAGATGATTGAGCATTCACCACAATTAAGAATTAGGGTTTTGAGCCCTCTCAGAGCACTTAGGCAAAGGGTCAATCAAGAAATGAAATGATATTCAACTTGTCTAACCTCTCAAACACCTATAAAGGATCAAGAGGAATCCCACATTAAGAATCAAGCACAAAGTTGTGGCATTCCAACTGGTTTGAGCCTCGAAACACCCGATGTCGCCGAATTAGGGTTTTGGACGACTGGGACCTCCAGAGTGAGATTTTCATAAGAGGATGTGCCAAGACTTCCACATGTGACTTAAATTTTTTAAAATAACCCTAAGGACCCATTGGCAAAGTTAAATTACCCTCAGAGGATGCATTCCCCAAAAGTCGTGAATTAGGGTTTTTACACGTCGAACCGTTCCGGAGCCAAAAGCCAAAACATGACTTTTTTTGGCAAAAATGATCCTTATGATTTTAATTTTCATAAAATGTGACTTATAATGACATTTGAACAAGAATTGATCAAGAAATCAAGATAACTTGTAAAAGGGGTAACCTTGAAAAATTGAAAATTTTTCTAAGTTACTAAATTTTAATGGTTTTGGTGCCAACTTTCAAGGACCATAACTTGTGATCCAAGCAATCATTTTGAGTGATCCAAAGCCTGATTTGTAGATCTTCCTACACTCTACAAAAGCTTCAACTACATCTCATTTTAATTCCTCATGGATTTCAAGTTATGATTGGATCAAAATCACTAAAAACATGAAAGTGCATTTTTTTCCAACACTTAGAAGAAATTCTTCCCAAGGCAGATTTCAAGTGAAACACCAAAACTTGAAGCCCTTTTTCACATAGTTTCAAGTGGAATCAATTCAAGGTGTAAACATCAAAGTTATTGTACATCTTGCTAGCAATTCAAAGAGTCCATCAGCATGAAAAAACTCCATGAAAATCAAGAGATATGGCAGCCCAAAGTCATGTTGCTGCAACTGTTTTGGAAAATTCAGTTTGCATGTTTGCTTGCTCTCCACGATTTCTGATTCAAAGACAATGATCACTATGCCACATTCATTCAATATACTCAGGATCTATCTGATCCAACCTGCAAAGTTAGGCCAAGAATGCTTCAAAGCTCATCCTTTGGCATGGTGAATAGTTGAACAAAGACATGGAATTCAAAGGCAATTTAATGCAAATAGGGTACATTCAAGATTCTGATCACTTGTAGTTAAGATGCTCCAATAAACAACATATAAAAAGACTGCAGAATATGGAATTGGTCAAGACATAACTGAGCTATT
Organism: Lathyrus tuberosus; assembly: GCA_022829125.1. Lineage (NCBI taxonomy): Eukaryota > Viridiplantae > Streptophyta > Magnoliopsida > Fabales > Fabaceae > Lathyrus > Lathyrus tuberosus. Next base: position 4,763,797 of record JALAZF010000423.1, read on the forward strand.
TGGAGCAGTCATAAATGCCTTGTGTAAGAAGCTATTATAATTAGCAAAGACCATTGAACCAAGTTCTTATCCTTTGAGCTTCAAGAGAACCACTTTAGTACAACTCTTCTCCTATAAATAAAGCCTCTAACAGATCATTCAGGACAGACAAAAGCAACTCACCACATTGCTTTTTCTCATTTCTTTCTCACACAAAATTTCATATTTTCTTGAAGAGGCACTATTGGGTTTTGAGTTGGAGACCAATGCAACTCACACCAATGGTTCAGGCACCTCATATACAACATATAGGAGTAATCTAAACCACCCCAACACCTCTGTATCCATAGAATCAAGATCTCACTATCTCACTTGAAACCACCTGCAGATGGATTTGAGCTAGTGGATCTAAAGAGTTTCAAAATGTTCCAAGGCTTGCAACACACTCAATAACATCAAGGGAAGCTGTGAGGATCATCATTGCCCTTCTGTAACAACTTTGAAGCAAAGTTCCATTTCAACTTGCACAGAGGTAAGCCTTAACTCTCTAACTACATGAAACATGCATATTCTGTTAGGCCTTAAGTTTGCCTTATGTTCATAAACATGTGTTAAATGTTTCCCCTCCATTAATTGAGCCAGAATTACCATAAACATGATTGCATAGTTGGTTTTGCATTATTTAGGGTTTTCTGATCATCACGAGATAACTTGTTACACACTAAAAATAAATAAAATTGAGTATTGCCATTATATTCCTTGTCTGAAAGCACGCGATTTTCATATTTGGATCATGTGAAATGGTTAATAAATGAGAGAGAGAGAGACTGCTTCACGTATCTTGCCCAAGGAAGAAGATGGCCATGGTGCCATTCTTCAGGTTTTCAAACCAAACCTTCTATATATTATTCAGATACCACAATATAACTGAATTGACATTGCGCCCTAGTGGAAACACTAGTATGTGTGTGTGTATGAGCGAGCGAGAGGTCTGGGGTTCGAATCCCCCTCGCCCCAGACCTTTTGGTTTATTTTTTTGAACTATTTTCAAAGGTTTCTTTCATATATTGTACACACTTGCCATCCTCTTTCAGCCCAAGCACATGGCTCAGATGGTAGAATTTTAAACTCTTCACCCCAAGGGCGTGAGTTCAATCCTTGGGAGGACCATTCCTAATTTTTTACCACTCACTTTTCTTTCATTTCTTTCACCGTCTTTTTAATAACTTTAAAAATTAATTTCTCTTTCAATTTTAATTATTTTTTATTGGTTCTTTTTGCAAAAAATCACAAAAATGTAAAAATATTTTATTCCACAAAATAATCAAATTTATATTATTTATTTAATATAGTTGATATTTTTGTAAATAATTTCATTTTTTAATTGTTTTTAAACATTTCAAAAATGAATTTTCATCTTGAATTTTCAAAACCAAATGAGTTTTAATTCATCTTGTGATTAAAACATCATTTTTCAAACCTTAACCAAAAAAATCACAAGTTGTTTATTCAAACTTATTTGGAGTTTTTTTTATCATTTTTTACTAATTTTCTTTGAAAAATTACTTTAAAAATGAAATTAGGGTTTCTTTGATTTTGATCTTTATCAAACATTTTTAAACACTTTTGGGCCTCTTTGTAGAGTGTAAGTCCCATCCTTTTATAAATAAATATTTTGGGCCTCAATCGTTGTATAAGTCCCGATACGATTTTCAAAAATAACGATGCGATCGTTGTTTTCATCTGGGCCTCTCCTTGAGTTGTAAGCCCCATCACTTGTACAAAAATAAACCTTTGGGCCTCTAATAGAGTGTAAGACCCAACCCCCTTGTACATAAAACCTTTTTGGGCCTCATTCATTGTATAAGTCCCACTGTGATTTCAAAAATCTCGGCGCGATCGTCGCCTTTTAAACAAAAGTCATCTGGGCCTCCCCTTGTGTTGTAAGTCCCATTTATTTTATTTTTAAAACCTCTGGGGAAGTCACTTCGACAGTTCACCAAAAGCTGAAGTTCGTCAAGAATGACAAGTTAGTCACAGTATGCGGAGAGCAGGCCTTAATCGTGAGCAACTTATGATCATTCTCCTGTGTAGAGCCCAAGGAGGTTGTTGGAACTCAGTTCTAAGCACTTTCGGTGAGCAATGAGAATCGATCAGAGAAAGGAACATCGATTTCCTCGTACAAAGATGCTCTCAAAGTGATCAAGAGTAATAACGCAAAAGGATGGGGACAGCTTGTCATTCCTATGGATAACAAGACAAAGAAAGGTCTTGGTTTCTCCTTAACCTGTACCTAGACTGCTACTAATGATGAAAGTTTTCATCCCATTCAGGACTTCTTCCACAGTGGAGGTTTCCTTCACCCAGTGTCTCAAGAAGTACACACCATCAACAAGGGTGATTCCTCCGATACAAATGAAGAGTGGAAGTCATATCTCAACGAGGACGGTTATAAGTCTCAGGGAGAGACGCATACGCCATTTTGCTTTCCCACGCAGAATCTGAGATATATACCAAGATCAGACGTTAAGATGATTTACGGAGATTGTGATCCCGAGGGATGTCGTGCTCCACCAAACTCATTAGAGGAGGCCACTCCAATGAAAGACAACTTCGACTATGACTATTATGACCCACTGGATGACTTGCCTATCTAGCAGCCGTACCCAGAAGACTTGGGGCAAAAGAGTCAGCCCAACGATACACATCAGCTAAGCATCATTGAAAAGAATACCTGCGTCCCCACCAAATCATGAGATCATTACTCAGGACATTCTGAAGATATCCAGCACAACGATGAATCTGCAAAGATTGCAGGACAAAATTCATCAACTATGCTTTTCTTGAGGTTAACGTCATTGAGAAGGATGACTCGTCCAGTCCCACGAAAATATGGGACACCTTAGGACAACCGAGTGCCAAGTACGACTTCTTGGTCAAGTACACCGCTCCTGAAAGCTCTCGTATCAGGCTAGAAGACATCCAGCCAATTGGATGGGGAGATCCACCTGAGACTGAAAACACTGTGCAAGATACAATAGAAGAGTTCGTTTACGACAACTCTGCTTGGGAGGAAGACTCCAGCGATCCTGCTCCACCAGAAATCAGCGTCATTTATGAGGACAAACCAAGAAAGAAGGTACCAGACTTTGTGATTCACCGAGGAGTTCACCGCCAATGGGTTGCTGTCGATGTCCCGAAAGTCATCCATAAGTCTAAGTAATTGTCGTCTTTGTTTTGACCTTTCACCCTGCCCAGGTGAAACGAATGTTTTATAGGGCTCACTTTCTGTAAAAGTCCCTCTTCGCTTAGCCCAAAGCGACAGAGTTTTGTTTTATAGCGCTGTAGTTTCAAGAATCGACTAAATCATAAATAAATAAACATCGTTCTGTAATTTCCGCATTCATTGTTGTTTTCACTTTTTGTTTTTTTAGAAAATGGTAATCCTAAAACAACTCAAAAAAAATCTGTATAAAAAAAACAACAAGCATTTTTCAGAAAACACATTGCACACACTCTTGCATTCTCTCTATCTCTTCTAAAGAACAAATAATCACGTCTTGCAGATTGCTTGTTTTAAACCCCGTTGAAACATATGATCCAATGCATTCTCCCAACTTTGAATTCCCTGTATTTGAAGCTGAAGAAGAAGAGGATGAAAAAATTCCAGAAGAGATTTCCCGATTACTCAGACAAGAGGAGAGATCCATTGAGCCTCACGAAGAGCCGTTGGAAACGGTTAACTTGGGTTCAGAAGAAGAGAGGAAAGAAGTCAAGATTGGGGCACTGCTCAGTCCGACTGTCAAAGAAAGCTTAATAGAACTTCTCAAAAAAAATCCCGATGTATTTGCTTGGTCCTTTCAGGACATGCCAGGGTTGGATACCAGCATCGTGGAACATCATCTACCGTTAAGATCAGAATGTCCGTCGGTAAAACAAATGTTGAGAAGGACTCGCCCGGATATGGCTATCAAAATCAAGGAGGAAGTGCAGAAACAGATCGACGCAGGTTTCCTTGCCACCTCAGAATATCCTCAATGGTTAGCCAAGTGCCAATTTCGAAAAAGGACGGAAAAGTTAGAATGTGTATAGACTACAGGGATCTGAACAAAGCAAGTCCAAAGGATGACTTTCCCTTACCACACATAGACATGCTAGTAGACAGTACAACAAAGTTCAAAGTTTTCTCCTTCATGGATGGATTCTCGGGCTATAATCAAATCAAAATGGCACCGGAAGACATGGAGAAAACTTCATTCATCACCCTATAGGGCACCTTTTGTTACAAGGTAATGTCGTTCGGTTTGAAGAACGACGGGGCAACCTATCAAAGGGCCATGACTACTCTGTTTCACGACATGATGCACAAAGAAATCGAAGTGTATGTCGATGACATGATTGCCAAATATAAAATAGAAGAAGGGCATGTGACACACCTGTCCAAGTTATTCGAGCGTTTGAGAAAATGCACGTTTGGTGTTCGCTCGGGAAAACTTTTAGGGTTCATTGTCAGCCAAAAAGGAATCAAGGTTGACCCTGACAAGGTCAAGGCCATTCAAGAAATGCCTTCTCCAATGACCGAAAAATAGGTCAAAGGATTTCTAGGACGTCTGAATTACATTTCCAGATTTATATTCCTCATGATCCCGACATGCACGCAAACCTTCAAATTACTCAAAAAGAATCAGGACTGCGTATGGACAGAAGACTGCCAAAAAGCCTTCGACAGTATCAAAGAGTATCTGTTGAATCCACCTACCCTGTCACCTCCAGTGGAGTGAAGACTTCTGATCATCTACCTAAAAGTATTGGAAGACTCATGGGTTGTGTACTTGGCCAACAAGACGAAATAAAAAGAATAGAGTCTATCATCTACTACTTGGGCAAGAAATTTACCGACTGTGAAACTCGGTACACTATGCTCGAGAAAAATTGACGTGTTATCTCTGGCTTGGGCAGCCAAACGTCTTCGCCAGTACATGATTTGTCACACTACTTGGTTAATCTCCGAAATCGATCAAGTACGTCTTTGAAAACCCTGCTCTCACGGGAAGGATTGCCCGTTGGCAGATGTTGTTATCAGAATACGACATCGAGTACCATGCTCAGAAAGTCGTCAAAGGAAATATTTTAGCTGATCATTTGGTTCATCAACCGATTGATGATCAGGAATCAGTCGGATTTGACTTCCCAAACGAAGATGTCATGTATTTGAAAATGAAAGATTGCGATGAACCGCTACCCAGTGAAGGGCCAGAACCAAGTTCCCAATGGGGACTAATCTTTGACGGAGCTGTCAATAATTATGGAAACAGAATTGGGGCAATCATCGTAACACCTCAGGGTACCCACATTCCTTTCACTGCCAGACTAACATTCAAATGTACAAACAACGAGACCGAATACGAAGCTTGTATCATGGGTCTCGAAGAAGCGATCGACTTAAGGATTAATAAGTTGGATGTTTATGGAGACTCGGCCCTGGTTATCAATCAGATCAAAGGAGATTTGAACACATACCAATCAGGATTGATTCCTTACAAAGATTATGCAAGAAGGTTGTTACCATTCTTTAACATAATAGAGTTTCATCATATCCCTCGTGAAGAAAATCACATGGCTGATGCACTAGCCACTATATCCTCCCTGATTAGTGTAGGTCAATGGAACGACGTACCTAAGATTGACGTAATGCACCTAGAAAGGCCTGCTTACATCTTCACGATCGAAGCAGTCATAGACGACAAACCTTGGTATCACGATATCAAATGCTTCCTTCAAAGACAAGAATACCCACCTGGGGCATCAAGAAAAGACAGGAAGACTCTCAAAAGACTGGCTGACAGCTTTTTCCTAAGCGATGATACACTCTATAAGAGGAACTTTGACATGGTCTTGCTTCGATGAGTAGACAGACCAGAAGCAAACATGTTGATAAAAGAAATTCACGAAGGAACATTTGGCACTCATGCCAACAAACACACAATGGAGAGAAAAATTCTAAGAGCAGGGTACTATTGGTTGACAGTGGAATCTGACTGCTACAAGTACATGAGGGGATGTCACAAGTGTCATATATACTCAGACAAGATCCATGTACCGCCAACGCATCTCAAAGTTCTTTCTTCCGCATGGCCTTTTTCCATATGGGGAATCGACATGATTGGCATGATTGAACCTAAGGCTTTAAATGGACATTGGTTCATCCTGGTAGCCATTGACTACTTCACCAAATGGGTCGAAGCAGTGTCATACACCAATGTAACCCGACAAGTGGTGGTCCGATTTATCAAAAACAATCTCATCTGTCATTATAGTGTTCCAAGCCAGATCATTACTGATAATGGATCTAACCTGAACAACAAGATGATGAAAGAGTTGTGCGCTGAATTCAAGATCGAACACCATAACTCATCTCCCTACCGGCCTAAGATGAACGGCGCGGTAGAAGCGGCTAACAAGAACATCAAGAAGATTGTTCAAAAGATGGTTGTAACCTACAAAGACTGGCACGAGATGCTACCCTTTGCTCTTCACGATTATCGCACATCTATCTGCACTTTAACAGGGGCAACCCCTTTCTCCCTAGTATATGGCATGGAAGCAGTGCTCCCCATAGAAGTAGAGATCCCATCAATTCGGGTATTGATGGAAGCTAAGCTAACAGAAGCTGAATGGTGTCAAAGTCGACACGACGAACTGAATCTGATCGAAGAAAAATGAATAACGGCTCTATGCCATGGTCAGTTATATTAGCAAAGAATGAATAAGGCGTTCGACAAAAAGGTCTGACCCCGTGTCTTCAGAAAACGAGACCTTGTGCTAAAAAAGATACGATTATTCCTCACTGATTCCCGGGGCAAATGGACTCTAAGAAAGCCTTCTCAGGTGGTGCCTTGAGACTCGCAACCATGGACGGAGAAGAGTTTGCCTACCCCACAAATGTTGATGTAGTCAAGAAATACTTCGCCTAAATAAAAAAAAATGTCTCGGTGGATTGAAACCCCAAAAGGGCGGTCCAGGCAAAAATTAGAGACATAAGCAAAAATCATCCCGATGGATTGGAAATCTCAAATTACAATCCAGACAAAAGTTAGGGATTAATGGCAAGTAACTGCGTCTGATCAGTTCAACTCCTCACCAGTCGCGCCATCCATCAGAAAACTCCAATCAAGGTCATCTTCTTCAGAAGCTCAGGATGTCTAGAATTCAAAGTTGGTAGAAGGATAACGGTTGTTATGTTTCAATGTGGCCCTTTTCCCTTAAATTACCATTTTCTAAACTTTGTAAATACTCTATGGGATCACGCGCTTGGATGATTTCCATCCTATCAATAACATTTGAGCCCTAGTGCTTTTGTTTACAATTCTTATTTGTTTTAGCTTTACAAAATGACATTTTAACATGATCAACGATTCTTGAAATAAAACAAAAATGAATTTACTTGTCAAATTTTTCTGCTTTTAAAATAAAGATGGCAATTCCTTTTGACTTTGAACATCGAAAAGAACATCGATCGCTTCTCTGAAGCTAATTGAACCTCAAAGTGCAGATTCCAATTACTCCTTCTAAACCAGTACGCCTGAATGAAGGATCAACTGTGTCAGATGCAAATGTCCCATCTGATATCCCCGGCAAAGTTCGTATCTCTTAAGACCGATTGAACAGTTTCTCGTCTCCACAGGGTCTACTTCCCCTAAGCAAGGCAGAATTGCTATCCTGGACCGATGATACTTTTCATCCCCCACAGTGGCCGAGTATCCAGTCATGTTCATCCACTAGTCTGTATTTCGTGTCAGCCTTGTCAGCATAAACATACATACATCATGCATAATTGATTCACATTCATAATCATATCGCCTTAATATTGTAACACCCCAATTCCCATCACGAATAAATAATACATAAATAAATCAGAGTGAATAAAACATTATTTTTCCGACAGAAACAAGGATGCCACATTTAAAGAAATAAAATACAATCCCTGCTCAAATATTTTTGATACATAGCACAAAATAGAATACCCTCAAAGGGAAACCTTTTCCATATAAAAGGAAAGCTCAATTATGGAATAAAGCGGAAGGATCCATAACTAACTTGTTTTACAAGATAAATTGTTTTATAACATCAAAATATACATACAAAAGTCATACAAAACATATTCAACAATTGTATACAAAGAACTTAAAGCGTTCCCTGACTCCCGTGCTACGTATCAGAGCAGACACCAAGACCGACAAAAGAATGGAGAACTAAACTTCACAAAAGCCTCCAAGACTCTAATCTGCAAATGCCTCATAGAGCATCAAACCACAGCAGAAGGGTGAGAAATAACAACTAAATCAAGATTGCATAATAATATGCAAACACACATTCAAACACATGTATAAATCATCTCACCCATGCCATCACATACTAACACATAAAGCATGCCACAAATACAAAACATATCACACATAATCCAACCACAATTATGACATATAGAACCACACCACCACATCACCATAAAATATAGCATATATCAATTATCCCCACATAACCACATGTTCACACATAATGCATATGTCTATACACAAAACATATCATTCATAACCAATGCATTTAACACGAATGCATGTCATAATTTCTCACACATAATCAATCCATTCATAATTTATGTAAATGCAAGGAGACCGACACAACGACTCTATGCAAATGCCATGCAGTACCATCCATCCATCATTCTCATCACCAGTTCACTCAGGAACTATTGGAATCATCGCTTGTTACTGAGGACCACTCATGTAACACCCCGTCGGGCAAACGATGTTCGCCGTCGCTTTAGGTCCTCTTATTATTTTAAGGCACACGACGTTTATAGATCGCTTTAGGTCTTCTTTGTATAAGGCACACGATCCGATCGCTTTAGGTCCTCTTTGTATAAGGCACACGATCGTCTATAATCATCGCTTTAGGTCCTCTTATGTTTTTAAGGCACACGATGTTATAGCGGATTCCCTCTGGAACCGATTCGTCGCTCACACCCCACAAGGGCACACGACATCACAAGATGCATATCATGATGCTTGACACACAAGAACTCATAACAATCAAATGCATCTTCACAATTCAACCATATGAATTATCTCATCATCATTATTCATGCATTGAAAACACTTCAAACAATGCATTTCAAACCATAAAGGCCACCAAACAACATACATTGAATTTCACATAAACAATGCATTTCATCATAATCCACAAACCACAACAATTAGCACTTTAGCACCTACACTCATATCAATTCACATCAAGAATTACTCACCATCAACCACAACAATCCTACAATCATACAATGATACTCACAACACTAGGATTCACGCCACGAAGGCTACCCACAGCAACATACATTAATACCATACATTTGTATTCAACTCAACAAATTATTTTGCCATGAGGCCACAACAATTACAACAACTTATCACATGCTTCAACATCATATAAACCACATAAAAGTTCCACGTCATATAACAATAGCACAACACACGATAAAATACCGACCGCACGCATTGTACGCGATAAGAACACCCGACCGCCCGACTAATTCTCAAAAACACAAATTAATTAAATCATTTTTTACCCTCCAAACCATTTTTAATATAAAGAATATTTCTTTAGCTTTCCAACGCTTCGAACGGGGGTCAAAACGGACTTACGGTTCAAAAGTTATGAAGAAAACAAAATCTGACATTTTGGAAAATTGGTGTCACGCGCAGGTATGCTCAGGTCGAGTCTTTAGGTCGACTCAAGGTTCTTTAGGTCGACTCATAGTCCTTTAGGTCGACTCATACTGCGCAGAATTTGTTAAAAACTCAGTTTTCGATCGTTAAATGACTTTCGGACCTCCGATTTCGATTCCGTTAAAAGCTGCGATCTCAGAATTCAACGTACTACAATATTTTCACTATTAAAAAGCCATCCAACACATTTTCCATTTTTGAAATATTTTGAAACAAAATTTTATCAATTTATCCCAACCCCAAACTCGCTCAAAACCACTCGAAAACACACAAGCAACCATTCCCGATTAATTCCTATCCTCACCCGATTATACTACACAACTTATTCTAAATTCTAACCGTGAAAACATCAATTTCTACTCATATTGCTCATTTTCAACCTAAATGAAAACTAAAGAAAATAACCAAAACAATCCAAGAAAACATACACATATACATATACAAGCAAGATATAATCGAAACTTCTCACCCTTACCCGATTAATCGAAGACCAAGCTTTTGATTTGATGATTTTCTTCTTTTCTCCTTCTTTCTCTTTTTCTCTTCTCTTTCTCTTTCTTTTCTTTTTTTCTTTTCCTTACTATTTTTCTCTCTTTTCTTTCTTTTTATGAAAATATCTACCCCCAAAAAGACCAAAATACCCCTACTCTCAAATATCTCGCAAACGCTCTCAAAATACGATAAAACATAAACATACCGATGAAATATATTTCGGGAAATAAAAGTTGAAAAGAAATTATAATTTATTGCAAATATTTTACCTATCAGGGAAATTGACTAATTAACTCAATTAGCAGGTAAAATACAATAATTTCACAAAATTCACATAAATGAAATAAATAAATACAATTAAACAAATCGGGGCGTTACAAATATCACTTTGGTCATACTCATTTCCCCAAGTGATAAAACCCTATTGTCAACCAAGTTGTCAGTTGTTCTTTCCAAGTCAGATAAGACAAAATCCCGGTCTAAGTCCTTTCCTCGTCAGGAAAAGTGCCACCTAAACAATATCTCCCCCCAGTTTATTTCTAGATTGGAGACGGTCCTCGACCACTTTATTAACTTGATCCTCTGAAAGGCAAGGAGACATTTGACAAACGTCACTCTTCACCAATGAAGATGATATTTTCGCTTTCTCGGATTAAGGAAAATCCCCAGAGAAAGCCTCTCAACCGATCAATCTCAGTAATACATTGGTTTTTCTCCCAAGAAAGTCGATGTTAATGAAGTCATCAGCACCTCAAAATTGGATTGCATCAAATGGCATTTCTCTGAGAAGATCTCGAAGAAAAGTATGATGTAATATCCCCAAGCGAAAAGCAGTCTCTCGAGAGACTCGTTTTTCCCAGTAGAGTCAACAAATGGTGTCTCCAACAGATAAGTTTAAACACTTCTACAGCTCAGACAAATGGGTACCCCCAGCAAGTCTGACATCAAACTTTTTCCATTAAATGACGTTTCCCCAGTATAGCTCGGCGAGAAGTTTGATGAAGACCGCTACAAATAGTGTTTCTTATCGAGGAAGGAACTCGACAAGAAGAAACTGAGACCAGTTCCTTGGCCGAAGACCAGGATCGAGGGGAAGTTTATTTCAGAAACTGATACCAATTCCTTGGCTGAAGACCAGGATCGAGGGGAAGTTTATTTCAGAAACTGAGACCAGTTCCTTGGCTGAAGACCAGGATCGAGGGGAAGTTTATTTCAGAAACTGAGACCAGTTCCTTGGCTGAAGACAGGATCGAAGGGAAGTTTTACCCTTTTCAAGTATCATTGCTTAGCAAAGGAAGATGGATGAGCAAACTGCCATTCATAACCACCGTCAAAATTTAGGGTATTCCGATATTTAATCATCTTGCACCCCGAATGCCCGAATACCTTTGCCATTCACACCTTCAGGTCCAAGAAGATTAAATAGGGGCATCTGTCATACCCCAAATTTTAACCACCAAGATTTCCCATTATTATGCAAATCATTGCCACAATATAGATGTACCTTCATGCCCCATCAATCTCCTCAAAGATGATTGAGCATTCACCACAATCAAGAATTAGGGTTTCTATCCCTCTCAAGGTACTTAGACAAAAGATCAATCAAGAAGTGACATGATCTTCAACTTGTATAACCTTTTAAAACATCCACAAATGATCAAGAGGACCCTCACATCAAAAATCAAGCACACAGTTGTAACATTCCAAGTGTTTTGAGCCTCGAAACACCCGATGTCACCAAATTAGGGTTTTGGACGACTGGGACCTCCAGGGTGAGATTTTCATAAGAGGATGAGCCAAGAATTTAAAACATGACTCAATATGCTCAAAATAACCCTAAGGATCCATTTTTAAAGATAAATGACCCTCAGAGGATGCATTCCTCAAAAGTCTGGAATAAGGGTTTTACGTGCCGAACCGCTCCGGAGCCAAAAGTCAAAACATGACTTTTTTGGCAAAAATGATTCTTATGACTCATATTTTCATAAAATATGATTTATAATGTCATTTGAACAATAATTGATCAAGAAATCAAGATAACTTGTAAAAGGGGTAACCTTGAAAAATTGAAAAAATTTCCAAGTTACTAAATTTGAGTGATTTTGGTACCAACTTCCAAGGATCATAACTTGTGATCCAAGCAACCATTTTAAGTGACCCAAAGCTTGATTTGTAGATCTTACTACACTCTATAAAAGCTTCAACTACCTCAAACTCCAATTCTTCATGGATTTTAAGTTATGGAGTGATCAAAATGACAAAAATGAAGAAAATCACACTTTTCCAACATTTAGTGAAAATCTGACTAAGTTGCCAGCCTTGGACATCAAAGTTCATGAGGTTTTTTCAGTTGGATTCAAATAGTTTCAAGACCAACTATGATCACACGTGTATTGTATCATATGAGGGCTTTCTAAAAAGCACAAGAGCCTCCCATAACTCAACCTGAGCAGGGAGATATGATCCCCTCAAAATCACCATTTCCAATTGTCTTGTATAAGGCAGAATTTGGTATTTTGCTCGATTTGACAAAATCAGACAAGTTCAAGCCTTGTCATCCATTTGGAAACCTCAGAGGATGAAATCAAAGGGGAATGATCTGATCCACAAGCCTCCCAAGTCCAAGAATCTACATGTAGCTATGTCATCCTAAAAAGGCTAAAAAACTCCAAGACTCCAATTTTATTTCAATGCATTCAATGGATGCATCAAGGTGGCATGAACTGAGGCAAGCCTAACTGAATGATTCAAGCCTTATCTCTGAACCAAAAGACCATAGGCTAGAGGAGACTTGAGATTCCATTTGATCACCATTGGCCACATACCTGCTGCAATTGCCACACACTATTGCTGCCAAAACAAAATTGACACACTATAAATAGAGCTCATTTGTGGTCATTTTGAGTACACCAAAGCACCCAAACTGATGCTTTCCTCAAAATCTCTCCTTCACTCCAATTTTGCCTTCTAACTCAAGTCACTATCGGATTTTGAGATTGAGAGTGATTCCAACCAAACCAATCACACACACACACACCTCATAAACATCATATATGAGTGATCCATAACACAAAATCACATCTGAAACATCAAATTCACAAAATCACCAGCCAATTGCTCAAGTTCTTGACAGAGTTGCAGTTGAGGTACCACAACCAGTTCCAGCTCATTCCAATCCACTCCAAGAATTCAAACACACTCCTTGGCACCTAAGGAAGCTGTCCAGATCATTGAAACCTATCTGCAACACCTCCATCATCAAACTCGATCACCAACTGTAAGATGTAGGCATGAACCCTTCAAACTCTATGATACATGCATCATGAATGAATTTTCGAGTTACCATCTTGTTTATGCATGTATGTAGAGTAATAACCCTTAATCAATTGCCACGAATCCATCGTGTATGGAATTTCATTGTGTTCATGCTGAAATTAGGGTTCTTGAGGTTTTCTGTTGATTTCCTCCTTAATACTTAATATAAATGTAATTAAACTATATGGTTGTGATCCTTGTTCAAAAACGAACAAGATTGGTACTTGAATCATGCAAAACCATTGAGGAATCATGGAGAAAGGTGAGAAAATTCAAATCTGCAAAAACATGGCACGCGGGCAAGAACTTAGTGTTCTTGGCGCCCTTTTTCAAATTTTTGAATTTTTGAATATTTTGATATTTTTGTTAATTGATTCAAAAATTAATTTATCTCTAAATATTTGTGTTTTTGAATTGATTCTTTTACTCAAAATTCACAAAAATGTTTAAATATTTTATTTTACAAAAAAATCCAATTTATATTATTTATTTAATATAGTTAGAATTTTTGTAATTAATTTCATTTTTATTTGTTTTAAACATTTTTAAATGAAATTCCCACTTTGATCTTTCAAAACCAATTGAATTTCAAACTTTCATGTGATTAAACAAGATTTTTCAAAATATTTTTCAAAGTATACAATTTGTTTTTGAATATATTTGATATTTTTATCATTTATTATTTAAATTTTCTTTTGAAAAATGATATTTTAATTTAAAATTAGGGTTTCCTCTCGATTTTAAATTTTCAATACATTTTTGGGCCTCTAATAGAGTGTAAGACCCATCCCTTGTACATATAAACCTTTTTGGTCCTCAGTCATTGTATAAGCTCCACTGTGTTTTTAAAAACCGCGGCGCGATCGCCGTTTTCAAACAAAAATCAACTGGATCTCCCCTTGTTTTGTAAGTCCCATCTTTATTCTTTTAATAAATTTTTGGGCCTCTAATAGAGTGTAAGACCCAACCTCTTTGTAAATTCAATAATTTGGGCCTCAGTCATTGTATAAGTCCCGATACAATTTTCAGATCAGCGGTATGATTACTGTTTTTCATCTAGGCCTCTCCTTGAGTATAAGCCCCAATCTTCTTTTCAAAAACAACTTTCCCTTTTTGGTTTAAGTTCAAATTCAAAGTTGTTATAAAAAATGTCTTTAATTTCTTGAACAACTAACCATACAGCTGTTACAATGGAAGCTTGCTCACCTATATGTCCTCCTACCCTCTTTTACATACAGTATATATTTCATCTGTATATATATGTCTGTATATTATCTGCTTAGAGTTTTCCCCGGCAATTAGGTTGAGGATTAAATAAAGCCAGTGGTCACTCTTTCAACACAATCAAAACTAGTTCCCCATAGGAATTCCAAATACAGTCTTGCCTCCTCTTGGGCTTATACAATATGGAACAAAGAGTAAGACATTATTCCCGGTGAAACTTTTCTCAGATTGTCACTATTAGAAAATTGTCAAAAAAATTCATTTCCCCTAGAGAGGATTAATTCCCGGTGAAACCTCTCTTGAATTTCTTCAAACCCTAGAACTGTTCACTAAAGAAAAGATTATTCCCGGTGAAACTTTTCTTGAACTCTTCTTAAGTTTGGACCTACAGGCTTCCTAAAAGCATCCCCGCCTCCTTTTGGGCTTTGTACAAGGACCCTCCGGCTTCTTAGAAGTTCTCATGCCTTCTCTTGGGCTTAATACAAGGACCTTGAAGACCTCTTAAAGGTATAGGACATAACTTAGTCATCCTTTGTTAGAGCGATCTTTCCAAATATTCAGAACCTCAGGCCAATTAAGGGTTGATTCTCATACCTTAAAGCATCAGCCTCCTTTTGGGCATCATACAAAGATAAACATTTTCATACCAGTAGACTTAGATAGTCTAATCTCCTATTGGATCTCAAAGACATTCTCAAGTTCCCTACAAACATAAGAAAAAACCCTGGTCATTTGACCAATCTCCAGTAGAGTTGAAACCCTTATAGGATCTAAAAACTCAGTCTTTCATCCTAAATTCCCCAGCTAGGGTCAACTTATCATCATTATAACACTATCCCAAATCAGAACCTCAAGGCATCTGATACCTCAACTCTTCTATAATCCTCAGCAAGAGTTAATTCCCCACTTTGGACCTGCCTCTGGATCTCAATAATCCTCAGCAGAAGCCAGCCTCCTCTTAGGCTTTGTATAATGATTTTCCTCAGCAGATCTGGCTTCAAAAGCAGATCTAGCTTCAAAAGCACTCCCTTATTGAGTCCATCACCTCTTAAACACTCTCTTGTTAAGTCAGTCATCTTTTCAGCCTCAATCTTGGGCTTTGTACAAGACAAACAAAAACTCTCTCTTGTTGAGTCAACTCTCTTTTAGCCTTAATCTTGGGCTTCGTACAAGACAGATAAAAACACTCTCTTGTTGAGTCAACCCATTTTCAGCCTCCTCTTAGGCTTTGTATAATGATTTTTCTCTAGCAGTTTCAGCCTCAATCTTGGGCTTCGTACAAGACACATATAAATCTCCCTAAGCATAGTTAATCTCTCTTTCAGCCTCAATCTTGGGCTTTGAACAAAACAAATCATACTCTCCAGCAGAGTCAATCTTATTTCAGCCTCAATCTTGGGCTTTGTGCAAGACACCTAAAATATCCTCATCTGAGTCAATCGAATTTCATTTTAGCTTCAATCTTGGGCTTTGTACAAGACAGATAAAACCTCTCACCAGCGGAGTTAGTTTCCCTTTTTAGCCTCAATCTTGGGCTTTGTACAAGACACATACAAATATTCTCTAGTGGAATCAAAAAATCCTTTTTAGCCT
Organism: Lathyrus tuberosus; assembly: GCA_022829125.1. Lineage (NCBI taxonomy): Eukaryota > Viridiplantae > Streptophyta > Magnoliopsida > Fabales > Fabaceae > Lathyrus > Lathyrus tuberosus. Next base: position 4,780,179 of record JALAZF010000423.1, read on the forward strand.
CGATCTTGGGTTTTGTACAAGACAGACAACATATTTCCCCGGAAAAGTCAAGGTTCAGCCTCCTCTTAGGCTTTATATAATGATATCCCCAAAAGAGTCAACTCTCTTTTAGCCTCAATCTTGGGCTTTGTACAAGACAGATAAACATTCTCTTGTTGAGTCAGTCTTTTTCAGCCTCCTCTTAGGCCTTGTATAAGGACTTCTCCAGTGGAGTCAATCAATCTCTTAGCTTCAACCTTGGGCTTTGATCAAGGCACATACAAAAACCACCATCCCCTCAAAGGAAATCAAAAACTCTCTCCAAGAAGACATTTCTCTGTACATCACAAATCAAAACACATAAATCAAAACAAACCCTAATCCCAGATAACTACAGTAAGTGGCACACTTGTTGATTCAAATATCCAAGCTGTAGTCCATCTCTTATCCTGGTAAATCCTCACTTTCATCTAATTGCTGTAAGTGGCAAGCCTCTGGATTATTTACATCCACGCCATTGTCCCTCTCTTGGCATGAAAGATTCCTAAGGAAAAATGGCATTGCTCTACACTGAGTTAAAGTTTTCTCCTTCAGGACAACATCCCTTATAAAGGAAATTATGGCATTGCTGGATTCTCACATCCCAGTTAAAGTAATTCTCCTTTATAATCAGTCACCAACAGTTGTGATAAACAGACGAGATGTCTCCCTTTAGAGATGACAAATTCTCTCTTAGTCAAACCTTTTAGCTTCAATCTTAGGCCTTGAACAAGACACAGATAAACCTTTAGCTTCAATCTTGGGCTTTGAACAAGACACCAAATATATTTTCCTCCCATAAAATAGGAGGAACTACGATTGCTCTGATTTCCCTGTTTATCTTTAACAGGAATACATAGGCATAAGATTGTGAAATCTTAGCGAGCATACCAATCAAAAACTTTAGGTTCAGTACCTTCGCACACCAATCAAAAACTTTAGGTCCAGTACCTTCACTCATCAAAAACCTCGACAAGCCCGACGTCAACAAAAACTCTCTCTCTCTCAAACACTCCCAAATGAGAAACTTTCCCAACCCACAACAGATAAACACCAGTAAGTAGAAAAAAGTAAGTACAATTGCTAACGACCTGTGGATAACCACATATAGGATGGGTAATTGACAACTCCCCATTGTATAACCTGGCCCCAGACCCTCCAATCTCTTAAGCATTTGTTCAGTTAAACATTTGTGTGCAAGGTTAGTTTTAGATAGCTTCCCTTTCCCTTCCAGCTTCACGGGATAAATAAGAAATCAGAAAGTAGCATCCCACTCCTACCATTGCGGTGAGGAAAAACTCATGGCGATAAGGTGGTCGCGTCACCGACAAAAATCGTACGCTACAGGTCGTGAGTTTGCCTGCGGTCGGATTTCCTTTTGAATCTTTTGGTTGTGAATCCGCCTGAGGTCGGTAAACCTTTGTTGGGTTGTGAGTCCGCCTGTGGTCGGCTTTCCTTTTGAATCTTTTGGTTGTGAATCCGCCTGCGGTCGGTAAACCTTTGTTGTGTCGTGAGTCCGCCTGTGGTTGACTTTCCTTTTGAATCTTTTGGTTGTGAATCCACCTGCGGTCGGCAAACCTTTGTTGGATCGTGAGTCCGCCTGCGGTCGGCTTTCCTTTTTAATCTTTTGGTTGTGAATCTGCATGCGGTCGGTAAACCTTTGTTGGGTCGTAAGTTCGCTTGTGTTCGGCTTTCCTTTTGAATCTTTTGGTTGTGAACCCGCCTGCGGTCAGTAAACCTTTGTTGGGTCGTGAGTCCTCCTACGGCCGACTTTCCTTTTGAATCTTTTAGTTGTGAATCTGTCTGCGGTCGGTAAACCTTTGTTGGGCCGTGAGTCCGCCTGCGATCGGCTTTTCTTTTGAATCTTTTGGTTGTGAACCCGCCTGCGGTCAGTAAACCTTTGTTGGGTCGTGAGTCCGCCTATGGTCGGCATTCCTTTTCTTGCGATTTTATGAGTCCACCTGTGGTCGGCATTCATCTGTTATCGTTTGGGTCGTGAGTCCGCCTATTGCCAGCATTCCTTTTCTTACGATATTGTGAGTCCGCCTGTGGTAGGCATTCATCTGTTATCCTTTGGTTGTGAGTCTGCATGCGATCGGCTTTCCTTTTACATCCTTTGATTGTGAGCCCGCCTTCAGCCTGCAAACCTTTCTTATGTTGATGTGAGTCTGCCTTCGACCGATATTCTTTTTAAGTCCGCTTTTGAGTGGCATCTTTACTTTAAGTCCACCTTCGGTTGGCAATCACTTTATCATATATTTCCCCACAGGTTGCAAATTTCTTGGTTTTTTTTTGGTATTCAATCTCCTTTTACCTTGAATGTCTGAAAGTCGTTGCTGTCATTCCTTCAGGTCCAAGTTGATTGAATAGGGGCAGCTGTAACACCCCAAAATTTGCCTCATCTTTTCTTAACCTTTTGGCTTATGTTTCATATCATTTGCATCATCATTTGTGCATAGCATTGGTTCTAAACATGGGATCAAGGTATCTATGTAGGCTCTCAAGAGGAGGGTATGTTACTCAGAGGTTCAAGCAAGGGATTGTACTCAATATCATGGCATTCTCAAGCTTTAAAGTCCTTTCCTCATCAAGGCATTCTCAACCATCTCACACAATCATTTGGATCAGGGTTACAAGCATTGATCATATCCTCCTATCTTTTATTCGTGAATTAGGGTTTTGATCAAAGGATACATGTGGCTATCTTCTTGAGCAAGATAATGTTCTATGGCTCAACACACATCCCAAGGGTTCCCTACATGTACTATGTCTCATAACAAGTCATAGCATGAGCCTCAGGCAGTGGAAGAAGGATTAGGGTTTCATCTGGTCAAGAAAGTCAACTGTGGATTCCCAAAGTCAAATTCTTGGATTTCAAGGTCAATCATAGGCATCTCATGGCATCTTGAGTGTTATTATGTGCTTGGATCAAGAAGAGTCAAGGAGAAACGTAAAATCAGGAGATTTGGTGAATTAGGGTTTTAGTGGAGAAATTTCTAAGTGTGAAAATCTCAATTTCTAGCCATCTTGCAACATCCATAACTTTTTCACCCTTGATCCAAATGGGGCAAACTTGTTATCAAATTAAATAGGACATCATGAACTACAAGTTTGAAGAAGGATTGATGTTCAAAAGATCAAAGGATAAGAAGTTATGAAGTCATGCATTTGCGAAAAAAGTGAAATGTGAACTTTTGTACTTAGAATTTTTTCTAAGTGTCAATTTTCAAGTTCAACATTGGTTTTTCAAGGCCATTTTTCTCCATGATCAAGGTCTTATCTCATTTTCCATCATACATATGATTTGTAGAGCATCATCCATGCTTTCTTTTAAGTACTAGCACTCCTCCATTGGATGTGTAGAACTTAAGTTATGAAGTCACAAAGTTAGGGTTTTCATTATGTCAAATTTAGCAAGGTTTTGTAAACTTCATAAACCAATCTTCCAAGGCATTTTGCACTATGATCAAAGCTCCAACTCAATTTCCTTCAAGTATGAAAGTTATGAAGCTTCAAAATCTATGTCATCAAGTTGTTAAAAGTAATCCATAACTTAGAATTTTCTCAACATGGCTTGACAAATTTGTGGACATCTTTTCAAATCAATTTTTCACCTCAATCCAAGCCTTATATCAAGATCATTCCAACATGAATTTTATTCCTTGATCTCCCTACTTCATTGTGAGCTTGATTTCCACTCATTTGGCCAAAGTTTCACCAAGATATGATCTTTCAAAGTAGATCACATGAATATGTTTCTTATTGTGCATGAAGTTGGTTTTCTTGTATCATGTCTTTTTGTACTATCTCCACACGAGTTGTACTATTTCCCTTTTGCCAAAGTGTTACCCAAAATGAGCAAACCATCACACTATGTCACTATGCACCTCATGCATTTTTTTGTTCAAGTTAGGAAAGGAGAATTCCCACAAACCTTGGCTCACGCCTCTTTTCTCATGTGCCACTCATTTAATACCTCTCTCATGACGCTCTTTTTACTCAGCAAACCACCCAAAATAAGTGGATGCACACCATGACCTGTACGTCATTCTCATGATATCTTTTTTTGGCAAAACTCCAAAACAATTTTTTTTCCTTTGGTTGAGGCCTATAAACAACATCTACCCATCATATATAAGTATAACCAAACCCTAAAGAGATGGAGGACCTCATTCATATTAGAAAAAGCTTATCTACTCAAGAATTCATCACTTTCGAATCTCTCTTTTCACAAGGATTTCCTCCATTTCCCTGCTTGATCTACACTCTAAGAAGGTTGATAAAGCTATTAGAGAAATTTCTGCAGTGGTTTGAGCTAGATCAAGAGGCATTGGACCTTCTCCACTTAGTAATTTTTTTCAACTTTTTTTCTCTCTTTTCAAGCGTGCATTAAGCTTGTTATGGTTGTTTCTGAAGTTCTACACCATCGTAGGCATGATATATGTTGTGGTTATGTTGATTTGAAAGAGTTGCAGCATGTGCATCATTTTTTTCGTGCTTGATTTTTATGGGTTTAGAGTTTGATTTAATAAAAATGGAGGTCATATTCGTGATCTACGCAAAAAAACCTTGCGTAATGATGTCTTTTTTTTCTGATTTTGGTGGTGGTTGCAGGCGTCACCGGTGAAGCTCACCGGGGAAGACGACCGGAGCTAGGGCTCCGACGTCTGAGTTGTTTGGCTGAGGTGGCATGATTGACTGGGTTTGACGGCTTACGTGTGTGTCTGCGTGGCTTGGCATGTCAACTCAGATTAATGAAACGACACATTTCATTAGTGTTCTGAGTTTTTGTTGTTGGTTTTTGGACTAGGCTTGTGTTTTTCTGCTTTTTGCACCACCTTCTTTCTGAGTCCAATAGCGCAATGGCTGGGATTCCTTTGTATCTTGTTTTGCTAATACACCCCTTGTTTCTTTTTTTTTTTCTCTTTTTTATTTTTATTTTCTTTCCATTTTCATTCTAATTATTTTTAATGGTTCCAAGTATCATAAAATTCAACAAAAATACTTTTCATACACTTTGACATGTCACCTTATTTTTCATATTTTTATTTTTATTTTCATTTTATTTTGATACTGTATTGTGATTTAATTGTGTGGAGTGTCTTATGTGACCTAGTCTTGAAACAATGCCTTGATTCATGATCTTTCCAATTGATTCTTGATCCATGATTTTACACACATTTATACACATGTATGTAGGGGATTTGTATGTTCATTTGAGGTCTTGATCACACATTTTGGTTCATGTTTGATTTTATTTTGGAACTTAATTTGTATGATCACTAGTTTGTGTACTTGCCTAATGTTTGAGATGATTTGAGCAATCTTTGTACACATGCTTAGGCATTCCTTTTAGTGAACATTGAGCTACTGCCTCATTGATATCATGATCATTTTCCTTGATTTTTAAAGGCTTTTACCTATTTTTCATGTGTGATGCATTACATGCCTAATTGTTTGGATGTGCTTGAACTTTGTGATTTGTTTAGGGGTGCACTTGTGCAACCACTTAGAGTTTGATTCTATCTCTTGTTCTTGATTGAAATACCATGTGGTAGAGCCTTATTCTCTGTCTCACTTGGATTTTTTCCTATATTTAATTGATGCATCAATGTGATCTTGCTTTGAGATGGATATGCATGCTTACTTGACCTAGTCTTGACCTTGCTTGATTACATGTGATTGGTTGATGCTTAGGATGTTTAGAGGACATGAATACTTATTTGTCAATACTATCTTGACTTGTCTTTGTTGCTCAATGACATTTTTCTCACTTCTTAAATTTCATATGAATCTTTGTTTCCATTGACGAAATTTCGATATGATGCATGACTTGAACTTTTGTGCTTTCTTCTTGGTCCATAGCATGAGTTGAATGCATCTTGACATAGCTACTGCCCTACTTTGGTTCTCACATCATTTTACTTCATTTCACTTTGCTTGATGATTAATATTTCTTCTTGGTTGATCTTGAGTCATTTGTGTATACATTGGTGCCTTGTTTTGCCTAATTACTTTAGCTTCCAATCTTTGGTTATGGTTTGACATGTGTGCACACTTTGGTTACCTTAGCATGGTGTTGGTGTTTACTTTGTGTGATTTAATCTTATGCTTGCATTTGCTTGATGCTTATGTCTTATGGTGTGAACTTCCTTGTTTGTTTACATGACGTTGCATCTTTCTTATTAGACTTCTTCTCTCTTGTCTGACTCATTCCTTCTTCATCTCTCTTTCTTCTTTTAAGTCTTAAGACTTGGTTAAGTCTTATGGGCTTACCTTTTGTGATTGATTAGTATAATGTTTACTTGTGTTTGCTCACATGATCCCTAAGGATTCCTAGCTCAACTTAATTTCTGATTAAGTTAGAGGTAGGAGAGACATTGGGCTTTCAATCCTTTGCATGATAACAATTAGGATAGTCCCTTTTAAACCTTAACTTTAGGTCTATCTCTTTGCATGCTAACATTAGGTAGAGTTCCTTTTCTATCCCAACTTTAGTACCATTGTGCATGACAACATCAGGAGTTAGTTTCCCTTAGTTGTTTTCTTTTCAACCTTTGAGTCCTCTTTCTTCTCGTCTCAAAACAAAAATCAAAACACTTAAAAACTATGATGTGCATTATGCGCCACGAGCCTTAAGGACATGGGAAAAGATGAGCGGATGCATTTCTAAGCTCATCTTAGGGTACTTTGTACGCGAGACGTTTGGATCGTTAGCGCGAAGTATTCGATCCTATGTCATAGACTTTAGTGCAATGCACATTTTAAACAAAGTCAATCCACTTCTATTTAAAATTCACAAACCAAATTAAAATCATTTTATCCTTCGGGATCGTTATGAAATCATTTTCAAAAAGAGCACGTTATTTCCGTTCTACCGCAAACATGCATCGACCCTAACTGCTGGAACGTGAATTTAGTGCCGCTCATAAATAACACTTAACCAATCTATGGTTAGTCCCATGAACTACGGACGCTCTGATTTCCTCTTTCACGTCCAATTGAGGATGCGTAGGAACAAGACGACGAAGTCTTGGCGAGCACCCTTCACCCTGTTTCCGTAGTCCACGAACTACGGGAGCTCTGATTTCCTTTTTCTCGTCTGATTGAGGATACATAGGCACAAGACGGCGAAGTCTTGGCGAGCACCCTTCACCCCATTTCCGTAGTCCATAAACTACAGACGCTCTGATTTCCCCTTTCTTGTCCGATTAAGGATACGTAGGCACAAGACGAAGAAGTCTTGGCGAGCACCCTTCACCCTATTTCCATAGTCCACGAACTACAGACGCTCTGACTTCCTCATTCTCATCCAATTGAGGATACGTAGGCACAAGACGGCGAAGTCTTGGCGACCAAACCTTCCCTCATTCACCCGTAGTCCTTCGAACTACGTTGACTCTGAATTTCCCATTACACTAGGGAATACGTAGGCCTAGAATGACGAAGTCCTATTGAGTCTCCTTTTGTTTCTTCCCTTTTCGTCCCCGTTAGCAATAGGCTTTAGATAACACACCCTTTGATTAGAACAACAAGTGTGGATCCCGATGAGTACAACGGACGCGAGGGGGTGCTAATACCTTCCTCTCACGTAATTGACTCCCAAACCCAGGATTTGGTTACGATGACCATGTCTTCTCCTCTTTGAGGTTTCTTCGATCGTTTCCTTTCCCTTGTCGGGATAAATAACATTCGGTGACGGCTCTGTTTTTCTGCCGATTGTTTTTCGCGTTGCGACAGCTCCCAGCCGCATGCAGCTGTAAGGTTTATCTCAAGAGGACAACAAATCTTTCAAAGGGTATGCTAAGAGATGGAGAGAGTTAGCTGCTCGCGTTCAACCACCGCTCCTGGATAGAGAATTGGTTGACATGTTCATGGATACTTTGTAAGGTCCATACTTGGATAAGATGATTGGCAGTGGGATATCAAACTTCTCTGACTTAGTAATAATTGGAGAACGCATCGAGAGCGGCCTCAAGAGTGGAAAGATACAAGACGCCTCGAACTTCCCAGCTAGTGGAAATAAATCAGTTGTCAGTTCTCAAGAAGAATGGGAGGAGGAAAATGATTCTATTTGGGAATCTCCGCTACCTCATCCTCAGTACTCAGGTATCTCAACTGTTCAGAGTCAGCAATCTTTTGGGTCTCCGTATTAGATACCATTCTCTCCACAAGGGCAGTATCCTTCTCCAAATCAAGGCCCTCCTAAGAATCAACAGTCATATTACCGTCAGCCGCGTCAGCACGCCCGACAGAGACCAAGAAAGCCAGAGAGGCATTTCACTCAGTTGCTAATGTTGTACAGTCATGTATTTCCAGATTTGATCAAAGGTGGATTGATAGTGCCGAAGAAGATATATCCAGTGATTCCTCCGTACCCGCCAGGTTTTGATGCCAACGCCTGTTGTGACTACCATGCTGGGGCATAGGGGCATTCAATTGAAGAGTGTAAGGTGCTCAAGAGCAAGGTTCAGACTCTGCTTGGCTCTGGTATGTTCTCATTTATGCCTCAGGGCATTCAAATCAACAATCCTCTTTCATCCAATCATGTGGGTTCATCAGTTCAGGTCATGGAAGAAGTCAACGAGAGAAGATGTGTAGATGATTATCAGACTGACTTCGACGAGAAATTCTAAAGATGGCTAGCTCAGTAGCAAATCAAGATTGGAAAGCCCAGTTCCCCGAAGCTGGAAATCTTTGGATCATATCATTTCTTTGTATTTGTAGTTTCTTTTCTGTTAAGTGCAAGCTCATTTGTAAAACTTGTCTGTTTTCAATTGATAATGTTAATGAAATGAATATGCATGTTTTGATTAAATCCATTAGTGTTCACTCATACTCTTTTTATCGATGTCAAACGCTTGTTTAAGCAGAATCCAAGGGAAGATGACAAAATTGAAAGACGCAAAACTTACGATTGTATGCTTTTGAACAAAACCCTGCTGATGATGTACATACATTGTTTCAAATCCCAAAACACTGGAGACATAAGGAAGATAATCCCTTGTCAACCCTGTTGAGCCTAGAAGTAGGAGTTTCTTTCTGAGAACGAAAAACCCTCAATCTTAACTTGGGGCAGGGTAGGTATCAGTTAATTTGACCGTGCATTGAAATTTCAAAAGGAGTGTCTGTAACACCTCAAACCCCCGCGTAAAATAATACAATTATCAGAATAAAAATTCAACATATAGGATGTTACTCTCCAACACACATCTGCTCATGGATACGACATGTAACACATAATTATCATTAATAGTACCAACAAAGTTAGGGTTTAATATTTTTCTCATGTAGCAGCGGAAACTTAACTAAAACATCATATGTTTAAACCACATAACCAACATCAATTAAACAAAAGTAATAACGGCAATGAAATAAATGACAACAAGGGTTCCATATCCCCAGTGTTACACATCAGAGCAGACGCCGACTCAAAACATATAGTAGAAGACTTCATCTTCACTAATCGCAACTCCGCACTATTCTTGATTATCTGCACGTTATCCATGTGGAGGCAACATTCAAACAGAAGGGGTGAGATTCTCAAATCAACAATAGAAATGCATAATATAAATATAAGAGCATATAAACATTACGCGATTCACCCTATCATCACAACATCAACACAAATACAATTTCCCACACAAGCAGACAATCATATAATCCACAACACAACTCGACTCAATGTATGTGGTACCAATTCGATTCCTTTTTCATGATCATAATTCCCGTCAGAATTTCCTTATGAGTCGCTCACACCCCATATGGGTACACGACATTCGTGATCGCTCACACCCCACATGGGCACACGAACACCCGTAATTGTTCACACCCTATATGGGCACACGATTACCTCAACAACAACAACAACAAGATTCTATTTCAAAGAATCTGGATAAGCCGCTCACACCCCACATGGGCACGCGACTTATCTTACAACTTATGCAACATGAAATGCATTCAACGACAACATACAACGACGACCAATGCATATGACTATCATACAGTCAATACATCACACCATAACTATCCAACATGTAGCATATACCTGCCAAAACATGCAACAATTGCAATCCACACCTACAACACACATTCGCACAACCGAACCCAACATTTCAACATTCAACACATCACAACGTACACGGAAACACAACTAACTCGTCAAATAGTTGGAATTCTGGTATTGAAAATAATTTTAAAAGAAAGTACACGAAACCAGCTTTCCAACGATTCAAACGGAAACTGGAACGGACCTACAGATCAAAAGATATGAATTTTTAAATTTTTAGAAAATTATGTTCGTTCCTGTTCTGCTCGCCTGATGTTCGCCCAATGAGACGCCAGCGAACTCACCTTCACCCAGCGAAACTCCTTAAGCGTCTTCTGAATTTCTTCATCCTTTACTCGTATCTGATGATAACCCGATCTCAAGTCAATCTTGCTAAACACACGGGCGCGAACTAACTGATCCATCAAGTCATCTATTCTTGGAAGTGGATACTTGTTCTTAATCGTCACTTTATTCAGCTGTCTGTAATTGATACATAACCTCATACTGCCATCCTTTTTCTTCACCAACAACACCGGAGCTCCCCAAGGCAATACACTTGGTCTCACAAATTTCTTTTCTAATAACTCTTTCAGTTGCTTCTTCAGCTCTGTTAATTCTGATGCCGACATCCTGTATGGTGCCATAGAAATAGGTCTGGTACCAGGGACAATATCAATAGTAAACTCCACTTCTCTCTCTGGCGGTACATCAGTAATATCATCCGGAAACACTTCTGTAAATTCACGCACTACTTGTAATTCATTAATCACCGACTCACTCTCCACTGACAAGGATGCAAACAATGCAAGCACTTGAGCGTTTTCTTCTAAGAGCTCTCTCAACTCTCTAGCGGATAGAAAACCATCTTCTTCCTCTTCCTTAGGAGCAAGAAATTGCACCGACTTGTTAAAACAGTTAATATGAACATGATTGAACTCCAACCAGTTCATACCCAAGATCACTTCAAGATTTCCCAACCACAAGCAAATAAGATCCACACCAAAGTCCTTATCAAATATTAATAGTGGACAATTCAAACAAACTAGGGAAATGGTCACCGATCCCTTTGCGGGAGTTTCGACAACCATCTCTCCCTTCATAGGAGAAACAACAAGGCCTAGCCTTCTCACACAATCAGCAGCAATAAAAGAGTGAGTAGAACCAGTATCAATAATAGCAATCAAAGGAGTATTATGAATATAACATATACCTCTGATGAGTCTGTCCTTACTGGAAGTATGAGTCCCTGTAAAAGCGAACACCTTTCCTCTAGTTAAAGCTTGCTTTGGCTTCTAGCAACGAGTATTAATATGGCCATGTTCTCCACAGTTGTAACAAGTCACCACATTAAATTTGTAGTCCGCAATCAAATGTCCTGCATGTCCACACTTGAAGCATTTCTTCACATCACTCATGCACTCACTGACACGATGACCTAGCTCACCACACCTGTATTTGTGTTTACCCTTCTCAACTGGAGATGCATAAGGCTTCCCACGGTTCATCGGTTGTTTTCCCCTCCTCTCGGCCAACTCTTTATAGTGAGTCGATCGAGCCTTGCTATCTTTCTCAAAGATCCTATAACAATCCACCAAATCTGAAAGCCTTCTGATTCGCTGATAACCAATCGCCTGTTTGATCTCAAGTCTTAATCCATTCTCAAACTTCACAATTTGAGAACTCAGCAGTTGTCACACTGTAGTGAGGGTAAAACTTCGCCAGATTTGAGAACTTTGTAGCATACTCCGTAACCGACTGCTTCAATTCCAGAAACTCAATCTCTTTCTTCCATCGGACATCTTCAGGAAAATACTTCCTCAAGAACTCCCTACTGAACACATCCCAAGTGATTACCTCTCCTGCTGCCCCCCAACAATTGACGAGTGCTAACCCACCAGTCATCAGCCTCCTCAGCCAGCATGTGACTACCTAACCGCACCTTTTGTGCCTCAGAACATTCCATAACCTGGAAGATTCTCTCGATCTCCATGAGCCAAGCTTGCGCTCTATCCGGATCATATCTTCCCTTGAAGGTAGGCAGTCTATTCTTCCGAAACTCATCATTCTCACCAGCATGAGGCGGGTTCTGTACCGCCTGAGCAACAGCCTGCAAAGCAGCAGCGATAGCAGCATCTTTCCTTCCAGCCATTCTAAATCTGTTATGCATCAACAATAGAACACAATGTTTAAGGAAACAACATCGACAGTAATCAACTGTCACACAACAACGACTCGAAAACTTGGCCGGACAGACCAACCTGCTCTGATACCACTATAACCCCCGTGTAAAATAATACAATTATCAGAGTAAAAATTCATAAAAATTCAACATATAGGATGTTACTCTCCAACATACACCTGCTCATGTTTACGACATGTAACACATAATTATCATTAATAGTACCAACACAGTCATACTTAAATATTTTTCTCATGTAGCTGCGGAAACTTAACAAAAACATAATATGTTTAAACCACATAACCAACATAAATTAAATAAAAGTAATAACAGCAATGAAATAAATAACAACCAGTGTTCCATATCCCCAGTGTTACACATCAGAGCAGACGTTGACTCAAAATATAAAGTAGAAGAATTTATCTTCACTAATCGCAACTACGCGCTATTCTTGATTATCTGCACATTACCCATGTGGAGGCAACATTCAAACAGAAGGGGTGAGGTTCTCAAATCAACAAAAGAAATGCATAATATAAATATAAGAGCATATAAACATTACACAATTCACCCTATTATCACAACATCAACACAAATACAATTTCCCACAAAAGCAGACAATCATATAATCCACAACACAATGCAATGCAATGCAATAAGACTCACAACTCGACTCAATGCAAGTAGTACCAATTTGATCCCTTTTTCATGATCATAATTCCCGTCGAAATTTCCATATGAGTCGCTCACACCCCACATGGGCACACGACATTCGTGATCGCTCACACCCCACATGGGCACACGAACACCCATAATCGCTCACACCCCACATGGGCACACGATTACCTCAACAACAACACGATTATATTTCAAAGAATCCGGATAAGGCGCTCACACCCCACATGGGCACGCGACTTATCTTACAACTTATGCAACATGAAATGCATTCAACGACAACATACAACGACGACCAATGCATATGACTATCATACAGCTAATACATCACACCACAATTGTCCAACAAGCAGCATATACCTGCCAAAACATGCAACAATTGCAATCCACAGCTACAACACACATTCACACAACCGAACCCAACATTTCAACATTCAACACATCACAACGTACACGAAAACACAACTAACGCGTTGAATAGTTGGATTTCTGGTATTGAAAATAGTTTTAACAGAAAGTACACGAAACCAGCTTTCCAATGATTCGAACGGCGACTAGAAGGGACCTACGGATCAAAAGCTATGAATTTTTAAAGTTTTAGAAAATTCTGTTCATTCTAGTTCTGCTCGCCTGATATTCGCCCAGCGAGACGCCAGCGAACTCACCTTCGCCCGGCGAAATTCCTTTTTCGCTCAATGCTCGCCCGCTGAAGCCGAAGCGAGATTCCTCTCCCATACAAATTCTTGTAGCACCTATTTTCCACCCTTCGCTCGCCTCTCAGTTTCGCCCGGCGACCTCCAAGTGAGATCGCTTCGCCCAGCGAGACAACCAATTCGCCCGACGAAAATTTACGAATCAGCAACCCTGCAGTTGCGATTCTGCACAGTCCAAACCCCCTAACACTTTCCAATTCCAATAACATACAGTCCGAGAATGCATATAGAATCCACATCAATTATCATACAACAGAACACACATCAATTATATAAAATCATAATTCAACCAAAAATTAATTTGCACCATTTACATGTTATTACAGACACCGACACGCAACCAAGAACAACCAAAACAATTAGAGAGTTGCAGAGAGATGATCCTAACGATTTACCCACCCTCATACATATATTATTCATTCCTTAAGTGATCAAAGAACCCCACCCTTACCTTAGTGATGATTCTTCAACTGCTCTCTAAGCCCTAGCTCTGCTCCTTTCTTCCGTTCCTCTTTTCTCCAGAATACGATCGTTCCCAAAGTGATTCTCTCTTTTCCCAATTTTCTTCTTTCCTACTATAACCCTTAGACCCCTAATATGGTTTTCCTTCCTTACCCTTACTAAACATCAAGAATGGACCACTTTGCCCTTACTATTTCTCTACTCATATTATCCACTTTTAAATTAATAAAATAATTATAACTAATTATTTAAATCTACTAATTCCAACTAAATTATTTAAATAAAATAATTATCCACTTATTATTACTAAAATTTCAATTAATTGTTTTCAAATCTAAATAATCTAATTTAAATTATTTAAATTAAGAATAAGCCACAATACTCCTATAGTCTTACACTACCCAACACATGAACATACCAAAACACACCACACGTCACGTAAATCACAAATACACGAGATTAAACACAATTAATCATCAATCAAACATTATAATTATCGGGGCGTTACAGTGTCCCATTCGAGGATCAATCACATCTTATCCCTCACAAGAGGTCGTACCTCACAAACCCACAGCGGTTATCCCTCACCAATCAAGGAATGAGGCGGTCACAACCCTTGCAAATCAAGACAAACCAGTGTCACACGATTTGTTCCAAAAAAGAGAATCAAAAGAAAAAAGAAAGTCTACTAAGTCGAAAACTCAAAAACAAGTGACTTAGGCAAAAGTTAGGGCATCCCGCTGGACTTCAAAAAAATTCAAAAGAATCAGTCCAGGCAAAATTAGGGAACAAAAAAGCAAAAGAATGACAAATGAAAAGGATGACAAAAGAAAATCCTCAATAAAGAACAAGTCGTGTGACTATAGACACCGAAGACAAAAGGGGTGACTGTCACTCCGAAAACCTTGTGGGTTCCTCAACCATCACTCCTATCATGCAATAACTTTTTTGAAAGACGAGCTTTTGTGCCAAATTAGCTGAACGTAGGACTGAAGAACATCGAGGAGAATGGGTGGGTTAAAATAAAACTTTGAGCCATAAATCCTTTTTTCTCAAACTGTGAACCAGGCCACGTTACAACCTTCAAAAAACCTAATTGAAGCAGGGTTGTTTCGAAAACATACTTCGGTAAGATCACGTCAAAACTGACTCCTAAAAGGATTTTCTTACCATTCATGTTGGTATCAGTGTGACATTCTGATTAGTGATTCGTTCACTATATGTCACAACATTATTCCAGTGAAAAGACTTGGATTTCAAAATTGTCATATGCATTGCATTAAAATTATCATTTTCAAAACGGTCAATTTTACTTGCGAGTGAACATTTGACATTAGGAGTGTTTCTGCAATGGAAGGGTTGATCAAGATCAGATGCAAAACACCTGAAGGCTTCGGTGAGCAGGGGCAAGTCATATCAAATGATCACATCAGAAGGGTAATCCATTCCAAGAGTCACCTAATCTGGGGCAATCAGGTCGAGATTCGACAAATCTCTCGAAGATCAGGTAGTCAGAGGCACTCCTTCACAGATTAGCCAGCCAGGGGCAAAATCATTTCAAGCATGAGGCAGGCCGCCCAGAGAACCAAGAAGTTAACCTTGTGCAGAAAGGAGATTAATCTGAAGCACCTATTTGAGGTTCAGAATACTAGGGCAGCCCATCTCAGACCATCAGGGTACAGAAGTCTTAGGCTTCCTTTCGAGGCAGATTCTTACAGAGATTCTGCATGTTGGGGCAAGACTGGCGACAAAGGAATGTTTCCTCTCCATACTTTCAGAGCTATTCAGGCAGGTTCTGTCAATCTTCAAGTTCAAAACGAATGTCGAGAAGTCACGTTGAATACATCCCATAACCTTTCAATCAGAAATCTTGTAGCCAGACAAGACACTTTCCAACGTCAGCCATATCTGACCTACCTCAAAACCATCGGTCGAGCCGTCGTATCACTACATAATTATTGTCAGGCATATCATTCGTCTAGCATATCATAGCATGAAGCCTTGTAAAACCGAACAGAAAACCAAAGCCCAATCTCTATTGAAGTCTCCTCCAAAAGCCCAATCCCTATTGGCACCTCATCTAAAGCCCAATTCCTATTGGCAACTATCAAAAGTCCAATCCCTATTAACGTCTCCCCTTCAAACCAAATTCCAATCCCTATTAGCACCTCATTCCAAAATCTAATCCACATTGGTACCCAATAAAAATCTCTCACCTTCAAAAAAATAAATCACCATCAGGTTTTATCTGTATTTCCCAACAAAGTCCAATCATACTTGGCATGTCCTTCTTTCCCAGCAGTCCGAGCATACATCGGCATTATGCATATAGTAATCATCATTACGTTGCATCCTTAAATGCGTAGCATTTCCATTTTGTATGGAGTATTACGCCATGGATAGAAAAATTCAAACATGCATGCGGAGCATAAGCCAGATTTGGTACATTGCGCGGAAGCCCGAATCAACTTTCCGTCAAAGCAATGACATATCCCCAGAGAGAATTCTGATGCCATTCCCCAACGGACATTTCAATTGACACCTCTGTTTACATTTCTTTTGGTTCGTAGATCATCCGTTGATCTTACCCTCGATCAGTCCTTGTCCATCAACCCTTTGATGACGACATTCTTCGAACAGGTTTTCTTCCCGTCAACCCTTTGACGATGCGTTTCTTCGGAAAAGTTTTTCTTTTCGTCAACTCTTTGACGATGTTTTCTTCGGTCAGGTGTTCTTTCTATCAACCCTTTGACGATGTGTCTCTTCGGTCAGGTGTTCTTTCCGTCAACCCTTTAGATGATGTGTTCCTTCGGTGAAGTTTTTCTATTCCGTCAACCCTTTGACGATGTCAGTTTCCTTTCCGCCTACCCTTTGGCAGTGTCCGGTTCTTTTCCGTCAACCCTTTGACGAGGTCCGTTTTCTTGCCATCAATCCTTTGATGACGACATTCCAGATGTTATATTTCCATCAACCCTTTGACGAAGTGTATCTCTAATGAAGTTTTCTTTCCGTCAACCCTTTGATGATGTCAGTTTCTTTCCATCAACTCTTTGATGAGTAGAACTGGTGTTTTTCATAATCCTTATCTTCAGGTAACACTCGCCTGTGTTCATGTCAATTCATCAATACTTCGTCCGTATTGATCTCGAGCACTCGTACGTGCTTATCCCCAAGGTCGTAGATCATTTGTCGATCTTTGCTCACCTTTTATTCCCCCAGCGGAGTCACATTCTCTTCAGGTCGTAAGTCAGTCGAATCCCAAATCTTGGTTGGTATCTCTTGTTGAATCCCAACTTTTGGTTGGCGTTTCTCGTTGTTATCCCAACTCTTGGTTGGTACCCTGTGTTTATCCCAACTTTTGGTTGGTATTTTTTGTTCAAATTCCAACTTTTGGTT
The DNA here is from genome assembly GCA_022829125.1 of Lathyrus tuberosus. NCBI lineage: Eukaryota > Viridiplantae > Streptophyta > Magnoliopsida > Fabales > Fabaceae > Lathyrus > Lathyrus tuberosus. Next base: position 4,797,673 of record JALAZF010000423.1, read on the forward strand.
GGTATCCTGTGTTGAATTCCAACTCTTGGTTGGTATCTTTTGGTTGTGAGTCCGCCTTCGGCCGGTAAACCTTTATCCTTTGATGTAAGTCCGTCTTCGGCCGGCATTATTTCTAATTCCAACTCTTGGTTGGTATCTTTCGATTGTTAGTCTGCCTTCGGCCGACAAACCTTTATCCTTTGATGTAAGTCCGTCTTCGGCCGACATTCTTTCTAATTCCAGCTCTTGATTTGTATCTTTCTGTTGTGATTCTGCCTTCGGCCGGCAAACCTTTATCCTTTGATGTAAGTCTGTCTTCGACCAGCATTCTTTTAAAGTCAATATTCAGATGGTATCCTTTGGTTGTGAGTCCACCTTCGGTCCGCAAACCTTTTTAATGTCCATATTCAAATGGTATCCTTTGGTTGTGAGTCCGTCTTCGACCTACAAACCTTTATAAAGTCTATATTCAGATGGCATCCTTTGGTTGTGAGTCTGCCTTCGGGCGGAAAACCTTTTTAAAGTCCATATTCAGATGGCATCCTTTGGTTGTGAGTCCTCCTTCGGCCAGCAAACCTTTTTAAAGTCCATATTCAGATGGCATCCTTTGGTTGCGAGTCCGCCTTCGGCCGACAAACCTTTTTAAAGTCCATATTCAGATGGCATCCTTTGGTTGTGAGTCCGCCTTCGGCCGGCATACCTTTCTTACGTTGATGTGAGCCCGTCTTCGGTCGGCATTCCTTTTAAGTCCGCTTTTGAGTGGAATCTTTATCTTAAGTCCACTTCGGCTGGCAATCACTCTATCTTTTCTCTCCCCACAATTTGCAAATTTCTGGGTTCTTTTTGTATTCAATCACCTTCTACCTTGAATGTCTGAGAGCCGTTGCTATCATCCCTTCCGGTCCAAGTCGATTGAATAGGGGTAGCTATAACACCCCAAAATTTGCCCTCACTTCTTTAACCTTTTTGTTTGGTTTCTGCTTCGCTTCCATCTGCATTTTCCATTAGGTCATAATTCATAATCATGCATTTTGTAACACCCCAATTTATTTTATTATTTTCTTAATTGGAATTATATGTTGTTGTGCATTTGTGTGTCGTTGTGTTTGGGGTTGTCCTTAAAATGGGGTAGTGACCTCATAATTGTAGGGATAAGATGTTTGGGGTGTGTGACCAATTGGATAAAACTTGGTGGTATGGTGAGAATAGGTTATTTGGTTAATGTTATTATTTTTAAATTATTAAAGAATATTTTTATTATTATTTCATTAGTAAAATAATAATAATAGTAATATTGAAATAATAAGAATAATAATAATATTAATAATAAAAGGAGGGGCTAAGTGGTAATTGTGCGAGGATTAGTGAGGACATTGTTGGAAAAGTCTAGTAGGGGTCTTAGGGGTAAGTTGGACAAAAAGGATTTGAAGAGAAGGGAGAAGTCATTCTTGGTACGATCAGTTGGGAGAAAACGCTCTGAAGAACGAAAGGGAGAAGCAGAGCTAGGACCTAGAGAACCTTCGAAGAATCGTCACTAGGGTAAGGGTGGGGTTTAATCTTTTAAGGGTTGCATAATGTTTGTATGAGGGTAGATAAACCTTTAGTATCATCCTTAGGTGTTGTTTGTATCGATTTGTGATTGGGGATTTTGCGTGTCAGAGGTTTCGATAAGAGGAAAAAGGCATAAATCGATCGGTTAGATTGTGGTCTATGTATTTCTAATTGTATGTATGATGTTAGGATCTCTAAAACGGTGTTGTAGGCAGTTATAATTGTTACATAATGGTAGTATATCGAATCCTGGGACTGGGACTTTTTGCGGAATCGAATTCGGAGGTCCGGAAGGCCTCCAAACTGCAAAAATCGCACTTTTCTAGTTTGCTGTCCTAGAGAGTTCGTATAGCGAACTATAGTTCGCATAGCGAGCAGTAGCGAGCCATAGCGAAAGTCCACGGTTTACATTCTGTAATGAGTTCGCGATGCAAACTATAGTTCGCATAGCGAGCAGTAGCGAACTCGCAGCGAACATGACAGTGCTGTTTGCTGCTGTTACGAACATAATTTTTCTAAACTTCAGAAATTCATAACTTTTAATCCTTATGTCCGTTTCAGTCTCCGTTCGAATTGTTGGAAAGCTAGTTTCATATACTTTCTTATAAAATTAATTTCAATTCCAGAATTCCAACTATTCGATGCAGTAGTCGGGTTTTCGTGTATGTGCTATGTGTTGTGCGTTGAAACGATGAATTGGTTGCGTGTATGCGTGTTGTGGTTGTGGATTGCTGTTATTGTATGTGTTGGCAGGTATATGCTGCATGTTGGATGATTGTATTGTGATGTATTGATGCATTGTTAGTCATATGCATTTAGTTGTCATTGTATGATGTCGTTGTACGCATGCCATGTTGCATAAGTTGTGCGATAAGTCGTGTGCCCATGTGGGGTGTGAGCATCTTATTGGGATTCCTTGATATAGAATCCTATTGTAGTTGTTGTTGTGGAGGTGATCGTGTTCCCATGTGGGGTGTGAGCGATCACGGATGTCGTGTGCCCGTGTGGGGTGTGAGCAACTATTATGGGAAATTCCGACGGGAATTATGATCATGAAACAGGGATTGAATTGGTACCACATGCATTGAGTCAAGTCGCGGGTCTCATTGCATTGCATTATGTTATGTTGATTATTTGTTTGTGTGGGAAATGCTATTTGTGCTGAAGTTGTTATGATAGGGGAGATTGTGTAATGTTTTATGCTTTCATAATTATATTATGCCTTGCTTATATTGATTGAGAATCTCACCCCTTCTGTTTGAATGTTACCTCCACGTGGGTAACGTGCAGATAAGCAGGATTAGTGCGGAGTTGAAGTCAGTGAAGATGGAGTCTTCCCTTTTATTTCTGATTGTAACACTGGGGTTTTGGAATGCTTGTCGTTGTTTATTTTATTAATTGTCGTCATTTATTTTCTTGATGGTGATGATGTGGTAGTAAACATGTTATGTTTTCAGTTGAATTTATGCTGCTTTATGAAGAGATTAATTATGTATATTCTTATTGATAATATCTAAGTGTTACATATCATATGCATGAGCAGGTGTTTGTTGAATGTAGCATCCTATCTTATTGTATGTTTTAATTTACTCTGATATTCAATTATAAATAGTCGCGGGGGTTTAGGGTGTTACATAGTGCTATCAGAGCAGGTCGGTTCGTCCGGCCAAGTTGCGTAATTATGTTGTTCCCTAGTATGCGACATGTGTATGAAAACACTGTCGATGCTTGTTTTGTTTTCCATCTGCAGGTTGGGAATGAAACAAGTGGGGGAGAAGCGTCCGCTTCTCTTGGATATTCTCGTTGTTGAAGAGATCGGATATCATGTTATTGCATTAGGGAGTGCATTGTTGGATTGTTCATCTATTTGAGAATTGTGTGATCCTTGAGGGAAGACGGTCAGGTGTCCTCATTGTTCGCTTCCTTGTGAGGGGGAAGAAGATGTTTTGGCTAGAGATTGGTCAGTGATGTGTGGAGTATCCTGACGTGTTTCCTAAGGATGGACACAATTTGTCTTCAGTTGGAACAATATGATGTTACTCTTGGGACGGATTGGTAGGAGTTAAACCCTGTGTTTACTAATCTTTTGGATGAGTAGTTTAGTGTGCTGTTGATTTCAAGAATGCAGGAGTTGTGAGAGTTGTGTTGTTTCTGAAATTGAAGGAAATACGGAGAGAATGCTTATGTCAACTAAAGGTTTCTGCCTTAGGTAGCTTTGTGCACAAGATGCAATTATAGTTTGGTAAAATGGTTTATGCCCCATCATGATTGTCGACTGTCTATTGACAAATTGAGGAACTTATCACCCTTAATCTCTTGTTGATAGTAGACGGGATCATGTTGGACGGAATATACGTGTCTTGCCATCTTAGATGGTGTGAATAGTGAGTTGTTGGAGTTAAGCTAAGTGCTTAGAGATTGTTTTGACGAGTCGATGTCGATTCTTATATCTGAATATGAGGCGGATTTGAGTTTCTCGTCCTTCGGTCGAGTTGGGATGTCTCTGAAGGAGAACGAACAGGTATGGTTGATGGTTGCTTCTCAGGGAGTAGAGAGAGATGTGACGGCTAGAGTTTTGCCTACGGTGTGTAATTTTCTGATGTTTTCCAAAAGATATCTGCGACTTGCCCAGAGAGTGAACTTAAATTCGACGAAGGTGAAAGGCGAGGTTTATAACTGCTAAGTAAGTATAAGAACTCTTGAGAGATGAGGCTCAGATGTTTTCCATGTTGCGATAAGGGTGTTCTGGAAATAGGCAGTAAAGCCACAACGATGGGCTGCCAGTTGTGCGTGATTTCTAGATGTGTTTCCGGATGAAATATTAGATGTGCTGCTAGAGAGGGAGGTGGGATTCTCTATTGATATTTTCCCTGGTACCAGACGTTTCTATGGCACTATACAGGATGTCGGCATTAGAATTAGAGGAACTAAAAGAGCAGTTAGAAGAGTTACTGGAAAAGAAATTCGTGAGACCAAGTGTATCGCCTTGGGAAGCTCTAGTGTTGTTGGTGAAGAAAAATGATGGCAGTATGAGGTTATGTATAGATTACAGACAACTGAATAAAGTGACGATTAAGAACAAGTATCCACTTCCAAGAATAGATGACTTGATGGATCAGTTAGGGGGTGCCTGTGTGTTTAGCAAGATTGACTTGAGGTCGGGTTATCATCTGATTCGGTTAAAGGATAAAGATATACAGAAGATGGCCTACAGAACTCGATATGGGCATTATTAGTATGTGGTGATGTCGTTCGGAGTTACTAATGCCCCTGGTGTATTCATGGAGTATATGAATCGAATTTTTCATGCATACCTGGATCAAGTTGTGGTTGTCTTTATTGACGATATTCTAGTCTATTCTAAGTCAGAAGAGGAACATGCTGAGCATTTGTGGATCGTGCTGCAAGTGCTAAAGGAAAATAAGCTCTATGCCAAGTTATCTAAGTGTGAATTCTGGTTGAGAGAAGTAAGTTTCCTTGGTCATGTTATTTCAGGTGATGGTATTGTTGTGGATCCCTCTAAGGTAGATGCAGCTCTACAGTGGGTGACTCTGAAGTCGGTAACTGAGATTAGAAGCTTTTTGGGCTTGGTTGGTTATTACCGTAGGTTTATTGAAGGCTTTTCGAAGTTGGCACTTCCATTGATTCAGTTGACTTGTAAAGGTAAAGTGTTTGTCTGGGATGTCCACTGTGAGTAGAGTTTCATTGAGCTGAAGAAGAGATTGACTACAGCTCTAGTTTTGATTCTACCCGAACCAAATGAACCGTTTGTGGTGTATTGCGATGCTTCTTTGATGGGTTTAAGAGGTGTATTGATGCAGAATGGTAAGGTTATAGCTTATGCTTCACGACAGTTAAGGGTCCATGAGAGGAATTATCCAACTCATGATTTGGAATTGGCTGCAGTGGTATTCGTATTGAAGATTTGGAGGCACTATCTTTATGGTTCCAGATTCGAGGTGTATAGTGATCATAAGAGCTTAAGGTACCTGTTTGATCAGAAGGAATTGAATATGAGACAAAGAAGGTGGTTAGAGTTCTTAAAGGATTATGATTTCAGCTTGAACTATCACCCTGGTAAAGCGAATGTCATGGCTGATGCTCTGAGTCGGAAATCTTTGTATATGTCTGCTATGATGGTTAAAGAGTTGGAATTGACTGAGCAGTTTAGAGATATGAGTTTGGTTTGTGAACAGACACCGCATAGTGTGATGCTAGGTATGCTAAAGATCAACAATGAATTTCTTAATAGTATCAGAGAAGGTCAGAAGTTGGATGTAAAACTGGTGGATTTGATGATTGGAAATGATCAGACAGAAAGTAACGAATTCAAAGTGGATAAATAAGACGTGTTGAGGTTCCGTGATAGGATTTGTATTCCTGATGATCCTGAGTTGAAAAGGATGATTCTAGAAGAAAGTCACGGGAGTAGTTTGAGTATCCATCCAGGAGCTACAAAGATGTATCAAGACTTGAAGAAGATATTTTGGTGGCCTGGATTAATGCGTGATGTGGCTAAGTTTGTATATGCTTGTTTGACTTTCCAAAAGGCGAAGGTAGAACATCAGAAACCTGCTGGTTTGATGCAACCGTTAGATGTTCCAGAGTGGAAGTGGGACAGTATTTCTATGGATTTTGTGACCGGGTTACCTAATACGCCGAGAGGACATGATTCCATTTGGGTAGTAGTGGATAGACTGACGAATTCAGCGCATTTCATTCCGATTAATATCAGTTTTTCCTTGCAGAAGCTGGCAGAGATTTATATTCAGGTGATTGTGAAGTTGCATGGAGTTCCGTTGAGTATTGTGTCGGATAGAGATCCAAGGTTCACTTCCAGATTTTGGGAGAGTTTACAAGAAGTTTTGGGATCGAAACTGAGATTGAGTTCGGCTTATCATCCGCAGACGGATGGACAGACGGAGAGAACTATACAATCTTTGGAAGATTTGTTGAGGGCTTGTGTGCTTGAACAAGGAGGTGCTTGGGATAGCCATTTGCTGTTGATCGAGTTCACTTATAATAACAGTTATCATTCTAGTATTGGAATGGCACCTTTTGAAGCTTTGTACGGTCTGAGCTGTCGGACGCCTTTGTGTTGGCATGAATCTGGTGAGAGTGTAGTACTTGGACCTGAGATTGTTTAGCAAACTATCGAAAAGGTGAAGCTGATTCGGGAAAAGATGAAAGTTTCGTAGAGTAGGCAGAAGAGCTACCATGATAAGAGGAGGAAAGATCTTGAGTTCCAAGAAGGAGACCATTTGTTTTTTAGAGTCACTCCGGTGACCGGTGTTGGACGTGTGTTGAAGTCGAGGGAGCTTACTCCTCGGTTTATTGGTTCGTATTAGATTTTTGCAAGAGTTGGACCTGTTGCCTACAGAGTGGCATTTCCACCCAATTTTTCGAATTTGTACGATGTATTCCATGTGTCACAGCTTCAGAAGTATGTTCCGGATCCGTCGCATGTGATTCTGATGGATAACGTGGAAGTATGGGATAACCTTACGGTTGATGCCTTACCAATACGGATTGAAGACTGCGAGGTAAAGCAATTGGGGGGTAAAGAGATCACCCTTGTGAAGGTGGTATGGGGAGGCGCTGCAGGCAGAAATATTACTTGGGAGTTAGAGAGCAGGATGCGAGAGTCGTATCCGGAGTTGTTCGCATGAGGTAAATTTTCGAGGACGAAAATATTCGAAGTGGGGGAGAGTTGTAACACCCTGATTTATTTTATTATTTTCGTAATTGGAATTATATGTTGTTGTTCATTTGTGTGTGGTTGTGTTTAGGGTTGTCCTTAATATGGGGTAGTGACCTCATAATTGTAGGGATTAAGATGTTTGGGGTGTGTGACCAATTGGATAGAACTTGGTGGTGTGGTGAGAATAGGTTATTTGGTTAATGTTATTATTTTTAAATTATTAAAGAATATTGTTATTATTATTTCATTAGTAAAATAATAATAATAGTAATATTGAAATAATAAGAATAATAATAATATTAATAATTAAAGGAGGGGCTAAGTGGTAATTGTGCGAGGATTAGTGAGGACATTGTTGGAAAATTCTAGTAGGGGTCCTAGGGGTAAGTTAGACAAAAAGGATTTGGAGAGAGGGGAGAATTCATTCTTGGTACGATCAGTTGGGAGAAAACGCTCTGAAGAACGAAAGGGAGAAGCAGAGCTAGGACCTAGAGAACCTTCGAAGAATCGTCACTAAGGTAAGGGTGGGATTCTTTAATCTATTAAGGGTTGCATAATGTTTGTATGAGGGTAGATAAACCTTTAGGATCATCCCTAGGTGTTGTTTATATCGATTTGGGATTGGGGATTTTGCGTGTCGGAGGTTCCGATAAGAGGAAAAAGGCATAAATCGATCGGTTAGATTGTGGTATATGTATTCCTAATTGTATGTATGATGTTAGGATCTCTAAAAAGGTGTTATAGGCTGTTATAATTGTTACATAATGGTAGTATATAGAATTCTGGGACTGGGACTTTTTACAGAATCAAATTCGGAGGTCCGAAAGACCTCCAAACTGCAAAAATCGCACTTTTCTGGTTTGTTGTCCTGGAGAGTTCGCATAGCGAGCAGTAGCGAGCCATAAAGAAAGTCCACAGTTTACATTCTATAATGAGTTCGTGATGCGAACTATAGTTCTCATAGCGAATTTCGCATAACGAGCAGTAGCGAACTCGCGGCGAACATGACAGTGCTGTTTGCTGTGTTACGGACATAATTTTTCTAAACTTCAGAAATTCATAACTTTTAATTTGTATGTCGGTTTCAGTCGCCGTTCGAATCGTTGGAAAGCTGGTTTCATATAGTTTTTGATAAAATTAATTTCAATACCATAATTCTAACTATTCGATGCAGTAGTCGGGTTTTCGTGTATGTTCTATGTGTTGTGCGTTGAAACGGTGAATTGGTTGCGTGTATGCGTGTTGTGGTTGTGGATTGCTATTGTTGTATGTGTTGGCAGGTATATGCTGCATGTTGGATTATTTTATTGTGATGTATTGACTCATTGTTAGTCATATGCATTTTGTTTTCGTTGTATGATGTCGTTGTACGGATGCCATGTTGCATAAGTTGTGCGATAAGTCGTGTGCCCATGTGGGGTGTGACCGTCTTATCGAGATTCTTTGATATAGAATCCTATTGTTGTTGTTATTGTGGAGGTGATCGTGTGCCCATGTGGGGTATGAGCGATCACAGATGTCGTGTGCTCGTGTGGGGTGTGAGCGACTGTTATGGGAAATTCCGACGGGATTTATGATCATGAAACAGGGATCGAATTGGTACCACATACATTGAGTCAAGTCGTGGGTCTCATTGCATTGCATTATGTTGTGTTGATTATTTGTTTGTGTGGGAAATGTTATTTGAGCTGAAGTTGTGATGATAGGGGAGATTGTGTAATGTTTTATGCTTTCATAATTATATTATGCCTTGCTTATATTGATTGAGAATCTCACCCCTTCTGTTTGAATGTTACCTTCACGTGGGTAACGTGTAGATAAGTAGGATTAGTGCGGAGTTGAAGTTAGTGAAGATGGAGTCTTCCCTTTTATTTCGTTGTGTCGGTGTCTGCTCTGACTGTAACACTGGGGTTTTGGAACGCTTGTCGTTGTTTATTTTATTAATTGTCGTCATTTATTTTCTTGATGGTGATGATGTGGTAGTAAACATGTTATGTTTCAGTTGAATTTCCGCTGCTTTATGAAGAGATTAATTAAGTATATTCTTATTGATAATATCTAAGTGTTACATATCGTATGCATGAGCAGGTGTTTGTTGAATGTAGCATCTTATCTGATTGTATGTTTTAATTTACTCTGATATTCAATTATAAATTGTCGCGGGGGTTTAGGGTGTTACATATTTCATGGAGCTCCTTAGACATGGATCAAAGTATTTTCTTTTGGTTTTGGTTTGCCCTACTCATAGGTGATTTATCTGGATACTTTACTTAAGTTGAAGCAATGGTTTGAGCTCACAACATCATGAGTATCTCTCTATCAGAGTTCATTAAGTATCAAGGCTTTTCTTTTGTCAAGATCATCAAGTTACAAGGTCATCTAAATCAAGGCTTTCTATACAAAGGGAAGCTATTAACACCCAGAGTATCTATAGTAATCTATAGGAACCTTTATTTGCAGGTATTTTCTAATGTTTGAAATGCTTTCTTGTGTTTATCTGCTATTGATTGGGAAAGTTTCTCCTTTGAGAAAGTTGAGGAAATGTTTTTGTTGTTTTCAGGTTTTCTGTTGTTTTTGGGAAGGTACTGGACCTAAGATTTTTTATTTGTCTGCTAGCTAAGATTTCGCAATCTTATACCTACGTATTCCCGTAAAGAGATTTGGGAAATCAGAGCAATCGTAGTTCCTCCTATTCTATGGGAGGAAATTTTGGTGTCTTGTTTAAAGCCCAAGATTGAAGCTAACAGAGTATTTGTGTCTTGTTCAAAGCCCAAGATTGAAGCTAAATTTTGATTTGAGAGAGAATTTGTCATCTCTAAAGGGAGACATCTCACATATTCTTCACAAATGTTGAGTAATTGGTTTATAAGGGAAATTACTTTAACTGGGATGTGTGGAATCCAGCAATGCCATAATTTCCTTTATAAGAGGGATGTCATGAAGGAAGAAGCTTTAACTCAGTGTAGAGCAATGCCACTTTTTCCTTATGAGTCTTTTATGCTAAGAGAGGGACATTGACATGGATGTGAGGAATCCAAAGGCTTGCCACTTACATCAGTTAGATGAAAGACAATTTTTAGCCATGATAAAAGAGGGATTCCAGCTTGGATTTTGAATCAATAAGTTTGCCACTTACAGCGATTATCTAGAAAAAGGTTTTGATTGTTTGTTTTGATATGTGATGTATAGAAGAGGTATCTTCCTACAGAGAGGACTCATGGTCTTATCTGAGGGGATGTTTTTTTTTGCGTGCCTTGATCAAAGCTCAAGGTTGAAGCTGAAAGAAAATGACTTCTTTGGGGAGTGTTATATATGTCTTGTACCAAGCCCAAGATTGAGGTTGACTGGGGAAATTCTTATATGAAGCCTATGAGGGGGCTGACTCTTGTTTAGGATTATTGAAATCCAGGAGAAGGTCTAAACTGTGTGGGGGAATCAAAAAGGTAACTAACTTTTCCTGGTGATTTGAGCAGAGTTGAATTATCAAAAGCCATGAGGCTCTGATTCTTTTAAGGATTTGTTGATGTTGATCTGACCCTGGCTGGGGATATCTAAGATGATAGTTAAGCCTTGTTGGGGTTCAGGAGGGATTTAAAGATGATTTTGAAAACCTTAGAGGTTTTAACTCCCTTGAGGATTGGTGTGTTGGTAAAATGATCAGGATCTATCCTATGCTTTTAGGAAACCTGTGGGTTCTTGTGTTAAGCCCTCTATGAGGGTGAGACTTTCCAAGTCTACTTGAATGAAGCCCAAGAGGAGGTTGAGACTATCCAAGTCTCTTAGGAAGAGGTAGACTCTGGTTGGAAAGAGATCTTTGTATGATGCCCAAGAGGAGGCTGTTGGTTTAAGGGATGAAGATCAACCCTTGAATGATTGGATGTTCTAGAGTTTTGACTTTCCTGAGGATTGAACTAGTAGAGAAGACTGAATTCTATCGTATGCATTTTGGAAGCCTTTGGGTCCTTGTACTAAGCCCAAGAAGAGGCTGGGGAACTTTTCAGAAGCTTGTTGGTCCTTGTACTAAGCCCAAGAGGAGGCTGGGGGGAACTTCTAAGAAGCATGTGGGTCTAAGCCTAAGAAAAGTTCAAGAAAGGGTTCACCGAGAATAAGTCATTTATTTGTTGAACAATACTAAGGTTTGAAGAAATTCAAAAGAGGTTTCACCGAGAATTAATCCTCTCTGGGGAAATGATTTTCTTTTATATGTTTCTAAGTTTTGACAGTCTTAAGAAAAGTTTCACCGGGAATAATGCCTTTCTTATTTCCATATTGAATAAAGCCCAAGAGGAGGCAGATTGTATTGAGGGAAGTTTCCTATGAGGGAACTAGTTATTGACTAAGTTAGAATTAACCTTTGGTTTGACCTAAGTGTAGACCTATCTTCTGGGGAAACTCTAGACAAATATGCACAAGTATATACAGATAAGTGTATCAACATGTATATAAACAAGTATGCATTAAATAGAAAAGATGTTGGGTTTTACACTCTGAAAAGAGGCCCAAGTGTATTGTGATTGACTGTATGATTAGAGTTTTGAGAAATTGAAGAAATTTTTGAGAAAACTTTGAATTTGAATTTGAATTAAAAAATTTGTTGTTTGAAAAGAATGTTTGGGGCTTATAACTCAAAGAGAGGCCCAAGTGGTCTAAGAGCAGTTTCACCGGGAATAATGCTCCTCCTAGTACCAGTTTAAAACAGACAGATGATTTTGAAAATAGAGGTATGGGGCTTACAACTCAAGGAGAGGCCCATGGAGGTTGTTTATTATTTAAAACCAAGTTTATATACAAAAGATTGGGGCTTATACTCAAGGAGAAGCCCAGATGACTTATTTGAAAACAGTGATCGCACTGTGATACCGAAAAACGTTGTGGGACTTATACTATAGCAGAGGCCCAAAATTTATTTATGTACAAAGGGGTTTGGGTGTTACACTCTATTAGAGGCCCAAAATTGTGTTTGCAAAGAAGAAAAGTGGGGCTTATTCTCAAGGAGATGCCCAGATGAAAAAATAGTAGACGCGCCGTTATTTTTGAAAATCACACTGGGACTTATACTATGACAGAGGCCCAAGATTATTTATTTACAAAAGGAGTTGGGTCTTAAACTCTAATAGAGGCCCGAGTGTTATTTCAAATGAAGTTTGAAAATTTAAAATCAAGGAAAAATCCTAATTTTAATTAAAATACAATTTTTTCAAGAAAAATTAAATAAAAATGATATAAAATACCAAATATATTTAATGAACATGTTTTGAACTTTGAAAAATGTTTTAAAATAGATGTTTTAATTCAAATGATGATTTGAAACTCAATTGATTTTGAAAACCAAGAAAAATAATTTATTTAAAATGTTTAAAACAATTAAAAAATAAATTCTTTCAAAAATTCAAAAATATATCAAATATAATTTTTATTTTTATTTTTTTGTGGAATTAAATATTAAAATGTATAAATGATTTATGTTTAAAAAATCATTTGAAAAAGATTAGAAATGAGAGAGATATGAATTTTTTAAATTAATTGAAAAATAATTAAAATAATTCAAAATTCAAAATTTTGAAAAAGGGCGCGAAGAACATCATCTTCTTCCTCGTGCCACCCTCCATTTTCATATTTTCAAAAACTCTCCCATCTCACTGAATACGCAATGAAATTGACTTTTGTAAACATGAAAGTTGCTCGTTTTTTAAAAAGGATTTCAATGATACCAATTAATTGCATTTCTTTTAAGTGTAGAGTGAGAAATCATATGAAGAACAGATGAACCCTAATTTTTGCAAGAACACTATGAAACTCCATACACGATAGATACAAAGTAATTAATTGAGGGGAAACACTCTACATAAGTGCAGAAACATGTTGGTAACTTGAAAACACATTTATGATGCATGAATCATAGAGTTCAGATTTGAGGAAGCTTACCTTGCAAGTGAGAATCGAATTCTATAATGTAGGTGTTACAGATGCAAGATGATGATCTAGACAGCTTCCTTGACCCCCAAGAATGGTGTTTCAATGATTAGAATGGATTGAAAACCTCTAGATCACGTGGCTCGGCCCTATCTGCAGCTTTGAAGAAAATTTGAGCAAAAGGATAGTGACTTGGTGATTCTGATGTTACAGAAGTGTTTTGAGGTTATGGATCACTTCTATGATGCTTATGTGAAGTTTTTGGATGCTTGGTTTGAGTGGAATTGGACTGGTTTGAGAATTCCAAGTTTTCACTCTTTGAGAACTTTGAATTTTACAAGAAAGAGGATTTGTGAGAAAACAAGCATTGTGGTTGTTTTGGTGTGATCTAAATGAAGCAATATGACCTCTATTTATAGGAGAAATGATTTGTCTTGGATGAATAGCCTCAGATTGGAAGATAAGAACTTGGTTCAATGGTTTTGGATTGGTATCTTTACTTCTTATGCAAGGTACAATGGCTCTCTCAAGTGGCATAGCTAACTTTTGACTAATTAGATATTCCTCAGTCATTTTTATTGTTGTTTATGTGAGCATCTTGACTGAGGAGTGTCCTTTTGTTGAATGTGCACTATTGCACATAAATGCCATTTGAATTCAAGGCATAAGAAGACAAAGTTCATCATTCCAACTTGAGATTTTTCTTGATTCTTTGACTCAACTCTGCAGGTTTGTTGTGACTCACTCTGATCACACTGAATTGGTGTAGTTCCATGATCATTGCACTTGACAAAACAATTGTGGCTAGCAAGAAATGACTAAAACTGTCTTGTAGACAGTTTACAGCAAGGCATGTTGATCACTCCATATCTCTTTGCTCAAATGGAGTTTGATGATGTTATTGTACTCTTTGGAAAGCTTGCACATCATACTTTAAGTTTGATGTTTACCTTTGGTCTTGGATCATTGTGGATCATGGATAAAACTGACCTCAAAGTTGGAAAAAATGAAAACAGATTCTGTCTCAAAATTTCACTAAGTGTCAAGGTGGAAATCCCATGAAACCCTAACTTTATGGCTTTATAACTCAAAATCCATGCATATTTTGACTATGGGTCAGGAGGACACTTTTGTAGTATGTAATGAGAGCTTTTATTTGAGCTTTGGATGGAAGAAAATGGCTACTTGGAACATAAGTTATGGTCTTGCAAAGTTGGGTAAAATTCATCCTTTTCCCATAACTTAGTGAAATTTTAAGTTTCTTAAGATTACCCCTTTTGCAAGTAACATCCCTTTTCTTGATTTTTCTTGATGGATTATGATCCAAACCATAAGGTAACATTGTTTTTTACTTGAAGAAGTCATGTTTGTCAAAAATCTCAAATGTCAAACTTAGTTTTGGGCACAATTGACTTTTTTATCAGATGAATTTCAAACTTTGTGATCCTTTATAAATTCAAGTCCTTGGGATAAATAAAACCTAATGGATGGATACCATAGGTGTTTTAGAGTTTCTTGAAACATTTCCCAAGGTTTGAGATCATGTCTTTGTCAAAAGTCAAGGTATGGTTGACTTTTTCTCAAAAACCCTAGTTTGTGGTCCAAATGAACTTGCATCTTTATATTGCTCATGAATCAAGTTCTTTGTGTCAATTTAAACTTGTGAGAGGATCAACATAAGATATTTGAGGTCTTCAAAACATTTCTTGAGGTCTTGGCTCATGCCTTGCTTCAAAAGTCAACTTAGGGGTGAATTAGGTCAAGAAACCCTAATTCCTGATTTTTGTTGAATGCATCCCCTGAGGCTATTTTGAACTTATGATTGGATCCATGAGGTCCCTTTGAGCTTCTTGAATCATGTTTTGGAGTATTGGCTCATGTCCAGATGAAAACTTCCATCTGGAGGCCTGGGTCGACCAAAACCCTAATTTGGTGACACTGGTGATCTTGAGACTTTCTCAGTTTGAAATGTTGCATTCTTATGCTTTATTCTTGATGTGGGAGACCTTTTTATCCTTCATGGATGTTTGAGGGGCTTGAAAAGTTGAAGATCATGTCAATTCTTAATTGATCTTTTGCCTGAGTGCTCTGAGAGGGCTCAAAACCCTTACTTCTTGATTGAGGTGAATGCTCAATAATCTTTGAGAGGATTGATGAGGTATGAAGATACCTCCATATTATGGTGAAGATTTGTACAATGATGTGGAACCTTGTGGTCAAAATTTAGGGTATGACACATGGTGCATCTAATGCAAGAGAATTAGCCTCTCATGGCAAGGTTTTATCCATTCTAAGTTTTAGTCATATCATCAAGGTTTCTTCCAGGAAATATTAGGGTGTTACTCATCAAGTCAAGAGATGAAGTGATGATCAAGGTCTCCTTATATTCTCAATGGTTTGTTGCTTGTGATACAAGTCACTTATGGACCGAAGAATTGGGTTAGGACGTCATTGAGTGGAATTATGCGTCAGGGTGTCATTGTGGAATTGAGATTGAAACATGGCATGGTTGCACCTTATCATGAAAGGCAAGTATTGATTCAAGGCCAGAATCATGGTTTGTCAGTGTGTGATTCAAAGCTTCATTCAAGTGATTTCTTAACATACACACTACAAAGGCATATACCATGGTTTCAAAATGTCAAGTCCAAGATATTCCATTTTCAACCTTTAAATCACGTTCATTGTCCAAATTATTGAACCAATATCCATTTCTTAATCAATAAACCTTTTTTCAAAGTTCAAGTATCCATATCCATCTTAATTCAATTTCCAAATCCATCTTGTTTTTATCTATTTATAAAACCCCGTTTTAACCATTTTTAGGTTAAATATCCACATTTCGACCCGTTCTTCGTTCTTATCCATTTCTAACTAACCAAATTCAATTAACCTTTTTTCAATAACCATTTTGGTATCCATTTTTAGTTTTAGTCAAATTAAATCACTTTTTAATCCAACTTTCATATTCAAATTAAATCCAATTCCATTTCCCAATCCAAATCCATTTTCTAAAAAAACAAATATCCAATTGATCATTTTTCTCTTATATAACCAATTCCATTCCCTAAGTCCATACCATATCCAATTTGAAAAGAAAAAAAACAACAACTTTGCATCTGTGAAAAGCATCCCTGCGCAGTGAATTTTCTTTTAATAGGAAAATTTCATCAAAGAAAATTACAGCAAAAAAATAAAAGAGATAACTGTAGTAAGAAGAATAATTACATAGCAGGTGAACTGTGATAAGCTCGTGACATGCTATAAAACCATAACAGATTTACTGACGGTCCACAATAGAAATCAATCACACCTCATAACAGAAATTACACAACAGCGGAGAAAACGCATGACATAACAAATCCTAACAGAATTCCAATCAAAATACCTATCCCACCCCTCCCAATTCACTGTATAAAAAATAAGCTGCAGCAGAATTGAAGAAACCATCATGTTCATTCTTCAACACCATCATGTTTATTCTTCATCACCATCATATTCGTTCTTCATCACCATCATATTCGTTCTTCATTACCAACCTGTAAGAGAATCACATCATAACAGCTTTGCAACCTTCTTATCACCATCTTCAATATTCTTCTCACGAAACACCTGCAAGAGAATCAACATCACAATTGCAACAGATCAATAACCTGCAAATTTTGAACCGCAATCACAACACACTTTCGCAGCAAATTCACGAATCAAGAACACGAAAATAATTCACGTAAGGATCTCGACCCTAACCTCAGAATCACGGACAGAATGAGAAGAAGGAAAGGGAATCAAGAAAGCACGTTAAGAGGGAAGCAAGCATACCTGATTTGTAAAGCCTTGTTTCATCTTCGAAGTGCCATCGAAGCGACTCCGATAGGTAAGTGTCGATTGCTGCAACTCCGTTTCCTTGTCTTTGCATTGCGGTGTGAATAATGGAGTAGTTCTTGTTCAATTTGGTTTGAGTGGTGAAGTTGTGGATTGTTTTCGCGTTGAGGTACTTAGACGGAGAAGATTTTCACTCCACCGCCGCTGGCAATGAGCCATGGTGCGACGGAGATCATTAGGGACAGCGCGATGGGAAGGAAAGAAGTAAAACGAGGCCGTTATTGTGGTTGCTTAAGTGAGGAAGCGCCGGAGATGAAAACGAATGGAGTTTGGCTCTGGCATGTGAGAAGAAAAAGAACGACTGAAGAAGGAAGGGAGAGTGTCGGCGAGAAGGTTCAGCGAAGAAGATGATGTAGTCTGAGTTGGTTTCATGGTGTGAGTATTTAGGTTTTCCTTCCAAACCTTATGCCATCCGGACCGAGCCTTAGGCCCATGCTTCACTGCATTTTCACACCCGTTTTTTTGCTCATCTCACCCCCCTTTGGCTTCATGATTCATATTCTTGGGCCTAGTGTCTAAGGCCCATGCACCTCTTTCTCACCTCCCATTTATTCTACACCCTTTGAGTTCAGTTATTTTGTTTTTGTTTTAATTAAAATTTGTTTTAATTAGATTTTTGAATTAGATATTAATTTTAGAATTAGATTTTAATTAGAGATTATTAGGATATTATTTAGATTTAGATTTTAATTTAGCTTTGGTTTTTAGATTAATTAGATTTTAATTTTGAATTGTGTTGAAATATTTCTTATTTAATACTAATATTTTCTTATTTAATACTCCCTCCGGTCCTTTTTATAAGGAAAACTTCACTTTTTAGATTCATTAAATAATTAATGTATCTGGTCTGCATTATAGACCAGATACATTAATTATTTAATGAATCTAAAAAAGTGAAATGTTCCTTATAAAAGGACCGGAGGTAGTACTATTTATTTTCTTGTTTAAGTGTCATTATATTACTCCTAAAATAAAGGAGTTAATTTTGTATTTTCTCTCCTATAAAAGGAGCCACTTTTTCTTCATAATAATATAACAGAATTATCACCCATCTGCTTTTCTACATGGTATCAGAGCTCTGTTAGGGCTAGGGTGATACTGTAAAGCTTTCCCTAATTAGTGGGGTTTGGAGCATCGGCCCGAAATTTTTTTTTTCTGACGACCTGTTCTTTTATCCGACCTGACCGATCCAAACTATGGTGGACCCTATCCAAACACCACCTCCTCCTGGAGGAGGTCATGGAGGTGGCGGCTGCGCCAACAACAATTCTGGTGGCGGCGCCAACATCAATTCCGGCGGCACCAACAACAAGAAATATGGTATAAAAGGCGGTAAACCTTGGTGTGATCACTGCGAACGTTATTATCACACACGTGAGACTTGTTGGAAATTCATGGAAGACCTACTAATTGGAAAAAGAAGGGTCAGAGTCGTGCACTTCAAGCAACTTCTGATCAAGAGCCACAGTCCTCCCCAAATACATTTCCATTCACTAAGGAACAGCTAGACCAAATGCACAAACTCCTCGAGTCTCAAACACCTTCGTGCTCCATAGCCCAGAAAGGTAACTTCCCAAAATTAGCCTATCTTAGTGTCATTCCTAATCGTACATGGATCATTGTTCTGGAGCTGTCGTAACCCAAAATTTAACCTCCTCTTTTTCCCTTTTGCATAAGCATGTGCATTCGCATCGCCGGCATACACATTCACATTTTTCTCTATGTGTTTCTTGTTGCAGTATTTTCAGGTTTTCAGCCCGATTAATCAAATCTTCACAAAGTCATCATCAAAACAAGCACAAAACAAGGGTTTCCATGCCTACTCATCAAAACATGAGGTGGAAAGCGAAATCGGGACCTCAGCACTTGTTCCTGAGCAACCTGGACAATTTTGCCTAGGGTAACCGGTTACTCAATATAGGGTAACCGGTTACTCAGTGCAATTTTGCAGTTTCTGCTGCATTTTTGGGATAGCAACCATGCACACTCTTTGGTCTTTGATTCTACACAGTTCTAGCAGCATGTGGAACATTTTAGACATCTCTAGACAGTTCAAGACCATTCAAGACACTCCACTTACATTTACTCCAATGCATTGCTTAAAATTAAGTGCACCATGTTCCTTGATTTCCAAGTATGTGAACCTTTGGATGTGAAGCTTACATTGGGATTGCTACCGAGTTAACTTCCTAACTAACCGAGTTAACCGCTTGACTCAGTGAGTCAAGTGTAACTAACTCCTAGCCTAACTCCAAAGCTAATTCCAAAGCATATTCCAAACCTAGTAACTCTAAACCAAAACTCTATATAAACAAACTTTCATTCACTTTTTCAAGGATCCACAATCTCTCAATCATTTCACACATTTCACTCTCAATTCTCTCACATTCTCTCTGAATTTTTCTGCAACTTCTTCATCTTCATCTCATTTCTCTTCCCAAACCTCACTATAGTTCTTCACCATTGAAGATTAATCACTTCTACATTGGAAGTGATTATTTCTTGAGCTTAACCTTCATCCTCTTGCAATCATACTTGTATTTCTGGAGTATTATTAGCTTTTGGATTCATCTCAAGTGTTTGCTTCAAGATTCAACGGTTCGAATTCGTATTTCAGAGTTTTGTCGCAATTTGCTCGGTAACGGCATGATTCGGCTCTAATTAAAGATTCCTCTGGTTTTCTTTGAATATCTGCACCAAGATCTCTTTGCAAGAATCACCAAGCCAAATCTCCGGCTTGTAGGTTGGTAGATCTCACTCATTTACTGTTTCGCACATTTTCGTATCATTCGCGATGTAGTTTCGATGCTTTTTTGTGTGTGAATTGATTTTGCATTGCTTGATCCATGGTCTTGATGTGTTAATTGATTCCATCACTGCTTATTTGTTATTTTCAAGCTTGATTTTCATGCACTAATTCATACCCTAGTATGTGGTAATTTAAACAAGTGACTTAGATGCTTTAAGTGATTTTTCAAAAGTTGTTTTTACCACTGTTACAGTGGTAACTGGTTATGCAATATAGAGTAACCGGTTACCCTTCACAAAATTTGCTTCAGCGCTGCCTTTTTCAACTGGGTAACCGGTTACTCAATATAAGGTAATCGGTTACCACTGTAACAGAGTGCCATTTTTTTGGTGTTTTTCAAGTTTGTTTGCCATGCTCTCTCCCTCTAACTTCCATGGAATGATATAATTGATTTTTATGGATGTTTTAAGTGACAATTAACTACTGTTTGAAGCATGTTCATGAACTTTCGATACACGCATTCGATCATTCAATTTGTTCATGTTCTTAACATTGCATACATATGACCATTCTTGCGCAATGTTGCTTACATGATGACATGATTTGTGTTGTGTTCTCAATGTCATTTGGTACTGTTTTGCACACTCTTGCATTAAGTTTGTTCTTCATGAACAAGCTTAATCTTGTATAATCAATAATGCACCCTTTTGCTTCAATAATGTTTCATTCATTTGGAAAATTATTAGCATATTCATCCCTTTTGATTAATTAATCGAAACTTTGTTTCGATTATTAATCATCTCTTTGGCACTTCTCTTTAGGCTTCCTTTAGAGCTTTCTCTCTCGATCCCCTGCTGAGTCAGAGATTCGCGCGCAACACGACACTGGAGCACTGTACAACTTGGAGCTGTTACGTTGTCTGTTTCAACTTCTGCACTACACCATGTGTGTTAGAGAAGGAATTGGAATGGAGAATTCCTACTCTCATTCTGACTACTTCAGGTAGGGGATGAATGACCCTATGCCTGACTTAGTCACTTCTATCCTCAGGCGGTAGTGTATCTCCTTCGCCAGTTGAGTCGGTCCTTGATCACTCATATCTCTTGCAAACTCTCTTTGTTTCAATATCCTACTCTCTTTTCTTGTGGTCAATCATTGCTTTTGATTCCCCAAGAAGAGGTTCTTTTCGGTTAAAAACAGCCATCCTGTTAAAAACCGTATCTCTAGGAGTTCGCAACCTTCTCTTGTTTCTTCTCCTTTGTTTGGTTAATCACTGTCTGTCAGTTAAAACACCAATTTGTACGTCTTCTCAGTTAACCACAGTCTATCTGTTAACACGCTGAGTTACTCTTGGGTTAATCACCTTCTCTTGGTTAATCACCCATTCTTTCAGTTAACCACAGTCGGTCTGTTAAAACACTGAACCTCTTTCGAGTTAATCACCTTCTCTTGGTTAAGCACTCGTTTCCTTTCGGTTAATCACAGTTTCTCTGTTAACACCGATTCCTCAGTGGTTGGCAACCTCTTTTGGTTCCATCCCCTTTTTTTTGTTGATCAAGTACTGTTTGTTCAGTCAGTATCAACATCCCCTTTGGGTCACAACCTTCTCTTAGTTCGGCACCCGTTCTTTTGGTTGATCACAGTCTATCTGTTAAAACCTTTCTCCTCACAAAGTTGCAATCTTCTCTTACCTCGGTTAACCACTGTTTATCAGTTAATATACCGAAACCCTTTCAGAGTCAAACACCTTCTCTTGGTTCAGTACTCTCTCCTTTTGGCTCGTCACAACCTGCCTGTTGATACCAAGTCTTTTATCCCCTTCAGAGTTGTTATCTCCTTTTCTTCGGTTAATCACTGCCAGTCAGTTAACATACCGAATCCTATTTCTCTTGGTTTGGACATCATTCCTTTCGCTTTTCCCCAACGCAATCACCCTTTCTGCTCGGGTTTTCCCCAGTAGAGTTCCCTTTTCCCTATCGGAGTTTCATCCCTTTTCCTCTCTGATTAACCACTGTCAGTCAGTTAATATACTGAGCTTTTATCCTTTCGATCCCCAGTAGGGTCACTACCCTTTGATCCCCAGTACTGTCGCTTTGTTCTCTTACTCCCCAGTGGAGTCCTTTCTATTCTTTTTCTCCTTTATCTTCTTAGTTTCGACACTACTCTTGCACGTTATTCTCCGCACAGTTACTATCTTTCCTTTGCTCTCCTTTCTTGGTTTCGACATCAATTCTTTTGCATCCCCATCGGATCTTTCTCTACCTCTTTTTCTCTTGGTTTTGACACCAATTTCTTTTTTCCTTTTCCGTCTTAGTTCCACGAATTACGAAATCTCTGATTCTGCATTCGTTCAAATGTCAGATACGTAGGCACGAGATCGCGATGATCTTGGCGAGCACGCTTTCATCCTTCCACCCTTCCGTCTTCTTCTTTTCTTGTCCATGGTTCCATGAACTACGGCGCTCTGATTTCCTCATTGCACTATGAGGGTACGTAGGCACGAGGGCCCCAATCCTCCGCGAGCACTCTTCTCTTCTTTCTCTCTTTCTTTCTTTCCTTTCTCTCTCTCTCTCTCTCTCTCTCTCTCTCTCTCTCTCTCTTCTTTTAGTTAGAAGCCTTTACATAGATAACCCATCCAAGCCTAGAAGCAAGCGAAATGGTTTTCGTCGAGTACGACGGATGCGTTAGGTGCTAGTACCTTCCTTTCGCATAACTGACCCCCGTTCCCGTTTCTCTTCCCCTTGGGTTTTATCGATATTTTCCCTGTCCTTTGGGACTAAATAAAGTTCGGTGGTGACTCTGTTGTATCTTTGAGTGTGCGATTCACTTAGGTATAAACCAGCCATCTTCAACTAGCGACTCTGTTGGGGAATCCTTGTTCTTGCAAGTTGGGGTCTCACCTAGTTTTGTCTGCTTTCTTGCTTGCTTGGATGTTTATATGTTGCGCTTTACTTGTTTTATCTTTATGCTTTAGCTTTATGTTTATTTACTGCATTTCTTTACTGCTTTGAATATTCATATGATGTATATTCTGGATATCTACTATATTATACTGTTGTTGGGATGGGTAGATACTAATGGAGAGAAAAGTCCTAACATCGGGCTTAGTGTACACATAGACTAGAACATGGATAGTCGTGAGGCCCGCGTCTTGCGCGTTGGGTTACCACGAGAGCCACATCCCAGATCGTGATTCGCTTGAGAATACTTCCGTCCTGTGAGAATTCACTACGGTGGAGTGTTTTCACTCTGAGTCCTATGGTTTGGGCGACCTTTCTAGGGACCACCTTGCTGTGTCTAGATCACACCTATGAGGGGGATGGGTTTTTGTAGAAAACCAAGCCACTTCATACCTTTGTTCTCTCACACACGTCAGATTTTGCACCGACACATCAGATTATGTTGCACCGACACAGAATTATATGCAGATATTCGGATTATTCAGATTTGATTGCTCAGACATTGCTGGCTTCTTGTTGTTTGTGTTGCATATCATGTCATCATGTAAATTAATTTTTGCATGTGCATTTCCAGGTTATTCGAAGACTTATTCTTTGTTGACATTATCATAGAGATGAGTACTGGTTTTCGAGGCATCTTTAGCTACAAGTTTGTGGAGCCTAAGCAGGGTACTTTGAGAGGTCTAGCATCCTGTGTGGTCGAAGATAACAGAGGGGTTTTCAAAGACAGTTATGGTAATCTGTTGTCCATCCTCAATACAGAAGTCAACATCACCGCCATTCATACTCTGGTTCAGTTCTATGATTTGCCACTTAGGTGCTTCACATTTTAGGATTATCAGTTAGCACCTACGCTTGAAGAGTATGCTTATATTCTGGGGGTTAAGATCAAGAGGCAGGTTCCTTTTATCTACACCAGCGGTTGTCCGAAGTTTCCTCTTATTGTTGATGCTCTTTGTATTAGTAAGAAGGATGTGGAGGATAATCTCAAGGCCAAAGGGAAGGGTATTCGAGGGTTTGCTTCGAAGTTCTTGGTTGACAAAGCCACTTCCTTTGCTACCGATGGAAACTGGAAGGCTTTCAACGCCATTCTTGCTTTGCTGATATATGGGATTGTCTTGTTTCCGAACATGGAGGATTTTGTAGATCAGGATGTCATCAGCATATTCTTGTCCAAGAACCCTGTTCTGACACTTCTTGCCGATACCTATCATTCTATTCATTCGAGGAATGAAAAGAAGAAGGGAATCATTGTCTGTTGTGCTCCTCTGCTGTACCGGTGGTTCATGTTGCATCTTCCACAGAAGGGTCCCTTTGTTGAGAATAAAGGTAATCTTAAGTGGTCGCAACGAATCATGTCTCTTATTGCTGATGACATTTCTTGGTATTCTCGAGTCTTCGACGATACTATGATCATTCTTCATTGTGGGAAATTCTCCAATGTGCCCCTCCTGGGTACAAAGGGTGGAATTAACTACAATCCGAGACTGGCCTTCCGACAGTTGGGATATCATATGGTTGCCGAGCCAGATCCTGAGGTAGTGGAAGAGTTCATCTTTCATGAAGGGGTTGATGACATGGGATTACTGAAGAGGTTTAGTGCCGCTTGGGCTCAGATTCACTTCGAAGGAAGAGCCAATTTGGGTAAGAAGAATTGCATAGCCAAGGAAGCTTACACACTTTGGGTCAAAGAGCGCGTCAAAGAGAACTTGTTGCCATTCTCTTTCGAGCCTTCCATGAATGCCAAGCCTCCTGAACTTGCTATTGTTCCTCCATCTGAAGTCGACCAACTCAAGCTGACTATTGAGAAGTTGAAGAAGAAGAATGTTGATCTTCGTCTCAACCTTGTGAAAGTCACTTCCGAGAAGGATAGTCTACAGATTAAGCTCCACCAGAAGCGCGAGCGCATGCTCAAAGAAGTGGAGGGTTGAACAGAATAAGCGAAGGAAAGTGGGTGATACTTTGAAGAGCACCTATGATGGACTTGCTTCGAAGAAGAGACAACTCGCTGATACCCAGTATCAATCCTATAAGGATGATTGAGCTACAAGAAGAAACTTGAAGAGCTTCGAGGGAAGTTATCCGAGTTCAAGACAAAGTGGGAAAGTGAACAAGACCGTGTTAATCAGTTGGCAAAAGACTTTTCTCAATGTCAAGCCCAGCTCAATAAAGTCTTCGGTGAGATTCAGAAGTTGCAAAATCAAGTACATCGGAGTCGAGAACAGATTATTCAGCTCAACACAGAGAGCACTCATTGGGAGCAACAAAGCCATCATCTGCAAAACCTCCTGGATCAGAAAGAAGTCTTTCTTCAGGATATACTTCAGGGACCTAACCATTCTTTACTGCACAACCTCATGAAGGATGCAAAGTATGGGAGTGAGAGGCATGGTCGTCTAGCCAGATTTGCTGAGCACGCACTGGAGGACTTACCTGGGTTGTTGAGGGATGCATATGCCGATGTGTTGCCACACCAGCTTCCTTGGGCTGTTTTCCACTTCTTGTCTGTTTACAGGATGGTCTTTGATAGGATCCATGCTGATTTTATTATAGCCCAAAAGGCAGATATTTGATTTGTACTTGACTTGTATTTTTTTCTTTTATTGTTGAATGAATGAATGAAGTTTCTTGCCAATCTTATCTTTCGTACCTTTACTTGTATGCTTTATGATTATTGTCAACAAAGATAAGTTTAAGAATTCCTGGAATTTAAAACTTTATTTTTGCATGCATAGCATACATTCATTTGCACATATATGCACGTCCCCTTATCTGAAACCATTTCTCATCCTTGTTCGTCTTCCGCTTGTAGCAAGACGACGACTGGACATCGGTATTTCACTCGTTCAAGCAAATCCAAGATCATGGCTGACTTCGAAGCTGAGAATGCTACTTATAAGGAAATCCTGGTTCAATTCCAAGGTCGGATGGATCAGTTTCAGACAAATATGGATGCTATTATGGAACTCCTTCGTGCTCAGAAAGACGCTTCTGCTGCTGCCACTGTTGCTGCAACTGTCACTGATGCAACCATTGTCACTCCTATTGTGATTGTTCCTCCTGTTGTTGTTCCTTCTCCTGCTACGGTTGAAGTGCCAGTCGAGCCTGTGTTTAAGCCCGTTGTTCATCCGTCAAATTCTCAGTCTTGTTTGAAAAAAATGCTTGCTGCTTTTCCTTGGGGCATGCCTCCGAATTACACTCCTCAGATTGCAAATAATGGTGGTGTTTTCATACCATATCAGCCGTTTGTTGTGCCCATGCCTAATGGAAATGCTGCTGCATATCCGTGGGGTATGTCTATTCCTGTTCCACCTTCGATGGTCAATGATGATCATGAGAATCTTCAGGTTCAGACTTGTCAGACTCCTGTATTGACTGATATTGAAACTCCTGATGAAGAAGAGCATGTGTATAGAGGTCCTCCTATTCATGTTTCAGTTTCATCTCAAGCTGCTCAAACTGCTCTTCAGAATGTTCATACTGGGATGCTCTACCCTGGGGTATCGTCATCTGCTATGGTGCCTCCTCCGAATTATCCATTTGGTGTTTAGATGGGTCAGAATGCTGGTCAAGTGGTTAATCCGAGTTTGGTATATCCTTCTCAATTTTCTACTCGCAAGTGCACGCTCCGGCCGCATCTCAGCTGCCAAATCCTCAGATCCTTGTCAGACCCACTAATCAGAATAGACCTGCTGACTACAAGTTGTTGGAAGACCGTATCAGAGCTATTGAAGGGTTTTCTAATTTTGGCATGGAGGCCAAGGACTTATGTTTGGTTCCGAATGTTGTACTGCCACAAAAATTCAAGATACCTGAGCTTCCAAAGTATAAAGGTTTGAGTTGCCCGCGTAGTCACATCACTATGTACTGCAAGAAGATGGCATCCTATATTGATAATGATGAATTGCTAGCTCATTGTTTTCAAGATAGTTTGTCTGTGTTTCATTGGATTGGTACATGGGCTTAGAACGCAACAAAATCCGTACTTAGAGAGATCTATCTCAAGCGTTCTTGAAATAATACAAATACAATCTTAATTTGGCGCCTACCAGATTACAGTTGCAGAACCAGTCTCAGCGCTCAGCTGAAACATTCAAAGAGTATGCGCAAAGGTGGCGCGAGATGGCGTCTCGTGTGCGACCTGCTCTCTCTGACAATGAGTTGGTTGACATCTTTATGGGTACACTGCAAGGATCCTACTATGAGAAAATTGTGGGTAGTTCTTCATCGAACTTCGCTGATGTTGTAACCATCGGTGAACGGATTGAGAACGGTTTGAAGACTGGAAAGATTTTTGGAACTGCTTCCCAGCAGCCAGCCAATAGAAAATCTCAAAACAGTCAGTCCAAGAAGAAAGAAGGTGAAGCCAACATTGTGACAGCTCAAGTTTCTCCTCAGTATCAAGCTCCCATGGCTCCCATGCCATACTATCTGTATCCGTACATTGCTGCTGCACAATATCAATAACTTCCATACCAGTATCATCCGCAACAACCAGTTTAGAATGCTCAAAATCAGTAATAACCGCAACGTCAGCAACAGAATCAACAGAACAACAAAAATCAGCAGAATCAAAACCGTCAAAGCAACAACAATCAAGGAAACCGCAAGCGTCCGAATTTCGACAGGATTCCGGTGTCATACACTGAATTGTTCCCTTATTTGGTTCACCAAGGGGCAATTGTTCCTAAAGAGATCGCACCTGCAATTCCTACATTCAATCTGAAGCATAATCCAAATGCGTCTTGTGCCTATCACGCTGGATACATATGACATGCGACAGAGGACTGTTTTGTTTTCAAAACCAAGGTTCAAGAGCTCATCGATCGAAAGATTTTGACTTTTGCTGAAGAAAGTCCTAATATTTAGCATAATCCATTGGCCAATCACAATGGACCTGTGGTGAACATGGTTGAGGATAACTCAAGGGCTGAATTGATCATGGATGTCGACGAGGTAAAGTCTCCGATGACTGTGGTTTTCAAGAGATTGAATGATCATGGGCCGTTGAAAGGACTGCATGGTAAGTGTCAGATTTGCGACGATAATCCAAACCAGTATCGAAAGCTGAAGGGTTGTGTCCAAATTTTGATGAATCGAGGTGAAGTTCAATTTGCAGATCTAAGCTTGTTGAAGAGGTTGCTACTATCGAGCCATTTACCATCGTCTATAGGAAGGTTCCTGTTGAAACTCCTAAACAGAAGAAGATATAACCTATCGTGGTTTTCCCGCCAAAACCGTTTCCGTATCAGAATTCAAAGGAGGTACCTTGGAGATATGGGTCTACTGTGTTTTCTGGAGGTTAAGAGATAAGGTTTGCAGAGTCTGAGATTGTGAATGTTACAGCCGCTGGAGGTATGACTCGTAGTGGACGTGTATTCGTTCCAAAGGTCACCACAAAACCGGTTCAAGTTCCAACTGGTGTTCCTCCCAAGGAGAAGCCTGCATCTGTAACCCATGTTGTTCAATTAGGGGCAGCTACTGTAGTACCATTGCCATTTGTTCCATCTGAGGATGTTACAAAGAGCAAGGAAACAATTGATGATCAAGAGTTCCTAAAGTTGATCAAGAAAAATGACTTTAAAATTGTCGATCAGTTGGGGCAGATCCCCTCAAGGATCTCAATCTTGTCTTTACTCCTGAGCTCTCCTGTGCATATATCAGCTTTGTTGAAGGTCTTGAACACTGCCCACATGATTCATGATATATCTGTTGTCGAGTTCGATGACGTAGTGGCCAATATAACTACAAGTTGATACTTGGGCTTTAATGAATCAGAATTGCCTCCTGAAGAAGCTGCCCACAATAAAGCACTGCACATATCCGTAACTTGCATGGATGCCTTATTATCTCGTGTTCTGGTAGACACCGATTCTTCTCTCAATGTGATGCCCAAGGGCACATTGAGTCAGTTACTGGTAGAAGGGAGCGAGATGAGGCCAAGCGCCCTAGTTGTCAGAGCCTTCGACGATTCTCAAAGGCAAGTCATTGGAGAAGTGGATTTACCCATCAAGGTTGGACCACACTTGTTTACCATTACCTTCCAAGTGATGGACATCGATCCCGCGTACAGTTGCCTATTGGGTCGCACGTGGATTCATGCCGCTGGCATAGTTACTTCCACTTTACATCAGAAATTGAAATTCATGTTCGACGATCAGCTGGTCATCGTTTGTGGTGAAGAAGATCTGATTGTGAGCGAGTTATCATCTTTCCGATATGTCGAGACCGAGGAAGGCATAGCTGAGGTGTCGTTGCAGTGTCTCGAGTTCGAAGACGCCAATTCTACTTCAGCTAGTCAAAGTAGATCGCCACAAATGACCTTGGCATTTGCCAAGAGTGCTAAAAAGACCATCGAGAAAGGTACTTTGCTAGGCTGGGGGCATGTGATTGATGTGGTTAAAAAGCATAACCGATTTGGATTAGGTTATCGTCCTGGGCGACAGTCTAGTTCACTTGGTCAGAAGACGTGCAACTCCATCAAGTTCAGCAGCGCGGTTTTTCAAATGGGTGACATTGTCGCAGCTATTGATGATGCTGGTCCTAGCAACCAGATTTCGAGCTTTGTGTGCAAGTGTCCGCTGTAACACCCCAAATTTCGTAAGAATATTCATTTAATTTATTTAAATATGATATTCGTGAATTTTCGGTGAATTTTGGTGGTTTGTGTTGACATTGGCATTTTCGTGGAATTTTGGTTATTTAATTAAATAATAGTATATAATATAAATATATTAGTATTATTATTAATTTAAATAATATTAGAGGAATTAAGGGTAAGATGGACTTTTGAGGAGGATTAGTGAGGGTATTATTGGGAAAACCATTTTAGAAGCCCAAAGGTTTAACAAAAAGAGAATTTGAGAGGAATAGGTTTCATTCATTTAGATTGTGAAAAGAAGGAGAAAGACGAAGCTCTGAGGAAAAAGGGAAATGCGAGGATTCGAGAAGGTTTCCAAAGACTCAGTAGAGAAAACTCAGAATTGACAATCTAAGGTATGGGGAGTATTGCCTTTCATTGTTTTCGATATAGGAATTCGATGTGTTTAAAGCTGATTTTGAGGTTTTATGTGGGTTTATGGGATTTATGAGTAAACTAATGATTTGAGGGTATTTTGTGAATCGATTATTAAGGGTTGAATTGAATCGGATAAAATAGGCCTTGAGGGTGATTTTCTTGTCGATGTTGTTTCGACCTTGTGGTGAAAGGGATTTATGGGGTTTATGGGAATCTTGAGAATTTGTGAAGGTTTAGGTGATTTAAGGTTTTGAACAATGTAACTAATCGACCTAATAATCGTAGGTTTTATGCCTTTGATTACCATAAGGCTTTAGGAATGTTGTAGGGATGTTTTTAGGGTAATTTTGAAACCGTAAGAGCTTTTGGGTCTGATATGCTACTGATGCGTAGCAGCAATTTCCTGAAATCGCAGGTTCGCAAAGCGAATGTTTCCTTCACAAGGTGAACACTCGCCCCAGACTCGCAAAGCGAACAGCGCAGCGAATGCGCAATATTTGTGTGCTGATACTTGGATGGATTCTGAATGGTGATTTTTAGCTCGCAGAGCGAATGTCCAAGCGAGTGGCTTCGCAAAGCGAATAGAGGTAGTGAGGAGGGACAGAGGGGAAGCCTCTCTAGTTTTTGTATGGAGTTGGGGATTCGCTGTCAGGTTCGCAAAGCGAATGTTCCAGCGAACAGGTTCGCACAGCAAACTAAGTAGCGAACGCCTGCTGTTCGCAAAATTTTGCTATGATTCTGTGCTGTCTTTATGTTTTGATGCTGGGATTTTTCTGATGATTTACCTTGTGTGTACTGATGATTATGAGATGATGTTTTGTGATGTTTGACGAATATATGATGATATGATTTAACATGAGATATTGATGAATGATGATGCACATAATGGTTTTATTGATGATGATGATTATTGACGTTGTGTATCTGCATTCATAGCATTTCAGTGATGATGTTAGACTTCATTCCCATTGTGCGGATATGAGGTAATTTTGACATGCTCTGGTTCTTGTGTGGAACCGATCCTAATGATGGGGATCTTTGGAGGGTGATGGCCTAGTGTCCATCGATTGTGATGATTGGTACCACATGCATGAGTCTTGTTGTGCATTACATTTATTTGGCATTGATGTGACTTATGATGTTGTGATCTTTGATGTTTGCCTTGTGATGACCCTGATGATGTTGTATATGATGATGACGTCAATTTTATGCATATCTTGTTTTTATATTGATTATAATGAATTGTGATTACTCACCCTGCCTGTTTGAATGTTGCCTCCACGTGGGTAACGTGCAGGTGATCAGGCTTAGCTGTGGATGCCTTCGAGGACTTTTGGAGTTTATTTGCTTTTGGTCGATGTAGAGGGTCTTGCCCTGATATTGTAACATTGGGTTGGGTCGTTGAGTTGAACCATGTTGAGTTGTTATTTTTCTTGTTATTTGATTGTTATGGTTTTAATTGAAAACCTTTTGACTTATGGATTATTGTGGTTATGGTGGTTCCGCTGCTATTTGATGGCTTTTGATTATTTTGAGGAAAACTCGTTGTTTACGGAGCAAATGTTTTATTTTGAGTTTATTGAGAAATGTGCACCCTTCTAAGGTGATTTTTACTCTAATAATTTGTGTATTTTACCGTGTTTATTCGTGGGATAGAAAAGGGTGTTACATTAGTGGTATCAGAGCAGGTCAGTCCGTCCGGCCAGGTTTTTACGTGATGTCAGTCCCCTGTCAGTCGACAAGTGTGTGTACATTGTCGATGTTTTAGTTCTTCTAACCTTGTTGGTGGTGTACAGGATGGCTGGAAGAAATGATCGTGCAATTGCTTATGCGTTAGAATCAGTCGCTAATGTGGTGGCTGAACTCAATCCGAATGGTGGAGTTCAGGACGAGTTTCGTGCTTTGGGAAGTTTCAGAGGAACAATCTGCCGACTTTTGTGGGTGCTCATGATCCAGCAAGTGCACACAAGTGGCTGAAGGCGATTGAGAAGATCTTTCAAGTGATGGGGTGTACATATGAGCAACAGGTTCAGTTTGGAACGCATATGCTGAAAGAAGAGGCTGAGGATTGGTGGGATAACACCCGTCAGAGACTCGCAGATGTTAACACTGCGATAACTTATGCTGTGTTGAAGCAGGAGTTTCTAGGAAAGTATTTTCCATAGGATGCTTGTGGCAAGAGAGAAGTGGAGTTCCTTGAGCTGAAGCAAGGAGACATGATTGTGGCAGAGTATGCTGCAAAGTTCGAGGCACTGGTGAAGTTCTGTCCGCACTACAACTGTGTTGATGCTGAGATGTCCAACTGTCTCAAGTTCGAGAACGGGCGCTGAGACTAGAAATTAAGTAGGGTATTGGGTATCAACATATCCGCAGGTATGTCGAGTTGGTTGACAAGAGCAGAATCTACGATGAGGATAGCCGAGCTCGGTCTGCTCACTACAAGCAGTTGAGTGAGAAGAAAAGGCAGTATAGGGGGAAACCTTATACAACTTCGGCTAACAAAGGGAAGCAGAAAGCTTCAGATGGGAAAAAGTCAAGTGGGGGAGCAGCTCCCGCTTCTGGGAAGTCTCTTAAGTGTGGCGAGCAAGGCCACCGTGCTGATGTGTGTACCAATAATGTGTTGAGGTTCTACAGGTGTGGTAAGAAGGGGCATAGAGCTACTGACTGCAAAGATGAAGGTCCAACCTATTTCAATTGTGGGGAGAAGGGTCACATCAGTATCCAGTGTCAGAAGTCGAAGAAGACTGCCACTACTGCTCAGACCAGTGGAAGAGTGTTTTCTTTGAGTGATACAAAAGCGCCAGAGAATGACAACCTGATTCGAGGTACATGTTTTATTAATAATACCGAGTTGATTGCTATTATTGATACTGGTGCTACTCATTCTTTTATCTCGCTTGAATGTGCTAATAGATTGGGTTTGAAGTTATCTGATATTGAAGATGGATGGTTTACATCCTGAGTGAATCGCACACTCAAAGATACAACAGAGTCGCCACCAAACTTTATTTAGTCCCGAAGGATAGGGAAAATATCGATAAAACCCAAGGGGAAGAGAAACGGGAACGGGGTCGGTTATGCGAAAGGAAGGTACTAGCACCTTACGCATCCGTCGTTCTCAACGGGAACCATTTCGCTTGCTTCTAGGCTTGGATGGGTTATCTATCTAAAGGCTTCTAGCTAAAAGAAGAGGAGAGAGAAGAGAAGGGAGAAAGAAAGAAATGAAAGAAAGTGCTCGCGGAGGATTGGGGCCCTCGTGCCTACGTACCCTCATAGTGCAATGAGGAAATCAGAGTGTCGTAGTTCATGGAACCAGGGGACAGAGAAAAAGAAAGGAATGGGAGAAGGAAAGAAGGGTGGAAGTGTGCTCGCCAAGAAATCGCATCTCGTGCCTACGTATCATACATTCAAAAGAATGCAGAATCAGAGCTTCGGTAGTTCGGGGAACTGAACGGAAAACAAAACAAGAAAGAAACAGGAAAACAAAATAAGGGGTGTAAAAACCAAGAGAAAGAGTGAAAGAAAAACTCTACTGGGGAAGACCACACAGTAGGAGCGATTGCACAAGAGAATAGGAAAAGAATGGTGTCAAAACCAAGAAGGAAAGAAACTCCGCTGGGGATAACAGAAAGAAATGATGTCGAAACCAAGAAAGTAAGAGCAAAGGGTATAGAAAAGAATCCGTCGGGGATCCAAATAAAGGGATAGTGTCAAAACCAAAAGAAAAGGGAGACTCGGTATATTAACTAGCTGGCAGTGGTTAACCGAAGAAAGAGAGTAAGACTCTGGCGGGGAAAAAAGTCTGGTGTCAACAGATGGACTGCGATAAACCAAGAGAGAGAGTGTTGAACCAAGAGAAGGTGTTTGGCTCGGAGGGGACATCGGTATGTTAACTGATAAACAGTGGTTAACCGAGGAAACAAGGATTGCAACTCTGTGGGAATAGAGAAGCATTGGTTTTAATAGAGAAAATTGTGATCAACCAGAAGAGTGGGCGTAGGACTGATCGAAGGTCGTAACCCAAAAGGGGTGTTGGTATTGACTGAACAAACAACACTTGACCAACGAAGGAGGGTATTGAACCAAAAAAGGTTACTAGCCCAAGGGTGCAAGTATTCGAACCAATAAAGGTTGCCAACTGCGGGGTTCGGTTTTAACAAGAGAACTATGATTAACTGAGAAAAACGAGTGATTAACCAAAAGGAGGTGATTAACTCAAAAAAGGGATTCAGTGTTTTAACAGACGAACTGTGGTTAACTGAAGAAAAGGGTGATTAACCGAGAGAAGGTGATTAACCCAAGGAAACTCAGTATGTTAACAGATAGACTATGGTTAACTGAGAAAATGAGAGTGCAAATTGGTGTTTTAACTGACAAGCAGTGGTTAACCAAACAAAGGGAGAAGAACCAAAAGAAGGTTTCGAACTCCAGGGGATTCGGTTTTAATAGAAAACCTGTGATTAACCGAAGAAAAGGGGTTGAGACTCTTCAGGGGAATCAAAATAGTAATGATTAGACACAAGAAAAGAATGTTGAGACAAAGGAGAAGAATGCTAAATCAAGACAATGATCTTAACCAAGAAGGATGTTGATTAATCAAGAGAGAGATTGAGAGGTGCAAAAAGTGATCAAGGGTCGACTTGACTGAGGAATGAGGAACACTATAGCTCAGGGATAAAGGTGACTATTCTCAGCGAGAGGGCCAACGCCCTTACCCAAGAAATAGTCAGAATGAGGGTAGGACAACTCCCTCCTCATTCATTCTCTAGCACTCAAAGTATAGCGCGGAAAAGGAAACAGACATCGTAATAGCCCCAATTTGTACAGTGCTCCTGCGTGCAGAAACGGACAGTGTAACAACTTCAATTGTACAGTGCTCCTGCGTGGAGAAACGGACAGCGTAACAGCTTCAATTATACAGTTCTCCGATGCAAGGCGCAATGCGAAACTCCAACTCCACGGGGGATCGAGAGAGAAAGCTCTAAAGGAAGCCTAAAGAGAGGAAAGGGGAAGATCAACTAATCAAAACATGGTTTCGATCAATTAATCAAAGGGAAAGTCATGCCAATAATTTTCCAAAGAGAGTGGAAAATCGTTAAGGCAAAAGGTGTGAATTATTGCCTATACAAAATTTAGTTCATCCATGAAGAATGAAACTTAATGCAAAACCAAGGAAGGGAGTACAAAACAGTACCAAATGATCAACAAATATGCAACACAAAGTCATGCTATAGTGATCAAAGAGAAATGCAAGAATGATTATATTCACATGATGCCAAAACATGAACAATTTGAATAATGGAAAGTGTGCGACAAAAGTTCATGAATAAGCTTCAAACAGAAGTTAAATGACATTTAAAACATCCATAAAATCAAGCATGACAATCAATGGAAGTTAAAATGAAGAAAGCATGGCAAACACACTTGAAAATGCAAGAAATGGCATTTTGTACAGTGGTAACCGGTTACAGCATATCTGCTAACCGGTTACATGTTTGAAAATGAGTGTTTTTTTAGTGAAAATTGCACTGTGTAACCGGTTACAGCATATCTCCTAACCGGTTACCACTGTAACAGAGGCAAAAATAACAGCAAAAACAGCTTTTCAAAAGTAGTTTTCAGCACATAATCACTTATGTCAAACACCACATGCTAGGACACAAATTTGTGCACGAAAATTGAACTTGAAAACAGCAAATAAACAGTGATAGAATCAATTAACACATCAAGATCATGGATCAAATAATGCAAAATCAATTCACACGCAAAATTATCGACTACATCGTGAATGATGCGAAAATGCTCGAAACAGTAAAATTAGTGAGATCCACCAACCTACAAGGCGGAGATGTGCCTTGGTAATTATTGCAAAGTATTCTTGATGTAGAAGATCAAAGAAAACCAGAGGAATCTTCAATTAGTAGATGAAACGTATCGAAACCGAGCAAAATACGTCGAAACTCCGAAATGCAAATTCGAACTGTTGAATGTTGAAGCAAATACTTGAGATTAATCCACAAGCCACGATAACTCTAGAAATCCAAGTAGAATAGCAAGAAGGAAGAAGATTGAGCTCAAGAAATAATCACTTTTGATGTAAAAGTGATTATCCTTCAAAGTAGAAATGAGCTTTGGTGAGGTTTTGGAAGAGAATTGAGATGAAGATGAAGATGTAGCAGAAAAAATCAGAGAGAATGTGAGAGAATTGAGAGTGAAATTATGAAGGATTTGTGTGAGAAATGTGTGAAATGATGGAGAGTTGAAAAGTGAGTGAAGGTGTGCTTAAATAGATTTTTGGTTTGGAGTGTGAGAGGTTTGGACTTAGCTTTGGACTTAGCTTTGGGTGGTTTGGAGTTAGGGTTGGAGTTAGTTGGGCTTAACTCACTGAGTCAAAGTGGTTAACTCGGTTAGTTAGAACCAACTCGGTAACAATCTCAATGTGAGCTCCCTCATCCAAAGGTTGGCATGCTTGTAAAACAAGGAACATGGTGCACTTAATTTGGAGTGAAGCATTAGAGTAAATGCACTTGGATTGAATTGAATAGCCTTGAAATGTCTAAAGAAGTCTAGAATATTCCACATGCTGCTAGAATATTGTAGAATCAATGACCAAAGAGGGTGCAAGGAGGTTGTCCCAAAAATGCAGCAGGAACTGAAATTTTACGCAGAGTAACCAGTTACAGCATATGTGCTAACCGGTTACTTGCTTAAGAACTTGCACTTTTTGGTGAAAAATACACTGAGTAACCGGTTACAGCATATGTGCTAACCGGTTACTTCAGCCAAATTTCCACAAATTTGCTGAAAAATGATGCTGAAGTCCCGCTTTCGATTTTCCACCTCTTGTCTTGATAAATAAACATGGAAACCTTTATTTTTAGCTTGTTTTGATGATGTGATGATCTTGTGAGGATTCAATTAATCAGACTTGGAAAACCTGAATATCCTGCAACAAGAAACACACAAAGAAAAGTGGGACTGCGTATGCCAACGATGCGAATGCACATGCTTATGCAAAAGGAAAAAGAGGGAGGTCAAATTTCGGTTTACGACAGTTGCCCCTGTTTAATCCTCTTGGACCTGAATGTACGAATTGTGCTAGCATTTCGATGATTTGAGGTAAAAGGGGAATAAATAAAAGAGTATCTCGAGAATTTGGTTGACGGCGACAAAAGAAGAGTGTTAAGAAAGATGCTTTATGCTTTATTCCCAATTTATGCCTGGACATGTTTTTATATACATTTTTTTCGTCCACCGGGATACCCATTTTTGCCTAAGTCGCCCTTTCGGGTTTTCAACTTAGCAGGCTACTATTGTTTTTTTCATTGTCCCTAACTTTTGCATGGACATCTCCTTTTTTGGTCCATCGGGACGTCCATTTTTGGCCTAGATTGTCCTTGCGGATGTCAATCTAGCGGACTCTTATCCTTTTTTTTAGGCATAATATTTTTTGACTGCATCGGAGTTCACGGGCGATGGCAACTCCTCCCCATCCATTGTGGTGAGGATCAGGGCTCCGCCTGAGAAGGCCTTCTTGACAACAAATGGTCCTTCATAATTGGGAGTCCATTTGCCTCGTGGATCCGAGTGAACAGGTTAATATCTCTTAAGCACGAGTTCGCCTTCACAAAATGTTCGAGGAAGAACTTTCTTGTCAAAAGCTCGCTTGAGGCGTTTCTGATACAATTGACCATGACAAACGGCTGTAAGATGCTTCTCTTCGATGAGATTCAGCTGGTCGTATCTGGATTGAACCCATTCAGCTTCATCAAGACCTGCTTCCATGATGACTTTGAGCGAAGGAATTTCGACTTCAATGGGTAGAACTGCCTCCATACCATACACTAGCGAATACGGAGTTGCCCCAATAGAAGTGCGAACTGACGTTCTATAGCCATGCATTGCAAAGAGAAGCATTTCATGCTAATCTTTGTAATTCTTGACCATTTTCTGGACAATCCTCTTGATGTTTTTGTTTGCTGCTTCCACGGCGCCATTCATCTTGGGCCGATATGGTGAAGAGTTATGGTGCTCGATCTTAAATTCTTGACACAACTCCTTCATCATATTATTGTTCAGGTTGCTTGCATTGTCCGTGATAATGTTGCTAGGAATGCCGTAACGACAGATTATCTCTTTCTTGATGAATCTGGCAACCACTTGTCGTGTAACGTTTGCATAAAAAGCAGCTTCAACCCACTTGGTGAAGTAGTCGATAGCAACCAGAATGAATCGTTGACCGTTGGAAGCCTTCGGCTCGATCATTCCAATCATATCTATACCCCATATGGAGAATGGCCAAGGTGAAGTCAAAACATTCAATGGAGTTGGAGGCACGTGGATCTTGTCTCCGTAGATTTTGCATTTGTGACATCTTTTGGCAAAGTTGTAACAATCTACCTCTATTGTTGTCCAGTAATACCCAGCCCGAAGGATCTTCTTGGCCATAGCAGGACCTTTAGCATGTGCACCCTCGCAGTCCTCATGTATGGACCTTATGATCTTGTTTGCTTCGTGTCTATCCACGCATCTGAGCAACACGGAATCATAATTCCTCTTGTACAGTATACCACCACTTAAGAAGAATTTGGCGCAAAGCCGCCTAAGAGCTTTCTTATCAGTGATAGTGATACCCTCGGGATATTCCTATTTTTCCAGATATCTCTTAATGTCGTAGAACCAAGGCTTGTCATCAGACTCTTCCTCGATTGCTAAATAGTGTGCTGGTTCGTTCAAGTGATCAATGCGGATATGAGGAGCTTCATTCTTCCACTTGACCTTGAACATGGATGCTAGAGTGGCAAGTGCATCGGCTAGTTGATTTTCCTCTCTGGGGATATGATGAAAAGAAATTTCATCAAAGTAAGGAATCAACTTTGCAATGTGTTGTTGGTACGGAACCAGCTTGGAATCCCGAGTCACAAAATTCCCTCTGACTTGACCAATGACCAAGGCAGAATCTCCATAGACCTCAAGAATCTTGATTCTCATGTCAATAGCTGCTTCAATATCGTAGATACATGCCTCGTATTCAGCCATATTGTTGGTGCATGCGAAGCATAATCTAGCAGTAAAGGGAAGGTGAAAACCTGTTGGAGAGATGAGGATAGCACCGATTCCACGACCTTTAGAATTAGAAGCACCATCAAACACGAGCGTCCATCGCGCCCCTGGTTTGGGTCCTATGTCAGGGTCTGGAGTCTCATAATCTCTGATAAACAGAACATCCTCATCGAGAAAGTCAAACTTCATATGTTGATAACCCTCTACAGGTTGATGAGCAAGGTAGTCAGACAAGACGCTCCCTTTTATTGCTTTCTGGGTAACATGTTGGATATCATACTTAGTTAATAGCATTTGCCACCAAGCAATCCTTCCAGAGACAGCAGGCTTTTCAAATATGTACTTTATCGGATCCTTTTTGGATATCAACAAAGTAGTATGGCAAATCATGTATTGTCGTAGGCGTCGAGCAACCCAGACCAGAGCACAGCTAGTTTTCTCTAAGAGTGAGTATCTGGTCTCACAATCAGTGAACTTCTTGCTCAGATAGTAAATTGCATGCTCTTTCCTGCCAATGTCGTCATGTTGACCCAATACACGTCCCATCGATTCATCGACAACGGTGAGATACATGATTAAAGGCCTATCAGGAACCGGCGGTACTAAGATCGGTGGTTCTTGCAAGTATTGCTTTATTTTGTCAAATGCTTCCTAACAATCATTATTTCATTCAACCGATTGATTTTTTCTTAGTAATTTGAACATTGGTTCATAGGTAGCCGTCAAATGGGAAATGAACCTTGAAATGTAATTGAGTCTGCTCCAGAAAGCCACGGACTTCTTTTTCTGTTTTGGGAGGCGGCATGCTCTGAATTGCCCCAACCTTATCAGGATCAACTTCAATGCCCTTCTGACTCACGATAAAGCCCAACAGTTTACCAGATCGAACTCCGAAGGTGCACTTCGCAGGATTCAACTGCAATCTAAACTTCCGGAGTCTATCAAACAGTTTCTTTAGATGAACCAGGTGATCACCCTCAGTTTTGGACTTGGCAATCATATTGTCCACGTAAACCTCAATCTCTTTATGAATTATATCGTGAAAGAGGGTTGTCATGGCACGTTGGTATGTTGCCCCTGCATTCTTTAGACCGAATGGCATGACCTTGTAACAATATGTACCCCATGGCGTGATGAAAGTGGTCTTCTCCATATCAGCTGGGGACATTTTGATCTGATTATATCCTGAGAAACCGTCCATAAAGGAAAAGACAGAGAACTGCATTGTGTTGTCTACCAAGACATCAATATGAGGCAAAGGAAAATCATCCTTCAGGTTTGCCTTGTTGAGATCTCGATAATCTACACACATTCTGACTTTACCATCTTTCTTCGGAACCGGGACGATGTTGGCAATCCATTCAG
This sequence comes from Lathyrus tuberosus, assembly GCA_022829125.1. Lineage (NCBI taxonomy): Eukaryota > Viridiplantae > Streptophyta > Magnoliopsida > Fabales > Fabaceae > Lathyrus > Lathyrus tuberosus. The sequence goes on from JALAZF010000423.1 coordinate 4,837,854, forward strand.
GATATTTGAAAGTGGCCAGGAACCCAGCATCAAGCTGTTTCTTTACCTCTTCTCTGATTTTGAGTGCCATGTCGGGTCTAGTCCTTTTGAGTTTCTGCTTGACAGGGGGACATCTGGGCTTGAGTGGTAAGTGATGTTCAACGATGTTGGTATCCAACCCAGGCATATCTTGATAGGACCAGGCAAAGATATCAACATACTCTTTCAATAACTTAACCAACTCGGAGTGTACATGCTTTGCGAGGGATGCGCCAACCTTGACTTCTCTTCTGACCTCATCAGTACCAAGATTGACAACTTCTACTGGCTCTTTATGTGGCTGAATCTCTCTATGCTCGCGCTCAAGGAGCCTGGCTAGTTCAGCCGGTAATTCACAATCTTCCTCACCATCTTCTTCGGCTTAGTTAATTGGAATTCCAGAATTACAATGGATGTTTGCCATGTTGTTATCAATGCTTTTATTAGTTCTGCATGTTTATGAATAGAATGAGCTATTTTGAAAAGTGAAAAGAAAAAGAAACTTTTGCCATTTATTTGTGAAAAAGTAAAATAAAGAAAGAAAATAGAACATGATTTTGAATGCAAAAAACTTTTATTTATTGATCACATAATATTGCAAAAGCGTGAGGCCCTTTACATGCTATCCACTCGTCTCGGGCGAGGACGAGGGAATGAGAAAGCAAAATGCATTACATGTTATATGGGAAAACCATAGGAATCACGGTAGATGTCCAATTGTTGAGCTTGAAACCCGACAGACATTTGCACACAAAGCTTGAAGTCTGATTACTAGGACCAGCATCGTCAGCAGCTGCCACGATGTCACCTTGCTGGAAACCCGCGCTATTGAATTTGATTAAGTTGTACTACTTTTGATCATAGGAACCAGATTGACGACCAGGACGATAACCCAATCCGAAACGGTTATGTTTCTCAACCACAACAATCACATGCCCCCAGCCTGACAAAGCACCCTCTTGGATAGTCTCCTTAGCACTCTTAGTAGACGCTGAAGTCAATTATGGTGATCTACTTTGACTAGTTGAAGCAGAGCTGACATCTTCGAACTCGAGACACTACAACGGCACCTCAGCTATGCCTTCCTCGGTCTCGACGTATCGAAAAGATGATAACTCGCTTACAATCAAATCCTCTTCACCACAGACGATGACATGCTGATCATCAAACATGAACTTTAACTTCTGATGCAAAGTGGAGGTAACTGCCCCTGCGGCGTGGATCCATGGATGAACCAATAGGCAACTGTATGCCGGATTGATATCCATCACCTGGAAGGTAATGGTGAACAAATGCGGCCCAATATTGATGGGTAATTCAACTTCTCCAATAACTTGCCTTCGAGACCCGTCAAAGGCTCTGATAACTAAGGCACTTGGTCTCATCTCATTTCCTTCCACCAGTAATTGACTCAATGTGCCCTTGGGCATCACATTGAGGGAAGAACCGGTATCCACTAGAACACAAGATAACAGGGTGTCTGTGCAAGTTACAGATATGTGCAGCACTTTATTGTGGGCAGCTCCTTCAGGAGGCAATTCTGATTCATTAAAGCCCAAATACCGACTTGCAGTTATGTTGGCCACTACATCATCAAACTCGACGACGGATATATCATGCATAACATAAGCACTATTCAAGACCTTTAACAAAGTTGATCGGTGCGCAGACGAACTCATAAGTAATGACAAAATTGAGATCCTCGAGGGAGTCTGACCCAACTGATCCACAATCTTAAAGTCACTTTTCTTGATCAACTTAAGGAACTCTTGATCATCAAGGGTCTCTTTGTTCTTTGAAACATCCTCGGATGGGATAGTCGATACTGGAATGGCAGTAGATAATGCCCCTTGTTGAACAACATGGGTTGCAGATGCAGGTGTCTCCTTGGGAGGAACAACAGTTGGAATTTGAACAGGCTTCGTAGTGACCTTCAGAGCGAACACTCGTCCACTACGAGTCATACCTCCACCGACTGTAACATTTACGATCTCAGATTCGGCGAACCTTATCTCTTGACCTCCAGAAAATATGGTAGACCCGTACTTCCAAGGTACCTCCTTAGAATTCTGATACGGAAACGGCTTCGGCGGACAAACAACGATGGGCTGCACCTTCTTCTGCTTAGGGGAGTCAACTAGAATCTTCCTATAGACAATGGTGAACGGCTCAATGGCAGCAACTTCCTCAACAGGTTTAGATCTGGAAAATTGCACTTCACCACGGTTCATTAAAATCTGGACACAACCCTTCAGCTTTCGACACTGGTTGGGATTATCGTCACAAATCTGACACTTACCATGCAACCCTTTCAACAACCCATGTTCATTCAACCTCTTAAAAACCACAGCCATCGGAGTCTTTACCTCATCGACATCCGTGATCAATTCAGCCCTTGAATTATCCTCAATCATGTTAACTGCAGGTCCACCGTGATTCGGCAACAGATTATTCTGAATGTTAGGTCCTTCCTTAGCGAAGGTCAGAACTTTCTTATCAATGAGTTCCTAAACTTTGGTTTTGAAAACAAAACAGTCCTCTGTTGCATGTCCTATGTATCCAGCATGATAAGCACATGACGCATTTGGATTATGCTTCGGGCCAAATGGAGCAATTGCAGGTGCAATCTGCTTGGGGATAATTGCCCCTTGGTGAACCAAGTAAGGAAACAATTCCGTGTATGACACCGGGATTCTATCAAAATCCAGACGCTTACGGTTTCCTTGATTATTGTTGTTCTGATGGTTCTGATTCTGCTGATTTTTGTTCTGTTGAGTCAATTGCTGATTCTGAGCATTCTGAACTGGTTGTTGTGGATGGTACTGATATGGAGGTTATTGATACTGTGCAGCAGCACTGTATGGATATGGATAATATGGCATGGGAGCCATGGGAGCTTGATACTGAGGAGAAACTTCAGTGGTCACAGCGTTGGCTTCACCCTCCTTTTTCTTGGACTGACTGTTATGAGACTTTTTGGTGGCCGGCTGCTGGGAAGCAGCTCCAGGAATCTTTCCAGTCTTCAAACTGTTTTTGATCCATTCCCCAATCGTTACAACATCAGCGAAGTTCAACGAAGAACTACCCACCATTTTCTCGTAGTAAGATCCTTGTAAGGTACCCATAAAGATGTCAACCAACTCATTGTCAGAGAGAGCCGGTCGCACACGAGATGCCATCTCACGCCATCTTTGTGCAAACTCCTTGAATGTTTCAACTGAGCACTGAGACTGATTCTGCAATTGCAATCTAGTGGGCGCCAGATCAAGATTATATTTGTATTGCTTCACGAACACTTCAGACAAATCCCTCCAAGTGTGGATTTTACTGCGCTCCAAGCCCATGTGTCGCTCCCAGGATTTTCATCCAGGTACAAACGCGAGAGTGGCGCGGAAAAATAGAGTCGCCAGCCGTGTAAATTTATCCCAAGAGAGGGAAAGGGAACACCGCATAAACCTGAGGAAGAGGGAAAGGAATGTTCATCGCAACCATAACCTGGGTTCGGGAGTCGGTTACGCGAGGGGAAGGTGCTAGCACCCCACGCGTCCATCATACTCGATGGGATCCACGCTTGTTGTCTATTCTAAGGGCGAGTTATACTATCATCTAGGGCTGCACTAAAACGGGGACGGGGAAGACAAAGACCGACTCGGTAGGACGTCAACGTCCTAGGCCTACGTACCCCCTTTGTGCAATGGGGAATTCAAAGTCAACGTAGTTCGGACCAAGTTCTTATTGTGTTTTTTATGAGCGACGTTAAGTTCGCGTCCGGCAGTTAGGGTCGATGCCTGTTTGCGACTCAGATGGAAAGTAACGTGCCCTTTTTGAAAGTAGCCTTTAAATTTGGAAATCCCGAAGGACAAAAAGTTTGAGGTTGGTTTGAATCTTTTAGGACAGAAGTGGCTTAAATTAGTTCCTAAGTTGCATTGCACCAAAGTCTAGGGCACAGGGGCGAATACTTAACGCATCGTCCCAAGAGAGGACGCTCGCTAAGCACTCTAGAAAGATGAGAGGAAGCCCCTCATTTCTCATTCCCCATGCTTAAGGCTCGTGCGCAATACAATTTATCCTTATTAAGTATTTTAAAGAAATTTGAGATGAGAAGAGAGAAGACACGAGGGTGACTCTAAAGGGGGACTATGAGTCCTAAAGTTATCATGCATGGGTGACCTACGGTTAGTGAGGTTTGACGACAACCTAAATCCTAAAGGAAGAAGATGAGAGAAGGAAAGAATAAGGGTGACCATGGATACTTATCCATACCCTTGAAGAACTTACCTTAGTCCCTGTATAAAAGGTTAGTACGAAACGGACATAAATAATATCAAGGCAAGTGAAAATTAAACAATGGCAAACAATAGTGATAATAATCCAAACATGAATTCAGAAATCAAAGAAACAACCCCAAAGCAAATGGCACAAGTGCCCTTTCAAACAGATAATCAGATGTGGTCAGAAATAGGCATACAAGAAGATCTCAAGTGAAAGCCAATCAAATAATTAGAAAAATAACTCCTAAAATTCCCAAATTAAACATCAATATTATTCAACCATAGATAAACCAAATATCAAAAATACCTGCGAAAAAATCAAGATATTAGTCATGTAAACAATTAGGCAAAGTTCAGGTAGGAAGTAGGGATCAATGTGCAAAAAGAGGACCAGAATGCAATATGAAATAATAATTAAAAATGATTTAAAAATATTTTGATGCATTTTAGAATGTTACCTGACAAATACAAAAAGAACGGATAAAAAATATTTTACGGATGCAGAGAAATAAAATAAAGAAATTTAAGTATGCATGGTATATGTAATTCAAAAAGAAAATGAATAAATATTTAATTTAAATGATAAAAAATAAAATTTGTAACAATTTTATAAAATGATAAATAGGATGCATGACATTTTTTAGTAATTTTTTAATGCAATTATGTAATTTTAAAAAATAAAAATGAAAATGTAATGTATTAAAAAAATAAAACTAGAGAAAATAGTATGGGGTGTACTGAGTAAAAAATGAAGTGGAAAATGAGACATGGGCTGAAGATGGGGGGTGCGAATAGCAGCCCAACCCATCAGCGAAAAAAAATAAAAAAGCAGCTCACATGTACCTGCCACGCGCACGGCACATGCCTTTTTTATTTTCTGTCATGATGTTGACCGTGTGATGGATCAGACGGCCAGTGATTGGTCAACGAAAATAAAGAGTAAACAAAACAAAATAAAATGATTGGGAGGCGCATGGTAAGAGCAGGGGTAATATACATCTGATCAATAATTATAATTCAGAAAAAAAAATAAAAAGAAATAACATGTGGCCTCGCCTGGACCGTTGGATGAAGAGAATGGACGGCTGGGAAGTCGTCTTCAACCTTCCTTCGCCGGAACCCTCACAGCTGCCGGAGCTAGGGTTCCGGCCGCCGTCCTCCGCCACCTGCAATCAAAAACCTGCCCAGAAATCCACGACCCTTATACCGTTCGAACCAGAATTCCACGAGGATTCCAAATCTCTCTTCCAAAATCACAAATAATTAACATATAATAAAAAACAAAGGGATTAATGTTAGGGCATAAAACTTTAAATCATCATTACAAGCAAACCACACGTCCAAATTTAAAAGTGAATATATCAGGATGATCAGTGACAACCACACAACAATATAGACATGAAAAAAGGGAGTTTTAGGAGCACGAAAAAATCCATCAACCTGAGATGGTGCAACTCCAATCCTTGCTTTTGGCTGCAAATGGTGGTTGGGTTGTGTTCTAGAGATCACCAGGAGAAGTTTTGTGGAAGAACTTTGAAGAAACTCCTTGTAATTCGTGAGATTTGTTGAAAGAGAGCTTTAGGGTTCAAATTCTCCAATCCTCCAAATGTCACGTGAATGAACCCTAACCAGTGCATGAATGAGCTTATATAGACTAGGGTTTTTCACTGATAATGAGTTGGGCTTGGGTAATTATTTGTTTAGTGAGTTTTTGAATAATTTTGAAAAATCACATTATGTTAAGTACACCTCCTCCATGCATGGATATTTAAATGTTTCATGATAGATCACTTGCATCTGAATTGCTAATCACACCACATTTAAATTGGGCCTTGAAACTTTTTTGATACATGACTTTTAAATAATTTGGGAATTTTGAATAATGGAGGATAAGTGATATATACACCATGAAACCACTTGATTCAAAGGTCTAAAATGTTCCTTAGGGATTGTTCTTTGACATTAGAAAGTGACATGAAACAATGGAATTGATTATAGGTCATTATGCCCAAAGTTGTGAAAATGGAGCCATGAAAAACCCTAAAAACCACTTTGTCTTCTTTTGATCATAACTGGAGTTTCACAAATGATATGGAGACCCACTAGTACTTGTTGGAAAGAGGAGAAAAATATCTTCAACTTTCATGTTGTAGGAAAATTCATTTGAATCTTTTTTGATGATGAAAAGTCAAGTTGAATGCAGTGCAGGAACTTGCCCAAAAAGGAAACTTTTTATTATAGGTCACTTTCCAAATTTAGAAACTTCTGTACAAACTCCTGATTCTTGATAAATAGTATGAAACTTGACCCTTGAAGACCATATGAGGATGTGAGACCTTGAAAACCTTGGAGAGAACCTCAAAATTCCACAGTTGACTTCTCCTCTCACTGTTGACTTTTACCCCATTCACCTGATTTTCAATCCATTGGCCAATTGAACTTCTCCTGAACCAAACTGATGGACAACCTCCCATCCCTAGGTATTTAGGGACCCAAGGAGTATCATGGAATCAATTCTTGCCCAAAAAATCATAAATAAACTGACTTTATAGCAAACCCTAGTTGTGGTACCCTCAATCTAGGAGGAAATAGCACAGTCTCCAAATCCAAATTCCTCTGAATATGATGTGTATCCTCTCCAACAAAGATAAGATATGCCATTTGATGATGATAAAAACCCAAGGAGCTTGCCCATTGAAGCAATAAACCCAAGAATCTCAAAACCCTAATCTATGCACTGGTTAGGAGAGGATGATCCACCTGAGCTCTCTTGGACAATACCAGGACTCTTGCTTGACCCTCTGAAGCACTGCCTCAGGCACCTTGACCCCATGCTAAGAACCAATGATATGTACACATGATAATGCAAAATGCAATGCAACATAAGCCAGTTAGTAATAAAGTAAGGAGGGCAAATTTTGGGGTGCAACAGCTGCCCCTAATCAATCAACTTGGCCCTGAAGGTATGATAGCGTCGGCTTTTAGACAATCAGGATGCACGGAGATTGAATACCAAAGAACCCGGAAATTTGCAATCCTCTGCTGGAGAATTAGCCATAAATGTTGTACTGTCACAATACGGACGAGTGCTAGCTATGCTGGGTATAAAGTGAAACAAACTCTCCCAAGTTACGTCATCTCTACTGATAAAGAGAACTGACAAAGGAATCTTGAAATATGCCATCCCTGCTGATAAAGGGAACTGACGAAAAGAATCTCTAAAAGATCGCTATCCCTGCTGAAAAAGAGAACTAGCAAAATAAACTGCCATCCCCGCTTATAAAGGGAACTGACGAAAGAAATCTCCAAAAGATTGTTATCCCTGCTGACAAAGAGAACCTAGCAAAGTAAATGCCATCCCTGCTGATAAAGGGGAACTGACGACAGAAAATCTTCAAAAGATTGCTATCTCTGCTGATAAAGAGAAACTAGCAAAACCAATGCCATCCCTGCTGATAAAGGGAAACTGGCAAAAGAAATCTCTGTAAGACTGCTATCTCTGCTGATAAAGAGAAACTAGCAAAACAAGTGCCATCCCTGCTGATAAAGGGAAACTAGCAAGATAAATTCCATCCCTGCTGATAAAGGGAAACTGACGAAAATATTATCTTCAAAAGATTGCTATCTCTGCTGATAAAGAGAAACTAGCAAGATAAATGTCATCCCTGCTGATAAAGGGAAACTGACGAAGAAAACATCCGAAAGATTGATATCTCTGCTGATAAAGAGAAACTAGCAATACCAATGCCATCCCTGCTGATAAAGGGAAACTGGCAAAAGAAATCTCCGAAAGATTGCTATCTCTGCTGATAAAGAGAAACTAGCAAAACAAGTGTCATCCCTGCTGATAAAGGGAAACTAGCAATACCAATGTCATCCCTGCTGATAAAGGGAACTGACGAAGAAAATATCTGAAAGATTGCTATCTCTGCTGATAAAGAGAAACTAGCAAAATCAACGGCGACTTCACTGGGGATAATGTGAAACAAGACTTTCTGATTTAAACCACCTCTGGCAGCAAGAATGGGATTTCACAAAAAAGAAAGGCCAGACAAATTTCTAACGGACCCATGATCCACAGATAAGGTGGCTCCGCTGGGGAAAGGAGAAGTCTAAATAAAAGACTCTGCCGGGGAGCGCAAGTATGAGGAACACATCCCTCTAAAATCTCCTGAGTTATACCATCTCTGCTGAGAAAGAGAACTGGCAAAGAAAGTATCAAACCTGGCTTATGCTTCGAATGCAAATGTTTGAATAATGGCGTAATGCTCTGTACGACATGGAAATGCTACGCGTTTGAGGATGCAATGCGAATGCTTATGATATGCAAAAAGGGTCTTTCCAGCAAAATAAATGCCGGAGAGAAAAGATCCATTCAGCTGGGGATGACAAAAATAAATTGCCCTCTGAATCTAGGAACTCTGCTGAGAAGTGTCATACTGATCGACTCTTCAGACCAACAACTTTTGCTGGGAATGAAATCCCGAGAGAACTACCAGGGGACACACCTGTCTTTCACTGAAGGTAACATCCAAAACCTGATATTTCTCCTCTGCTGGGGGAGTTGAGAATGAGAGCCAATAACGGAACCGGAAGTCCGTTGCTGAGGATTGCTAATAACCAATTGGGCTCAGGACCTGCTGGGGGATGCCAGCCCATAATACCATCCTGCTTGGGGAAAACTGTCCATAACACCATCCTGCTTGGGGATACTGCTGACCTCCGCCTGCTTATGGGGAGAATGCCTTTTACTCCTGCCTCGCTGGGGATTAGAATATGACATTGTCGGTGAAAGCACGCTTCCTGACTAGACGGAGAAGGTGAACATCCTGATTCTGTGGGGAAACAACGTCTTGATTTGGAGGAAATACTTTCCAAGCCTCCTGCTGGGGGAAGTCTGCTCTGCTGAGGAAAGTTTGTCCTGCTGGGGAAGGAGTAATCTCATTGCTGGGGAAACAAACTGCTGGGAGAATACAATCCTGTTACCCTGCAAGCCAAATAACGACAAATAGAATATGCCACGACCTGGCTATCACCATTAACGCCTAAGTAATTTCTACTGCTTTTCGTTATGCTCTGCAAAGCTCAAAATTTTATATGCAATGTTTATCAAAAATATCGGACGTTTTTGCAAACAAAATAGTAAAAGTAAAAGTAAAACAAACAATGGAAAGCTCTTTGAGTGAAATGAATATTTTATTGAAGAGTGGCCTGTAAATAGGCATTTACAATAGGAAGCAATTCCTAAAAAGAGGTAATTGCGCAAAAGCAAAAAAAGAAAATACACATGTCGGCAATGTGGGGAACAGATATCCACCATGATTTGACTCAGCTATGACCCATATGTCTTGCTTACCCACAAATGTCTTGACCTTCGAAGAGACTAACTGTACTGATTCCTTTCTTTCAGAACTTCCAGGTATTGAGAGTGTTCACAGATCGAACGCAGACCATAGCCTTTCGCTTATAAATCCCTAACTTTTGCCTGGATCGCCCTTTTCGGGTTTTCAATCCACCGGGATACCCATTTTTTCCAAAGTCGCCTTTTCAGGTTTTCAACTTTGCGGGTTTACACATTTCTTTTTACATTTTATCCCTAACTTTTGCCCGAAAATTTTCCTTTTTATGGTTCGCTGGGATGCCCCTTTTTGCCTGGACTTTCTTTTTATGTCCAGCGGGTCTCTTTTATGCGAAGTATTTTTTTACTACGTCTGCGTTCACAGGGGAAGTAAAATCTTCGCCATCCATAGTTGAAAGTAGTAAGGCTCCACCAGAGAAAACCTTTCTGACTACATACGGCCCTTCGTAGTTTGGAGTCCATTTGCCCCTGTGATCTGTCTGAGGAGGAAGGATCCTTTTCAAAACCAATTCACCTGTCTGAAAATTCCGAGGACGCACTTTCTGGTCAAAGGCGTGCTTCATCCTGCTCTGATACAAGCGACCATGTGCGATGGCTGCCAATCTCTTTTCTTTGATAAGGTTCAACTGATCCAATCTGGAATGCACCCATTCAGCTTCATCAAGCTTCACATCTGCCAGAACTCTCAAAGACGGAATCTCGACCTCTAAGGGTAAAACTGCTTCCATACCATATACCAATGAGAAAGGGGTTGCCCCAGTTGACGTACGCACTGAAGTACGGTAACCATGTAGGGCGTAAGGTAACATCTCATGCCAGTCCTTATATGTTACCACCATCTTCTGCACAATCTTCTTGATATTCTTATTTGCCGCCTCAACAGCCCCATTCATCTTCGGACGATACGGAGAGGAATTATGATGCTCGATCTTGAAACTCTGACATAGTTCCTTCATCATCTTGCTGTTCAAATTCGAGCCATTATCAGTAATGATTCTCTCCTGGACCCCATAACGACAGATGATGTCCTTCTTTATAAACCGGGCTACCACTTGCTTGGTGACGTTGGCGTACGAGGTTGCCTCCACCCATTTTGTGAAATAGTCAATGGCAACCAAAATGAAACGATGCCCATTGGAAGCGGTGGGCTCAATCTTTCCAATCATATCTATGCCCCACATTGCAAAAGGCCAAGGAGATGACAACACATTTAGAGGCGTAGGTGGTACATGCATCTTATCTGCGTAAATCTGGAATTTATGGCACTTTCGGGTGTACTTGAAACAATCAGACTCCATAGTCATCCAGTAATATCCTGCCCTTAACAACTTTCTAGCCATGGTGTGTCCACTGGAATGAGTACCGAAAGAACCCTCGTGAACTTCCTCCATCAACAAGCCTGCCCCGTGTTCATCAACACAACGTAGCAAGACCATATCGAAGTTCCTCTTATATAACACATCATCCTTGTTCAGAAAGAAGTTTCCTACCAACCTTCTCAGAGTCTTCTTATCCTTGGTGGAGGCACCCTCTGGATACTCTTGTCTCTTCAGAAAAACCTTAATATCATGATACCACGGCTTGCCATCTGACACATCTTCAATTGCAAACACAAAAGCTGGTCTGTCCAGACGCATGATTCTAATCGACGGAGTTTCATTCCAACAGTTCACCTTATACATGGATGCCAATGTCGCCAACGCATCATCCATCTGATTCTCAGCTCGGGGCACATGATGAAAATCCACCCTATCAAAGAAAGGTAACAACATTCTGGCATAGTTGTTATAAGGCACCAAATTCGCCTGACGGGTCTCCCATTCTCCTGTAATCTGATTAACTACCAACGCGGAATCACCATAGACATCGAGGTTCTTAATTCTCAAATCAATTGCCTCCTCCAACCCCATGATGCATGCTTCATACTCCGCCTCGTTGTTGGTACACACGAATGCTAACCGGGCAGTGAAAGGTATATGAGAACCCTTCGGAGTTGTAATGATTGCCCCGATTCCATTACCATATGAGTTTACAGCCCCATCAAAAATCATCTTCCACTGTGATCCAATCTCAGGTCCTTCGTCAGGCAGAGGTTCTTCACAATCTTTCATTTTCAGAAACATAACATGCTCGTCTGGAAACTTAAACTTCATTGGCTGATAATCCTCGACCGGCTGTTCGGCAAGATACTCTGACAGAACACTCCCCTTAATGGCCTTCTGAGAAACATACTGAATATCATACTCTGTCAAAACCATCTGCCAACGGGCTATCCTTCCAGAAAGTGTCTGCTTCTCAAACACGTACTTAATCGGATCCATCTTCGAAATCAACAAGGTTGTGTGATTTAACATATACTGCCTTAGGCGTTTGGCTGCCCAAGCGAGTGCACAACATGTCTTTTCCAGCATAGAGTATCTTGATTTGCAATCAGTGAACTTCTTACTCAGGTAGTAAATGGCGTGCTCTTTCTTACCCGTCTCGTCGTGTTGACCGAGCACACAACCCATCGAATTCTCAAGAACCGTAAGGTACATAATCAACGGTCTCCCAGACACCGGTGGCATAAGGACTGGAGGTTCCTGCAAATACGTCTTTATCCTTTCAAAAGCCTCTCGACAATTTTCATTCCACCTGACCTCTTGATCTTTTCTCAACAACTTGAAAATTGGTTCACATGTGGCTGTCAGATGAGAGATAAACCTGGCAATGTAATTCAACCTCCCCAAGAAACCACAAACCTCTTTCTCTGTTCTTGGCTCAGGCATCTCCTGTATGGCTCTTATCTTTGCAGGATCAACCTCTATACCCCTTTCACTAACAATGAAACCCAGTAATTTACCAGACCTCACGCCGAAAGTGCACTTGTTCTGATTCAATCTCAATCTGAACTTCCTCAACCTTTCAAACAGCTTCTGGAGGTTTACCAAGTGTTCTTCCTCTATCTGTGACTTCGCAATCATGTCATCAACATAGACTTCAATCTCCTTGTGAATCATATCATGAAAGAGAGTCACCATCGCCCGCTGGTAGGTTGCCCCAGCATTCTTCAATCCAAAGGGCATTACCTTGTAGCAAAATGTTCCCCACGGTGTTATGAAAGTAGTCTTCTCCATGTCCTCTGGGGCCATTTTGATTTGGTTATACCCAGAGAAGCCATCCATGAAGGAAAACACAGAATATTGAGCAGTATTGTCCACTAACACGTCAATGTGGGGGAGCGGGAAATCATCCTTCGGGCTCGCCCTATTCAAATCTCGGTAATCCACACACATCCTGACCTTCCCATCCTTCTTAGGTACAAGCACAATATTAGCAACCCACGGAGGATAATTTGTCACAGCAAGAAATCCGGCGTCCAACTGTTTCTGAACCTCTTCCTTGATCTTGACAGCCATATCTGGTTTCGTCCTTCTCAACTTCTACTTGACTGGAGTACAACCCTCTTTAAGCGGCAGTTTGTGTGAGACAATGTCAGTGCCAAGCCCAGGCATGTCTTGGTAAGACCAGGCGAAGATATCCACATACTCTCGAAGTAACTCAATCAATCTTCCCTTAACGGTGTCTTCCAAGGAAGCCCCAACCTTTACTTCTCGTTTAACATCCTCGGTTCCCAGATTAACAGTCTCAACTTCCTCCTGATGAGGTAGAATAACCCTTTCCTCTTGTTTCAGTAACCTGGCTAATTCTTCGGGTAAGTCACAGTCTTTGTCAGTCTCTTTTTCAGCCCGATAGATGGGATTATCGAAGTCATATCGAGCCATAGCTAAGTCATGGGTGGAATCTGAACAAAGGAACCTGCATGATGGATGTTTTATGTTTATTATGAGTGAAACAAACAAGAAAACACATTGCCATTTTGATGTGGGTTGATGCAAAAAGTAAAAATAGAAAGACAGGGATCAAAATATTTGAATGAAAAACGTCCTTTATTGATGATAAAAATAGCAAATAAAACATCCAAGCCCTACAAATAAATATCACTACGTCTTGGGCAGAACGTAGGACTCAACATAACAGAAAACAAAAGTAAATTACTCCGGGCGCGTCACTTGGATAACTTTCTCGGAGGACCAGTTGCCTAGACTCTGACTAGGAATACAGGGACGGATCCATTCATCCATGTCACAATCACTATCTTCTTCATCCTCAATAGCATTGACTCTGTCGAAGAAAACACCGGCATTGGTGAAACGGACTGGACCATAGAACTTGGGAGGCTCTTCAGAACGCTTAGGTGGCTTGTATCCCAGTCCATGAGTATCTTGCTTCCTTTGAACATCAATAACACTGCCCCACTTCTGAGAACCACCAGCTTCAACTATAGCACGCGCCTCTTTGAAAGAGGACATTGGAACTTCTGGTTGTATGACGACTTCAGGTTGGGCAACCGCCTCAGGCTGACTGACTGCCTTTGGAGGTTCCTCGGGAATCTTCACCGCTTTAAAGGCTTGGCACAAAGTTTCCTGTATCTCACCATCTACCTCTACATACTTGAAGGTCGATAGGTGACTCACCATGATATCTTCTTCACCACAAATAGTCACAACGTGGCCATCCACCATATACTTCAACTTCTGGTGCAGCGTAGAAGTTACTGCCCCAGCACCATGGATCCATGGGCGGCCCAACAAACAACTATAGGCAGGCTGAATATCCATTATGTAGAAGGTGGTGTTGAAAATCTCAGGACCCACCTTGATCGGCAAAACTAACTCTCCAAAAACTGACCTCTTGGAGCCATCAAAAGCGCGTACCACCAAGTCACTTGGTGTACAAATCAACCCACGAGTATCCAACTTCATCAAAGCCTTCTTTGGTAACACATTCAAAGACGACCCAGTATCAACTAACACATGTGACATTAAGGAACCACGGCATTCCACTGAAATATGCAGAGCATTGTTGTGATTCCTCCCAGCCGGAGTCAGATCTAAATCGGTGAAACCCAAACCATTACCAGCATTCACATGAGCCATAACCCCTTCTAACTGATTGACGGATACTTCCTGCGGTACATAAGCCATATTCAGCACCTTCAGCAATGCATTTCGGTGTGCCTCAGAGCACAATAGTAAGGATAGAATGGAAATCTTCGATGGAGTTTGGTGAAGTTGGTCGACAATCTTGTAATCACTTTTTTTGATCAACCTCATAAACTCTTCTACATCTTCTGAGGAAGTATCCCCACCTGGCTTCGTCGTAGAATTATTAGCTTCCTGCCTCTGTATGGACTCATCCATCATCTGTTTACCCTTGTCTTGTCTTGAGTTGCCGGCTTGATTCTCGGACGGAATAAAGACCCTACCACTCCTAGTGATAGCCCCTGCTTCAATAAGATTTCCAACCCCTGTATTCACAACGATGTGTCTTCCAATTCCTGCTTCTTACCATTAACAAACACCTCGGCCCCATAGTTCCATGGGATGGCCTTGGTAGTCTCATACGGGACTGGTCCAGGAACAGTGATAGTGACTGGCGTTGGTCTCGCCGGCGCTGATATAGTTATTGTCTTGAATGGAATTGTTATCGTGGCAACATCGATCTCTCTGTCAGTAACATTACTCTGCTTGCAACCTCTGTCAAACTGTAATACCCCTTCGTTGATCAGTTTCTGAATACCTGCTTTTAATAATTCACAACCGCCTGGTTGCGACACACACCCTTCACAACCTTCATCGCAACCGGGAAATACCCCTCCCTTCAACAGTCTTTCCTTCACTACACCCAAGGGAGTTTGGACTTCGTTCACATCTGAAATCAAACTCAAGCCTTCACAGCCTTTAATAATAGCATTGACCTTCGGCCCACCGTGATTCGGCATTGGGTTCTGATTCACATTTGGGACGTCATTGGAGAAATTGATGGCTTTGGAATCCACCAAATCTTGAACCTTATGCTTAAAAGCTTTACAGTTCTCAGTATAGTGTCCGGGTGCCCCAGAATGAAACTCACAATGAGCGTTGGTGTCATAGTCGGGAGGTGGATTACCAGTAGGTGGAGCCAATGTTCTCGTCTGAATTAACTGCAGTTTTAACAAGTGCTGGAATAATTGAGAGTAGGACATGGGTGGAGTGTCAAAATGCCTATCCCGCCTATTCTGAGGCTGTGATCGGTAAGGAGCCTGATTTTATTGTTGAGACCCTGCTGGCTGCTGAGGTGCTGCTGGGACAGTTACAGAAGCCACCTGTTGAGTGTAGTTCTGACGAGGTCCTTCTCTACCACGATATGACGACACAGAGTTTGTATCTCCCTCCTTCTTCTTATAACCACTGGCATAAGGCTTCTTACTTCCTCCAGATGAGGACCCATCACCGCCTGATATTTTCCCTGCCTTAATTCTGCTTTCTACCATTTCTCCTACCAAGATCAAATCAGCAAATTTTTCGGTCATACATGGTACCAACTTTTCATAGTAATGACCCTGCAAGGTGGCCATAAACATAGTTATCATTTCACGTTCCAACATAGGAGGCTGAACCCTTGCCGCCAGTTCACGCCACCTCTGGGCGTACTCCTTGAAACTCTCATTGTTCTTTTACGACAGATTCTGCAACTGTGTTCTGTTAGGAGCCATATCAGTGTTATACTGATAGTGTCTAATGAATGCCCCTGCCAGATCTCTCCAACTACGCACATCCTTCCTCTCTAGTTGCATGTACCACTCCAGGGATGCCCTAGATAGGCTATCCTGGAAGCAGTGCATCATCAGCTTCTCATTCTTCGCATGCGCAGCCATTTTGCTTGCGTATGCCCTCACATGGGTCCTCGGACAAGTCATACCATTATACTTCTCGAAAGTGGGAGTCTGAAACTTGTGCGGAATAACAACGCCTGGAACCAGTCCCAAATCCTCTAGATCCATTCCCACAGAATCTTGATTCGCAACACCCCTTAGCTGTTCCTCAATCAACCTGATTCTCTGATCATTGTCAATCTGGGGACCAGTATCCCCACCTGGCAGAGAAAATGCATCATCTTGAACATCATCATACTGACGGCCATGAACTGCGCCAGCACCAGTACCACCTCCCCCAGCATTTTCAGCTCCGCCCGGAGGAATCACAACACCAGAAACAGGAACTCCTCCGCCCGTAGGGCCATTCTGACCATTATTACCAGTAACACCAGTCTGAAGTCCTCCATGAAGGACGCCGTCATCATCAACCCTCGCAATCAGTGGTTGAACGAGAGTCCTCAACTGCTCTTGTCCCTGAACAACCCCTTGCATTAATTCCATGAATTAGTTCATGCGAGTCCGCATCTCAATGATCTCATTCTGTAGCTAATCCATGAGTCTCTTCTGATTCTGTCTGGTAGGATACTGGTGAATGTGCTGATTTGCAATTTTGAGATGAGAACAAGATAAGAATACCGGAGATAAACACCTGTCATGCAAAAATGATTATTCACAATGATTATGAATATGCAAATGCAAATGAACATGTTTGAATATTAGTAGGGCGATCCACCCCTTGATTCCAGTTTAATAACAAGATAGAACGGAACTTCTGCTCATATATTAAGAAAACCAGAGGAAAACCAAATGTCAACAATCACGAATCCAAGATAACAAATCTGAACGCATAAATCAAAGAGGTCCCAACCAACAAGCCTGGCGGTGATCCAAATACAATAAAAGAGAAAAGAAAACTAAGGCATGTCATCAAAGTCTACTAGTGTCAACCCCCCCCCCAATCCATTATGCTTTCTGTACCAATCTTGAATTTCCTTGAACAGCTTTCTGGTATCGGGATGCTTCAGCCTCTGAATTAGCTCTTGAATGAGAAGGTCTCTCCTGTGTATGATCCCATCCAAGTATCGGCAATGTAACTCCCAAGCGTCTTCTCCAGTAGCACCATCCATGCTAGGACCCTCATGTCTAGGTTTATTCACTTCAGCTTGGACTTTCAGTTCTTCCATGGAGGCTATGGCTTCGTTGAGTCGACCCTCGACTACTTGTCTCTTGAATATCCCTGATAAGATCTCGGCGTCTTTCTTCTTGAGCGTCGACTTCAACTGATCAATCTTAGCTAGGTAGTCGTCTTCCTTTCTTTTATTCTCGGCCATGGCAGTTTCTTGGTGATCATTGAACCTGTGGATTTTCAGCAAAGCCTTGTCTAATTCCTCTTTCTTAGATTCGAGAACCTTACTGATACCATCCAAAGCTTCCTTCATCTTTTGTCTGGATGTGACCATGTTCGCTAGCTCTTTTTCTGCTTTAGCAAGGAGCTCTGTCTTCAACTTGGCGGTATGAACAGCTTCACCCCGCTCATGCTTCCACTGATAAATTTCTCTCTTTAGCTCACTATTTTCTTCCCGCAGCCTTTCCTTTTCAGCCCATAATTTATTATACTTCTCCAACTCAACTTTGGTAGGAGGCTCGATCACCAAAGGATACAAAGGTGGTTCCACCGGGAATGGAAGAAGCTCCTCTTCTGCTCTCTTCTTAATCCACTCTTTATAGGAAGGGAAAGCCCGATTGTTACTTTTCCCGAATGGAATTTTACCCTTCTTGGTCACCTGTTTCCTAGCATTCACAACTTTCCTTATCAACCCTTGATCCTCAATACCATTGAAGAATAAGGACTCTCGGACATCTCGCTCTTCGGGTGGATTTTTCAAAGGATAGCCAAACTGTCTGATAGCTAGGGAGGGATTATAGTTAATTCCACCTTTCCTCCCTATCAAGGGTACATTAGGGAATTCTCCGCATTTGCAAATAATCTCCATTCCTAGCAAGTCACGATTAAACCAAACAATGTTGTCAGCAGTCAAGCCCATTACCCTCTTCGACCACTTCAGAGAATCTTTCGTATCAACGAAAGCGCCAGATTCAGGGAGATGGCTCAGAAACCAAGTAGCTAAAAGCGGCGCACAGTAACTCACAGTTTTCCCACGCCTATTGTCATTCTTATAGTGGACTGAGTGATACACATCACCTAGCAAGGTAGGTATAGGATTCTTCGAAATAAAGATTCTGACGGCGTGCATATCCACCAGATCAGGAATATTCGGAAACAGCACAATCCCATAGATACACATAGCCAGAATAGCTTGGAAAGCAGTCCAATTCTTCTCTTTGACATGTATGCAAGCTTGATCACACAAGAACTTCAACAAGAAACCCTTAACTCCTTGTTTTTCTTCAATATTACTGTTAAGAACGAATTCATTAATATGAAGAGCAACAGCCATTTCTTTTACCCCGGGGTGTTCTTCAGAAAAGAAAACTATATCATGCCTGATGGGGATTCCCAAAATAAATGAGAACTCCTCCAACGTTGGAGCCAAGATGTAGTCCGAGAAAGTGAAGTAACGCAGAGACGGATCGTAAAACTGAAGAAGTGTGTGAACGGCATCCTTCTCATACTTGGAGATATTATAGACAAATTTTAGAAGTCTTCCATACCTTCCGTTGAACTCTGTATGAACTCTGGAACCAGCCATATTAATCAGTTTGTGAATCAGCGTCAAAGTCGGTTCTGGGAATGAATAAGCAACAATCTTCTTTCTCTGGATATCCATGCTAAGGTAACTTCAGAAAACCGGAATCAAGAGTAAGATGCAAGCCCTGAAAAATGTCAAACATGTCAGAATGCAAGAAAAATGATATGCTTATGCAAACATGGGGTCAAGGCACACTGCTGGATGTGCTGTGCTGTTAGCTGAACGAGAACCACAACCCAGAAAACCATAATTCTGAACCACTGAGATAGGAACCCAAATAATCGGACATTGATGAGAAATCTGGAAAAAGCAGGGTAGGTTGAAGGTCTCGGTTACCTGCAAGCCTGCGAACGTCCATCCCCTCTCACGTGTGGGTACTAGGATGTTCAGTATCCCGGGCTCTCAGGTCGATAAATAATGATACGTTCACCATTTCTGGTTTGGCATCATCATCAATCGAGGAGGCCTCAACCGATTCTCCAAAGCGGAAGGTCCTCAGCTTTGGCACTGAGGTCGAGAAACAATAGTACATTCATCCCTCGGGGTACAGTATTATCGTCAATCGAGGAGTGCCTCCACTGATTTTCTTCAAAACGTAGGGGCAATCCTATGCGAGTTCCAAAGCGGGCCCTCGGGTGCGAATGGGTTTGCTACAGGATGTGGTCTGCCACTGTCACCACTAAAGAGGGATGTTTCCACTAAGGTCCTCAATGATCGGTCACCAGAGTCGACAGCTCTCTAGATCAACACCCCAATATGCGCAAGACACACGTTAGAATGTGTCCCAAGATAGCCTCGTCTGGTTGTGAATTTCGTGAACACACAAACGTACCAAGCGGGCACGTAGGTCTCACTACTCTCCACACTAGTCCTAGGGTATACTCAAGCCTGGGTATTGGGCTTCTCTCTCTGACCCACCCAACCTGCAAAACAAAGACAGCCAGCACAGTACAGCAGCATGACAGTAATAAAAAATGAAATGCAGAAAATGCGGTAAAAATAAAATACAGCACATAAAGCAAAACAAAAACAAAACACCCAAAGAGAACAAAGACAAGCAAGCGCTAGGATTGACTCGCTTAGAGATGGACCAGCATAGGTCAACCAGTTCCCCAGCAGAGTCGCCAACTGTTGCTCCCAGGATTTTCATCCAGGTACAAACGCGAGAGTGGCGCGGAAAAACAGAGTCGCCAGCCGTGTAAATTTATCCCAAGAGAGGGAAAGGGAACACCGCATAAACTTGAGGAAGAGGGAAAGGAATGTTCATCGCAACCATAACCTGGGTTCGGGAGTCGGTTACGCGAGGGGAAGGTGCTAGCACCCCACCCGTCCATCGTACTCGATGGGATCCACGCTTGTTGTCTATTCTAAGGGCGAGTTATACTATCATCTAGGGCTGCACTAAAACGGGGACGGGGAAGACAAAGACCGACTCGGTAGGACGTCAACGTCCTAGGCCTACGTACCCCCTTTGTGCAATGGGGAATTCAGAGTCAACGTAGTTCGGACCAAGTTCTTTTTGTGTTTTTTATGAGCGACGTTAAGTTCGCGTCCGACAGTTAGGGTCGATGCCTGTTTGCGACTCAGACGGAAAGTAACATGCCCTTTTTGAAATTAGCCTTTAAGTTTGGAAATCCCAAAGGACAAAAAGTTTGAGGTTGGTTTGAATCTTTTAGGACAGAAGTGGCTTAAGTTAGTTCCTAAGTTGCATTGCACCAAAGCCTAGGGCACAGGGGCGAATACTTAACGCATCGTCCCAAGAGAGGACGCTCGCTAAGCACTCTAGAAAGATGAGAGGAAGCCCCTCATTTCTCATTCCCCACGCTTAAGGCTCGTGCGCAATACAATTTATCCTTATTAAGTATTTTAAAGAAATTTGAGATGAGAAGAGAGAAGACACGAGGGTGACTCTAAAGGGGGACTATGAGTCCTAAAGTTATCATGCATGGGTGACCTAAGTTTAGTGAGGTTTGATGACAACCTAAATCCTAAAGGAAGAAGATGAGAGAAGGAAAGAATAAGGGTGACCATGGATACTTATCCATACCCTTGAAGAACTTACCTTAGTCCCTGTATAAAAGGTTAGTACGAAACGGACATAAATAATATCAAGGCAAGTGAAAATCAAACAATGGCAAACAATAGTGATAATAATCCAAACATGAATTCAGAAATCAAAGAAACAACCCCAAAGCAAATGGCACAAGTGCCCTTTCAAACAGATAATCAGATGTGGTCAGAAATAGGCATACAAGAAGATCTCAAGTGAAAGCCAATCAAATAATTAGAAAAATAACTCCTAAAATTCCCAAATTAAACATCAATATTATTCAACCAGAGATAAACTAAATATCAAAAATCCCTACAAAAAATCAAGATATTAGTCATTTAAACAATTAGGCAAAGTTCATGTAGGAAGTAGGGATCAATGTGCAAAAAGAGGACCAGAATGCAATATGAAATAATAATTAAAAATGATTTAAAAATATTTTGATGCATTTTAGAATGTTACCTGACAAATACAAAAATAACGGATACAAAATATTTTACGGATGCAGAGAAATAAAATAAAGAAATTTAAGTATGCATGGTATATGTAATTCAAAAAGAAAATGAATAAATATTTAATTTAAATGATAAAAAATAAAATAAAATCAAAAATAAAATTTGTAACAATTTTATAAAATGATAAATAGGATGCATGACATTTTTTAGTAATTTTTTAATGCAATTATGTAATTTTAAATAATAAAAATGAAAATGTAATGTATTAAAAAAATAAAACTAGAGAAAATAGTATGGGGGTGTACTGAGTAAAAAATGAAGTGGAAAATGAGACATGGGCTGAAGATGGGGGGTGAGAATAGCAGCCCAACCCATCAGCGAAAAAAAATAAAAAAGCAGCTCACATGTACCTGCCACGCGCACGGCACATGCCTTTTTTATTTGCTGTCACGATGTTGACCGTGTGATGGATCAGACGGCCAGTGGTTGGTCAACGAAAATAAAGAGTAAACAAAACAAAATAAAATGATTGGGAGGCGCATGGTAAGAGCATGGGGTAATATACATCTGATCAATAATTATAATTCAGAAAAAAAATAAAAAGAAATAACATGTGGCCTCGCCTGGACCGTTGGATGAAGAGAATGGACGGCTGGGAAGTCGTCCTCCGCCACCTGCAATCAAAAACCTGCCCAGAAATCCACGACCCTTATACCGTTCGAACCAGAATTCCACGAGGATTCCAAATCTCTCTTCCAAAATCACAAATAATTAACATATAATAAAAAACAAAGGGATTAATGTTAGGGCATAAAACTTTAAATCATCATTACAAGCAAACCACACGTCCAAATTTAAAAGTAAATATATCAGGATGATCAGTGACAATCACACAACAATATAGACATGAAAAAAGGGAGTTTTAGGAGCCCGAAAAAATCCATCAACCTGAGATGGTGCAACTCCAATCCTTGCTTTTGGCTGCAAATGGTGGTTGGGTTGTGTTCTAGAGATCACCAGGAGAAGTTTTGTGGAAGAACTTTGAAGAAACTCCTTATAATTCGTGAGATTTGTTGAAAGAGAGCTTTAGGGTTCAAATTCTCCAATCCTCCAAATGTCACGTGAATGAACCCTAACCAGTGCATGAATGAGCTTATATAGACTAGGGTTTTTCACTGATAATGAGTTGGGCTTGGGTAATTATTTGTTTATTGAGTTTTTGAATAGTTTTGAAAAATCACATTATGTTAAGTACACCTCCTCCATGCATGGATATTTAAATGTTTCATGATAGATCACTTGCATCTGAATTGCTAATCACACCACATTTAAATTGGGCCTTGAAACTTTTTTGATACATGACTTTTAAATAATTTGGGAATTTTGAATAATGGAGGATAAGTGATATATACACCATGAAACCACTTGATTCAAAGGTCTAAAATGTTCCTTAGGGATTGTTCTTTGACATTAGAAAGTGACATGAAACAATGGAATTGATTATAGGTCATTATGCCCAAAGTTGTGAAAATGGAGCCATGAAAAACCCTAAAAACCACTTTTCCTTCTTTTGATCATAACTGGAGTTTCACAAATGATATGGAGACCCACTAGTACTTGTTGGAAAGAGAAGAAAAATATATTCAACTTTCATGTTGTAGGAAAATTCATTTGAAGCTTTTTTGATGATAAAAAGTCAAGTTGAATGCAGTGTAGGAACTTGCCCAAAAAGGAAACTTTTTATTATAGGTCACTTTCCAAACTTAGAAACTTCTGTACAAACTCCTGATTCTTGATAAATAGTATGAAACTTGACCCTTGAAGACCATATGAGGATGTGAGACCTTGAAAACCTTGGAGAGAACCTCAAAATTCCACAGTTGACTTCTCCTCTCACTGTTGACTTTTACCCCATTCACCTGATTTTCAATCCATTGGCCAATTGAACTTCTCCTGAACCAAACTGATGGACAACCTCCCATCCCTAGGTATTTAGGGACCCAATGAGTACCATGGAATCAAGTCTTGCCCAAAAAATCAGAAATAAACTGACTTTATAGCAAACCCTAGTTGTGGTACCCTCAGCCTAGGAGGAAATAGCACAGTCTCCAAATCCAAATTCCTCTGAATATGATGTGTATCCTCTCCAACAAAGATAAGATATGCCATTTGATGATGATAAAAACCCAAGGAGCTTGCCCATTGAAGCAATAAACCCAAGAATCTCAAAACCCTAATCTATGCACTGGTTAGGAGAGGATGATCCACCTGAGCTCTCTTGGACAATACCAGGACTCTTGCTTGACCCTCTGAAGCACTGCCTCAGGCACCTTGACCCCATTCTAAGAACCAATGATATGCACACATGATAATGCAAAATGCAATGCAACATAAGCCAGTTAGTAATAAAGTAAGGAGGGCAAATTTTGGGGTGCAACACCATGTACCAATCTAATGAAGCCCCAGACAAACTATCCTGAAAACAATGAACTAGCAATTCATCATTATCAATATGGGATGCCATCTTCCTGCAGTACATAGTGATGTGACTATGCAGGCAACTCAAACCTTTATACTTTGGCAAGTCAGGTATCTTGAATTTCTGCGGCAGCACAACATTTGGACCCAAACACAAGTCATTGGCTTCCATGCCAAAAGCAGAAAACCCTTCAATAGCCCTGATACGGTTTTCCAACAACTTGTAGTCAACATATCTACTCTGATTAGTGGGTCTGACAAGAATCTGAGGCTTTGGCAGCTGGGATGCTGCAGGAGCATTCACTTGCGGAGTAGCAAACTGAGAAGGATACACCAAACCTGGATTAATCATCTGACAAACATTCTGCCCCATCGGAACACCATACGGATAATTCGGAGGAGGTACCCCAGCAGCTGAGGAAGATGCCCAAGGGTAGAACATCCCAGGATGAACATTCTGAACAACAGTTTGAGCAGCTTGAGATGAAACTGGAACATGAATAGGAGGACCTTTATACACATGCTCTTCTTCATCAGGAGTTTCAATGTCAGCCAATCCGGCAGTTTGATGAGTTTGAACCTGAAGATTCTCAAGATCATCATTCAACACTGGAGGTGGGACGGGAATAGGCATGACCCATGGATATGCGGCAACATTCCCATTAGGCATGGGCCCAACAAAAGGCTGATATGGTATGAAGGCACTACCATTATTTACAATCTGAGGAGTGTAATTCGGAGGCATTCCCCAAGGAAGACCAGCGGGCATCTGGTTTAAACCGGATTGAGAATTTGTCGGATGAACAATTGGCTGATTCACAGGCTCAACTGGTACCTCAACCATAGCAGAAGGAACAACAACAGTAGGAGTAGCCGTAACAACAGGAGGAACAGTCACAACAGGAGGAACAGTCACAACAGGAGTGATAACAGTTGCATCAGTAGGGGTTGCAACAACAGTGGCAGCAGCAGCAGCGTCCCTCTGAGCACGAAGGAGTTCCATGATAACGTCCATGTTCATCTAGAACTGATCCATCCTACCTTGAAATTAGGCCAGGGTTTCCTTATAAGCAGCGTTCTCAGCTTCAAAGTCAGCCATGATCCTGGATTTGCTTGAGCGAGTGAAATAACGATGTCGAGTCGTCGTCTTGCTACAAGCCGGAAATGATCAGAGTGAGCAAAGGTTTCACGAATGAAGGACATGCATATGCGGGCATGAATGAATGCAATTTATGCAAAAATAAAGTTTTAAAATGCTTATGCAAAAATTAATTTGTCATGATGAGATGATATGCAACACCAGAATCAACAAGCCAACATAGTCTGAATAGTCAACTCTGAACATCTGCAAAGGTAGTGCTGTGTTGGTGCAAGATCTGACGCAATGAGAGAATAAAGGTTGGAAGAGTCTTGGTTTCCTGCAGAAAAACCCAATATCCCCCTCACAGGTATGATATAGAAAGCGGGATTCTCAGTTTCGGATTCTCAATTTGAGAAGCAATAGTATATTCATCCCTCGGGGTACAATACTTTCACCAAACAAAGAGGTCGTCCACTAATTCCCCCAAAAAAAAGGTCATCCTATGGCAAGTTCCCAGCTTTAGGTCCTCAGATCAAGAAGCGTAATGGGTTTACCATTTCTGGTCTGCCATTATCGCTCCTTGGGAGGAGTGCCTCAACTAAGTCCTCGGGAATGGTCACCAGAGTCGACAGTTCCTCAGGAGAATAACTACTGGCCTGTATCAACATACAGTAGCAGATATCTCCCGATAGAACCTCGTCTGGCTGTAGGTCTCGTGAACACCCGACGTGGCCAACACCACGGGAGCGTCACGCCTGCCCATGCTAATACCTATGTGTATGCTCAAGCCTGGGTAGTGGGCTTATCTCTCAAGTAGCAACCCAACCAACAACAACAAATAAAATAGCAGACCTCCAGAATATACAGCATATGAATATTTAAAGCAGTAAAGAAATGCAGTAAATAAACAGAAAGCTAAAGCAAGTAAAATAAAGCGAGTAAAGCATGAAAGATAAAACCCAAGCAAGCAAGAGAGCAAACAAAACTAGGCTAAACCCCTCAAGGAATGGACCAGCAAGAGCTCAATCTGTCCCCAATAGAGTCGCCAGCTGAAGATGGATGGTTTACATCCTGAGTGAATCGCCCACTCAAAGATACAACAGAGTCGCCACCGAACTTTATTTAGTCCCGAAGGACAGGGAAAAGTATCGATAAAACCCAAGGGGAAGAGAAACGGGAACGGGGGTCGGTTATGCGAAAGGAAGGTACTAGCACCTTACGCATCCGTCGTACTTGACGGGAACCATTTTGCTTGCTTCTAGGCTTAGATGGGTTATCTATCTAAAGGCTTCTAGCTAAAAGAAGAGGAGAGAGAAGAGAAGGGAGAAAGAAAGAAATGAAAGAAAGTGCTCGCGGAGGATTGGGGCCCTGTGCCTACGTACCCTCATAGTTCATGGAACCAGGGGACAGAGAAAAGGAAAGGAATGGGAGAAGGAAAGAAGGGTGGAAGTGTGCTCGCCAAGACATCGTGTCTCGTGCCTATGTATCATACATTCAAAAAATGCAGAATCAGAGCTTTCGTAGTTCGGGGAACTGAACAGAAAACAAAACAAGAAAGAAACAGGAAAACAAAAGAAGTGGTGTCAAAACCAAGAGAAAGAGTGAAAGAAAAACTCTACTGAGGAAGACCACACAGTAGGAGCGATTGCACAAGAGACTAGGAAAAGAATGGTGTCAAAACCAAGAAGGAAAGAAACTCCGCTGGGGATAACAGAAAGAAATGGTGTGGAAACCAAGAAAGTAAGAGCAAAGGGTATAGAAAAGAATCCGCTGGGGATCCAAATAAAGGGATAGTGTCAAAACCAAAAGAAAAGGGAGACTCGGTATATTAACTGGATGGCAGTGGTTAAACAAAGAAAGAGAGTAAGACTCTGGCGGGGAAAAAAGGCTAGTGTCAACAGACGGACTGCGATAAACTAAGAGAGAGAGTGCTGAACCAAGAGAAGGTGTTTGGCTCGGAGGGGACATCGGTATGTTAACTGATAAACAGTGGTTAACCGAGGAAATAAGGATTGCAACTCTGTGGGAATAGAGAAGCATTGGTTTTAACAGAGAAAATTATGATCAACCAGAAGAGCGGGTGTAGGACCGATCGAAGGTCGTAACCCAAAAGGGGTGTTGGTATTGACTGAACAAACATCACTTGACCAACGAAGGAGGCTATTGAACCAAAAGAGGTTACTAGCCCAAGGGTGCAAGTATTCGAACCAATAAAGGTTGCCAACTGCGGGGTTCGGTTTTAACAGGAGAACTGTGATTAACCGAGAAAAACGAGTGATTAACCAAAAAGAGGTGATTAACTCAAAAAAGGGATTCAGTGTTTTAACAGACGGACTGTGGTTAATTGAACAAAAGGGTGATTAACCGAGAGAAGGTGATTAACCCAAGGAAACTCAGTATGTCAACAGATAGACTGTGGTTAACTGAGAAAATGAGAGTGCAAATTGGTGTTTTAATTGACAAGCAGTGGTTAACTAAACAAAGGGAGAAGAACCAAAAGAAGGTTGCGAACTCCTGGGGATTCGGTTTTAACAGAAAACCTGTGATTAACCGAAGAAAAGGGGTTGAGACTCTTCAGGGGAATCAAAATAGTAATGATTGGCCACAAGAAAAGAATGTTGAGACAAAGGAGAAGAATGATAAATCAATACAATGATCTTAACCAAGAAGGATGGTGATTAATCAAGAGAGAGATTGAGAGATACAAAAAGTGATCAAGGATCGACCCGACTGGGGAATGAGGAACACTATAGCTCGAGGATAGAGGTGACTATTCTCAGCGAGAGGGCCAACGCCCTTACCCAAGAAATAGTCAGAATGAAGGTAGGACAAATCCCTCCTCATTCATTCTCTAGCACTCAAAGTATAGTGCGGAAAAGGAAACAAACAGTGTAACAGCCCCAATTGGTACAGTGCTCCTGCGTGGAGAAATGGACAGCGTAACAGCTTCAATTGTACATTGCTCCTGCGTGGAGAAACGAACAGCGTAACAGCTTCAATTTTACAGTGCTCCGATGCAAGACGCAGCGCGAAACTCCAACTCCACGGGGGATCGAGAGAGAAAGCTCTAAAGGAAGCCTAAAGAGAGGAAATGGGAAGATCAACTAATCGAAACATGGTTTCGATCAATTAATCAAAGGGAAAGCCATGCCAATAATTTTCCAAAGAGAGTGGAAAATCGTTAAGGCAAAAGGTGTGAATTATTGATTATACAAAATTAAGTTCATCCATGAAGAATGAAACTTAATGCAAAACCAAGGAAGGGAGTACAAAACAGTACCAAATGATCAACAAATATGCAACACAAAGTCATGCTATGGTGATCAAAGAGAAATGCAAGAATGATTAGATTCACATGATGCCAAAATATGAACAATTTGAATAATGGAAAGTGTGCAACAAAAGTTCATGAATAAGCTTCAAACAGAAGTTAAATGACATTTAAAACATCCATAAAATTAAGCATGACAATCAATGGAAGTTAAAATGAAGAAAGCATGGCAAACACACTTTAAAATGCAAGAAAATGGGATTTTGTACAGTGGTAACCAGTTACAGCATATCTGCTAACCGGTTACATGTTTGAAAATGAGTGTTTTTTAGTGAAAATTGCACTGTGTAACCGGTTACAGCATATCTGCTAACCGGTTACCACTGTAACAGAGGCAAAAATAACAATAAAAACAGCTTTTCAAAAGTAGTTTTCAGCACATAATCACTTATGTCAAACACCACATGCTAGGACACAAATTTGTGCACGAAAATTGAACTTGAAAATAGCAAATAAACAGTGATAGAATCAATTAACACATCAAGATCATGGATCAAATAATGCAAAATTAATTCACACGCAAAATTATCGACTACATCGCGAATGATGTGAAAATGCTCGAAACAGTAAAATTTGTGAGATCCACCAACCTACAAGGCAGAGATGTGCCTTGGTAATTGTTACAAAGTA
This sequence comes from Lathyrus tuberosus, assembly GCA_022829125.1. Lineage (NCBI taxonomy): Eukaryota > Viridiplantae > Streptophyta > Magnoliopsida > Fabales > Fabaceae > Lathyrus > Lathyrus tuberosus. The sequence continues at coordinate 4,866,977 of JALAZF010000423.1, forward strand.
TTCTTGATGCAGAAGATCAAAGAAAACCAAAGGAATCTTCAATTAGTAGACGAAACGTATCGAAATCGAGCAAAATACGTCGAAACTCCGAAATGCGAATTCGAATCGTTGAATGTTGAAGCAAATACTTGAGATTAACCCACAAGCCACGATAACTCCAGAAATCCAAGTAGAATAGCAAGATGGATGAAGATTGAGCTCAATAAATAATCACTTTTGATGTAAAAGTGATTATCCTTCAAAGTAGAAATGAGCTTTGGTGAGGTTTTGGAAGAGAATTGAGATGAAGATGAAGATGTAGCAGAAAAAATCAGAGAGAATGTGAGAGAATTGAGAGTGAAATTGTGAAGGATTTGTGTGAGAAATATGTGAAATGATGGAGAGTTGAAAAGTGAGTGAAGGTGTGCTTAAATAGATTTTTGGTTTGGAGTGTGAGAGGTTTGGACTTAGCTTTGGGTGGTTTGGAGTTAGGGTTGGAGTTAGTTGGGCTTGACTCACTGAGTCAAGGTGGTTAACTCGGTTAGTTAGAACCAACTCGGTAACAATCCCAATGTGAGCTCCCTCTTCCAAAGGTTGGCATGCTTGTAAAACAAGGAACATGGTGCACTTAATTTGGAGTGAAGCATTAGAGTAAATGCACTTGGATTGAATTGAATAGCCTTGAAATGTCTAGAGAAGTCTAGAATATTCCACATGCTGCTAGAATATTGTAGAATCAATGACCAAAGAGTGTGCAAGGAGGCTGTCCCAAAAATGCAGCAGGAACTAAAATTTTGCGCAGAGTAACCGGTTACAGCATATGTGCTAACCGGTTACTTGCTTGAGAACTTGCACTTTTTGGTGAAAAATACACTGAGTAACCGGTTACAGCATATGTGCTAACCGGTTACTTCAGCCAAATTTTAACAAATTTGCTGAAAAATGATGCTGAAGTCCCGCTTTCGATTTTCCATCTCTTGTCTTGATAAATAAACATGGTAACCTTTATTTTGAGCTTGTTTTGATGATGTGATGATCTTGTGAGGATTCAATTAATCGGAGTTGGAGAACCTGAATATCCTGCAACAAGAAACACACAAAGAAAAGTGCGACTGCATATGCCAACGATGCGAATGCACATGCTTATGCAAAAGGCAAAAGAGGGAGGTCAAATTTCGGGTTACGACAGATATGAATGGTAATATGGTAATAGAAACTCCAGCTAATGGTTCTCTTACTACTACCTTTGTGTGTTTGAGATGTCCTGTGACGATTTTTGAGAAGAGTTTTGTGATGGACTTGGTGTGCCTACCCTTGCACCAAATTGATGTAATCTTTGGAATGAACTGGTTGGAGTTCAACCGTGTTCATATCAATTATTATTACAAGACTGTGGAGTTTCCTGAGTCTGGCGATGCTGGAGAGTTGATGTTGTTGTCTGCTAAGCAAGTGGATGAACTAGTGGGAGACGAAGCTTTGGTGTTTGCAATGTTTGCATCGTTGCAGATTGATCGTGAAGCTGCAAGTGTCGACTTACCTGTTGTATGTAAATTTCCAGATGTGTTTCCGGAGGACATCAGTGACTTGCCTCCAGAAAATGAAGTAGAGTTTACAGTGGACTTAATACCAGGTACGAGTCTAGTGTCGGTGGCTCCTTATCGGATGTCAGCTTCTGAGTTAAGTGAATTGAAGAAGCAGTTGGAAGAGTTGCTTGAGAAGAGGTTTGTTCGACCAAGTGTTTCTCCGCCGGGTGCTCCTGTGCTGTTAGTGAAGAAGAAGGACGAAAGTATGAGGTTGTGTATTAATTATCGGCAGTTGAATAAAGTGACTATCAAGAATAAGTATCCACTTCCGAGAATCGACGATTTGATGGATCAGCTAGTAGGTGCCTGTGTGTTTAGCAAGATTGATTTGAGGTCTGGTTATCATTAGATTCGTGTTAAGCCTGATGATATTCCGAAGGCGGCTTTCAGGACGAGGTATGGTCACTATGAATACACTGTGATGCCATTTGGTGTGTCCAATGCACCTGGTGTGTTCATGGAGTACATGAATCGGATCTTTCATGAGTACCTGGACACGTTTGTGGTGGTGTTTATTGATGACATTCTGATATATTCTAGATCTGAAGAAGAGCATTCTGAGCATTTGAGAACCGTGATGCAAGTGTTGAAGGAGAAGAAGTTGTATGCAAAGTTGTCCAAGTGTGAGTTTTAGTTGAAGGAAGTGAGTTTCCTTGGCCACGTGATTTCAAGTGGTGGGATTGTTGTTGATCCTTCCAAGATTGATGTTGTGTTACAGTGGGAGACTCCGAAGTCTGCTACCGAGATACGAAGTTTTCTGGGATTGGCGGGTTATTACCGCAAGTTTATCAAAGGCTTTTCTAAGTTGGCATTACCTTTAACTCAGTTGACTCGAAAGGGTCAAGCTTTTGTGCGGGACGTAGCTTGTGAGGAGAGTTTTATGGAATTGAAGAAGAGGTTGATGACCGCTCCAGTGTTGATTTTGCCTAGTCCGAGTGAATCTTTTGTGGTGTATTACGAGGCGTCGAAGATGGGTCTTGGTGGCGTATTGATGCAGAATGGACAAGTTGTTGCCTATGATTCGAGACAATTGTGAGTTCATGAGAGGAATTATCCTACACATGACTTGGAATTGGCCGCTGTGGTGTTTGTGTTGAAGATTTGGAGACATTATATGTTTGGCTCTAAGTTTGAAGTGTTCAGTGATCATAAAAGTCTGAAGTACCTATTTGATCAGAAAGAATTGAATATGAGGCAGAGAAGGTGGTTAGAATTGTTGAAGGATTTCGATTTTGATTTGAGTTATCATCCAGGAAAAGTGAATATAGTGGCCAATGCATTGAGCAGAAAGTCATTGCATATGTCGATGCTCATGGTGAAAGAGTTGGAGTTACTTGAACAATTCCAAGATTTAAGTTTGGTATGTGAAGAGACCTCTGACAGTGTGAAGTTGGGAATGTTGAAGTTGACGAGTGGCATTGTGAAAGAGATTAGAGTGGGACAATAATCTAACTTGAAGTTGGTTGACCAGTTGACATTGATCAATCAAGGTAACGGAGGAGAATTCCGGATTGGCGAGAGTGGTGTGATGAGGTTTCCGGATAGGGTATGTGTCCCAGATGTTCCAGAAATTAAGAATAGTATTTTAGAAGAAGGACACCGAAGTGGATTGAGTATTCATCCCGGTGCTACGAAGATGTACCAGGATTTGAAAAAGTTGTTTTGGTGGCCAAGTATGAAGAAGGATGTCGCAGAGTTTGTTTATGCGTGTTTGACTTGTCAGAAGTCAAAGATTGAGCATCAGAAGCCTCTAGGTATGATGCAGCCGTTGAATATTCCAGAATGGAAATAGGATAACATTTCCATGATTTTGTGTTGGGATTACCGAGAACTGCTAAGGGAAATGATTCAATTTGGGTGATCGTGGGTAGATTAACTAAATCGGCTCATTTCTTGCCGATAAAGATTAATCATTCTATGTAGAAGCTAGCCAAGATGTACATCGAAGAGATTGTGAAGTTGCATGGGATACCTTCGAGCATTGTGTCGGATAGAGATCCAAGATTTACATCTAGGTTCTGGAAGAGTTTGCAAGATACTTTGGGTACTAAGTTGAGGATGAGTTCTGCCTATCATCCACAGACGGATGGTCAGACAGAAAGGACTATCCAATCCTTAGAGGATTTGCTGAGAGCTTGTGTGTTGGATCACGGAGGATCTTGGGAAAGCCATTTACCGTTGATTGAGTTCACGTACAATAATAGTTTTCATGCTAGTATTGGAATGGCGCCCTATGAAGCTTTGTATGGGAGAAGGTGTAGGACTCCTTTGTGTAGGTATGAGTCGGGCGAGAGTGATGCACTCGGACCTGAGATTGTGCAAGAGACGACTGAGAAGATTAAGATGATCTAAGAAAGAATGAGAACGTCGCAGAGTCGCCAGAAGAGCTACCATGATAAGAGAAGGAAGACACTTGAATTCCAAGAGGGAGATCACGTGTTTTTGAGGGTGACGCCAGTGACTGGCGTGGGTCGAGCTTTGAAGTCTAAGAAGCTCACTCCATGTTTTGTTGGTCCATATCAAATATCGCAGAGGATAGGAGAGGTGGCCTATCGAATTGCTTTAGCGTCGTCACTTGCGAATTTGCATGACGTGTTCCATGTGTCTCAGTTGAGGAAGTACATTCTGGATCCGTCGCATGTGATTCAGATGAATAATGTACAAGTGAGGGATAACCTGACAGTGGAAGCTCTACCTGTGCGGATTGACGTTCGAGAGATGAAGCAACTGCGGGGTAAGGGCATAACTTTGGTGAAGGTGTTGTGGGGTGGACCAGCCGGCGAAAGTTGGACTTGGGAACGTGAAGATCAGATGAGGGAGTCGTATCCGACTCTATTTCTTTGAGGTAATTTTCGAGGGCGAAAATTCTTTAAGTGGGGGGAGAGTTGTAACATCCCAAATTTCGTAAGAATATTTATTCAATTTATTTAAATATGATATTCGTGAATTTTCGGTGAATTTTGGTGGTTTGTGTTGACGTTGGCATTTTCGTGGAATTTTGGTTATTTAATTAAATAATAGTATATAATATGAATATATTAGTATTATTATTAATTTAAATAATATTAGAGGAATCAAGGGTAAGATTGACTTTTGAGGAGGATTAGTGAGGGTATTATTGGGAAAACCATTTTAGAAGCCCAAAGGTTTAACAAAAAGAGAATTTGAGAGGGATAGGTTTCATTCTGTTAGACCGTGAAAAGAAGGAGAAAGACGAAGCTCTGAGGAAAAAGGGAAAGGCGAGGATTCGAGAAGGTTTCCAAAGACTTAGTAGAGAAAACTCAAAATCGACAATCTAAGGTATGGGGAGTATTGCCTTTCATTGTTTTCGATATAGGAATTCGATGTGTTTAAAGCTGATTTTGAGGTTTTATGTGGGTTTATGGGATTTATGAGTAAACTGATAACTTGAGGATATTTTGTGAATCGATTATTAAGGGTTGAATTGAATCGGATAAAATAGGCCTTGAGGGTGACTTTCCTGTCGATGTTGTTTCGACCTTGTGGTGAAAGGGATTTATGGGGTTTATGGGAATCTTGAGAATTTGTGAAGGTTTAGGTGATTTGAGGTTTTGAACAGTGTAATTAATCGACCTAATAGTCATAGGTTTTATGCCTTTGATTACCATAAGGCTTTAGGAATGTTGTAGGGATGTTTTTGGGGTAATTGGGGTTGAAATCGTAAGAGCTTTTGGGTCTGATATGCTACTGATGCGTAGCAGCGATTTCCTGAAATCGCAGGTTCACAAAGTGAATGTTTCCTTCGCAAGGCGAACACTCGCCCCAGACTCGCAAAGCGAGCAGTGCAGCGAATGCGCGATATTTGTGTGGTGATACTGGGATGGATTCTGAAGGGTGATTTTTAGCTCGCAGAGCGAATGTCCAAGCGAGTGGCTTCGCAAAGCGAATAGAGGTAGCGAGGAGGGACAGAGGGGAAGCCTCTCTGGTTTTTGTATGGAGTTGGGGATTCTCTGTCAGCTTCGAAAAGCGAATGTTCCAGCGAACGCCTACTGTTCACGAAATTTTGCTATGATTCTGTGTTGTCTTAATGTTTTGATGCTGGGGTTTTTCTGATGATTTACCTTGTGTGTACTGATGATTATGAGATGATTTTTTATGATGTTTGACGAATATATGATGATATGATTTAACATGAGATATTGATGAATGATGATGCACATAATGGTTTTATTGATGATGATGATTATTGACGTTGTGTATCATGCATTCATAGCATTTCAGTGATGATGTTATGATTATTGACGTTTTACTCCAATGCGTCGCTTGAAATTAAGTGCACCACATTCCTTGATTTCCAAGTATGTGAACCTTTGGATGTGAAGCTTACATTTGGATTGCTACCGAGTTAACTTCCTAACTAACCGAGTTAACCGCTTGACTCAGTGAGTCAAGTGTAACTAACTCCTAGCCTAACTCCAAAGCTAATTCCAAAGCATATTCCAAACCTAGTAACTCCAAACCAAAACTCTATATAAACAAGCTTTCATTCACTTTTTCAAGGAGCCATAATCTCTCAATCATTTCACTCTCAATTCTCTCACATTCTCTCTGAATTTTTCTACAACTTCTTCATCTTTATCTCATTTCTCTTCCCAAACCTCACTATAGCTCTTCACCATTGAAGATTAATCACTTCTACATTGGAAGTGATTATTTCTTGAGCTTAACCTTCATCCTCTTGCAATTATACTTGGATTTCTGGAGTATTATTAGCTTTTGGATTCATCTCAAGTGTTTGCTTCAAGATTCAACGGTTCGAATTCGTATTTCGGAGTTTTGTCGCAATTTGCTCGGTATCGGCATGATTCGGCTCTAATTCAAGATTCCTCTGGTTTTCTTTGATTATCTGCACCAAGATCTCTTTGCAACAACCACCAAGCCAAATCTCCGGCTTGTAGGTGGGTAGATCTCACTCATTTTACTGTTTCGCACATTTGCGTATCATTCGCGATGTAGTTTCGATGTTTTTTTTATGTGTGAATTGATTTTGCATTGCTTTATCCATGATCTTGATGTGTTAATTGATTCCATCACTGCTTATTTGCTGTTTTCAAGCTTGATTTTCGTGCACTAATTCATACCCTAGCATGTGGTAATTTAAACAAGTGATTTAGATGCTTTAAGTGATTTTTCAAAAGCTGTTTTTGCCACTGTTACAATGGTAACCAGTTACGCAATATAGAGTAACCGGTTACTCTTCACAAAATTTGCTTCAGCGCTGCCTTTTTCAACTGAGTAACCAGTTACTCAATATAAGGTAACCGGTTACCACTGTGACCGAGTGCCATTTTTTGGTGTTTTTCAAGTTTGTTTGCCATTCTCTCTCCCTCTAACTTCCATGCAATGATATACTTAATTTTTATGGATGTTTTAAGGGACATTTAACTACTGTTTGAAGCATGTTCATGAAATTTCGATACACGCATTCGATCATTCAATTTGTTCATGTTCTTAACATTGCATACACATGACCATTCTTGCGCAATGTTGCTTACATGATGACATGATTTGTGTTGCGTTCTCAATGTCATTTGGTACTGTTTTGCACTCTCTTGCATTAAGTTTGTTCTTCATGAACAAGCTTAATCTTGTATAATCAATAATGCACCCTTTTGCTTTAATAATTTTTCATTCATTTGGAAAATTATTAGCATATTCATCCCTTTTGATTAATTAATCAAAACTTTGTTTTGATTATTAATCATCTCTTTGGCGCTTCTCTTTAGGCTTCCTTTAGAGCTTTCTCTCTCGATCCCCTGCTGAGTCGGAGATTTGCGCGCAGCACGACACTGGAGCACTGTACAACTTAGAGCTGTTACATTGTCTGTTTCAACTTCTGCACTACACCCTGTGTGTTGGAGAATGAATGAGAATGGAGAATTCCTACTCTCATTCTGACTACTTTAGGTAGGGGACAAATGACCCTGTACCTGGCTTAGTCACTTCTATCCTCTGGCGGTAGTGTATCTCCTTCGTCAGTTGAGTCGGTCCTTGATCACTTATATCTCTTGTAAACTCTCTTTGTTTCAATATCCTACTCTCTTTTCTTGTGGTCAATCATTGCTTTTGATTCCCCAAGAAGAGCTTCTTTTCGGTTAAACACAGTCATCCTGTTAAAAACCGTATCTCCAGGAGTTCGCAACCTTCTCTTGTTTCTTCTCCTTTGTTTGGTTAATCACTGCCTGTCAGTTAAAACACCAATTTGCACGTTTTCTCAGTTAACCACAGTCTATCTGTTAACACGCTGAGTTACTCTTGGGTTAATCACCTTCTCTTGGTTAATCACACATTATTTCAGTTAACCACAGTCGGTCTGTTAAAACACTGAACCTCTTTCGAGTTAATCACCTTCTCTTGGTTAAGCACAGTTTCTCTGTTAACACCGATTCCTCAGTGGTCGGCAACCTCTTTTGGTTCCATCCCCTTTTTTTGTTGATCAAGTACTGTTTGTTCATTCAGTATCAACATCCCCTTTGGGTCACAACCTTCTCTTGGTTCGGCACCCGTTCTTTTGGTTGATCACATTCTATCTGTTAAAACCTTTCTCCCCACAAAGTTGCAATCTTCTCTTTCCTCGGTTAACCATTATTTATCAGTTAATATACCGAAACCCTTTTAGAGTCAAACGCATTCTCTTGGTTCAGTACTCTCTCAATTTGGTTCGTCACAGCCTGCCTATTGATACCAAGTCTTTTTTCCTCTTCAGAGTTGTTATCTTCTTTTCTTCGGTTAATCACTGCTAGTCAGTTAACATACCGAATCCTATTTCTCTTGATTTGGACACCATTCCTTTCGCTTTTCCCCAGCGCGATCACCCTTTCTGCTCGAGTTTTCCCCAGTAGAGTTCCCTTTTCCCTATCAAAGTTTCATCTCTTTTCCTCTCCGGTTAACCACTGCCAGTCAGTTAATATACCGAGCTTTTATCCTTTCGATCCCCAGTAGGGTCGCTACCCTCTGATCCCCAGTACTGTCACTTTGTTCTCTTACTCCCCAGTGGAGTCCTTTCTATTCTTTTGCTCCTTTATCTTCTTGGTTTCGACACCACTCTTGCACGTTATTCTCCGCACAATTACTATCTTTCCTTTGCGCTCCTTTCTTGGTTTTGACACCAATTCTTTTGCATCCCCAACGGATCTTTCTCTACCTCTTTTGCTCTTGGTTTTGACACCAATTTCTTTTTTCCTTTTCCGCCTTAGTTCCACGAACTACGGAAGCTCTGATTCTGCATTCGTTCGAATGTCAGATACGTAGGCACGAGATTGTGATGATCTTGGCGAGCACACTTCCATCCTTCCACCCTTCCATCTTCTTCTTTTCTTGTCCATGGTTCCATGAACTACGACGCTCTGATTTCCTCATTGCACTATGAGGGTACGTAGGCAGGAGGGCCCCAATCCTCCCCGAGCACTCTTCTCTTTTCTCTCTCTCTCTCTCTCTCTCTCTCTCTCTCTCTCTCTCTCTCTCTCTCTCTCTCTCTCTCTCTCTCTCTCTCTCTCTCTCTCTCTCTCTCTCTCTCTCTCTCTCTCTCTCTCTCTCTCTTCTTTTAGTTAGAAGCCTTTAGATAGATAACCCATCCAAGCCTAGAAGCAAGCGAAATGGTTCCCATCGAGTATGACGGATGCGTTAGGTGCTAGTACCTAGTACCTTCCTTTCGCATAACCGACCCCCGTTCCTGTTTCTCTTCCCCTTGGGTTTTATCGATATTTTCCCTGTCCTTTGGAACTAAATTAAGTTCGGTGGCGACTCTGTTGTATCTTTGAGTATGTGATTCACTCAGATATAAACCAGCCATCTTCAGGGGCCATCGATCATATGACCGGTGAATCCAGTTTATTTTCTTCACATAAACCATGTGCAGGAAATTCCAAAATTAAAATAGTTGATGGCTCTCTTTCAGCCGTGGCAGGAAAAGGTTTTATTGTTTTGTCTCCCTTACTAACCATCCAAGATGTGTTACATGTCCCGAATTTGTCTTGCAACTTATTATCTGTCAGTAAGCTAACCACAAATAAAAATTGTCAAGCTCATTTCTTTGATACTCATTGTGTATTTCAAAATTTGATCTCGGGGAGGGTGATTGGCACTGCTGAGGAAAGTTGTGGACTCTACTACTTGGAAGATGAACCAAAAACCAGACATCAATTTGGACCAATAAGTTTTTCTTCTGTTAAATCTTTTTTTGTTTCAAATAATAAGGATGAAATTATGTTGTGGCATTTAAGGTTAGGTCACCCTAGTTTTAAGTATTTAAGTGCATTGTTTCCTAAACTTTTTGTTGAACAAGACATTTCTTCACTTCAATGTGAGGTTTGTGAGTTTGCTAAACATCATCGAAGTTCTTTTCCAATTCAATCTTATAAACCTTCAAAACCTTTTTCAATGATTCATAGTGATGTTTGGGGGCCTAATCAAACAAGTACTTTATCCAACAAAAAATGGTTTATCACTTTCACAAATGATTATACTAGACTTTGTTGGGTATACTTGTTGAAAGAAAAATCTGAGGTAGGTCAAATAATTCAAAACTTTTGTAAATTGGTGCAGACACAGTTTAACACCCAAATACAAGTGTTTAGAACTGACAATGGTACTGAATTTTTTAATAAAATTGTTGGAATTTTTTTCCCTGAAAATGGAATTGTGCATCAAAGTTCATGTGTTAACTCGCCCCAACAAAATGGGATTGCAGAGAGAAAAAACCGACACCTTCTTGAAGTTTCAAGAGCACTACTCTTCTCTACCAATGTCCCTAAATATTTATGGGGTGAAGCTGTCTTAACAGCTGCACGTTTAATAAGCCATATGCCATCCCGTATTTTGAAATTTCAAACTCATTTGCAAAGTTTCTTGAAATATTTTCCAATTGCTTCCGTTCTATCTGATTTACCACTTAAAATATTTGGATGCACAACTTTTGTTCACGAACACAAGCATCTTGGTAAACTTGAACCCCGTGTAATTAAATGTGTTTTTATTGGGTATTTATCTTCTCAAAAAGGTTATAAATGTTTTGATCCTAATACAAAGAAAATATTTGTAACAATGGATGTTACTTTTTTTGAAAACAAACCTTTTTTTGATAATGATCATCTTCAGGGGGGAAAACAAATGAAGATTCTCCTAAATTATTTGAAAACTTAATTATCTCAGAAGATGTGTATATATCACATAATCATGTTCCATGTACATCTGCACCTAAAGAAAATGCCTTGAAAAAATTAGATGAACCTACTCCTTCCATGAGTAAGGATCAATCAAAATCCGAGGCAACAAATCAAAACAAAGATCAAACAAATGTTTTTTCTGAAATTAATCAAAATGCACCAGATAAAGATCCTTATAATGAAACAAAAAAAAGATTTGAGGAAGGAAATCCAATTTGGAAAGGCAAAATTTATGCCAGAAGAAACAATGATCAAGTAGTAGAAGACCCTATTCCTCAACTCAGCCAAGAATCTGAACTGAGTGAAAGTCAACCGACTCAGACAGGTAAATCTCTCCTTGATCCTAATTCTCTATATACCGACCTTGATGTCCCCATAGAACTTAGGAAACAATATACTGATCTTAATGTTCCCATAGCCTTTAGGAAGCCAAGTAGGCCATGTACTAGGCACCCCTTGTCTAACTTTGTATCATATTCAAACTTGTCTCCCTCTTTTGCTGCATTTACTTCTAATCTATCTAGTGTCAAAATTCCTAAGAATGTACAGGAGGCTCTAGAAATTCCAAAGCGGAAGGAAGCTGTTTTTGAGGAGATTAAAGCTCTTGAAAAGAATAAAACTTGGAGTGCCACAACTCTTCCAGCAGGTAAAAGAACAGTGGGATGTAAGTGGGTGTTCACAATAAAGTACAATTCAGATGGATCAATCAGAAGGTATAAAGCTCGATTGGTTGCAAAAGGAATCACTCAGACCTATGGCATAGATTACTCAGAGACCTTTGCTCCAGTTGCAAAGCTTAACACAATCTGAATACTCTTATCCCTTGCTGCTAACTTAGACTGGCCTCTCCATCAGGTAGATGTCAAAAATGCCTTTCTCAATGGTGATTTAGAAGAAGAAGTATATATGTACTGTCCTCCAGGTTTTGAAGAAACCTTTGGGTAATGATGAGATAGAAATGGAGAGATTAAAAAGAAACTTAGCAGCAGATTTTGAAATCAAAGACTTGGGTCCCCTCAAGTATTTTCTTGGCATGGAAGTAGCAAGGTCAAAGAAAGGAATTGTTGTTTCTCAGAGAAAATATGTTCTTGATCTCCTACAAGAGACAGGTATGAGTGGTTGTAAGCCTGCTGACACACTGATGAACCAAATTGCCAAACTTTGGGAGAAGGGGGACACACCAGTTGACACTGGAAGATATCAGAGGGTTGTTGGAAAATTAATATATTTGGCTCATACTCGTCCTGACATTACTTTCTCTATTAGTGTTGTGAGTCAATTCATGCATGCACCATATGAAGAACACCTTGAAGCTGTGAACAGAATCTTGAGATACTTAAAAGCAACTCCTGGAAAAGGGTTATTCTTCAAGAAGACCAATGATAAAAATGTGGCAATATTCACTGATGCAGATTGGGCAGGGTCCATTATTGATAGAAAATCAACTTCAGGTTATTACACATATGTGTGGGGGAACCTAGTGACTTGGAGAAGCAAAAAACAAGGAGTAGTTGCAAGAAGTAGTGCTGAAGCTGAGTTTAGAGCAATGGCCCAAGGAATTTGTGAAGGTATGTGGATTTTCAGAGTCCTAAAAGAACTGAATATAGAGGTAGAACTCCCATTAAAATTGTACTGTGACAACAAGGCAGCTATAAACATAGCTCATAATCCGGTTCAACATGATCGTACTAAACATATCGAGATCAATCGTAATTTCATCAAAGAAAAGATAGACTCTGGTACTCTCTGCTTGCCATTTATCCCTTCCAATCAACAGACTGTTGATATATTGACCAAAAGCTTGGGAAGATCAACATTTGAATACTTGATCAGCAAGTTGGGCATGATTGACATCTATGCACCAACTTGAGGGAGGGTGTTGAAATATTTCTTATTTAATACTAATATTTTCTTATTTAATACTATTTATTTTGTTGTTTAAGTGTCATTATATTAATCCTAAAATAAAGGAGTTAATTTTGTATTTTCTCTCCTATAAAAGGAGCCCCTTTTTCTTCATAATAATATAACAGAATTATCACCCATATGTTTTTCTACAAATTGAATATTGATTTAGAATTAGATTTTATTCCTTAGAAATTAATCTTGATTTTAATTGACTTTTAATTGTTGATTAATTGTAGATTAGCTGTTAATCTTAATTCTGATTAAGTTTTGTTCTAGATTTTGATTCTATTTTTGATTAAATGCTAATTAGGAGTAGACTTTTAATCCTAGCTTTGGTCATGATTGCGATTAATTTTGATCTCGGTTTTGATTAAAAATTTTGCTTTTAGTTGTGAATGAACTTGGATATGGACAAATTTTGGTGATACTTGTGAATGTTTCTTGATGAAGTCTTGCGAATTTCCTTGTGGCTCTGTTGCCATGATTTTGATGCCTATCCTAATTAATTGCTGATTAAATTCTTGATGCACGCCTCGAGCTTGGTACTTTGTCCTGAACTTGTTTCGTGTGTGATTTCTCTTTGTGATTGAGTTGTTTGGTGTTTACTTGTTGGTTACATTGTAATCATATGCTCCCTTAAGGCTCCTAGTCCGACTTAATTTCTGATTAAGCTTGGAGTAAGATAGACATTAGGCTCTCAATCCAAGCATGACAACATTAGGTAGACTTCCCTCTTATCCTGACCTTAGGACCATTGTTGCATGATAACATGTAGGATTCAGTTTCCTTTAGACCTTCCAGGCATCTTTCTCTTCTCTCTCTTGAATCAATTTCAAAACACTTAATAAGTGCGATGTGTAAAGTGCGCCATGAGCCTTAAGTGTGTGGGAAATGATAAGCGGGAGTCTCTCCTTACCTTGTCTAGAGTGCTTTGTGCACGTCCTATCTTGGGTCGATTGTACAAAGTGTTCGTTCCTATGTCATAGACTTTAGTACGATACACATCACAAACAAATTCAATTCACTTCTTCGATAAGTCCATAACCATTTCTCTCGCCCCCGTTTGATCGAGACCTAACTAGTCGTAGTCCTGTAAACTACGGATGCTCTGATTCCTCATTCCCTGATGAGGATACGTAGGCACGAGGATCCCTATCCTTGGTGAGCACACTAACAACTAACTCCCCTTTTCTCTCACCTCCATGCGATCGAGACCGTATAATCGAGTCTTTTCTCTCACCCCAGTGTGATCGAGATACTTTCCCAATTCGTGGTTGCGACCACGAACTACGGATGCTCTGACTTCCTCTTTCTCGTCCGAATGAGGATACGTAGGCACAAGATGGCGAAGTCTTGGAGAGCACTCTTACCACCTCTCTTTCGTAGTCCCACGAACTACGGACGCTCTGACTTCCTCATTCTCATCTAAATGAGGATACGTAGGCACAAGACGGCGAAGTCTTGGCGAGCAACCTTCACCCTTCACCCGTAGTCCTCCGAACTACGTTGACTCTGACTTTCCCATTGCACGAGGGAATGCATAGGCCTAGGACGGCGAAGTCCTATCGAGTCTCCTTTTTGTTTTTTCCTTCTCGTTTCCGTTTAGAAGTAGAGCTTTAGTTAGCACACCCTTTGATTAGAACAACAAACGTGGATCCCGTTGAGTACAACGGATGCGAGGGGGTGTTAATACCTTCCTCTCGCGTAATTGACTCCCGAACCAAGGACTTGGTTGCGATGACCATGTCTTCTCCCTTTTGAGGTTTCTTCGATCATTTCCTTTCCCCCGTTGGGATAAATAACATTCGGTGGCGACTCTGTTTTTCCACCGGTTATTTTTCGCGTTGCGAAACATATGTTTTCAAATTTCTGATAAGTTATCTGTTCCAACTAAGAGAATTTTTTTTGTACTTACAATCCATCCTAGAGAGATTTCATAATATTAAGCAAATGTTTTCTTGGAAATTCTTTCACATGAAAGAGAAATGGATAATTGTGTTTAGGAATAAATTTCTCACTATTGTCAACCGAGGAAAACAATATATTTCTTAATGTTTTCTTTGATTGACAACATAAGAAGGTTATTACAAAAATACAACAATAAAATCAACATCATTATGTGAGATAGATTGTAAGGGCGGAAAAAATAATTTGTTCAAGATTGAAGAACATTGAATATTTTTTGTGTCTTGTAATCCATCCCAAAGAATGATGCTTAAGGCTTTTGAGCATCTACATATAAGTTAGGTTTAGGATAAAATATGATTAATGAGGGCTTTTATAGTAAAATATTATAATCTAATCCCTCAGTTATTAAATAATTTACTTAGCATAAGTCAATTATGTGACAAAGGTAATCGTGTAACTTTTGATTGTTCTGGATGCAGGGTTATAAAATCTAAATAAAATGAAACTCTGCTTACGAGCTCAAGAAGTGGAAATACATACATAGTGAATTTAAATAAAATTCCTTCAAATGATGTATGTTTCCTGAGTAACATGGATGAATCTTAGTTATGACATAGGAGAATAGCTCACATCTATATGGACCACTTAAACAAGTTAGTCAACAAGGATCTCATAGACGGTCTACAAGATTTACATTTTGAAAAGAACAAAATATGCAATGTGTGCCAAAAGGAAAGCAAGTAAGGGCCTTTTTTAAAGAAAAAAAATATTATTTTACATATCGGTCCTTGCAACTTCTTCACATGGATCTTTTTGGCCCATCCTGAATCGTAAGTCTTGAGGGAAATGTATATGCCCTTGTAAGTATGGATGACTATTCTTGCTACGCTTGAACATTATCCCAATATATAAAAAAAAAGATGTGTTTGTTTCCTTTCAAAAACTAACCAAGGTTGTTCAGAAGAAAAAAAAGGAGTAAGTATTGCATCCATTAGAAGTGACCATGGTGGAGAATTCCAAAATGAGGAATTCGGAAAATTTTGTAACAAGAATGGCATTTGCCACACCTTTTACACACCACGCACACCCCAATAAAACATGGTAATGGAGAGGAAAAATAGATTTCTAGAAGAGCTTGTGAGGACAATGCTCAATGAGACCAACCTTCCTAAATATTTCTAGGCCGATGCAATAAACACTTCTTGTTATGTCATGAATTATGTCTTGATAAGACCAGTTCTAACGTGAACGGCCTATGAACTATATAAATAAATAAAGCCGAATATCTCTCACTTACATGTTTCGGAAAATTTGACGCAAATATGGTGAAGGCATATTTATAGTATATTCCACTTAGAGCAAAGTTATTAGAGTATTTAACAAAATAACCTAACAATAGAAGAATCGATTCAAGTTGCTTTTGTTGAAACAAACCCCAAACCATTAGAATTAAAAGTGATTGATTATGCATGTATATTAGAAAAGATAACTCTGTAGGAAAATGATCAAGAACTAGAACAAGGTCAAAGTCCTAGATGATGAACATGTTCAGGATCAAAACATAAATACTCTTTCAAATCATCAAGATCTTCTAAATGAATGGAGGACGGAAAAATATCATCCCATTCAAAATGTTATTGGAGATATCTATAAGGGAGTTAATACCAGGCGATCCCTTAATAAGGTATGTGACTTTGTGGCCTTTGTTTCACAAATTGAGCCAAAAGGAATCTGTAATACCCCGTATTTTATTTGCTCTGGATAATAATTTGTGTAATCAACTGGGTTCCGGTGTACTCTGGGAAATTATCTGCAGAGATAATTAGAGTAACTGATGAGCTCAGAGCATATCAAATTAATAATTATCTGACTCTAAGGTTTTAACTTTTGGTGCTATAGAGACTTTTTGGAAATTTAGTAGTGTTACTAATTAAAGATATTTCTCTATATCTTTTCATTTCCTTTTCCTTTCCATTAAAAAGAAAAATATAGAAAGAAGTTGGAGAAGAATAGAGAGAAGGAGGAGGAAAAGAAGAAAAGAAGAAGAAAACCTAGAAGAAGAAGAAGGAAAGCTTGGAATCATCTCTTCTTCATCATTCAACCCAACATCTTCTTCATCTCCATCATCTTGATCATTGGTGAGTTCTAGTTAGAACCCTAAGTATAGAAACTTAGGTTAGAATTTGAATAAAAATGGTGGATTTTGATTGAATGTTGTTCTAACGGTCAAAATGTAGAAATAGTCGGGTAGTATAGTTGGGTTATGATTGAGGTTGATAGAATATGAGTTGGAAGTGTTTTGGGTGAAGGAATGAGAGTGTTTGGCCCCAAATGACATATTTCAACGATGCTGAGAATTCTAGGTTTTGCAAGGTTCGCCTAGCGAACCCAAGGCAAAGGGGAAAGCGAAGGTTCCTCGAGGGTTCGCCTAGCGAACCCAAAGTGAAGGGGAAGGCGAATGTTCGCCTGGAGTTTGCTTAGCGAACTTTATGCCTTTCTTGTTCTGTTTTGTTCGCCAGAGTTCACCTAGCGAACATGGCAGCGAACATGACAGATTTTCCCATCTTGTTTCCTTCATAAATTTTGATCTGTAACTCGGATTGAGGCATAGTCGGAAGCGTTGGAAAGCTGCTTCAATGCTCTTTGTGACTATGAGGTAGAAACATGAATATATGTTATGGATGGATATGATAGAGATAATATTGAAGTGAATGTGAAAAGTGTGAGTTGTGTTTCCACCGAAACTCATGAATCGAGAACCCGATTGATATGGGACTTGAAGCCTTATAAATAGAATCCAATATGCTATTAAATGGTGATTTTAGACCATGATTTAACCAAGGATTCTTGGTAGAGGATAGTAGTGGCTTGTATGCCCTAAACATGTGTGTGAACTACTATGTGGATTATGTTTGACTTGTTATGTTATCTTGTGTGTTTTATGGTCGATATTGTTATATGTAAATTGTATTATATCATGTCTATCTAATTGTTGTTAAGTATGAATGCGGGAATATTGATGCTTAAAATATGAATTAGGAAGAGTGAGGAAACCTTACCCCAAAACAAAATGGCATAGTTTAAGATTGTTATAATTCTAGGTTGTGACTAGAAATTGATAAATAATCTAGATGGCATTGCTCGGGCACTCGATGTAGAAAGGTGCATCCGTGACGAGTATTGGTCTAGAAGAGAGTGAAACACTAGTATGGAACTGGTGTGAACCATTGTGTTTATGAGAAAGGCAAAAGAGGCCTTAAGGAGAATGTGGCCTTGTGATTGTCGAATACAATCACGTTTGTGTGTGAAATCACGTAATCGTAACAGTTTCACTTGAGTTGCAGTTTCATGAGTCTCGAGCTCCTCTGAAATGTATGCATGATTACTTGGCAGGTTTGATTCCCGCATGTAGTATGAATGGAACCTATGGGTAGAGACTTGTGATGGTTAACAGGCTATGAGAAGTGACGGTTCACGGTTAACAGGCCGATGTTCCCGAATTCATTTCGTATGTCAAGTAAGTTACAAGGATCTATGACTCGGGTCGACTTCTAGACGTAGAAGCGGACGGGAAAAGGGGATGCCTTGGTAAGGTTATGGATTAGTGATATTTTGAGTTGGTGAACTCATGAACATGTTTCCATATAGTGTGAGATTGTGAACTCAAGGTCACTTTCCTTCCCCTTTGACTTGAGTTAGGATTGATAGAACCATGTAAAGTTGAGAGAACCAATAAGATAGGGAACTCACTTAGATTTAATATCTCACCCCATGTTGTTGATTATATTACAGGTACAACAGGTTCCGCGAAGGGTAAGGATAAGGTCGTTTGATTATCCTTATTTTCCTTGGATTTTTGGGATGGCAAGACTTTCGTTGCGAAGATTATTTGAGATCATTGTTTTAATCTAGTTCTTAGTGTCTTGAAACATCGTGTATACATTGTGCCATAGTTTTTTTGTATTAGGTATTTTCGGCATGTAATGTATATAATGTTTTAACTAGGAACTTATGGTATTTCAGTACCAAACACTTGGATTCATGTATGATATTATATGTGGGTGTTATAGTTGGCATCATAGCAGGTCGTATCCTCGACCTAGCCATGAAATAGTATAAGTATTTCTTTCCGTTTCATATGCGTGGTGTCGCCATTGGTCTTAAGTGTTATATTTATGGTATTGAGCCTGGTCAACTTAATCCTATCTGTATGACCTTTAGGAACATGGCTGACGGACGCAGAAGCAATCGTGGTAGACCTAGAACTATTCCTGTTGGGACGAATCCGCCGAGCAGCGAGGAGTATGTCCCATGGCCTCAGTTTTTACAACAGATGCAGCAGCAGCAGAACCAGTTCATGCAGCAGATGGTACAATAAATGAATGGAGGTCTTCATCCTCCAGTGACTGTCTCAGATGCTGTAGGTGGGAGTTTTCGGGATTTTATCCGCATGAATCCTCCGAAATTTCATGGCGGGTTAGATCCTGTAAAAGCTCACGAATGGATAGCTGGCATGGAGAGAATTTTCTTGATAGTCCATTATAGTGAAGAGAATAAGGTGGTATTCGCTTCTCATTCACTGAAGGGTCCTGCCATGAGATGGTGGGAGAGTGTCTCAACCCTGATGACTACTCAAAAGGTAACTAAGGTCTGGGAGCAGTTTAAGATTAATTTTATGGAGAATTATTTCCCTAGTTCCTTGAGGACCCAGAAGGAATTTGATTTCAACAGTTGAGACAGGGTACTTTGATTGTAGCTGCTTATGCTGAGAGGTTTGAGATTATGGCTGTTTATTCTAGGCAGGCCATGTATGCTCCGGACGAGAGGTGGAAAATTGACCAGTTTCTTTTTAGTTTGAAGGCTGAAATTTTGCATAGTGTGTCTCAAAGGGAGTTCACTAGTTACGCTGAATTACTAAGGCAATGTTATGTGGCAGAGAATAGTTTAAAGAAATTTCAAGCTGAGGGGAATATGAATAGGTCGGATCAGATTGATCTTGGGAGATCAAATCAACAATTTAGGCCTAGACAACAAGCCTTCAAAGGGAAGCAAGTTCAGGGTTCTAGATCAAGTGTGCCTTCTGTATGTCGTACTTGTGGTAAGATGCGTTCAGGTAGATGTAGTTTTGAAGGTGTGAGGTGCTTTCAGTGTTTGAAGATGGGTCATCTGAAGAGGGATTGTCCTCAAAATAGGAATCAAATGCAAGAAAGGAGTATCGGTCGAGTTTATACTTTACATGCGAGGAAAGCAAAGGGTGATAACTCTTTGATTGCTGGTACGTGTTTTGTTAATGGACATCCTTGTTTTGTATTATTTGATTGTGGAGCAACACACTCTTTTGTGTCGATCCAATGTGTGAAGCGACTTGGGTTGCAAGTTATTCCGTTGTCTCCACCCATGGTGGTTACTACTGACATAGATGAGATGGTTGAAACACCTTTAATGTGTGAAAATTGTGTTTTATCTATGGATGGGAGAGTTTTTCAGATTGATCTAATTTGCTTTCCGCTTAAGAAAGTGGATGTTGTTTTGGGAATGGATAAGCTTTCTGCTAATTCGGTATTTATTGGTTGTGAAGAGAAGTTAATCATCATTCCATCCGTTGAGGCTACTCCGAAGGATGTGTTAACTACTATTTTAGAAGGTATGGTTGGAATGATAAATTTCTTGTTTGAGAGGGAAAAATCTGTTCTTTTGGTTCTCACTAAGGAAGAGAGTGGCAACCTTCAAGTTCTGAGTATTCATGTAGTCTGTGAGTTTTCCGAAGTTTTCCCCGAGAATATCACTTCTCTTCCTCTGGAAAGAGAAGTGGAATTCTCTATTGACCTGATACCGGGAACGACTCCTATATCCGTTTCTCCATATCGGATGGCACCACTTGAGTTAAGAGAATTGAAGGATCAATTGGAAGAGTTAATGGCTAAACATTTTGTTCGACCCAGTGTTTCGCCCTAGGGAGCTCCAGTGTTATTGGTAAAGAAGAAGGATGGTGGAATGTGGTTATGTATTAATTACCGCCAGTTGAATAAAGTCACCATCAAGAACAAATACCCATTACCCAGGATAGACGACCTGTTAGATTAATTGAAAGGAGCATGTGTGTTCTCGAAGATTGATTTACAGTCGGGTTATCATCAGATCCGTTGAAGAGTTCGAATGTATAAAAAACCGCGTTTAGAACCCGTTGTGGCCATTATGACTTCTTAGTAACGCCTTTCGGTGTGACGAATGCTCCGGCTGTTTTTATGGATTATATGAATCGGATATTTCAAGCTTATTTGGACCAATTTGTAGTGATCTTCATTGATGACATTCTTATTTATTCTCGTACTACTCAAGAACACGAAGAGCATTTAAGAATTGTTTTATCGATCCTACAAGAGAGGAAACTTTTTGCCAAGCTAAGCAAGTGTGAGTTTTGGATGTCAGAGGTTAGTTTTCTTGGTCATGTCATATCTCAGGGAGGTGTGGCGGTGGATCCATCAAAAGTGGAAGCGGTGATTAATTGGGAGAGACCAAAGAATGTTTCAGAAGTTAGAAGTTTCTTGGGACTGGCAGGTTATTATAGAATGTTTATAAATGGCTTTTCTCGATTGGCCTTACCAATGACTAAACTTACTCGAAAGGATCGTCCTTATGAGTGGGATTCGGCATGTGAATGAAGTTTTATGAGTTTGAAGGAAAGATTGATGACTGCTCCTGTTTTGATTATTCCTGATCCTAGCAAGTCGTATGAGGTATTTTGTGATGCATCAAAAATGGGATTAGGAGGTATTTTAATGCAAGATAGTCACGTAGTAGCTTACGCTTCTCGACAGTTAAAAGTTCATGAAGAGAATTACCCAACACATGATTTGGAATTGGCGGCAGTTGTTTTTACATTGAAAGTGTGGCGTCATTATTTGTATGGGGTACATTTTGAGATGTTCAGCAACCACAAGAGCTTAAAGTATCTATTTGATCAGAAAGAGTTGAACATGCGTCAAAGGAGGTGGATGGAGTAAAGCAAATAAGGTGGCGGATGCATTAAGCCGAAAAGTGTTACATAATGCCGAGTTGATGATCTTAGAGTATACCTTATTGGAAAAGTTTCGAGATCTTAATCTCCAATTTGTTTGGGCTCCTAATGGTGTGATTATGGGAAATTTGAATAATTCTACTCTTAGAGAGGAAATTCAACAAGGGCAAGTATTGGACAAGAAGTTACAAGAAGTGTTAGTTCAACCGGGTTTCGTGCGAGCTACCGACGGAATCATTTTGTTTAACCAAAGGGTTTATGTTCCGGATGATGCGGTGTTGAAAAGAAGGATTTTGGAAGAAGTGCATAAGAGTTCTTTTACTATACATCCTGGTTCTTCGAAGATGTATCAAGACTTAAAGAGGGACTATTGGTGGTCCGGTATGAAAAGATATGTTGCAGTGTATGTATCAGAGTGTGCAGTCTGCCAACAAGTGCAGATTGAACACCAAAGACTGGGTGGCTTATTGCAACCGTTAGAAATTTCGGTTTGGAAGTGGGATGGTATTTCTATGGATTTTGCAGTTGGATTACCCCGTGCGCGAGGTGGTTATGATTCTATTTGGGTGATTATGGATCGGTTGATGAAATCTGCACATTTCTTAGCCGTAAAGACTACTTACAAGGCAAGTCATCTTGCAAGGTTGTTTATTTCGGAAATTGTGAGATTGCATGGTATTCCCTCTAGTATTGTGTCCGATAGAGACCCAAAGTTTACTTCAAGATTTTGGAAAGCTTTTCAACAAGCTATGGGAACAAAGTTGTGTTTGAGTACGTCGAATCATCCGCAAACGGATGGTCAGACGGAACGGACAATACAAACGATGGAAGATATGTTAAGGGCCTGTGTACTTGAAAGTGGAGGAAATTGGATAGAACTTTTACCATTGATTGAGTTTTCATACAACAATAGTTATTATGCGAGTATTGGTATGGCTCCTTATGAGGCTCTATATGGAAGGAAATGTAGGATGCCATTGTGTTGGACGGAAGTTGGAGAAGATAGAATTTTGGGACCCGAGATTATTCAAGAGATTACGGAAAAGATTAGAATGATTTATGATAAAGTTAAACAAGCACAAGATCGTCAGAAGAGTTATGCGGATAACCGTATGAGACCTTTAGAGTTTGATGAAGGTGGTCATGTGTTTTTGAAAGTTACTCCGAGATTGAGGTTGAAAGGACTGTTTAAGTCCGAGATACGTGGGACCGTATCAAATTTTGGAAAGAATTGGTGAAGTAGCTTACAGATTAGCCTTACTACCTTCTCTGTCATAAATGCACGATGTTTTTCACATATCTCAGCTTCGGAAGTTTGTCCCAGATCCTCTTCAGCCAATTCTACCAGATACGATTGAGATAGAAGCAGATTTAACGTTTGAACCTCAACCAAATCGTATCACAGGAAGAGAAACTAAGGTACTAAGGAATAAAGGAATTCCTCTTGTTAAAGTTCAGTGGGATGAGACGCATCCGGGTGATGCAACATGGGAACTAGAATCAGAGATGCGAGAAGCTTACCCTCATCTTTTCAGGTAATTTTTAAATTCGTGGGTGAATTTCTGTTTAGGGGGGGGGGGAGGATGTAATACCCCGTATTTTATTTGCTCTGGATAATAATTAGTGTGATCAACTAGGTTCTGGTGTACTCTGGGAAATTATTTGCAGAGATAATTAGAGTAACTGATGAGCTCAGAGCAGATCAAATTAATAATTATCTGACTCTGAGGTTTTAACTTTTGGTGCTATAGAGACTTTTTGGACATTTAGTAGTGTTACTAATTAAAGATATTTCTCTATATCTTTTCATTTCCTTTTCCTCTCCATTAAAAAGAAAAATATAGAAAGAAGTTGGAGAAGAATAGAGAGAAGGAGGAGGAAAAGAAGAAAAGAAGAAAAGAAGAAGAAAACCTAGAAGAAGAAGGAAAGCTTGGAATCATCTCTTCTTCATCATTCAACCCAACATCTTCTTCATCTCCATCATCTTGATCATTGGTGAGTTCTAGTTAGAACCCTAAGTATAGAAACTTAGGTTAGAATTTGAATAAAAATGGTGGATTTTGATTGAATGTTGTTTTAACGGTCAAAATGTAGAAATAGTCGGGTAGTATACTCGGGTTATGATTGAGGTTGATAGAATATGACTTGGAAGTGTTTTGGATGAAGGAATGAGAGTGTTTGGCCCCAAATGACCTATTTCAACGCTGCTGAGAATTCTGGCTTTTACAGAGCGAACCCAAGGCGAAGGGGAAAGCGAAGGTTCCTTGAGGGTTCGCCTAGCGAACCCAAAGCGAAGGGGAAGGCGAATGTTCACCTGGAGTTCGCTTAGCGAACTTTATGCCCTTTTTGTTCTGTTTTGTTCGCCAGAGTTCGCCTAGCGAACATGGCAGCGAACATGACAGATTTTCCCATCTTGTTTCCTTCATAACTTTTGATCCGTAACTCGGATTGAGGCATGGTCGGAAGCGTTGGAAAGCTACTTTAATGCTTTTGTGTTGGTGAGGTATAAACATGGTTATATGTCATGTATGGATAGGATAGAGATAAATATTGAAGTGAATGTGAAAAGTGTGGGTTGTGTTTCCACCAAAACTCATGAATTGAGAACCCGATTGATATGGGACTTGAAGCCTTGGAAAGAGAATCCAATGCGCTATTAAATGGTGATGTTAGACCATGATTTAACCAAGGATGCTTGGTAGAGGATATTAGTGGCTTGTATGCCTTAAAAATGTCTGTGAACTACTATGTGGATTATGTTTGACTTGTTATGTTATCTTGTGTGTTTTATGGTCGATATTGTTATATGCAAATTGTATTATATCATGTCTATCTAATTGTTGTTAAGTATGAATGAGGTAATATGCATGCTTAAAATATGAATTAGGAAGAGTGAGGAAACCTTACCCTAAAACAAAATGGCATAGTTTAAGATTGTTATAATTCTAGGTTGTGACTAGAAATTGATAAATAACCTAGATGGCGATGCTCGGGCACTCAATGTAGAAAGGTGCATCAGTGACGAGTATTGGTCTAGAAGAGAATGAAACACTATTATGGAACAGGTGTGAACCATTGTTTTTATGAGAAAGGCAAAAGAGGCCTTAAGGCGAATGTGGCCTTGTGATTGTCGAATACAATCACGTTTGTGTGTGAAATCACGTAATCGTAACCGTTTCACTTGAGTTGCAGTTTCATGAGTCTCGAGCTTCTATGAAATGTATGCATGATTACTTGGCAGGTTTGATTCCCGCGTGTAGTACGAATGGAACCTATGGGTAGAGACTTGTGATGGTTAACAGACCATGAGAAGTGACGGTTCACGGTTAACAGGTCGATGTTCCCGAAACCATTTCGTATGTCAAGTAAGTTACAAGGATCCATCTCACGGGTCGACTTCTAGACGTAGAAGCGGACGAGAAAAGAGGATGCCTTGGTAAGGTTATCGATTAGTGATATTTTGAGTTGGTGAACTCATGAGCATGTTTCCATATAGTGTGAGATTGTGAACTCAAGGTCACTTCCCTTCCCCTTTGACTTGAGTTAGGATTGATAGAACCATGTAATGCCGAGAGAACCAATAAGATAGGGAACTCACTGAGATTTAATATCTCACCCCATGTTGTTGATTATATTACAGGTACAGCAGGTTCCGCGAAGGGTAAAGATAAGGCCGTTTGATTATCCTTATTTTCCTTGGATTTTTGGGATGGCAAGACTTCTGTTGCGAAGATTATTTGAGATCATTATTTTGATCTAGTTCTTAGTGTCTTGGAACATCTTGTATACATTGTGCCATAGTTTTTTTGTATTAGGTATTTTGGGAATGTAATGTATATAATGTGTTAACTAGGAACTTATGGTATTTCAGTACCAAACACTTGGATTCATGTATGATATTTATGATTTGATGTATGATATTATATGTGGGTGTTACAGAATCGAAGAAGATATAATTGATGAAAATTTGTCTCTTGCTATGAAATAATAGCTAAATCAATTTGAAAGAAACAACATTTGGAAAATTGTTCCCAATGCTTCGGCTAATTTAGTGAGTAGTACCTGATGGGTCTTTCCCAACAAGTTGGACAAAGATGGCGGCAATGTTTTAAGAAATAAATCCAAACTCTGAGTGAAGGGTAATAATCAACAATTAGGAATAGATTTCAATGAAACTTATGCTTCAATGGCTAGATTAGAGGCCATAAGGATGTTATTATCTTTTCATGCGTAATGAATTTCAAACTATTTCAAATTGATGTAAGAATTTATTTTCTAAATGGTTACATCTAAGAAGAGGTACATGATGATCAACTTCCAGGATTTATCAACTTAAAATTTCCCGATCATGTTTTCAAGCTTAAGAAAGCCTTATATTGGCTGGAACAAACTTCTAGAACGTGGTATGATCGTCTAAGCAAATTCTTTCTAGAAAAAAAGTTCCAAAGAGGACAAGTCGATAAAAATATTTTCATCAAGAAAATAGAAAACAATATTTTATTAGTTCATATTTATGTCAATGATAACATATTCAAGGCTACTGACGAATTCTTGTGCAAGGAAGTTTCTAAAATGATGAATAAAAAATTCAAAATGTCAATGATAGGGGAGATTTGATACTTCCTAAGACTTCAAATCCATAAAACAAAGGAAGAAACTTTCATCAATCAAGCAAAATGTTGCAAATAATTATTAAAGAGGTCTGACATTGAGAGGTTTGAATTAATAGTAATGACAATGTCAACATCATGCAACCTCGACAAGTACAAAAATGGAAAACCAATTGAAGAAATCAAATACCAAGGTATAATAGGATCTCTTCTCCATCTGACTATATCCGTCCTGATATCTTGTTTGTTGTATGTCTGTGTGCTCGCTTTCAAGCAACCTCGAAAGAATCACATCTCATTGCAGTTAAACGCATCCTGAGATATCTCACTGGCACAAAAAAATGGGCCTATGATATTCCAAGGGAGAGGATTATGGCTTAGTTGGTTACACCAATTCTAATTTTGTTGGGCGCATATTGGATAGGAAAAGTAATATTGGAACGTGTCACTTACTTAGGAACTCGCTAGTCTCCTGGCATAATAGAAAACAAGCAAGTGTCGTGCTATCCATAGATGAGGTAGAATATGCTGCCGCATGTAGTTGTTCCTCTCAATATATCCGGTTGAAATGACAACTCGGTGATTACAATGTTAATATTGGAGTTGTCTTGATAAGAATCGACAACACTAACACCATAAACCTCACTAAAAACCCGATACTTCATTCTCGAGATAGACACATTGAGGTTAGCCTCCATTTTATTAGGGATCATCTTGAAAAAGCGGAATGCATACTTGAGTTTGTGTCCTCATCTAATCAACTAGATGATTATTTTACAAAACCTCATCCTAAAAAAGTTTCTTCTTCTTAAGAAATGAACTAGGGATCCTAAATAAGTCAGGCATGGATTAGAATGTCTATGTGCTTCTTATTCTTCCCTGTATGATGTCTTATGATCTATGTGCTATGTTTGTTTCCTGCCTTTTTGCTTATGATATAGAGGGAGAAACATACTTTCAGCGGGAGTAGATTATAGTCTTTACTCATGTGAGGTGGAGCTTAACCACTCCAAGCTTTTTATATACCTATTTCTCTTTTACCACTTCCCTTAGAGCATTGTTATCATAAAAAGGGGGAGAATGTGGATATATGTGCTTGTAGGTATGTAAGTGTTTTGATGACGACAACACTAATGATTGTTGAAGCCGGTGGTAATAACTTTCCAGCTCTATGATTATGGAGATTAACTTGAAGACGTCTTAAGCCTCATCATGTAGGAGACTCAAAGTTCCATTGAAGGGCATATATGATCAGTGTATATATAAAAGGTACTTGAAAGCCTCATAGTTGTGAAAGAGAAGAAATATGAAAGCTCTCCTATTTGTGTCAAAGTGACCAAAGTCTTATGAATGTAGGAGAATATGTTGGACATGTGACTCCACACACAATAGGGGGTGAATTGTGTGTTTCAGAAAAAATTATGTTTGGAAAACTTTTTGGATCAAAATTAGAGTTTGAAATAATTTTAGAAAAATTTTAGAGTTAAGCAATGGAAATATAAATTACAAAAGGTAAAGTGCGAGAGTTTAAGGGAAGAGAGAAGAACACTAGGAATTATACATGTTCAGTAAAAAATGACTTAGTCTTATCCAAAAGATTTGGTCTTGAGAGTATCCTATAAACTTAAGAGTTTTTAGTAGGTTGAACTCTCGAACCCCCTTGTACAAGGAAAATGAAGTTTATAACTGACTTCCAACTAAACAGCAAAAGAGGGAGAGAAGCTATGATTCTTTCTTCAAAATGATGGATCGAAGAAATTAGTCTCCTTTCCACAGGAAATTTGGAGCAGTTAGTATTCAAGCTTCAAAAGAAGATTTTATCACAAGATGATCTTGAACATGGGAGAGCTTTTGACATCGGGCTAAGCTCACAAACCTAAGCTTGATTTTATACTGAGTTGACCAAGAATTTATGAGATTTTACCACCATGATGATTTCGAACCATAACAAGCATTTAACATCGGGCTAAGCTTGAACCAAAACTTGGTTTTTGTAAGTAAAGTAAGCACCTAAGAGGGGGTGAATTAGGTACTTAGAATTATTTTTCTGATTTTAACTTAAGTCTTGTAATTTTTCCGATTTAGTTTCTATGTGATGAAAGCCGATAAATGCGAAAAGATAAATTATACAGAGATATATCCTAGTTCCCCTCACAATCCAAGAGTACTTCAGTCCCCTTACGCAGTAAGATATTTTCACTATTGTTAGATCTTATGGACAAGACAAACCTAGTCTTTCTATACAGACTCTAACAAAAATCACCAAGAATAATCCTCTTGGATTTCACTAAGTACATTAAGAGAACAATCCTCCCTTAATGACTCTCTTGTTTCTAACAATCCTGGACAACAAGGATTACAAATAATAATCTGAATTTTACAAGAGTTTAAAGTGTAGTGTATAATGTATCAACCTCTTGATTGATCTTCTCCTTCGAGCATACAATTCTCTTTATGATATACTAGTGCTCAAGTATGTATGGAATGAAACTTATGATTATTTTCAATGAAAATTATATGCAGAAAGTTTCTCCAAAAATTCTGATCTAGAACACTTAAGAAATTTTGAAAGATGAAAAGAAAAATTGGTTTTAATTGTAGATGAAAGAGGTGAGTGAAAAATGAAAATTTGAATAGAATTTATAGTGATGAAGGAAACCATTCAAATGTCATGGTAATGGTTGAAGAAATTCTGAAATTTCATTAGATAAAAGATGTAATGGATGCCATGAAAAGATATGATGAAAATGTGCATTCAAATAAAGTATTTTTCAGAAAACATAGAGGTGCAATCGATTGCATCAGGATGACAATCGGTTGCACCAAGTGTAACGTGCAAAAATTTGAAAATTTTGCCTGTGACAATCGATTGCACCAGGATGACAATCAATTATTATAAGTGAAAAATTGAAAATTTTCCAATGCAAATGATTCAAAACCATATATCAACTAGAAATATGATCAAGACATTGATGATCTTTGAAAAATGTTTAATCAAGATTTTAAATCAAAAAATGAATTTTTAATGCATGATCATGAAACTTGAGCACTAAGTTTATTTTAGTCAAGAATTTTATATACCTAAAAGTTTGATCAAACCAATCTTGCAAGTGAAGTCAAGTCTTAGACATAATTTTTTTTGCTTCTTTGATTATATCACTGTTGAGCTTGTCTTCATCAATGGGCTTGTCTTCATCAAAACACATTAGAAACTTGTCTTCACGGTTTTATACTGGGTTAACCCATAACCTATGAGATTTTACCACCGAGTTAATCTCAAACCTTTGAAAGCTTTTGAGCGGGACGAACTTTCGAACCTAAATGGATACTTGATCACACAATCCCCAAGCCACCACTGTCATATCCTAAATTTTACCCTGATATTTTTCACTTACATTTGCATAGTGTAATCGTTAATTTTTGTCATACATTCTTTCAGTCAATAATATTCATCAGGGTTTAAATGAAAATTCAGGAGTTCTGGCATTTTATCTGACCTTGATGACATTCATCTAGTCATTTGTTGATTAAGAAGTCAAAAAACTTGATTTCTCAATCTCAGTGCATTGTATATTCCATTTTATCATGTTTCAGATGTCCAGAGGGTGACAACTAAGAGTATTGTTGTCATCTGAATCTCTATAGGGTTTAATTGTAATAGAGAATCATAAGTAAATGGTTGAAGGGCGATTTATTTTCATTTAATTGTCTATTCACGATTATTTGATCAGCAATTCAATGCATTCACAAGACATCCGCATTTTTTTTTACTAATCACAACATGCATTCTGTTCCGTGTAACGCTTAAAATATCAACCAAATTATTTTTTTTTATCTACAGACATACCGGTCGAATCGTTTCTCAATTGTACGTCAAATTAGTGAGCGAAAAAATTTCAAAATCAAGCTTGCAGATGTTAGTATTCTTAATCTATGGTTAGTGTAGTTTAACATAGCATGCTCATTTTAATTTTTCGACTACTTTTTCGGTCCCATTTTTGTCTGCATGAGCCTTTTAACTGGTCAATTTTTATTTCAAAATCTAATCAAACCCTATATGTTTTCGAGAAGTTTATTTCGCGCTGATCATTTTAAAGTATTCAGTTTATTTTTTCGAACACTTTTGCATCCGACTTTTATTTATTTTGAATCCTTTTTATTTTTTAAAATGTTTGTATTAATTAAATAAATTTTGCTACATTCTCATTTCAATCTAATTTTAATTATTTAGAATATTTTAATTTTTATTTAGTTTAGTTTCTCAAAACTCATTTTTATACTTTTTTACTCATCAAGGACATTTTTTGAACATTTAGAAATTGAAAGAAAAAACATTAAACTTACCATATATTTATATTTTAGGCATTGATGGAAAAAGGGAGATCACGGAAATTTAAAGCAAACATCGTGGACCAAGGAGGGAGATTGAAAAAGAAAAGAGCACATATTTTATTCTTGTTATGTTAAACCGCATCCCCTACTCTCGACTTTTTGCTTGCCCTGCCACAAACCTGGAAAAAAAAAATCCCATAATGCCACACCTTGAAAAAAAAGTCCCAAAATGCCATGTTTTTTGGCCTTTTGTGGTATTTTTTTATTGTTTTTCAGACCCCTCCATCCCAGATGGCGACGTGCCAGGGACCTAGTGTTGGTCCGCCATCTGGGATGGCACACTGCTTTTATTTTATTTTTTTTCGTTTTTAATTTCTGAAATAATTTTAAATGTTTTTAAATGTTATTTTAATATTTTAATTATTAAAATAATATATAATATTACAAATTAAAAAAAAATTCTAAAAAGTGAAGTAATTATGTTGTACTATTTTTTTTTTTTTGAATATTAATTAGTATTTAATTGCATGAATTTAATTAATTTGGAATAATTTAAATTGAATAAATTAAAAATATTAAATTATGGTTTTCCCGTCAATAGCAATGTGGAAAAAAATTTCCCTCTCTTTGAGCTACTATAAATAGAGGTGTTGAGGACACAACAAATCATTCTCCTTTTTTTCGTCTGCCTAATTGTTTCGTGTATTTCATAATCATGTCTGTGGCGTGTGTTATTTTTTTTGAAACAGACAAACACATGAGGGTGTCTTTGAATCCACAATGGAAGTTCCGGCAATTGGTTTCTGCCATCAATGCAGGTTTCGACAGTTAGGTGGTCCAATTCGATGCGTTAGGAAAATTAAATATTATTGTCCCTACATAACTCTAACGGATGCCAGCCCAGATGGTACCTACCTTCATTACTGGGACCGAGTTGAAAATGATCTGGATGTCCAGTGTATGTTTTCCGCACATAGCGGAGAAGTAAACTGCGGCGTTGTAGATCCACTTGTTTTAGCTCTTGTTGTTTAATACGTCAAGATGGTCAATCATAATGGTTTGTTGTATTATTAATCATGTTGTATTTTTTTTTTGGTTATGTTTTGTTTTGGTTATGTTGTCATCCTGAATGAGTTGTATCATTATTTTGTTACGCTCAATATAAAAGATGGTGTTGTTGTTAGGGAAGGACATACAAGAGTTTAATAAATAAAAGTACAACAAAATAAAATAAAATTTGTTCCACAACTAACTGGAAGGTCCAGCCCTATTTGGACATTTCCTGCGCATATGTCCGATTTCGCGACAAATGCCGCACCACCTTTTTTCTTTTTCAATGTTGTCCATTTCAGTTCTTATCTGGCTACTGTTTGGACGACCTTTCTTTTTCCTCCGCATGCTGTCGTTGTGGCATAGAGTGTCACCTTCGTATTGTGGCCAAGTTGTATCAGTAGGGACCCCGATAAAGCTCTCCTCATAGACCTTAAACACGTTAACAACCTTGAACACATCAGCTATATGCATAGTATAGTCCTGTCTTATGCTGGAACAAGCAACAATTGCATGTGAGCAAGGGACGTGGAAAGTTTGAAATCTTCTGCACTCGCATGTCTGATTCCTTAGGTCGACGTTGTAATGGGTAGCCTGTCTACCATCGTTATAAGTCACCGTTTCTTGGACAAGAAAGTAGAACCTTTGTCGATCATATTGCATAACTTTGTGGCTATTTGATTTGAGAGCTTCTATCTCAATACCCTTCATGCAGTTATCAGTATACACTTGGCCAGAACCCAACGATTTAGTCCATTTGTGTCCTCTTTTTCCAAAAAGAGTGCCCAATCTATAGTATGTTGATTTTACCAGAGCTGTAATCGGAAGGTTGCGTGTGGCCTTCAGAACTGAGTTCGTTGATTCAGCAAGGTTGGTGGTCATATGACCCCATCTTTTGCCTCCATCAAACGCCCTTGTCCATTTGTCTCGTGGAATTTGTTCCAGCCAATTAAATGCCTGTATGTTAGCTTTACGTACCTCTCGTCTGTAGTATTCGTACGTAGACTCATTTAATGCGTATCCTATGCATGAAAAAGAAAAATAGATTAGTCTATGCGAGTTATTGCCAGAGGTATATAGAAAGATAAGTTTCAGAAGATACCCATGCTAGTAACTTTTTCACGAAGTTCGTTGTCCCTTATTTCCCTCATAAAGTTTTGTGCTATGTGCCTGATGCAAAAGACGTGTGAGGAGGGAGGATACTGCCAACCATTATCTGGGTTATTGTAGGCGCTTATTATCGACTTGTGTCTATCGGAGATCAGACACAGGTTGGGTTGTGGTGTAACGTGCCTTCTAAGATTCCTTAAGGAAAAACTCCATGCTTCACCTGTTTCACCCTCTACCAATGCAAAAGCAATTGGAAATATATTCCTGTTACCGTCTTAAGCAACGACCAATAACAAAGTTCCCCTGTACTTTCCATATAACCATGTGTCATCCACTTGGACAACTGGTTTGCAGAATGCAAAACCCTTGATGCACGGTCGGAAAGCCCAAAAAAGATGGTGAAAAATCCTAGTTCCACCAATTTGTGTCCCCTCGTTCGACCACACAGGAAGGGTTTCTAATTCTATGACAGTACCGGGTACAAATGTTTTCATCACCAACAACCATTGTGGGAGGTCGTTGTATGATGTCCCCCAGTTACCATAAATAGAAGCAATAGCCTTGTTCTTAGCAATTCATGCCTTCTTGTAAGAAATGTTGTAGCCGAATTTGTCACGGATATGGGCTATGATGTGTTTCACCTTGAGTGAAGCATCATCATTAATCAGAGGTTTGATACTATCACAAATTAGGTTTGAATCCAATTTGGAATGATCTTGGGACATGGCATTAGAAGTACAGGTATGTGGTCCGCTAACCTTGGTTATTCTCCATGTAGTACTGCCCTTTTCCACGGAGGCTCTACATGTGAAGTTGCATTCTTTGTGTTCGCAAATAATTATAAGCCGTTTTGTATCTGACTTATAAACTTTATAGTTTAGACAATTTCTGATGTGAAATTGTCGTATGCCAAACACACATTGTTCTTTGTTTTCAAATTCCAAACCAAGTAACCCACCTTCGATCCGAAGCGATCGGGGTTCTTCGAATATTGAGACATCTTCATCATCCATGTATGTTGGATTTCTCATGTGGAGTGGTGGATTGTAAGGTCCAGCGCTTGATGTTGTTGCCCAACGTCAACACCATTGTCGGATTTGTCGCTATCACCGCTAAAAAGATTTTGGGTACTAACTTCATGCACCACTTCTATGTCACTATCTTCACCAATTCCCTCATCTGCAAAAAATGGTTCGTTGTACATGTTTGTTGGTTCCGGTGACAACGTTAATGTAAACTCCTGACTCATTTGATATTGGTGCGCTTGTGATTCTTGCGTCGGATACACAGTTTGTGGCGCTTCATTTTGTTCGACGATACGTACGTATAATTCGATCATGTTTGATACGTTATACGATGTGTGACACCGGAACATCAGGTTGACGTCGTTATCGTCTTCTATTTTTGTAGTCGTATATGTGACACTATTATCACCTTCGTTAAAACATAGATAGCGATAATAAATGTCGGATATACGTTGTTGAATTTTTGTTTCAATTCTTTCTCTCAGGTGGCTGAAATTGGAATTGTGACTTATTTTGAATATCTGCATGTTTGTGTTTTGAAATACTACCCCGACATTAACATCGGAATAAATATTTCCATCGTAATGGACTTGGACTCTGAAATTGTTTTGAGCTATTGAGTGTGTGTTATGTTTGAACTAGTTGTATATAAATTATATAGCCATTTTGCATGCAGACTTATAGTAGGGAAGGCAGGGACACGTGTTAACCATGCATACAGGGTCCGCCATCTGGGATGGCGGCCCATTACTATGCATGTGTGTGTCCGCCATCTGAGATGGAGGCCATGTACACGTGAACTTTTCATGTTGTCGTCCGCCATCTGAGTTGGAGGCCTTACACGTGGGTCCATTTTTGTAGTGTTTGTCTGCCATCCCAGATGGAGAATCTATACATTCATAATATTTTTTAATGTGTCCTCCATCTGGGAAGCTGGAGACCTTTCTGCACGTTTGGTCTCATCAGGCACAGTATATAAGCATGCAAATGTCTCAGAAAATGCAGAGGTTGTGTGTAATGGCTACACTAATTGGTCTAATCTACGTTATTAAACCAGTTTCAATAGAAACTGGGGATTCTTATAATATTGTTCCTGGTCCAATATCAGTTAGACTGATGGAAACATTTAGCTTCGATGAAATCAAAGAACAGATACAACATGTCACTGAAGTGGAGAGAGAAGTAGTGTGTCTGGTCTACCCAAAACCATACTTGAATGCTAATGGAATTTTAATGTATGCAGAAGTACAAATTTGTAACAATGAAGATGTACAAGAGATGTTTAGAAATTATTTAAATTTCATTATAAGTGGTCCGTTAGAGTTATATGTTAGACATCGTAGAACTGTTGATGAAATTTTATCCCTATGCAAGAAGAATTAATAGCATAGTTTTCTTAAAGCTCTTGTCTTAAATGTTCTTAATTTTAAACCATGTTCTTAATTTAAATGTTCTCCAAACTAATTATCACAATTAACTTTCCCAACAACATTCAACCATAACATTTAATTTCACAACTAATTTACCCAACCACATTCAACAATAAAATTTATTGTAGCATTAAATCCACCCAACCACACTCCTTTTCTTTCTTCTATAAATAGCTATATGGTGCTAACCATGCTTCATTCAAACAATATTTCTCTACTTCTTCTTACTTCTTCTTAACAATGGCTCAACCTCCATTTTTTTGGATGGGTGAACAACATAGGGGAGCTTCTAATAACATTCGTAGCCTAGTAAGTCTTTGCTAAATTTTACTGTTTGTTACTTTCCTTTTCCATTAACAATGTTGTACATTTTTTAATAATATTCTATTTAACAAAATTGTATTCATGGTTGTATTAGGAGGAACCCGATAACGGTTTTCGACCGCGAAACCACAAGCCACTTGTAGCGTCACGATTAATATTATCCCTATTGGTACAAGCAGGTTTCGCAAATGTATACCATTTACATGATATCACCCTTAATTCGAGTTTCATATATGCTTTACTAGAAAGATGGAGACCCGAAACCCATACGTTCCACTTTCCAACGGGTGAGTGTACAATAACATTGGAAGATGTAAGTATGCTTTTGGGTCTCTGTGTGAATGGTAATCCGGTAGTGGGGCCTACCGAGCTTCCCTACTCAACATGGACTGAGTTTTTCGGTGGAGAACCACCTAGTGATGTAATAAAAGGTCGATGTTTAAGTCTAAGTTGGCTTAAACAAATTTTTAAACAAAACTTAGTTTCCGAAAATTCAACACACGATGAACTTTGTTTGTATGCAAAACAATATATATTATTATGCATTGCGCTCGTGTTGTTCCCTGACAAAGGTGGCAAAAGTATTAATTCTATGTGGGTTCCATTTATTAACGACTTGGAAGAGTGTGGTATTTATAGTTGGGGATCAGCTGTATTGGCATATTTATATAGAGAAATGTGCAAAGCAGCTAATATTACTGTTGATGGAATGGGAGGTTGTGTTATTCTTTTACAAGCGTGGGGATTTTCAAGGATGCCATTTATTGCACCCATCAGTTCAAACACACTACGATACCCGTACGCAACATTGTAAGTTTATATTTACTCTTATATCTCTATTATTTATATTTGTTAATTACGCTAATTTTTTTTCTTTTACTTATTAGATGGGCTACAGACCGCGCGAGGAAGAAAAATTGCTCTAACAACCCTCTCCATTACCTCAACGGTTACCGTCGCGTCATAGATCAAATGTTACCACACAACGTAATTTCACCACCATTAACTATTTTTATTTATTTCAATAAATTTTTTGCTTGAACTAAAAAAAAAATACTGATACATTTACAGTTCAAATGGAGGCCATATCTTGAGTATCCACCAATACAAACTGACGATCAGCTGATTTGGAATGCAACCACCCCTATCTTATGTTTTTGGATTGCTGAGATGCATCAGTCCGATAGGGTAAAATAGCAGTTTGGGTATTATCAAGAAATACCCAACCCTCCAAAATGCCTCCAAAATCAACATAATATGACAATGCAAGAGTCAAGGAAGTACCACTACACCAGTCTAAATAAATCTGAACGTAGACTTTGGGAAAACAGACAACGGTTACGCTTGACTGGAGTACAGTTCCAGGGTGAAATGAAACCAACTCAAGAATACTTGAATTGGTTTCATACCCTCTCATTTCAATACGCATTCGTTGAACAATTTTTAATTAACCCCCGTGAACGATACCCCACACAGCAGGTGCCAAATCATCCACAACATAATTTCCAAAATCATCAGACATCCACGTCCACGTCATATCAACCACAAGACTACCAAACACAAACTCAACCTACACCAACACATTACACCTTCCAAACTCCTCAACAACAACCACCCTTCAGCTATCAAAGCCAACACAACAACTTCACCGGCCACCAAGACACCACACACCAATTCCACAACCAAACTTTAATTTCTCATTCACAAACCGACCATCCTCATCCCTCGATGTGTCCGACTATTATGTCGCAACCATCGAGCCTACTGCCCCTAACCCCACTCAATTATCACAAGAATTTAGCGGGATTCCTCCAAATGATTTTTTTGAGAATTTCGAGCCGTTTCAAATTTTTCCAAACCAAACTCCTGTCATACCTACCTCTACCGATCAGCCCACAACTTCAACCACTCTTCTTCCTAATCCAACGGAAAATGTAGGTCGTGGTTGCAGAATTCGTATTCCTACCAGATGTGAAACCGGCAGTCATTTCCTTGACGAAGATTCAGATGAGGAGGAAAATTAATTTTTTTTTGGCACAATCCTATTGTAAATAATAATATTATATATGATATTATTTTTTTCCTAATGTGTCATTTAAAATTATTTAATATTCGATTTGATTAAATAAATACTAGTTAAATATCTTAATTTAAATACTTCATTAAATACTTACATAAAAAATTGAGCCATTAATATTCTACTTAAATATAATATCATTTATAATATTCAAAAAATTTTTTTTTCTATTTTAATAATTAAAATAATAGAAAAATCAATTAAAATATATTTATACATTTTCAAAAAATAATAAACGAAAAAAAAAAATAAGAGGCCTCCATCTCAGATGGCGGACCAACACTAGGTCCCTGACACGTCGCCATCTGAGATGGTGTTGTCTGAAAAACAATAAAAAAATACCACAAAAGGCCAAAAAACATGACATTTTGGGATTTTTTTTTTCAAGGTGTGACATTATGAAGTTTTTTTTTCAGGTCTATGGCGGGGCAAGCAAAAAGTCCCTACTCTCACTTATCATATTTTTTCTCTTCTTTCTGAAAAGAGAAAAAGCAATACTTCCACAAACGAACACACACTAGAAACCTTGAAAATGCAGTACCTATCATATACTTTTTCTCAACCAAACATCATCCTTAACCATTGGCGGATCCAGAAAAATTTGATAGTGGGGCAAAAAACTAATTAATAAATTTACAATTTTATTATTATAAATTACAAAATTTTATTAACAAAATCGGTCAAAATAGTCTATTATATATACAATGGCGTTTCTTTTAAAAATATAATATATTTTAAACTACATTGTGTTTTTAATATTTAAAAGTGGTAAATATTAAAAAATATGTTAAAACTATTATGAATTAACTATATCATATCTATTATCTCATAGTTTTGTTATAAATTGTTTGAATCTTTTTTTTTTAATTATTGTATGAAAAAGAAAAATTATAAAGAATATTGTAAAATTATCTTTTATTAATGACATAAAAGATATAAATTAAATTAATTCAAAAAAATAGTATTATAAAAATATAACATAATTTATTATTATTAATATTATTATTATTATTATAAAAATATATAAAGAGTATTATCTAAATTTTACAATTATGTGAAAAAATATATTTATTTATATAGGCAATCATCATTTCTCCATGGGGACAATAAAAAAAAATACAAAGCTTTTTAAGATAATTTTCTTTTCTTTAAGCCCCCTTAGCTATATACTTGAATCCGTCCCTGTCCTTAACTCTCTCCCTCACTATTGAAACAACCATAAAACTCATCACTACACTCCTTCATTGATCTTCAACTCACTTTCCACTGTACACACAAAACCATCATTACCTTTGTTCCCCTCACCCTCTCTCCACGTGAAAAAATAATAACACAACCATCCCTCACTTCAAAAACTACTAACCTTGAAACTCCTCAAACACATCATCGAACCACCAACTCACAGCTTTGAAGCCTCCGGCGAACCACAACAAACTCCAGCCGCCTCCTTTAACCAGACTCCCTCTGCTCATCATCGACCAACTCACAGCTTCAACCACCAGCGAACCACAACAAACCCCAACAAACCCCACCGCACACCACCTTCGAACAACCAGCAACGACGACCGTGTAAACCGCATCAAAACTGTACGATAATCATGAATGTCCTCTCTCACTCTCGATTTCGAATGCATTGCTGTGGTATTTGGTATAAGAAAAATACAAAAAAAATTAAGTTGTCTGGTTGTTGTTACAGTAGACTAGGGGTGGACATATTCCAACCACCCGACCGAAAACCGAGAAAACCGAAACATTTATGAGTGTTACGGGTGGGTCGGATCGGGCCACGGGTTCAAATATTGTGAAAAACGGTTAAATATGGATATTGACGGTCGGATTCAGTTTATAAAATAACATCCATTATTATCCGAACCCGTCCGAAATGCACATTTAACGTTACACATAGTTTGTTTTCAATGATATTTTAATAGTTATGGATTACAACTACTATCTTTTCTTACTTTTAATTAATATTTTACCTTTTACTCTTATCAATGCTGAGCCACATCA
Source organism: Lathyrus tuberosus (assembly GCA_022829125.1). Lineage (NCBI taxonomy): Eukaryota > Viridiplantae > Streptophyta > Magnoliopsida > Fabales > Fabaceae > Lathyrus > Lathyrus tuberosus. The sequence goes on from JALAZF010000423.1 coordinate 4,906,526, forward strand.
ATGCAATCAACATTTTTTACTGTTAACATACAATATCTCTCACCTATGTCACGTGTTTATACAAGTTGTATTTTTTTAAAATTAAAATTTATTCTCTCTCATGTTTCTAGTTTATTCTTCACATTAAACTCATCTTCTTATCTTCACAAACTCATCTTCACATTGCAGAGCCATTCATTTCATATATATTTCTTCTTATCTTCACAAACTCATCTTTTTAACTACATAAATTTCAATTGACTACTTCTTCCATCAAACTCATCATATCTTCACACTGCAGATCTCATCTTTACGCCAGATTTGTTCGCCATCCATCATGATCTTTTTTAAGTGTTACCGAAAACACTGAAAATCACCTTATTCAAAACTCCTATGAAATTATTAGAAAGAGTAAGCAAGAGAAAATTTTCCATTCCCTTAAGAGTTATAACCGAAACAATCCATCCGACATACCCGATTCTTCGTTAAACCCGAAACCGATGATAACCGTTACTGATACGGTTGGAAATGGTTTTATTTTTAAGATCTTCGGTTATCTTTCGGATGACACTTTTTGGTCCGAATCCGACCGGATCCGACCGGTGTCCACCCCTACAGTAGACTACGCATTAGAGTGTTAACTCATTTTTTAGTTTTTTTTGCGTAATCTATTAAGTTACGTCAGCTTGAAGCAACTCAATTAATTTTTTATTTTAATAGTACAACTCTGTAGAACTCATATTGGATTCTACAATTTTACTTTATATATTAATATTGTAGTCATATTAAATTTTATATCACTTAAACTAATAATTTTAATTATTTAAATTAAAATTGATATAAAATAAATTAAATTCAAATTAAATTTATAATTTAAAATGATAATTTAAAATTAAAGATTAAGTGATGAAATTGTGAAAATGAAATTGAAAATTAAAAATAAATAAATAAAAGTGAAAAAAATTAAATGTAAAATATTTTAATTAAGCTTATTTATAATAAAATGAAATGTTAAGAAACAAAAAATAAAAAGCTGTTCAACAATGACTCATTTTAAATTTTATTGTTATTTTAATGAAAAGTTGGTTTTATCATTCTTGCATCCTGAAGTAATGATTTGTCAAAATGGTCAACTCCAACAGCTTTCAATATTAATGCTAAGTGTGACACGCTGGAAATCTGTTCAAAAAACTACCGCTGGTGATAGTCTAAGACACGTGTCAGAGGATTATTAGGAAACATGTTTTATTTTGAAAAAATTATAAAAAAAAAAGACAACTCCTCTCTCGCTCTGATGCAGCAGACTGCAGACCGCATTTGTTTTCTTATTTATTTTTTATATTATTACTATTATTATACTATTAGTACTATTATTATATATTACTAATTATTATTAAGGTTAATGAAGTTTTTGATACTTATAAATAGCTCAATTTTACTTTTAGTTCTTTCAAAAATTTCTTTTAAAGAATGGCCTCATAAAATTTTAAATTTTAACTTCTAGTCCCTCCTACTAATTAGCGACGGTTTTTACAACTTAGAGACAGAATTAGTGACGGTTTTAGTCGGTTTTACCAACGGTTTTTTATTTAGCGACGAAAATGGCGACGGTTTTAGCAACGATTTTGGCAGGAAGGACCAAAAGTTAAAATTAAAAATTTTATGAGGACCATTCTTTAAAGGAAATTTTTGGAGGGACTAAAAGTGAAATATAAGATATTCAGGAGGACCAAAAACTTCATTACCCCTTATTATTATTTACAATTATTTTATTATTATTATTATTATTATTATTATTATTATTATTATTATTATTATTATTAATGATTGTTATTGATATTTATTATTATTGATTATTATAATTATTAAGTATTATTTATACTATTATTACATTTATTATTATTATTATTATTATTATTATTTACTACTATTATTATTATTTAATTATTATTACTAATTGTTAGTGTTGATTATTATAATTATTAATTATTATTTATACTATTCGTACATTTATTATTATTATTATTATTATTATTATTTACTACTATTATTATTTGTTGATTATTGTTACTAATTGATATTATTTATTATTATTATTATTGTTATTATCATTTTGTTGATTATTATTATTATTTGATTATTGTTATTAATTATTATTACTATTATTATTACTATATTTATTGTTATTATTATTGCTAAATATTATTATTGATTATCATTATTATTATTATTATTATTATTATTATTATTATTATTATTATTATTATTTATTGTTTAGTATTAGAGTTTATTATTATTGATTTTTTAAAATGTTTATTCTAAATTGTTAAGAGAAAAATTTGGTTTTCGGTCCTATCGGTTTTTTACAAATGTATTGCAGTTTTGAAGTTAAAATTCGATTTAACTTCAGAAACTGCTCAAATGCATAAAGTTTTGTTGACAAGAATCATATAGAGTTGATTCCTACATTAATTGTTCTACGATTGCTTAACATAACGTTAAATTCTTTAATTTATTTGTCATTTTATTTGCCTTAAAAAATATCTTTTGGTCTCATCGGTTTTTCACAGATGCATTGCAATGTTGGAGTTAAAATTCAATTTAACTTCAGAAACTGCTTAAACACATTAAGTTTTGTTGACCGACCTCAGATAGAGTTGATTCCCACATGAATCGCTCTATGATTGCTTAACATAGCTCACATTTCAATCACAAATCTAACTAAAAGGTTCTCGTTGAGTATAACAGATGTGAGGGGTGTCAATACATTTCCATTTCATAACCGTCTCCCGAACCCGAATTTGGTTGCGACGACCATTTTCTTTTCTTTTTAAGGGTTTTATCAATATTTTCTATTTCCTGCTTTAGAATTAACAAAGTTCGGTGGTGACTCTGTTCAAACATATTTTTCGCTAGCGTGCGAACGCTTCGTGAAAGATCGGGTTTTTCGAGATGTGACAACCACACGTCTCGCCCTTTTGTGATGCAAGTTGAATAATATGTTTCCCGACACTGAGAATATAAAGATGAGTAAGATCGAATTTCGTGCAGTCTGGATTGATATTGATGGAAAGGTAAAATACGACCTTATTGAGTTCTAGACCGATGAAGATTTGAAAGTTAAGTGAAGAACATATCACTGTAGGATAACTATGAGACCAATCGAGTTTGATGCGATAATTTTTAGATCTATCGACGACATAATTAAGATGTTGAAACATCCTGAATCACCGGGTAATGTTTAGGTTTTTTTTTGTTAACTTATGTAATTGTCTGTCTAAATATTGTAATTGTTTGTCAAATGTTAAGTTATGTTAATCATGCATCAATGAAAGTGCCAAAATGTTATCTAATAAACAGTGTTGTGCAAATGTCTCAGTAATACTACACATAATATACAAATGATAAAAAAATGATAATAAGGTCTAAATGGGTCTCCCATGGGCTATGTGTATTATCTACGATGTCAAAGTATAAACCTCGCCATATGGGTTCACGAAACTCATGAGGTTATCCATATTAACTGCTATTATATAGAGGTGTTGGTTGCAGAATAGGGCAAGCAAGCAAAAATATTTATTTTCGGAAGAATTCCCTCCGGGATTTATGTCGTGTCCACAGAGATCGGGTCGAGGGAAAGAATGTCGTTCGACAATCTCTAGCGTTAATGAGTTTGGATTAAAATGGTTTGAAAACAAGAAAAATAGAAAAGTAAACATTAAAACATAAAACAAATTCATTCTTCAGCAAGACAAACTTATCCGACATGCACATAATCGACTCCTCACAAACTTAAACTTACCGACCAGTTATACTCAACCTACAATACTCCTCAATATCACCCAGCATCGCTCACAACACAGGTTATGTCTAACGCAAAGTTGAGAGAACAACCGTGTTACCATTGCCGATACTTTCGTACGCTAGCTCAAGGCACGGAGGCATTAAGTTTCGACGCCTATTGAAGATTGCTAGCCCTAAATCTATCTCTAGAATCTAGATACTAACAGACAATCATCCCTAATCGAAGTTTGCGACGGTTATCTCTAACGCAACCCAAACCCCACGCATAAAGCAAAAATCAGAGACAATCACTGATAGAGATTTGTAAAGCAAGTTTTATACAACGCCATGGGCGACAAATATACATGAGATCATAGTCAATACACATACAAACCCAACAAAGAAGAAAGACATAAAGAAAATCAGAAATGAACCAAACATCTCGCGGTTTGTCGGCGCCGATCGACGATCAATCCACCTCGGATCATCCACATGCAAGCTTCCATGATGTTTTCTAAGCTAATCTACTGAAAAAATGAAGTTTGATGGAGTTGGAGCAATAATCCCCAAAACCATCCATAAAAATAATGAATGAAATAAACTATATACATTGCAAATTCTGCATGGTTCACAGTGCGAACGATCATTCGCAGTGCGAATGACTCAAAAAATGGCACTTTAAGTGCCTCTGATTGCTAAACCGCCTTTGCTTTTCTTCGTTGGTTCGCAGTGCGAATGAACCATTCGCAGTGCGAATGTTCACTGACACGCTCGCAGTGAGAACGTTGGCTTATTTCTCTTTTGTAACTCTCTGCCAGCCTTCGCTGGACCTTCGCAATGCGAATGCTCGCTGCCAGTTCGCAGTGCGAACAAGACAGAAAACCAGTCCTTATTTTGGCCACAACTTCTTCACCGAAACTCCGATTTACGCACGGTTTGAAGCGCGGGAAAGCTTATTCAATGCTCTTTATGAATATGGAAAAATCCCATTGCTAGAACACCTGTAAAAATAAATGAAAATCAATTAAACTCAATGATATTTACACGGTACCGCACTATACACCGAAAACGTAAAGTAAATGTATTTACGAACAAAGCGGGGTTTATTCAACCAATTTTAACACAAAGTAATGATAAGTGCAACAAAACTTATATACAAAAATAGGTACATTATGCACTTATCAGGAGGCGCTAAGCGTCATCCGCAACATATGGAGGAGGTGGCACGTCATTAGAAGGTCCCCTAGCATGAAAAGGTCCCTCAGCACGAGAAGGTCTCACATCATCTCCATGCTGTTAAAGTGGGATGATGCGAGAGTGTGATACATCAATGTACCACTCCAAGTACCCATCCATATATTCTGCCGAGAATTGTACATCCACTGCATGATCTCTAATGGCACGAGCAGACCCCAAAACGTGACCAACAAACCAGCTATCAATGCTCTCAGATGGAATAGAGAAGACTGATCATGGGATGTCCTGAACATATCCAAACTGGCGCATAAACCTCTCAGGTAAGTGTCTAGCCACTAAGGTCTCTCATTGCAAACAACCATAAAACAATGAAGCGTCATCGAACTCATGATGCACTCCATGATCTGTGTTGAGTGTCCAGATCATCGTCTACAGTAAACGTATTAATCCTCCTCCTGTACTCCACAACACCTCCCGGGTGTGCATGCTTACCCCCTCAATCTCTTGGCCCGTGCGGACCCTGCAGTGGTAGGAGTAACCCGTATCCAGCACTGCACAATGACATAGACTTGTATAACCAGCAATCATGTCATAAAAAAACTAAAATAATAAGAAATAATAATTTTTACATTTGAAATAAACTCATATAATGAGCAATCTGTCTCGTCTCAAAAACAGCCGCCTCTCCAAGTGCAGCATATAGAACAATCAATGTAACACACCTCATGCCCAGCTGCAATGCTCAAGGCGACTAAACAACCACATGTACTTTGCATCAATATATACATGAGACTTATCCGCTAAGATAGTACATCCTACAAGATGTAGCATGTATGCCCTGGAGACTCCCTCATACATACCCTGATGAACTAGATCTTTATACCTATCTTAGAGCCAAGATAGGAAAAAATGGGCACCCCTCATAGTATTAAACTAATCTATCTCCTGCTCCTCAATAACCCCCAAGTCCTGTATAACAGTAATACGTGCAACCTCCTGGCTAATGAGATGAGCGATGAAGAAATTACCTGCCAGGGGAAGATGGAACAACAGTCTTTTTGGGTGATCTCTTATCTTTTCCAACATGTTTTCTTGGCGAGGCAATGCCATTCTTTATGTGAGATTTTGATTGACCATCCATTCTTCTTGTTTCTGTAATTTGTGAATTGAATTTTAAAAGAGTTGTTAACTTGGTATTTATATTATTATATACAAATAAAATTATAAATATGCGCTAAATATATACCTGCGAAAAATTGTCACATTTATCGATCAAACAATAAATTTATAACAAATTTGACATTTAAATTTTTATCTTATTTAAATTAAAAAAAATACTATTAATAAAAAGAGAGTTGTCAGTTTGGTATTTATAACAATCATTAACTTGATATATTAATAATGAATATAGATACTTCCTTTATCATCTCTAGCCCATCCTCCCTTCATTGTTGTTGTGAGTAGTGTTTTTTTTAACTAGGGAGCATTGAACATTGTGGGATTTCTTTTTTAGAGTAAGATCTTTTTAAGAGACACACCACATATTCATCCAAAACTTTAAAGTGCTAGGTGTATGAGTTCTCTCACTTATAAATGCTCAAGTCTCCACATTTCTAGCCAATGTGGGACTATTACTCATATCACTCATACTTGTTATACTTAACACTCTATCTCAAGTGTGAGTTTATCCACAACGCCCCCTTAAGCAGAAGTTTCATCCACATAAACTTGTACCGTCGTTGATACTCTTCAACGGGGTACTCAATCCACCGGTTGTGGGGATACTTTCAATACAAGTGAGTCGGTCCTTCACTCGAACCAAATTCTCATGATACCACTGTTGGGGGGGTTTTTCACTAGGGAACATTGAACATTGTGGGACTTCCTTCTTTGAGCAACACCTTTGTGAGAGACACATCATATATTCACCTAGTGGTTTTTGCAGATTGTACTTGTTCTTTCTCCTGTTTTTTCTGGGTTTCTTTTCCCTCTCCTTCCTTCTATTTCTTCATTTTTTTATCTTCCTTTGTGTCTATAGCCTCCATTAATAAGGGCAAACACACCAGATCATGTCTTGACATTGTTTCAGCCGTTAAGACACCCACCAACCTTCAAAACCTACGAATTCAAACTGGGGAAACTAGTTCTTCTGCTTCTCTTCGCATACTTGTCAAAATCTAGAAAACACAACTAACAAGATTAAGTTTCATATCTGAAGAAATCTTCTGTCACTACTACAAAATACACTTTCGGTAACATAATATTACTAGAGTAATGCTTTCCACCGTTGTAATATCGTAAACTGGATGTGCCTGATATATTTTTTATTTTTTTGAAAGTTTTTTTAATCACGGTTGAGATAAAAAACTGTGGTGATAAACTAAGTGTTACAAGCTTCGAATCCTAGCAACTACATTTTTTCCATTTTTCCTATTACAAAAAATGTGTGTCATTTAAGTTCATAAATAAATAAAAAATTGAAAACTATTTAACCACATTTTTACTATTAAACCGCTGTAATAATATCTATATTTCATTGGGGTTGGATATAACAACCGTGGTCAAAGGTTTTCATGATAAATTTAAAACAAAACAGATTCATTATTTCCTTCATAAAATGCCCCAAGCAAACTAGCGAACCAGAGACGACAAAGATAGCGATAGCGAAATCTTCATCTTCACAATCTTCGTTCATTTGAATCTTCATTCTTGAAAATCTTCATTATTTTTATTCGTGGTCTCTTCCTCTTCGAAGTACGATATGTTTCGTGCAAACTTCACTCTCTTCCTAATTCTTGATAATCTTAACTATTTTCATTCTTGTTTGATTTTGTGGTCTGTTTCGTGCAAAGTTCATATGCTTTATGTTTTGTTGTTGGATTTGCCAGTGAACAAAAATATTTTAACTTTTCTACAATGGATATCCATATGCTTAAGATTTAGAGTTGTATTATTGTTATGAATATGCTTTAGTTATTCGATATGCTTTAGATTTAGATTTTGTTGTGCCATTCACAATATTGTTTTGATATAAATTTCAAAATTTATTATGGATCATAGTTGGATGAAAGCTGATATATTAGGTCTGGTATATGAGAAATGAGTTCTTGAATTCCTCAAATACGCTGATCAAAATCTTCCCAATAATAATGGTATCTTTTATAGTCCTTGTGTTAATTGCGGAAATATAAATAAATGTACAAAGGATGAGATATTCCATCGCCTATGTTGTGATGGTATATGTCAAAATTATACAATACGGGTGTGGCATGGTGAGGTGGGAAAAAAGCGAAACAGGGCATCACAAAGTCACGAAGTTAATGAAGATGAATATATGGATGACCGATTAGAAGATATGTTTCGTGATAATGAAGAATCTTCTTTTAAGAAAGCCCATATTTATGATACTTTATGTAGTGATAAGGACACCCATTTATATAAGGGGTGCATAAGTTTTACACGATTGTCTGCGGTATTAAAATTGTTTAATCTGAAAGCAAAAAATTGGTGGTTGAATAAAAGTTTCACGAAGTTGCTTTATTTGCTAAAACAAATGCTACCAGAAGATAACAATTTGTCTGATCGATGTTATGATGCCAAGAAGATATTGTGTCCAATGGGTTTGGAGTATATCAAAATACATGCATGCCCTAATGACTGTATATTGTACAGGAAAGAGTATGAAAATATGGATCAATGTCCGGAATGTCGGGCGTCGCGTTACAAGGTGAAGGACAACAATGGTGATGACAATGACAATGTTAGTAGGAAAAGTCCTCATGCTAAAGTGTTATGGTACTTGCCAATAATTTCAAGATTCAAGAAACTTTTTGCTAATGCGAATGACACAAAGAGTATTAGATGACATGTAGATGAAAGAAAATGTGATGGAAACATATGCCATGTAACTGATTCTTTACAATGGAAGAAAATTGATTCGTTGTTTCTGGATTTTGGCACTGAGCCAAGAAAACTTAGGCTTGGGCTTTCCACTAATGGGATGAACCCATTTGGTAATCTGAGTACTAACCATTCTTCGTGGCCTGTTCTTTTCACGATTTATAACCTATATCCTTGGTTGTGCATGAAGCGTAAGTATATGTTGTTAAGTATGATGATTTCTGGAAACGACAACCTAGAAACGACATAAATGTTTATCTAAGTCCACTAATTGAAGATTTAAGACTTCTGTGGGAGAAAGGCGTTCAATTTGATGATGCATATTCTGGTGAAAAGTTTAAGATGTGTGCAATGTTATTTTTCACAATCAACAACTTTCCTGCATATGGTAATTTGGCTGGATATAGTGTCAAAGGACACAAATAATGTCCTATTTGTGAATCTAATACTTGTTATCACCAACTTGAGTTTGGAAAAAAGATTGTTTACCTTGGGCATCAAAAATTGTTAAAACCCGATCATTCTTATCGTAGATTGCGGAAGGCTTTTAATGGAGAGCAAGAGTTTGATATCGCTTCTAAACCTTTAACTGGAGATGAAGTTTATCAACGACAGAAACACATTAATGTCGGTGTTTTTTATGAGCGACGTTAAGTTCGCGTCCGGCAGTTAGGGTCGATGCCTTTTTGCGACGAGACAGAAATAACGTGCCCTTTTCTGAAAATGGTTTGAAACTTAACAATCCCGAAGGACAAAAAGGTTTGAGTTTGTTTCGCATTTTTTAGACAGAAGTGGATTGGTTTTTGTTTGTAGTATGCCTTGTGCTAAAGTCTATGACATAGTAAGTACTTTGCGTAGAGAGTCACACGCTGTTTACTGTGAATTTTGGTAAACAACCTCTGGTCTATCAATTTTAAATAAAACTGACTAACTTGCAGGATCGACCACACAAATCCTAGGACATGTGCTAAATTTAAGGGACAATGTAACTGACAATGATAAATGCAAGAAATGTAAATTGAACTCCACGTTCGACAGTAAAAGAAAGCTACATGAACTCCACGTTCGACATGATGCATAATTTAAATGCGTCGAATGTAAAAGACAAAAAGGTAAATGACTTTGAAAAATAAAAGTGCAGGAAGATAAATAACTGTCGAAAGTAAACAACAAGAAATGTAAAGGTGCTTGAACTCCACGTTCTTGAATGTAAAAGGTGCAGAAAGAGTAAATGACTGTCGAAAGTAAAGGGCAAGAAAATAAATGACTTTGAAGGTAAATGCAGTAATGTAAAAACTTTTGAAAATAAAATGCAATGAACTCCACGTTCTTGAAAATAAAGACTGAAATGTAAAGGTGTTGTCGAAAGTAAATATGCGGAAAGATAAATGACTTTAAAAATAAAAGACTTTGAAGATAAAAGACAAGAAATAAAGATGAACTCCACGTTCTTGAAAATAAAGACTTTAAAGATAAATGCTTGAATATAAAGGTGCAGTCGAAAGTAAATGCAGGAAGTTTAAATGAAAGTTTAAAAACAAGACTTTAAGTAAATTTGACATGAGAAGTAAAATTCAGGAAAACCTAAAGACATGGAAAGTAAATGCTTGAAGCTTAGACATGATGAAGATAAATCGCATTAATGCAGAAATAAAGGGTGGTGTTACATTACGTACATTCTCACGAACTCATTTCTCTACACGCGGATACTTTGAGTTTCTTTGAGTAACTTGTACAAAATATGAACACACTTATTACATAGAACTAACTCCTATTTATAGTGCTAAGAAATAACTACTAAGTGGTGGTTATTGCTTCAAACGTGTCCCTTTGGCGCCTTCTCCTTGGCCTCAACTGTTCCCATGTTCACAGCTGCTCCTATTTGAATTTCAAACATTGGAAATTCCCTCCAGCCTTAGTATAACAACTACAGCGCGCGTTTCAATATTCCCATGGTCGAAACCTTTCCCAACACTTAGCCATTTTTTGAGGTTTCCAAAACCCCTATTCGACTCAGGCTTCACCAAAACTGGGTCGAAGCCTTCTTTACGTTAAAAATAACTTTTTAACTTAAAATAGCTTTGATTCTTTCTAGCGTCGAAAATGAGGGTTAACAAATTGCCCCCAAGGAATGTCCTTTCGCCAGAATTGGTAGGAAGGTCATTTCTTGATATCATAACCATTTTGACGCTTGTTTGCATGACCTCAACTGAATATCCCACTAATTACTTAGTGGCTGAATTGTTCAGTTTCTTTGACCCACGCTTATGACGTCAGACCATCATGACAAATCCTTAAACGTCACTTCAGCCGTATTCATCATAACACTTTTCTTGAAAACAGATGTTTGCAGTCTGCTCATAACTGCTACCATTTATCACGTCTCCAGGAAAAGAACACGCGTCCCACTAACTCCTCGTCTTCAACGGTAGATCCAAGGCTCTTGGGATTTTCAAACGTCTATAAATACCCATTTCCACCACTTTGTGAACTTTTCACACTCTCATATTCTCAAACGAACATCTTCTTCTCTTTCAGTTTCTCTTACGCAAAACCCAGAAAAACACCATCTTTTCGTCTTCTTCAACAATGGCGTCTTCCCAAACCAATCCTCAACCAAAGAAAACTCAAAGAGGCAAGGCTGCTCAATTTAAACAAGTCATTCCTCCATTCGCTAATATCCCAGGCCCCCAAATAGTGGATAACCGTCGTTGCATGCCGGAACCCACCACTGAAGAAACCAGACGCATATACAAGTCTCAGGTAATGATCCCTTTAGTCGTTTCTGACAAACCTTGTGCACTGTCTGGTCCTCTAGCTGATGTTGACATTTCTAATGAGAAACTAAGTGAGTTTCTCCCCTCTTACCGGAAAACAAGGTCGTTAGGGCAAAAGAGTTTTCCCAAAATCAACGCTGCTGCTGAAACCTCTCCTAAAGAAATCCCCCTGCCTAAAATCAGCGTTGGCTATCTCACTGATGGCACCAGGCTGGTGAGAGCTGTCAATCCCTTGAAGGAATTTGACCAATGGATGGCGAAGATGGAGAAGGTCAAAGCTGAACATTGGAAGAATATAGGGATTTATGACCTTCTTATGTTGTCGAAGACCAGCATACCATACTGTCTAAACATGTTGGCAGCGTCCTTATACTTTTGGGACAGCACCCATTATACCTTCCATCTGCCATGTGGAATGGTTACCCCAACCTTGTTCGATGTAGCTGCCATCACAGGGCTTCGCCCAGATGGCCTTACCTATAACCCTGATGTTGATGCTGAAGACACCGTCAATATTTCAGGCTCTAAACTTACATACACTCTCTTCATCAAACACCACTTTAAACAAGAAGATGACAAAGTATCTGATGAAGAACATATTGCTTTTCTCACAGTCTGGCTGTCGAGATATGTTTTCTGTACAAAATCTTCGCAGGTAGCTAAGAAGTACCTGCCCCTGGCGAATCAACTTCACAACAACAGAGGAACCTGCTTGAGTGAACTCATCCTGGCGAACCTTTATGAGTCTATCAGCGAAGGGGCTTCTCGACTTAGAAATATGGAGGCCCAAGGTCCTATGCACTTGAGTGGGCCTCTTTGGCTACTTCAATTGTGGCTTAATGCTACATTTGAGGCTAGCCTCCCTAGAAAAGGCCTAGTTGATGAAGCCTCTGCTGAAATCAGGGAAAGGAGTGTCGAAGGGACGCGTCTGGCCAAACTCACTCCCAATGATGATGGTGAAACCCTTCAAAGGGCCTTTACCAGTTATATTATGATGTTTTCCAAGCGCTATGAGTTCACTCCTAGCATGGCACCTTTTGCTCAAAGAAGATACGACCCTGTATGGTTTAAAAGGCCATTTCCAAATCCTCACCAAACTCTTGATCAAGAATCTGTTGCTATCTAGGAAGCCTTTTTGATTCCCAGATTTTTTATCCACAGGCTCAACTTAGGGAGAGGTTTATCAGCACTGATTTCCTATCAACCAAACCTTGTCTCTCGACAGTTTGGGCTGGCCCAGAGCTTTCCTCAATGCTTGTATGAGAGAAAGGGCCAAGTAATTCTTCACACTGCCTGCTTCGACGAGGAAAATGTCTCCATTACACTCGACAGCCAGAATGAGAAAAGAAAAATCCTCTCTCCTGTGTTTTTTTAGCCTTCTTTTCTATGCACTTCATCATTCCACCAATGGTGGTCGAAGCACTATAGTGAGCACTTTCTTGATGTGGCTACATTTTCTTCATTACTTGACCAAACTTTTCTCAATGTGCAGGACAAGACGAAAAAGAGTAAGTTTACTCACATCAAAGAAATACAGGCTTTTCAAAACTACTTTGAAACTATCTATCGACCAGATGATCTTAGTCGAACCATTCATGAGGCTGCTGTCACTCTAAAGAGAAAATTTCTAGAAAAGCTGGATCAACTAAAAATTCCTCCAAACGTCCCTCGTGAGAAACGTTATGAGGTAGCTTTTAAAAATTTTCCTCCCAAGTTCCCTCGACTGCCTAATGCTGATTTTGGAGTGGTGATTGCCCCTCCATTTCCAGATTGGTTTGTCTGTGGGGAGCATTTAAAACTTCTTCGACAGCAGTCTCAGCCAAAGGCCCAACGAGTGGTTCCGACTAAGCATATGTTAGACAGTTTTAAAGGACACCTTCATATAGGAATTCAAGACGTTCGTGTGGAATCTGAAATATATGAAGGTTTGAAACCCTTAATTCATGGCTTTATAACTAACCACGTAATCATTAACTTGTAACAATTTTTTACTGTCTTTCAGTTGTGCCTAGGAAAACTGCTTCAACTAGGGCTGCTACCTCACAAAGTGGCAAAGAACCAGAGAGCACACAGGTATATTTCGCATCCCCTGCTTACACTTTTACTATATGAATTTCTTTCTTATATTTGCATTGCCTCTTCAGACTGGTCGAAAACCTCCAACACCTTCGAAGAAAGGTAAAAAGGATGCCCCAGCTGTTGTTATATCTTCAGATGCTTCAGATGAATCTCCTGAGGAGGTTCTTACAAAGAAAAGAAGAAAACCAATCAAAGCATCTGGACCTGCTGGCCCACCTCCTTCGAAGGTGGCCAAAATACTTGAAAAGGCGCCCACGACAAGTGGTGTCGAAAAAGAACCTTCCACGGTGGCCTTGAGAACACCTCTTGGTGACCATGGGAGTGATAACTCAAGTCCTGCTACTGCACAAGCTCAGGTATGTGCACCATTTTTTCGTTATACTGACGTCTTTCGCCCAAATTCTTTCAATCTCATTTTCTCCACTTGTGTTCTTTTAGGCAAACATAATCAATAATCCTGATCCTCAACCAGCTTCAGGCAATTTCGCCACCAACATAATTAACAATACCACTCCTCAACCGACTGCAGGAAGCTTCACCACCACACTCCTCAACAGCCAAGGTGAGCCAACTTATCACCCATCTTCTGATATTGGCTCTGGTTTGAGTGAGATCAATCAACCTAATCCACATGCTGTAGAACACACCACACCACCAGTTCAAACCACCACTCAAAACGCACAAGCTGATGGCGCCAATTCTGATGATGATGATGCCTCAAGTCCACCACTTTTCAACCTGGCTAACTTCATGGATAATGATCAATTGGTTGAAGAAGAAAGAAATGAACCTGAAGTTCAAACACACAACGACAATCCTGGTCAAGCTGCTCCTGAGGAGACAAATGAACCACATCCTAAACCAGCTGATGACCAGGAGAATATTCGACCAACTGCTGAAGAGCCTGACGAAGAAATGGTAGTCGAAGAAGAACAAGATGAAGAAGGAGAAGAATCAGAAGAAGAGGAAGAAGAAGAACAAACTGATCCTAATCCCCACCATACTCCTTCGCCTGTGGTCCAGCAAACCCTGGCTAACCTTCCACCTCCTGGAGACTCACTGACAACACTCAAGTGGTCGAACCCACGTGAGTATTCCAAATTAATACTCGAGCAGAAGTATAGTTCTTCTTCTTCTGTCTCTTCGACTCCAGCATCAGATGATTTCGCCAAACCAATCCTCCAAGCCATAAAGAAAAAATTCTTCAAGGGGGACATTCACAGAGTTTTGGCCTCAGACACATCTGCAACCACTTATCTGAAGGATACCCTTGAAAATCTTGAACTCACCACTCTTAATCCAGATGTTTATGGTTTTCTGATAGAGTTAACTGCTGTGGTGAACCAAATAGCTGCAGAGATAAAGCTGCTTCCGTCTATCAGGAATACCATAGAGGAAACATCTGGTCTTGAGAGTTCAGCTTGGTGTGGTGCAAAGGAGTCATATGAGAATGTCGAAAGTATAGAGACTGAACAAAAGAAAACACAAAATGAAATAGCCTCCAATCAGAAGAATATTGAAGCCTGGAAGCAGCAAATCACTGAGTTACAAGCTAAAATTGAGAATGCTGAAAAACGCAAACGTGATTTGCAGAATTTCGACACCACTGAGATGGCTAGGGAAATGAAACATGCCATGGATCGTATTGAGGCAGCCCAAAAACTTGAGAAACAGCTTTCCACATCCAAACTTGATGAATCCTTGTGCAATGCTCGCCTCAAACATCACATAGAAACCTTTGCCCAGTTGGAGTCGAGGCTTCCCTTTTGATGCTTTCAAGACCTTTATTTGCTCAACCAATCATTTGTTTCTTGGCCTTTTCAGGTCTTTATGTAATGATAGTTTTATGCCTTTGGCATTGATTAATCAATCGTTAGTATTTCGCCATTAACTGCTTTCGACCCATATTATATTATGATGCATTTTATTTATTGCTTCATATTTAAGCCAATTCTGCAATTAAGATATTCTGCCTTTTTTCTTGGAAAACAAAACTTTCTCAGTTTTAAAACTTCAAGGCATAAGCCTCTATCTTTAAAGTAACATTTATAGCATAGCCCTCAGGCATACTTCCAAGAATAACTCACGTGTTCCCACCATTTGACTGGCCAATCCAATCAATACTTCGCCTCTATAAATTCTCTTCCATCTGAACCAGGTTCATTCATCAAAGTAACTATGAACAATTCAGAGAAGTCATCAACCAAGAAAATGGCTAGAAAGGCAAAGGCAGTTGAGGAAACAAAAAAGATGGAGGAAACAAAGAAACCTGAAGCCTCTATTGGAGCAACCTCTCAAGCCAAAAAGAGAGAAACTAAAATGAAGATCTCTAAGAAAGGACGCTCCAACACCCAGGACTTTGATGATGA
Source organism: Lathyrus tuberosus (assembly GCA_022829125.1). Taxonomy (NCBI): domain Eukaryota; kingdom Viridiplantae; phylum Streptophyta; class Magnoliopsida; order Fabales; family Fabaceae; genus Lathyrus; species Lathyrus tuberosus. The sequence continues at coordinate 4,922,610 of JALAZF010000423.1, forward strand.
ACCAGATGCAGATTATATGGATTTCCTCAAATCCATAGATTGGAGAGATTATGAATAACCTTTCCTTGATTAAAAAATTGTTGTGTTGATTCTTCTTTGCTTTGTATGCCATATTAGCCTGACTTGGCCTATTTTGGCTTTCTTTTTATTGAATAAAGCTTAAGTTTTGATGCGAATCTCTTTCAAAATAGGCTTATATTTTTTCAAATACTTGCAATTTACTTTCAAGATTCTTTTATCTTTGTCTAACTCTTCCACTTCATAAGCTCCATTAGAGAAAACTTGTATGACTTGGAATGGACCTTCCCACTTAGGAGACCATTTGCCTAATGTTCTATCTTTTCAATCCATAGGCAAAATCACTTTCCAAACTAAATCCCCACATGCAAAAGATTTAGACTTAACCTTTTTGTTGTAGGATTCTTCGACTCTTTTCTTTTGTCTTCTTAACAACTTCAAGGCTCTAAGCCTTTCTTCATCCAAATCCACTAATTCATTCATCATCATTTCCCAATAATCCTCAGAGGGAATCTCATGATGTCTTTGAACTCTTATAGATTGTGAATAAATCTCAACAGGCAATACTGCATCATGACCAAAAGTAAGTCGAAATGGGGTAGTATTAGTAGCCTCTTTAGGGGATGTTCGACATGCCCAAAGAACTTGGTCTAATGTCTTGTGCCAATTTCTAGGCCTCTTTCCCATATGCTTCTTAATTAGTCCAATCACTACCTTATTGGCAGCTTCGACTTGCCCATTGGCCTGAGCATAATAAGGTGTAGAAGTCAATAACTTAAAACCTATTTCTTTGGCAAACTCCTGCATCTGTCGACCAGTAAACACTGATCCTTGATCCGTAGTGATTGTTTCAGGAATACCAAATCTATAAATAATGTGATTTTGAATAAATTCAATAACATCTTCCTGACCTATATTCGCCAGTGGTATTGCTTCAATCCACTTGGTGAAATAATCAATTCCCACCAAAATATATCTTTGGTTCTTTGAAGATGCTGGTCGAATCTCTCCCACTATATCCAAAGCCCATCCTCTGAAAGGCCATGGTTTCACTATGGAATGTAATTCACTTGCAGGAATATGTTGTATGCCAGCATGAATTTGACATTCTTGGCAACCCTTAGCAAATTCTATGCAATCTTTCAGCATAGTAGGCCAATACATGCCTTGTCGAAACAACAGTCATTTCATCTTCTGGCCAACTTGGTGTGCTCCACATGCCCCACTATGTACTGTCAAAAGAGCCAAATATGCCCCTGCTTCACTAAGGCATCTCAATAAGACTCCCTCAGGGGTCTTTTTAAATAATTCATTACCCAAAAGTACATAGCTTAAAGCTTGATACCTGATTTTTCGCTCTGTCGAAGCCGTTGGATTTTGCAAATATTCAACTATAGGCTTCCTCCAGTCTTCATCTGTCAAATTATCTATAGCAAAAATTTCAAAATTTTCGCCATCTATGCATCCAAGCTTAGTTGTTTCTAAGTCTGATGGGCACAATCCAACAACCACCACTTTACCTCTTGCTTCAATTACTTCTTGAAGATTTTCCTTTGACACTTTGTATCCAGAGGCAATTTGAGCCAAGTCATTAGCAACTTGATTCTCTATTCTAGGTATGTGTTGGATGGCCACTACCTCAAATTTCTTTAATAATCTATTGGCTATTACAAAGTACATAATGAGATTTTCTTTAACACTTTTATATTCCTTTGTGATTTATTTTATAACCAATTCTGAGTCTCCCATTATTTCGACTCTAGTTGCCCCCAATTCTAACAAAATTTCAAGGCCAGCAATTAATGCTTCATATTCAGCCTCATTGTTAGAGCAAGGTCCTTCGACCTTGTACTTGAATTTTGTTGGAATTTTTTCAGGAGAAATAATCTGTATTCCCACTCCTGTTCCATTTTTATGACTTGATCCATCAAAGTATAACTTCCAGGGTTTTAATTTGACATAATTCAAATCATTTTCATTTATGGAGTGGTCAACTATAAAGTCTGCAACTATTTGCCCTTTCACAGCTTTTGAAGGTTGATATGTTAGAGAAAATTCTGTTAATGCTAATGCCCATTTGCCAATTCGACTATGCAAAATAGGCTTAGATAACATATGTTTTACAACATCAAAGTGAGAAGAAACATACACATCAACTGGCTTTATATATTGCTTCAATTTAGTACAAGAGAAATACAAGCATAAACATAACTTTTCAATCATGCTATACCTAGTTTTTGCATCATTTAAAACTCGACTAAGGTAATAAATGGCTCTTTCGACTCCATTTTCATCCTCCTGAGCTAACATGCTCCCTAGAGTTTTATCTGATGCAGCTATATACAATCTCATACTCTTGTTTCTACAAGGTGGTGAAAGAATTGGAGGGTGGCTTAGTTACTCCTTGATCTTGTCGAAGGCCTCCTGGTGTAATTGCCCCCACTTAAAACCATCTTTGTTGACACGAAGCAATGGCGAAAAGGCTTGTGTTTTGCCACTCAGGTTGGATATAAACCTTCTTAAGAAGTTGATATTGCCCAGCAACGAGTGCAACTCCTTTTTAGTTGATGGCGTTTTCGCCTCCATTATGGCTTTGGTTTTATTCTGATTTATTTCGATCCCTTTCTTGTGGACCACAAATCCTAGGAAATCCCCTGCCTGCACACAAAAAGCACATTTGAGAGGATTCATTTTAAGACCATATTTTCTCATCCTTTCAAAGGACTGTCGAAGATGGTCAATGTGACTCTTCCCAGAAATAGATTTTATCACAATATCATCAATGTAAATTTGCATGAATGTGTCTATAAAATCATGGAAGATTGAATTCATCGCCCTTTGATAAGTGGCACCAGCATTTTTGAGACCAAAAGGCATCACTACCCATTCATAGGTGCCTAAGGCTCCAGGGCATCTAAAAGCAGTTTTATGAACATCTTCCTCAGCAATGAATATTTGGTTGTAGCCAGAATATCCATCCAGCATACTAAGATATTCATGTCCTGCTGCAGAATCTATTAACATTTCTGCTACTGGCATTGAATATTCATCTTTAGGAGTTGCAAAGTTTAAATCTCTAAAATCAATGCAAACTCTCAAAGACCCATTCTTTTTAATAACATGGACTATATTAGCCAACCATTCGACATACCTTGTCGTGCGAATGAATTTGCAACGAAGCAGTCTTTTGACTTCCTCTTTGATCTTTGATAATATCTCTGGTGCAAACCGTCTTGGATTCTGCTTGACTGGTTTTTTCCCAGGTGTCATAGGTAACCTGTGTTCGACCAACTCCCTGCTCAAACCAGGCATCTCATCATAATCCCAGGCGAAGCAGTCCTTGAACTCTTTCAACAACTGAACCACTTCAACCTTCAACTGGGGATCAAGGTTGGCACTGATGTAGGTAGGCCTTTTGGTTGTCCCCTTACTGAGGTCAACTTCTTCTAAAGGATCTTTTGCTAGCATTTTGATATTATTCGCCAACGGATCCTTCTCAAATCCCAAAGGCTCATCTTCATAGATGGCGTCGATCCTCTGGCTTTGCTCTCCAGTTTCAGCCTTATCTGGAGGTTTTGGGTCGAAGTCCTTACCAGGACCTTCTTGATAAAATTCAGAAATGGCTTCGCCAGCCATATAGTCGTTGGCAGCTTCCAAAGCCGCTTGTAGTTTTGTTTCAGCCACATAGGCCGAAATTCTTTTTAAAGCTTCGAACTCAGTCATGATCACTGAATTCATTTCCCCATCCCGTGGGCTCTATTGGAGGTGAGCCTAAGCATGGCAACCTTCCTCCTGGTACTTCCCTGTCCCATCTGAAACCCTCGACAGGGTGTAAATACAATAAATAAAATGTTTCTTCATCAGGCGTAAACTCGAAGTCGGCCGGAGGACATGGAGCAATGTTCGCCAAATGTTTCTCAAACTGTCTACTATCCACATGATTAATAGGCACCTTAAAGTACCCTTGATCAGCTTCAATATTTTCAACTATCCTATCTGGTCTCCAAATGGTGATTCTTTGATGCATAGATGAAGGTACAACTCCTATTCCATGAATCCACTCCCTACCCAAGAGTAGATTGTAGTTAGCTTTCGTCTCAACGACCATAAACACTGTTGGTCTGGTAATGGTTCCCATAGTAAGATCCACTTGAATCACTCCTAGAGTGGAACCGACTTTTCCTTCACTGTTCGACAGAACCATGTTGTGGGGTTTGGTATCAGTCTCAAACTTCCCAATCTTGCTCAGCAAAAATCTTGGCATTAAATTAACAGTTGCACCACAATCCACCAAGATTTTGTTAACAGGAACATTTTCTACTTTTCCAGTAATGTAGAGAGGCTTCAAATGACCCTTCATTGCCTCTGTGGGGCGTTCAAAAAAAGCATTTTGTTCTTCGACGCACCCATTGTTCATGATGTAATAACACACAGGCTTGTGTGCCAACATTTCTAATTCAGCAGTTTGATCCAAGTCTTCGACCTCTGAAACTTGACCAAATTCTTTTGGCATTACTGACACCACATTCACAAGAATATCTAGAGAAGCTGCTGACTCACTGTCGAAATTATCAGTCATATTCTCATCATCTTCAACTTTCTTCTCTGGCTGAACATTGAACAGCTTTCGCCTTATGGGCATCTTCTCAAAGTCCCAGCTTGATTATCAATATTGGTGCTTGACTCTCCTTGTACCTGAGCCTCCCTGATAGCCTTTCGCCTACGTTGCTCTCTTCGCCATTGTGATCTAGACATGGGATTTTTACCCTTGTAATTTTGAGAAATGTATGCTGACTTGTTGGTGGTATAGTTCTCTTTTCTATACTCAAATGAAGAACCTCTTTCCACATCAAATTTCTCCCACTTCTTCTTCTGTCCTCTTCCTTCGATAGGCTTGATCCAACTACCTGTTGGCACATTCGCAGCTGGTTTGAATGTACCTGACCTAACTCCTGGTACTTGGTTTTTCGATCCTGTCGAAAGTCGTCTATGGTCAAAACTTCTGGGACCTTTATTTACCTTCTGCCCCCAGCTTTCACCAGCTTTTTTGACACCTTCTAACTTGTGGGCAGCTTTCTCATAAAAAATGGCGCTGCATCTAGGACATAGCATTACTCCAGAACCTTTCTTCTGGCAACGGTGCAGAAAATCCATAATTGTCTCCTCTTGCTTAGGATAAGCTATTTTGTTGCGCTCTTCTTGTTCATCTGTCTTACTCACTTGTTCAGCTTTTTGATCTGTAATTTCGACCATATTGACATCAATTCTATCCTTTAAGCACATCTTGGAGAAATGAGCTTCAAGACTTTCAGTGGTCTTTGCCAGACACCCACCACTTGCTGCTGCTTTTGCAGCTTTTTGGGAAGCTTCTTGCCAAGCAGCTTTTTCAGCTTCAACCATTTCTTCAGCATTAACCTTTTCGACATTAGGAGACATCTTGAAAAACTATTCAGCAGCCATACATATCCAGTTTTCTACCAAAAAACCATCCATGTCTATCATCTCTCCTACCAATAGCATGTCATCTTCCAATTCTTTAACAACTTGGACTTTGGGGGCATTTCTGCCCATAGCCTCATTGGTGCTGATGCTATCTGAGCTAGAATCAAATTCTTCAACCAATTCGACCATGTTAATGCCTTCAGTGTCATTTATCTTCAATCCACTCACTGCCATATCCAAAACCTTGGCAGCATTATCCATTTCAACAAACTTATCAGCAGTTTCTTTGGTCAGCAACATTAGACTGGTACCATCAATATTCAGGCCATTAGCAGCCTTACTAAAACCTTCAGTTATCACAGGATTAGTGGCGAAGTCCTCAGTAACCTCCACCATGTTGATTGACTGATCAAATCCTTATGTGGCTTCGACCATTTGGACCTCGTGAGGCTCTGTGTAGTTAGCCTCTGCAACTTGCAATGGGTCAGAGTCAATTTTCATTTGAGCTTTGCCTTTGTCACCAAACTTCAGCCTTCCTTCTTGGATAGCATTTTGCACCAAATCCCTGAAAAGAAAACATTGAGAAGTCTTATGACCCAAAAAATTATGGTACTTACAAAAACCTCTTTTCTTTCTTTGTTCTAAAGGTAGCATTTTAGCACCAGCAGGCACTATCATTTGCCCATCTTTAACTAACAAATCAAAAATTTCGTCACATTTAGTGACGTCGAAAGTGTATGTTTTCTTAGGAAATATGTCGTTAGATTCGACAGGATTTTTTCCATTTGAAGGAGCTAATAATTTGCAGGCATAAGGTGGACCTTGCTTTAACTCAGCAACGTCAATCTCATTTCCGTCGAAATAAGATGTTTCATCATACAAATTCTCCACATCTTCATTACATTCGACAAAGGCTACTTTTTTACCTCTGCTGAATTTAGCCTTTTCCTCTTTTAGTCTTTCTAGTTGTTGGACTCTATCAGCTAACTGGGCTATATCTCTAGGATATTGGGTATCTAATTTCTTCCTAATGGAATAATCAAGACCTCCAACAACCATTTCAACCAAATCATGTTCTGGTACTTGTGTAAAGCACCTGGCTTTAAGAAGTCAAAACCTATTCAGGTAATTATCAATTGGCTCAATAACTTTGCGTTTGATGCTAGCTAATTCTTTCAAACTAATCTTAGTTTGCCCCATGTAGAACTGTTCATGAAACAAACGTTCTAACTGGGTCCAATTGTATATGGAATTTGGAGGCAAAGTAGTGAACCATGTGAAGGCATTCTTGGTAAGGGAACTTGGGAAATATTTGATCCTAAGGCTTTCGTCAGCTGCAATTCCGCCTGCTTCAATCAAATACCTAGCCACATGTTTGACAGTAGATTCAGTAGTATCTCCTGAAAACTTGCTGAACTTTGGAACCTTCGTCCTAGGGGGTAATTCTGCTTGGAGAATATAATCCACTATAGGCGAAGTATAATTTGGCCTTGTGAAGCCAAGATTCACACCATTTCTGGTCATTATCCTTTCGACCATGGCTGCAAGATTATTTTCCTCTGCTTGATTTTGGTGTCGAACCTGTCTAAGGAACTGATCAGCATTTTGGTTCATGTTCACCATCACTACTGGCTCTTCCTCCATCTGGATTGGCATCTGGTTTCTTGGTGGTTCGACTTTAAAATGATCAATCATCTCTTGATCTTCCAAGTTCACCTCAGGTCTATGACGTGGATGACGTCTTGGGATATCTTCGACAACAGTTGCTCTTCGATCCACCGCTGATACTCCCAGGAAGTCAGCCATGCGTGCCAATTGTGTAGCCAATTATTGGTTAGTTTGAGTTGTATTCTAAATCAAGGGTTGAAAAACTTCTCCCATTGTCTGAGACAACGTATGCACCATTTTCATGTTACTTTCGTCCATCTGTTGTCTCAAACAATTTATGGATGTATTTGTAAGGCTAGGCGTTTAAACAGAGTAACCAACGCCTATACTCTGGTTGTTTCGACCTCCTGATCCGGATCCTTGCAATGGCGAAGACACCACATTTTCTGAAAATACAGGTGGAGCATTCTGCAGATTTTGCATCATTGATATAGGCATACCATAGGGTTGACTCCTTGACCCTGGATGTGGAAAACCTGGAGGAGGATACTGCCTGTACATTGAATTTCCTCCCGGGGGTGTTGGTGAATTAGGACTTTGTGGTCCTATGTATTCTAGCACAGGTTGAGTATATGATTTTGTGCATGTTGATCCTGGTTCAGACACTACTAATGAAGATGACGTCTGTCCTCCTGTCGAAGGCACTGGTGATGATGTGCTTTGAGACCCCATACTACTACTTGACTGAGTGTTTGAAATACTCCCCTGAGGATCAACTTGTTGGTTGGCATTAGTTACCATTCTCTTAGTGTATCTTCTTTTTGGTATTCCTTCGTTTGTTGTGGCTAACTTCCCACTTCTCAATAACATACAACGAAAGTATTTCTTCACCAAGAAAGATAAGGTTAACAAAAAGTATAAAACTTAGCACTAGGTCCCACTGGGCGTGCCAATTTGTTTACTGTGAATTTTGGTAAACAACCCCTGGTCTATCAATTTTAAATAAAACTGACTAACTTGCAGGATCGACCACATAAATCCTAGGACATGTGCTAAATATAAGGGACAATGTAACTGACAATGATAAATGCAAGAAATGTAAATTGAACTCCACGTTCGACAGTAAAAGAAAGCTACATGAACTCCACGTTCGACATGATGCAGAATTTAAATGCGTCGAATGTAAAAGACAAAAAGGTAAATGACTTTGAAAAATAAAAGTGCAGGAAGATAAATAACTGTCGAAAGTAAACAACAAGAAATGTAAAAGTGCTTGAACTCCACGTTCTTGAATGTAAAAGGTGCAGAAAGAGTAAATGACTGTCGAAAGTAAAGGGCAAGAAAATAAATGACTTTGAAGGTAAATGCAGTAATGTAAAAACTTTTGAAAATAAAATGCAATGAACTCCACGTTCTTGAAAATAAAGACTGAGATGTAAAGGTGTTGTCGAAAGTAAATATGCGGAAAGATAAATGACTTTAAAAATAAAAGACTTTGAAGATAAAAGACAAGAAATAAAGATGAACTCCACGTTCTTGAAAATAAAGACTTTAAAGGTAAATGCTTGAATATAAAGGTGCAGTCGAAAGTAAATGCAGGAAGTTTAAATGAAAGTTTAAAAACAAGAGTTTAAGTAAATTTGACATGAGAAGTAAAATTCAGGAAAACGTAAAGACATGGAAAGTAAATGCTTGAAGCTTAGACATGATGAAGATAAATCGCATTAATGCAGAAATAAAGGGTGGTGTTACATTACGTACATTCTCACGAACTTGTTTCTCTACACGCGGGTACTTTGAGTTTCTTTGAGTAACTTGTACAAAATATGAACACAGTTATTACATAGAACTAACTCCTATTTATAGTGCTAAGAAATAACTACTAAGTGGTGGTTATTGCTTCAAACGTGTCCCTTTGGCGCCTTCTCCTTGGCCTCAACTGTTCCCACGTTCACAACTGCTCCTATTTGAATTTCAAACATTGGAAATTCCCTCCAGCCTTAGTATAACAACTGCAGCGCGCGTTTCAATATTCCCATGGTCGAAACCTTTCCCAACACTTAGCCATTTTTTGAGGTTTCCAAAACCCCTATTCGACTCAGGCTTCACCAAAACTGGGTCGAAGCCTTCTTTACGTTAAAAATAATTTTTTAACTTAAAATAGCTTTGATTCTTTCTAGCGTCGAAAATGAGGGTTAACACACGCCTCGCGCAACAAAGCATACTATGTACTTAAGGCTTGTGGCACACGAAGCACACTTGTACTTATTAAGTGTTTTAAAGTTGTTATGAGATGAGAAGAGAAGACTCAAGGAAAAAGAAAACACTAAGGGGGGACTAAATTGTTCCTAATGTTATCATGCAAAAGCACCCCCTATGTTCGTTGTACTCAATGGGAACCTCTTAATTCGATTCGTGAGAAATGCTAGCTAAGGTTGTTTGTTTTCTTCTAAGGGAATGACGAGTAAAGGATTCAATCTAAGGGGAAAATTGGTGGTTTTTTATTAGGGTTCTCGCCAAGGATTGGGGCCCTTGTGCCTACGTATCTTTCATTTAAAAAAAATGAAGAATCAGTGCATCCATAGTTCGTGGGACTACGGTAAAAGGTTTGGATAGAAAAAACAAAAGGTAGCTCGCTAGGATCTCGTAATCATATGCCTACGTACCCTCATAGTGCAATGAGGAAGTCAGAGCAATCGTAGTTTGGAGGACTACAGTTGGTTGGTGTTTTTTTAACGAACAAGTGTTTAGGTCGAATTTTAACTGCTAAACGTTGGCTTGTCTGCTCGCTAGGGGAGGCTGAAGCACTAGTTTATATGCGCGGAAGAAGGGACTAAACAATGTTCTTTTGAAAAAGTGTTTGAGTTGTAGATCGCACGGGGGCGATGACTTAGTGTCTTGAGGAAGTTTCAATCGCACGGGGTGAGAAAAGAGAGTTTGATGTGTTGGATGTTTTAAGGGGGGTGACAATTATTTAATAAGAACGAGACGTGGGCCTCGCAACCAATTAATCGGGGCATTACTGGGATGCTAGATCCCAACGACACCTTTTTCATTTGATTAATTATGAAATTTTGTTTGAAGAACAATGAACTTTCCAAAGATCGTTCGAAGGTACCATATGGAATGCTAGACTCCAATGGCACTTCTTTGTCCAAATAATTAGGGCAAGTATTTAAAGAACGAAAGATCGAATAACAAACAACCCAAGGCGTGCGCCCCAAGAGCAGTCATTCAAGTATCCAAGGAATGCGAGACTTCAAGAACCCATTTCTTTCGCGATTTAATTAATAAAGGATTTTTAAAAGATTAAATCGGATTTGAAAATGTTACTTGGTATTGGACCAAGGGTTTGTGAAAGAGGTTTGGATCGATCCTAGTCCCTAAGGGTGCTCCTAGTAACGAAACCACAATCGAAGAAAAGGTACAAGTGTGTGCACTAGGTTGATGGTGATGCTAAGGAGCAATCGACTTACAAGGGAGTTTTGAAAAGTGGATCGACATTGAATCGAGAATTAGTTTTAAAATGGTTTAGTTTATCCTAGTCCCTAAGGGTGCTCCTAGTAAACAAAACCACAATCAAAGAAGAGTAATTAAAGAGCGTACATCAAAAAGGGAGCAGGTATATGTAAAGTACACAGGAGTGCGAGAAATAAATGGGGTCATTGTCAGGTAGCCCAAGAGAAAGCCGTGTGTGTGCAAGGTGTCCTAAACTAAGCAATAAACAAGAGTACGAACAAAATCTTCACGCGAGGGTTTCTGTACAAGGTCCAAACTCTAGTGCTCGGGATAGTAACCACAGTCCACCAATTGAAAGTTTTTTAGAGTTTCGATAGTTTTATCATGTTTTTGTTTTTTTGAATAAGATGAACAAGATAAGATGAAGATGACGAGATGAATATGAACAATGATATGAGAAATATAATATGAACAATAATATAAGCAATATAATATGAACAATAATATATAAACAGAAAGATAAATCAAGATAATATTGAACAGAAATTAAAGTCAGTTGTTAATTGTTAATTGTCATTGATCGAGTGATCACTTTTCGAATCGGGTCCACTTTAGCGCTAACCAATCGTAGCATGATTTATGAGAAAGATCATGCTATGGGAGGCCGGTCAATAAAAATGTTTGTGCTAAAACACGATAGAGAAATGATATATAGATCATTCTCAAAGAATCATATCACACGAAAAGGAAAAGGGAACGATCTCGTCTTGATCACAAACTTCCATCGATTAATCGAAGGTAACCTATCACGATCCCAAAATATAGAAAATGATCCAAAGGACCATTCTCTACATATTTGAAATAATGAAGGTTAAACAACCTCAAAAACCAACGTTTATGATATTAAAGACTTCATCGACCAAAATCGAAATAAAATCGAAAAGAGAAATCACAATGGAATTATAATGAAATAGCAAAGCAACATAGTAGATCAAGAGAAAATTTTAATATTACAAAATAAATATATTAAAAAACTAGAAAGAAAATAAATAAAAAAGAATAAATAGAAAAAAAGAAAAAGGAAAAATAAATGTGTGGGGGGGGGGGTTGGAAATCATATGGGTATACATATGAGAGTCATATGGGCTTAGGAGCCCATCATCCCAACACTAAGCCATGCGGATCCAAGCACACGGTTTACAACAAAAACAACATTAGATTTTTTTTAAAAACAAATTATATGAAATCAGGTTACAAAAATAAAACAAGGCCATATCAAAGAATGAGAGTAAACATCAGTGAAGTAACAACCACATCACCAGACACGACATCATGCTCTAATTATTTTTCTTTAAACCAAAACAAGATCAAGTAAACGAAATCAAGCGAATAAGAGAGTCGATCTTCCTCCGTCTCACCTTGTGCTTGATTCAGTTTCGTGGCTTCTACTCGTGTTTCATGTTTGTACCATTTTCAATTTCTCAGCTCGCTTTCGTTTCTCTCAAATCTGATTCGGTGGATTTTGATTTGGTTGAAAGAGATTGATGAAGGGTGGTTTGGTTTACGTCTCTGTTTCTGTTTGGTTCAAGGATTGCAATTTGGGTGAGGTTTTGAATATGAAGGGTGAGTGATGAAGATCAGAAGAGAAACAAATATTATGGTGGTTTGTGAAATGACGAATGGGAAGTTTGGGGAAGAACTTTTGCAGCGTGAATTTGGCTCAAAGAGTTTGAGGAATTAAATGGAGGCTGCTTGGTATTTATAGAGGAATAAGGTCCAAAATTAGAATCATTTTGTTGTCGTTTTCTACGTTTGAGTGACGTTTTGCAAATGTTGTTATTGATGTGTTTTGAGGTTTGGTTGTGCTTGGAAATCACGTGCGTACTTGTATTTTGGAAGGCCATGTTTGGCTCGATTAAGATAGCTGGTATTGTGAATTGGAATTGCGTTTTGTTGTTTGTCCTGCAGGTTGTTGTATGCATTGTGTGACTTTGTGTGGGTCATGGTTTTTACAATTTTATGGCTGTGTCATGTTGAGTGGTTGCTGATTGCGTTTTGAAATTGGCTAAAATAGTAGTAGCAGCGTGTGCCATGGTGTGAGTTTGTGAATCATGTGCAGCAGCTTGGCGTATTTTTTCGAAGGCAGTATGCAACATGGATTTTGGAAGGTTGGTTGTAGTATGATGCATCGTGTGGCTTTATGCAATTTTGTTTGGGCTTCAATTGTAGTGTATGGCTTGTGATGGGATTGTGTAATGGGCTTTTGTTCATGTCCCCTTTTTTTCACAACTTTGTAAATGGGCCTTTTTCTTGTATGGGCTTATGGTTTATATGATTTTTCTTTGTATGTTTTTGTAGTGATTTTGATGATGTAATGGGCTTGCAATGTAAAAGAGATATAGGCGCTGGTCGTAATGATAATGGACCTTAAATCATATTATTCGCACCCTTGAATTTATCTTGCAATGCCTTGAATTCTTCGATTAAAACAATGATGATTAGAACTCGATTTCCATATAAACTCCATGTTTCGCATTTGAAACTATTCTTGAATTTTTCTCATGAAATAAATAACACCCTGAATCGGTCCTTGAGGCATAAAAGCTACCATGAATCGATCTTGGACTTTTGAATTTAAAACCTTGAATCAATTCTTGAGGAACGAGTCAAACATGAATCAGCCACAAATCAATTTTGAACTTTGCCACTTGCATTGATAAACTAGATCTTTCACCATGAACCAAATAAGCTTCACAAAACTGCATTACGACTACACAAAAACCCTAATTGAAAGGAACTGCTCCTTGGCGATCTTTAACCATGAAGCACTGTCAACTTAATCCACACACAGATAACTTGAATTGGCATAAACCCTAATTAAAGCCTCAGACACACATCACTTGAATTGTGCACACCCTGGCCTTGATCATGATATAAACTCTTGCCTGACCAAACTTCCATTTGAACTGAAAATTGTAAGAACAAGATTTGGTTCTACATCTGGCCTTTGCTAATGATGATAATTGCACATGTTATCTAAGAGAACAATTATGTATGATATGGTTTCTGTCTAGTGTGTGGCTGTTTTCAATCTGATTCTGACTCTGATAAGAAGGCGTGTGACGTCATCAGACTCTGTTATCAACACTCTGAAAGAAAACATATATGTCTACAAGATAGAGTCAAGACTCATGAATGTTTCTAATACAACGATTCTAATGAACGTTAGTTATGGACATTCTAATTGAGACATTGTGAGAAAGATCTACAAGACTTTCTAATGTGATGCGCTTCTAATGTTACAAGTTCTAAAGATTCTGAAGACGTGGTTCAGGTGAACAAAGCTCTGAAGATTCTAAAGACACAATTTATGAAGATCAAGTTCTGAAGAGATTTTAAAGACAACGCTCTGATTGAACGAAGTGCTGAAGACTCTGAAGACAAGAACGTTCCTAATGAAATCTGAAGACTCTGAAGACAAGGTTTTGAAGGAACAGGTTCTGAAGACTCTGAAGATAATGCTTCTAAGAAACCAAATGCTGAAGATTCTCAAGATAGTTATGCTGAACGAAGATCTGGAATTCTGAAGAGTGTGGTTCTGAAGATTACACAAAGAATAACTCTTCTATAAGACGCTTCATCAAGTTAATATCTGAAGCCTCTGAAGATGCTAGAAGAATGAAGATAAAAATGGTTTGAAGCTGAATATAATAGTACTAAAACTCTCTAACATTTACCTCGAAAAGGTGGCGCAATAGTAGCTTTTTGTACAATGATGTTGACCATTCCTTCATCTGAACGTTGGGATATTGCTGTTGGAATATGTTTCCAAGAATACCCCTCAACGGATCTATTCTCTCCTGCTCTATAAATTGAAGACTTGGAACCTTGAAGAAATGTTGCTTGAAGCAGCCACTGATCATGAAGAAAAAGAGAGAGAGAGAGAGAGAGAGATAAAAAGTTAGTTGGATGTTGTTCATACAAAAGGATTATCATTCAACACAGCAAACAATCAACATGTAGCAAGCAAAGATGAAGTTGTTACTACAAAGTGTGCACAAACGATGATCATGCTAACACCGTATGAAACTACTCAAGTGAGTCATCAATAACTGAAGCATAGTAGCTTAGTTGAACTTGATGGTTGAATTGGAAAAAGCATTATATGCTCAAGAAAGGAGTGCAAGATGTTGCAAGCTGAAGCTTAAATGAAGAATGCTCAATGAAGAAGAAGCTGAAGCATAATGATGAAGAATGTACAACGATGCAACATGCTAAAGCCATGTGAAACTTTTCAAGTGAAACATAAATAAGTGAAGCATAGTAACTTAGTTGATCTTGATAGTTAAGCTGGAATAAGCATTACCTACTCAAGAAGGAGTACATCAGAAAGAAGCTTAAAGCTCATGATAAGAAGCCGTAGTGCTCATAAGAAAGCTTTTAAGCAATACATAACTAGTGTGCTTTATAATCTCTTATAGATTTATCCTTTAGATAGTTTATGTATTAGAAAGCAAGGAGTTATTGCTGATATCTTGCTAGAAACACTTAGGTGTTATTGTACTTCAATTGTGTAATCAGCTTGTAAGAAGCATATATAGTGCACACGAAAATCCTTGAAAAAGGTGATGTTCCTTGAGCGGTCGAGTGATGACCAGAATGCTTGAGATGACTAAGTGTGTTTCTAAAAACTTAATGAATGTTGTTCCTTGAGCGGTCGAGCGAAGACCAGAATGCTTGAGAGGGCCAGGTCGTTGTTGAACGGCTTGGAGGTTGATTCTTTAAGAGGCGAGTGAAAGCCAGGATTCTCAAGAAGGCAATGGATGGTATCCATTGTGGTTGTAATCGTTGATGATTATTGGATTAAGTCCTTGTGATAAGGCGAAATCACCTTGAGGGGTGGACTGGAGTAACTTTGTTAATAGTGAACTAGGATAAAAATAATTGTGTTCATTAATTTTTATTTACATGTTAACGCCATTAGTTTAAATTCCGCAAATGGGGACAAAATGTGAAACCCAATTCAAACCCCCTTTCTTGTGTCTCTCAACCTTTAATTGATATCAGAGCCCCGGTTCTGTTAGTGATGTTTATCAAACACTTAACCGTGTCAGATAAAGATCTGGACGAGCTTTGAGAAACGCTCTGGTTAATCACCTCCACCATCTACAGTTTCAGTCTCATACAATGATGAAAATATTGAGTACTGAAATGACAAACCAGAAAGGTTCATTCTGGATCGTGTCACTGATTCTTAGAGCTCGTTGTTATTGAAAACATAATCTTCTCTCATGGCGCTTGCAAGAAGATTGAAAGGAAGATGAAGAGTCAGCTGGTAAAAAGATAATAGACTCATCAGATAATTAGAAGAATCTGATGAATGCTATTCTTGGAATACGTTAGTTGAAGACTACATATCTCACCAAGGTGATGCCTAGACATGGATTAAGAAGAATGATCTAGAAGAGATCAACAAGAATCATCAGAAAGCAAGAAATCTTGTTTGCTGAAAGTTATTCTTTCTGAGTATGGGATGTTTTCAACAAACAGACTAGGTCTACCGTTGACTTTCTCAGTATTGCTCATTAGGAACTCTTTCATGTGAAAAAGAGAAAATGCTTGAGTCATGATTTTGAAGCTTGAACACTTTAAGATGAAGTATGCTGAAGATGTTAGAAATCTTGTTATCAAGATTTTAAATCATGAATGCATAATTTAAGATTCTGAATGATGATTTCTTCGTTAGGATTCTTGAAGAAGATGATCAGAAGCTTGCTAATTGAATAAAAGCTTATGGCAACTAATCAAACATGCAGAAGATCTCTCTAGAAGATAAATCATTTTCTTATTCTACAGAAACTAATTCTACTACAGATGAGCATTGAATATGGTTATCAGGATTCTGACTACCTGCTTTAGAAACCTTGCGGAATTCTGAAGTGATCAAAAAGGAAGATTATCAAGCTGTCAGAAGTTTGGAAGAACAACATATGCAAGATCAATTTCTTGAGTTCTTGACGTATGTGTGTTCATGAAGATAAATGACTTGACATAGACGATTAAGTCATGTTAGTTTGAGAATGGTATCTCTGTTTAACAAGCTTAAGTTGGTCAGAATATCTTCCATAGTTTCTTTTCAAAAGCTCCTGATACATAAATGTATCCTTCCGTGTTCACTACTTTCTTGACTCATGTGACTGAGTGAAAGTATGAGCTTAAGAAGCTATCTGGTGAAAAGAAGATTCAGAATGCTCTGAAGGCTACATCATCTTGGCGTGGAAGTACTTCTACTGGTGAATCAAATCAAGGTCAGATTTGATGGTAAGCTTGGAAGTCAGAAACTAAAGCTTATTTGAAGAATACAAAGCTAGAAACAATCTTCTCTGAATGAAGTTATTGATGAAAATCAGAATGAAGAAATCAGAAGATACTCAATCAAAAGTCATCGCAGTTCATAGAAAGGAACGAACAAAAGCTATCACCTTCTGATGAACTGATTCTGGATGAAAAAGCTCAAAGTAAGAACAAGATATTCATTCAACCCTCAAAGGAAATATGTCTTGGTTT
This sequence comes from Lathyrus tuberosus, assembly GCA_022829125.1. Classification (NCBI taxonomy): domain Eukaryota; kingdom Viridiplantae; phylum Streptophyta; class Magnoliopsida; order Fabales; family Fabaceae; genus Lathyrus; species Lathyrus tuberosus. The sequence continues at coordinate 4,939,704 of JALAZF010000423.1, forward strand.
GATGATCATAATGATATATGCTTCTGGTGAAGATTAGCATCTGTTCAATGATTGAATTCTGATAATGCAAGAAGATTCCAACAATTTTCTTTAGCACATAACTGCTCAAAAGTTCATGTTTAAGCTGATAAACTTTTGGCCTTCTAGAAACGAGCCTTCTTGAAGAAGTCGCTTTCTGATTCTTCTTGAAGATAGAAGGCGAATGACTCTAAGATAGAAACTAGAGAAAGACTTTATTCTTTTCTAATGATCAATGAAATAAACATCAGGAAAGATGTCTTCATCCATCAGAATGGAAGCTTAAGAAGTCATCAAGCGATCGTGCCTCTGCACAATGCTCATAGATTCTTATGAGAATCGGAGAAGAAAGAAGATAGTTGATGAAAGAAGAAACGATTCTAGTGGTCCAACTAGAAGCATTAAACTGCAGAAGCTAATGCGTGGTGATTCTAAATAAGCATCTATAGTCATAGTTGAGAATCTACACAAAGGATTGAGAGTAATGTATTTCTAACTCTTCTGTTTAATTTAAACAGTTTAGAAATTATTCTTATATTCTAGAACTATAATTTTTGAGAATTCAGAAGGATAGTATTTTCTAAAGTTTCTGATTCAGTCTCTTTTATAAATGGAATCTTTCCTCAAAATTCCTGCTGAAGTTAAACCTATTCTCATTCTATATGTGAACATAGTTCATTATTCAGAATGAAATAAGCATCTCAGAATTTATGCTTCTCGAGAATAGAAAAATATATTTCTTAAACATGTTGCGTAGGAATCGTGCTTTTGAAATGAAAATCTTTTGACAGTTGGAAATTAGGGTGTGATTCATTTATTAACCATAATGATATAAAGAGTCGGTACGTCAACTGATCTTTGTCTTATATGTACCATACCTCGTATCCTATGGGACACCTCGGGTAATAAGAATATCTTAGATAAAGGTAATGAAATCATTCACTTTACCTCTTGTCAGAATTTTTGTGGTCATTCCTTTTTTAGTGTCTCCCCTGTCTCTCCTTGAACCTAGTTTTTACATAGGTATCCTATTTTCATCTTTTATTAGGTGTGTTTCCTTATCATTTTAATTTATCACACCTGCTTTGAAAACAATCCCCATTTTTAGCTATATCATTAATCGTCGCGCTTCTCTAGTCCTTCTATAATTTATGATGGCCATAAAAGTTCTCGTCTCCTTCATTCTCAGTCACTCCTTCCTTATGAACTTCATATCCCTTCCTTGTTCCGTTTCACATTCTTCCAATCAACCATGTCTTTCAAAACCTTCTGTGGCAATGAAGAGATTCTTGAAGTCATTGTCTTAAAACGACCTGATTTTATGAGTCTTAAGGGAACCGATCGTGACATTATCCTTAGCTAGCACATACAGGATTGGCCTAACTACTTTGCTTTGTTAAGAGGCCCCGTTTATCCAAACCTTGTGAAAGCCTTCTGGAAATATGCTCTGGAAAATGAAGATGGTAACTCCATCAACTCTTATGTGTATGGCATTCCATTCACAATCACTCCCTCTTCTATTTCTAAGGCCATAGGTTGTATCTTAACTGGTGTCACTGCTGATGAGTTCCATCTAAACTACTCTTTTGTTGATGAGTTCCGTGACATCTTTAACACTTCCTTCCTTAGGTTTGAACCAAATAACCCGGATAGAATTTCACCCACTGTAAAAGCTTGGTTTAATCTTCTTCTAAACAATTTTTTACCTCGGGAAACAGATAAAAATGTTTTGTCTCATGAAGACAGACTGTTTGTCTATTTTCTAATGAAGAATATTAGAATCAATCTCCCTTTAACAATCTTCAATCACTTGAAGGATTCTGTTAAAACTTCCAGAGGTCAGCACAAGTCATACATTCCTTATGTAAGAGTTTTAACTGAGCTTTTATTCAAGGATGAAATCATTGGTTGAGCTAAACGACTTAGACTAGATGAGGCCTGTGTAGAAGTAAGATGCAAAGTTGTTAATGATCTGCTAGGAGACTAGTTTCTTTATTCTGAATAGAAGGGAGCTTACAAACCTCACTTCTTTGACTTTACATATTGAACTCAAGAAGAGCTTACAAACCTCCTCTTGAAGACCATCTGACACATGGAGAGCTTATAAACCTCCGGCCCTGAAAAGTTGTTGAATCTTAGAACCTCTAAGTTCTTAGTCTTGTCATTAGACCTAAGTATGTTTTGTGTCTGTCGTCTCTCATTGTAATTTCTTAATGAATATTAATGAAATTTCTTTTTCATATTTCTTTGTCAATTTCTTTTCTATACCTTTTTTATTTCTGAAAAAGGGGGAGAAAGTGATATTTGGTTTTGATATCCAATCTAAAGAATCTCATCCCAAATATAATTGAATATGTTTTACTTCTAGCCATATGTTTGAGAATTGATCAGAAACTTCGCAAAAGGTCACTGTATGTGAGAACAGGATATCAGAAGACAGAAGATAAGGCATATCATAAGTTATGATATATCAGAATGCATAATTTGCATTTGATAAGATATTAGAAGATATGTTCAAGAAGCAAGTGATCAGAAGATATCAGAAGATATGGTCAATAATCAAGAAGATTATATCATAAGACATTGTACAACAAAGAAGAATACCAAACAATCTTGATCTGATAATATATTAATATCTGGTGTTGACCACTAAGTTATCAGAAACAAGAGATGTCCATGAGTTTCGCGCTGATACCCAAAACTTGTCAGAAGTTGTTAACATTCTGAAAGAATGATTCAATCAGTATCAAAAACTCAATTGGTATCTAAACTTCAAATGGTATCTAGACTCCAGCATTAAAAGAATGTGAATCCTTCGAAGATGAAATCAAGTCATGGTCATAAAAGAAAATATTTGGTTTCTAAACCATCAAATGACATGAGGATATGTGCACCTGTTGGTGATCTGTGCTAAGATATTGAAGATTTGGTTTTGATACATGATGCATGGCATCTAAGAAAGTATCTACCAGTTTCTGATATATATTGCAAGACATCAGGTCTGATAAGACAAATCAGGTTCTGATACGTCTACAGTATTTTGATAGCAAGCTTGGTTCCGAGATGAAGACCAGCATATTCTAGTCAGATTTCGATGAGACGTCACTAAGAAATAATCCTTCTCTATTGACATGATTCTACTTCAAAATCATTTTTGTGAGTCTTGGGATCAGGGGGAGACTCTGAACAAGCATAAATGAATTTTGTGAGTAACAGAATCAGGGGGAGCCCGTTAAGCTTATCTCTGACTCTGTGGATTTATGGTAATTACCCTATACGAATTGCTCTATCAAAATGTATTGTTTGTCATCATCAAAAAGGGGGAGATTGTAAGAACAAGATTTGGTTCTACATCTGGCCTTTGAGTTTTGATGATAACTGCACATGTTATCTAAGAGAATAATTATGTATGATATGGTTTCTGTCTAGTGTGCGGCTGTTGTTAATATGATTCTGACTCTGATAAGAAGGCGTGTGACATCATCAGACTCTGTTATCAATACTCTGGAAGAAAAGATATGTGTGTACAAGATAGAGTCAAGATTTATGAATGTTTCTAATACAACGGTTCTAATGAACGTTAGTTCTGGACATTCTAATTGAGACTTTATGAAAAAGATCTACAAGAATTTCTAATGTGATGCGCTTCTAATGTTATAAGTTCTGAAAATTCTGAAGATGTGGTTCAGGTGAACAAAGCTCTGAAGATTCTGAAGACACAATTTATGAAGATCAAGTTCTGAAGAGTTTCTGAAGACAAGGTTCTGATTGAACGAAGTGCTGAAGACTCTGAAGACAAGAACGTGCCTAATGAAATCTGAAGACTCTGAAGACAAGGTTCTGAAGGAACATGTTCTAAAGACTCTGAAGATAATGCTTCTAAGAAACCAAGTGCTGAAGATTCTCAAGATAGTTCTGCTAAATGAAGATCTGGAATTCTAAAGACTATGGTTCTGAAGATTACACAAAGAATGACTCTTCTATAACACGCTTCATCAAGTTAATATCTGAAGCCTCTAAAGATGCTAGAAGACTGAAGATAAAAATGGTTTTAAGCTGACTATAATAGTACTAAAACTCTGTAACCTCTACCTCGAAAAGGTGGCGTAGGAGCAGGTTTTTGTACAATGATGTTGACCATTCCTTCGTGTGAACGTTGAGATATTGTTGTTGGAATATGTTTCCAAGAATACCCCTGAACGGATCTATTCTCTCCTGCTCTATAAATTGAAGACTTGGAAGCTTGAATTTTTTTTGCTTGAAACAGCCACTGATCATGAAGAAAAAGAGAGAGAGAGAGAGAGAGAGAGAGAGAGAGAGAAAGAGAGAGAGAGAGAGAGAGAGAGAGAGAGAGAGAGATAAAGTTAGTTGGATGTTGTTCATACAAAAGGATTATCATTCAACACAGCAAATAATCAACATCTAGCAAGCAAAGATGAAGTTGTTACTACAAAGTGTGCACAAACGATGATCATGCTAACACCGTATGAAACTACTCAAGTGAGACATCAATAAGTGAAGCATAGTAGCTTAGTTGAACTTGATGGTTGAATTGGAAAAAGCATTATATGCTCAAGAAAAGAGTACAAGATACTGCAAGCTGAAGCTTAAATGAAGAATGCTCAATGAAGAAGAAGCTGAAGCATAATGGTGAAGAATGCACAACGATGCAACATGCTAAAGACATGTGAAACTTTTCAAGTGAAACATCAATAAGTGAAGCATAGTAACTTAGTTTATCTTGATAGTTAAGCTGGAAGAAGCATTACCTACTCAAGAAGGAGTACATCAGAAAGAAACTTAAAGCTCATGATAAGAAGCTGTAGTGCTCATAAGAAAGCTTTTAAGCAATACAGAACTAGTGTGCTTTATAATCTCTTAGATATTTATCCTTTAGGTAGTTTCTGTATTAGAAAGCAAGGAGTTGTTGCTCATATCTTGCTAGAAACACTTAGGTGTTATTGTACTTCAATTGTGTAATCAGCTTGTAAGAAGCATATATAGTGCACACGAAAATCCTTGAAAAAGGTGATGTTCCTTGAGCGGTCGAGTTATGACCAGAATGCTTGAGATGACTAAGCGTGTTTCTAACAGCTTAGTGAATGTTGTTCCTTAAGCGGTCGAGCGAAGACCAGAATGATTGAGAGGGCCAGGTCGTTGTTGAATGGCTTGGAGGTTGATTCTTTGAGAGGCGAGTGAAAGCTAGGATTCTCAAGAAGGCAATGGATGGTATACATTGTGGTTGTAATCATTGATGATTATTGGATTAAGTCCTTGTGATAAGGCGAAATCACCTTGAGGGGTGGATTGGAGTAACTTCGTTAACAGTGAACCAGGATAAAAATAATTGTGTTCATTTATTTTTATTTACATGTTAACGCCATTAGTTTAAATTCTGTAAATGGGGACAAAATGTAAAACCCAATTCAAACCCCTCTTTCTTGTGTTTCTCAACCTTCAAAAACAAAACTGCACACACACTTGTCCTGATAAACCTCAAATGAACCTCAATTTAATTCAATTTAACATGGTAATACCCTGAGTTTGGACAACAAGCAGAAGCAACATATTTTTGGATTTTTTTTTTTAATATTGGTTAGTGGATGGAAATACAGGTGAAGGTAATATACAAGTAGGAAAAATTTGGGGTATGACACAATGTCAAACAGGATGTCAGGACATTGTACTGTGACAAGTTGGTCACAATCAAAAGTTTCAAGGATTCTCTTTCTACACAGCTGGACAACATTGTTATGACTGGTCATCATCCTATTAGGGGTATTTTGGGAATTTTTATTAATGAAGAGTTATAGCATCTACAGTTAGGAGGCTTGAAACACGTTTTTTTTGTGTGCATGCGTTTCTCAAGAAAAGCAGTTTTTTAATGACATGGAAAATGTCATTTCAAATACTGCAGTCAAAGTTTGGGAAGCAAAAAAGGAGAATGCCTCTGTTACCCAGGATAATTTCACTCCGTTCCACAATCCTATTCTTGACTATCCAGGCGTTATAAGCAAGGTTATTATTCATTGTTTCAAAATTTACAGTCTCAGCCGTGTACCTAATCATGTTTCAACATGAGCCAAAATTCCAAAAATACTGATAGTGTGTTGGAGGCCAAGAATGATAAGAGTGTGGATCCAAAGAAGGATGAGTCCAAAGTTGGGACATCTGCTGGCTCATCTACTGGAGCATCTAGGACAAGGAAAACCTCTGTGACAACGATGAGGTTTTTCAAGAAAAATCATGGCTCTGATGAGGATGGTGATCAAGATTGGGTTAATTTCATTAACTCAGGAGGTTAGAGTGGATTGCCGCCTCCATAGTTTTGTTTTGTTTTGGTTTGTTTGTTTTGTTTTGTTTTGTTTTTTATGTTTGTGTTGTAATAATTCCCTAACAATATTTGTTTCCATCTGGTGTTTTGTGTTTGCTTCCATATGTACTGTTTGTAGCCTTTGCTACTTTGTGTTTCCATTTATGTTTGTGTACATTTACTCCATTTTGTCAATTTTTGGCTAAAAATGGGGAGTAAAGTGTTAGTCTAGTTGTTGTTTCTGATGTTGGATCAGATGACAAGGCATCATGTCATGTTTTAGTGTAATTAGTGGTTGCTTGCCATATGCAACTATTTAGGGGGAGCATGATAATTTGTCATGCTTATGCTGCTGCCACTGAGTGATGTATGTGTGCAATGATATGCAATCACATGTTTTGACATGTTGTGGTTATGGAGAACCTTGGATGCTTTATGGAAATTTATTACTATGATACTCTGAGAATATGTTTGGCTTCTGCTGTATGTGTTTCTAATATGTGTGGCTTCTGCTGTATGCATTTCTAATGTATGAACTTGGATGGATCATGCTTATCTGTCTTGTGCTTTGGGTTTTCCCCTTGAGAGGGATGTGTAAACTGAGGCAGTTGAGGTTTGGATGTCAGCTGATTTGGGTTTTGCCCTTCAGGAGGAGTATTTGCTATTTGTAATAGAGGGAGAAATGGACCTGTCTAAGGTTTATATGTTGGAGATGTCTTGATGTGATGTCAGACCACATGTCTCGACATCTGATCTCTAGAGTTTCCTGACATCTGAAAGAGTTGTATTCTCTAATGATCTGTAGTTTCACTGTATCTCTTATATCTTTATGTTTGCATGTTGTGCATAACTTACATGAAGCTTGGGTCTTATTCATTGTGGTTTTATACCTCTCTTCAACAAAGGATGGTTTAGCCAAAATTTTCCAAAGGGGGAGATTGTAAGCTCTATGGTTTTAGATTGGCAACAATTTGGTAAAACAACATGTTGATTAGCAAGATGTTGAACCAGATGTTCTGCCATGAAAGTCAGACATCATGTTCAATATGATATTGTGACATGTGCCAGGACATGTTATACCAGAAAGTTAGGGTATGACTGTTTTGGTATTTTTAGTGTGATTTTTGAGTGTGTTCTGATTCACACGTATGCGGTATCCAAGGAGGGATATTATGGGAACTTCTGTTTTGTCAGAATGTGATGGTTTTCTTAAAAAGGAGCCTTTTTAGGAAACTTTGTATTTTTTTCCTATTTTTGTGCAGGAGATTATGCTTATGATTCCAAGTCGGTTCCTGATAAATTGCGCTTCAAGGGTCCAAGCCCACGAGGTTTGAAGACTATTTAATGAAGACCTAAACCTAATAAAGACATGGCTTTCACTTTTGTAAAATAAGGGGAGGTTTTGTAGTGTTAGGTTTTGAGAGTATCTTGTGTGTAATATTATATGTCACCCTTGTATCTTTTGATACATTGAGATAGACTAATTGTTCATTGTTAATTATCCACTCTAAAACTTTTAAGCAAGAGTGTATTATTCTTAGTTGAAGCTTGTAAGCAAAACTAAGTATTGTAGTTGGAAGATTGTTCTTTTTCTTTTTGGTTTCTCGAGGTATTATCACTGGGATTGTGGCTGATTAGGAAGTGAGAGGGGGATCTCATATCTAGTGGGTTTCAAGGTAGAAGTTGCACAAGGTAGTGATTAGACGAGAAGTTGTAAATGGATGAGTTTAGCTTTGAACTAATGCTGTCATAGAGAATTTCCTTCCTGGCTTGGATGCCCCCAGATGTAGGTGATGTTGCACCGAACTGGGTTACCAAATGACTGTGTTATTTATATTTCTACAATTTATTTTTCAGTCTGGTTTATTTGTTCTGTCAGACAGACGATGTTATAACATCTGTCTTGACATTATATTCTGATGTGAGAACATCAGTATTAACATGTGATAGAGTGCCAAAATTTGAATTATAATAAAATATTTTTTTTTTAGTATTATATATTGTTTTTATAAAGTATTTTTGAAATAATACTTAAAATATAGTATAAATAAAATTTTGAAAAAAGATAACATAAAAAATAGCATATCTTTTTTATTATTTAGTAATATATTTTAGTATTATTTTAGTAAGATATTTTATTTTAGTAATATATTTTATGTGAATATTACTTAAAAGTATATATGTATATTTATTTAAAATAAGTGAATGATGGCATACCACAATTTTGATCCAGAACCGCCGAATTAATACAATTATCATAGCATCTGCATCATCTGCAAAACACGACATGCATTTCATTTTGCATAATACGCAAAATGTCAACCAGAATAATTTTTTGGATGTACAGACAGATCAGTCAAACTAAATCTCAACGGCACGTAAAATCAGTGGATGAAAAATTTCAAAATTAAGCTTGCAGACGTCTATTATATTAATCTATGTTTCGCGTAGTTTAAACTAGCGTGCTCGTTTTAATTTTTCAACATTTTTTCGGTCGCATTTTGATCAGTCTGAGTCTTTTAACATGTCAAAATTTATTTCAAAATTAAATGAAACACTGTATTTTTTCAATAAGTTTTTTTCCGCACTGATCATTTTAGTGCAATCATTTTAATTTTTTGAGCACTTTTGCGACCGCCTTTTTATTTATTTATTTTGAGTCCGTTTATTTTTATTTTTTTAACAATATTTTCAAAATAATTATCTAGAATTTTTTATGTTTATATTTTGATCTTATTTTAATTATTTTAAGTGTTTTATTTTGTTTTAGTTTTAATTGGTCTATTTTATTACTGTCTCTAAAAAATTAAGTACAAGAGTCTTTTGGTCATTTTTAAAATTATAAAACCATGCTTATCTTCTATATATACTGATGTTAGAATTTGAGAGACGGAGCCAATCCATACCAAACGGCGCTCACCTTTGATCTCTGATCCCTCTCGTTTCAAAGCAAAAACATCATGAAAAAAAAGGTGACCAATCAGTGTCGGTTACGTGACAATCCATTCCTCTTTCATTTTGAATCACCAAACATGACAATATTTTGTTTTTCACTGTGTTCTTACTAGTGTTACTTTTTTTTCTTTAAAATGCTTGAGTTTGTTCGATATTCACTTACATTGTTGCATGATGAATAACAATTTTCATAAATTACAGAAACCCATATGTTAGTGTTTAAGTTTCATCTTGTTGCATTTTTTTGGTTGCATTTATGTCTTAAGTTGGATGTTGTTTTTGTCTTGACTTGCATATATGTTACTTTATTTTGTTTGTCTTTATATATATACTGTTAGTTTTAAGGAAATATATATATATATATATATATATATATATATATATATATATATATATATATATATATATATATATAATTTTGCTAATAAAATTAGGGGTGTTCATGGGTGCGGGTCGACTCACGAATCCGTTGACCCAAATCAATCCAACCCATAAATTATCCGAACTCATTCATTTACAGATATACCCAACTCAACCCATAACAACCCGTATAGTTTTGGGTCTGATATTGGGTTTGACTTTTGCAACCCGCAGATCCACTAACCCAACTCATTGATGTGACTTTAGTAATTTCTTATTATTTTTATTTTTATTTTCAATAAAAATATAAAACTAATATCTCACTAATAACCATAATTTTTTCAAAAAAAAAATATTATTCTGTTCCAGTAATACTACTAGACGAATGAGTTTACGTAATTCTAATTTTAAGTGTTATTTTTTATTTTCTTTTGTATCATTTCCAACTTACCTATTTTATGGAAATAACGTGTTTTGTTGAATTTTATACTAATATCAAGTGTTATGTCGTGTTGATGAATTTTATTTGATATTTTATGATGTGTTTCATCGAATTTGAGTGTTATACATGAGTATGATTATATTGAGTTGTGTAACATTTTTTTAAACCGAAAAAAAGAATCATAAAAATATATATTTTTTATTTGAAATACAACCCGCGAACGCAACCCAACCCAACCCATAAATGAACGGGTCGGTTCGGGTCGGTTTTGACAATGAAATTGCGGGCTGGACGACGAACCCAACCCATTAAAGTTTGAACGGGTTGGGTAACGGGTTAGGTCAAATCCGGTCCAACCCAACCCGCGTACACCCCTAAATAAAACCAAAATTATATATATATATATATATATATATATATATATATATATATATATATATATATATATATATATATATATTTATTTATTTATTTATTATTTAGTGTGGTAATATTTGTTTTCACATTTTTTAGCTGTATGTCGGTTTTGTAGCGATACAAATTCAATGTGGATTCATTGTAGCGCACGTGTGTGTTGTTTTTTTATTTTTATTTTTTGATTATTTTGAGTAGATGTAAATAATAATATTTTAGTTGTTGTTGTCTTTCATTGCATTGCGATTTCAGAGTTAAAATCCAATTTAACTTTCGAAAACCGCTTGGATGCATAGATTCAGTTGCTCGGTTTCTTATAGAGTGATTCATACATGAGTCCACTCTAAATTAGCTTTAGAACTAAATTTAGCTGCCTTTAATTTTGTTTTATTTCTTGAGTCCCTTGGCTTACGCATTTTCAAAATCAAATCAGACACAACTTTAAAACTTTTTTCACAAAAACACAAAAGAAGAGGACTGTTGGAATCTAGAATTCTAACAGAACCCTCGAATGATCGGTCCCGAGCCTCGCGCATTGGAATAATCGTTCATTCATTCTTTCGTTTCTTAAAATACTTAATAATTAACTTGGAAAAATAAGGGCCGTTAGGATCTAGCATTTTGGTGTAACTCATTGAACAATTGATTTTGATCAAACGTTTGTTATCCATCAAACAATTTTCTCAATTAATCATGAATGGAAAAGGGCTGTTGAAATCTAGCATTCTGGCGCAACTCGTTGAACATTTGATTCTCATCAAACGTTCGTCATTCACCTAAAATACATCCAACTAATCAAATTATTTTTCTTGCCGTTGTGCAATTTTTAAAACTTTTTTCATAAAACGAAAGACATCTTGTCTTAAGATGATGCTAAGCAATGCTTCATTCACAACTGTTGAGTTGAGATAAATGGCGTGAATGTGATTCGTAAATCCATTAAATGTGGTGTAAACGTTCGCTCCTCACCTGTTTTGGGTAAAACAATGTTTTACGTCGATTTATACAAGATATTTTTCGCTAAAATCGACCAACCAACAAACATTTTCAACCCATAACTACGTGTGCCTTGATTTCTCTTTTGAGATGCATAGGAGCAGGATTGCAAAATCTTGTCAGGCCCCCTTATAATAACACTACTACGAAAAATCCATTTAACAATGGTTGGGAAAGATATATAACCATGTGGGCCCAGGCATAGTTATGTAGAGTGTCGTTGTATAAATGATACTCACAATCACGGCCCAGTAACCATTGTAATAAACTGGAAAGCGCGCGCCCTATCACAACGGGTTTTCCAAAAGACCGTTGTGATAAAAATAATGGTCCTATGTTCGATTCCCAGCTGCGCCATTTTGATATTTATTTTTTTCTGGACAACGAGCGAGACATTATAACGGTTATGATGTATAACTGTTGTTACATTTTCTGCATAATTAACAAATATTATCCTGATTTTATAATTAATCCCATTTTTTAACCTGTATTATTGTTCACCATATCACAGCAGAAAATACAACTCACATTTGTGATAAAGTTATCATAATAATATTAATTGTATCGTATTCATAATATCACATAATTATATTATTTTCAATTGTATTAGAACAAACATCCTACAATTTATCAGAACAAACAAGCTACAGTTTACACATTACATAACATCACATAATTGTAACTTGGTATTTTGGTTTCTTGTCTCTTGGTGTCTTGACTCTAAAGACCTATGATTTCAAATAATTATACCTGTTAGTAAAAATACTTAGAAACTATAACATACAATTAATATATTATGAATAAAGAATAAATTACGTACTTGTTAATTTTCTCATATGCCTTCTTCATGATCAATTCGAATAGCATGCACGGCATCTCCATCAACTTCATCATATAAGGTAGGAACTTGTGTTGTGTAAGAAGGTGTGGACGGAATATCAAGACTTTCATCACTAAGAGGAATGTGTTTTCCTTGGAGAACGATTGACCATTTCTCCGATATGTCCGATGGGTCGGTAACATAGAAAACTTGTTTTTCTTGAGAAGCCATGATGAATGGTTCGGTCATGAAAGATGCCTTGCCAAGGTCGACCCGGGTGAATCCTAAGTCATCAATGTGTACAACATTACTATTATTGGGAACCCACTTGCATTTAAATAAAGCCACTTTGAAAATAACATAATCAATTTCCCAAATCTCATCAATGACACCATAAAACGCGGTAGTTGCCAATACAGGATTCTTATCTTTCAAACTAGAGAAATACATCGATTCGGCTTCAACCATAACCCCACTATTTTGCATTGTACTACGATCATCTTTTGATTTTGTATAAAAGGTATAATGACCAATATCGTATGCAGTCCAAGTAATGACACAAAATTTTGGTTCGTACGACAACCATTTAAGTATCTCGGATGCACTACGATCATTAGATACACTTTTATTAAACCAATATATGAATCTCTTGTTATGCTCTATCAACAACAACTTATCACTCATTCGGGGATATTGTTTCCTCAAAAGTCTTTTGTGAGTATCTATGAAAGGTTGAACTTCATCTATATTATTCAATATATAAAAATGTGCTTGAATAACTACATCCCGAGCCATTGACTTAACATTTAGACCTTGAATACCTATTTAGTCTGTGTCAGCATGACGAGACTTTGGAATTCCTATAGAATCTGCATCCGACAAATACTTTGTACTAAACTCAACAGCTTCTTCTGTGATGTACCTTTCAACAATCAAAGCTTTCGCTCGGTGATAATTCTTCGTATATCCTTTAAAGATCTTCATATATCACTCTATTGGATACATCCACCTTAAATAAACTGGACAACAAATTCTGAATTCTCTGACTAGATGAACAAGTAAGTGAACCATAATGTCAAAAAATGATGGAGGAAAATGCATCTCCAATTGACACAAGATTATGGCAGCCTCATCTTCTAATTCATCTAATTTTTTGAAATCAAGAACTTTATTACATATGGCATTGAAGAATAAGCACAATCTCGTTATAGTTACTCTCACATTTTTTGGTAGGATCCCACGGATAGCCACTGGTAGAAGTTATTGCATCAATACATGACAATCATGAGATTTTAAACCAATTAACTTGAGATCTTTCATTGATACAAGTTTCTTGATGTTTGATGAGCAACCTTGCGGAACTTTAATACCTTGCAAACACTCGCAAAAAAATTTCTTTTCCTTTTTAGATAGAGTGTGACATGCTGGAGGCAGATAAGTTCTTTTTCCTTTCTCTATTGGAGCCAACTGTTTTCGTATACCCATCTTCTCCATATAAAGACGGGAAGTCTTACTATCTTTAGTCTTGCCTGGAATGTTTAGAAGTGTGTCAATCAAACTATCACACACATTTTTCTCCACGTGCATCACATCAAGACAATGTCTAACATCAAAACTTGACCAATACGGAAGATTAAAGAAGATGAACCTCTTTTTCCATATATTTTTTGCAACTGCCCTTTTCCTTTTTCTCTCTTCCCAAAGACAACATTAATGTGTTTCTGCCATTAATAAACTTCATCCATAGTTAAAGGTTCAGGAGCCTCATCCAACTCTTGCTCTCCATTAAAAGCCTTCCGCAATCTACGATAAGTATGACCGGGTTTTAGAAATTTTTTATGCCCAAGGTAAACGGTCTTTTTTCCAAACTCAAGTTGGTGATAACAAGTATCATCTTCACATATAGGACACGCTATATGTCCTTTGACACTATATCCAGCCAAGTTACCGTAAGCAGGAAAGTCGTTGATTGTGCAAAATAACATTGCACGCATCTTTAACTTTTCCCCAGAATATGCATCATCAACTTCAATGCCTTCATCCCACAAGAGTCGTAAATCATTAATTAATGGACTTAGATAAACATCTATGTCGTTGCCAGGTTGTCGTGGTCCAGAAATCATTATACTTAACAGTATATACTTGCGCTTCATGCACAACCAAGGAGATAGGTTGTAAATAGTGAGAAGAACAGGCCACGAAGTATGATTAGTGCTCAGATTACCAAAGGGGTTCATTCCATCGGTGGCAAGCCCAAGACTAAGGTTTCTTGGCTCAACTCCAAAATCCGGAAACAATGAATCAATTTTCTTCCATTGCAACAAATCAGCTACATGGCGAATATTTCAATCACGGGTCCTTTCATCTGCATGCCATCTAAGATTCTTTGCGTCATTCGAACTAGCAAAAAGTCTCTTAAATCGTGAAATTATTGGCAAGTATCATAACACTTTAGCAAGAGGATGCTTCCTACTAACATTGTCATAGTCATTGTCATCACCATTGTTGGCCTTCAGCTTGTAACGCGACACACTATATTTCGGACATTGATACAAGTCTTCATACTCTTTCCGGTATAATATGCACTCATTAGGGCAAACATGTATTTTGATATACTTCAGACCCATTGGACACAATATCTTCTTGGCCTCATAGCAACGATCCGGCAATTTGTTATCTTCTGGTAACATTTGCTTTAGCAATTCAAGTAATTTCGTGAAACTTTTATTCGACCATCCATTTTTTGACTTCAGATTAAACAACTTTAGCACCGCCGAAAATCGTGTAAAATCTGTGCATCCCTTATATAAAGGGGTGTCTTTATCACTACATAAAGTATCATAAATATGAGCATTCTTAAAAGAAGATTCCCCAATATCATGGAACATATCCTCTAGTTGATCTTCCATATATTCATCTTCATCCACTCTTTGACTTTGTGACGCCCGACTTTCCTCTTTATCTACCTCACCATGCCACTTCCATATTATATAATTTTGACATATACCATCACAACAAAGGTGATGGAATATTTCTTTCTTTGTACCCTTTTTGATATTCGTACAAACAACAAAAGGACAATAAAAGATACCATTATTGTCGGGAAGATGTTTATCAGCGTATTCAAGGAATTCAAGAACTCTGTTCTCATAAACCGGACCTAATCTATCGGCTTTCATCCAACTACGATCCATAACAACTTCTGAAATTTATACACGTATAATAATGTGAATGACACAGCAAAATCTAATCCAAAAACTAAAACATATGCATATGCAAATCTAAACCTAAAGCATATGAAACATGTACTCTCATACTGACTTGAGCTTATACAACATAAACAAAAAAAAAAGAAATGAAGATGTTGAAGAATACCGTACTTCGAAGCTGAAGAATCTTATGCACGTAATGAATGAAGATGTTGAAGAGTACCGTACTTCGAAGCTGAAGAATCAAATGAACGAAGTGGGTTAATATTTGAGCATATACAACATAAACCAAGAAAAAAGGAATGAAGATGTTGAAGAGTACCATACTTCGAAGCTGAAGAATCAAATGAACAAAGAGGGTGAAGATTTGAGCTCCAAATGAATGGATACGAAGAAGGTAAAGATTACGCCACCGTTGTCATCTTTGGCTTGCTTGTTCGCCTATGGCGTCTTATGAAATAAATACAGAATAAGTTTTGTTTTAATTTATCAGTAAACCCTTTAATCACGGTTGGACAACCCAACCGTAGTGGAATTGTAAGTCCTCTAACAACGGTTGGTTTACTTCACCGTTGTAAAATCATTTACAATTTATTTTTTAAATAATGGACTTAAGTGACACACGCTTAATGTACTCTAAAAAATGGAAAAAATGTAGTGTTTGGGAATCGAAGCTTGCTACACATTATTTATTACTACGGTGTTTTAAGATAACCGTCATTAAATTACTGTTTATAAATCCATCTACTCACTGAGCGCGAAAATTTAAACCTATTACAACGGTGTATATGAATCCGTTGTAAACCTGACGTTGTTGTTTGCGCATTTTGTAGTAGTGTAAAAACCATTTTAGGTCCTTTCTCTTCAATAAAAATCTAAAAAACATTTATATTCTCTCTCTTTTCCCACTCAATAAACAGAAGATTAGAAATTAACTTAAGCTGACATTCTTTCAACCCTAACTAAATAATTCCCGTTGAGTACAACGGACGTGAGGGGTGCTAATACCTTCCACTTGCGTAACTGACTCCCGAACTCAAATATTGGTTGCGATGACCATATCCTTGTCTTTCTTTTAGGGGTTTTATTCGATATTTTCCCTTTTCCTCTATGGGAATAAATAAAGATCGGTGGCGACTCTGTTAAGTCCATCCCGTGAGCGTGCAGTTGCGCTTCGCGAGGTCGTTCTCATTTTTTTGAGATACAACAGATTGCGACTCTGCTGGGGAAAAGACATTCCCTAAGTGAGTCAATCCTAGTTTAGTTAGGTTTTTCCTTTGTGTGTTAGCTTTTCTTACTTATTCTTCTTTGTTATATGTTTTCTTTATTTTTTGCTTTATCGCATATATATATATATATATATATATATATATATATATATATATATATATATCATGTGTGGGATTTTGGATTTGATATCATGAGTAAAGCTTTACACCCGAGCTTTGGAAAAAGAATAGAGAAAACATAGTCTAGATTTGGATGTTGTGTAGTGCTAGTCATCAAGGACCACTCCTTGCGTGCTTTCATACCCTAAATTTTAACCCTAAGATCCCGCCTCATTTTGCATCCTCTGCATAGCCTATCATGCATTTCATCTCGCATAATGCCTAATTTATCAGCCAAAATAAACTTGTTGGAATTACAATAAAAGTCAACTGTGAGTAAAATCAGTGGAGAGAAAATTTTAAAATCGAGCCTGCAAACGTCAGTGATATTAATTTACGTTTCGCGTAGTTTAACCTGGCGTGTTCATTTTTTCGAGCACTTCAATACCGGTCCAATTATTCGTTTTTTGCCGTTTTTATTTCTATTTCTAATTTAATAATCTTTGTTTAATTAATCGGTTTCATTTTAGATTTTTAAATTTTTAATAGTTAATACTTTTTCCTATTCTTATTATTTTTCTTTTAATACTTAATTTTAATTTTAATTTTGTTTATTTATTTTAAGTAGACTTTTTAAATAAGTTTCATGAAATTAAATTTTGATGAGTTCCCATGCACCTTTTCCCCACCTACACGTACTATCCCCTCAATCTCTAACAAAACAGCTGGCTCACTACACACACTAAACCATTTACTAGACACCACATATTGTTTTATATACTTTCCTCCTCATCTTTATCATGTATTTTTTTTATTAAAAAATAAGACAAAAGCAAGACAACTTTCTGCTACACCTATATCATACAACTAAAAGAAACTACCATAAGAACTGACCAGCAAACTCATGCGCATACCCTCACGTGGACCCCACTGTAGCATGCATTTCTGTCGGTGACACGACCACCTTACCGCATTGGTTAGAATTGAGTGCTACTTTCTGAATTCTTATTTATCCTATGAAGCTGGAAAGGAAGGGAAGATATCTAAAACAAACCTTGCACACAAATGTTTTCTTTAACAAATGCTAAGAGATTGGGGGGTCCGGGGTCAGGTTATACAAAGGGAAGTTGTCAATTACCCAGTGTATATATGGTTATCCATAGATATTCTTTGGCATGTTTTCAAACTTTCTAGTGTTTATCTGTTATGGGTTGGGGAAAGTTTCTCCTTTGGGAGTGTTGCGAGAGTGTTTTTGTTGTTTTCGGGATTTTCCATTGTTTTTGGTAAGGTACTGGACCTAAAGTTTTTGATATGTGTGCTCGCTAAGATTTCGCAATCTTATGCCTACGTATTCCAGTAATGATAACAGGGAAATCAGAGCAATCGTAGTTCCTCCTATTCTATGGGAGGAAAGATGTTTGGTGTCTTGTTTAAAGCCCAAGATTGAAGCTAAAAGTTATTTGTGTCTTGTTCAAAGCCCAAGATTGAAGCTAAAGGTTTGACTGAGAGAGAGAATTTGTCATCTCTAAAGGGAGATATCTCATATATTCATCACAAGTTGTTGGGTAACTGATTATAAAGGGGAATTACTTTAACTGGGATATGAGAATCCAGCAATGCCATAATTTCCTTTATAAGGGAGATGTCCTGAAGGAAGAAACTTTAACTTAGTGTAGAGCAATGCCATTTTTCCTTAGGAGTCTTCCATGCTAAGAGAGGGACATTGGCTTGGATGTAAATAATCCAGAGGCTTGTCACTTACATCAATTAGAGGAAGTTTACCAGGATAAAAGAGGGACCACAACTTAGATGTTTTGAATCAACAAGTGTGCCACTTACAACAGTTATTTGGGATTAGGCTTGTTTGATTGTCTGTTTTGATGTGTGATGTACAGAGAAATGTATTCCTACAGAGAGAACTCTTGATTCCCTCTGAGGGGTGTTAATTTTTGTGTGCATTGATCAAAGCCCAAGGTTGAAGCTAAAAAGTTGATTATGTTTAGGGAGTTTTATATCTGTCTTGTATAATGCCCAAGATTGAGGCTAAGAAGAATTGACTCTTTCGGGGAAAGTTTTGTCTGTATTGTACAAAGCCCAAGATTAAGGCTAAAAGAATTGACTCTGAAGATGGCTGGTTTACATCCTGAGTGAATCGCACACTCAAAGATAACACAGAGTCGCCACCGAACTTTATTTAGTACCAAAGGACAGGGAAAATATCGATAAAACCCAAGGGGAAGAGAAACGGGAACGGGGGTCGGTTATGCGAAAGGAAGGTATTAGCACCTTACGCATCCGTCGTACTCGACGGGAACCATTTCGCTTGCTTCTAGGCTTGGATGGTTTATCTATCTAAAGGCTTCTAGCTAAAGAAGAGGAGAGAGAGAAGAAAGGGGAAAAAATAAAGAAAAATAAAGAAAATGCTCGCGGAGGATTGGGCCCCTCGTGCCTACGTACCCTCATAGTACAATGAGGAAATCAGAGCGTTGTAGTTCATGGAACCAGGGGACAGAGAGGAAGGAAGAAAGGGAGAAGGAAAGAAGGTGGAAGTGTGCTCGCCAAGACATCGCGTCTCGTGCCTACGTATCTGACTTTCCAAAGAATGCAGAATCAGAGCTTCCGTAGTTCGTGGAACCGAACGGAAAACCAAACAAGAAAGAAACGGGAAAACAAAAGAGGTGGTGTCAAAACCAAGAGCAAGAATGAAAGAAAAACTCTACTGGGGAAGACCACGCAGTAAGAGCGATTGCATAAGAGACTAGAAAAGGAACGGTGTCAAAACCCAAGAATGAAAGAAACTCCGCTGGGGATAACAAAGAGGATTGGTGTCGAAACCAAGAAAGTAAGAGCAAAGGGAATAGAAAAGAATCCGCTGGGGATCCGAATAAAGGGACGGTGTCAAAACTGAGAGAAAAGGGAGACTCGGTATATTAACTGGCTGGCAGTGGTTAACCGAAGAAAGAGAGTAAGACTCTGGCGGGGAAAAGAGGCTGGTGTCAACAGACGGACTGTGATAAACCAAGAAAGAGGGTGCTGAACCAAGAGAAGGTGTTTGACTCTGAGGGGGCATCGGTATATTAACTGATAAACAGTGGTTAACCGAGGAAACAAGGATTGCAACTCTGTGGGGATAGAGAAGCATTGGTTTTAACAGAGAAAACTGTGATTAACTAGAAGAACGGGTGTAAGACCGATCAAAGGTCATAACCCAAAAGGGGTGTTGGTAATGACTGAACAAACAACACTTGACCAACGAAGAAGGGTATTGAACCAGAAGAGGTTGCTAACCGCTGGGGTTCGATTTTAACAGGAGAACTGTGATTAACCGAGAAAAATGAGTGATTAACCAAGAGGAGGTGATTAACTTGAAAAAAGGGTTCAATATCTTAACAGAAAGGCTGTGGTTAACTGAAGAAAAGGGTGATTAACCAAGAGAAGGTGATTAACCCAAAGAACTCAGTATTTTAACAGACGGATTGTGCTTAACTGAGAAAGAGTGCAAATATTGGTGTTTTAACTGACAGGAAGTGATCAACCAACAAAGGGAGAAGAACCAAAAGAAGGTTGTGAACTCCGCAGGGGTTTCGGTTGTAACAAGAGAACTGTATTTAACCGAAGAAAGAGAAAAGAGACTCTTTAGTGGAATCAAGAGAACAATGATTGACCACAAGAAAAGAATAGGGTATTAAAACGAAGAAGGCTTGCTAACCCAATGAACAAAGGATCGTAACCAAGAAGGTGATTGACCAAAAGAGATAGATCGAAAGAGATAGGAGTGATCAAGGATCGAAAGAGATTGCAAAGGGAAAAGTGTGATCAAGGATCGACTCGACTGGGGGAAGAAAGCACACTACCGCCTGGAGATAGAGATGACTAAGCCAAGCACAGGGTCAT
Source organism: Lathyrus tuberosus (assembly GCA_022829125.1). Classification (NCBI taxonomy): domain Eukaryota; kingdom Viridiplantae; phylum Streptophyta; class Magnoliopsida; order Fabales; family Fabaceae; genus Lathyrus; species Lathyrus tuberosus. The sequence continues at coordinate 4,960,453 of JALAZF010000423.1, forward strand.
TCATCCCCTACCTGAAGTAGTCGGAATGAGAGTAGGAATTCTCCCTTCTCATTCTTTCTCTAAAACACAGGGTGTAATGCGGAAGTTGAAACAGACGGCTCAACAGCTCCAAGTTGTACAGTGCTCCTGCGTGGAGAAATGGACAGCGTAACGACTTCAATTTATACAGTGCTCTGATGCAGGGCGTAGCGCGAAACTCCAACTCCACGGGGGATCGAGAGAGAAAGCTCTAAAGGAAGCCTAAAGAGAGGGAAGGGGAAGATCAACTAATCGAAACATGGTTTCGAACAATTAATCAAAGGGAAAAAGCCATGCCAACAATTTTCAAAAGAGGATGAAAAATCATTAAGGCAAAGGTGTGAATTATTGATCATACAAGATTAAGCTCATCCATGAAGAATGAAACTTAATGCAAAACCAAGGAAAGGAGTACAAAATAGTACCAAATGATCAACAAAAATACAACACAAATTCATGTTATGTGATCAAAGAGAAATGCAAGAATGATTATATTCACATGATGCCAAAACATGAACAATTTGAGTAATCGAAAGTGTGCAACAAAAGTTCATGAATAAGCTTCAAACAGAAGTTAAATGACATTTAAAACATCCATAAAATCAAGCATGACAATCAATGGAAGTTAAAATGAAGAAAGCATGGCAAACACATTTGAAAATGCAAGAAAATGACACTCTGTTACAGTGGTAATCGATTACCCTAATCAGGTAATCGGTTACTTGCTTGAAAAATAACAAATCTGGCAAAATTTGTGAAGAGTAATCGATTACTCTATTTGAGTAATCGGTTACTCAGTTGAAAAAAAACTAATCGGTTACTCTCTTTGAGTAATCGATTACCACTGTAACAGTGGCAAAAAACAATAAAAACAGCTTTTCAAAAGCAACTTTCAACACATAATCACTTATCCAAACTACCACATGCTATGATATGAGTTTGTGCCCAAAAATTGAACTTGAAAACAGAAAATGATCAACAATAGAATCAATTAAACAACCAAGATCATGGATTAAGCAATGGTAAAATCAATTCACATGCAAAAACAACGAAACTACATCGCGAATGATACGAAACGTGCAAAATAGAAAAATGAAAGAGATCTACCAACCTACAAGGCTGAGATGTGCCTTGGTAATTATTGCAAAGTATTCTTGATGCAGAAAATCAAAGAAAACCAGAGGAAGCTTCAATTGGTAGACGAAACGTATCGAAACCGAGGAAAATACGTCGAGACTCCGAAATGCGAATTTGAACCGTTGAATGTAGAAGCAAATACTTGTGATTAATCCACAAGCTAAAATAACTCCAGAAATCCAAGTAGAATAGAAAAAAGGACGAAGGTTGAGCTCAAGAAATAATCATTTTCAATGTGAAAAGTGATTATCCTTCAAGAATTAAAAGATTTTAGTGAGGTTTTGGAAGAGAATTGAGATGAAGATGAAGTAGTAGTAGAGAAATTCAGAGAGAAAGTGAGATAATTGAGAGTGAAATTGTGAAGAATTTGTGTGAGAAATGTGGGAAATGATGGAGAGAACGGTTGAGCAATTTTGGATGAAATGGTGGATCCTTTGAAAAGTGAGTGAAGGTGTGCTTATATAGATTTTTGGTTTGGAGTGTGAGAGGTTTGGACTTAGCTTTGGGTTTGGAGTTAGGGTTTGAGTTAGTTGGACTTGACTCACCGAGTCAAGGCGGTTAACTCGGTTAGTTAGAACCAACTCGGTAACAATCCTAAGGTGGACTCCAACATCCAATGATCCACATTACTTGGAAAACAAGGAACATGGTGCACTTAATTGGAAATGAAGCATTGGAATAAATTTGAGTGAATTCTTGAAGACTCCAGAATGTTCCACATGCTACTAGACCAATGTAGAATCAAAGACCAAAGTGTGTGCAAAGGTGTTGTCATGAAAAAGCAGCAGAATTTGCAAACTGACACAGGGTAATCGATTACCCTATTTGAGTAATCGATTACTCTAGCCAATTTTGCTTAAAAATGGTGTTGTGGTCCCGGTTTCAATTTTCCACCTCTTGTATGGATGAATAGGCATAACAACCTTCATTTTATGCTTGTTTTGATGATGTGATGACCTTGTGAGGATATGATTAATCGGGCTTGGAAAACCTGAATATCCTGCAACAGGAAACACACAAAGAAAAGTGTGAATGCGTATGCTAACGATGCAAATGCCTATGCTCATACAAAAGGCAAAAGAGGGAGGTCAAATTCCGGGTTACGACAACTGCCCCTATTTGATTCTCTTGGACCTGAATGTACGAATTGCGCCAGCTTTTCGATGATTCGAGGTATAAGGGGATTAAATAAAAGAGTAGCTCGAGAATTTGGCCGACGGCGACAAAAGAAGATTGTTAAGAAAGAACAGATAAGTGCAAAGTTTGGCTGAAAATCTGCGGGGGAGATAAGTCAGGAAAAAAGAGAGGGAGTATGATTGATGCATATGCTATGTATGTGTTTCTACATGATGCTTGATATCATGCAAGGCAAAGGCGCAAGATAAGGCATAATGTGAAGTGGTTAGGCAGGAATCGTAGCAAAACGACTTCGACACCCTCGGTCGGGGAGAGGACCCGCAGATAAAGACAAACTCTGCTGGAGAGGAGAGTTCACAAAGGATGATGATTCTGCTGGGGAAAGAAACCGAGAACATCTCAAGTTTCTAAGTCACCATGGCTGTCTCTGTTGGGAATGAAAGAATCAAATTGATCCTTCCTACCAAGACTGGCTCTGCGTGGGGAAATACATCCTTCCCAACCATGCTGACTTTGCTGAGGAGAAACCACTGCTGCTGGGGCCAGATAGTTTCAAATCATTGGAGCTGATGTACAACCCTTGCTGGGGAAAAGAGAGCAAAGTGTCTCTGCTGGGAACACTTCGGCAACCTGCCTAGAGACATTACAAATCTGTCGAAGAAAAGATGTATAAACAAACAAGCTTTTTGACAAATTGTAATGGCGCTCGTAGGGGGGAATGATGACTCTGCTGAGGAAATGTCGGGGAAACAACAACTTCTTCACAGAACCACCACATTGTCGGCCAGGTGTTAGGCTTACCAATGGATATTACCGATTATCCTGCAGGAGTTACCAGTAACACATGCAATGCATAATGCTTTCTCGATTGATTTAGCTTTTTATTGTTCTCAACGCTTTTTAGTATTATGTGATCGCAAATAATTGTTTATTTTGCAAACAAAATACTAGAATGAAACAAATTGAGATAACAAAGAATTCATTTTATTGAATGCAAAATTTTGTACATAAGGTGTGTACAAGGATGCAAAATCCTTGATGAGGAAATTTGCAATAAAATTGAAAAACAAGTGTAAATGGCAAAGGGAAATCATGCTTTTCATTGATTACAACATTGGCCACCATCCATCGTAAGTCTAGGTTCCAACGCCTTGCACCTGTTGATGATGATTTGAATGCTCTGTTACCGTCTGAATTCTAGCTGTGATGAAGAAGCCTCAAGTGTTCACAGTCAATGCCTTTATCCCTAATTTTTTCCTGGACATGTTTTTTTCTTCGTCCACCGGGATACCCATTTTTGCTTAAGTCGCCCTTTCGGGTTTTCAACTTAGCGGCCTATAATTATTTTTTCATTGTCCCTAACGTTTGCATGGACATCTCTTTTTTTGGTCCATCGGGACGTCCATTTTTGCCTAGATTGTCCTTGCGGATTTCAATCTAGCGGACTTTTATCCATTTTTTTTCAGGCATAATATTTTTTGACTGTATCGGAGTTCACGGGCGATGGCAACTCCTCCCCATCCATTGTGGTGAGGATTAGGGCTCCGCCTGAGAAGGCCTTTTTTACAACAAAGGGTCCTTCATAATTAGGAGTCCACTTACCTCGTGGATCCGAGTGAACAGGTGAATATCTCTTGAGCACGAGTTCACCTTCACAGAATGTTCGAGGAAGAACTTTCTTGTCAAAAGCTCGCTTGAGGCGTCTCTGATTCAATTGACCATGACAAACGGCTGTAAGGCGCTTCTCTTCGATGAGATTCAACTGGTCGTATCTGGATTAAACCCATTCAGCTTCATCAAGACCTGCTTCCATGATGACTCTGAGCGAAGGAATTTCGACTTCAATGGGTAGAACTGCCTCCATACCATACACTAGCGAATACAGAGTTGCCCCGGTAGAAGTGCGGACTGAAGTTCAGTAGCCATGCAATGCAAAGGGAAGCATTTCATGCCAATCTTTGTAAGTCTTGACCATCTTCTGGACAATCCTCTTGATGTTTTTGTTTGCTTCTTCAACGGCGCCATTCATCTTGGGCCGATATGATGAAGAGTTGTGGTACTCGATCTTAAATTCTTGACACAACTCCTTCATCATATTGTTGTTCAGGTTGCTTGCATTGTCCGTGATAATGCTGCTAGGAATGCCATAACGACAGATTATCTCTTTCTTGATGAATCTGGCAACTACTTGTCGTGTAACGTTTGCATAAGAAGCAGCTTCAACCCACTTGATGAAGTAGTCGATAGCAACCAGAATGAATCGATGACCGTTGGAAGCCTTCGGCTCGATCATCCCAATCATATCTATACCCCACATGGAGAATGGCCAAGGTGAAGTCAAAACATTCAATGGAGTTGGAGGCACATGGATCTTGTCTCCGTAGATTTGGCACTTGTGACATCTTTTGGCAAAGTTGTAACAATCTACCTCCATTTTCGTCCAGTAATACCCATCCCGAAGGATCTTCTTGGCCATAGCAGGACCTTTAGCATGTACACCCTCGCAGCCCTCATGTATGGACCTTATGGTCGTGTTTGCTTCGTGTCTATCCACGCATTTGAGCAACACGGAATCATAATTGGTTTTGTACAGTATACCACCACTTAAGAAGAATTTGGCGCAAAGCCGCCTAAGAGCTTTCTTATTAGTGATAGTGATACCCTCGGGATATTCCTATTTTTCCATATATCTTTTAATGTCGTAGAACCAAGGATTGTCATCAGACTCATCCTCGATTGCTAAACAGTGTGCTGGTTCGTTCAAGTGATCAATGCGGATATGAGGAGCTTCATTCTTCCACTTGACCTTGAACATGGATGCTAAGGTGGCAAGAACACCAGCTAGTTGATTTTCCTCCCTAGGGATATGATGAAAAGAAATTTCATCAAAGTAAGGAATTAACTTCGCAATGTGTTGTTGGTACAGAACCAGCTTGGAATCCCGAGTCACAAAATTCCCTCTGACTTGACAGATGACCAAGGCAGAATCTCCATAGACCTCAAGAATCTTGATTCTCATGTCAATAGCCGGTTTAATACCGTAGATACATGCTTCGTATTCAGCCATATTGTTGGTGCATGCAAAGCATAATCTGGCAGTGAAGGGAAGGTGAAAACCCGTTGGAGAGATGAGGATGGCACCAATTCCACGACCTTTAGAATTAGAGGCACCATTAAACACGAGCGTCCATCGCGCCCCTAGTTCGGGTCCTATGTCAAGGTCTGGAGTCTCATAATCTCTGATGAACAGAACATCCTCATCGGGAAAGTCAAATCTCATCTGTTGATAACCTTCTACAGGTTGATGAGCAAGGTAGTCAGACAAGATACTCCCTTTTATTGCTTTCTGGGTAACATGTTGGATATCATACTCAGTTAACAGCATCTGCCACCGAGCAATCCTTCCAGAGACAGCCGGCTTTTCAAATATGTACTTTATCAGATCCATTTTGTATATCAACAAAGTAGTATGGAAAATCATGTATTGTCGTAGGTGTCGAGCTGCCCAGACTAGAGTACAACAAGTTTTCTCTAAGAGTGAGTATCTGGTCTCACAATCAGTGAACTTCTTGCTCAGATAGTATATTGCATGTTCTTTTTTGCCAGTGTCGTCATGTTGACCCAATACACATCCCATCGATTCATCGAGAACGATGAGATACATGATTAAAGGCCTACCAGGAACCGGCGGTACTAAGATCAGTGGTTCTTGCAAGTATTGTTTTATTTTTTAAATGCTTCCTGACAATCATTATTCCATTCTACCGATTGATTTTTCCTTAGTAATTTGAACATTGGTTCACAGGTAGCCGTCAAATGGGAAATGAACCTTGAAATGTAATTGAGTCTGCCCAGAAATCCACAGACTTCTTTTTCTATTTTAGGAGGCGGCATGTTCTGAATTGCCCGAACCTTATCAGGATCAACTTCAATGCCCTTCTGACTAACAATAAAACCCAACAGTTTACCAGATCGAATTCCGAAGGTGCACTTCGCAGGATTTAACCGCAGTCTAAACTTCCAGAGTCTGTCAAATAGTTTCTTCAGATGAACCAAGTGATCATCCTCAGTTTTGGACTTGGCAATCATATCGTCCACGCAAGCTTCAATCTCTTTATGGATCATATCATGAAAGAGGGCTGTCATGGCACGTTGGTATGTTGTCCCTGCATTCTTTAGACCGAATGGCATGACCTTGTAATAATATGTACCCCATGGCGTGATGAAAGTAGTCTTTTCCATATCAGCTGGGGACATCTTGATCTGATTATATCCTGAAAACCCATCCATAAACGAAAAGACAGAGAACTATGTTGTATTATCCACCAAGACATCAATATGAGGCAAAGGAAAATCATCTTTCGGGATAGCCTTGTTGAGATCTCGATAATCCACACACATCCTGATTTTACCATCTTTCTTTGGAACCAGGACAATGTTTGCAATCCATTCAGGATATTTGGAAGTGGCTAGGAACCCAACCTCAAGCTGCTTCTTTACCTTTTCTCTGATTTTGAGTGCCATGTCGGGTCTAGTCCTTTTGAGTTTCTGCTTGACAGGAGGACATCCGGGCTTGAGTGGTAAGTGATGCTCAACGATGTTGGTATCTAACCCAGGCATATCTTGATAGGACCAGGCAAAGATGTCAACATACTCTTTCAACAACTTGACCAACTTGGAGTGTACATGCTCTGCGAGGGAAGTGCCAACCTTGACTTCTCTTCTGACCTCATAAGTACCAAGATTGACAACTTCCACTAGCTCTTTGTGTGGCTGAATCTCTCTATGCTCATGCTCAAGGAGCCTTGCTAGTTCAGCCGGTAATCCACAATCTTCCTCACCATCTTCTTCGGCTTGGTTAATTGGAATTCCAAAATTACAATGGATGTTTGCCATGTTGTTATCAATGCTTTTATTAGTTCTGCATGTTTATGAATAGAATGAGCTATTTTGAAAAGTGAAAAGGAAAAGAAACTTTTTCCATTTATTTTTGAAAAAGTAAAATAAAGAAAGAAAATAGAGCATGATTTTGAATGCAAAAAACTCTTATTTATTGATCACATAATATTGCAAAAGCGTGAGGCCCTTTACAAGCTATTCGCTCGTCTCGGGCGAGGACGATGGAATGAGAAAGCAAAATGCATTACATGTTATATGGGAAAACCACAGGAATCACGGTAGATGTCCAATTGTTGAGCTTGAACCCTGGCGAACACTTGCGCACAAAGCTTGAAATCTGATTACTGGGACCAGCATCATCAATAGTTGCCACGATGTCACCTTGCTGGAAACCCGCGCTAACTTGATAAAGTTGCACTACTTCTGACCAGAGGAACCAAACTAACGACCAGGATGGTAGCCCAATCCAAAATGATTACGCTTCTCAACCACATCAATCACATGCCCCCAGCATGACAAGGCACCTTTCTGGATAGTCTCCTTAGCACTCTTAGCAGATGCTAAAGTCAACTGTGGTGATCTACTTTGACTAGTTGAAGCAGAGATGACATCTTCAAACTCGAGACACTGCAACGGCACCTCAGCTATGCCTTCCTCAGTCTCGACATATCAGAAGGATGATAACTCGCTTACAATCAAATCCTCTTCACCACAGACGATGACAAGCTGATCTTCAAACATGAACTTTAACTTCTGATGCAAAGTGGAAGTAATTGCCCCTGCGGCGTGGATCCATGGACGACCCAGTAGGAAACTCTACGCAGGATTAATATCCATCACCTGGAAGGTAATGGTGAACAAATGCGGCCCAATATTGACGGGTAAGTCCACTTCTCCAATAACTTGCCTTCGAGACCCGTCAAAGGCTCTGACAACTAAGGCATTTGGTCTCATCTCGTTTCCTTCCACCAGTAATTGACTCAATGTGCCCTTCGGCATCACATTGAGGGAAGAACCGGTATCCACTAGAACACGAGATAACAGGGTGTCTGTGCATGTTACAGATATGTGTAGCGCTTTATTGTGGGCAGTTCCTTCAGGAGGTAATTCTGATTCATTAAAACCCAAATACCGACTTGTAGTTATGTTGGCCACTACATCATCAAACTCAATGACGAATATATCATGCATAACGTGAGCACTGTTCAAGACTTTTAACAAAGCTGATCGATGCGCGGGCGAACTCATGAGTAAGGACAAAATTGAGATCCTCGAGGGAGTCTGACCCAGCTGATCCACAAATTTAAAGTCACTTTTCTTGATCAACTTAAGGAACTCTTGATCATCAAGGGTCTCTTTGCTCTTTTAAACATCCTCAGACGGGATAATCAGTACTGTAATGGTAGTAGATGCCCCTTGTTGAACAACAGGGGTGGCAGATGCAGGTGTCTCCTTAGGAGAAACAATAGTTGGAATTTGCATGGGGTTCGTAGTGACCTTCGGAGCGAATACTCGTCCACTACGAGTCATACCTCCACCGGCTGTAACATTTACGATCTCCGATTCGGCGAACCTTATCTCCTGACCTCCATAAAACACAGTTGACCCGTATCTCCAAGGTACCTCCTTGGAATTCTGGTACGGAAACGGTTTCGGTGGACATATAACGATGGGTTGCACCTTCTTCTGCTTAGGGGATTCCACATGAACTTTTCTATAGACGATGGTGAACGGCTCGATAGCAACAACTTCCTCAACAGGTTTAGATCTGGAAAATTGCACTTCGCCACGGTTCATCAGAATCTGGACACAACCCTTCAGCTTTCGACACTGGTTGGGATTATCGTCACAAATCTGACACTTACCATGCAATCCTTTCAATAGCCCGCGTTTATTCAATTCCTTGAAAACCACGGTCATCGGGGTCTTTACTTCGTCAACATCCATGATCAATTCAGCCCTTGAACTATCCTCAATCATGTTAACCGCAGGTCCATTGTGATTCAGCAACAGATTATTCTAAATGTTAGGTCCTTCGTCAGCAAAAGTCAGAACCTTCTTATCAATGAGTTCCTGAACTTTGTTTTTGAAAATAAAGCAATCCTCTGTTGCATGTCCTATGTATCCAGCATGATAATCACAGGATGCATTTGGATTATGCTTCAAGCCAAATGGAGGAATTGCAGGCGCAATCTGCTTGGGGACAATTGCCCCTTGGTGAACCAAGTAAGGAAACAATTCCGTGTATGACACCAGAATTCTATCATAATTCGGACGCTTATGGTTTCCTTGATTGTTGTTGTTCTGACGGTTCTAATTCTGCTGCCTTTTGTTGTTTTGTTGATTCTGTTGCTGATTCTGAGCATTCTGAACTGGTTGTTGTGGATGATACCGATATGGAGATTGTTGATACTGTGCAGTAGCAATGTATGGATATGAATAATATGGCATGGGAGCCATGGGAGCTTGATACTGAGGAGAAACTTGAGTTGTCACAGCGTTGGCTTCACCTTCCTTTTTCTTGGACTGACTGTTCTGAGATTTTCTGGTGGTCGGCTGCTAGGAAGCAGCTCCAGGAATCTTTCCAGTCTTCAAACCGTTTTCAATTCGTTCACCAATCGTTACAACATCAGTGAAGTTCGATGAAGAACTACCTACCATTTTCTCGTAGTAAGATCCTTGTAAGGCACAATAAAGATGTCAACCAACTCGTTGTCAGAGAGAGCCGGTCGCACTCGAGATGCCATCTCACGCCATCTTTGTGCATACTCTTTGAATGTTTCAGCTGAGTGCTGAGACTGATTCTGCAATTGCAATCTAGTTGGTGCCAGATCAAGATTATATTTGTATTGCTTCACGAACGGTTCAGACAAATCCCTCAGAGTACGGATTTTACTGCGCTCCAGGCCCATGTACCAATCCAATGAAGCCCCAGACAAACTATCTTGAAAACAATGGACAAGCAATTCATCATTATCAATATGGGATGCCATCTTCCTGTAGTACATAGTGATGTGACTACGCGGGCAGCTTAAACCTTTACATTTTGGAAAATCAGGTATCTTGAATTTCTGCGGCAGCACAATATTTGGAACCAAACACAAATCTTTGGCCTCCATGACAAAAGCAGAAAACCCCTCAATAGCTCTGATACAGTCTTCCAATAACTTGTAGTCAACAGATCTACTCTGATTAACATGCCTGATAAGAATCTGAGGTTTTGGCAGCTGAGAAGCGGCAGGAGCATTCATTTGCGGAGTAGCAAACTGAGAAGGATACACCAAACCCGGATTAACCATCTGACCAGCATTCTGACCCATCTGAACACCAAACGGATAATTCAGAGGAGGTACCCCAGCAGCTGAGGAAGATGCCCCAGGATAGAACATCCCATGATGAACATTCTGAGCAGCGGTTTGAGCAGCTCGAGATGAAACCGGAACATGGATAAAAGGACCCCTATACACATGCTCTTCTTCATCAGGAGTTTCAGTGTCAGCCAATCTGGCAGTTTGATGAGTTTGAACCTGAAGATTCTCAGGATCATCATTCACCACTAGAGGCGGGACTGGAGTAGGCATGACCCATGGATATGCAACAACATTCACATTAGGCATGGACGCACCAAAAGGCTGATATGGCATGAAGGCCCTACCATTATTTGCAATCTGAGGAGTGTAATCCAGAGGCATACCCCAAGGAAAACCAGCGGGCATCTAGTTCAAACTGGGTTGAACAACAGGCTGAGTCATAGGCTCATTGGTACTTCAACTCTAGCAGGAGACGGAACAACGACAACAGGAGTAGCTGTAACAACAGGAGGAACAATCACAACAGGAGTGACAATAGTTTCACTAGTAGGGGTTGCAACAATAGTGGCAGCAGCAGTAGCATCCCTCTGGGCACAAAGGAGTTCCATAATGACATCCATGTTCGTCTGGAACTGATCCATCCGACCTTGGAATTGAGCCAGAGTTTCCTTGTAAGCAGCGTTCTCAGCTTTGAAGTCAGCCATGATTCTGGATTTGTTTGAGCGAGTAAAATACCGATGTCGATTCGTCGTCTTGCTTCAAGGAAGGCGAACAAGGATGAGCAACGGTTTCGGATGAAGGGACGTGCATATGTGTGCAAATGAATGTATGATATGCATGCAAAAATAAAGTTTTAAATTCCAGGAATTCTTAAACTTATCTTTGTTGACAATAATCATAAAGCATACAAGTAAAGGCATAAAAGATAGAGTGATCAAGAATCTTCATTCATTCATTCAATAAAGGAAAGAAGCGTAAGTCGAATACAAGTCAAATATCTGCCTTTTGGGCTACAGCAAAATCCGCATGGATTCTATCAAATACCACCCTACACACAGACAAGAAATGGAAAATAGCCCAAGGAAGCTGGTGTGGCAATGCATCAGCATATGCATCCCTCAACAACCCAGGTAGGTCTTCCAATGCATGCTCAGCGAATCTGGCTAGACGACCATGCCTCTCGCTCCAGTACTTCGCATCCTTCATGAGGTTACGCAGCAACGAATGATTAGGTCCCTGAAGCATATCCTGAAGAAAGGCCTCTTTCTGATCCAGGAGGTTCTGTAGATGACGGCTTTGATGCTCCCAATGAGTACTCTCTGTGTTGAGCTGACTAATCTGCTCTTGACTCTGATGTGCTTAATCTTGTAGCTTCCGAGTCTCACCGACGAATTTGTCGAGCTTAGTTTGACACTGAGAAAAGTCCTTTGCTAACTGATTAGCACGGTCTTGCTCACTTTACCACTTTTCCTTGAGCTCGGATAACTTCCCTCGAAGCTCTTCAAGTTACCTGTTGTAGCTCAGCTCCTCTTTGTAGGCTTGATAATGAGCATCGGCGAGTTGTCTCTTCTTTGAAGCAAGTCCCTCATAGGTGCTCTTCAAAGCATCACCCACCTTCCTACGCTTGTTCTGTTCAACCTCCACCTCTTTGAGCATGTGCTCACGCTTCTGATGGAGCTCAATATGTAGGCTATCCTTCTCGGAAGTGACTCTATCAAGGTTGAGACGAAGATCAACATTCTCCTTCTTCAACTTCTCAACAATCAGCTTGAGTCGATCGATCTCAGATGGAGGAACAATGGCAAGTTCAGGAAGCTTGGCATTCATGGAAGACTCATGAGAAAATGGCAACAAGATCTCTTTGACGCGCTCTTTGACCCAAAGTGTGTAAGCTTCCTTGGCTACGCAATTCTTCTTACCCAAATTGGCTATTCCTTTAAGATGAATCTGAGTCCAAGCGGCGCTGGACCTCTTCAGTAAACCCATGTCATCGACCCCTTCATAAAAGATGAACTCCTTCACCACCTCAGGATCAGGCTTGGCAAACATAGGGTATCCTAACTGTCGAAAGGCCATTCTCGGATTGTAGTTAATTCCACCCTTTGTACCCAAGAGAGGCACATTGGAGAATTTCCCATAATGAAGAATGATCGGGACGTCGTCGAAGACTCGAGAATACCAAGAAATGTCATCAGCAGTAAGAGACATGATTCGCTGAGACCACTTGAGATTACCCTTATTCTCAACAAAGGGACCCTTCTGTGGAAGATGAGACATGAACCATCGGTACAACAAAGGAGAACAACAGACAATGGTTCCCTTCTTCTTTTCATTCCTGGCATGAATAAAATGGTAGGTATCAGTAAGAAGTGTTGGAACAGGGTTCCTGGACAAGAAGATACTGATGGCAGCCTGATCTACGAAATCCTCCATGTTTGGAAACAAGACAATCCCATATATCAGTAAAGCAAGAACGGCGTTGAAAGCCTTCCAGTTTCTATCCTTAGCAAAAGAAGTGGCCTTGTCAACCAAGAACTTCGAAGTAAACCCTCGAAGACCTTTCCCTTTGGTCTTGAGATTATCCTCTACATCCTTCTTACTAATGCAAAGCGCATCAGCAATAAGATGAAATTTCGGACAACCGCTAGTGTAGACATAAGGAACCTGCTTCTTAATCTCAACCCCCAGAATATAAGCATACTCCTCAAGTGTGGGTGCTAGCTGATAATCCTGAAATGTGAAGCACCTATATGGCGGGTCGTAGAACTGAACCAGAGTATGAATAGCAGTGATGTTGACTTCAGTGTTAAGGATGGTCAACAGATTACCATAAGTTCCTATGAAAAACCCTCTGTGATCTCCAACCAACAAAGATGCCAAACCTCTCAAAGTACCCAGCTTAGGTTCCACAAACTTGTAACTGAAGATGCCACAACAACCAGTACTCATCTTTATGATAATGTCAACAAAAGATAAGTCCTCGAAAACCTGGAAATGCACGTGCAAAAATTAATTTACATGATGAAATGATATGCAACACAACAACAAGAAGCCAGCATTGCCCGAATAATCAAGTCTGAATAGTCTGGATATCTGCATATAATTTTGTGTCGGTGCAACATAATCCGATGTGTAGGTGAAGAAATTTGGCGTGTGTGAGAGAACAAAGGTATGAAGTGGCTTATTTTCCTGCAAAAACCCATCCCCCTCACAGGTGTGATCAAGACACAACAAGGTGGTCCCTATAAAGGTCGCCTAAACCATAGGACTCAGAATGAAAACGCCCCGCCGTAGTGAATTCTCACAGGACGGAAGTATTCTCAAACGAATCACGATCTGGGATGTGGGTCTCGTGATATCCCAACGCGCAAAACGCAGGCCTCACGACTATCCACGTTCTAGCCTATGTGTATACTGGGCCCGGTGTTAGGACCTTTCTCTCCAATAATATCTACCCATCCCAACAACAGCAGAAAATAGCAGATATCCAGAATATGCAGCATATGAATATTCAAAGCAGTAAAGAAATGCAGTAAATAAACATAAAGCTAAAGTAAGTAAAATAAAGTGAGTAAAGCGCAAAAGATAAACACCCAAACAAGCAAGAGAGCAAACAAAACTAGGAGAGACCCTAACCTGCGAGCAAGGACTCCCCAGCAGAGTCGCCAGCTGAAGATGGCTGGTTTACATCCTTGGTGAATCGTACACTCAAAGATAACACATAGTTGCCACCGAACTTTATTTAGTCCCAAAGGACAGGGAAAATATCGATAAAACCCAAGGGGAAGAGAAACGGGAACGGAGATCGGTTATGCGAAAGGAAGGTATTAGCACCTTACGCATCCGTCGTACTCGACAGGAACCATTTCGCTTGCTTCTAGGCTTGGATGGGTTATCTATCTAAAGGCTTCTAGCTAAAGAAGAGGAGGGAGAGAGAGAGAGAGAGAGAAGAAAGGGGAAAAAAGAAAGAAAAAGAAAGAAAGTGATCGCGGAGGATTGGGGCCCTCGTGCCTACGTACCCTCATAGTGCAATGAGGAAATCAGAGCACTGTAGTTCATGGAACCAGGGGACAGAGAGGAAGGAAGAAAGGGAGAAGGAAAGAAGGGTGGAAGTGTGCTCGACAATACATCGTGTCTCGTGCCTACGTATCTGACATTCAAAAGAATGCAGAATCAGAGCTTTCGTAGTTCGTGGAACCGAATGGAAAACCAAACAAGAAAGAAACGGGAAAACAAAAGAGGTGGTGTCAAAACCAAGAGCAAGAATGAAAGAAAAACTCTACTGGGGAAGACCACACAGTAAGAGCGATTGCACAAGAGACTAGAAAAGGAACGGTGTCAAAACCCAAGAATGAAAGAAACTCCGCTGGGGATAACAAAGAGGATTGGTGTCGAAACCAAGAAAGTAAGAGCAAAGGGAATAGAAAAGAATCCGCTGGGGATCCGAATAAAGGGACGGTGTCAAAACCGAGAGAAAAGGGAGACTCGGTATATTAACTGGCTGGCAGTGGTTAACCGAAGAAAGAGAGTAAGACTCTGGTGGGGAAAAGAGGCTGGTGTCAACAAACGGACTGTGATAAACCAAGAGAGAGAGTGTTGAACCAAGAGAAGGTGTTTGACTCTAAAGGGGCATCGGTATATTAACTGATAAACAATGGTTAACCGAGGAAACAAGGATCGCAACTCTGTGGGGATAGAGAAGCATTGGTTTTAACAGAGAAAACTGTAATTAACTAAAAGAACGGGTGTAAGACCGATCAAAGGACATAACCAAAAAGAGGTGTTGGTAATGACTGAACAAACAACACTTGACCAACGAAGAAGGGTATTGAACCCGAAGAGGTTGCTAACCGTTGGGGTTCGGTTTTAACAGAAAAACTGTGATTAACTGAGAAAAATGAGTGATTAAACAAGAGGAGGTGATTAACTCAAAAAAGGGGTTCAGTATCTTAACAGACAGGTTATGGTTAACTAAAGAAAAGGGTGATTAACCAAGAGAAGGTGATTAACCCAAAGAACTCAGTATTTTAACAGACGGACTATGTTTAACTGAGAAAGAGTGCAAATATTGGTATTTTAACTGATAGGCAGTGATCAACCAACAAAGGGAGAAGAACCAAAAGAAGGTTGCGAACTCCGCAGGGGTTTCGGTTGTAACGGGAGAATTGTGTTTAACCGAAGAAAGAGAAAATAGACTCTTCAAGGGAATCAAAAGAACAATGATTGACCGCAAGAAAAGAATAGGGTATTAAAACGAAGAAGGCTTGCTAACCCAATGAATAAAGGATCGTAACTAAGAAGGTGATTGACAAAAAGAGATAGATCAAAAGAGATATGAGTAATCAAGGATCGAAAGAGATTGCAAAGGGAAAAGAGTGATCAAGGATCGACTCGACTAGGGAAAGAAAGCACACTACCTCCTGGAGATAGAGATGATTAAGCCAAACACATGGTCATTCGTCCCCTACCTGAAGTAGTCGGAATGAGAGTAGGAATTCCCCCTTCTCATTCCTTCTCTAACACACAGGGTGTAATGCAGAAGTTGAAACAGACAGCTCAATAACTCTAAGTTGTACAGTGCTCCTGCGTGGAGAAACGTACAGCGTAACGGCTTCAATTTGTACAATGCTCCGATGCAGGGCGTAGCGCGAAACTCTAACTCCACGGGGGATCGAGAGAGAAAGCTCTAAAGGAATCCTAAAGAGAGGGAAGGGGAAGATCAACTAATCAAAACATGGTTTCGATCAATTAATCAAAGGGGAAAAGCCATGCCAACAATTTTCCAAAGAGGATGAAAAATCATTAAGGCAAAGGTGTGAATTATTGATCATACAAGATTAAGCTCATCCATGAAGAATGAAACTTAATGCAAAACCAAGGAAAAGAGTACAAAACAGTACCAAATGATAAACAAAAATACAACACAAAGTCATGTTATGTGATCAAAGAGAAATGCAAGAATGATTATATTCACATGATGCCAAAACATGAACAATTTGAGTAATCGAAAGTGTGCAACAAAAGTTCATGAATAAGCTTCAAACAGAAGTTAAATGACATTTAAAACATCCATAAAATCAAGCATGACAATCAATGGAAGTTAAAATTAAGAAAGCATGGCAAACACACTTGAAAATGCAAGAAAATGGCACTCTGTTACAGTGGTAATCGATTACCCTAATCAGGTAATCGGTTACTTGCTTGAAAAACACCAAATCTGGAAAAATTTATGAAGAGTAATCGATTACTCTATTTGAGTAATCGGTTACTCAGTTGAAAAAAATAGCACTGATGCAAATTTGTGAAGAGTAATTGGTTACTCTCTTTGAGTAATCGAATACCACTGTAACAGTGGCAAAAAACAGTAAAAACAGCTTTTCAAAAGCAACTTTCAACACATAATCACTTATCCAAACTACCACATGCTATGGTATGAGTTTGTGCCCGAAAATTGAACTTGAAAACAACAAATGATCAACAATAGAATCAATTAAACAACCAAGATCATGGACCAAGCAATGGTAAAATCAATTCACATGCAAAAACAACGAAACTACATCGCGAATGATACGAAACGTGCGAAATAGAAAAATGAAAGAGATCTACCAACCTACAAGGCTGAGATGTGCCTTGGTAATTGTTGCAAAGTATTCTTGATGCAGAAAATCAAAGAAAACCAGAGGAAGCTTCAATTGGTAGACGAAACGTATCGAAACCGAGCAAATACGCCGAGACTCCGAAATGCGAATTCGGACCGTTGAATGTAGAAGCAAATACTTGAGATTAATCCACAAGCTAAAATAACTCCATAAATCCAAGTAGAATAGCAAAAAGGACGAAGGTTGAGCTCAAGAAATAATCATTTTCAATGTGAAAAGTGATTATCCTTTAAGAATTAAGAGCTTTTAGTGAGGTTTTGGAAGAGAATTGAGATGAAGATGAAGAAGTAGTAGAGAAATTCATAGAGAAAGTGAGAGAATTGAGAGTGAAATTGTGAAGGATTTGTGTGAGAAATATGGGAAATGATGGAGAGAACGGTTGAGCAATTTTGGATGAAATGGTGGATCCTTTGAAAAGTGAGTGAAGGTGTGCTTATATAGATTTTTGGTTTGGAGTGTGAGAGGTTTGGACTTAGCTTTGGGTTTGGAGTTAGGGTTGGAGTTAGTTGGACTTGACTCACCGAGTCAAGGCGGTTAACTCGGTTAGTTAGAACCAACTCGGTAACAATCCCAAGGTTGACTCCAACATCCAATGATCCACATTACTTGGAAAACAAGGAACATGGTGCACTTAATTGGAAGTGAAGCATTGGAATAAATTTGAGTGAATTCTTGAAGACTCCAGAATGTTCCACATGCTACTAGACCAATGTAGAATCAAAGACCAAAGTGTGTGCAAAGGTGCTGTCATGAAAAAGCAGCAGAATTTGCAAACTGACACAGGGTAATCGATTACCCTATTTGAGTAATCGGTTACTCTAGCCAATTTTGCCCAATTTTGCTTAAAAATGGTGTTGTGGTCCCGGTTTCGATTTTCCACCTCTTGTATGGATGAATAGGCATAACAACCTTCATTTTGTGCTTGTTTTGATGATGTGATGACCTTGTGAGGATATGATTAATCGGGCTTGGAAAACCTGAATATCCTGCAACAGGAAACACACAAAGAAAAGTGCGAATGCGTATGCTAATGATGCGAATGCTTATGCTCATGCAAAAGGAAAAAGAGGGAGGTCAAATTCCGGGTTACGACAGACTCCACTG
Source organism: Lathyrus tuberosus (assembly GCA_022829125.1). Classification (NCBI taxonomy): domain Eukaryota; kingdom Viridiplantae; phylum Streptophyta; class Magnoliopsida; order Fabales; family Fabaceae; genus Lathyrus; species Lathyrus tuberosus. The sequence goes on from JALAZF010000423.1 coordinate 4,978,718, forward strand.
CGGAGAGGTTTTATCTGTCTCATACAAAGCCCAAGATTGAGGCTAAAAGGTTGATTGACTCAACTGGAGAATATGATCTGTCTTGTACAAAGCCCAAGATTGAGACTAAATTTGCTGAGGAAAAATCATTATACAAAGCCTAAGATGAGGTTGGTTGGCGAAATTCTTATATGAAGCCTAAGAGGAGGCTAGCTTTTGCAGAGGATTATTGAGATCCATATGCAGGTCTAAATTGGGGAATCAACTCTTGCTGAGGAATGAAGAAGAGTTGAAATATTAGATGCCTTGAGGTTCTGATTTTTCTGAGGGTTTATTGATGGTAATTTGACCCTAGCTGGGAAATTTAGAGTGAAAGCTTAAAGATTAAGTTTTAAAACCTATGGAGGTTTTAACTCTACTAGAGATTGATGAAATGATCAGGGTTTTTCCTGTTCTTTTAGGAAACTTGAGGGTTTCTTTGAGATCCAAGAGAAGATGAGACTTTCCAAGTCTACTGGTATGAAGAGGTTTACTCTTAACTGGATGATGATTTTTGTATGATGCCCAAGAGGAGGCTGAGACTTTCCAAGTCTACTTATATGAAGCCCAAGAGGAGGCTGAGAGTTTAAGGGATGAAGATCAACCCTATAATGGTCTGATGCTTTGGAATTCTGACTCTCTAGAGGATTGAACTAGCAAAAGATGACTAGGTTCTGTCCTATACCTGTAGGAGGTCTTCGGGTCCTTGTACTAAGCCCAAGAGGAGGCTGATAACTTCTAAGAAGCCTGAGGGTCCTTGTACAAAGCCCAAGAGGAGGCTGGGATGCTTTTAGGAAGCCTGTGGGTCCAAGCCTAAGAAAAGTTCAAGAAAGGTTTCACCGGGAATAAGTCCTTTCTCTGCAGAACAGTTCTAAGGTTTGAAGAAATTCAGAAGAGGTTTCACCGGGAATTAATCCTCTTTGGGGAAATGGATTTCTTGTACACATATTTCTAAGTAGTGACAGTCTTGAGAAAAGTTTCACCGGGAATAATTCCTTTCTCTGTTCCATATTGTATAAGCCCAATAAGAGGCATGACTGTATTTGGAATTTCCTATGGGGAACTAGTTTTGACTGTGTTAAAAGAGTAACCACCAGTTTGATCTAAACCTAGACCTAATTGCTGGGGAAAACTCTAAGCAAGTATATACAAGCATATATATACAGATGAAATATATAAACAAGTATTTTTTTAGAAGAGATAGGGGAACATACAGTTGTGCAAGCCCAAGCATAGCAATTACAGCTGTATGGTTAGTTATTCAAGAAATTAAAGAAAGTTTTGATAAAACTTAGGATTTGAATCTAAATCAAAAGGAAAGTTTGTTGTAAAAGGAAGTTTGGGGGTTATACTTAAAGAGGGGCCCAGATGAACTCTTTTGAAAAGGCGACGATCACGTCGTAGTTTTTAAAATTACGTAGGGACTTATAGAATGCCTGAGGCCCAAATTATTGTATGCACAAAGAAGATGTGTCTTACACTCTATTAGAGGCCCAAAAGTTTATTTTTATACAAGAGATGGGGCTTACAACTCAAGGAGATGCCCAGATGAAAAACAACGATTGCGCAGATATTTTGAAAATTGTACTGGGACTTATACAAATGACGGAGGCCCAAAAATGGTTTATTTACAAAGGGATGAGACTTACACTCTATCAAGAGGCCTAAAAGTGTTTGAAAAAGAAGAAAAATGGGACTTACAACTCAAGGAGAGGCCCAGATGAAAATTGTTTTGAAAACGGCGATCGCGCCGAGATTTTTTAAATCGTATCGGGTCTTAAACAATGATTTAGGCCCAAAAAGTTTGTGTGTAACAAGGGATGGGTCTTACACTCTATTAGAGGCCCAAAAGTGTTTTGAAAAATGTTTGTTAGGGTGAAAATAATTAAAACCCTAATTTGATTTTAAAATGTATTTTAATTTGAATAAAAATCATTTAAAATTATCAAAATTATCAAACATGTGTAAAAAATCAGTTGTGATCTTGGATAAATGTTTGAAAAATCATGTTATATCCATAGAATGATTTGAAAATCATTTGAATTTGAAAAATCAAGAGAAATAAATATTTTTAAATGTTTAAAAACAAATAAAAATAAATTCTATACAAAAATATCAAATATATAAAATAAATAATATTTTTGTGAAATTCTTGTAAAATAAAATATTTTACCATTTTTGTGAATTTTGAAAAAAAGAATCAATTCAAAAACATTAAAATTCAGAGAGAAATTAATTTTTGAATCAATTAAATAAGGCAAAAATACTGTTTTAGTCCTTTAAGTTATTTTAAAAACCAAGCTAGTCTTTTAAGTTTTTTTTGTAATGCTTCGGTCCTTTATGTTAAATAATGTTTGCGTCGTTGACCTTTTTTAAAATCTCTGTTCTAATAAATTGCAAACTCATATACCATTTGAACTAGTTTTTCACACTGATCAGGAATATGTAATTAGTTTTGGGTTTGATTGTGTATTTTGGTCGGATCGAACGATTTTTCTTTATGTATTTGTCCACTTTTTTCCCTGATTCTCATGAACCGTAACTTGTTTAATAAATTTGATTGCATATTCGTGATCAGCCCGAAAAACCAATTCAAATGGTATATGAGTTTGCAATTTATTATAATGGAGATTTTTAAAAAGGTCAACAACGCAAACGTTACTTAACATAAAGGACCAATGCGTTACAGAAAAAACTTAAAGGACTAACTTGATATTTTAAAATAAATTAAAGGACCTAGATAGTATATTTGCCATTAAATAAAATATCAAAATATTCAAATATTAAAAAATTCAAAAATGGCGCCAAGAACAAGAGGAAGAACACGCCCGCACTCTGTTTTCCCAGATTTGCAAAAGCTATGATATCTCACGGATTAGGCAATGAAATTGGATGAAACCAACCCCAAACTTGTTAGATTTTAACCCACGAACATGATGGTGGTGTTTAATTTCATTTATTTTAAGTGTGGAATGAGAAATTCGTGATGAACACTGAAACCCTAGAATTTTGCATAAAGCTCATGAAATCTTAAACATGTAATAGATGAAGCAATTAATTGAGGGTTATCACCCTATAGACTACCAGAAGCATGTTGACTTGTAAATGAATTTATGATGCATGCAATAGAGAGTTTGATAGGTCCAGGCTTACTTGAACTTGCTTGTGCAAGAGACTTTCGAATTTGGAGTTGGAGGTGTTCCAGATGTGTTGTGATGACTTGAATAGCTTCACTATACCTTATGGAGTGTGCTGGGAAGCTTGGACTTGATTGGAGATGTTTGGATCACTTCATGGCATCTCAGCTGCATACGAGCTTCAAGTGGATTTGGAGCTTTGAGATTTTGGTGTTACAGGTGAGTGGGGAGTGTTTGATCAGCTCACATATGATGTATATGAAGTGTTAGAATAATTGGTTCAAGCTGCATTGCTTTCTATTTCAAAACCCGATAGTCACTTCTTTAAGAATTGAAATTTTGATGCACAAGAGGGAATTCAGAGAAAACAATGTTGGGATTGTTTGGTGTGTGTTAAATGATCAAGCAAGAGCTCTATTTATAGGTGAATAGATTTGTCAAGCATGAACAATTGGAACTTGAAGGATAAGAACTGAATTCAATGGTCTTGGTTTGGCATAATTGCTTAATACACAAGGTACAATAGCTGTCCCAAATAGCTCAGCAATGTATTGACTCAATCCACATTCCGCAGCCCTTTTAAATGTTGTTTATTAGAGCATCTTGACTACAAGGAGTGTGAATCTTGAATATGCATTATTTCACATTATTACCTTTGAATTCAAGGCATATATGCCAAAACTCATCAATTTCAAAATGAGAAATCTCTTGGCATCTCAGCCTAATTTTGCAGGTTTGATCTAAGTTGTGATGATCATATTGAATGTATTTGGCTCTTTTGATCATTGCCCCTTGACTCAAAATCGTGTATGGCAAGTTAATACCCAAACTGTTATGAAAACAATTGCAACAATGCCTCTTGTGGCAGCCATAACTCTTGGCTCAAGCTAAGTTGTTTCATGCCAATGAACTCTTTGGATTGTTGGCAACATGTATAGCAACTTTGATGTTTACATTTGAGATTTATTCTTCTTGTAACTAGGTGTAAACATCTCCCAAGTTTTGGTGTTTTACCTAAAATCTGTCTTGGACAGAATTTTGTCTAAGTGTTGGAAAAAGAAGCATTTTCATGTTTTAGTGATTTTGATTCAACCATAACTCAGAATCCTTGATGATTTGGAATGAGATGTAGTTGACCCTTTTGAAGTATGTCATATGAAATTTCATTTGAGCTTTGGATGGAAGAATAAGGCCTTAGGGTTTGGGAGTTATGACCTTGCAAAGTTGGTACCAAAACCATTTTGTTCCATAACTTAGAAAAATTTAAGTTTTCTATGGTTGCCCCTTTTTGCAAGAAACCTCACCTTTCTTGATTTTTCTTGATGGATGATGATCAAAACCATACATTAAAATTGTTTTTGACTTAGGGGAGCCAAATTTGTGAAAAATTCCAAAAAGTCAAACTTGATTTTGGGCACGGTTGACTTTTTGTCAGATGAATTCCAAACTGTGTGATCCTCTATGAAATCAAGTTCTTGACCTAATTCAAACCTAATGGATGGATTCCATAGGTGTTTTAGGGTGTCTTGAATCATGTCCCAAGGTTTGGGAACATGTCTTGGTCAAATTCAAAGGTACAGTTGACTTTTTCTTCAAAACCCTAATTATGGTCCAGATGAAATTGAAACTTGTGAATCAAGCTTCTTGGATCAATCCATGGTTGTAAATGGATCAATGTGGTGCATTTGATACCCTCAAATCATGTCTTGAGGTCTTGGTTCATGTTTTGCCTCAAAAGTCAACTTAGGGGTAAATTAGGTCAAGAAACCATAATTCTTGATTTTTGATGAATGCTCCCCCTGAGGTTGTTTTGACTTAATGATTGGATCCATGAGGTCCCTTTGAGCTTCTTGTATATGTTTTGAGGTATTGGCTCAATGCCAGATGAAAATTTTCATCTGGCGGACTTGGTCGACCAAAACCCTAATTTGGTGACACTGTCGATCTTGAAGCTTAATCAACTTGATATGTTGCACTCTTGTGATTGATTCTTGATATGGGAGACCTCTTGATCCTTAATGGATGTTTGAGAGGTTTAGACAAGTTGAATATCATGTCATTTCTTGATTGATCTTTTGTCTAAGTGTTCTGAGAGGGTTGAGAACCCTAATTCTTGATTGTAGTGAAGGCTCAACAATCCTTGAGGAGATTGGTGAGGTATGACGGTACATCCATATTGTGGTGATGATTTGCACAATGATGGGAAATCTTGTGGTCAAAATTTGGGGTATGACACCCACAAAAATATCACTGCACCACCTGCTACCTCTTCTCACCATTAATACACACATACATTCTGCATTGAAAATTTGAAACATACTCACATACACACGCGAGACGGCGCATGATAACACACATAACTTTTCCTTTTTTTAGAAAAACATTTTCTTGCGCACAAAAAAGGAGGAGTATAGAGGCATCAAGATCTTTTCACTCTCTCTTCACCCATAAGCCATGCTTTAACTAAAACAACCATATCCTTCATACTTCCCTAAACATAAATCCCTTCAACAACAACAACACCATTTTTTTCATCCTCTTCATTTTCAAAACAAATACCAAGCTTCTCCTCCAAAAGCTCATGCGATCCATCATTCACTCTTCCACTTCATAATCCTTTTTTTCCCTCACATGACCATTTTTTCTTCATAACACTCAAAAAACCATTTCATAAAAAGGGGTGACTTCATGATAGAAGACTTAACAACCATACTCCACTTCATGTTTCAATAGAATCTTCTCATCTACTTTCCTTGAAAATACACCACGTACCACCTATTTTTCAAACAACAATCCTTCATTATATCACTTTATATATTCATCATATTTATATTCATAAAAATTTCTCATACAAAGTACTAGTGTGCAAGTTGTAACTTGAATTGTTTTCACTTCTTGAAAATAAGTTAGATCAAAGCATAGAGCTTTTCTCCACCCTTTGTTTCATGCTCTCATTATCATACAACACCATCACCCTTTCCATCACCTTCTTCCACGACACAAACCAATAGCTCCAAACGAACAAGGAGCCACCACCGGCCGTCCCGTGTCACTGATCAGAATCTGCAAAAGAGAGACGGGATTAGAAAGACAGAGAGAAAGAGAGATGCATCGCGAGTGCAAGGAGATAGGTATTATATCTCTTTTCTTTTCTTTTTTATTTTCACTTGTTTTTCTTCAGTTTTAATTATATCATGTTCATATTGTACGCAGTAACTTTTCCTTCCTTTTTTTTTTATTTCAACTTTTCTTAACTGTTTTTATATAATGATTGAATGGTTTGCATAATATACTTATGTTTGTCCTATTAGTTTTAGTTGTATAAGCACTTTTGTTTCTCTTCACAATTCTTGTTTTATATGCCAGAGTTGTGTTGTGTGTAGTATAATGATGTAAAAACCTGTGTGTGTTGGTGTGATGTAAATTGGAGTCATGTGTGTAAATCAGTCTTTCATTTGCTTCAGTTATTATTGTGTTTATCATGGCTACTTATATTCATGTGATGATGAGTTTATAAGCCTATATAGTATTGTTTGGTGTGCATCACGTTTTTTTCTCTTATTTTATTTTGTAGGAAAATTTGTTTTGTAGCCATTATAAAAAGTTAAAATTTTCACTTTTTAATTGTTTTAGTAACATATGTGTTATTATCATAAAAATGGTTTAATTTAAGTTTAGGGCTTTTGTCACATTAGGCTCATTAAGTGTTTTTCACACCTCCTGTTTTACTTCTTGTCTTAACTATGTAAATTTTCTCTTTTATTTATTTTATATTCTAAAAAATATCAACAAAAAAACTTTTTTATTATTTATTTTTAGTATTTTTGTTTATATTTGAAAAAAATGTAAAAATAGTGTCATAATTATTAATCTTTTTAAATATTTTTATTTAATATTGATTAATTGAATTATTAATTAATCTTATTAAATATTTATATTTAAATTAAGTAATAATTCCTTTTGTCATCCGATTATGTTTCATGACTTGCTTGCTTCTATGTTATGGGCATGTTCCATCTGATTAATTATTGTTGTTCTGCCATGATTAATTGTTGATGTTTTATACACGATGTTTTGCCGTGATTGTTTGTGGATTTTATTTGCGATGATTTGTCGCGTATCTTTGTCTGTTTATGCATGATGCTTTTCTATGTATGTTGTGCATTCTATTTGTTGATACCATAATGTTTTGCCATGTGTATTTTGTGATCTCTTGTTTGTTTGGCCATACATGATGTTCTTGCCATGTACTGTGTTTTCATCTCTTCTCTTTACCTGCTGATTACATGATGTTTTTCCATGTTTCTGCTGCTTTTTATTCCTTGTTGACCTAATCCAAGGGAAGAGATTGTATGTTGACTTATTCTCATTGTGCATGTCCCTTGTATGTTTGTTTCTTTATATGTCTTTGCTGTTGTGCTTGGTTCTTGAAACCTAACATCGTAGCTCTGAACTACGATTGTCCTGACTTCCTATTAAGGATACGTAGGCATAGGATTGCGAGATCTTAGCAAGCTACCTTTTTCTTTTCTACCTTCTTCTTTTTTTCCCTTTTCTCTTTACTTTGCCCATCTTTACCCTTTAGCAAACGATTTTAGCCAAAACACAAATATTTCAAGAGGTTCATGTAGAGTACTGCAGATACTTAGGGTGGTACCTTCCTTTAGTATAACGAACCCCCGTACCTTTGATCTCTCTTCGCTTAGCTTTAGGCCTTGCTTTTTGCTTTGCATGTTTACTTAGGGTTTTTGTTTGATCTTTTCTCCCTTCCCTTGGATAAAATAAAAGTTTGGTGGTAATATCATTATTTTACGAGCCAAGCTGATCCTATAGCTTTGGTATCCGATTCTCACCGCGACAGAAAATGGCGACTTCACTGGGGACATCTGTTGAGGGTTAAGCCTAACTTGTTATATTTGTGTTGCTATTATTGTGTTTTCTCTATTGCTTGGGTTTTTTTGTTTTTCAGGTTGATCTGTGTGTGTGAGATAAGTCCTAACCCGGACTTGAGTGCACCATGAGATAGGATAGTGGTATGATCAAAAGTTACATGTCCGGAGTAATCTGGAGCATGATTAACATATGATGTAACCACGCTCAGTGGAGGCCCCTTTGAGGGTAGTATTTGTTAAATGAGTAATCGTGAAGGCATTACTACTTTTGACCTGGGAGCCTGAGAAGCTAAGGACCTTTAGATCCCACTTACCCCACTTGGCCTTCTAGGATGTAGTGCGGTGACTATGAGGGTGTAAACCCGAAGTAGTTGATACACGATGCTACACTCAGACAAGGTTCTCTTGAGAGTATTACTGATTCCTGAGTAATTGGTGTTCTAGTAATATCCGAAGGAGGATTGTAGACTTTGGGAACCTTGTTAGAACCCGTTGTGCAGGTGTTTTACCCCTAGTACATACCCTGTGGTTGTTCTTCACCCAGACTCCATGCTGTGATATTGGATCTTTGATCCTGTTACCTGTGATCTGCATCCTAATGCATGACATTACATATCATTTGCATCCTTTGCATGATTCATCACATACATCCCGGTTTGTCCAGCAACTCACTCCAGTTGTCTGTATCTTCCAGCGTCATCTATCAGTCGTCAAGTTGATTCCTCGACACTGGTACAGGACCAGAGCTAATTTCAGATGCAGAATGTCAGAGCAAGAACAACATAATGCAGAGATCCAAATGGAGATTGATGATCTGAAGTCAGGCATGACTAAGCTTACTGAGATTCTCCAAGTCCTGATTGCCAGAGGAGAGCAACCTTAAAGAACTGTTATCCAGGAAATTTCAAGTGTTGATCCTCAGCCTGTTCAGATGCCACCTTCTACTTGGCCAGAGTTTGGTTTACCCCATAACTACTCTCCACCTGTTGCATCTACTGCTATGATTGGTCAAACTGCCAGACCAATATTTCAAGCTCATGTTTTCGCAGAGCCCAAACCTGTGGTTCATACTGTTGCCCAGACTGCTCGAGCTCCTTTTGGGAATCCTCTCTATGAGTACAATGTTACTAGTGCTCAAGGTGAAGATCGTGAGGATTTTGTTCAACCTGAAGAGGTCTGTGAAGAGTTTCAGACCATAGACAAGAAACTCCGAGCCATGAAGGGTAATGATTTCTTCAGTGTTGATGCGGATAACATATGCCTTGTTTCTGACCTTGTCATGCCTTCCAAATTCAAGACTCCTGAGTTTGTGAAATACAAAGACAGTCTTGCTAATGCTTATCCACTATTTTCAAGACAGTGTGAGTGGAGATTCACTCAAATGGTACATGAGCCTTGAACAAAACAACATCCACTGCTTCCAAGAGCTTTCTAATGCTTTCATGAAGCTGTATAAGTACAACCGTGATATGGCTCCTGACCTTCGTCAACTTCAGAACATGACTCAGAATGAGAGAGAATCTCTCAAAGAGTATGCTCAACGGTAGAGAGATTTAGCTTCTCAAGTAGAACCTCCTCTGGCAGAGAAGGAACTCACTGTAATGTTTATGGACACCTTGTCTCCATTCTATTGGGAAAAAATGATTGGTAGTGTTTCTTCCAACTTCACAGATTTGGTGACCATTGGCCAAACACTTGAAGAAGGTCTCAAGAATGGTAAAGTGTCTAAGACTGCTAAATCTTCTAATGGTGTGAAGAAACCCTATGGGAACTTCCAGAATAAAAGAGAATATTAGACCAATGCTGTTATGACTGAGAAAAGACCTCGTTATAGACCTCAGTATGTTAATCACCCTGTTGTTGTTGTTGTACTTCCATGGTTGTTGCTCCACGACCAGCTTAAGTACCTCAACGTCCGGATGTTGGACAAAACCAGAACCGCAATAGGACAAACTTTGATCCTATTCCCATGACATACCTATTCCCATGAGTTGTATCCTGGTCTGGTTCAGAAAGGTTTGATTACCACTAGGGCCCTACCTCCTCCTCCAAATCCTCTTCCAGCCGGCTATAGGGCTGATCTTCATTGTGAATTCCATCAAGGTGGCGCAGACCATAACTTGGAAAATTGCTATGCGTTAAAGGCTAGAGTACAAGAGCTGATCAGAAACAAGATCCTCAGCTTTCATGACAACAATCCTAATGTACAGAACAATCCTCTTCCAGGGCATGATAAGTGAAGCTTCAGTCAACTTCAGCAAGCTATCCTCCTAAAATCCAGTGTTTCAGACAGGCCAGCTCATACCTGTTGCTGATTAGTCACTAGGAATTGTTTCTTGTTGTTTGCATTTTCTTTTATTTGTATTAGCTGTTTGTTTTCAAATTATGTTTGTACTTCCATATTAATGAAATGAGCATTGCAACTTTTTGATTCAATTCATTTGTGTTTGCTATTTACATCTTTATGCTTTCTTTTTCAAAAATATATATCTCTTGTCCACTTTCTTTTGATTGTGAAAAAATTTGAGGGAGGATGATGAAAACGTAATACCCATAATTGTTGTTGGTATGCTTTCAGATCAAAACTTTGCTGATGGTGTAAGGCATTGTTTCAATTTCCCAAACACTAGAGAAATAAGGAAGTTATTCCCTTTCAAACCCTTCGAACCTAGAAATTGGAGTTTCTTTCTTTACAAAAACCTGCAATCTAAACCTTGGGATGGGTAGTTCTTAGTTAACTTGGTGGTGCGTTCATGCAAGACACCTTTCCTATAAAGGTTGCATTCACAATTTTCCTTCGCACACAGCAAACAAGGGTCGAAGATATCTTTCAAGCCAAAAAGCCGATGACGGTTCACCGTAATCATTAAGACAGAAAGTCACTCTCTTTCTTTCAAAGAAAAAATCAAAAGAAAAAGCCCGCTAAGTCAAAACCTATGAAGGAGACTTAGGCAAAACTGGGGCATCCCGCTGACTGTAAGCTTCAAAAGAAATAGTTCAGGAAAAAGTTAGGGATAATAAAATAGGAGATCTTTAAATCCTTACCATGAAATTCCTCAATGGAATAAATAAATAAATGTTGTAAGGAAGCACTGATTGCCATCTCAAGAGTCCCTTGACTTATGAACCATCATCATTACTATCATCAGTACAATTCTTAATCTACTAGGAACCTGAGCGCATAGTCTAACTTAACTGAGCGTATGACTAAAGATCATCACGAAGATTGGGTAGGCACAAATAAACTTTGAACCTTTATCCTTTATTTCATAAACCGTGAACCAATCCACGTTACAACCCTCGAAAGACCTAACTGAAGCAAGGTTATTTTGAAAGCATACTACAGCAAGGTTGCGTAAACTGACTCCAAAAGATTCTTGCAAATCATTTGTTTTCGTACTACACTTGTGCTTTACCTTTCACTTTGATGTCTTGAACTGTTGTGTTTTTACTAGTGATTCATTTACTTTGCATCTTCCAAAAAATGATTTTGATTCCAAAAGTTGCATGAATTTTTGCATTAAGATTACCATGTTTGTATGAGCACTTTGGTTTGCAAACTGGCTTTTCTCTCAAGGAATTTTCAAACAGTTGAGAAACTTGGTCGGAGATCCTATCAGGGGCAAGTTCCTTCCACATCCTATTGAGAATCAGTTCAAGATTTGTTGTTCAGGGGCAAGTCCTTCAGAATTGGCTTATCCAGAAGATCTTTCAAGGCTCATATTGGGGCAAGCTTTTCCAAGCGCACCGTAAAATGGTCATTTCCAGAATCAAACAAGCTAAAGCATTGATTAGTTCATCTACAATAGTCAGCTAATCTGGGGAAATTTACTTGAAGAATCCGCGAGCAGCTCTTCATCCTTCCTACAAGGATCATCAACTTGATAATGTTTACCAGTGACGAAGAGATGTGTTCAGCAGCATCTTTAGGCCCCAAGCAAAATGGCAGTGATCTCTGTGTTAAGGAATCAGGCTTCCAGTCTTTTCCTTTCCCCAAAAGAGTCGATCCATGTTGTCAGTATCTGCATTTGCATTTGATCATACAGCATAACAAAGTTGATATACCATACATAACAAGAGTGTTTCATCCTCATTTGCATTCTCCAGAGGTCGTGTTGTTATCCACGCATTACCTTGTGATCGAAGTCCAACTTACTTGGCACCCACCAAACAGGTACTTTCATGTCTTATCTGAGATTTCACCAGATTTCACATTCCCTATCCGATTGCTTTTCTGGATATATCTTGTGTTCTAACGTATTTCCAGAACTCTCTTTTTGTGTTATATGATGTTTTCAAGATATTCCTTTGCGTTCTGACGTATTCACATAACTCTCTCTCTCTCTTTGTGTTGTCTGATGTTTTCTGGATATTCTCTTTGTGATTCTGATGTTTTTTCCAGAATTATCTTACTTTTTATCCGATTTTTTACCATATATGTTTGTCTTTCTCTTATATCCAATGCCATTCTTGGGTATCATTTTGTTCACTTTCATCTAGTGCCATTCCTGGATATTGTGATTCCTTTGTATCCAATGCCGTTCTTGAATGCTATTTTGTTCATTTTCATCCAATGCCATTCTTGGATGTCGTGACCTTCGTCCAATGCCATTCTTGGATGTTGTCTCTCTTTTGTATCCAATGCCATTCTTGGATGTTGTAATCTCTTTAAATCCAGTGTCATTCCTGGATATTGTGTTTTCTTTCAACCAATGTCATTCTTGGATGTCACATATGTTTGTCTCTTTGATGATCTTCCAGATTGGGTCTTTTGTTCTGAAGCTTTTCCAGAACCTATCTGATGTCTTTCTAGATATTCCCTTTGTCACCCTGACAAATTACCATAATATCTTATATCCCTCAATTGTGTCTCTTTGAGATCTCTTACTTATTCTCCTGTGGTATTCCCTTTGTTTTCTACTTGCAGTAGTTTGTCTTATGTGGTTTCATTCCCCACAGAACTCTGAGTTTTGCATTCATATCATATCATAAGCATCTTTGTGGTATCTTAGGGCCAAAAATTGTGCATGTTTATATTTAAGTCTCTCTGATCTTGTCGAGACGAAGATTTCAATCTTCACATCTTCGGATCGAAGAAACTTAAATAGGGGCATCTGTCATACCCTAATTTTTAACCCTAAGATCCCGCCTCATTTTGTATCCTCTGCATAGCCTATCATGCATTTCATCTCGCATAATGCCCAATTTATCAGCCAGAATAAACTTGTTGGAATTACAGCCGAATCGGTCAAAATAAAAGTCAATTGTGCGTAAAATCAGTGGACGGAAAATTTTAAAATCGAGCTTGCAAACGTCAGTGATATTAATCTACGTTTCACGTTGTTTAACCTGTCGTGCTCATTTTAATTTTTTTCGACTTCTTTTCAGTCGCATTTTGATCCGTTTAAGCCTTTTAACCGGGGAAATTTTATTTCAAAATTTGACCAAACGCTGTATTTTTCCAATACGTTTATTTCGCGCTGATCATTTTGGTGTGTTCATTTTATTTTTTTGAGCACTTCGATATCGATCCAAGTATTCGTTTTTTACCGTTTTTATTTCTATTTCTAATTTAATAATCTTTGTTTAATTAATTGGATTCATTTTAGATTTTTAATTTTTAATAGATAATATTTTTTCCTATTCTTATTATTTTCCTTTTAATACTTAATTTTAATTTTAATTTTGTTTATTTATTTTAAGTAAACTTGTTAAATAAGTTTCATGAAATTAATTTTTTATGAGTTCCCATGCACCTTTTCCCCACCTACACGTACTATCCCGGCCATCTCTAAGAAAACAACTAGCTCACTACACACACTAAACCATTTACTAGACACCACATTTTGTTTTATATACTTTTCTCCTCACCTTTATCATGTACTATCTTTTTATTTAATTAAAAAAAGGTGAATTCTTATCTACCCAACTCAAAAAGTTGGGTAAGGTTACCTTCAATGTAAAATGCTTTGAAAATAACAAACAATTGTACTATTTAATAAATAGTTAAATATGTTAAACTTAGATGATATCATTTGATTGGTTGAAGGTACATTACCCATCTTTTGGTGATGGGTAGAGAAGTTATCCCTATTAAAAAATAGGACAAAAGCAAGACAACTTTCTGCTACACCTATATCACACAATTAAAAGAAACTACCATAAGAACTGACCAGCAAACTCATGCGCATACCCTCACGTGGACCCCACCAAAATATCACTACATCACCTGCTACCTCTTCTCACAGTTAATACACACATACATCTTGCATTGAAAATTTGAAACATACTCACATACACACGCGAGACGGGGCATGATAACACACAAAACTTTTCCTTTTTTTTAAAAGCATTTTCCTGCGCACAAAAAAGGAGGAGCATAGAGGCATCATGATCTTTTCACTCTATCTTCACCCATAAGCCATGCTTTAACCAAAACCACATAGCCTTCATACTTCTCTAAACATAAACTCCTTCAACAACAATAACAACAACAACAACACTTTTTTTTTTCATCCTCTTCATTTTCAAAACAAATACCAAGCTTCTCCTCCATAAGCTCATGTGATCCATTATTCACTCTTCCACTTCATAAACCTCTCTTTCCCTCACATGACCATTTTTTCTTCATAACACTCAAAAAACCATTTCATAAAAAAAGGGTGACTTCATGATAGAAGACTTAACAACCATACTCCACTTCATGTTTCAATAGAATCTTCTCCTCTGCTTTCCTTCACAATACACCATGTACCACCTATTTTTCAAACAACAATCCTTCACTATATCACTTCATCTCTTCCTTATATTTATATTTATATTTATAAAATTTTCTAATACAGTTTTCCTCCACCCTTTGTTTCATTCTCTCATTATCATACAACACCATTACCCTTTCCATCACCTTCTTCCATGACATAAACCAACAGCTCCAAACGAACAAGGAGCCACCACTGACCGTCCCCTATCACCGATCAGAATCTGCGAAAGAGAGACTGGATTAGAAAGACAGAGAGAGAGGCGCATCGCGAGAGCAAGGAGAGAGGTCTTATGTCTCTTTTCTTTTCTTTTTTATTTCACTTGTTTTTCTTCCATTTAATTATATCATGTTTATATTGTACCCAATAACTTTGCCTTCCCTTTCTTTTTTATTTCAACTTTTCTTAATTGTTTTTATATAATGATAGAATGGTTTGCATAATATACTTATATTTGTCTTATTAGTTTTAGTTGTATAAGCTCTCTTGTTTCTCTTTCACATTTCTTGTTTTATATGCTAGAGCCTAGAGTTGTGTTGTGTGTAGTATAATAATGTAAAACTTGTGTGTGTTGGTGTGATGTGAATTGTAGTCTTGTGTGTGTATATCAGTCTTTCATTTGTTTTAGTTATTAATGTGTTTATCATGGCTACTTATATTCATGTGATGATGAGTTCATAAGCCTATATATTATTGTTTGGTGTGCATCACATTAGGCCCATTAAGTGTTTTTCACACCTCCTGTTTTGCTTCTTGTCTTAACTATGTAAAATTTCTCTTTTATTTATTTTATATTCTAAAAAATATCAAAAAAAAACTTTTTCTTTATTTATTTGTAGTATTTTGTTTAAAATTAAATATTTGAAAAAATGTAAAAATAGTGTCATAATTATTAATCTTTTTAAATATTTTTATTTAATATTGATTAATTAAATTATTAATTAATCTTATTAAATATTTATATTTAAATTGGTTGATAATTCTTTTTGTCGCCCGATTATGTTTCATGACTTGCTTGCTTCCATGTTTTGGGCCTGTTCCATCAGATTAATTATTGATGTTCTGCCCTGATTAATTGATGATGTTTTATACACGATGTTTTGTCGTGATTGTTTGTGGATTTTATTTGCGATGCTTTGTCGCGTATCTTTGTCTGTTTATGCATGATGATTTTCCATGTATGTTGTGTATTCTATTTGTTGATACCATGATGTTTTGCCATGTGTATTTTGTGATCTCTTGTTTGTTTGACCATACATGATGTTCTTGCCATGTACTCTATTTTCGTCTCTTCTCTTTACCTGCTGATTACATGATGTTTTTCCATGTTTCTGCTACTTTCCATTCCTTGTTGACCTAATCCAAGGGAAGGAATTGTATGTTGACTTATTGTCATTGTGCATGTCCCTTGTATGTTTGTTTCTTTATCTGTTTTTGCTGTTGTGCTTGGTTCTTGAAACCTAACATCGTAGTTCTGAACTATGATTGCTCTGACTACCTATGAAGGATATGTAGGCATAGGATTGCGAGATCCTAGCGAGCTACGTTTTTCTTTTCTACCTTTTTTTTTTTTCCCTTTTCTCTTTACTTTGCCCATCTTTATCCTTTTGCAAACAATTTTAGCCAAAACACAAATATTTCAAGAGGTTCCTATAGAGTACTGCAGATACTTAGGTCGCTAGTACCTTCCCTTAGTATAACTAACCCCCGTACCTTTGAACTCTCTTTGCTTAGCTTTAGGCCTTGCTTTTTTGCTTTGCATGTTTACTTAGGGTTTTTGTTCGATCATTTCTCCCTTCCCTTGGATAAAATAAAAGTTCGGTGGTGATATCATTGTTTTGCGAGCCAAGCTGATCCTATAGCTTTGGTATCCTATTCTCACCGCGACACGTTCCTAGCATGAAGACTTCACTAGAGTAGACTTATTCGTAGATCTCATTATAAGACAGATAGTTTGTCGCATGACGCTGATTCATGAAGAGTCCGTGACTCTAGGACCCCCCTAGAGCCAATTTCTGCTTCAGTGGTTGCGTAATATTAGACTCCAAAGACCTCTCCTTGTTGCAACCAACATGAGAACCCCGCTCAGAAGAGACATTTTCGTTACTCTTGTCATAAAGCGGCTAGCCTGTTCCATGATGTTGATACAACTAAGGTCCATGACTCTAGTAACCCTATCCAAAATGTAGAAACCATCTTGTGAGTGGGTTTATAGGTAGCCAACCTAGAACTATCTGTTAAGGAGCCTACCAAACAAGGAATGCGAGTTATTCCTGATATCCCAAACCCAAGTTCATGCATTTGCATTTCATCAGCATCCATGCATATCATTTTCCAAAACAAAAAAAAAGTGTTTTGACACATCCATATGCATATCCATGTCATTCTTCAAATAAAAAGCTCATCCCGTTGTCTTCCTCCAGTTCCACAATGAGTCCTCAACACCGGTACAACACTAGAGCCCAAGCTCGTCAAAGAATGACAGAACAAGAGCAAGAGTTGGAGAGAGTCAGCTCAGAACTTGAGGACCTTCGAGGGAGCGTAGGTCAAATAATGGAAATGTTGCAAGTCATCAAGGCCAAGATGGACACACAACCAACAGTCATCTCAGAAATCGTCGGTCTAATGCTTGAACCCCAACCCGCAAGGACAGTACCTTCTACATGGTCTCCTTTTGGTTTGCCACCTGGCTTCACACCTCAAGCTCGAGTACCCCCTATTGTAGTGTAATCCACTCAACAAGTTGTTCCTCTACCAGTAGCCACTGAGGCTTATCCTATGGTTCATGCTTTCGCACCTCCAGCTGTTCATACACGCATCCAACCTTACATTGAAGATAAACAGCATGCTCTAGAAATGTCTGAGGAGGAAGAATAAAGACATAAAGATATAAGGGTTATTAAAGAGGATGTTTAGACTATTGAGAAGAGACTGAGGGCAATTGAAGGAGATCAAGTTTTTAGTGCTGCCGCTAGGGAGATGTGTCTTGTATCCGATCTTGTAATTCCTGCGAAATTCAAGACTCCTGACTTTGACAGATACGAAGGCCACACTTTTCCTAAGAGCCATCTCGTCGTGTATTACCGAAAAATGGCTGTTCATGTTGAAAACGATAAGCTCATGATCCATTGCTTTCAAGACATCTTGAAGGGTGCCCCCTCTAAGTGGTACCTAAGTCTTGATCAAACTCGCATCTGTTGCTTTCAAGACTTGTCTGATGCTTTCATAAAGCACTACAAGTACAACATGGACATGGATCTCGATAGGAGACAACTACTAAATATGTCTCAGAAAGACAACGAGTTGTTCAAAGAGTATGCCCAACGTTGGAGGGAGATGGCATCTCAGGTTGAGCCACCTCTGGCGGAAAAAGATTTAGCCGATTGATTCATGGATACCGTACAACCAATGTTCTATGAGAGAATGGTGGGTAGTGTGTCTGCAAGGTTTTCTGATTTGGTCATTGTAGGCATTAAAGTTGAGCTTGGTTTGAAGAATGGGAAAATGACAAATACTACTGGAACTTCTAACGACAGCAATGTCAAAAAGTTTTCCGGAAATTTTCAGAAAAAGAAGAAAGGTGAGACAAATGCAGTTTCTGCTAATCAAAGAAGAAGCCATTCGTGGAAAAGGAAACAACAACAATTTATTTTTCAACAACCCGCTCATCCTATGCAGTTTGGTCAGCCACCCTTTGTAGCTGTTGTGGCGCCCAGTTATCAACAAGTAGCTCATCCTCCTTATCAACAGCCTTTCGCTCAAGGGTATCAGCAGGATCTAGTAGCTCCTCCATACCAACCAATTTCTGTCGCTCGCTCTTATCAACACCCAAGGCCACTGGCTCCTTAGAACCACAATGCAACGGTCAATTAGAACTGCAATAGAAGGCAAAAACTAATTTTGAACCAATCCCTATGAGCTACTGTCAACTATTCCCGTCTCTGATGCAGAAGGGTATGATTGTTACTAGGTCTCTTCCCCCGATACTAGAGCCATACCCCCTGGGTATGACCCTAATGCACATTGTGAGTTCCACGAGGGAGCCCCAAGACATTCTTTGAAAGGATGTTATCCTCTAAAAGCAAAGGTTCAAGAGCTAATCAACAACAATATTTTGAGCTTCAAAGGTGTGGGACCAAATATTGGAATCAACCTTCTCCCAGGACATGGAAAGTGAAGAAAGAATCAAGTTTTTTTGAAGTCAATTCCCTAAAGTTGGATATCATTTGGTTGCTTCAGCATTTCCTTTTGTAATTTCTTTGCTTGTTGATTGTGTATTTGCTTTTAAGCATTGTTGTTTCTTTGAATTGGTAAGATTAATGAAATGTTTATGCATCTTTTGAATCAATCCATTCATATTCACTTTTTTTTTCATTTTTATGTCAAAAAACAAAAATATATTTCTCCCATTCACTTGTCTTTATCAAACTGTTGTTTGAACAAAGATTGGAAGGAGAAGGATGAAAAACCAAATACCCATTGTTGTTGTTGGTATGCTTTTGAGTAGAACTTTGCCAATGATGTAAGGCATTGTTTCAAATTCCCAAACACTGAAGATATAAGGAGTTAATCCCTAGTCAACCACTTTGAGCCTAAAAGTTGGTGTTTCTTTCAGAATTAAAACCCTTAATCTTAACCTGGGGCAAGGTAGTTGTGTTCAGATAATTTGATTATGCATTCAATGTTCAAGAGAATATGTCCATCTACACCCACTCCAAAGAGGTTAAACCACATGCTACCCTTCGCACAAATCATGAAGTGTCGAAGAAGTCATGAAAATCCAAGAGAAATTATATTGGTTGATCCTCATCCACCAATAACATGGAAGTCGCCAACCTTTTAGCAAAAATAAAAAAAACGAAAAAGCCCGCTAAGTCGAATATCACAAAAGACGACTTATGCAAAAATTAGGGCATCCCAATGGACCAAAATCTTCAAAGAAGCGGTTCAGGAAAAAGTTAGGGATAAAAAACAACAACAAAAATCAATCAATCAAAAGAGGTCATCAAAATCCTCAACAAAAACAAAATAAGGTGACTACCATTTCAAGAAAATCCTGAATCCTCATTCTTACCATCACACCTTCGAATCCTCTTAGAAGTTGAATGCGTGTGTCAATTAACGAAACATAGGACTGGAGTTCATCGAGAAGAATGGATGGGTTTAAAATTAAACTTTGAGATTTATATCCTTTTGTTTCAAAAAAAACCATGAACCAGCCACGTTACAACCCTTAAAAGACCTAATTGAGACATGGTTTATTTTGAATGCATACTACAACAAGGTTATGTTAACCTGACTCCTAATGATCTTTGCTAATCATTTATGTTGATCACTTCATCTTTTATCCCGTGAATGGCTAGATCCACTTTTTGTTTTGATCATTGACCTGTTCCACTATATATCATTATCATATCAATAAAAAAAAATTTGATCTCAAAACTTGCATGAATGTTGCATTAAAAATTGCCAATTTCGATTGAACAATGACATTTGCAAGTCAATTTAGAATCAAAGGAATCCCAACAAATGCAGCCACTTGAGGAACTTGATCTGGTGAAAGGAGTCTAGACAAGGGCAAATTACTTTGAGCAATAGTCAATCCAGTCACCTCAAGTGTCGGCTAATCAAAGAATAAGTCTCTTCGATACTCAGACTAGGGCAAACTACCACAAAGAGCTCAATGAGTCCAATTCTCCAATGATTCTAAATCAGAAGTTTCCCATTCCAAGAGTTGGTTAATAAGGGGCAAACTGCAAATATTCAAGCACTGGGGCAACCATTTCATGGTCATATTATGACAGGACGTTTCCAAGCTCCTTATGAGGAGAATGTCTTCAAAGACCCATTGATTGGGGCAAGATGAGCCACAGAGGGGAAATTCCCCTCTATGTTTTTAAAGTTTTTCTGAACCTGCAATGCATCAACAGCTGTTAAGTTCGAAATGAGTGCCTAGAAATAATTCTAGCACAACCTGTCAATACTCTGGAATGATCCTTTGGTCAAAAATAACTTTCAAGAATGGTGAATTTTCTCTTAGCATCGTCCATCACAGGACATTTGGTTGTGTCCCTGGTGTTAAAGAATCAAAACCATCATAAAGAGTCTCCATAAACTCCTAGTCTGCATAGAGTCAACATTTGCATATCATGATCATTCATATCATGCATAAAAGCAAAATCTAATCATGCATAGTCGAGGTGTACTTTGCGCTCATTTTACGCTAACCTAGGTCTTGTTGTTAATCCTATATCCTTAGACCTCTAAGGTCAGCTTGTTTTTGGCACCCTTAAACCATCTTTCGGTTTTCACATGCAATCTCAAAGTCTAGTTTAGTTGGCACCTACCAAAGATAGATGTCTGTCCGTGAGAGTCAATTTCTCACTTCCCTATCCAATGAATTTCCAGATTGTTTCCTTTGTCTCTCTGATGTATTTCCAGATCGAGTCTTATATTTTGACGTATTTCCAGAACCCTCTTTGTGTTATCTGGTGTATTTCCAGACATTCCCTTGCAATTCTGATGCATTTCCAGAATTCTTTTACTTTTTATCCGAGGTATTAATGGATGTGTTTATCTCTCTGATGTTTTTTCAAATTGAGTGTCGAGTTCTGAGGTCTTTCCAAAACCTATCCGAAGTATTTTCGGACTATCTCTTTATCTCTCTGATGTTTTCCATATTGAGTCTTCCTATCTAATGTGTTTCCAGATTAAGTATCTCTTCTGACGTATTTCCAGGACCCTTATTGTGTTATCTGAGGTATTTCCATATATTTTGTTATCATTCTGACGTTTTTCCAAAATTTGTTTCTTTTATCTGATGTATTACCAGATGTGCCTACCTATCTAATGTATTTCAAGATATTCTGATGCATTTCCAGAATTCTTTTACTTTCTATCCGAGGTATTACCGGATGTGTTTATCTCTCTGATGTTTTTCTAGATTGAGTGTCAAGTTATGAGGTCTTTCCAGAACCTATCTGAAGTATTTCCGGATTATCTCTTTATCTCTTTGATGAATTTCCATATTGAGCCTTGTTATCTGATGTAGTTCCAGACAGTCCCTTTTATTATGAGGCATTTCCAAAATCTGTTCTTTGTCATTTAACGTCCAGTTGTTGCTGGCATTCTATTATTTAAAGTCCAATTATTGTTGGCATCCTTTAAAAGCCCAATCATAATTGGCACTCTGTTTTTTATGTCCAGCTGTTGCTGGCATTCTTTAAAAGTCCAGTCATAACTAGCATTCTATCGTAAATCCAATCATAATTGGTACTTGAAGTTTGGTTGTTGCCAATTTCATTTAAAGTCCAGTTGTTGTGGCACTCTGTTTTTAAAGTCCAATTGTTGTTGCATTCTATTTTTAAAGTCCAGTTGTTGCTGTCATTCTATTTTTAAAGTCCAGTTGTTGCTGACACTCTGTTTTTAAAGTCTAGTTATTGCTGGCACTCTGTTTTTAAAGCCCAGTTGTTGCTAACACTCTATTTTTAAAGTTTAATTGTTGCTAGCATTCTGTTTTTAAATTCTAGTTGTTGTCGGCACTCTGTTTTTTAAGTCCAGTTGTTACTGGCATTCTGTTTTTAAAGTTCAGTTGTTGCTAGCACTCTGTTTTTAAAGTCCAGTTGTTGCTGGCACTCTGTTTTTAAACTCCAGTTGTTGCTGGTACTCTATTTTAAAAGTCCAGTTGTTGGTGACACTCTGTTTTTAAAGTCCAGTTGTTGTTGGCATTTTGTTTTTAAAGTTCAGTTCTTACTAGCACTATGTTTTTAAAGTCCAGTTGTTGCTGGCACTCTGTTTTTAAAGTCCATTTGTTGCCGACACTCTGTTTTTAAGTCCAATTGTTGCTTGATTTCTATTTTTAAAGTCCAGTTGTTGATGGCATTCTGTTTTTAAAGTCCAGTTGTTACTATTCTGTTCTTAAAGTCCAATTGTTGTTGGCACATACAGAAAGTTTGATTACCCTGTTTTTCCTGATGGTTCCTAGAAGTTCATGAGCGACTCTTCAATTTAAGGAATTTCCTGAAGCCTGGATGTTTTTCTTGTTGGAAAACTCCAATGATGTTTGTTTTGATTGATTTTTTCATAAAGAGTGGTCATAGTCTTGTTTTGTGTGGATGATTTTCTAATAAGAAGACTCCTAATTATGTCTTGTTTGTGTGGATGATCTTCTAATAAGAAGACTCCAGAACTGTCAGCTATATTCTAAATTTTGTCAGGTCATGTCTGAACTAGTTGATGAAACATATTTTAAATCTTCCACATTGTCCTTTTGCTCAGCAATTTATCATCCCAAGTGAGTCATCATCCACTGTCTTTGACATCTCCTGTGGATCACCTCTAACATATGTTTTCATCATTCCCCACATGCCTATCCATCGTCCATCACAAAAAAAAAATCATGCCAGGGTCCATTTCATCTCATATCTCATATCCCCAGCAAGCCAAAAAAAAGTCCCTCATAAATTCATAACATTGCATATCATATCATTTCATCAGCATTCTGGGACAAAATTCAGGTCTTTTAGTATTTAACTATCTTCCACCACGATCATACGAAGATTAACATTCTTCATATTCTCTGGTTGAAGATACTTAAATAGGGGCGACTGTCATACCCAAATTTTGATCCTAAACCGCTGAATTAATACAGTTATCATAGCATCTGCATCATCTGCATAGCACGACATACATTTCATCTTACATAATGCCCAAAATGTCAGCCAGAATAATTTTTTGAATTTACAGACAGATCGGTCGAACTGAATCTCAACTGCGCGTAAAATCAGTGGACGAAAAATTTTGAAATCAAGCTTGCAGCAGTCAATTATATTAATCTATGTTTCGCGTAGTTTAACCTGACGTGCTTTTTTTAATTTTTTGACACTTTTTTTGGTCGCATTTTGATCAGTTTGAGTCTTTTAATCCGTCAGAATTTATTTCAAAATTAGATGAAACGCTGTATTTTTCCAATAAGTTTTTTCCCCATTGATCATTTTGGTGCAATCATTTTAATTTTTCGAGCACTTTTGCGCCCGATTTTTTTTTCTTCATTTTGAGTCCTTTCATTTTTATTTTTTTATCAATATTTTCAAAATGATTAAATAGGATTTTTGGTGTTTATTTTTTGATCTTATTTTAATTATTTTAAGTGTTTTATTTTGTTTTAGTTTTAATTGGTTTATTTTATTACTGTCTCTAAAAAATTAAGTACAAGGGTCTTTTGGTCATTTTTAAAATTATAAAACCCTACTTATCTCCTATATATACACTGATGTTAGAATTTGAAAGACGAAGCCAATCCATACCAAGCGACGTTCACCTTGGATCTCTGATCTCTCTCATTTCAAAGCCAAAACTTCATGAAAAAAAAGGTGACCATTCAGTGTCAGTTACGTGACAATCCATTCCTCTTTCATTTTGAATCACCAAACATGACAATATTTTGTTTCTCAGTGTGTTCTTACTAGTGTTACTTTTTTTGTTTTGTTTTTTTAAATGCTTGAGTTTGTTAGATATTCACTTACATGGTTGCATGATGAAGAACAATTATTATTTAGTGTGGTAATATTTATTTTCACATTTCTTTTTAGCTTGATGTCGGTTTTGTAGTGATGCAAATTCAATGTGGATTCATTGTACTATACGTGTGTGTCGTTTTTTTTATTTTTATTTTTCGATTACTTTGAGTTGATGTAAATAGTAATATTTTGGTTGTTGTCTTTCATTGCGTTGCGATTTCGGAGTTAAAATTCAATTTAACTTTCGAAAACCGTTTGGATGCATAGATTCAGTTGCTCGGCTTCTTATAGAGTGATTCATACATGAGTCCACTCTAAGTTAGCTTTAGAGCTAAATTCAGCTGCCTTTAATTTCAATTTATTTCTTGAGTCTCGTGGCTTACCCATTTTCAAAATCAAATCATACACAACTTTAAAACTTTTTTCACAAAAACACTTAAGAAGAGGACTGTTGGAATCTAGCATTCTAGCAGAACCCTCGAAAGATCGGTCCCGAACCTCACGCATTGGGATAACCGTTCATTCATTCTTTTGTTTCTTAAAACACTTAATAATTAACTTGGACAAATAAGGGCCGTTAGGATCTAGCATTCTGGTGTAACTCTTTGAACAATTGATTTTGATCAAACATTCGTTGTACATCAAACAATTTTCTCAATTAATCTTGAATGAAAAAAGGTCGTTGGAATCTAGCATTATAACCTAACTCTTTGAACATTTGATTCTCATCAAACGTTCGTCATTCACCTAAAATACATCCAACCAATCAAATTATTTTTCTTGTCGCTGTGCAATTCTTAAAACTTTTTTCATAAAACGAAAGACATCTTGTCTTAAGATGATGCTAAGCAATGCTTCATCCACAACCGTTGAGTTGAGATAAGTGGCGTGAATGTGATTCGTAAATCCATTCAATGTGGTGTAAACGTCCGCTCCTCACCTGTTTTGGGTAAAACAATGTTTTACGTTGATTAATACAAGACATTTTTCGCTAAAATTGACCAACCAACAAACATTTTCTACCTAGAACTACGTGTGCCTTGATTTCTCTTTCGAGATTCGTAGGAGTAGGATTGCGAAATCTTGTCAGGCCCCTTAATAATAAAAACCTTTTTAGGTCCTTTCTCTTCAATAAAAATCTAAAAAACATTTCTTTTCTCACTCTTTTCCCACTCAATAAACAGAAGATTAGAAATTAACTTAAGCTAACATTATTTCAACCCTAACTAAATGGTTCCCGTTGAGTACAACGAACGTGAGGGGTGTTAATACCTTCCCCTTGTGTAACCGACTCCCGAACTCAAATATTGGTTGCGATGACCATATTCTTGTCTTTCTTTTAGGGGTTTTATTCGATATTTCCCTTTCCCTATATGGGAATAAATAAAGATCGGTGACAACACTGTTACTTCCATCCTGCGAGCGTGCGATTGCGCTTCGCGAGGTCGTTCTCATTTTTTCGAGGTACAACAAATGATACAATATATATTTTATTTTTAGAAAAAACAACAAGGAGGGAGATATATGTTAGTTATCTCCCTTTTTAAAAATATATGCTAGTTATATGATGTTATCAATAAAAATTTAAGAATTTGTCGATAGATTAATCCCCCTATTATTTATTAAATTTAAACATGAACAATGTTGTACATGTGCACTATGAAATATTATCAACTCTATCGTAGTTGGATGTATGATAGAATTTTTTCAAGAAGTTGTGGGCTTAAACCACATTTTAAGGAGGGAGTTGTCGTGTTTCTCACATATGCGTTTGCTCAAGAATTTTGTCGAAGTGAAGGAGGGTAAGATGTCCATGTTTAAAGTGTGGTTGCAGAAATATAATTAGTGACCCAAGTGAAGTGAAATCTCACTTAGAGATAGTGGGTTTTAGGCCAAATTATTGTGTTTAGACATCTAAAGGAGAAAACTGCTAGAGATGAATAAAGAGGCTTCTAGTGGTGAAACACATATTGGACCAAAGATAAAAATATATGCTTCAAGAAGTCAATAACATATGCAATACCAGGAACAATTTCACCTAGTAGATGATATAATCGATGACGCATTTGGGGTGAATGTGGCTTATGATGAACCTAAGACTTTGATGTGGAAGAGCTCTTGAATGAGAAAGCGCAAAGTTTTATTAGTTGTTGAAATAAATAAATATACCATTGTTTGAGGGGTCTTTTGACTCTAGGTTATCAATGTGTGTGAGGCTCTTGGTTGTGAAGTCAAATTGGAATGTTCATGATCAGTGTTTGAAATTGTAACACCCCATTTGAATTATCTAATTCTATAGAATAATTTAATTGTATTGTATGTATTTTAAATGGTCGAGGTAGTAGGGGAGCCTTACGTATGGGGTAATGTCCCTAGAATATTAGAATTTTAAGTGAAGGGTGTGGTAGTAATTAACGAGAAGTAGGGGGTGTTGGACACTGAAGGTGAGAAAAAGTATACAAGAGAGAGGGTTGAATTGTGTTTTCCATTTTCTTAATTTGCGTCTGATCAGAGTTCAAAATCTAAACTAGTGTTCATATTCTGATTATACTTAGCAGCAGAATGCTAACAGAAGAAAATAAATAATAGCAGAAGACACAAAGATTTATACTGGTTCCTCCAAACTGAAAGTAGTCAAGTCCCCTTGTTTCACAAGAGATTTTCACTATAACCAAATCATGATTCCAATTGCTTATGCATTCTTCATAAGACTTTTACAATGCTTAGACCCTAGGTCCAAGACTTCTTGCTTAAACCCCTAAGGTTCAAGATTTCCTTGCTTAAGTCCTACAGACCCAAGACTTCTTGCTAAAGCCACTCTGGCCCAAGAATTCTATTCAAGGTTCCACGAACCGAGACTTCCTGCTTAAGCCACCCAGGCCCAAGAATTCTGCTCAAGGTTCCACGAACCGAGACTTCCTGCTCAAGTCACACTGGCCCATGACTTCTGCTCAAGGTTCCACAAACCGAGACTTCCTCCTTAAGCCCTACAGACTTAAAGACTTATGCTCAGGTTCCATGAACCCAAGACTTATGCTCAATCAATCCACTTGATTAAGTCTTTCAATGCTCTAATATATAGCAGGAGACTTACATAGCTCAAGCATCTTGGAGAGAGACTTGGATTTGCTCAATCAATCTACTTGATTAAGACTTTCAATGCTCTAGCATATAGCAGGAGACTTACATGGCTCAAGCATCTTGGCGAGAGACTTTGATCTAAATTGCTAAACAACATGTTCAGCAAAATAGAGAATAAGGTGTACTTGATACAAATATGAGATGTACGAGGAAATTACTATAACAAAGACCTAAAGCTCTTAAGATTTCTAAGATATTCAATGTGTAAGAAGTCTTAAGGCTTTTACAATTACAACCTACAACAGAAATTCCGCATAGCCATTTGTGTTGATAATTGTTGATCTTGTTACTCCTTCATCATGTTGATCCTTGTTAAAGATTCAGTTTGAACCTTCAGCTACTTATATAGAATTTGCAGAAGACTAGCCGTTGGAGAGATAACTTGATCAAGTGTCTTTGCTTTCTCCATAATACAAGAGATGTTAAAGATAGATATACCAAAAGATCTTGATCCATTGTTTAACCACTGGGTCTTCAAAGAGACCCTGTACTATAGAGCCGTTGAGAGTAGATATTCGTAAAGCACGCCAACATTTCTTGAGCCTTGTGAACTAAGAATCTAGCTGACAAACTGATTTGACAATGCAGCTTGCTTTCTGCATTACGGATAGCTTCAACTTTATTACTAACTCTGAATGATCACCAGAAGCCAATTTACATTCACCAAGTATAGCAACAATAATGTTGCTTCTTCTGATGCTGAGACCTTCAACTTTAAAGTTTACGCCAGACATCACTTAGAGAGTGTTCTTCAGATTTTGCACCACCAGAACCTAGCAAATCAGCTTCTCTCAAGTGTGCCTTTTATATCAGATTTTGTATATATATTTGCAAGTATTAGAACCTGCATACAAGAAACACACATCAAATATAACCATTGTTCTTTTAATAATTTGTTATCATTAAAACCCAAGGAATATATATCATGAACAAATCTTCTTCTAACAGTCTCCCCCTTTTTTATGATGACAAACATAAGTATTTAAAGAACAATGTTAGGCAGTTATAATTTTCTTTGCAACATCAGAGAATGAGGTTTGTAAGCTCCCCCTGAGTCTAATAGTCCAAAGTTAAGTTCTGTAACCCACCTTAAGTACTACTTTCAAGAAAAAGTATTTAGTTCTCTTAGTAACATCAAAGTATGAGGTTTGTAAGCTCCCCCTGAGTCAAATAGTCCAAAGTTGAGTTTTGTAAGCTCCCCCTTAGATCTATATTTAAGAGAACTAAACAAAATATTTTAACTTCCTTTGGAAACATCAGATTACGAGGTTTGTAAGCTCCTTTTGAGTCTGATAGTCTAAGGTTGAGTTTTGTAAGCTCCTTCTTAGTTCTATATACAAAAATTAAAAAGTCGTTATGTAAAATAATTATAAATGACTTGATGTGTGTTATCCGCAAGTATACGGATTACGTCAGAGTAATATAAAAGATTTATCGATCCCACAGAGACTAATGTCAATCTATCGATTACTATCGTTACGTTGTTTATCTAAGGCTAATAAATATCAAAGTAAAAGTTTTCTATAGAACAAAAATAGAAATAAATCAGATAAATACTATATTGGAATATAATTCACGTCAATCAAACAATACTCCTATCATCTAAATAGTAACACTTATGGGGCAATGTTTTCTTCTTTGAAAAAGAGTTAATTAAAAAGGATCTGCCGTGTTAGCGTGATCGGAACCAGACCTAACCTTTAATCTATACCAGCCGCTCACGCTGCACCGGTCGCTCTCTGCGTTAAAGTGATAAAGTCCTTTTTTATATAATTACCTCTAAGACTTAGTTAAAAAGTGCTTTCGATTAAAAATATTTTATACCAAAGGGTTTCCGGCATATGCTCGGCCAATTAGATCCTAAATCTATAAACGCGTCCGAAAATAGTTTAAAACCTCTTTCTAATAATATAAAACTTTCTTAGTTAATCAATAAAGTGCTTCAGATGTACTTATCAATTAACAACTAACAAACTCTTTTCTAAAATGTCGGGCGGCTTTTGATCTTACCCGATCTAGTCACAGTCATTACGCAAACAAAAACACGGTCTCATTTACGTATTGACCAATCAATTGAAGTTCAGAAGAGTTTAATTAAAATCAAAAACAGCCCCTAAAGTATTTTTAAAGAGATGACATGTGGAGTACCGTCGGAACGACGATCCTCACATCCCAGCACAAGGGATTTAGCTGGATATGGTGACTAAAAACATAACAATAAAATGGTTTGCAAAGTAAAGCATTTGTAAGATAAAAATGTGTAAAATGTGAGAGTATACTTTGAGAGAATGAATACAAGTGTCACGCTTGAGTTCAGTTCCGAAAGATAAACAGATCACACAGAAACTTAAAATAACAAAGTAAGGGCAGAGACAGAAGATAAATGAATGCAAAGCTGTGCAGGAAAATAAACGAATATAAAAGCGATGCGGAATATAATAAAATGCAATTTATAAAAGAAAACTGCTCCAAAGCGGAGTTTGAATCTGGTACAGAGCTGGAAAGTAAATTGTGGGAAAGTAAATAACTTCAAATATAAACGCTCCTAACTATGGTTGCTCCAATCTAACTAACAACGATAGTGTAATAACCCCTCGATGTGACGGATTATTGCTTTACAAAATGAACTTTATGCCTAAGGTTGGAAACTAGGATTGGATAATCTAAAAGTGAAAATACAAGTCTTTTTATAGTAGTCATGAAGTTGTAACTGCCTCTCATCATTATGAAAAAACGGCTGAATAATAATTTTCTTCGTGTGTAACTGCTTCTAACGTTTTTGACCGTTTTCATGTTACAACGGTCGGTGCCCGTCGACCCCCTCTCAGCGTTCGTCGAGTGTGTCTGTGGAATAAAACGCCTTTTTTTACCGTTGGAATATGGGCGAAACCCACTACTCAAATGGCGTCCTCTATGGCGTTCGTTGAGTGAAACGGTTAATGTACAATTTGCACAGGTAATCTCCGTTTTAGCTCCGTTTTGCGTCGTTTCTTCATTGCAAGCTCAAATCAGGCAATGTATTTGAAAGTAAAACAAAATACCATAATAACAATGGAAAATTACAAATAAACAACTAAAAACATGTGCAATCGGGGTCAAATATACAGTGTGATTTGGTGTTATCAAATTCTCCCACACTTAAACCTTTGCTTGTCCTCAAGCAAACTCTTATAAGCAGAGAAAAACAGCAAACATACAAGTATCTTATCTGGGCTAAAGACTTAAGTTTGATCAATGATACATCAGTAGGTACTAACTAATGAACTAAGGGTATCGTAATGACACTTTCCGCAATTTACGGGCATAAGTTCCTCTCCTATACAAACCAATCCAAACTATGATGTTATACTTAGGCCTATCTTACTCATTCCTTTCTTACCCCTTTTCATTCAGGCGCAGTCACATTAAGCCTGTTATCTTTCACTCGCATGGTGAACATAACCTGTGGTAATCCTGATTCTTTTGTTATATCAATGGTTTGATACTTTTTGCAATTCTTTTTGATATATAATTTTTTTGGCAATTTTTTTTTCTAAAGATACTTTAGCATCTTCTTGGATTTTTCTTTTTCTTTTCTTTTTCTTTTACGGGATCTTACCTATTTGCATCGGTTTGTCACTTAGCGGTGCCTAAGATGGTGCTGACTGCTAGGATAAACTACTTAAGGGTAAGTGATATAGGGTGAGATTTTAAGGCCACCGTATAAAAAAAGCTGGATAGGCTCCTATATTTAAGGAACTGACGGTGTAAAAACGATATCGAATCTTCAAAAAGTTTTCCCAGGCCTTTGCAAATGATACTTACTTGTCCTAATAGCCCAAATTTTCAAAATAAATGTTGTTTCCTTTGTTAAAAATTTTTTTGTTAAGGCTCAAGAATTGGGAAAATAGACAAATTATACAAAATGACTCGTCAAGCACATGTGAAAATTTTTAAAACAAACTAAACTATACTAGAAAGCAATAATAAAATAGAAATAGTAAAGACAATTAAAAACAGTAAATATCTCCTCCCACAGTTAAACCGAACATTGTCCTCAATGTTTCGATAAAAGTGACAAAGGGATAGGTGAAACCTGGCAATCAATCATGTCGGCCACTGGGGCCATCTCCACCAGGCTCCGAATGTCTGGGACGACGGCTCCTACTGCGGTGTCGGGTGGTATGTAACAGCTCCATTTGCTCAATCCTCTCTATTAGAAAGGCATTTTGATCTCTAAGTGCTCTAAAGTTCTCAAGAGTGGATTGCTGTGACTCCCGCATAAAATCCATCATCTCCTGCTGTTGTTGGTACATAGCATAGAACATGCCATCACGCTCTTCTTCTCTGGCTTGCTGAGCTTGCCACATTTGTTCGGTGATATAAAATCCGGAAGAAGTACCTGTAGGATGGTTAGTAACAGGTGGGGTGTGTGCGGGTGATACATGAATGGGAGACTGCTCCATACGGTCATATTTATCATCAATCTCGTTTCCTTCATCCTCGGGGACGTTTGGTAATAACGGACCTAAAGTAGGAGCAGCCCTCAAATCATAGAGCCAGTTTCCTCTTTTGCGCACATCAGTGCGACTTGAGCAAGGTAAAGCGACACTCGGGATGGCAGCGTTGCGAACCATGAGGGTATAACCTCCTTCCGGCCTCGTTTTTCATAAACGCGTATCTCTTAGAAACTTTAAATCAATGGTGCGAGGCGGGAGTGGTTCCAACGTGGCCAACTCAGTGTCCAGGTGGAGGGCTCGTGCAATGAAGGTAATCAATCCTCCAAATGTCACGGTGCTTCCCTTTTTCTCAATAGCCCGCATATGTGTTATCATAAATGGTACAGGATTTAATCTTTTTCTAAGTAAAGCAGCCTGTAAAAATATAAATTCTTTGGAATTCAATTTGTTAGAATTTTCACGAGCAAAAATAGTATCAGCTAATAAAAGGCGGAATACTCGTATGGCTGGGTTATGAATGTCGGAAGCCAAATTTCCGTCAAAGGAGCAGGTGGTCTAACCTGTGATGTCTCTCCACAGTTGGAAAGCCTCAGTCGACCAATTTGTATCTATGGGTGCCTCACAAACTGCACCATCTCCGTAATGGAATCCTAATAACCCAGCAAGTGCATCAGTGGTATAAATGTATTCAACATTGAACATTCTAAATCTTACTGCGTGCTAGCGGTGTTTTCTCTGATAGTGTACTCCAAAGAACTCAAAAATTCGCGGGTTAGCCTTGCATAAGTAGGCTCCTGGCGAATGAAGATACTATCTAATTTCAAATTTTCTAACAGATAAAATATGCTATACCGTATACCAAGGTTATACAGACAGATATCATTAATATACCTCGTTGCAAGAATGTTGTGTGTCCGCAGTCTCTCCCATTTTTCCCATTGCTTGACTCCGTCATCTCTATCTCGAAAAATGATGTTTTCTTGGTTCTCCGCTGCCATTGTTGAAGTGAAATAAAGGTTTTATTATGGAAAATGGGTAATTTGGGTTTTTGTAGATTTGGGTGAAATCTAAGGTTTTTATTGAGATAATGTGGTATGGAAGGTGTAATGGTAGTGGGGAAGTTATGAAATAAAGAATTGAAATGGTTTAGTGGGGTTTTATAGTGATTAAAATCGGATTTATTGGAGGTAGAAGATGAAGAGAGTGGCAAAAATGGGGGTTTTCTTTATTCTGGTCAGTTAAAATCCCAGGACGCCTCTGCGTCCGCCAAGTAGGGGTCCGCGTCTGCGGACTGTGTAAACTGGGCTGGCACGGGTTTGGGCTTTGTTTGGTCCATTTATCATTCCTTGGGGTGTCTATAGCATATTGGTACATGCAAGAAACATAGAGAATATTTTGTTTATTTAGTTATTATTTTATATATTTGTAAAATGTGAATGTAGGAATTAAATAACAATTATATTTGTAATAATTTTTTTTTTAAATTATGAGAATGAATAAATATTTAAATATTACCAATAGATTGCAATAATGTAGATATTTATTATAACTTGAATTAATATGACACTCGCATATAGCATATGGATGCAATGAGTCTAGTAATAATAAGAGGGAAAATTAAATCTACTAATAGTCTGATAATAATAACGATAATAACGGTAAAAATAAGAATGTGGTAAAGGTAAAAATAAACTATCATAATAAGCATGAGGTAAGTCTCTCCACACAAAGTGTGAGCTATGTCCCAGAACTCCTGAATATCTTATAGAAAGACTGTCAATCTTCTAGAAAGACTGTCGGCGGACATCCTGACTCATGTGAGGACAAGATGCCCGTGCTTCTGCAAGCTGGCGTTTGAGATCGCAAATCTCCTGGTATAAAAGCTCATATGATGAAGCATTTGTTGCGTCTGAGATCTGTATCTGTAAGGTGAGCTCGGCGCATTCTTTGCGAAGAGAAATGATCTCCTTTCGCATAGAATCAAACTCTGAATATATGTCCCTGCGTTGTAGATTAATGTTAGAGGAATAGATAGTAGTCCTTTCAGGATAGGGTGTAGGATGGTACTCAGGCACAGGCGGGGTCCTAGGTCGGATGGGTGTCTCGTCTTGGCCTTCCAAAGCATATGACCTGTTAGCTTTGTCATGGATACTTGTCCGGGTGTGGTTTGGCAAACCAAAGTAGTGAACGACTTTGTTGTCTATCAAGAGCTTATAGTTATCGGCACTAAAGAATGCTCTCCTGATAAGGCCACGGTCAAGGAAATGATTAATGTCAAGTAAGGTGTAGCCACAATGGGAGGTAAGATGAGTTAGCTTGTTGGCTAGACTTAGGGCATAAGCTATGTGTGTAACAGTACCGCCTACATGGATGGGTCATCTGGAATATTCAGCATTCAAGTATAGGTTATACATCAGAAAATTACCACAGGCTAAAGGGCGTGACTCAGTAGTACAAAAGAGCATCAGAATCTCTTCTGCAGTAACCTGGTTCTTGGTTTCACTTCTACCAAAGAAAGTCTCGGCCAGGATCATTTGGAAATAACGGAAGGCTGGGTTGTGGATTTTGTTTGCTAATTGGGTGGAAGGACCAGGTCCTCCTCCACTGGTGATTTTGCTCCAGAATCCATCAAGCTCATCTTGCATAACATTGGTTTCATGCATAAAATGGATTGCATCCAAGCCACACTGAAAACCAAGTAATCTAGCAAAATCCCTGTGGTTAAGTGTATACTCGTTCCCAAATAGTCTGAATCTTATGCTTCCACTGTTGTAACCTCTTCCACTGTAGGGGTCATAAATGAGTGAACTGTGGAACTCTAAGGTTAGATGTTTATAGGTTATATTCATTGCTTCAGAATACTCATCCCACTAGAGCTGGTGACAAAGGTACCTAACACTAGCCTCAATACCTAAGGCTATTAGACAGTTTGGGTCAGGGTACCTAGTGGGTAGGATTGGTCTCTCAAAAAGGACTACATATTTCTTCCTCTGTGCGTCATCTCTGAACACGATGTGCATGTCATCATTGCTCTGCATCCTGAAAAGAAAGTTAGTGTAGAATATCTGAGATAATGTGATCTGTAACATGTAAACATAGACATTTCATGAGTCAGTCGAGTTAGTAAATAATATAAATAATAAACTTTTTTTTCTTCTGAAATCAAGTAAATAATATGCATAAATAATAAAAATACAGCCGTGGATTGCCTCCCACGCAGCGCTTGTTTAACGTCGTTAGCTGGACGAATGTAAAACTTACGTAGTGGATGTTGCTATAGGTGGATCTATCAGAGTGTGACCAGAGTAATAGGTGGGTATGTCACCTCCATAGTAGGGTTTCAATCTTTGTCCATTCACTAGAAAGGGACTACATGAATGATTTGCAATTTCAAATGCTCCAGATTTCAGGACTTTGGTGACCTCATAGGGTCTAGTCTGTAACACCCCCAATCTATACCCCCAAATAATAAAAGTGATAAAAATTTATCAGAGTATAATTAAAACATTCATGGCATAGACGAAGACGTCACATCAATTGAGACAAAACACAATAAACCTGCTCATAAAGATATGCAACAATCAGGCAGCAAATAACAGAGGAACTTAGTTCCTACTACCCACAATTCAGATACAGAATAAAAGCGGAAAATCTGCAACTGAATCACACACACACACACACACACACACACACACACACACACATATATATATATATATATATATATATATATATATATATATATATATATCACATAAAAAGTTTGTCTGTCATTCACAGATTCATACATATACAATCCAAAAGATATATATACATATACACATAAATCACAACGATCTCCCCGACTACCCGGTGCTACATATCAGAGCCGACCGACAAAAGACTGAAGACCTAAGCTTCACAAAAGACCTCCAGCATCTAATCTGCAATGCCTCGTAGAGCATTCAAAACAGTAGAAGGGTGAGAAACACAATCATAATATAATTGCATACAATTATATAATAATACCAAAAATACACATGTAAAATATTCTCACCACAACTTATACCAGAATTCAAACACAAAATAACACAATGTGTAGTACCCTAAATTTTGACCAAGGGTTTTTAGATTTTTTGTGCTACTAGGGGGTGTTATTTGGGTTTTGGGGGTGTATTAGTGCTTTTAGGCCCATTATAAATTTGATTTAGTATAAGGTCTTTATTATTTTCTTAATTAAATTTTATCTATTTATAGATTTTTTTTATTAATTAGACCCTCTTTAGAATGAAATTTCTATATATATATATATATATATATATATATATATATATATATATATATATATATATATATATATATATATATATATATATATATATATATATATATGTATATAGAATTTTATTTATGATTTTCATTGAGGGTTTAGAGGGGGGTTTTTATTTTAGAATTCTTTTTAGATAATTAAGAGATTTATAGTCTTAGGTTTTTTTAGAATTAACTATTAGAAATATTAAGGGTTTTTTTTTTGGTTTTTTTTATTTATTTGCATTATATTAGTTTTTATATTTTTTTGTTTTTTACTTAGAAATTAATTAGGTGTTAATTATTTTTAATATCCTTTTATTAAATTAAGAATTTTGTTTTGATTTTAAACATATAATATTACTTAATTAGGGTATTGGTTAATTATTATTATGTGGGTTAATTTATTAATATAGCTTTTAGATTATTATTTTGATTTTATTAATTAAATAGGCATTCATGTTTTATTATTACTAATTATTACTTATTCTTATTTTTTATCACAATTAACATTTACTTATTTCATGATTAATATTTTATTTTATTGGGTCAATTTTATTTATCTTTTATTAATTAATTATTAAAATTTAGATCTTTTTTAATTAGGGGATTAACCCTGATAATTAGGGTTATGTGTTAATTAATTTTTATTTATTAGTGTTTTAACTTATTAGGGTACGGTTTTATTGGTATTGTGGAAGATTTTAGTCACAATATGTCTTGTTTTATTTATTTTATTTGTTTTTATTTATTTAATTATTGGGTCAAATTGTTGACCGTGTACAGTCACCTTCTTCCACCTCCAAACCCCAAATCTGCGGCGGAATTGAATTTTTGGATCAAAGCAAATCAAAACCAAATCAATTAAATAAAAACCAAATAAAGTTCATTAATTTTTTGAATCAGATTATATTACAAATCGCAATCAAATAAAAAGTCTAAAAATTACACAAATCGGATCCATGTTTTCCTAAATCGAAACCTAAAATTAAAACTTCTAAGACCTAATTTCTAATTATAAAAGAAAAGAATCAGAAATTGAAGAAAAAAAAGACCCTCAGACGAGACTCTTTGCTGCTGCGCGATCCCACCCTTTCACCTAAAGCTCTTTCATAATAAGGACTTAGGGTTCATCATCAGAACCCTAAGCTACCTTGAGCTAGACCTGCGAAACAAACAAGGAAAAGATTAGAAGTGGAGATCGGAGAAGGAAAAAAGGATAAGGTTTTTACGAAAAGTTTCACGGCAGGAGAGGTAATCCGAAAAATCCACTCAGCTTTTTCTGGAATTTTGAACTTGAATCGTCTTTGGTTTATTGTTTAGATGTTTTAGATTTGTTTTTGTGTGTTTCTGGCGTTTCTGGGTTTTTTTTCTAGGGTTAGGGTTCTTTGACTTTAGGGTTAGGGTTCATGTGATGAACCTTAGGGTTCATCACTTAAGGGTTAGGGTTCTTATTCTGGGTTAGGGTTCTTGCTATGGATTGGGGTTCTTGGGAAAATCTGGGTTTTCTGGGTTGGGACGATGAAGGTTTGAAGTTGCCGGTTGAATCTCAACCGGAAACTGGGGTTGGGTGGTGATTTGGAGGGTGGCTCGCGGTGGCCGGAAGGCTCACCGGAGGGAGGGAGTTAGAGAGAGGGGAGAGCATTTTAGAGAGAAGGGAGAGAGTAAAGTGAGTGAGACGAGAGATAGAGAGAGAAAAAGAAATGAAAATGGAACATTTTTGAAGCAAAATGAGATTTATATGCCTTCTCACGAACAGTCCAGATTGAGGCCATGTGGCCTTCGCCCCTCCGTCTGATCTGGTTGACTATCCAGTCAACCAAAGGATCCCGTGTGATGTCCGTACGGTGGGGATCCTTTGACTCTCCATCTCAACCGTCCTTTTGGTTTACCTTGGGTGTATGTGAATCCAACGCGCGATATTTGATCTGGCGTAATTTAGTCAATACAATCCAACGGTCCTGGTTCCGTTTGCCTTTTTTTGGTTTTTTGGCTGAAGGGTTAGCCATTGGGCTTTACGCCCAGTGCTATTCGCCCCCCACTAGATGACCCATTTGCTTTTTTAAAGGGGTTCTACACCCCCCTGCCCGTTTTTAATTAATTTAATTAATTAAATTGTTTCACTTAATTTAACTTGGTTGTTAATTAAAGGGCTAATTATGAGATTTAGGGTAAATCAAGGATTTAGGATTTATTATTTGGGGGGGGGGGGGGGGGGGGGGGGTTATTATATTTTATTGGATTTTTTTAATTTTGATTTCATAATTTAACATTATGGGTGTTATTCTATAATTTTATCACAATTAATAAATTTTGGCTTATTTAACTTATTTATTTTATTTTTATAATAAAAATAGGGATTTGTTATTTTATAGATTCGAATTTATAAATTTGGATTTGGATTTATCATTAATAATTTTGGAGGGATTTATGACTTTAGGTTTGTTTCATATTTTTTTATGATAACCTTATTTTCTATAATAAA
The DNA here is from genome assembly GCA_022829125.1 of Lathyrus tuberosus. Taxonomy (NCBI): domain Eukaryota; kingdom Viridiplantae; phylum Streptophyta; class Magnoliopsida; order Fabales; family Fabaceae; genus Lathyrus; species Lathyrus tuberosus. The sequence continues at coordinate 5,017,393 of JALAZF010000423.1, forward strand.
TTGGGGTTTATTTTATGTTTATAAATTTTTTGATTTATTTTATGTATTTTCGCATAAGTGGGGGTTTTTGTTTTTTTTATATACAAGTTTGGGATTAAAATCAATGGGTTGGGGTCCTATTTAATTTATTCCTAAATTCTATTTTTTTAAATTTAGTCTTAATATTTAATTAATTAGAATAGAAATTTGGGGATATATAAATGACTATGGATGAGGGATAAGGGATCTTATAATATGTTATAATCATGTTATTTTTATAATTTAAATGAGATTTTATCATTTAAAAATTAAGGGATAAAATTCTAAGGGATATTTTAGGAATTAAAACATGGGATAATGCTCTTGGTCCGAGAGCCTAAATAAAGGATGGGATAAGGGATAAGGGATATGGATTTTTTGGGATGAAACTCTTCCTCCGAGAGTATAAACAATGGACAAAGGGATTTAAGGGATAGAACTCCTCATCTAGGAGTATAAATACTAGATTTAAGGGATATAACTCTTTATCCAAGAGTATAAATAGTGGATGGGAGTTAGGGATAGGATTTGGGATTTAGGAATAGGATTAGGGGGTAGGAATATGGGAGGTGAACTACGGTTACTCTGATCCTTCATTTTGAGGGTACGTAGGCATAGGGTTGCAAACCAACCCTAGCGAGTATAATTAGGAAAAAACTTAGGTTTTCTTTTCATTTAGACAAACAAACATGCCCTAAACTCAAAGGTGGATCCCATTGAGTACAATGGAAGTAAGGGGTGCCTAACACCTTCCCTTTACTTAACCGACTCCCGAACCGTAGGAATCTCTACCTTAGGATTAGGATATTTAGGTTTATCATTATTTTCCTTTAAAAAATATGATGGCGACTCGAATATTTTTGCCGGCCGCGACAGCTGGCGACTCTGCTGGGGATTCCTTCCTAGCGAGAGTCAGTCCTAGCCTTAGGATTTAGGGTTTTATTTGTCTTGGGTGTTTACTTTTTTTGGTTTTTATTTTATTGTTATTTATTTATTTTTATTTCATGTATTTTATTTATTTAACATTTTTGTTTTATTTTTTTATCATGCAAGGGATTGGGGCAATAAAAAAAAAAAGTGAAGCTAAAACCCAAAGCTTGGAGGATAGCCCTAGAACCTAAAGTGGAACGAAAATGTTTTTGCGGGGGACGCAACGCCCCCTAAAATGCATTGATGCCACACTCAGAGTAGATCCTGCCAAAGTCGTCCTCACGAAAGGGCTAGCCCCTCTCGTAGTGGAATGATTTGGATGTGGTCCGAGACTCTGAGAACCTTAACCTACCCCACACCAATCATGGACCTTATGTATTCAACCCTCAAGGGTTGTTACTAGGGTCCTATCCCAAATGAGACTTATCCCAAAGGATTACCGTAGGAAGGCTTGCTCCTTCTCATGGTAAAACAAGGGTATAGTCTAAACATTTTGGGGTCGTTATGCTGGCCAAATTTAGGTAACCTACCTGTGAGGGGATTGGGTAGTCTTAACTTAGACCCAGCCTGTTCTAGGGAAGCCCACCTTACTAGGGGCATGCTTACACTTTACCTTTACCCTAATCAAGACATCATGTGCATTCATCATCCTCATAAAATTTTTTTTTTGCATTCACAGGAATCTTAAAATTTTACAAAAAGGATTAAATCAAAGGACAATGGAAGTTGGAAAAAGGAGAACTCTCCCCATTAAAGTAAGGATATCAGACATAAAGGGCCTAAAGACTTACGCTGCTGAGTTACCCAAGGAAAGAAGGAAACCTATACTTCGTAGGTATGGAGATATATTGGACTTGGTTCTATTTCCTATACAAGAGGAGGGTCTAACTGCCTTGGCCCAATTTTATGATCCCGAGTTAAGGTGTTTCCAGTTCAAGGACTTCCAAATAGCACCTACCTTAGAAGAGGTTCGAAAGATACTGGATTTCCCCAAAAACAATAAAGGTCCATTCAAAGCATTGGGGTATAGTCCTTCATGGAAAGAAATGGCAAGTTGTCTTTATATTCGAGAAGAAGACCTACAAGCTCATTGGAAAATTAAAGATGACTTCGAAGGGTTCCCTAAATGGTTCTTAGAGAGTAAAGCTAGTCACTTTGCGACTTGCAAGAATTGGGTAGCCCTAGACGCCATCATGGTATTACTTATCTTTGGGTTGGTCCTATTCCCAAGTGTTCCAAACTTCGTGGACATCACCGTTGTCAATCTATTTATGGCTGTTACCCTTGGAGAGGAGGACCCTTCAACAGTTCTATTGGAAGATATATACTTCACTCTCCATTGCAAATTTGAGAAGAAAGGAGGGACTATGTTGTGTTGTCCTCAATTATTGTACAAGTGGTTGTGCTCCCATCTAGTGAAAGATATAAAGGACATGAGACAAATGAAGGCCTATGAGTGGTCCCAATATCTGGTATCTCGTGTTGGTAAAGACATCCTATGGTTTCCTCAAATAATCCAAATGGTTGTGGGAACTTTCCTAATGTACCTTTGATTGGCTCAAGGGGGTGCATAAGCTATAATCCTATCTTGGCGATGAGGCAGCTAGGACACCCTTTGTCCTACAAGCCAGAAGACAAGTTGCTAAAAGGCTTCGTCCTACAAGGTGTGAAAGGAGATCATCCTGATGTCCTAAGAATTTCTGAAGCAAGCAAAGTATAAAAGGGAAGAATAGTCTGAAAAGGCCAAGAGAGGAATCAAGGGTCCCATATTCACAATGGATGGAGGAAAGGATAAGGAAGGTAAAGCTTCCCTTTACTTTAGATGGTCCCGTTGATCCCATGGTTCTTCCACCTACCGCAATCTCCATGGAAGAAAGTGAAAAGCTTAAGGAGACCATTGCCAGATTGACAAGAGAAAAAGATGAGTGGGAGGCTAAATTCTACCAAGCTACTGGAGAAAGTAGCCAACTGAGGTTGAGCGTTAAGGAAACCATGGAACAATCGAAGGTCAATGAAGGATTAGCTCGAATGGAGGAGGAAAAGAAGGAGCGTGCCCATGTTGATCTTCAAGTTATGAGCTCACGCCTTCAAACTCAACAAGCGGACCTAGATAGGGCTTGGAGGCAAAGGGACGAATGGAGAAACTTATGGATGTCCTCGACACAAAGGGAGGTCAGAGAAGGGTGTGATAGGCGAATCTTTGACTTAGAAGCTGAGGTTCAAAGCTTGGCAGATGCTCTCCTCAGGAGTAAAAGGTAAGCGTTGGATGCAATCGAGCGGTTGAGAACGGCTGAAGAACTTCTTGCCCAACGACCTGAAGGGTGGTTACAAGCTCAAGAGGAAAACCAGGCATTTAAGAGAGCCTATGAGGAATTGGAAGCATCCTATGAAGAGCTTAGAGAGTGGGGCCACTATGCTGAAGTCCACAATAGCCAATTAGAGCACACCGTTGCAGAAGACTTGGAGATCATGGATAATCTACAAAGGGAAAAGGCATACTTTGAAGACAGATATGATAAGTTGGTCTTTCTGACCAATGACCTTATACATGAGATCCCTCGGAAATTAAGGGAAGCTGAGGAAATAGCCATTATTTTCAAGCCAGCAAAGGAGATTTCTGATTTCCTTACACTTTGTCGTGAGATGGTGGAAGACTTCAGAGCCAGAATTAGGAGAAGGATTTAGGCTTTTTATGTTTGGTTTCATACTTTTTGGGATTTTGTTATGAATATTTTAAGGGTTCTCCCTAATTTGGTTTTGCTTATGTAATAAATAGGGCTTCGACCCTAAGTACTCTCTTTCATTAATAAAAATGTTTGAATTTCCATTATCTTTGGTTTAACTCTTAATTGGTTGAAAATTTAAGATTCCTGAAAAAAAACATTTTGCATACTCATACATCATTCATGCATAACATATAAAAGAAAGGGCATTAAACGGAAATCATTTTATTTCTCAGAATCTCCGCAACAATCTGACTTCTCGACCCAACACCCGTGCTCACCAAAGGAAAGCTATGGAACAAATGGAATAGAATCACGCTGCTTTAAAGGGAGATGTGGATATTGTCAAGGGAAATATGGAGGAGATGAAGGACAAAATCGACCAGCTGACTCGAGCTATCCAGAATCTGATAGCAAGAGACACCGAGGCTAGTAACCATAGGAATGCTCCTACCCCTCCTCTCCAATATGAAGATAGCAATCCTCTTTTGGGATTTGTGGCTGACTTGGAGCGTGAGGCTTTAGAGACTAGTAAAGGGAAGGCTAACACTCAACATCCTGTAGGGTCTGTTCCTCCACCCGAGCACAATGGAGAATCACGACCCATACAGATACCTGTCACCCGTGAGGTCTCTAATGACTGGCACCTCCAATATGGAGAAGAAGACTCAAGGCAAATAGTTCGTGAAACCAAACCAGCTGCTGTGGAAGGAAGAAAGGAGGATGAAAAGTATAAGATAATTGAGGAACGATTAAGGGTTGTGGAAGGATCTAAGGTCTTTTGGATTGATGCCATGGAAATGTGTTTGGTACCCGACGTGGTCGTGCCTCCTAAGTTTAAGGTGCCTACCTTCGAGATGTACAAAGGGGTTAGTTGTCCCAAAAGCCACATTCGGATGTTTTCTTGAAAGATGGGGGCACACGCTAAGGACGAAAAGCTGATGATGCATGTTTTCCAAGAAAGCCTTAGTGGGGCATCCTTGGACTGGTACATGCAGCTGGAAAGAACCTACATCAAGAACTGGGATGATTTGGCAAGTGCCTTCATAAGGCAATACCAATACAATGTAGACATGGCCCCTAATCGCATGCAGTTGCAAAACATGTCTCAGAAAGGGAATGAATCATTTAAGGAGTATGCCCAGAGATGGAGGGAGCTAGCCTCTCGTGTGCAACCTCCATTAAGGGAAAGCGAGCTAGTAGACACATTTATGGGAATGCTGCAAGGGATATATTACAAGAAGATGATTGGATCTGTCTCAACTGGATTCGCTGATTTAGTTATCATTGGAGAAAGAATTGAGAATGTTTTGAAAAGTGGGAAGATTGGAAAGTCATCCTCCAGTCAATCCAACAACCGAAGGTATTCTGGTAATAACTCAAAGAGGGAGGCCAATGCCATTTCTGCTGATGGGTATTCTCAAATACCTCATGTGGCTGCTGTGGCTCCAAATCAAGCAACTCCTATGCTACAAGTGCAACAACCAAGGGCGCCACCTCCACAAAATCAACAACAACAAAGGTATCCCCGGAGGGAACAAAGGAGGCCATGGAAGGACTTTGACCCTATACCTTCCACATATACTCAGGTTTTGCCTATGCTAATTCAAAGGGGATTGGTGGAGATCAAACCATTAGGACCTCCTCCGACGCCTCTTCCTAAAGGATATGATGCTAACGCCAGATGTGAGTATCATGCTGGATCACCAGGACATACAACTGCAAAATGCTTGGCTCTTAAGTTTAGGGTGCAGGATTTATTGGATCAAAAGGTCATCAGCTTCACTTACGATACTCCAAACATAGGTGATAACCCTTTCCCCGGACATGCTGGGGCAAATGTCAATTCCATTGAAGGGCTGGAGGAGAATGTTTTGATCAAGAGTGTGGGACAAGTGAAGACCTCTTTGACTAAGGTAAGGGAGATGTTGATTGGGTATGAAGAGTTTTAGGAACTACATGGCAATTGCAAGGTCTGCTCCTCTGACCCTGACAGTTGTGAAAAGATGAAGAGGACTCTCCAACAGTTGATGGATCAAGGGATGGTGCAAATTGGGTATTCAAGGGGAGTAAATGAGGTGGATGCCTTAGAATCTCAGGGGCATGTACCTTCTGAGGCTCATTACCAAGGAAGGGAGAACATGACTCCTATTCAGATACCAGTTCCAAGGCAGACACCCATTTCAAATTCAATTCCGAGGCAGGCGCCTATTCCGATACCAGTTCCAAGACAGGCGACCATTCAAATTCAGGTCCCAAGACCTACACATGCACCTGTCCAGCTACCAGTTCCAGGATCTGCACGAACTCCAATTCAGATACCTGTTCCTGCACCTGTCAAGATCCCAGTACCTGCAAGATCTGAAGGCCCAATTGTCTTCCATGTTCCAGCACCATTTCCTTACGAAAGTACTAAGACTGTACCATGGAAATATGACCTCACTGCATCTGTGGGAGGAAAAACTATAGCACCAACGCCAGCCGTTACTAACATAGCTGGTATTGGAGGGATGACCCGTAGTGGAAGAGTATACTCATCTGAACTACCTAAGAAGGATACTCCTGAAAGCTCAAAAGGGAAAGAGACCACCAACACAGGAGAAGGATCTTCCAAAAAGAACATATCTCTAGAAGATGCTGAGGAGTTTTTAAGGATTATAAAGAAAAGCGATTATAGGGTGGTGGACCAACTAAATCAAACACCATCCAAGATCTCTATTCTATCCTTGTTGTTATGCTCGGAGGCACATAGGGAATCCTTGCTGAGGGTCTTAAATGAGGCCCATGTGACTAAAGATATCTCAGTGATACAGTTTGACGAGGTGGTCTCCAATATCATTGCCAGTACTTGCCTGGGTTTCAGTAGCGAGGAATTACCTCTTGAGGGGCAAAAGCATAATAAGGCCTTACACATATCAATTAAATGCCACGACACTGTCCTTTCAAGAGTGTTGGTGGATACAGGGTCTGCTCTGAATGTCATACCTAAGGATACCCTAATGAAGTTAACATCAGTGAGAACTTTTATGAAGGCTAGTTCTTTGGTGGTCAGGGCTTTCGACGGTTCAAAGAGAATGGTAATTGGAGAGGCGGATATACCTACAGTGATAGGATCTCATACCTTCATGATCACTTTCCAAGTCATGGACATCAATCCTTCTTATACTTGTCTTTTAGGACGACCTTGGATTCATGCTGCGGGCGCAGTTACTTCAACACTTCATTAAAAGTTGAAGTTCATATCAGGAGATAGCTTAATAATTGTTGATGGGGAGGAGGACGTGTTCGCCAGTCATCTGGCATCTTTCAGATACATAGAAGTGGATGGAGAGACATTTGAAATACCGTCCCAAGCTTTGGAGGTTGCGACGGTCATTCGTAAGCAAGTCGTTAGACAGGAGGAAAGGCCGAAAAGGATTACAAACTTGATTCAGAATGGGGACACTAGGGGCTGGGGCAAGGTGATAGAGATACATGAAAAGAAGGATCAATTCGGGCTGGGTTACAAACCGGCTAAAAATGAAGAGCACAAGACTGGTCCAATGATATTTCCTCCACTTGAAGAAACTTTCCATAGTGTTGGGTTCAAAGACGAAGACCAGGTGACCGCAATTGAAGAGGAAGATCAGGGGATACTAGGGTGGATATGCCAGTGCTCTCCAGATACAGTTCCCAACAACTGGAGAGCCATTGAGATTCCCGAGATGATTTCTGTTTCAAAGTAATTTACTTTTTCTAAAAAAATATTAGTAAGTCATTTGCTATGCCCAAGGCAAATGGACAAGCTTTGTAGGGCCACCCTTTGTTTCTTTGAATTATTTAATAATAAATTTGCATTTTGTTTTCAATTAAGATCCTTGTTTCTTTCTTAGTTATTCCTCTTTCAAATGGCAATACATTTTTTTTTTCTTTCCGAGTACTTTCATTTTTCTCAAATTCAAAAAATAATAAGCATAAAAATATTCCTCATGCAGATTTAAAAATAAACCTATTGAAAATGACACTGCTATAATCCCTTACAACTTCGAGTTCCCGATCTACCAAGCGGAAGAGGGTGATGAGAATGATTGTGAACTCCCAGAAGAGCTAGCCAGGATGTTAAAGCAAGAGGATAGAGTGATACAACCTCATCAGGAACCAGTCGATGTGATCAATCTGGGGACTGGCGAGGACAAAAAGGAGGTCAAAGTGGGTGCTTCTTTGGACGAGGATGTAAAGGAGAGGTTGATCAAGTTACTATGGGAATACGTGGATGTGTTTGCTTGGTCCTATCAAGACATGCCCGGTTTGGACACAGATATTGCGGAACATAAGCTACCGCTTAAACCCAAATGTCCTCCGGTCAAGCAGAAGTTAAGGCGAACTAGACCAGATATGACTCTCAAGATCAAGGAAGAGGTTAAAAAGCAGTTCGATGCAGGGTTCTTAGCCGCAGTAAAGTATCCAGAGTGGGTAGCCAATATAGTGCCTGTACCAAAGAAGGATGGGAAAGTCAGAATGTGCGTAGATTACCGAGATCTCAATAGTGCAAGTCCTAAAGACGATTTCCCATTACCTCACATTGATGTATTGGTGGATAACACGGCTCAATTTTCGGTATTCTCATTTATGGATGGGTTTTCCGGATATAATCAGATCAAGATGGCTCCCTCTGACATGGAAAAGACTACCTTTATTACTCCTTGGGGCACCTTTTGTTACAAGGTGATGCCTTTCGAGCTAAAGAACGCAGGGGAAACTTACCAAAGGGCAATGGTCACCCTCTTTCATGACATGATGCACAAGGAAATAGAGGTTTATGTGGATGATATGATCGCTAAATCACAAACTGAAGCAGAGCACGTAGTCAATCTGCAAAAGCTGTTTGAACGGTTGAGAAAGTTTAAGCTACGGTTAAATCCTGCGAAGTGTACCTTCGGAGTCAGATCTGGGAAATTGTTGGGGTTCATCGTCAGTCAAAGAGGTATAGAGGTTGATCCTGATAAAGTGAAGGCCATTCAAGAAATGCCAGCACCGAGGACTGAAAAGGAAGTACGAGGGTTCTTAGGAAGGCTGAATTACATTGCTAGGTTCATCTCACATCTTACTGCTACTTGTGAGCCGATCTTTAAGTTATTGAGGAAAGGCCAAATCCTTGAATGGGATGAACATTGTCAAAAGGCTTTTGATCGAATCAAAGGGTATTTACAAGAGCCACCTATATTGGTACCACCTGTACCTGGAAGACCACTCATAATGTATCTGACGGTGCTCAACAATTCGATGGGTTGTGTACTTGGACAACAAGACGAGACAGGGAGAAAGGAGCATGTAATTTATTACTTGAGCAAGAAATTTACAGATTGTGAATCCAGATACTCGCTCTTAGAGAAGACCTGTTGTGCTCTTGTATGGGCTGCCCGGCGATTAAGACAATATATGGTGTGCCATACTACTTTACTAATATCAAGGATGAACCCTATCAAGTATATATTTGAGAAGCCTGGAGTGACTGGGAGAGTGGCTCGGTGGCAGATGTTACTCACTGAATATGACATCCAGTATGTTACCCAGAAGGCCATAAAAGGAAGTATGTTAGCCGATCATCTCGCTCATCAACCGTTGGATGATTATCAGCCTATGCAATTTGACTTTCCAGATAAGGATGTGATGGCTGTAAGAGATGATGATATCCCAAGTTCATATGAAGGACCTGAACCTGGATCGCGCTGGAAGCTTATATTCGATGGAGCCTCAAATGCAGAAGGACATGGTGTGGGGGCTGTCATAACTTCTCCCACAGGATTTCACATACCTTTTACCACTAGGATATGCTTCTCATGTACTAACAATATGGAGGAATATGAGGCGTGTATCTTAGGAATTAATGAAGCCATCAAACTAGGAATCAAGATCTTAGAGGTATATGGAGATTCATCTCTCGTCATCAATCAAGTCAAAGGGGAATGTAGGACACTTAATACCAAATTAACTCGGTATCGAGATTGTGTCTGGAGAAGGATAGTATACTTTGATGAGATCACCTTCCATCATATTCCTAGAGACCAGAATCAACTGGCAGACGCCTTGGCAACTTTGGCGTCCATGTTCAAGGTCAAATGGTATAATGAAGCACCAACCATCAGAATTGATCGCCTTGATGAACCATCTTATTGTGGGGCAGTAGAGGCAGAAGTGGATGATAAACCGTGGTTTTATGACATCAAACAGTTCCTCCAGAAACAAGAATACCCTGCAAATGCTTCCAGTGTGGATAAGAAAACACTCAGAAGACTGGCTGCTCAGTTTTTCCTAGATGGAGAGGTACTTTACAAAAGAAATCACGACATGGTGTTGCTCCGGTGTTTGGATGGACATGAACAGGACATGCTTATCAAGGAAATACATGAAGGATCCTTTGGAACCCACGCAAATGGGCATGCAATGGCCAAAAAGATTCTCCGAGCAGGGTATTACTGGTTGACTATGGAATCTGACTGTTTCAAATATGTCAAGAAGTGCCATAAATGTCAGATCTATGCGGATAAAATTCACGTGCCACCAACTCCTTTGAATGTCTTAACTGCTCATTGGCCTTTCTCTATGTGGGGAATAGACATAATCGGGATTATCGAACCTAAGGCATCAAATGGACACCGGTTCATTCTAGTTACCATTGATTACTTCACCAAATGGGTCGAAGCTGCTTCCTACACCAATGTGACAAGACAAGTCATTGCACAATTCATCAAGAAAGAGATAATATGTCGCTATGGTGTTCCAAACAAGATTATTACAGACAAAGGGCTCAATCTGAATAACAAAGTGATGGATGAGTTATGTGAGAGTTTCAAAATCGACCACCATAATTCATCACCTTATCGTCCAAAAATGAATGGAGCAGTTGAAGCGGCTAATAAGAACATCAAGAAGATCATCCAGAAAATGGTGAAGACTTACAAAGATTGGCATGAAATGCTCCCTTTCGCACTACATGGCTATAGAACCTCAGTTCGAACTTCAACAGGAGCTACTCCTTTCTCCTTGGTATATGGCACTGAAGCGGTCCTCCCTGTTGAAGTAGAAATTCCTTCACTAAGGGTCATAATGAAGGCTAAGCTGGATGAAGCAGAGTGGGTACAGAATAGACTTGATCAACTGAATCTCATAGAGGAAAAGCGCATGGCTGCTGTATGTCATGGCCAACTGTATCAGCGGAGACTCAAGAAAGTATTCGACAAGAAAGTTCGTCCTCGCCTATTCGAAGAAGGAGACCTGGTGTTAAGGAAAGTGCTACCTATCCATAAAGATCCTCGTGGCAAGTGGACTCCAAATTATGAAGGACCATATGTCGTAAAAAGCGCATTTTCAGGAGGAGCTTTAATATTGACTACTATGGATGGGGTGGATCTACCACGACCGGTAAACTCTGATTCAGTCAAAAAATACTATGCCTAGAAAAAGAGGATAAAAGTCCGCTAAGTCGAAAACCCTAAAGGGCGACTTAGGCAAAAGTTAGGGCGTCCCGGTGAATTGAAAACTCGAAAGAGCAATTCAGGCAAAAATTAGGGACTTAGAAAAAAATGATACCCAACAAGTCGAAAACCCTAAAGGGTGGCTTAGTTGAAAAAAATGGTATAGCATCCTGGTGGACTAAGATTCTAAAAGAACAGTCCAGGCAAAAATAAGGATATCCCAAAGGCATAAGACTGATAGCACTAATGGAATTCAGAAAGGAATGATCAATCCAGTCATCACCTTCAGAAGCGAAGTGTCAAGACCTCAGAGATTTAGGGATATTAGCTGGTGTTTAGATTCAATAGGGACATAGATAAATTTGTTTTTCGTATTGCCATTTCTTTTCTTTTTTGTAGTACTTCCTCCCTATGAGGATTTGCTTTCCTTATGTACTTTTGCCTGTTCATAGGCCTACTTCTCAATGAATAAAATTTCCTTTGCTTTTCAATTTTCTGCTTGATTACAAAATGCCGATTTTATTTATAATAATGCATTGAAACATTGGGTATAATCAAAAAGCTAAAAAAAAAAGGAAAAAGGCATTTTACTGCGATTCAGAAATTGCAAAAGGTTCATATTTCTCTCAAGATAAAAATAAAGGATCCACAAATTGACGGTCAGAATTCAATCACTATGGGAGTTTTTCTACGCATCTCCAGATGTCAAGAGCAAAAGGCTTGTTACACTCATCAAAGGGGTCAAGGGTTTAAGGGTCGGGAAGTTGGAATCTACAGAAGGATATGGTTTCCGTAAAAACATGCACTGTATATCATAAAAGAGGCGTTAGCCCAAACAGATGCATCATACATAAAAGCATGCATGCATACATGGCATACAATCATTTTCTTCTAGGGTAAAAGGGTTTTAACCGGATATCCCGTCATGGGTTTGTTATCAGGGATCTTAGGATAGTCAGCATGTTACTTGTCTGGTTTGGCGGTCAAAATTCGGGTCCTCCTTATATTTAATCATCTCCTCTTCAAAAGAGAAAGACACATCGACTTCCTCTTTCTGAGTCGAAGACGATTAAATAGGGGCAGCTGTAGTACCCTAAATTTTGACCAAGGGTTTTTAGATTTTTTGTGCTACTAGGGGGTGTTATTTGGGTTTTGGGGGTGTATTAGTGCTTTTAGGCCCATTATAAATTTGATTTAGTATAAGGTCTCTATTATTTTCTTAATTAAATTTTATCTATTTATAGATTTTTTTATTATTAATTAGACCCTCTTTAGAATGAAATTTCTATATATATATATATATATATATATATATATATATATATATATATATATATATATATATATATATATATATATATATAGAATTTTATTTATGATTTTCATTGACGGTTTAGAGGGGGTTTTTATTTTAGAATTCTTTTTAGATAATTAAGAGATTTATAGTCTTAGGTTTTTTTAGAATTTTTTTTTTTTGCTTTATTTATTTATTTGCATTATATTAGTTTTTATATTTTTTTGTTTTTTACTTAGAATTTACTTAGGTGTTAATTATTTTTAATATCCTTTTATTAAATTAAGAATTTTGTTTTGATTTTAAACATATAATATTACTTAATTAGGGTATTGGTTAATTATTATTATGTGTGTTAATTTATTAATATAGCTTTTAGATTATTATTTTGATTTTATTAATTAAATAGGCATTCATGTTTTATTATTACTAATTATTACTTATTCTTATTTTTTATCACAATTAACATTTACTTATTTCATGATTAATATTTTATTTTATTGGGTCAATTTTATTTATCTTTTATTAATTAATTATTAAAATTTAGATCTTTTTTAATTAGGGGATTAACCCTGATAATTAGGGTTATGTGTTAATTAATTTTTATTTATTAGTGTTTTAACTTATTAGGGTACGGTTTTATTGGTATTGTGGAAGATTTTAGTCACAATATGTCTTGTTTTATTTATTTTATTTGTTTTTATTTTTTTAATTATTGGGTCAAATTGTTGACCGTGTACAGTCACCTTCTTCCACCTCCAAACCCTAAATCTGCGGCGGAATTGAATTTTTGGATCAAAGCAAATCAAAACCAAATCAATTAAATAAAAACCAAATAAAGTTCATTAATTTTTTGAATCAGATTATATTACAAATCGCAATCAAATAAAAAGTCTAAAAATTACACAAATCGGATCCATGTTTTCCTAAATCGAAACCTAAAATTAAAACTTCTAAGACCTAATTTCTAATTATAAAAGAAAAGAATCAGAAATTGAAGAAAAAAAAAGACCCTCAGACGAGACTCTTTGCTGCTGCGCGATCCCACCCTTTCACCTAAAGCTCTTTCATAATAAGGACTTAGGGTTCATCATCAGAACCCTAAGCTACCTTGAGCTAGACCTGCGAAACAAACAAGGAAAAGATTAGAAGTGGAGATCGGAGTAGGAAAAAAGGATAAGGTTTTTACGAAAAGTTTCACGGCAGGAGAGGTAATCCGAAAAATCCACTTAGCTTTTTCTGGAATTTTGAACTTGAATCGTCTTTGGTTTGTTGTTTAGATGTTTTAGATTTGTTTTTGTGTGTTTCTGGCATTTCTGGGTTTTTTCTAGGGTTAGGGTTCTTTGACTTTAGGGTTAGGGTTCATGTGATGAACCCTAGGGTTCATCACTTAAGGGTTAGGGTTCTTATTCTGGGTTAGGGTTCTTGCTGTGGATTGGGGTTCTTGGGAAAATCTGGGTTTTCTAGGTTGGGACGATGAAGGTTTGAAGTTGCCGGTTGAATCTCAACCGGAAACTGGGGTTGGGTGGTGGTTTGGAGGGTGGCTCGCGGTGGCCGGAAGGCTCACTGGAGGGAGGGAGTTAGAGAGAGCAGAGAGCGTTTTAGAGAGAAGGGAGAGAGTAAAGTGATTGAGACGAGAGATAGAGAGAGATAAAGAAATGAAAATGGAACATTTCTGAAGCAAAATGAGATTTATATGCCTTCTCAAGAACAGTCCAGATTGAGGCCATGTGGCCTTCGCCCCTCCGTCTGATCTGGTTGACTATCCAGTCAACCAAAGGATGCCGTGTGATGTCCGTACGGTGGGGATCCTTTGACTCTCCATCTCAACTGTCCTTTTGGTTTATCTTGGGAGTATGTGAATCCAACGCGCGATATTTGATCTGGCGTAATTTAGTTAATACAATCCAACGGTCCTAGTTCCGTTTGCCTTTTTTTGGTTTTTTGGCTGAAGGGTTAGCCATTAGGCTTTACGCCCAGTGCTATTCGCCCCCCACTAGATGGCCCATTTGCTTTTTTAAAGGGGTTCTACACCCCCTGCCTGTTTTTAATTAATTTAATTAATTAAATTGTTTCACTTAATTTAACTTGGTTGTTAATTAAAGGGCTAATTATGAGATTTAGGGTAAATCAAGGATTTAGGATTTATTATTTTGGGGGGGGGGGGGGGGGGTTTATTATATTTTATTAGATTTTTTTAATTTTGATTTCATAATTTAACATTATGGGTGTTATTCTATAATTTTATCACAATTAATAAATTTTGGCTTATTTATTTTATTTTTATAATAAAAATGGGGATTTGTTATTTTATAGATTCGAATTTATAAATTTGGATTTGGATTTATCATTAATAATTTTGGAGGGATTTATGACTTTAGGTTTGTTTCATATTTTTTATGATAACCTTATTTTCTATAATAAATTGGGGTTTATTTTATGTTTATAAATTTTTTGATTTATTTTATGTATTTTCGCATAAGTGGGGGTTTTTTTTTTTTTTATATACAAGTTTGGGATTAAAATCAATGGGTTGGGGTCCTATTTAATTTATTCATAAATTCTATTTTTTTAAATTTAGTCTTAATATTTAATTAATTAGAATAGAAATTTGGGGATATATAAATGACTATGGATGAGGGATAAGGGATCTTATAATATGTTATAATCATGTTATTTTTATAATTTAAATGAGATTTTATCATTTAAAAATTAAGGGATAAAATTCTAAGGGATATTTCAGGAATTAAAACATGGGATAATGCTCTTGGTCCGAGAGCCTAAATAAAGGATGGGATAAGGGATAAGGGATATGGATTTTTTGGGATAGAACTCTTCCTCCGAGAGTATAAACAATGGACAAAGGGATTTAAGGGATAGAACTCCTCATCTAGGAGTATAAACACTAGATTTAAGGGATAGAACTCTTTATCCAAGAGTATAAATAGTGGATAGTTAGGGATAGGATTTGGGATTTAGGAATAGGATTAGGGGGTAGGAATAGGGGAGGTGAACTACGGTTACTCTGATCCTTCATTTTGAGGGTACGTAGGCATAGGGTTGCAAACCAACCCTAGCGAGTATAATTAGGAAAAAACTTAGGTTTTCTTTTCATTTAGACAAACAAACATGCCCTAAACTCAAAGGTGGATCCCATTGAGTACAATGGAAGTAAGGGGTGCCTAACACCTTCCCTTTACTTAACCGACTCCCGAACCGTAGGAATCTCTACCTTAGGATTAGGATATTTAGGTTTATCATTATTTTCCTTTAAAAAGTATGATGGCGACTCGAATATTTTTGCCGGCCGCGACACAATGCATATCTCATACATCCATCACCAAGGCATATATAATCAAGCTCAATGCATTTATCAACAACATATATATATATATATATATATATATATATATATATATATATATATATATATATCTCAACTCAACAATTCCATTCACAATTCCACACAAAATCAATCCATTCATGATTTATGCAAATGCAAAGAGACCGACATAACGACTCTATGCAAATGCGGTACCATCCATCCGTCAATCTCATCATTAGTTCACTCAGGAACTATTGGAACCATCGCTTGTTACTTAGTGTAACTCCCCGTCGGGCAAACGATGTTCCCCGTCGCTCACACCTTTTTGTATAAGGCACACGACGTTTATGGATCGCTCACACCTCTTTGTATAAGGCACACGACCCGATCGCTTAGACCTCTTTGTATAAGGCACACGATCATCCATAATCATCGCTCACACCTCTTTGTATAAGGCACACGATGTTATAGCGGATTCCCTCTGGAATTGATTTGTCGCTCACACCCACTAGGGCATACAACATCTCAAGAATGCATATCATGATGCTTGGCATACAATGGCTCATGACATTCAAATGCACACATATACACATCCATAATCATGCATATATAACCAAATACAACACAATGCATTTTCTTGCCCTTAGGCCACAATTCATCATCACAACATTTCATCACATGCATTTACTTCACACAACAGCACACAAGTCATACGATATCCATATCAACAGCACATTGCATGATACACCTCAATTACACACAATTACAACGACAAAAGTCGACAAAACGACACTATTTCAAATTCCCGACATAATTAAATCGGCCAACAATCTCAAAACCATTTTAATAAGAAAGTACATTTTATTAGCTTTCCAACGATACAAAGAATGTTCAAAACGGATAATCGGAACACAAGTTACGGACGTACAGAGAAAAGGAATTGCGAAAAAACCACATTTTGCACCCTTGCTGGCCATACGCGTATTGCCCTGAGCCATACGCGTATTGCCAAAACTCATACGCGTACCATTACGCGTTTCAGCAGATGGCCAAGAAAAATGGAATTCATTACGCGTATTGCCTCATTTTGCGCCTCCCATACGCGTATTGCCCAAGGCAATACGCGCATGGACATGCCTGATACGCGTAACGGCAGAGGAAACCCAAAATTTTTCTGCAGAATTTTTTCTGCGAAATTCATCCAAACCCACTCCAATTTTCACCTAAACACCAGAAAATTGCCAATAGATTGCACAACAACATATATCTAACATGTATCAACCATAAGGAACCTGAAAACATGATTTCCGACACAATTTAATCGAATTCTAACAATCTCAACATATTATGGTTTTTGTTCTACATCCAATTTCAATCCAAAAACAACCAAATACAAACATACATAATCATACACAAGTATAATATAATCGAGTTTCACACCCTTACCCGATTTAATCGTGTTTGAAAAGTCGGTTGATTGATTTTCTTCCTTTCCAAGTTTTTCTCTCTTTTTCTTCTCTTCTTTTCCTTCTTTCTCTTTTTCTTCTTCTCTTTTTCTTTCTCTCTAATTTTCTCTCTTTCTATTTCTATTTTACTAACTTAAGGAAAAATAAAGTGAAATGACCAAAACACCCCTACACTCAAATATCTCGCAAACGTTCCCAAAACGCGATAAAACATATTCACGACAAAAAATAATATATTATCACATAAAAGTCAAAAATAAAATAATACAATAATAAAAATAATTAAATCGACTCGATTAAATAAATCTAACAAAAACTGGGGCGTTACAACTCTCCCCCACTTAGAAGTTTTCGTCCTCGAAAATATAACCTGAGACGAACAACTCCGGATACGACTCCCGCATCCGACTCTCCAACTCCCAAGTCAAATTGCCCTCAGCAGCACCTCCCCACGCTACTTTCACAAGCGCAATATCCTTGCCTCTTAACTGATTCAACTCGCGATAAAAAATTCTCACTGGTAATGCCTCAACCGTAAGGTTCTCCCTTACCTCAACCTCATCCATCGGAATCACATGCGACGGATCCAGAACATACTTCTGAAGCTGTGAAACATGGAACACATCGGCGGCAACGCCACCCGATAAGCCACAGCACCCACTCTCGCGGATATCTGATAAGGACCAATAAACCGAGAAGTAAGCTTCTTCGACTTCAATGCACAACCAACACCCGTCACCGGTGTAACTCTCAAAAATACATGATCGCCCTCTTGAAACTCAAGATCTTTCCTCCTTCGATCATGATAACTCTTTTGCCTACTCTGAGAAGCCTTCATTTTCTCACGAATAAGTTTCACCTTTTTCGTAGTCTGTTGCACTAACTCCGGTCCAACCACCTAACTTTCACCAGATTCATGCCAACACAAAGGTGTTTGACATCTCCTTCCATACAACGCTTCAAAAGGTGACATTCCAATACTCGAATGGAAACTGTTGTTATACGTGAATTCCACCAACGCAAGATAACTATCCCAAGCGCCACCTTGCTCAAGAACACAAGCTCTCAGCAAATCTTCCAACGACTGAATAGTTCTTTCGGTCTGACCATCCGTCTGCGGATGATAAGCAGAACTCAACCTCAACTTGGAACCTAACGCCTTTTGCAAACTTTCCCAAAATCTGGAAGTAAACCTCGGATCTCGATCTGAAACAATACTCAACGGAACACCATGTAATTTCACAATCACACTGATATAAATCTCAGTCAACCTCTCCAAAGAAAAAATGATGTCAATCGGAATGAAATGCGCCAATTTAGTCAGCCTATCCACAATCACCCAAATGGCATTATGTCCCCTCTGTGTATTCGGCAACCCTGTCACAAAATCCGTAGAAATGCTGTCCCATTTCCACTCGGGAATATCCAACGGTTGCAACAATCCACTAGGCTTCTAATGTTCCACCTTAGACTTCTGACACGTCAAACACGCATAAACAAACTGAGCCACATCCCTCTTTAATCCAGACCACCAAAAGATCTTCTTCAAATCTTGATACATCTTATTAGCTCCCGGATGTATACTTAAATTACTCCGGTGTCCTTCCTGTAAAATCATCTTTTTCAAGTCCAAATCATCAGGAATACAAATTCTACCACGAAATCTCAAAACACCCTTATCATCCATTTTAAAGTCACCATTCACACTTTGATCTCCAACTGTCATCAAATCAACAAATTTCACATCCAACTTCTGTTTCTCGCTAACGGTCAACAGAAAATCATTAGTGACCTTTAATATTCCAAGCCTCACGCTGTCAAATGTCATTCACACACCAAACTCAAATCTCTAAATGCTTCCAAAAGTTCCCACTCTTTAACCATCAAAACGGACATATGCAAAGATTTCCGGCTTAATGCATCAGCTACCACATTATCTTTACTAGGATGGTAATTCAAGCCAAAGTCGTAGTCCTTCAAAAATTCCAACCATCTCCGTTGCCTCATATTCAACTCTTTCTGATCAAACAAGTATTTCAAACTTTTATGATCACTAAAGACTTCGAATCTTGTACCATAGAGATAATGCCTCCAAATTTTCAACACAAAAACCACTGCCGCTAATTCCAAATCATGAATAGGGTAATTCTTCTCATGAATCCTCAATTGCCTCGAAGCATAAGCCACAACCTTACCTTCTTGCATCAACACTCCACCTAAACCAATCAAAGATGCATCACAATACACCACAAACGGTTCACTAGGATTCGGTAAGACCAAAATCGGAGTTGTAGTCAATCTTCTCTTCAACTCACTAAAACTTTCCTCACACTGAATATCCCAAATGAACGCTTTACCTTTACATGTCAACTGGGTCAAAGGAAGTGCTAACTTGGAAAAGCCTTCAATGAACCTTCGATAATAACCAGCTAAACCCAAAAAGCTTCTAATTTCAGTAACAGATCTAGGAGCCTCCCATTGTAGAACTGCATCTACTTTAGATGGATCCACAACAATACCATTACCTGAAATCACGTGCCCAAGAAAACTCACTTCTGACAACCAGAACTCACACTTGGACAACTTGGCAAAAAGTTTCCTTTCCTTCAAAATTTGCAACACAACACGCAAATGCTCTGCATGTTCCTCCCGGGACTTAGAATAAATCAAGATATCATCAATAAACACAACAACAAATCGATCCAAATGCTCATGGAAAATACGATTCATATACTCCATAAACACACCTGGCGCATTAGAAACCCTGAACGGCATCACAAAATATTCGTAATGACCGTATCGTGTTCTAAAAGTCGTCTTCTGAATATCTTCCTCTTTCACTCTAATCTGATGATAACCTGACCTCAAATCAATCTTACTAAACACAGAAGCACCTACCAACTGGTCCATCAAATCATCAATTCTCGGAAGAGGATACTTATTCTTAATCGTCACCTTATTCAGCTGGCGATAATCAATACACAATCGCATACTTCCATCTTTCTTCTTTACCATTAAAACTGGAGCACCCCAAGGCGATACACTCGGTCTCACAAACCTCTTCTCTAACAATTCATTCAACTGCTTCTTTAACTCAACCAACTCAGATGCCGACATACGATAAGGTGCCATAGATACGGGTATAGTACCAGGAACTAGATCTATAGAAAACTCCACCTCTCTCTCTGGCGGCAAGTCCAAAATATCCTCAGGAAACACCTCTGGAAATTCACACACAACTGGAAACACATCAAGTACAACTTGACTATCCACGGTCAACGATGCAAATAACCCAAACAACTGAGCTTCATCCGCCAAAAGTTTCTTCAACTCTTTGGTAGATAAGAAACTCGATCCCTCGTCTTCCTCAAGAGAAGGAAATCTCACCAACTTATGATAACAATCAATATGAACCCGATTGAACTGTAACCAATTCATTCCCAGAACCACATCTAAACCCTCCAACGACAAACACACCAAATCCATCTCAAAATATTTACCATAAATGGTCAAAGGACAACTTAAACAAACCAAAGAAGTAGTTACCGACCCATTGCTGGAGTATCAATAACCATCTCTCCACCCATCGAAGACAACAAAAGATTCAAACGCTTCGCGCACTCAGACGAAATAAACGAATGAGTCGCTCCAGTATCAATAATAGCAACTAAAGGCGTACTATTAATAAAACAAGTACCTTTGATCAGACGATCTGCACTTGTAGTCTGAGTCCCTGCCAATGCAAAAACTTTCCCTCTAGCCTGAGCTTGCTTTGGTTTCGGACACTTCGTACTAACATGACCAGGTTCACCACAGTTGAAACACTTCACTACATTCTTCTTACAATCAGCTGCAATATGTCCTAAACCTCCACAATTGGAACACTTTCTCATGTCCTTTCTTCACTCAAACTGACGATGTCCTAAGTCACCATACCTATAACATCTCAGAGAATTAGACATACCACCCTCACTTGGCCTTTTCTCAAAATTACCCTTTTGCTTACCCTTATCAGCTGGTGACACATAAGGACCACCACGAAACGGTTGCTTCCCTTTCCTTTCGTTCACACTCTTATAGTGAGTAGAACGAGCTTTCCTATCCTCTTCATAAATCCTACAACAATCCACCAAATCTAAAAACCTCCTAATCCTTTGATAACCGATTGCCTGCTTGATCTCAGGATGCAATCCGTTCTCAAACTTCACACACTCGGAAAACTCTGTAGTCGCTTCAGCATAATGTGGATAAAACTGAACAAGTTCCACAAACTTAGCAGTGTAATCAACAACAGACATATATCTAACATGTATCAACCATAAGGAACCTGAAAACATGATTTCCGACACAATTTAATCGAATTCTAACAATCTCAACATATTATGGTTTTTGTTCTACATCCAATTTCAATCCAAAAACAACCAAATACAAACATACATAATCATACACAAGTATAATATAATCGAGTTTCGCACCCTTACCCGATTTAATCGTGTTTGAAAAGTCGGTTGATTGATTTTCTTCCTTTCCAAGTTTTTCTCTCCTTTTCTTCTCTTCTTTTCCTTCTTTCTCTTTTTCTTCTTCTCTTTTTCTTTCTCTCTAATTTTCTCTCTTTCTATTTCTATTTTACTAACTTAAGGAAAAATAAAGTGAAATGACCAAAATACCCCTACACTCAAATATCTCGCAAACGTTCCCAAAACGCGATAAAACATATTCACGATGAAAAATAATATATTATCACATAAAAGTCAAAAATAAAATAAAATAATAATAAAAATAATTAAATCGACTCAATTAAATAAATCTAACAAAAACTGGGGTGTTACACAGTCCACCTCGAGCGTAACTTACCTGGAAACAATCGTAACCTAGAATTGAAAAGTAGTATAGGATCGCCTATGTTGAACTCCTTTTTGGCAATCCTTTTGTCATGCCATGCTTTGGTTCTTTCTTTATATATTACGACATTTTCATAAGCATTTCGGCGTAACTCTTCTAATTTGTGGATATCTAGAATACGTTTATCTCCGGCTATTAAGTAATCCATATTAAGAGCTTTTATGGCCCAGTAGGCCTTATGTTCAAGCCCGAAGGGTAAATGGCAAGATTTTCCGCAGACTAATTGATATGGGGTTGTTCTTATAGGAGTTTTAAAAGCGGTTCTATACGCCCACAAGGCTTCTTGTAGTCTTAAGGACCAATCTTTTCTAGAAATTGATACGGTTTTCTCTAAGATTTGTTTTATTTCCCTATTTGATACTTCTACTTATCCACTAGTCTGTGGGTGATAAGGTGTGGCTACTCGGTATTTAACTTCGTATTTCTTTAAAAGGTTTTCGAATATCCTAGATATGAAGTGTGATCCTCCATCGCTTATTACTAATCGAGGTACTCCAAACCTAGGGAATATATAGTTTTTAAATAGTTTAATGACTACGCGAGTATCGTTGATGGGTGAAGCTATAGCCTTAATCCATTTGGATACATAATCAACAGCTACTAAGATATACTTGTTTCCCATCGAAGATGGAAAAGGTCCCATAAAATCTATACCCCAAACATCGAAGAGTTCTACCTCCTGAATATTTCTCAGAGGCATTTCATCTCTTCTTGAGACGTTCCCTGTGCGTTGACATCTGTCACATCTTACAATGTAGGCATGAACATCGTGCCATAAAGTTGGCCTGAAAAGACCTGCTTGAAGTATCTTAGCGCATGTTTTGGACGAGCCTAAATGTCC
Source organism: Lathyrus tuberosus (assembly GCA_022829125.1). Lineage (NCBI taxonomy): Eukaryota > Viridiplantae > Streptophyta > Magnoliopsida > Fabales > Fabaceae > Lathyrus > Lathyrus tuberosus. The sequence goes on from JALAZF010000423.1 coordinate 5,040,346, forward strand.
ACCGTATGGTGATGAGTGACAATGTTTAATTATAGTTTCTACTTCTTCTTCAGGGACACAGCGACGGAAAATGCCATATGCGCCTCTTTTGAATAAGAGGGGTTCATCCCAATAGAATTGTTTCACATCGTGATAGAACTTCTTCTTCTGTTGGTAATTTAGATCAGGTGGTATGATATCAGCTGCTAGATAGTTAACAAAATCTGCGTACCAAGGTATGGTTGTCACTACGAGAGCTTTTTCAATGTCTAATTCTAAATAGGGGTCAGGATCATAATCATGGATGGTTCTAACTGCTCCTATTAATCTATCGTAAGCGAAATCACCATTGATAGGAACAAGATCTGGTTTTAGATATTCAAGCCTTGAAAGGTGGTCAGCAACCACATTTTCAGTGCCTTTCTTATCTCGGATCTCCAAATCAAATTCTTGAAGTAAAAGGATCCAACGTAGTAATATAGGCTTAGCATCCTTTTTGCTTAATAGATATCTGATTGTAGCATGATCAGTGTAGACTATGATTTTTGCTCCTACTAAATAGGATCGGAATTTATCGATTGCAAAGACTACTGCCAGGAGTTCCTTCTCGGTTGTGGCATAATTAAGTTGAGTCGCATCTAAAGTCCTACTGGCATAGTAAATTACATGGAGTTTCTTATCCTTCTTTTGTCCTAGAACAGCGCCGATAGCGTAATCGCTAGCATCGCACATAATTTAAAAAGGTTGGTTCCAATCAGGAGATTGAATGATGGGTGCGGAAATCAATGCTTGTTTTAGGTATTTAATGGCTTCAAGATATTTATCATCGAATTTGAATTCGGCGTCTTTCATAAGTAAGTTGGTTAACAGTTTAGTTATTTTGGAGAAGTCTTTAATGAAGCGTCGGTAGAAACCGGCGTGTCCAAGGAAAATTCGGATTTTTCTAATGGTTTTGGGTGGTTGGAGGTTTTCTATTACTTCTATTTTAGCTTTATCAACCTCAATGCCTCTTTCGGATACTATGTGTCCTAGTACTATGCCTTCAGTCACCATAAAATGGCATTTTTCCCAGTTTAGAACGAGGTTGACTTCTACGCATCTTTCCAGGATTTTCTCGAGGTTTGTTAAACAGTTTTTAAAACTGGATCCACATACCAAGAAATCGTCCATAAATACTTCCATGATCTCATCAAGGAAATCTGCGAAGATTGACATCATACAGCGTTGGAATGTAGCTGGGGCATTGCATAGTCCAAATGGCATTCGTTTGTAAGCAAATGTTCCATAGGGACAAGTAAAGGTTATTTTCTCTTGATCATCAGGGTGAATGGGTATTTGGAAAAATCCTGAGTATCCATCTAAATAGAAAAAGTAAGAATGCCTAACTAAACGTTCGAGCATTTGGTTTATGAATGGAAGTGGGAAGTGATCTTTCCTAGTTACCTTATTGAGCTTTCTGTAATCAATACACATCCGCCAACCATTTTCTATACGTTTGGCTATTTGTTCTCCTTTTTCGTTTTGTACAGCGGTGACACCTCCTTTCTTGGGTACCACATGTACGGGGCTTACCCATTTACTATCGGATATTTGGTATATTATTCCAGCCTCTAACAACTTTAACACTTCCCTTTTTACTACGTCACTCATTATAGGATTTATCCTTCGTTGATGTTCTTTGGAGGGTTTTGCATCTTCCTCCAGCATAATTCGGTGCATACACACGGAAAGGCTTATTCCTTTGAGATCGGAGATATTATAACCTAGAGCTGAGGGATATTTTCTTAAAACATCTAACAATTGATTGGTTTCAGGACCATCTAACGTGGCACTGACTATGATTGGGCGGTTTAATTCTTTGTCTAATAACTCGTATCTTAAATTCTTAGGAAGCTCCTTAAGCTCGATTGAAGGTTTTTTCGGACATGGCATATGATCTGGGGTAAGTGCCAAGCATTCGTAAAGACTGCTATCTATGTAAGATTCAGATAAGCGTTCAAATCTGTCATCCTCCATTATGGGGATCGAAGGTAGTTTGATGGTTTCTACTGGATCTTCTTTATCCAGTTCTCTTATGCATTCATCAATTATATCGATGGCATAACATGAGTCATCTATGGATGGTGCATTTAAGAATTGGGATAGTATAAATTCTACTACCTCGAATGTCATTTTTCCTTTTTTGACATCTATTATAGCTCCAGCTGTTGATAAGAAGGGTCTACCTAAAAGGATTGGGATCTCATCGTCTTCCTTAATGTCCATTACGACGAAGTCCGTTGGAATATAAAGTTTACCAAGCCTAACTGGGACGTCTTCCAAAATGCCAATTGGATACTTAACTGATCTGTTGGCTAATTGAAGGGACATCCTAGTCGGTTGCATTTCTCCTAGGTTTAACCTTTTACAAACGGCTAAAGGCATTAAGCTTACATTTGCTCCTAAGTCCAGAAGTGCTTTATCAATAACTTGGTTTCCCAAAACACAAGGTATAGAAAAACTTTCTGGATCTTTCTCTTTCTTAGCAAGCTTATTCTCAGCAATTGAATTACATTCTAAAGGTTTAGGATCATCTAATCTTTGTTTGTTGGTTAGAATGTCTTTAAGGAATTTGGCATAAGATGGTATTTGGGTAATAGCTTCTGTGAATGGAATCTCTACGTGGAGTTTCACAATCACTTTTATGAATTTCTTATATTGGTTATCTAATTTGGTTTGTTTAAGTCTTTGTGGGTATGGAATCAGAGGTTTGTAAGGAGGAGGTGGTACATAAACTTTTTCATTCTCTTCTCTTTCCTTAACTTCCTTATTCTTAGATTTCTCAGGTTCCACTGATTTCTCAATTACTTTCTCAGGTGTGGTCACAACCTCTTTCCTAGGAGGTTATGGATTATTCAACCTAGGGTTTGTAGGCCCATCGTAAGTGGTCCCACTCCTTAGAGCGATAGCATTTGTGTGCCCTTTAGGATTAGGTTGAGGTTGTCCAGGGAATTGTCCTCCTGGTGTAGCTTGAGTAGATTGTTGTTGTGCTACTTGAGAGATTTGAGTTTCAAGCATTTTGTTATGGGTAATTACAGAATCGAGTTTAGTACCTAACTGGGTAATTAGTCAATTCATATGAATGTTTTGGTTTATGAAATCCTTGTTCAACTGTAATTGAGCTGAGATGAATTCCTCCATCTTTTTCTCAAAATTTGATTTCTGAGGGGCATATGGTGCAGATTGATTGGGTCTTTGAGTTTGGAAACTGGGTTGTCTTTGAGGTGTTGAATTTTGAGTAGGGTTATTATTCTTATAGGAAAAACTTGGGTGATTCCTCCATCCAGGGTTGTATGTGTTTGAATAAGGGTTTCCTTGGGCGTAATTAACCTGATCTATGGTACTCTCGGCTAAAAGGTTGCATTCAGCTATAGTATGTCCTGAGGTTCCACAGATTTCACATCCGGGTTGTATAGCTGCTATGGTTGTTGTGGGGTTGATAGTCAGGTTTTCTACCTTTTGAGCTAGAGCATCCATCTTTGCGTTCATATGGTCAAAACAACTCACTTCATACACACCTCCTTTGGTCTCTTTCTTCTCCACCGGTGCTCGTTCGGTTCCCCGTTGGTAATGGTTTTGTGCCATATCCTCAATGAAAGCGCAAGCCTCGGGGTAGGGTTTGTTCATTAGAGCGCCACCAACGGCAACGTCTATGGTCATCTTGGTATTGTACATGAGTCCATTATAAAAGGTATGGTTTATATGCCATTGTTCTAAGCCATGATATGGACATGCTCTTAATAGTTCCTTATATCTCTCCCAAGCGTCGAAAAGTGATTCTCCCTCGCTTTGGGTAAATCGAGTTATTTGGTTTCGTAAGACAGCAGTTTTACTCGGTGGAAAGTATCTAGCAAGGAATACTTTCTTTAGGTCATTCCAAGTGGTTATAGAGTTGGCTGGAAGGGAATCTAACCATGATCGGGCTCTATCTCTGAGGGGAAATGGGAATAGTCTTAGACGTATTGCCTCAGGAGGAGCTCCGTTCGCTTTTAAGGTATCGGCTAGTTGAATAAAGACTTTAAGATGTTGGTTCGGGTTTTCCGTAGGAAGACCTGCGAACTGGTTCTGTTGTACTAATTGTAACAGAGATGGTTTTAATTCGAAGTTATTGGCTGGTATAGCTGGGTTAACTATACTAGAATGAGGTTCTTCGTTAGAGGGTAGGGCGAAATCTTTAAGAGGTTTAGCGTTTTCTTCGTTTACCATTGCTCCTTTGAGTTTTCGAAGTAAAAGACGAGCTCAGGCGTAACGTTCAAGTTCTTCTAATGGATCAACTAAGTTTCTGGTACTGCGAGTTCTTCGCATTTACCGGCTAAGGGATGCCTTAGTCTAGACGGTGTAACAACAGGGTACGAAATTTTGACGTAATTGGTCCCCGACAACGGCGCCAAAAACATGATGCGTGTTATCCGCAAGTATACAGATTACGTCAGAGTATTATAAAAGATTTATCGATCCCACAGAGACCAATGTCAATCTATCGATTACTATTGTTACGTTGTTTATCTAAGGCTAATAAATATCAGAGTAAAAGTTTTCTACAGAACGAAAATAGGAATAAATCAGATAAATACTATACTGGAATGTAATTCACGTCAATCAAATAATACTCCTATCATCTAAATAGTAACACTTATGGGGCAATGTTTTCTTCTTTGAAAAAGATTTAATTAAAAAGGATCTGTCGCGTTAGCGTGATCGGAACCAGACCTAACCTTTAATCTATGCCAGCCGCTCACGCTGTACCGGTCGCTCTCTGCATTAAAGTGATAAAGTCCTTTTTTATGTAATTACCTCTAAGACTTAGTTAAAAAGTGCTTTCGATTAAAAATATTTTATACCAAAGGGTTTCCGGCATATGCTCGGCCAACCGGATCCTAAATCTATAAAGGCATCCGAAAATAGTTTAAAACCTCTTTCTAATAATATAAAACTTTCTTAGTTAATCAATAAAGTGCTTCCGCCGTATTTATCAATTAACAACTAACAAATTCTTTTCTAAAATGCCAGACGGCTTTCGATCTTACCCGATCTAGTCACAGTTATTACGCAAACAAAAACACTGTCTCATTTACGTATTGACCGATCAATTAAAGTTCAGAAGAGTTTAATTAAAATAAAAAACAGCCCCTAAAGTATTTCTAAAGTGATGACATGTGGAGTACCGTCGGAACGACGATCCTCACATCCCAGCACAAGGGATTTAGCTGGACATGGTGACTAAAAACATAACAATAAATTGGTTTGCAAAGTAAAGCATTTGTAAGATAAAAATGTGTAAGTGTGAGAGTATACTTTGAGAGAATGAATACAAGTGTCACACTTGAGTTCAGTTCCGAAAGATAAACAGATCACACAGAAAATTAAAATAACAAAGTAAGGCAAGAGACAGAAAATAAATGAATGTAAAGCAGTGCAGGAAAATAAACGAATATAAAAGCGATGCGGAATATAATAAAATGCAATTTATAAAAGAAACCTGCTCCAAAGCGGAGACTGAATATGGTACAGAGTTGGAAAGTAAATTGCGGGAAAGTAAATAACTTCAAATATAAATGCTCCTAACTATGGTTGCTCCAATCTAACTAGCAACGATAGTGCAATAACCCCTCGATGTGACGGATTATTGCTTTACAAAATGAACTTTATGCCTAAGGTTGGAAACTAGGATTGGATAATCTAAAAGTGAAAATACAAGTCTTTTTATAGTAGTCATGAAGTTGTAACTGCCTCTCATCATTATGAAAAAATGGCTGAATAATAATTTTCTTCGTGTGTAACTACTTCTAACGTTTCTGACCGTTTTCATGTTACAACGGTCGGCGTCCGCCGACCCCCTCTCAGCGTCTGCCGAGTGTGTCTGTGGAATAAAACGCTTTTGTGACCGTTGAAATGTGGGCGAAACCCACTACTCAAATGGCGTCCTCTATGGCGTTCGCTGAGTGAAACGGTTAGTGTACAATTTGCACAGGAAATCTCCGTTTTAGCTCCGTTTTGCGTCGTTTCTTCATTGCAAGCTCAAATCAGGCAATGTATCTAAAAGTAAAACAAAATACCATAATAATAATGGAAAATTACAAATAAACAACTAAAAACATATGCAATCGGGGTCAAATATACAGTGTGATTTGGTGTTATCATGACCATTATTTACAAACTCAATGGGTTCGGTTTCTAATTAAATACTTACTACCTTTTCTCCCCCTTTTGTCACATCAAAAATAATAAAAAGAAAGAAAAAAAATAAAGAAAATAATTCCAATCATAAATGCATAGCAGGCCAACATTACAATATCAGTTTCCAAGGAAGGGAAAACGATCAAGTAACAGGGGTTATTAAGGTATGTACAATGCATGTTATATATTTATTGGTCGTAATGATTTTATTTAGTTGTTTAGGTTACCCAGAAGCTTATATAAAAGCAACCAAAACTTAGTTCATTTTCATCAACATCTGCCAAAACGTTATGGAGTCATCAGCTGAGAGCAACAAGATCTTTGTTGTGACAGAAGTCGCAGAGAACTTTACAAGCCTGAATGTCCAGAACCTTCAGAAGCCAACAGCTTCAGAAGCTTCTGCTACTGGTCATGTGCCTCCTACCCTAAACACTTCAGAGGAGGCTTCATCAGCAGTACCTCAAAGACCTACAGAGGCAGGTCCATCAGTAGTAGTTTTGAAGCCAAGGAAGAAGTCCATGAAGAAGACAAGAAGGAAGACCCTCAACGAGATGTTTTACCATCTTGTTGTCCTAGAAGCGAAAGAGGAGAATATTGATGAAGATAAGCCAGATATAGATTATGGAAATAGCTTCTCTTATAAGGAAATGGATGACTTAGATAGAGATATATTCTAGGTCCAATCCAGTTCCTTATGTTTTTGTAATCCTTTATGCTTAATTAATGAAAAAATTAGTTTGACCAGTAAATATTATGCATCCGTACATACACTTCATTTACCCATTAATTTTCTGATAAAAACATTAATGAAGTAATGACCAGAAACAACAGTTAACATGTTAACAATATTATCTATAACTTGTTAAAAGAATATTAATAGGTCAGAATACTAGACATCATTTCCAAGAGTCAGTATTTAAAATTGATTTGACTTAATCAATAAAAAATAATGAATACTCAAAGGTAATGAATGTAAGGACTCTATAAAAACCCCTTAGCAGACTCACTTTCATATTCACTTAATCTTCTGAATACCAAAATGTATAAGCAAAAGCAAATTTGGGTTCCAAAGAGAGATTTCAGAAAGATAGCCATGCTTAATGCAGCAACTCAAGCAAACAATAATGATGCAACAACTGAAGGATCTACAAGCAAGCAGATAGCTTTAGAAGCACACACTACTTCAGCAGCCTTCGTTGATACACAGAACAAAGAAGCTGTAAAGTTTGCAAAGGAAGAATGGAAAGATTATTGAGGAAGTCTAGACATGTCAGATGATCCTAGGGAGTACCTTAGGGAAAATTTGAATGCCTAGAGAGTCTTAATCAATTTGTAATAACTTCCAATTAATGAGAATGTTGCATTTTTAGAGTTTTTAATCTTGTTTGTTTCATCCTCTTGAACAATAATATGAATAAATATTTATAATAGTTAAGATGTACAGAAGCATGAACAAAATTGGGAAACAGGTTTGATTTTAGAATCTGATTCCAAACAATTGCATCAGGGCAAATATTTGAGACTAGAGAAGTGTTAGACGGATCTACAAAGATATGCCAAGTAGGAAGATAGTGTTCCCAAACAATAGTTCCTGGGATTTCTCCAATTTACTCACAATTGATCATATTAGCAATCGATTTAGAGGTTACTGTTATAGAAACACCAATTACTTTAGAAAGAAAAACACACTCTGAATTCAACTCAACAATGGAAGCATTGATCCAAAACTCTTTGACAAGACTTGGATAAGTGAAACCACAAAGCATATCAAAGTATCCATTCCAACTTTGTTCAGACACAGTCTTCTATACGTTAAAACATTGCTTAAGCAACTCATCAAAATCCACAAACTTGTCATTGATGACAACTAGTTGATTCAAGGGAGAACTGACTAGAGAACTCATATCAGGTCTGGTTTAATCAACACACAACCAAAGAAAATAAAATAAAATAAAATAAAAAGTATCGGACAAGATTCTAAAGGAATAAGAATCTTGTCAGAAAAAGGACACAAAATGATGTTTCATAAAACAAGGGATAGAGATGATAATAGTATATAAAAAAGAAAAACATCATTACCCAAGGGTTCTTATCCAGCAGATTTCTTGAATCTACTAGATGTTTTTCACCGTTATGAATATTTAAGTAATATAAAAGTTTTTTTTTGTAAAATCTTCTGCTTAAACTGCTTTATTAGAAGTAAAGAATCCTTTTTTGAATCTCAGAGTCTGAAAATTTTCAAAAGCTATCTTCCATCAGAGTCTAGTAGATCTAGACTTAGATAGAGACATCTTCTGTCAGTCATCAGTCTTCAAGATTCTATTCAGAACCAAACATTTTCTCTTGAAACAAGAGTCATGAGTGATTGAAGAATATTGAATTGGTTTCTTTGATAGCTAACAAATAGCAGTCTCATCACAAAAAATGAGGAAATTGTTTCCATAAATATGACAATCATCCAGCAAGTGAAATATTCAGTATAGATAAATACAACATAGTTTCTTATTAAAGATTTCTGAAGATTCTTTTATCAAGGAGAATTTATCTAGAAATCTAACAGAGACTTTGTATCTACATATACATAAATATCTCATTGATTCAAGTAATGAGCTAGAAAAGAATAGACATACCTTTTTTTTTGTTATTTTCTCGGTCAGACTCGTACGAGTATTCAGATTTGACCATAGAATCTGATACTACTTTGAGTGGATTTTGATTCAATGGTTATTAAACCATTGACTCCACTACTTCCACCAAACTCAGTACCTCTAGCACTTGAGTATGGGTTATAGGCTCTTCTTCCATCAACTGTTGCAAACAACTTTTGATAAGCAACATGGAAGATGCCTTTACTCCTTTATTTGATATATGCAGCAACAACATTTTGAATAATGATACTCATATTTCAATGAGTCCACACATGTTGGTCCAGACATGCTTTCATTTTCCTTATGCCACATTCTGATAGCAGTACCATGATTCATTCTAGAGTATCAGTCTAAAATGTGTCATGACATGAACAAGATCTTGTTCTTAGCAGAATCATTGATTTCATTGTCTTGGATTAAATCTTTTGACTTTTAAATCTTTGATAAGCAAATAACCAGATGATGTTAGTTATCAGAGGATGGCATAAAATAAATTAAAGCACTGTTATGTAATTACTGGTAGAACACGAAGAAGAATTGAAGGTTTCTCATAGAATTATCCTTTAATACAAGTTCCATGATGACCCTCAACCAAGGAGCAATGGAGTCACTTAAGATATTACCTCAAAGAACAGACTCCTTATTATCAAATATTGAAGCAAGATAAATTTGGCATAATGTCATTCTCTTCAATACTTGATTTTTATTTTAGGATCCAGATGCTTCTTCAAAAGCAACAATGACTGGCAGAGCCAAATTACCCTTTCTTCTGAATCTTGCACTAATGTCATCTTCAAATGAATATTAAGTGAAGATCTATGACATTAAGTCCTGGTAGTGTTTCTCCTTGTTCTTGGATTTGAGAAATCAGCTGAAATACAAATATCTCATAAGCTTCTAAAGTTACTCTTCTAACAATAGATGTCACGTTCCATTCAGCCAGTTAAAGAAGTCTTTTGATTAGGAAAGTTAATCCTTAATCATCAAACATTTCATAGGAAGTATCCTTTAACAGGCTTTAGAAAATATAATCTGTTAGATAGATTTTCACTATCTAATTCCATTTATTTTCTTTGAAGAATGCAAGATAAAATTACAAGCCATAGTAAGCTCAAGTAGTTATGACTTCTTGAGTAACTGTGACTTTAGGTTTGAATTTACAACAATCTTCTCAGAATTTACTTGGAAAGATTAGATGAAGTGTAACTGGATAAGCTTCATAACTGATTCCCATAAATTTGATCACAATGATTCAAATATAGTCTGAGCATTAGACATATCAATGATGTTGTTATACTTAGAATCGAGATAGAGCACCTACAAGAATGCATCTACCTATGAAGATATTTTCAATAAGCTTCTTCTAAGCTGGTGAAAGAGACTTTCAAATTTTGATCATCCCTACACCATCAACTTCTATAGTAATACCTTTTTTAAGGGTACTCTACAGATCTTCACAAACCCTTTATCAAGTCCAATGAGTTAAAAATATATTTAACTTTTCCATCATTTAAATTTAGTAGAATCACCCTTTGAATATGATAGGAAAAGCAATGTAATATTTTTTTATGTGGATTTGATTCCTTCTTTAAGGAAAGTCTTTAACAGACATACTTCTCTCATTGGATCATTATCTGCACCAATTTTAAATGTTATGTGTAACACCCACATATAATATCATACATCAAAGCACAAATACTATACATGAATACAAGTGTTTGGTACTGAAATACCATAAGTTCCTAGTTAACACATTATATACATTACATGCCCAAAATACTTAATACAAAAAAAATATGGCACAATGTATACAAGATGTTCCAAGACACTAAGAACTAGATAAAAACAATGATCTCAAAATAATCTCCACAACGGAATTCTTGCCATCCCAAAAGCCAAGGAAAGTAAGGATAATCAAACGGCCTCATCCTTACCCTTCGTGGAACCTGCTGTACCTATAATATAATCAACAACATGGGGTGAGATATTAAATCTCAGTGAGTTCCCTATCTTATTGGTTCTCTCGGCTTTACATGGTTCTATCAATCCTAACTCAAGTCAAAGGGGAAGGGAAAAGACCTTGAGTATATAATCTCACACTATATGGAAACATGTTCATGAGTGCACCAACTCAAAATATCACTAATCGATAACCTTACCAAGGCATCCCCTTTTCCCGTCCGCTTCTATGTCTAGAAGTCGACTCGAGTCATGGATCCTTGTATTTACTTGACATACGAAATGGATTCGAGTTCTACGGGCCATTAACCGTTATGAACCGTCACTTCACACGGGCTATTAACCGTCACAAGTCTCTTTACCCTTAGGCTCCATTCGTACTCACACGCGGGAATCAAACCTGCCAAGTAATTGTGCACATGTTTCAAAGGAGCTCGAGACTCATGAAACTGCAACTCAAGGGAAAACGGTTACGATTACGTGATATCACACACACAAACGTGATTGCATTCAACAATCACAAGGCCACATTCGCCTTAAGGCATATTTTGCCTTTTCTCATAATCATAATGGTTCACACATGTTCCATACTAGTGTTTCCCTCTCTCCTAGACCAATACTCGTCACGGAGGTACCTCTCTACATCGAGTGCCCGAGCATCGCTATCTAGGTTTTCTATCACAATCCTATTCACAACCTAGAATCATATCATTAGGTTTGGGGTAAGTTTTATCACTCTTCCTAATTCATTTTAAGCATGTTATTCTCTTAATTATGTTCAACAACAATATTAGACAAACATATTACAATATCAATCATAAAACACACATGATAGCATAACATGCAAACATAATCCACATAGTAGTTCACACACATTTTTAAGGCATACAAGCCACTACTATCCTCTACCAAGCATATTTGGTTAAATCATGGTCTAACATTACTATTCAATAGCACATTGGATTGTCTTCCCAGGGATTCAAGTCACATACCAATCGGGTTCTCGATTCATGAGTTTCAGTGGAACACAAACCACACTTCTCACAATCACTTCAACATTTATCTCTATCCTATCAATCCATGACATATAACCATGTTTCTACCTCACCATCTCAAATAGAATTGAAGTAGCTTTCCAACGCTTCCGACCATGCCTCAATCCGAGTTACGGATCAAAAGTTATGAAGGAAACAAAATGGGAAAATCTGTCATGTTTGCAAAGCGAATCACTCAGCGAACAAAACAGAACAAAAAGGGCATAAAGTTGGCTAAGCGAACTCTGGGTGAATATTCCACTTCCCTTCGCCTTGGGGTTCACTAGCGAACCCTCGAGGAACCTTCGCCTTGGGGTTCGCTAAGCGAACCCTGCGAACTCAGAATTCCCAGCAGCGTTAAAATAGGTCATTTGGGGCCAAGCCCTCTCATTTCTTCAACCAAAACACTTCCAATTCATACTCTATCAACCCCAATCATAACCCGACTATACTAACCGACTATTTCTACATTTTAACCGTTAGAAACAACATTCAATCAAAATCCACCATTTTTATTCAAATTCTAACCTAAGTTTCTATACTTAGGGTTCTATCTAGAACTCACCAACAACAAGATGAAGGAGATGAAGAAGGTGTTGGGTTGATTTGATGAAGAAGAGATGATGATCTAAGCTCTTATTCTTCTCTTCCCAGTTTCTCCTCTTTCTTTCCTTTCTCTTCCTTCTCTCTAATTCTTTCTATCTTTTTCCAAATGAAGAGGAAAGGAAAATGAAATGATATATAGAGATATCATTTAGTTAGTAACACTAACTTAAACATCATAATTTGTCTCTAAAGAATCACTTGATAAAACCTCAAGGTCAGATAATATTAATTGGATATGCTCTGAGCTCAACAGTTACTCTAAAATTATATTTTCAGATAAATTTTCAGAGTACACCGGAACCCAGTTGATCACACTAATATTATCCAGAGCAAATAAAAATACGGGGTATTACATCCTCCCCCCCCCCCTTAAATAGAAATTCGCCCACGAATTTAAAAATTACTTGAACAGATGAGGGTAAGCTTCTCGCATCTCTGATTCTAGTTCCCAAGTTGCATCACCCGGATGCGTCTCATCCCACTGAACTTTAACAAGAGGAATTTCTTTATTCCTTAGTACCTTAGTTTCTCTTTCTGTGATATGGCTTGGTTGAGGTTCAAACGTCAAATCTGCTTCTATCTCAATTGTACCCGATAGAATTGGCTGAAGAGGATCTGGAACAAACTTCTGGAGCTGAGACACATGAAAAACATCATGCATTTCTGACAGAGAAGGTGGTAAGGCTAATCTGTAAGATACTTCACCAATCCTTTCTAAAATTTGATACGGTCCCACGTATCTCAGACTTAACTTCCGGGACTTAAACGGTCCTTTCAACCTCAATCACAGAGTAACTTTCAAAAACACGCGATCACCTTCATCAAACTCTAAGGTCTCCTACGGTTATCCGCATAACTCTTCTGACGATCTTGTGCTTGTCTAACCTTATCATGGATCATTCTAATCTTTTCTGTAGTCTCTTGAATAATCTCGGGTCCCAAAATTCTGTCATCGCCAACTTCCGTCCAACACAAAGGTGTCCTACATTTCCATCCATATAATGCCTCATAAGGAGCCATACCAATACTCGCATGATAATTATTGTTGTAAGAAAACTCAATCAACGGTAAAAGTTCTATCCAATTTCCTCCACTTTCAAGTGCACAAGCCCTTAACATATCTTCCATCGTTTGTATCGTTCATTCTATCTGACTATCCATTTGCGGATGATTCGACGAACTCAACCACAACTTTGTTCCCATAGCTTGTTGAAAAGCTCTCCAAAATCTTGAAGTAAACTTTGGATCTCTATCCGAAACAATGCTAGAGGGAACACCATGTAACCTCACAATTTTCGAAATAAACAGCCTTGCAAGGTGACTTGCCTTATAAGTAGTCCTTACGGCCAAGAAATGCGCAGATTTCGTCAACTGATCCACTATTACCCAAATAGAATCATAACCACCTTGCGCACAGGGTAATCCAACCACAAAGTCCATAGAAATACTATCCCACTTCCATACCAGAATTTCTAACGGTTGTAATAAGCCACCCGGTCTTTGGTGCTCAATCTTCACTTGTTGGCATACCGCACACTCCGATACATACACCGCAATATCTCTTTTCATACCGGACCACCAATAGTCCCTCTTTAAGTCTTGATACATCTTCTAAGAACTAGGATGTATAGTAAAAGCACCCTTATGTGCTTCTTACAAAATTCTTCTTTTCAACACCGCATCCTCCGGAACACAAATCCTTTGGTTAAACAAAATGGTTCCGTCGGTAGCTTGCACGAAACCCGGTTGAACTAACACTTTTTGCAGCTTCTCATCCAACACTTGCCCTTGTTGAATTTCCTCTCTAAGGGTAGAATTAACATTCAAATTTCCCATAATCACACCATTAGGAGTCCAAACAAATTGGAGATTAAGATCTCGAAACTTTTCCAATAAGGTATACTCTAATATCATCAACTCGGCATCATGCAACACTTTCCGGATTAATGCATCTGCTACTTTATTTGCTTTACCCGGATGGTACTTTAGTTCCAAGTCATAATCCTTTAAATATTCCATCTATCTCCTTTGACGCATGTTCAACTCTTTCTAGTCAAATAGATATTTTAAGCTCTTGTGGTCGTTGAACATCTCAAAATGAACCCCATACAAATAATGACGCCACACTTTCAATGTAAAATCAACTGTCGCCAATTCCAAATCATGTGTCAGATAATTCTCTTCATGAACTTTTAACTGTCGAGAAGCGTAAGCTACCACATGACTATCTTGCATTAAAAGACCTCCTAAACCCATCTTTGATGCATCGCAAAATACCTCATACGACTTGCTAGGATCAGGAATAATCAAAACAGGAGCAGTCGTCAATCTTTCCTTCAAACTCATAAAACTTCGTTCACAAGCCGAATCCCACTCATAAGGACGATCCTTTCGAGTAAGCTTTGTCATCGGTAAAGCCAATTGAGAAAAGCCTTTGATAAACCTTCTCTAATAACCTGCCAGTCCCAAGAAACTTCTAACTTCGGGAACATTCTTTGGTCTCTCCCAATTAATCACGGTTTCTACTTTTGATGGATCTACCGCCACACCTCCCTGAGATATGACATGGCCAAGGAAACTAACCTCCGACATCCAAAACTCACACTTGCTTAGCTTAGCAAAAAGTTGTCTCTCTTGTAGGATCGATAAAACGATTCTTAAATGCTCTTCGTGCTCTTCAGAAGTACGAGAATAAATAAGAATGTCATCAATGAAGATCACTACAAATTGGTCCAAATAAGCTTGAAATATCCGATTCATATAATCCATAAAAACTGCCAGAGAATTCGTCACACCGAAAGGCATTACTAAGAATTTGTAATGGCCATAACGGGTTCTAAACGCGGTCTTTGATACATCCAAACTCTTCACATGGATCTGATGATAACCCGACCGTAAATCAATCTTTGAGAACACACAGGCTCTTTTCAATTGATCTAACAGGTCGTCTATCCTGGGTAATGGGTATTTGTTCTTGATGGTGACTTTATTCAACTGCCGGTAATCAATACATAACCCCATTCCACCGTCCTTCTTCTTTACCAATAACACTGGAGCTCCCCAGGGCGAAACACTGGGTCGAACAAAATGCTTAGCCATTAACTCTTCCAATTGATCCTTCAATTCTCTTAACTCAAGTGGTGTCATCTGATACGGAGAAACGGATATAGGAGCCGTTCCCGGTATCAGGTCAATAGAGAATTCCACTTCCTTTTCCGGAGGAAGAGAAATGATATCCTCGGGGAAAACTTCGGAAAACTCACAGACTACAGGAATACTCAGAACTTGAAGATTGCTACTCTCCTCCTTAGTGAGAACCAAAAGAATAGATTTTTCCTTCTCGAACAAGAAATTTATCATTCCAACCGTACCTTCTAAAATAGTAGTTAACACATCCTTCGGAGTAGCCTCAACGGATGGAATGATGGTTAGCTTCTCTTCACAACCAATAAATACAGAATTAGCAGAAAATCAATCTATTCCTAAAACAACATCTACTTTCTTAAGCGGCAAACAAATAAGATAAATCTGAAAAACTCTCCCATCCACAGATAAAACATAATTTTCACACATTAAAGGTGTTTCAACCATCTCATCCATGGCAGTAGTAACCACCATGGGTGGAGACAACGGAATAGCTTGCAACCCAAGTCGCTTCACACATTGCATCGATATAAAAGAGTGTGTTGCTCCACAATCAAATAATACGAAACAAGGATTCTCATTAACGAAACACGTACCAGCAATCAAAGAGTTATCACCTTTTGCTTTCCTCGCATCTAAGGTATAAACTCGGCCGACACTATTCCCTTGCGTCTGATTCCTACACTGAGGACAATCCCTCGCCAAATGACCTATCTTCTGACACTGAAAGCATCTCACACCTTCGATACCACACCTTCCATAATGATTCCTTCCACAAATACGACACACAGGAGGTGCACTAGTCCTAGAACTCTGAACTTGCTTCCCTTTAAAAGCTTGCTGTCTAGGCCTAAATTGTTGATTTGATCTCCCACGATCAATCTGATTCGAGCTACTCAAATCCCCCTCTGCTTGAACTTTCTTTAAACTATTCTCTGCCACATAACATTGCCTTAGTAATTCAGCGTAACTAGTGAACTCTCTTTGAGACACACTATGCGAAATTTTAGCCTTCAAACCAAAAAGAAACTGGTCAATTTTCCACCTCTCGTCCGGAGCATACATGGCCTGCCTAGAATAAGCAGCCATAATCTCAAACCTCTCAGCATAAGCAGCTACAGTCAAAGTACCATGTCTCAACTGTTGAAAATCAAATTCCTTCTGGGTCCTCAAGGAACTAGGGAAATAATTCTCCATAAAATTAATCTTAAATTGCTCCCAGACCTTAGGTACCTCTTGGATAGTCATCAGGGTTGAGACACTCTCCCACCACCTCATGGAAGGACCCTTCAATGAATGAGAAGCGAATACCACCTTGTTCTCCTCACTGCAATGGACTATCAAGAAAATTCTCTCCATGCCAGCTATCTATTCGTGAGCTTTCACAGGATCTAACCCGCCATGAAATTCTGGAGGATTCATGCGGATGAAATCCCGAAAACTCCCACCTATAGCATCTGGAACAACCACTGGAGGATGAAGACCCCCATTCATTTGTTGTACCATCTGATGCATGAACTGGTTCTGCTGCTGCTGCATCTATTGTAAAGACTGAGGCCATGGGACATACTCCTCGCTGCCCGACGAATTCGTCCCAACAGGAGTAGTTCTGGGTCTACCACGATTGCTTATGCGTCCGTCAGCCATGTTATTAGATGTCATACAGATAGGATTAAGTTGATCAGGCTCAATACCATAAATATAACACTTAAGACCAATGGCGACACCACGCATATGAAACGGAAAGAAATACTTATACTATTTCATGGCTAGGTCGAGGATACGACCTGCTCTGATACCAACTGTAACACCCACATATAATATCATACATCAAAGCAATAATACTATACATGAATCCAAGTGTTTGGTACTGAAATACCAAAAGTTCCTAGTTAACACATTATATACATTACATGCCCAAAATACTTAATACAAAAAAACTATGGCACAATGTATACAAGATGTTCCAAGACACTAAGAACTAGATAAAAACAATGATCTCAAAATAATCTCCACAACGGAAGTCTTGCCATCCCAAAAGCCAAGGAAAGTAAGGATAATCAAACGGCCTTATCCTTACCCTTCGCGGAACCTGCCGTACCTATAATATAATCAACAACATGGGGTGAGATATTAAATCTCAGTGAGTTCCCTATCTTATTGGTTCTCTCGGCTTTACATGGTTCTATCAATCCTAACTCAAGTCAAAGGGGAAGGGAAATGACCTTGAGTATATAATCTCACACTATATGGAAACATGTTCATGAGTTCACCAACTCAAAATATCACTAATCGATAACCTCACCAAGGCATCCCCTTTTCCCGTCCACTTCTACGTCTAGAAGTCGACCCGAGTCATGGATCCTTGTATTTACTTGACATACGAAATAGATTCGGGTTCTACGGGCCATTAACCGTTATGAACCGTCACTTCACACGGGCCATTAACTGTCACAAGTCTCTTTACCCTTAGGCTCCATTCGTACTCACACGCGGGAATCAAACCTGCCAAGTAATTGTGCACATGTTTCAGAGGAGCTCGAGACTCATAAAACTGCAACTCAAGGGAAAACGGTTACAATTACGTGATTTCACACACACAAACGTGATTGCATTTGACAATCACAAGGCCACATCCGCCTTAAGGCCTCTTTTGCCTTTTCTCATAATCACAATGGTTCACACATGTTCCATACTAGTGTTTCACTCTTTCCTAGACCAATACTCGTCACGGATGTACCTTCTACATCGAGTGCCCGAGCATCGCCATCTAGGTTTTCTATCACAATCCTATTCACAACCTAGAATCATATCATTAGGTTTGGGGTAAGTTTTCTCACTCTTCCTAATTCATTTTAAGCATGTTATTCTCTTAATTATGTTCAACAACAATATTAGACAAGCATATTACAATATCAATCATAAAACACACATGATAGCATAACATGTCAAACATAATCCACATAGTAGTTCACACACATTTTAAAGGCATACAAGCCACTACTATCCTCTACCAAGCATCCTTAGTTAAATCATGGTCTAAAATTACCATTCAGTAGCACATCGGATTCTCTTACCAGGGATTCAAGTCCCATACCAATCGGGTTCTCGATTCATGAGTTTCGGTGGAACACAAACCACACTTCTCACAATCACTTCAACATTTATCTCTATCCTATAAATCCATGACATATAACCATGTTTCTACCTTTCCATCAC
The DNA here is from genome assembly GCA_022829125.1 of Lathyrus tuberosus. Classification (NCBI taxonomy): domain Eukaryota; kingdom Viridiplantae; phylum Streptophyta; class Magnoliopsida; order Fabales; family Fabaceae; genus Lathyrus; species Lathyrus tuberosus. Next base: position 5,059,151 of record JALAZF010000423.1, read on the forward strand.
AAAGAGCATTGAAGTAGCTTTCCAACGCTTCCGACCATGCCTCAATCTGAGTTACGGATCAAAAGTTATGAAGGAAACAAAATAGGAAAATCTGTCATGTTCGCTGCCATGTTCGCAAAGCGAATCACTCAACGAACAAAATAGAACAAAAAGGGCATAAAGTTCGCTAAGCGAACTCTGGGTGAACATTCACCTTCCCTTCGCCTTGGGGTTCTCTAGGCGACCCCTCGAGGAACCTTCGCTTTGCCTTCGCCTTGGGGTTCGCTAAGCGAACCCTGCGAACTCCAAATTCCCAGTAGTGTTAAAATAGGTCATTTGGGGCTAAACCCTCTCATTTCTTCAACCAAAACACTATTCATACTCTATCAACCCCAATCATAACCCGACTATACTAACCAACTATTTCTACATTTTAACCGTTAGAAGCAACATTCAATCAAAATCCACCATTTTTATTCAAATTCTAACCTAAGTTTCTATACTTGGGGTTCTAACTAGAACTCACCAACAACAAGATGAAGGAGATGAAGAAGGTGTTGGGTTGATTTGATGAAGAAGAGATGATGATCCAAGCTCTTGTTCTTCTCTTCCCAGTTTCTCCTCCTTCTTTCCTTTCTCTTCCTTCTCTCTACTTCTTTCTATCTTTTTCCAAATGAAGAGGAAAGAAAAATGAAATGATATGTAGAGATATCATTTAGTTAGTAACACTAACTTAAACATCCAAATTTGTCTCTAAAGTATCACTTGATAAAACCTCAGGGTCAGATAATATTAATTGGATCTGCTCTGAGCTCAACAGTTACTCTAAAATTATCTTTTCAGATAATTTTTCAGAGTACGCCGGAACCCAGTTGATCACACTAATATTATCCAGAGCAAATAAAAATACGGGGTATTACATTATGTACAGACCATGCTCTGATACCAATTGAAGGTGAGAAAAAGTACACAAGAAGGGAGGGGTTGAACTGTGTTTTCCGTTTTTTTTAATTTGCGTCTGATCAGAGTTCAGAATCTAAACTGGTGTTCAGATTTTGATTATACTTAGCAGCGGAATGTTAACAGAAGCAAATAAATAATAGCAAAAGACACAAAGATTTATACTGGTTCCTCCCAACTGAGAGTAGTCCAGTCCCCTTCCTTCACAAGAGGTTTTCACTATAACCAAATCATGATTACAATCGCTTATGCATTCTGCATAAGACTTTTACAATGCTCATACCCTAGGTCCAAGACTTCTTGCTTAAACCTCTAAGGTTCAAGACTTCCTTGCTCAAGCCACTCTGGCCCAAGTCTTCTGCTCAGGTTTCTACGAACCGAGATTTCCTGCTCAAGCCAAACTGGCCCAAGACTTCTACTCAAGCTGCTCAAACCACACTGGCCCAAGACTTTTGCTCAAGGTTCCACGAACCGAGACTTCCTGCTTAAGCCCTACAGACTTAAGACTTCTGCTCAGGTTCCACGAACCCAAGACTTCTGCTCAATCAATCCACTTGATTAAGTTTTTTAATGCTCTAGCACATAGCTGGAGACTTACATGGCTCAAGCATCTTGGAAAGAAACTTGGATTTGCTCAATCAATCCACTTAATTAATATTTTCAATGCTCTAACACATAACAAGAGACTTACATGGCTCAAGCATCTAGGCGAGAGACTTTGATCTAAAATGCTAAGCAATGTGTTTAGCAGAATAGAGAACAAGGTGTACTTGATACAAATATCAGAGGTACGGGGAAATCACCATAACAAATACCTAAATCTCTTAAGATTTCTAAGATATTCAATGTGTAAGAAATCTTAAGGCTTTTACAATTACAACCTACAACAGAAATTCTGCATAGTCATTTGTGCTGATACTTGCTGATCTTGTTACTCCTCCAGCAGGTTGATCCTTGTTAAAGATTCAGTTTGAACCTTCAACTACTTATATAGCATTTGCAGAAGACTAGCCGTTGGAGAGATAACTTGATCAAGTATCTTTGCTTTCTCCATAATACAAGAGACGTTTAAGATAGATACACCAAAAGATCTTGATCTTTTGAGTATCATGTTTAACCACCGTGACTTCAAAGAGATCCTGTACTATAGAGTCGTTGAGAGTAGATATTCGTAAAGCATGCCAACTTTTCTTGGGCCTTGTGAACTAAGACTCTAGCTGATAAACTGATTTGACAATGCAACTTGCTTTCTGCAGTACGGATAACTTCAGCTTTATTACTAACTTTGAATGATCACCAGAAGCCAATTTACATTCAACATGTGTAGAGACAATAATGTTGCTGCTTCTGATGCTGAGACCTTCAGCTTTAGAGTCTACGCCAGACATCACTTAGAGAGTTTTCTTCAGATTCTGCACCACCAGAAGCTATCTGTTGCACCCTAAATTTTGACCAGTACTTATCAGTCATCTGATCACCCCAATGACCTAAAAGTCAAAGGGAGACCATTTTGAATTTTTACCCTATATTGGATTTTCTAGTTATACATTAGTTACTATTTTTGGGTCTACCACTTAGTAAGGGTTAATATTTAAAGACTAGTTCTTTGTTTCCTTGCTTATTTTTACTACATGGTTATCATTAGATATTTTCAAATACAGTTAGGTTATTTTTTATACTTAATTTAAAAATTAATCATTTTTTTATATGTATACGGGTGTATTATTAAGATTAGTTTAATTTGGTTATCATTGCCAAGTATTATATTATTAGGGCTATTAATATTTTATAAGTATTAGATTATTGTTATTTAGTAAAAGCATTTTTTAAAGTCCATTAGGGAGGTTGGATTTTTTTTTAATTTTAATCAGATTTTTTAAGTTAAGTTATATTAGTTTATTTATTAAGATTATTATTTCTATTTTATCAATATTAGGGGAAGGGTCGTTTCTAAAAAAAATTAATTATTAATTAATCAGAATTTTATTTAGGATTACATTATATTTTATTTAGGATTATCTAGATTATGGTTGTTTTTGTTTTTGTTTTTGGTCAAAATCGTTGACCAAACAAAACCCTAATTGTTTCCTCTGGAAACCCTAAATCAGCGCACTAACAGAAGCTAATTGAATCAAAATTAGTTGTAAAATAAAACTTTCCATTAATGATCAATCTGATACAAATTAGAAATGTGTTACAATTGCAAAACCCTAAGATCTAATTTTATAACTAAATCAAATAAAATCTGAAAAAATCAAAATACAATCCAAACGTTAAAACTTTTTAACCTAAAAATTATCCTATATAAACTACAGAATTCAGATGAAAAGAAAGACCCTAGACTAAAGAATTTGCTGCGCAAATCTTCAAACCCCTCACTCAAAGCTCTCATGTGAATAGAGAATTATGGTTCATCATCAAAACCCTAAGTCCCTTTAGCTAGACCACCTGCAAGCAAAGACAAAGAAAGAGATTAGAGAGCGAGGAAACAAAACGGAGGAACAAGTAAAGGAATCGGAAGCAGCTTAAGCGGTCACGACAAAGGAAGGTAAAAATTACTCAGCTTTTGATCCTCGTAGAATTTGTGTTGTTGTTGTGATTCTGAGTTGGTTGTGATGTGATTCGTATGTTTGGTTTCAATTTAGGGGTTTCTGGGTAAAGGTTGGGCTTAGGGTTCATAGTTAGGGTTATGGTTCATCAGATGAACCCTAGGGTTCATAAAGAAAAAGGATAGGATTCGTCCAAGAACCCTTAGGGTTCATCCAAACCCAATTAGGGTTCATGTGTTTAGGGTTGGGTTAAATATTTGAAGATCCCGGTTGAACTTCAACCGGGGATCTGGGTATCACGGTGGTTTAAGGGGCGGCCGAAGGCCATTGGGGTGGCAGATGTGAATATAAAGGGCAGAGAAGGAAGAGAGAAGAGAGAGCATAGAGAGAGAAGCAGAGAGTAGAGATAGAAGTAAAAGTGAGAAATGAAGGGGATTTGAGAGAGGTCGGGGCCATATACTCCCTTCGTGTTGCCTCAGATGCACGCCAAGTGGTACTTCCCTGCGCGCTTATACTATGAGTCTCCTTTGACTCTTCATCTGAACCGTCTGTTTAGCTTACATTGACTAGTATGCATAATCAATAGGTATGATGGCAAGCAATAACATCCCGAGGATCAAGATCAAACGTCCCTGAGAGAGTTAAACTCTGACTCTCTCCACATGTACTCCCCTCTCACAAGATGGGCTCAAAATGCCCTTGGGTCCCTCTATTACTATTCACACCCCCTATTTTCAGGCCTATTGCTATTTTAGTTTAAAATGCACCCCCTATGAATAATTAATTAATTTCTATTTGTTTTATTTAGTTTTTTAACTTAATAATTATAATTAAGTTTTAATTTGGAATGATTAAGGTTAATCTAAGTAATTAGGGTTTGTATGATAGTTAAGATTAATTTGTTTAATTGGGATTTTTATTTATTTAAATTATTTAATTAAGTTAGCAATGAAGTAATTTGGTTATTTAATTAATTTTATAATTAATAGATTTGGGTTTATTTTAATTAACTTTATAATTTCTAAAATTAGGGTTTATCATAATGTATTTATTGATAAATTTGGGTTTTGTTTAATTTATTTAATTAATTTTATAATAACTAGGGATTATTTGTTTAATTTATTTAAATAATTTTATAATTAAAGAACTAGGGTTTATTTGTTTAATTTATTTAATTTACTTAATAATTAAATAACTAGGGTTAATTTGTTTAATTTATTTAATAATTAAATAATTAGTAACTGTTTAATTTATTTAATTAATTTAATAATTAAATAATTAGGGTTTGTTTGAGTTATTTAATTGACTTAATCACAGGCTTATACGTATAATTAACTTGATGAATGGTAATTAAGGTTTATTTATGCTAAATAGTTGAGTAGTTAAGAATTAGAATTATTTTATAAAGGGGCTCACTATTTTCTTAATTGTGCCATTATTGTATTAAACAAATCTCTAATTTAATTAATTCATGGTTAAATTAATTATTACTAGGAATAAGTATTTAAAAATAGGGATTAGGGAAAATACTTGAATAAGGGATAGGGGATAATTTGTTGGGTATTAAAGGGGTTTTAATTATAATTTAAATTTAATTTTCTTAATTAATTTAAGATTTTATAAATATTAGGGATAAAACTGGGATATTAGGGTTAGAATTGGGATAAAATTTTTGGGGATAGAACTCTTAGGATCCAAGAGTATAAACATAGGACTAGGGATAAGGGATAAGGGTTTATAATATAATATTATATTATTTTCATAATTAAGTTAAAAGGGATTTTGCAAATTAAACTATAAGGGATAAAGGGATAAAAAACATTCAACACACCAAAACTGTAAGTTCTCTACCCTTGTGTATTGAGGCATTTTTGAAAACGAATCTTCCTCCATCCCTGTTGTGTGAAAGAATTGCAAAAGGGAGAATTAGGCCAAGAGGCAAGGGTAGGAAGAAGAAGAAGACCACCATTGTGTAAGAACAAGAGTTGTCTCTGCAAGTCATCTATATGTTTTGATGATAACAATGAGTATTTGTGAAAGAACTATTTTATGTTCTAATGGTTGTTTCTGTGCAGATCATAATTATTAAAGATATTAGATCAAACAAACATGTGCAAAGATGTGCGTAAAAGATTACATGTGAGTTACTATGTGTAACACAAGTCGCAAGAAGCGAGTTTGCTTCTGTATCTGGTAACATGCAGAAAGATCCATGGATGCCGATATTGCTGTTGCAATGCTCTTGTGGATTCTGTTCTGAAGGTGTTTCAGATTCTGAAGATAAGCAAAGCTCCTGAAGAAAGACTCTGAAGAACTAAGTGCTAAAGACTCTAATGACTTGAAGTTCTGAAGGCTGAAGACTCTAAAGACCAAGTGTAGAAAGACTCTGAAGACTGAAGTGTTCTGAAGATTAAGACTCAAATGATCAAGTGCTAAAGACTCTGAAGACACGTTCTGAGTGAACAAGGTTCTGATGACTCTGAAGACTTGAAGCTATGAAGATAAAGGGTTTTAAGACAAGTGCTGAAGTTCTGAAGATAAGACTCGAAATGAGCAAGTACTGAAGACTGAAGACTTAAGTTTCTGAAGACCCAACTAAAGTCTCTACTCATGCTTCAACTAAATACCATCAGAAGCCTCTGAAGATATGAAGACAAATGTTACCGTTAGCAATGACTATACACCGTACTAAAAAGATCTATCCCATCACTTCTCAACAGTAAAAAGAAGATATGGCAGTACAACTTTCATCATTGCATAATGAATTTTTTCAAATAGCCAACGGCTCTTTAACGGCTCTATTTTTCACTTGGCTATATAAAGGAAAGAATGAAGTGCTCCTAAAGTCGTGGGTCGTGTGCATCGAAGTCGGGTTTCACGATCAAAATCACCATCGTCAAACACAGCTGTTGCTGTTAAAATGTAAACACGACCATTGTGGCTGAAACATAAAGAATCATCTATCAACACAATAACAATCAGGAAGTACAGAAGTTGATGAACCAAGACATTGTTCGAAAACAATCAAGTCATCAACCACTTCATCATCTGAGCTATATTGAAGATTTGAAGCAATGAGTTGTTGCTCGAAGATTGCTCAACGAAGAAGATGAAGAAGATCTACAAGATGTCATCAACTGTCAAATCAACATTCATCTTTGTAAAATCTGAAGATAGCAAGGAGTTGTTGCTTATATCTTGTTAGAACACTCTTGTGTTCATATGTACTTAAACTTAGGAGTTTATCAGCTTATTTAGAAGCAATCAATGTAATCTCCAGAACAACTAATTCTATGTGAATTAGGATTCCTCAAGTGATCAGTGTGATCGGAGACTTGAGAGGACAATGGCTGGGTGTCATTGTGGAAATCCTGAAATATGGTCAATGATAGTCATATCTCAAAGAGGACCAATTATGAGTCATACTCTTGTGAGATCACTGATGGAACTCATTGAAAATCCTGGAAGAATGGTCAGTAAACGTTATATTCGTTAACTCAGATCACTGAACGTTTAGCTGTGAAAATCCTGATAGGAGATCTTGCGAGATGGGATTCTATTAGGTCAATATTCGTTATATCCATTAACTTGGATCACTAAACGGTTCATTGTGGGTTAGTCACAGCTGCGGTTGTGCATGTTGTTAGTCACCGGCGTTAGCCCGCGCATCTGTAATCGGTTTTTGATTATAGTGGATTAAGTCCTTGTGCTCAAGGCGAAATCACCTTGGAAGGGTAGACTGGACTAGCTTGAGAGTTGCTCAAGTGAACCAGAATATATCGTGTGTTCTTTGCTCTTGCTTATGCTTTGATTTATTATTTATGTTTCTGTATCGATTATCAGAACCTTGCATAGCAAGTCAGAACCTTGCAACTCAACTCTGATAAGCACCCGTATTACAAGTCTGAATCATGTATTGCTAATTCAGATTCTCCTTGTTGCTTATGCTTTATACATTGCACTGTCTGAATGATGTATCGCAAGTCAGAGTCTCTCAACGCAACTCTGATATTCTCTTAGCACATTAACAATAAGAGGTGAAAAGACTTTAATAGTTAGAACACAATTCAAACCCCCCTTTCTTGTGTCTTTTTCACACCTTCAATTGGTATCAGAGCCTGGTTCTGTAATTGATGGATATCAAACACTTAACAGTGTCAGAAAAAGATCCAGATATGGTGTGTAGAAATACTCTGGGTGAGATTTCAATCCACTTACAATTACAGTATCAGTTCAGAAGATGACTGAGTACTAAATTGTAATCAACCGGATTACCTGAGCAAGTCACTGATTCTTGAAGTTTTGTAGTTGTCAACAACAGAATCTTCTACACTGAAACTTTGAAGAAGATTGAAGAATCAGCTGACAAGATAGATTCATCAGATAAGAAGTAGTATTTATTGAATGCCTATCTTAGAGATACGATTGGATAAGCAACGTATTTGCTCAAGATTAAATCATCAGAAAACAAGAAATCTTGTTTGTTGAAGATTAATTCTTTATGAGTTATGATATGTTTTTAAGAATCGGATTAGTCCAACCTTGACTTTCCCATGTGAAGCTCATTGGGAATTTTCTGAAGTAAAGAAGAAAGATTGTTAAGTTATGATTCTGAGAACTTCATGAAGAAGTATGAAGAAGAAGTCAGAAATCATGAAATGAGGAATTCAAATCCTTAGAAGTGATTCAGCATCTAAAGCTTAACTGATCTAGCAGTTAAAAGATTCAACGAAGAATTGAATACAGTTTCCTTGAGAAGCTTTGCAGAAAACTGAAGAAAAACTCAGAAAGAGGAAATTTGATTAAGGATGAATTCTGATTATTGATTGAAACAACATAGACGATTGATTCCTGTTAACTTGAGATTCTATCTCAGTTGAACAAACTATAACTTAGTAAGAATGTTATCTGACATTTCTCTCAAATTCATGTTGCATAAATCCTGGAATCAGAAGAAGCTTGACTATATGCAAAGACAGAAGTCATCTACTCGAAGCCAAAAAGGATTTGAGTCACTAATGTTCTTTAAAATGAAGAAATTAGTAGACATTCTTTTTAGAAGCAGATATGTTGTCAATCCTTTAATGGACTAACTCTAAAACAAGTTAGATCAGCATTGCAAGAACAAGAATGTCATTCAAACTATGTCATATGTTACACACATGTTTGATGATACTTGTTTCTGAACAAGCTCTGCATCTGTTCAAAGAAACAAAGTCAGAAGATGTTATGAGATGTCAATCAATTCTCTCAGGCACATAACCTCTCAGCAGGTTATGTTTAAGCTAAGGAATTATTAACCATCTGAAAAAAAGTTTCTATTTAAAAGAAGCTTGATGAAAGATAGATGTTCTGATAATAAAGATCAGAATCTCTGTACTATGAAGGAAGCAGAAGCTGAAAGATGGTGATCAGAAGCTCAGAGTCAGAATGGAAAAGTATCACAGTGAAGATTTTAGATTCTCTAAGAAAACAGTAGACATTCTTGTTCAGAACCTCGGGAAAATCAATCTGAGGAAAGTCAGAAGCCTAAACTCAAAACGGAATAAGAATGGAAAGCACTCAAATATAGAATCGCTGTAAAAAGATTTCAGAATCTCTAAGGTATGATTTTCTTTATCCATGACCATCCCTATTCTCTAAATATTGAATAGTCGCAAATTTATAAATTATAAATCTTGTCATAATCACTGATCATTCATTGACACATTAGGTTTCGTAAAATAAAGTAAGATTCTCACGCAATTCCTTCATTGAGCATTCATTCATGATTAGACGAATATTGAGAGTTAATAAGCATTTATGATTACTCTGTGTCAGCCACTCCCTTACGGTTCATAAGTATACATGGACTCGTATTCTTATCTGTGATCTGTTCTGACAGCCATTCTATAGAGTCTATCACACGTCTCTCCATTTTGAAGCAGTCTATATCTATACACTGCCACTCATAGCTAGTCTCGAAAATGATGAACCTTTCTTGTTCCAGCTCATTAAAAAGCTATTAATCCTAAGTCCTTCTCATATCATTTCCTCTATTTAAAGAAGAGTCATTCTTTAACTATCTCATATTTTAAATTGCTTCTTCTATAATCTCTTTCTCTCAAACAAAATCACTCTTGTTCAAGATGTCTTCCCACAACATCAGAGGAGAAATTTTTGATCTTGAACTCTTGAAGGAATACACTCTGGAATTAAGTCATCTGCCTCAACTCAACAAAACAAGTATCCTCTCTGGAATTGAATTTCAGAACTGAGAAAACTATTTCAACATGCTTGTTGGACCTGTCTTTCCTGAGCTTGTAACTGAGTTCTGGGTAAATGGTCGAGTACTAGAGTATGATTATGGCAAGAATGCTATTTTGTCTATGGTTGCTGGCTGTCCAATCATGATCAACCCTACCATCATTTCCAAAGCCATTGAGTGTAATGAAAGTAGTTTGATAGTTGAAAGCCACATCAACAACGCTTGTTTTGACAAGCACCTGCATGTCATTTTTGAGACTGAAGGACATCCCACTCAAACATGTACCCTCACCCCTGTAGCGAAAGATTGGTACAAATTAATGGTAACTAATTTAAGGCCAAGAGAAAGAGGAGCAGGATGGTTATCTGACAAGGAGAGATTATTTATTTTCTTCTTAGCTTCTAGGATCAAAATAAACTTACCCCAATCTATATATAATCATCTGAAGGATGAAATTATCTTGTCTAGGGAAGACACTGTCTATCAAGTACCCTACTGCAGAGTCATTTCCCATATTCTCGATCTTCAAGGAGTGATTAGCCACTGCAGAAGAAATGGAATGACTGAAAAGACTTTTCCTGAGTTCTGTCAACCTATGACATTCCTAGACTAAGTTGAGAAGTCATATTTCTTAACGTAGTTGTTTTTAATGTCTTAGTTTGACTGTCTTCTTTGATTATGACGTGTATCTCCTTAATCAATGAATGAAATACCCTTGTCTATGAACTGCTTATTCTTAAGAATGCTTAATCTTAGGTTCATCTGATTGTTATGCATTTCCTGACTTAGAGTTTATATATTCATTAAAGGTTAATAATATTTATTCATTGCATTCAAATACATGCATTAGTAATAATGAATAAGTAAGTTTTTTTTTTAAACAAAGCATCACTCTTTATGCCTTTAAGGTGTAATAATTACCTTCTAATCATTCACAATTGGTTGATATTACCTCATATAAGAGTTTAATCGTGCCTCTCCCAGTTACCTATGTCTCTTAGTGTCTCTAGGCAGTCATTACTTCCTAGGAAATAGCAATCGTCATTCATATCAATTCCTTGAACCCTTACTCGCCTTAATCTATAAATTGGATCACCCTTCATCCACATTTTCACACTCCACATTCTCCTTCTCTCTAAAAATCTTAAGCAAGCTCTGTTAGTAAGATTTACTTTCTTCATCATCAACAATGGCCTCCTTCTGTCAAAGTGTATGTCCCATCATTGCCAAGACACCAGTTAAGAAGCTCATTGTTAAATCTGAGACAATGGTGAATTTTAAGAGTTTGAAAGAAAATGGATGCGATGTGACTCACTCCATGGAAGTTCAGGGGTGGAGTAACTACTTCAAAAGGTTGGAAGGACCAACCTATGCTTGTCTGGTCAAAAAATTTTGGATCCATGCTACAACTGGCACAACTGTTATAGTATCTTCTGTGTTTAGGAGAAAAATAGTAATATCTAAAAAGACCCTCTCAGATTTACTAATGCATGATAATACCGGAATAAGAATCATCAAGGCTCAACTAAGCAAGGAAAGAGAAGCAAAAGTTAGGACTTCTATTTTTAAAGAAGGAACTATGGTTGATGCTGAGGATCCAATATTCTCAACTCTAAAGGATCCTTTACAAGTATGGTTCAGAATCCTGCAAGGAAATGTGTTTCATCACCTTCCTTCAGGTCAACTCAATGAGACTCAGAAGTGTGTCCTATACTTTCTTCTAAAAGGAATAAAGATTCATCTTCCAGCAATCTTATTCAAACTTCTGAAAGAATCCATCAAGGAATCCAGAATCAGTTCTAGCACAAAAATTCGTCATATTCCATATGGGAGACTCATCTCTGACATTCTTGTGGAATCAGGAATTGTTGAAGACATTCTGGTCAATGAAGGAGAGCCAAGCAAACTTCTCAAGAGTACATGACAAGTTCTCAGATTCAAGGATCTAGAGAAAAAGGAAGAAGTTGCTGATCTTGATGTTACGTCACTAAGGGAAGTGAATATGGCTATAAGAGTTCCTGTTGAAGGGTTTCCTAACTTCAACCAATCAAATAATCAAGTAGAAGCTATAAACTATCTGAGAAAATTCAAAGATGAAGCCATTGAAGTATGGATTGATTTGGAGAACCTTACAGATCAGCTTCAAGAGATCTCAGATTGGAGGAAAAAGGGAAAGAAGAAAAGATGTGCTGATGACGAAGGACCATCTGTAAAAAGACCAAAGAGTGCATATGAAACCTTGGAAATCTTTAAGGACAATGCTCTCAACAGAATCCAAAATTTACTAGATGCTTCAAGCTCCAGTATGGATCCCATAACTCTGGGAAATGTCTGGACTGAATTTCATGGATGAATGTCTGAAGAAATTGTGAAGAACAAGCAGTTAGCAATTAAACAAGCTGAAGATAAACAGACACCTGCTCTAAGAACCGATGAGTCTAGTGGTTCATCTCCCACTTCCTCCGAATCCTTAGGCACATTCTAGGCTATCCCTCAGGATACTGTTCTTAAACTCTATGTTTTGAATGTTCTAAACTCAGTATGATTAAGGATAATCTATCTTTTGGCATGAATAAAATATGCATAGAATGCTTTATTTATACAATTAGAGCTTCATTATCATATTTAATCATGATTTAAAATACTTAACACGCTCTAACTTTTTGATGATGTCAAAAAGCGGGAGAAATAGAATATGATTTTGATATATGTTAACAGAATGCTAAACATCAACTCTGATATAAAATGCGTTTACCACTAACGTTTGATGTTTGACCGAGGAACTCTGAACAAGTTTGCTAGGCATTCTTAAAACAGGTTAAATTGAAAGAACTCTGTTAAAGTTCTTAGGAACTGTTTGTTCATATAATCGAAGTTGTACACTTCGTGAACATATGTTCAAATCAGATTGACCCAGTATTGTTCAGAAGTTGAGAACTTTCTGAAAGTCAAAGTTATCGTGATTCTTGTTTCATATTGTTCAGAAGTTGTAAGCTGTCTGAAAATGTGATATTCAGAACATAAGAATCTGAAGCAGAAGTCTTACTGAAAGCAGACAAGACAAAGCCTACATTCAGAGATGCTTTTCAGAAGAACTGAGCAAATTAGAAGTTGAAGATTGTCTGAAGAACTGGATAGAAGATCCAAGAAGAAGAAGCTCTGATAAACCAAGAATTGGTATCAACCTCAGCATACTATGGTATCAGACTAAGAATCAAGATTACATTGGTATCAAATTCTGAATCAAGCTTCGATCGATCACAAAAATATCCTTCAATCAGATCAAGAATCAAGCTGTGATCCTCCATCGAGTTCTGATAGAAACATGGTTCTGAGATAAAGGCCCATTGTTTATTCAAACTCTGAAAAATTATGATCTTAATTGGTGATCAAAATTCGTATATCTGAATCATGATTCTGAAAATTCCAATATCTGACTTATAGAAATCAAGGGGAGACTACCAAGAAGATTCACATGTTAAAATCTATAATCTTCACCAAGTCTGAAACTCAGGGGGAGTTTCTTATAAGACAATTTCTGTTTCTGATATATAGCGTGGCTAAGATATTAGAAGAGAACTGATATATCTCTGTGCTACATTGATTCTGCTGAAAAGTAGAAATTACTTCAGAAGACTCTAAAGTTATGAGGCTCTGATACGATGTCTAAAGGAAACAAGTTCTAAAGATCTGAAGACAAGAAGTTCTGATGAACAAGTCCAGATGCTGAAGACTTATGTCCTTCTAGATGATAGGGAAGTATTCCTTCTCTATTCTATGTTATGACAACTCAAAATTGTTATTATGTGAGTCTTTGGATCAGATAAGATTCTAGACGATCACAAATAAATTTTGGAGTTAACACATTCAGGGGGAGCTGCTGTTCCTGACTCTGAATATGTTTAGTTTGGTGATTACCTTGTATAAAATGTTCTATCAAAATACATGGTTTTCTCATCATCAAAAAGGGGGAGATTGTAAGAACAAGAGTTGTCTCTGCAAGTCATCTTTGTGTATTGATGATAACAATGAGTATTTATGAAAGAACTATTTTATGTTCTAATGGTTGTTTCTGTGTAGATCATAATTATTAAAGATATTAGATCAAACAAACATGTGCAAAGATGTGCGTAAAAGATTACACGCGAGTTACTATGTGTAACACAAGTTGTAAGAAGCAAGTTTGCTTCTGTATCTGGTAACATGCAGAATGATCCAAGGATGCCGATATTGTTGTTGTAATGCTCTTGTGGATTCTGTTCTGAAGGTGTTTCAGATTCTAAAGATAAGCAAAGCTCCTAAAGAAAGACTCTGAAGAACTAAGTGCTGAAGACTCTAATGACTTGAAGTTCTGAAGGCTGAAGGCTCTGAAGATCAAGTGCAGAAAGACTCTGACGACTGAAGTGTTCTGAAGATTAAGACTCAAATGATCAAGTGCTAAAGACTCTGAAGACACGTTCTGAGTGAACAAGGTTTTGAAGACTCTGAAGACTTGAAGCTATGAAGATAAAGGGTTTCAAGACAAGTGCTAAAGTTCTGAAGACAAGACTCGAAATGAGCAAGTATTGAAGACTGAAGACTTAAGTTTCTGAAGACCCAACTAAAGTCTCTACTCATGCTTCAACTAAATACCATCAGAAGCCTCTGAAGATATGAAGAAATATGTTACTGTTAGCAATGACTGTACACCATACTAAAAAGATCTATCCCATCACTTTTCAACAGTAAAAAGAAGATATGGCAGTACAACTTTCATCATTGCATAACGAATATTTTCAAATACCCAACGGCTCTTTAACGGCTCTATTTTTCACTTGGCTTTATAAAGGGAAGAAGGAAGTGCTCCTAAAGTCGTGGGTCGTGTGCATCGAAGTCGGTTTTCACGATCAAGATCACCATCTTCAAACATAGCTGTTGCTGTTAAAATGTAAACACGACCATTGTTGTTGAAACATAAAGAATCATCTATCAACACAATAACAATCAGGAAGTACAGAAGTTGATGAACCAAGACATTGTTTGAAAACAATCAAGTCATCAACCACTTCATCACCTGAGCTATATTGAAGATCTAAAGCAAGGAGTTGTTACTCAAAGCTTGCTTAACGAAGAAGATGAAGAAGATCTACATGATGTCATCAACTGTCAAATCAACATACATCTTTATAGAATCTGAAGATAGTAAGGACCTGTTGCTCATATCTTGCTAGAACACTCTTGTGTTCATATGTACTTAAACTTAGGAGTTTATCAGCTTATTTAGAAGCAATCAATGCAATCTCCAGAACAACTAATTCTATGTGAATTAGGATTCCTCAAGTGATCAGTGTGATCGGAGACTTGAGAGGACAATGGCTAGGTGTCATTGTGGAAATCCTGAAATATGGTCAATGATAGTCATATCTCAAAGAGGACCAATTGTGAGTCAGACTCTTGTGAGATCATTGATGGAACTCATTGAAAATCTTGAAAGAATGGTCAGTAAACGTTATATTCGTTAACTCGGATCGCTGAACGTTTAGCTGTGAAAATCCTGATAGGAAATCTTGCGTGATTGGATTCTATTAGGTCAATGTTCGTTATATCTATTAACTTGGATCACTGAACAGTTCATTGTCGGTTAGTCACAGCTGCGGTTGCGCAGGTTGTTAGTCACCGGCTTTAGCCCGTGCATCTGTAATCGGTTTTTGATTATAGTGGATTAAGTCCTTGTGCTCAAGGCGAAAACACCTTGGAAGGGTGGATTGTACTAGCTTGAGAGTTGCTCAAGTGAACAAGGATATATCGTGTGTTCTTTACTCTTGCTTATGCTTTGATTTATTGTTTATGTTTCTGTATCGATTATCAGAACCTTGCATAGCAAGTCAGAACCTTGCAACTCAACTCTGATAAGCTTCTGCATTGCAAGTCTGAATCATGTATAGCTAATTCAGATTCTCCTTGTTGCTTATGCTTTATGCATCACACTGTCTGAATGATGTATCGCAAGTCAGAGTCTCTCAACGCAACTCTGATATTCTCTTAGCACATTAACAATAAAAGGCGAAAAGACTTTAATAGTTAGAACATAATTCAAACCCCCCTTTCTTGTGTCTTTTTCACACCTTCACATTGTAGAAGAGCTTGGAGCTTAAAATTCTATAGTATGAAGGGAAACTATTCCTATAAGGGTGTCTAATCATGAGAAGGTAGTAAAGGGTACTGATCCTGTTAGGTTGGCCTTATTTCATGTTATGATTGTTGTTGATTTGTGACCATGATTGCGAGGAATGAATTATAATTGTTGTGGCTATAGCAATTGATATTTGTTGATGATTAATTTTGAATTATTGCTGAATTTTATGTTTGTTGTATGTTAAGAGTTTGAGATGATGATTATGATGATGGTAGAGTATGAAATTGTGAATTTATTGGTGTGATTGTATGAATATAAGTGGTGATTGATATTGATATGTTTATGATTGGGTTCAAAAACCATGTAATATTTTTGGTGATGATTTCATTGATATTTTTGGGGTTGAAGAATATGAAAATCGTGCTGGAAATTTCACAAACACAACAAATTTTTAGTAACGTCTTTGTGCACGGTTTTGATCATAACATTCAACTCGTAAATAATTTTGGGATGGAGTTTGAAGTGTTAGGTAACATAAAAGAGGGATATAACTTTGTCTTAAGGATAAAATATTTTTAACGATTTTATTAGAGGTCGGTAGCAGGTGGAAAAGAAGTGTGTGAGGTGACGAATATGGACGAGGTCCATATTGATAAATTATTTGATGTGTTGTGAATGATTGGGAGGGTGTGTTTGATTATATTAGTGGTAGTCCGAACGGGTTGATTACGTTAAGCATGGTTGCAATTGTGTAATTGATTGTGGATCACTTAATATTATTATAATTGTTGTGTTAATTGCATTATTATCATGCCATGCATTCATTGTTGATATGTTGAAGGAGATAAGTCATAGGTCCGAAGGGGGACAAAAGACTTATCCCGAACTCAGAAGCGGGAGTTTGGGACTTCGAAGGGAGAATCAGGTTTGTATGATGAACCATTGATGAGAATTGGTACGACATGCATCGTGTAATGTTGTCGAGTTTCATTGCATTGTAAATATGCTGTGCTTCTGTATTTGTTGTGGTTAGAATGTGATTTGTGTGTGTTGCGGTGAGAATCGGACGTCAAGCTATTAATTAACTTGAATCATAAAACATTTGAAATTCACCACCGAGCTTTGATTTATCCAAAGGAAAGGGTAAAGATCGAAGAAAACCCTAATTGCACTATGTGAAGACACAGCTAAGAGATGGGGATCGGGGGTTGGTTATACTAAGGGAAGGTATTAGCACCCTAAGTATCTGCAGTACTCTACAGGAACCTCTTGTTTGTATTTGTGTTCTGTTATTGTTTGCTTGCTAAGGGAAAACTGTGCTAAGGTAAAGACCTAGGGGTATATACACTAAGTATGCTCGCCAAGACATCGCATCTTGTGCCTACGTATCCTTACTAAAGAATCAGAGCAGCCGTAGTTCACCTAACTAAAGGTGAGGAACCATTGACTGTGGTCAAAGTTCCAAGGGGGGAATGAGTATGAGCTCATATAGAGTTTAGGAAACTCTCTAAGTCTAAGTTGTAAGATTGAATGGCTATGAGGCCAAGGGAAAATGTTACCTATGACTATGAGGTCAAAGGTAAGATGACTATGAGGCCAAGATGGGATCCTATGACTATGAGGTCAAGGGAAGGTGATGGCTCTAAGGAGGCCAAGAGGGAATCCTATGACTATGAGGTCAAGGGAAGAAGATGGCTCTTAGGAGGCCAAGAAGGGATCCTATGACTATGAGGTCAAGGGAAGATAATGAGCTATCTATGACTTTGAGGTCAATAGAGAGACTTTCCTTTGGAAGGAGGGGGAGGCAACTTCTTGTAAACAAGAGTAGAAGTGGGATTAAAATTAAGTGAACAATATGAGTTCAAGAATTCAAAGGTGATAAACATTAAGCAACATATGAAATAAACATCCATGTATGAGCATGGCAAAATAATTCACAACAAACATGAATAAGTGAACACATAAGTATGGCAAAGATAACATCATCAAAGTTTGAAATCAAAGTCAAGATGTCAAAGGTATGAGCTTTAGAAACAAAGGCCAAAAGATACAAACAAATCCTAATAAAAGACTTATCCACGGTCAAGAAACAACTTCTCAAACAACCCTCTCATATGTCATAACACTCTAAGGAATACTTCTTAAAAAGCTCTCAAGAAAAGGTTGATTTCAAAAGTTCAAAAATTAAACAAAAGTTTTGTTCATGTTTTTGTAAATTAGAAATAAATATGAAAATAAAATAAAATAAAATAAATGAAAAATAAAAAGAAAATTAAATTAAACATTAAAATGTATTTTTTTGATTTTTTTTAGAATTTTATCACGACAGAAATTAATTTTAATAAAATAAAATGGAAGAAATAAAAAGGAAAGTAATTAAAATAAGAAGAAAGAAAACAGAGGGGTGTAATAGTAAAAATGACAATGAACTAAGTTGTTTTGGTTGAGCGCATGGGCCTGAATAGATGGGGGTGTCGTTAGCAGGAACGGCCCAAAGCTTAAAAGATATGAAGACTGGAAAAAACAAAATGCAAAAGGGAGTCTGGGGTGAGGGGGATTCAAACCCCAGACCCCTTGGTTTCACACGCGCATTGCTTACCACTGGGGTGGTTATACATCCAATGTATAAGCCACCCTTAAAAATATTTAAGCTAACAAATAAGATGAAAATGCTAGTTTGAAAACCCAGGCGAGCAAACATTACACAGTCCTGCTAACAACTTACTATCAATTGGTCATGTGCTCTTTAAATTACCAAAACGACAAAACTGGAACCACCCAATCATGCCTGGCCAGCGCATTATTTTCCATGCAACCTTAAAAATGAAACTGGGAATATGTCGTGCATAAGAAACAACAACATGGCTAAACTCTCTACTTTCTCAATCATCCCTATGCTCATCTCTCAATCATTTTTATGTTTATAAAAGTCAGAACTGAAGCATTTTTTTCAAGGAACTAGAAAGTATTGTTATCTAGTCTCATCCCTAACTATGTTTCTCACAAACCAATCCTTAAAAGTGTAATATCATGAAGCAAAAATACTTATATCAAACGATTATATTCAATCACAATAGAATGGACAGTACATCAAATAAGTTCAACACCACATAGACTATATTTTCACCTCAAATAATGAATATGATCATGTATAAAAACTGAGTTTAAGGCTTAAGCTATTACCTCTTGGAGAAGGTCCAAGGCCTCTTCAATGAGGTTTGCAGAAGTGATAGAGGGTTCCTTCCAAGTTGTTGACACTTGCAGAGCAGTGGGAATGGCTGAACTGTTTGACCTGGACAGGCTTTATGAAGTATTGATGGAAGGTTTAAAGTGTTTGCTTATGATTGACACGAGGGAGATGAAGTAGGGTAAGCTTCTTGCAAGTTTTTTTTGAAATTTTCTTGCAAGATTATGGAGTGGAGAGGTAGAGAAATTTTTGAGAGATTTTCTGGTGATGAACAAAGGGGAAGGGCTCTCCTTTTATTGCCAGAGTAGCTTGGTTCGAGTCTTGGAGGTACAGTGGACATATGTTTTGTCTAAAGGAGAAAAAAGTAGGGTATGTATGGATCACTGCAAAAAATCTGCCTATTTGCAAGGATTTTTGTAAGGAGGTTAATTAAAACTCCCGAAGTTTGTTTTAAAAGCGATAACCACACATAAATATTATTTTAATTTAGGGGGTTAGTTAAAAACCCCTCAAATTACATTTTAACTTTTCCTTTTATCTTTCACCTAGTCACCCGTGTTTTCCTCTCTCAACTTGAAAACCCTATAACCCATCTCGCCGTCAACTGGTTCACCATCCCCTTCATATCTCTTCATCATCAGTTCTTCATATGTTGAAAACGCACCGAAGGATCATATGTTGAAAAGAGAAAGCTCTCATTTTCAAGCTGCAAGCCAAAACATTTTGTTGTTTTTCGTTCATCTTCTTCCTTCTTAGTAAGTTTTCCGCACTTCATCTCTAATTTGATTTCCCCCAAATTTCCACTTGAAACCCTAAAATTAGTTCTAGGGGTACGCAACATTTATGAGTTCAAAATACTATTGTGCATGACATGCTTTATTTGTTAATTTGTGCCGCTCTCCAATTTCTTTGTCTTCTTTTGATAATTTAAGTTTTTCTTAGAAGATCTTGACTGGGTATACCACATAAAGTATAGTTATTTATTTTATTTTTGTTGAAAAAAAGCACCATCTTAATTCAGAGAGCATCTTAGTTATCTACATTATCCTAATTTGAAGCATAAGCAGTATAATGTGGCTGAGATGATAGTTTTTTCAATTAGTGCTTCGGTTGATTCAGGATGCGGTCTTCCCTTTCCTTGGCTTGCATTTTTCTAGAGTTCTTGAGGGCTTTTATTCTGGTTCAATTTCATTAGAATTACAATTATAAGGGAGGAAGTAGTGTTGTATGGTAGTAGAATATAAGTGAGAAGGAAAAAGTGATTTATACTTACTATATATTTTAATATGTAGATCTACAAACTTAGATTCATGGACTCCTAGCAACTTAAAATGACGAGCTTTGGCGGAAACAGTATATCATAAGTTTTCTTTAGACAACATGGTTGGAACTACGGTGGTAAAGTAGAGGTAAAGTATACAACTAGAGCTGTCAAGTTGTATACACAATTGCTTTTAAAAAATTGATAAAAGTATGTCTCAGGAAGGTATGCAAATAGTTATATTTGATTGCTGATTGTATACAGAGATTGCATGTTGGTTTATCATCATTTACTTCTCTATTTTAATTTGGTGAGTTTTTAACAAGTTATTATCATAATCAAATGCAGCAGCCAAGTGAGTCTTTCTATGACCACAAGCCTAAAGAAGCACCTGCGGAAGTTTCATCATCGACAAATATCAACTTACCTTCTGAGCCTTCTCCAACATATCAGTTTGAGTATACAGAAGATATCCAAAAATCTGAGTTGAATTCTGAAGGTCCCGTGTCTGCACCAAAGTCATCCAGCTTCTTTTTCAGATTTTGAATGTGTAGTGGTTATCCAAAGAAATTTGGGCCAAGCTCCTCGAAAGTGCAAGTAAGCCTTATACTTGTAACTCCTTCCCCAACATAAGTTAACTTCTACTGAATGTAGTGAGACATCTTCATAATGTTATTTGCAAGGGTGTTGATTTATGCTCTGGTAATGCTAGTGGTGTTGGTTCTCTATGTGGTTCTCTAAGAAAAATAAAGCACCCTGTTATATGTTTCATGTTACATAATGTCACTTGTGAATACTTTTCCGCTTCTTTTCATTTACAAGTAGAGCATCAATTATAATATATTGTTTATGGTACATTTTCTTAATTCTTTGTATACATTTTCAATTCATGATTTTTTTGGTTTTTGAAGTATGGTCTAATTATCTAAACATATATAGAGAAATAATTACTAGGAGCAGCCATGGGATAACTTGTGTCAGATTTAACATCATCATGCTTTGACACTTCTTTTTTACTGTTTGATAGCTTTTAATCTACTTTTGCATTATGTCCTATATGCATCATGGATTAGTTACTAATATAACATGTGTTGCTCTAGTTTGCATTATGATGCTCCAGTATAATTTCTAGTTCACTACTCCGAATTCGTTCCATCTTCACATTGAGGTTGATTTCTCTCCATAAGACGAACACAATACCGTCGAGGTACAAATCTGTTGTCCATCTTTCCTTGTAAATTTTACTGTGAATTGTGTTATTATTCATTTTCTTTTTTAATTTCTTGTAGGTGAAAATTAAAAGCTAGTAAGGGACACTTGAAGATGGAAACTAGTATTTCTATTTTCTTAATTTAGCATAGTCGGTTAGTTTTGTTATAGGTGTAGTATTTTGATATGGGTGTAATCCTATGTAGTTTACTCTATCGGATTTCTTACGTGTGAATGTATTTTATTAATATGATTATTCTGTTTTTTATATAAAAGTTTAATTAATATGATTTTTTTTACGTATTTTTAACATTTTGCGGGGGTTATTAACCTCCACAAACTAACCGCCCCAGTTTATAATGCTAGATACCAGCGGTCCCTCAGAACTCCCGCAGATATATTGTGGGAATCGTATAACCGACAGTTTTTATAACTCCCGCAAAACAATTTGCAGAGGTCGAAAACCCCTTCAAATTAGAATAATAACCCCCGCAATTCATGCACGTTTTTTGTAGTGGATCTTCCTTCAGCCTTTGTACCTGGCTGATTCTAATCAACCTTGGAGAACACAATGCCTCATTTGCTGAACAAAAGCAGGGAAGAATAGGGTGCAGGTCTGTTGTTTTCACACTTCAATATATATACCAAAAACTCTTTTTTTTGTGTCATGAGAGAGAGTTAAAAGAAGTAAAGCTTCATGGGAACAATTTTTATGCTGCACACTTTTGTTTCACAAGTCCAATGTCATGTCTCAAAACACCTTTTGGTGAGTCATAAGAATGAGAGCTTAAAATGGCAATGTTTGGGATCATACATAGATGAGTAACACGCCAAGGATGAGGGACTTATGGCTGCTACAGAGGTTTGCCAATCTTTTGGTTTAATTCAAGTTGTAAGGCATGCACTACAAGAAAATTGACAAATTGCGACGGTTCATTTTGGCCGATTACGACGGTTAGAACCGTCGCAATTTGTAAGTTACGACGGTTTCAGTCCTGTCGCGGAAACGTACGTCGCGAGGCCGTATTGCGACGGTTGTGAAAGTTGTCGTACAAACCGTCGTTATTTTCATGACGGGTAGCTAACTGCCATAATCTCCATATTGTGACGGTTTCCAACCGTCTTAACTTGCTTAATGATTTTTATTTTCATTGTTGATTGCGAAGGTATATTGTGGCGGTTTGAACCGCCGCAAGATGCAAATATTTAAAAAAAATCTAAGGTATATTGTGGCGGTTTGAACCGCCGCAAGTTGCAAATATTTTTTTTAAAAAAACCCGCACTCAGTTTAGGATTCAGAATACAACTATTGTAGGTTACATTAATGGCAATCATCAATCTTCATGATATTCACACAATAAACACAAACATTAAATCTTGAGTCTAGAAAACACAAAGATATGTATGTATACAATTCCAATAAACAAAGAGTATGAAGTTTTCAATCATTAATCTTGCGTTCTCTAATTTTTTAACCACATCACACATAGCATGGATGATAATTTTCTTCACTCGATACCAAAGAAGCAACCATCAGAAAAAAAAACAGTACATAAAATCCCAATAAGAAACAGTTGACATATGATATGACACCGGAACATAGAATTGAAATAGGTTGATGATCAAGATTTTAAACATTCAACAAGGATTCAAACAGTTAATATTAGAAGTTAGAAGTTAGAACCTTGCGAGCAATACTGATTTGCAAGCGTACTCACTTTCCCTCGAGAGCGTGAGAATATATATACATAAATAGTCTTACATTACTCTAATATTATGTTAGAATAAAGGGAGTGAATACGCAGTCGAAACAGAATTACAATAAAAAACCGTTATGCTGCCGACAATATCCAATCGCATACGCAACAATTCAAACACATAGCACAACAGCTATAATTCGCACCAAAATTTCAATTGGAACAAAACCGACTCGGCAGAAAATGCTCAATCGAAATTCAATTAATCTAATAACAGCATCAAACACTACAACACTAATATACTATTGCAGTGCAGTATACGAACATATGAATGTCTACTTCACAGTTCATCCTTCTCACATATGAATCCGCAGAATCATAATAACCCAAATTTTAACCTAAAAGACAACAAGTTTGATTTGAATACACTAAAAGCAACAACATCATATTAGTAAAGAGTAAAACAACCAAAGATCATGTGAGTGATAAACATTTCACTATTTTACTGCTTTGGTTTGAGCTTAAGGGAAGCACTGCAGAAATTCCAGAACAAATATAAACTTCTAGACAAAAGAGTACTTATAGTCTTATACAGATGAAAAAGAAACCCAATTCAACAAGTGATTCTTTACCTGTTGATACAGTAACGCTTTCCTGTGGGTGGAGGACCGTCATTGAAAATGTGTCCAAGATGAGCATCACAAAATTGTAGTGCAGGTAGGCTCGAACTATGAGATGCCATTCTCCAAATGCTCACCTATTTGATTCTTAACACAGAGGCTTCATAAAATCAAATGCGTATTCAATAATGGTTAGCGGTTTCCTGTTCGGTGCATAGGAATATGCCGATGCCGCCGGCTCCATCTCAACCCTTCCCGAGCTACCCAATCCAACACTTCAGCCTTTCAAAAGAATAAGAAGAGATAAAAAAATTATTGATAATGTAATAGACTAACCCTGTAAGGTTCAACACTTCAGCAATATAAAGGTACGCAGTTTAACCAAAAAATCCATTTACATATCAAGAGAATTAGACTCATAATGTACTCACCAATCTCTTTACCTTAATAAGGTATACTAACATTGATTTAATAGTATATCATGTAAGTTAACAACCATTAAATTCCACTCCTGGTCCACATATTGATATCGTTTTATCTAGGCTTTCTTTAGTGACCCGTATCATAATAATATAGAGATCCTAATTTCCGTACCTTGAGAGTCTCCACATATCTTGATCAAAGTTTTCTACATTATTAGATATAGAGATCCCAATTTAAGGAAAGAATATGTGCCATTTACAATAGGAACAAATATTTTAAATACCATCTCCTCTAAGTAAAATTTAAATTACATTATATATAAATTACACATTAGTTCATTTAATGTAATATTTTAAATACCATCTCCTCTAAGAAAATTTTTAAATACATTATATATAAATTACATTATATGTCGTGAAAATAAAGGACTATGTTTTTGCATGGTGTGTATGGCTTTCTGATCATGCTTGGATTTGCCGAAGTTAAAGAAAACATCGGGTTGACCAAAATGTCGGAAACGCTGATCCAAATCGGAGTAGTTTCCTCTGCTTTCGCCGCTGCCAACGGGTACCCTCTAACAGCAAAAGTATACAAGAACTACACAGCTCTACTATAGGACCCAGATGTAGACGGTGTATACATGCCTCTTCCCACAAGCTTGCACCTCCGGTAGGCTGTTCTTGCTGCCTAGAACAAGAAGCATTTGCTCCTTGAAAAGCCCGTTGCTCCTTGAACAGGCCTGTCAATCTAATGGCGTGCAGTTCATGGATAACACTATGTGGGTTCATAACCCCAGAATTGCTCCTTGAAAATCCCAGTATCAACCAAGAGAGGGCCTAAAAGTTTCTCTGGTTCTTCTGCCAATAGTGAAACAAAAAAATTGATCAGTTGAGAACAATGAACTTTGAAACTTTGAATCAGCATTTAGATAGATATTTAGAGTCTTTTTTGGCTTTTGAACCATTGCTTCTATTGGCACTCATTTCCCCACTATCAGTATTTGCAGGGCAGAGAGGGGTGTATTGACATAATTGACATTTCTAGTGCTCTTCCTCGTGAACATATGTATCTTCTCGCTCTCCAAGCCAAAACTCAAGACAAGAATGAATTTGATCCATTAGCCACTCCGAATGATATGAAAATTTATCTTTACAAAGCAATGAATGATCTTTTTAGTACTCGTATCTGACACGTAGTAAACAAAATCAGTCTCATTGCAAATTCAAACTTTGACTTATGATGAAATACTATTTTAAAATGAAAATTCTGAGCATGCCTCAATATAAGCTGATAGTTAGCTGGTGTAGCGAGCGATTTTGGACGCGGTTCTTAAGCGCTGGTCGCTCTCTACGGTTGAGCTTAAAACTACAGGTCGATTCATTTTTTATTCTATTAAAGCTGATGAAGGAAGGGAAATAGATGTCTCCAATTAACCCTGCTTTGCATACTGAGTTTAAACAGCGGTCTGTTAGGTTACGAATGCTATCAATGTGGGGGGGGGGCTTTGTACTGGTTATTTGTATTTTCTCCAATACTGTTTTCTTTCTTTTTATCTAGACAGAAGGTTTCTGGCGGGGAACAAGGATTAGGATGTTAGGACTGATGCTTTTGTTAGATACATGAGAGTATGGGGTTTTGGGTTTTTGTTTAGTGTGCTCGCTAAGATCTTCTCTTTCGATCTTATGCCTACGTATTCCCGTTTACCGAAACAGGGAAATCAGAGCGTTCGTAGTTCCTCCTATTCTATGGGAGGAAATGGTTGTTTGGTGTCTTGTTCAAAGCCCAAGACGTGAAGCGAAAGGTAGTTTGTATCTTGTTCAAAGCCCAAGATATGAAGCTGAAAGGTCTCAACTTTAGAGAGAATTTGTCATCTCTAAAGAGAGAGTTGTATGTCACAACTGTTTATAAAGGAGAATTACTTTAACCGGGATACGCGGATCCTAGCAATGCCATAATTTCCTTTATAGGGGGTTTTAACCTGAAGGGGAAGACTTTAACTCAGTGTAGAGCAATGCTATCTTTCCTTAGGAATTTCTCATGCTAAAAGAGGGACAGTGGCATGGATGTAGATGATCCAGAGGCTTGCCGCTTACAGCGATTAGATGAAGGGAGTTGTTTGATGTTTGTTTACTGTGAACGAGGCACAGTTTTGATGCTAAAAGGTTAATTGGATTAACCAGTGATTTTCTTATACAAAGCATAAGAGGAGGCTGATATGTGTCTCGTACAAAGCCCGAGAGAGAGAGGCTAAAAGGTTTTGGCTCAACGAGGGAATCTTTTGGTATCTCGTATAAGGCCCGAAATGGAGGCTATTATTTATTTGGCTCAATAAGAACCTTTTTGTATCTCGTATAAAGCTCGAGATGGAGGCAAAAGGGGTAATTGACTTAGCAAGGGAGTCTCTTATGTGTCTCGTACAAAGCCCGAGAGAGAGGCTAACTTCACTGGAGAAGGATCATTATACAAAGCCTAAGAGGAGGCTATGGTGACTGTTTCAGTTAAGTGACAGGTCCAATATACTGATTTTGAAAGAGAAAATCAGTTCTTATATGAGCAACACTGTACTCAAGGATTTGATTCAAGGATTCCGGGTTATTCCTGTTCTTTGAGGAAGTGGGAAATCCAAAGGGTATTGAGACTGTCCGAGTCTACGGGTTTTATCTTCTGTAATATGCTTTGAGAAATAGTAGTAGACTCTATGAAAGGACTGTTATATGAGGATGACTAGGTTCTGTTCCTATACCTCTAGGAGGTCGTCGGGACAATTTGTACGAAGCCCAAGAGGAGGCTGGAATCTTTTAAGAAGCCGACGGGTCCTTGTACTAAGCCCAAGAGGAGGCTATCATTCCCGGAGGAAGAGATCATTATACGAAGCCTAAGAGGAGGCTGTGAATACTTCTAAGAAGCCGTAGGGTCCTTGTACTAAGCCCAAGAGGAGGCGGGGTTGCTTTTAGGAAGCCTGTGGGTCCTTGTACGATGCCCAAGAGGAGGCCGATGCTTTTAAGAAGCCCGTGGGTCCCCAAACCCCGAGAAATTCAAGGCAATGCTATTCACCGAGAATAGATCAAAGTCAGGAAAGTTCGAGAATTTGGAAGAAACTCAAAGATGCCATTCACGGAGAATACATTCATCTCTGGGAGTAGAGTTTCTTGACAATTCCTAATGAGGACAGCCTGAGAGAAGACTGTGTCTGGTGATCCTATTGGGGATCTAGTTGTCTATTTCTACGAATAAACGAAACGGCGTCACCTAGTTCTAGACGTAGTTGCCGGGGAAACTCGAAATATCTATACTATTATTACATAGTTGATATGAGTTTATGAAAGAAAACTTACAGTGAAACAGCCCCACAATATAGTTATATGTATATGAAAGCGGTAAATGAAAGCAATAACCACTTACTCGGTTGTAGAGCTTCCATGCTGTTTGGTTAGTTGTTCAACAAAGAAAGATTGAAAACAACAGTATATTCAAAATCAAAGGAGAAAGTGCTTTGAAAAAGAAAGTTTTGGGGCTTACAGCTCAAGGAGAGGCCCAAAAAGTTTAAAGAAAAAGAGTGGGGCTTATAACACGAGGGTAGGCCCATATAATTTTTCCGTTTGAAATGACGATCGCGCCGAGGTTTTCTTTCAACGCAGAGGGACTTATACAATAAGTGAGACCCAAAATGTTTTTGGTTAAAAGGGGATTGGGTCTTACACTCTATTAGAGGCCCAAACTGTTTTGAATGGGTCTTATAGCTCAAGGAGAGGCCCAATTGATTCTTTGAATAGGCGACGATCGCGCCGTTTGTTTTTTACGGTATCGGGACTTATACAATACACTGAGGCCCAAAATGTTTTGGTAAAGAAAGGATTGGGTCTTACACTCTATTAGAGGCCCAAAATGTTTTGAATGGGTCTTATAGCTCAAGGAGAGGCCCAAGGTTATTTTTCAAAAGGCGATGATCGTGCCGTTTATTTTTTACGGTGTCGGGACTTATACAATACACTGAGGCCCAAAATGATTTGGTCAAAAAAGGATTGGATCTTACACTCTATTAGAGGCCCAAAATGTTTTGAAAATGATTTATGAGGGTTGAATTAATCCAAAAACCCTAATTTATTTTCAAAAACGTATTTAATTGAATAAAAATTCAATTAAAATGATCAAAATTGTTTAACATGTGAAAAACAAATTGTGATTTTGGATTAATGCTTCAAAAATTAAGTATTGACCTACAAAATAATTAGAAAGCATTAAAAGTTGCAAAATCAATGTAGAAAAAATATTTAATATGTCAAAAACAATTAAAATATTAATTCTTTGCAAAAATATCAATTATATGAAATAAATAATATTTTTGGGATTTTTTGGTAAAATAAAATATTTTAACATTTTTGTGAATTATTAAAAAAAGAATCAACTCAAAATCATTAAAACTCAGAGAGAAATTAATTTTTGAATCAATTAAAGAAAAATCATAAAATTCAAATATTTGAAAATTCAAAAAAGGCGCCAAGAACAGCTGAAGAACACGCGCGTGTTCTGGGTTTGGCTGATTTGCATTTTCTATCCAATCTCCCTGAATACTTGATTATATCATGCAATCCACATATCATTATGTTCGTCTCAACCTCACGATCATGTCTATAACACTTAATTTCATTTAAATTAAACATATAACAAGAAATCATGAAAAATCCTCAAGAACCCTAATTTCTGCATGAAGGCTAGGATTTTTGATACACGATTCAAACAATGCAATTAATTGAGGGAAAACATTCCATGCATGATTATGAACATATGGCCAAATTATTGTGCGAGGAAATATGCATAGATTGAGAGATGACCAAGTATATGCTTACCTCTAAGCCGTGACAGCAAGTACAATGTGATTTTTGATTTGGAGGTGTTACAGATGAGTGGTGATGATCTGAACAGCTTCCCTACACCCTATGGAGTGTGTTTAAATGGTTGGACTTGATTGAAATTGGCTGGATCAATTTGTGGTACCTCAGCTGCAACTTGATTGAAAATTTGAGCAACCAGCTGGTGATTTTGCGAAATTGGTGTTTCAGAAGTGATCTAAGTGTTTGATCAGCTCATATGTGATGTATGTGAGGTGTGTGAGTGATTGGAATTGCTCTCAAACTCAAAACCCGATAGCTACCTTGCTAAGAAAGGCATTTTTGCCAAGAGAAAGAGATTTTGAGGAAAGCATCTGTTAGATGGCTTTGGTGTACTCAAACTGATCACAATTGAGCTCTATTTATAGTAGAGCAAGTTTGTTTTGCAAGGAATAGTGAATGGCAGCTGGTAAGTAGGTTTGGCCAATGTTGGCAAATGAAAATCCAAGTCTCCTCTTGCCATTGACTAGAGGTTAGGGCACAGAGCTTTGGTTCCCTTAGTCTTGGATAAGTCTTGACTGATTTCAGATAAGAATGGCTCAGTCCATGCCACCTTGATGCTTCCATTGAATGCTTCAATCCTGGAGTCTTGTCCCTATTTTGGCCATTTTAGGTTCAACATGCTATTTCTTGTTCCATGGACTTTGGAGGCTTGGCTCAGTGATTGTCCCTTTTAGATTCAATCCTCAGATGTGTCCAAGTGGATAGGAGAATTTGAATTTGGCTGATTTTGGAAAATCGAGCCAAAATGCAAAATCTGTCTTGCCTTTGACAGATTTCAGCAAGGCAACTTGACAATGTCATATCTCATGGGGTAAGTTGAATTTGGCAATGTTCTTGGCCATTTTGGAAAGCCCTTACATGATACAACAACTGTTTGAACAAGTTTGGTTTTGATCTCTTTTGATTCCAAGTGAAAAATCCCTCTACATTTGGCAAAAAGTGAAGCAAAATCTGACTTAGTGAAATGTTCACTAAGTGTTGGAACAAAGTGTGATTTCTTGATTTTGATCACTCCATAACTCAAAATCCTTAATGAATTGGACTTAGGTCTAGTTGAAGTTTTTGTAGAGGGTAATGAGGGCTACAAATCCATCTTTGGATGAGAAAAAATGGCCATGTGGTTTAGGAGTTATGATCCTCCAAAGTTAGTGTATTAGTGGTACTTTTTCCATAACTTAGAAAAATTTCTAAGTTTTATGGTTACCCCTTTTACAAGTTATCCAACATTCTTTGATTTTTCTTGATGAATGATGATTCAAATCATACATTAACATCATTTTAGGGTTAAAAATCCATTTTGGTGAAAAATCTCAAAAAGTCAAAGTTGACTTTTGTGCACAGTTGACTTTTTATCAGATGAATTCCAAACTGTGCAATTCTTCATGAAATCATGTCCTTGACCTAAATCAAACTTGATGGACATGTTCCATGGGTGTCATAGGGTATATTGAGGCATGTCCTAAGGCTTGGGAGCATGTCCTGGTCAAAAGTCAAAGTTACAGTTGACTTTTCCCTTAAAACCCTAATTGTGGTGCAGATGAAATTGAGACTTGTTGCTCAAGCTTCTTGGATTAATACATTGTTCCAAATGGATCAATATGGTATATTAGAGACCCTCAAACCCTCTCTTGAGGTCTTGGTTCATGATTTGTCCCAAAAGTCAACTTAGGGGTGAATTAGGTCAAGAAACCCTAATTCCTGATTTTTGATGTATGCATCCCCTGAGGTAAAAATTGACTTGATGAATGGGTCCATGAGGTTCCATGGAGTACATTAGGTTGTGTTTTGGATCATTGGCTTGTGCCCAGATGAAAATTTTCATCTGGAGGCCCTGGTCGACCAAAACCCTAATTTGGTGACACTGTCGATCTTGAGACTTGATCCACCTAGAAGGGAGCAACCTTGTGCTTAATCCTTGAAGTGGGAGCCCTTTTTGATCCATTGTGGATGTTTGAGAGGTTAGACAAGTTGAAGATCATGTCATTCCTTGATTGATCCTTTGTCTAAGGCTCTGAGAGGGCTTGAAACCCTAATTTTGATTGTAGTGAATGCTCAACCACCCTTAAGGCATTTGATGAGGCATGATGGTTCACCCACACTGTGATGATGATTTGCACAATGATGGGAAATCTTAGTGATCAAAATTTGGGGTATGACAGCTGGAGATAACATCAAATATGTATTTTGGTAATATCTCACCACATCATCAAGGGTCTGCATGCAACATCAATAAACCAACTATATTATCTTAGTTCTGAAAACAAAAAAGAATTCAATGACAATAAAGAGTTATGTTGACTAACATCCACAGAGCAATCTTAATAACAAAAATGACACATGTATCAAATGAGAAAACTTGCAGATAACACTTTGGCATGTATCAACCATAACCATGTTATCGTTGGCATGTATTAACCATAACCATGTTATCTTTGGCATGTATCAACCATAACCATTGTTTGAATGGTCAACCTAAACTATACAAATTTTATGGTGGCAAGTGCAATAACAATGACAAAGGAAATGTATGTTTCTTCCTCTAATGTGTAAATTCCTTTTGTTTAAAAAATTCCTGCAATTAAAACAAAAGATATCATAACAATGCAATTATGAAAATAATTGCAGGAACAAGATTAGACATTCTTAAACATTACACAAAATAGTACATGCAACTTGCAAGGACTCATCATGTACTTACAAGATTTGAAGCTTTTTAAGATTACCAAGGGAAGATGGTAGTTTTTCAGACCAATCTCACCAAACTTGTAAATAAAATGTCACGTAATTATCATAACCTAATAATATTAAAAATAAATAATAATAGTTAATTAACTAATTAACAATTAACCAAGTAAATTATACCAGTGAAAATTATACGATCTCCGAGATGCCGAAAATGATGAAATCTTCTTCAACTCTGAAAAGAATGAACCTAATCAAATTCCAATTTTACAACAAAATTCAATTGCATATATATAATAATAAACAACATCATTTGCCACTTATTAGAAAAACAAGGATCCATGAGAATGATATCCTTAAAAGTATCTCATGTATCAACCTCATGCTTCCTTTCTTGTAAAGAAAATCCCTAATTAGTGAAAATTGGTGATTTCAAAAAATAATTTCAAGTGGGATTTGAAAAAGATAAAAAAAACACTTACCACCGATCAAAGGAAGTATGAGGGAAAATGCGTTTCAGAGGCTGAGTTTATCGGCTCCTATGGTGTTAAACTTGTGGTGGTGTAATGGTCTCTTGGTGTTATCGCGAAGACGGTCAAGGGTTTCGCAGAGAAATTTCAAGAGGTAACAGTGAAATTGAAATCCTAATTCTGTATTTGGAGAAAAGAATGGAAGGTAGTTCATTGAAGGTGAGGATCATGGTGAGAGATTCTACATTCAATAAAGGTGAAGGTAAAAGCGGAAGAAGTTCGATGAGGATGAAATTGACGAAGTGAGAGAGTTGAGGTACAGAGAAAAAAAGTTATGTGTCATTTTTTTAAAAGGAAAAAATAAATATTATTTAGAATTTTTTGCTTACACTTGAATGATAAATATGGTGTGTCTTGAAAACTGTCACAGTCCAGTCCCTAACTGTTGCGACAACCGTCGCAGTCCAAAAATTAGGATGATTTTGTGATAACTGCCGCAAAAAATCTGTGACAGTTGACCCAAACTGTCGTGACAACCGTCGCAATCTAGGAATAAGGACGGTTTTGTGATAACTCTCGCAACTAAAGTTTCGTAAATCTCCTTTTTTCTTGTAGTGATGGTTAGTAATGACACTACATCATGTTTTGGTAATGTTTAGAGACCCAAAAAGAGTGCATTAGACGCATGGCATCTCAGACTTCTCAAGAGTGGCATGGGGCATAACAAATGAAGTGAATTATGTGCATAATAATGCCTTGTTGCTAAACCAACCGTAGCCACCACTTTGGATCCACATAACTTCACGACCTTTGATTCAAATGACAAAGTTTTGGATCCAATGGAAACTAGGAAGAAATGGGAGAAAATTTCATGTTTGATCCAAATTGAAACAAAACACATATTCATGAGAAAAATGAGGAGCAAAACTTGTCCATGAATATGTCAAAAGAACAAACTTAGAAAAATTCTAAGTTATGAAACTTAAACTTTCCAAGACACCAACTTTGGGATATTGTAACTTGGTGAATATCCATCCAAATGGAGAGTTATAGCACTCAAAAGAAAGCTAGAAGAACCCTCTATAACTTTCATGACCATAGATAATTAAGATAAGACTTGGATCATAGTGTAAAATGAGGTTGAAGTTGGTAGCAAAAAAAAGAAAAACATGATATTTCACTGTGTTTTAGCTTGACCAGAACTTCCAAGTCTTATAACTTAAAAACCAAGCCTCTTTTGAAAAAGGACCCTCTAATACACTTTGAAGTTCATGATGAGAGCTTCCACTTGAGCTTTGAGTCACCCAATTTGGATGTGTGGTTTGAAAGTTATGGCCTTCCCAATTTTGCATAAGGAGTGAACTTTTCACACTTAGAAAATTTCAAGGACCAAACATTGCCCTCTTTGCAAGAAAACTCTCAAATGTCAACCTTTCATGCCTTAACTCAACAATTAAACATGTCATGATAGATCGTGGCTTGATTACTTCATTTTAGATCAAAATCTCAAAAGTCAAAGAGCTTAGTCAAAACCCTAATTTTCTTTAGGAATACAACTAAATGCTCTCTGATGATCTTGCTTCTTCAATCTCTTCCAATACCCATAAATGGCCTCTAAGGATGTTCATTAACATATGGAATCATGTCCCAAGGCTTGGGATCCTACCTTGATCAAAATCAAAGGCAATGGTTGACTTCTCCTGACAAAACTCTAATTTGGGGCATGATGAACTAGTGGCTCATAGAACATGTAATGGTTGCATGGAGCCAAAGAATGTCTTAGGAGACCTTGAAACATGTGAGATCCCGGCTTATTGACTTTTGTTCTCTTTCCTGTGCAAACCCTGACTTTCACATAAAAGAACAAACTAGCAAGATATGGTTAGTTAATAATGCATAGATGATTGAATCTTACATATGAGTGCAAGATGTTATGACATCTAAGGGGTAAAATTTGGGGTATGACAGTTGCCCCTATTTGAATAGCTTTACCGGATGGCACGAGGAATGGAAGTCCTTGGGACATCAAGGTGAAAGGTATTTAAATATAGCAAACCGAAAATTTTGCCCTTAGATGGAATGCAGATGATAAGGACATGCAACAGATATGCAGATGCTGACATGCCATGAACTTCTAGTATGATGATATAATGTCATGATAGTGCAAAAATGCAGACAGAACGAGACACCAAGGGATAAAAGGCAAACAACCACACAGGTGAGCCTCACTGGGGAAGGATGAAGGTTAATATCCACAAGAAAGACTCACTGGGGAAGCAGACTAACCAACAAAAGAGACTCACTGGGGAGACTCCAAGGAAACATTTGGGATAGAAAAATAAAATTGAGGGGAAATTCCACAGATCCTCACTGGAGATAGGAGCCAGAGAGGTGTTCTCCATTGGGAAAGATCCAGGGAGATGGACGGCAGGTTCATAGGTGACCGGACGACACTAGGGAAATAAGAACACACTCTTTACTGGGCATGAAACCAGAAAGATTTTCTGTGGATTTCTTATACTGAAGAGTTCAAACGGGATCTTCAAGAAAAGCTAGAAAAGACAAAGACGAATTCTGTGTGCGCCAAATGATAATCACTACAAGGACTTTCAAAGAGATATTGATAATGCCTGAACCTCTGCTGGGAATAAGATTAAAGTGCCAACAATGATTGGACTCAGAAATAACACGCCAGAGAACACTGGACTCACAATATTAATATTTGAGATGACGCCGGTAAACACCAATTTAAGTTGGATAAGATACCAATTTGAGTTGGTTTGCCAGCAAAGATTGGGCTTTAGACACCAATATGAGTTGGTTCTGGGTTGAGGTTCACAGTTGACCTGAAACAACCAATGCCAGCAATCACTAGACTTTAGGTTCATAGTTGACCTGATGTTTTAGTTCATAGTTGACCAAGGTTCATAGTTGACCTGAAACAAACAATGCCAGCAATCACTAGACTTTAGGTTCATAGTTGACCAAAGTTTAGGTTCATAGCTGACCAAGGTTTAGGTTCATAGCTGACCAAGGTCCATAGTTGACCTGATGTTATGGTTCATAGTTGACCAAGGTTTAGGTTCATGGCTGACCAAGGTCCATAGTTGACCTAATGTTTTGGTTCATAGTTGACCAAGGTTCATAGTTGACCTGATGTTTTGGTTCATAGCTGACTAAGGTTCATAGTTGACCTGATGTTTTGGTTCATAGCTGACCAAGGTTCATAGTTGACCCGATGTTTTGGTTCATAGCTGACCAAGGTTCATAGTTGACCTGATGTTTTGGTTCATAGTTGACCAAGGTTCATAGTTGACCTGATGTTTTGGTTCATAGCTGACCAAGGTTCAAAGTTGACCCGATGTTTTGGTTCATAGTGGACCAAGGTTTTGGTTCATAGCTGACCAAGGTTCATAGTTGACCCGATGTTTTGGTTCATAGCTGACCAAGGTTCATAGTTGACCTGATGTTTTGGTTCATAGCTGACCAAGGTTCATAGTTCACCTGATGTTTTAGTTCATAGTTGACCAAGGTTCATAGTTGACCTGATGTTTAGGTTCATAGTTGACCAAAGTTTAGGTTCATATCTGACCAAGGTTCACATTTTGAATAGAGCTTTAGAGAGTTAAAGAAGAAGTTGACTACAACTCCAGTTTTAATTTTGCCAGGTCCTCATGAACTGTTTGTAGTATACTGTGACGTTTCTAAAATAGGTTTGGATAGTATGTTGATGCAAGACGATAAAGTGGTGGCTTATGCTTCACGACAATTGAGGGTACATGAGAGGATTTATCCTACTCATGTTGTAGAGTTGGCAGCAATAGTATTTGTGTTGAAAATTTGGAGGCACTATCTTTATGGTTCAAGATTCGAAGTGTTTAGTGACCATAAGAGTTTAAAGTATTTGTTTGATCAAAAGGAGTTGAATATGAGGCAGAGAAGATGGTTGAAATTTTTGAAGGACTGCAATTTTGGCTTAAATTATCATCCAGGTAAAGCTAATGTTGTGACTGATGCTTTGAGTTGAAAGTATCTACATAAGTCGGCTTTGATGATTAGAGAGTTGGATCTCATTGAGCAAATTAGAGATTTGAGTATGGTTTGTGAATTGACACCAGGAAGTGTGATGCTGGGTATGTTGAAGGTGAATAATGAATTCCTTAATGAAATTAGGGAGAATTAGAAGCTAGATGTGAAGTTGCTAGATTTGTTGTCTTCAGTGAACCCAAATGAAGAAAATGACATTAAAGTTGATGAGCATGGAGTGATGAGGCTTCTGAAGGAAATTACACAAGAAGGGGGTTGAATTGTGTTAGAAAAATTCGTTTTACTTGTGAACCAGAGTTCAGATTCCAAAACTGATTTCAGAATCTGATAATAGGTGTAGTGGAAAATGTAACATAAGTAAAGTAAAACCAGTAGAGAACACACAACAGTTATCGTGGTTCCTCTCCCAACTGAGAGTACTCCAGTCCCCTTGCCTTGCAAGAGATTTTCCACTATAATCAACCTGATTACACTTGCTTATACACACATGTATAAGACTTTCCTTGCTCAGACCTCTAGTCTAAGACTTTCCTGCTCAATCAGCACCTGATCGAGACTTCCTACTTAGATCATCAGATCTTAAGACTTCCCTTGCTCAAACCACCTAGTTCAAGACTTTCCTGCTTAGACACATTGCCTAAGACTTCTCTGCTCAATCCTATAGCAAGACACTTTTATCTAAATTGACTTTTTAGAGAAAGAATAACTTACAACAACACTTGATTAACAATCAGAGGTGTTCAAATATAATACAACACACCGTTACAAAGGATTCTTAAGTTATACAAGAATAAGAACTCTTAACAAATTTTGCTTCTGATATGCAGTGCGTGTATTTCTCAGTTGTAGATGCATCGTTATTTCTTGAGGATCTTCAAATTTTCTGCTCCTTTTATAGTTCAAGAAATACAGTCGTTGGAGCATCCACAACGGCTATAATTAGATTAAATCTTCTAGTACATCTTATTTTCTAATAAAGCGGGTGTTGGAACTTCCAGTCAAGAAATTATCCACAGAATAAGGCCTTTGTCCAGAGGACTTATCTATGATTCAAGTACAAAATAATATGTTGAAGATAATGTTAATACATCTCGAGTCCCGTGTTAGCAGAACTGAGTCGACACTACTCAGTCTCAGAGGCAGCCATAACACGCTTCTGATTCTGGAGTGTACTAGCAGCTGCTTTCTGATCAGGCTCTCTCACGAGTGTATGATCAGAACTGAACCAAAGCTACTTCTGTGTCAGAATCATTTTCATCAACTAAATATAATTATGCACACACGAACCAGCTAGTTAGAAATCCTAATTGTTTTTCAAATACTTTGTCATCATCAAAACCTTAGAGGATACATGGTATGAACCAAACTTGTCTCAACAATCTCCCCTTTTTAGATGATGACAACTTTAAGTAAATATAAAACAATCAGTAGTATATTAATTACTCAACAACTTTCAGGGTTTGAGGATTGTAAGCTCCCCCTGTGTCAAACAATCTTAGAGGTGAGGTTTGTAAGCTCCCCCTGAGTCCTATCTGTGAAGTCTAAGAGATGAGGTTTGTAAGCTCCCCCTATATATAATAATGAATCCACTTCAAGGGTGAGGTTTATAATCTCCCCCTAAATAGGATCACCAACTTCATCCGGATCCAAAATTAATCTAGAAGAATACTTAATCCATTCTCCCCCTTTGTCATCAATCAAAAAGGCAGAAGAAGAAAGAGCTTTAGCGATTAATAATGGTTTCTGATCAATTCATAGCTGAACACCAGTCAGGAACAAGTTTATCAATCACCCCAGCTTGTTGTACATGAGTAACAATACCCTGTTGAACAAGAATCATAGAAAGAACCCTGCCAAAAGGAATGAGAAAAGATAATTCCTCACGAGATGTAAGTATATCTTCTTTCAGATAATTGAACATAGATAGAGGCAACTTGATCTTAGTTCTGGAGACTATGAACAGAATTAAGTGTTTGTCATCAAAATAAAGCCATCATGTCCCCTTTTCTATAGACCTTAGATTGGTCCCAATAATTCGGTACCTGACTTTTTCCATAGGAGTAACAGTTGAAGGACTTTCAGAAGGGCCTTTACTTCCATAGATGATGTGCATATTGTTATACCCTAATTTTTACCCCCTAAGATGCCACCACAATTGCATCATTGACATAACATTCATCATTACATTTATACATGTCTTTATGCGTCACTAACCCATCACAAGAGCAAGATATGTGTGCTTGCTTGCTTTACAGGTTAGGTGATTCCTCAAGGGTTCAAGCAGATGAATTATCAGAGGATGAACATCATGTTCAACATCTCAAGTCCCTATATCATTCATGAAGATCAAGAGCTTTCACTCATCAATAATCAAGTGAAAAATTGCATCATGAACAAGCTCATCAAAGCTCAAGATCCTCAGTTCACCATAACTAGGGTTTTGACCTAATTTAGTATATGAGTTGACTTTTGAAGCAAGGCATGATCCCAAACCTCCAAATATTTTTCAAGGACCTCAAATGCCTCATATTAATCCCTTCATATGATTGTATTAACCCAAAGAACTTGATTCATAAGCAATGCAAGAATTCAAATTCATCTGGTCCACAAACTAGGGTTTCTGAGGAAAAGTCAATTGTACCTTTGAATTTTAACCAAGACTTGATCTCAAACCTTGGGACATGATTCAAGACACTCAAAAACGCCTTTGGAGTCTACCCATGATGTTTAAATATCCCAAGGGTTGGATTTCATAAAGGGTCACCAAGTTCAAAGTTCATCTAATACAAAAGTCAACGGTGGTCAAAACCAAGTTTGACTTTTGGAGTTTTTGGTCAAACATGGTCTCTTCAAGTCAAGAAAAATTTTAATATGTGATTTGGATCATGTATGATCAAGAAAAATCAAGAAATGTGAGGTTACTTATGAAAAGGGCAACATTGAGAAAGTTGAATTTTTTCTAAGTTATAAAACTCAATGGTTTTTACCCTACTTTGCAAAGGCATAACTTCCAAACCAAGTAACCATTTTTTTTTATCCAAAGATCAAATTGAAGAGCTTGTTACATACTACAACTTTGTCAATTAGGGTGGATTCCCAAAAGGTGCATAGAGTTTAAGATATAAGGCCATGAAGTTAGGGTTTCAATACTTTTTGAACTTTGACACTTAGAAAACATTTTAGACAGAATCTGTCTTGTGTTGGAGCCAACTTTGAGGCTATTTTTCACTATGATCCACAATGATTCAAGACCAACTTTAAACATCAAAGTTGAAGTATGATATACCAGCTTTCTAAAAAGATCATGAACATCAAAATCCCTTACTTGAGCAAGAAGTTTTGGATCCAGCAACATGCCTTGCCAAAACTGGTTTTCAAGACATAATTGATAAACCTCAAAATCCACACGATTTGGATAAGTCTTGTAAACCTGAAATCTTCACAAGATCAACTCCCAAATGATCATACAAGCATGTGCTCTGCAAAGCATAACTGAATTTTCAAAGATTCATCACTTGGCATGTGAAAATGATCATTTCAAAAGTTAGAAGTGAGGTTTTGTCCTCTAGCATTAAAGTGGAATAGTGATTTTGAACAAAAACCCTCAAATCTGTTAGAACTTGAACAGAGCGTCAAGGGATGGGATGAAACCATGAGGAACCAAGCTCAAAAGATCATAATTCAAGCCATGTGAAGAATAGCCCATGTGTACCTTGGCTTTCAAGTAATAAGTTCATGACATCAATTATTGGAAAATAGCTTACAACCTCATCCAATTTCCTCTTAAATATATGAATTTCTCTTCCTATAAATAGAGGTCATTTTGATCATTCTAATCACACCATAACTCAACAAGAAGCTAGTTTTCTCTCATTCATCTTCTTTCCAAAATTTCAAAATCCCAAAGAGGTGAAAACTTGGAACTTCAACTCCAAGCAATTTCCAACCAAACCAGTCATCCAAACACTTTATATACATCATATAGAAGTGATCTAAACACTCATCAAACTTCTGTAACATCAGAATCATCAAGTCACACCCCTTTTGATCCATTTTGCTTCAAAGATGCAGATTGAATAGGCCAGGAAGTTCCAGAAGTTTTCAAACCAATTCAAGCATTGTAACACACTCCTTAGAGGTCAAGGAAGCTATTGGCAATCAAGAAACTGCATCTGGAAAACTCCTATCAAGGAATTCGATTTCCACTTGAGCAAGGTAAGTTGCTCTAAAATGATCTCTATGAACCATGCATCATATTTGATTATTAAAGTTACAAACTTGTTTGTCATGATGTCGTGAATGTTTTCCCTATACCAATTGTGTATAAATTGTTGTGTACAGGATTTCATATTGATTTTTCCAATTGTAGGGTTCATATGTTCATACGTGCTAATTCAAATTTCACTTAATATAAATGAAATTGATTAATGCCATTCAATTCCTTGTTAAATTTCTAGCAACTTTCATGTTTACATCATGTCATTTCATTGAGTATTAAGGGAATTCAGAAATTCAAAATATTGATGAAGCTCGTGGAAGAAGACGAGCATGGAGGGCGCCATTTTTCAACATAAAAAGTATGTTTCCTATATATTTATTTCGTTGCAAATAAATAAACGGATGTATCACCACCCCAGTGGTGATAAATAGATGTATCACCACCCCAGTGGTCAAACGGATGTTT
The DNA here is from genome assembly GCA_022829125.1 of Lathyrus tuberosus. Classification (NCBI taxonomy): domain Eukaryota; kingdom Viridiplantae; phylum Streptophyta; class Magnoliopsida; order Fabales; family Fabaceae; genus Lathyrus; species Lathyrus tuberosus. The sequence goes on from JALAZF010000423.1 coordinate 5,100,173, forward strand.
CCTATATATTGCGTGTGTCCAAGGTCTGGGGTTCGAATCCCCCTCACCCCAGACCTTTTGGTTTTTAAACCATTTTCAAAAGGATTTTTCATATATTATTATCACTTGCCATTCCCTATCAGCCACACGCAAGTGGCTCAATTGGTAAACTTTTAATCTCACCACCCCAAGGGCGCTGGTTCAAGCCTTGGTGGGAGAATTTCTTATTTTTTATCACTTTTTCTCTTCATTTTCTTCACAACATCTCACAATTCTTTCACATAGAAAAATTAATCTTTTTGAGCCAATTTTTTTCACACTTCTCATTTATCTTGTATATTTTGAGAATCCTTTAAAAAATTCCAAAAATAATATTTATTTTTACCATTTTTCTTAAGTGAAAAATCATGGATTTTTTAAGGTGTTTTTTCATACCTTTTCATGATTTCTTTTGATTTTTCTCCTAAACTAATTGTACATACATGACTTTATTGTCATCTTACACTTTGTGTAAACCTTGTTCAAAACATTTAACTTGATTTTTTGGACTCATACTCCATTCATACCTTGTTTAGGTATTATTTTCTTTTGAAAATACTTTGGTTATTCTTTTGAAACTCTAGGGTTTTATTTCAAATAACTTCTTTCTCCTCTTTTAAAAATCTCCTTGATGCTTATTATGGTGTGCAAAACACTTCTTTCATTTTAAGTGATGTAAGTGGCATACTTGTTGATTCTATATCCAAGTCAATGCCTTTCTCTTTAAATGCAAAGACTCAGTTAAAGGAAGATGTGGCATTACTCTGGATTTTCTACATCCAAGTTCAAAGCTTCTTCCCTTATCTTATGTCTAAAAAATGTTTGTGGTGAATAGGTAAGATATCTCCCTTAAGATGACAAATTGTCTCTTCTCAAACAACTAACAAACCCAATTCCACCCATTAGTAGGTGGAACTACGAACGCTCTGATTTCTCAACTTCCTTTTGAGAATACGTAGGCATAAGATTGCAAGATCTTAGCGAGCACAATAATAAACAAAACCATTAGCTTCTTACACCTTTGTCTTAGTTTACTTTGCATTACAAAAACACCAAAAACAATGTCACATTCACTCACTCAAAACCAAATCAACAAATTCCCAATACACAGCAAGTAAAACAACAATAACACAAATATATGCAAGAGGTTCCTATAGGATACTATAGATACTTAGGATGCTAATACCTTCCCTTTATATAACCAATCCCGATTCCTGATCTCTGAAGTGCATTGTTTTGCATTGCACACACTCACGGGTTTATTCAGATTTTTTCCCCTTCCCTACCTTTGGGATAAATTAAAAGTTCACATGTAAAAGGGCGAGTCTTTTTCGCACGGCTACACATATGATTTGCAAATCTATTGTTATGTCTGTAGATCTCAACAGTAACTCCATCATCCTCACAGTTTATTGCTTGAGAAATCATTTTAGAGTTGATTACAACAGGGAAACCATAGACAATAGACAGAATCTGACAATCAACTAGCTCATTTTGATGAACATGAGCGTTTGCCCAAAAATATTTCACAAGGTCTGGATAGATGGGTCCATAAAGCATTGCAAAATATTCTTCCCATTTCTGAAAATGAATATCTAAAACTATTTGTGAAAGATTATTCATCATCAATTCATTGAAGTCGACTGTATATTATTTTAGAATATCTAGATCATGTATCTCTCCTTTAATGGTTTTTGAAGACATTTTTAAGAAGAAATATCGGTTTGAAGAACAGTGATCACACAAAATTATCTTATATAGAAGATAACTTATGAGATCAGGAGAATATACAGGCAACCACATAACACATAGAGTGCTAATTTGTAAGCATGTATGTATTAAATGTTTGAATAGTTATGAGTCCAAATAAAAACAAGTTAGAATCTTTGTCAATACACTCCTTTTAATGAACCAAATTTCCGAGCAGATTTTGAAATTAGAGTGATAGTCTTGTCCCTTCAGTATTGAGACCTTCAGGGACAACTGTCTAATAAGAGTGATAGTCATGTCTCTTCAGTCTTGAGACCTTCAGAGATAGATTTTGAAATAAGAGTGATAGTCATGTCCCTTCAGTCCTGAAATGTATTATGCTTCTGCTGTAGACAGAGCAACAGTTGCTTGTCTTGTACTACCCCAAGAGATAAGGTTTTCACCTATGAATTGACAGGTTCCACTAGTGGATTTCCTTTCAATTCTATCTCTAGCATAGTCAGCATCACAGAATCCAACCAACTTATAATTTGAATATTTCTTATAAAGAAGTCCAAGACTGATTGTTCCTTTCAAATACCTGGAGATCCTCTTAACAACTGTTAAGTGAGGCTCTCTAGGATCTGATTGGAATCTTGCACACAAACATACACTGAATAGAATATCAGATCTTAAAGCAGTGAGATAGAGTAAAGAACCTATTATACCTCGATATTTAGTTGGATCCACCTTAGCACTGCATTCTTCATTATTTAGATTGCAAGTTGGATGAATAGGAGTTGACATGACTTTGCATTCATCAAGTTTGAACTTTTTCAAGAGCTCTCTTGTGTACTTAGACTGATGAATGTAAATACCTTTAGACTTCAGATTAATTTGAATTCTAAGAAAGTATTTTAATTCACCCATCATGCTCATCTCAAATTCATCCTACATAATTTTAGAAAATTCTTGATAAAGAGATGCATTAGTGGAACCAAAAATTATGTCATCAATATAAATTGAACAATCAAGATTTCTTCTTCTAGAGTTTTCCTATATAGTGTAGTGTCAACCTTGCTTTTAACAAAACCATTTTCAAGCAGGAAATTACTCAATCTCTCATACCAAGCTCTTGGAGCTTGTTTGAGACCATTGAGTGATTTCTTGAGCTTGTAGGCAAAGTCTGGATGGTTTGGATCTATAAATCCTGGAGGTTTCTTGACATACACTTCTTCAGTAATAACTTCGTTCAGAAAAGCACTTTTCACGTCCATTTGTTAGTGTATAATGTCATGGTTGATGGCATAGGAGAGAAGAAGTCTTATGACTTCTAACCTTGCTACAAGAGCAAAGGTTTCAAAGAAGTCAATTCCCTCTTGCTGATTGTAGCCTTGAGCTACAAGTCTAGATTTGTTCCTAACGACTTCTCCAAGTTCGTTAAGCTTGTTTTTGAAGACCCACTTGGTCCCAATGATGTTTTTCTGCTGTGGTCTTGGAAGAAGATCCCACACATCATTTCTTTGAAACTGATTTAGTTCATCTTGCATAGCCATGATCCAACCATTATCTGTCAAGGCATCATCAATAGAAGTAGGCTCAATCAGTGAAATAAGTCCAAGCATTAAATGATCATTTCTGAATGCAGATGTGGTCCTCAATGGCTCATCTTTATTACCAATGATTTTCCCTTCTGGATGAAATGATTTATATTTAAATAGTCTCTTAGGTTGAATCGAGGATTCAGTGTCGTTTTAATCAATCACTAAATCAATAACAGTAGGACTGTTGGAGTACCATCAGTTTCTGCAACTTCTGGTATTTCTTCTGATATGGTAATAGATTCTGAACCATCATCCCCTATACACTTTTCTTTAGGAACACATACCACAAGTTATTCTTCAGAATTCTGGATGCCTGCAGAGATAACATTTTGGGCCAAAGACTCTGACTTGTCAAGGTCATATATTTTGTCATCAAATTTAACGTGCATGGACTTTTCAACCACTCTGGTTTCTGAGTTATACACTATGTATGCTTTTGAGCGTTCAGAGTATCCCAAAAAGATACCCTTTTGAGCTTTAGCATTGAATTTCTTTAGGTAGTCCTTATTATTCAAAATGTAACAAGTACATCCAAATTGATGAAAATACGAGATGCTTGGTTTTATACCTTTGAATAATTCATACGATGTTTTATCCAGAATTGGTCTAATATAGATTTTGTTCTGAATATAACAAGCATTATTAACAGCTTCTGCCCACAAGTACTTAAGGAGTTTATTTTCATGAATCATTGTTTTTGCCATCTCTTGCAAAGATCTGTTATTTCTCTCAACAACCCCATTTTGCTGTGGAGTTCTAGGAGAAGAGAACTCATGGATAATTCCATATCTTTCACAAAAGGACTCAAATGATTCATTTTCAAATTCTCCCCCATGGTCGCCTCTGACCTTCAGAATCTTTATTTCCATATCAGATTGTACATGAATGCAGAAGGTGCTAAAAACTTCGTATGTTTCATCTTTAGATCGAAGGAACTTTACCCAAGTCCATCTGCTGAAATCATCAACAATAACCAAACTGTATTTCTTCCCAGTGATTGAAGCAGTCCCAATAGGACCAAATAAATCAATGTGAAGCAATTCTAAGGGTCTAGAAGTAGAGACAATGTTTTTAGTTTTAAAAGAGGTTTTCACAATCTTTCCAACTTGGCATGCTCCACAAAGAGCATCTGAGTGAGAATCAATATCTGGAAGCCCTTTAACAAGTTTTTGCTTGCTAAGTTTAGAGATTAATCTCCAGTTAGCATGACCTAACCTTTTATGCCAAATCTATTTCTCATCACTCACTGTCATCAGGCAAACGACCTTCTGATCAGCCAATTCAGAAAGATTAATTTTATAAACATTTCCCTTTCTTTCCCTTTGAATTCAACAGTTTTGTCAGCATTAACAATAGAGCAGAAATTTTTATTAAACAAAACTTGACATCCACTGTCACACAACTGGCTTATACTTAGTAGATTATGTTTCAAGCCATCTATAAGCCAGACCTTATTAATAAGAGTTTGAGAATTACCAATGGTGCCTGTACCAATGATTCTTCCCTTCTAGCCTCCTCCAAAACCCACATTTTCCTCCTCTTTCAGATTCAGGGTTTGTAACATATGCCTTTCTCCGGTCATATGTCGTGAGCAGCCACTTTCCAGGTACCAGGATTGACTTTCCATCCTTTTCTTTGGGCATATCTGCAACAAAGATAATTTGAGATTTAGGTACCCATGCGCATATGGGTCCTTTCTTGTTAGTTTTAACAGGTTCTTTTCTATTTTGTCCTTTTGCCAAGTAAGAAGATTTAGCTTCACTCCAAGCTTTTTGGCTGGAGTTATTTTTAATCTTAGTTGCAGAATTAGTCTTAGCCATTTATCCAAAAGTTTTGGATATTGAGAATATCAGAACTTCTGAATTATCAGGTTCTGACCTTACAATACCTTTTAACTTATGATCAATAGGTTCGGTCAAATTCATAACTTTTATAGTACTGGCAGCAGGAACAAAATAGTTACTCAACACTATTTGAGTAATGCTGGATGAGCAAGAGTTTGGAAGAACTTTTAATGAAACATCAGAACTAGAACATTCTTATTCATACCCTAAACCTTCTCTATTAAATTTGCCAACTCCATAAACCATAGATGCAAGTTTAGTTCGATCAATGCCAAAAGTGATGAATTTATGAAAAGCTTGATCATGCTTACCCGGAGATGAACATTCATTTTGGGATGTGCTAATTTCTTTTAATTCCTCTTTCAAAATAAAATTATCTCTTTTTAAAATTTTAACGTAACTGGCTTGATACTTATAATAATTTATAAGATTATTAGCATGTGAAATAAAGTTGGAGTAAGAGTATGCATCATCTTCGTCTTCAAATTCAGATAATAGTCCTTCATCAGATGAGTGTGCCATTAGTACAAGATTTGCACCATATCCCTTTTCTGAATCTTCATCATCCAACTCTTCCCATGTTGCCATAAAGTTCTTCTTGAACCTGTTTCTGAAGTTATCTTTCTAATAGCTTCATTTCTTCTGACTGTCTTTTTGAAGATCGGGACAGTCATTTCTAAAGTGGCAAGGCTTATTATAGTTGTAGCAGATCTTGTCTTCTTCTTTGAAGTTGGATCTCCTATTGCTTTTAGGAAATCTCTTGTTTCTTCTAGCCATTTTCTGAAATCCTCTGATGAAGTAAGCTATGTCATCATCATCAGATCTTCCATCAGGCTCTTCTTCAAAAGTTTCATCATGTTTACTGCTCTTAGAAGATCTTTTGAACTTTTCACTAGATTTTTCAGAAGCAGATCTCAAAGCTAGAGATTTAAGCTTCTTTGAAGACTCATCTCAATTTAGTTCAATCTCATGACTTTGAAGATTATTGATTAGACTTTCAAGAGACAGCGTATTCAGGTCCTTAACTTCCTTAATAGTTGTTACTTTAAGTCTAAACTTGTGAGGAAGACTTCGTAGAATCTTCTTCACATGATTTGTTGTAGAGTAGCTCTTGTTCGGCACTTGAAGGCCTGATACGAGAGTCTGAAACCTGGAGAACAAGGTTTCAATATCCTCATCATCCTTCATCTTGAATAGCTCATACTTCTGTATCAACAAGTTAGTTTTTGCTTCTCTAACTTGTTGATTTCCTTCATAGATAGAGCATAGAGATTCAAAGATAGTCTTTGCAAAAGACTTATCTATGATTTTCAAATACTCAGCATGTGGTAGAGCATCTACTAGAATGCCCCTGACTCTATGATGCTTTCTGTAAATTTTATTTTGAGCAGGAGTCAGAGTTTTCCTGTCAGATACCATACCAACACTAACAATAGCGATTTCAATACCATCTTCAAGTATATCCCATAACTCATCATCAAGTCCAATGATATATATATATATATATATATATATATATATATATATATATATATATATATATATACATCTTGTTGTTCCACCATTCAAACTCAGTGGAGTCACCACTAAATACAGGAGGTTTAGCAGAGTAATAATTTCTCTCAGAGCTACTGTAATCATAGGGAAATCCCCTTCCTAAGGTACTAGCATTAGTATCCTCAATGCCATATTTTTCTCGTTAGATCTTTGACTGTACCACTGTTAAGTGTTACGTACAGACCTTGTTATGATGCCAACTGAAGGCGACAAAAATACACAAGAAGGGGGGTTTAATTGTGTTAGAAAATTTGTTTTACTTCTGAACTAGAGTTCAGATTCCAAAACTGAGTTCAGAATATCGTAATAAGTGCAACAGAAAATGTAACAAAAGTAACGTAAAAATAGCAAAGAACACACAACAGTTATCCTGGTTCCTCCCGCAACTAAGAGTACTCTATTCCCCTTGACTTAAAAGAGATTTTCCAATATAATCAACCCAATTACACTTGTTTATACACACATGTATAAGAATTCCCTTGCTCAGACATCCAGTCTAAGACTTTCCTACTCAATCAGCACCTGATCGAGAATTGCTGCTTAGATCCTTAGATCCTAAGGATGAAAGGAAATCGTGAACCAAAATGCAGCGGAAATTGAAATTTTCCCGTTAGTGATCCTTACGAATGAGCAAGATCAGTGATAGAAACGGTTACCTCTTATGGTGATTAACAATATTGATGCAGATCCGGATGAATGATCACGAGCGTTGAATGAAAAATAACGTCTCTACTCAGTCCACACGAACAGAGTGCCTTCAATCTCAGTGCTAGTTGCTATGAATGAAAACTTTGAGTGAGAGAGAGAAAGAGAGAAATACGGCCAGGGTTTCACCAACTGAATTTCATCAAGTTCCGAAAGTTTCTACACAAGGGTTGTATTTATAAAACCACTTATGTGGGGTGCAAGCTAAAAATTCCAACTTAAGTGCACCATATAATAATAATAATAATAATATAATAACCATTATTATAATAAAAATATTTTATTATTATTATTTATAATAACTATAATAATAATAATAATAATAATAATATTAACTCTTATTATTATATTATATGATGTTCCATATTTCACTTAAGTACGTCGTACCTTATGGTGTTCCAAATTTATTCTATCTCTCATCAAACTTTCCTTATGTGTGTGACCCTGTAGGTTCTTGTGACGTTGACAATTATATTAAATCATATATTTAATATAATAAACCGTGAGAGGTATCTAGAAACACATCACTGGTACCCAAGTCACGAAAATGTCATGTGATCTGACAAAACCTTTTGTGATAGTACTTGTTTGTACAATTACCATTTTTCCCTTATGTCTATATTGAACACAAGGCATATACCGTGCCATCCTTGTCTAGTTCAATATTGGGCCCTTAGACATTTATCCTGTTATGCAAGATGGGCAAATTATATCTAGGTCACTCATGTCCCTTAGCATGCTTTGTGGAGTACCCATAAACTGTCTTTATGGTCATCCAGTTATAGACAATGTCAAATCAGTAATAAAGTACTCGACTCTACATCTAGGGTCCATAGGGTTTCAGGTCGAAGGGTGGTATACACTACTATCACCATGAGAGTAACTTATGACACTTTGCATAACATTCTATGTAGTAGCCTCATAGCGGGTCAATCCAGTATAAATATTACTCCTAATATTCATACATATGTTAAGACTTGATAACTCCTTATCCATGATCCATGAGATGTGATCATCAGTCTATCTACATAATAGTTTTAATGCTTTAAGGTTATCCCACTTCACAGTAAAGCTCGACTACAGATACTTTAAGAGTAGTGTCTTTATGTTTAATGGATCTCATGATTAAGTCGCACTTAATATTTCATTAAACGAACTAGCTATTCTAGGGACTTTATTATTCTGGAAAAATAACCATAATAAAGAAATGCCTTTTATTAATAATAAGTAATTCGATATAATTACCAAAAGTATTGGCCTATAGGGCTTACACCAACAACCTCCCACTAGCACTAAAGCCAATCAGGTATACCCTTAATACCCATAGATCTAGTATGGCCATCATGCTTCTGCTACGCAAGAGGCTTTGTTAGTGGGTCAGCAATATTGTCAAGTGTAGGTACTCTGCATATCTTCACATCTCCTCGATCTATTATCTCTCGAATGAGGTGATAACGCCTAAGTATGTGTTTGGATCTTTGGTGAGATCTAGGCTCCTTAGCTTGTGCTATAGCACCATTGTTATCACAATAGAGGTCAATGGGATCCACAATGCTAGGGACTACGCCAAGTTCACTAATGAACTTCTTGATCTAAACAGCTTCCTTTGCTGCATTTGAGGCAGCAATGTACTCAGCCTCGATTGTAGAATCAGCAACTATTTCTTGCTTTGAACTTTTCCAGCTTACAGTGCCACCATTTAAGCAGACACATAACCAGATTGCGATCTGAAGTCATCCTTATCTGTCTGGAAGCTAGCATCGCTGTATTCAATTACAGCAAGCTCTTCTTGACCTCCATATACCAAGAATGAGTCGTTAGTCTTTCTCAAGTACTTAAGGATATTCTTAACAGTTACCCAATGAGCATCACCCAGATCAGATTGGTACCTACTCGTTGCACTTAAAGCATACGAGACATCTGGTCGAGTACATAACATGGCATACATGATAGATCCTATTGCATATGCATATGAAATCATATTCAAGCAATCCCTTTCTTCCTTAGTTGAAGGGGATTGTGTTTTTGATAGACATAGGTTATGTTGCATAGGTATGAATCCTTTCTTGGAATCATGCATATTAAAGCGTCTCAACACTTTGTCTATGTATGTACTCTGACTTAGGCCAAGCAGTTTTTGTGATATATCTCTATAGATCCTGATTCCTAATATATAGGCTGCTTCACCAAGGTCTTTCATAGAAAAGCATTTCCCTAACCAATTTTTCACTTGTTGCAAGGTAGGGACATCATTTCCAATGAGTAATATGTCATCTACATATAATACCAGGAAGACGATCATGCTCTCATTAACCTTCTTGTAGACACAAGGCTCATCTTCATTCTTTATGAATCCATATTGTTTTACAGTTTCATCAAAATGAATATTCTAGCTTCTGGAAGCTTGCTTCAATCCATAGATTGATCGCTGTAACTTACATATCTTTTGGGCTTCTTCGGGTATGTCAAATCCTTCAGGTTGTGTCATGTACACGTCCTCAAGAAGATTCCCATTAAGGAAAGCTGTCTTGACATCCATCTGCCATATTTCATAATTATGATATGCAGCGATAACAAGTAAAATCCGAATAGATTTAAGCATTGCAACTGGTGAAAAGGTTTCATCATAGTCTACCCCATGAATTTGTCTACAGCCTTTAGCAACCAGATTTGCCTTATAGGTATGTACCTTACCATCCATGTCAGTCTTCTTTTTGAAGACCCACTTGCATCCTATATGATAAATTCCTACAGGAGGCTCTACGAAGGTCCAAACCTGGTTTGTGTACATAGAATCCATTTCAGATTTCACGGCTTCTAGCCACTTCTCAGACTCAGGACCAATTATGGCCTCTTGGTAGGTTACAAGCTTATCTTGATCTATGAGTAAAACATCACCTTGATCAGTTACAAGATATTCATATATCTCTAGTTGGTGATGTATCCTACTTGACCTACGATGGTCTTGTTGTACATGAGCAGGTTCTCTTCAACAACTACTTGTGATTCCTACTTTAATTCCTCCATAGGTGTATCAATGCTTTGTGATTCTTGAATTTCTTCAAGCTCTACTTTCCTCCCACCGATTCCTTTGGAAATAAAGTCCTTTTCCAAGAAAACCTCAGTTCGAGCGACAAACACTTTGCCCTCAGAAGGATTGTAGAAGTAATACCCTCTTGTTTATTTAGGATACCCCACAAATAAGCATTTTTCAAATATGGGCTCAAGCTTAGTTGAAATTTGTCGTTTCATATAAACTTCACAACCTAAAATATTCATGTAAGACATATGTGGTTTTTACCATTCCATATCTCATATGGTGTCTTCTCAACCTTTTTGGATGGAACACGGTTAAGTGCGTAAGCTGCTGTCAGAAGTGCATGTCCCCAAAAGAACTTGGAAGATCGGTGTGACTTATCATGGAACAAACCATGTCTAACAAGGTTCGATTTCTTCTCTCAAATACACCATTCCATTGTGGTGTTCCAGGAGGAGTGAGTTAGGATAGAATCCCACACTCTTTGAGATGGTCATCAAACTCTAGGCTTAAATACTCACCGCCTCGATCTGATCAAAGATTTTTAATATTCTTACCTAGTTGGTTTTGTACTTCATTCTTGAACTCCTTGAACTTTTCAAAGGATTCAGATTTGTGTTTCATTAAATACACATAACCATATCAACTAAAATCATCAGTAAATGTGATGAAGTATTGAAAACATAAGAGTCGCCACCGAACGTTATTTATCCCGGCGGGGGAAAGGAAACGATCGAAGAAAACCTCAAAAAGGGAGAAGACATGGTCATCGCAACCATAGTCCAGGTTCGGGAGTCGGTTACGCGAGAGGAAGGTATTAGCACCCCCTCGCGTCCGTTGTACTCAACGGGATCCACGCTTGTTGTCTAATCAAAGGGTGTGTTATCTAAAGCTCTACTACTAAACGGAAATGGAAAGGGAAAAACAAAAGGGGACTCGATATGACATCAATGTCCTAGGCCTATGTATTCCCTCGTGCAATGGGAAAGTCAGAGTCAACGTAGTTTGGAGGACTATGGGTGAAAGGGGGAAGGTTGCTCGCCAAGACATCGCCGTCTTGTTCCTACGTATTCTCATTCGGACGAGAAAGAGGAAATCAGAGCGTCAGTAGTTTGTGGTTACAACCACTAATTGGTTGATTGTTTTTTTAGGGTCGATGTCTGTTTGTGGTAGACCAGAAGCAACGTACTCTTTTCTGAAAATGATTTGACACCAATCCCGAAGGATAAAAGATTTGCATTTGGCTCATGAGTTTTAAACAGAAGTAGATTGATTTTGGTTTAAAATGCGCATCGCACTAAAGTCAATGACATATGATCGAGTACTTCGTGCTAACGATCCAAACGTCTCGCGTGCAAAGTACCCTAAGATGAGGTTAGAAATGCATCCGCTCATCTTGTCCCATGTGCTTAAAGCTCGTGGCGCACAATGGACATCATACTTATTAAATGTTTTTTTGATTTTGTTTTGAGATGAGAAAGAAGAGGACTCAAAGGTTGAAAAGAAAACAACTAAGGGAAACTGACTCCTAATGTTGTATGCACAATGGTCTTAAAGTTGGGATGGAAAGGGAGCCCTACCTAATGTTAGCATGCAAAGAAATGGACCTAAGGTTAAGGATACGAAGGGAATCTCTATCCTTAATGTTATCATGCATGAATTAGCTCCTAATGTCTATCCTACTCCAAGCTTAATCGAAAATTAAGTCGGACTAGGGAATCCTAAGGGAACATGCAAAAACAAACCAAAACCAAGAGAATAAACCAAAAACAGCAGCTACAACAGCGCTCCAACACAAAACAGCAGTAAAATCCAGCATACAAGCAAGACAGCTTTTAACAGCGCATGTTTTCAGGCAGAAACAGGTGTAAAAGACAGCAAGTAAAACAAAATAGCATATAACAGCTACTATTCTGCACAACAGTCATGTATACATCAAGGCAGCATGCAATGCATCAAAGCAAATGCTCATGAAAAGGCATCAAGCATAAATGATCATGTAGCAACACAACTTCGAATTGATCATGAAACAAAGATTAATCCATTCACATGTTAAAACTTCAAGCATAATCAAGCATCAAATGAATTGAACATAAACATGTCTTCACATTTAAACGAATGCTCATGAACTTGCAAACATGAACGATCCTCAAGCAAAGGCTATTGTTACGCATGGACGTACAATTAAGCACCGAGCAATTAAGCATGAACAAATTTCAATGACATTGCATACTTAAGCATTCATCAAAAGCATCACGGATAATTCATCGAATCAGCAATTAATCGCTTCAAACGAACATGCATTCATGGAATTGACAACAAACATGAACAAGAATCATACATACCGCAATGTAAACATCAAGAACAAGCAATCACAGTGGCACAAAGGATTATGCAACATGATCATCACATCAAGAATGTAAAACGAACGAATCGTGTACATGCGTTACGTAAACCAAAAGTCGCGCGTCGAAGAAGCGCATTCAAACTATCATGTCAGGTAAAACAGCTCAAGAACAATCCACAAATATGCATCGTATCCATCCATGAAGATTAAAAGTGGAAAGGAATCAAAACAAACTTGAAAATGCACAAAATCACACTCTGCATCAGTGTTAATCAATTAACCATTTACAGTGCAAAAGTGGTTAATCGATTAACCCCTTTAGAAAAGCCAAAAAATGTGAAAAAACACTGGTTAATCGATTAACTAGTTTTGCACCGTAACTGGTTAATATGTTAACACTGTAAAAACAACAACATAAAACTCATAATAAAAGCACTTTTCAGCAACTTAATCACTTAATCTCCACATGTTAGAACATGCAATTGATCACGAAAATTACATCAAATAACAACAATTAAACACCAATTGAATCCATCAAACATCAAGATCTACAATCAAATCCAACAATGAACCAATTCACATCAAAAACTCAAGGATCTACATTGCAAAAGTTGTAAATAAGCTAGAATAAGCTTGGATCTGAAATTTACCAACCTACAAAGCGGAGAATTGCTTTGGTGAGTGTTGAAAACTGAAATTGATGAATCAAAGCAAGAAAACCAGAGATCTATGAAGCTTTAACAAGAAAACTTGAAGATCCAAGCAATAATCCACAAATGAGCAAAAAGTGCTCCAAGAAGTGATTCCAAAACCTTAAATCTAGATCCAAACAAGTTGCTACTGCAGAATTGAAAGAAAGGATGATGATGTTGTAGAGGTTTAGCCCAAGAATTCACAAATTGTAATGCATAATTTGTGAATCTATGAATATGGAGCTTTGGTGAAAGGTTGAAGATGAAGATGGAGAGTGAAAAAGTGAGAGAGAATTGAGAGAAAATTCTGAAAAATGAGGGTGAAAAATGGGAGTGAATCTGTGAGGTTTGGAGCAAACTTGCTTAAATAACCCTTAGGTTAGGGATCAAAATTTTGCCTTGGTTAATTGATTAACCATTTTATAGTTCAAATGTGTTAATCGATTAACACAAGGAATTTTTTGAATTTTGGCGCCTTTTGGAGGGAATCTTAGAAAATCACCTGTTTCCACCGTTTCTGAGCCACGTTAGGCATCTGAAACTTATCATTTGATATCGCCACTGAATCATGCCTGAAACATGCTGTGAATTTCTTTCCACACTCGAAATAACCTGCTGGAAAAATAATTGTCCAGTGCCGAATCACTGAGCAAAAGAAAATGTCGGAACCTCTGATAATCAAATCATCTATTGAGCAAAATAAATGCTCGAAAAGACTTTGACGAATATCCGTTTAGCTCTGAATACTGCTGAAGTAACCCTGAACTGGAGAAACTCTGAGATGCGAGAAAGTACCTTGATCCCATCTCTTAGAACCGATGCAATGCACAAATGAAGATGCAAATGAAATGAAGCATAAGCCAAAAAGATCAAGAAAGAGATGGCAAATTTTGGGGTGCTACAGCTGCTCCTATTAAATCAACTTGGACCTGAAGGGATGATAGCGACGACTTTCAAACATTCAAGGTAAAAGGGGATTGAATACAAAAAGAACCCGAAAATTTGCACTCCATGGGGAAATAAACGTAGACCATGGGTACAGCCAACGGATCTACGACCCTGGGAACTGATTAAAAGATCTGTCAGGGAATGAAGCTTTTGGTACAAAGAACCCTGCGATAATAAAAAGGCTAGTTGTCAACACTGTGGTTGGGAAAGTACATGATATCATGACGGTGACTGGAATGTTGGTTTGGTTAACTAGCAGTACGACATCAACTTTGAGATTGAGGAAAAATTTGAGTAAACGTCAACTTGGAGGTTGAGAAAAAATGGACATGCGTCAACTTTGAGGTTGGGAAAAGGATAGACGTCAACTCTGAGGTTGAGAAAAAAATGGACACAAATCAACTCTGGGGTTGGAAAAAGAGAGGCGTCAACTCTGAGGTTGGAGAAGAAAGGCGTCAACTCTGAGGTTGGGGAGAGACCGACGTCAACTCTAATGTTGGGAAAAGACATATATCAACTGTGAGGTTGGAGAGAAAAAAACTTGACATCTACTCTGAGGTTGGAGATAAACCAGACAGTCATCAACTCTTAGAAAGACAAATATCAACTCTGGGGTTGGAGCTTTGTAGAATAAGATAGGCGTCAACTCTGAGGCTGGGGATCAACTCTGAGGTTGAGGATAAAACTAGACATCAACTCTAAGGTTGGGTAAAAGGATAGGTGTCAACTCTGAGGTTGGGAAAAGAGAGGCGTTAACTCTGAGGTTGGAGATCAATGATATACGTCAACTCTAAGGTTGGGAATAGTGAAACACATCAACTCTGAGGTTGGAAAAAAATGGCTTCAACTCTGAGGTTGGGGAAGAGAGGCGTCAACTTTGAGGTTGGGAAGACATCAACTCTGAGGTTGGTAAAAATGTAGACATCAACTCGGGGGTTGGAGAAAACTGACGTCAACTCTGAGGTTGGGGAGGAAAGGCGTAAACTCCGAGGTTTGGGAAGAAAGGCGTCAACTCTGAGGTTGGGGAAGAAAGGCGTCAACTCTGAGGTTGGGGAAGAAAGGCATCAACTCTGAGGTTGGGGAAGAAAGGCGTCAACTCTGAGGTTGGGGAAGAAAGGCGTCAACTCTGAGGTTGGAAAAGAAAGGCGTCAACTTTGAGGTTGGGCAAGAAAGGCGTCAACTCTGAGGTTGGGGGAGAAAGGCGTCAACTCTGAGGTTGGGGAAGAAAGGGTATACGTCAACTTTGAGGTTGGTAATAAAAAGGATTGGCATCAACTCTGAGGTTGGGAAAAGAGGCGTCAACTCTGAGGTTGGAGAAAAGGTAGAATTCATTGAGGAATATCAACTGGGAATTCGGGAGAAATGTTCTCTTTGGAGGAATGGAGTCATTGTTTTGCTGGAAGGTTGATCTGGGCTTTCGTGCAAGGTACTAAAGTTGGCTTATGCTTCGATGCATGTTTGAATTCTTATATGGCGTAATGATCCTTATCAAATGGAAATGCTACGCGTTTTGGTAGATGCAATGTAATGATGATTACTATATGCAAGAATGAGAGGACACTCCGTCGGGGAATGCGTAGAATGGAACAGGAAAACTTCACTGAGGAAGGGATCACCAACCTCTGATCTACTGTGGGGAGATAACCAACTATACCACCAATAACCACTGGCGCTGCAAACTCCATTGGGGAACTATAAACTGAACCGTGAACTCTATTGGGGAGATGCCAATGAAGATTGGACTTTGAATTGCTGAGAATTCAAATAACCATTGCAGTTAGACTTGCGGGGAGTTATCAGAACTGACCTTTGAGGGAGAGAACACTCTGACTTCTCATCGTCTTCAACCTGATTGGGAATATTCTGTCGTCTTACACTGTTGGGAATGAGAAACCCTGCTACACTGCTGGGGATACGAAAATCCTCATAAAGAACCCTTTTCTATTGGAGAATGATTATCTGCTTGGGGAAGAATAGAACTTCCAATACCTTACTGGGAAAAGATACCTCATGTCACCTTGGCGTTTCACGCTTCTGCTGATCAGCTGCATATTGATTATCAGGAGTGAACAACAGTTTCTTTAATTCTCAACTTGCCCCAGACTGCATGGTCTGTGAAAGAAATCATCTCAAGAGGATTTTATAGAAAACCTGGCATTCAAAATGCCCCAGTGTTTTCAAACTCTTGGAGAGATTTATCGGATCTCAATGTAATTGCCCCAGACTGCATAATCTATGAAGGAATTTGCCTCGAGAGGATTCATAAGGAATCTTATACCACAATGACTTAATATATATCTTCCCCAGTATTCTGAACCTTGGATAGGTATTTTTTTATTAACCGCCCTCTGGAGAGGATAATTTCTCGTGCTCTTGAGGTAGCCTGCCTCGATACGAGCCTTGAAGTGACTTTTCCCCTGTCTGATTGATCTTTAAGGGAACGTTCTAGACTAACTGCTCTTAGAGAGATTATCTGAATCTCGACATGATTGCCCCAGTTTGGCTGGACTTTGGAGAGACTTCTCGACGTGGCTGTCCCAGATTAGCTACATCTTAACATGACTTACTGGGAAAGCCCACGCTCCACAGAATCTCTTGGCAACATGCCCCACTGACATGGTTGTCCTTCGGTGTTTTCGGGAGTTTCACTTTGACTGGATCAAGCTTCTCGACCGATGTTCATCCTGTAAACTTCCTCGATGCTTAAGCACATGAATGCAAGCAGAAAATGTTTATCTGGAAGTGGCTATCTTAGTCATGCAATCAATTTATTTATGATGTACGTTCTTCTCACACACTATACATAGTCTACTGCATTTATCCATATCCGATTTTGATCTGTTACAATTTATAAACTTTTTCCGCGGTGTAGATAGGCTCCAGATTAAAAACAAGTAACAGTAGTTCAACTTAATTTGTTAAACTTAGTTCTTAAACATAAACATGCAAGAATGTCATTTAACTTCTCAACGCAGACAAAATGCATGTCTTGACGAATGTTTTATTGAACAAACCACGGAAAACCTAATATACAGACTCCTACTTTATCCTTCTCACTTATTGCAAAGTATCATTTTTTGGTTTATTACTATTAAGGTCCAAAACACATCATTGATTCTCTTGTTCTTTACAGATAAGCCTTCTCCCGAAGATTTACAATATTTTTTGGAGTTTCAAATTCCAAGGCAATGGGCGCCTATGTTTTGCGAACTGACTCTCAGGAATCAGCGGAGAAAGACCTCTTCCCTTTCCCTGCAATTATGTTTTTTCGGTCCAAAGTTTCAAATTAGCTCTACACAAGTACTATTAACCAAATCTCTTGTTTGAGTAAATAAGTATTCCATGTGTTGAACTATACTTAGTATTGACCATATTATAAATTTCTAGCATGTGTGAATGCAAAATATAATATGGCTAATCACAGAGTGTCATAGTCATGCGTTTGTAGAAATACTCTTCAAGAATATGTATTACAATATTTGTGTGCTTGTGGTTCTTCGAGAACAACTCTCTTTTTATCAAACTCTGTTGTTAGTAATTTGGTTAGATGCAACCGATTTTCTTAACACCCCTACATGGATGATTTTGTGGTGTGATTTATTTGATGAGAGAATTCATAAACGTACCAAGTTCCAACATGCCATAATTCTAATATCTGTGAGCCAAGAAGCTCACTCAGACTCTGTTTTTTCATAATATATGCTGTATAACTTTGTAGGGATTTATCATTTGTGTTTTTATCCTCTTCCATTCACTTTATCTTCTTGGAAACTATTTAGGTTTAGTAACCCTTCATTCTGATATTAAAACCTTATATTATCTCGAAAATTATGGTATTTTGCACAAAATGGTGTAGCGAATGATTTTTGTCGGTGACGCGACCACCTTATCGCTGAAGTTTGGGTTTTCCTCCTCGAGGAGAAAGGGTGCTACTTTCTAATTTCTTATTTATCCCATGAAGCTGGAAGGGAAAGGGAAGCTATCTAAAACTAACCTTGCACGCGAATGTTTAACGGAACAAATGCTTTAAAGAGATTGGGGGGTCCGGGTCAGGTTATACAATGGTGAGTTGTCAATTACCCATCCTATATGTGGTTATCCACAGGATATTAGCTTTAGGTTTCGCTTTGTAATTGATGGTGTTTATCTGTTAATGGGTTGGGGAAAGTTTCTTGGGAAGTATGAGTGAGTGAGTTTTTGTTGATGTTCGGGTTACTCCCAATGTGTTTGGTAAGGTACTAGACCTAGAGTTTTTGTTTAGTATGCTCGCTAAGATTTCGTAATCTTATGCCTACGTATTCCCGTTTAAACGAAACAGGGAAATCAGAGCAATCGTAGTTCCTCCTATTCTAAGGGAGGAAAATGATGTTTTGGTGTCATGTTCAAAGCCCAAGATTGAAGCTAAAAAGGTATTTGTGTCTTGTTCAAAGCCCAAGATTTGAAGCTAAAAGAGTATTGAGAGGGAATTTGCCATCTCTAAAGAGAGATTGTTGATTTTTGTGTGCCTTGATCAAAGAACAAGGTTGATGCTAAAAGGTTAATTGACTCGGCTAGGGGATTTCTTTATACAAAGCCTAAGAGGAGGCTAGAAGCGACTGACTCAACAAGAGAGTGTTTTATTTGTCTTGTACAAAGCCCAAGATTTAGGCTAAAAAGAGACTGACTTTTTGGGGATATCATTATACAAAGCCTAAGAGGAGGCTAAAAGTTCAACTCTGCGGGAGAGTGTTATCTGTCTTGTACAATGCCCAAGATTAAGGGTAAAAGGGATTTTGACTCAGCTAGGGAGGGTTTGTATGTGTCCTGTATAAAGCCCAAGATTGAGGCTGAAATGGGAAATTTAACTGACTCTGGTGAGGATATTTTTATGTGTCTTGTACAAAGCCCGAGACGGAGGCTAAAAGGGTTTAACTCTGCTGGAGAGTATTATCTGTCTTATTCAAAGCCCAAGATTGAGGCTAAAAGAGTTTGACTCTGCTTGGGGAAGATGACTTTGCTAGGGAAGATATATGTCCCAAGCTCAAGAGAGGGAAATTTATGTCTTTAACAAAGCCCAAGATTGAGGCTAAGAGGGTTTGACTAAAAAAGAGAGTGCTTTTATCTGTCCTGTATAAAGCCCAGGATTGTAACTAAACAAGGTTGACTCAACAAGAGAATCTAAAAAGGTGATTGACTCAACAAGAGAGTCTAAAAAGTGATTAACTTAACAAGAGGGTCTGGAAAGGTGGTTGATTCAACAAGAGAGTCTAAAAAGTGATTGACTCAACAAGAGAGTCTGAAAAGTGATTGACTCAACAAGAGAGTCTGAAAAGGTTAGCTCCGCTATGGAGAATCATTTTTACAAAGCCCAAGAGGAGGTTGACTTCGCTGAGGAAGGATCATTATACAAAGCCTAAGAGGAGGCTAGCTTTCTGCTGAGGAAAGGTCCTTATACAAAGCCTAAGAGGAGGCTATCTTTTGCCGGGGATAATTGAGATCCCGAGGCAGGTCCAAGTGGGGCATCAACTCTTGCTGAGGATTACAGAAGAGTTGAGATGTCAGATACCTTGAGGTTCTGATTTAAGATAGTGTTGACCCTGGTCGGGGAACTCTTATGAGAGAGGCTGGGTTTCTGCTGGAGATCGATCCAGGATGCCCGGGGTTTTCTCCTATAGTTGTAAGGAACTTGAGAATGTCTTTGAGACTCAAGGGAATTAGACTGTCCAAGTCTACTGGTGTGGAAGAGTTTTATCTTTTGTATGATGCCTCCAAGAGGAGGCAAGGGCATTAAGGGATGAGAATCAACCCTAAAGTGGCCTGAGGTCTGACACTGGAAAAACTACTCTAGCAAAGGATGACTAAGTTCTATCTTATACCTTTAAGAGGTTGTCAGGGTCCTTGTATTAAGCCCAAGAGAAGGCATGAGAACTTCTAAGAAGTCGAAGGGTCCTTGTACAAAGCCCAAGTGGAGGCTGGGATGCTTTTAGGAAGCCTGTGGGTCCCAAACCAAGAAAAGTTCAAGAAATGCTATTCACAGAGAATATGTCACTTAGTGAAAGTTCTGAGGTTTGAAGAAACTCAAGAGATGCTATTCACAGAGAATAGATAAACTCCGGGGAGTAGAATTTCTTTGACAATTTCTAGGGGTGACAGTCTGAGAAAAGGTTCACCGTGAATACTGGCTTTCTCTTTGTTCCATATTGTTTAACCCCAAGAGAAGGGAAGACTGTATCTGGAAATCCTATGGGGATCTAGTTTTGTTTGTATTTAGGAGTGACCAACATGGCTTTACCTAGTTCTAGACCTAGTTGCCGGGGAAAACTCTGAATAACTATACTAGTATATATACATTTTATATATGACAAGTATTTAAAGGAGGTATGAAAGAGGACTAACCATGCGCAACTTCCCATAATATATATATATATATATATATATATATATATATATATTTGACGTGTATTTAAAAGAAATGAAAGAAGACTAACCGTTCGCAGCTTCCCACAATACAGTTATATATATTAAAGCGAGTAAATGAAAGTTGTTAAAACTTATAGGTGAGCGAGCTTCTATGCTGTATTGTTAGTTGTTCAGAGAAATTAAAGAAAGTTTTGATAACAACTGTATATTTGAACCTAAATCAAAAGGAAATTATTTTGAAAAGATTATTGGGGCTTATACTCAAAGAGAGGCCCAAGGTTTAAACAGTCATTATACTGTTGTTTTGAATATCGTATCGGGACTTATACAACGACTGAGGCTCAAAAAGGTTTATGTACAACAAGGGATGGGTCTTATAACTCAAAGAGAAGCCCAAAGGTTATTTAAAGAAAAGAAATGGGACTTATAACACGAGGGTAGGCCCAGTTGAAAATAGTTTGAAAACGACGATCTCGTCTGAGTTTCTGAAACTGTATCGGGACTTATACAATACACTGAGGCCTAAAAGTGGTTTTGGTTAAAAGGGGATTGGGTCTTACACTATATTAGAGCCCCAAAGTTTGTTTTTGTACAGGAGATGGGGCTTACAACTCAGGGAGAGGCCCAGATGATTTTGAAAAGGGCGACGATCGCACCGTTGTTTTGAAAATATACAGAGGGACTTATACAATATGTGAGGCCCAAAAATGTTTATTTACAAAAAGGGTTTGGGTCTTACACTCTATTAGAGGCCCAAAGTGTTTGAAAAAAGTTTGTTAGGGTGAAAATCAAAGAAACCCTAATTTCATCATTTTTAAAAGTAATCCTTTTAAATAAAATGAATAAAATACCAAATAAGTCTAAATAGACTACTTGTTGTTTTTGGTTAAGGTTTGAAAAATGAAGTTTTAATCACAAGATGATTTAGAATTCATTTGGTTTTGCTTTTTCAAGGTGAATATTCATTTTTAAAAGGTTTAAAAATAATAAAAATGAATTTATTTACAAAAATATCAACTATATTAAATAATTAATATAAATCTGTTTTTTTGTGGAATAAAATATTTTAACATTTTTGTGATTTTTTGCAAAAAGAACCAAACAAAAATAATTAAAACTGAAGGAGAAATTAATTTTTCAAATAATTTAAAATATAACAAAATATATAAAAAAAAATGGAAAAAAGTGGTAAAAAGAGGATCTGGGGCGAGGGGGATTCGAACCCCAGACCTCTAGGGTGCACCGTGCGCCTTCTACCACTGGGGTGGTGATACATCCGTGTATCAAAACCACCCCATGAATATATGAGGCATGCCTTGTTTTTAGCCTGGCCAAGGCAAGGCAAGGCAAGGTTTTGGCCAAAAACGTGAAGCTTGTAACTTTCTCATTTCTCCATGAATTGGGACAAAATTTAGGTCTATCATGCCTAGAATTTCACAAGGAATCCAATGGTGGTGGTGGTTTTTAAATAGGCCTATAATTGCATTTTCTATGCTACCTCTTGTTACAGGCATGAATTACATGATGAATTGGTTCAAACACAACATATATAACATGTATGAGATATGCATGATCAGTGGACTTCAAACCAAGGCATATTTCAGAGAGTTCAAGTTGTGATGCTAACCTCTTTAGGAGCTTTTTGGGTTATCTGCCAAGTTCCATGTGCCAGAAGTAATTTGATGCTTTGGACACTCTCAATTGATCCCTTAGAAGCTTTTAGAATGGTTCGAACCAGCTGGAATCCTCAGGAACAAGTTTGAGCTCTTTCTTGCAAAAGGGGCAAAAGTGACCAATATGGCAACTCTCTCAAATGGTGTTCCAGATGTAGGGAACCATTTGGGACAGTTCAAGGATGATATTTGGAGTGTGTTTGAGGTCTTATCTAGTTTTGAAAGTGACTAAATCAAGACATGGCTTGAAAAATGCAAAAAGTCCAATTTTGAGGTTTTGAGAGGGGACTTTGTGATTTTGATGTTACAGGTCACATATGAGAGTTTGGACAGCTTAGATATGACATATTAGATGTGTTAGTATCATGAGTTGTGGTGGAAGTGCTCTCTAACTCAAAAACTCAGAGTTACCTTGCTAAAGAAGGTATTTTGGCCTAAAGAAATAGATTTTGAGGAAAGCAAGTGTTGTAGTGCTTTGGTGTAATTAAACTGAGCACAAATGAGCTCTATTTATAGTAGAGCAAGTTTGTTTTGCAAGTAATAGTGAATTGTGGCTACAGCAGGCCTTTGGCCAATTGGATCACTTTGGAATCTCAAGTCTCCTCTAACCATTGACTAGAGGTTAGAGCACAGGCCTATGGTTCTTTAGTTCAGAGCTTATCCTTAACTCATTCAGTTGGAATAGGCTCAGTTCATGCCACCTTGGTGCATCCATTGAATTCTTGGAAACAAAATTGGAGTCTTGGCACCTTTTTAACTCTTTTAGGTTTGGTATGCTATTTGTAGATTCTTGGACTTTGGAGGCTTGGAGATCAGATCACCCCCCTTGGATTTGATCCTCAGATGTGTCCAAAACGATGACAAGGCTTGGATTTGTCATATTTGATCAAATCGAGCAAAATGCATCAAATCTGCCAAATCTGTCTTGGAAAAAATCAGTTCATGAGGCCATGTTTCAAGGGTTGTATCTCCTTGCTCAAATGGAATTTGGAGATGATCTGGTACTTGTTGGAAAGCCCTCATGACATACTTTAACTTTGATGTCCACCCCTAGATCTGGATCAAGGTGAAAAATGTCCCTACATTTTGGAAAAAGTAAGGCAGATTTTGACTTAGTGAAAATTTCACTAAGTGTTGGAAAAATGTCATTTTCATGTTTTTAGCCATTTTGATCACTCCATAACTTAAAATCCATGAGGAATTGGAATGAGATGTAGTTGAGACTTTTAAAGTATGCCATGAGAACTACAAATCCATCTTTGGACCATTCAAAATGGTTGCTTGGATCTCAAGTTATGATCCTTGGAAGTTGGTACCCTAGCCACTTTGTTCCATAACTTAGAAAAATTCTAAGTTTTTATGGTTACCCCCTTTTACAAGTTATCCCACTTTCTTTGATTTTTCTTGATGAATGATGATTCAAACCACATATTAACATTGTTTTAGGGTCAAGGAACCATAATTGTGAAAAATTCCAAAAAGTCAAACTTGACTTTTGTGCACAGTTGACTTTTTATCAGATGAATTCCAAACTATGCGATCCTTGGTGAAATCAAGTCCTTGACCTAAACCAAACCTAATGGGTATATTCCATAGGTGTTGTAGGGCGTATTAAATCATGTCCCAAGGTTTGGGAGCATGTCTTGGTCAAAAGTCAAAGGTACAGTTGACTTTATCCTCGAAACCCTAATTGTGGTCCAGATGAAATTGAAGCTTGTGGATCAAGCTTCTTGGATCAATCCATTGTTGCAAATGGATCAATGTAGTGTGTTAGAGACCCTCAAATCATGCCTTGAGGTCTTGGCTCATGTTTTGTCCCAAAAGTCAACTTAGGGGTGAATTAGGTCAAGAAACCCTAATTCCTGATTTTTTATGAATGCATCCCCTGAGGCTAAATTGACTTGATGATTGGGTTTATAAGGTCCCTTAGAGTATCTTGGGCTGTGCTTTGGAGCATTGGCTCATGCCCAGAGGAAAATTTCCATCTGGAGGCCCTGGTTGACCAAAACCCTAATTTGGTGACACTGGCGATCTTGAGGCTTAATCCACCTGGAATGCTACAACCTTGTGCTTGATTCCTGATGTGGGAGTCCTCTTGATCATTTATGTGTGTTTGAGAGGTTAGACAAGTTGAAGATCATGTCATTTCTTGATTGATCCTTTGTCTAAGCACTCTAAGAAGGCTTAAAACCCTAATGCTTGATTGCAGGGAATGCTCAACAATTCTTGAGGAGATTGATGAGGCATAAAGGTGCATCCATATTGTGATGATGGTTTGCACAATGATGGGAAATCTTAGTGGTCAAAATTTAGGGTATGACAAATGGCAGGTGGTAAGTGATCAGAAACCTACGGTTGGTCTCCGCCTGTACTTGGAGGGCAAGAAAAGTGACAGACTTGCTTTACATATAAATCATCTTTCGAGCCTCCCAAACAAGATGATCCTCTCTTCAGACACCTCAACTCCGAGCGTACGATGTATGTGGTGAGGATCCAACGAAAATGATTCTCAAATATATGCACAGCTGCGTCAAACATGACCCTAACTGGTTGAATAATTGCGGAGGTGTTTACATTATAATTGGTGCACAACTCACTACCAAAGGAAGTTGTCCAAGAAATGTGCTTCATCTATGTCTTCTCTTTACTCATATAACCAATTGCACCATACGAAAGTCAGAGTGGGGCGCTGCACCCGAGGCTTCAAGAAAATCATCTTTCCTCACAAATTTTAGCACAACATTTTCATTCACACAACATAGTATCATTGCTGCCCCGCCAAAGCAGCCTCCAACTTTGCTTAACTCTGGCATTTATCCAAATGGCCCACCCGTACCTGTTCGCTCGAGTAAGCTACTAAAATATGTTAAAGCAGCTGAGGTTTTGCGAGGCCCTCATGATGCTCCTGGACATTGGATGGTTACAGCTGCTAAGCTTGTGACTGACGGTGGTAAGATTGGATTGCAAGTAAAGTTTACATTATTGAACTATTTGTGATTCTCCGTGGCTACTATATTCGAGAGTAGTAATATCAATGGTGATCATGTACGGTTTGCTTCATTTTTTAAAAAAAAAATCTACATATTACATGTACATACTGTTTTTAAAAGCTTAGTACAGTACAATATACAAAATGAGTTGCTAAATCCATGTAATCCCGAATGCAAGTTATTGAATGTACTATATAGACAATAGACAATAGCATTGACAACTTTAAATGTATTTTAGACTTAACATGCACATACATATATTTTAAAAGGCTATGTTCCTAGGATGTACAATGGATTATAATATTAGCTCTAAAAGATGATAAGTCTAATATAATACTAGCATTACCAACTCGAATTTTGATAATAGCTATTGATCTAAATTCATATATCATCCTTTTCATTTTGACTGAAACTTATGCATTAGAATTTAAAGTGTACAATCTCAAGGTGCTTTAGACATGTTCGAGCTAACACAATATAATGGCTTCTTGAGTTTTATGAACTTTGGTGCTATGTAAATTTGCTTCAATGCTGATGATGTTACAGATTTGCTCAATTGCTTTAATTCTTATATGATATGATATTATTTTGTATCATATGATATGAACTTTGGTGATATGATATTATTTTGTAAATTTGATTCAATGCTGATGATGTTGCATATCTTATTTTGTATGATGAGATATTATTATGTATGATGTAATATTCAATGACTCATAAATATTAAATTATATATCTATATGTAAAAAAGGAGGTCATTTTGGATTTGAGAAATTATTGTTTATGTTAAAGTTTTATACTTAAAGATGACAACTAACTTTTGAAAATGCATTATGCTTAAGACTTTCTTTTAATCACAAGAACACCCTAACTATTCTAAGTTATCAAAACTATTTTTTGTTCTCACTTTTATTACAGATTTATTACACTTGATTGGAAATTGTCAACTTTAATATAAGCTAAAATTATGTTACCTATCTTAAGTGGTCGTCTCTGTATTGAAAATTGTGAAAACAAATATAAACAAAAAATTATTTTTTTAATTGACTTTCATGTTTAATATGCAAATTTAAATACTGTAAAATTTAATTGCTCTCAAATAGATAATTTAAAATATAAATACTTTCATCTAATTTTTTATTAATTTTAATTCTATTTCAAATAGATAATTTAATATATAAATGATTTTACCCGTGCGGACACACGGGTCTTCTACTAGTATATAGTAATAATATAATTCACTGATTTTCTCATAATTTGGCTAGTAATGATGAAAATGGCTAGATGTCAATTGCTAGTAATAATATTTTGGATCGATTATAAATGCTATTAACATTTGTTGTTATACAAAAATCATAAACCTAATTTGGTATATACTTTAATTTTTTATTAATAAATAATGAAATAATAATACAAGAAAACACTGTCCTCTTTCATCACTATATCACTATTTGTCATTACTCGTTAAAATCAATACATTCATTCAACAAATCCTTATTATTATTTGTGGAAATCATTGCAATATCTTCCTCTTTGATCAACTCTCCTCTATATGCATGTTTCAACTGCGATGCAAACAACTCGGGCCAAGACATATCATCTTCATCTTCTTCCATCTTCATTGTCGCATCGCCACTTTTAACCGCCTCAGTCTTGTTATTTTCATTCTTCTCATCTTGATTTCTTTGATTTTCTTCAATATTTTCTCCCAGCCAAATAGTATTATTCACCTACAAAATCAGAATGCAAAGGAATCCATATTTAATATTGTTGGGAAACAAGTCTGAGTTGTGTTGAAACAAGTGTGAGTTCTAAGTCCCACATTGCTTAGAAAAGTGGAGGTTGAGCACTTTATAAGTAAGAGGACCCATACATCTATCACCTTAAGGTTTTGGGTGAATATGCAGTGTCTCTCTCACTTGTTTGGATGAGTCTTTGACCTTTAGGTTAGTGTTTAACCCAATGTGTATGCTTCTCCCTATGATGACCCATCACTGGTATCAGAGCCTGGTTCGAGTAAGGGACCGGCTCCGTGAGTCGAAAGTCTTCCTGGCCTGGTGGTCAGGCGGCGTGTTTCGTTGAAGTGCCCATGACGAAATAAGGGTGTCTTTCAACGGCGGTACATGTACGTGGATGAAAGAGCTTCTGCTTGAGGGAGAACATAGTGGTTACCAAAAGGTTTACTGATCAAAGATTTGTTAAGGCTATATTTGTGCAAGATCCACCTACCATTAGATATGGCAATAAAATCCGCTCCGATAGAATCCAACGTGGTCTTGAATTTAACAGAGAAATCCGATTTAATTAGAAGTGGAAATGGATGTGGAAAAAACTTAGTTTTTAATTACAAAGGTTGGGGATGTTAGCATCCGCCCCGCACTCACTTCGTCTCCGCACCGACTTATTAAATTTATTTTATTATGTTTATTTTAATAATTTTACAAAAATTTACTTCTCTTATTTTTACTATAGTAAATGTATTAAAATTATAACTTTTTTTTAATAAAATATAGATTAAATAAAAGTGATTATTTATTATAATTATTATTAAAATGACTAAATATTTAATTTAATTATTGATTTTTATTGTTATAAAAAATGCATTTTGGAAAAAATATATATGATTTTTGCAAGAGTAACATAATAAAATATATTTTTATAAATATATAAATAATATATTTCGAAACATGAAGAAGATTTCATGAAAAGGTCAAATGTTTTAAAGAAATAGCATATTCATCCAAGTCCTACATCGAATAGTAGAAAAAAAATAGAATATGAGTATTAATATAAATAGAGATAGTTAGTTTTAGTTTTCAAACACATCAGCAAAATGTAGTCTTTTGGGTGTTTTGGAGATTTGGGTAGTTGTGTGTTTAGAGAGGATTTTTTACTTTTCCGTTCAAAAATAGTTTGTTGAGAGAGTTTTCTATTTTTCCGTTCAAAAATAGTAGTTTGTTGAGAGGGTTTTCTATTTTTCCGTTCAAAAATAGTTTGTTGAGAGGGTTTACAATTTTTCCGTCCAAAAATTGCATTTGAGTGAGGGTTTGCAATTTTTCCGTCCAAAAATTGCAATTGAGCGATGGTTTACAATTTTTCCGTTCAAAAATTGTAACTAGTAGGGTTTGTAATTTTTTCCTTAAAAATTGCAATGGTATGAGAGAGTTTGTAATTTTGTCATTATAAAATTACAAGTTGAATTATGATTTTTTTTATATTTTTTTTGTTGGAATTTTTACTTCTTTTTATTTTTGTGGGTACGCTTCCGCGTGCGTAGAAATTTATTTTTTTGTTATTTTCACAACAACTGGTATCAAAGCTAAGGTTCCGATCAAGGGAGGAAGAAAGAGTAACAATTATTCTGATCAAGGGAGGAAGAAGACAAAAAGATTGAAGAGTAATAATTTTACAAATATGCCTAATCATTATAATTATAATGATCGCTTTGAAGATGACGTTGAAGACAAAGTGAAGATATGTGAGACTTTGGATGAAGGGATGATTTGTTGGGTCATATAGCATATTCATCCAAGTCCCAAATCGGGTAGTAGAAAAAAAAATAGAATATGAGTATTAATATAAATAGAGGTAGTTAGTTTTAGTTTTCAAACACATCAGCAAAATGTAGTATTTTGGGTGTTTTGGGGATTTGGATAGTTGTGTGTTTAGAGAGCGTTTTATATTTTTCCGTTCAAAAATAGTTTGTTGAGAGGGTTTTATATTTTCCCGTTCAAAAATAGTTTGTTGAGAGGGTTTTCTATTTTTCCGTTAAAAAATAGTTTGTTGAAAGGGTTTGCAATTTTTCCGTCCAAAAATTGCATTTGAGTGAGGGTTTGCAATTTTTCCGTCCAAAAATTGCAATTGAGTGATGATTTACAGTTTTTCCGTTCAAAAATTGTAATTGGTAGGGTTTGCAATTTTCTCCTTAAAAATTGCAATTGTATGAGAGAGTTTGTAATTTTGTCATTATAAAATTACAAGTTGAATTATGATTTTTTGATTTTTTTTGTGGGAATTTTTACTTCTTTTTCTTTTTGTGGGTATGCTTCCGCGTGCGTAGAAATTTTTGTTGTTGTTGTTATTTTCCCAACAATATTATACTTAAAGTCAATAATATAATATAAATAAGTTGTTAAAATTTATAAATTAACATTTTTAACAATTACTAATAAACATAAAAATGCATAAATTTATATTTTGAATATTAGATTTTGTGTTTGAATTCAATGCAATTAATGATATTATATTGTATAAGATTTGGTGTTAACTTTTATAAATATTTATAAGTTTTTTTAAGTTTAAAAAATTAGGTGATGAACATACTATCTTAGATAATTACTGCACTTTTTCTCAATAATCTGTTAGGATATTAATACTAGATTTGTTGCTCCTACTTTATCGCTATCATCAACATTTATTGCTCTTTTTATTTTAATAAGTAGATTAGGTTAAAAAAATTAAAAAAAAAATCTAAATTATATAATACATACATATCAAGTTTAAAATATTTGTTTATTTTTAAATAAAAAATATCGATTTTAGAGCTTCATTCACTCTATAAATATATGTAAATTTCATAGTACACAAAAACTCAATTATTTTCAATCATTTATTTGTAAAACGAGAAAGAGTAGGTCTCGAGATTATCTCACACACAAAAAAAAGTATTTTTAAACCTCTTCTCTTTACGTTAAATATTTTTTTTATTTTTTTTGAAAGACAATTGAATTAATTGAATACAAGGGGTATTCAACCCATTACACCAACTAGAAGGTTACAAGGAAAAATTCTCAACCAACACTAAAACTACCTTAAAAACCTTAAAGATACATACAAAAGGATAGAAAATCGGAGTTGGAATAAGGAATTTCACCAATACACGACTATTTTCAAGCAAAACACTTAATAGTCCAACAAACATCATCGACATTACAGATCTCATTGTTAAAGATACACTTATTTCTAAACCTCCATAGACACCAAACAATTGACAACCAAGCTGAACTAAGTTTAAGATTACCTTCTCCGGTGCTGCCCGCTCTACACCACTCCATAAAAGAGTCTCTGAAATTACCTGCATAAATGAAATAACTGTCGCACCAATCTTCCATCATATTCCACACATCTCAAGCAAAAGAGCAATCGAAAAAATAGTGTTGCAAGTCTTCTTCCGTTCCATGACAGAAAACGCATAAACAATCAACATTAATGATACCTCTCTTGGAAAGCTGATCCTGCGTTGCTAGCTTATTCTATAACAGTCTCTAGCCAAATGATAAAACTCTCGCCGGAAGTTTGATTTTCCAAAGATATTTGAAGATTCCCGCATGATCGAACAACGGTATCTCCTGCCCTCTATGGTTCAGCATCCGTTGGTAAACCAATTTCACCATGTACTCATAATACCTATCATCCTTCCAACTAAAATGGTCTTTCGACCCCACTACTGGCATAATAGATTTCAGCAAAATCTTCAGCTCCTGAAGATTGGCACACTCAGATTCCTGTAGCAGTTGTTTTATACCTAAATCGCCCCAATGCCACTTTCTTCAAGCCAATAACCCAAAGAACTCACTGCAGCTTCTTTAAGTTTAATGCTGATGAAAACACCTTGGTATGTTTCTGTTAATGATGTGGTGCAGATCCAAGGTGTTGTCCAAAAAGGAGTGGACTCACCCTCACCAAGCTTTATGCGAATAAAACCTGCCAAACAGAAACCAAAGTTTGAAGCGCCTACTCCGCTCTTTAACAGATCCTTCCACCAAAAAGATGTCGAAACCTTCGACGAACACTTTTCCACCAAAACGTGATTCTCAATAATATTGTATCTAGCTTTGATCACATATTTCCATAATGACTTCGATCCATCTAAAATCCTCCACCTCCATTTTGATAAAAGCGCAATATTGAACTCCTTCAAAGACTTTATACCCAAGCCTCCTTTATCCTTCGGCTTGCACACCAAGTTCCATTTCAGCCAATGAATTCTTGCCTTTTCTTTCAAACCGCCCCAAAGGAAACTACTCCTTAATCTATCAATAAATTTCAAAACAACTGCAGGGGCTTTATAAAATGATAGCCAGAAAATAAGGAGGCTGGATAGAACTGAGTTAATTAAAGAGATTCTTCCCGCCATGGATAAAAACCTTCATTTCCACGCCGCTAACTTCGAGTTACCTTTCTCAATGATTGGTAGTCGGGATTTGATTATTCTTGGATTAATTCCAATAGGAATTCCCAAGAAACTGAAAACTAATTTTTCAATCTTGCAAGATAAAAATGTGGAGGCTGCCAATAGAAAATGAGTGCTCACATTAACTCTGATTAGCATGCTTTTGTTGAAATTCACCCTCAATCCCGAAATTATTTCAAATCTCCTAAGGATTGCTTTAATACTCCAAAGATTTTTCTAACTCCCCTCTCCTAAAATCAATGTATCGTCCGCAAACTGAATAATTTCCACTGAAGTACCATCACCAACACTAAATCCCTTGAACTCTCCCACTTCAACTGCCATTTTCATCAAGCAAGTTAAACCTTCGGTTACGATGACAAAAAGAAATAGAGATAACAGATCTCCTTGTCTTAAAACCTCTTCCACTTCAAAATCCCCAGTCGGACTACCGTTAACCAAAATAGATAAGTGTCCTACCCCACATTTTACCCCTAGATTCAATCATAATTTGCATATCATTCTAGGTAAATCATTCATGCACAGCTAACAAAATTACTAGATATTGTTTTGTTTTGTTCATCTGTGTAATTATGGTTTGCTTCAAGAGGCTCAAATGATGGATCAATCAAAGTTTTGGATAGATCATCAACCAATCAAGTTCTAATACACTTAAGAGACCTCTCTCCATCAATAATCAAGTGCAAAATGGCTTCATTACAAGTTCTTCAAGATTCAAATTCATCTAGCCATGAAATTTGGGTTTTTCAACTAAAGTCAACTGTATCTTTGAATTTTGATCAAGACATGATCCCAAGCCTTGAAGCATGATTCAAGACATTCAAATACACCCTTGGAGTCCATCCATGGTGTTAAAATAGCTCCGAAGATTGAATTCATTGAAGATCAAGAAGTGAAAGTTCATCTGATACACAAGCCATTGACTGCTAAGTCATGCCTTTGACTTTAGGGTTTTTTGGTTAAATATGAACTTCTCAAGTCAAATTCCATGTAAATATGTTTGATGTTTGAGTTTAATCAAGAAAAATCAAGAGAAGTGAGGTTCCATGTAAATATGTTTGATGTTTAAGTTATAAGAAAACCCTAATTTGGTGTTGACTTGCCAAGGCCATAACTTCCAATCTAGACATCCATTTTCTTTGATCCAAAGATCAATTTGAAGAGCTCATTCCATACTACGACTTTGTCAATGAGGAGGAATTCCCAAAAAATGTATAGATTTCAAGTTATGATAGCATGAAGTTGAGAAAATAAGATTTTGAGATTCCATACTTGAAATTTTATCTACGTGTTGAAGTCCAACTTAGAGGGTGTGTTTTCAAGACCATTTTTCTCATGGTTCTAAGCTCCAATTCAAATTTCTTTCAACATGAAATTTTTTAAGCATTCTTCAAGCTTTCCATTGATGCCAA
Organism: Lathyrus tuberosus; assembly: GCA_022829125.1. Taxonomy (NCBI): domain Eukaryota; kingdom Viridiplantae; phylum Streptophyta; class Magnoliopsida; order Fabales; family Fabaceae; genus Lathyrus; species Lathyrus tuberosus. The sequence continues at coordinate 5,133,281 of JALAZF010000423.1, forward strand.
GAACTCCTCAATTGGATCAATACATCTCAAGTTATGGCATAGGTTTTGGAATGTCTTCTAAGTTACTTTGGATAGTTTTTGGACATGACTTCAAGGCTCGTTTTCACAACCTTTCAAGCCTCATTTCAAATTATTTTCAACATGAGAAATGTTCTTTGATCTTCAAACTTTCCGTTGAGCTCAAGAGTTCATAATTTGGATCAAAACCCACCAAGTTATAATTGTTCAAAGATGACCATATGAAATTGATTTTAATGCAATATTCATGAACATTTTCATGCAACACCAATCCTTGAATCAATTCCCACGCATGTTTCACTCTTGTGCATCACTAAACATTGGCAAATGTAGCTAAACACATACATGTATCTCATGCACAAATTTGAAACATTCTTGCCAAAAAGAGGAAGACACCAAAATGTACAAAACTTACACACCAAGAATTGCTGCTTCACTCTCTCATTCTGATCCTTTTTATGCTCACAAGATGATAATAAAACAACCACAAACCATACCATAATCTTGCCATGCTCATGCTACATCCTCATTTTTTTAAAATTTGTGAAAAATGAACCAAACAAGTTTTAACCATAGTCACACTCTTTTAACCACATAAAAACCCTCATATAAATGCTAAAAACCCTAGCAAGCAACCACACACCTTCATTGCTACTCAATAACAGAACAAAAACTCTCTCTCACTCTCAAATTTTCTTTTCTTCGAATCTTACTCCACAAGACTTACTTCCTCATTTTCTTGTTGTATCAACATCCTTTGAAGTCCCAAGAAGCTTGAGGAGGAGTTTGGTAAAGTGTTTGAGTAAGAAACAGAAGCTATAAAGCTCTCCATTGGGTAAATTTTTCTTCACCCTTTTTCTCACCTTTTAATGCTTATTTTAATCCATGATTGTTGCATTTGAAGTTCTGGAATGATGAAGATCATGTTTGTGTTGTTGTTGTTCTAGTTTGATGAAGTTTTAATTTGTGTCTTATTTTTTATGCTCCGTTTTCAGCATGCTAGAGGGTTTAAAAATGAAAACTAACATCATATTCTTGTTCAGCATGAAAAATCGTGTGGGATATGGCATTTGTTTTGGTGTTTTGATGTTGTTTTCAGACGACTCCGGTGGCTGTCACCAGAGAAGACGATCGGAGCCTTATGTTGCGGTGAGAATCGGATATCAAGCTATTAATTAACTTGAATCATAAAACTTTGAAATTCACCACCGAGCTTTGATTTATCCAAAGGAAAGGGTAAAGATCGAAGAAAACCCTAAGTACGCTATGTGAAGACACAGCTAAGAGATCTCAGGTTCGAGGGTTGGTTATACCTAGGGAAGGTGTTTGCATCCTAGATATTTGTAGTACTCTACATGAACCTCTTGTTAGTATTTGTGTTATGTTAAAGTTTGCTTGCTAAGGAAAGAGTGCTAAGGGTAAAGACCTAAGGGTATATACACTAAGTATGCTCGCCAAGACGTCGCATCTCGTGCCTACGTATCCCAATGAGGATGGAATCAGAGCATTCGTAGTTCACCTAACTAAGGATAAGGAACCATTGACTATGGTCAAAGTTCCAAGGGGAATGAGTATGATACTCATATAGAGTTAAAGAACTCTTTAAGTCTAAGTTGTAAGGCAAATTGGGATGTGAGTACTCATGATGATGAGAATCACATAGAGTTTAAGAACTCTATCCTAATTCTAAGTTAGGAGGGATGAGTGGCTCTAATAAGGCCAAAGGGAAGGGAACATCATTATGATGATGCTTCCATAGAGTTAAAGAACTCTAAGTGGATCTAATGAGGCCAAATGTTTGATTCTAATGAGGATAGGGGATGGCTCTAATGAGGCCAAAGGGAGAGATGGCTCTAATGAGGCCGAGAGGGTAATGAGCTATCTATGACTTTGAGGTCAATAGAGAGACTTTCCTTTAGAAGGAGGGGAACAAAGAGGGTTAAGGAGGAGAGCCAATAAGCTAGCCTCACTTGAAGGGATAACTTAATGAATTTTAACAAAGATATTCACAATTGATGATAGCAAAAGTATATGGATATAACATATGGATAATGATGGTGAATGTGATGACATTCAAGACAAGTATCTACAAGAAGTGTGCTAGCATCATGTAAGCATACAAGAAACATTTATTAATGTACAAGGTAAATACCTAAAAGGGGGAAAGATACAAGTCTAAACATCTAAAGTAAGTAGGTGATGGCCTACAAAGGGGAATGTCTTTGACCTAATCTCTGTGTTAAGGGGAAAGTATCACTTATGTTATCCTAAAGTTCACTTTCATGAAAAGGAAATATAAGCACAAGTGATGTGGTCTAACCTAAGTGTTTGGTTTGTATCCACTTGATGTTGCACACATACATGAGAGGGGAGTCCTAAATTGAAGGTAAAGACCTAATCTAAGACTTCAATGGGGGGTGGTAAAATTTTAGACATTTTAAGGTAACCAACAACTTATAAGTGTACTTAAAACTAAAACCTATAATCATGCAAGTACTAATACAATGGGAAGGGGTCTTAGTATGTTAAAATAGTCCTAAACAAACCTAAAAAGGCAAAGGGGATCAAAGGTTAAGACCTTAAGAACTAAAACTAACCTTAAATAACCCTAAAAACAACTATGCTTCTCATGTGATTAAAAGACCTAAAAGTTAATATTTTTGGAGGTTTTAAAATACTAACATGAAATACACAACAAAAGGAGAACAATGCAAAAAGAATGGAATTAAAATCATAAAAATTGAAGGAGTTATGAATTTTACAAGTTTGTGAATAAAACATAAAAACAAGTGATAAAAAAATATGGAAATGTCCTAGATAGGTGTTGAACTCACGCACTAAGGGTTACAGCCTAAAAGGCTTGCCAAACCTACCAGAACGCGCATGGTGACAAAGGATAGTTCAAGAGAAATAAATATGAAGTCTGGCTGGATTCAGAAAAATAACAAAAGACTGGGGCGAGGGGATTCGAACCCCAGTCTTTTCGCTCAGCAAATACATACACGAACCTCCATTGACCAGCGGTGCTACGCCCTCATCCGTTAACTAAACCAACTCTAATAATATATATTTGAAACATGTTTCTATTTGACCAGAACGTGCCATGGCTGGGAAAGGCAAGGCAAGGTGACCTAGATTGGTGTTTTGCAAGAACAAACCTAATTTTCTCTACACTCCATGAAAATGCAAGATGTAAAGATCAAAAGTGTGTATTTTTTTCACAAGGAATCTGATGGTACCCTTGGTTTGTGCTAAATGTGTCTCTAATTAAAAACACGATAGGGTTCCTAAAAATGAGCTCAAGTTTGCATTTCCAAGTTCACAGTCCAATACAGTCAGGTTCAATCATGTTTAATGAGCCAAACACAACACAAGTAACATATTCAAGCAAAACACATTCAATGCACATCAAAAATTAGCATGATTCCAAGAGTTACAGTTGAGATGAACTTACCTCTTGTAGTCAACTTCTCAAAATCTCCAAAAGATGTTACAGAACAAAGAAAAAGCCTTGGACACTTCCAATATGCTTCAAAGATATTGATTGAATGCTTAGACACCAAAGAAAACTAGTGGAGCAGAAAATGGGCTCCCTCTTGCAAGAAGTGCAAAGTAACCAAAACTGAAACTTCAAGAAATGGAGTTACAGTTGCAAATCCAAGGTCTGGACAGTTGGAGGATGATTTATGGATGGTGTTTGAGGTATTAAGGTGATTGGAAATGGAGTGAATCAAGACTGGTTCATACAAATGCAGAAAGTCAAACTTCTTTAGGTTTGAAGGATAACTTTTGGATTTAAAAGGTTTTGGATGATGGAGAAAGTTTGAACAACTCTAACACATGTTTTGTGATGTGTTAGAGTGATTAGTTTGGTGGTTTGATGTTTAAAAATGGTTCTGAGCAAGTTTATGCAAAAGGGTGGTTTTTGACACAAAGAGTGGATGAATGCAAGAACTGATTTCTTTTGCCTTGCTTGGATATTTCTATCTGGTTTGTTGTCTTTTGAAGTGTGGAATGAGTGCTTTATTTATAGGCAAGAGAGTGAGAGCAATCAGTTTGCAGCAAAGCAAATGGTATGGTTCATGGTTTGGTTGCACTTAGTTGAGATGCAAGTGGAATTGTCAAGATGTTTCAAGAGTTCCAAGATGTGATACTGACCTTTTTAGAGTTGTTGGAGGTTCAGACACTTTATCATGATGCAAGGTAAAGTTCTGGTGCAGAAGGAACAGTTTGGGAGCTCAAGAAACTTACTTTGTGCATAAAGTTGCCTTTTCCAAAATGGAAGTCAAGACTTTATGCCATAAGTAGAAAAAATCAGATGGTTAATGCCTCAACTTGATGGATAATGCTTCCAATTTTCGTGTAAACCACTGAGCAAATAAAGATTTACAAGTAATAGCTTCTAAAATGCAAGATTATGTAGCAAGAACATGGATTTGCAACAAGTTCATAAGTTAGAAAGCATGAAAAATCATGTTACAAACCCTCAACTTCATGGATTCGATTCTCTTAGCTCACACATTGGATTGGGGAGTTCTTGTACTTTTTGGAAAGCCCCAAGTATGCTCTACAATGTTCATGTTCACTACAAGTTCTAGACCCAAAGGGATCATGATGAAAAATGGACGTGAAGTTGGCTGAAAATTAGGGCAAAAGTAGTGAAATTTCACTAAGTTATAAATGGCCTTGAACTTCCAAGCTTCCTAACTTAAAAACCATGCCTTATTTGAAGAAGGACCCTCTAATACATTTTAAAGTTCATGATGAGAGCTTCAATTTGAGCTTTGAGCCACAAAAATTAGATGTGTGGTTTGAAAGTTATGACTCTTCAAAGTTTACACAAGGAGTGAATTCTTCCACACTTAGAAAATTTCAAGAACTAAACCTTGCCCTTTTTGCAAGAAACCCCTCAAATGTTAATTTCTCATGCTCTGACTCAAAAATCAAGCATGTCTTGATGGAATATGGCTTGAATACTTCATCTTGGATCAAAACATCAAAAGTCAAAGGTTTGACTTTTCAGTCAAAACCCTAATTTCCTCAGGAATTCAATTGGATGATCTTTGATGATCTTACTTTCTCAATCTCTTTAAATACCAATAGATAGTCTCTAAAGATAGATATGAACACATAGAATCATGTCTCAAGGCTTGGGATCATGCCTTGACCAAAAGTCAAAGGCATGGTTGACTTTTCTTGACAAAAACCCTAATCTGGGGCCAGATGAACTTGAGGCTCACTGAACTTGTGATGGAAGCCAAACACACTTGATTTCTTATTGAATAAGGCATCTTGAATGTATGTAAGCTCAATTGGTTGGTGAACCAATCAAGGCATTGACTGATCACACCAAGATTCCTCTGTGATTCTTCAAGTTAAAACCCTAATTCCACAACTCTTGATCTTATAGTTTTTCTTTGATCTCTTTAGATCCAATCACATGAGATCATGGCATATGATTTGAGAGCTACATGATTAACCTCTAAGGCCAAATGGTTGAACTTTGGAGCCTCAGTTGACTTTCTTGAATAGATGACTTCAAACATATTCCTCAATCCACCTAGTGAACACTTGTGATGGATGTATGGAGCCAAGAAGTGCCTTAGGAGGACTTGAAACATATGAGAGCTTGACTTATTGGCCTTGCCTTCCTTCTTGTGCAAACCATAGCTTTACAAACAGAAGAACAAACTAGCAAGATATGGTGGTTAGTTGACAATGTATAGATGATTGAACCCTAATGCAAGTGCAAGATGTTATGACATCTAAGGGGTAAAATTTGGGGTATAACAGTTGCCCCTATTTAAATAGCTTTACCAGATGACATGAGCGATGATAATCCTCATTAAATCAAGGTGAAAAGGTATTTAAATATAGCAAATCGAAAATTTTGCCCTTAGATGGAATCCATATGCTAAGGACAGGCAAAACACACTATGCCACAGAAGGGAAAAGACAGTGTTTTTTTTATCTTTTAACAGCGCTTAAAAGCGCTGCATAAGGTGGCGCTGCTATAGGTAAAGACAGCGCTTTTGTTTTATGCAAAAGCGCTGCCTTATGTAGGCCTTTAGCAACGGTTTTTCTGGAAAAACGCTTTCTAAAGTAGGCCTTTAGCAGCGCTTTTTTTTGGAAAAGCGCTGTCTAAAGTGGGCCTTTAGCAGCGCTTTTTCTGGCCTTTTATGCTTTCTAAAGTGGGGCTTCTTGTGTACGTCTGAGTGATTGAGCTAATATAAAGTCTCATAAAATAAAAAGGCAAAAAAATAACGCTTGGTACATAAAAGGGTAATTCTTTGCAGGAGGAAAAATGACATATTATATAAAATGCCTCAGATGAGCCAAAACATTGTACAATACAATTAAAAAGAGACAATCAAAAACAACAAATAACAACCACAAAACAACCATATAACGGGACAATCAAAACAACAACAAAATACAGCTTACCCTCTATAAGCTAATCGCTCTCTCTCCAGCCTCCTGAATGAAGAAAATTGAACCAGTATTTATCCCAGTCCTCATCAACATCTAGAGGAAAGGGGGGTCAGTCAAACTACATTCAAACTAACACATTCAAACTCAAAACAAAATAAAAACAAAATAAGATGCTCAAGAACAAACCCTCAAGAGAAGACGATGAACAGTGCCGGTCGGAGAAGATGGAGATACGAACAGATGAACAGTGCCGGTCAGAGAAGAAGGACAGAGGAACGCCGGTCGGAGAAGACGAATAGTGCGGAGGGAGAAGTCGCGAGAGAGGGGGAGAAACGATAGAGGGAGAAGTCGCGAGAGAGAGGGAGAAAGAAAAGAAATGATTAGGGCTTCTGAAACAATGAAAAGTTTTTTAATATATATTTATGAAATAATAACATAAGACAACGTTTTTGGAAAGCGCTTTCTTATGTATTAGCTTTAGCAACGCTTTTTCTATAAAAGCGCTTTCTTTTTAATTGCCTATAGCAGCGCTTTCAGAAAGTGCTTTCTAATGTGTGACCTACGTAAGGCCTTTAGCAGCGCTTTTTAAAAGTGTTTTCTAAAGTGTGCCTTTAGCAGCGCTTTCCTGAAAGCGTTTTCTAAGGTGTCACATTTGTATGGCTTTTAACAGTGCTATTTAAAGTAGGCCTTTAGGCAGCGCTTTTTTTCAGCGCTTTTTTTAAAACATATAGCAGCGCTTTTGATCAAAAGCGTTGTCTATGTTGTGCTGTCAAAAAGCAATTTTGGCGTAGTGACATGTAAATGCTGACATGCCATGAACTTCTAAAATGATGATATGATGGTGCAAAAATGCAGACAAAACAAAACACCAAAGGACAAAGATCCAACACCCACAGGCGAGCCTCACTGGGGATGAAGGTTAACAACCCAAAAGGGGAGACTCACTGGGGAGTAACCAAGGAAACACTGGGGATAAGAAAAGAAAAATACGGGGGACCCACAGATCCTCACTAAAAATGGAAATCAGAGAGGTGTTCTCCACTGGGGAAAGATCCAGGGAGATGGACGACAGGTTCAGATATGACTGGACGACATCGGGGATAGCAGAAAAGGGAGGCAAACTCTTTACTGGGGATGAAACCAGAAAGAAGACATGATCTCTACTGGGGGATCAAAAAGGAAAGACACCCAACAAAATATTTTCTGGGGATTTCTTATACTAAAGAGGGATCTTCAAGAAAAAACCAGAAAAAACAGAGACAAACACAAACTTTGCGTGCGTCAAATGATAATAATCACAAGGAATTTCAAAGGATATTGGTGATGACCAATCCTAAAAATGCCAATAATGATTGGACTTAGAAAACATGCCAGTAATTATTGGACTTAGGATGTTGATGATGATCAGACTTCCAACAAATTCCAGTGAACACTGGACTTTTACGGGGATATTGGTAATGACCAAAACCTCTGTTGGAGATAAATTGTAAGATGCCAATAATGATTGGACTTTGAAAAGCATGCCAGTAATCACTGGACTTTGTGTACCAAAGAAACAAAGCCCTCAGATTATGCCAGTAAACACTGGACTTTACAATACCAATAATGATTAGATTTTTGAACAATGCCGGTGAATACTGGACTTTCAATACCAATAATGATTGGATTTAAAAAAACATGCCAGTGAATACTGGACTTCACGATAATGATCGATATTAAAGCATGCCAGTGAATACTGGACTTTTGACTTACAGTTAAGACTGACCAATTATGATTAGATTTTAAACAGTTGCCAGTAATTACTGGACTTGAGAAATCAATAATGATTGACCTGTGGGGCAATGCCTGTGGACACTGGGCTTAGAGTACCAAGTAAAAGACCTTTAGATAATGCCAGTAAATACTGGACTTTCAATACCAATAATGATTGGATTTAAAAAAACACGCCAGTGAATACTGGACTTCATGATATCGATGATGATCGATATAAAAACATGCCAGTGAACACTGGACTTCTGATACCAATAATGATTGGATTTTAAAAAACACGCCAGTGAATACTGGACTTCACGATACCGATGATGCTCGATATTTGGAACAATGCCAGTGAATACTGGACTTTTAATACCAATATTGATTGGTCTGCTGACAGAGTTTAAACAATAAATGGGACATCACCGAGGTTGCATAATTATGACTAAACTTCCCGGGGAATAAGGATAAAGATTATATTTGACGCACACATGTGATACCGGACGCAAACAGGACATGGATGACGATCCACGAACTCAAAGGATACCTAACCTGAGCAGGTGAAGGTAAATGAGGTAAAGACCCACAAGGAAAACACCAAATGCTAAAATGCATCATGATATGGTATGATGCGAATGCTCGATGATATGCAAGAGACGACTCTGACGAGAGACGAAAGGCTGGGAAAAAGGGTAGATGGATAACACATCCACTGCAAAGAGCCACACTGAATCTGAAGAGAACAGCAGCTCAGAGTCAAATAGGGAACATTCTTCTTTCACCTGAGGAGGTAAAGATTTTCCACGTTCAACAAACATCTGTGGAAAATACTGGGGAGAAATCCTTTGTATCAAGGTGACCAGTCATTACCGAAGTGTCCAATCTAGGAGATATTGTCAACTAAACTTGCTTCATTGGGGAATTACACGCCAGATGGTTTAACAGTGCTTTTTCCACAACAAGAATCACTGAGGAAGGCATGTGATTTTACTAGATCGTCCCAAGAGCCAAAGTGGATCATGTTTCCATTGTGTTTTCTCAAAAGATTTGTTTTTATTTCAAAAAATTTCCACTTTCAAAACCATTATTAAAAAAAATAAATGAAGTTTTGCATAACAAGAAAAGAATAGAGAAATGATAAAATTCAAACAAAGAATGGTCCAAAAATCTGATTTCATTAGAATGGCAACTTGCCAATGGCGAAGCTCCATGGAACATTACAATTAGAAAAATGGCAATAGGAAAAGGTTACATTGTATTTAATGACCACTACTATCCCTAATGACTAAGAATCCTCCAAAGCCTAGCTACTGATGAGAGCGGATAAGCTTGAACTTCTGCTTAAATTTCTTGATATTTGGTGACAACCCTTTTCTGACACAGTGAAACGCCTTTTGTCCCTAACTTTTGCCTGGACTGCCCTTTCGGGTTTTTGATCCACTGGGACCCTCTTTTTTGCCTAGGCCGCCCTTTCGGGTTTTCAAACTAGCGGCTCTTTTTTTTTTTATTTGATCCCTAACTTTTGCCTAAGTCTCCTTCATAGGTTATGACCCACCGGGATACCCTTTTCATGCCTAAGTCGCCATTTCTGGTTTTCGACTTAGCGGGCTTTTTAGGCATAATATTTTCTTACTGCGTCAGTATTCACAAGGTGTAAGAGTTGTTCATCATCCATCGTTGTAAGAATTAGGGAACCTCCTGAGAACACCGTCTTCACCACAAAAGGGCCTTCATAATTAGGCGCCCATTTTCCACGAACATCCCTTTGAGATGGCAAGATCTTTCTGAGTACGAGTTCTCCTTCTTGAAATTCACGAACACGGACCTTCTTATCAAATGCCTTTTTCATTCTCTTCTGATACAGATGACCATGACACATGGCAGTCAATCGCTTCTCATCAATGAGGTTTAGCTGATTATATCTTTCTTGGACCCACTTTGCTTCCTCAAGCTTGGTCTCCATCAGAATTCTCAAAGACGGTATTTTTACTTCAATGGGGAGAACGACATCCATCCCATACACCAAAAAAAAAGGGAGTCGCCCCTGTCGAAGTCTGAACCGAAGTTCTATACCCATGCAAGGCAAATGGTAACATCTCATGCCAATCCTTATAAGTCTTGACCATTTTCTGCAGGATTCTTTTGATGTTTTTGTTAGCAGCTTCGACAACTCCATTCATCTTGGGACAGTAAGGTGAGGAATTATGATGTTAAATCTTGAAACTGTCACACAACTCCTTCATTGCCTTGTTGTTCAAATTTGTTCCATTGTCTGTTATGATCCTGTTTGGAATTCTATAACGATAGATAATCTGGTTCTTAATAAAACGGGCAACCACTTGCTTGGTCACATTGGTGTAGGAGGCAGCTTCAACCCACTTCGTGAAATAGTCAATAACCACTAAGATGAACCGATGACCGTTGGAAGCTTTTGGCTCAATAGCCTCAATCATGTCAATGCCCCACATGGAGAACAGCCAAGGTGATGACAACACATTCAACAATGTTGGAGGTACGTGCACCTTGTCAGCATAGATTTGGCATTTGTGACATTTTCTGGCATATTATATGCAGTCAGTCTCCATAGTCAGCCAATAATACCCAGCCCTCAAGATCTTTTTAACCATGGTATGCCCATTGGTGTGAGTTCCAAATGCTCCTTCGTGAATGTCGTGAATCAACAGGTCTGCTTCTCGTTTATCAACACATCTTAGCAAAACCATGTCATGATTCCTTTTGTAGAGTACATCGTTGCTAAGGAAAAACTTGGACGATAACCTTCTCAAAGTTTTCTTGTCAAGAGTTGAAGCATTAGCAGGATATTCTTGGTTCTTTAGATAATTTTTTATGTCATGAAACCATGGTTTCCCATCCACCTCTTCTTCAATCAACTGGCAGTAGGCTGGTTCAGTCTTGCACTCAATTTTGATTAGTGGCGCCTCATTAACAAGTCAGACTTTCCACATTGAAGCTAACATGGCTAAAGCGTAAGCTATGTGGTTCTCTGAACGCGGAACATGACAGAAAGTGATCTCCTCAAAGTATTGGATCATCTCCACACTATAAGCACAGTACGGGACCAACTTCTCGTCTCTAGTTTCCCATTCACCTTTGACTTGATAAATAACCAAAGAAGAATCTCCACTAACTTCCAAAATCTTAATTCTGAGGTCAATAGCTGCCTCCAGTCCTAGAATACACGCTTCATATTCAGCGACATTATTTGTACATTCAAAGCAGAGTCTTAATGTAAATGGGGTACAACCACCATCAGGGTTCATCAACACAACACCTACACCATGTCCACTGTAGTTAGAAGAGCCATCAAACATCATCTTCCATCGGGAACCAGGCTTGGGACCTTCACCAGGGCCTGGCTCTTCACAGTCTTTCTTTATTAGCATAATGTCTTCATCTGGAAAATCAAACTTGAGAGGCTCATAGTCTTCAACAGGCTGCTCTACAAGTTAATCTGGTAAGACACTTCCCTTGATGGACTTCTGAGTGACGTACTGAATATCATATTCTGATAAGAGCATGTGCCAACGGGCAAGTTTTCCAGTTTGAGCTGGTTTCTCAAAGATATACTTTATTGGGTTCATTTTTTAGATCAATAAAGTAGTACGACATATCAGGTATTGCCTCAAACCATGCAAACACATCCACATACTCTTCGAGAAGCTTTACCAATCCTTGTCTGATACCTGCCCTAAGTGTTGCCCTAATCTTGACTTCCTTCTTGTCTTCATCGGTACCAAGATTGATGGTGTCAACTTGTTCCTCGTGTGGCTAAAGAGTCGTGTACTCGTACTCACACATTGTTTCCAACTTATCAGGGACTTCATAATCTTCTTCTTCCTCATCTTCAGCTTGATAGATGGGTGAATCAAAGTCAATGGTGAAAGTAGGGTCATTGAATACAACAGGTTTGTGGATTATTTTGCATGATGGAGGGACTTATTTTATTAAAATGCAACAGAAATTAAATGCAAGAAGAAATGTTTTTGGTAGTTTTGAAAAGATTGTCATTTTTCCTTAAAAGCAAAAATAGTAAAATGCAAACAAAAGAGTTTAACAAAACATCTTCATTGATTAATAAAAGTTGAAAGCGGTGGCCCATACAAAATAATTCAATAGCCTTGGGCACGACTACGGAATTGAAAACAAACAACAAAAACAAACATATTACTCTGGCACAGGGAACAACACAGGAATCTCAATAGCTTCACAATTATCTAGTGTGGCGTCACCCTGAAATACCAAATGGTTGATGCCCTCGTCTTCTGCGTCTTCTATCACAGCATTGACCTAATATCCTTTGCTGACGAACATTTCCTGGATTGTCTTTGGTCGCATTGTTGTAGAATCAGTTGTCTCATCACAAGTTGGTTTGCAACCCAACCCTTGGTACTTCTTCCTCTCTTGGACTTCAATAACCTTGCCCCAGCCTTCGGGAATACCTTCGTTTAGGGCAGACTGCATACTCTTGAATGAAACAAAAGATGGATTACTCGGGACCACCGGCTCTTCAATGTCCAGCATGACGGTATTGGCTATCTCTATAGCTTGGAAAGAAGTTTCCAAAGCATCTTCATCAGCCTCTATATAGCGGAAGGAGGACAAATTACTGACCATCAAGTCTTCTTCACCATGTATGATAACCAGCTTTTCATCAATTACGAACTTTATCTTTCGATGCAAGGTTGAAGTTACAGCACCAGCTCCATGGATCCATGGCCTCCCAAGTAGGCAGTTGTAGGCAGGATTAATGTCCAACACTTGGAATGTGATGTTGAAAACATGCGGGCCAATTAAGATTGGTAACTCAACTTCACCCATTACAGATATTCTTGAGCCATCAAAAGCTTTGACAATCAGGGAGGTAAGTTTAATTTCATCTCCTTTGTAAGCCAACTTTTCAAGTGTCCTCTTTGGTAAAACATTTAAAGAGGAACCAGTGTCCACGAGAACTCTTGCCAAAGTGCCTTCTTGGCATTTCACGGATACATGTAGAGCAAGATTGTGATTTTGACCCTCTCTGGGTAACTCTTCTTTGCTAAAGCTGGGGGTGTTGCAAGGAGTGATATTTGCAATGACACTATCAAACTGGCCGGCAGTAATATCCCGAGCAACATGGGTTTGGGCCAATATCTTTTGCAAGGAAGCTCGATGAGTAGGTGAATTCAACAGCAGAGACAAGATTGAGATTTTAGAGGGAGTTTGGTGAAGCTGATCCACCACTTTGTTGTCACTTCTTTTGATGATTCTCAGAAACTCAGCATCTTCGTCACTCGTAACCACTTCTTTTTCCTTGTCCTTGACAGGCACAGGAGCAACAGTTTCTTTGGGCACATTCCCTTTGAAGAGGGGAGTGTAAATTCGACCACTTCGTGTCATTTTTCCAGACCCAGCTATATTAGTTACTTCTTCACTAGTAGTTCCCACCTCTTTCCTTGGAACCACACTTCCAGACTATTTGTTACTCAAAGTATCTTCATATTTCCATGGCACAGCTTTAGAATTTCTGAAACAGAATGGAGCAGGCTCTCTGAGGACCTTTGGCCTCGATTGATTGGCAGCAGAGGCAACAACAGATTCTGATGTGTTAAATATTGGCTTTGGTTTATTGAAAATAGGGACCACAGAACCAGGCTTCAGCACATTAAAAATGGGCACCTTCTCTCTTGATTCTGGTAAATTGAAAATGGGCTCAATTACCGCAACTTCCTCTTTCTTCACTTTGCTAATTACTTGCAGAAAACCTTCATCAATCAACTGTTGGATATCATCTTGAACCAATTGGCATCCTTTGACACTGGCATCACAGTCTTCACAGCCATTGTGGCATACCTTCACCAGACCCACTTCGAACAATTTTGCATGAAAAACCCTGACAGGAGTCTTGATCTTAGATGCATCCAAAATCAACACCTCTTCTCTTTCATCTTTGATAGCATTTGTAGTCCCGTGTGTAGGCAGTGAGTTGTTCTTCACATTTGGCGAATTATCCCCAAAGGACAGAATCTTCTTTTCCATCAAACTTTTCACAACATATTTCAACGCAAGACATCCTTCTAGGTCATGACTGGCAGCGCCTTGGTGAAATGCACAGTGGGCATTAGGATTATGGAATTGCATGGACTTTTTTGTAGGTGGGCCCAAGGGTCTAGTGACAATCAAACCTTGTTCGACCAAAGAGAGGTAGAGCTCTGTGTAAGTAATTGGAATAGGAGGAAATGAAAGTTTTGCCCCTTGTCTTCTGTAAGGAGCATTTGACTGAGAAGCTTGTGGCTTTTGTTGTTGTTGGTAAGCTGGAGCACTGGGTGTTTGCTGATAGTTGGGTTGTTGATAAACAGGCGCCTGCTACGCGGCCTGGTGATTAAAAGTTGGGGTCACAGCTGCCACATAAGGTTGTGGGGAAAAGTGCACGGGATAGACTGGTTGTTGAACAAAACTTGGGTTAGATTGCTGTTGATAAACTGGCTGTTTCCAAACTTGATTCTTTTTCCTGCCTGTCATGACTGCATTTGTTTCCCCTTCTCTCTTCTTATGAAAATTACTGGGAGGCTTCTTGTTGTTGCCACTGCTTAAATTGTTTGAAGAATTGATCACCTTTCCACTCTTCAAACCAGCTTCTACTTTCACACCCACGGCTACAATGTCAGCAAAGTTGGCACTAACACTTCTAATCATTCTTTCATAAAGCTCAAACTTCACAGTGTCTACGAACCAATCAGCTAGTTCTTTCTCAGACAATTGAGGTTCTACTTGGGAAGCAGTCTCCCTCCAGCATTGAGCATATTCTTTAAAAGACTCTGATTTGTTTTGAGACATACTCAAAAGCTGCCTGCGATCAGGGGCCAAATCCATATTGTACTTATAATGTTTCACAAAAGCATCCGACAGATCTTGAAAACTGTGAATTCTAGATTGGTCCAAACTCATGTACCATTTAGCAGAGGCTCCTTTCAAACTATCCTGGAAACAATGGATCATTAGTTTGTCATTATCCACATATGTTGTCATTCTTTGGTAATAAATAATCAAGTGCAACTTTGGGCATGTCGCGCCTGAGTACTGGTCGAAGCTTGGAGTCTTGAACTTCAGCGGAATCACTAAGCCAGAAATCAATCACATATCTCTAGCATCAGTACTAAAGATATTACTGCCTTCCATTGCTCTCATATTTCTTTGGATAGTTTCCACACTTTCTTTCAATCTTTCATGGCGCTCGTCTCCCTCCTCAGACACTTCAGGGAAATCATAAACCGGTTGTGGATTGTGGAAAATGGGGTGTGCTTGAGTCTGCAGAACTGGTGGAGAAAAGGTTGGGATAGCTTGAGGATTCTCATTTCCCACGGGAACACCTTGTTGAGTAGAGGTAGGAATCATCGGAGGTACAAAACCATAAGGCATACCCAATGGGGGTACAAAAGCAGTGTTGACATTTGAAGGTTCCATAGTTAGAGTGACAATCTCAGAGACCACGGTGGTCTGAGTATCCATCTTTGCCTTGATAACCTGTAGAGTTTCCATGATCTGCCCCATACTTCCTCACAAATCATCCAACTCGTTGTTGACCCTATCCAATTCAATGTTATGCTCAGACATCATTTAGCGAGCTTGGGCTCGAGTGTTGTATCTGCGTCGGAGATTCAGTGTGACGGTTCTGAAGACAAGACGACGGGATGAGACACGACAAGAAAGAATGCACATGTCATGACACGCGGAGATGCATATGCAAATGCAGATGCAAGCAAAACTATCAAGGAACTAAAATTTTTGCAAACATTGTAGATAATAGGATACTTCTCAAAATAAGCTCTTTCATTAGCAAATTTGCAAATATTACAACATAGGCGTTACACCTTCAAAGTCTGTTACATAGGAAAATAAGAAAATAAAACATAAAAGAACTAGGGATCTAATCCACTTGAAGATGGTCATTCCCCTCCATTGAGCTCCTTCATGAGTTCGTCAATTTGCTCTTGCATCCTTGATTTGTCGAGGGTCAATTCTTCCAGTGCTTTCTTCAGCTTCAATTCTTCACTTGTAGGAGATACAGGCGGCTTGTGACGCGGATATGGCATCCTCATCACAAGAGCTCTTTCACGGGCCTATTCCAAGCAAGCTTCGGTGACAGTACAGTCGGGATTTCCTAGTGCAGTCCATCTTTGTCTGTTTATGCAATGCCAAGCACATGCAACTTTGGCCATGAACTCGAGATTTTCCCCCTCTTCAAGAAAAAACCTCCTCAGATTGTTAAGATCAGGTATCTCCTCCATTGGGTGGCCTAGCTGTCGGCGAGCAAGAATGGGGTTGTAATTGATGCATCCCTTTCTGCCCATAAGAGGTACATTGGGGAAGTCCCCACAGCTGTGAATCATAACGATCCCTCCATAGATTAGGTCATACCACTCAATGTCGGCATGGGTAAGCTCCATGAGTCTCTTGGACCAAATTGTACTGTCCTCCACATCCCAAAAGGTTGCGGTCCTTGGTAGGTGCGAAATAAACCACCTATAAAGGAGAGCAACACAACAGACGATATGTCCTTCATCTCGCATATTCTTTGAGTGAATAGCATGATAAGTATCAACCAACAGAGTGGGAACTGGATTTTTGAGCATGAAGATCTGAATATCATTGACATCGACAAAGTCTTTAACATTGGGAAACTGGAATAGTCCATAAGCTAGCAAAGCAAAATTGGACTCAAAGAGCACAGTATTCTTCCTATCGGCAAAATACCGAGCCTTCTCGAACAAGAACTGAGCGGGCAATCTAGAAATTCCCCCCTTGATGGTCATGTGGACTTGAATATCAGACAACCTTAGCCTCGTTCCTCTTGCAATGTCCTTCTCACTGAGCTCATCTTCTAATCCAGAGAATGGAGGGAAATCATTGACAGGGAGACCCATCAAAGCAGAGTATTCTTCCAAGGTTGGCATCAACTGGTAGTCGGGAAACACAAAGTAGTGATAAAGGGGATGGTATAGTTGAACCAACGTCTCTAGTAGTCCTTCAGCCCTTTGAAGTTCCAATAGCGGGAGAATCCTTCCATACCTTTTAAAGAAAGCCAATGGGTCTTCAATCAATTCCCCTAGTTCCTTTAGTTGCTCAACATTGGGAACCATAAAGATGTACGGCCAAGTTCCTTTCTTCCCAAAATCCATCTTACAATGTCTGCAAAACAGTTTTAAGTTCCTTGATAGGGTTAGCAAAAATGCAAAATGCAATGCAAATGCAGTTGGTTTTAAGGAACTCAAGAGAGACATTTTCAATATAAGCTTCACTTCATTAATATTGAGAAAATTTACAACTTTCAAAGTACATTTCAAGAAGATCAAAATACAAAGGAAGACAACTAGGCCTAAAAAGTAACCCTATCTAGAAAGGCTCCACTTCACGCATCCTCTTCTATCTCTTCAACTTGTTGTTTTCCAGAATCAGCTTGTCAACAATCCATTTCCAAGCGCTAGAGGTTGGAGGAATACTCGAATACTCGTGAGTACTAGAAGTTGGGTGCATGCTAGAGAAATAAATTCTCTTGCGCCACGTGACTGTCTACCACACGTCTCTCAAGCAACTTAATCAAATCATCCTTCTTTTTCATCTGTTTCTTCATCTCCATCTGTTCAGCATAGATGGCGTGGTACTTCCCCTCCCAAGTGTCTCTTTCAAGTTTCATCCTTGCCAGAGTTTCCTGATACTCTTCCATGCGCTCAATAGGAATGACAGAAGGAGATACAACAGTAGGCTGCGGAGGTCTCTCGGGGAGATATGGCATCTTAAGATCACGAGCTCGTGATCGAACCCACTGAAGGAAGGTTTCCAAGGCTACACAGTTTCTCCTTCCCAAGTCATTATTAGTTCTCTTATGGAGCGTTTCCCAAGCATGCAAGACTCTGTTCTTAGTTTCTGCACCGACTTCCTCATTGAGATAAAAGAAACCGGACAAAAGGATATTCTTAGGCTTTTCTTCCATAGGGAATCCAAACTGACGTCTAGCAAGGATAGGGTTGTAGCTGATCCCACCTCTAATACCAAGGAGTGGTACATTGGGGAATGGGCCATAGCTGTCAATGATGACTCCTTTGTTATAGGCTGGGTCGTACCAAAACACATCAATGTGAGTGAGAGATATGATTCTCTGAGACCAACGGAGCTTATCTGGATTATCTTTGAAGCGTGATGTAAATGCGTAATAAACCACTTGTAAAGCAAAGGTGCACAACACGAAATGGTACCCTTTCTCTGGAGAGTCCTGTGATGGATGAAGTGATAAGTATCCCCAAGCAGAGTGGGTACAGGGTTTCCACTTAAGAAAATCTGAATGGTGTTGATATCAACAAACTCCTCAACATTAGCAAACAAAACCAGACCATAGACAAGTAAAGCGAAGATTGCTTCAAAGGCATCCACACTGTTCATCTTAGCTAGGTAGAAGGCTTTATCAAACAAGAACTTAGAAGGTAGACCCTTGATTCCATTCTTGGTGGTGAGGTTAGCCTTGATTTCAGAATTTTCCAAGTGGATAGCATC
The DNA here is from genome assembly GCA_022829125.1 of Lathyrus tuberosus. Lineage (NCBI taxonomy): Eukaryota > Viridiplantae > Streptophyta > Magnoliopsida > Fabales > Fabaceae > Lathyrus > Lathyrus tuberosus. The sequence goes on from JALAZF010000423.1 coordinate 5,152,028, forward strand.
AGCAATCTCCTTTGGTGAAGGAATCTTCTCTAAACCACTGAAAGGCTCTTGCTCCTTTACAGGTAGACCAAACCAATAAGAATACTCTTCCAATGTCGGAACAAGTTGGTAATCGGTAAAAATAAAGCAATGGTACAGAGGGTCATAAAATTGCACCAACGTGTCAAGGACTCAATCCTCCATCTTAGTCCTAAGGATACCAATCAATCTTCCATAGCGTTTCCTGAAGTCTTCAGAGCAAGACACCAAAGCTGCCAGCTTTTTCAACTCTACCAAATTGGGCTTCTTGAAACTGTACTTCTTAGTCTTCCTTTTCTCAAGATCCATGATACCTATGATTTACAAAGGAAAAGACGAATGAGTCCCTTAAAACCAATGTGTATGCTTCCCCCTCTGATGACCCATCAGTGGTATCAGAACCTGGTTCGAGTAAGGAACTGGCTCCGTGTGTCGAAAGTCTTCCTGATATGGTGGTCAGGCGGCGTGTTTTGTTGAAGTGCCCATGACGAAATAAGGGTGTCTTTCAACGGCGGTACATGTACGTGGATGAAAGAGCTTTCGCTTGAGGGAGAGCATAGTGGATGGACTCACACTTGAGAGTGAGATTATAGGGAAACAAGTATGTGTTGTGTTGAAACAAGTGTGAGTTCTAAGTCCCACATTGCTTAGAAAAGTGGAGGTTGAGCACTTTATAAGTGAGAGGACCCATACACCTATCACCTTAAGGTTTTGGGTGAATATGTCGTGTCTCTCTCATTTGTTTAGATGAGTATTTGACCTTTAGGTTAGTGTTTGACTCAATGTATATGTTTCTGCCTCATGATGACCCATCAAATATAACAACAAAATCTATGTCTTCAATAATTAACAAATGTATCTATGCAGCACTTACTGATTTTGTCGTATCACTGATTTCAACAACAGTGGTCTTTGATTGGTCTTTTGGTTTTTCAGTAATGATATATTTCCTCAACCCAACACTATTATCCTACAAAATCAGAAATACACAAGAATTTGAAAAGCCATTTATAACTTGAAGCAACATTTCAAGATGATAAAGATCAACAGTAAAATACATTTTTTTTTTAATGGTTAGAAGCAAAAAGATCCTTTCATGAATATTAAATAGCACAAAGTAATTTACTTACAGGTATGGTGGTTGCTGCATATCGAGGAACATTTTTCATGTGGGATTTAGATTGACCGCCCATTCTTCTTGTTTCTGTAATTTGTGGGGGTTGAAGTTTAAAAAGAGTTGTTAACTTGGTATTTATAATAATCATTACCTCGACATGGTAATAATAAATATAGATTCTCCGAACCTTAATTACTAATGTTAATATTAATTAATTAATTGATAATATAAATATATCACATTGGTTACCAAAAGGATTGCTGATCAAAGATTTGTTAAGGCTATATTTGTGCAAGATCCACCTACCATTAGATATGGCAATAAAATCTGCTCCGATGGAATCCAACGTGGTCTTGAATTTAACAGAGAAATCCGATTTAATTAGAAGTGGGAGTGGATGTGAAAAAAACTCAGTTTTTAATTACAAAGATTGGGGATGTTAGCATCCGCCCCGCACTCATTTCGTCTCCGCACCGACTTATTAAATTTATTTTATTTTGTTTATTTTAATAATTTTACAAAAACTTACTTTTCTTATTTTTACTATAGTAAATGTATTAAAATTATAACTTTTTTTTATAAAATATAGATTAAATAAAAGTGATTATTTATTATAATTATTATTAAAATGACTAAATATTTAATTTAATTGTTAATTTTTATTGTTATAAAAAATGCATTTTGAAAAAATATATATATGATTTTTGCAAGAGTAACATAATAAAATATATTTTTATAAATATATAAATAATATATTTTGAAACATGAAGAAGATTTCATGAAAAGGTCAAATATTTTAAAAAAATATTTGTTGGGTCAAATAGCATATTCATCCAAGTCTCACATCGGGTAGTAAAAAAAAATAGAATATGAGTATTAATATAAATAGAGATAGTTAGTTTTAGTTTTCAAACACATCAGCAAAATGTAGTCTTTTGTGTGTTTTGGGGATTTGGGTTGTTGTGTGTTTAGAGAGGGTTTTCTATTTTTCCGTTAAAACATAGTTTGTTGAGAGAGTTTTCTATTTTTTCGTTCAAAAATAGTTTGTTGAGAGAGTTTTCTATTTTTCTGTTCAAAAATAGTTTGTTGAGAGGGTTTGCAATTTTTCCGTCCAAATATTGCATTTGAGTGAGGGTTTGCAATTTTTCCGTCCAAAAATTGCAATTGAGCGATGGTTTACAATTTTTCCGTTCAAAAATTGTAATTGGTAGGGTTTGCAATTTTCTTCTTAAAAATTGCAATTGTATGAGAGAGTTTGTCATTTTGTCATTATAAAATTACAAGTTGAATTATGATTTTTTTTGTTGGAATTTTTACTTCTTTTTCTTTTTGTGGGTATGCTTCCGCGTGCGTAGAAATTTATTTTTTTGTTATTTTCACAACAACTGATATCAGAGCTAAGGTTCCGATCAAGCGAGGAAGGAAGAGTAACAATGATTCTAATAAAGGGAGGAAGAAGACAAAAAGATTGAAGAGTAATAATTTTACAAATATGCCTAATCATTATAATTATAATGATCGCTTTGAAGATGAAGTTGAAGACAAAGTGAAGATATGTGAGACTTTGGATGAAGGGATGATTTATTGGGTCAAATAGCATATTCATCCAAGTCCCACATCGGGTAGTAGAAAAAATAGAATATGAGTATTAATATAAATAGAGATAGTTAGTTTTAGTTTTCAAACACATCAGCAAAATGTAGTATTTTGGGTGTTTTGGGGATTTGGGTAGTTGTGTGTTTAGAGAGGGTTTTCTATTTTTCTGTTCAAAAATAGTTTCTTGAGAGGATTTTCTATTTTTCCGTTCAAAATAGTTTGTTGAGAGGGTTTGCAATTTTTCCATCAAAAAATTGCATTTGAGTGAGGGTTTGCAATTTTTCCGTCCAAAAATTGCAATTTAGTGATGATTTACAATTTTTCCGTTCAAAAATTGTAATTGGTAGGGTTTGCAATTTTCTCCTTAAAAATTGCAATTGTATGAGAGAGTTTGTAATTTTGTCATTATAAAATTAAAAGTTGAATTATGATTTTTTTGATTTTTTTTGTTATAATTTTTACTTTTTTTTCTTTTTGTGGGTATGCTTCCGCGTGCGTAGATTTTTTTTTGTTATTTTCCCAACAATATTCTACTCAAAGTCAATAATATAATATAAATAAGTTGTTAAAATTTATAAATTAAAATTTTTAAAAGTACTAATAAACATAAAAATGCAGAAATTTATATTTTGAATATTATATTTTGTGTTTGAATTCAATGCAATTAATGATATTAGGCTTATTTAGTCCTGAAGTCCCATAACTTAATTTCCGTTTTCAATTTGGTCTGTTATTTAATAAACGTTACGATTAAGTCCCTCAAGAATTGTTCCGTTAAACAATCTGATCCATTATGTTAGTTTTGTTGTAAAAACGTTAAGTTTGCTGAGGTGGCATGCCAGCAAGGATTTTAGTTCATTTGTGAGTCAGCAATTAGCCATTTTTAAACGATAAAGATGATGAATGTTTAGGGTTCTTCATTCTTCATCGTTCCTTCATTATTGTCACGTTACTGTTCATCATCTTCTTCCTCCTTATTCTTTCTTTATCATCTTTCTTTCATAGGTGAAAATGTCAATAAACTCCAGCAACAAATCGAAAGCAAACACCCAAAGTTATGGGTCATTTGGATCTGTTGTGATAAGAAAGAAAAAGATGGAGTGTTGGTGTGAAAAAGAGTATGTGATGCGTACTGTTACGGATTTGAATAGTGTTAATGTTGGGAGAAAGTTTTGGGGTTGTAGAAATTACAAAAATCAAGTAGAGAAGGGATGCAATTTTTTCAAGTGGGTAGGAGATGAAGTTGTTGATGGAAGGGATCTGAAGATTGAAAGGCAAAGGAAGAAGATATTGAAGTTGAAGAATGAGGTTTTGAGCACAAGAGGAATGTTGAAAAATGTAATTTTGTTTTGCATTATTAGTTTAGGGTTTAACATAGTTTTTGTAACAAGGTATTTGAAATAAATGTAATAATGTGTTTATCATAGTTATGGATGTAAGAATGTTATCAAATGTTTAAGCAATTGTGTTATGTAATTGTGTTATGTAATGGTGTTATGTAATGGTCTGTAATGGTATCAAACTGGTTGATAAAATATTATTCTGCAATTGTGTAAGGATGTGCAACATTTATTGTTTAGATATATGGTTCTGCAACATATATTGTTCTGTAATGGTATGAAATGGTTTGTAATGGTCTGTAATTATAACTATATTGGTTAGAATATGATGAATCAATATTGTTTAGAATATTTTGATACAATATTAGTGAACCAATAACATGTTGATAATAATATTAGTGAATCAATAAAGCATGTGTTCTTGACACTGCTACAAAAAGCATTTGTTCTTAGCACTGATTACAAAAGAGCACTGATTCAAAAAGAGCACTGATACAAAAGAGCCACCAAAACAACAATGCCTAAATAAGGTGCTCACAAAAGACTACATAAAGTGTTCATATGACACTGAGTTACAAAAGACTAAATAAAGTGTTCATATGTGGATCAAGTTGCTGTTGATGCTGTTTGACTTGCTTCAGGGACACTCACTGCAGGCTGACTTGTTGCAGGAAGAGTTGCTTCAGGCTGAGATGCGGCAGGCTCATTTGGACCAGGCTGACTTGGTTCAGGCTGAGTTGTCTGACTTGGACCTGGGTGTTTGCAGGTTGACTTGTTGTGCCCCATCATGTGGCATCTACTACACTTGATGCCAAAGTTTGCTCTCTTTAGCTGAGTTTCATCCCTTATGCTCTCTGAAGCATCTCTAGTCCTCTTCTTCTTTGGCCTTCCTGGTTGTCTTTTGATGGGTGGTGGTTGCAACTCAGCATAACCTTTTTTCTCCCAGAGTAATTCCCCATTGACTGGATATATGACTGATGCATAGCAGTCTTCATACACTTGTTTTCTGTAGCAATCAGGGACATAGCTTTCAATCTCTAAATGTTGAGATTTCATGCAAGATATAGCAGACAGCAAGGTAAACCTGTGAGCATCCATTTTCTGCAAGAACATACTTTGGTTGACAAATTGACAGTGTATTTTTCTCCATTGTATGAGATGTGTCTCACCTCATAGTCATACTCCCCTGCACGCCTGTTAAATGGATAACAAACATTTAAAACCTGAGTTGGGTAGAATGTAAAACAATCATTTAGATGTTGTGTAGAATGTTCATACCTAAACTCAATGTAAGTTATGTATGTGAACAGCAAAGTAAAGACATTAATTGACTAAGTACCTTTTGTTGGTCACTTATGAATGTGTAAGTTTTGCACAACCTTGTACCTCCAAGATCATGTATCAGCAAATCAAGGAACCAACTCCATGAATCTTTTGTTTCTCCCTCTACAACAGCAAATGCAATTGGCATCATCTGGTCATTTGGATCCCTTCCAATTGCAGCAAGAATCTGACCACCATAGTAACCTTTCAAGAAGCAGCCATCCAATCCTATTATGGGCCTGCACTTGAAGAAACTGTCCTTGCATGCCTTGAAACAGATGTACATCCTTTGAAAATGAGGGCTCAACTGACATTCAGGATTTTCAATGCTTTCTTCTCCACCTTGGTATGGCTGACTTGTCACTTTAACAGTTGATCCAGGATTGGACCTAAGAAGTTCATGTGCATAATCATGTATTCTCGTGTACTGGTCCCTAAAAGACCCATCAACAATATCAATTGCCATGGTCTTTGCCCTGTATGCAAGAGTTTTGTTGATCCCCACATTCCATTTCTGTTGGGTCTTTTCCATGATGTCACTAAGCTTTAAACTAGGATTCTCCCTCACATTGTGTTGTATCTTAGTGCTAAGCCACTTGGATGTGAGAAAATTCACTTTGTAATCTCTACTACATGTGTGTTTATCAACAATCTTCCTAAGCTGCCAAGTATCTTCATCCTGAATTTTTGCACAATATGCCTCCCATGGACATCCTTTTTTACATATCACTCGCATCCTTTTCTTGTCATTTTTCTTGAACTTCATGTTCCTACCATTATGTATGGCATATGTTCTAATACCATCCCTGAAGTCTTGCTTAGAAGCAAAGTATGTCCCCAATTCCCACTTATAGTCATCCATCTTCTTAGGCAGTTTGAATGTTTGCCAATCTGCCTTTCCAACACATTCATCCTCACTAAAATACTCTTTCAACTCATCCTCACTATTCTCATCCTCTATGTCACTCAAACCCTTCAAATTTACAGTTGGTTGTTCTTCCTCTGCATCACTTTCATCCAAAAGACTTTTTTCAACAGAAGCTTCACAGACATTAACCTTCTTACAAGGTCTTCCAACTTTTCCCTTTCCTTTACTCTTTGGTTTTCCCTTTCCTTTACCCTTGGGTTTACCTTTTCCTTTACCCTTGCCTTTACCCTTCCCTTTACCATTCACTTTACCCTTCCCTTTACCCTTCCCTTTTCCCTCAACCACCTCATCTTCAGACACTACATGTTCACTTTCTGGTATCTCCTCAGTCATAACCACATCATCATCCGAGTCCTCAAAATTTATCTCCAATGCACTGTCATCACTGCAGTTCAGTCCCTCTTCTCCTTCATTTTGGCAATTCAGTCCTTCTTCTACATCATTGTTGCAGTTCAGTCCCTCACTTTATTCAACTACATTGGGCTCCTCACTTTGTTCAACTACATTGGGCTCCTCACCTTGTTCAATTTCAGTGGGCTCCTCACCTTGTGCAACTACATTTGTCCCCTCATTAATCTCAATGTCAGTGGTCCCCTTGTCCCCAACTTCCACTTCCACAACATTTCCAACAATTGTGGTCCCCTTGTCTCCTTCCACATCAGCTATAACCTCATCCATAACACTCCCAAAATCAGTTGGAATTTTTTCAGAATTGTCACCTACATTCTCAACACAGTGGGGCCGTCATCAATCCTTTCACTTAAATCAGTCTTCTCTCCTATTTCATCACTAAACTCAAGTGACAGAATTGGTTCCTCGATTACCTCAGGTTGTAGGATAGGATGTATGACATATAAATGTACTTCTCCAGTCAACACAGCAATAGTATGCATCCTCCTAGTTCCATTGTCATCTTTTAACTCAGTTATGCTATTACACTCCATTTCATCATAATACCATAGGCTCTCTATACTAGGATAACCTAACTCCTTTAAACCACCTAAAACTTTGAAGTAACTCCAAAAATCAGGGTCCACATCCCACGTTTCCTCTAAGCCATTATAACCTACTTTCGTTAACTCAGAAAACTGACCCCTATGATGAACAACGCATGTAAAACGGTTCTCCATGACCTAGACAAACCAGAACAAAAACCCTAACTAAGCAAATGAAAAACCCTAAGGAATAACTAAAAGAAACGAAGAATATACACATAAAGTTTGCAGGAGTGTTACCTCAAAACAGATGCTTGAACTTGTTCCTCTTTCGCGCCGTATCGTATCAAATACTTCACAAACCCTAAAATGGAAATGGAGAAGAAAACGAACGAATGAAACAAAACTGAATGTGAACGTGGATGAACAAAAGAAACGAAGAATATACACATAATCATTTGATTACCAGACGAGCGAATACTATGATGGATGCAGATTGCCTTTTCGTTAGGGTTTCAGGTAACTCAAATGGTGGAGAAGAGGGACTGAATGGAGTGAACTCAAATGAAATGATAAAAGGCTAAAACTGAAATGTTGAAACTTTTGGAGTTTTTTTAATTAGAATGTGAAACGTTTATTCCATCTCACCTAGAAAAATCCAGCTGGAATGCCACCTAATAAAAAACTAACAGAAAACACACATTTTAACAGAATGGACCATATGTGTTAACGGAATCACTATTAAAGGATCTAATACTAACGTTTATTATATAAGGGACCAAACTGAAAACGTAAATTAAGTTAAGGGACCAAAGCATGCATTACGCCATGATATTATATTGTATAAGATTTGGTGTTAACTTTTATAAATATTTATAAGTTTTTTTAAGTTTAAAAAATTGGGTGATGAACCTACTATCTTAGATAATTACTGCACTTTTTCTCAATAATCGGTTAGGATATTAATACTAGATTTGTTGCTCCTACTTTATCGCTATCATCAACATTTATTGCTCTTTTTATTTTAATAAGTAGATTAGGTTAAAAAAATTTATAAAAAAAATTCTAAATTATATAATACATACATATCAAGTTTAAAATATTTGTTTATTTTTAAATAAAAAAATATCAATTTTAGAGCTTCATTCACTCTATAAATATATGTAAATTTCATAGTACACCAAAACTCAATTATTTTCAATCATTTATTTGTAAAACGAGAAAGAGTGGGTCTCGAGATTATCTCACACACAAAAAAAATGTATTTTTAAACCTCTTTTCTTTATGTTAAATTTTTTTTTAAAGACAATTGAATTAATTGAATACAAGGGGTATTCAACCCATTACACCAACTAGAAGGTTACAAGGAAAAATTCTCAACCAACACTAAAACTACCTTAAAAACCTTAACGATACATACAAAAGGATAGAAAATCAGAGTTGGAATAAGGAATTTCACCAATACACGACTATTTTCAAGCAAAAAACTTAATAGTCCAACAAACATCATCGACGTTACAGATCTCATTGTTAAAGATAAACTTATTTCTAAACCTCCAGAGACACCAAACAATTGACAACCAAGCTGAACCAAGTTTAAGATTACCTTCTCTGGTGATGTCCGCTCTGCACCACTCCATAAAAGAGTCTCTGAAATTACCTGCATAAATGAAATAATTGTCGCATCAATCTTCCATCCTATTCCACACATCTCAAGCAAAAGAGCAATCGAAAAAAGAGTGTTGTAAGTCTTCTTCCGTTCCATGACAGAAAATGCATAAACAATCAACATTAATGATACCTCTCTTGGAAAGTTGATCCTGCGTTGCTAGCCTATTCCATATCAGTCTCCAGCCAAATGATAAAACTCTCGCTGGAAGTTTGATTTTCCAAAGATATTTGAAGATTCCCGCATGATCGAACAACAATATCTTCTGCTCTCTATGGTTCAGCATCCGTTGGTAAACCGATTTCACCATGTACTCAGAATACCTATCATCCTTCCAACTAAAATGGTCTTTCGACCCCACTACTGGCATAATAGATTTCAGCAAAATCTTCAGCTCTTGAAGATTAGCACACTCAGATTCCTGCAGCGGTTGTTTTATACCTAGATCGCCCCAGTGCCATTTTCCTGCAAGCGAATAACCCAAAGAACTCACTGTAGCTTCTTTAAGTTTACTGCTGATGAAAACTCCTTGGTATGTTTCTGTTAATGATGTGGTGCAGATCCAAGGTGCTGTCCAAAAAGGAGTGGACTCACCCTCACCAAGCTCTACGCGAATAAAACCTGCAAAACGAAAACCAAAGTTTGAAGCACCTGCTCCGCTCTTTAGTAGATCCTTCCACCAAAAAGACGTCGAAACCTTCGACGAACACTTTTCCACCAAAACATGATTCTCAATAATATTGTATCTAGCTTTGATCACATATTTCCATAATGACTTCGATCCATCTAAAATCCTCCACCTTCATTTTGATAAAAGCGCAATATTGAACTCCTTCAAAGACTTTATACCCAAGTCTCCTTTATCCTTCGGCTTGCACACCAAGTTCCATTTCAGCCAATGAATTCTCGCCTTTTCTTTCGAACCGCCCCAAAGGAAACTACTCCTTAATCTATCAATAGATTTCAGAACAGTTGCAGGGGCTTTATAAAATGATAGCCAGAAAATAGGGAGGCTGGATAGAACTGAGTTAATTAAAGGGATTCTTCCCGCCATGGATAAAAACCTTCATTTCCAGGCCGCTAACTTCGACTTAACTTTCTCAATGATTGGAAGCCGGAATTTGATTATTCATGGATTAATTCCAATAGGAATTCCCAAGAAACTGAAAACTGATTTTTCAATCTTGCAAGATAAAAACGTGGAGGCTGCCAACAGAAAATGAGTTCTCACATTAACTCTGATTAGCATGCTTTTGTTGAAATTCACCCTCAATCCCGAAATTATTTCAAATCCCCTAAGGATTGCTTTAATACTCCAAAGATTTTTCCAACTCCCCTCTCCTAAAATCAATGTATCATCCGCAAACTGAATAATTTCCACTGAAGTACCATCACCAACACTAAGTCCCTTGAACTCTCCCACTTCAACTGCCTTTTTCATCAAGCAAGTTAAACCTTCGGTTACGATGACAAAAAGAAACAAAGACAAAAGATCTCCCTGTCTTAAACCTCTTTCCACTTCAAAATCCCCCATCGGACTACCGTTAACCAAAATAGATAAGTGTCATACCCCACATTTTACCCCCTAGATTCAATCATCATTTTCATATCACTCTAGGTAAATCATTCATGCACAGCTAACCAAATTACTAGATATTGTTTTATTTTGTTCATCTGTGTAATTAGGGTTTGCTTCAAGAGGCTCAAATGATGGATCAATCAAAGTTTTGGATGGATCATCAACCAATCAAGTTATCATACACTTAAGAGACCTCTCTCCATTAACAATCAAGTGCAAAATGGCTTCATTACAAGTTCTTCAAGATTCAAATTCATCTAGCCATGAAATTTGGGTTTTTCAACCAAAGTCAACTGCATCTTTGAATTTTGATCAAGACATGATCCCAAGCCTTGAGGCATGATTCAAGACATTCAAATACACCCTTGGAGTCCATCCATGGTGTTCAAATACCTCAGAAGATTGAATTCATTGAAGATCAAGAACTGAAAGTTCATCTGATACACAAGCCATTGACTGCTAAGTCAAGCCTTTGACTTTAGGGTTTTTTGGTCAAATATGAACTTCTCAAGTCAAATTCCATGAAAATATGTTTGATGTTTGAGTTTGATCAAGAAAAATCAAGAGAAGTGAGGTTACTTGCAAAAAGGGCAACAATGAAGAAATTGGATTTTTTTTAAGTTATGAGAAAACCCTAATTTGGTGCTGACATGCCAATGCCATAACTTCCAATCTAGACTTCCATTTTCTTTGATCCAAAGATCAATTTGAAGAGCTCATTCCATACTACAACTTTGTCAATGAGGAGGAATTCCCAAAAAATGTATAGATTTCAAGTTATGATAGCGTGAAGTTGAGAAAAATAAGATTTTGAGATTCCATACTTGAAATTTTATCTAAGTGTTGAAGTCCAACTTAGAGGGTGTGTTTTCAAGACCATTTTTCTCATGGTTCTAAGCTCCAATTCAAATTTCTTTCAACATTAAATTTGTTAAGCATTCTTCAAGCTTTCCATTGATGCCAAGAACTCCTCAATTGGATCAATACATCTCAAGTTATGGCATAGGTTTTGGAATGTCTTCTAAGTTACTTTGGATAGTTTTTGGACATGACTTCAAGGCTCATTTTCACAATCTTCCAAGCCTCATTTCAAATTGTTTTCAAAATGAGAAATGTTCTTTGATCATCATACTTTCCATTGAGCTCAAGAGTTCATAATTTGGATCAAAACCCACCAAGTTCTAATTGTTCAAACATGACCATATGAAATTGATTTTAATGCAATATTCATGAACATTTTCATGCAACACCAATCCTTGAATCAATTCCCACGCATGTTTCACTCTTGTGCATCACCAAACATTGGCAAATGTAGCTAAACACTTGCATGTACCTTATGCACAAATTTGAAACATTCTTGCCAAAAAGAGGAAGACACCAAAATGTACAAAACTTGTACACCAAGAATTGCTGCTCCACTTTCTCATTCTGATCCTTTTTGTGCTCACAAGATGACAATAAAACAACCACAAACCATACCTTAATCTTGCCATGCTCATGCTACATTCTCATTTTTTTCGAATTTGTGAAAAACTAAATAAACAAGTTTTAACCATAGTCACACTCTTTTAACCACATAAAAACCCTCATATAAATGCTAAAAACCCTAGCAAGCAACCACACACCTTCATTGCTACTCAATAACAGAACAAAAAGTCTCTCTCACTCTCAAATTTTCTTTTCTTCGAATCTCACTCCACAAGACTTACTTCCTCATTTTCTTGTTATATCAACATCCTTTGAAGTCCCAAGAAGCTTGAGGAGGAGTTTGGTAAAGTGTTTGAGCAAGAAACAGAAACTATAAAGCTCTCAATTGGGTAACATTTTCTTCACCCTTTTTCTCACCTTTTAATGCTTATTTTAATCCATGATTGTTGCATTTGAAGTTCTGGAATAATGAAGGTCATGTTTGTGTTGTTGTTGTTCTAGTTTGATGAAGTTTTAATTTATGTCTTATTTTTCATGCTCCGTTTTCAGCATGCTAGAGGGTTTAAAAATGAAAACTAACATCATATTATTGTTCAGCATGAAAAATCATGTGGGATATGGCATTTGTTTTGGTGTTTTGATGTTGTTTTCAGACGACTCCGGTGGCTGTCGCCAGAGAAGACGACCGGAGCCCCATGTTGCGGTGAGAATCGGATATCAAGCTATTAATTAACTTGAATCATAAAACTTTGAAATTCACCACCGAGCTTTGATTTATCCAAAGGAAATGGTAAAGATCGAAGAAAACCCTAAGTACGCTATGTGAAGACACATCTAAGAGATCTAAGGTTCGGGGGTTGGTTATACCTAGGAAAGGTGTTAGCATCCTAGATATCTGTAGTACTCTACATGAACCTCTTGTTAGTATTTGTGTTATGTTAAAGTTTGCTTGGTAAGGAAAGAGTGCTAAGGGTAAAGACCTAAGGGTATATACACTAAGTATGCTCGCCAAGACGTCGCATCTCGTGCCTACGTATTCTAATGAGGATGGAATCAGAGCATTCGTAGTTCACCTAACTAGGGATGAGGAACCATTGACTAAGGTCAAAGTTCCAAGGGGAATGAGTATGATACTCATATAGAGTTAAAGAACTCTCTAAGTCTAAGTTGTAAGGCAAATTGGGAAGTGAGTACTCATGATGATGAGAATCACATAGAGTTTAAGAACTCTATCCTAATTCTAAGTTAAGAGGGATGAGTGGCTCTAATAAGGCCAAAGAGAAGGGAACATCATTATGATGATGCCTCCATAGAGTTTAAGAACTCTTAGTGGATCCTAAGTTATGAGGTGAGTGGCTCTAAAGAGGCCAAGGGAAATAAGCATCTATGATGATAGTGCTCACAAGAGGGTGGAAACCTAATTAGGTTGAGGGAGAAGTGGCTCTAATGAGGTTAAAGGTTTGATTCTAATGAGGATAGGGGATGGCTCTGATGAGGCCAAAGGGAGAGATGGCTCTAATGATGCCAAGAGGGTAATGAGATATCTATGACTTTGAGGTCAATAGAGAGACTTTGCTTTGGAAGGAAGGGAACAAAGAGGGTTAAGGAGGAGAGCTAATAAGCTAGCCTCACTTGAAGGGATAACTTAATGAAGTTTAACAAAGATATTCATAATTGATGATAGCAAAAGTATATGGATATAACATATGGATAATGATGGTGAATGTGATGACATTCACGACAAGTATCTACAAGAAGTGCGCAAGCATCATGTAAGCATACAAGAAACATTTATTAATGTACAAGGTAAATACCTAAAGGGGGAAAGATACAAGTCTAAACATCTAAAGCAAATATGTGATGACCTACAAAGGGGAATGTCTTTGACCTAATCTCTGTGTTAAGGGGAAAGTATCACTTATGTTATCCTAAAGTTCATTTTCATGAAAAGGAAATCTAAGCACAAGTGATTTGGTCTAACCCAATTGTTTGGTTTGTATCTACTTGATGCTGTACACATACATGAGAGGGGAGTCCTAAATTGAAGGTAAAGACCTAATTTAAGACTCCAATGGGGGTGGTAAAAATTTAGACATTTTAAGGTAACCAACAACTTATAATTGTACTTAAAACTAAAACCTATAATCATGCAAGTCCTAAGACAATGGGAAGGGGTCTTAGTATGTCAAAATAATCCTAAACAAACCTAAAAAGGCAAAGGGGATCAAAGGTTAAGACTTTAAGAACTAAAAATAACCTTAAATAACCCTAAAAACAACTATGCTTCTCATGTGATTAAAAGACCTAAAAGTTAATATTTTTGGAGGTTTTAAAATATTAACATGAAATACACAACAAAAGGAGAACAATGCAAAAATAATGGAATTAAAATCATAAAAATTGAAGGAGTTATGAATTTTACAAGTTTGTGAATAAAACATAAAAACAAGTGATAAAAAATACGGAAATGTCCTAGATAGGTGTTGAACTTACGCACTAAGGGTTATAGCCTAAAAGGCTTGCCAAACCTACCAGAACGTGCATGGTGACAAAGGATAGTTCAAGAGAAATAAATTTAAAGTCTGGCTGGATTCAGATAAATAACAAAAGACTGTGGCAAGGGGGATTCGAACCCCAGTCTTTTCGCTCGGCAAATACACACACGAACATCCATTGACCAGCGGTGCTACACCCGCATTCGTTAACAAAACCAACTCTAATAATATGTGTTTGAAACATGTTTCTAGTTTACCAGAACGCGCCATGGCTGGGCAAAGCAAGGCAAGGTGACCTAGATTGGTGCTTTGCAAGAACAAACCTAACTTTCTCTACACTCCATGAAAATGCAAGATGTAGAGATCAAAATTATGTATTTTTTCACAAGGAATTGGATGGTACCCTTGGTTTGTGCTAAATGTGTCTCTAATTAAAAACACGATAGGGTTCCTAAAAATGAGCTCAAGTTTGCATTTCCAAGTTCACAGTCCAATACAGTCAGGTTCAATCATGTTTAATGAGCCAAACACAACACAAGTAACATATTCAAGCAAAACACATTCAATGCACATCAAAAATCAGCATGATTCCAAGAGTTACAGTTGAGATGAACTTACCTCTTGTAGTAAACTTCTCAAAATCTCCAAAAGATGTTACAGAACAAAGATAAAGCCTTGGACACTTCTAATATGCTTCAAAGATATTGATTGAATGCTTAGACACCAAAGAAAACCAGTAGAGCAGAAAATGAACTCCCTCTTGCAAGAAGTGAAAAATAACAAAAACTAAAACTTCAAGAAATGGAGTTACAGTTGCAAATCCAAGGTTTGGACAGTTGGAGGATGATTTATGGATGGTGTTTAAGGTATTAAGGTGATTGGAAATGGAGTGAATCAAGACTGGTTCATACAAATGCAGAAAGTCAAACTTCTTTAGGTTTGAAGGTTGACTTTTAGATTTAAAAGGTTTTGGATGATGGAGAAAGTTTGGAAAGCTCTATCACATGTTTTGTGATGTGTTAGAGTGATTGGTTTGGTGGTTTGATGTTTAGAAATGGTTCTGAGCAAGTTTATGCAAAAGGGTGGTTTTTGACACAAAGAGTGAATGAATGTAAGAACTGATTTCTTTTGCCTTGCTTGGATATTTCTATCAGGTTTATTGTCTTTTGAAGTGTGGAATAAGTGCTTTATTTATAGGCAAGATAGTGAGAGCAATCAGTTTGCAGCAAAGCAAATGGTATGGTTCATGGTTTGGTTGCACTTAGTTGAGATGCGAATGGAATTGTCAAGATGTTTCAAGAGTTACAAGATGTGGTACTGACCTTTTTAGAGTTGTTGGAGGTTCAGACACTTTATCATGATGCAAGGTAAAGTTCTGGTGCAGAAGGAACAGTTTGGGAGCTCAAGAAACTTACTTTGTGCATAAAGTTGCCTTTTCCAAAATGGAAGTCAAGACTTTATGCCATAAGTGGAAAAAATCAGATGGTTAATGCCTCAACTTGATGGATAATGCTTCCAATTTTCGTGTAAAACTTTGAGCAAATGAATATTTGCAAGTAATAGCTTCTGAAATGCAAGATTATGTAGCAAGAACCTGGATTTGCAACAAGTTCATAAGGTAGAAAGCATGAAAAGTCAAGTTTCAAACCCTCAACTTCATGGATTCGATTCTCTTAGCTCACACATTGGATTGGGGAGTTCTTGTACTTTTTGGAAAGCCCCAAGTATTCTCTACAATGTTCATGTTCACTCCAAGTTCTAGATCCAAAGGGATCATGATGAAAAATGGACGTGAAGTTGGCTGAAAATTAGGGCCTTGAACTTTCACTAAGTCATAAATGGCCTTAAACTTCCAAGCTTCCTAACTTAAAAACCATGCCTTATTTAAAGAAGTACCCTCTAATACATTTTAAAGTTCATGATGAGAGCTTCAATTTGATCTTTGAGCCACAAAAATTGGATGTGTGGTTTGAAAGTTATGACTCTTCAAAGTTTACACAAGGAGTGAATTCTTCCACACTTAGAAAATTTCAAGAACTAAACCTTGCCCTTTTTGCAAGAAACCTCTCAAATGCTAATTTCTCATGCTCTAACTCAAAAATCAAGCATGTCTTGATGGAATATGGCTTGAATACTTCATCTTGGAACAAAACATCAAAAGTCAAAGGTTTGACTTTTCCGTCAAAACCCTAATTTCCTCAGGAATTCAATTGGATGATCTTTGATGATCTTACTTTCTCAATCTCTTTAAATACCAATAGTTAGTCTCTAAAGATACATATGAACACATAGAATCATGTCTCAAGGCTTAGGATCGTGCCTTGACCAAAAGTCGAAGGCATGGTTGACTTTTCCTGACAAAAACCCTAATTTGGGGTCAGATGAACTTGAGGCTCACTGAACTTGTGATGGGATCCAAACACACTTGATTTCTTGTTGAATAAGGCATATTGAATGTGTGTAAGCTCAATTGGTTGATGAACCGATCAAGGCATTGACTGATCACACCAAGATTCCTCTGTGATTCTGTAAGTTAAAACCCTAATTCCACAACTCTTGATCTTATAGTTTTTCTTTGATCTCTTTAGATCCAATCGCATGAGATCATGGTATATGATTTGAGAGCTACATGATTAACCTCTAAGGCCAAATGGTTGAACTTTGGAGCCTCAGTTGACTTTCTTGAACAAATGACTTCAAACACCTTCCTCAATCCACCTAGTGAACACTTGTGATGGATGTATGGAGCCAATAAGTGCCTTAGGAGGACTTGAAACATATGAGAGCTTGGATTATTGGCTTTGCCTTCCTTCTTGTGCAAACCCTATCTTTAAAAACAGAAGAACTAACTAGCAAGATATGGTGGTTAGTTGACAATGCATAGATGATTGAACCCTAATGCAAGTGCAAGATGTTATGGCATCTAAGGGGTAAAATTTGGGGTATAACATCCTAGCTCCGACGTCTGGTCATGCGTGTTGATGTGTTCCGTTTGACTTTGGTCTTTGCTTGCGTGGCGCTGAGTTGTTTCTAATGTGTATTAGTGAAAGGGTCCACGCGTGTTTCCACTTTGATTCTGATTTTTTTTATTTGATTAATGATATGGGCCTTGCATGTTTCTCTATCCACACCCCACCTTGTCCAGGCCCAACACGCATGATGTTGATTCATATTCTTTCTATTTAACTGATGCACCCCTCCTTGCTTTTTCTTTCTATTTTTATTATTTATTTCCATTTTACATTTTGATTTTATTTTAAATGTTAAAAATATATTTAAAAATCCACAAAAATACATTTATGTTCATTCAATGTATTTAGAATTTTTTGACATTTTTTATTTTATTTTTCAAATATTTTTATTATTTTATTTTAATTTAGTAATGCAAAGTGTTTTACCTATTTACCATTGAACTAGGGTTTTGTGTTTTGATGCTTTTTGAGCCACTTCATGAGTCATACTTTTCGAAATATTTTGACACATGAATACTTGAAGTTTGAGTGGTTTTGTTGTGCTTTGATGATGCTTGTTTGATTAGTTTTCACTTGATTTTTTGGAGCCTCGATTCATGCTCGATTAGCGAGATATGCTTGACTTATTGATTTTAATTGATGATGTATTTGTGCATTCATTTTGGGGATCTTTTCTTCACATAGTATTGAATGTGTTTCCATGAGATAGAGCCTTTAACTTGCATTTATTTGACCATTTTAACATTTTTGATTGATGGCTCAAGTTAGGGATGTGTTGAACATAATGTTGGTTTATCTTTGACCTAGTTTTTGAACCTACTTCTTGCGTGAACATTCTTGATGTTCATGAATCTTATATGACTTGAATGGCTTGTTTGAGCTTCTGAATTCTCTTGTTTCAATGTCTATTGCTCGATCATTTGCCTCCTTTACTTCCATTGGATGTTTGATTCTTTTTATAGATGATATTGATTGATGCATGCTTAGTTGTTTGTTCATGTTTTGAATGTGATGCTTGTTGAACCTTCTTGATATCATGAGTTTGTTTATGAGTTGAAATGTTTGATTATGCTACTTCCCCATATTGTTTTCATACCTTAATCTCAATGTTTGAATCATTTGTGACTTTTTTTCTTATGAACTTGTTGTTGACAAGTGTGTGACTAATGATGTGATGCATGTTTGATGTTCTTGTAATCATTTCTCCATCTTTGAAGTGTGTTGAACATGTTGTGGTGCAGCTACTGATTTGTATGATTTCGCATCTTATTTGGTTCATTTTGTCCTTGTAATCACTTTAAGATACAAATATTTGTGCACTACCTGTTTGTCCTTATCCTTAACATGTTGCATGCCTAATTGATAACATGATGTGTTACCTCATGAGTTGATTAGTTGCCTTAGCATTTGCTTTACATATGTTTCCATTCATTCATGATCTTAGCTTTGATACTTGAGGCTTTCCTCTGTATTCCCTTGATATTATGATTTCCTATGCTTAAATTCAAAGGAAAGGATCTTTTATGTTGACTTTATGTCATAGTTAGGATGGTTTATCCCTATATTACCTTTCCCATATGATTTTGTTAGAGTCATTTCCCCTCTTTAACTTTAGACTTAGGTTAGAGTTTGTCAACTCTATGTAAGTGTTATTGCCATGAGCACTTACCTTTCCCTTTTGACCTTGTTAGAGTCATTTAGTCTTTCAACTTAGACTTAGGATAGAGTTTGTAAACTCTATGTAAATGTCATTGTTATGGACACTTACCTCCCCCTTGGAACCTTGATCACTATCAAGTGTTCGTCACCCTTAGTTATGTGAACTACGAATGCTCTGATTTCATCCTTGTTAGGATACGTAGGCACAAGACCGTGAAGTCTTGGCGAGCATACTTAGTAAATACCTTAGGTCTTTCCCATTAGATCAAACAAACAATCACATAATACAAATACAATAAGAGGTTCCTATAGAGTACTATAGATACTTAGGGTGCTAATACCTTCCCTTAGTATAACCAACCCCTGAACCTTAGATATTTAGCTTTGTTGCTACATTGCACACTTAGGGTTTTATTCAATCTTTTCCCCTTCCTTTAGATAAATTAAATTTTGGTGGTGAACTTCAATGATTTGTGATTCAAGTTAATTCAATAGCTTGATATCTGATTCTCACCGCAACAGATATGGTGATTTCATTGGGGATGTGTTCCTCCCCTAATAGGGTTAAGCCTATCTTGTTTGTATTTGTGTTATTTTTGCTTGTTTGTATACTTGTATATTTGTATATATTTGCATTGCTTGGGTTTTTCTGTTTGGCAGGGTGACTTTTGTGTGGTGAGATAAGTCCTATAACCGGACTTGAGTGTACTTATGATAGGATGGGTGGTATAGTCAAGGAGACTTTGAGGGAGTAATCCCGAAGAAGTTGACTTGAGATCCCCCGCTCAGTGGAGGCCCTCTTGAGGGTATTGTTGTTGAACGAGTAATCGTGAATGCATTACTACTTTCGACCTAGGATCCCGTGAAACTGAGGACCTTTAGTTACCTCTTACACCACTTAGCCTTATTAGGATGTAGTGTGGTGACTATGAGAGTGTAAACCCGAAGTAGTTGATACGCGATACTACACACAAACGAGACTCTCTTGAAAATGTTGTTGATTTCCAAGTAATTGGTGTGTCCATAATATCCAAAAGATGGGTCGATGACTTTGGGAACCTCTTAGAACCTTGTTCCGCAGGTACAAAAACACATAGTACACACCTTTGGGATGGGTATACCATGACTCCATGCTCGTGATCTCAAAACCTAAACCCCATGTTTGTATATATATGAATATGTGTATATGTGTGTTTGTGCATACATTCATCCATGCATTCATGCATCTTTTTTCTAACCTCTTCAAGGAACTCAGTGTTGTTTTGCAAACATTATAGGATGGATTTTGGAAGGAGAAGAGCACAGAAGTACACTTTCAAGAGTCCAAAGTTGTAGGACTTAAGGAAGCTAGGAGGTTTGGTTGAAGACCCTCTGGCATTCAAGGATAAGTATGAGAGGATATTTCCTTTATTGAAGCTCTAGATGGTTGATGGGATTCTTTCTGCACTTGTGCAGTTTTATGACCCATTGTATCACTGCTTTACTTTCCCCGACTATCAATTGATGCTGACGTTTGAGGAGTATTCTTCTTTGATTGGACTTCCCATTACTTCTCAGGCTCCTTTCTCTGGTTTAGAGGATATACCTAGTGGGAAAGATATTTCAGAAGCCACTCACCTCAGGTTGTTAGACATCAAGGCTAATATGACTACTAAAGGAGGACTCCCTGGGTTACCTGCCAAGTTTCTGATGGAAAAGCTCAATACTTCACTGACAAGAAGAGTATGGATGCCTTTGAAGAAGTCCTTGCCTTGCTCATTTATGGACTTTTTCTCTTCCTGAATATTGATGACTTTGTTGATATAGATGTTATCAAGATCTTCTTACTTGGGAATTCAGTCCCAACTTTGCTTATTGACGCATATCACTCCGTGCATCTGAGGAATTCTCATAGAGGAGGGATGATAACTTGTTGCACTTCTTTGCTCTACAAGTGGTTTATTTCACACTTGCCTCGCTTAGCCACCTTTTGGGATCTCAAGGATGGTCTTCTTTGGTCGCAAAAGATTATGTCGCTCACACATTCCAATATTGAGTGGTATAATCCTGTTTTTGGAGGGGTGGCTATGATTGACAGTTGTGGTGAATTCCCCAACATGCCTCTTCTTGGTACGAAGGGATGCATAAGCTACAATCCGGTTCTAGCTCGTCGACAGCTTGGTTATCCCGCGAAGGATACCATCTACTTGGAAGGACTTTTCCTCAAAGAAGGTGAGAATCCAGTGCTCAAGGAGAAAATCGTGCACGCTTGGCGTCACGTACATAGGAAAGGGATGATTATGTTAGGAAATCCTGATTGCGCTGCTTTGGAGCCTTATCTCTAATGGGTGCAAGATAGGGATATCAAGCTGAAGATGCCCTACCCTCGTCATGAGCCCATACGCTTGGCTTCTAGAGACCCCACTTTGATCTTTATGAGTAAGGAGGAGAAGTTGAAGATCGCTTTGACCACAGCAAAGTGAGAAAGAGATGCTTGGAAGAACAATTATCAAGTAGTCAATCATGAGAATGAAGAACTTCAAAAGCTCCTAAAGCAAAAGGGATGGAGAAGATAATGCTAAGAAGAGGAAGGCGCGGGAGGATTTATTTTCCTCTAGCGTACCATTGGTGCCTACTGCCAGTTCTGACATTCCTCCAACTTCAGGCGCGTGGAAGTTGTATGTGGACAAGCTCATCCTCAAGAAGGCCAAGATGCAAGAGGAGATCAAAAGGCTTACAAAGAATTTTCTAGGAGGAGAGGGATCTTCTCATCAGTTTGCTTAGGACTCTTAGTTTCCTTTTTCTTGTACTTTTCCACTTTGTATGACTTTTGAAAGTATAATCCATTTTGTAAGCTTCAATGTTAAATCAATGAAATAAGACTCTTTTTTGCTATTCGAAGAATGTGTTCTCCATTTTTATAATGTTTGCGAATATAATTTTGCATTCCTTGTATCTTTTATTGCATTTGCATTTCATGCGTTCATGTCATCACATGTGCATTCCTTTTGCATTAGCTCATTTCGTTGTCTCGTCTCCCGTTGTTCACACTGAGTCCTCCACATTTGTACAACACCAGAGCTCAAGCTTGAAGAAGGATGGCCGAACAGAACCAAGAGAATGACCGAGTCAGCAATGAACTAGAATACCTACGTGGGAACGTAGGGGAAATTATGGAAATGTTACAAGTGATACGTGCGAAAATGGATACTCAAACCACTATGGTTTCCGAGATTGTTAATCCAATAGTAGATCCTCAGCCTACAGTGACTACTACTACCAATTTACCTCCATTCGTTCTTCCTCCAGGTTTTGTGCCTGGACCCATTGTAATTCCTACTACTCAGCAAGTTGTTCCTTTGACTTTTGAAGTCCCTCATATGGTTCCTACCTTTGCACTAACTGTCGTGCATACCCGTGTTCAACCCTACTTTGATGAACACCATCAAGTGTATGATGTGCCAGATATGTATGAAAATGAAGATGAGAAGCTTAGGGAGAAATTTGAAACTATTGAGAAGAGATTAAGAGCGATGGAAGGTGACCAAATCTTTGGTGTTGCCGCAAGGGAGATGTGTCTTGTATCCGGATTGGTTATCCTAGCCAAGTTTAAAACCCCTAACTTTGATCAATACAAAGGTACTACCTGTCCAAAGAACCATCTTATTATGTACTATAGAAAGATGGTCGCTCATGTTGACAATGATAAACTGATGATTCACTGTTTCCAAGACAGTTTGAAGGGTGCTTCTTCTAAATGGTATTTGAGTTTGGATCAGTCTCGTATCCGATGTTTCCAAGACCTGTCAGATGCCTTCATCCAACACTATAAGTTCAACATGGATCTAGCGCCTGATAGAAGACAACTGTTGAGTATGTCACAGAAGAGTTCCAAGTCATTCAAGGAATACGCTCAGCGGTGGAGAGAAACTGCTTCCCAAGTGGAACCTCCCTTGATTGAAAAGGAATTAACTG
Organism: Lathyrus tuberosus; assembly: GCA_022829125.1. NCBI lineage: Eukaryota > Viridiplantae > Streptophyta > Magnoliopsida > Fabales > Fabaceae > Lathyrus > Lathyrus tuberosus. The sequence goes on from JALAZF010000423.1 coordinate 5,175,041, forward strand.
ATTGGTTTGTTGACACAGTTTGCCCATAATTCTACTAGAAGATGGTTAGGAGTGTGACCGCTAACTTTTCCGATATAGTTGATGTGGGTGTTAAGGTGGGACTTGGTTTGTAGAGCGGTAAAATGACCAATGTAGCTGGCAGTTCAAGCACCAACAACAACAATGATAAGAAATCTTCTAGTCGTTTCCACAAGAAAAAGGAAGGGAAAACTAACGCAGTGATGTCTAGTAGGAGAAAGAATCAGCCTTGGAAGCAACGACAACGACAAAGTTATGTTCAACAACAGCCTATCTAGTTTAGTTCGCCCAACAACCGTATGTGGCCGCAGTTACTCCCTCATTTAATCAGCAAGTTCCTATATATCAGCCTGTATAACCAGCTCCTATTTATCAACCAGTTCAAGCTCCGATAACTTATCAATGAGCGCCCAACGCTCTTGCCTATCAATAACAGACAAATCAAGCTCCTCGCTAAAATGTTCCCAATAGAAGACAGGGTGGTAGGCCTCCTATTCCTCCAATTCCTATGACTTATACCGAGCTATACCCTTCATTAGTGCAAAAAGGGTTAGCAACTACAAGGCCTTTGGGTCCTCCTCCCGATCCTCTTCCACCTCACTACAATCCAAATGCTCATTGTCTATTTCACAAAGGCGCGCCAGGTCATGATCTAGAAGGTTGTTGTGCTCTAAAGCACATTGTAAGAGAGCTAATGGAGAAAAAGATCTTGTCTTTTGGTGATTCCCAGCCCAATGTCAAAAATAATCCTTTGCCCGCTCATGGGGCCATTAATGTTGTTGATGAGGCATCTGATGAAAGTCAAATCCTTGATGTTTCTGATATTAAAGTCCCTCTTTGAGCCTTTCATGCAAAGCTAGTTGAGGCAGGTTTAGTCAAAGTTTACCATGCTGAGTGCGAAGATTCTGCTACCAGTCCTAAGGGATGTATGTTGGTCCAAAGAGACATTCAAAGTCTGATTGATTATGGTTTCTTACAAGTGAGTAACAAGTTGAAGAAAGATGAGGTGTCTGTGATTGAGCCTATCTTTAATCTACCAGAATCAAGTGACAAAGTGCATGTGTTTAACTTACCTTAATCAAGTTCTACAACGCCTTTTTTCAGTGTACCAAAGCCAATACAACATACCAGAACCTTTTGTTGTTCCTTCAGTTAATCAGCTGAAGCCTGTAATTATTCAAAAGCTCAGTCTATTCTCCTTCAAAGATACCAAAGCCATGCCTTGGAAGTATGATGTGAGAGTAATTGACAAAAAGTCTGGGAAGGTTGTTCAGAAAGAAGATTTAAAGAGTGTTGAAGACATGACCAACATAGCTGGGGCAAGTAAGATGACTCGTAGTGGACGTATCTATACCCCCTGATTCAATGAAGCTCCACCAAAAGAAGTTGTTGCCACCGTGCCTGCTAAAGATAAAGAAGTGGTTATGAATGATGAAGATTCTGAGTTTTTAAGGATTATAAGGAAGAGTGATTACAAATTCATTGATCAACTTCATCAAACTCCTTCAAAGATATCCATTATGTCTCTTCTGATGAGTTTCTCAGCTCACCAAAGTGCTTTGCAAAAGCTGTTAGCTCAAGCCCATGTCACTCAAGACATTACTGTCGACCAGTTTGATAATGTAATTGCAAATATTACTGCTTGTAACACTCTCAGTTTCAGCAGAAAGGAGTTACCGAGGTAAGGCCAGAATCACAACTATGTGTTGCACATGTTCGTAAAATGTCAGGATGACGCTTTAGCAAGAGTGCTTGTAGACACCGGTTCCTCTTTGAATGTTTTGCCCAAGAGGACGCTTGCTAAGCTGGCTTACAAAGGGTCAGAGATGAAATCTACTTCTTTGATTATTAAGGCTTTTGATGGTTCACGTAGAATAGTAATTGGGGAGGTGGAGCTGCCAATCTTGATTGGACCATATGTATTTGACATCACATTCCAAGTCATGGATATCAATCCAGCTTACAGTTGTTTGCTTGGAAGGTCGTGGATTCACGGTGCTGGCGTCGTGGCTTCAACCTTACATCAAAAGATGAAGTTTGTTGTTGATGATAAGTTGGTGATTATTCATAGAGAGAAGGACCTTATGGTAAGTCATTTGTCTTCATTCTGATACATTAAGGTTGACGAGGATGCCTTGGAAACTTTTTTCAAGCACTCGAGATAGCCAACGTTGTCCTGTTGGAAGTTGAGGAACCAGTGGGTAAGGGTAATCCATCTTTCGCATCTATCAAGAGTACAAGATCAACTATTGAAGAAGGCGTTCCCGAAGGCTGGGGAGAAGTCATTGATATCAAGATGAATATGGATCGCTATGGGCTGGGTTACAAACCAACTAATGATTGAGCATTTACTTCTGCCAAAGGACGTCCGAAGATTATCCAAGAAGTGTTTATCAGTGGAGGCTTCCAAGTCAAAGCCGTTAATGAAGATAAGGAAGATGAAGATTTGAGTAATCTGGTGTTCCAGTGTGATGCTGCTTTGGACAGTTGGGAAGTGATAGAGATCCCAGTGATTATTCCCTCGCCAAATTAATTTGTTATCTTTTTGTTGTTTTCAAAAAAATTCCATAGCTCTGCCTAAGGCTATTGGACTATTTTGTAGGGTCCCCTATGCTTTCAAAATTACCATTATCAATGAAGACATTTTGTTAAATTCTCATTGTTTCATTTACTGTTTTTTGCTTTTACTTTTAAAAGAAAATGGCAATCTTTCAAAACTATAAAAGGCATTTTCCTTTTGCATTTTCTTTGTTCTTTTAATAAAATCAAATCATTCAAACATGCAGAATAATCCAAAACAATGTTAAATCCAATGACCCTGCTTTCACGCCTAACTTTGATTCACCCATCTACCAAGCTGAAGATGAGGATGTGGAAGATTATGAGGTTCCTGATGAACTGGAAAGAATGGTTGAGTATGAGTACACTGATCTCCATCCACACAAAGAGAAGGTAGAGACAATTAATCTTGGCACCGATGATGAGAAGAAAGAAGTCAAGATTGGTACAACACTTAGGGCAGATGTCAGACAGAGATTGGTCAAGCTTCTAGAATAATATGTGGATGTGTTTGCATGGTCCTATCAAGATAATGCCCGGTTTAGACATAGAAATTATTGTTCACAAATTGTCGCTTAAACCAAAATGCCCGCCCGTAAAGCAGAAACTTCGAAGGACTAGACCAGACATGGCTCTAAAGATTCGAGATGAAGTTAAAAGGCAGCTTGATGCAGGTTTTCTAACAGTTGTAAAGTATCCCGAGTGGGTAGCTAATATAGTGTAGTGCCTAAAAAGGATGGCAAAGTCAGGATGTGCGTAAACTACAGGGATCTGAACAAGGCAAGTCCGAAGGATGATTTCCCTCTACCACGTATTGATACACTTATGGACAACACCTCTCATTTTGCAGTTTTCTCTTTCATGGATGACTTCTTCGATTATTACCAGATCAAGATGGATCCCAATGACATGGAAAAGACTACGCTCATTACCCCTTGGAGAACCTATTGTTATAAGGCTATACCCTTCGGTCTGAAGAATGCAGGGGCAACATATCAAAGGACGATCGTCACTCTCTTTCATGACATGATGCATAAGGAGTTCAAAGTGTATGTCGATGATATAATTGCCAAATCTCAGAGTAAAGAGGATCACTTGGATCATCTGTTGAAGTTTTTCGAACGACTAAGAAAATACCAGTTGAGATTAAATCCTGCTAAGTGCACTTTTGGTGTTAGATCTAGAAAGTTACTTGGGTTTATTGTTAGTCAACGAGGAATCAAAGTATATCCTGACAAAGTCCGAGAAATCCAAGAAATGCCAGCTCCACAAACTGAAAAACAAGTTAGAGGTTTTCTTGGACGTCTGAATTAGATTTCCAGATTCATTTCCAATATGACTGCTACATGTGAACCAATCTTCAAGCTACTTCACAAGGATCATATCATTGAGTGGAATTCTGATTGTCAATAGGATTTTGAGAAGATCAAGGGTTATTTGCAAGAGCCTCCCATCATGATTCCACCTGTTCCCAGAAAGCCTCTCTCATGTATTTGACTGTGCTCGAAGGATCTATGGGTTGCGTATTGGGCCAACATGATGAGACTGGATGAACAGAACATGCCATTTACTATTTGAGAAAGAATTTTACTGATTGTGAAAGCCGGTATTCACTTTTGGAAAAGACTTGTTGCGCTTTAGCATGGGCTGCTAAACGTCTTAGGCAGTACATGATTTTTCACACCACTTTGTTGATCTCCAAGATGGATCCAATAAAGTACATTTTTGTAAAGCCTGCTCAGACTGGAAGATTTTCCCATTGGCATATGTTGTTATCCGAATACGACATCTAGTGTATAACCTAAAAGTATATCAAAGGAAGTGTCTTGTCAGACTACCTTGTAGATCAACCTGTCAAAGACTATGAGCCTCTAAAGTTTGATTTCCATGACAAAGACATCATGTTGGTGAAAAAATATTGTGAAGAACCAGGTCCCGATGAAGGTCCCGAGCCTGGCTCCCATTGGAAGATGATGTTTGATGGTTTCTCTAATTATAGTGGGCATGGCATAGGTGTCGTTCTGATGAATCCCAATGGTGGTTATACTCCGTTCACAGCGAGGCTATATTTTGAATGTACAAATAATATTGCAGAATATAAAGCGTGTATCTTAGGCATTGAAGCATCCATTGATCTCCGAATCAAAATTCTTGAAGTGAGTGGAGATTCATCTTTGGTGATCTACCAAGTTAAGGGTGAATGGGAGACCCGTGACGTAAAGTTGATCCCATACCGTGCTTACATTATGGAGTTGATCAAATACTTTGATGAGGTCACTTATCGACACGTCCTAAGGACTGAAAACCATATAACTGATGCCTTGGCTATGCTAGCCTCGATTTGGAAAGTCAGATTCATTAATGAAGTGTGCTTATTTGAATTGAATGAAAGATCGAGCCTGCCTACTGTCAATTGGTAGAAGAAGAAACTGATGGAAAGCCATGGTTCCATGACATCAAGAACTATCTGTAAAACCAAGAATATCCAGTTAATGCTACAGCTCTTGATAAGAAGACTCTGAGAAGATTGGCGTCCAAATTCTTCCTCAGTAATGAAATGTTGTAAAAAAGAAACCATGACATGGTTCTGCTTAGGTGTGTTGACAGACGTGAAGCAGACTTGTTAATTCAAGAAATTGATGAAGGATCGTTTGGAACTCACGTCAATGGTCATGTTATGTCCAAAAAGATCTTGAGAGTTGGGTATTACTGGTTAACCATGGAGTCTGATTGTATCCATTATGCCAGAAAATGCCACAAATGTCAAATTTATGCCGACAAGGTGCACGTGCCTCCGACACCGTTGAATGTTCTATCTTCGCCGTGGCCTTTCTCTATGTGGGGCATTGACATGATTGGGGCAATTGAGCCTAAAGCTTCCAACGGTTACCATTTCATCTTGGTTGTAATTGACTACTTCCTAAAATGGGTAGAAGTTGTTTCCTATACCAATGTAACCAAGCAAGTGGTTGTCCGCTTCATAAAAAATGAGATAATCTGCCTTTATGGGATTCTGAGTTGTATCATAACAGATAATGGGACCAATATGAACAATAAGACTATGAAAGAGCTGTGTGAAAGTTTCAAGATTGAACATCACAATTCTTCTCCTTACCGTCCGAAAATGAATGGAGCTGTTGAAGCCGCAAACAAAAACATCAAGAAAATCCTGCAAAAAATTATGAAGACTTACAAAGATTAGCATGAAATGCTACCATTTGCCTTGCATGGATACCGAACTTCAGTGCAGACTTCAACAGGGGCAACCCCTTTTTCCCAGGTGTGTGGGATGGATGTAGTCCCCCCTATTGAAGTAAAGATATCATCCATGAGGGTCTTAATGGAAACCAAGCTTGATGAAGCAGAGTGGGTCCAAGAGAGATTTGATCAGTTGAACCTCATTGGCGATAAATGTATGACTGCGATATGCAATGGTCAGACGTACCAAAAGCAGATTAAGAGGGCATTTGATAAGAAGGTATGTATCCTATAATTCAGAGAAGGAGAACTCGTACTCAAGAAACTCTTGCCATTTCACAAAGACATGCGAGGAAAATGGACTCCCAACTATGAAGGCCCATTTATTGTAAAGACAATCTTCTCAGGAGGTTCACTAATTCTCACAACAATGGATGGTGATGAGCTTGCACACCCTGTGAATTCTGATGCAATCAGAAAATATTATGCCTAAAAAACCCGCTAAGTTGAAAACTTGAAAAGGAGACTTAGGCAACAATGAGTATCCCGGTGGATCAAAACCTATGAAGGAGATCCAAGTAAAAGTTAAGGATGAAAATAAAAAAAAATAAGAGCTCACTAAGTTGAAAACCCGAAAGGGCGGCTTAGGCAAAAATGAGCATCTCGGTGGATTAAAAGCCCGAAAGGGCGATTCAGGCAAAATTTAGGGATAAAAGGCATTTCACTGCATCAGATGATGTTTACCATTACAGAATAATCAAAGCGGAAGTTCAATCCAGTCGCTCTCGTCAGAAGCAAGGTTTTGGGAAGTCTTAGTTATTAGGGCTGGTAGTTGTCATTGGATTCAAAGTAACCTTTCCCTATTGCCATTTTCAAATTGTAAAACTCCATGGAGCTTTGCCATTTGCGAGCTACCATTCTTGAATAAGATCAAATTTTTGCCTATTCAATTCTTGTCATTTATGCTTTCTCTATTTTTCCTTGTTATGCAAAATGTCATTTATTTGTTAATAATGATTCTAAAAGTGAAAAGTTTTGAATTGAAAACAATTTTTGAAAACATAATGAAAGAGCTTAAAGTTGCTTTGACCTGTGGAAGGATTTAAAGGAAATCTTGGATTCCCCAAGAAGTCTTAAGGTTGCAGAAGCACTTTTAGACCATTTCAACAAAAATCCCCCATTGAAGCATAAACTAACAACACTCTTGGACTGATCCTTTGATCATGTGTGATTTTCAAGATTGCAAAGAATCTCCCTAGCGTCCATTATGTGATGCATGTTTATTTTTGTTAAGGATTTGCTCCCTAGTGGAGTCATCTTTTGTTCCCCACTAAAGTTACCCTATTTTCCCCAGTAAGCTGGCTTGGCTTCATACTTACCCAAGTGAAGTGGATGTATGTTCCCCAGTGAATCCTGGACTCCTATATTCCCCGGTGATTTCCTGTGACTCCTTTCTTCCCCAGCGAAGTGAATATGTTATATATTCCCCATTGAGTCTCTGAACTCTGTATCTCTCTGCAGAGTCAGCTTTTGCATATCATGAGCATCTGCGTCATGTCATATCATGTGCATTTAGCATCAATCCAAGTCTTTGTTGTTGACTGTAGCCTTTTTGACTCCAAGTTCAGTTGTTACTGACATCTTTGTTAAGATCTTTGGTCGTCACCAAATTCCAGTCCAAATCCAGTTGTCACTGGCATTTTGTTAAAACCTTTGGTTGTCACCTGTATCCCCTAAAGCCTAGTTGTCACTAGCAGTCCTATTTTAAAACCCAATCGTTATTGGTGCTGTTTATCTGGTTGTCAACGGCCCGCCTTTAAAGTTTAGTTGTCACTGGCATCTTTCTTGAAAACCCAATCATTATTGGTATTTGTAATCTGTTCGTCACATGTCTATCCTTGAAATCCAGTTTGTTACTAGCACTGTTTGTTCGACCCAATTGTTATTGGTAGTAGTAGTTTGGTTGTCACCAGTCCCCTTCTCTAAGTCTAGTTGTCACCAGCATCCCCGGTGGAAGTCCAATTGTTATTGGCACTCGTTTTCAAATCCAATTGTTAGTGATATTATTTATCTGGTTGTCACCAATTTTCCCGTGAAGTCCAGTTGTTACTGGCACTGTTTGCAAGTCAAATTGTCATTGGCGTTTTCAAATCCAATTGTGCTTGGTATTGGAAATTATTCATCACCAACATCTCTTTTAAAGTCCAGTAGTTACTGGCCTTGACTCGTTAGAAGCTGGTTGTCACCTTTGTTTGTGATCTAAGTCCAATTATTTTGGCACATACATAAGAGTTTAATTACCCTATATCTTTCCTGACGTTTCCTGAAGATCCCATTTGATCTCTTCATTTTAAGGAATTTCCAGAGGCTTGGATGTTTATTCTTGTTTGAAAACTCCAGCATTGTTTGGTTTGATTCTATTGTTATAAGGATCCTGCCTTGTCCTTGTTTAATCTTGTTGTAATGAGGATTTTGTTTTATTTGATCCTATTGCTATATGGATCTTGTTTTTGTTCATTCCTATTGCTATGAGGATTATGTTTGGTTTTGCATGATCCTATTGCTATGAGGGTCCTATTTTGTTTGATCTCTTGTTAGAAGTTCATTCTTTGTTTTGTTTGATCTCTTGTTAGAAGGTCATTCTTTGTTTGCTTGATCTTTGGTCAGAAGATCACGTTTTCGTTGTTTGATCTCTCGTTAGAAGGCCATTCTTTATTTGCTTGATCTCTTGTTAGAAGATAATTTCCATGTTTGGTTTGATTCCCTAGTGGAGACCATTTTTCTGGTTCTACCTCTAGTGAGGATCCTTTCTTCTAGAGTACCACCTGATCATGTCTGAACATGTTGATCAATCACTTTAGATATCCCTAGTTTTTTTTCAGTTTCCCTAGTGTTTTGTCATCCCCAGTGAGTTGTTACCTATTGTTGTTGACTTTACCTTTTCTGCTTTCATTCTTGTCTGCATCTTGCATTTATCATTCCATCATGATTCATCATGCTATAGTTCATTGCATGTCAGCATTGTCCCAGCATTGCATGGATAGTTTCTCTTTGTCTATAGCATAGCATGCCATTGCATCTAAGGGAAAAATTTCTGATTTTTCTGTATTTAAATACCTTTCACCATGATTTCATGAGGATTGTCATCGCTCATGTTATCCTGTAAACTTATTTAAATAGGGGCAACTGTCATACCCCAAATTTTACCCCTAGATTCAATCATCATTTGCATATCATTCTAGGTCAATCATTCATGCATAGCTAACCAAATTACTAGATATTGCTTTGTTTTGTTCATCTGTGTAATTAGGCTTTGCTTCAAAAGGCTCAAAGGATGGATTATTCAAAGTTTTGGATGGATCATCAACCAATCAAGCTCTCATACACTTAAGAGACCTCTCTCCATCAATAATCAAGTGCAAAATGGCTTTATTACAAGTTCTTCAAGATTCAAATTCATCCGGGCATAAAATTAGGGTTTTTCAACCAAAGTCAACTACATCTTTGAATTTTGATCAAGACATGATCCCAAGCCTTGAGGCATAATTCAAGACATTCAAATACACCCTTGGAATCCATCCATGGTGTTCAAATAGCTCAGAAGATTGAATTTATTGAAGATCAAGAAGTGAAAGTTCATCTGATACACAAGCCATTGAATGCAAAGTCAAACCTTTGACTTTAGGGTTTTTTGGGTCAAATATGAACTTCTCAAGTCAAATTCCATGAAAATATGTTTGATGTTTGAGTTTGATCAAGAAAAATCAAGAGAATTAAGGTTACTTGCAAAAAGGGCAACAATGAAGAAATTGGAAAATTTTCTAAGTTATGAGAAAACCCTAATTTGGTGTTGACTTGCCAAGGCCATAACTTCCAATCTAGAAATTCATTTTCTTTAATCCAAAGATCAATTTGAAGAGCTCATTCCATACAACAACTTTGTCAATGACGAGGAATTCCTAAAAAAGTGTATAGATTTCAAGTTATGATAGCATGAAGTTGAGAAAAATAAGATTTTGAGATTCCATACTTAGAATTTTTTCCAAGTGTTGGAGTCCAACTTAGAGGGTGTGTTTTCAAGACCATTTTCTCATGGTTCTAAGCTCCAATTCAAATTTATTTAAACATTAAAGTTGTTAAGCATTCTTCAAGCTTTCCATTGATGCCAAGAACTCCTCAATTGGATCAATACATCTCAAGTTATGGCATTTCAAAGTTAGGGTTTCCAAGTTGACAAATTCATGACTTAGTGAAATGTTTTCTAAGTTACTTTGGATAGTTTTTGGACATGACTTCAAGGCTCGTTTTCACAACCTTCCAAGCCTCATTTCAAATTGTTTTCAACATGAGAAATGTTCTTTGATCATCATACTTTCCATTGAGCTCAAGAGTTCATAATTTGGATCAAAGCCCACCAAGTTATAATTGTTCAAAGATAACCATATGAAATTGATTTTAATGCAATATTCATGAACATATTATGCAACACCAATCCTTGAATCAATTCCCACGCATGTTTCACTCTTGTGCATCACTAAACATTGGCAAATGTAGCTAAACACATGCATGTACCTCATGCACAAATTTGAAACATTCTTGCCAAAAAGAGGAAGACACCAAAATGTACAAAACTTGCACACCAAAAATTGATGCTCCACTCTCTCATTCTGATCTTTTTTGTACTCACAAGATGACAATAAAATAACCACAAACCATACTATAATCCTGCCATGCTCATGCTACATTCTCATTTTTTTCAAATTTGTGAAAAACTAACCAAACAAGTTTTAACCACACTCACACTCTTTTAACCACGCAAAAACCCTCATATAAATGCTAAAAACCCTAGAAAGCAACCACACACCTTCATTGCTACTCAATAACAGAACAAAAACTCTCTCTCACTCTCAAATTTTCTTTTCCTCGAATCTCACTCCACAAGACATATTTCCTTATTTTCTTGCTGTATCAACATCCTTTGAAGTACCAAGAAGCTTGAGGAGGAGTTTGGTGAAGTGTTTGAGCAAGAAACAGAAGCTATAAAGCTCTCTATTGGGTAACGTTTTCTTCACCCTTTTTCTCACCTTTTAATGCTTATTTTAATCCATGATTGTTGCATTTGAAGTTCTGGAATGATGAAGATCATGTTTGTGTTGTTGTTGTTCTAGTTGGATGAAGTTTCAATTTGTGTCTCATTTTTTCGCGCTCCATTTCAGCATGCTAGAGGGTTTAAAAATGAAAAATAACATCATATTCTTGTTCAGTATGAAAAAACGTGTGGGATAGGGCTTTTGTTTTGGTGTTTTGATGTTGTTTTCAGACGACTCTGGTGGCTGTCGACAGAGAAGACGACCAGAGCCCTAGCTCCGACGTCTGGTCATGCGTGTTGATGTGTTCCTTTTGACTTTGGTCTTTGCTTGCATGGCGCCAAGTTGTTTCTGATGTGTATTAGTGAAAGGGTCCACGCGTGTTTCCACTTTGATTCTGATTTTTATTTTTTTTGTTTTATTTAAATAATGATATGGGCCTTGCATTTTTTCTCTATCCACACCCTACCTTTTCCAGGCCCAGTGCGCATAATGTTGATTCATGTTCTTTCTGTTTTACTGATGCACCCCCTCCTTGCTTTTTCTTTCTTTTTTTATTATTTCTTTCCATTTTACATTTTGACTTTATTTTAAATGTTAAAACTATTTTTAAAAATCCTAAAAAATACATTTCTGTTCATTCAATGTATTTAGAATTTTTTGACATTTTTTATTTTATTTTTTAAATATTTTTATTATTTTATTTTAATTTAGTAATGCAAAGTGTTTTACCTATTTACCCTTGAACTAGGGTTATGTGTTTTGATGCTTTTTGAGCCACATCTTGAGCCATAATTTTTGACATATTTTGGCACATGATTACTTGATGTTTGAGTGGTTTTGTTGTGCTTTGATGATGCTTGTTTGATTACTTTTCACTTGATTTTGTGGAGCCTCGATTCATGCTCGATTAGTGAGATATGCTTGACTTATTTATTTTAATTAATGATGTATTTGTGCATTTATTTTGGGGATCTTTTCCTCACATAGTTTTGAATGTGTTTCCATGAGATAGAGCCTTTAACTTGCATTTATTTGACCATTTTAACATTTTTTATTGATGCCTCAAGTTAGGGATGTTTTGAACATAATGTTAGTTTATCTTTGACCTAGTTTTTGAACCTACTTCTTGTGTGAACCTTCTTGATGTTCATGACTCTTATATGACTTGAATGACTTGTTTGAGATTCTCAATTGCCTTGTTTCAATGTCTATTGCTTGATTATTTGTCTCCTTTACTTCAATTGGATGTTTGCTTCTTTTTATAGATGATACTGATTGATGCATGCCTAGTTGTTTGTTCATATTTTGAATGTGATACTTGTTGAACCTTCTTGATATCATGAGTTTGTTTATGAGTTGAAAATTTTTATTATGCTACTGCCCCATGTTGGTTTCATACATTAATCTCAATGTTTGAATCATCTGTGACTTTTTTCTTATGAACTTGTTGTTGACAAGTGTGTGACTAATGATGTGATGCATGTTTGATGTTCTTGTGATCATTTCTCCATCTTTGAAGTGTGTTGAACATGTTGTGGTGTAGCTACATTTGTATGAGTTCTCGTCTTATTTGGTTCATTTTGTCCTTGTAATCACTTTAAGATACAAATATTTGTGCACTACATGTTTGTCCTTATCCTTAACATGTTATATGCCTAATTGGTAACATGATGTGTTACCTCATGAGTTGATTAGTTTCCTTAACATTTGCTTTACATATGTTTCCATTCATTCATGATCTTAGCTTTGATACTTGAGACTTTCCTCTGTACTCCCTTGATATTATTATTGCATGTGCTTAAATCCAAAGGAAAAGATCTTTTGTGTTGACTTTATGTCATAGTTAGGATGGTTTAGCCATATTTAACTTGCTAGATTCATTTCCCCTATTTAACTTTAGACGTAGGTTAGAGTTTGTCAACTCTATGTAAGTGCTATTGTCATGAGCACTTACCTTTCTCTTTTGACCTTGTTAGAGTCATTTAGTCTTTCAACTTAGACGTAGGATATAGTTTGTAAACTCTATGTAAGTGTCATTTTTATAGACACTTACCTCCCCCTTGGAACCTTGATTACTATCAAGTGTTCTTCACCATTAGTTAGGTGAACTAAGAATGCTCTTATTCCATCCTTGTTAGGATACGTAGGCACAATACCGCGAAGTCTTGGCGAGCATACTTAGTAAATACCTTAGGTCTTTCCCATTAGAGCAAACAAGCAATAACATAATACAAATACAACAAGAGGTTCCTATAGAGTACTATAGATACTTAGGGTGCTAATACCTTCCCTTAGTATAACCAACCCCCGAACCTTAGATCTTTAGCTTTGTTGTTATATTGCATACTTAGGGTTTTATTCGATCTTTTCCCCTTCCTTTGGATAAATTAAAGTTCGGTGGTGAACTTCAATGATTTGTGATTCAAGTTAATTCAATAACTTGATATCTGATTCTCACCGCAACAATAAGTAACATTTGAAGATGCACGCCTCCATCCACCTCATCGACCGCCTCCCAAATCCCATCTTATTCATCAACGAGCGCAGAAAGTTCCAATTGACATAGTTGTACGCTTTTTCGAAATTCACTTTGAAAAGAAAACAATCCTTCTTATCCCTGGTTGCAATGTGAACTACTTCATTCGCGATTAACACTTCATCCAACAATTGTCTGCCGGGTACAAAAGCAGACTGGCTATTAGAAATGAGACCTCCAATAAAACTTTTCAATCTCGCTGCCAAGCAGACTAGCTACTTGAAATATTTTAAAATCCAATTCGGGTAAGCCCTTAGTATACTAGAATTTTTTTTGATAAATTTGGAAGGTATTATAAACTATCTAATCGATTAAAAGATCCTTCTTATTGATTAAAATTAAAGTGTAACACCCTCTTAATCAATTAACATAGTTAATAATTGATTAAGTGACATATTATTTTAACTTGGTTAATTGATTAACATATATATTTTATCTATTAACTCATCAAACGACCCATAGGGGTGTGCAAATATATGGTTAACTGAACCATATCACTAAATAGTTTATGAATTGAACCATTTATTTTAAACAATTTTAAATTCAGTTCAAAACCGATTTAGAACCAGTTTTTTTTTTATAAACTGATTTAATTTTGTGAATTAATTTTTAAACCAATTTTGTATTATTAATTACTTTTAAAATAGGTTTATTTTAAAATTATATTTAAAAAATAGAATTTAAAAACCAATTTTAAAATTGATTTTATAATTTTTATTTCTGAGCCAGAATTGATTTAGTAATATATAATATAGAGGTATAAATATACAATTCAGGTGCACCACACCATTAAATTATTCTTAAGAATTAGATTAAAGACCATTATTCCTTATTTTTCAAGAATGTCTTACAATTAAAGTGCCAACTCAATTGCCCGGCAAAACATGGCATGATAATGCCGGAACAGAATTAATTGATTTTTTTTTACAAAATTATTAATGAATTTCTGTGTGCTAATTTTTTAAATTATGTATAATACAAATGTAACAAATAAACTTAATAACGTTGATTAAATTTGTGTGTGAGAGATTAAAAATATAGTTTTAAAATAAGCAATTAAATTTATGTCTATGAGAGATTAAAAATATAGTTTTGAAATTAGCAATTAAATTTTTGTGTGAGAGATTAAAAATATACTTTTCGAAATAAGGAAATCTAATATAATTTATAATACAAAATCGATTTATAACTACAAACTAGTTCTAAACTAATTTACAAATAGATATTGATTTTAAACTAGTTTATAAATGCGAACTAGTTCAAAACCGGTTTGAAGCTGAATTGTAATTGTTTTAACAGCTAATTGGTTTTTTTATTAAAGTGGTTTTCAAAAACTGAATTGAACCATTAAAAATGGTTCAGTTCAATACAATTCATGACTCGCGAACACCCTTAACGACCCATGAATTGTTTCCTTTTTCAATCAATTTTTTTTTTATATAAATGAGATTTGTCCTCATTTCATTCTACAACAACTATGTGTATAGAAACTGTTCTGGACTGGGCCAACGGCCATGCGCGGCCCAATCCGTGACTGCTACAGTAACGGCCCAAACGCTTGGATCCAGTCCATTAAGATGACAAAAGTACCCTTTTGCCACTACAACCGGGCACTGACTGCTCAGCCCTGTCCGGAATTATTGTCCGCCACACACGAGCTATAGCTCCCCGACAGCAGACGGACAGATGCCCGCAACTACCCTCCTGCCCGTCATAACGGCTAGTTTGGGCAGTTACCTATTCTTCAGGAAAACGGTTATTTCGCCTCTAAAATAGGACCGTTGGCCACGCACTGGGGAACGTTATATAAACCCTCTCATTTGAGAGGGCGAGGTATCACATTTTCACCCTCAGAATACATTTTGTACTTGCCCCTTTTTCTCTGACCCTTTCTTACTTGAGCGTCGGAGTGCCTTGCAGGTACACCCCCTTTCCTCCTCAACAGTCCGAACACCCAGCACGTCCAGCGACCATCATCTACCGAGCACCTTGCTATCTGACGACCAGCGTGTGTGGATCTGATCGAACACTCGAGATCAGTGGCGCCGTCTGTGGGAACTCCTTGTTCTCCCCTTCTTTCTTTCTTACTCGAAAACTAAAGATCAAAACATACCTTCGTTAATCCATCCACACATGGCCGCTCAGAACCCCGCAAAAAGTGCTGACGCTACAGTTCTTGTCCCCGTCAACAAGGTGGACGTTAATGGCAGTTCACTGTTCCTTTCTGATCCCCGTTTCCTTCGAGACGGGGCCACTGCTTCTCCAACTCCTCCTCCCACCGAGCAAGGAGAAAAACAGTCACCGTTGGGGGAGCGACCAATTCCTGGCCCCCCCAGCACTGATCTAGCCGTCGCAGCCCTCCTAGATGCTGTCAACCGCACGAACCTCCTTATCTTGCAGCAAGGTGAAAGGATAGGAGCCCTCGAAGAAGCAGCTCTTCCAAGATCTTCTCCCCCCAAGAGGAAACACCAGAAATCAAGAAGCCCGCCGCCTAGGCACCAGGAAGACCGTATGACGAGGCCCGAACCACTACGCATTCGCAAACGCGACCAGATCTCCCCGCGGGACCAGTCGCCACCAAGACACAAGAGAACGAGGCAGGACGGGCATTCTTCCCCGATCAGACATCGCGACCGGCCACGATCGCCCTCGCCTCGCAGAGACCGCCGTCGCGAGCGCAGACAACGGTCACCGTCGACTTCAAGTTCGGACAGCGACGACGAGCCTCGCGGCCCGTTGTCCCGCAGGATCCTAGCCACCCGTCTCCCCAAAGGACTAGAGAAGCCTCCGTCTCTAGGGACTTATGATGGAACCACGGACCCAGACGAGCACATAGAAAATATAGATGCTCTTCTGGACTACCGAGGTGTACGAGGAGCCATCAAGTGCCGCCTGTTCCCGACCACGCTCCGGAAGGGAGCAATGACCTGGTACAAACAACTGCCCGAGGAATCCATCACCTCCTGGAGGCAGCTCGGGAGGATCTTCTCCCGACACTTTACAGCATCACGACGCCATCCTAAGACTGAGGCGTCCCTTGGAGTTGTTGTACAGGGGAGAGACGAACCCCTTCGGGACTACATTGAGCGGTTCAACAAGGAAGTCGTCCAAGTGCCAACGACAGACGATATGAAGAAATTCCTGCTCGAGCAGGGATTACGTCCTGGCTCAGATTTCGCGAAAGCCATCGGCCTAGATCCACCAAGGAACCTCAACGCTCTCCTCCACCAAGCCCAGTCGCATATACAGTACGAGGAGAAGGTCGCTGCCCACTCTGTCCGGGCCTCCCGTCACCATGAAGGTACCCGGACATCCAGAGCTGAAGAGCCCTCGACATCCCGTCGAGGAGATAAAAGACGCGACGATCGGCCTCGCGATGCACGCGAACAGAAGGGACCTTCTGGACGGTTCCACGACTATACCCCCCTCACTACCTCGAGGGAGAAAATCTTGTCTGAATGTGCCAATTCAGAGTTCAAACAAGCGGGGGTCCGTTTCCCCAAACAGCTGCCGGCCAGGCCAGGTGTGGACAAATCCAAGTATTGCCGCTTCCACAAGAGCCACGGCCATACGACGGAAGAATGCATCCACCTCAAGGATGCCATAGAGATCCTCATTCGCGACGGCCATCTGAAGCAGTTCGCGAAGAAAAAAGAAGCTCCCCGGCAAGAAACCCAGGAGAGCAAGAAGGCGACTGAAGAGACTCCGCCCTCCGATGACACCAACGTACAGGTCGCTATGTCCGTGACTCGACCAGAAGACTTCTGCATCCCTGACAGTCTGCCCGCTTCCATGTTCCTCGGTGCTCACAGCCCGTGGGAAACCTTCCCGTCGGCCATGGTCATCTCCGGTGGCGGATTCAACAAAATCACGGTTGGTTCGGTCAAAAGAAAGTTCGATCAACTGATCAGCAAGAGCGCCAACGAAGTCACCACGCTGGATACCACTCGCAAAGGATCCTCTCCCATTTCCTTCTACAAAGAGGAGCTCCTCGGCGGGTCACCGAACTCAAGCATCCCGCTTCTCATCCGGGCAAGGATGGCGAACTTCGACGTTCGCAGGATACTCGTGGACCAGGGCAGTTCAGTTGATATTATGTACAACCACCTGTTTGAGACACTGCAGTTGGACGACTCTCACCTTACCCCATACGTTGGATCCGACCTGCAGGGATTCAACGGAGCAGTAACAAGGCCCCGAGGTTACGTAGAGCTCTTCGTGACTTTCGGTTCAGGAAAGACAACCCGAGCAATCAAAGCACAGTTTCTGGTAATCGACTGCCCGTCACTATATCAGTGCATTTTTGGAAGGCCAACCCTGGCAGAGTTGGTTGCAGTGCCTTCCACCGTACATCTCAAGATGAAGTACTACACTTCTGAAGGGATGGTCGCCACCCTCCACGGCGACATCGAAGCTGCCCGTCGATGCTTTGAAGCCGCATCAAAAGGATTGAGCACAATCTCAGCGAAGTCGAGGACATCTGGTCGCCCTCCTCTGCCCAGCAGCTCCGAGAAGCCAAAACTACTCCCCCAGGTCGAATCTATCAACTTGGACAGCCGTTTCAACGAGGAGGATCACGCCAAAGCCCCGACGACTTCAGGCAGCCAGTCCCACAACAACGGCCATCTCCTGCGCCCCATACCAGATGGCAACTTCGAGCTCGTCCCGTTTGGAGAAGACCCCCAACGGGGAGTAAAGATCGGAGCAGACCTCCCCGACCTGGCCAAAAGATAACTAAAAGCGTGCCTCAGGGAGAACGCAGACTTATTCGCATGGAGCGCTGCTGAAATGCCAGAATTGGACCCCTCCGTCGCTTGCCACCAGCTTACCATCGATCCGGCCGTCAAAGCCGTTGCCCAGCGCAGAAGGAAACAGTCCCCGAAGAAGATGGAAGTCGCGGAGAAGGCTGTTAAAGACCTTCTAGAAGCTAGGTCTATTTCCGAGGCCAAATACACTACGTGGCTCTCAAATGTTGTACTTGTAAGAAAAAATAATGGCAAATGGAGAATGTGCGTTGATTATACTGATGTTAACAAGGCCTGTCCGAAGGACGCCTACCCCCTCCCCAATATAGATAAGCTCGTGGATAACTCAGCAGGTTTTAAGCTGCTATTGTTCCTCGACGCCTACTCGGGCTACAATCAAATCCCGATGGCCGCGAGCGATAAAACGTGCACAACCTTCATGACCGAATCGAGCAATTATTACTACAACGTGATGCCTTTCGGTCTGAAGAACGCTGGCGCTACATACCAACGAATGATGAACAAAGTCTTCCAAGGACAAATAGGCGACATGCTCGAGGTATACATGGACGGCATGATCGTCAAGTCCCACGAGGAACTAGACCATGTCGCCCATCTTCGAACAATTTTCGAGCAAGCAAGAAAATATCAAATGCGTTTTAACCCAGAGAAGTGCACGTTCGGAGTACGGGCAGGAAAATTCCTTGGTTTCTACCTAACGGAACGAGGAATAGAGGCTAACCCCGACAAATGCTGGGCATTCTCTGAGCTCCCAACGCCCACGTCTAAGAAGAACATCCAGTCCCTCAACGGGGGTACTCACCTCGTTGTCCCGCTTCGTCGCGAAATCCGCCCAACACGCCCTTCCTTTCTTCAAGTTCTTGAGAAAAGAAGCCGTGTTTGAATGGACCGAAGAATGCGAGGCGTCCCTCCTTCACTTAAAACAAGCTCTGTCGAAACCGCCCATGTTATCGCGGCCAGATACCAGGGAAGTTTTGTTCCTATACCTCGCCGTCACCGCCGAGGCCGTGAGCGCTGTTCTCATCCGCGAGAATCACGCCGGGCAAAAGCCCGTATACTTCACGAGCAAAGCGTTGCAAGACGCGGAGTTGCGATATCAGCAGATAGAGAAGGTAGCACTGGCCCTCGTTAACGCCGCCAGACGACTGAGGCACTATTTCTTGGCCCACACGATCGTGGTGAGGATGGATCAGCCCATCAAGCAGTTGCTGGGACGGCCAGACATGGCAGGTCGAATGCTCAAGTGGTCGTTGGAGCTGTCCGAATTTGACGTCCGGTATGAAAGCAGAAAGGCTCTCAAAGCACAGGCCCTGGCCGATTTCGTGGCAGAAGTAACCTTCTCAGACTCCTCGCCCCACGTAGCAAACAGATGGACCATCTACGTAGACGGAGCATCCAGCTCGAGCGGCAGCGGGGCAGGAGTCATTCTGGAGAACGACGAGGGGACCATAGTCAAAGCGTCTCTCACTTTATCCTTTCCCACGTCGAACAACCAGGCCGAGTATGAAGCCTTCCTCGCTGGGTTACGCCTAGCCGAAGACCTAGGGGCAGAAGAAATCGTCATCTGCACGGACTCTCAGCTCGTAGCTCACCAGGTCTCCGGGGAGTATCAGGCCAAAAACGACAGTCTGTCTGAATACCTCTCCCTAGTTAGGGAAAAGATATCGAAGTTCAGGACGGTAGCAGTAAGACATGTTCCCCGCGAACACAACATGCGAGCAGACGTCCTATCCAAGCTAGCGAGCACCAAGAGGAAAGGCGGAAACAGGTCAGTCATCCAAGAGATACTTCCCCGATCCAGCATCGACAAGGGGCCCTTGACCCTACACGTGCACGCAATCGGGGACACCGACTGCTGGATGACGCCCGTGTACAACTACCTCACCAGGGAAGAACTTCCGGATGACCCCAAAGAAGCCAGCACCATCAGACGAAGAGCTTGCTCGTACGTCATCCTCGAAAACAAACTTTACCGAAGGGGTTTCTCCATTCCGCTACTAAAGTGCATAGAGGAGGAGATTGTCCCCCACGTATTACGAGAAATCCACGAAGGCATTAACGCCCAGCACCTGGGGGGAAGGTCCCTTGCCCGCAAGGCCCTCCGGGCGGGATATTATTGGCCAACTATGTAGCAAGACGCCAAAGAGCATGTGAAGAAATGCGACAAATGCCAACGGCACGGGGATATGCACCTAGCTCCCCCCAACGAGCTGAAAAGCTTGACATCCCCGTGGCCATTCGCCTGGTGGGGCCTGGACATCCTGGGACCCTTCGTGATGGGGTCTAGCCAAAACAAATACCTGATAGTGGGTGTAGATTACTTCATAAAATGGATAGAAGCAGAAGCCTTACCGAAGATAACAGCACTTAACATTCTACGCTTCTACAAGCGAAATATCCTTGCCCGTTTTGGGATTCCCCAAGCAATCGTCACGGACAATGGAACACAATTCACGGACAAGAAGTTCCAAGATTTCGTCGCCCATCTCGGAACAAAGCAACACTTCGCTTCGGTCGAGCACCCCCAGACCAACGGGCAGGCGGAAGCGGCTAACCGTGTCATCCTTCGTGGCCTCAAACGAAGACTGGACGAAATGAAGAAGGTCTGGGTCGAGGAGCTCCACAGCGTCTTATGGGCATATCGTACTACTCCCCAGTCCACCATCGGGGAGACGCCTTTCCGCTTAGCATATGGCATGGAGGCTGTTTTACCCATCGAGATCCACGTACCGTCCAGGAGGACCGAGTCACCTCTAGACGAGGAGAGGAATAACGGAGCGATAAGAGAAGAGCTCGACCTCGTCGAGGAAATCCGGACATGAGCAGCCCTCCGCGAAGCGTCTCTTAAGCAAAAAATAGCAATCAGGCACAACGCCAAAGTCTTACGACGAGAATTCGACGTGGGCAGCCTTGTCCTGCGGAGAAACCACAAGGACCGTCGCGAAGGCAAACTAGCAGCCAACTGGGAAGGGCCATACAGAGTCCGTGCCAAAACGGGAAATGGCGCATACTTCCTAGAAAACCTCAACGGGGAGGCACTCCCTCGACCATGGAACGCTGAGAAACTTAAGCAATACTACAGCTAAAGTGACCTTAGGCTTCCTCGTATCAAGAGACCACCTAGCGGTCATCATGCTCGCCCAGGTACAAGCGACGCATGCACACAAAGTAGAATCCCGCTCAAACAAGCAAGCCGGAACTCTGCTCGTCGGCGGTCCTCGACCGAGCATCGCCTTCGCCCAAGTACCATGATTGGCAGAACCCCAGCTCGCGATGGGACGTTCACGCCGCGACCTCAGGCCTCAATTGCGACCTGAGATCCGCAACCTCGCCAGGACCTTCCCCGGCTGTTCGCCCAGTTCCCCACACTGGCGAACTCACACGCAGCGGGCCACCTTCCAAAAGAAAGCTCCACTAACGGACACACCCTCCGACGGGCAGTCATACACGCACAATTAAGATAAAGTACAACACTAATGTAAAGTACAGCAACATAAACAAAAATCATATAAGTAACAAAACCGGCCAACATAAACCGGGTAAAGTAAAAAAGGCCACCAGGGCCAAAGATTGTACGAATTACATAAAAAGGGGGGCCACGCCCCCCAAACCAAATAAAATTACAACAAACTACACGGCACGCAGGCCGGCAAAACATCATCATCGGCAAACATCATTCCTCGGTGTCTTCGACTCGTTCATCATCGGGCGGAGAGGTTTGGGTTCTAGCTTGGCCGGCAAGGATAGACTCTGGCATCACTATTTGCCCGTCTTTAACGTACGCCAGGAAATTGGTACCTTCGGTCACCAAATCAACACCAGGATTCACCACCTGAAGCTGTGACACTGCGTTTTGGAAGGACTCCTCGCCGAGCACCGCGTTGTCATCCTCGGCCACCACCAGTCGGGCAACTAACTCTGACCTTGTCTTCAGCACCTTCACGTCCTCAGGCTCCTCCTCGCCCGGAGCATTGGCCGCCTGCAGTTGCGCGACCAAGTCCTCAATAGCCTTTTTCTCAGCCTCGAGCGTAACCATCTTCCCCTTTAGCTGGGCAACCTCCTCGCTCTCCTTCTCCCTCACCTCCTTGGCAGCCCTAGCTTCCTCCCTGGCCTTCCTCAAGCTCTCCTCGAGAGCGTTCACCTTCCCGTGGGCAATAGTCAACTCACCCTCAGTGGCCGTGTCCCCTTCGGCATAGGTGGCCGCCATCTCCAGCAGCCTGACCACCGCAGAGGCATCCTGAGCCACCAACGCCCTCTTGCTCGAACGGTCCAAGCTTTGCAGATGAAGAGAATCAGTGTGGGGAATCACCAAAGAGGTCCCTTCAAAAAACCTCTTGTCCAGTACACAAGGAGGCAACTCGAATTTCTCTTTCTCTGGCGCCTTGCCCAGATCCACTGCCTCGTTCCTTGGACGCTTAGACCTAGTCGCCAGGGGCATTGGAGACCGTTGTGCATTGGCCGGTGAAGCATTCCCCTGAGGAGGCTGGGAAGGACCAATCGCACGGACAGGGGAAGGATGAACCTTAGGAGTAGCAGCTGCAACAACTTGTTTCCGCGCGGCCACGTTCCTCACCATCCTTTCGTGGGCTGAAGGCATAGCGGCTGCAAAAGACAAAAACAGGCGTCAGGTGATAAAAAATAACGAGCAATACAAAGCAATATATTAAGATTGAATACCGAGCAGATCCATAGCATCTCTATAAGTGTTGCACCCCAGCAGTGCCCTAACGTTAATAAAACGAGGCTCTACTCGAGGACTACCGTCGTCCTCAAGGATCGCCACTTTCTTCTTCGTAACACACTCGGCCATCCGGAACGAGTTCACGTACTTCAGCAGTTTCTCATATGAGGCAGCATCCCCCTCATCCAAATCGGTCGGCTAAAAAACATAGTCCTTTGGCGGCTTAGTAAAATGCGCCCCGGTCCACTGGAAGGGATATTTCAGCAATCGCCGCCCAATGTATTTACCCTCCTCGTTAATCCTGTCTTCCCCATTCTCATCCACTTCAAGCTCCCAGCAGAACGTGCTATCCTGGGCAGCCTCCGATACGGGCTCCACGACGAAGTACCTCGTCTTAAATGTACGGATAGATTCAGAGAAAGGTTTAAACAGCTTACGCTGCTGCTTCAAAGAGACCCAGCCATAGCTCTTTCCAGAAGTCTGCCGTTGAAGATGAAATACGGTGAAGAAGAATGGAAGAGTCGCCCCTACCTGCAAGTGCTCGCACACCAGCTCGAACGCCCGCATGAACGCTAACGAGTTGGGGTGGAGCTGCGTAGGGGCCAGGTGAAGATGTAGAAAGACGGACTGCTGGAAATCCGTGAATGGAAGCCTCAAGCCCAACTCCTTGAAGACATATTCATACATCGTGAAACGCTCCCCGTAATTGGTGCAGAAGCGCTCATTAGCAATGGGAAAGTGGACTCTCCAATCCCCGTCGTCTCCCACCGTCCGGAAGCAGTCTCCAACATAGCTCGCAAGCTCAGAGGGTTCCGCTACCTCCCATTCCTCTGCTTTATTTTCTGCTACATCCTCCTCGGGTGCATCCTCCTCGGGTACCTCCTCCTCGAGCACCTCGTCCTGATCATCGTCCCGCAGTTCATCCTCTTGCTCGTAGTCCGTACCCTGCTCAGTGGACCCACTCGAAGACTGAGTGCTATTACTCCCCGAGGAACCAGACTCCTCCTCGGACGAATCTAATACAATTTCTCCACGGGGCCCTGTCGCCATCACCTGAAAAGCAGAGAAAGACAGTGAATTCGACAGCTAATCAAATCCACCCTTCCACCGCTGAACAAGTGAAAGGGCGCGCTAAGGGCTGAGGACGACGTCCCCGGCCTAAGCCCTGACAACACTGCGAAAAGTCTCCCCGCGAGACAGTGCCCGGAACTCTCCTCCCACACGAGGAATTTCTCCAAAGCAAGATCACGAGTTTTTCATTCAGCTCACAACTCCGTAAAACACAACGTTCGCACGGTCACGTGCACGTCACCATCGCGACGGCGTCACGGACAGACCCTCCACACACAACGTAACGACAGGCTAACGGCGATGGAGACGGCGGAACCATCATCCACCACCGGCGACTACCACATATACAGCCCTAAGTCTCCTAAAATCTAACCTAACCACATGCACCGTCTAAGTAAACATCGACAAAAAGCAAAACAAGGAAAATAGACGACTTACTCGTAAATATGAGGCTGGAAGGACTTGCTCGGAGCTTCAAACAATGAAGGTTGCAACAGACAGCGTTCACGGGCAAGGAATTTGCTGAAGATTGAAGGAAAAGGTTCTGAATGAAGGTTTTTCCCCCTATTTATACAGGAGGTCACGTGCAACCACCCGCGCGCATAGGTCATAATGACTACCCGCTAGCCATCATTGCCTAAGCGGCGGCGGCACAAGTTCCAACACACACGTGGCAACCCCCGTACCGTTTCGTATTCCACTAAACTGATGGTACCCACCGGTAACGGGCAACGTATAACGACCACGACCAACAGCCACGACGGTCAGTAGAAACCACGGGCTTCCACAGCCGACGAGCAAAACACTCCACTTCCCCGAGACTGTACGCTATCCTTAAGTCATCACTTCCATGCTCGGAAGCAACGACTTGGGGGGCTACTGTTCTGGACTGGGCCAACGGCCATGCGCGGCCCAATCCGTGACTGCTACAGTAACGGCCCAAACGCTTGGATCCAGTCCATTAAGATGACAAAAGTACCCTTTTGCCACTACAACTGGGCACTGACTGCTCAGCCCTGCCCGGAATTATTGTCCGCCACACACGAGCTACAGCTCCCCGACAGCTGACGGACAGATGCCCGCAACTACCCTCTTGCCCGTCATAACGGCTAGTTTGGGCAGTTACCTATTCTTCAGGAAAACGGTTATTTCGCCTCGAAAATATGACCGTTGGCCACGCGTTGGGGAACGTTATATAAACCCTCTCATTTGAGAGGGCGAGGTATCACATTTTCACCCTCAGAATACATTTTGTACTTGCCCCTTTTTCTCTGACCCTTTCTTACTTGAGCGTCGGAGTGCCTTGCAGGTACACCCCATTTCCTCCTCAACAGTCCGAACACCCAGCACGTCCAGCGACCATCATCTACCGAGCACCTTGCTATCTGACGACCAGCGTGTGTGGATCTGATCGAACACTCGAGATCAGAAACACTTCTATCTTTCTCTATCTCTCATTCATTTATAAATATTATTTTTCACCAAAATTTCCTTAGTGTCAAAAGAGTGAAAAGTTATTTCTCATAATTGTTGTACTAGTGCTATGTTGAAATCTTTACTCAAGAACATAGTCTCTTGTGATTCATCTGCAATAGTATTTGAAGATTACAAGCTTGACTAGTTAAAATCTTCGTTTTAGGTTTTGAGCTTAGCCTGCAAAAACTATGGTGAAGGTTTTGATTTGAACTTGTGAAACTCTATGGTCATGTTTTAATTTAAACCTGTGAAAATATTTGATTTATGTTTTGAGCTGAGCTCGTATAAAATCTCTATTTGTTTGTGGAAGTTTGTTGGTTGATCCTATGCAAAAGCTAAAACTATTATGAAAGATTCTTGGGCTGAAAGCTCAAAGTTGAAGGATAAAACCTTAAACATCACCAAATGAAGAAGAAAATTAATACAATCAAAAAGCGAGAAGATTCTGGTGAATGGTGCAAAAGATTCAAATGCTAAAGAATATCATTAGGAAACGATGTCAACTACTAATTAAAAACTCGCTTGGGTTCTTATGCTATGTTGCTTATTTATTTTTGGGTTAAATATGTTTTTAGTCCCTATAAAGTTTGAAATTTCATTTTTAGTCCTTCCCTACCTTTTGGCAACGGTTTTTACAAAAAAACCGTTGCCAAAACCAGCTAAAACCGTTGCCAAAACCCAGGAGGGACTAAAAATGAAATTTCAAACTTTATAGGGACTAAAAACATATTTAACCCTTTATTTTTATAGGATAAAAAATATAAAATGAAGTGTGTCACTCTCAAAGTACTCAAATCCTATCACACACATACACTATCCCTTTTCAAACGTCATATCATTTCAAAATATTTCTTTTAAAACCTCTTGGTTTGGGAAAAGTTCTTTAAAATAGAAGTATAATCGATTATACTGCTTACGTAATCGATTGTTCAAAAAATTCAACTTCTAAACGATTATGGCACCTCTGTTACCGATTATGTAGAAAAATCGATCATCAATAGATTAAGGAAGCCTTATAATTGATTATGGTAGAGATCATGCAAAAAAATTCCTATTTTGCTAGGCCATATATAATGGATTGGGGTCATAGTATAATCGACTATGATGCAGACCTGACCCTAAAATTATTCCCTTTCTTAGATAAATATTTTGCTATAAAAGGAGAACTTGTGATCATTTGAAAAAACATAAGAAATAAGAAAATAATCGTCACACTACTCATTCTATTGTTCTTAGAAATTTTACATTCACTTTAATATTATTTTATTATTGAGGAAGCAAAGTAGAACTATTTTGTGTAAACTGCTCATGGATTTACAATAGAGTATAAATATTAGATACTAGAAAAAAGCAAACCACCCTTACTAAGATATAGTAAATATATAATAACTAACAATAATAATAATATAATCTAACATCTCGTACCGAAATCCTATTGAGATTGGTTAAAAATATACATGTTGATACTCTTTATGGCGGAGTATGATTGTCGGTGAAGACAATGAAAGTTAATGTATTATTTTCAATCAAGGTGAAGATTGTTGGGGTTGGTTGAAAATATACATGTTGAATAAGTGCCACTTCTCTTAGTTTTGTGAATGAAGAGAAAGTCCAAGGCTATATATATGATACAAGTTCTTTGAAGTCTCACATCACTTAGTTTTGTGAAGGAAGAGAGAGTCCAAGACTATATATAGGATTCAAGTTCTTCATTTCAAGATACACGAGTCAAAAGCACTTTAAGCTTGTATTTGACTTTCTTGGTTCTCTTATACTTTTGTATTAGAGTGTTGTTAAATGTAGTTAAAAAAATTTAGAGAGTATGGATGTAATGAGGGCCTGGGTTAGGAAGAGGGTATATTATGTTCTTCTTTTTGGTGTAATGGTGGCTCGTCTTTGGAGACTATATATAGGATTCAAGTTCTTCATTCCAAGAGGGAGTCTAAGACTATATATAGGAAAAAGGCATCGATTATGAGGAGACTTATTTTCTGGTGGCTCGTCTTGAGGCTATACATCTTCAACTAGCCTATGCTTGCACTAAAAATTTCAAGTTATTTCAAATGGACGTGAAAAGTGCGTTTCTAAATGGTTTTATTAATGAATAAGTGTATGTAGCTCAACCCCCTAGTTTCGAAAGTCACTAGTATCCAAATTATGTGTACAAGCTCAAAAGAGTTTTGTATGGTCGCAAACAAGCCCCTAGGGCTTGGTATGAGTAACTAAGCAAAATTTTAATTGATCAAGGATACTCAAGAGGAAAATTGGATACTACTTTATTCATTAAGCGCTAAGGGAAGCACACCTTTCTAGTTCAAGTTTATGTCAATGATATTATCTTTGGTTCAACTAATATGCAACTTATAGAAGATTTCTCTAAGCTTATGCAGGGAGAGTTTGAAATGAGCCTTATGGGAGAACTGGATTATTTCCTTAGTCTTCAAATCAAACTACTTAAGAGGGTACATTGGTGTGTCAAACCAAATATTGCAAAGAATTGCTAAAGCGCTTTGGCGTGGAAGATGCAAAGTCTATCGATACACCTATGGCCACGAATGGTAATCTAGAAAAGGATACAAACGGTAAGGATGTAGATGTGAAGAAATATAGAGGTATGATCGGCTCTCTTCTATATCTCACCGCATCTAGGCCGAATATCATGTTTAGTGTGTGCATGTGTGCCCATTATCAACCGGCTCCTAAAGAATCCCATTTAAAAGCCGTAAAACGTATTCTTAGGTATATTTATGGTACCTCTCAATATGGTCTTTGGTATTCTAAGGGGGAGCGATTGCACCTTGGTTGGATACACCGACTCTGATTTTCTCGGTTCCAAAACAGATAGGAAGAGAACTAGACGAACTTGCCACATGTTTTCAAATGCTTTAGTAAGTTGGCATAGCAAGAAACAAGTTTCTGTTACTTTGTCAACCGCCAAGGCGGAGTACGTAGCGACCGGTAGTTGTTGCGCCCAAATCTTGTGGCTTAAGCAACAATTACTTGATTTTGATATAAACTTGCAACATATTCCCATTATGTGCGATAACACTAGTGCTATCAATCTAACCAAGAATCCAGTGCTATACTCTCGCACTAAGCATATTGAGAATTGTCACCATTTCCTACGTGACCATGTTAAAAAAGGCGATGTCGTATTTGATCATGTTGATAGAAAACATCAACTTGCCGATATTTTCACAAAACCACTTGCAACTGAACCATTTTTCAACATACAAAGGGAATTGGGGATACTTGATATCTCTAATCTTGCCTAGCATATGATTCGTTGCATACACTTTATATACTTTTGCTCTAACTTTCATTGGAAGTTTCATCATTTGAGAGTGCATTGTCCATCAACCTATATGAGAGGTAATATTGTTCATTTTCTTTCTCTTGCTTAGTAAGTCTGAGAGTTTTACTTGTTGCTAGTATTCCAAAATAACTAATATTCTTGATGTATGAAGTAGTTCATCAATATTCACTTCCAAAAATTTCTATTGATTTGTGTCAATTAAATTCTTATAGTGATATTGTGTTATTCCTTCTATATGCTTGAAATATACTCTTGGTCAATTTGGCTTGTTATGTATTCTTACATGAACATTGGTTGAACATGTTAAGTTAAATGAATTCTTGTTGTGTGTCATTGTTATGATAACATATCTGTTTTTGGTTTGAGTGGTGATAACTTCGTGTATTGCCGTACTAAAGCACATGCGCGTGCAACATTTAAGGAGCATCAAAATCATATGTCTCGTAATCGTGTCACTTTTGTAGCAACTCAAGAGTTTGTGATTGCATTTTATCCTTCATTATTCATGTTCTTGTTATGTTATTTGGCATCATGTGTAGCAAGTGTGTTTTATTACTGCTTGATATGCTTATATATATGTTTAGGCATTCTTAGTCAATGTGTATACAATTCTATGTGAGTGATATCATGTTGATAGTCTTCTCTTTGCAAATTGCCTCTATGTAGTATTTTTAATTTATATGTGGTTATTGATACTTCTCATAGTTTACTTGTTCTCTTTTTGATGTTGTCAAAGAGGGAGAAGTATACACAAGATGAAGTCGGATGCACATATTCAGGGGGAGTCTTCTTCAAGACAACAACTTTGCGAAACGCATCGTCTCATGTTTTACCATCATAAAAAAGGGAGAGTATGTGATTGCTTGTGGATTTTGAGTGATGTCAAAACTAGGAAAGTATAGCGTTATGTATATTGGACGGTATTCTCCCATTCTAGATGAGTATCTTAGTATTAGGAAGCATTCAAGTGAGTTGAAAAAGGAGCTTACATCAAAATTGCTTTGAAATACATGTTTTTGAGTTTCCAAGTCATTTTAGGTCGGCACATACATAAACAGGCCGACCTATACAAGTTTCAGAATCAATATAGGTCGGTACATGGAATTTCAAGTCGGCTCCCATGGATCAATATTAAAGGTTGTAGCCTATGTCCATAAGTCGCCTCACTTAGGTCGGCACATAGGCGACACACAACATTCACAGGTTGACTTGTGGCCTTCATAGGTCGGCATGATTACCTTGATAGACCGACCTATTGCTTTAACAGGCCGATACATACGATTTTCCACCTTAAAAATTTCACTTTTGCTCCAACAAGTTGCATTCCTTTTGCTCGTTATTTACCATACACACACACACACACTCTCTCTCTCTCTCTCACACACACACACATACACACACCTTTTTCTAGCAAGGTACTAGTGAATTACCTAAATGAAACCAGATTACAAAGCATTCACATCATCTTCAACCTTTCTTCTAGGCATACACACAATTGAACTACACATAATCATTTTTCGATTGGGTGACCATCTAGATTAGGGTTGGTAACGTCCAATTAGGTTGGTGTAACCGAGAATATTGGGTTGGGATCCTTGTGTGTTTTAAATAAGAAAACCAAGGTGGGTTTTTTCCTTCAAGGTCATTGGCATTTGAAGTTTTTGGACCAGATCACGTCAACACAGATTTGACCGAGTGAAGGCCTTGGGACAAGGTGCTTTCAATTCAAGGGAGTAGTGCGAGACGGTGAATCGTGTTTGGGAATCTTGGGTTCAACAAGTGTGTGCTCGGGATAATCGCTGGATTGTAGCCACATTGTTGGTGACTTGATCAAGATTTGATCAAGGGTTTGAAGGTGGTTGAATCAACAACAAACCATATGGTTTGTGGGGTTAGAGTTATTCACCTCTTGTATAAACTTTTTTGCAAAGATAAGGTTAATTGCAGGTATCTCAATTCGGTTTCGGATTGAGGGCACACATACCCATACCGAGGCCGATTGGGTAACTGTCTAAACAAATATTTGTGTCTCTCTCTCTTTATTTCTCTATTTATTTCATTGTTATTCTTGCAAATTATCGATATCGTTGTTGTTTCAATTAATTAGAATGGAAATTGTTTTCAACTATCTTTTAAAGTGTTGTTGTTGATATAATCATAATCACTTTGATTGTGATTGGCTTTTAACATCAACAAAACAAATTGAATTTCCAAACGTGATCGGTCGCACACAAAGTGTTCGATAAATTGTCTTTGAGTATTTTTTATCACTTTGTGTTCATTGTAAATAAGCGTTACGAATAGCTTTGCATTGGATTGATTCGTGAATTAATCGTTGTTGAACAATTTCTGTTCATCATCATTCCATCGTTTTTCATTACGCATATTCGAGCTTTTCGATAGTAGGTTCGGTTAGACGATTCGATTCGGGCTGTTTCCGCTGTGCCATAAATTTTTTAAAACAAATTTTTGCCAAAATTTTTGGTTTTAAATTTGTGATATATTCACCCCCTCTAGATCGAAGCCTATCCTCTAACACACTTATACACGAAATCGCTATCAAGGAAACAAACCTAACTGCATATGATTCTAAGAAAGTAATAAACCTAAGCATGCAATTCTAATAAAAAAATAAAACAGTGAGAGAATAAGATAGTATGCCATATGTACAATATTTTGGAAATCGTCCTCATTATGCCGACTTCATTCTCCAATCGTTTCTTATTTAAATTTTGATCCATTATGATTTTGACAAATATTATATAGATGTTCAGTACAATCATAATCTGAATAATTTTGAAAATATAAAATCTTCGATTTGAATCCTCTTTGACTAGTACAAAGTATCTGACACTGAATCCTTGTGAAGTCTTGACTCAAAACCAACTTTAATCTTCATTCTCAAAGAATGTTTCTCCAAAGTCTGCATTCTGGAATTATATTTATTCGATCCTACAAGTATCTTGAGCCTTGACAGTTCTTAAGATTGAGAAAAACTCTAACTTTATCGGTAGGCTTTCACACAACACTACCAAAGTCATTCTTGAGAGAAGAACCTCCTTCTTTGCCGCTGAATTTGTCAAAACTGATCACAACCCCACACACAATTTGAAAACCCCTTAAATCTCAAGAAATCTTCAAAGGAAATGTTAAACACAATAACAATCCTCCTCACATATCTCACACCTTATACATGAGTGTTAGATCCAAATAAAAATGGACAAAGCAAGAGGTAGAAGATGAAAGATTTCGTTTGCAAAACTCAAAACAAGATTCAAAACTCTTTTGAAATTTGAGAGAACAAGTGTGTTGTGAATTTCATATCAATAGTGGGTGTGTATATTTTTCAACATTGTGAATGGGTTTTGAGAAAAATGGTTTTTATATGTGCTAGAGATCTAGCACAAAAATGAGAAAAAAATGATGTTTGATTCTAGTTTTAAACAAAGAGTATGAGTCAAGTCAAGAGATGAAGTGATTTGAGTCAAGATCCAACAACTAACAGATAACTAACTCTGTGATTCAAGTCATACTTTTTATGATTCGAGTTATGAAAGTCTTTGATTCCAATCTCATTTAGATAGCCAAATCCTAAAATATGCAGATTGTGTCTGATTTGAATGAGGAAATTTATCATTTTAATCAAACCTCTTTGATTCGTGTCATGGATTTGTGATTCAAATCATGACAGAATGAAAACAATTCATGGGCATTCTGTAATACAAATTCGATTCATGGAAGTGTGTGATTCTAACCTCACTTCCAGAAACTCAATTTTTACAAAATGTGAAGTGTTTTTGAGATTCCAACCTTGTCATGACTTGAACCCTTCTCAAAATTAGCTTGTAATCATAAACTTTGATAAATTAATTTAGAATCATATTGCTCGAAATATAATCAAACAGTTTGACATATCAATGCGTAAAAACATATTAAAAATTCAATCCTAAGGTGCGCAATCATGTGAGGCGACTCAATAATGGTACAAACAAAACTCAAATTTAAAGGACAAGTAATCAAAACATAAACCCTTAGGAGGCAGAGGCAAACTTCATGGATAACCATTCCAAATATGGATTATCTAATTTCTTAAAGGTGCAATATTGTATTGGTTATCTTGTCCACAAACCTGAACATAACCTTCTTCCTACTTGCGTTGTCTTCATTTAAGTCTGCATGTAGACATAAACTTATTGTAGTTGCTTTTGTCAATAACTATAATTAGATTGATTTGAATTTAAGTCCCGCTTTTACATCATTTCCACCCATGCAAAAGTGTCAATCATCATCAAGTCTTACAACATGTCTCCAATGTCATACCATTGGAGAGAGAAATGTAGTTAGGGTGCAAGAAAATGAGAAGCATCATATGCGTGTTGCATAAGACATTGAGAACACAAAGTTATAGTATGTGCAACGAAGAGGAAATGTGTAGACCTGCAATAACGGGTTGTCAAACTTGATGATGATCGACACTTTTGTATGGTCTAGATTGCACCGATATTTTTTTGTATGGTTGAAATTGCAATAACATTTTTTGTATGTTCTAGATTGCACCAACATTTTTGTATGATATAGATTACACTAGTAGTTTTGCATGGTCGATATTGCACCGACATTTTTGTATGATATATAATAATTTGAATGTTATATAAATAATATTGAAATTTTCTAAAAATGTTGAAACGTCCCAAAAGTGTTGGTGATGATGATGATATTGATAGGTCATCGTGAGGGGGAAGCTAGCATTCACATTGGGTCAAACATTGACCTAAAGGTCAAAGACTCACTCAAACAAGTGTGAGAAACACCACATACTCACCCAAAACCTTAAGGTGATAGGTGTATAGGTTTTCTTACTTATAAAGTGCTCAACCTCCACTTTTCTAAGTAATGTGGAACTTAGAACTCACACTTGTTTTTCCACACAACTCACACTTGTTTCCCAATAATCTCCCCCTCAAGTGTGAGTTCATCCATTATGCTCCCCCTCAAGCAGAAACTCTTTCATCCACATGCTTGTACCGCCGTTGAGAGACACCCTTACTCGAACCACGACCTTGATACCAGTTATTGGTAAAATAACAAAAATTATAAATTTTTATGCACGCATAAGCATACCCATAAAATGAAAAAGAGAAAAAAAAATTCAAAAACAAAACTCAAAATCATTATTCAACTTCTAATCTATTCAAAACAAAATTATAAACTCTCTCATTAAATTGCAACTTTTAAGAAGAAAATTGCAAACCCTCCAAACTGCAATTTTTGAACGGAAAAATTGCAAACTCTCTCTCAATTACAATTTTTCAATGTAAAAAATATAAACTCTCTCTCAATTACAATTTTTGGACGGAAAACTTGTAAATCCTTCATTAACTACAATTTTTGGACGGAAAAATTGCAAACTCTCTCAACAAATTAGTTTTGAATGGATAAAATAGAAAATTCTTTCAACAAACTATTTTTGAACGGAAAAATAAAAAACTTTCTCTAAACACACAGCTATTTAAATTCCCAATACATCCAAAAAAACTATATTTAATTATTATGTAAAAAACTAAAAATAACTATTTCTATTTATATTAATATATAAATTCTAGCTTGTTATGCTAGTTATATGTTTTATGTTAATATATAAATTCTATCTTGATATATGCTAGTTATATGTTTTATGTTCACCCTGATGTTATTTTTACCTCCCCTAATAAATCATAACAAAATAACCTATCAAATATTTCTAGAAATCCGATGCACCAGCACCCCATATCGATTTTTGAAAAAAATCAGTGCCACCCTCGCCCACATACCGTTGCCACCCCTATTATATAATGAATTTCTTCGGAAAAAAAAACAATTAAATTTATAACTTTTAATACCAATTTTATCAAATAGCTAATATAAATGCAGAAAATTCATGCACTTGTATCAAATTTGTGTAGAAGTTTTGAAATTTTAAGTAAGGTAGCCAGTATATACATACATTTTGGCAGTAAGGTAGCTGTGATATATTTTTGAAGAGTTTTCCATAAAAAATTTAAAAGGAGAAATTTGAAGTGCACTATAATGGTACTGTTGTTGCTAAATTTCAAACACAATATGAAATGTGAATTTTTATCTTAAGAATAAATTATTGTCGATTAATAATATGGAATAAAAAGCCCCGTTAAAAAAAATGGAATAAGAGATAAAAAAATTTGTAATGTATATAGAATTAGTTTCAAGTGGTAGTGGTTGGATTGTAAAGGTAAGAAGTGGTATTTACAAATACGACCTAGCAAAGATTTTAGACAATAATGATATACTCAATTATTTAAAACTGAATGAAATACGAATCGTAGGTGATATGACAAAGTATTTTATGGCACTAAGATCCATAATGGATGTATTAAAAGATTGGGATTTTGAAATTCTAAAATTCTGACAATTGTCATGCAAGTGTACAAAGGAAGAGATACATATTGATTTACTATGATAGTTCCATAATGGGGTGGACAACGGGTCGGGTTGGGCGGGTTCGAGTCCATTATCACCACCCAGCTCAAACTGCAGATTGAAATACCAGACCCAATTTCGCCCAAATTTTATAGCGGTTTTGACGGGTTGGGTTTAAGCGGGTTGCAGGTGAATTCGAATGATTATTTCGGGTTATTGGGCTAACTGCAATTTTAATCCTCAATAAAGCTTTTGAAATTTTAAAAAAATTCCTTAATACATTTTGAATAAATTAATTAAAAATATATTTATTTCAGATATGTCTATGCATACAAGTAGCCAATTACACCTATTAGTTAGTACATTAGCAAAACTTATGCCTAAATCAAAGAACATTGAAAATTTAATAAAACTTAAAACTATTTAAAATCTAATAAAGTAAACAATTCTATCTATTAATTCAACATGTCTTCACACAAGTATATCCATTAGGTCTTCAAAAAGTGATTAGCAGTAAACCTGAAATTTCAACATTAACCGGCCTTAACAAAATTGTAAAAAGGTATAATTTGAATAAATAACAATAACAAATTTATCAAAAAATATTAAATTAAAATCACTCTAAGAGATTAAATAAACTATGTTCATGTATTTGAACAAATCTTCAAACTTTTTTACCAATTCTAAACTGAAAACTCAAAGAAAGAGACTTCGATTTATTCATATAACACATAGATTCAAAGAAATAAATAAAAAAATATTGTGTTTAATTTTGTTAGAACTTAAAATGAGTGTTAAATTTGATAAAGCAATACTATTATTATTCACTTCCTATTGAATTTGCTTCGATAGATATACTTTATTACTTTTTATTAATAATCTGCTGTCAAAATAATCAAATACTTCATTTCACTTCATTTAGAAAAAATATGAAAATAATCTGTTGGTGAATATTCATTTAGATATTGCTATTAATCATAGCTTTAGCTTATGCATCATTTTCTTCTACAACGAAATTTAACATATTTTTCTTAGGCAAAGGAATAAAAACATACTTTACAGATTGTGGTTCACATACATTTCTAAGGTAATAGAAGATTGACAGTTTGAAAATCACTTTGAAACACTAGATGTTTCACTTGAAACTCATTGTCACATAGTTCAAACAATTGGCATAATTTTTAAGAAAGCTTAAACAGCAAATATTGCATACAAACTGTAATGGAACATATATTGGCATTTGCATACAAATGGTAAGAAACTCTTTCTCATTCAAAATATAGAATATAGAAACAACTTTTAAATTTCAAACACAATATAGAACAAGTTGAATACATTTACCAATTTAGTGGATCTTGCTCTATGGTTCTTTGAGTTCTTTGACTGCTACTTTATCCATGCTTCATCTGCCCAAATAAATAGTAAAACTATTCCAGTTAAATGAGAATCCAAAACATTAAATTTTAATCATAATCATATGTCACTCAAGTCTCAAATATAATATGGTGGGAAAATTTCCATTCCAACAATAACCAAGCTAGAAGCCTTGGTTACTATTGTCTTGGTAACCAATGATCAGTATTACAAACACATATAAAATGCTCATAAAGATAATTTCAAGTTCAAGTCTATTATAATCCATAATATAAGTCACTTTCAGGGTATCTTGTAAAATGAAAACTCACCACCAGAATTAATATTTGAACACATTAATTTCTTCACTAAGAATTAGTTAATCATAAACTTGCAAAATTTTATATCAATATACATACAATCACAAGTATAAGAGGTAACTATAAATATTTGTGGTCACAACCCAAACTCAGTAAATTTCTAAAACAAAAACGAAAACTGGGTAACCGAAAACACGAAAATGGGTAATCTTATGTTCTTCACTAAAGTTCAAAACGAAAACCCAAAAAATGGGTAATCTTACGTTCTTCAGTAAAGTTCATAATGAAAACGAAAAACACGAAAACTGCAAATGAAACGAAAGTTCTACCTACATTGGAAAATGGAGAATAGTCAAACGAACTAGACAGATAGCACATAACGACTAGAATGAAATGAATAGAGACGGCAGTGCAAATTGGAAGGTTCGTTTTTAGGGCTCAAATCAGTCAAGTAGTGAAGATCCATGAAGATATTTCATGTTCGCTCGTGTGTGAAGAATGAATCTTCATGAAGTGATTATGTATTCTACAGCGGCGCAAAATGGAATGGAAAGTTGGTATTTAGGGTTTGTATTGTGAAGATTGAAGAGAAGAGAAAGAACAAAATTCTGGAAAGATAGGGTTCAAATAAAATGAAACGAGAATGAAGAGTACAAATTGTATACGAAACGCTGCGTTGAAGGAGCTTACACTTACCGTCGGGCGGGTGTGGTTACCCACAGTTTCAATTTGCTAAATCGGACCCGCCCAGTAGAACCCATATGAAACCGTGTTATGGACCTGTAAAACCGCCAAACCCTCTGCATCCGATCCGATTCACTTTTTTGGAATCGGTTGATGCGGGTTGGGCCGGTTTTCGGGTCCCTGTCCAGCCCTAGTTCCATATATTGAAATAAAACATTAGATGATTTTAATTCACGATGGGAAGTATTTGTGTTGAACAAGATACAAGGAGGACTCGAGTGTTGTGGGTGATATATTCTAGACACATCCCGTTTCAATGAAACTTTTAAATATATTTCATTTCTTTCTGAACTTTGGTACCACATTACAAAAGTGTTTGAAAGAGTGAAACGAGTTGGTGTCGAATAGGTATCATGTGAATGATTCATTAAGATAACTCAGAGTTTCTCGTGTTCATATGTACTTGCATCTCTTCAAGTACAAGGGGAACATGTTCCTTTGGATGTTGTTCATATAATTTGGAGAAACATACATATTAAAGAGTATGAAGTTATTACAGAAAAAAGTGAGACACAATTGGACTTAAATGAGGAGTGGGGATATTTGAAGAAATACTTTACCACTATGAAATTGTTGCTCATAGGGTCATATAGAAAAACGTGTAAACTTACATATTCTTGTACAACTTCTATGTGTCTGCCACTTGTGAAGTCCAAAATGGGGTCAAGAAAAGTAAAAAGGGGCAAGAGAGTGATGTGCAATGTATTTCGTAATATTGGTGTTAGATGAGGGCAACGATCTAGAAGGGCGGTTGAATGGATCGCAAATAATTTTTTCTTCAATTAAACATCTATTTTAAAAATTATTTCCTATGGCAAGCGAAAGCAATTTTGGATCGACACTCGTCTATCCTAAACCGTTATCGGAAGAATCGAATATGCATATCAAACCATAACAAAATGTATAACAAATGATGAGAAACCAAACCAATAAGTTTTTCAAAAATAACGTTTGAACTATGTCACACTATGATAATCAATTTTCAATGAAATGAGAAACAACAATGACTAAGATAATTTATCACACTTAGTGTGCAATTAATTTATCAAACACTTGGTCTGCAATAAACACCAAGATAATTTTCCTTTATGTTGATAATATGGAAAACCAGTTGCAATTGTTTAGATTGCAATTATCTTACAAAACAGTTTGAAATACTTCAATACAAATAGAATTATCAGTATGTGAACTTCGACACTAAATGAATTATCAAATTGTAGAGAGAGAGAGAGAGAGAGAGAGAGAGAGAGAGAACACAGGGATTTGTTTAGGCAGTTCCCCAACTGTCCTCACTAAGGATACATCTGCCCCCAATTCTAAATGGAATTGAGATATTCAATTAACCTTTGCAAATATTGTATACAAGAGAAAAAGAAACAATCCAAACCCCTAAACCCTAAGTTTGATGTTGATCCTAGCTTATTTTCTTCCCTTGATCTTAGGCAAAATCAAGTGACCCAAGTTTTTCAAGTCGATCCTTCGGTTACCGCTACTTCTTTGACAGAACCACGCTCTTTAAAGCTTTCACTCGACTTAATCCTTGTTACGAAATCTTGTGCAAAACCTCCAAAATCAACCTTGATCTTGGAGGGAAAACCCCAATTAGTTTTATCATTGAAACCCCTAAAGAATACTCAACCCAATTTGATTACAAAAATCTTATATTGGACCTTATCAATCTAGATCTAGATAACACCAAACAAAAGTGATAATGTGTAATTGATGAATGTATGCAGAGAAAAAGATTAAAGATTATGAGAAAATTCTTTGTATATTTTTTGTTTCAATTTTTAAGAAATGATGCATGAATGTGTGTGTGTGTGTGTGTGTATATATATATATATATATATATATATATATATATAATCCAATAGAGTAAAATATCTCTAATTGATATTTTATCGTTAACACCAATTGATAAATTATTAGAGTTACCATAAAATCCTCTCTTGGACTAATAATTATTGATCCGTCTCTTTTAATAAATAATTGATCCCTTTAGAGTTCACCAGTTGCTCTATTGATCCCAATTTACAATACATAGAGCACTTAGAGAATTCCAATATTCCAATTGATCAGAGATAGAGCACATATACACTTATTTGATCTCATCTGATATCCAATTGAGCATTTAGATAATACGGGGTATTACACTCTCCCCCCTTAAATTGAAATTTGCCCCCGAATTTCCTCTGTTCGACAATAACCACAACTTGTATAATTGTCTCAGTTCCACACTCAACTTTACTTCCGTTCAAATTCTGACATATTCATATTCCAACTTGACTTCAAAGACCAAAATCCGTATTTCACAAATTATCAAACGGCATGCCCCTAATTATACTCTCGTTCCAATATTGGGTGAATTTTCAACTTGCTTTTCCTCAATTCATCTGTTCTTTCATACTAAAACACTTGGCCGTATTCTACCTTCGGAAAGAATGTACCATTTCATATTCCTCTACTGAGTCACAAACAAAACCGTAACACCTTATCTTGGTTCAGGATAACAACCACTCATCAAATCCTCATGAGGTAATTCTGTGATTCCTTAACTTCATACAATCATCGATGATTTATCCTTTCATAAGTCTTTTAACGTCCAAAACTACTTCATGATTAGTCAAACGACTTCTTTTACTAGTTCCATATGGTCCGATGCTGTACATGGTACTCTTTAAATCCAATATTCTATTTCTTTCGTATCACACCAAAAGGTAACACGCTTAGAATGAAATCTTCTTATTTACATACTTATAAGCAACTATCTTCAAATCCTTATCATTCTGACCAACTCCTTCATCTGTCACCTTCCACTGCGTAACCCAATTCTAGCAGTGGAACACCACGGATTCTCAAGTACTACCATGTAGCTAACAGTCAGTGGAGAAACGCACTTGTTCATTGGGGTCCTTACTAACCAACGGTACAAGAAACTTACTGATGTCTTATGGTAGAACAATTTCCTCGCCGACACGCAATATTATAACATTCGTCCAACACTCTCCAGACGATAAAGGCACAGGAGTTACATTGCTACAACCATAACATATACAACTCCAAATCCGGTATAAACTCGAAACAATTCATCCAAAGTAGTTTAGCAACTTTCGTTTCTAGTTACCACATTCCATAATAATTCTTCTTACGGGTTTTCTGACTCACTCGGGGTTTCTTGTTGACACGAGATTTCAACCAAAAACGCTTAACACCATCACGAAATTTCAATCATATGCGAGTCACCACTTATCAAAACTTAAACCATCCAAGGCACAATTGTGAGTTTCCATACCACTCACTCATTCACATACAACACTCCACATACGCGCACACCTTCAACGTCCCTACCACACTTCTCAATTGATTCCACCTCTCTCAAACGTTCTGTTTCATAAATGATTCAAGCTACAAGCTTAACTTCAGAACGTCTAATTCTTACTCGTACTTGGAAGGATAACTTTCAAATTTCATTCTCTTGGTAAAACACAACTGCACACAACTGGTACCATTCTCACGGTCTAAATCTAATGCCATGAACTCACGGAAGATAACAATTCAACCATTCATACCTTACTAATACCATAATTACACACCGAAATATTCCTTGCAAGATCAATATTTCGTGAGTATTTTCCAACTTCGTCCTTAAGACTCGCAACGGCAATACACCTAAGACCTTCTCATACTCAACACGGTTCACAAGATTATTTCCCCAAAGTCAACTCCCTTGTCGTCTGAACAAATGGTCAACTATGCAACACCTTTCCAGAAGTTCCAATTTCAAAACATGAATCCGTCTTTCATTTACTTGCAATCCCGTTTTCCATTCACACAATACTCTCCAATCGGAGCAACATGAGGTAACAAAATGCAGATGATAGTTCCCAAGGGATTTCACAATTTACACACATGTTAATTGATTAACCGTCTGAGCTAATCGGTTAACTCCTCAATGTTCAGCGCAAAATACCATCCTTGCACGTGTTAATTGGTTAACCACATGGCGTTAATCGGTTAACACTGCTGCAGAAGCTGAAAACCAATTTCTTTTAATTAAAAAAAAACCATCCCTATTCAAAACCACCAATCCGATTTGTTCTAACTTGGAATATCATTCTCGACTCGCGGCTTCTTAACTTGTATAACATTCACCAACCATGATCATTCAAGGTAATACCGAACAAAGTTAAAACATGCCGATGACGCACTCCAACCAAGTGACAAGGCAAAATTCCAAATTTCGACGCGGTCACACGATAAAACTTCAGCGGGGTAGTTCGTTCTCTGCTCATACCACTACGCTAGCTGAAAGCCAATAATGGCGGTATTCTAGGGTTTTAGCCACAACTCATACTTAATTCGTCCACAAGCAAAACCTAACACACAACCATTACACGGTACCACAAAACGATGGACATAACATGTCAAGCCTACAACCTTGTTCTCTCACTTAAACTCCTTGGAGAGAATTAAAGCAACAACGTTCTTAGTCCAACAAAAGGTAGATTCCTAATATTCTGATCATTCACAAATACAGAAGTTTCTCTATACTTGAAAATAAATCGGGGCAATGCATCCTCTTGAAAAACCTTTCCATCACTTCGTACACATTAACCGGGATTTCTTGCCCTTCATTATCCATTACACATCCCACTTACACCAAATTACTTAATGGAAGATTCGCAACTGATAATTCTCATCAACTATTTACAAAACCCTTCTGGTATAAACCATTCCATGATTTATACTTAGTCCATAATAAGTCCTGATTTGCTTTTCATTGATTTACCGCAATCTTGCTTCTTAGAATACAATACTCACTGTTCCACAAAGTACGTCCTTTCACACTTGTCTCAAGACTAGGAATCCATCACGTACATTTGTGACCACGGTGCTACTACTACGCTTGTTCTTATTACCAAGGTGTAACTTTCTCATTTCACATCATACTACTAGGGTTCACGTGGGTGAACCATCTTTGATTACACCTCCTTAATTTAAGCCTCAACCACTACTCAATAGCTCTATTGCACATTCGTCCAAAAATACATTTTGTTGTCATTTTCTCATAATATACTGTTGATACCGTTTTCTACACCGCGTTTACTTTTCTCTCCATGGTAATCCTCTTAGATCCAAATATAAAACCATCTCACTAAAATTTCCTTGAGTCCAAGGTACTTACTATGTTTCCTAATACAAACTTCTTCCGGTCCGTATCACTACACTTTCCGTTGCTAAATAAAGCTCATTTTTTCTCCAACACAATACCTTATACTGTTCCTTGGGTAATTTAACAAATTCCAAATTCCAAATTGATCTCTCACCAAATACAGAAATCCTGATGTATCATCTCGAAATTACTCTCTCTTCATAACTGAAGATACACAATTTATCTCATACTCTTCGTCCGGCACACACTTGTTTCACTTAAAGCATGTAAACACATCCTTGTGTTCCTTCTCACACTTCTCTACTACTTTAGGTTCCCATAAAAGTCGAACGTCCTTAACTCTTCAACTTTTAACCAGTCGGAAGACATTGTTCTGAACACACTCCTTTAGGTATTCTCATCCATTCAAGATACTATTGTGGCCTTAAAACAGATACACCAATAATATCTCACTTCGGACCTTACGTCACACGTTCCACAAAACAACTTTTCTTTTCCACAGAATGAGGTTACTTGAAATCTTTATCCGTACTAGTAGTCAATCCAGCTCTACTAGTGATTTTACAGATTCCTCGATACCTTGACCAATCGTCCGATAGAGGTCCTTAACTTTCAGACTCCATCGATTCCAAAGGATTGCTTGAACAAAACACTACTCTTTAATTCCATGTTACCCAAATCACAACTTCTACTAAAACCTCACTGAGCTGACCAAAACTCCTCACTACTAACTCTTGGCTTGAGCCTACCCTCACAACACAAGTTCCGACAACACTTTGGAGTCCTCGTGGTCGCTCACCATGGTTCTACCTATCACATACATAGTATTAGGTTGATCAGGCCCAACACTGCATAGTATGATATTAAAATTCATGCTGGCAAGACACACTTAAGAGGCAGGAATAGATTTACTTATGATGTTTCAAGGCTAGGTCGAGGACACGACCTGTTCTGATACCAACTGTAATACCCTGTATAATATATACCTAGAATAATACTATACAAGCATTTTATTTGGTACTAACACCATCACAAGTGCATAATGGCGTAATTCACATACTTGACCAATCTAAAACATAATACAAACTATGGTACAAGATATGGAAACTAGCCAAAACAAAAATCTAAGATCAATATACAATATCCTCAATTGTATACACACAAATACACAGCGGAAAACTACAGCTAAGCTTCTCTTGAAACATCCAAGCATAGCTCCACTTGTAAATCAAACCTGCAAACACTGCCTGAAAAATAATAACAACAATGGGGTGAGATATTAAATCTCAGTGAGTTCCCTATCTTATGGATTCTCTCGGCTTTACAGGGTTCTAGCCAAATCCTAACTCAAGTCAAGGGGAAGGGAAATGACCTTGAGTTCACAATCTCACACTATATGGAAACATGTTCATGAGTTCACCAACTCAAAATATCACTAATCGATAAACTTACCAAGGCATCCCTTTTTCCCGTTCGCTTCTACGTCTAGAAGTTGACCCGAGTCATGGATCATTGTAGTTACTTGGCATACGAAATGGATTCGGGATCATCGGCCTGTTATTCATGAACTGTCACTTCTCATGGCCTGTTAACCATCGCAAGTCTCTTTACCATATAGGCTTCATTCGTACTACACGCGGGAA
Source organism: Lathyrus tuberosus (assembly GCA_022829125.1). Lineage (NCBI taxonomy): Eukaryota > Viridiplantae > Streptophyta > Magnoliopsida > Fabales > Fabaceae > Lathyrus > Lathyrus tuberosus. The sequence continues at coordinate 5,219,420 of JALAZF010000423.1, forward strand.
TCAAACCTACCAAGTAATTATGCATACGTTTCAGAGGAGCTCGAGACTCATGAAACTGCAACTCAAGGGAAACGGTTACGATTACGTGATCTCACACACAGAAACGTGATTGTATTCGACAATCACAAGGCCACATTCGCCTTAAGGCCTCTTTTGCCTTTTTCTCAAAACATAAGATTCACACATGTTCCATACTAGTGTTTCACTCTCTCCTAGACCAATACTCGTCACGGATGCACCTTTCTACATCGAATACACGAGCATCGCCATCTAGGTTCTCTACTCTAGACCATTACTCATCAAGGATGCACCTTTCTACATCAAATGCACGAGCACCGCCATATAGATTTTCTATCACAATCCTAGTCACAACCTAGAATTATACCATTTTGTTTTGGGTAAAGTTTCCTCACTCTTCCTAATTTGTTTTAAGCATGCATATTCTCTCAATCATACTTAACAACAATTAGCTAGACATGGTAATACACAATTTGCATAAGTGAAACATTTATCACAACATATCACATAAACATTATTTTCATTTAATTGTAACTAAATAATTAATCCCCACCATACTCAATATTTTCACTTTTTATTGGGTAGAGAGGATCGTCATAGCTTTCCATTGATACCAAGAACGCTTAGATCGGAATCACGGTTCAAAAGTTATGAATTTTCTAAAAAAATATTTTTCATCTGCCAACAGTGGTAACCGGTTACCTCAGAATGGGTAACCGGTTACTCAAGCCATATTTTCAAAACAGAACTTAAATCACGTTTGGAGGCACAATTTGGTAATCGGTTACCTCAGAATGGGTAACCGGTTACTCAGTTCATTTTTCCCACAAAACTCTACTTTTCCTGCATGTAATTGGTTACCCTATATCGAGTAACCGGTTACCACTGAACCAGAGCTCAAAAACTTGTTTTCAATGGTACAATCTCAAACCAATCTCAACCAAAACATGTTTTAATATACCAACAAGTATCACCGATTAAATTCACATATATCCCGACTATATTACGCAGTTTATTTCATATTTTAACCGTTAGAAACATCAATCCACATAATTTTCTCACAATCTAATACTTTCTATTTTTAGGTTTTCAAACCCTAACTTCTACTCTTAGAGTTCTACTTAGAACCCACCTGATAATCGAAGAGGAGGTTGAAGAAGATGAAGAATAATGAAGATGATCCAAGTTTCTTCTTCTTCCCAAACTTTTTCCTTCTTCTCCCATGTTCTCCCTTTCTCCTTTCTCTTCCTTTTCCTCTTCTTCTTACTAACTTATAACACACACACACACACACACACACACACATATATATATATATATATAACTTATTATATAATATAATCCAATAGAGTAAAATATCTCCAATTGATATTTTATCGTTAGCACCAATTAATTAATTATTAGAGTTACCATAAAATCCTCTCTTGGACTAATAATTATTGATCTGTCTCTTTCAATAAATAATTGATCCCTTTAGAGTTCACCAGTTGCTCTATTGATCCCAATTTACAATACATAGAGCACTTAGAGAATTCCAATATTCTAATTGATCAGAGATAGAGCACATAGACACTCATCTGATCTCATCTGATATCCAATTGAGCGTTTAGATAATACGGGGTATTACAATATATATGTGTGTGTATGTGTGTGTGTGTGTGTGTGTAAAAAGAAAAACATAAAAATAGATTTTTGAGCAAAATTACAAGTTTGAAGAAAGTTAGAATAGAATGGGTTGATCCAAATGAGTCAGGGTCGACCCAAGTAGCATAGGGGTCAATCCAAGCAGCATAAGAGTCGACCCTAACAAGGAAGGGTCATTTTGGTTTGACAAAGCATCAGTTGAAGTCGACCCCAAGAGGTTATGGGTAGACCCACCCGAGATCTGTGTCGACCCAAACAAGGCAAAGCTTTTCTGTAAAAAATGCCTTTAGTATGGGTTGACCCAAAACAATGTTTTTCATATAAAACTCAATTTTTTACTTAAAAAGATGTTTCTTACCTATTTTTAAATCTCCTAAGATGAAAATGCACATCTAGACATAGACAGAAAGGTCCAATGTACACAAATACTAAGTATTGTAGTTTTGACATCATTCAAAGCATTTTCAAAGAGGATACTGCACTCACATATTCCCCCTTTTTTATGATGGCAAAACTTACGAAGCATTTGTCATCTTAATCATAGCTCCCCCTAAATATTTTCATTTAAGACCTTGTTCTTGCATGAACTTCTACCCTCTTGACAGCATCAAAAAGAGACAAAGTCACAAAACGTGAGAAGTATGATGAAAAAATTTACAATAACATATATAGCACTCAGAGGCGTTGCAAAGATAAATTGTTCAACGATAATGTGCACTCACATATCATTAAAATGACGTTAAAGTGAAGATTTCCTAAACATAAATAAACATGCTATTTATTCAAGATTACAAGGAGTTCATTACAAACACATTATAACTTTTGTAAAATAGAAAAGCATGAGGACAAAACAAAATAACATAAATAACATGCTCAAACATCCCTAGCTTCAAAAATACTTCATATGTGAAGAAATAATAGCATGAAATACATATGATGAATAAATAATAATATGAAGTAAATATAAATGTAGTGATTGGAACATTCATGGGTTAACATTGCAATTTTTGGAAGTGAACAAACATGAAATCTATCTCACATCAAATATTCACGCATTTTTGGAACATAAACAAGCAATCAAATACAAGAGACATAGATAAGCAACACATTATATAGAAACTTAAGAACAAAGAGATAAGTGAAACGATATTACCTCATAGGATGAGAGACAAAGGATGCACTCACATGAAATAGAACTTTCAAATGAAATTTAAAAACAAATGTAAAGAGTGCTTACAACAAAATTATTTTAGGTAAGATTTGAGATATCGAGAATGTTGAATTCCCGTTGAATACTGAAAAACGGCTCAGTCGCAAGACTCATTTTGTGAAAATGTCGGCAAGATGATTTTTACTATCAACATGTTCAAAAATGACATCGCCTTTTTCAACATGGTCGCGTAGGAAATGGTGATATATTTCAATATGCTTAGTACGAGAGTGTAGCACTGGATTTTTGGTTAGGTTAATTGAACTAGTATTATCACACATTATTAGAATACGTTGAAGCTTAATATCAAAGTCAATTAGTTGTTGTTTGAGCCATAGAATATGAGCACAACAACTACTGGTGCAACGTATTTCGCCTCGGCAGTTGTAAAAAGAAATTGAGACTTGCTTCTTTTTATGCCATCTAACTAAGGAGTTTGAAAACAAGTGACAAGTTCTACTATTACTTTTCCTATCCGATTTACAACCAAAAAAATTAGAATCGGAGTAACCAACCAAACTACAATCGCTACCTTTAGAAAACCAAATGCCATACTTAAATGTACCATGAAGGTATCTAAGCATGCACTTTATAGCTTTTAAATGTGATTCCTTAGGAGCGGATTAATACCGAGCACACGTACACACACTAAACATAATGTCAGGCCTATATGTAGTAAGATATAAAAGTGATCTGATCATACCTCTATACATTTTGACATCAACATCCTTACCATTTTCATCTCTGTCCAAGTTCCCATTGGTGGGCATTGGAGTGTCGATTGACTTTGCATCTACCATTGAAAATCGTTTAAGCAACTCTTGGCAGTATTTTGTTTGACACACAAACGTTCCTTCTTTGAGCTGCTTGATTAAAAGTTCGAGAAAGTAATTCAACTCACCGTTAGACTTATCTCAAATTCGCCCTACATTAGCTTTGAAAACTCTTTGACCAATTGCAGATTAGTAGAACTAAATATGATGTCATCAACATATATTTGAACTAGAAGAATGTGTTTTCCTTGACGTTTAATGAAAAGTGTTGTATTAACTTTCCCTCTAAAGTATCCTTGTTCCAATAAGAACTAGATAAGTCTCTCATACCAAGCCCTAGGGGCTTGTTTGAGACCATACAAGGCTCATTTTAGCTTAAAGACATGGTTAGGATGCTCATGATTTTCAAAACCGGAAGGTTGTGAAACATACACCTCTTCTCTTATATAACCATTAAGGAAAGCACTTTTCACATCTATTTGAAATAACTTGAAATCTCTAGAGCACGCAAACACTAGTAAACGGCATATAGCCTCGAGGCGGGCAACCAGAACATAAGTTTCCTCATAATCCACTCCCTTCTATTGGTTATATCCTTGATCCAATAGTCGGGCTTTAATCCTTTTTATCACTCTATTTTCGTCTAGTTTATTTCTAAAAACCCACTTAGTGTCTATAACTTAATGATCTCGCGGAGGTGGGACAAGGTCCCACACATCATTTTTTTAAATTAATTTAGCTCATCTTTCATGGCCATAAACCGATGCTCATTAATTAAGGCTTCTTTTGCATTTTCAGGTTCAACTTGTGACACGAATGCAAAGTGATAACATAAATTACTTAGAGTGTGTAGTCACACCTTTGGTGATATCTCAAGAATGTTGTCGATTGGATGGTCTTTGGAGGTCCTCCAAGCCAAGTTAAGATCATCCACGTTACTTGGACTATCATCCTTCTGTTTTCCAAGATCTTCATCTTCCCTCTTCTCAGGTTTCACTGCTTCAGGTTGATCAATTCCTTCTTCGGTGTCTTTGAGTGTGTCTTTTGAAGAAATGCATGCATCATGAAAATAAATACCTTTCCTGACATTTCTCGGATAAGATTCATCAAAAGTGACATGCACGGACTCTTCAACAGTAAGTAATTTCCACACTACCTTTACCAAGTATACCACCCTTATTATTATCTCTGTAGGTCGCATTGCCTTTCTTCTTTGCCGTGAGGTCAATGAATAGGGAAATGTCACCCGTCATATGCCTTAAGCATCCAGTGTCGAGAAATCACATTTTATCCATGGAGTCAAAACATTCAACTTACAAGATCAAACAAGAGTGTTAGGTACCCAATTTTCATTGGGTCCTTGAGAGTGAGTGGAAATATTTTTGCACTTGGGTAACCATTGAAATACACCTTTAGGAACCAAGTATCTCCTAAGTTTACATTTAACAATGGTATGGCCTTTCTTGCAACAATAGTGACAAGTCAAGTGATGATAATAGTGACTTTTGCTATTTGATTCCCTTACAACAAAATTATATCTTTTGTACGGTACATTTAAAGATCTTTTAAAAAAAATTGGATCAATATCAAAGGTAACCTTTGGTTCTAAAGCCTTGTTCAATTTGGTTTTTAGAGTAATAACCTTTTTTTACCAAATGTGACAAGTTTCACAACCAAACCAATAAGCCTTCTCATCCTCAACGTCAACTTTTGAAGCCTCTAACATGGTTTTCTTAAGAGCTTTAATTTGTTTTTCAGTTTATAAAACTTTGACTTCTAAGTATGAAAATATTATTTTATTTGAAGCTAACCTTTTAAAAGCTTCTACGGCTTCACCATGTAGATTTTCAATAGCAATTTGAAAATTAGAATAAGACAATTTTTCAATAGGTTTATATTTAGAATGACTTTCATTCTTCTCTTATTATGATGGGCCATGAGGTAAGGATTTGCCATTTCATCACTTTCACTTGAGTTGCCCTCATTTGAGGATTTGCTATCACTTTCCCAAGCGATGTATGATATTCTAGGCTTGCTAGACTTCTTTTATTGGCCCTTTCTCTTATCCTTCTTAAGCAATGGGCAATTCGGCTTGTAATGACCGGATCTTCCACAATTATAGCATGAACGTTTAGATTTTTCCTTCTTATTCACATATTCCTTTGAGATATTTGAATGCCTTCTATAGTATATGAGATTCTTGTCGGAATGCTTCACTCCATTTTTCTTAATGTACTTATGATACATTCTAACTAGGGCTGGAAATGAACCAAACCAACTCAAAAATAGTTCGAAATTCGATTCGAAAATTAAATCGTTGAACTAGGTTCATGAACCAAATGAGCTGAATATGAGCTAAAAACTAAGTTCGTTAACAAAATGATCTGAACTTGAACTATACATAGTTCGACTCGTTAGGTTCATGAGTCAATTCGATTATATATGAGATAGGTTATATTGTCTTTAAGAGTAGGTTTAAAGATTTGTTCTAAATCTTAGTCTCATATTTTCTTTTAATCTAACGGTTTTAATTGATAATTTATATTCTCAAGTGAGTAAAATATTTCTACGAATAATTATACAAATAAAATTAACATCGTATAAATTCCAATCTTATAATTTTTATTTTATTTCTATATTTTTTATTTAAAAAATATTAATTTAAAATGTCAAATATATATATAAAAAATAGACTTTAAAAAATTACTTTTAAGTCTGTGAAACAAGCGAGTTGAACCTAACAAGATAAACCTAACGAGTTAAACCGAGATATTCGTGAACTTCTAACAAGTGGAGTTTGACCTGAAAAAAAAGATCATGATGAACTCGAACTCGAACTCGAACTCGGCCAATTCTTAACGAGTCGAGTTTGAGCTGAATAAAAAGTTCGCGATGAACTTGAACTCGAACTCGAACTCGGATAATTCTTAACGATTCGAACTGAGCTAAGGCGAGTTCGACTCGACTCATTTCCAGCCCTAATTCTAACAAAAAGCCTCATTTCTTCATCATATGAACACTCATCATCACTAGTTCCACTATCATATTTCTCTTTAGTATAGGAATTAAAACTTTAAGCCATTAGAGCAATCGACTTCTTGTCCACCTCCTTTTCTTTTTTCTTCTCTTTCTTAAGCTTTTTCTCATGTTTCTCTAAGCCATGAGCTCTTGCTCATGTTCTTCAAGCTTACCAAACAAAGTAGTAGTGTCTAATGTCAAGAGGTTATTAGCTTCCTTGATTGCGGTGACCTTAGGTTGCCATCCCTATTTAGACATCTCAAAATTTTGTTAGTAGCAATTTCATTGGAAACAAGTTTACCAAGTGCATTCAGACGATTTACAAGATGAGTGAACTCCTTTTGCATATCGGCAATGGTTTTACCATGCTTCATATGAAATAGTTCAAACTCTTGGTTTAAAGTATTGATTCTAGTTTGTTTGACTTCATTTGTTCCCTCATGGGAAACTTCCAATGCGTCCCACATAGTTTTAGCAGTTGTGCAATGAGAAACACACTAATATTCGTCAACTCCTAAAGCGAAGATCAAAATATTCCATGCTATGCAATTACATTACCACTTTTTCTCATCATCCGTGTTCCATTGTGCTTTCGGTTTAGGTACTTCAACACCATCCACATGGTCATAGTAATTTCAAATTGACCATTTTAGATGGCGTTCCATACATTTCCATCAATAGAATTGATATGGACACGCATACACTCCTGCAAATAAAAATAATTTTTGCCATTGAAAACAGACTCTCTATTATACGCCCCTTTAGGTTTCGAAGCTAAACTCTAATAAGAGATTTTGAAGCAAAAGATAAACGGGTGCTCGTGATACCACTTGTTAGACGAGGGCAATAATCTAGAAGGGGGTTAAATAGATCAAAAATTAAATTTTCTTCAATTAAAAATCTATTTTAAAAATTATTTACTATGGCAAGCGAAAGCAACTCCGGATCAAAGCTCATCTATCCCGAACCGTTATTGGAAGAATCAGATATGCATATTAAACTGTAACAAAACCTATAACAAAATGATGAGAAACCAAACCGGTCTATTTTACAAAAATAACGTTGGAACTATGTCACACTATGATAATCAATTTCCAATGAAATGAGAAACAACAATTACTAAGACAATCAATCATACACTTAGTGTGCAATCAATTTATCAAACACTTGGTGTGCAATAAACACCAAGTTGGTTTTCCTTTGTGTTGATAATATAGAAAAACCAATTGCAATTGTTCAGATTGTAATTATCTTACAAAATAGTTTGAAATACTTCAACACAAACAGAATTATCAGTATGTGAACTTGCACACTAAATGAATTATCAAATTGTAAAGATATATATATATATATATATATATATATATATATATATATATATATATATATATATATATATATAGAGAGAGAGAGAGAGAGAGATAGAGAGAGAGAGAAACGGGGGAAGAACATAAGGATTTTTTTAGGCAGTTCCCCAATTGTCCTCACTATGGGTACGTCTGCCCCTAATTTCAAATGGAATTGAGATATCCAATTAAGCTTTTTAAATGTTGTATTCAAGAGAAAAAGTAGCAATCTAAACCCTCAAACCATATGTTTGATGTTTATCCTAAATTTTTATCTTCCTTTGATCTTAAGCAATATCAAGTGACCCAAGATTTCCAAGTCAATCCTCCGATTACCGCTACTCCTTTTACAGAACCCCATTCTTTAAAGCTTTCACTCAGTTGAATCCTCGATGCGAAATCTTGTGCAAAAATCCCCCAATTAACCTAGATCTCGGAGGGAAAACCCCAACTGGTCTTATCAATAAAACCCTTAAAAAATACTCAACCCAATTTGATTACAACAATCCTAAATTAGACCTCAAGTAGTATAGGAGTCGACCCAAATAAGCAGAGTCATTTTGGTTTGAAAAAGCATCAGTTGGAGTCGACCCCAAGAGGTTATGGGTCGACCCACATGAGCTCTGTGTCGACCCAAGATCCTCGTGTGTTGACCCAAACAAGGCATAGCTTTTCTTTTAAAAATGCCTTAAGTATGGGTCGACCTAAAACACGTATGTGTTGACCCAAAATAATGTTTTTCACACAAAACTCAATTTTTTTACTTATAAAGATGTTTCTTACATGTTTTTAAATGTCCTAAGATGAAAAATACAAATCTAGACATAGAGAGAAAGGTCCAATGTACACAAATACTAAGTATCCTAGTTTTGACATCATTCAAAACATTTCTAAGAGGATAGTGCACTCACAATTGGAAGCATGTTCATGTTTCACAAGCCTCAACAATTCAACCATCCCACATATCATCTAGGAAACCTTTTTAAGCACCTGCAAGTCAACCGTCCACTAGGTCTACAAGACACACATACTTGTCATTATTTTCTTTATATTTGCATAACTACCTTTAAGACATTATATATGTGGATGCTGGTGGAATTTTCATTTTTGTTCTATAGGAGATTTACTTGGATGGGGCAAAGAATTTTAGTGATTGGTTCAAACATATTTAGATGGTAAAGTTTTCCACAATAGTGGTCTTTATTCCATGTTGTTCTATGACATTATTTCATATGTTACGAGTTCTTTAAGGATATTTCATTTAGGTGTTCAGGGGCGAGACAAGTGGGTTGTTGGGCAATAATATGAGAATGCAACGATCTAGAATAGGGGTTGAATAGGCCTCCTTAAAAATTGATCGTTTTAAAAAATTTGTTTACTTTGAAAAATCTCAAAGTATAAAAATTGTTTGTGCGGCAGAAACACAGTGCGTAAAAAGATATGCTTATTGACAGTATCTATACAACACTTAACCGGCACACAAAAGTAAAACTAGATCAAACTGATAACCAAAAACAACCAACCATTATATTTAATTATAAATGTTTTTCACAAGAAATGTAAACATACAATTTCAATACAATGTAAGAATTCTAGAATTCAAGTTTCTATGTTTAATCAACAACAAGAATAATTTAAAGTTCCAATACTATAAAACCTACCATAAAACCTACGCTTATACACGAAATCACTATCAAGGAAATAAACTTAACTACATGCGATTTTAAGAAAGCAATAAACATAATCATGTCATTCTAATAACAAATAAAATAGAAAGAGAAGAGGAAAGTACATGTAACACCTTATATTTTCTAATGTAATAAAATGTCAACTTATATTATTAATTTATCGAGTATGTTTGCCTCAATTATTTTACATGTAGCATTAGAAAAATTATTATATTCTATAATAATTAATCTAGAAATACTAATGTTTTAGTAATGACTAAGGGTGTAAATAGAACATTGACATATACTGACCCGTAACTAATTTTGATGTATTTAAATAGTAAGAGAAAAAAAAAATAAAACACTTTGTTAAGGTATCTTTAAATTTTTAATAGAATTAGTATAATGGCTTAGATGATATATTATTATAGTATCTATTTGAGGTCATGGGATCGATTTTTGCTATTAGCATTTTTAGCCGTGTCTCTCTCTTCATGAATCGTGATTTTCTGTCTACTTGTCCATCATTAAGAGTAAATCCCATAATTCCAAACACAAAATCATAAGACAACACGATTAACTTCTTATAAATAAAATTCTAAATCGTGTCTCCCCCTTCATGAATCGTGATTTTCTATCTCCCTCTCCATCATTAAGAGTAAATCCCATAATTTCAAAAAACAAAACAAAACAAAAGAAATCCCAAGACAACACAATTATTTTGACATATTAATTTGCTTAATACAAAATTATTCCATTCAATTTTCTGTCTCTTTTAATTTTCATATAAAACCTAGATTTTTCCAAAAAAGTGTTACACATCTACCTCTTCGTAGAAAAAACTATATATATTTCATGCTTTGTCAATTTGTTCGTGGGAGGCATCATGTGGGAAAAATTAGGAGCTTTGCTAGGAAGAAAAGCGTCTAAGGTAAAGGTTCTTCTCCATACAACTTGTAATTAGATCTTGATTTTAATATTGGTATGCAAGATTTATATGCGAATTTGTGGTTTTCTACTTGGATGTTTTTTATTTAATAATAATAATAATAATAATAATAATAATAATAATAATAATAATAATAATAATAATAATAATAATAATAATGAAACAAAAAAATTATTTTGAAAATTCGTGATCTGGTTATGCAAATAAGTAATAATGATATGCAAGATTTGATTTGGAAATAATAAAACTACTATGTATGAATTAATGTGTTAATAAAAAAAATAGTATAGGGTTAAATCTTTTAATAATAAATAAAGAAATATATATATATATATATATATATATATATATATATATATATATATATATATATATATATATATATATATATATTGTTCTAGACTGGACCAATGGCTAGAATTGGCCCAATCCGCTTCTGCTCCAGAGCGGCCCAAATTGCCTAAGCCCAGTCCACAGAGGGGCAAAAGTGACATTACTGCCCCTCCACCCGGGCAAGGAACGCAACGTCCCTCCCCGGTTCTGATGCCCGTTACGCACGGCTTCCTCGCTGCCCGAACGTCAACGGGCAGGTGTCCGCAACTGCGTCTATGCCTGACATAACGGCTAGTTCATGGCAACCTGCCCGTCACAACGGCTAGTTTGGGCAGTTACCTATTCTTTAGGAAAAACGGCTAGTTCGCCCCGAAAATAGGACCGTTGGCCACGCGCTGGGGGCTCTATATAAACCCTCTCACTTGAGAGGGTCAGGTATCACATTTTCTCACCCTAAGCATACACTTCGTACTTGCCCTTTTTTCTCTGACCCTTTCTTACTTGAGCGTCGGAGTACCTTGCAGGTACACCCCCTCCTCTCCTCATTCTCAAGCCGAGCACGTTGCACGCCTTACGACCAACAATTATCCGGGCACCTCACCTTCTGACGACCAGCTTACGTGGACCAGTTCGAATACATCGGATCAATGGCGCCGTCTGTGGAAACTCCTTGTTCTCCCCTTCTTTCTTTCCTCCTCGGAAACTAAAAGATTAAAACATACTTTCTTTGATTCGCCCACACATGGCCGCTCAGAATCCCGCGAAAGGTGCTGACGCCACGGTTCTCTCTCCCGTCAACAAGATGGACGCTAATGGCAGTTGGTTAATACTTTCTGATCCCCGTTTCCTTCGGGACAGGGCCCCTGTGTCTCCAACTCCTCCTCCCACGGAGCAAGGAGGAAAACAGTCACCGTTGGGGGAACGACCAATTCCTGGCCCCCCCAGCGCCGATCTGGCCGTTGCAGCCCTCCTGGACGCTGTCAACCGCACAAACCTCCTTATCTTGCAGCAAGGAGAAAGGATAGGAGCTCTCGAAGAAGCAGCTCTTCCAAGATCCTCCCTCCCAAGAGGAAACACCAGAGATCAAGAAGCCCGCCACCTAGGCGCTGCGAAGACCGTATGATGAGGCGTGAGCCTGAACCACTACGCGTTCGCAAGCGCGACCAGATCTCCCCGCGGGATCAGTCACCACCAAGACACAAGAGAACGAGGCAAGACGGGCATTCTCCACCGGCCAGACCTCGCGACCGGCCACGATCACCCTCACCTCGCAGAGACCGCCGCCGCGAGCGCAGACAACGGTCTTCGTCGACTTCAAGTTCGGACAGCGACGACAAGCCTCGCGGCCCGTTGTCCCGCAGGATCCTAGCCACCCGTCTCCCCAAAGGGCTAGAAAAGCCTCTGTCTCTAGGGACTTATGATGGAACCACGGACCCAGACGAGCACATAGAAAACATAGATGCTCTTCTGGACTACAGAGGTGTACGGGGAGCCATCAAATGTCGCCTGTTCCCAACCACGCTCCGGAAGGGAGCAATGACCTGGTACAAATAGCTGCCAGAGGAATCCATCACATCCTGGAGGCAGCTCGGGAGGATTTTCTCCCAACACTTTACCGCATCGCGACGCAATCCAAAGACTGAGGCGTCCCTCGGAGTCGTCGTGCAGGGAAGAGACGAACCTCTTCGGGACTACATTGAGTGGTTCAACAAGGAAGTCGTCCAAGTGCCAACGATCGACAAGAAGAAGAAGTTTCTGCTCTAGCAGGGATTACGTCCTGGCTCAGACTTCGCGAAAGCCATCGGCCTAGATCCACCAAGGAACCTCAACGCTCTCCTCCACCAAGCCCAGTCGCATATACAGTACGAGGAGAAGGTCGCCGCCCACTCTGTCCGGGCCTCCCGTCACCAAGAAGGTGCCCAGACATCCAGAGCTGAAGAACCCTCGACATCCCGTCGAGGAGATAAAAGACGCGACGATCGGCCTCGCGATACACGCGAACAGAAGGGACCTGCTGGACGGTTCCATGACTATACCCCCCTCACTACCTCGAGGGAGAAAATCTTGTCCGAATGTGCCAACTCAGAGTTCAAGCAAGCGGGGGTCCGCTTCCCCAAACAGCTGCCGGCCAGGCCAGGTGTGGACAAATCCAAGTATTGCCACTTCTACAAGAGCCACGGCCATACGACGGAAGAATGCATCCACCTCAAAGATGCCATAGAGATCCTTATTCGCGACGGCCATCTGAAGCAGTTCGCGAAGAAGAAAGAAGCTCCCCGGCAAGAAACCCAGGAGAGCAAGAAGGCTGCAGAGGAGACCCCGCCCTCCGATGACACCAATGTACAGGTCGCTATGTCCGTGACTCGGCCAGAAGACTTCTGTATCCCTGACAGTCTACCCACTTCCACGTTCCTCGGCGCTCACAGCCCGTGGGAAACCTTCCCGTCGGCCATGGTCATCTCCGGTGGTGGATTCAACAAAATCACGGTTGGTTCGGTCAAGAGGAAGTTCGATCAACTGATCAGCAAGAGCTCCAACGAAGTCACCACGCTGGATACCACTCGCAAAGGATCCTCTCCCATTTCCTTCTACAAAGAGGAGCTCCTCGGCGGGTCACCGAACTCAAGCATCCCGCTTCTCATCCGGGCAAGGATGGCAAACTTTGACGTTCGCAGGATACTCGTGGACCAGGGCAGTTCAGTTGATATAATGTACAACCACCTGTTCGAGACACTGCAGTTGGACGACTCTCACCTTACTCCATACGTTGGATCCGACCTGTAGGGATTCAACGGCGCAGTAACAAGGCCCCGAGGTTACGTAGAGCTCATTGTGACCTTCGGTTCAGGAAAGACAACCCGAGCAATCAAAGCACAATTTCTGGTAATCGACTGCCTGTCACTGTATCAGTGCATTTTTGGAAGGCCAACCCTGGCAGAGTTGATTGCAGTGTCTTCCACCGTACATCTCAAGATGAAGTACTACACTTCTGAAGGGATGCTCGCCACCCTCCACGGCGACATCGAAGCTGTCGTCGATGCTTTGAAGCAGCATCAAAAGGATTGAGCACAATCTCAGCGAAGCCAAGGACATCTGGTCGCCCTCCTCTGCCCAGGAGCTCCGAGCAGCCAAAGCCACTCCCCCAGGTCGAATCCATCAACTTGGACAGCCGTTTCAACGAGGAGGATCACGCCAAAGCCCTGACGACTTCGGGTAGCCAGTCCCACAACAACGGCCATCTCCTGCGCCCCATACCAGATGGCAACTTCGAGATCGTCCCGTTCGGAGAAGACCCCCATCGGGGAGTGAAGATCGGAACAGACCTCCCCGACCTGGCCAAGAGACAACTAAAAGTGTGCCTAAGGGAGAACACAGACTTGTTCGCATGGAGCGCTGCTGAAATGCCAGGATTGGACCCCTCCGTCGCTTGCCACCAGCTTACAATTGATCCGGCCATCAAAGTCGTTGCCCAGCGCAGAAGGAAACAGTCCCCGGAGAAGATGGAAGCCGCGGAGAAAGCTGTTAAAGACCTTCTAGAAGCTAGGTTTATTTTCGAGGCCAAATACACTACATGGCTCTCAAATGTTGTACTTGTAAGAAAAAATAATTGCAAATGGAGAATGTGCGTTGATTATACCGATGTTAACAAGGCCTGTCCGAAGGACGCCTACCCCCTCCCCAATATAGATAAGCTCGTAGATAACTCGGCAGGTTTTAAGCTGTTATCGTTCCTCGACGCCTACTCGGGCTACAATCAAATCCCGATGGCCGCGAGCGATAAAACTTACACGGCCTTCATGACCGAATCGGGCAATTATTACTACAACGTGATGCCCTTCGGTATGAAGAACGTCGGCGCTACATACCAACGAATGATGAACAAAGTCTTCCAAGGACAAATAGGCGACATGCTCGAGGTATACATGGACGACATGATCGTCAAGTCCCACGAGGAACTAGACCATGTCGCCCATCTTCGAACAATTTTCGAGCAAGCGAGAAAATATCAAATGCGTTTTAACCCAGAGAAGTGCACGTTCGGCGTACGGGCAGGTAAATTCCTTGGTTTCTACTTAACGGAACGAGGAATAGAAGCTAACCCCGACAAATGTCGGGCATTCTCTGAGTTCCCAACGCCCACGTCTAAGAAGAACATCCAGTCCCTCAATGGGGTACTCACCTCATTGTCCCGCTTCGTCACGAAATCCGCCCAACACGCCCTTCCTTTCTTCAAGCTCTTGAGAAAAGAAGTCGCGTTTGAATGGACCGAAGAATGCGAGGCGTCCCTCATTCACTTAAAACAAGCTCTGTCGAAAGCACCCGTGTTATCGCGGCCAGATATCGGGGAAGTTTTGTTCCTATATCTCGCCGTCACCGCCGAGGCCGTGAGCGCCGTTCTCATCCGCGAGAATCACGCCGGACAAAAGCCCGTATACTTCACGAGCAAAGCGTTGCAGGACGCGGAGTTGCGATATCAGCAGATAGAGAAGGTAGCACTGGCCCTCGTCAACGGTGCCAGATGACTGAGGCACTATTTCTTGGCCCACACGATCGTGGTGAGGACGGATCAGCCCATCAAGCAGTTGCTGGGACGGCCAGACATGGCCGGTCGGATGCTCAAGTGGTCGTTGGAGCTGTCCGAATTTGACGCCCGGTATGAAAGCAGAAAAGCTCTCAAAGCACAGGCCCTGGTCGATTTCGTGGCAGAAGTAACCTTCTCAGACTCCTCGCCCCACGTAGCAAACAGATGGACCATCTACGTAGACGGAGCATCCAGCTCGAGCGGCAACGGGGCAGGAGTCATTCTGGAGAACGAAGAAGGGACCATAGTCGAAGCGTCTCTCACTTTATCCTTTCCCAGGCCGAATATGAAGCCTTCCTCGCTGGGTTACGCCTAGTCGAAGACCTAGGGGCAGAAGAAATCGTCATCTGCACGGACTCTCAGCTCGTAGCCCACCAGGTCTCCGGGGAGTATCAGGCCAAAAATGACAGTCTATCTGAATACCTCTCCCTAGTTAAGGAAAAGATGTCGAAGTTCAGGACGGTAGCAGTAAGATATGTTCCCCGCGAACACAACGTGCGAGCAGACGTCCTGTCCAAACTAGCGAGCACCAAGAGGAAAGGTGGAAACAGGTCAGTCATCCAAGAGATACTTCCCCGGTCCAGCATCGATAAGGGGTCCTCGACCCTACACGTGCACGCAATCGGGGACACCGACTGCTGGATGACGCCCGTGTACAACTACCTCACCAGGGAAGAACTTCCGGATGACCCCAAAGAAGCCAGCACCATCAGACGAAGAGCTTGTTCGTACGTCATCCTCGAAAATAAACATTACCGAAGGGGCTTCTCCATCCCGCTACTAAAGTGCATAGAGGAGGAGATTGTCCCCCACGTATTACGAGAAATCCACGAAGGCATTAACGCCCAGCACCTGGGGGGAAGGTCCTTTGCCCGCAAGGCACTCCGGGCAGGATATTACTGGCCAACCATGCAGCAAGACGCCAAAGAGCATGTGAAGAAATGCGACAAATGCCAACGGCACGGGGATTGCACCTAGCTCCCCCTAACGAGTTGAAAAGCTTGACATCCCCGTGGCCATTCGCCTGGTGGGGCCTAGACATCCTAGGACCCTTCGTGACGGGGTCTAGCCAAAACAAATACCTAATAGTGGGCGTAGATTACTTCACAAAATAGATAGAAGCAGAAGCCTTAGCGAAGATAACAGCACTTAACATTCTACGCTTCTACGAGCGGAATATCCTTGCCCGTTTTGGGATTCCCCAAGCAATCGTCACGGACAATGGAACATAGTTCACGGACAAGAAGTTCCAAGACTTCGTCGCCCATCTCGGAACAAAGCAACACTTCGCTTCGGTCGAGCACCCCCAGACCAACGGACAGGCGGAAGCGGCCAACCGTGTCATCCTTCTTGGCCTCAAACGAAGACTGGACGAAACGAAGAAGGTCTGGGTCGAGGAGCTCCACAGCGTCTTATGGGCATATCGTACTACTCCCCAGTCCACCACCGGGGAGACGCCTTTCCGCTTAGCATATGGCATGGAGGCTGTTTTACCCATCGAGATCCACGTACCGTCCAGAAGGACCGAGTCACCTCTAGACGAGGAGATGAATAACGAAGCGATGAGAGAAGAGCTTGACCTCGTCGAGGAAATCCGGACAGGAGAAGCCCTCCGCGAAGCGTCTCTTAAGCAAAAAATAGCAATCAGGCACAACGCCAAAGTCTTACGACGAGAATTCAACGTGGGCAGCCTTGTCCTGCGAAGAAACCACAAGGACTCTCGCAAAGGCAAACTAGCGACCAACTGGGAAGGGCCATACAGAGTCCGTGCCAAAACGGGAAATGGTGCATACTTCCTAGAAAACCTCAACGGGGAGGCACTCCCCCGACCATGGAACACCGAGAAGCTTAAGCAATACTACAGCTAAAAGTAACCATAGGCTTCCTCGTACCAAGAGACCACCTAGCGGTCATCATGCTCGTCCAGGTACAAATGACGCATGCACATAAAGTAGAATCCCGCTCAATCAAACAAGCCGGAACTTTGCTCGTCGACGGTCCTCAACCGAGCACCGCCTTCGCCCAAGTACCATGATTGGCAGAACCCCAGCTCGCGATGGGACGTTCACGCCGCGACCTCAGGCCTCAATCGCGACCTGAGATCCGCAACCTCGCCAGGGACTTCCCCGGCTATTCGACCAGTTCCCCGCACTGGCGAAGTCGCACACAGCGAGCTATCTTTCAAAAGAAAGCTCCACTAACGGACACACCCTCCGACGGGCAGTCATACATGCACGACTAAGGTAAAATACAACAATAATGTAAAGTACAACAAAAATTATATAAATGTACCGGGCATTAAATAAAGAGGCCACAAGGGCCAAAAGACTGTGCGTGTTACATAAAAAAAGGGGGGCCATGCCCCGCCCCCAAAACCAAATAAATTACAAGTTAATCAACGGCACGCAGGCCGGACAAAACACGACAACATCAAAACAACATGAATCCTCATCCTTCCACATGCTCGGTCGCCTCGGGCTCGGTCTCCTGCTCCTCCGCTGGCTGATCTTCGATCTGTGCTTCGGGGGTGTCGAGAACCAGGCCTGCGGGCAAGACAATGCGATCATCCTCTACTCGTGCAAGGTAGTGGATACCATCGGTCGAAATGTCAAGCCCGGGGTTCACCACCCGCAACTGGGCCACGGCACTTTCAAAAGACTCCAATGCCACAGCAATGCCATCCTCCTCGACCTGCAGTATGCTGGCGACCAGCTCAGCCCTAGTTTTCAACACTTTTATCTCGTCGGGTTCATCAGCACCCGGGGCACTGGCCGCCATCAGCTCCTTGTTCAAATCCTCCGCAGCCTTCTTTTCCGCCTTCAGCCTGGTTACCTCCTCTTTCAGCTTGGCCGTATCCTCCTCAGCCTTCCTCCTAGCCTCGCGAGAACCCTTGACCTCTTCCTTCAAGGACGCCTCGGAGGCCCGGGCAGTAGTAAGTTCAGCCTCAAGCACAGAGTCCCCTTCCGCATAAACGGCCGCCATTTCCAGCATCCTCACCATGGCAGAAGCATCCTAGGCCACCATCGCCCTCTTGCTCGCTCGGTCCATGCTTCCGAGGTTGAGTGACTCTGCCCGCGGAACGACCAAAGTGTTGCCCTCAAAGAACCTCCGGTCAAGGACACACGGAGGAAACTCAAACTTCCCTTTCTCGGGTGCCCGAGTCAGGTCCACGGCATCCGACGACCTTTACCGCTTCGCTCGCCTAGCCAGAGCCAACGGAGAGTCCCGGGGAGCTGGAGTAGGAGAAGCAGAGGCTCCCACCGCAGCTTGAGCAAGGGGAAGAGCACAAGCACCACCAACAGGACGGGCCTTGGGAGGAGCCGCTCCAGCCTTGCCCCTCGACATGGCGTTCCTCACCACACGATCACGAGCCTGAGGCATCTCAACTGCACAAATGAAACAAACACGTTAGCAATGGGGAAGAAAAAGAAATAACAAATAAAGTCTAAGTAACTAAGACTACCGAGCAACTTCTTGGCATCTGCGGGAGTCTTGCACTCCAGCAGAGCCTTCACATTGATAAACCGATGCTCAACTCTCTGGCTCCCGTCATCCTCGTAGATAGGGGCACCCTTGCTCGTCCAGCAGCTCGCAAGATCGAAGGAGTTGACCCACCTCACCAGCGCCTCGTAGGACACAGCATCCTGCCCGCGTAACGCGCTCGGCTCAAAGACGTAGGCGCTGGGCTTCTTTGAGAAGTGTTCGGGTGTCCAGCGGATCGGGAACTTGTACACTCTCTCCCGGATATATTTCCCTTCCTCGGTAAGCAGCTCATCTCCATTCTCATCATACTCTACCTCCCAGACATACACGCTGTCCTGTGCAGCTTCGGACAAGGGCTCGACGATATAATAATGTCCCTTGAACGTTCGGATGGACTCTGAGAACGGCTTAAACAGCTTTCTGGGCTGCTTCAAAGAGACCCATCCATACCTCTTCCCCGCCAGCTGCCGTTGTAGGTTGAAGACAGCAAAGAACAAAGGAAGGGTGGTCCCCAGAGCAAGGTGCTCGCACACCAACTCGAAAGCCCGTATGAAGGCCAACGAATTGGGATGGAGCTGAGAAGGAGCCAACTTCAGGTGCTCAAACACCGACCGCTGGAAGTCGGTAAAGGGAAACCTCAACCCCAATTCCTTGAAGGCATATTCGTACATGGCAAAGCAGTCCCCGAAGTTCGAGCAGATTCGCTCGTCCAAATTAGGCATAAGCACTCTCCATTCACCCGCTGGCCCCACCTCAGTAAAAACGTCCGCCGCAGACCGGGCAAACGTGGAAATATGGCTGGAAGGTTCGGCCACCTCCCACTCTTCCGGGCAGAACACATCAACGTTCTCTTCCATCGCGTCCTCCTCCACGACCTCCAAATCCTCTCCCTCCTCAGCATCGCTCGCCTCCCCCTCGACTTCGCTCGAGGAGTTCGAAGCCGACGAGCTCGAGGACGCAGAGCTCGAGGCCGTTGCACTACTGCTCTCCTCGGACACTGTCTCCTCCTCGGATGTAACGGGGATAACTTCCCTCTCTGGCTCCATCGCCCCTACGATCACCTGAAAAAGCAGAGAAAGACAGTGAATTCGACAGAAAATCAAATCCACCCTTCCACCGCTAAGTCAGGTGAAAGGGCGCGCAAAAGGCTAAGGACAACGTCCCCGGCCTAAGCCCTAACATCAAACGAAGAAAGAAAAAAAACTACCCGCGAGGAGATGACCGATACAGACCATCCTCCAACGAGGAACCTCCCCGCGCTCGTGCCCAAACTCCGGTTGAAGTTCCACCGGAATCTGGAAACGTTCCACAGGAAAGTTCACCACTCCACCGGAAGATGGTAAGACGCGGTGGTCACGACTCGCAACCACGACATGGACCACCACGTGCACCGAACGCACTACCTACTCTGACGAGATGCTTGGTGCAGCATATGGGCAGAACCGCCGCCCACCACCAACACTCGCCAGAAATCTACCTACTTTGTCACCTAAAACTAACCCTAGCCGCATGCAATCTACCATTGACAATGAGAGGAAGTAAAACAAGCTAGAAACCAGAAAACTTACTTGTTTTTTAGTAGAAGAGAAAGGCTGCTCGAAACTTGACACGGTGGTCGGTTGCTCTGAAGACGGTACGGGCAGGAACGCTGATGACGACGAAGAAGGATCAGAAGGGAAAAAGTGCAAAATGGGACAACCTTCCCCCTTTTATACTGAGGGGCACGTGCACACACGCGCCCGTAGGTAATAATGACTGCCCACTAGCCATAATTACCTATTAACTGCTACGCAGGGCTCGATGCACACGTGGCAGCCCAACGTTTCCCATTCTTTCTGACGCTTTATCTTCCCGAATACCGGGCAACAAAGTCACGACCACAAACATCACGAACACAGAGGGCCACGGGCACCTCGAGACAATTTTCCTCGTCTCCAAACGACGACTCTGCGCGACGAGAAGTCCTTAAGTCACCACTCCCATGCTCGGGAGCAACGACTTGGGGGGCTCCTGTTCTGGACTGGACCAATGGCTAGAATTGGCCCAATCCGCTTCTGCTCCAGAGCGGCCCAAATTGCCTAAGCCCAATCCACAGAGGGGCAAAAGTGACATTTCTGCCCCTCCACCCGGGCAAGGAACGCAACGTCCCTCCCCGGTTCTGATGCCCGTTACGCACGGCTTCCTCGCTGCCCGAACGTCAACAGGCAGGTGTCCGTAACTGCGTCAATGCCCGACATAACGGCTAGTTCATGGCAACCTGCCCGTCACAACGGCTAGTTTGGGCAGTTACCTATTCTTTGGGAAAAACGGCTAGTTCGCCCCGAAAATAGGACCGTTGACCACGCGTTGGGGGCTCTATATAAACCCTCTCACTTGAGAGGGTCAGGTATCACATTTTCTCACCCTAAGCATACACTTCGTACTTGCCCTTTTTTCTCTGACCCTTTCTTACTTGAGCGTCGGAGTACCTTGCAGGTACACCCCCTCCTCTCCTCATTCTCAAGCCGAGCACGTTGCACGCCTTGCGACCAACAATCATCCGGGCACCTCACCTTCTGACGACCAGCTTACGTGGACCAGTTCGAATACATCGGATCATATATATATATATATATATATATATATATATATATATATATATATATATATATATATATATATATATATATACGGTGAAGTTAATTGTATTGAAAAATTGTATGACTTCTGAGATAATGGATTAAAAAATATATATCATATGCATGATGATGTATAATTGTTTGGAATGTCTTATTGTCTAAGTGGCGGGTTTGCGTTATTTTGTTCATCATCATAGCATATGCATTTATGTGTGGTGCCTTAGTGGCGGGTTAACTTCTCCATTGGTATGTGATGAATTTTTTGTGATGTCTTAGTGGCGAATTTATTTCTTCATTGGTATGGGATGAATTCTTTGTGGTACCTTAGTGTCGGGTTGAAATATCTGGATCATATAGTATTAGAGCATGCATGATCTTTATTTCATAAAATTCACATGATGTTTTTAGAATATTTGTGTGCTATGGTGATAAGATTTTAATATATCGGTATTTGGATGAGTCAAATTATTTTGTTTAAGTTATTATATTTTTTGTATTTAGTATGTGAATATGTTTTAAGAATATATATTTTTTAGATTTATTTTCCGTTATCCTTTAGTTTAGAAAGTTTTATTAATTCAATCATTTTTGAAAAAGAATGATTTTTCATGTTTTATAACTTTTTATTCTCTATTTAATTTCGTTTTGTATGGTTGTGGATTTAGAAGCTGACCCTTACAACCAACATTATAAGTACCAATAAAAATGATCGTGGGAAAAATGGGTTTTTAATCATCATTGATTTACTTATTTTGAAATGGCATATCTTTGAAATTGTAATTTTATTTTAACTGAATTTGGACGTGAATTTAATTTGTGATTTTTTTTCTTGCTAATTAATTGGTTGTTTAAGTTATTTTTACCATCAAAATAATTCTTAACATTTTAAGACATTCAATATAAAAAAATATTATAAAAAAAAGAAAGGTAGAATTTTTTTAAAAAATATTGAAGAATTATTTAAAAAATATCTTTGATCAAAATCTAGGATATTACAGTACGTCAAATGTATAGTGGTTGGGAAATTGTCCTCAGTATGTCTACTCCATTCTCCAATAATTTTCCATTGAAATTTTGATGTTTTTCCATTATGATTTTGAAAAATATTACAAAGGTGTTCAATACAATCATAATCTGAATAATGTTGAAAATATAAAATCTTTGATTTGAATCCTCTTTTACTAGTACAGATCTAACATTTGACACTGAATCATTACAAAATCTTGACTCAAAATCAACTTTAATCTTCTATCTCAAAGAATGTTTTTCCAAAGTCTGTATTCTGCAACTATCTTTACTCGATCTTACAAGTATCTTGAGCCTTGTAATGTTTTAAGATTGAGAAAAACACTCACTTTGTTTATAGGCTTCCACACAGCGCTACTAAAATAATTATGGAGAGAAAAACCTCCTTCTTTTCCATTGGATTTTTTAACCCCTGCCAATACCACATGCACAATTTGAAAATCCCTGAAATCTCAAGAAATCTTCAAAGGAAGTTTTACACACAATAACAATCCTTCTCGCAGATATGACAACTTGAAGTTGAGATTTAGATTCAAACGTAAATGGACAAAGCAAGAGGTAGAGATGAAAGATTTCTTTTGCAAACCTCAAAACAAGATCCAAAAATATCTTGAAATTTGAGAGAACAATTGCGTTGGAAATTTCATATCAATAGTGGATGTGTGTGTTTTTCTATGTGTTGCAACAACTAGTTGTTAGAATTGATGATGATTGACATTTTTGTATGGTTAAGATTATACTGGCATTTTTGTATGGTTGAAATTGCACACACATTTTTGTATATTCTAGATTGCACCAATACTTTTGTATGGTCTATATTACACTGACACTTTTGTATGATCGAGATTGCACCGAAATTTTTGTATGGACTATAATGATATGAATTTTAAGCTTCAATTTATCTTAGTAAATCATAAAAAAAAAATAGAGAATTTCTTAACACACCACCCAACCTTCTTAGGCACCATCTGCGCTGACGAAAATACCCCTGCGTTCCGGATGTGCAAATCCTGACGCACCCTTTTTTTTTAATTTCAGTTTATTCTGGATGTGCACATCTGGAAGAAATTCGTATTTGCAAATCCAGAATAAATCCTGATACAGAACACCAAAAATCCAACAATGTTTCTCACATTCATAAAATAAAATAGGGATTACATTCATAAAATCGCCATTACATCAACAGAAATTTAAATATTACAAGATCAATAGCCTGGTGGGCGCTTGCACATCTCTAAGATGTCATCGACCGTTCTTCGAATTTTGGCGGTCGCCTCGAACTCGAGCGGGAATCGTTCTTCGCAACCGAAAAAAGTTTGCCACATCGCTCTAACATCCTCTTGATTCTTGAGCTCAACAAGGTTGTAAGCGACGTTCCCTTCGTTGTCAACCGAAGATGAACGATACTGAAGCTTCGCAACCTTCCGTTTGTCTCCGTAAGGTAGGAGATGTTCGATGTCGTCAATGATCTCGCCGATGGAGATGTCCCTCATTACCTTAAACGTGCGACCGCGTGTTTTGCCGTCGGTGTAGGAGACACTTGTGACATACCAACGGAACTTGATATCATACAATTGAGACATTTAGAGTTTGTGTGAATAATATCAAATGAAACCCCTAATTTATAGAAAAGTTAGGGTAAAGTTATTTCTGCCTAAGTTTGTTCCGGATGTGCAGATCCGGACAAACCCTACAAATATTAGTTCCGGGTGTGCACATCCGGAAATTTCCCGGATCTGCAAATCAGAATATTTTACTGATACATTTCTCAAACAGAGTTGACTATGTTATGCAACCAATTGGAATGCTTTCATTGCAATAAAATTCATAAGTGTATTAAAAAGGAATATGAATATAAATTCAATATATTTCACTTCAAAAATGTACATTTTGTCGTACGATTATACAAAAGAATTAAAACAAAAATCTCCGTCTAAATCTATCGGAGCTTGACCTTTCGACTTTTCCGCATTTGATGCCTTTTCAATTGCGTTCAATCTTTCGAATTCAAGTATCCTTTCAACAAAACTATCCGGCCACGACTCGGCAATTGCGGTTGCATGCGTCACCCATTGCGGTGATTTAGGTGGTATGGGGCATCCGGGTTTCAAGATAACTTGTACAAAATGTCTTGATTTCGCAAGCCATCCGACACACATGATGCGATCATTTGGATTGGACGGTGGTGCGGTGTGGAGTGGAAAAAAGGTTTCCAAAAAACCGTATCGCGTCAAGTCAATACACACCATATCGTAGGCGCATGCGATAAGATGACCCATCTCGGAGAAGCTCATCCATTTCGATACCGGGGCCGGACCACTCAACCACGGAACAAGTGACTTGTAAACCTTGTCGTATTTTTCTTGATTTTCATATAGACACAAGTATGCTTCTTTATCCGTCTCCAACTCTAGGATAAGTTGATGACGGACAAGTGCATGACCTTCCTCTCCTTTACCGAGTAGAGCCGACACGACTCGGTAATCGCAATTACCATCCCCTACAACATCGATGATACCACCGATATGCTTGTGCATAAAAACATCCATCTCGTCAATAAAGGAAATTATACGTGGAGTCGGTGTCGGAAGCGGTACATTAGGAGTCGAAACCGGTATTGGAGGCGGTTTGGTAATGCGAGCTCCTTTCATGACACTTTGTAGAGATTTAGGAGTCGGTGAGTCCGGAAAGAGTTTGTCAACGTGCTCATAATATGAAGGAGACCAAGTTGTCGAGTTGTCGTTCGGTGTAGGCTTCAACTTCTTCAGAGCACCCTTTGTCTTAACCGGTTGAGACGGGGGTATCATTGCGGTTGTTTCGGGGAAGGCAATCTTCCTCAACTCTTCTTTGATGTGTAGCTTCATGTTGTCATCGGCCTTCAAAAATCTCGCTTGAATCGCTTCCAATTCGGCAAAAATAGAGATATTCGATTTATCTCCTTCCTTACAACCATCATCATCAAAACTAAGTCTCATCCAATGAGGGCAAACTTCGTCAATTTGTATTGGATCACCTAGTTTCAACTTTGTAGCAATAGCACAAGCACATGGAAGACCTTAGGTTTTCACAATAGTGCAACCACACTTTGCGCTATCGGAACCTACCGTTTCGGCTCGGTTGGCCTCGTGAAAAATATAGCCCAACCCCGCCCGAGACATGTTGCCGATCAATTGAGAGTAAAGAAAGTTACCTTTAAACCGATGTTCTAAAACCGTAATGCTCCGACCAAAAGTGGTTTGTATGTCGTTGTGTTAGTTTTTAATCATGAGATGCACGGAGTCCCAATCTCGACATAAATCCCCCTTGCTATTACCCAACCAATTCTTCAAAGTAGCATGTACCGACTCAACTCTATTTGTCGGGTTCCTTCCGTTTCAATGTGGCAAGTATATTTTTCGGTTGGACAAGATTCAAGGTCATGTCGGCAATACAATGTCTTCTCTTCCGCCTTGAGCCGACATACACTTGGATGACCTTGAAACTTTGAGCACATTTCGTGATTATGTATACCACAACGAACGCTAAATCTTCATTTCTTGGAAGCTAACATGTAACCACCAATTTTAAAAGGGCACTCACATTTTCTAGTACCGGCCTCGTCTTTTTTTAACTTCCGTAGAGGTACTTGATATTTGCCGCTTCTTTCGCACCCCAAAATTACAAAAGCCTTTCTTCTTTCTGAACCATTATCTGATCTTCCGATATTTACACCGAAGCCAAGCTCAATAGTCGTCCTACGAATGTATGCGAACGTGCTTTCATGATCATCAAACTCTTGCTTGTTAATAAAGTCACCGCCGACATCAACCGACTTAACGATAATCCCTTCATCTTTCGGGGAAATCGGCGAAACTAATTCTTTTGACATGTTATCGGGGTGTACCATATCTATTTATAAACAATAATAGAACAATAAGTATGTATAAATAAAACATATTAAAAATTGCTCAAAATTAAAATTAATTAGTTCCAGACACTTTTTCGGATGTGCACATCCGGAAATGTTCATGCGCAATACGTTCCGGATGTGAACATTCGGAAGTAGCGTAACTTGTTTTTTTCAAAAAAAATAGATTGATAATGTGAGCAATGTAGTGGATGAAGTTGAATATTTACCTGAAATTCAATCTTCTTTTCCTCCCTTTGATTTGTTTCACCAAAAAGTTGAAGTTTTTGATTGAGAAATTGTATTGATGAAGTAGGATTTTTTGGGTTAGTGAGGGTGAGTATGGAAGAAGAAAGGTTGAGAATGGGGGAGTGATCATGCAGGTTCAAATATATCAGCAATGTTTCCGGATATGCAGATCTGGATTCCTTCCGGATATGCACATCCGGAACAATTTTTTTTTAAGGTCACGGTGCGTCCAGATACGCGCATTCGGAATCAAGGGGCATAATAGAAATTTCACTCAGTGTCTAAAAAAGTTGGGTGGTACATTAAAAAACTCTAAAAAAATATGAAACATTATTTGTACCATGCGTTTGTTTACTTGAACAGTACGAGCCTTTCATTTAAATTTAGGGATGCTGAGGAATACCACTCTCGTGCGTATGAGGAAGTCTAAACTCTAGAATCTCTTACAGCACAAGGACAATCTATGAATGGTTAAGATTAATTATTATTTTTAAAAGATTGGCGTTGACAGGTATATGTTTTATTTTAGTTTTACCTCTCTTAATAAATCATAACAAAACAACCTATCGAATTTTTCCAATATATATTGAATTTCTCCAATAATCCAGTTAAACCCAAAACTTTTAATACCAATTTTTTTTAAATAACTAATATAAATGCATAAAATTCATACACTTATATCAAATTTGTGTAGAAATTTTGAAATCTTTAAGTAAGGTAGCCAGTATATAAATACATTTTAACAGTAAGGTAGTTGTGTCTGATATTTGAAGTGCACTATAATGATACTATTGGTGCTAATTTTCAACCACATGAAATATGAATTTTTCTCTTAAGAATATATGATTTTGTCAATTAATAATATGTAATAAAAAGTCCCATAAAAAAATGGAATAAGAGATAAAAATATTTGTAATCTAAATAGAATCATGACATTTCAAGATTAGCAAACATTTAAACTTCTAGTTGTTTAAGATGATAAACCCAACATTAGTTAAAATAACTTCTTAAAATGAGGCCCATTCATCTATTGGTCACAAATTAAAACAATACATTGTTTACATAAGTTCCACAAAATGAAACAAGACATGCTCATAAGTTTAAACAAAGAAACCAAAATATGCACTAGAAATGTTTGGTAACTCATCAAATAGTCCCAACCAAATTAACCATGAGAGTTTTAAAGTGACCAGTAATATCGCCTCTTGCCTTGTGGTTGTGGCATATTGAGCTCGCTATGAATATCGCTATTCATAGCCTGCGAATTTTGTCCGAGACCGAGATCAGGAACAGCATCAGGCGACAAACAGTTACGAGAATCAACGCCCTTTAAAAACCAAGCAGCATTTGGAAGTTGAAAACTGGCTGCACCTTGAGAAGGTTGCTGTGTCATGAGTGAAGAACCATTGAAATTCAACAAGTTGTTGTTCATCTCTAGACTTGGTGTTGTTGTTGTGTTTCTTGAATACCAAGTTTGGTTTGACAGAAGAGAGAGAGCACAGCTTGAATCTGTGACTTCATTGTAGTTTTCCGTTGGAAGATGTCTAGCACCGTAGAAGTTTGTTGTTTGCTGAAAAAACTCGGATGGCGGCATTGATGAGTTGTTTTGCCATGTAAATGGCATTGTTTGATCCGCGCGAACCAGCTCGGATGATCTTGGAGTTAGCATTGAGTTGTTCTGGTATGAAGCACATTCCATCAGAAAGTTATCACATTTGCCATTGTTATCTGTTGACACAATAAGAAACCAATATTAGAACATTTAGTACAGTAGATTCTAAGCGAGAGAGATATTTGGTATTTTGATATTTGACTGAAAATTTCTAACCAAAAGTAGGTGGAGAGAGTCTGGGAAAGCGCGAGGTAAACACGGAGCTCGGTTGAGGCTTTCTCCGTCTTTCATTATGGCCAGCTAGTCGCCTGCGGCAACTTCGTTTTCCTTGATCAAATTCAGGCAGCTGATGAAATCTGTGCAGATGCTATCAAATAGGATGTTAGTTTTTCTGAGATATATTTGCTACCACAGCTATGCAACAAAGTAGTACAAAAGAAAACAAAACCCAAATCTTCTATAGTTGGCTTTACCATGCTATCAGCAGTAGACCGAAAGATTATGAGAGAGAGAAAGTAGTTTTTCTCCTTTAATCTAAGAGTCTACCGCCAACCGACGGAAGTTAGGGGTGACACCAAGCCTATCCGCTTCATTTAAGTCTGCCTTGTAAAAGGCCACAAAAAATCAAGATGCAGTGAGCGACATAGTTCAGGGTGCAAGCCTAAAATATTGACGGACTATTTTTTCGCGGGGAAGGCATGTAGACATTGCACCCATTGCAAAAATTCTTGATAAAACTTGTGCAAAAATCCAGAAAAAATAAGGCAGGACCGACATATTATATTATAGAGAAAAACTTGTATTGAAACGATTTAAAATTTAATTTCTGTTTTAATTGAAATCATGGAATGGTTGAAATAATGAAGAAGAGAGAATATTTTATTTTTATTTTTTAATTAATACAAAATTTATGATTGGTTGTTTGTAAAGTCAAGTGTATAGTTATGTTAGTGACTATCTTAAGTTTTTCCCGTTTTATATTATAGAGATTGCGGACATAAAATCTTGGTCCACCCAAAAAAATACAAACAAAACAGGCTTGCTTTGCCACCCTACCACTATGGATCCAATAAGATTTTAAGTTACCAAAAGCCTTTAAAAGTGCTTATGGAGATTTGTTATATAATAGAACTTACAAGTTGGAAATATCTTTAAAAAAATTGAAAATGCATATAAAAATCTAACCCTCTCACCAACAACTCCCCCTTATAACAACCAACAAACAAAGAGCATATATTAATAAAACATAAAAAACGAAAAGAAAAAAAAAAGAGAGAGACAAAATGAGACAGAAAAAAGTAAACCAGAACATACCCATTATAGAAAGAAAAAAGCACTAAAAAAACAAAAGAAGAATATTTGAAATATTTACTAAACAAAAGTAGAATGGTCAAAGAAGAAGATTAAGAACAACATGTGACCTGCTACACTGTTGGCAAAACCTCTGGTCCAAACCAGAAACAACAACAGAAGGAGATTTTGAATGCATGCAACAAACTTTATGTCTAGAATAATAAGCTTTAGCACCACTCAGATCTACTTTACAACCTTCAACTTGACACCTAGGTGGATGACTTCCCTTCTTCATCATCATCCGCATAGATGAAGATGAACCACCATTAGGTTTGGTTTGAGGTGCTGCATCTTCAAAGTAGATTTTTTGACCAAACTTTAAGCCATCAATGAACTCAGTTGATGAGTTAGGTTGTGATGGTGAAGAGGGAGAAGGTACAAAACCAGAACTCATTGGCGCAAACAAAAAGTTTTAACAATAATGGTTCAAGTTACTAGTAGGAACTATAACTAATGAAGTGTTTTTATTTTTATTATATTATTGTTAAGAAAGAACATGAGGCTATTTGGATATTATATGATAAAATAAAAGGGTTTGTGAAAAGTAAGGAAGTGACAATGTTTGATGTCAGTGTGGTACGTACACTTGTCTGTCTAAAAAGAAGTTGATGGGGAGAAAGTAGACAAGAGAGGAGAGATAATTGAGTTTGTACTTTTTTTTGTTACTTTTAGTATTTTGTATTGAGAGATGGAGATCTGGGGAGCAATTTTGTTAACTGTGTGTACTTTGTTTTATATGTTTCTTTTTTATGTCTATCTTTTTTAATTTTTTTTTCAAATATTTCACTTTTAAAAAAAAAATTAAAATAATCTATTTTTTAAATTATTTTTCAAAGTACCATACTTTGGGGTATTGATAGAATATAAGCGTCATATGAATTGGCGATCCCTTTATAAGGTAAAGAAATGTCGCCAATTGAATTGAGATCTCATATGGTGTTATCAATTCAATTGGCGACAGAGTGTTAAATTTATAATGTTGTCGCCAATTCATTTGGAGATAGGATGCAAAGTGCAATTTTTTTTAACATAAATAAGTAACATTAATATTTTTAATTAAAATAATATTACACAAATTAATGATGGCGACCGGGTTGGTCATAGCGGCCACCGGTTCCACATCCCCTAGGCACCATCACTCGTTGCCCTCGTTGTTGATTCACTTCAGGTGTTTGAGGATTTGAGGTCTCAAGAACATCCCCAGCAGAATCCCTAAGAATTTCTTACATTTCTAAGAAGTCTTGTGTGTTGAAACTAAGCTCGCGACCTATGCAAGAGTAGTTGGGATGTGATGAATGGGTCATTGGTGTGCGGCCTGGACGATTGAATGAGGACATTGGTGTGAAGGATTCGTTGGTGAAAGATTAAAATGGTAGTGGTGTTTGAAATCCATAAGGTTGTTGTGATGTTTGTGTGTGTCGGCTATGGTGTGATGTTATTTTACCATGCGTTTTGGCTATGGAAAAATGTTTGGGCATTATGGCTATGGTATGTGATAACGCGAAAATGTATCATTTATTTTGACTCGATTCGCATGCAATTTAATGTCGTTTTACTTGTTTTTCGTATTATTATGTCGTATTATATTTGTGTTTCAGGTATTTGTCGAATAAGAGCGCTCGTGCAAGAAAACTGGGAAAAGAGCAAAGAAATGAAGAAAAAGAGCAGAATTTGTCATTTTCTGGTACATGGCGTTCGCCATGGCCCTAATGGCGTTCGCCATGTACCCAATCCACGTCATCAGGAAACTCAAGTTAATGGCGTTCGTCATTAGCCTAAAGGCGGTCGCCATGAGCATAATGGTGGTCGCCATTCAGTTCAGAAACGTGAAAGTAACCGTCCACTACACTACTATGGAAGTTTCTCCCACTTTCTCCATGACGCATTCATGATTTTTGGAAGCTATTAAACTAAATTCCTCCTATAAATAGACCTTGGATTCACAATTTCAAGGCATCCAAGCCGTGTGGAAGCTCTGTCAAAATTTGTTTCTAACATTAGGAAGAAAATTTACTTGTAAAAGTGACAATAACTCACATCGAGGGATTGTCACACAAATTTTGTTTTTCCTAATTCTTGTACTCTTGGATCAACATCAATCTTGTCGGAATTAATAGAAGTTCGTTTATTTCTTCAAGTACCGTTTTATTTCTACTTAACAGATTTTTATCGCTTTAAATTATTTATTGTCATCACATTATTCTTCTTGTTAACATGATGCCTTTAAATTCAAATGTTCTGTTTATGTTGTTTTTAATTGAAGTAATGTCTTGCTAAATTTGTCTGAGTCCGACGTATGAGGGTCGTCGTTACCGACGGGACTCAATAGAAAATAATAGGCACGAAACTTTAAATAAATTATGTTTTGGTTTTAATTTCCAATTGTATGTTTTAATGTTTTTTCACGAGAGTGAAAAGCACACTAAGGTTCGAGCCGATAGCGCGAGAGTGTGATGATTGAACCGGATAGTGGAAAATAGGCATCGATCCTAAAAACAGCGAGAGCGCTTTAGGTATCGATTAGGATCTAATTGATTTTCAAAATACGTTTTCTAACTAAAATGGGCGAGCGAGAGCAAAACCTCATGGTTAGGGAGTGTGGCTTTAGTCAATAGCGCGAGAGTGTGAGACGGAGTCTTTAAACCAATATTTTCTACGGAATGCAGTTTAATTATAATTAGTGCCCAAAATTTACAGAGTCCCTTAGGAACGCGGAATCCATATTTCGGCCTTTTTTTAAATGATTATTTCCAAACCTTTAGTAAATTACGTTTTTATTCCCGTCCAAATCTTTTTAATCATTAGCCTTAGCTTTACATAGCATCAATAGATAACGGTAGATTGATTATTAGTCTCTGTGGGTTCGATATCTTTTTAAACTATGCGATAGACTGTATACTTGTCGTTGGATCATCCGATAGACTCGTAAGGTTGCGATCAGTATGATGTTTGGGCGTTTTGGCTATATCTTGATGTTGTGTTGGGGGAATGTGCATTTTGGGTGTCTTGATAATAGTCATTTTGTTGGAGATGGTATGGGGATGTTCTTGGTATTGTAATTGGGTGTTTGGCATGTTTGGATGGTGGGTTTGTGTGTTTATGGGTTGGTAATTTTGTTAGGTATGGGGTTGTGAGTAACAGGTCTGATAATGTCCTGGTGGGTTAGACGTTGAAGCTTCTTGTGTGTAAGTGGTTTATCGTGGGTCGTGGGTCGTATAGATACCTCTCTTCGGAGACAAACCCAGTTGCAACTGATCTGTACCAAGCCATATAAGTATTAGTTGGTATAAACAGGGTTGCCATCACCGGGTCACGTAAGGCATGGACGTGGCGGTTCCTCCATTTACGACACTCAGATTTTGCAAAATCTTTCCAATCGGGATAGTTCCATTGATCACTAATATTTTGTAGATTCCATTTACTGAGGTCAATCGGGGGATCTGGGATATTTTGATGCATTCCAAAGTCTATTTTGACACGGTTACTATGGTGCATCTCTACAGTGGTGAATCTGATGATCGGCACGCATGTAATTCAAACGAATGCATCTTTCTCTCTGACTTCATGTAGGTGTTACATGTTTAGATATGGACGCCAAATGAACTGT
Source organism: Lathyrus tuberosus (assembly GCA_022829125.1). Lineage (NCBI taxonomy): Eukaryota > Viridiplantae > Streptophyta > Magnoliopsida > Fabales > Fabaceae > Lathyrus > Lathyrus tuberosus. The sequence continues at coordinate 5,252,794 of JALAZF010000423.1, forward strand.
AGAAGAGAAAAATATTAGATCATAAAATGGGTGATATAAAAAATAAATTGATTCATTTAGTGGCCTTACATCTCCAGGTGTAAGGTGATCCAAGAGATTGCGGTATTGAATGATACAATGTCTAGAACATATATTGTAATTCATACCATGAGCCGACCATCTAAACAACAAAAAGTTTAAATAAATTAGTTAGACACTATAATTAGTAAGGTGAATTAACTAATATGAAGTTGTTAACTTACTTTTGTGCATACGGGAATGAGAGGTTGTTGTGGTTGACTATGTTGATTTCAGCGTGCATCGAACTAGTTCGAGAAGGTATGTCATTATTTGTCGTAACGAACTTTGCAAGTTTCGGTTTGCTGCGTCTTACAGGAAGAGAAGTGATTCTTAGAAGATAGTTTCTATAGAGCCACCTCACAGTTGCACTGCCACGAATATTGTTCAGGATCACCGAAAATTAAGCGCGGAATTGATATGTCAAAACATTTTTTCGCTTGTTAACAAGGATCCATCAGTGAAGGTGAGTATAATAATATCTCATATCGTTACGTGGTATAATTATACTCCCTCGTATAAGAAAGCGTGGATTGCAAGGGAAAAGCCTGTTGAACAGTTATTTGGCAACTGGGAGGATTCATACAAAGAATTACCATAATTTTTGGTGGCACTTACGACATACACACCGGGACTGTTGCAATTATGCAGACAGTATTGACATGTAGGCCAGATGGAACTATTGTTGATGGAAATGCAATACTTCACCGAATCTTTTGGGTGTTTCAACCATGCATCAAAGGTTTTGAATTCTGCAAACCTATTATTCAAATTGATGGAAGATGGACATACAAAAAATACAAGGGCACCTTGCTTATGACAGTTGCACAAGACGGCAACAATAATGTCTTTCCCATTTCCATTGCTCTGGTTGAAGGTGAGACTGTTGCTGGTTGGAGTTTCTTCCTTAATAATCTCAGAACACATGTGGCTCCATAAGCCAATCTCTGTTTGATTTCAGACAGACATGCTGCTATTGAGAGTGCTTGCAATAACCATGATAACGGTTTGCATAATCCTCCTTCTACCCATGTCTATTGCATTAGACATGTCGCACAAAACTTCATGGGTGCAATCAAAGACAAGAACCTTCGCAAAAAAAGTCGTGAATGCAGGGTATGCTCTAACTCAGCCATCATTTTAATACTACCGTGACGAAATTAGATTGTCAAATACAGATACAGGCGGGTGGTTGGATAAATTCCATTGGACAAGTGGGCAAGGGCATTTAGCGGTGGATGTTGTTGGGGCCACATGGCAACAAACCTTGTGGAATCCATGAACGACGTCTTCAAAGGAATTAGAAACCTTCCAATCACTGCATTGGTGAGATCAACCTATTATAGGTTGGCATCACTCTTCGCAACAAGAGGCGACTGATGGATTGTTGTCTTAATGTGGGGTCAATTATTCAGTGAATGCATAATGAAAGTGATGATCGAGGAAACTATCAAAGCCAGCACACATGCAGTTACAATCTTTAACCGTCATAGGCAAACATTCAGTGTGCAGGAAACAATGGACCACAATGAGGGGAGGCCAAATTTATCATATGTTGTCAAACTAAACAGATGTTGGTGTGATTGTGGCAAGTACCAGACCTTCTGTGTACCTTGCTCCCATGTCATTGCAGCATGCGCACATGCTCGTCAGGACGCTTACAACCATCTAGCTGATGTTTACGAGGTCATTAACATTATGAATATCCATAACGAAGGCTTCACAGTGCTAGCAATGGAGGAATATTGGACTCCATACCAAGGGGACATAATTTGACACAACGATGAGATGCAAAGAAAGAAAAAAGGTCGCCCAAACAGCACGCGTATGAGAACATAAATGGAAATGGCTGATAAAATGATAAGATTATGTGTTATATGTCGTCAGCCCAAACACAATCGAAAAAATTGTCCCAATGTCAGAGAACCTTCTGCATCATAATTTAGTTTCTCCTTTCAATTGTTGTAATCTTAGATTTTGATATATTAATGACTTTTTGTTACAACAAAGTTAACAACATGCAACACATACAACAGATATCAGAACAGATAAACAAAACATTTCTAACTTATTACAATAATCAAACTGATATCATTTGGTCCAAAAATCACTTCTTTCGCATCCTTGCCAGTCTTAACGCGAACCCACCCACGCAGGGCATTGTGTCCTCAATACTTCTAATTTTTTTCCCTTCAGGTATGTCTCCGTCTAACCAAAGATTCAGCTCCCGCTGTAGTTGCTTGAAACTTTGGATGTTCCAAAAGAGCATCTCCATCGGAGGTTTCTCTCTCGAATAAATCACTTTTCTGTAGCAGCGACGATACATGTTATCAGTAATACAAGAATATGAAAAGAGATGTGAAAATGATCACACTACCTCTATATATAGTAAAATTGCACTTTGCGCTCTGTCTTCAAATGAATTGGCGACAACACTATAAACTTAACACTCTGTCGGCAATTGGATTGGCAACACCATGTGGTGTCTCTAATCCAATTGGTGACACCTCTTTACCTTACAAAGGGGTTGCCAATTCATCTGGCACCTACACTCTATCAGTACCCCAAACTGGGATACTTTGGAAAATAATTTGAAAAGTGAGTTATTTGGGGATTTTGTTTGAAAAAATGGAGTATTTGGGTAAAAAATTCTATTTTTTTTCCTTCACAGTTATATACTTCTATCGGAATTCAATTTAGACTAATTAGTTTTGTAAAGTTATTTGTAATTAAAGTTAGATAAATATAAGATTTTTTTTATAAGCAAAAGTATTATTTAGATTTGATCTTTTATTTACATCGAATATAAATGTAAGAGTTTGATGAATTGTGAAAAAACAATAAAATATCTAATAAACTAAAACTAATTTTAAAATGATTGTAAGAAAGAAGTAAAAGACAACATAAAAATAAAAGATAAAAAATAATGGATAAGAATGAACTATGTTTATTTTATTGAAATAAAAGACAAATAACTTCAATCGAATATAAGAGGTGGTTAATATTTAAAGATGGTTGGTTTCTACCTGAGTGAATCGCACACTCAAAGATACAACAGAGTCGCCGCCGAACTTTATTTAGTCCCAAAGGACAGGGAAAATATCGATAAACCCCAAGGGGAAGAGAAACGGGAACGGGGGGTCGGTTATGCGAAAGGAAGGTACTAGCACCTAACGCATCTGTCGTACTCGACGGGAATCATTTTGCTTGCTTCTAGGCTTGGATGGGTTATCTATCTAAAGGCTTCTAACTAAAAGAAGTAGAGAGAGAAAGCGAAAAAAGAAAGAAAAGAAGGAAAGTGCTTGCGGAGGATTGTGGCCCTCGTGCCTACGTACCCTCATAGTGCAATGAGGAAATCAGAGCGCCGTAGTTCATGGAACCAGGGGACAGAAAGGAGAGAGGAAAAAGGATGGAAGGGTGGAAGTGTGCTCGCCAAGACATCACGTCTCGTGCCTACGTATCATACATTCAAAAGAATGCAGAATCAGAGCTTCCGTAGTTCGGGGAACCGAACGGAAAACAAAACAAGAAAGAAACAGGGAGACAAAAACAGTGGTGTCGAAACCAAGAACAAGAATGGAGAAAGATCCGTTGGGGATGCAAATAAAGGGATGGTGTCATAACCAAGAGAAAAAGGAGACTCGGTATATTAATTGGCTGGCAGTGGTTAACCGAAGAAAAGAGAATAGAACCCTGGCGGGGAAAAGAAGTTGGTGTCAAAAGACGGACTGCGATAAACCAAGATAGAGAGTGCTGAACCAAGAGAAGGTGTTTGACTCTGAAGGGCATCGGTATATTAACTGATAAACAGTGGTTAACCGAGGACACAAGGATTGCAACTCTGTGGGGATAGAGAAGCATTGGTTTTAACAGAGGAAACTGTGATTAACCAGAAGCACGGGTGTAGGACCGATCAAAGGTCGTAACCCAAAATGGGTGTTGGTAATGACTGAACAAACAGTACTTGACCAACAAAGAAGGGTATTGAACCAAAAGAGGTTACTAGCCCAAGGGTGCAAGTATTCGAACCAAGAAAGGTTGCCAACTGCAAGGGATTCGGTTTTAACAGGAGAGCTGTGATTAACCGAGAAAAATGAGTGATTAACCAAGAGAAGGTGATTAACTCAAAAAGGGCTTCAGTATTTTAACAGACGGGCTGTGGTTAACTCAAGAAAAGGGTGATTAACCAAGGATAGGTGATTAATCCAACAAAGCTCAGTATTTTAACAGACAGACTGTGGTTAACTGAAGAAAAGGGTGATTAACCAAGAATAGGCGATTAACCCAACAAAGGAGAAGAACCAAGAGAAGGTTGCAAACTCCTGGGGAAAAATGGTCGTGACAGGAAAACTGTGTTGGACCAAAGAAAGAGAATTGAGACTCTTCAGGGGAACCAAAAGCAATGATGGACCGCAAGAAAAGCATCGGGTATTGAAACGAAGAAAGCTTGCTAACCCAAGGAACAAAGGATCGTAACCAAGAAGGTGATTGATCAAGAGAGAGATTGAGATAAAAGTGATCAAGGATCGAAAAAGATTGCAAAGAGCAAAGAGTGATCAAGGATCGAAAGAGATTGCAAAGAGCAAAGAGTGATCAAGGATCGACTCGACTGGGGAAAAGAGAGCACACTACCGCCTGGAGATAGAGGTGACTAAGCCAAGCACAGGGTCATTCGTCCCCTACCTGAAGTAGTCAGAATAAGAGTAGGAATTCTCCCTTCTCATTCCTTCTCTAACACACAGGGTGTAATGCGGAAGTTGAACCGGACGGCACAAAAGCTCCAAGTTGTACAGTGCTCATGTGTAGAGAAACGGACAGCGTAACAGCGTCAATTTGTACAGTGCTCCGATGCAAGGTGTAGCGCGAAACTCCAACTCCACGAGGGGATCGAGAGAAAAAGCTCTAAAGGAGGCCTAAAGAAAGGAAAAGGGAAGATCGATTAATCGAAACAAAGTTTCGATCAATTAATCAAGGGAGAAACATGCTAACAACTTTCCAAAGAGGATGAAAAGTCATTAAAGCAAAAAGGAGTGAATTATTGATTATACAAGATTAAGTTTATCCATGAAGAATAACCTTAATGCAAATCTGAAATGGAAGGTGCAAAACAGTGCCAAATGATCATCAAAATGCCACACAAACTCATGTATCACGTGAACAAAGATAGTGCAAGAATTACTATGTTCATACAATGCTAAGAACATGAAACAAATGAACAATTGAAGATGTGCAACAAAAGTTCATGACTAAGCTTCCAACAGAAGTTAAATGACATTAAAAACATCCATAAAATAAAGCATGACAATCAATGGAAGTTAAAATGAAGAAAGCATGGCAAACACACTTGAAAATGCAAGAAAATGGCCTTCTGGTTCAGTGTTAATCGATTAACACAATTGCACTGCAAAGTGTTAATCGATTAACACGTGAAAAAGTGCAAAAAAACACTGGTTAATCGATTAACACAATTGCACTGCAATGTGTTAATCGATTAACACTGTACAGGGAGCAAAAAATCAGTTTTGGAAAAGTGCTTTTGGCCAACGTTTTGATTGTGCAATCACTCCAATGCTAGGGCAAACAACTATGCACGAAAAATCAAGTTTAGAAACAGCAAATGATCAACAATAGAATCAATTAAACAATCAAGATCATGGATCAAGCAAAAGTATAATCAATTCACATGCAAGAATATCGAAATTACATCGCAAACGATACGAAAACGATCGAAATGATCAAATGAATGAAATCAACCAACCTACAAGGCTGAGATGTGCCTTGGTAAACGTTGCAATGTGATCTTGGTGAAGATAATCAAAGAAAACCATAGGATCCTTGAGTTGTAGACGAAACGCGTCGAAACCGATCAAAAACACGAAAATGCACCGAAATCGAACTTGCACCAAAATAAATGGTGTGAAACCCTTGGATTGAAGTAGAATAAGATGTAATTCCAGAAATCCAACCAAAGAATGCCAAATGATGAAGGTTAAGCTCAAGAATTAATCACTTTCAATGTGAAAAGTGATTATCCTTCAAGAATAAGAGCTTTTGGTGAGGTTTTAGGATGAGAAGTGAGATGAAGATGAAGAATGAGTAGAGAAATCAGAGAAAAAGTGAGAGAACTGAGAGTGAAATGTGAGAAGTTTGGTGAAAAATGGTAGAGAATGGTTGAGGAATTGAAAAGTGAGTGAAGGTGTGTTTATATAGGCTTTAGGTTTGGAGTATGAGAGGTTTGGAATTTGGTTTGGAACTTGGTTTGGAATTAGCTTTGGGTTCGGACCTAGGTTAGGAGTTAGTTGGACTTTACTCACCGAGTCAAGGCGGCTAACTCGGTTAGTTAGAACCAACTCGGTAATAATCCCAAGGTGAATTCCAACATCCAAAGATCCACATTACTTAGAAAACAAGGAACATGGTGCACTTGATTTGAAGTGAAGTATCATAGCAAATGCACTTGGAATGAATTGAGTAGCTTGGAAATGTTTAGAGGTGTCTAGAATATTCCATATGCTGCTAGAATCCAAGACCAAAATGTGTGCAAAGGTGCTGTCATGAAAAAGCAGCAAATTGTGCCTATTTTTCCTGCGTTAATCGATTAACACAATTGCACTGCAAATGGTAAATCGATTAACCAGGCCAAAATATGCCCAATTTGCCTAATAAAAGGTTTTGTGGTCCCGACTTCGATTTTCCACCTCTTGTATTGATGAATAGGTATGGAAACCTTCATCTTGTGCTTGTTTTGATGATGTGATGACCTTGTGAGGATATGATTAATCGGGCTTGGAAAACATGAATATCCTGCAACCAGAAACACACAAAGAAAAGTGCTAATGTGTATGCCAGCGATGCGAATGCGCATGCTTATGCAAAAGGCAAAAGAAGGAGGTCAAATGTTGGGTTACGACAGCTGCTCCTATTTAATCCTCTTGGACATGAATGTACGAATTGAGCTAGCTTTTTGATGATTCGAGGTAAAAGGGGATTAAATAAAAGAGTAGCTCAAGAATTTGGCCGACGGCGACAAAAGAATAGTTGAAAGTGTTTGAATAGATAAGTGCAAAGTTTGCTGAAAATCTGCTGGGAGATAAGTCAGGCAAAAAGAGAGGGAGTATGATCGATGCATATGCTATGTATGCGTTTCTACATGATGCTTGATATCATGCAATGCGAAGGCGCAAGATAAGGCACGGCGAGGCGGTTAGGCAGAAATCGTAGCAAAACGACTTCGACACCCTCGGTCGGGGAGAGGACCCGCAGATAAAGACAATCTCTGCTGGAGAAGAAAGTTCACAAAGGATGATGATCCCGCCGGGGAAAGGAACTGAGACCATATCAGGTTTCTAAATCACCATGGCTGTCCCTGTTGGGGATGAAAGAATCAAGTCAATCCTTTCTACCAAGACTGGCTCTGCGTGGGGAAAAAAAGTTCCCGAATCATGTTGACTCAGCTGAGGAGAAACCGCTGTCGGTGACAGATAGTTCCTAATCATTGGAGAAGATGCACAACCCTTGCTGGTGAAGAAAGAACAAAGCGTCTTTGCTGGGGAACACCTTGGCAACCTGCTGGGGAGAATGATGACTCTGCTGAGGAGACAACAACTTCTTCATAGAATCATCCCATTGCCGGCCAGGCGTTAGGCTTACCAATTGATATTACCGATTATCCTGCAGGAGTTACCAGTAACACATGCGATGCATAATGCTTTCTCGGTGAATTTAGCTTTTTATTGTTCTCAACGTTTTTTAGTATTATGTGATCACAAATAATTGTTTATTTTGCAAACAAAATACTGGAATGAAAACAAATTGGGATAACAAAAAATGCATTTTATTGAATGTGAAATTTTTGTACATAAAGTGTGTACAAGGATGCAAAATCCTTGATGAGGAAACTTGCAATAAAATTGAAAAACAAGTATCAATGGTAAAGGGAAATCATGCTTTGCATTGATTACAACATTAGCCACTATCCACTGTAAGTCTAGGTTCCAACGCCTTGCACCTGTCGATGATGATTGGAGTGCTCTGTTACCGTCTGAGGTCTAGCCATGAGGAAGAGAGGCTCAAGTGTTTATAGTCAATGCCTTTATCCCTAATTTTTGCCTGGACATGTTTTCACCTATATTTTTTTTTCGTCCACCGGGATGCCCATTTTTGCCTAAGTCGCCCTTTCGGGTTTTCAACTTAGCGGACTATTATTGTTTTTCTCATTGTCCCTAACTTTTGCATGGACATTTCTTTTTTTCGGTCCATCAGGACGTCCATTTTTGCCTAGATTGTCCTTGCGGATGTCAATCTAGCGGACTCTTATCCATTTTTTTTCAGGCATAATATTTTTTGACTGTATCGGAGTTCACGGGCGATGGTAACTCCTCCCTATCCATTGTGGTGAGGATCAGGGATCTGCCTGAGAAGGCTTTCTTGAAAACAAAAGGTCATTCATAATTGGGAGTCCATTTGCCTCGTGGATCCAAGTGAACAAGTGAATACCTCTTGAGCACGAGTTCGCCTTCACAAAACGTTCGAGGGAGAACTTTCTTGTCAAAAGCTCGCTTGAGGCGTTTCTGATACAATTGACCATGACAAACGGCTGTAAGGCGCTTCTCTTCGATGAGATTCAGCTGGTCGTATCTGGATTAAACCCATTCAGCTTCATCAAGGCTTGCTTCCATGATGACTCTGAGCGAAGGAATTTCGACTTCGATGGGTAAAACTGCCTCCATACCATACACGAGCGAGTACGAAGTTGCCCCAGTAGAAGTGTGAACTGAAGTTCTGTAGCCATGCAGTGCAAAGGGAAGCATTTCATGCCAATCCTTGTAAGTCTTGACCATTTTTTGGACAATCCTCTTGATGTTTTTGTTTGCTGCTTCAACGACGCCATTCATCTTGGGTCGATATGGTGAAGAGTTGTGGTGCTTGATCTTAAATTCTTGACACAACTCCTTCATCATATTGTTGTTCAGGTTGCTTGCATTGTCCGTGATAATGTTGCTAGGAATGCCATAGCGACAAATTATCTCTTTCTTGATAAATCTAGCAACCACTTGTCGTGTAACGTTTGTATAAGAAGCAGCTTCAACCCACTTGGTGAAGTAATCGATAGCAACCAGAATAAATCGATGACCGTTGGAAGCCTTCGGCTCGATCATTCCAATCACATCTATACCCCACATGGAAAATGGCCAAGGTGCAGTCAAGACATTCAATGGAGTTGGAGGCACATGGATCTTGTCTCCGTAGATTTGGCACTTGTGACATCTTTTGGCAAAGTTGTAACAATCTACCTCCATTGTTGTCCAGTAATACCCATCCCGAAGGATCTTCTTGGCCATAGCGGGACCTTTAGCATGTACACCCTCATAGCCCTCATGTATGGACCTTATGATCGTGTGTGCTTCGTGTCTATCCACGTATCTGAGCAACACGGAATCATAATTCCTCTTGTACAGTATACCACCACTTAAGAAGAATTTGGCGCAAAGCCGCCTAAGAGCCTTCTTGTCAGTGATAGTGATACCCTCGGGATATTCCTGTTTTTCCAGATATCTTTTGATGTCGTAGAACCAAGGCTTGTCATCAGACTCATCCTCGATTGCTAAATAGTGTGCTGGTTTGTTCAAGTGATTAATACGGATATGAGGAGCTTCATTCTTCCACTTGACCTTGAACATGGATGCTAAAGTGGCAAGAGCATCTGCTAGTTGATTTTCCTCTCTGGGAATATGACGAAAAGTGATCTCATCAAAGTAAGGAATCAACTTCGCTATGTGTTGTTGGTACAGAACCAGCTTGGAATCCCGAGTCACAAAGTTCCCTCTGACTTGACCGATGACAAAGGCAGAATCTCCATAGACCTCAAGAATCTTGATTCTCATGTCAATAGCCGCTTCAATACCGTAGATACATGCTTCATATTCAGCCATATTATTGGTGCATGCAAAGCATAATCTGGCAGTGAAGGGAAGGTGAAAACCTGTTGGAGAGATGAGGATAACATCGATTCCACGACCTTTAGAATTGGAGGCACCGTCAAACACGAGTGTCCATCGCGCCCCTGGTTCGGGTCCTATATCAGGGTCTAGAGTCTCATAATCTCTGATAAACAGGACATCCTCATCGGGAAAGTCAAACTTCATTTATTGATAGCCCTCTACAGGTTGATGAGCAAGGTAATCAGACAAGACGCTCCCTTTTATTGCTTTTTGGGTAACATGTTGGATATTATACTCGGTTAACAGCATCTGTCACAGAGCAATCCTTCCAGAGATAGCAGGCTTCTCAAATATGTACTTTATCGGATCCATTTTGGATATCAACAAAGTAGTATGGCAAATCATGTATTGTTTTAGGCGTCGAGCAGCCCAGACTAGAGCACAACAAGTTTTTTCCAAGAGTGAGTATCTGGTCTCACAATCAGTGAACTTCTTGCTCAGATATTATATTGCATGTTCTTTTCTACCAGTGTTGTCATGTTGACCCAATACACATCCCATTGATTCATCGAGGACAGTGAGATATATGATTAGAGGCCTACCAGGAACCGGCGGTACTAAGATCGGTGGTTCTTGCAAGTATTGTTTTATTTTGTCAAATGCTTCCTGACAATCATTATTCCATTCAACCGATTGATTTTTTCTTAGTAACTTGAACATGGGTTCACAGGTAGCCGTTAAATGGAAAATGAACCTTGAGATGTAATTAAGTCTACCCAGAAAGCCACGAACTTCTTTTTCTGTTTTGGGAGGCGGCATGTTCTGAATTTCCCGAACCTTATCAGGATCAACTTTAATGCCCTTCTGACTTACAATAAAGCCCAATAGTTTACCAGATCAAACTCCGAAGGTGCACTTCGCAGGATTCAACCGCAGTCTAAACTTTCAGAGTCTATCAAACAACTTCTTCAGATGAACCAAGTGATCATCTTCAGTTTTGGACTTGGCAATCATATCGTCCACGTAAAACTTAATCTCTTTATGTATCATATCGTGAAAGAGGGTTGTCATGGCACGCTGGTATGTTGCCCCTGCATTCTTTAGACCGAATGGCATGACTTTGTAGCAATATGTACACCATGGCGTGATGAAAGTAGTCTTCTCCGTATCTGCTGGGGACATCTTGATCTAATTATATCCTGAAAAACTGTCCATGAAGGAAAAGACAGAGAACTGCGCAGTGTTGTCTACCAAGACATCAATATGAGGCAAAGGAAAATCATCCTTCGGGCTTGCCTTGTTGAGATCTCAATAATCCACACACATTCTGACTTTACCGTCCTTCTTGGGAACCGGGACAATGTTGGCAATCCATTCAGGATACTCGGAAATGGCTAGGAACCCAACATCAAGCTGCTTCTTTACCTCTTCTCTGATTTTGAGTGCCATGTCGGGTCTAGTCCTTCTGAGTTTCTGCTTAACAGGAGGACATCCGGGCTTGAGTGGCAAGTGATGTTCAACGATGTTGGTATCCAACCCAGGCATATCTTGATAGGACCAGGCGAAGATATCAGCATACTCTTTCAATAACTTGACCAACTCGGAGTGTACATGCTTAGCGAGGGATGCACCAACCTTGACTTCCTTCTGACCTCATCAGTACCAAGTTTAACAACTTCCACTGGCTCTTTGTGTAGCTGAATCTCTTTACGCTCGTGCTCAAGGAGCCTTACCAGTTCAGCCGGTAATTCACAATCTTCCTCACCATCTTCTTCGGCTTGGTTAATTGGAATTCCAGAATTACAATGGATGTTTGTCATGTTGTTATCAATGCTTTTATTAGTTCTGCATGTTTATGAATATGTTTAGAATGAGCCATTTAAAAAGTGAAAAAGAAAAGAAACTTTTTCCATTTGTTTTGTGAAAAAAGAAAAATGAAGAAAGAAAATAAAGCATGATTTTGAATGCAAAAAACTTTTATTTATTGATCACATAATATTGCAAAAGCGTGAGGCCCTTTACAAGCTATCCACTCGTCTCGGGCGAGGACGAGGGAATGAGAAAGCAAAATGCATTACATGTTATAAGGGAAAACCACAGGAATCACGGTAGATGTCCAATTGTTGAGCTTGAAACCCGACGGACATTTGCGCACAAAGTTTGAAGTCTGATTACTGGGACCAACATCATCAGCAGCTACCACGATGTCACCCTGCTGGAAACCCACGCTATGGAACTTGATCAAGTTGCCCTGCTTCTGACCAGAAGAACATTCAGCCACTGAATTATCCTCAATCATGTTAACTGTAGGTCCACCGTGATTCGGCAACAGATTACTCTGAACGTTAAGTCCTTCCTCAGCAAAAGTCAGGATCTTCTTATCAATGAGTTCCTGCACCTTGGTTTTGAAAACAAAACAATCCTTTGTCGCATGACCTATGTATCCAGCATGATAAGCACAAGACACATTTGGGTTATGCTTCGGGCCAAATGGATGAATCGCAGGTGCAATCTGTTTGGGGACATTTGCCCCTTGGTGAACCAAGTAAGGAAACAGTTCCATGTATGACACCAGAATTCTATCAAAATTCGGACGCTTACGATTTCCTTGACTGTTGTTGTTCTGACGGTTCTGATTCTGCTGATTTTTGTTCTGTTGATTATGTTGCTGATTCTAAACATTCTGAACTGGTTATTGCGGATGATACTGATATGGAGGTTGTTGATACTGCGCAGCAGCAATGTACGGATACGGATAGTAGGGCAGGGGAGCCATTGGAGCTTGATATTGAGGAGAAACTTGAGCTGTCACAGCGTTGGCCTCACCTTCCTTTTTCTTGGAATGACTGTTCTGAGATTTCCGAGTGGCCGGCTGCTGGGAAGCAGTTCCAGGAATCTTTCCAGTCTTCAAACCATTCTCAATCCGTTCACCAATCGTCACAACATCAGCAAAATTTGACGAAGAACTACCCACCATTGTCTCATAGTAAGATCCTTGTAATGTACCCATAAAGATGTCAACCAATTCATTGTCAGAGAGAGTCGGTCGTACACGAGATGCCATCTCACACCTTCTTTGTGCATACTCCTTGAATGTTTCAGCTGAGCGTTGTGACTGATTCTGTAATTGCAATCTAGTTGGCGCCAGATCAAGGTTATACTTGTATTGTCTGACGAACGCTTCAGATAGATCCCTCCAAGTACGGATTTTGCTGCGCTCCAGGCCCATGTACCAATCCAATGAAGCACTAGACAAACTATCTTGAAAACAATGAACAAGCAATTCATCATTATCAATATGGGATGCCATCTTCCTGCAATACATAGTGATGTGACTACGCGGGCAGCTCAAACCTTTATATTTTGGCAAATCAGGTATCTTGAGTTTCTGCGGTAGCACAACATTTGGAACCAAACACAAGTCTTTGGCTTCCATACCAAAAGCAGAGAACCCTTCAATAGCTCTGATACGGTCTTCCAACAACTTGTAGTCAACCGATCTATTCTGATTAGTGGGCCTGGCAAGAATCTGAGTATTTGGCAGCTGAGAAGCGGCAGGAGTATTCACTTGCGGAGTAGCAAACTGATAAGGATACACAAATCCCGGATTAACCATCTGACCAGCATTTTGACCCATCGGAACACCATACGGATAATTTGGAGGAGGTACCCCAGCAGCTGAGGAAGATGCCCCAGGGTAGAACATCCCAGGATGAGCATTCGAAACAGCAGTTTGAGCAACTTGAGACGAAATCGGAACATGAATAGGAGGTCCTCTATACACATGCTCTTCTTCATCAGGAGTTTTAGTATCAACCAATCCGGCGGTTTGATAAGTTTGAGCCTGAGGATTCTCAGGATCATCATTCACCACTGGAGGCGGGACTGGAGTAGGCATGACCCATGGATAGGCGGCAGCATTCCCATTAGGCATGGGTGCAACAAAAGGCTGATATGGTATGAAGGCACTACCATTATTTGCAATCTGAGGAGTGTAATTCGGAGGCACGCCCCAAGGGAAACCAGCAGGCATCTAGTTCAAACTGGGTTGAACGGCAGGCTGATTCACAGGCTCAACTGGCACTTCAACTCTAGTATGAGAAGGAACAACAACAGCAGGAGTAGCCGTAACAACAGGAGGAATAGTCACAACAGGGGTGACAACAGTTGCATCGGTAGTAGTTGCAACAACAGTGGCAGCAGCAGCGGCGTCCCTCTGAGCACGAAGGAGCTCCATAATGACATCCATGTTCGTCTGGAACTGATCCATCCGACCTTGGAATTATGCCAGAGTTTCCTTGTATGCAGCGTTCTCAGCTTCGAAGTCAGCCATGATTCTAGATTTGCTTAAGCAAGTAAAATACCGATGTCGAGTCATCGTCTTGCTACAAGGAATGCGGACAAGGATGAGCAACAGTTTCGGATGAAGGGACGTGAATATGTGTGCAGATGAATGTATGATATGCAAAAATAAATTTTTAAATTCCAGGAATTCTTAAACTTATCTTTGTTAAAAATAATCATAAAGCATATGAGTAAAGGCATAAAAGATAGAGTGAACAAGAATCTTCATTCATTCAACAATAAAGGAAAGAAGTACAAGTCGAATACAAGTCAAGCATCTGCCTTTTGGGCTACAACAAAATCTGCACGATCCTATCAAATACCACCCTACACACAGATAAGAAATGAAAAACAACCCAAGGAAGCCGGTGCGGCAATGCATCAGCATATGCAGCCCTCAACAACCCCGGTAGGTCCTCCAATGCATGCTCAGCAAATCTGGCTAGACGGTCGTGCCTCTCACTCCAGTACTTCGCATCCTTCATGAGGTTGCGCAGCAAAGAATGATTAGGTCCCTGAAGCATGTCCTGAAGAAAGGCCTTTTTCTGATCCAGGAGGTTCTGTAGATGACGGATTTGATGCTCCCAATGAGTACTCTCTGTGTTGAGCTGACTAATCTGCTCTCTGCTCTGATGTGCTTGATCTTGCAGCTTCTGAATCTCACCGAAGACTTTGTCGAGCTTAGCTTGACATTGGGAAAAGTCCTTTGCTAACTGATTAGCACGGTCTTGTTCACTTTGCCACTTTTCCTTGAACTCGGATAACTTTCCTCGAAGCTCTTCCCTTTGGTCTTGAGATTATCCTCCAAATCTTTCTTACTAATGCAAATCGCATCAGCAATCAGATGAAACTTCGGACAACCACTAGTATAAACATAAGGAACCTGCTTCTTGATCTCAACCCCCAGAATATAAGCATACTCCTCAAGTGTAGGTGCTAGCTGATAATCCTGAAATGTGAAGCACCTATATGGCGGGTCGTAGAACTGAACCAGAGTATGAATAACAGTGATGTTGACTTCAGTGTTGAGGATGGTTAATAGATTACTATAAGTATCTATGAAAACCCCTCTGTGATCTCCAACCAACAAAGATGCCAAACCCCTCAAAATACCCAGCTTAGGCTCCACAAACTTGTAACTGAAGATGCCACGACAACCAGTACTCATCTCTATGATAATGTCAACAAAAGATAAGCCTTCGAATACTTGGAAATGCACATGCAAAAATTAATTTACATGATGAAATGATATGCAACACAACAACAAGAAGCCAACACAGCCTGAACGATCAAATCTGGATAATCCGGATATCTGCATATAATTCGGTGTCAGTGCAACATGATCTGATGTATCGGTGAAGAAATCTGGCGTGTGTGAGAACCAAGGTATGAAGTGGCTTATTTTCCTGCAAAAACCCATCCCCCTCACAGGTGTGATCTAGACACAACAAGGTGGTCCCTAGAAAAGGTCGCCCAAACCATAGGATTCAGGATGAAAATCCCCCGCTGTAGTGAATTCTCACAGGACGGAAGTATTCTCAAATGAATCACGATATGGGATGTGGGTCTCGTGATATCCCAACGCGCACAACGCAGGCCTCACGACTATCCACGTTCTAGCCTATGTGTATACTAGGCCCGGTGTTAGAACCTTTCTCTCCAATAATATCTACCCATCCCAACAACAGCAGAAAATAGCAGATATCCAGAATATGTAGCATATGAATATTCAAAGCAGTAAAGAAATGCGATAAATGAACATAAAGCTAAAGCATACAAATAAAGCAAGTAAAGCGCTAAAGATAAACACCCAAGTAAGCAAGAGAGCAAACAAAACTAGGCGAGACCCCTCAAGGGATGGACCACAGTAGGTCAACCAGTCCCCAGCAGAGTCGCCAGCTGAAGATGGTTGGTTTCTACCTGAGTGAATCGCACACTCAAAGATACAACAGAGTCGCCACCAAACTTTATTTAGTCCCAAAGGACAGGGAAAATATCGATAAAACCCAAGGGGAAGAGAAACGGGAACGGGGGGGTCGGTTATGCAAAAGGAAGGTACTAGCACCTAACGCATCTGTCGTACTCGACGGGAACCATTTCGCTTGCTTCTAGGCTTGGATGGATTATCTATCTAAAGGCTTCTAACTAAAAGAAGGAGAGAGAGAAAGGGGAAAAAGAAATAAAAGAAGGAAAGTGCTCGCGGAGAATTGTGGCCCTCGTGCCTACGTACCCTCATAGTGCAATGAGGAAATCAGAGCGCCGTAGTTCATGGAACCAGGGGACAAAAAGGAGAGAGGAAAAAGGATGGAAGGGTGGAAGTGTGCTCGCCAAGACATCACGTCTCGTGCCTACGTATCATACATTCAAAAGAATGCAGAATCAGAGCTTCCGTAGTTCAGGGAACCGAACGGAAAACAAAACAAGAAAGAAACAGGGAGACGAAGACAGTGGTGTCGAAACCAAGAACAAGAATGGAGAAAGATCCGCTGGGGAAGCAAATAAAGGGATGATGTCATAACCAAGAGAAAAAGGAGACTTGGTATATTAACTGGCTGGATGTGGTTAACCGAAGAAAAGAGAATAGAACCCTGGCGGGGAAAAGAAGTTGGTGTCAACAGACGGACTGCGATAAACCAAGATAGAGAGTGCTGAACCAAGAGAAGGTGTTTGACTCTGAAAGGCATCGGTATATTAACTGATAAATAGTGGTTAACCGAGGACACAAGGATTGCAACTCTGTGGGGATAGAGAAGCATTGGTTTTAACAAAGGAAACTGTGATTAACCATAAGCACGGGTGTAGGACCGATCAAAGGTGGTAACCCAAAAGGGGTGTTGGTAATGACTGAACAAACAGTACTTGACCAACGAAGAAGCGTATTGAACCAAAAGAGGTTACTAGCCCAAGGGTGCAAGTATTCGAACCATGAAAGGTTGCCAACTGCAAGGGATTCGGTTTTAACAGGAGAGCTGTGATTAACCGAGAAAAATGAGTGATTAACCAAGAGAAGGTGATTAACTCAAAAAGGGCTTCAGTATTTTAACAGACAGACTGTGGTTAACTGAAGAAAAGGGTGATTAACCAAGGATAGGTGATTAACCCAACAAAGCTCAGTATTTTAACATACAAGCTATGGTTAACTGAAGAAAAGGGTGATTAACCAAGAATAGGCGATTAACCCAACAAAGGAGAAGAACCAAGAGAAGGTTGCGAACTCCTGGGGAAAAATGGTCGTGATAGGAAAAATGTGTTGGACCAAAGAAAGATAATTGAGACTCTTCAGGGGAACCAAAAGCAATGATGGACCACAAGAAAAGCATAGGGTATTGAAACGAAGAAAGCTTGCTAACCTAAGGAACAAAGGATCGTAACCAAAAAGGTGATTGATCAAGAGAGAGATTGAGATAGGAGTGATCAAGGATCAAAAGAGATTGCAAAGAGCAAAGAGTGATCAAGGATCGAAAGAGATTGTAAAGAGCAAAGAGTGATCAAGGATTGACTGGACTGGGGAAAAGAGAGCACACTACGGCCTGGAGATAGAGGTGACTAAGCCAAGCACAGGGTCATTCGGCCCCTACCTGAAGTAGTCAGAATGAGAGTAAGAATTCTCCCTTCTCATTCCTTCTCTAACACACAAGGTGCAATGCGAAAGTTGAACCGGACGGCACAAAAGCTCCAAGTTGTACAGTGCTCCTGTGTAGAGAAATGGACAGCGTAACTGCGTCAATTTGTACAGTGCTCCGATGCAAGGTGTAGCGCAAAACTCCAACTCCACGAGGGGATCGAGAGAAAAAGCTCTAAAGGAGGCCTAAAGAGAGGAAAAGGGAAGATCGATTAATCGAAACAAAGTTTCGATCAATTAATCAAGGGAGAAACATGCTAACAACTTTCCAAAGAGGATGAAAAGTCATTAAAGCAAAAAGGAGTGAATTATTGATTATACATGATTAATTTTATCCATGAAGAATAACCTTAATGCAAATCTGAAATGGAAGGTGCAAAACAGTGCCAAATGATCATCAAAATGCCACACAAACTCATGTATCATGTGAACAAAGATAGTGCAAGAATTACTATGTTCATACAATGCTAAGAACATGAAACAAATGAACAATTGAAGATGTGCAACAAAAGTTCATGACTAAGCTTCCAACAGAAGTTAAATGACATTAAAAACATCCATAAAATAAAGCATGACAATCAATGGAAGTTAAAATGAAGAAAGCATGGCAAACACACTTGAAAATGCAAGAAAATGACCTTCTAGTTCAGTGTTAATAGATTAACACAATTGCACTGCAAAGTGTTTATCGATTAACACGTGAAAAAGTGCAAAAAAACACTGGTTAATCGATTAACACAATTGTACTGCAATGTGTTAATCGATTAACACTGTACAGGGAGCAGAAAATCAGTTTTGGAAAAGTGCTTTTGGCCAACATTTTGATTGTGCAATCACTCAAATGCTAGGGCAAGCAACTATGCACGAAAAATCAAGTTTAGAAACAGCAAATGATCAACAATAAAATCAATTAAACAATCAAGATCATGGATCAAGCAAAAGTATAATCAATTCACATGTAAGAATATCGAAATTACATCGCAAACGATACGAAAATGATCGAAATGATAAAATAAATGAAATCCACCAACCTACAAGGCTGAGATATGCCTTGGTAAACGTTGCAATGTGATCTTGGTGAAGATAATCAAAGAAAACCAGAGGATCCTTGAGTTGTAGACGAAACACGTCGAAACTGATAAAAAATGTGAAAATGCACCGAAATCGAAGTTGCACCAAAATAAATGGTGTGAAACCCTTGGATTGAAGTAGAATAAGATGTAATTCCAGAAATCCAACCAAAGAATGCCAAATGATGAAGGTTAAGCTCAAGAATTAATCACTTTCAATGTGAAAAGTGATTATCCTTCAAGAATAATAGCTTTTGGCGAGGTTTTAGGATGAGAAGTGAGATGAAGATGAAGAATGAGTAGAGAAATCAGAGAAAAAGTGAGAGAACTGAGAGTGAAATGTGAAAAGTTTGGTGAAAAATGGTAGAGAATGGTTGAGGAATTGAAAAGTGAGTGAAGGTGTGTTTATAAAGGCTTTAGGTTTGAAGTATGAGAGGTTTGGAATTTGGTTTGGAACTTGGTTTGGAATTAGCTTTGGGTTCAGACCTAGGTTAGGAGTTAGTTGGACTTGACTCACCGAGTCAAGGCGGTTAACTCGGTTAGTTAGAACCAACTCGGTAACAATCCCAAGGTGAATTCCAACATCCAAAGATCCACATTACTTGGAAAACAAGGAACATGGTGCACTTGATTTGAAGTGAAGTATCATAGCAAATGCACTTGGAATGAATTGAGTAGCTTGGAAATGTTTAGAGGTGTCTAGAATATTCCATATGCTGCTAGAATCCAAGACCAAAATGTGTGCAAAGGTGTTGTCATGAAAAAGCAGCAAATTGTGCCTATTTTGCCTGCGTTAATCGATTAACACAATTGCACTGCAAATGGTTAATCGATTAACCTGGCCAAAATATGCCCAATTTGCCTAAAAAAAGGTGTTGTGGTCCCGACTTCGATTTTCCACCTCTTGTATTGATGAATAGACATGAAAACCTTCATCTTGTGCTTGTTTTGATGATGTGATGACCTTGTGAGGATATGATTAATCGGGCTTGGAAAACCTGAATATCCTGCAACCAGAAACACACAGAGAAAAGTGCTAATGCGTATGCCAGCGATGCGAATGCGCATGCTTATGCAAAAGGTAAAAGAGGGAGGTCACATTTTGGGTTACGACAATATTGTGGCTTTGAAAAAATATGTACAATTAAAATTATTTTGGAAAAAATAATCATTTAAAAAATTTTTGTAATTTCAATAAAGAGTGGGTAGTGAAATAAATAAATAGCGAACAAAAAATGAAGGCACAAATAACATAAATAAAAAGAGATCATGGATAAGAAGATTGAACCAAAGATTTTCTTCTTAAGAGTTTTCATATGTTATGCCAACGAATATTCTTAAAAACAAACTTGAAGTTTTATACTAACTATTCTTCAAAATCAAACATGAGATTTTGTATCAGGCTAATCTCGGAATCAAATGAGAGCTTTTACACTAGGTGTAACTCATGAAAAAAATAGAAATTTTAACGGACAATTTCACAAACCAAATGAGATCATATACACCAAGCAAAGTTCAGGAACCAAAAGAAGACTTTCACGGACAATCTCACGAACCAAACAAAAACTTCCTATTCTGGGTCGGCCGATGGCCCAAAGTAAAGGCTCAAGTAGGTGTAGGCCCAATCAAAATTATCCAACATATAAAGTTGACATGCGTGAGATTCATGGAACACTTTTCTGATCTACGCTTTTTACTATACTCATCTTGAACTTTATAATTGACTTCAGTGTTAGAGTGCTAACCTTGCAGGTCCACCCCGTACCACCGCATCAGAGATCAGCGCCACCAATTCAAATTCCTCCGTCTTTGATCACCACCAATTGTGGTTCCATAAAGGAGAAATGGCACCGTTTATAGGGATTGACTCCTAATTCCAACAAAACTCCACATATAGATCATCCTCGATCCAAAATCATATCTTTATTGAAACCACCGAGAGATAGAGACAGTCACCTCCTACGACGCACTAAAAAGCTCTATTACATCTTCTATCCATGTCTCACCTCAATTATCAATCATCTATGAGATCCACATCGTGGTGACATCCAGCACAAATATGTCACTATAACACATATTCCAAGCAATGACCAATATCAAGCCGTGAAACGAAGATTGAGTGGCGCTAGGATGTCTAGGTCACGAGAAGATAAATGGAGCCTCGAGCGCAAATTTGTCTTTAGTTATAGTAGTCACTGTCACTGATTGAACACTCATAATATTCCTCATGAACCACAGAGCCCATGTAACAACTTCTCCCCGACGCGCTCGAATAATTAAATATTCGTCGATTAGATTTGAATACATATTATGGCGAGGATACATTAGCCTTCAACGATTCTCTAACTCGATCTTGTGGAATGATAGATCTGAAACTGTCGGTGGAAAAGGAGAGGGCGGGGGAAACGTGATGACTTTAAATGAAAACTTCACCTCATAGTGTTGTCATCATCAAAACCATTAGGTCGTCTAACTGTTGCAGACATTATACCTGCAAGCACATAGATCGACACAAGAAAACTTCCATCTCTTAGTTTTACGATTATAGATAAGAAAAAAACTTAGCAGTGGTTACACAAAATTTTCAACTAAATAGTTATCCTCTCAGCACTAAAATTATATATTGAGTGTGTATAAAATATTATGAGCAAGGTGGACGTATAAGAGAAAGAGATATTCACAACTAATGTGTTTTTTTGACATAAACATAAAGGCCTCCTTTTATATTAAAATATTTAGATAATTTTGGAAATTTTGGAAAAGTCTAATTCAATCTATAATCGTTTATACTACGACCATAATCGATATGCTCTAGCAAATCAGAAAAGGTTTTCTTAGATCTGAACCATAATCAGTTAGTAGGTCTTCATAATCAATTACAAAGCAAATTTCTCCTCAAAATCGATTACACAACCACCATAATCAGTTATAGGGTGAATTTCTCTTTATAATCAATTATGCTTAGTTTAAAAAAGGCTTAATACCCTTTTTGGTCCTCTAACTATAGGCTCGGGTCCAATTTGGTCCTCTTTCTTTTAAAAGTTCCAAATTGGTCCCTTACATTATTAAACAGAGTTAAATAAGTCCTTTCCGTCAAATAATGTTAACGGTGTTAGTTTTTAATGATGTGGCAGCTGACGTGGCAAATTTTCAGATTTTGATAACAATCTTCATCTTCTTCATACAATTTCCAGATTTTGATAACAATCTTCATCTTCTTCATAAAATTTTCAGAATCCATAAAATTTCCACATTTTTTTCAGCAGAACCAAAACCACAAACAATCCCTATTATTTTAGTCCCTATTTTGAAAAGCAACACCAACAAACAACAAACAGTTTATGGGATTTTAAACATTTATTTTTTCTGAAATATGTATACAAAGTAATTTCAAAGCCATAGTGTCACCATACACCCACAACAACTAACTAGAAGCGAAGCGACATCAGCAGAAAACAGAAGAGTCTGAAAATCAAAGACCATTTCCATTTTCATTCACTATCTTCAATTTTTAATTTCAACAATCTTCATGTTTTTCGCAAAATCAAATTCCTCAATTTTACCCTAAACCCAAACTCACACAAATGCCGAAGAAGAATTTCAGTGTGTTTGAGTTCTGGTTTTGCGTAATCTGCATCGTGATCTGTGCTAGGGTTTGTTCTCCCGGTAGATCCGATAAGGAAACTCGAGATAGGTTTTATGGTAACATGCTTAATTCGTCTCCTCCTGAATCCAATGATGGTACTTTGGCTAAGATGTTCGATCGTGTTCTTGAGAAGGAGTTTTCTGAGAATGATACACCTGAAGGTTTTTTGTTTTAATTTTTTATTTTATTTTTACTTTTTGTTTTTCTAATTTTGCATTTTAGTTTTTGTTTGGTTTTTTGAGATGATGATTTGATAGGGTATGTAAAGTTTGTGACTTTTTATTGTTACTAAGTGAAAAATTAAGTTTGATGGTTTAGCTAAACTTAGAAGTTATGGAGTACTATCTATATGTTTGGCTTTTGTTGGATTGATTATTCAATGGAAAATTGGCTATGAAGGATATACACAGCACTGACACTAACACATAATCTGGTAATATTTTGTGAAAACACTTGTAATAGTTTTAAGGGATTAGAAGAGGTTGAGTATTACCACATGCGTTGGTGTCTTTTCGTTGACATCGATATAAGGGTAGCGCTGAAGTGTGAGTAGAAAATGGGATTTGAGTTTTTAAAATTGAGGGTGTTATCAAAATCTGGAAATCTGGAAATTGTTATCAAAATGGGATTTGTTGTTTTGGTTCTGCTGAAAAAAATGTGGAAATTTTATGGATTCTGGAAATTTTATGAAGAAGATGAAGATTGTTATCAAAACCTGGAAATTGTATGAAGAAGATGAAGATTGTTATCAAAATCTGGAAATTTGCCACGTCAGCTGCCACATCATTAAAAACTAACACCGTTAAAATTATTTGACGGAAAGGACTTATTTAACTCTGTTTAATAACGTAAGGGACCAATTTGGAACTTTTAAAAGAAAGAGGACCAAATTGGACCCGGGCCTATAGTTAGAGGACCAAAAAGGATATTAAGCCTTTAAAAAAATATGGATAATTTCCTAAGTATTTTGAGAAAAAGTTTGGTTATATATGAAGATTTTAAAAAATACTTTTGTAAATGTACATATAGTTTTAGTGCTTGGAAAGTAACAAACATAATTTATATTATTTATTAAAAATATAGCACAATGTCAAATGGCAAACTTTTAGCAGTTCAAAATGTTTCTTGATGTTTGTTCGTTTGCATTTAATCATTTAGGCCAATCATTATAAACTTATCTCTTTTTTATATAAGTTGTTCTTTCTTCTTTCACTGATGATGTTTATAATATCTTGCTTTGGTCCCTTTGGCATCATCAAAATTTGTTAAGCCTTTTAAGCACATAAAATCACATGTTTCCCTTTTTTCTGATGACAAAGCTTCTCTAAGGGAGATGGCTTATAATAGAGGTTAATATGAAGAAAAATTGGACATTTAACTCTCTGAAAAATATAGAGAGTGTACTTCTCCCCCTTTAGCATTATCAAAAGCGGGAAACAAATAAACATGAAGTCAAGTAAGAGATCACAAAAAATATAATAAGATAAAAGAGAAAATATCTTAAATAAAATTTTATCATATAAATGAAATAAGGTTTACAAATAGCATGCAAGGAAACAAAGAAACACAAAGCAAAACAAAACAAAGAAAACTACATAATATTATTATTCTGCATCATCATCATCATCATCATCACCTACACCCTGAAATAGAGGATGAACAACAATTCCAAAAGCAATCAAATAATTAGTCGTGTTGTAAACCATGGTGAATATATGCAAGAGAATCCTAGAGTGATCCTAGAACCTCTTGGAGCGATTCTGGAGTAGCTTGTTGTTCTCATGTGAGCTTGTAAGAATGTCTTGAATAAGAGCTTCAAAACGATGAAATGAGGCATCTCATAATCAAAATCCTCTAGAATACTTTCTTCTTCTTGCTAATGAGGTATAATATCTTGAGGATTTGGAGCAGTGAGAGTTTTCCGAAGGCAAGCCTGGACTCTATCCCTCTTTGTTATTTTTATTAGATTCTGATTGGGATGGATAATCTTTGATGTACTTATATCACATTCTTCTCCTTTAGTATCAATAAAAAAATGTAGCATTTTTTTTTAAATTAAATCACCATATGGTAACCAAATGCTACATATTCAATGGTTTATCATATGTTGAATCACACCATCAACCCAATTTATTGGAACATTTTTCAGAAGAAGCTCTGAAACAACAACATCATGTTTGAGAAATTGTGTGTGATTAGATTTCCTTGGAAAGACCACATTTGAGATCACATAAATGAGAAGTCGACAACTCATGGATATGTAACAAACAATTAGAGATATTGCATGCCCAGTAGTGGGATAAACCAAATAAACAAAGTAGTAGACTCAATGTCAAACTTTTCATCCAAGTTGTTGGCTGGACCATCAGATGAAAAAATTAGTTCCTTCAATTGGTAAACCAAGAATATCAAAAAGTTTAGCAATAGAAGTGAAATATGAATTTTGCATACCTCGGATAAAATGACCATATCTCTGAAGTTTAGGTTGGTGAAGATGATTCTTACCAAATGAGAATATATGGACTCGGATTGAGTGCACATGAAATCTTTCAAATGTAATAAGATAAAACATAAGGTATAAGGAATGAACACACTGGATTTATTTTAGTCTGACTAAAAAATCTTGAGGCCTACGTCTAGTCCCCAAGGATCCCACTTTGAGATTTTTTTTCACTATCAGAAAGCTTTTTGCATAGGATCAACCCACAACCTTATTACATCAAGTTTTTATTCCAAATTCAACTTGCAACTTTTATGATTTATCTGAGTTTAGGAAAACATATTTATCTTAGTTTTACAATTATAGATAAGAAAAAAATTCATCAATTATTACTCAAAATTTTCCACTAAGTAGTTATTGTGTGTGAAAATATTAAGAGCAAGGTGAAAGTAGAAGAGAAAGATTTATTCATAGTTTTTGTGACTTTTTAAATGAATACAATATCTAAAAAATTTAGACAAATTTAGAAACTTTAAAAAAATCACAATGCAGTCCATAATTAATTAAGTTATATTTATAATCGAATATACCCTAAAAAATAAGAAAAATATTGTGGTTCGAGTGAGTCTAACACATTATAGAAATCACCTACGATTAAATGAAATAAATTGGGATCAGTAGCTAAAGGAGAACAATCTTGCTTAGCTTGTTGCAACTAACCACAGGTGTAGTAATACCATTTCCACCTACATATTTTGTGTGTAGAAAACATTTAATTAATTTGGTTTAAGTTAGAAGCATACCATCATTGTTCATTTGATAATACCAAAAAAAAAATACAATCTGGTGTAATAAGTGTGTGCTGTTCAAGGTAGATTTCTCTCAGGTGTATGACTGCATGAACTGGAATTTTTTTTAGGAAAACGTTAGAGGCTATGGGCTTTGGCTTGAGATGGATGAGGTGGATGAAGGGTGGAGTTTTTAATAGTTTCATGTTTGTGTTGGTGAACGGAAGTCCCACGAAGGATTTTAGGGTGTTTAAGGGATTGAGAGAAGGCGACCCCTTGTCTCCTTTTCTTTTTTCTATGGTGGTGGAAAGGTGGGCTTTGATTGTTAGAAGGGCTGAAGGAACTAGTTTACTGCCGCCGTTCATAATTAATGAAGGACTGTCCTATTCTTTAATGCAATTCACAGATGATACGATGCTAGTGACTGATGGATCATGTTCTAACTTGTGGGCTTTAAAGTCAATTTTGAGGGGATTCGAATTGGTCACAGGTTTGAAAATTAATTCAAGTAAAAGTTATTTCTATGGCGTAGGGGTCGAAACTTATTATATGCTGGCTGCGGAACAGTTTCTTGCTTGCAAAATAGGATCAATGCCTTTCAAGTTTCTTGGCATCACAGTCGGAGGAAATCACCATAGGTTTTCATTCTGGAAGCCTGTTATTGAGCCTGTGAAGTCCAAGTTGTCGCCATGGGTGGGGAGGCTTCTATCTATCGGGGGAAGAGTAACTTTAATTATTTCGGTGCTTATGAACTTACCTATTCACCATCTATCTTTCTTCAAGGCCCCATCAAAGGTTATACAAAGCTTTAACATCAATTCAAGCCGGTTTCTTTGGTTCAGAGCGAATGAAAAGAGAAGGAATTACTGGGTCAGCTGGAAGACATTGTGTAAATCTAAGGAGGCAGGTGGTATCGGTTTGAAATATGTCAGGTTATTCAACAAAGCTCTTGTCTCGAAATGGCTATGGCGTTTTATCATGGACAATAATGTTATTTGGGTAGGACTTTTAGAAGCAAGGTATGGCAACTATGTCAAGAAAATTCTGTTCAAAGAGGTGTATTGTTCAAGGCTTCAACATTCCTTGTGGTGGAAAGATTTGATGATTGGTTTTGCGGATCATTCTGAGATTGATTTTTCTGATCTGTTATCAATGAGACTAGGGAATGGTGCAACTATTTCATTTTGGTTTGCAAAATGGATTGGAAATTCAACGTTGCAGGAGTTATATTCGGGGTTGTGCGAAGCTTCTAATAGTAAAGATAATGTTGTTAAAGACATGAGAGTGTGGGATGGCTCACAGTGGAACTGGAGGATATGCTGCACGAATATGCAACATCATCCTCATCTGGTGGGGGAGTTTAATGCTCTGATAACAATTCTGCAAGATGTCAGCCCGAAATTAGACATACCAGATTCTGTTTTGTGGCCTCTTGGTGAGAATAACTACTATATTGTTAAATCATATTATGAATGATTGTTGTTGGCAGTTGATGAATGATCCCTTCCTAGCCAATCGAAGAACGCATTAAGGAGAATGTGGAAAACCAAGCTACCGTCAAAAGCAAAGTTGTTTGCGTGGAGACTTCTTATTGACAGACTGCCAACTCGTCATAATCTGTTGGTCCGTGGTGTTTTGTGGAATACACGCGATACCGTATGTGTTTTTTGCTTCAGACGGTGGAAGCTTGTAGTCATGTATTTCTCACATGTCCGACCATTAGGCTCGTATGGAAGAAAGTGTTTGAGTGGGTTAATATAGGTTGGATAAATGAATTTCACTATTGTAATCACTTGTTGAGGTGGATCAAAACGTCGAAAGCTTCGTTCGGTTTGTGGATTGTGATTTGTTGGTGTATTTGGTTGTCTAGGAACCAAATTCTATTCAATAATGAAGTGGGGAACCCTGATTTAATTGTTTGTAGAGTGTTGTTTTTTTTCTTGAAGGTGGCTAGCACCACGGTCGAATTTTTGAATTCATTGTAACTATTATAAATGATGCAAATACCTTTTAGATTTCATTTAGATGAAGGGTCTGTAATCTAATGTAGGTTGGTTGTTTGTTTGGGTTGAAATACCCCTAATATCCATTAGAATTAAGTTTTGCTTATAAAAAAAATACCAAAAAAAATAGTCAAGAGGATAAGACTCTTGAAAGAATGAGACCTTAACACTATATTTCCATCTAAATATTTAAATAATTAGATATATTAAGTATATTCATTCAATGCAAAACTTAACCAATTACACTAAAATTTCAACAATATTTTCCTCAGGTATAAGATCCCTAATCATTTGACTTTTATTCACAATATCATTCCACTCACGTTCCCCACCAAACCCAAACCTAACTCTAATACAATTTATTGAGGGCTACGAGGAGCAATGAGAATAGTTATTTGCTAATGTCTAGACGGCTCTACACAAAATTTTACGTGATTGGGTACATGATTCAATATATATATATATATATATATATATATATATATATATATATATATATATATATATATATATATATATATTGCCATGAATTTGAATATTATTATAGGATCTATATTAACTAGAATATTTCCAATTTATAAAATTATAAATTAATATATAAAATCTCCTAAATTGAAGACTATTACTTAGTTCATCTAGGTTAGAACTCTAAAAATTTGTTTGACTTTTATTGATTTCTATTGCAGGTTCAAATTCATTAGAATTAATTTAATTAATAGATACAAAAATTATTATTTTTCTTTAATTTTAGGTTTAAATATTTAATTAATTTGTATAAATATAATTTTTTTTTAATATCTGTAATTTTTTATCAATATAGATCCTATAATTACTTTCATCTCGCAGCAATTTTTTTACCAGCTTATATATTTTTAAAGTTGTCAAATCTAATAAATTTTAATGATTCTTTGAATACTCAAATATGAGGTGATCCGAATCTGCAAATAGATCAACAACTAAATATAAAGTCATATTTTTATAATATATAATTCATTTCTTAATAAGTCATATCTTTGTAATATATAATTCATATCCTTAGTTAGCAATTGAATTATATTTTTTTAAACAAAAGTTTCCATTGTTGTTGTTTTTGGATTGAGTGCATTAATTAAAACAACATATGAACAATATATATTTTAGGCAACATAGGAAAGATGTTTAAGTATGTGTTACATCATCTATGTTTGTTGCCTAGAAGAGTTTTTGGCTAAAGTAGTTGACAAAATTAGTTAAGCAAAAGATGTTTGCCTAAAGTGTTTGACATAATAAGTTGCAAGAGTTGTATGACAAGGGATGACAATTGGACCATCTCCATCAGATACCCGCAAAAACTATCCACAACTAATAGGGTAAAAATCCACAAAATGAGTACAAGCATGAGTATAGACAATTGCCCATTAAAATAAGCAGGTATGTGCGCGGGTACGAGTAACTTAGCACCCACCCCGCCCCATACACGCACAATATATATTAAATATATTTATTATATGTATTATTATGTACACATGTTAATTTATCAATTTTATAAAATATATAACTATTAAAGTTGTATATGCATTTTAATAAAAATGTTTGTTTCTTAACTGAACAATAACATTATTGAATTTTTTTTTAATGTTATTGAAGTGTTTTTATAATAACAGGATAACTTCTAATCGATAGATTATTTTTTATTAGAAATGCGGGTAAACGGGCACGGGTATGAGTACTTAGGTACCCATAGGGTACGGATATAGGTACAAACGTTGGTATCCATGCGAGTATGGGCTCGGGGACGAGAATTTTTTTAAATCGTGGGTATGAGGATGGGTATTATAGTACCCTGCTCATACCATTCCCATTGTCATCTCTATGTTTGGCTAAAGTATTTGACATAACTAGTTAAGCATTAGGCTTAAGTTTGGGTTCTGATTGTCTTATAATGTCCTCCAGAAGTGTTGAAGTGCTGACTTCTTCAGATGATCTAGAGTTTTGCTTTTGGAAAGATGTTTGTGTTGATAATCCAAAATGAATTGGAAAAGATTTGGATGTGTTTCAATCAAAGAATATTTAATTGAATGTACCTTCAAGGAAGGTTTGGTCCAATAACTACTCTATAAAGAAGTATTATATGAACAGAGTTGTTTTGGATGCTCTGGTGTAACATGTGTAACACGGTGTTCCAACATGTTTGTTACAACATCTGGTTTTCATCAACAAGACAAATGTTATTGTATGTTGCAACATCTGACAACTATTGCAATTGTGGTTTAGTCTTTTTCTATCTAAGATTCACTCTACATCAGAAGATCTACAAGTTAGGGAGATGAATGAATTTGGATGTACTGCTGTAACATGTGGAACACGATGTTCCAACATGTGCAGTGCAACATCTACCCTAGTTTGCCAGACCAATATTGTTGCATTTTAGAGCAAAAATATGGCTTAGATTCGATAAGATTTGTTGTTGTATTTGTGCAATACGTTTATGTGATTTGTTTGACAAGTGTTGAAGATCAAATCAATTTAAATGGAGATTTAAATTTGAATTTGAATTAATAACAAATCATATCTTTTGTTGGAGAACTTTTTGGAGCAAATCAAATCCAACAAGATTCTGCTAGTATTCTAGATGAACTTAAATCAGAAATCCAAGAAGAAAAGCCCAGAATTGCATTGTTATTTAAGGAAACTCAAACCTCACTTTTGAGGTGTGCAAGTTTTTAAAATACCTAGTGTTAGGTTTTATCTTTCAAGTCTTTGTATGTGCATCACTCTAGTGCCTCGTTTCATATCATATGGCGTAAAGTTTTTTATTATGTTGTAAACCTTGTTCCAAGATGCTAAGTCTATAAGCGTGAGAACATAGAGTTTTTTGTATTCTACGTTAATGCTATAACCGGATTAGGGTTGAATATTTGTGTACACTTCTATGTTTCAGTAATTTGACATACAAGGTTTGTCCTAGTTGAGTTGTAACATTCAACACTATTTATTAAGTTGTAAACACCAATCACGGGTTGTGTAATTGAGAAGAAAGTGAGTAGGTTCTCATATTTAGAGGAAGTCCTTAAATAGAAAGACACTAGGATTAGGAAGAGACATTGAACAAAATAGGATTTGTTGGTTCTTGTAAGACTAAGTGTACTAATTTGAAGTAGTGTATTTCCTTTCTTGCGTATAGTGCCCCAAACATAGGTGTAGTTTCACCAAACGGGTTACCAATCTCTTGTGTTCTTTATTTCTTTTCTGATTCATCATCTTGTATAAGTTACTCTGTCATACCTTACTTGCAAACTGATTTTTGTTTCTGGTCTATAATGTCCCAGACATCATGTATGATGACATCTGTCCCCAGAAGCTGTAATCTGTTATAAACCAGTAGTTTTTGTTGTCCTATGCATTTGGTCCAACATTTGTCCCCTCTGGAACATAATTTTCAATTGGCATCAGAGCAG
Source organism: Lathyrus tuberosus (assembly GCA_022829125.1). NCBI lineage: Eukaryota > Viridiplantae > Streptophyta > Magnoliopsida > Fabales > Fabaceae > Lathyrus > Lathyrus tuberosus. The sequence goes on from JALAZF010000423.1 coordinate 5,284,142, forward strand.
GCACACTGTTATATTTGGGTGAGCTCTAGAGTGATATTATTTTGTTCAAGATGGATAACATAAAAGAAAGAGGAGTTGTTTATCAACCAAAGATTCGTCATGATGCTAAGAATCCTCCAAAGATTATTGACAGTTATGAAGATTGTGATGTTAAAGTTGAATGTAATTCTAAATAATATCCTAAGCTTAATAATAGATTTAGTAAAGTCTTGAGAAAACTTGACAAGAGACCTAGGAAGAATGTCCCTACCAATGTCAAGAACATTCATCATAAAGGAAAGGATGGTGAAAGGCAAAAGATCAACTATTTCTACAGGTAGAAAGAGATCTAATGTCTTAATTGAAAACACTTTGGTCATATTCAATCTTAATGCTCAAGTGTTCTAATGGAACAAAGAAGAATCTTTAATGTCTCTATTGATGAAGAAGGTGAATCTAATCTAGGAAATAATGTTGTAACATTCAAAGACATGAAAAAGGCTAAGCATTCTAGTGAGAAACCAAATTCAAAGTAAAGGTGTATTGCTCCTTTTCAAAAACCAGAATGCAGAATGTCAAGTAACCTATCTCAGCATCGGGTCAAGCATGATTACCAGTTTCTTAAGTGTGTCTCCTCCATTCCCATGTACTTTTGTAAGATGTATGGTAGTCTACTATACCATCAACGGCTTTATCCTCAGTGGAATGAGAAGCTTCAAAAGCAACGACAACAAGATTTGCTTGGAAATCTAAATATCATTGTTGCTTGTTTCTCCCACGACGAGTTCTCTTGTGAAGATTAGTTTCTTAGCTGCATCAAGAAAATGATTGGAGAAAGAAACTTTGTTGCTCATTGTGATAGCCATAAGAGAAATAAAATTGTAAAGATGAAGATGGTGGTTACCTATGTAGAGTAGATTGTTGAAGACCATGGTTCAGTCATCAGAAAGCTTGAAAGTTACTGTCACATGTGTATTGATTTCAATATTGAAAAAGGAAGTAGTTATGAAGTTTGCCTTCCTAAGAAGAAAACCAAGATGTTACTCAAGATGGTTCAACCTCTTACTTATACTTCTGATTTACTGCATATGGACTTTTTGAGATTCAAGCAAGAGTTTATCATTAAAGTCAAGGTTGATGGTCAGGTTAGAGGTCCTCCCAACATTGAAAAACCAGTAGTGGTTCAGAAGAATGAGTTGAAAAAAAGAGAAATTATGGCATTCCTTCTTATATGTTTGGAGTTTTGTCTAACCAAAATAATGATAGTGTGTTTGGTAAAACTGGAATTGGTGTTACTCTTAATTTCTTGAAGTCCAGCCACACTCTGTTTGACAAGAAATATGTTCCAGATATTGCTCTTTAAAACATTCCTCAGGTTGATAAGACTGATCTAGTTACTAGAGAAATCATCATCTCATTCACATGTCCATTAGTGAAGAATCCCAAGAATTCACTTGGGGAAATCAAGATGTGGATAAAGATGTTCCAAACATCTTGTCTGACATGTTGACAAAGTCTCAAATGCATAAGGAGAATAGTCATCATGAAAATGTTGATCATGGTGAATATGTGGAGACTTTGTGTGAAGATGTGAAAAGCAAGGTTGAAAGCTTACTTGTAGTTTTTTCTTCTAATATCAAGGTGTATGGATTGTTTACCAAGGGCACACAAGCTATAGATGATATGATCCCCTTAATGATAAATATTGTGAATCTATGTGTCTTGTTATGAAGCAAGTTGTTATTGAAAAATCAGGAAACACTTTGTTACCTGCCGAAGAAGATAGAATTATGTGTGATTCTGAATCTTTTGATTCTATTGATCGTCTTTGAGCCATTAGATTGATACCAAGTCTATTGTTCAATCTTTATTAGATGGATGTGCATAGTGCCTCTCTTAATAGGTACTTGAACGTGGAAGTTGAAGACCTTCCTTTTGCCAACATAATGAGGAAAATTATGGACAATGGTGTGAGTAACAACATTGATAATGTTGTTGATGACTCTGCCAATCCTGATGAGGGTTCTGTCTCTATGAACAATGAAGTTTATGATGGGTCTAAACCAGTCAATGAAGGTATTACTAAGGATGCTGACATGTGTAACTTTTCTCTCCTTTATGAGGATATTGTACTGAAATGGAAGTATTTAGCCTCTAAAAGGATGCTTCCAAAAGAGGCTTCGGCATTTGAAGAAGATGCCCAGCTACTGGAGGAAATCATTGTGAAAGACAATGGGAAGTTTGAGATAGCTTTCATGTGTGTTAAGTACTTGTCACACAACATGGTGGAGCATGTTGTTCATTAAATATAGTCTAACTTTGAGTTGAGCGTGGTAGAAGATGTAATTTTCCTTCCTGTTTTTCAAATGAAGAACTACTCCTGTGGTTCTCAAGGTACATATGCTGAAATAAGTTGCATTAAACTGTTTTGTAGTAACCAAATGATCGATGATGTCATCAAAAAGGTTAATGAAGATGTTAACCAGGATGTGCCAAATAACATGTGTGACATGTGGTTGACTGAGATTCCAACTCAGATGAAGGATGGAAAAGTTGCCCTTGTTAAATCTGAAGTGGATAGAAAGCTTGTTCAAATTAGGGATTCTGAGGCAAATGTTGAAGCAACAATCCAAAAAAATTATGTCCACCTTAATAAGAAAGGTTGGAGAAAAGAGACTTCATGTGGATGTTAGCTCTGCTCACATGGATAATGTGTCTTTCCATTTTAAAACAAGTGTTCAGAAATTGAAGTATGTTTTTCAAAAAAGGTTTGAAGCTGACAGGGAGCTAAAAGAAGAAACCATGAAGATAGTTATTGATGATGGTCCTAGCTATGATAAGTTGGTCAAGGAGCTTAGAAGGGTGCATGATAAAGGAACTAAGGAAGAAAGATAATCTACAAATAAGGATGCAGAAGATTTTTTTGTTAAAACACTGGTGTCTATTGGGATTATAGAGCTTCATAATGATAATCAGATGTTAAATATAGTGTTGGAGCTTATAGGAGATTTAGGTTAAGGATGATGGTATACCCCATAGGTTGCTGAGGATCAGTTACATGCTAAATATTTGGAAATAAGTCTCAGACCTTACATATATCATTTGTGTACCAATTGATCTGAGATAGTTTATATGAAGAAGTGTTTGAGTTGTTTTATATCGACTTGTTATTTCTTCCTTCACTCTTTTATTGCGTAGGGTAGTATGATTTGTCTATTGACTTTATTGACTATATGGTGTGGAGCATACTCGTGCTATTGACTCTGGTGATAATAGGTTTTACTTGGGGTATTCGGTTCAATTTGTTCCTATCTTGTGTGTGCACAAATGTCGAAGCATCGGGACCGACATCTGGACCTTGACTATGTGTGATGATATATGTGTTAGTAGTATCTAATATTGATTCTAACTTAACTATTAACTATGTGTTCATGCATGAATGACATTATGTCTGCATGACTGTCTACTATGGAACATTGGCTATTGTGTGTAACAACTTATGTCTTTTGACTTTAGGTTACTGGTTTGTACTTCTGCTACTCTAAATGCTGATCTGGGTTAGCTAAAGATAGATGTTCTTCCCAAGTTTTTGCAAAATTGTTGCAAAAAGGGGGAGTAATGGAGTTGATCTCTTGATGTGTAGCAACCACCTGACCTTTGTGCTACTTCTGCTACTGTTGTTTCTATTTGGTGATATGATGTGATACTTGTGATACTTCATAAAAAACACATATTGTAGTTGCTTTAGCCAAAATTAGCCAAAGGGGGGATTGTTGTTCCTTTTGGATTGACTACATTAGGTATAACAACATATGAACAAGAAGTATTTTAGGCAACATGTGGAACAAGATGTTAAAACATGTGTTCTAGCATCTAAGTTTGTTGCCAAGAAGGGTTGTTGGCTAAAGTTCTTTGCAGAACTAGTTAAGCAATAGCTATTTGGCTAAAGTGCTTGACAGAACTAGTTGCAAGAGCTGTTTGGCTAAAGTGCTTGACAAAACTAGTTAAGCAATGTGCTTAAGGTTTAAGTTCTGAATGTCTTCTGATGTCCTTCAGAATTATTGAGGTGCTGACTTCTTCAAATGATCCATATTTTTTCTTTTCAGAAGATGTTTGTGTTGATAATCTAAAATCAAATGGAAAAGATTTGGATGTGTTTTAGTCAAAGAAGATTTGATTGAATGTACCTTCAAGGAAGGTTTGGTCCAAGAACTACTCTACAAAGAAGTCTTATATGAACAAGATTCGTTTTGGATGCTCTGGTGTAACAAGTTGAACACGATGTTCCAACATGTTTGTTACAACATTTGGTCTTTATTAAGAAGATCGATGTTATTGTATGCTGCAACACCTAACAACTATTGTAGTTGTGGTTCAGTATTTTCTATCTAAGATTCACTCTACATCAGAAGATCTACAAGTTATGAAGAGGAATGAATTTGGATATACTGTTGAAACATGTGGAACACGATGTTCCAACATGTGCAGTGCAACATCTAGCTCTGGTTCAGCAGGACAATATTGTTTTGTTTTTGGAGTGAAAATATGGTTTAGATTCTATCATATTTGTTGTTGTATTTGTGTAATGCATTTGTGTGATTTATTTGACACCTATTGAAGATCAAATCAATGTAAATGGAGATTTAAATTTGAATTTGAGTTAATAACAAATCATATCTTTTGTTTCAGAACTTTATAGAGAAAATCAAATCTAACAAGATCCTGCTAGTATTTTGGACGAAATTAAATCAGAAATCCAAGAAGAAAAGCCCAGGATTGCATTGCTATTTAAGGAGACTCAAACCTCACTTTTTAGGTGTGCAAGTTTTGAAGATACCTAGTGTTAGGGTTTATCTTTTTAGTCATTGCATGTGCACCACTCTAGTGCCTCTTTTTATATCATAAGGCATAGAGTTTTGTTTTTATTGTGTTGTAAACCTTGTTCCACGATGTTAAGTCTATAAGCTTGAGAACATAGTGTTTCTTGTATTCTACGCTAATGTTGTAACCAAATTAGGGTTGAATATTTGTGTACACCTCTATGTTTCAGTAACTTGACATAAAAGTTTTGTCCTAGTTGAGTTGTAATATTCAACATTGTTTATTGAATTGTAAACACCAATCATGGATTGTGTGAATGAGAAGAAAGTGAGTATGTTCTCATATTTAGAGGCAATCCTTAAATATAAAGACACTAGGATTAGGAAGAGGCACAATCCCCTTCGCGACCGAGGTAACATGTATTTTTTGTAGTAGTGATACTTAAAAGCTCCCTAAAAAACTTCTTGATCATGGCTTGAAACCTTACATAAAATATGCATATTGAAATTTTTTGAATCATTTGTATTCATTTTGTTTGAGGACAAACAAAAAGATAAATTACATATAATTGATAAGTAACTTTAAATTCTCCATTATACTAAAAAAATATGTAGGAACTAGATAAAAACTCTTCTCAAGCACAATAATAAAAACTTTATTTTTCCTCTTTCATTTAAAAAAAAAATCATTTAAAGATAATAAATCAAAAGTCAAAAATATTTTATTCCAACTAGCATTTAATAGAGAGAATAAATATTTAAAAGTTAATAAAAATTATGCACAACTAGTTAGCAGTAACTATTTTTTAATGCATGTTGTAGGATTCAAATACATTTCCTACGCATAATCATCTTCTAAAAATCTGAAATCTACTTTGAAAGACTATTTTTTATTTTAAAGAATTTTTTGATATTTTCTCTTTTTTAATAAACTTTGGTGACAATTTTATTGTTTTTGATTAGTTATCAAAATTTATACTTCCATAAAACAAATTAGTTTTAAATTTAAAAATAATATTTATACATTAATTTGCATTATATTAAGAGAATTACACACACACACACACACATATATTTATATATAGAATTACACACACACACACACACACACACACACATATATATATATATATATATATATATATGCAATCGAGGTGTTTTATTTGCAATCATGATGTGAAAATTTCATAACACTTAATTTTTAGATGCGAGTAAGGGTGAGAATAGGTTGGGCCGAGTTAGGCTTTGTCAAGCCTGAGCCAAACATGCTAAAAAATTCAAATCCTAATTCTAACCTGTAGCTTATCAAAGACTTATTTTTTGGCCTGAGTCTGCCCGTATTGGCCTATTAGCCTACTTAAAAAGCCTATATCATTTGAACATATGTAAATAAGAAATCCAACTAATGTTTACATAGACTAGAGAATCAAAAGTACAATGCGACTAAATGTTTGTTTCCATTTACTTATCTTAGCTTACCTAGTAGAATAAATTTTGTGAGATGATTTGTTTGAGACAACTTATGAAAACACCTTATAACATTATTCATAGGATTTCTTTTAACTTATTTTCATAAGTTCTTAAATATAACTAAGTTTTACTTTTGTATTTTAATATAAAATATAAAATACAATATAAAAACAATAAATTCATTCATATTTATTAAATAGGTTTGTCTGATAAGCCTATAAGACTTTTTGTATGGCATGTGGCCTAACCTATTTAACTAAATAGGCTTATAAAAAAGTCTAGAACTTTTTTTATTTTAAAAAAACCTGGCCAGCCCTTGGCCTATGTAGGCTAGGTCGTAGGGTCCTGTTAGTTGACATGGTCTATTCCCACCCCTAGATGCACCCCTAGATGCGAGTATATTTTACTTTTTAAATATTGACTGGAGTGATTGTTTGACATGAACATTGATAAAATTAGTTATGAAAGCTTATACAAACTTGCTAATAAAAGTTGAAGCTCTTATATTCAAAATTTGGCTCTCATCATTAGAATTCTTTGAAATATTTAGCACACAAGAAATGATATCAAGTTTTAAAAATGGTAAAATTGGCTTAAATATAAACATATTTAATATTAAACAATTGGTCTATATAACATCTACTTCTTTCAAGGTCACATGTACTATTCAATTCACGAGTTTAAGATTAATAAATGCTTTGACATTAAATGTCGACCTTCTTCCGCATCTAGAATCATACAAGTTAATTGGTGTTTTCTTAGTCATATTTGGATTAAATGTAATACGGATGGAATTTCAAGAAGAAATCTTAGAATATCAACTTTTGGTGGCATATTTAAAGATGATTTTGGGAACATTCTTGGAAGCTTTGTCAACTAAGGCTATAGGTTGCACCTCCTTTTAAGCTGAATACTTTATACACTATATGTAACACCCACATATAATAACATACATCAAAGCATATATACTATACATGAATCCAAGTGTTTGGTACTGAAATACCACAAGTTCCTAGTTAACACATTGTATACATTACATGCCCAAAGTACTTAATACAATAAAATTTATGGCATAACATATACAAGATGTTCTAAGGCACTAAGAACTAGATCAATACAATGATCTCAAAAATAATCTCCAACAACGGAAGTCTTGCCATCCCAAAAGTCAAGATAAGTAAGGATAATCAAACAGCCTTATCCTTACCCTTCGCGGAACCTGAAGCACCTGTAATATAATCAACAACATGGGGTGAGATATTAAATCTTAGTGAGTTCCATATCTTATAGATCCTCTCGGCTTTACAAGGTTCTATCATCCTAACCCAAGTCAAAAGGGAAGGGGAATGACCTTGAGTACACAACTCACACTATATGGAAACACGTTATTGAGTCCGTTAACTCAAAAGTTATCACTATCGTCAACCCTATCAAGGCATCCCTTTTTCCCGTCCTCTTTTACGTCTAGAAGTCGGAACGAGTCATGGATCCTCGTAGATTACTTGGCATACGAGATGGATTCGAAACTAAGGGACACATTATCACCTTAATTCGTCACTTTACATGGTCCATTTCACCGTTACAAGTCTCTTTACCCGTAGGCTTCATTAGTACTATAACATTGGGAATCAAACCTACCAAGTAATTGTGCATTCATTCTAGAGGAGCTCGTTACTCATGAAACAACACATAATGAGGAATGGTTACGATTTCGTGATTTCACATACAACCGTAATTGTATTCAACAATTCTAGGCTACAATAGCCTTTAGGCCTCTTTTGCCTTTAGGCCTCTTTTGCCTTTTTCTATAAACATTAAAAAAATTACACGTGTTCCATACTAGTGTTTTATTCTTTCTATACCATTCGGTACTGGACATACGCCTCGGCCTCTTTTGCACGAGCGTCGCCATTAAGTTATTTATCCATTTCCTAGCTTATTACTAGGTTCTAATATAAGTTCATAGTAAGGTTTCCTCACTCTACCTATTCCATATTTTAACATGCATGGTCTCTCAATCATGTTTAACAACAATTGATTATACATAGCATAATACAATTTGCATAATAGAATCACATATAATAATTCAATCATAAGTCACATAACTCTTGGTTTTCCTCCGATAATTTAATCGGGTATCGAAAACAATATTTTTCACCTTTATCAGGTAGTATATTTTCATAGCTTTCCATCGGTACCAAGAACACCTCGATCGGAAGTACGGTTCAAAAGATATTAATTTTCAAAAATATTTTTCAAAACAGAACTGTGGTAACCGGTTACCTTAGAATGAGTAACCGATTACGCATTCTTCCTGTGCAGACAGTAGCTAAAATCCAATAGGGTAATTGGTTACCTCAGAATGAGTAACTGGTTACTCAGTTCATTTTTTGCGTAAAAACTATAATTTTTCTGCATGTAACCGGTTACCCTATAATGAGTAACCGGTTACCACTGAGTCTGAGACCTAAAAACCTGTTATTTTCAGCATCAAAACCCAATGGAACACCATCAACATTCATGGAAACATCATAGCCAGTATCAAACATTCATATTCCATACAACCCACACATATTATGTGTTCTATTTCATATTTCAACCATAGCAAACATCATTTAGCATGATTAATCAATTTTCACCATTTTCATTCAAATTCTAACCTAAGTTTCTATACTTAGGGTTCTAACTAGAACTCACCAACAACAAGATGAAGAAGATGTTGGCTTGATTTGATGAAGAAGAATGATGATCCAAGTTGTTCTCTCCAAATCCAAGTTTTCTCTCTTTTTCTCCTCGTGTTCCTCCTTCTCTCTACTCTTACTATCTTTGTTTGAAAATGAAGAGGAAAGGAAAAAGAAAAAAATATAGAGAAATATCATTAAGTTAGTAACACTAACTAAATTGTCCAAAATATCTCTATAGCACCAAATGTTAAAACCTTAGAGTCAGATAATATTAATTTGACCTGCTCTGAGCTCGTCAGTTACTCTAGTTATCTTTGCAGATAATTTCACAGAGTACACCGGAACTCAGTTGATCAGAACTAATATTATCCAGAGCAAAAAATTTATGGGGTATTACATCATCCCCCCCTTAAATTGAAATTCGTCCACGAATTTAAAGATTACCTGAAAAGATGAGGGTAAACATCTCGCATCTCTGATTCTAGTTCCTAAGTTGCATCACCCGGATGCGTCGCATCCCACTGAACTTTCACAAGAGGAATCTCTTTATTCCTTAGTACCTTAGTTTCTCTTCTTGTGATATGTCTTGGTTGAGGTTCAAACGTTTAGTCTGCTTCTATCTCAATCATATCTGGTAGAATTGGCTGAAGAGGATCTGGAATAAACTTCCTGAGTTGAGATACATGAAAAACATTATGCATTTCCGACAGAGAAGGCGGTAAGGCTAATCTGTAAGCTACTTCACTAATCCTTTCTAAAATTTGATACGGTCCCACGTATCTCGGACTTAACTTTCGTGACTTAAACGGTCCTTTCAACCTCAATCTCGGAGTAACTTTCAAAAACACGTGATCACCTTCATCAAACTCTAGAGGTCTCCTACGGTTATCCGCATAACTCTTTTGACGATCTTGTGCTTGTTTAACTTTGTCATGGATCATTCTAATTTTCCATAGTCTCTTGAATAATCTCGGGCCCCAAAATTATATCTTCGCCAACTTCCGCCCAACACAAAGGCGTCCTACATTTCCTTCCATATAATGCCTCATAAGGAGCCATACCAATACTTGCATGATAACTATTGTTGTACAAAAACTCAATCAACGGTAAAAGTTCTATCCAATATCCTTCACTTTCAAGTACACAAGCCCTTAACATATCTTCCATCGTTTGTATTGTCCGTTCCATCTGACCATCCGTTTGCGGATGATTCGACGTACTCAAACATAACTTTGTTCCCAAAGCTTATTGAAAAGCTCTCCAAAATTTTGAAGTAAACTTTGGGTCTCTATCGGACACAATACTAGAGGGAATACCATGCAACCTCACAATTTCCGAAATAAACAACTTTGCGAGATGACTCGCCTTGTAAGTAGTCTTCACGACTAAGAAATAAACAGATTTCATCAACCGATCCACTATTACCCAAATAGAATCATAATCACCTTGCGCACGGGGTAATCCAACTGCAAAGTCCATAGAAATACTATCCCACTTCCATACCGGAATTTCTAACAGTTGTATTAAGCCACCCGGTCTTTGGTGTTCAATCTTTACTTGTTGGCATACCGCACACTCCGATACATACACTGCAATATCTCTTTTCATACCGGACCACCAATAGTCCCTCTTTAAGTCTTGACACATTTTGAAGAACCAGGATGTATAGTAAAAGCACTCTTATGTGCTTCCTCCAAAATTCTTCTTTTTAACAACGCATCATCCGGAACACAAATCCTTTGGTTAAATAAAATAACTCCATCGTTAGCTCGCACGAAACCCGGTTGAACTAACAATCCTTGTAACTTCTCATCCAACACTTGTCCTTGTTAAATTTCCTCCCTAAGAGTAGAATTGACATTCAAATTTCCCATAATCACACCATTAGGAGTCCAAACAAATTGGAGATTAAGATCTCGAAACTTTTCCAATAAGGTATACTCTAACATCATCAACTCGGCATTATGCAACACTTTTCGGCTTAATGCATCCGCTACTTTATTCGCTTTACCTGAATTGTACTTTAGTTCCAAGTCATAATCCTTCAAATACTCCATCCACCTCCTTTGATGCATGTTCAACTCTTTCTGGTCAAATAGGTACTTTAAACTCTTGTGGTCGCTGAACATCTCAAAACGTACCCCATACAAATAATGACGCCACACTTTCAGTGTAAACATAACTGCCGCCAATTCCAAATCATGTGTTGGATAATTCTCTTCATGAACTTTTAATTGTCGAGAGGCATAAGCCACCACATGACTATCTTGCATTAAAACACCTCCTAATCCCATCTTTGATGCATCACAAAATACCTCATACGACTTGCTAGGATCAGGAATGATCAAAACAAGAGCAGTCGTCAATCTTTCCTTCAAACTCATAAAACTTTGTTCACAAGCCGAATCCCACTCATAAGGACAATCCTTTCGAGTAAGTTTTGTCATTGGTAAGGCTAATTGAGAAAAGCCCTTGATAAACCTTCTATAATAACCTGCCAGTCCCAAGAAACTTCTAACTTCTGAAACATTCTTTGGTCTCTCCCAATTGATCAACGCTTCAACTTTTGATGGGTCTACCGCCACACCTCCCTGAGATATGACATGACAGAGAAAACTAACATTTTGCATCCAAAACTCACACTTGCTTAGCTTAGCAAAAAGTTGTCTCTCTTGCAGGATCGATAAAACGATTCTTAAATGCTCTTCGGGCTCTTGAGAAGTACGAGAATAAATAAGAATGTCATCAATGAAGATCACTACAAATTGGTCCAAATAAGCTTGAAATATCTGATTCATATAATCCATAAAAACTGCAGGAGCATTTGTCACACCAAAAGGCATTACTAAGAATTTATAATGACCATAACGGGTTCTAAACGCGGTCTTTGATACATTTTAACTCTTCACACGGATCTGGTGATAACCCGACCGTAAATCAATCTTCGAGAACACACTGGCTCCTTTCAATTTATCTAACAGGTCGTCTATCCTAGATAATGGGTATTTGTTCTTGATGGTGACTTTATTCAACTGCCGGTAATCAATACATAACCGTATTCCACCATCCTTCTTCTTTACTAACAACACTGGAGCTCCCCAGGGTGAAACACTGGGTCGAACAAAATGCTTAGCCATTAACTCTTCCAATTGATCCTTCAATTCTCTTAATTCAAGTGGTGCCATCGGATACAGAGAAACGGATATAGGAGTCGTTCTCGGTATCTGGTCAATAGAGAATTCCACTTCCCTTTCCGGAGGAATAAAAGTGATATTCTCGGGGAAAACTTTGAAAAACTCACAGACTACATGAATACTCAGAATTTGAAGGTTGCTACTCTCCTCCTTAGTGAGAACCAAAAGAACAGATTTTTCCTTCTCAAACAAAAAATTTATCATTCCAACCGTACCTTCCAAAATAGTAGTCAACACATCCTTCGGAGTAGCTTCAACGGATGGAATGATGATTAGCTTTTCTTCACAGCCAATAAATACCGAATTAGCAGAAAGCCAATCCATTCCTAAAACAACATCTACTTTCTTAAGCGGCAAACAAATAAGATCAATCTGAAAAACTCTCCCATCCACAGATAAAACACAATTTTCACACATTAAAGGTGATTCAACTATCTCATCCATGGCAGTAGTAACCACCATGGGTGGGGACAACAGAATAGCTTGCAACCCAAGCCGCTTCACACATTATATAGACACAAAAGAGTGTGCTGCTCCACAATCAAATAATACAAAACAAGGATTCCCATTAACGAAACACGTACCAGCAATCAAAGAGTTATCGCCCTTTGCTTTCTTCGCATCCAAAGTATAAACTCGGCTGATACTCCTTTCTTGCATTTGATTCCTATTCTGAGGGCAATCTTTCGCCATATTACCTATTCTATGACACTGATGACACTCCACTCCTTCGAAGTGACATCTACCGACATGCATCTTTCCACAAGTACGACATACTGGAGGTGCACTTGATCTAGAGTTTTGAACTTGTTTTCCCTTGAAGGCTTGTTGCCTAGGCCTAAACTGTTGGTTTGATCTCCCACGATCAATTGACTCGACCTACGTGAATCTCCTTCTGCCTGAACTTTCCTCAAACTGTTCTCTGCAACATAACATTGCCTTAGCAATTCAGCATAACTAGTGAACTCTCTTTGAGACACACTATGAGAAATCTCAGCCTTCAAACCAAAAAGAAACTGGTCAATCTTCCACCTCTCATCCGGAGCATACAAGGCCTGCCTAGAGTAAGCAACCATAATCTCAAACCTCTCAGCGTAAGCAGCCACAATCAAAGTACCCTGTCTCAGCTGTTGAAAATTAAATTCTTTCTGGGTCCTCAAGGAACTGGGGAAATAATTCTCCATAAAAGTAATCTTAAATTGCTCCCAAACCTTAGGCACCTCTTGGATAGTCATTAGGGCTGAGGCACTCTCCCACCACCTCATGGCAGAACCCTTTAATGAATGAGAAGCGAACACTACCTTGTTCTCTTCACTACAATGGACTATCAAGAAAATTCTCTCCATGCCAGCTATCCATTCACGAGCTTTCATATGATCTAATCCGCCATGAAATTCTGGAGGATTCATGCGGAAGAAATCCCGAAAACTCCCACCTACAACATCTGGAACAACCACTGGAGGATGAAGCCCCTCATTCATTTATTGTACCATCTGCTGCATGAATTGGTTCTGCTGCTGCTGCATCTGTTGCAAAAACTGAGGCCATGGGACATACTCCTCGCCGCCCGGCGGATTCGTCCCTACAGGAGTAGTTATGGGTCTACCACGATTGCTTCTGCGTCCGTCAGCCATGTTCCCAAAGGTTATACAGATAAGATTAAGTTGATCAGGCTCAATGCCATAAATATAACACTTAAGACCGATGGCGACACAACGCATATGAAAAGGAAAGAAATACTTATACTATTTCATGGCTAGGTAGAGGATACGACCTGCTCTGATACCAACTGTAACACCCACATATAATAATATACATCAAAGCATATATGCTATACATGAATCCAAGTGTTTGGTACGAAATACCACAAGTTCCTAGTTAACACATTGTATACATTACATGCCCAAAGTACTTAATACAATAAAATCTATGGCATAACATATACAAGATGTTCTAAGGCACTAAGAACTAGATCAATACAATGATCTCAAAAATAATCTCCAACAACGAAAGTTTTACCATCCCAAAAGTCAAGATAAGTAAGGATAATCAAACAGCCTTATCCTTACCCTTCGCGGAACCTGAAGCACCTGTAATATAATCAACAACATGGGGTGAGATATTAAATCTCAGTGAGTTCCCTATCTTATAGATCCTCTCGGCATTACAAGGTTCTATCATCCTAACCTAAGTCAAAAAGGAAGGGGAGTGACCTTGAGTACACAACTCACACTATATGGAAACACGTTATTGAGTCCGTTAACTCAAAAGTTATCACTATCGTCAACCCTATCAAGGCATCCCTTTTTCCCGTCCTCTTCTACGTCTAGAAGTCGGAACGAGTCATGGATCCTCGTAGATTACTTGGCATATGAGATGGATTCGAAACTAAGGGACACATTATCACCTTAATTCGTCACTTTACACGGTCCCTTTCACCGTTATAAGTCTCTTTACCTGTAGGCTCCATTCGTACTATACCATTGGGAATCAAACCTACCAAGTAATCGTGCATTCATTCTAGAGGAGCTCGTTACTCATGAAACGACACATAATGGGGAATGGTTACGATTTCGTGATTTCACATACAACCATAATTGTATTCAACAATTCTAGGCTACAATAGCCTTTAGGCCTCTTTTGCCTTTTTCTATAAACATTAAAAAAATTACACGTGTTCCACACTAGTGTCTTATTCTTTCTATACCATTCGGTACTGGACACACGCCTCGGCCTCTTTTGCACGAGCGTCGCCATTAAGTTATTTATTCATTTCCTAGCTTATTACTAGGTTCTAATATAAGTTCATAGTAAGGTTTCCTCACTCTACCTATTCCATATTTTAACATGTATAGTCTCTGAATCATGTTTAACAACAATTGATTATACATAGCATAATACAATTTACATAATAGAATCACATATAATAATTCAATCATAAGTCACATAACTCTTACTTTCCCTTCGATCATTTAATCGGGTATCGAAAACAATATTTTTCACCTTTATCAGGTAGTATATTTTCATAACTTTCCATCGGTAGCAAGAACACCTCGATTGGAAGTACGGTTCAAAAGATATTAATTTTCAAAAATATTTTTCAAAACAGAACAGTGGTAACCGGTTACCTCAGAATGAGTAACCGGTTACACATTCTTCCTGCGCAGACAGTAGCCAAAATCCAATAGGGTAATCGGTTACCTCAGAATGAGTAACCGGTTACTCAGTTCATTTTCTGCGTAAAAACTATAATTTTTCTGCATGTAACCGGTTACCCTATAATGAGTAACCGGTTACCACTGAGTCTGAGACCTAAAAATCTGTTATTTTCAGCATCAAAGCCCAATGGAACACCATCAACATTCATGGAAACATCATAGCAAGTATCAAACATCCATATTCCATATAACCCACACATATTATGTGTTCTATTTCATATTTCAACCATAGCAAACATCGTTTAGCATGATTAATCAATTTTCACCATTTTCATTCAAGTTCTAACCTAAGTTTCTATACTTAGGGTTCTAACTAGAACTCACCAACAACAAGATGAAGAAGATGTTGGGTTGATTTGATGAAGAAGAATGATGATCCAAGTTGTTCTATTCAATTCCAAGTTTTCTCTCTTTTTCTCCTCTTGTTCCTCCTTCTCTCTACTCTTACTATCTTTGTTTCAAAATGAAGAGGAAAGGAAAAAGAAAAAAGATATAGAGAAATATCATTAAGTTAGTAACACTAACTAAATTGTCCAAAATATCTCTATAGCACCAAATGTTAAAACCTCAGAGTCAGATAATATTAATTTGACCTGCTCTGAGCTCGTCAGTTACTCTAATTATCTTTGCAGATAATTTCACAGATTAACCGGAACTCAGTTGATCATAACTAATATTATCCAGAGTAAAAAATTTATGGGGTATTACACTATATGTTTCTTTATATTCAAAATATCTCATATTTTTAAAGAGGGAAATGAATTTGCATATAGATTAGACAACTCATATATATTTTTATTATTATTACATTTAGTGTCATTAACTTCTTATTTGCGATTTCGAAAGTTTTGGTTTTGCTAGTTGTTTGACGAGTTACTTTTTTTTTTTCATCCATTTTATTTTTCTTTTTTTATTTAATAATTTGTCTTTATTAAAAAATTATTAGAGTAAGTGAAGTAGTTCAACTAATATATGTTAGTTAACTTAAATGAGGTATACAATGATGGTCTATGGTTCAATTTTAAAGGTAACAATTTATTTCTATTTATATATTAATGTAAATAAATTATTGATATTTATAAATTAATTTTATTTTTATTAATTAGTTTAAATTTATATTAATAATAACTTAGTGACTTCTAGAGTAAGGATTCAACACATCTCTCACTATTGAACCACTATGAAGAATAAATAAGGATGATTAGATCAATCTAGTTTATAAATTCTATTAGACACTCTATATACACTAAATCAGACACTTTTCTTCTTTCTTTTTTCTAACCTCTTCTCCCATTTCTCTATATTTGTTCCCAAACCACCATATCTACCATGACAAAGCCCTTCGACCGTCCTTATCTTATGATCTCCGATCAGTTTTCACTGTGATATATAGTTGAACGAATCATATAGAACCTATTGCAACATGTTTTATGGTTTATATACACTAAATCAGTCACTTTTCTTCTTCCTTTTTCTAACCTCTTCTCCCATTTCTCTCTCTTTGTTCCCAAACCAACATATCTACCATGACAAAGCCCTTCGGCCGTCCTTATCTTATGATCTCCAATCAATTTCCACTTTGATATATAGTTGAACGAATCATATAGAACCTATTGCAACATGTTTTATGGTTATGAAAGTCATTTAAAATAAAATTACATGAAATAAATCATTTCTTCAAATTAAAATTCTTTTTTTTCTTTTGCAAATTAAGTGAATGATAAAAAAGGAAGTGATAGAATCAATTCGATTGGCAAAAAAATATTTTTGATTAACAAAGGAAGATTTTTTAATATGTAAAATCTATGATTTAAGTAACCCTTATGACTAATATAGAGACCAGTGACTTTATTTGAAACATCCCACCAATTAATATCACAAGGCTGAGGATAGTTTAGAGAAATGTGAGAGGGATAAATGAGGAAAAAGAGGGTGAAGTAGGGATTATGTGAGAAAATACACATTTATTCTATTTTTAAAACTCTTTTAAATCTTAGATTTTTTAAAAAATAAATCTTATGGTTTATAAAAGGGATTCACTCATAAATCACTTATTTAATGGTTCATCATAAACATCACAAATGAATTCTAAATAAAAAAATTAAATTTATTTAATTTAGAGACTTATTCACAAATCAGTTTAGTAACATATTTATATACACAATATACCACTTAAGTATTGACTAATATTAGAAAAAGTATTAGCTTGTACATTAAGGCACCTATTGCTACACTATGATGTATGAAGATGATATATAGTAGCATTTAGTTAACAATGCATGAGAATCATAAATATCATGCATGACATGATTGTATAAGCTTAGTAAGAGTCGGCTTCTATAAATACTAGGACATTGTTTATGTAATAACTAATTCATTAGTGCAAAATATAATGGAGTTCAAATATCTAATTCTATCATGGTATCATTCATCTCGTACGATCCATTTCTCTCTCTAACTAACATAATTATCTCTCACTTACAGTTATCATCATCTTCAAGAACTATAACTATTGATTCTTCTTTGTTTCCCCATAGCCAATCCTTCCCACGTTGTTATAGTTGCGTCTCGAGGATGTTTGGTATAGAGTTTCCTAGTCACTTTAGCAAATTCTTCGTTCTCCTTATTTTATTTTGGACTGAAAATTTCCATCAAATTGTAGCATAATAACTACCTACTATGGAATCAACAAGTGAAATGCACGACCCTTAAAAAAAAGAGTGCACAAGATAGTGGTCCCTCAGATTCCACATAAATTCAAGACGGAACAAGATCGTGTTAAAGGAAAAGTTTCAGACGACTAAGAGGCGTGGATAGTGCAGGACCAAGCAATCTTTATATGAATTCTTTCCACTATTTCTGAACCTGTATTACCTCATATGTTGTCTTTCAAGCATGCGTTGGAAGTGTAGGATAGGATTCACAAGTATTCCTATGCTCATATGAAAGCTTGAGTTTGGCAACTTCAAGTTAAAATGAAATATATCAAGAAAGGTAATAGCTCCATCACATAGCATGTTCTTTGTTTTAAGGCAATTACAACACATTATTAACTATTGGATATGTTATTTTGAGAAATATCAAGTTGACTAAATTCTTGATGTATTACCAGAAGAGTATAATCCCTTTGTTATGCAAATGTGTGGTACCTCTGAACCTCAAACCTTTTATGATGTGGAAGCTCTCCTTTATGTGAAGGAGGCTCAACTTGACAAGTTTAGGAAAAATCTCGTTGTGTCAACTGTAAGTGCAAATGTGGAATGTGTAAATAATCAAATGGGTAGTGTTCATGAAAATGGTGCACACAATCGAGGTTGAGGTTGCATGACTTGGGGTAATGGTTTCGGTCGAGGTCGATTCTCACATGGTTAGAGACCTACATGGAAATTATGTTGTAAATGAAGGTGTGAAAAGTACACAAGAAGGGGGTTGAATTATGTTTCGCATTTTCTTTAATTTAACTTCTGATCAGAGTTTCAGAATCAGAACTGGTGTTCAAATTCTGTTTTAATTCATTTGCAGCAGATATAACAGAAGAAAATAAATAACAGCAGAAGACACAAAAGACTTATCCTGGTTCCTCCCCTAACTGAGAGTACTCCAGTCCCCTTGCCTCACTAGAGATTTTCATTATAACCACTTCATAATTACAATCGCTAATGCTTCTGCATAAGTCGTTTACACCTGCTCAGACCAACCGTTTGAGACTTCCTTGCTTAGAGCACATGTTTAAGACTTTCCCTTGCTCACACCTTCTGACCGAGCCACCTTCTCCAAGGTCTTCTGGTTGAGACTTCCCCTTGCTTAGAACACATGTCTAAGACTTCTTGCTCACGCCCTCTGACCGAGCCACCTGCTATTCTGGTCATCAGACTGAGACTTCCCCTTGCTCAAGCAGCACTTGAGACTTTTTATTCACGCCCATCAGACGAAGACTTCCCCTTTAGTCAATCAGACTAGCTGAATAAGACTTTCACATCTCAAGCACTTAAGAAATGAGACTTACGTGGCTTAAGCATCTTGGCTCAAGACTTGTTGCTTGAATTCCAATGAAACAAGACTTCTGCTCAAGCACATAGCAAGAGACTTGATCTAAACTACTGAAGGCTCAACAGAATAGAGAACAAGGTGTACATGATGTAAGCATCAGAGGTACGGGAAATCACCATAGCAAAGACTTAAAGCTCTTAAGATTTCTAAGATATTCAATGGTAAGAAATCTTAAGGCTTTTACAATTACAACCTATACAGAAAATCTGCATATTACAATAGAGTTGATAATTGCTTGATCTTGCTAATCCTTCATCTGGAGAATCCTTGCTAAGATTCAAACTTGAATCTTCAGCCATATTTATTATAGCCTTTGCAGAAACTAGCCATTGAGGAAGTGACTTGATCAAGTGTATTTGCCTTTGCCCCATAGTACAAGAGACGTTGAAGATGGATGCACAACAGATTCTGAATCTAGTGTGTAACACGTTTAAACTTAGAGTCTTCAAGAGGTTTTGTACTGATAAGGCCGTTGAGAGCAGACATTCGTAGAGCATGCCCACCTTTCTTGAGCCTTGCAATCTTGTAGACTCTAGCTGACATACTAATAAGACAATACATCCTGCTTTCTATAGTATGGACAATCCATAGCTTTATCACCAACTCTGAATGGTACCAGATGCTGATATATAATTACCAAGTGTAGTAACTCGTCTGAATGTCGAGGCCTTTAACTCAGAGTTTGTGCCAAGCCACACTAGCAATTGTTCTTCAGACTCTGCCACCAGAAGTTAGCAATAAAGCAACTCCTAAGTGTGTCTAAGTAAAACAGATTCTGATTATTTATGTACAAGAACAAGAACCTGCATAAATAAAACACACATCAAATAAACCATTGTTCTTTTAATACTTTTGTTATCATCAAAACTAAAAGAGAATATTTCATGAACAAATATTGTTCTAACAATCTCCCCCTTTTTAATGATGACAAACACAAGTATTTAAAGGACAATGTTGGGCATTTAATTTTCTCTGCAACAACAGGGTATGAGGTTTGTAAGCTCCCCTTGAGTCTGATAGTCCACAACCGAGTTCTATTAACTCTAACACCAAGAGCTATTTTTCAAGATACAATAAATCAGTCTTCTTAGTAACATCAGGGTCTAAGGTTTGCAAGCTCCCCCTGAGTCAAACAGTTCCAAGGTTGAGGTTTATAAGCTCCCCCTTAGTTTCATATTTAAGAAAACCAAAATAACAACATTTTAACTTCCTTTGGCAACATCAGAATATGAGGTTTGTAAGCTCATTCTGAGTCTAATAGGCTAAGTCAGAGGTTTGTAAGCTCTTACTTAACACTATGTACAAGAGAGTTAAAATATGTTGCCCTTTTAACTTTCTTTGACAACACCAGAATACGAGGTTTGCAAGCTCCTTCTGGGTCTGATAGGCTAAATATGAGGTTTGTAAGCTTTTCCTTAGGCCTATGTACAAGAAAGTTAAAATACGCCCTGGGCAAGGTAACCATAAAAACAGAAAATAAATGACAAGAAAATAAATGACCAATATGTACAACTGAATAGGTACTCAATGGGTTCAGTTTCCACTTAAATACTTACTATTTATCCCCCTTTTGTCACATAAAAAAAGAATAAAATAAAAGAAGGAAAAAGAAGAAAAGAAGGAAAGAAAAAACAATTTCCACTAATTAATGCAATTTAGATCATCATTACTTGATCAGTTTTCAAGAGGAAAAATAATAAAGTAGTAAGAATCATTAAGGTTTGTAAAGTGCACGCTTTAAAGTCTTATTAGTCATTACTATTCCAAGAATTAAGCAACGATTAATTTCAGACTCTTGGTATCCACAGAAGCCATTATAAAAGCACTCAACTTCTAAGTCATTTTTATCAACATCTTCCTAGAGAAATTGAGTCATCAACTGAGAGTCATGATACATCCATCATAACAGATGTAACAGAGAGCTCTACAAGTTTAGAAGTCCAATCTCCTCATAGGAGAGCTACTTCTGAATCTTCTACAACTGAGCCTTTACCCTCAGCACCACTTACTTCTGAAGAGGCAACTTCAGCAGTTCCTGAACAACCTTCAGAAGAAGGTTCGTCAGTAGCTGCTCTAAAGCTAAAGAGAAGAGTATGAAGAGGTCAAAGAAGAAAAGAAGGGTCAGCAAGCAGTTCTACCGATCACTCCCAGTCATAAAAGAAGAAGAATAAATTGACTATGAAGACGAATAGGTGGATTATGACAATAGTGGGCGTTGTTGGGCACGAGATGCTCTAGCTAGGGATTTTTACTAGAAGAAATATCTTGTCCCTTTTATTTAAAATATTTTTGTAATCCAGATGCTTAATGTTAATGAAATAGTTTTTTGATCAATATTTCTTTATCATGCAAGTACATTCCAGTAATTTTTCTTTAGATTTTCTGAAAGTACATTAACACAGTGAAACTTACACATAAGCAACAGTTAAAACACATCAAAGATTAACTCATAGTTGTTCAGAGAATCTAAAATATATTAGACTGCTAGATAACATTTCCAAGAGTTATTATTAGAGTACCAATAATATTTAACCAATACTTATATAATATTAAACTCAAGACATTGTATGTAACACGTCTATAAAAAGGACTCAAGTAAGCTTTCTTCCATCATCACTTAATCCCTAAAACACCAAGATGTACAAGCAAAAGCAAATCAGGGTTCCAAAGAGAGATTTCAGGAAGGCAACACTACTGAATGTAGCAACTCAAGCAAACCAAGGCAAAGCAGCAGGTGAAGGATCTGCAAGCAAGCAGACAACTTGAGAAGTGCTCTCCTCTTCAACAACTTTTGTGAAGACACGCAGAAGAAGAAGATCTTCTGGATTCATGCGCAGAAACCAACTGAAAAAGGAGGCTTTGGAGTTTGCTAAGGAAGAATGGCAAGATTTCTTAGATAATCTGGACATGTCAGATGATCCTAGGGAATTCCTTAGGGCCAATCCAACAGACTAGGAAATCCTATTGTCTTGTAATAGCTACCTCTTTATTATTGAAATAAGTTGCAAACATTGAGAACTTTTACCTGTTTATTTTTTTTATTCTCATGAACAACAAAGAATAAATATTCAACAGTTCAAAACTGAACAAAAGCATGAACAAACTCTGAATTTATTAATAAGAAGCTTAATACAAGTATTTCAACAAAATACAAAGCATAAATATGCAGAAATCTAACATCAGAATCTTTCATAGATAGCTTCAAACTTTTCTCTCCAAATATTAGAAGAACTAGCCTCATAGCCTATGTTAACCCCCTGCTGAAGAAGTATTTTAGAAATAACTCGTCCATAAGGAATGGAGAAGGTTTTTCCCTTTTGAAAAGAAGAAAGAGACCTTTTTAGATGGTCAAACATAACTTGAGGTAGATCAATCTTCAAATCTAAATTAAGAAGTAGAAGCAGATCTTTTTCAATAGGGACCACTTGGTCTAAATCCTTATCCTTAGGAAGTAAGTTTGAATTCAGAATCAGATTCCAAACAACATCATCAGGAAGAAGATTTGAGACCTCTGATGTATTAGACGGGTCTACAAAGATATGCCAAGTAGGAAGATAGTGTTCCCAAATAAGAGTTCCTGGGATTTATCCAATCTCCTCAAAATTGATCACATTTGCAATCGCTTTAGAGGTTACTGTAATAGAAACACCAGTTACTCTAGACAGAATAACATACTCAAAATTCAGCTCAACAATGGAGGTATTAATCCAAAACTTTTTGACAAGAATTGGATAAGTGAAACCACAGAGCATCTCAAAGTAGCCATTCCAACCTTGTTTAGACACAATCTTCTAGAAGTTGAAACCAATCTTAAGCAACTCATCAAAATCCACAAACTTGTCATTAATAACAACCAGCTGATTCAAAGGAGAATTAACTAAAGAACTCATCTCAAGTTTGGTTTTATCAGTACACAAATAAGAAGAAAAGAAGAAGG
This sequence comes from Lathyrus tuberosus, assembly GCA_022829125.1. Taxonomy (NCBI): domain Eukaryota; kingdom Viridiplantae; phylum Streptophyta; class Magnoliopsida; order Fabales; family Fabaceae; genus Lathyrus; species Lathyrus tuberosus. The sequence continues at coordinate 5,307,494 of JALAZF010000423.1, forward strand.
AGAAGAAGAAGAAGATATGAACAAGAATCCTACAAGAATAAGAATCTTGTCAGAAAAAGGGCACAATGATGTTTCACAAGACAGGGAATAGTAACAGCAAGTACCAAAAGATAAAACATCATTACCCAAAGGTTCTTTATCCAACAGATATTTCAATTCCACTATATGAGTTTCACCTTTATGAAAATTTAAGTATTATAAAAGATTTTGGAAACCTTTTTACTTAAATTGCTATGTCAAACATAAAGAATCTTCTTCTGAATCTCAGAATCTGACAACTTTCAAAAGCTATCATCCATCAGAGTCTAGTAGATCTAGACTTAGATAGAGATATCATCTTTCAGTCATAAGTCTCTAAGATTCTATTCAGAACTAGCACTTTATCTTGAAACAAGAGTCATGAGTGATAGATGAATATTGAATTGTCTTCTTTAGATAACTAACAAGCAACAATATCAACACAAAAGTGAGAAAATTGTTTCCATAAATATGATCATCATCTGGCTTAATAAGACATTAAGTATAGACAAACACAACAGAGTTTCCTCTTAAAGATTTCTGAAGTTCTTCATTTCAAAAGAACTTCTCTAGAAGTCTAATAGAAACTTTGTACTTACATCTATACAAATATTTCATTGAATCAAAAGATAAACCAGAAAAGAACAAGCATACCCTTTTTTTGTTGGCCAGACTCGATTCAGTATTCAGACTTGACCAATAGAGTCTGAACACAACTTTGAGTGGATTCTGATTCAACGGTTATCTAACCATTGATTCCATTAATCTCATCAAATTCAGTACCACCAGTACTTGAATCTGGGTTGTTGGTTCTTCCTCTAATAAATGTTGTAAACAACTTTATGGAAGATTCCTCTGCTTCTTTCCTTGATATCTGTAGCAGATACATTATGATACTCATATTTCTATAAGACCATACATATAAGTATAAACAGACTCTTCTTTACCTTACGTCTTAATCTAATAGCAAAATCATAAGTCACTCCAGAGTATAAGTCTAGGATAAGATATGATAGGAAAAAAAATCTTGTTCTAAGCAAATTCATTAATCTTATTGTCTAGGATTAAATCTTTTGACTCCGAAATCATTGACAAGCTCAGAACCAGATGGTGTTAGCTATCAGAAATTGACACAAAGTAAATCAGAATACTGTCTTAGTACAACTGACAAAACTCAAAGAGAAAATGAAGACTTCTCATAGAAATGTATTTTAAAATAACTTCCTTGATGATCCTCAATCAAGAAGCAATGGAATTTCTTAAGATACCACCTTAAAAAACAAACTCCACATTATCAAATATTTTGAAGCAAGGTAGATTTAACACCATCTCTTACTTCTCAATACTTGATTTTTATTTCAGAACACATATGCTTCTTTTCATCTGTATCTTGCACTAATATCAACTTCAAAGGTTTAGACGTTGAAGAGCATCTGACATTAGGTTCTGGTAGTATTTCTTCTTGCTTTCAGATCTGGGAAATCAGTTGAAATACAAGTATTTCAGAAGCCTCTGAAGTTACTCTTCTATCAACAGATATCACAACCCATTCATCTAGTATGAAAGTTCTTTTGACAAGAAACCTAAGTCTCTCATCATCAGTCATTCCAAGGAATTGGGCTATATTGACAAGGTGATCTGTTGAATTGTTTTTCATTATCTAACTTTATTTCTTTCCTTTGAAAACTGTAAGACAAACTTTCAGAACACAGCAGATTCAAGATATAAACATCCTGAATAATTGTGACTTTAGATTTAAGTCAAAGAGCAATCTTCTCAAAATTTGCTTGAAAAGATTAGATGAAGTGTAACTGCCGAAGCTTCAAAAACTGATCCCCACAAATCCAAGCACAAGAATTCAAAGATAATCCAAGCATTAGACACATCAATGATGTTGATATACTCAAAAGTGAGATAGAGCATCTACTAGAATGCAACTACCTCTGAAGATGTTCAATATGCATCTTCTGAGCTAGTGAAAGAGTTTTTCAAGATGATCATATTTGCACCATCAACTTCTATAGTAATACCTTTTTCAAGGATATTCTATAGACCTTTAGCAACCTTTTATCAAGACCAATGAGTTAAAAATATGTTTAGCTTTTCCATCATTTAAATCCAGTGGAATCATCCATTTGAATATGGTAGGACAAGTCGTATGATATTTTTCATGTGGCACTTGATTCCTTCTTGAAGAAGAATTATACTTTTCTTATTGGATCATTATCTGCGCCATAGTTAAGTGTTAAGCATAGACCATGCTCTGATACCAATTGAAGGTGTGAAAAGTACACAAGAAGGGGGAGTTGAATTGTGTTTCGCGTTTTCTTTAATTTAACTTCTGATCAGAGTTTCAGAATCAGAACTGGTGTTCAGATTCTGTTTTAATTCATTTGCAGCAGATATAACAGAAGTAAATAAATAATAGCGAAAGACACAAAAGATTTATCCTAGTTCCTCCCCTAACTGAGAGTACTCCAGTCCCCTTTCCTCACAGGAGATTTTCATTATAACCACTTCATGATTACAATCGCTTATGCTTCTCCATAAGTCTTTTACACCTGCTCAGACTAACTGTCTGAGAGTTCCTTGCTTAGAGCACATGTCTAAGACTTTCCCTTGCTCACACCTTCTGACCGAGTCACCTACTCCAAGGTATTCTGGTTGAGACTTCCCCTTTCTTAGAGCACATGTCTAAGACTTCTTGCTCACGCCCTCTGACCGAGTCACCTGCTCTTTTGGTCATCAAACTGAGACTTTCCCTTGCTCAAGCAGCACTTGAGACTTCCTGCTCATGCCCCTTAGACAGAGCTTCCCCTTGCTCAATCAGACTAGTTGAATATGATTTTCACAGCTCAAGCACTTAAGCAATGAGACTTACGTGGCTTAAGCATATTGGATCAATACTTGTTGCTTAAATCCCAATCAAACAAAACTTCTGCTCAAGCACATAGCAAGAGACTTGATCTAAACTACTGAAGGCTCAACAGAATAGAGAACAAGGTGTACATGATGCAAGCATCAGAGGTACGGGAAATCACCATAACAAAGACCTAAAGCTCTTAAGATTTCTAAGATATTCAATGGTAAGAAATCTTAAGGCTTTTACAATTACAACCTATAACCGAAAATCTGCATATTACAATAGAGTTGATAATTGCTTGATCTTGCTAATCCTTCGTTTGGAGAATACTTGTTAAGATTCAAACTTGAATCTTCAGCCATATTTATAGCCTTTGTAGAAACTAGTCGTTGAGAAGTGACTTGATCAAGTGTCTTTGCCTTTGCCACATAGTATAAGAGACGTTAAAGATGGATGCACAACAGATTATGAATCCAGTGAGTAACACGTTTAACCTTTGAGTCTTCAAGAGGTTTTATACTGATAGAGCCATTGAGAGCAAACATTCATAGAACATGCTAACCTTTCTTGAGCTTTGCAATCTTTTAGACTTTAGCTGACAGACTGATAAGACAATACAACCTGCTTTCTGCAGTACGGATAATCCATAGCTTTATCACCAACTCTGAATGGTACCAGATACTGATATACAATTACCAAGTGTATTAACTCATCTGAATTCTGAAGCCTTCAGCTCAGAGTCTGCGCCAAGCCACGCTAGTAATTGTTCTTCAGACTCTGCCACCAGAAGCTAGCAATGAAGCAACTCCCAAGTGTGTCTAAGTAAAACAGATTCTGATTATTTATGTACAAGAACAAGAACCTGCATAAATAAAACACACATCAAATAAACCATTGTTCTTTTAATACTTTTGTTATCATCAAAACTAAAAGAGAATATGTCATGAACAAATCTTGTTCTAACAGTAAATATGGCCATGTTGTCATGGATTTTTAACATAGGTTTGATGAGGCATTTGCACCTACTCATCATAATTTCCAGTCGCCTTAATTGACAAACCTTAATCATCGACATCTGATTCCCAGCCACTCGTTATGATGGCTTCTACTCACACTTATTATATTCCTAAGAAGCTTGAGAACTAAGCTTGGTTCGCAGATTCAGGTGTTTCCCATCACCTTATTTCTAACTCATCTTTCTTTTATTCCAAGAAATCTTATGTTGGATACAGTCGAGTATGTGTTGCCAATGGTGAATCCTTAACCATTCATGGTGTAGGTTCCTGTTATGTGTTTTCTAATTCTTCTCCTGTTACTTCACTGAAACTTAATAATATTCTATTTGTACCTTGCATCACAAGAAACTTACTTTGAGTCTCAAAATTTTCTAGAGATAATCATGTTAATGGCTGACAAATGCTACATCAAGTCTCAAGTTTCTTGAGTCATTATACTTGAAGGCTTTCTTGACTCAAGTGGATTGTATTGCATTCCACAGCTGCTACTAAAGCCTTCAAGCATATATTCTCATCAGTATTTTAATTCAGTTTCTTCATTTACAAATGTCAATTTTATATCTTGTGTTATTTTTTATGATGTACCTAAGCTTAGTACTAGTTTCTTGTGGCATTATAAACTAGGGCATGCACATTTTCATGCCATTAAATATGCTCTTTAACATTGTAATATTCATATTTCCAATAAAGAAACTAATATGTTTTGTAAGTCATGTTGTTTGGGCATGTCTCATATGTTGCATGCTTAATTTTCTTCAAATGTATATCCTGCTCCATTTGATATTGTGTATAGAGATCTTTGGGGACCTACACCTAATCGCTCAAGCTCTGATTTTATTTACTATATTTATTTTATTCATGCACATACAAAGTATACTTGGATTTACTTTTTAAAGCATAAGTTTAAGGCACTTTATGCATTCAATATTTTTTTTGAAGTTTGTTTAAAATTAATTTCACACTACCAACAAAGTTGTACAATCAAATTATGGGGGATAATTTAGACCCTTTACTAAATTTCTATCAGAGCTAGGCATACCATATAGACTAACTTGTAACATTAAAATGGCATTGTAGAAAGAAAACATATGCATCTAGTGGAGATGGGACTGACCTTGTTATCCCACCCATCAGTTCCATTACACTTTTTGGACCACAACTTTTCTACAACATCCCATGTTATCAATAGGCTTCCTTCTGCAAGATTACCTAAATTTCATTCTCCTATCATGCCTTGTACCACAAGTTACCTAACTTAGACTCCCATAATCTTTTTGGTTGTGCTTGTTTCTCATTCACTAGATCCTATAATAAGCACAAACAAGAGTTCAGAACACAAGAATATGTTTACCTGGGGGGTTTCATCTCAACATAGAGGTTACAAGGCCTTAACAGGCGTCGAAATATTTTCATCTTTAAAGATGTTGTATTTCATGAGAATTCCTTTCCCTTTTCAACTATGTTTGCAACTAGGTCAATCACCCTATGCCCTTCACCTGGTCCTACTGAATTTCTCATTTTTCCTCAAATACTTCTTCCTAAAATGTCCAATGTCACTCTGATTAAGCCAGTGGATAATGTCCCCCCTCCTCTTCACTTGTTCTAGATATCCTATCATCACCCCCTACACCTATTATTCAATCAAATCCTAGACCTAATCCTATCACTGAGTCTACCCTGCCTCAAAGTGATTTTAGCAATCCTGATAACTTACCTCATTCTAATATCTTAAACTCTTCAATGCATCCAAGTCCAAACATGACTTCTACTAATGAAACTATCTCACAGGCCTAATCTACTAAGTTATTATCATCTTCAATACATAGTACTACCATTTCCTTAGTTCTTCATCTCAATAATCATCCTATGCTGAAAGAGCCAAAACAGGTCATTCGAAGCCTAAAGCTTTTCTCACACATGTGGAACCTACTTCTATCAAGCAAGCTCTTGCTCAACCAACTGGCATAAAGCTATGCAATTGGAGTATGATGTACTCATGACCAATCAAACATGGAAATTAAAAAGTCTTCCCTCTCATAGAAAGCCCGTTGGATGTAGATGGGTCTTCAAAGTGAAAGAGAATAATAATGACACTGTAAATAAATATAAAGCACAACTTGTTGCAAAAAGGCTATCATCAACAAATTGAATTTTATTTTAAGGAAACTTTATCACTTGTTGTAAATCCAATGACCATTAGAGTTGTTCTTAGTTTGGATCTAAATCATAACTGGGAGCTTTAACAAATTGATATAAATAATGCATTTCTTAATGGATCACATCAAAAGGCAGTGTACATGACTCAACCTCATGGTTTTTAACAACATGATTCAACACTTGTATACATGTTAAACAATGCTCTATATGGTCTTACGGAAGCCTTTAAGGTATGGTATGAGAAATATACTCTAGCCCTTGCTCATTTTGGATTTATTCATAGTAAATGAGATCATTCCCTCTTTAACTATTCGTCCCAAGGAATCACATTCTATTAATTTATCTATGTTGATGATATTCTCATTATATGATCATTGACTTTGGTCCATAAGCTAATTGTCTCTCATCATGCAACCTTTTCCATCAAAAACCTAGGGGTTCCACAATAATTTCTTGGTATAGATATCAAGCTACTCTCCACAAGTGGTCTTCTTCTCACTCAAACAAAATACATTTGTGATCTCCTCTGTCTTGCCAAAATGAGTACTGCAAATGGTCTCACCACTCCAATGCTCAGTAACTGTCGACTCAGCAATTATGGTACCTCTTCTCTCTGAGATCCTCATTTATATCGCTCCATAGTTTCAGCTTTTCAATATGTGTCTCTAATACAGACAAATATTGTCTTCAGTGTAAACAAAGCATGCTAGTTCTTGGCATCTCCATTAGAGTCTCACTGGGCAGCATTTAAGAGGATATTGTGTTATCTTAGTGGCACCATCACACATGGTCTATTGCTCTCTCCAGCTCCCGTTTCACAAAAGTTCTCCTTACGTGTATCGTGCCCTAAAAAAAGAGAACACAATGCTCGTAAAGCGCAATCGCACGTTCGCGGTATGAACTAACAGATTCGTCACCGAACTTTATTTATTCTCAAAGAGGGAAATGGAAAATATTGATAAAACCCCTAAAATAATGACAATGATATGGTCATCGCAACCAAATAACGGTTTGGGAGTCGATTACGCAAGAGGAAGGTATTAGCACCCCTCACATCCATTTTACTCAATGGGAACCATTTGGTTAGTTGTGTATGATAGTGTTAGCTTTAAAACATTAGGCTTCTTGAGTTATTAAAAGGGAAAATAACAAGACTCAAATGTGGATTTTTTATTAGGGTTCTTGACGAGACTTTGAATCTCACTCCTACGTATCTCCGAGTGCGATGGAGAACTTGAGGCTACATAGTTCTGGCTAGAAAATGTTTGTTTGTTGGTCGATTTTAGCAAAAGCTATTTTGTCTCAATCGACGGAAAAAACATTGCTTGCTACCCAAAACAAGTGGAAAAGGTAATGTTTGCATCCGACCAAATGGATAGACATATCAACAATCACGAGAAAACGTCGCTAGCTTACTCGCACATATAAGTGGACGAAGTATTGTCTTGCATCATCTCGAGACGAAATGCTTTTCGTTTATGAAAAGGGTTTGAAAGATCGCGCGGAGGAGAGAAAAAAGTTTGATTAGTTTGATGTATTTTGGGTTGATGATGAGAGCTCGAATATACATATCAAAACGCCAAAAGGATCGAATCGAATATACATATATGAATTCAACATGATAAAGGGATACAAGAGCATAAATAATATCTATATCACACATCTACAACAAATGAATCAAGAAAGTAAAGTGAAATGAAAATTTGCACGGATTAAAATCATGACGCAAAGATGCGAATCAAAGTCGCGTACACGAAGACGTGCAAGTCTACCACAAGAAATTAAATTGGACTTGAACATAATGATGTTGAATCGTTGAATATGATCTCAAATCGAAATAACAAATTGTTAACGCGTAAACGGTCATCACAAGTCGAGTAGAGAAGGAGCAAGATGATAAAAGTAAATGAAAGCACAAGTTGCAAATCAAAACACGAATTGGTAAAGAGCATAAATGTTGATTGCCGCTATGCTAAACCATCAAACGCGTGTACAAAATTGAAACGCAATGATATCCATTTAAAGTGTCACAAATGAACCAATAAAATCACCCATTAGCTTGCTACACTTAACGTGATCATCGCAAGATGGATTAAAACCGTGCGAAAATCAAATTCAATGGAATGGAAACGCAAAGCAAAAAACATTAAAATAAACGTGCTAAGACTTAACATCACACAAATCAAAGTTATCATGTGTGAATTACAATGTAACACAACAAACTTGTGCAAAACGAAAAGTAAAGAAAACGTCGCACATATGGTAAACCAAAATTCAGCAATGTTGCTAACACAAGAATGTGATCATCATAATCGAATAAAATTAATGCAAATGTCACACATCATGCACACATATATGCAAACAAAGTATCAACATGATTCAATCCGAACAAAATAGTTAAAAACGAAAAATAAAAATAGCAACAACTCACACAGATGATTATTATATTATTACAATACATAATCAAAACAACAGCCGACAAACTATATGCGTTCAACACGTATTCGAGAGCAACCAAGTTCGAGCATCCAAAATCGTAACGCAATGAAAGTAATAATAAAAACAACAACAAAATATTTACAATATTGTTTCGATATTAGACAATGTATATGAAACTCCAAAAATAAAACCGCAATAGCAACATATATACACAATGAAAAAAGAAAATTGAAACAGAATATGAGTAACAACACCACAATGTTCTTGAACAGAACTGTTACCGAAACATTGTTATTAATGTTGATTGTGTGGAAATAATGCACGCCAGAGAAATAGTGGTAGCGGAGACGGAGGTGTAGCTGTCGGATTCCGTACGCTTATGAATAGTGACGAGGAAGACCTCTAGTATCAAAAGAAGAAGGTGAAAGACAGATAGATTCACAGTATCAAGTAGCCACACTTTTTCCTTTTAAGAATCTCTTTCTCTCTTTTATTTAATTTTGATGTGAGACAGATATGGAATATTATGTGTTGGTTGGTGTCAAGTAAATATGGAGAATCTCACTTATTTTATTTTCATTATTGTGAGAGGGTGTAAGAGATAAAAGCAAGTGGAGAAAAAATGTTTTATGGAAGTGGGGTTTGAATGGTTTGTGTATGAATCATTACTGTAGCGCATAGGCCTTTTTGTTGGTTTATTTTGGTGATGAGAACATATGATTTTTGTTTGTGATAGAAAATATGATTAATGAAGTGACATATTGGTTGTTGGTTCAGTAAAAGAAAAAAGAATAAGAAATGGTCATCTTCGTTGGAGAGAGAGAATAGTTTTCAATATCTCCAATTTTTTTATTCTTTGATTTCAATTCATTTTTTGACGAAAGAGATAGGGTTTCCGCCGCTGAGCTTAATTGGTAGTTTGAGTTTCATCTTTTCTTTTTGCAATGAAATTTTAGTATTTATATGATATAGTTAGGGTTACATAATTTTAAACAATGTCAATAATGTCCTTCTAGATATTTTTTTAGTAACAAAATGAATTAAAACAAATTAACTAAATAAAATATAAAAAAAGATAATCAAAATAAAATTGAAATGAAACTATAAATAATCTTATTTATTTTTTATGAACATGTTGACGAAAAAACAAATATAAAAGGACTCAAAATGAAAAAAAAAGGGTGCGAAAATGCTCAAAAAAATAAAATGAATGCAATAAAACGATCAACGCGAAATAAACCTCTAGAAAGCAGACATGTTTTGATCAAGTTTTGAAGTAAAAAATGACCGTTGAAAAGGCTCAGACTGATCAAAATGCACTGAAAAAGGAGTCGAAAAAATAAAATGAGCACGCCAGGTTAAACTACGAGAATCGTAGATTAATAAAACCGACGTCTGCGAGCTCGATTTTGAATTTTTTTTCCTGTTGATTTTACGTACATTTGAAAATTGATTCAACTGATGTGTATGTAGAACCGAAAATTTATTCTGGTAGACATTTTAAGCGTTATGATGGATGAAATGTATGTTATGCCATGCAGATGATGTAAATTTCATGATGCATGTATTGATTTATTGAATGAGGGAAAAAATTGGGGTGTGACAGTTGCCTCTATTTAAGTATCTTCAACCAGAGAATATAAAGAAAGCTAATCTTCATATGATCACGGCGGGAGATAGTTATATACTAAAGGACCCAATTTGTGTCCCTTGAAGAAATGATGTGAAATGAGATGTTATGAATGCATAAAGGGCTCTTTTTTTTTTAGTTTTGGTTTGCTAGAGGATATGATGTGATACTAGGTGAACCCTAGAAAGACGTTTTATGATGGACAACGAAATAAAGAGGTGGTCTTGTGGGGAACAATGGAAATATGTGGTAATGATGATCCTCAGGAAATGAAAAAGACAAATGAGGGTGAAGACTCATTGGGGTTAACAAATATGTTGGAGAAAAGACACTAAGGAAATTGCCAGACGGTGATGGACTTTTGAAAATGACTTGTCGGTCGGCACTGGACTTGAAATGAAATGCCAGACGGCATTGGACTTTGAAATGAAATGACAGACGGTGCTGGACTTGAAAAATGAATTACCATATGGTGTTGAACTTTGAAATGAAATTCCATACGGCGTTGGACTTTGACCGTGGGCATCAATAATATATACCGACTTCAAACGAAGGGTGCCATAAATAAAACTAAACTTAAAAAGAATATCTGTGAAAACTGAAATAAGGTTTAAGGGCACCAGATAACAACTGGACTTAGAAGATTTCCTGCAAAAACTAGATCAGAGTTAAGGGTGTCAGATAATAACTTGACTTAGGGGGATGCCTGCTGTCATGGTGAGAATTGGATATCAAGCTATTGATTAACTTGAATCACAAATCATTATTCACCACCGGTCTTTAATTTATCCAAGGGAAGGGAAAAAGAACGAATAACCCATGAGTATGCAATGCAATGCAAAACAAAAGAGAATCTAAGGTTCGGGGGTTGGTTATACCTAGGGAAGGTGCTAGCATCCTAAGTATCTGTAGTACTCTACAGAAACCTTTTGTTTTATTGTGTTATTTGCTAATTGTTATCTGTTTGCTAAGGGTGAAAAGGATAAAGGGAGACCTAAGGTGTTATATCTAAGTATGCTCACCAAGACATCGCATCTCGTGTCTACGTATCTTGACTAAAAAGAATTAGAGCATTCGTAGTTCCCCTCAAAGGGTGAATAGAGTTTGATTGATTTTTAGGAGAAAAGGAAAGTCGTCATCTTAAGAAGAAGGGCTCAAACTCGGATATAGAATCGACGAGTATGCCACATACCTCTCCTAAGTGGAAAAGGAATCTACATCTTTCTCAACTATGTCATGGGATAGGAGAATCACATCTCAGATAGGGATGACTTATGTCTAATTCTCTCATGGAAGAATGTGAACTTATTTGTAAGTTGTCTAATCATCCCAAGGGAAGTTTATCTTAAGGAAAGTTATCTAAGGGAAGCTATCCGAGGTATTCAACTTAACAAGGGCATAGAAGCCACAAAGAGGGAAATGAGAAATGCAAATTAGATGCAAAGTGTATGACATAATAGTCAAACACAAGTCCTTCCCTTGGACACAGACACATGCAATTATATTATTATAGATAAAATCATCAAGTATTAAAGTCATAATCATGATTGAATATTCAACATATAAGATATGCAATATAATGTACAACCAACTTATAAAGTAAGATAACACATCGTGAATCAAGTATGCATCATATCAAGCACATGTGAAAACTAGGAAAGCATAAGCACATAAAGGTATGAAAAGACATTTAGAGATTAAAGCTAAAGAATTTTGTATTCTTTTGATTAGGAAAATATTTTAGTTTTAAGCATGGAAATCTAACCTAATACTATGATTTAAGATTAGCCTAAGGGGGAAGTCTAACCTAATGTTGTCATGCAAAAGTTGGATCCTAAAGTCTAAATGTCTATCCTGACTCAAAAACTTAGGAGAACATGTAAAATCATACAGTCAAGCAATCAATCCTGGGCTAAAAGGCGTTATGAGCAATCATCAGATGAAATATCGAGATCATAGAAGTAAATCATCACCCTAGATGTATCAAGCACTACTCTCAAGCATATATCATAACTTACAATCCAGAATTCAATCACAAATATGGCCCAAAATTAATCCTAGGTTTAGATCAACGATTAATCTTTAGTATCGAAATTAATATCCGATCAAAGTTTTAAACAAAATCAAGATCAACATGGACATCACCTTTTTAACTAATCATATAAAGTCTAAAATCAATATCCACTTAATCTAACATTAAAATAGGTATTAAGATATTGCTAATTAGAATAAACTAATATAAAAACAAAAAAATCAAATGAAGCCAAATAACAAATCAACAACAAAAAGAATACATGGGCTTTCTCCAAGGGTTTTGCTCGGTTGAAGGGGAGTGCTAAAAGGTGTTTGGGCTGATATTTAAAAGCCCAAATAATCCATACCAAACATGTGAACTTCCTGATAAGAGAACTCAGCAAATCAAATCCTCAAGTCTTTCTACTTGTTCGTTCTCTATCTCTCTCACACGACATGTCCTTCCACCTAGCGACTTCGCCGGAATCGCATAAGAAAGGGGCGTCCGCCGCGTCTCCACACTCCCTCCGTCTTTCGCTCTCGACGGCATCACTCGACTCTCTTTCTCTTTCGCTTTCAAAACTCTCTCTCGCAGCTCGCACGCGCAGGGAAGATGGAAGGGTCCGCCGCGCCATGGCTGCAAGCCGGCGGCGGCGGAGAGGGTCATGAGGTTGCTCTCTTAGCTTTCTAAGTTTCAATTCAAAGATTTCAACAGATTCATTTCGATTTCGACACGGTTTCGCCAAATTCGGAAGCTACGCAACGAAAGAGAACAAGGGAAAAAAACTGAAATGAAGACTTACCTGAAATTGAATCAAGGTATTGTTTGAATCCTCATTCCTTTTACAGCTACTACCGTGTGCGTATTGTGGCTCGTGTGTTGTTGTGGTGTGTATGATTGTTGCAAGTCTGTTACTGCTATGCGTGCTCCTCTTTGCAAATCATATGTTGGTCATATGTTACTCATGTATTGTAATACGCCTTTGCTGATTTTTTTGTGTGTGGTGATGTGAATTTTCTTTATGTATGGCTGTGATTTCTCTCCCCTGCAGCGTGTGTGCTTCCTGAATACTTTCGGTTTAAACGATTTTGTGGATCTTGTGTTGTGTTTTTTTTTGTTGTTGATGTTGACTTTTTGAAGTTTTGGTTTATGGATGGAATGAAGATGATGATTGAGGAGCAAGGAATGGTGGTGGATATGAAAATTTGGGTGGGTTTGTAATGTTGATGATGCTGTTTTTTCAGGATTTTCACGTGTGTATGAGGGCTGTCAGTGCATTCTTTTTGTGTTGTTAAGTTGTCCTCCCTGTGTTGGTTTATATATGCCATGTGTAGGATGTTGTCTTGAATGCTCTAATGAATGAGGATGAAACATGTTTTGATTTCTGTTTTGGAAAGAAGATGGTGATTGTCCCGTGTCTATGATTTTAGTGATGAATGCCTTTTTATTTTCAAGGGAACATGTTTATGGCTTGGTTTTGGAAAGAAAATAAAAAATTGTTTTGATTGTGTCTTGAGTGTGTTGGATTGTTGTCTGAGACAGGTTTACAACATTTAAATGAGGATGATCTGGCTATTTTGGAAAGAATATATGCGGTTAATTTTATGTTTGGAATATGTTCGATTCCTTCCGTTTTCGTTTTGTGATGTTTTCTTTAGGCTTGGGAACTTCAAAGTTCAATTCAAGTAGCTTAAATTACATAATGATAAATTCAAATGACTTATCTTATGACATCTCTTTAAAACTTGACCAAAATTTCAGGAAGTCTCCAAAGATCTAACTTCTTACTGGCCTGATGATGATCTTTACAGCTAGGAGAATACCGCATGTCTTCTAGCCCAAGAGGTTCTTCTTGCAAGAATGTTTAAAGACACTTATACAGAGAAACTGGTTCTTGAGGTCTCTTTGCAAAAAAGCCAGACTTGCAAACCTCAGGCAACGAACTACAAAGCTGTGTGTCGTATTTTTTAGTCTGTTTTTTTGACCAACATACAAGCATGAAATTGGTGATTTGTGTGAAGCAGTCTTCCATCGTATGGCACCAAATGCTAAGTAGTAAAATGAGGCTGCTTTGTATTTTAAACGCTTGGTTCTCAAAGGTTTGACACTTGTGTAAATTTGATGAACTTTTTCCTTGTACTTGTAACCCGAAGACCCTCGAATCTTGTATTTTGTACATTTGGTTTGAATGCAATAAATTTGAAATCTTGCATTTGTCATTTTTTCACTTGTATTTGAATTCTTTGAACTTGTACTTGAAGAAAAGAAATTGAACAAGCATGAAACTTTGAAATTTTGAATTGGATTATGTAATTAAAACTTTGAATTTTGTGACTTATCTTGGATTTTGATTGAATTTTGGTTGGAATTTGGATAAAGATGTGAATTGGAAAAATGGTTTTGAAGTGGATATGGATATGGGATAAGCGAAGTTGGTTTATGAAGAAATCAAGATGGATTTGGTTTAAACGGATACGGATTTGGATCAACTTTGAATATGGTTTTTTCTTGGATATTTGGATAACAAAAAATGGATTTTATAAAATGGTTGAAAAACAAAAATTGGGTAGTGAGGAGAAAATAAAAGGTTAGGGAATATGAATATAAAATTGAAGATGATGAACACTAATGAACTTGAACAGCCCACTTCGTTACTTGAATCCTAGGAAACTCACACCAATCTTTTTCGTCTTTGACTTGTATCAAAATTCCCAAGCAAAATAAATGCTCGAAACACCTATGTTTTTTTGTACCTGTTTGAATCCAGGAATCCATTAGCCTGAATCAATCACCTTCCTCTTCATCAACCAGGAACATCTTAACTTAATGAAACTCCGAGCAAACCTTTAGACGATGATGATCTTTTCACGTGAACCATGCCTCAAGGAGCCCTTGGAAATAAGGATACAACTTACCATAAAACCCTAGCTAGTCTCCACATGACCACACTTAACACCAATGGAAAGAATATACTGATCCTCTTCGGGAGTATACCCTGAAACTTTTGAGAAATTCTGAGGAGAATGACCAATAGAAAACCCTAGGACCTTTTGAATCTGAATCCCTGAGCTACGTCATGAAGTATTTGACTGTGAGAAAGAATATCATCTCTACTTGAAACCAATATTCCTGCACAAACCTGTTAGTAATAAAGCACGCGAATATGCAAGATGATGCACAAAGAGGTGGGATCTTAGGGTTAAAAATTAGGGTATGACACCTGCGAAAATCGGAATAAGGTTCAAGGGTTCCAAATAACAACTAGACTTAGATTATTTCCTACGAAAACCAAATTATGGTTTAAGGGCGCCAGATAACAACTGGGCTTGGAGGGATGCCTGCGAAAACTGAAATATGGCTTAAGGGCCGCACCAGATAACAACTTGACTTAGAGAGTGCACGCGAAAACCGAAATATGGTTTAAGGGAGCCAAATGAAAATTGGACTTAAAAAATTGCCTACGAAAACCAGAATATGGTTTAAGGGCGCCAAATAAAAAATTGGACTTAAGAGAATGCCTGCAAAAACCAAAATATGGTTTAAGGGCGCCAAATGAAAATTGGACTTAGAGAATACCTGCAAAAATCATAATATGGTTTAAGGGTGCCCGAAACAAACTGGACTTTGAAGATTTCTTGCAAAAACCAGAATAAGGTTTATGGGTGCCAGATAACAACTGGACTTAGAAGATTTTCTGCGTAAACCAAATTATGGTTTAAGGGCGCCAGATAACAACTGGACTTGGAGGGATTCTTGCAAAAACCGAAATATGTCTTAAGGGCGCCAAATTACAACTGGAATTAGAAAATTGCATGCGAAAACTAGATTATAGTTTAAAGGCGCCAAATGAAAATTGGAATTAGATAAATTCATGCAAAAACCGAAATATGGTTTAAGGGCTCCAAATGAAAATTGGGCTTTGAGAATTCCTGTGAAAACTGGAATATGGTTTAAGGGCGCCAAATGAAAATTGAACTTGGAGGTCAAGGGATAATAGATTAATAACAAGACCTGGGTCAGTGCAAAATGAGCGTGAAATAAACTTTGGAAATGCATGATTTGAATTTGCTTATATGCATGATATATGAATGATCATGATATGCCAATGTTGACGCTATGCAGGCTTAGAGTTTACAGAGATTGTTTATGGAGGTTCTGATTCCTCAACACCGAGAACTCAACCAAGTAATCTGTGATAGATGAAAATAGAGAAGAACCTACCAAGCTTGCCCCAATGTCTGAACTTTGAAGGGGTCCTTGACTAACCGACTCTTGACCGACCTTTTTCGAGTTGGACTCATTAATCTCTTTGTGGTAGATCGCCCTAGTCTAAGTCTTGAAGCGATTTGCTCTTGACTAACTGACTTTTGGGGTGGTTGGATCGGATTGACCGATGCTCAAAGTAATTTTCCCCTGACTGGACTTCTTTCACCTGATCAAGTTCCTCAACTGACTGCTTATTGTTGGGATTTCCTTGATGTTATGCGCTATTTTGAAAATAAAATTGCTCATTCAAAAATGATAATTTTAATGCAATGAAAATTCAAAATTTGAAATGATTGTGATATACAGTGATCGGGTCAATGATCCGAACACAATGCTGATCTAGCCATTCACAATGTGAAAGATGATGTTATCAAAACAAATGATCAGCAAAGATTTTTTGGAGTCAGGTTAATGCAACCTTGTTGTAGTATGCTTTCAAAAGAAACGTTGCCTCAATTAGGTCTTTTAGGGTTGTAATGTGGTATGGTTCAAGATTTTTGAACAAAAAGATATGAGGCTCAAAATTTAATTTTAACCCATCCCTTCTTTTTTATGATCTCCAATCATACGTTTAGTTAATTTTGACACACGCATTCAACTACCAAGAGAGTTCGAAGGTGTGAGGGTGAATATGAGGATTCAAGATGAGATATTCTTGAAATGACAGTCACCTTATTTTGTTTTTGTTGAGGATTTTTTGATGACCTCTCTTTTTATTTATCCCTAGTTTTCCATAGACCGCTTCTTTAAAGCTTTGGTCCATTGGGATGCCCTGACTTTTTCCTAAGTCGCCTTTCGTGGTATTCGACTTAGCATGATTTTTGAACCATTTTCACAGAAATTCATTCTTTTGGTGATAAGGTTATAACTGCCATATTATTGGTCATTGAGAAACAACCACTATAGTTTTTCTTGGCTTTTTCACTACTTCATTGACACTTCAAGATGTGTGCGAAATTTTTCACTACTTCTTCGACACTTCAAAATGTGTGCGAAGTGCGTGGTTGATCCTCAGGTGGGATGTTTTCCCTTGCAATTTGAATCCAAAGTTAGTCCAACTAAACAAAACTACCCAGCCCCTGATTAAGATTAAGGGTTTTAATTCCAAAAGAAACACCAACTTCTAGGCTTAAAGTGGTTCACTAGGGATTAACTCCTTATCTCTTCACTGTTTTGGGATTTTGAAACAATTCCTTACATCATCAGCAAAGTTCTATTTGAAAGCATACCAAAACAGTTTCGGGTGTTTCATTTTCATCCTCCTCATTACAATCTTTGCTTAAACAAAAGTTTGATAAAGATAAGTGAATGGGAGAAGAGTTGATTTTTTTTTGTTTTTTTTACATAAATGAAAGAAAAATCATAAGAGTGAATACAAATGGATTGATTCAAAAAATGCATGATCACTTCATTAGCATTACCATTAAAAACAACAATGTTTAAAAACAAGTAGCGTTTAACAGACAAAGAAATTACAAATGCAATGATAACAATGCCCTATGACTACCAGCGTTGAGGTTGACTTCCTGTTTGACCCACTGACCTCAGGAGATGCCTCTTGAGGTCTTCACACTTACCAGGGTGAGAGGTTGTCCATTGTATTGTAGACTATTTAGAAAGTCAATTTCCCACTGTTAATCATCTCTTATACCCTAATTTTAAAATCACTGCAATCATCGAAATGATGTCCCACTATCCTAACATGGAATTCACATTAGACATTAGGATTGAACCATTTCAGAATCAAAGATATCAATTTCTTGAGTGGTTTTGGATCCACTAATCTCCTTTGGATCAATTGAGGTAGCAACTGACACTATGTCATATGTATAGGGTCAAAACGAGGACCCTTCCCTCTTGGTTGCACTGAGGCCTGGGTCGATTATGATGTCGATGCTGATGTAGAGCCTTAGTCGGTTGATCTTGTGGCCTTGGCCAGTGTTAGTGGAACTGAGGACTGAGAAGTAGTGGTTGCTGACACAGCATGCCGGGTGTCGTACCTCTAAAAAAGAATACAACCTCGCGAAGCATAATCGCACGCTCGTGGGATGAACTGAATAGAGTCGCCACCGAACTTTATTTATTCCCAAAGAGGGAAGGGAAAATATCGATAAAACTCCTAAAAGAACGATAAGGAAATGGGTTTTTGCAACCAAATCAGGGTTCGGGAGTCAGTTACGCAAGGGGAAGGTATTAACATCCCTCACGTCCGTTGTACTCAATAGGAACTGTTTGGTTAGTTGTGCGCATTAGTGTTAGCTTAGAAATGTTAGGCTTCTCAAGATATTAAAAGGGTGAAATTCTGGTACCAAACATGTGATGTCACAACAACACACTCTGCAATGGACAAAGTAAAACAACAACAGAGTACACAGAATTGTTTACCCAGTTCAGTTCAACAACTTAATCTGGGGGCTACCAAGCCAGGGATGAAATTCACTACTTGTAGAATTAATTTACAGACTCAACAACCTAATTGACAATCTCCTAAACTTAATTTCTACTAATGAACTTTCTACCTAAGAGCCCACTTAGGTATGAGAACACTACTCAATCCCTAAAACCTCTCAAAGATCAAACACTTTGAGAAACACCTTGATCCTGCTTCACAGCTTTGATCAAGTTACAAAACTCTCTTGCTTCACAGCTCTAGAGAGGACAGATTACACTCACCAATTCACACTTGAATGGTTAACACAATACTCGTACAAAGACAATGTTTAACCTCCAGTCAAAGCTCTCTATCTTCTGTCTACTTTTTGTGTTTTCTTCCTTTGGTTGATGCGCTTTATATAGCCATCTGAATTGGGCTTGGATCCTTTGCAATATCTGACCTGATTTGTTATTCAAAACTGAATCTTCAAAACAAATTTTATCCCCAAAATCTTTTTAAATCTCAGTCTTTAAACCTCCCTACAAATCTACATCAAATCTCTATGCAACAGAGAATATCTATCCCAAGATATCCGCATCCAATGAGACTAACAGCTCTCCTAATATCCAACTAAAACGCAAACCCTAACAACATCACTAAACCTGATGTTATTAATCTTCTGCAGACCTGATGTCACAACATCGCATGTGACATCAGACATCCAACTTAAACACTTATTATTATCCAATGTTAAAACTCAATGTCATGACATCAACCATCAGACATTGACATTGAACACTTTGTTTTACCAAAATTCTAGCCAATCCAAGAACCAACAATCTCCCCCTTTGGCTAATTTTGGCTAAAACACTCTCTGCAACATCAGAGACTTCAGCAGCGGATAAAATTTTAAAACAGTTAAAAACTCTTAGCAGTTAGAGTTAAAAACTCCTAACAGTTAGCAGTTCTTCTTCAACACAGCTCCTAGCTCAAAATGCTGCACATACTTCATCAGCTCAACAAAAGGTCAAGCTCCCCCTCAAAACCAGAACCAGCAAACAGCTGCACAAACAGTCTCCCCTTCAACTTCTGCAGCACATCAGAAACAGGATACACAACCCCACCTTAGCTTGGCTAACTTGGCTAACTCTCCCCCTTTTTAGCCATAATTGGACAAACACCTACTAACTACCAGTTAGTCCTAAACAAGCTCTCATTGTCAGTCTAAAGTCAGCATGCAAGACAAGACAAATCATAGAACATAAATAATGCATAAACATGCACAATATTCAAATTACATATTAGGCACAACAAAGAAAACTAAACTACTATCTAGAAAAAGCAGCAAGGAAACTAGTCTTCATCAAAGCTAGCCCCATCTTCATCATCTTCAGTTTCTAAATTTTCAGTATTGACATTAGCACCTTTATCACCATCACCTTGTTCCAAGGATTTTATCAGCAATTCTATCTTCATCTTTCTTGGGTACTAATGACCTCATCAAGATCTTTGCAAGTGGCCTTCAGTTCTTCAAGTAATTCAGCCTTGGTACTCTTTTTGCCACCAGCATCTGATGTTACAACAATGTCTGGAACATGATGTCCAGCAAACAACTTAGGATGCAAGGACAAGCCTGACTCCCTCTTGCAAGCTATATCTGAACTTGTTAAAGTTTCAGGATGTTGCTCCAAGATGATTCCACAAACAAGGGATGTGAATGCTATAGGTAACTTGATAGCATTTGTTTCAGCATGTTTCACCACTTGCTCAAAGATGTAGCTTTCAAAGTCAAACTTGATCTTCTTCCCAATAGCATAGATAAACCTACCCAATCCAACAGCTATTGTTGTCTTGTGGTTTGTTGGCACCCAGTTGGCTGCTCCAATTCTGTGAAGAATTACATACTTGATGCTAAGTTTACTAGCCTTCAACTTCCCTTTCAATGGCCAAACCTTTACCTGACCAGCTGTAATCTCCTTGCAGACATCATTATCAGTGACTTCAAGCTCTGTAAACTCTTCTTCTTTTCTTCCTAGGTAATTGTTGCTAACCTCAGGAGAAAATCCAATACATTTTCCTCTCACAAACACCTTCATGAAATCTCCACTCCTTTTGTCAGAGATATTTATAGGAATGTTGACCATGAATTCCTTAACCAGACTGTCATAACACTTGGAGAACCTACAAACAATCTTCACCAATCCAGCAGCCTTAATCAGCTCCATAATATCCTTCATCTCTAAAGCTTCTTTCCCAAGCTCCCTCTCTAGGGCTAGTCTTCTTTGACATACAAATTTCCACATTGATGCACTGCTGGCATAATGAAAGGAAATGTTGTCAACTGGCACTTCAGGGACTTTGTCAGAGATTCTCTTCACGATTGACTTTCTCACAGGAGTGATGTCTTGAACATCATCCTCAACATCAAAGTCAGAATCAGAATCTTCCCTGATCTTCCTCTTTTTGGAGGATGTAGCAACCTTGCTCCAAGGTTTTGTAGGACCAACAACAGCAGTTTTCTTCTTTCCTTCAGAAGACTTCTTTGGAGAGGATTCAACAGTCTTTCCTTTCCTTGTCTTCAGTCTCTTAGCAATACTTGGAACAACATTTCCAATGACTTCATCATCAGATAAATCAACCACATTGATCACATCCTCATTCTTTTCTTCACCAGGAGTAGTTTCAACAGGTGATGTTCTAACATCTGCCTTAACATTAGTTTCCTCATGCACATCATCTTCTTCCACTCCCACTTCAGAATCTTCAATAACAGACATAGCAAGTCTATGAAGATCTGAATCAACTCCTTGCATGTCTACCTTTTCTGCAGGCATCTGATTCAAAGGTACAGAAATTCCTTTCACAGGTATACCTTTGTCCAGGATTTTGGTAGCTAGATTACCCATTCTCTTGTCAACATCAAACTTTTCTTCAACAGTTTGAGAAGTGGATGACCTAGGTGCTGTTTTATCGCTAAAAAGTACACTAGTGACTAGCCTCTTAGTCTCATTATCATTAAATTTAGTTCCAGCCCTTTTGGGTTGAAGTTTGGAAGGTCTTGACATACCAGATTTAGGAACCATCATGGAGATGGGTTCTACATTCAAAGCTTCTCCTGCAGACTCCTCTTCTGTAGAAACCCTAGCTTTATCTCGCGAAGAGCTTTGAGAAACAGATTTCTTTGATGGAGAAGACATCTGTTTTGACATGGTTCCCTTGAGGCAGTATAGGTTCTGAGACAGATGATTCTTTTTGTTGAAGGAGATGAACAGTCGGGAGATATGAGCTTTGATGAAACGTGATATTGCTACAATAGGGAATGATGGTCTAAGGTATGGCGCCTGATTTTGTGTATCCCTTAAAGACCAATCAATAAATTTCTCCCTCCCAATTACCTTTCCTTTTAAAAATTTAAAAGGATTCACATTGAGAGTAATTAGCCCTAATTGACCACACTTGTTGTCACAATCTGATGTTACAACATCAACCTTAACATCACCAGATAAGCTGTCCACTTGAGGTACCCATTGATAGCAATTATCTCTGGATCTTATTCCCTTCATCACTACCTCATTCTGCTCATTTGTCACCACACACTCATCTTGGGTGTAGTTAACCTTACACCTTTCATCACACAACTGACTTATGCTAATTAAATTAGCACTCAATCCTTTGACAAGAAGCACATTGTCAAGATCAGGTCCATCATGACACTTCACTTTTCCAACACCTTTCACCACCCTTTCTCTCCATTTCCAAACGTAACATCAATTGAGGCGCAAGAATTGACATCCACCAATTGGTTTTTGAATCCAGTCATGTGCTTTGAACAACCACTGTCAAAGTACCATCCATCCTTAGCAGAGTGTCTGTCTGAAAAGTGAGCCAATAGACATTTAACCTCTTCTTTAGGAACCCACTGCTTAACAACCTTGGGCCTGTTATCCTTCTGTCTAGGTTGAGGGATAGACTTTGGATAACCATGAAGCTTGAAGCAAGAAAATTGCATATGGCCAAATCTTCCACAATAGAAGCACCTTACTCTTTCTTTTCTGAAGTTGTTAAACTTCCTGCCACCTTGATGATGAAACTGCTGTGGCTGCCATCCATAGTACTGGTGCTGTTTTCTTCCATAGTTTGCCTGTCTCCTGTAGTGAGGATTCTGTCTCTTAGGCTGTCTTCTATGGTGATGTGGCTTCCTTCTTCCGTAATAATGAGGCATAACATTATTATATTCAAAGCCATACATGTTCCCCTGATGTTGAGACATCTGATGGAACATGTTGAACCTAGGAGCCTGCATACTCCTATGGTATTGAGGAGACATATACTGCCTAGCTCCAGAAACATGTGCCTTCCTTTGATGAGGACCATGAGCATGCCTCTTCCCAACATTTTGAGGTTGTGGATGAGCTACCTGTTTAGGTTTAGGATCCTGTCTCTTTGTGTGATGTTGAGACATTGGTTGAGACATCTCCTTCTTGGTTCCTGAAGTGCTTGCTTCAGCAGATACCTTTTCCTCAACCATAAATCCTATGCCTGACTTATCTCCAGCAACCTTTTCTGTCTGAAGGATCTTGTCAAGTGTGTCTGTACCACTGTTCAGCATCCTAACAGATTTGGTCATATGATCAAGATGAGCTTTGACCAATAAGACTTCATTTTCCAAATCAGCTTTAGCAGTCTCAAGCTGAACAATCAGTTTCTTCTGTTTTTCACTTTCTTGACAGATTTCTGCACTCTTCAGACAAAGCTCTTGATAAGTGGATGCTAACTCCTCAAAAGTCAGTTCCTCATCACTTGAATCACCATCAGAAACAACTGTTCCAGTTAAAGCTTTGACATGTTTGGCTGACTCTCCTTCACTTTCACTGTCAGAGTCTGACCAAGAAACTGTCATGCCTTTCTTCTGCTTCTTCAGGAATGTGGGACATTCTTTCTTAACATGTCCATAACCTTCACACTCAAAGCATTGAACACCCTTGTCTTGAGCAGTCTTCTCTTCATCCTTCTCCTTAGACTTACTGATGTCAGAAGCGATGTTCTTGACATTAGGCTTGAAGTTCTTGTTCATTGTTTTGAACACCTTGTTGAACTGCCTTCCCAACATAGCAATGGCCTGAGATAGATCCTCCTGAGATTCAACATTATTCCCTAGCTTTCTCTTCTTGAGCATTTGAAACCAAGGCTATACTCTTTGGCTTCTTTTCAGGTTCTTCCTCATTCAACCCAAGCTCAAAAGTTTGAAGAGATCCAATGAGCTCATCAACCCTCATCTGGCTGATGTCTTGTGCTTCTTCAATGGCAGTCACCTTCATCTTGTACCTCTTAGGAAGGGACCTAAGGATTTTCCTTACAAGCTTTTCTTCTGACATCTTTTCTCCAAGAGCACTGGATGCATTGGACAGCTCAAGAATACTCATGTGGAAGTCATGGATAGTCTCATCTTCCTTCATCTTCAGACTTTCAAACTTTGATGTTAGAAGCTGAAGTCTTGACATCTTAACTCTAGATGATCCTTCATGTGTAGCCTTCAAAATATCCCATGCTTCCTTAGCAACTTCACATGAGTTGATCAACCTAAAGATGTTCTTATCAACTCCATTGAAGATAGCATTTAGGGCTTTAGAGTTACCAAGGGCACGCTCATCTTCTTCCTTGGTCCATTCTTCTTCAGGCTTCAGCTTTGAGGTGCCCTCTTTATCTTTCCCTGCATCATCTTTCTCAAACACAACAGGTGCTTTCCATTCTTTTATGATAGCCTTCCAAGCCCTGTTGTCCAAGGATTTCAAAAAGGTGATCATCCTTGGTTTCCAATAATCATAATTAGAGCCATCCAAAATAGGGGGTCTATTCACAAATCCACCAACTTCCTTTTCCATCTTACCAGAAAGTATCAGCCCTAGATCTTACCCAGATACAGAGCAGGATGCCTGCTCTGATACTAATTGAAATTTTGGTACCAGATATGTGATGTTACGTGTGATATCACAACAACACACTCTGCAATGGACAAAGTAAAACAACAGCAGAGTACACAGAATTGTTTACCCAGTTCAGTTCAACAACTTAATCTGGGGGCTACCAAGTCAGGGATGAAATTCACTACTTGTAGAATTAATTTACAGACTCAACAACCTAGTTGACAATCTCCTAAACTTAATTTCTACTAATGAACTTTCTACCTAAGAGCCCACTTAGGTATGAGAACACTACTCAATCCCTAAAACCTCTCAAAGATCAAACACTTTGAGAAACACCTTGATCCTGCTTCACAACTTTGATCAAGTTACAAAACTCTCTTGCTTCACAGCTCTAGAGAGGACAAATTACACTCACCAATTCACACTTGAATGGTTAACACAATACTCATACAAAGACAATGCTTAACCTCCAGTCAAAGCTCTCTATCTTCTGTCTACTTTCTGTGTTTTCTTCCTTTGGTTGATGCGCTTTATATAGCCATCTGAATTGGGCTTGGATCCTTTGCAATATCTGACCTGATTTGTTATTTAAAACTGAATCTTCAAAACAGATTTTATCCCCAAAATCTTTTTAAATCTCAGTCTTTAAACCTCCCTACAAATCTGCATCAAATTTCTATGCAACAGAGAATATCTATCCCAAGATATCCACATCCAATGAGACTAACAACTCTCCCAATATCCAGCTAAAACGCAAACCCTAACAACATCACTAAATCTGATGTTATTAATCTTCTGCAGACCTGATGTCACAACATCGCATGTGACATCAGACATCCAACTTAAACACTTATTATTATCCAATGTTAAAACTCAATGTCATGACATCAACCATCAGACATTGACATTGAACACTTTGTTTTACCAAAATTCTAGCCAATCCAAGAACCAACAAAGGGAAAGAAGAGGACAAAAAGGTTTTTTTATTAGGGTGCCTGAAGACACTTTGAATCTTGCTCATACGTATCTCCGGATGCGATGGATAACTCAAAGATATGTAGTTCTGGGTAGAAAATATTTGTTCCTTGGTCGATTTTAGCAAAATCTATTTCGTCTCAATCAACCAAAAAATATTTCTTGCTACCCAAAACAAGTGGAGAAGGGAACGTTTGCATCACGAAAAATGGATTTACAACTTAACATTAGTGGGAAATGTGGCTAGCTTACTCAGACATACAAGTGGACAAAGCGTTGTATTGCATCGTCTCGAGAAAATATATCTTTAATTTGTGAAAAAGGTTTTTGGATCGCACGGCGGCGAGAACGAATTTTGATGTGTTTGATGTATTTTTGGTGATGGCGACGGCTTGGATAGGCGAGATATCCATCTCGAATCCTTGCCTTCGAAGCTCGTGGTATCCACCATGTTCCTTTTCCATCTTATTTGCAAAATGGTTTGATATTTTTAGATGTTTTGAGGTTTTGACTGAGAAAAGGTTTGTGAAAGTCGCTTTGAAAGTTTTATAGATGACGAGAGCTTGGATGGGCGAGATATCCATCTCGTATCCTAGCCTCTGGAGCTCGCAGTATCCACCGGGTTCTTTTTCCATATTTATTGAAAAATGTTTAATAAGAAGTAAGTGTTTTGATTTTCATTGGAAAAGACTTGACGTTGGATCAAACATTTGGTTGTCGTTTGAATAAAAATTGGTTTGAGGGTTTGAAAATGGTTTGAATGTGGAAATGGTGAGAAAATGGGATAGTGGAACTGGTTTGATATGGTTCAATTTGAGAAAATTACTCGACGTTGGATCGAGTGTTTATTTTTGTTGTTTTTGAGAAGTGTTGATTTTACACAAGTCTTGAATTAGCCACTTAACTAACGCAATAAAAAATAAATAAATAAAGGAAGTGGTAAAATTATTACACGTCAAGGAAATGGGGGTACATTTTACTGAATGGGGAAACTAATGATACAATTAAAGGAAAACCCAAACAATCAACAAGTAAATTAAAAAAAAAATCTCATTGTAAGAAGGCTCAAGAGTGAACCACGGGACCGAAAATAAACCGAACCATTGTAAGAAGGCCCAAGAGTAAGCCAAAATATAGGAGATAGTATGACACACGGCATATGCACAACACATGTTCATTGTAATTGAATCGAAATAAGTAAAGCAAAAGTGGAACATGCACGGATCAAGATCATGATGCTAAGATGTGAATCAATGTCACATAACGCAAAGAGGTGCAAGGCTACCAAAATAAGGTTCAAGTTCGATTTAAGCGTAGCGATGTTGGATTGTTGTATGCTATCATAAATCGAATGAATTGCTAACGTGAAACGTATCATCGCAAAATGGAACAGAATGAGAATAAACTCAAAACGCTCAACAATGAAATCGTAAAGTGACGCTTAACGTACACAATGGTTAAGCAAACGATATTAAACCAAGATGAAGTAAACCTCACAACCAACATTTTAAATAAGCGTATAGCAAAGAAATGATCGTAAAATCATAAGGATTGTGCTCAAAGTCGGTTTGTGCGTCACGACAGTAAGCAAATGTCGCACACAAGGGTCACAACATGGAGAAATCAAATCAATATATCATAATGGAATTTTAGCGGCATATGGGCATATCAATGTCGAATCCGCGTATTTAATCCGACTTTAAACGCAATGGAACCAAAAAAGCCAACAACTATGCATTATATTTACAAAATTTATATATTATATAGAAACTATTTATTTAACATAATATACAAATACCAAGCAATAATAAATAAAAAACCAATATTATATTTAAAACTTAAAGTAAAAAAGAGATAAATATTAAATAAGTAACTAACAGAAATAGTAAAATAATGCAAAAAACAAAATAAGAAAAAAATAATAATTATGAAAACAGTTAGAATAAACAGCATAGAAAAATTTCGTTACGTTTAAGCGAAGATGGAAGTTGGCTGTTATGGTGAGGAGCGGATCGAGACGGTTGTTGCGTTGCTGAGTTAAGTTGTTGTTGTTATTGTATCAATTGCATCCTCTGGGCCTAAGGCAATGACTGAAAGATGTGTTGTTGCTTAAACTCATGTTGTTGCTGTAACATAGCCTGTAACCCTGGAAAACCATGTCTAACTTTATACTCTTTTATCTAAGATCAACATCGCAGTAATACAAACCTTTCCAACAAACAAAGATCTGATAACAATGATTGAAAATCGTTGGTTGGTGTCATACCCCAAATTTGTCCTACCCTTCCATTCAAATCTTACGGCTTATGAATGTCATATTCCTCGTGTACATACCCTCCATTAGGTCATCAAACACATCATTCATTCATTAACATCAAGACTTTTTACTTGGATCAGAGGTCTTGAAGAATTAGGATTTAAATGGCAACTAGGGTTTCACCTCTTTTGTAGGTTTCTCTCAATGGAAAAATGCAAAGATCATGAGTTCGGGTTTGTCCCTTGTGTTTATTGTTATCAGATGGATCATCAAAGTTTGACTATGAAATCATCAGGAGCATCATCTCTTGGTGCTCACCATCATCACTTGATTAGAGTTTATTTCCATGATCATATGGCCTTCAAGAGGTTTTCTTGTTAAGTTTGTGCATCTTATCATTCAAGAGATTCCATCATTGCTTGAGGTGCAAGTTGTCGAGGAAATCTTGGTGTATACATGGTCAATTAGGGTTTGGGTAAAAGAAATTTTTCATTATACAATGCAAGGAAGCCTTCATTCAAGAGGTGTCTTATTGTGTGAGCTGGGGATCAAGGTCTCACCTGTTCAACATCCATCAAGCAGTGTTTTGAATATCATGGTTCAAGGGTGTTTTCTTCAATCAATTTTTGCTTGAATACAAAGACACATGACTATGGTTCTCATACAAGGAGGTTCAATGAGACTTTATTCATAAATTAGGGTTTGTGGACATCATCTGTTTAGTGACCTGTGGCACAAGTTTTTTTTAGGGATTCTACTTCAATGGCATTAAGATCAAAACTTGAGAAGCACTAGGATAATGAACACTTGGTGAAAAGACTTTCATTTGGTTGGATGCGTTACTTATGGTACCAGCTACATTTTCCTGTGCAAATTCATTCAACTATCTCAAGCTAAGGCCTAGGGTTGCTTATGAAATAACATGGTTTTGAGGAAGCAAAAATCATGGGTACAACCAAGGTTGTTCGATTATTTGAAAACACTTGGACTTGGTTCATTCAAAAGGACAAAAAGACAATACTTCAAGAACTATTGTGGCCAATATCTTGTTGAATACACACCAAAAGTTACGCAGTGCATTATCAAATGAAGAAAAGAGAGATATGCAAATTAAGAGAAATGTTGAATATATGAAGTTTTGTCACTGAACTCAAGAGGTTAACAAAAGGGTTCTTTACATTTGTTATTACAAAATCATCACCATTTCAACCTTGCCATTGTTACATATAAGAATACACAAACAAAATTACACGGAAAGACCAAGTCCATATTTTGACTTTAACCATTTCACAATCCTATTGGAATACCATTCAAAATATACGAAAATGAGAGTATTTCATTTCAAAACATACATTTCATCACTTTTACGCATCATTACATTGTAAGGTTGAAACACAAGGTTCTTTCATTATTTTGATACAAAGGATAAAAAGGGAAACGAAAAATAAGAATGTTCAAGTTGGTGGGAGTCTTTGGCCCTTGTCTTTCTTCATGGCACAATTATTATCTCTATTGTTCCTCATAGTCATCCTCATCATCAATTCAACAACAGTACCAACACCTTGCACAGTCCAAACATCAGCTTTAGAAGGATCACTTTTCCAACAATCCACATTCCCTCTTTCTTTCATCGTACCTGCTATAGACTCCCTGCTGCAACATTGCTTGATTGGATTCTATCAACATCCATTTGGTAGGTAGCATCTGTACATAGCATACAAAACAACTAGTTCATTCAAGTTCAAAACCAAAAGCTTCAGAAAACTAAAATTCAGTTTGCATTACATCATCATAACAACAGTACACAGCGGTTACAATTCAAGGCATTCACTCAAAAGGTAGCATCCATTCATTAGCAACCAAAGCCGACAGCATGCTTCAACAAGAACAAAGAGAATAAGAGACACAAAAATACACATAATGACAAAGCAACCGGTTCAGAGAAGTATAGAGAGTCCAATGTTAATGGTAATAAGCATGTTGGTATTGATTTTTTACCTTTCACGTTTGATGATACAGTTAAGAGGCGAGCCTATGTTACAATCAATGTTTCGGATCCCAATTTTCACAATTTTGACTTGGATAGAGCTGAAAGTTCCTTTGCAGAGGATCAGGTCTGGGCTGCTTGTGATGATGATGATGATGGAATGCCTAGATATTATGCTAGCTATTCAACCGGTGGATCAAAAGGAGTGGCCAGAGAGCTTTGACTTTTAGTGCCTCCGTTTTGAATACTCTTGGGTAACTCGGGAGCCTTGTTCTCCCCCAATAGCAGCCTATCTGTTACAATCCCTGCAGACGAAAACAATAATGAAAATTATATCCTACGGCGGTACAATATTGACGGTTATAGATGGACATATTCTACAACCATGAGGGCATTTAATGTCTTAGAAAGTAAAACAGAAGAAAAGTGTTCAATTAGATCGGCAGAATGTTCAGGCATCGACACAAACAAGAGTAAAGCTCATGAATCTAGTTACCGGAATCCCTCACGACATTAAGACACTTCAGTTCAACTTCACAAGCTAATTTCAACAAGCTTTAACAGAAGATTAACATTTTTAACACCAGATTCCTAACATGCTACTAACAAGCTAATTTTACTAACAGGGCACAAGCAGGTTGAGCCTTGATTCACCACAATTCATAACACTTATCAAGCTAACTTCAACAAATTCAATTAACACCACATGCCAATTTCATACAACAGAATTTCATAAACAACCTCCATTTCATTCATAAATAACAGATTTCCAAATAGCACGTGAGTTTTGACTCGAAGCGACACTTCAATTTCTATTTAGCAAGCTCAGATTTCAAACTCAGGTTCCACATAACAGTTTCTAGCAATAATAGATAACAATTCACTCATTCCAAATTATAACAGAATCTAACTAACCTCAAAACTGAATCCTAATTTCCATCCACCTACAACTGTCCTAACAGAACTTATAACTAACTTCCCAAATTCCCTAACTAACTTTCACATTGAACTTCTCAATCTGACCTCAACCTTCCCTCTCTATAAATTCAGAGCTTCACTACTATTTCAGGGGGATTCATTCTTCATCTTTCACTCTGAACCTTCTTCTTCTTCACATTCACACTCCTCAAAACTCTCATTCTCACTCTCTGATTTTGGATTCTCATAACACTTCAAGGTTCTCACATCACTCTCCACATCAACTGAACACTCTCTCTACCTCACAACCTTTTCTGCTACAAGCAATTTCACACCAACATCAAGCAATTTTGCAATAACGATTCAAGCAATTTCGCAACGACGTAACAAGAGTTCGCATACACACAATAACAACAATGAACCAGAAGTGCACAAGAAGTAGAAGAAGGGAGAATTGGAAGAGTGTACATCACCTGAGTTCAACTCTTGCATCGCCGGCAACGGAACGACTCCGGTAAGTGTTTCTTCTTCCTTTTTTCTTTAATTTCGCGTCATAGAGATGTAGATTGATCATTTAAGATTGGAAGCCCAAGGTTGGGGGCTCCAATTCCTCCAAAATCTCCCTCAACCTCTATTCAAATAGTTAGGTATGGATGATTTTGCTTTCGATTGAGAGAGGAGAGTGAGAATCTGAGGTTTTCAGTGGTGTATTTAAATAGAGCGAGATGAGATGCACACGTTGGTGTAGGAATCGTGAATTTCTGTTCTCCGCTGCCGCCGGTGGCGAATTCTGGCGTGGCATAGGTGTTACTTCCGGCGAGAACTTTAAAAAGAGAGAGAAAGGACGCGAGGCTGAGTTTCGTGCATTGTGAACCTTGTTTGTTTTCCCTGAGGCCATGCGTTTTGGGCTTAAACCCATTCAAGGATGCTATTCGCACCATCACATGACCATAATCCTTGTGCATTTGGGCTCTTAGGCCCATCTCAATAGCTATTCGCACCCTATTTTGTCCCTGCACCTCCCTCAGTTCAGAAACCAAAGCTGATGGGCCCTGAGTCTGGGTCCTGCGCCAGAATAGTATTTGCATACCTGGTCCAAATCCTACACCTCCTTCTGAGTTTTTTTATTTATTTATTTTTTATTAGTTCTTTTTATTAAATTTGTGATTAGTTTTTTTGTTAAATTTTTGATTGATTGCTTTTGTTAAATTTTGATAAAAATTTCTTGTTAGATTTTAATTGAATTGCTTATTAAAGTTTTAATAAATTTTTTTAGTGGAACTTTTGATTGATTTTCTTGTGGAAGTTTGATTAGTTTTCTCATTGGATTGTTGATTAATTTTGTTGATTTTTGTGAAACTTTATTTCTCACTTTTCTTTAATCTTGATTAAGTGAACATAATGGACCTAAAGAATTAATAAAACTTAAAAAGAACGATGGACTTAAATTGATTGACCTTTGCATTGGACTATTATGGACATGGACCATAGGATAGACCTTGAAATTGGATTATTTTGGACATGGACCATAGGATAGACGTTGGCATTTTGGAGGACTTTGAACTATGGACAAATTAATCAGCATTAACACACTTTACATAATTCTAATTCATCATGCTTGATTAATTCTTTTTTAGGGTTTTAACTTTGCTTGTTGTTTGATCTTGATTGGTATTTTTGTGCTTAATTTCCATGCATCATTTGATTACATCATCTTGCATTCATTATTAATACATATTGCTAACTTTTTCTCTTTCGTTGTGAGGTATTACTTTGAGGCACCATGGACCATTTTTGGACTTTAATTCACTTTTTTCGATTATTGTACTTTTATTCATTTTATTTCTAGTTCATACGTCATCCGCCATTGTGGTAATATGTCCCCCACTCTCATTAAAGTGTAATAGCGTAGGACTTTACATTCTATATTGTCTTATGCTTGCATGCTTGTATGTTAAAAAAGGATAAAATAAAAGCGATTAGAAAACAATTTAAAAAATAAAGATAAAAAATAAAGCTTTATCCAACGTCAAGCCATTTTCGAAATTATTAATTGAGTTCTCATCCTTCATCACGCCTTAGGGCTCAACCACCTCACACCCGTAAGTCGAGTGCTTAGGCATCACCATCAACCTCCATCAATTATCATCTTCCACTTATCATCTCTTTCTTATCACGCCTTTCACAATTCAAAAACATCAAACACTTGGTCCAATGTCAAGTCATTTGTTCAAAACATTTTCACAATAATTTGGGAGAAAAGGGAATGGAGTGTACGTACTTGTGCACCCCATTTCTCAAGTACTTGGGTTGTTGGCCCTGATTGGCTTGTGGCTCAACACTTGTCTTCCATTCAAAACACTTAAGAGTAAAAGGGTTTAGTTCGGTCCTCTTAGGGCGAAAAAGAGTGGTTGGGATACCATTGTCCCCTCAACTCCCGAGTATCTGATTGTAGGTCGTACTTAGCCTGTGGTTGGATACTTGTCTCCCTCTAAGTACCAAGGATTAAAATTGCTTCACAAATTTAATAAGCAAATTCTAAAAACAATCACAAATCATCAACTCAATTTTCCGCCTTAGGTTATTCCAAAAACTTTTTCAAAAATGACATGTTATTTCTGTTCTACCGCAATACAAACAACGCCTAAGCCTCCCATGCACGGGCATACAAGCTACATTTAAATGCTAGAATGCGATCCACCGCATCCATTCTACCACAAACAAACAAACAAACACTTAAGTCTCTCATGTGCGAGCACGCAAGCAACGTTTAACTGCTAAGACACGAACGTTAACATTGTTCACTAAAATCAATCAACCAACACACCTAATCCCGAACTACGGAGCTCTGATTTCCTCATTGCACTATGAGGATACGTAGGCACAAGATTGCAAAATCTAGGCGAGCAACCTTCCTTCATTTTCATCCTTAGTTCCACAAACTAGAGAGCTCTGATTTCCTCATTGCACCATGAGGGTACGTAGGCACAAATGCCCCAATCCTCCGCGAGCACACTAATTTAAAACCTATTTCTTCTCCTTTAGCAAGTAAATCTTTAGATAAAAGACACCCATTCACGCATAGACAACCAAGATGGTTCCCATCGAGTACGATGGAAATAAGGGGTGCTAATACCTTCCCCTTGCATAACCGACTTCCGAACCCGAATTTGGTTGCGAGACCATGTTCTTCACCTTTATGGGGCTTTATCAATATTTTCCCTTTCTTCTGAATAAATAAAGTCTGGTGGCGACTCTGTGTTTTTGCGTAGCGGCAGTTAAAGAGTGGAGGGAGAGGATGAAAGGAAACACGATAAAGGTGATATAGGTTGACGTGAGGGTTGGACGGAGGATGTGGTAGGCCGAAACATGGGCGTTTAAGTTGTTTTTTAGGTTGAATTATTATTGTTCACGGTGGAGTTCGTGACTTGGTGTAGGAGAAGAAGTCGTTGTTTGGTAGCATACGAAGAAGGAAGATGGGAAGATAAAGGGTGTGTTTGGTGGTGGATCTGCGAAGGTGAGAAGAGTGTTTTTCGTGGCCGGCAAAGGAGGGAGTAAGGGACGGTGTAACAGTGAGAATGTGTGGGTGAGTTTTTGTTGTCTTGCAGAGGATGATGAACAGAGAAGAGAAGAGAAAGAAAGGGTTGTCCAGAAAAAACCAAGATGAGAAGGAGGATGTGTTTTTGGAGAAGAGAGTAAGGTGCAGGTTATGTTTTTATGTGAGAGAGAGGAGGAGTGTGTCACTCAAGGTTGAAGAAGGTTATGTATGTGGAGGAGGTGGCAGAGTTTTGGTCGGCAACGGAAGTACAGGAATGGAGTGGATGAAGTGAGTTATCGTGGTGATGTTTTGAGATTAAGGAGAAAGCGGAATAAGATTTTTTGCAGCTGAACAAAAGGATATTCTGTTGTTGTATTTGTACATAAAAGTGAGAGGAATTTTTACTACCTTCCCTCTTTCCTTCCTTGCAAACTAATGAGAGAATGTGGTTACCGCATGCAAGCATGACGTGTCTTATGATGGGTGGATCACTTGTAGAGGTAATGGATTATTTTTATGAGAACCAAGTGGTCCCTCTTGATATTTTTCTTCTTATCCCTTTATCCAAGTGAGAGAAAATTACAGAGAGAAGAAACTTATTGGCAGTCACATGAGAGAGGAAAATCAAAACCAAATCCATTTTGTGAGTGCTAGCTTTAATGCGGTCATTGAATTCCTTATTTCTTATCCTATTGGCCAAATCTAAATTGAGAGAGGGTCTCCAATGAGAGAGTGCCAAATGTCACTTTCTTGCTGGCAAATTAATTCATTTGTTTTTTCTTCTATTTTTTATTATTTGAAGTTTCAAAAAAGATTTTAATAATTAAACTAAAAATAAACAAAACAACATAAATTCAAACTAAATACTCAATTAATTATAATTATTTCAAATGATTATTTTGGCTAAAAAATAAAAATAAATGGATAAAAAATGAATAAAAATCTGACGTGAAAATGTCCGAAAAAATAAACTGAATGCACCAAAATGATCAGCGCGAAATAAATTTCTCAAAAACATATAGGTTTTGATCAAATTTTAAAATAAAAAATGACCGGTTAAGATGCTCAGATTGATCAAAATAGGATCGAAAAAGGTGGTCGAAAAAATAAAATGAGCACGCCAGGTTGAACTACACGAACTGTAAATTAATAAATTTGATGTCTGCAAGCTTGATTTTAAAAATTTTTGCCCGCTAATTTCACATTCATTTGAGAATCAGTTCGACCGATCTGTCTGTAAATCCGAAAAATTATTTTGGTTGATATTTTGGGCATTATGCGAGATGATATGCATATGATGTGAAA
Organism: Lathyrus tuberosus; assembly: GCA_022829125.1. Lineage (NCBI taxonomy): Eukaryota > Viridiplantae > Streptophyta > Magnoliopsida > Fabales > Fabaceae > Lathyrus > Lathyrus tuberosus. The sequence goes on from JALAZF010000423.1 coordinate 5,343,175, forward strand.
GTTATGATAAATGTATTGATTCATTGATTCAGGGTCAAAATTGGGGTGTGACAACTGCCCCTATTAAGTATCTTCAACTAGAGAATATAAAGAAGGACATTCTTCATATGATCACGGTGAGAGATAGTTAAATACTAAAAAGACCCAAATTTTGATCCTGAATGCATATGGCATTATATGATATGTTATGCATGTATGCAAGCCTCTTTTTCATTTATGGTTTGCTAGGGATATGTTGTGATATGAGATGAAACCTAACATGATGTTTTATGATGGATGAAGAATGGAAAATGGACCTGTGGGGAATGATGGTGATCTATAGGAAACGAAAATGAGGGTGAAGGATCATTGGGGATAATAATCCTACTGGAGAAATACACCGAGGGATATTCAAAGGTGAGTTTTAATAATAGGTTCAGACATGACTTGGCGACACTTTAGAATATACTGTAAGTTTTGAAGATTTCTGACAATAAATTTATCCAATCAAGGATTTTGGAGACCCCTAACAAGGAATCCACCCAACTCAAGGTTCTGGAGTTTTCTAACAAGAAAGTTTCTAAAACAAAATGATGATCCTTAACAAGGAACCCATCTAAGACAAACTCGGGAGCATTCTTACAAGACAGTCATCCACGCAAACAAAGAAATCATCCAAGACAAATTTTGGGAGCTTTCTTACAAGAAAGTCATCCACACAAAAGGCTATGATGATTCTTAACAAAGAATTCTATCAAGATTAAACAATGGAGTTTTCTAACGTTCAATCTTTTGGGAATTCCATAAAATGAATAGTTATGTTTGACTTTCTAGGAATCATCAGCACAAAGAGGTTAATAAAAATCTATGTATGTGCCAACCAAGTTGGACTTAAACCGTAAGCATTGGTTACAACTAACTTTTAACGGAGCGGTGCCAGTTACAACTGGTCTTTCAAAGATGAGGTCAATGACAACTGAACTTCAAAGGCGCCAATAACAATTGGACTTCAAAAACAGGGTTTCAATTATAACTGGACTTTGGGTACCAATGACAATTAGATTTTTCGAAAATGGTGCCATTGACAGCTGGACTTGCAAACGGTGACAGTAACAAATGGTCTTTAGGTACCAATGACAATTCAATTTTGAAAATGAAATGAATTCCAGTGACAACTGGACTTTAGGTACCAATTACAATTGGATTTAAAAAAATGAATGCCAATAACAATTGGATCTTAAGGACACCAATAACAATTGGACGTTTGAGAATGAAGGCCAATGACAATTTGACTTTAAAATAGATATCGGTGACAATAAAACTTTAAATTGTGCCAATAACAATTGGAAGTTGAAAGGATGCCAATAACAAATGGACTTTAGGACAAGGTGTCAGTTACAACTGGACTTTAAAGATACCTCCAATAATAATTGAACTTTGACATGAATGTTGGTAACAATCAAACCTCGAAAAGGGTGCCAGTGACAACGAGACTTTAAACATGCATGCTAGTAACCATCGTACTTTAGTTACTAATAAAAATTGGCTTTTGAAAATCGGTGCCAATGACAACTGAACTTTAAATTGTGCCAATAACAATTGAGGTTTGGGGATACCAATAACAATTAGATTTTGACAAATGAAGGCTAATGACAACTGGACTTCGGATGCCAATGACAACTAAACTTCGGATACCAATGACAACTGGATTTTGATACCAATAACAATTAGATTTTGAAGGTGGCGATAATAATTAAATTAAAAACTGATTGCTAGTGACAACTGGGCTTTGGAAAGGATCGCTAGTGACAACTTGACTTTAAAATGTGCTGGTAACAATCGGACTTCAGTCTATGCATGTGAACGCGAAGTACATTTCGTTCTATGCATGATTTGATTTTGCATGATATATGAATGGTCATGGTATGCAAATGCTGACTCCATGCCTAATAGGAGTTTATATAGGCTCTTTATGGAGGTTCTAACTCCTCAACAACGATACTCAACCAAGTAGTGTGAGAAATGTAATCAAAGGAAAATTCTACCAAGCTTGCCAGCTACGACTAAACAAGGAGATCCTTTTAGAGGATAATGGGTTGCTAGCATGATCTTGGCACTCATCTCGAAATTAACAGTCGCTGATGTATGGCAGATTTAGCTTGAGCAACTTGAAAGCATGAAGCAAACTTGCCCCTATGTAACTCATATTGCCCCCGTCTATTGGATCTTTGAAAATGCTCACCTTAAAAGGATTTTGGAAACAGCCTGTCATAATATGACCTTAAGATGACTTGCCCGACTGTTTGAATCTTGCAGCATTCTACCTTTGATCATCCGATTCTTGGAATGGTAGGATCCTGATTGATCGATCTTTGGAGGGTTGGACCCATTGAGTTCTTTGTGGTAGCTTGTTTTAGTCTGAGCCTTTGAAGCGATTGGCTCTTGACTAACTAACTCTTAGGGTGATTATTAGCTCGGATTGACTGATACTTGAAGTGATTTTCCCCTGACTTGACTTAATTAGCCCGATCAAGTTTCTCAACTTGCTGCACAGTGCTGGGTTTTCTTTGATGCTAAATGCTGACTTGTAGATAAAGTTATGCATTCAAAAATGGTAATTTTAAAGTAATGCAAATGCAAATTTTGAAATCAACCATTATTGAAATGATGATGATATATGATGAACGAGTCAATGATCATAACATAATGCTAATATAACCATTAAGAGTATGCAAGGTGGTGAGATCAATATAAATAATCATCAAATATCTTTTGGAGTCAGGTTAACGCGACCTTAATGTAACATGCTTTCAAAAGAAAACCCTGCCTCAGTTAGGTCTTTTAAGGGTTGTAACGTGGTCTGGTTCATGGTTTCTGAAACAAAATGATACAAGCCTCAAATTTAATTTTAACCCACCCCTTCTTCATGATGATCTCTAGTTCCTATGTTAAGTTAATTCAACACACACATCAAAATCTCATGAGAGTTTGATAGTGTAAGGGTAAAGATGATGATTCAAGATGAGATTTTCTAGAAATGGTAGTCACCTTCATTTTATTCTCTTTGTTTTTGTTGAGGATTTTATGACCTCTTTTGATTAATTTTTGTCCTTAATTTTTCCTGGACTGCTTCTTTTAAAGCTTTCGGTTCATCGGGATTCCCCTAATTATTGCCTGTTCTAGACTGGACCAATGGCCAGGCATGGTCCAATCCACTTCTGCTCCTAGAACGACCCAATTGCCTAAGTCCAATCCACAAAGGGGCAAAAGTTACCTTTCTGCCCCTCCAATCGGGCATGGAATGCATCACTCCTCCCCGGAACAGCTGCCCGTTCCCCACGGTCTCTTCACTCCCCGAATAGCTAAGGGCATGTGCCCGAAACTATGCCTATGCCCGACATAACGACTAGTTTTGGGCACCCTTCCCGACATAACAGCTAGTTTGGGCAGTTACCTATTCTTCGGGAAAAAGGTTATTTCACCCCTAAAATAGGACCGTTGGCCACGCGCTGGGGGCACTATATAAACCCTCTCACTTGAGAGGGTCAGATATCCAATAATCACCCTTGAAACTCATACTTTGTACTTGCCCCTTTTCTCTGACCCTTTCTTACTTGAGCGTCAGAGTGCCTTGCAGGTACACCTCCTCCTCCTCTTCATACGCCCAGCACCTCAGACGTACTTGGTGGCCCACTTCAACAGGATCTGATCCAGCCTTCACGATCAGTGGCGTCGTCTGTGGGAAACTTGTTCTCCCCGTCTTAACATCCACTTCCGATACTAAGACCAAAACACTCTCGTCCAAGATTATCATCATGGCCGCTTAAGATCACGTCAACGGTGCTCTCTAGTCAGCTATCCTCCCCGTCAACAAGACTGGCGTTGACAGTCCTTCATCCCTCCTCGGAGACCCCCGTTTTCTGAGAGACGGGGCCACAACCTCTCCTTCCCCTACCCCCGCTGACCGCGACAACGGTCAGCCCTCGCTGGCCATCTAGCCCATTCCTGCTCCACCCAACGCCGACCCGGTCATGGTGGCCCTTCTTGAGGCAATCAACAAAACCAACCTCCCGATCCTTCAGCAGAACGAAAGGATCAGGGCATTGGAGGAATCCGCTTGCCCGAAATCCCCTTCCCCGAGGAAAGGCCATCGACGGTCCAAGAGCCCGCAACCCCGACGAGAAATCGACCGAAGGCTGCGCCAAGAGCCAGAGTCTCACGCTGCCCGGAAACGTGACCATGTTTCCCCACGAAACCAACACTCTCCCGGCCACAAGAGAACCCGAAGAGATAAACAATCACCGTCGGTCAGGTCAAAAGCCCGTGCCCGTACACCTTCCCCCGGAGAAGTCGCCGACACGGGCGAATCGTCCGATCTCCATCGCTAACCAGTTCCAGCGGCGACGATGAGCCTCACGGCCCGTTGTTCCAAGAAATATTGGCAACACGCCTCCCCAAGGGCTTGGAGAAGCCCCCGGCATTGGGCACATACGATAGAACAACAGACCCTGATGAGCACATCGAGAACATCGATGCGCTACTGGATTACCGTGGCGTCCGGGGCGTCATCAAGTGCCGTCTGTTTCCGACCACGCTCCGAAAAGGAGCAATGACTTGGTATAAGCAGCTGCCCAAAGATTCCATTACTTCGTGGAAGTAACTAGGCAGGATGTTCTCCCGGCATTTCACGGCGTCGCGCCGCCACCCTAAGACTGAAGTCTCCCTCGGCGCCATAATCCAAGGGAAGGACGAACCTCTCCGAGCATACATCGAGAGGTTTAACAAAGAAGCAGTGCAGGTCCCCACAACTGACGACATGAAAAAGTTTCTGCTCGAACAGGGACTCCGCCCACACTCAAAGTTCTCCAAAGCCGTCGGCCTCGCACCTCTGAGGAACCTGGACGCCTTCCTCCTCAAGGCGCAGTCGTACATTCAGTACGAGGAAAAGGAAGCGGCCAACTCCGCCCGAGCTTCCCGCCACCAGGAGAACGCCCGGGCCTCCAAAGGCGAGGAGCCCTCGACATCTCGTCGAGGAGAAAGGAAGCTTGAAGACCGTCCTCGGGACTCCCATGATAGCAAGGGACCCTCCAGACAATTCCACGACTACACTCCCTGACTGTCTCCAGGGAGAAGATACTGTCCGAATGCGCAAATTCAGAATTCAAACAAGCAGGGGTCTGCTTCCCTAAACAAATACCGGCCAAACCCAACACCGACAAATCAAAGTACTGCCATTTCCATAAGAGTCACGACCACACCACCGAAGACTGCGTCCATTTGAAGGATGCTATCGAGATACTAATCAGGGATGGGCACCTGAAAAAGTTCACGAAAAAGAAAGACGCTCCTCGGCAAGACGTCCAAGAGTCCAAGAAGATAGAGGAAGAAGTGCCTTCCTCGGAAGAGGCCAACATCTAAGTCGCCATGTCCGTATCTTGACCAGAGGACTTCTACGTCCCAGATAAGCTCAGCGCTCCTGCCTACTTCGCAGCCCATAACCCGTGGGAAACGTTCCCCTCCACCATGGTCATCTCAGGGGGAGGCTTCAATAAAGTCATGGTGGGCTCCGTGAAAAGGAAATTCGAGCACCTGATCGGCACGAGCTCCAACAAGGTGACCACGCTCGACCAAGCCCAGAAGGGCTCTGTCCCCATCTCCTTCTACCGGGAAGAACTCCTCGGAGGATCTCCAAACTCGAGCATCCCTTTGCTCGTCAGAGCTCGAATGGCGAACTTCGACGTTCGCTGGATCCTCGTCGACCAAGGTAGCTCGGTCGACATTATGTACTCCCAGCTGTTTTCAACACTTCAACTGGATGAGTCATACCTCACCCCCTATGTGGGGTCTGACTTGCAAGGTTTCAATGGATCAGTGACCAAACCCCGGGGATACGTCGAACTGATCGTAACCTTTGGGTCGACAGAAACGGCCAGGTCCGTCAAAGTGCAGTTTCTGGTAATTGATTGCCCGTCACTATATCAGTGCATCTTCGGAAGACCAATATTGGCCGAGTTGGTAGTTGTGCCTTCAACCGTCCACCTCAAGATGAAGTATTACACTTCAAAGGGGATGGTCGCCACCCTCCACGGCGACATCGAAGCCGCACGACGATGCTTTGAGGTAGCCACAAAGGGACTCAACGCCATCGCGTCTAAGCCAAAGGTATCCAACAAGCCAGCCTTGCCCAGCAGTTCCGAGGAAGCCAAGCCTCTGCCTCAGGCCGACTCTATTGACCTTGACAGCTGCTTCCCCGAAGAAGACCAGCAGGAGGACCAATCAGCTTCGAGCAGCTCGTCTGCCACAACCAACAACAACTCCCATCCGATGCGTCCCATCCCGGATGGTGACTTTGAGCTCGCCTTGTTCGGCGAAGACCCCCAGCGGGGAGTAAAGATTGGAGCGGATCTCCCCGACATCGCAAGGAAGCAACTCAAAGCCTGCCTCCGTGAGAACGCTGATCTGTTCGCTTGGAGCGCCGTCGAGATGCCCGGCTTGGACCCATCCATCACCTGCCATCAACTCACGATTGACCCAGCCGTCAAAGCAGTAGCATAATGTAGGAGGAAGCAGTCTCCGGAGAAAACGGAGGCTGCAGAAAAAGTTGTAAAGGACCTCCTCGAGGCCAAATTTGTCTCGGAAGCCAAGTACACCACTTGGCTGTCCAACATTGTACTTGTGTAAAAATCTAATGGCAAATGGCGAATGTGCATTGACTATACCGATCTTAATAAGGCATGCCCGAAGGATGCCTACCCCCTCCCCAATATTGATAAACTTGTTGATAACTCTGCCGGTTTTAAACTTTTATCATTCATGGGCGCCTATTCGGGCTATAATCAAATACCAATGGCAATGAGCGATAAAAAATACACGACCTTCATGATCGAATTGGGAAACTATTACTACAATGTAATGCCTTTCGGCCTGAAGAACACCGGCGCAACCTATCAAAGGATGATGAACAAGGTCTTCCGGGGAGAGATAGGCGACATGCTCGAAGTCTATATGGACGACATGATCGTTAAATCCCACGAGGAAACCAATCATACTACCCATATGAGGAAGATCTTCGAACAGGCCAGAAAATACCAGATGCGTTTCAACCCGGAGAAGTGCACATTCGGTGTCCGGGCAGGCAAATTCCTCGGTTTCTACCTAACAGAATGGGGGATCGAAGCCAACCCCGACAAGTGTTGGGCATTATCCGAGTTTCCAATGCCCAAGTCGAAGAATTCCATCCAATCCCTCAACGGGATGCTCGCATCACTATCCCGTTTCGTGGCCAAATCTGCCCAACACGCCCTACCATTCTTCAAACTCCTCCGCAAGGAGGCGACGTTTGAATAGACCGAGGAATGTGACTGGGCTCTACTCCACCTGAAACGGGCACTCTCAGAGCCGTCGGTCCTCTCTCGCCCGGACAACAGCTAGACTCTGTATCTGTATCTCGCCGTAGCTTCCGAGGCAGTGAGCGTCGCTCTTATCCGTGAAACGCCTGACGGGCAAAAGCCCATATATTTCACGAGCAAAGCACTACAGGGACCAGAGCTGAGATACCAACAGATAGAGAAAGTGGCGCTGGCCCTCATCAACGCAGCTAGAAGACTGAGACACTACTTCCTGGCCCACACGATCGTGGTCTGGACAGATCAACCTGTGAAGCAGCTGTTAGGACGACCAGACATTGCCGGCAAAATGCTCAAATGGTCACTAGAGCTGTCCAAATTCGACGTCCAGTGTGAAAGCAGAAAAGCCCTCAAAGCCCAAGCTTTGACTGACTTCTTCGCAGAAATGACGTTCACAAATTCCCCGCCCTGCAGGGCGCGCAAATGGACCATTTTCGTAGACGGAGTATCCAACTCAGCTGGGAGCGGGGCAGGCATCATATTGGAGTATGACGAGGGAATCATCGTTGAAGTATCGCTGACCCTATCCTTCCCCACCTCCAACAACCAGGCTGAGTACGAAGCCTTCCTCGCCGGCTTACGCCTAGCCGAAGATCTCGGCACGGAAGAAATCGTCATATGCACAGAGTCGCAACTCGTGGCCCTCCAAGTTCGAGGAGAATATCAAGCCAAAAATGACAACCTGTCTGAATACTTAGCTTTTGTCAAGGAGAAGATGGCGAAGTTCACAGCGGTAGAGGTAAAGCATGTTCCCCGCGAACACAACGTCCGGGCAGATGTTTTGTCTAAACTGGAAAGCACGAAGAAGACGGGCGGAAACAAGTCTGTCATCCAGGAGGTGCTTCCTCGACCAAGCATCGAAAAAACTTCCCCGACACTTGACGTACAAATGGTCGACGACAGCAACTGCTGGATGACCCCCATTTACAACTATCTCGCTAAGGACGAACTCCCGTCCGACCCAAAAGAAGCCAGCGTAGTCAGGCCAAGAGCATGCTCCTACGTCCTGGTCGGAGATAAACTCTACAGGCGAGGGTTCTCCATCCCTCTGCTCAAGTGCGTCGAGGAAGAAATGGTTACCCACATCTTGCGTGAAATTCACAAAGGAACCAACACCCAACACCTCGGAGGAAGGTCCCTTGCACGGAAGGCCCTTCGAGCAAGATATTACTGGCCAACCATGCAGCAAGACGCTAAGGAACACGTGAAGAAATGCGATAAATGCCAACGGCACGGGGACATGAACCTAGCTTCACCTAACGAGCTCAAGGCCATGTCCTCCCTGTGGCCATTTGCCTGGTGGGGTCTGGACATCTTGGGGCCATTCGTGGTAGGATCTAACCAGAATAAATACTTAATAGTAGGCGTAGATTACTTCACAAAATGGATAGAAGCGGAGGCTCTGGCCAAGATAATTTCCCTTAACATACAATGTTTCTACAAACGAAACATCCTCGCATATTTTGGCATCCCCCAGGCGATAGTCACGGACAATGGGACACAGTTCACGGACATAAAGTTCCAGGACTTCGTCGCCCAGCTGGGTTCAAAGCAACACTTCGCATCCATCGAACATCCCCAGACCAACGGGCAAGCCGAAGCGGCGAACTGAGTCATCCTTCGAGGCCTCAAACGAAGGCTGGACGAAACAAAGAAAGCTTGGGTCGAGGAGCTGCACAACGTCTTATGGGCATACCGCATAATCTCCACAATCTTCAACCGGGGAAACACCTTTTCGTCAGGCCTATGGGACCGAAGCCGTGATCCCCATCGAAGTCCACGTAACCTCCAGGCGGACAGAATCGCCCCTAGACGAGGAAATAAACGATGAGGCACTAAGGGAGGAACTCGACCTCGTCGAGGAAGTCCGATCAGGGGCAGCCCTCCGCGAAGCCTCGCTAAAACAGAAAATTACCATCAGGCACAATGCCAAGGTGATACGACGAGAGTTCGACGTGGGCAGCCTTGTCCTAAGAAGAAACCATAAGGATTTTCGCGAAGGCAAACTAGCCGCTAACTGGGAAGGACCCTATCGTGTCCGGGAAAAAATGGAGAATGGGGTCTATTACCTAGAACATCTCGACGGGGAAGAACTTGCTCGACCATGGAACGCCAAAAAGCTAAAGCAATACTGCAGCTAAGGCCTTAACTGCCGGTTTGATTCTTCACAACGACGAGCATCGCCTACCGACCACGATGTACGCCTAGGTACAAGCGTCACATGCCAGTAAAGCAGAACCCCGCTCAGGAACAAGCCAGGTTTTTGCTCGACAGCGGTCCCTCAATCGAGCACCGCCTTTGTCAAAGAACCACGACAGGCAGAACACCCAGCTCAAGATGGGAGGTTCACGCTGCGAACTCAGGCCTCAAATGCGACCTGAGCTCCGCGTTCTCGCCCGGACATTCCCTGGCAGTTCGACCAGTACCCCTCACTGCCGAACACATCTACAATGAGCAATTCCCCGAAACTCAAAGCAAATCGAAGTAATCCCTATTACGGGCATACATGCATGACGAACATAAAGTACAACACTTAGCAAAATTTAAAGCAGATAAAGCCACGCAAATCACAAAACCAGCCACGAGGACCAGACATATAAATAATTAAAAGTAATAAGTGGCCACAAGGACCACAGTTATACTTGTTACATAAACCGGGGGCCACGCCCCCATTCAAAATAAGTTACAAAGATACACAGCACGCAGGCCGGACAAATTACAACAAGAGTAAAAATCCCATCACTCCTCCTCCATCCGCTTAGGCTGCTCGAGGTTGGGCTCAGGCCCCTGGGTCTCCTCGTTCAAAACTTCGACATGCTCATCACCACCAAGGAGGGAGTTCGGACTGACTATCCTGCCATCCTCGACATGAGCCAGGTAGCGGATGCCTTCGGTGGAGACTCAACCCCGGGGTTGACAACGCGCAGTTGGGCCACGACATTCTTAAAAGACTCATCCCCAATGACAATGTTGTCATCCTTGGCCTTCAGCAGACGAGCAACCAGCTCGGCCCTAGTCTTCATTTCCCGGACATCCTCAGGTTCATCCTCGCTCGGAGCGCTTGCCAACCTCAGCTGCTCGACCAGCTCCTCAGTTGTCTTCTTCTCCACGGCCAGCGTAGAGTTCTCCCCCTTTAGCCTGGTCACCTCCTCGTCATCCTTCTTTCGGGCATCATCAGCACTTTTAGCCTCTTCCTTGGCTTTCCTCCCCATCTCTTCAAGAGATGCCATGGAAGCCTGGCAGCTCTAAGTTCAGACTCAGTTGCAGAGTCCCCTTCAGCATAGATGGCCGCCATTTCCAAAACTCTGACTAGTGCAAAGGCATCGTGGGCCACCAGTGCCCTCTTGCTCGGGCGATCCATGCCTTCCAGTTGGAGAGATTTTGCCCGCGGCACGACCAAGGACGTCCCTTCGAAGAATCTTCTGTCAAGAATACACGGAGGAAGTTCGAACTTCCCTTTTTATGGCGCCCGAGTGAGATCTACCCCCTCAGTGGCCCTAAACCGCTTAGACCGTGAGGCCAGAGGCAGGGGAGATCCCTGGGTAGGAGTGGGCGAAGAGGTCCCCGCAGCATGTTGAGGAGGAGTAGGAGCACGCTGGGAAAGTCGAGTCTTGGGAGCATCCGCCCCGGGCTTGTTCCTCGCGATAGCGTTCTTTACCATTCTTTCGTGAGCGGAAGGCATCTCACCTGTAAAAACGAAACATGTTAGACGAGGAAGAAAACATAATTCGGGCAAGTCAAAATGACCAAGAATACCAAGCAATTTGTAAGCTTCCGCGGGAGTCTTGCAGTCCAAAAGCGCCTTGGTGTTAATGAAACGATACTCCACTCTCTGGCTACCGTCCTCCTTGAAGATGGGGTCACCATTCTTCGTCCAGCATTCAGCAAGCCGGAAGGAGTTAACATATTTCACCAACTTTTCGTAGCCAACCACGTCTGCCCATCTAGATTGTACGGCTGGAGAACATACTCGTTGGGCTCCTTGGTAAAGTGGCCAGGTCCCTAGTGAAAAGGGAACTTGAATTCTCTCTCCCCGATAAACCTCCCAGCCTCATCGTGCATGTCGTTACCCTCCTCGTCAACTTCAACCACCCAGACATACGTGCTATCCTGGGCCGCCTCCGACACGGGATCTATAATGTAGAACCTTTCCTTGAACGTCCGAATCGACTCTGAAAAGGGCTTGAACAGCTTGCGGGGCTGTTTTAATGAAACCCAGCCATACTTCCTCCCCATCAACTGCCGTTGAAGATGGAAGACAGTGAAAAACAAAGGGAGTGTAACCCCTATCCTCAAATACTCGCACGTCAACTCAAATGCCAGGATGAACGCCAGCGAGTTGGGGTGCAGCTGCGTCGGAGCCAGATCTAGATGCACGAATACTGATTACTGGAAATCGGTGAATGGCAGCCTCAGTCCCAGCTCTTTAAATGCGTACTCATACATGGCGAAACACTCCCCAAAATTGGTGCAGACCCTATCATCCTCGGAGGGGAAGTGCACCTTCCACTCCTCCTCTGGCCCAACGACCGTGAAGACATCCCACAGATATGTCGCAAAAGTAGATACGTGCTCGGCAGGCTCAGCCACCGACCACTCCTCCGTTGAATCTTCAGCAACCTCCTCCCCGACTTCGTTGGGGACGGTTGAAGCGTCAGTACTGCTGCTCTCCGAGGAGCTCTCCTCGGACGAGCCTATTACGATCTCCACGTCAGGCCTTGTCGCCATATCGATCGCCTGAAAAGCAGAGAAAAAAGTGAATTCGACGAAGAATCAAATCCACCCTTCCACCGCTAGTCAAGTGAAAGGGCGCGCGAAGGGATAAGGACGACGTCCTCGGCCTAAGCCCTAACATCGAACAAAAAACTCAAGTGTCTCCCACGGGGAGACGCTCGGGACAAACCACTCCCGTACGAGGAACCTTCTCGAGCAACGTCCCAGTTTCCGTTTGAAGCTTCATTGAAAACTGCGAACACAACCGAAAACTTCATTACAACGCCGAAATCCGAGCAACCGCGACGGTTACACATGCATCATCATCGCGACAACGCCGGAAACCGCCCTACTCATGTGATATCCTAAAAACCCAGCGGCCTCGTCGGCGGCGGAAGATCGCCTAACCACCATCCACCACCAACAACCGCCGAAAATGAAGCGATTCATCTTCTAAACCTAAACCTAAACCTAACCACATGCAATCTACAAACAACCATAAAAGAGACAAAGGAGCACGAAATCAGTAGACTTACTTGGCTGAAAAGATGAAAAACAGTTGCTCGGAACTGGGAACGGCGGCTGGAACAGCGAACGACAGTGACAGACAGATGCTCTGAGGAAGACGAAGAGAAGAGAGAAGCGAAAAGCTCTAAATGAACTGAGTCTCCCCCTTTTATACTGAGGGGCACGTGCAATGGCATTGCCCTCGTAGGTCATAATGGCTATCAACTAGCCATCATTGCCTATTAACTACGACACAAGACTCGAGGCACACGTGGAACCCTAACGTTTCATTTCCTCCTAACCGTTAGTCTCCCCGTACGACAGGCAATCCAGACACGGACATGAATATCATGAACACCAGGGGTCACGGGCACCACAAGATAACTTTCTCCGTCACCGAACGACGACTTCACGCTAGCTCCCTGGAGCCACAAGCTGTGCTTAAGTCATCACTCCCATGCTCGGGAGCAACGACTTGGGGGACTCCTGTTCTGGACTGGACCAATGGCCAAGCATGGCCCAATCCACTTCTGCTCCCAAAACGGCCCAATTGCCTAAGTCCAATCCACAAAGGGGAAAAAGTTACTTTTCTGCCCCTCCAACCGGGCATGGAATGCATCACTCATCCCCGGAACAGCTACCCATTCCGCACGGTCTCTTCACTCCCCGAACAGCTAAGGGCATGTGCCCGAAATTATGCCTATGCCCGACATAACGGCTAGTTTTGGGCACCCTGCCCGACATAACGGCTAGTTTGGGCAGTTACCTATTATTCAGGAAAACGATTATTTCGCCCCGAAAATAGGACCGTTGGCCACGTGCTAGGGGCACTATGCCAGATATCCAATAATCACCCTTGAAACTCATACTTTGTACTTGCCCCTTTTCTCTGACCCTTACTTACTTGAGCATCAGAGTGCCTTGTAGGTACACCCCCTCCTCCTCTTCATACACCCAACACCTCGGACGTACATGGTGGCCCACTTCAACAGGATCTGATCCAGCCTTCATGATCATTGCCTAAGTCACCTTTTATGGTGTTTGACTTAGCGGGCTTTTATTTCTATTTTTTTTATTTTTTGAAAGATTGTGACTGCCATGTTATTGGCTATTGAGAAACAACCACTATAATTTCTCTTAGCTTTTTCACGACTTCTTCAACACTTTGTGGTGTGTGCGAAGTATGTGGTTTATTAGAACAAGATTTGTTCATGACATATATTCCTTAGGTTTTGACGATAACAAAGTATTAAAAGAACAATGGTTATAATTAATGTGTGTTTCTTGTATATAGGTTCTAATACTTGTAAATATATATATACATACACACACACACACACACACACACACACACATATATATATATATATATATATATATATATATATATATATATATATATATTCAGAATCTGATATACAAAGGCACACTTGAGAGAACTTGAATTGCTAGCTTCTGGTGGTGCAGAATCTGAAGAGCACTCTCTAAGTGATGTTTGGCGTAGACTCTGAAGATGAAGGTCTCAACATGAGAAGAAGCAACATTATTGTCTCTATACTCGGTGAATGTAAATTGGCTTCTGGAAATCATTCAGAGTTAGTGATAAAGTTGAAGTTATTCGTACTGCAGAAAGCAAGATGCATTGTCAAATCAGTTTGTCAGCTAGAGTCTTAGTTCACATGACTCAAGAAAAGTTGACATGCTTTACGAATATCTACTCTCAATGGCTACATAGTACATGATCTCTTTGAAGACCCAATGGTTAAACACGATACACAATGGATCATGATCTTTTGGTGTATCTATCTTCAATGTCTCTTGTACTATAGAGAAAGCAAAGACACTTAATCAAGTTATCTCTCCAACGGCTAGTCTTCTGCAAATGCTATATAAGTAGCTGAAGGTTCAAACTGAATCTTCAAAGAGGATCAACCTATTAGAGGAGTAACACGATCATCAATTATCAACACAATTAGTTATGCAGAATTTCTGTTGTAGGTTGTAATTGTAAAAGCCTTAAGATTTCTTATACATTGAATATCTTAGAAATCTTAAGAGCTTTAGGTTTTTGTTATGGTGATTTCCCTGTACATCTGATATTTGGATCAAGTACACCTTGTTCTCTATTTTTCTAAACATGTTGTTTAGCAGTTTAGATCCAAGTCTCTCGCTAAGATGCTTGAGCCATGTAAGTCTCATGCTATGTGCTAGAGCAATGAAAGTCTTAATCTAGTAGATTGATTGAGCAAATCCAAGTCTATCGCCAAGATGCTTGAGCCATGTAAGTCTCCTTCTATGTGCTAGAGCATTGAAAGTCTTAATTAAATGGATTGATTGAGCAGAAGTCTTGGGTTCGTGGAACCTGAGCAAGGAAGTCTCAGATCTAGGGTTTGAGCAGAAGTCTTGATCCCAAGGGGCTTGAGCAAGAAAGTCTTAGGCTGCGGTCTAAGCAGGAAGTCTTGAACCTGAGGGGTTTAAGCAGGAGTTCTTGGGCCAGAGGGGCTTGAGCAGGAAGTCTCGGGTCTGAGGGACCTGAGCACGAAAGTCTTAGGCTGCGGTCTAAGCAATAAGTCTTGAATCTCTAGGACTTGAGTAAGGAAGTCTTAAGCCTTAGTGGTTTAAGCAAAAAGTCTCGGACTTAGGGTCTGAGCATTGTAAAAGTCTTATGCAGAATGAATAAGCGATTGTAATCATGATTTGGTTATAGTGAAAATCTCTTGTGAAGCAAAGGGACTGAACTACTCTCTTTTGGGAGGAACCAATATAAATCTTTGTATCTTTTGTTATTATTTATTTGCTTCTGTTAACATTCCACTTCTAAGTATAACAAAAATCTGAACACCAGGTTAGATTATGAATTCTGATTAGACGCAAATTAAGAAAATGGAAAATATAATTCAATCCCCCCTTCTTGTGTACTTTTTCTCACCTTCAATTAGTATCAGAGCATGATCTGTACACAACACTTAACAGTGGTGTAGATAATGATCCAATGAGAAAAATAGGTATGCTAAAGACTTTCCTTCAAGAAGGAATCAAGTACCACATGAAAAATATTACATTGCTTTTCCTACCACATTCAAAGGGTGATTCCGCTGAATTTAAATGATGGAAAAGTTAAATATATTTTTAATTCATTAGACTTGATAAAAGTTTGTAAAGGTCTGTAGAATACCCTTGAAAAATTTATTACTATAGAAGTTGATGGTGCAGGGATGATCAAAGTTTGAAAGTCTCTCTTACCAGCTCAGAAGAAGCTTATTGAAATGAACGATGAGGCACTAAGGGAGGAACTCGACCTCGTCGAGGAAGTCCGATCAAGGGCAGCCCTCCGCGAAGCCTCGCTAAAACAGAAAATTACCATCATGCACAACGCCAAGGTGATACGCCGAGAGTTCGACGTGGGCAACCTTGTCCTAAGAAGAAACCATAAGGACTCTCGCGAAGTCAAACTAGCCGCTAACTGGGAAGGACCCTATCGTGTCCGGGCAAAAACGAAGAATGAGGTCTATTACCTAGAACATCTCGACGGGGAAGAACTTGCTCGACCATGGAACGCCGAAAAGCTAAAGCAATACTACAGCTAAGGCCTTAACTGCCGGTTTGATTCGTCACAACGACGAGCATCGCCTACCGACCACGATGTACGCCTAGGTACAAGCGTCGCATGCCAGTTAAGCAGAACCCCGCTCAGGAACGAACCAGGTTTTTGGTTGACAGTGGTCCCTCAATCGAGCACCACCGTCGTCAAAGTACCACGACAGGCAGAACACCCAGCTCGCGATGGGAGGTTCACGCCGCAAACTCAGACCTCAAACGCGACCTGAGCTCCACGTTCTCGCCCGGACATTCCCTGGCCATTCGACCAGTACCCCTCACTGCCGAACACATCTACAACTTGCAATTCCCCGAAACTCAAAGCAAATCGAAGTAATCCCTATTACGGGCATACATGCATGACGAACATAAAGTACAACACTTAGCAAAATTTAAAGCAGGTAAAGCCACGCAAATCACAAAACCAACCACGAGGACCAGACACATACATAATTAAAAGTAATAACTGGCCACAAGGACCAAAATTATGCTTGTTACATAAACCGGGGGCCACGCCCCCATTCAAAATAAGTTACAACGATACACAGCACGCAGGCCGGACAAATTACAACAAGAGTAAAAATCCCATCACTCCTCCTCCATCCGCTCAGGCTGCTCGAGGTTGGGCTCAGGCCCCTGGGTCTCCTCGTTCAAAACTTCGGCCTGCTCATCACCACCAAGGAGGGAGTTCGAACTGACTATCCTGCCATCCTCGACATGAGCCAGGTAGTGGATGCCTTCGGTGGAGAACTCAACCCCGGGGTTGACAACGCGCAGTTGGGCCACGACATTCTTAAAAGACTCATCCCCAATGACAATGTTGTCATCCTCGGCCTTCAGCAGACGAGCAACCAGCTCGGCCCTAGTCTTCATTTCCCGAACATCCTCAGGTTCATCCTCGCTCGGAGCGCTTGCCAACCTCAGCTGCTCGACCAGCTCCTCAGCTGCCTTCTTCTCTGCGGCCAGCGTAGAGTTCTCCCCCTTTAGCCAGTCACCTCCTCGTCAGCCTTCTTTCGGGCATCATCAGCACTTTTAGCCTCTTCCTTAGCTTTCCTCGCCGTCTCTTCAAGAGATGCCATGGTAGCCCGGGCAGCTCTAAGTTCAGACTCAGTTGCAGAGTCCCCTTCAGCATAGATGGCCGCCATTTCCAAAACTCTGACTAGTGCAAAGGCATCCTGGGCCACCAGTGCCCTCTTGCTCGGGCGATCCATGCCTTCTAGCTGGAGATATTCTGCCCGCGGCACGACTAAAGACGTCCCTTTAAAGAATCTTCTGTCAAGAATACACGGAGGAAGTTCGAACTTCCCTTTTTATGGCGCCCGGGTGAGATCTACCCCCTCAGTGGCCCTAAACCACTTGGACCGTGAGGCCAGAGGCAGGGGAGATCCCTGGGTGGGAGTGGGCGAAGAGGTCCCCGCAGCAGGTTGAGGAGGAGTAGGAGCACGCTGGGAAAGTCGAGTCTTGGGAGCATCCGCCCCGGGCTTGTTCCTCGCGATAACATTCTTTACCATTCTTTCGTGAGTGGAAGGCATCTCACCTGCAAAAACGAAACATGTTAGACGAGGAAGAAAACATAATTCGGGCAAGTCAAAATGACTAAGAATACTAAGCAATTTGTAAGCTTCTGCGGGAGTCTTGCACTCCAAAGGCGCCTTGGTGTTAATGAAACGATACTCCACTCTCTGGCTACCGTCCTCCTCGAAGATGAGATCACCCTTCTTCGTCCAGCATTCAGTAAGCCGGAAGGAATTAACATATTTCACCAACTTTTCGTAGCCAACCGCGTCCTGCCCGTCTAGATTGTGCGGCAGGAGAACATACTCGTTGGGCTCCTTGGTAAAGTGGCCAGGTCCCCAGTAAAAAAGGAACTTGAATTCTCTCTCCCCGATAAACCTACCAGCCTCATCGTGCATGTTGTTACCCTCCTCGTTAACTTCAACCGCCCAGACATACGTGCTATCCTGGGCCGCCTCCGACACGAGCTCTATAATGTAGAACCTTTCCTTGAACGTCCGAATCGACTCTGAAAAGGGCTTGAACAGCTTGCGGGGCTGTTTAAATGAAACCCAGCCATACTTCCTCCCCATCAACTGCCGTTGAAGATGGAAGACAGTGAAAAACAAAGGGAGTGTAGCCCCTATCCTCAAATACTCGCACGTCAACTCAAATGCCCGGATGAACGCCAGCGAGTTGGGGTGCAGTTGCGTCGGAGCCAGATCCAGATGCACAAATACTGATTACTGGAAATCGGTGAATGGCAGCCTCAGTTCCAGCTCTTTAAATGCATACTCATACATGGCGAAACGCTCCCCGAAATTGGTGCAGACACTATCATCCTCGGAGGGGAAGTGCACCTTCCACTCCCCCTCTGGCTTAACGACCGTGAAGACATCCCCCAGATATGTCGTGAAAGTAGATACGTGCTCGGCGGGCTCAGCCACTGACCACTCCTCCGTTGAATCTTCAGCAACCTCCTCCCCGACTTCGCCGGGGATGGTTGAAGCTTCAGTACTGCTGTTCTCCGAGGAGTTCTCCTCGGACGAGCCTATTACGATCTCCTCGTCAGGCCTTGTCGCCATATCGATCGCCTGAAAAGCAGAGAAAAAAGTGAATTTGACGAAGGATCAAATCCACCCTTCCACCGCTAGTCAAGTGAAAGGGCGCGCGAAGGGCTGAGGACGACGTCCTCGGCCTAAGCCCTAACATCGAACAAAAAACTCAAGTGTCTCCCACGGGGAGACACTCGGGACAAACCACTCCCGTACGAGGAACCTTCCCGAGCAACGTCCCAGTTTCTGTTTGAAGCTTCATTGAAAACTGCGAACACAACCAGAAACTTCATTACAATGCCGGAATCTGAGCAACCACGACGGTTACACATGCATCATCATCGCGACAACGCCGGAAACCGCCCTACTCTCGTGATATCCTAAAAACCCAGCGGCCTCGTCGGCGGCGGAAGATCGCCTAACCACCATCCACCACCAACAACCGCCGAAAATGAAGTGATTCATCTTCTAAACCTAAACCTAACCACATGCAATCTATAAACAACCATAAAAGAGACAAAGGAGCACGAAATCAGTAGACTTACTTGGCTGAAAAGATGAAAAACGGTTGCTCGAAACTTGGTACGGCGGCCGGAACAGCGAACGGCGGTGACGGATAGATGCTCTGAGGAAGACGAAGAGAAGAGAGAAGCGAAAAGTTCTAAATGAACTGAGTCTCCCTCTTTTATACTGAGGGGCACGTGCAATGGCATGCCCTCGTAGGTCATAATGGCTATAAACTAGCCATCATTGTCTATTAACTACAGCACAGGGCTCGAGGCACACGTGGCACCCCAACGTTTCATTTCCTCCTAATCGTTAGTCTCCCCGTATGACGGGCAATCCAGACACGAACATGAATATCATGAACACCAGGGGTCACGGGCACCACGAGATAACTTTCTCTGCACCGAACGACGACTTCACGCTAGCTCCCCGGAGCCACGAGCTGTCCTTAAGTCATCACTCCCATGCTCGGGAGCAACGACTTGGGGGGCTCCTGTTCTGGAATGGACCAATGGCCAAGCATGGCCCAATCCACTTCTGCTCCCAGAACGGCCCAATTGCCTTAGTCCAATCCACAAAGGGGAAAAAGTTACCTTTTTGCCCCTCCAACCGGGCATGGAATGCATCACTCATCCCCGGAACAGCTGCCCATTCTGCACGGTCTCTTCACTCCCCGAACAGCTAAGGGCATGTGCCCGAAACTATGCCTATGCCCGACATAACGGCTAGTTTTGGGCACCCTGTCTGACATAACGGCTAGTTTGGGCAGTTACCTATTATTCAGGAAAACGGTTATTTCGCCCCGAAAATAGGACCGTTGGCCACGTGCTGGGGGCACTATGTCAGGTATCCAATAATCACCCTTGAAACTCATACTTTGTACTTGCCCCTTTTCTCTGACCCTTTCTTACTTGAGCATCGGAGTGCCTTGTAGGTACACCCCCTCCTCCTCTTCATACGCCCAGCACCTCAGACATACTTGGTGGCCCACTTCAACAGGATCTGATCCAACCTTCATGATCATTGCCTAAGTCACCTTTTATGGTGTTTGACTTAGCGGGCTTTTCTTTCTATTTTTTTATTTTTTGAAAGATTGTGACTGCCATGTTATTGGCTATTGAGAAACAACCACTATAATTTCTCTTGGCTTTTTCACGACTTCTTCGACACTTTGTGGTGTGTGCGAAGTATGTGGTTTATTAGAACAAGATTTGTTCATGACATATATTCCTTAGGTTTTGACGATATCAAAGTATTAAAAGAACAATGGTTATAATTAATGTGTGTTTCTTGTATACAGGTTCTAATACTTGTAAATATATATATACATACATACACACACACACACACACACACACACACACACACATATATATATATATATATATATATATATATATATATATATATATATATATATATTCAGAATCTAATATACAAAGGCACACTTGAGAGAACTTGAATTGCTAGCTTCTGGTGGTGCAGAATCTGAAGAGCACTCTCTAAGTGATGTTTGGTGTAGACTCTGAAGATGAAGGTCTCAACATCAGAAGAAGCAACATTATTGTCTCTATACTCAGTGAATGTAAATTGGCTTCTAGAGATCATTCAGAGTTAGTGATAAAGTTGAAGTTATTCGTACTGCAGAAACAAGATGCATTGTCAAATCAGTTTGTCAGCTAGAGTCTTAGTTCACATGACTCAAGAAAAGTTGGCATGCTTTACATATATCTACTCTCAACGGCTATATAGTATATGATCTATTTGAAGACCCAATGGTTAAACACGATACACAATGGATCATGATCTTTTGGTGTATCTATCTTCAATGTCTCTTGTACTATAGAGAAAGCAAAGACACTTAATCAAGTTATCTCTCCAACGGCTAGTCTTCTGCAAATGCTATATAAGTAGCTGAAGGTTCAAACTGAATCTTCAAAGAGGATCAACCTGTTAGAGGAGTAACAAGATAAGCAATTATCAACACAATTAGTTATGCAGAATTTCTGTTGTAGGTTGTAATTGTAAAAGCCTTAAAATTTCTTATACATTGAATATCTTAGAATCTTAAGAGCTTTAGGTTTTTGTTATGGTGATTTCCCTGTACATCTGATATTTGGATCAAGTACACCTTGTTCTCTATTTTGCTAAACATGTTGTTTAGCAGTTTAGATCCAAGTCTCTCGCCAAGATGCTTGAGCCATGTAAGTCTCATGCTATGTGCTAGAGCAATGAAAGTCTTAATCAAGTAGATTGATTGAGCAAATCCAAGTCTATCGCCAAGATGCTTGAGCCATGTAAGTCTCCTTCTATGTGCTAGAGCATTGAAAGTCTTAATTAAATGGATTAATTGAGCAGAAGTCTTGGGTTCGTGGAACCTGAGCAGGGAAGTCTCAGATCGAGGGTCTGAGCATAAGTCTTGAGCCCGAGGGGCTTGAGCAAGAAAGTCTTAGGTTGTGGTCTAAGCAGGAAGTCTTGAACCTGAGGGGTTTAAGCAGGAATTCTTGGGCCAGAGGGGCTTGAGCAAGAAGTCTCGGGTCTGAGGGACCTGAGCAGGAAAGTCTTAGGCTGCGGTCTAAGCAAGAAGTCTTGAATCTCTAGGACTTGAGTAAGGAAGTCTTAAGCCTTAGTGGTTTAAGCAAAAAGTCTCGGACTTAGGGTCTGAGCATTGTAAAAGTCTTATGCAAAATGAATAAGCGATTGTAATCATGATTTGTTATAGTGAAAATCTCTTGTGAAGCAAAGGGACTGAACTACTCTCTTTTGGGAGGAACCAATATAAATCTTTGTGTCTTTTGTTATTATTTATTTGCTTCTGTTAACATTCCACTTCTAAGTATAACCAAAATCTGAACACCAGGTTAGATTATGAATTCTGATCATACGCAAATTAAGAAAATGGAAAATACAATTTAATCCCCCCTTCTTGTGTACTTTTTCTCACCTTCAATTGGTATCAGAGCATGATCTATACATAACACTTAACAGTGGTGTAGATAATGATCCAATGAGAAAAATAGGCATGCTAAAGACTTTCCTTCAAGAAGGAATCAAATACCACATGAAAAATATTACATTGTTTTTCCTACCACATTCAAAGGGTGATTCCGCTGAATTTAAATGATGGAAAAGTTAAATATATTTTTAATTCATTAGACTTGATAAAAGGTTTGTAAAGGTCTGTAGAATACCCTTGAAAAATTTATTACTATAGAAGTTGATGGTGCAGGGATGATCAAAGTTTGAAAGTCTCTCTTACAAGCTCAGAAGAAGCTTATTGAAAATATCTTCAGAGGTAGATGCATTCTGGTAGGTGCTTTATCTCGATTCTAAGTATATCAACATCATTGATACGTCTAATGCTCAGACTATCTTTGAATCCTTTTGATCAGATTTGTAGGAATCAGTTATAAAGCTTGTCCAGTTACACTTCATCTAATCTTTGCAAGCAAATTCTGAGAAGATTGTTGTGAAGTCAAACCTGAGGTCATAGTTACTAAAAAATTCATAACAACTTGATCTTACTGTGGCTTGTAGGTTTATATTGCAATCTTCAAAGAAAAGAAATGAAATTAGATGATGAAAAGCTATCTAACAGATTATCTTTTCTAAAGCCTGTTGAAGGATACTTCCTATGGAATGTCTGATGATGAGGAATTAACCTTCCTAATCAGATTATTTCTTTAACTGGTTGAATAGAACATGACATCTGTTGTTAGAAGAGTAACTTTAGAAGCTTCTGAGATATTCGTATTTCAACTGATTTCCCAAATCCAAGAACAAGGAGAAACACTACCAAAACCTAATGTCAGAGATCTTCACTGTATATTCATTTGAAGATGACATTAGTGTAGGATTCAGAAGAAAGAGTAATTTGGCTCTGCCAGTCATTAGTGCTTCTGAAGAAGCATCTGAATCTTGGAATAAAAATCAAGTATTAAAGAGGAAGAGATTATGCCAAATCTATCTTGCTTCAATATTTGATAATAAGAAGTCTGTTCTTTAAGGTGATATCTTAAGTGACTCCATTGCTCATTGATTGATGGTCATCATGGAATTTATATTAAAGGACAATTCTATGAGAAACCTTCAATTCTTCTCTGTGTTCTGCCAACAATTATATGACAATGCTTTAATTTGTTTTATGCCAATTTCTAATATCTAACACAATTTGATTCTTTGCTTATCAAGGATTTCAAAGTCAAAAGATTTAATCCAAGACAATGAAATCAATGATTCTGATAAGAACAAGATCTTTTCCATATCATGACTCATCCTTGACTGATACTCTGGAATGAATCATGGTACTGCTATCAGAGTGTGGCATAAGGCAAAGGAAAGCCTGTCTAGACCAACATGTATGGACTCATAGAAATATCAGTATCATTATTTAAATGTAGTTGTTGTAGACATCAAAGAAAGGAGCAAAGGCGTCTTCCATGTTACTTATCAAAGGTTGTTTGCAACATTTGATGGAAGAAGAGCCTATAACCCAGACTCAAGTGCTAGAGGTACTGAGTTTTGTGAAAAAAGTGGAGTCAATGGTAACAGCCATTGAATTAGAATCTACTCAGAGTAATATTCAGATTCTATGTTCAAATCTAAATAATCATACGAGTCTGATCGAGAAGATAACAAAAAAAGTGGTATGTCTGTTATTTTCTAGCTTATTACTTGAATCAATGAGATATTTGTGTATATGTAAATACTAAGTCTCTGTTAGACTTATAGAGAAGTTCTTTTGATAAAAGAATCTTTAGAAATCTTTAAGAAACTATGTTGTATTTGTCTATATTGAATATATCATTAGCTAGATGATGTTCATATTTATGGAAACAGTTTCCTCACTTTGTGTGATGATACTGCTATTTGTTAGCTGTCAAAGAAACCAATTCAATATTCTTTAATCACTCATGACTTTTGTTTCAAGAGAAAATGTTTGATTCTGAATAGAATCTTGAAGGCTGATGACTGACAAAAGATGTCTCTCTCTAAGTCTAGATCTACTAAACTCTGATGGATGATATCTTCTAAAAATTGTCAGACTCTGAGATTCAGAAAATGATTCTTTCTTTCTAATAAAGCAGTTTAAGTAGAAGGTTTTTCAAAAAAAAAAAACTTTTATATTACTTAAATATTCATAAAGGTGAAAATCATCTAGTGGAATCCGGAAATTTACTGGATAAGAACCTTTGGGTAATGATGTTTGTCTTTTTATATATTATTATTATCTCTATCCCCTGTCTTGTGAAACATCATTTTGTGTCCTTTTTTTGACAAGATTCTTATTTCTTTAGAATCTTGTTCAGTTATTTTCTTTTCTTTTTATTTCCTTTGGTGGTGTGCTGATCAAACAAAACCTGAGATGAATTCTCTAGTTAATTCTCCTTTGAATCAACTAGTTGTCATCAATGAAAAGTTTGTGGATTTTGATGAGTTGCTTAAGCTAGGTTTTAACTTCTGAAAGATTGTGTTTGAACAAATTTGGAATGGATACTTTGAGATGCTCTATGGTTTCACTTATCCAAGTCTTGTCAAAGAGTTTTGATCAGTGCTTCCATTGTTGAGCTGAATTCTGAGTGTTCTTTTCTTTCTAAAGTGAGTGGTGTTTCTATAATAGTGACCTCTAAATCGATTGCTAATGTGATCAATTGTGAGGAGATTGTAGAAATCCCAGGAACTCTTATTTGGAAACACTATCTTCATACTTGGCATATATTTGAAGATCCATCTAACACTTCTTTGGTCTCAAATCTTTGTCCTAATGCAATTGTTTGGAATCAAATTCTAAACTCAAACTTGCTTCCTAAGGATGAGGGTCTAGACCTTGAATATTCTATTGAAAAGGATTTGGTACTACATCTCTATTCAGACTTGCAGATTAATCTTCCTTAAGTTATGTTTGACTATTTGAAGAGGTCTTTTTCTCCCTTTCACAAGGGAAATACTTTCTTCATTCCTTATGGATGGGGTCTTTCAAAACTACTAGTCTAGCAGGGAGTTATCATAAGTTCAGAGGTTGATTTTTCTAAAATATGGAGAGACAAGTTTGAAGCAATTTATGATAGTTTATGATGTTAGACTTCTGCATATTTATGTCTTGTAATTGTTAAGACTTTTGTTCATGCTTTTGTTCTTCTTAACTGTTATAAATCCAAGTTTTTATTAATCCAAGTTTTTATTAATCCAAGCATATTTGCCAAGAAAAGGAGAAAAATGAAATAACAATGAGATCATAGTCACTAATAGGTTTACTTACCATGAATGTGTATGGATAACAGGCTTAATGTGATTGTAGTAGAATAAAATGGGGGTTAAAGAGAGCAAGAGATATAGGTTGAGTTATAATGGCATGATTCAGATTCGTTTGCATAAGAAGGGAGTTTTTGAAATTGTGTCGTTACGGTATCCTTGATATTGATATTTAGTACCTATCGATCTAACATTATCCTAGCAACCACGTACAATTAGAGTCTCGTTGTGTCTTTGTTTCGAACCGCGCTTATTTCTTTTTACTGTGTTGGTTGATTTCTTAAGGACAAGCAATGGTTTAAGTGTGGGGGTGTTTGATGACGTGAAAATGTATCGTTTATTTCGACTTGGTTCGCATGTAATTTAATGTCGTTTTACTTGTTTTTCATATTATTATGTCGTATTATGTTTGTGTTTCAGGTATTTGTCGAATAAGAGCGTCCGTGCAAGAAAATTGGGAAAAGAGCAAAGAAACGAAGAAAAAGTGTAGAATTTGCCATTTTCTGGTACACGACGGTCGCCATGAGCCTAATGGTATTCGCCATGGCCCTAATGGCGTTCACCATGTACCCAATCCACGACGTCAGCAAATTAAAGCTAATAGCATTTGCCATTATCATGCAGTTGTAGAATATGTGAAACAGACTTGGACTCACTCTTGCCCACTTCCCTATTTTCTCTCCACGTTCTCTACTCATATTGGAAACAATTTTGGAGCCTAGGACCTCTATATAATACCTTTTTACCTAGTTTTGAGTTATCCAAGTTTTGTACATGGAAGCTCTGTCCGTAGTTTTAGGCAGAAATCACCATTGTAAAAGGGGTAGTTTTCTCACATCGAGAAACTACTCCACTATTAGTGTTTAGACCTATAATATGTGTAACTTGCTTGGATGAACAATCTTGTCACTATTTTAAGTTCTTAATTCAATTTACATTTCAGCTTTTTTTTCAGGTTCATTTACATTCATCACATTTATTTTCCTGCTTTTATTTTCCGCAATTTACATTTACACTTTATCTTTCTGCCATTGTTATTATTTCAAGCTTTTCCCCTTTTCTTCAAGCACCGCTTTAAATTATTTTAAAACACTTATTATGTCTTTAATTAATTCAAAAACTCAAAATATATTTGTTTTCCCCACCATGTCTGGCTAAATTGTTTTGATTCCGGTATGTGAGGACCGTCGTTCCGATAGGACTCGGTAATGAAACTAAGTGTAAAACTTTGTTAAATTCTGTTTTGGCTTTAGTTTCCAAGTTTAAATCTTAATGTTTTTTCACGAGAGTGAAATGCAAATAAAGGTTCGAGTTGATAGCGTGAGAGTGTAAGAATTGGACCGGATAGTGGGAACTTTTGTAATGATTTTTATAGTGAAACTGGTAATTTTTT
Organism: Lathyrus tuberosus; assembly: GCA_022829125.1. Lineage (NCBI taxonomy): Eukaryota > Viridiplantae > Streptophyta > Magnoliopsida > Fabales > Fabaceae > Lathyrus > Lathyrus tuberosus. The sequence goes on from JALAZF010000423.1 coordinate 5,370,078, forward strand.
TCACATTGAACTTTAGTTATGGGCGATATTGTGAAATTGGTTAGTTTTTTTTATCTTGAACTCTTGTAATGGTCTTTTTAGTGAAACTCGTGAGTTTTTTCACTTGGAAATTTTGTTATGATTTTTATAGTTAAATTTGTGATTTTTTAACTTTGAACTTTTGTTATGGTTTATAGAGTGAAATTGGTGAGCTTTTTCACGATGAACTTTTGTTGTGGTCTTTATAGTGAAATCGGTGAATTTTTTTCACTTGGAACTTTTGTTATCGTCTTTATAGTAAAATTGGGGTGTTATTTAACTTTGAACTTTTGTTATGATTTTTAGAGTTAAATTTGTATGTTTATTAATTTGGAACTTTTGTTATGGTGTTTATAGTGAAATTGATGAGTTTTTCTGACTTGGAACTTTTGTTATGGTCTTTATAGTAAAATTGGTTTGTTTTTTCACTTTGACTTTCGTTATGGGCTTTATATTGAAATTGGTGACCTTTTTAACTTGGAACTTTTGTAATGGTCTTTATAGTGAAACTTGTGATTTTTATCACTTAGAACTTTTGTTATAGGCTTTATAGTGAAATTGGCTAATTTTTTAACTTGAACTCTTGTAATGGTCTTTATACTGAAACTGGTGAATTTTTTCACGTGAAAAATTTGTTATGGTTTTTATATCGAAATTGGTGATATTTTTAACTTTGAAATTTTGTTATTGTTTATAGAGTGAAATTGGTGAGTTTTTTTCAATTGGAACTTTTGTTATGATGTTTATAGTGAAATTGGTGAGTTTTTTGACTTGGAACTTTTGTAATGGTCTTTATAGTGAAATTGGTGAGTTTTATCACTTTAAACTTTTGTTATGGGCCTTATAGTCAAATTGGTGAGCTTATTATCTTGGAACTTTTGTAATTGTCTTTATAGCGAAACTGGTGATTTTTTTGACTTGGAACTTTTGTTATGGTGTTTATAGTAAAACTGGTGAGTTTTTTCACTTTGAGCTTTTGATATGGGCTTTATAGTGAAATTGGTGAGGTTTTTAACAAGAAACTTTTGTAATGGTCTTTATAGTGAAACTGGAATTTTTTTTTACTTGGAACTTTTGTTATGGGCTTTAGAGTGAAATTGGTTAGTTTTTTAACTTGAACTCTTTTAATGATCTTTCTAGCGAAACAGGTGACTTTTTTCACTTGGAAATTTGGTTATGGTTATTATGGTGAAATTGGTGATTTTTTAAACTTTGAACTTTGGTTATGGTTTATAGAGTGAAATGGAGTGTTTGTTTCACTTTGAACTTTTGTTATGGTCTTTATAGTGAAATTTTTGAGTTTTTTCACTTGGAACTATTGTTATGGTGTTTATAGTGAAAATGAGGAGTTTTTTCACTTTTATATTTTGTTATGGTTTTTTGAGTGAAATTTGTATGTTTTTTTATTTTGAACTTTTGTTATGATCCTTATAGTGAAATTGGTGTGTTTTTTGACTTAGAACTTTTGTAATGGTCTTTATAGTGCAATTGGTGAGTTTTTTCACTTTTAACTTTTGTTATGAGCTTTATAGTGAAATTGGTGAGCTTTTTCACTTCGAACTTTTGTATGCTTTATAGTGAAATTTGACTTGGAACATTTGTAATGATCTTTATAGTGAAACTGGTGATTTATTTCACTTGGAACTTTTGCCATGGTTTTATTGTGAAATTAGGCCTCCTTTAAAGTGAAACTATCGAGATTTTTAACTTAAAATTTTAATTTTGATTTTTATAGTGAAATTTTTGTTGTTTTTACTAGGATTTTTTTAAAGGTTTTTATAGTATAATTGGTTAGCTTTTTTAACTTTGAACATTTGTTATGGTTTTTAGAGTGAAATTGGTGAGTTTTTTCACTTGGAACTTTTGTTTTGGTCTTTATAGTGAATTTGGGGAGTTTTTTCACTTTGAAATTTTGTTATGGTTTTTAGTGTGAAATTTGTATTTTTTTTTTATTTTGAACTATTGTTATGGTGTTTATAGTGAAATTGGTGAGTTTTTGGACTTGGAACTTTTGTAATGGTATTTATAGTGAAATTGGTGAGTTTTTTCACTTTGAAATTTTGTTATGGGCTTTATAGCGAAATTGGTGAGCTTTTTAACTTGGAACTTTTGTAATGGTCTTTATAGCGAAACTAGTGATTTTTTCACTTGAAACTTTTGTTATTGGCTTTATAGTGAAATTGGCGAGTTTTTTAACTTGGAACATTTGTAATGGTCATTATAGTGAAACTGGGGATTTTTTTTTTCACTTGGAACTTTTGTCATGGTTTTATAGTGAAATTAGGGAGTTTATCAACTTTGACCTTTTGTTATAAATTTTATAGTGAAATTGGTGATTTTTTTTAACTTTGAACTCTTGTAATGTCTTTATAGTGAAACTGATGAGTTTTTTAACTTTAAACTTTTAATTTTGTTTTTATAGTGAAATTGTTGATTTTTTTGACTTGGAATTTTTGTAATGGTTTTTATAGTCAAATTGGTTAGCTTTTTTAACTTAGAACATTTGTGATGGCTTAGAGAGTGAAATTGGTGAGTTTTTTGACTTGGAAACTTTGTAATGGTCTTTATAGTGAGATTGGAGTGTTTTTTTCACTTTGAACTTTTGTTATGGGCTTTATAGTTAACTTGGTGAGATTTTTAACTTGGAACTTTTGTAATGGTCTTTAAAGCGAAACTTATGATTTTTTCACTTAGAATTTTTGTTATTGTGTTTCTAATGAAATTGGTGAGTTTTTTGACTTGGAACTTTTGTAATGTTCTTTATAGTTCATTGGTGAGTTTTTTTCACTTTGAACTTTTGTTATGGGCTTTATTGTTAAATTGGTGAGGTTTTTAGCTTGGAACTTTTGTAATGTTTTTTATAGTGAAACTGGTAATTTTTTTCACTTTGAACTTTAGTTATGGGCGATATTGTGAAATTGATTAGTTTTTTTTATCTTGAACTCTTGTAATGGTCTTTTTAGTGAAACTCGTGAGTTTTTTCACTTGGAAATTTTGTTATGGGTTTTATAGTTAAATTTGTGAGTTTTTTAACTTTGAACTTTTGTTATGGTTTATAGAGTGAAATTGGTGAGCTTTTTCACGATGAACTTTTGTTGTGGTCTTTATAGTGAAATCGGTGAATTTTTTTCACTTGGAACTTTTGTTATCGTCTTTATAGTAAAATTGGGGTGTTATTTAACTTTGAACTTTTGTTATGATTTTTAGAGTTAAATTTGTATGTTTATTAATTTGGAACTATTGTTATGGTGTTTATAGTGAAATTGATGAGTTTTTCTGACTTGGAACTTTTGTTATGGTCTTTATAGTAAAATTGGTTTGTTTTTTCACTTTGACTTTCGTTATGGGCTTTATATTGAAATTGGTGACCTTTTTAACTTGGAACTTTTGTAATGGTCTTTATAGTGAAACTTGTGATTTTTATCACTTAGAACTTTTGTTATAGGCTTTATAGTGAAATTGGCTAATTTTTTAACTTGAACTCTTGTAATGGTCTTTATACTGAAACTGGTGAATTTTTTCACGTGAAAAATTTGTTATGGTTTTTATATCGAAATTGGTGATATTTTTAACTTTGAAATTTTGTTATTGTTTATAGAGTGAAATTGGTGAGTTTTTTTTCAATTGGAACTTTTGTTATGATGTTTATAGTGAAATTGGTGAGTTTTTTGACTTGGAACTTTTCTAATGGTCTTTATAGTGAAATTGGTGAGTTTTATCACTTTAAACTTTTGTTATGGGCCTTATAGTCAAATTGGTGAGCTTATTATCTTGGAACTTTTGTAATTGTCTTTATAGCGAAACTGGTGATTTTTTTGACTTGGAACTTTTGTTATGGTGTTTATAGTAAAACTGGTGAGTTTTTTTCACTTTGAGCTTTTGATATGGGCTTTATAGTGAAATTGGTGAGGTTTTTAACAAGAAACTTTTGTAATGGTCTTTATAGTGAAACTGGAATTTTTTTTTACTTGGAACTTTTGTTATGGGCTTTAGAGTGAAATTGGTTAGTTTTTTAACTTGAACTCTTTTAATGATCTTTCTAGCGAAACAGGTGACTTTTTTCACTTGGAAATTTGGTTATGGTTATTATGGTGAAATTGGTGATTTTTTAAACTTTGAACTTTGGTTATGGTTTATAGAGTGAAATGGAGTGTTTGTTTCACTTTGAACTTTTGTTATGGTCTTTATAGTTAAATTTTTGAGTTTTTTCACTTGGAACTATTGTTATGGTGTTTATAGTGAAAATGAGGAGTTTTTTCACTTTTATATTTTGTTATGGTTTTTTGAGTGAAATTTGTATGTTTTTTTATTTTGAACTTTTGTTATGATCCTTATAGTGAAATTGGTGTGTTTTTTGACTTAGAACTTTTGTAATGGTCTTTATAGTGCAATTGGTGAGTTTTTTCACTTTTAACTTTTGTTATGAGCTTTATAGTGAAATTGGTGAGCTTTTTCACTTCGAACTTTTGTATGCTTTATAGTGAAATTTGACTTGGAACATTTGTAATGATCTTTATAGTGAAACTGGTGATTTATTTCACTTGGAACTTTTGCCATGGTTTTATTGTGAAATTAGGCCTCCTTTAAAGTGAAACTATCGAGATTTTTAACTTAAAATTTTAATTTTGATTTTTATAGTGAAATTTTTGTTGTTTTTACTAGGATTTTTTTAAAGGTTTTTATAGTATAATTGGTTAGCTTTTTTAACTTTGAACATTTGTTATGGTTTTTAGAGTGAAATTGGTGAGTTTTTTCACTTGGAACTTTTGTTTTGGTCTTTATAGTGAATTTGGGGAGTTTTTTCACTTTGAAATTTTGTTATGGTTTTTAGTGTGAAATTTGTATTTTTTTTTTTTTTTGAACTATTGTTATGGTGTTTATAGTGAAATTGGTGAGTTTTTGGACTTGGAACTTTTGTAATGGTATTTATAGTGAAATTGGTGAGTTTTTTCACTTTGAAATTTTGTTATGGGCTTTATAGCGAAATTGGTGAGCTTTTTAACTTGGAACTTTTGTAATGGTCTTTATAGCGAAACTAGTGATTTTTTCACTTGAAACTTTTGTTATTGGCTTTATAGTGAAATTGGCGAGTTTTTTAACTTGGAACATTTGTAATGGTCATTATAGTGAAACTGGGGATTTTTTTTTTCACTTGGAACTTTTGTCATGGTTTTATAGTGAAATTAGGGAGTTTATCAACTTTGACCTTTTGTTATAAATTTTATAGTGAAATTGGTGATTTTTTTTAACTTTGAACTCTTGTAATGTCTTTATAGTGAAACTGATGAGTTTTTTAACTTTAAACTTTTAATTTTGTTTTTATAGTGAAATTGTTGATTTTTTTGACTTGGAATTTTTGTAATGGTTTTTATAGTCAAATTGGTTAGCTTTTTTAACTTAGAACATTTGTGATGGCTTAGAGAGTGAAATTGGTGAGTTTTTTGACTTGGAAACTTTGTAATGGTATTTATAGTGAGATTGGAGAGTTTTTTCACTTTGAACTTTTGTTATGGGCTTTATAGTTAACTTGGTGAGATTTTTAACTTGGAACTTTTGTAATGGTCTTTAAAGCGAAACTTATGATTTTTTCACTTAGAATTTTTGTTATTGTGTTTCTAATGAAATTGGTGAGTTTTTTGACTTGGAACTTTTGTAATGTTCTTTATAGTTCATTGGTGAGTTTTTTTCACTTTGAACTTTTGTTATGGGCTTTATTGTTAAATTGGTGAGGTTTTTAGCTTGGAACTTTTGTAATGTTTTTTATAGTGAAACTGGTAATTTTTTTCACTTTGAACTTTAGTTATGGGCGATATTGTGAAATTGATTAGTTTTTTTTATCTTGAACTCTTGTAATGGTCTTTTTAGTGAAACTCGTGAGTTTTTTCACTTGGAAATTTTGTTATGGTTTTTATAGTTAAATTTGTGAGTTTTTTAACTTTGAACTTTTGTTATGGTTTATAGAGTGAAATTGGTGAGCTTTTTCACGATGAACTTTTGTTGTGGTCTTTATAGTGAAATCGGTGAATTTTTTTCACTTGGAACTTTTGTTATCGTCTTTATAGTAAAATTGGGGTGTTATTTAACTTTGAACTTTTGTTATGATTTTTAGAGTTAAATTTGTATGTTTATTAATTTGGAACTATTGTTATGGTGTTTATAGTGAAATTGATGAGTTTTTCTGACTTGGAACTTTTGTTATGGTCTTTATAGTAAAATTGGTTTGTTTTTTCACTTTGACTTTCGTTATGGGCTTTATATTGAAATTGGTGACCTTTTTAACTTGGAACTTTTGTAATGGTCTTTATAGTGAAACTTGTGATTTTTATCACTTAGAACTTTTGTTATAGGCTTTATAGTGAAATTGGCTAATTTTTTAACTTGAACTCTTGTAATGGTCTTTATACTGAAACTGGTGAATCTTTTCACGTGAAAAATTTGTTATGGTTTTTATATCGAAATTGGTGATATTTTTAACTTTGAAATTTTGTTATTGTTTATAGAGTGAAATTGGTGAGTTTTTTTCAATTGGAACTTTTGTTATGATGTTTATAGTGAAATTGGTGAGTTTTTTGACTTGGAACTTTTGTAATGGTCATTATAGTGAAATTGGTGAGTTTTATCACTTTAAACTTTTGTTATGGGCCTTATAGTCAAATTGGTGAGCTTATTATCTTGGAACTTTTGTAATTGTCTTTATAGCGAAACTGGTGATTTTTTTGACTTGGAACTTTTGTTATGGTGTTTATAGTAAAACTGGTGAGTTTTTTCACTTTGAGCTTTTGATATGGGCTTTATAGTGAAATTGGTGAGGTTTTTAACAAGAAACTTTTGTAATGGTCTTTATAGTGAAACTGGAATTTTTTTTTACTTGGAACTTTTGTTATGGGCTTTAGAGTGAAATTGGTTAGTTTTTTAACTTGAACTCTTTTAATGATCTTTCTAGCGAAACAGGTGACTTTTTTCACTTGGAAATTTGGTTATGGTTATTATGGTGAAATTGGTGATTTTTTAAACTTTGAACTTTGGTTATGGTTTATAGAGTGAAATGGAGTGTTTGTTTCACTTTGAACTTTTGTTATGGTCTTTATAGTGAAATTTTTGAGTTTTTTCACTTGGAACTATTGTTATGGTGTTTATAGTGAAAATGAGGAGTTTTTTCACTTTTATATTTTGTTATGGTTTTTTGAGTGAAATTTGTATGTTTTTTTATTTTGAACTTTTGTTATGATCCTTATAGTGAAATTGGTGTGTTTTTTGACTTAGAACTTTTGTAATGGTCTTTATAGTGCAATTGGTGAGTTTTTTCACTTTTAACTTTTGTTATGAGCTTTATAGTGAAATTGGTGAGCTTTTTCACTTCGAACTTTTGTATGCTTTATAGTGAAATTTGACTTGGAACATTTGTAATGATCTTTATAGTGAAACTGGTGATTTATTTCACTTGGAACTTTTGCCATGGTTTTATTGTGAAATTAGGCCTCCTTTAAAGTGAAACTATCGAGATTTTTAACTTAAAATTTTAATTTTGATTTTTATAGTGAAATTTTTGTTGTTTTTACTAGGATTTTTTTAAAGGTTTTTATAGTATAATTGGTTAGCTTTTTTAACTTTGAACATTTGTTATGGTTTTTAGAGTGAAATTGGTGAGTTTTTTCACTTGGAACTTTTGTTTTGGTCTTTATAGTGAATTTGGGGAGTTTTTTCACTTTGAAATTTTGTTATGGTTTTTAGTGTGAAATTTGTATTTTTTTTTTTATTTTGAACTATTGTTATGGTGTTTATAGTGAAATTGGTGAGTTTTTGGACTTGGAACTTTTGTAATGGTATTTATAGTGAAATTGGTGAGTTTTTTCACTTTGAAATTTTGTTATGGGCTTTATAGCGAAATTGGTGAGCTTTTTAACTTGGAACTTTTGTAATGGTCTTTATAGCGAAACTAGTGATTTTTTCACTTGAAACTTTTGTTATTGGCTTTATAGTGAAATTGGCGAGTTTTTTAACTTGGAACATTTGTAATGGTCATTATAGTGAAACTGGGGATTTTTTTTTTCACTTGGAACTTTTGTCATGGTTTTATAGTGAAATTAGGGAGTTTATCAACTTTGACCTTTTGTTATAAATTTTATAGTGAAATTGGTGATTTTTTTTAACTTTGAACTCTTGTAATGTCTTTATAGTGAAACTGATGAGTTTTTTAACTTTAAACTTTTAATTTTGTTTTTATAGTGAAATTGTTGATTTTTTTGACTTGGAATTTTTGTAATGGTTTTTATAGTCAAATTGGTTAGCTTTTTTAACTTAGAACATTTGTGATGGCTTAGAGAGTGAAATTGGTGAGTTTTTTGACTTGGAAACTTTGTAATGGTCTTTATAGTGAGATTGGAGAGTTTTTTCACTTTGAACTTTTGTTATGGGCTTTATAGTTAACTTGGTGAGATTTTTAACTTGGAACTTTTGTAATGGTCTTTAAAGCGAAACTTATGATTTTTTCACTTAGAATTTTTGTTATTGTGTTTCTAATGAAATTGGTGAGTTTTTTGACTTGGAACTTTTGTAATGTTCTTTATAATTCATTGGTGAGTTTTTTTCACTTTGAACTTTTGTTATGGGCTTTATTGTTAAATTGGTGAGGTTTTTAGCTTGGAACTTTTGTAATGTTTTTTATAGTGAAACTGGTAATTTTTTTCACTTTGAACTTTAGTTATGGGCGATATTGTGAAATTGATTAGTTTTTTTTATCTTGAACTCTTGTAATGGTCTTTTTAGTGAAACTCGTGAGTTTTTTCACTTGGAAATTTTGTTATGGTTTTTATAGTTAAATTTGTGAGTTTTTTAACTTTGAACTTTTGTTATGGTTTATAGAGTGAAATTGGTGAGCTTTTTCACGATGAACTTTTGTTGTGGTCTTTATAGTGAAATCGGTGAATTTTTTTCACTTGGAACTTTTGTTATCGTCTTTATAGTAAAATTGGGGTGTTATTTAACTTTGAACTTTTGTTATGATTTTTAGAGTTAAATTTGTATGTTTATTAATTTGGAACTATTGTTATGGTGTTTATAGTGAAATTGATGAGTTTTTCTGACTTGGAACTTTTGTTATGGTCTTTATAGTAAAATTGGTTTGTTTTTTCACTTTGACTTTCGTTATGGGCTTTATATTGAAATTGGTGACCTTTTTAACTTGGAACTTTTGTAATGGTCTTTATAGTGATACTTGTGATTTTTATCACTTAGAACTTTTGTTATAGGCTTTATAGTGAAATTGGCTAATTTTTTAACTTGAACTCTTGTAATGGTCTTTATACTGAAACTGGTGAATTTTTTCACGTGAAAAATTTGTTATGGTTTTTATATCGAAATTGGTGATATTTTTAACTTTGAAATTTTGTTATTGTTTATAGAGTGAAATTGGTGAGTTTTTTTCAATTGGAACTTTTGTTATGATGTTTATAGTGAAATTGGTGAGTTTTTTGACTTGGAACTTTTGTAATGGTCTTTATAGTGAAATTGGTGAGTTTTATCACTTTAAACTTTTGTTATGGGCCTTATAGTCAAATTGGTGAGCTTATTATCTTGGAACTTTTGTAATTGTCTTTATAGCGAAACTGGTGATTTTTTTGACTTGGAACTTTTGTTATGGTGTTTATAGTAAAACTGGTGAGTTTTTTCACTTTGAGCTTTTGATATGGGCTTTATAGTGAAATTGGTGAGGTTTTTAACAAGAAACTTTTGTAATGGTCTTTATAGTGAAACTGGAATTTTTTTTTACTTGGAACTTTTGTTATGGGCTTTAGAGTGAAATTGGTTAGTTTTTTAACTTGAACTCTTTTAATGATCTTTCTAGCGAAACAGGTGACTTTTTTCACTTGGAAATTTGGTTATGGTTATTATGGTGAAATTGGTGATTTTTTAAACTTTGAACTTTGGTTATGGTTTATAGAGTGAAATGGAGTGTTTGTTTCACTTTGAACTTTTGTTATGGTCTTTATAGTGAAATTTTTGAGTTTTTTCACTTGGAACTATTGTTATGGTGTTTATAGTGAAAATGAGGAGTTTTTTCACTTTTATATTTTGTTATGGTTTTTTGAGTGAAATTTGTATGTTTTTTTATTTTGAACTTTTGTTATGATCCTTATAGTGAAATTGGTGTGTTTTTTGACTTAGAACTTTTGTAATGGTCTTTATAGTGCAATTGGTGAGTTTTTTCACTTTTAACTTTTGTTATGAGCTTTATAGTGAAATTGGTGAGCTTTTTCACTTCGAACTTTTGTATGCTTTATAGTGAAATTTGACTTGGAACATTTGTAATGATCTTTATAGTGAAACTGGTGATTTATTTCACTTGGAACTTTTGCCATGGTTTTATTGTGAAATTAGGCCTCCTTTAAAGTGAAACTATCGAGATTTTTAACTTAAAATTTTAATTTTGATTTTTATAGTGAAATTTTTGTTGTTTTTACTAGGATTTTTTTAAAGGTTTTTATAGTATAATTGGTTAGCTTTTTTAACTTTGAACATTTGTTATGGTTTTTAGAGTGAAATTGGTGAGTTTTTTCACTTGGAACTTTTGTTTTGGTCTTTATAGTGAATTTGGGGAGTTTTTTCACTTTGAAATTTTGTTATGGTTTTTAGTGTGAAATTTGTATTTTTTTTTTATTTTGAACTATTGTTATGGTGTTTATAGTGAAATTGGTGAGTTTTTGGACTTGGAACTTTTGTAATGGTATTTATAGTGAAATTGGTGAGTTTTTTCACTTTGAAATTTTGTTATGGGCTTTATAGCGAAATTGGTGAGCTTTTTAACTTGGAACTTTTGTAATGGTCTTTATAGCGAAACTAGTGATTTTTTCACTTGAAACTTTTGTTATTGGCTTTATAGTGAAATTGGCGAGTTTTTTAACTTGGAACATTTGTAATGGTCATTATAGTGAAACTGGGGATTTTTTTTTTTCACTTGGAACTTTTGTCATGGTTTTATAGTGAAATTAGGGAGTTTATCAACTTTGACCTTTTGTTATAAATTTTATAGTGAAATTGGTGATTTTTTTTAACTTTGAACTCTTGTAATGTCTTTATAGTGAAACTGATGAGTTTTTTAACTTTAAACTTTTAATTTTGTTTTTATAGTGAAATTGTTGATTTTTTTGACTTGGAATTTTTGTAATGGTTTTTATAGTCAAATTGGTTAGCTTTTTTAACTTAGAACATTTGTGATGGCTTAGAGAGTGAAATTGGTGAGTTTTTTGACTTGGAAACTTTGTAATGGTCTTTATAGTGAGATTGGAGAGTTTTTTCACTTTGAACTTTTGTTATGGGATTTATAGTTAACTTGGTGAGATTTTTAACTTGGAACTTTTGTAATGGTCTTTAAAGCGAAACTTATGATTTTTTCACTTAGAATTTTTGTTATTGTGTTTCTAATGAAATTGGTGAGTTTTTTGACTTGGAACTTTTGTAATGTTCTTTATAATTCATTGGTGAGTTTTTTTCACTTTGAACTTTTGTTATGGGCTTTATTGTTAAATTGGTGAGGTTTTTAGCTTGGAACTTTTGTAATGTTTTTTATAGTGAAACTGGTAATTTTTTTCACTTTGAACTTTAGTTATGGGCGATATTGTGAAATTGATTAGTTTTTTTTATCTTGAACTCTTGTAATGGTCTTTTTAGTGAAACTCGTGAGTTTTTTCACTTGGAAATTTTGTTATGGTTTTTATAGTTAAATTTGTGAGTTTTTTAACTTTGAACTTTTGTTATGGTTTATAGAGTGAAATTGGTGAGCTTTTTCACGATGAACTTTTGTTGTGGTCTTTATAGTGAAATCGGTGAATTTTTTTCACTTGGAACTTTTGTTATCGTCTTTATAGTAAAATTGGGGTGTTATTTAACTTTGAACTTTTGTTATGATTTTTAGAGTTAAATTTGTATGTTTATTAATTTGGAACTATTGTTATGGTGTTTATAGTGAAATTGATGAGTTTTTCTGACTTGGAACTTTTGTTATGGTCTTTATAGTAAAATTGGTTTGTTTTTTCACTTTGACTTTCGTTATGGGCTTTATATTGAAATTGGTGACCTTTTTAACTTGGAACTTTTGTAATGGTCTTTATAGTGAAACTTGTGATTTTTATCACTTAGAACTTTTGTTATAGGCTTTATAGTGAAATTGGCTAATTTTTTAACTTGAACTCTTGTAATGGTCTTTATACTGAAACTGGTGAATTTTTTCACGTGAAAAATTTGTTATGGTTTTTATATCGAAATTGATGATATTTTTAACTTTGAAATTTTGTTATTGTTTATAGAGTGAAATTGGTGAGTTTTTTTCAATTGGAACTTTTGTTATGATGTTTATAGTGAAATTGGTGAGTTTTTTGACTTGGAACTTTTGTAATGGTCTTTATAGTGAAATTGGTGAGTTTTATCACTTTAAACTTTTGTTATGGGCCTTATAGTCAAATTGGTGAGCTTATTATCTTGGAACTTTTGTAATTGTCTTTATAGCGGAACTGGTGATTTTTTTGACTTGGAACTTTTGTTATGGTGTTTATAGTAAAACTGGTGAGTTTTTTCACTTTGAGCTTTTGATATGGGCTTTATAGTGAAATTGGTGAGGTTTTTAACAAGAAACTTTTGTAATGGTCTTTATAGTGAAACTGGAATTTTTTTTTACTTGGAACTTTTGTTATGGGCTTTAGAGTGAAATTGGTTAGTTTTTTAACTTGAACTCTTTTAATGATCTTTCTAGCGAAACAGGTGACTTTTTTCACTTGGAAATTTGGTTATGGTTATTATGGTGAAATTGGTGATTTTTTAAACTTTGAACTTTGGTTATGGTTTATAGAGTGAAATGGAGTGTTTGTTTCACTTTGAACTTTTGTTATGGTCTTTATAGTGAAATTTTTGAGTTTTTTCACTTGGAACTATTGTTATGGTGTTTATAGTGAAAATGAGGAGTTTTTTCACTTTTATATTTTGTTATGGTTTTTTGAGTGAAATTTGTATGTTTTTTTATTTTGAACTTTTGTTATGATCCTTATAGTGAAATTGGTGTGTTTTTTGACTTAGAACTTTTGTAATGGTCTTTATAGTGCAATTGGTGAGTTTTTTCACTTTTAACTTTTGTTATGAGCTTTATAGTGAAATTGGTGAGCTTTTTCACTTCGAACTTTTGTATGCTTTATAGTGAAATTTGACTTGGAACATTTGTAATGATCTTTATAGTGAAACTGGTGATTTATTTCACTTGGAACTTTTGCCATGGTTTTATTGTGAAATTAGGCCTCCTTTAAAGTGAAACTATCGAGATTTTTAACTTAAAATTTTAATTTTGATTTTTATAGTGAAATTTTTGTTGTTTTTACTAGGATTTTTTTAAAGGTTTTTATAGTATAATTGGTTAGCTTTTTTAACTTTGAACATTTGTTATGGTTTTTAGAGTGAAATTGGTGAGTTTTTTCACTTGGAACTTTTGTTTTGGTCTTTATAGTGAATTTGGGGAGTTTTTTCACTTTGAAATTTTGTTATGGTTTTTAGTGTGAAATTTGTATTTTTTTTTTATTTTGAACTATTGTTATGGTGTTTATAGTGAAATTGGTGAGTTTTTGGACTTGGAACTTTTGTAATGGTATTTATAGTGAAATTGGTGAGTTTTTTCACTTTGAAATTTTGTTATGGGCTTTATAGCGAAATTGGTGAGCTTTTTAACTTGGAACTTTTGTAATGGTCTTTATAGCGAAACTAGTGATTTTTTCACTTGAAACTTTTGTTATTGGCTTTATAGTGAAATTGGCGAGTTTTTTAACTTGGAACATTTGTAATGGTCATTATAGTGAAACTGGGGATTTTTTTTTTCACTTGGAACTTTTGTCATGGTTTTATAGTGAAATTAGGGAGTTTATCAACTTTGACCTTTTGTTATAAATTTTATAGTGAAATTGGTGATTTTTTTTAACTTTGAACTCTTGTAATGTCTTTATAGTGAAACTGATGAGTTTTTTAACTTTAAACTTTTAATTTTGTTTTTATAGTGAAATTGTTGATTTTTTTGACTTGGAATTTTTGTAATGGTTTTTATAGTCAAATTGGTTAGCTTTTTTAACTTAGAACATTTGTGATGGCTTAGAGAGTGAAATTGGTGAGTTTTTTGACTTGGAAACTTTGTAATGGTCTTTATAGTGAGATTGGAGAGTTTTTTCACTTTGAACTTTTGTTATGGGATTTATAGTTAACTTGGTGAGATTTTTAACTTGGAACTTTTGTAATGGTCTTTAAAGCGAAACTTATGATTTTTTCACTTAGAATTTTTGTTATTGTGTTTCTAATGAAATTGGTGAGTTTTTTGACTTGGAACTTTTGTAATGTTCTTTATAATTCATTGGTGAGTTTTTTTCACTTTGAACTTTTGTTATGGGCTTTATTGTTAAATTGGTGAGGTTTTTAGCTTGGAACTTTTGTAATGTTTTTTATAGTGAAACTGGTAATTTTTTTCACTTTGAACTTTAGTTATGGGCGATATTGTGAAATTGATTAGTTTTTTTTATCTTGAACTCTTGTAATGGTCTTTTTAGTGAAACTCGTGAGTTTTTTCACTTGGAAATTTTGTTATGGTTTTTATAGTTAAATTTGTGAGTTTTTTAACTTTGAACTTTTGTTATGGTTTATAGAGTGAAATTGGTGAGCTTTTTCACGATGAACTTTTGTTGTGGTCTTTATAGTGAAATCGGTGAATTTTTTTCACTTGGAACTTTTGTTATCGTCTTTATAGTAAAATTGGGGTGTTATTTAACTTTGAACTTTTGTTATGATTTTTAGAGTTAAATTTGTATGTTTATTAATTTGGAACTATTGTTATGGTGTTTATAGTGAAATTGATGAGTTTTTCTGACTTGGAACTTTTGTTATGGTCTTTATAGTAAAATTGGTTTGTTTTTTCACTTTGACTTTCGTTATGGGCTTTATATTGAAATTGGTGACCTTTTTAACTTGGAACTTTTGTAATGGTCTTTATAGTGAAACTTGTGATTTTTATCACTTAGAACTTTTGTTATAGGCTTTATAGTGAAATTGGCTAATTTTTTAACTTGAACTCTTGTAATGGTCTTTATACTGAAACTGGTGAATCTTTTCACGTGAAAAATTTGTTATGGTTTTTATATCGAAATTGGTGATATTTTTAACTTTGAAATTTTGTTATTGTTTATAGAGTGAAATTGGTGAGTTTTTTTCAATTGGAACTTTTGTTATGATGTTTATAGTGAAATTGGTGAGTTTTTTGACTTGGAACTTTTGTAATGGTCATTATAGTGAAATTGGTGAGTTTTATCACTTTAAACTTTTGTTATGGGCCTTATAGTCAAATTGGTGAGCTTATTATCTTGGAACTTTTGTAATTGTCTTTATAGCGAAACTGGTGATTTTTTTGACTTGGAACTTTTGTTATGGTGTTTATAGTAAAACTGGTGAGTTTTTTCACTTTGAGCTTTTGATATGGGCTTTATAGTGAAATTGGTGAGGTTTTTAACAAGAAACTTTTGTAATGGTCTTTATAGTGAAACTGGAATTTTTTTTTACTTGGAACTTTTGTTATGGGCTTTAGAGTGAAATTGGTTAGTTTTTTAACTTGAACTCTTTTAATGATCTTTCTAGCGAAACAGGTGACTTTTTTCACTTGGAAATTTGGTTATGGTTATTATGGTGAAATTGGTGATTTTTTAAACTTTGAACTTTGGTTATGGTTTATAGAGTGAAATGGAGTGTTTGTTTCACTTTGAACTTTTGTTATGGTCTTTATAGTGAAATTTTTGAGTTTTTTCACTTGGAACTATTGTTATGGTGTTTATAGTGAAAATGAGGAGTTTTTTCACTTTTATATTTTGTTATGGTTTTTTGAGTGAAATTTGTATGTTTTTTTATTTTGAACTTTTGTTATGATCCTTATAGTGAAATTGGTGTGTTTTTTGACTTAGAACTTTTGTAATGGTCTTTATAGTGCAATTGGTGAGTTTTTTCACTTTTAACTTTTGTTATGAGCTTTATAGTGAAATTGGTGAGCTTTTTCACTTCGAACTTTTGTATGCTTTATAGTGAAATTTGACTTGGAACATTTGTAATGATCTTTATAGTGAAACTGGTGATTTATTTCACTTGGAACTTTTGCCATGGTTTTATTGTGAAATTAGGCCTCCTTTAAAGTGAAACTATCGAGATTTTTAACTTAAAATTTTAATTTTGATTTTTATAGTGAAATTTTTGTTGTTTTTACTAGGATTTTTTTAAAGGTTTTTATAGTATAATTGGTTAGCTTTTTTAACTTTGAACATTTGTTATGGTTTTTAGAGTGAAATTGGTGAGTTTTTTCACTTGGAACTTTTGTTTTGGTCTTTATAGTGAATTTGGGGAGTTTTTTCACTTTGAAATTTTGTTATGGTTTTTAGTGTGAAATTTGTATTTTTTTTTTATTTTGAACTATTGTTATGGTGTTTATAGTGAAATTGGTGAGTTTTTGGACTTGGAACTTTTGTAATGGTATTTATAGTGAAATTGGTGAGTTTTTTCACTTTGAAATTTTGTTATGGGCTTTATAGCGAAATTGGTGAGCTTTTTAACTTGGAACTTTTGTAATGGTCTTTATAGCGAAACTAGTGATTTTTTCACTTGAAACTTTTGTTATTGGCTTTATAGTGAAATTGGCGAGTTTTTTAACTTGGAACATTTGTAATGGTCATTATAGTGAAACTGGGGATTTTTTTTTCACTTGGAACTTTTGTCATGGTTTTATAGTGAAATTAGGGAGTTTATCAACTTTGACCTTTTGTTATAAATTTTATAGTGAAATTGGTGATTTTTTTTAACTTTGAACTCTTGTAATGTCTTTATAGTGAAACTGATGAGTTTTTTAACTTTAAACTTTTAATTTTGTTTTTATAGTGAAATTGTTGATTTTTTTGACTTGGAATTTTTGTAATGGTTTTTATAGTCAAATTGGTTAGCTTTTTTAACTTAGAACATTTGTGATGGCTTAGAGAGTGAAATTGGTGAGTTTTTTGACTTGGAAACTTTGTAATGGTCTTTATAGTGAGATTGGAGAGTTTTTTCACTTTGAACTTTTGTTATGGGATTTATAGTTAACTTGGTGAGATTTTTAACTTGGAACTTTTGTAATGGTCTTTAAAGCGAAACTTATGATTTTTTCACTTAGAATTTTTGTTATTGTGTTTCTAATGAAATTGGTGAGTTTTTTGACTTGGAACTTTTGTAATGTTCTTTATAATTCATTGGTGAGTTTTTTTCACTTTGAACTTTTGTTATGGGCTTTATTGTTAAATTGGTGAGGTTTTTAGCTTGGAACTTTTGTAATGTTTTTTATAGTGAAACTGGTAATTTTTTTCACTTTGAACTTTAGTTATGGGCGATATTGTGAAATTGATTAGTTTTTTTTATCTTGAACTCTTGTAATGGTCTTTTTAGTGAAACTCGTGAGTTTTTTCACTTGGAAATTTTGTTATGGTTTTTATAGTTAAATTTGTGAGTTTTTTAACTTTGAACTTTTGTTATGGTTTATAGAGTGAAATTGGTGAGCTTTTTCACGATGAACTTTTGTTGTGGTCTTTATAGTGAAATCGGTGAATTTTTTTCACTTGGAACTTTTGTTATCGTCTTTATAGTAAAATTGGGGTGTTATTTAACTTTGAACTTTTGTTATGATTTTTAGAGTTAAATTTGTATGTTTATTAATTTGGAACTATTGTTATGGTGTTTATAGTGAAATTGATGAGTTTTTCTGACTTGGAACTTTTGTTATGGTCTTTATAGTAAAATTGGTTTGTTTTTTCACTTTGACTTTCGTTATGGGCTTTATATTGAAATTGGTGACCTTTTTAACTTGGAACTTTTGTAATGGTCTTTATAGTGAAACTTGTGATTTTTATCACTTAGAACTTTTGTTATAGGCTTTATAGTGAAATTGGCTAATTTTTTAACTTGAACTCTTGTAATGGTCTTTATACTGAAACTGGTGAATTTTTTCACGTGAAAAATTTGTTATGGTTTTTATATCGAAATTGGTGATATTTTTAACTTTGAAATTTTGTTATTGTTTATAGAGTGAAATTGGTGAGTTTTTTTCAATTGGAACTTTTGTTATGATGTTTATAGTGAAATTGGTGAGTTTTTTGACTTGGAACTTTTGTAATGGTCTTTATAGTGAAATTGGTGAGTTTTATCACTTTAAACTTTTGTTATGGGCCTTATAGTCAAATTGGTGAGCTTATTATCTTGGAACTTTTGTAATTGTCTTTATAGCGGAACTGGTGATTTTTTTGACTTGGAACTTTTGTTATGGTGTTTATAGTAAAACTGGTGAGTTTTTTCACTTTGAGCTTTTGATATGGGCTTTATAGTGAAATTGGTGAGGTTTTTAACAAGAAACTTTTGTAATGGTCTTTATAGTGAAACTGGAATTTTTTTTTACTTGGAACTTTTGTTATGGGCTTTAGAGTGAAATTGGTTAGTTTTTTAACTTGAACTCTTTTAATGATCTTTCTAGCGAAACAGGTGACTTTTTTCACTTGGAAATTTGGTTATGGTTATTATGGTGAAATTGGTGATTTTTTAAACTTTGAACTTTGGTTATGGTTTATAGAGTGAAATGGAGTGTTTGTTTCACTTTGAACTTTTGTTATGGTCTTTATAGTGAAATTTTTGAGTTTTTTCACTTGGAACTATTGTTATGGTGTTTATAGTGAAAATGAGGAGTTTTTTCACTTTTATATTTTGTTATGGTTTTTTGAGTGAAATTTGTATGTTTTTTTATTTTGAACTTTTGTTATGATCCTTATAGTGAAATTGGTGTGTTTTTTGACTTAGAACTTTTGTAATGGTCTTTATAGTGCAATTGGTGAGTTTTTTCACTTTTAACTTTTGTTATGAGCTTTATAGTGAAATTGGTGAGCTTTTTCACTTCGAACTTTTGTATGCTTTATAGTGAAATTTGACTTGGAACATTTGTAATGATCTTTATAGTGAAACTGGTGATTTATTTCACTTGGAACTTTTGCCATGGTTTTATTGTGAAATTAGGCCTCCTTTAAAGTGAAACTATCGAGATTTTTAACTTAAAATTTTAATTTTGATTTTTATAGTGAAATTTTTGTTGTTTTTACTAGGATTTTTTTAAAGGTTTTTATAGTATAATTGGTTAGCTTTTTTAACTTTGAACATTTGTTATGGTTTTTAGAGTGAAATTTGTGAGTTTTTTCACTTGGAACTTTTGTTTTGGTCTTTATAGTGAATTTGGGGAGTTTTTTCACTTTGAAATTTTGTTATGGTTTTTAGTGTGAAATTTGTATTTTTTTTTTTATTTTGAACTATTGTTATGGTGTTTATAGTGAAATTGGTGAGTTTTTGGACTTGGAACTTTTGTAATGGTATTTATAGTGAAATTGGTGAGTTTTTTCACTTTGAAATTTTGTTATGGGCTTTATAGCGAAATTGGTGAGCTTTTTAACTTGGAACTTTTGTAATGGTCTTTATAGCGAAACTAGTGATTTTTTCACTTGAAACTTTTGTTATTGGCTTTATAGTGAAATTGGCGAGTTTTTTAACTTGGAACATTTGTAATGGTCATTATAGTGAAACTGGGGATTTTTTTTTTCACTTGGAACTTTTGTCATGGTTTTATAGTGAAATTAGGGAGTTTATCAACTTTGACCTTTTGTTATAAATTTTATAGTGAAATTGGTATTTTTTTTAACTTTGAACTCTTGTAATGTCTTTATAGTGAAACTGATGAGTTTTTTAACTTTAAACTTTTAATTTTGTTTTTATAGTGAAATTGTTGATTTTTTTGACTTGGAATTTTTGTAATGGTTTTTATAGTCAAATTGGTTAGCTTTTTTAACTTAGAACATTTGTGATGGCTTAGAGAGTGAAATTGGTGAGTTTTTTGACTTGGAAACTTTGTAATGGTCTTTATAGTGAGATTGGAGAGTTTTTTCACTTTGAACTTTTGTTATGGGCTTTATAGTTAACTTGGTGAGATTTTTAACTTGGAACTTTTGTAATGGTCTTTAAAGCGAAACTTATGATTTTTTCACTTAGAATTTTTGTTATTGTGTTTCTAATGAAATTGGTGAGTTTTTTGACTTGGAACTTTTGAATTGTTCTTTATAATTCATTGGTGAGTTTTTTTCACTTTGAACTTTTGTTATGGGCTTTATTGTTAAATTGGTGAGGTTTTTAGCTTGGAACTTTTGTAATGTTTTTTATAGTGAAACTGGTAATTTTTTTCACTTTGAACTTTAGTTATGGGCGATATTGTGAAATTGATTAGTTTTTTTTATCTTGAACTCTTGTAATGGTCTTTTTAGTGAAACTCGTGAGTTTTTTCACTTGGAAATTTTGTTATGGTTTTTATAGTTAAATTTGTGAGTTTTTTAACTTTGAACTTTTGTTATGGTTTATAGAGTGAAATTGGTGAGCTTTTTCACGATGAACTTTTGTTGTGGTCTTTATAGTGAAATCGGTGAATTTTTTTCACTTGGAACTTTTGTTATCGTCTTTATAGTAAAATTGGGGTGTTATTTAACTTTGAACTTTTGTTATGATTTTTAGAGTTAAATTTGTATGTTTATTAATTTGGAACTATTGTTATGGTGTTTATAGTGAAATTGATGAGTTTTTCTGACTTGGAACTTTTGTTATGGTCTTTATAGTAAAATTGGTTTGTTTTTTCACTTTGACTTTCGTTATGGGCTTTATATTGAAATTGGTGACCTTTTTAACTTGGAACTTTTGTAATGGTCTTTATAGTGAAACTTGTGATTTTTATCACTTAGAACTTTTGTTATAGGCTTTATAGTGAAATTGGCTAATTTTTTAACTTGAACTCTTGTAATGGTCTTTATACTGAAACTGGTGAATTTTTTCACGTGAAAAATTTGTTATGGTTTTTATATCGAAATTGGTGATATTTTTAACTTTGAAATTTTGTTATTGTTTATAGAGTGAAATTGGTGAGTTTTTTTCAATTGGAACTTTTGTTATGATGTTTATAGTGAAATTGGTGAGTTTTTTGACTTGGAACTTTTGTAATGGTCTTTATAGTGAAATTGGTGAGTTTTATCACTTTAAACTTTTGTTATGGGCCTTATAGTCAAATTGGTGAGCTTATTATCTTGGAACTTTTGTAATTGTCTTTATAGCGAAACTGGTGATTTTTTTGACTTGGAACTTTTGTTATGGTGTTTATAGTAAAACTGGTGAGTTTTTTCACTTTGAGCTTTTGATATGGGCTTTATAGTGAAATTGGTGAGGTTTTTAACAAGAAACTTTTGTAATGGTCTTTATAGTGAAACTGGAATTTTTTTTTACTTGGAACTTTTGTTATGGGCTTTAGAGTGAAATTGGTTAGTTTTTTAACTTGAACTCTTTTAATGATCTTTCTAGCGAAACAGGTGACTTTTTTCACTTGGAAATTTGGTTATGGTTATTATGGTGAAATTGGTGATTTTTTAAACTTTGAACTTTGGTTATGGTTTATAGAGTGAAATGGAGTGTTTGTTTCACTTTGAACTTTTGTTATGGTCTTTATAGTGAAATTTTTGAGTTTTTTCACTTGGAACTATTGTTATGGTGTTTATAGTGAAAATGAGGAGTTTTTTCACTTTTATATTTTGTTATGGTTTTTTGAGTGAAATTTGTATGTTTTTTTATTTTGAACTTTTGTTATGATCCTTATAGTGAAATTGGTGTGTTTTTTGACTTAGAACTTTTGTAATGGTCTTTATAGTGCAATTGGTGAGTTTTTTCACTTTTAACTTTTGTTATGAGCTTTATAGTGAAATTGGTGAGCTTTTTCACTTCGAACTTTTGTATGCTTTATAGTGAAATTTGACTTGGAACATTTGTAATGATCTTTATAGTGAAACTGGTTATTTATTTCACTTGGAACTTTTGCCATGGTTTTATTGTGAAATTAGGCCTCCTTTAAAGTGAAACTATCGAGATTTTTAACTTAAAATTTTAATTTTGATTTTTATAGTGAAATTTTTGTTGTTTTTACTAGGATTTTTTTAAAGGTTTTTATAGTATAATTGGTTAGCTTTTTTAACTTTGAACATTTGTTATGGTTTTTAGAGTGAAATTGGTGAGTTTTTTCACTTGGAACTTTTGTTTTGGTCTTTATAGTGAATTTGGGGAGTTTTTTCACTTTGAAATTTTGTTATGGTTTTTAGTGTGAAATTTGTATTTTTTTTTTATTTTGAACTATTGTTATGGTGTTTATAGTGAAATTGGTGAGTTTTTGGACTTGGAACTTTTGTAATGGTATTTATAGTGAAATTGGTGAGTTTTTTCACTTTGAAATTTTGTTATGGGCTTTATAGCGAAATTGGTGAGCTTTTTAACTTGGAACTTTTGTAATGGTCTTTATAGCGAAACTAGTGATTTTTTCACTTGAAACTTTTGTTATTGGCTTTATAGTGAAATTGGCGAGTTTTTTAACTTGGAACATTTGTAATGGTCATTATAGTGAAACTGGGGATTTTTTTTTTCACTTGGAACTTTTGTCATGGTTTTATAGTGAAATTAGGGAGTTTATCAACTTTGACCTTTTGTTATAAATTTTATAGTGAAATTGGTGATTTTTTTTAACTTTGAACTCTTGTAATGTCTTTATAGTGAAACTGATGAGTTTTTTAACTTTAAACTTTTAATTTTGTTTTTATAGTGAAATTGTTGATTTTTTTGACTTGGAATTTTTGTAATGGTTTTTATAGTCAAATTGGTTAGCTTTTTTAACTTAGAACATTTGTGATGGCTTAGAGAGTGAAATTGGTGAGTTTTTTGACTTGGAAACTTTGTAATGGTCTTTATAGTGAGATTGGAGAGTTTTTTCACTTTGAACTTTTGTTATGGGCTTTATAGTTAACTTGGTGAGATTTTTAACTTGGAACTTTTGTAATGGTCTTTAAAGCGAAACTTATGATTTTTTCACTTAGAATTTTTGTTATTGTGTTTCTAATGAAATTGGTGAGTTTTTTGACTTGGAACTTTTGTAATGTTCTTTATAATTCATTGGTGAGTTTTTTTCACTTTGAACTTTTGTTATGGGCTTTATTGTTAAATTGGTGAGGTTTTTAGCTTGGAACTTTTGTAATGTTTTTTATAGTGAAACTGGTAATTTTTTTCACTTTGAACTTTAGTTATGGGCGATATTGTGAAATTGATTAGTTTTTTTTATCTTGAACTCTTGTAATGGTCTTTTTAGTGAAACTCGTGAGTTTTTTCACTTGGAAATTTTGTTATGGTTTTTATAGTTAAATTTGTGAGTTTTTTAACTTTGAACTTTTGTTATGGTTTATAGAGTGAAATTGGTGAGCTTTTTCACGATGAACTTTTGTTGTGGTCTTTATAGTGAAATCGGTGAATTTTTTTCACTTGGAACTTTTGTTATCGTCTTTATAGTAAAATTGGGGTGTTATTTAACTTTGAACTTTTGTTATGATTTTTAGAGTTAAATTTGTATGTTTATTAATTTGGAACTATTGTTATGGTGTTTATAGTGAAATTGATGAGTTTTTCTGACTTGGAACTTTTGTTATGGTCTTTATAGTAAAATTGGTTTGTTTTTTCACTTTGACTTTCGTTATGGGCTTTATATTGAAATTGGTGACCTTTTTAACTTGGAACTTTTGTAATGGTCTTTATAGTGAAACTTGTGATTTTTATCACTTAGAACTTTTGTTATAGGCTTTATAGTGAAGTTGGCTAATTTTTTAACTTGAACTCTTGTAATGGTCTTTATACTGAAACTGGTGAATCTTTTCACGTGAAAAATTTGTTATGGTTTTTATATCGAAATTGGTGATATTTTTAACTTTGAAATTTTGTTATTGTTTATAGAGTGAAATTGGTGAGTTTTTTTCAATTGGAACTTTTGTTATGATGTTTATAGTGAAATTGGTGAGTTTTTTGACTTGGAACTTTTGTAATGGTCATTATAGTGAAATTGGTGAGTTTTATCACTTTAAACTTTTGTTATGGGCCTTATAGTCAAATTGGTGAGCTTATTATCTTGGAACTTTTGTAATTGTCTTTATAGCGAAACTGGTGATTTTTTTGACTTGGAACTTTTGTTATGGTGTTTATAGTAAAACTGGTGAGTTTTTTCACTTTGAGCTTTTGATATGAGCTTTATAGTGAAATTGGTGAGGTTTTTAACAAGAAACTTTTGTAATGGTCTTTATAGTGAAACTGGAATTTTTTTTTACTTGGAACTTTTGTTATGGGCTTTAGAGTGAAATTGGTTAGTTTTTTAACTTGAACTCTTTTAATGATCTTTCTAGCGAAACAGGTGACTTTTTTCACTTGGAAATTTGGTTATGGTTATTATGGTGAAATTGGTGATTTTTTAAACTTTGAACTTTGGTTATGGTTTATAGAGTGAAATGGAGTGTTTGTTTCACTTTGAACTTTTGTTATGGTCTTTATAGTGAAATTTTTGAGTTTTTTCACTTGGAACTATTGTTATGGTGTTTATAGTGAAAATGAGGAGTTTTTTCACTTTTATATTTTGTTATGGTTTTTTGAGTGAAATTTGTATGTTTTTTTATTTTGAACTTTTGTTATGATCCTTATAGTGAAATTGGTGTGTTTTTTGACTTAGAACTTTTGTAATGGTCTTTATAGTGCAATTGGTGAGTTTTTTCACTTTTAACTTTTGTTATGAGCTTTATAGTGAAATTGGTGAGCTTTTTCACTTCGAACTTTTGTATGCTTTATAGTGAAATTTGACTTGGAACATTTGTAATGATCTTTATAGTGAAACTGGTGATTTATTTCACTTGGAACTTTTGCCATGGTTTTATTGTGAAATTAGGCCTCCTTTAAAGTGAAACTATCGAGATTTTTAACTTAAAATTTTAATTTTGATTTTTATAGTGAAATTTTTGTTGTTTTTACTAGGATTTTTTTAAAGGTTTTTATAGTATAATTGGTTAGCTTTTTTAACTTTGAACATTTGTTATGGTTTTTAGAGTGAAATTGGTGAGTTTTTTCACTTGGAACTTTTGTTTTGGTCTTTATAGTGAATTTGGGGAGTTTTTTCACTTTGAAATTTTGTTATGGTTTTTAGTGTGAAATTTGTATTTTTTTTTTATTTTGAACTATTGTTATGGTGTTTATAGTGAAATTGGTGAGTTTTTGGACTTGGAACTTTTGTAATGGTATTTATAGTGAAATTGGTGAGTTTTTTCACTTTGAAATTTTGTTATGGGCTTTATAGCGAAATTGGTGAGCTTTTTAACTTGGAACTTTTGTAATGGTCTTTATAGCGAAACTAGTGATTTTTTCACTTGAAACTTTTGTTATTGGCTTTATAGTGAAATTGGCGAGTTTTTTAACTTGGAACATTTGTAATGGTCATTATAGTGAAACTGGGGATTTTTTTTTTCACTTGGAACTTTTGTCATGGTTTTATAGTGAAATTAGGGAGTTTATCAACTTTGACCTTTTGTTATAAATTTTATAGTGAAATTGGTGATTTTTTTTAACTTTGAACTCTTGTAATGTCTTTATAGTGAAATTGATGAGTTTTTTAACTTTAAACTTTTAATTTTGTTTTTATAGTGAAATTGTTGATTTTTTTGACTTGGAATTTTTGTAATGGTTTTTATAGTCAAATTGGTTAGCTTTTTTAACTTAGAACATTTGTGATGGCTTAGAGAGTGAAATTGGTGAGTTTTTTGACTTGGAAACTTTGTAATGGTCTTTATAGTGAGATTGGAGAGTTTTTTCACTTTGAACTTTTGTTATGGGCTTTATAGTTAACTTGGTGAGATTTTTAACTTGGAACTTTTGTAATGGTCTTTAAAGCGAAACTTATGATTTTTTCACTTAGAATTTTTGTTATTGTGTTTCTAATGAAATTGGTGAGTTTTTTGACTTGGAACTTTTGTAATGTTCTTTATAATTCATTGGTGAGTTTTTTTCACTTTGAACTTTTGTTATGGGCTTTATTGTTAAATTGGTGAGGTTTTTAGCTTGGAACTTTTGTAATGTTTTTTATAGTGAAACTGGTAATTTTTTTCACTTTGAACTTTAGTTATGGGCGATATTGTGAAATTGATTAGTTTTTTTTATCTTGAACTCTTGTAATGGTCTTTTTAGTGAAACTCGTGAGTTTTTTCACTTGGAAATTTTGTTATGGTTTTTATAGTTAAATTTGTGAGTTTTTTAACTTTGAACTTTTGTTATGGTTTATAGAGTGAAATTGGTGAGCTTTTTCACGATGAACTTTTGTTGTGGTCTTTATAGTGAAATCGGTGAATTTTTTTCACTTGGAACTTTTGTTATCGTCTTTATAGTAAAATTGGGGTGTTATTTAACTTTGAACTTTTGTTATGATTTTTAGAGTTAAATTTGTATGTTTATTAATTTGGAACTATTGTTATGGTGTTTATAGTGAAATTGATGAGTTTTTCTGACTTGGAACTTTTGTTATGGTCTTTATAGTAAAATTGGTTTGTTTTTTCACTTTGACTTTCGTTATGGGCTTTATATTGAAATTGGTGACCTTTTTAACTTGGAACTTTTGTAATGGTCTTTATAGTGAAACTTGTGATTTTTATCACTTAGAACTTTTGTTATAGGCTTTATAGTGAAATTGGCTAATTTTTTAACTTGAACTCTTGTAATGGTCTTTATACTGAAACTGGTGAATTTTTTCACGTGAAAAATTTGTTATGGTTTTTATATCGAAATTGGTGATATTTTTAACTTTGAAATTTTGTTATTGTTTATAGAGTGAAATTGGTGAGTTTTTTTCAATTGGAACTTTTGTTATGATGTTTATAGTGAAATTGGTGAGTTTTTTGACTTGGAACTTTTGTAATGGTCTTTATAGTGAAATTGGTGAGTTTTATCACTTTAAACTTTTGTTATGGGCCTTATAGTCAAATTGGTGAGCTTATTATCTTGGAACTTTTGTAATTGTCTTTATAGCGGAACTGGTGATTTTTTTGACTTGGAACTTTTGTTATGGTGTTTATAGTAAAACTGGTGAGTTTTTTCACTTTGAGCTTTTGATATGGGCTTTATAGTGAAATTGGTGAGGTTTTTAACAAGAAACTTTTGTAATGGTCTTTATAGTGAAACTGGAATTTTTTTTTACTTGGAACTTTTGTTATGGGCTTTAGAGTGAAATTGGTTAGTTTTTTAACTTGAACTCTTTTAATGATCTTTCTAGCGAAACAGGTGACTTTTTTCACTTGGAAATTTGGTTATGGTTATTATGGTGAAATTGGTGATTTTTTAAACTTTGAACTTTGGTTATGGTTTATAGAGTGAAATGGAGTGTTTGTTTCACTTTGAACTTTTGTTATGGTCTTTATAGTGAAATTTTTGAGTTTTTTCACTTGGAACTATTGTTATGGTGTTTATAGTGAAAATGAGGAGTTTTTTCACTTTTATATTTTGTTATGGTTTTTTGAGTGAAATTTGTATGTTTTTTTATTTTGAACTTTTGTTATGATCCTTATAGTGAAATTGGTGTGTTTTTTGACTTAGAACTTTTGTAATGGTCTTTATAGTGCAATTGGTGAGTTTTTTCACTTTTAACTTTTGTTATGAGCTTTATAGTGAAATTGGTGAGCTTTTTCACTTCGAACTTTTGTATGCTTTATAGTGAAATTTGACTTGGAACATTTGTAATGATCTTTATAGTGAAACTGGTGATTTATTTCACTTGGAACTTTTGCCATGGTTTTATTGTGAAATTAGGCCTCCTTTAAAGTGAAACTATCGAGATTTTTAACTTAAAATTTTAATTTTGATTTTTATAGTGAAATTTTTGTTGTTTTTACTAGGATTTTTTTAAAGGTTTTTATAGTATAATTGGTTAGCTTTTTTAACTTTGAACATTTGTTATGGTTTTTAGAGTGAAATTGGTGAGTTTTTTCACTTGGAACTTTTGTTTTGGTCTTTATAGTGAATTTGGGGAGTTTTTTCACTTTGAAATTTTGTTATGGTTTTTAGTGTGAAATTTGTATTTTTTTTTTTATTTTGAACTATTGTTATGGTGTTTATAGTGAAATTGGTGAGTTTTTGGACTTGGAACTTTTGTAATGGTATTTATAGTGAAATTGGTGAGTTTTTTCACTTTGAAATTTTGTTATGGGCTTTATAGCGAAATTGGTGAGCTTTTTAACTTGGAACTTTTGTAATGGTCTTTATAGCGAAACTAGTGATTTTTTCACTTGAAACTTTTGTTATTGGCTTTATAGTGAAATTGGCGAGTTTTTTAACTTGGAACATTTGTAATGGTCATTATAGTGAAACTGGGGATTTTTTTTTTCACTTGGAACTTTTGTCATGGTTTTATAGTGAAATTAGGGAGTTTATCAACTTTGACCTTTTGTTATAAATTTTATAGTGAAATTGGTGATTTTTTTTAACTTTGAACTCTTGTAATGTCTTTATAGTGAAACTGATGAGTTTTTTAACTTTAAACTTTTAATTTTGTTTTTATAGTGAAATTGTTGATTTTTTTGACTTGGAATTTTTGTAATGGTTTTTATAGTCAAATTGGTTAGCTTTTTTAACTTAGAACATTTGTGATGGCTTAGAGAGTGAAATTGGTGAGTTTTTTGACTTGGAAACTTTGTAATGGTCTTTATAGTGAGATTGGAGAGTTTTTTCACTTTGAACTTTTGTTATGGGCTTTATAGTTAACTTGGTGAGATTTTTAACTTGGAACTTTTGTAATGGTCTTTAAAGCGAAACTTATGATTTTTTCACTTAGAATTTTTGTTATTGTGTTTCTAATGAAATTGGTGAGTTTTTTGACTTGGAACTTTTGTAATGTTCTTTATAATTCATTGGTGAGTTTTTTTCACTTTGAACTTTTGTTATGGGCTTTATTGTTAAATTGGTGAGGTTTTTAGCTTGGAACTTTTGTAATGTTTTTTATAGTGAAACTGGTAATTTTTTTCACTTTGAACTTTAGTTATGGGCGATATTGTGAAATTGATTAGTTTTTTTTTATCTTGAACTCTTGTAATGGTCTTTTTAGTGAAACTCGTGAGTTTTTTCACTTGGAAATTTTGTTATGGTTTTTATAGTTAAATTTGTGAGTTTTTTAACTTTGAACTTTTGTTATGGTTTATAGAGTGAAATTGGTGAGCTTTTTCACGATGAACTTTTGTTGTGGTCTTTATAGTGAAATCGGTGAATTTTTTTCACTTGGAACTTTTGTTATCGTCTTTATAGTAAAATTGGGGTGTTATTTAACTTTGAACTTTTGTTATGATTTTTAGAGTTAAATTTGTATGTTTATTAATTTGGAACTATTGTTATGGTGTTTATAGTGAAATTGATGAGTTTTTCTGACTTGGAACTTTTGTTATGGTCTTTATAGTAAAATTGGTTTGTTTTTTCACTTTGACTTTCGTTATGGGCTTTATATTGAAATTGGTGACCTTTTTAACTTGGAACTTTTGTAATGGTCTTTATAGTGAAACTTGTGATTTTTATCACTTAGAACTTTTGTTATAGGCTTTATAGTGAAATTGGCTAATTTTTTAACTTGAACTCTTGTAATGGTCTTTATACTGAAACTGGTGAATTTTTTCACGTGAAAAATTTGTTATGGTTTTTATATCGAAATTGGTGATATTTTTAACTTTGAAATTTTGTTATTGTTTATAGAGTGAAATTGGTGAATTTTTTTCAATTGGAACTTTTGTTATGATGTTTATAGTGAAATTGGTGAGTTTTTTGACTTGGAACTTTTGTAATGGTCTTTATAGTGAAATTGGTGAGTTTTATCACTTTAAACTTTTGTTATGGGCCTTATAGTCAAATTGGTGAGCTTATTATCTTGGAACTTTTGTAATTGTCTTTATAGCGAAACTGGTGATTTTTTTGACTTGGAACTTTTGTTATGGTGTTTATAGTAAAACTGGTGAGTTTTTTCACTTTGAGCTTTTGATATGGGCTTTATAGTGAAATTGGTGAGGTTTTTAACAAGAAACTTTTGTAATGGTCTTTATAGTGAAACTGGAATTTTTTTTTACTTGGAACTTTTGTTATGGGCTTTAGAGTGAAATTGGTTAGTTTTTTAACTTGAACTCTTTTAATGATCTTTCTAGCGAAACAGGTGACTTTTTTCACTTGGAAATTTGGTTATGGTTATTATGGTGAAATTGGTGATTTTTTAAACTTTGAACTTTGGTTATGGTTTATAGAGTGAAATGGAGTGTTTGTTTCACTTTGAACTTTTGTTATGGTCTTTATAGTGAAATTTTTGAGTTTTTTCACTTGGAACTATTGTTATGGTGTTTATAGTGAAAATGAGGAGTTTTTTCACTTTTATATTTTGTTATGGTTTTTTGAGTGAAATTTGTATGTTTTTTTATTTTGAACTTTTGTTATGATCCTTATAGTGAAATTGGTGTGTTTTTTGACTTAGAACTTTTGTAATGGTCTTTATAGTGCAATTGGTGAGTTTTTTCACTTTTAACTTTTGTTATGAGCTTTATAGTGAAATTGGTGAGCTTTTTCACTTCGAACTTTTGTATGCTTTATAGTGAAATTTGACTTGGAACATTTGTAATGATCTTTATAGTGAAACTGGTGATTTATTTCACTTGGAACTTTTGCCATGGTTTTATTGTGAAATTAGGCCTCCTTTAAAGTGAAACTATCGAGATTTTTAACTTAAAATTTTAATTTTGATTTTTATAGTGAAATTTTTGTTGTTTTTACTAGGATTTTTTTAAAGGTTTTTATAGTATAATTGGTTAGCTTTTTTAACTTTGAACATTTGTTATGGTTTTTAGAGTGAAATTGGTGAGTTTTTTCACTTGGAACTTTTGTTTTGGTCTTTATAGTGAATTTGGGGAGTTTTTTCACTTTGAAATTTTGTTATGGTTTTTAGTGTGAAATTTGTATTTTTTTTTATTTTGAACTATTGTTATGGTGTTTATAGTGAAATTGGTGAGTTTTTGGACTTGGAACTTTTGTAATGGTATTTATAGTGAAATTGGTGAGTTTTTTCACTTTGAAATTTTGTTATGGGCTTTATAGCGAAATTGGTGAGCTTTTTAACTTGGAACTTTTGTAATGGTCTTTATAGCGAAACTAGTGATTTTTTCACTTGAAACTTTTGTTATTGGCTTTATAGTGAAATTGGCGAGTTTTTTAACTTGGAACATTTGTAATGGTCATTATAGTGAAACTGGGGATTTTTTTTTTCACTTGGAACTTTTGTCATGGTTTTATAGTGAAATTAGGGAGTTTATCAACTTTGACCTTTTGTTATAAATTTTATAGTGAAATTGGTGATTTTTTTTAACTTTGAACTCTTGTAATGTCTTTATAGTGAAACTGATGAGTTTTTTAACTTTAAACTTTTAATTTTGTTTTTATAGTGAAATTGTTGATTTTTTTGACTTGGAATTTTTGTAATGGTTTTTATAGTCAAATTGGTTAGCTTTTTTAACTTAGAACATTTGTGATGGCTTAGAGAGTGAAATTGGTGAGTTTTTTGACTTGGAAACTTTGTAATGGTCTTTATAGTGAGATTGGAGAGTTTTTTCACTTTGAACTTTTGTTATGGGCTTTATAGTTAACTTGGTGAAATTTTTAACTTGGAACTTTTGTAATGGTCTTTAAAGCGAAACTTATGATTTTTTCACTTAGAATTTTTGTTATTGTGTTTCTAATGAAATTGGTGAGTTTTTTGACTTGGAACTTTTGTAATGTTCTTTATAATTCATTGGTGAGTTTTTTTCACTTTGAACTTTTGTTATGGGCTTTATTGTTAAATTGGTGAGGTTTTTAGCTTGGAACTTTTGTAATGTTTTTTATAGTGAAACTGGTAATTTTTTTCACTTTGAACTTTAGTTATGGGCGATATTGTGAAATTGATTAGTTTTTTTTTATCTTGAACTCTTGTAATGGTCTTTTTAGTGAAACTCGTGAGTTTTTTCACTTGGAAATTTTGTTATGGTTTTTATAGTTAAATTTGTGAGTTTTTTAACTTTGAACTTTTGTTATGGTTTATAGAGTGAAATTGGTGAGCTTTTTCACGATGAACTTTTGTTGTGGTCTTTATAGTGAAATCGGTGAATTTTTTTCACTTGGAACTTTTGTTATCGTCTTTATAGTAAAATTGGGGTGTTATTTAACTTTGAACTTTTGTTATGATTTTTAGAGTTAAATTTGTATGTTTATTAATTTGGAACTATTGTTATGGTGTTTATAGTGAAATTGATGAGTTTTTCTGACTTGGAACTTTTGTTATGGTCTTTATAGTAAAATTGGTTTGTTTTTTCACTTTGACTTTCGTTATGGGCTTTATATTGAAATTGGTGACCTTTTTAACTTGGAACTTTTGTAATGGTCTTTATAGTGATACTTGTGATTTTTATCACTTAGAACTTTTGTTATAGGCTTTATAGTGAAATTGGCTAATTTTTTAACTTGAACTCTTGTAATGGTCTTTATACTGAAACTGGTGAATTTTTTCACGTGAAAAATTTGTTATGGTTTTTATATCGAAATTGGTGATATTTTTAACTTTGAAATTTTGTTATTGTTTATAGAGTGAAATTGGTGAGTTTTTTTCAATTGGAACTTTTGTTATGATGTTTATAGTGAAATTGGTGAGTTTTTTGACTTGGAACTTTTGTAATGGTCTTTATAGTGAAATTGGTGAGTTTTATCACTTTAAACTTTTGTTATGGGCCTTATAGTCAAATTGGTGAGCTTATTATCTTGGAACTTTTGTAATTGTCTTTATAGCGAAACTGGTGATTTTTTTGACTTGGAACTTTTGTTATGGTGTTTATAGTAAAACTGGTGAGTTTTTTCACTTTGAGCTTTTGATATGGGCTTTATAGTGAAATTGGTGAGGTTTTTAACAAGAAACTTTTGTAATGGTCTTTATAGTGAAACTGGAATTTTTTTTTACTTGGAACTTTTGTTATGGGCTTTAGAGTGAAATTGGTTAGTTTTTTAACTTGAACTCTTTTAATGATCTTTCTAGCGAAACAGGTGACTTTTTTCACTTGGAAATTTGGTTATGGTTATTATGGTGAAATTGGTGATTTTTTAAACTTTGAACTTTGGTTATGGTTTATAGAGTGAAATGGAGTGTTTGTTTCACTTTGAACTTTTGTTATGGTCTTTATAGTGAAATTTTTGAGTTTTTTCACTTGGAACTATTGTTATGGTGTTTATAGTGAAAATGAGGAGTTTTTTCACTTTTATATTTTGTTATGGTTTTTTGAGTGAAATTTGTATGTTTTTTTATTTTGAACTTTTGTTATGATCCTTATAGTGAAATTGGTGTGTTTTTTGACTTAGAACTTTTGTAATGGTCTTTATAGTGCAATTGGTGAGTTTTTTCACTTTTAACTTTTGTTATGAGCTTTATAGTGAAATTGGTGAGCTTTTTCACTTCGAACTTTTGTATGCTTTATAGTGAAATTTGACTTGGAACATTTGTAATGATCTTTATAGTGAAACTGGTGATTTATTTCACTTGGAACTTTTGCCATGGTTTTATTGTGAAATTAGGCCTCCTTTAAAGTGAAACTATCGAGATTTTTAACTTAAAATTTTAATTTTGATTTTTATAGTGAAATTTTTGTTGTTTTTACTAGGATTTTTTTAAAGGTTTTTATAGTATAATTGGTTAGCTTTTTTAACTTTGAACATTTGTTATGGTTTTTAGAGTGAAATTGGTGAGTTTTTTCACTTGGAACTTTTGTTTTGGTCTTTATAGTGAATTTGGGGAGTTTTTTCACTTTGAAATTTTGTTATGGTTTTTAGTGTGAAATTTGTATTTTTTTTTTATTTTGAACTATTGTTATGGTGTTTATAGTGAAATTGGTGAGTTTTTGGACTTGATGGTATTTATAGTGAAATTGGTGAGTTTTTTCACTTTGAAATTTTGTTATGGGCTTTTATAGCGAAATTGGTGAGCTTTTTAACTTGGAACTTTTGTAATGGTCTTTATAGCGAAACTAGTGATTTTTTCACTTTGAAACTTTTGTTATTGGCTTTATAGTGAAATTGGCGAGTTTTTTAACTTGGAACATTTGTAATGGTCATTATAGTGAAACTGGGGATTTTTTTTTTCACTTGGAACTTTTGTCATGGTTTTATAGTGAAATTAGGGAGTTTATCAACTTTGACCTTTTGTTATAAATTTTATAGTGAAATTGGTGATTTTTTTTAACTTTGAACTCTTGTAATGTCTTTATAGTGAAACTGATGAGTTTTTTAACTTTAAACTTTTAATTTTGTTTTTATAGTGAAATTGTTGATTTTTTTGACTTGGAATTTTTGTAATGGTTTTTATAGTCAAATTGGTTAGCTTTTTTAACTTAGAACATTTGTGATGGCTTAGAGAGTGAAATTGGTGAGTTTTTTGACTTGGAAACTTTGTAATGGTCTTTATAGTGAGATTGGAGAGTTTTTTCACTTTGAACTTTTGTTATGGGCTTTATAGTTAACTTGGTGAGATTTTTAACTTGGAACTTTTGTAATGGTCTTTTAAAGCGAAACTTATGATTTTTTTCACTTAGAATTTTTGTTATTGTGTTTCTAATGAAATTGGTGAGTTTTTTGACTTGGAACTTTTGTAATGTTCTTTATAATTCATTGGTGAGTTTTTTTCACTTTGAACTTTTGTTATGGGCTTTATTGTTAAATTGGTGAGGTTTTTAGCTTGGAACTTTTGTAATGTTTTTTATAGTGAAACTGGTAATTTTTTTCACTTTGAACTTTAGTTATGGGCGATATTGTGAAATTGATTAGTTTTTTTTTATCTTGAACTCTTGTAATGGTCTTTTTAGTGAAACTCGTGAGTTTTTTCACTTGGAAATTTTGTTATGTTTTTATAGTTAAATTTGTGAGTTTTTTAACTTTGAACTTTTGTTATGGTTTATAGAGTGAAATTGGTGAGCTTTTTCACGATGAACTTTTGTTGTGGTCTTTATAGTGAAATCGGTGAATTTTTTTCACTTGGAACTTTTGTTATCGTCTTTATAGTAAAATTGGGGTGTTATTTAACTTTGAACTTTTTGTTATGATTTTTAGAGTTAAATTTGTATGTTTATTAATTTGGAACTATTGTTATGGTGTTTATAGTGAAATTGATGAGTTTTTCTGACTTGGAACTTTTGTTATGGTCTTTATAGTAAAATTGGTTTGTTTTTTCACTTTGACTTTCGTTATGGGCTTTATATTGAAATTGGTGACCTTTTTAACTTGGAACTTTTGTAATGGTCTTTATAGTGAAACTTGTGATTTTTATCACTTAGAACTTTTGTTATAGGCTTTATAGTGAAATTGGCTAATTTTTTAACTTGAACTCTTGTAATGGTCTTTATACTGAAACTGGTGAATTTTTTCACGTGAAAAATTTGTTATGGTTTTTATATCGAAATTGGTGATATTTTTAACTTTGAAATTTTGTTATTGTTTATAGAGTGAAATTGGTGAGTTTTTTTCAATTGGAACTTTTGTTATGATGTTTATAGTGAAATTGCGTGAGTTTTTTGACTTGGAACTTTTGTAATGGTCTTTATAGTGAAATTGGTGAGTTTTATCACTTTAAACTTTTGTTATGGGCCTTATAGTCAAATTGGTGAGCTTATTATCTTGGAACTTTTGTAATTGTCTTTATAGCGGAACTGGTGAT
This sequence comes from Lathyrus tuberosus, assembly GCA_022829125.1. Lineage (NCBI taxonomy): Eukaryota > Viridiplantae > Streptophyta > Magnoliopsida > Fabales > Fabaceae > Lathyrus > Lathyrus tuberosus. The sequence continues at coordinate 5,405,806 of JALAZF010000423.1, forward strand.
TTTTTTGACTTGGAACTTTTGTTATGGTGTTTATAGTAAAACTGTGAGTTTTTTCACTTTGAGCTTTTGATATGGGCTTTATAGTGAAATTGGTGAGGTTTTTAACAAGAAACTTTTGTAATGGTCTTTATAGTGAAACTGGAATTTTTTTTTACTTGGAACTTTTGTTATGGGCTTTAGAGTGAAATTGGTTAGTTTTTTAACTTGAACTCTTTTAATGATCTTTCTAGCGAAACAGGTGACTTTTTTCACTTGGAAATTTGGTTATGGTTATTATGGTGAAATTGGTGATTTTTTAAACTTTGAACTTTGGTTATGGTTTATAGAGTGAAATGGAGTGTTTGTTTCACTTTGAACTTTTGTTATGGTCTTTATAGTGAAATTTTTGAGTTTTTTCACTTGGAACTATTGTTATGGTGTTTATAGTGAAAATGAGGAGTTTTTTTCACTTTTATATTTTGTTATGGTTTTTTGAGTGAAATTTGTATGTTTTTTTATTTTGAACTTTTGTTATGATCCTTATAGTGAAATTGGTGTGTTTTTTGACTTAGAACTTTTGTAATGGTCTTTATAGTTGCAATTGGTGAGTTTTTTCACTTTTAACTTTTGTTATGAGCTTTATAGTGAAATTGGTGAGCTTTTTCACTTCGAACTTTTGTATGCTTTATAGTGAAATTTGACTTGGAACATTTGTAATGATCTTTATAGTGAAACTGGTGATTTATTTCACTTGGAACTTTTGCCATGGTTTTATTGTGAAATTAGGCCTCCTTTAAAGTGAAACTATCGAGATTTTTAACTTAAAATTTTAATTTTGATTTTTATAGTGAAATTTTTGTTGTTTTTACTAGGATTTTTTTAAAGGTTTTTATAGTATAATTGGTTAGCTTTTTTAACTTTGAACATTTGTTATGGTTTTTAGAGTGAAATTTGTGAGTTTTTTCACTTGGAACTTTTGTTTTGGTCTTTATAGTGAATTTGGGGAGTTTTTTTCACTTTGAAATTTTGTTATGGTTTTTAGTGTGAAATTTGTATTTTTTTTTTATTTTGAACTATTGTTATGGTGTTTATAGTGAAATTGGTGAGTTTTTGGACTTGGAACTTTTGTAATGGTATTTATAGTGAAATTGGTGAGTTTTTTCACTTTGAAATTTTGTTATGGGCTTTATAGCGAAATTGGTGAGCTTTTTAACTTGGAACTTTTGTAATGGTCTTTATAGCGAAACTAGTGATTTTTTCACTTGAAACTTTTGTTATTGGCTTTATAGTTGAAATTGGCGAGTTTTTTAACTTGGAACATTTGTAATGGTCATTATAGTGAAACTGGGGATTTTTTTTTTCACTTGGAACTTTTGTCATGGTTTTATAGTGAAATTAGGGAGTTTATCAACTTTGACCTTTTGTTATAAATTTTATAGTGAAATTGGTGATTTTTTTTAACTTTGAACTCTTGTAATGTCTTTATAGTGAAACTGATGAGTTTTTTAACTTTAAACTTTTAATTTTGTTTTTATAGTGAAATTGTTGATTTTTTTGACTTGGAATTTTTGTAATGGTTTTTTATAGTCAAATTGGTTAGCTTTTTTAACTTAGAACATTTGTGATGGCTTAGAGAGTGAAATTGGTGAGTTTTTTGACTTGGAAACTTTGTAATGGTCTTTATAGTGAGATTGGAGAGTTTTTTCACTTTGAACTTTTGTTATGGGCTTTATAGTTAACTTGGTGAGATTTTTAACTTGGAACTTTTGTAATGGTCTTTAAAGCGAAACTTATGATTTTTTTCACTTAGAATTTTTGTTATTGTGTTTCTAATGAAATTGGTGAGTTTTTTGACTTGGAACTTTTGTAATGTTCTTTATAATTCATTGGTGAGTTTTTTTCACTTTGAACTTTTGTTATGGGCTTTATTGTTAAATTGGTGAGGTTTTTAGCTTGGAACTTTTGTAATGTTTTTTATAGTGAAACTGGTAATTTTTTTCACTTTGAACTTTAGTTATGGGCGATATTGTGAAATTGATTAGTTTTTTTTATCTTGAACTCTTGTAATGGTCTTTTTAGTGAAACTCGTGAGTTTTTTCACTTGGAAATTTTGTTATGGTTTTTATAGTTAAATTTGTGAGTTTTTTAACTTTGAACTTTTGTTATGGTTTATAGAGTGAAATTGGTGAGCTTTTTCACGATGAACTTTTGTTGTGGTCTTTATAGTGAAATCGGTGAATTTTTTTCACTTGGAACTTTTGTTATCGTCTTTATAGTAAAATTGGGGTGTTATTTAACTTTGAACTTTTGTTATGATTTTTAGAGTTAAATTTGTATGTTTATTAATTTGGAACTATTGTTATGGTGTTTATAGTGAAATTGATGAGTTTTTCTGACTTGGAACTTTTGTTATGGTCTTTATAGTAAAATTGGTTTGTTTTTTCACTTTGACTTTCGTTATGGGCTTTATATTGAAATTGGTGACCTTTTTAACTTGGAACTTTTGTAATGGTCTTTATAGTGAAACTTGTGATTTTTATCACTTAGAACTTTTGTTATAGGCTTTATAGTGAAATTGGCTAATTTTTTAACTTGAACTCTTGTAATGGTCTTTATACTGAAACTGGTGAATTTTTTCACGTGAAAAATTTGTTATGGTTTTTATATCGAAATTGGTGATATTTTTAACTTTGAAATTTTGTTATTGTTTATAGAGTGAAATTGGTGAGTTTTTTTCAATTGGAACTTTTGTTATGATGTTTATAGTGAAATTGGTGAGTTTTTTGACTTGGAACTTTTGTAATGGTCTTTATAGTGAAATTGGTGAGTTTTATCACTTTAAACTTTTGTTATGGGCCTTATAGTCAAATTGGTGAGCTTATTATCTTGGAACTTTTGTAATTGTCTTTATAGCGGAACTGGTGATTTTTTTGACTTGGAACTTTTGTTATGGTGTTTATAGTAAAACTGGTGAGTTTTTTCACTTTGAGCTTTTGATATGGGCTTTATAGTGAAATTGGTGAGGTTTTTAACAAGAAACTTTTGTAATGGTCTTTATAGTGAAACTGGAATTTTTTTTTACTTGGAACTTTTGTTATGGGCTTTAGAGTGAAATTGGTTAGTTTTTTAACTTGAACTCTTTTAATGATCTTTCTAGCGAAACAGGTGACTTTTTTCACTTGGAAATTTGGTTATGGTTATTATGGTGAAATTGGTGATTTTTTAAACTTTGAACTTTGGTTATGGTTTATAGAGTGAAATGGAGTGTTTGTTTCACTTTGAACTTTTGTTATGGTCTTTATAGTGAAATTTTTGAGTTTTTTCACTTGGAACTATTGTTATGGTGTTTATAGTGAAAATGAGGAGTTTTTTCACTTTTATATTTTGTTATGGTTTTTTGAGTGAAATTTGTATGTTTTTTTATTTTGAACTTTTGTTATGATCCTTATAGTGAAATTGGTGTGTTTTTTGACTTAGAACTTTTGTAATGGTCTTTATAGTGCAATTGGTGAGTTTTTTCACTTTTAACTTTTGTTATGAGCTTTATAGTGAAATTGGTGAGCTTTTTCACTTCGAACTTTTGTATGCTTTATAGTGAAATTTGACTTGGAACATTTGTAATGATCTTTATAGTGAAACTGGTGATTTATTTCACTTGGAACTTTTGCCATGGTTTTATTGTGAAATTAGGCCTCCTTTAAAGTGAAACTATCGAGATTTTTAACTTAAAATTTTAATTTTGATTTTTATAGTGAAATTTTTGTTGTTTTTACTAGGATTTTTTTAAAGGTTTTTATAGTATAATTGGTTAGCTTTTTTAACTTTGAACATTTGTTATGGTTTTTAGAGTGAAATTTGTGAGTTTTTTCACTTGGAACTTTTGTTTTGGTCTTTATAGTGAATTTGGGGAGTTTTTTCACTTTGAAATTTTGTTATGGTTTTTAGTGTGAAATTTGTATTTTTTTTTTATTTTGAACTATTGTTATGGTGTTTATAGTGAAATTGGTGAGTTTTTGGACTTGGAACTTTTGTAATGGTATTTATAGTGAAATTGGTGAGTTTTTTCACTTTGAAATTTTGTTATGGGCTTTATAGCGAAATTGGTGAGCTTTTTAACTTGGAACTTTTGTAATGGTCTTTATAGCGAAACTAGTGATTTTTTCACTTGAAACTTTTGTTATTGGCTTTATAGTGAAATTGGCGAGTTTTTTAACTTGGAACATTTGTAATGGTCATTATAGTGAAACTGGGGATTTTTTTTTTCACTTGGAACTTTTGTCATGGTTTTATAGTGAAATTAGGGAGTTTATCAACTTTGACCTTTTGTTATAAATTTTATAGTGAAATTGGTATTTTTTTTAACTTTGAACTCTTGTAATGTCTTTATAGTGAAACTGATGAGTTTTTTAACTTTAAACTTTTAATTTTGTTTTTATAGTGAAATTGTTGATTTTTTTGACTTGGAATTTTTGTAATGGTTTTTATAGTCAAATTGGTTAGCTTTTTTAACTTAGAACATTTGTGATGGCTTAGAGAGTGAAATTGGTGAGTTTTTTGACTTGGAAACTTTGTAATGGTCTTTATAGTGAGATTGGAGAGTTTTTTCACTTTGAACTTTTGTTATGGGCTTTATAGTTAACTTGGTGAGATTTTTAACTTGGAACTTTTGTAATGGTCTTTAAAGCGAAACTTATGATTTTTTCACTTAGAATTTTTGTTATTGTGTTTCTAATGAAATTGGTGAGTTTTTTGACTTGGAACTTTTGAATTGTTCTTTATAATTCATTGGTGAGTTTTTTTCACTTTGAACTTTTGTTATGGGCTTTATTGTTAAATTGGTGAGGTTTTTAGCTTGGAACTTTTGTAATGTTTTTTATAGTGAAACTGGTAATTTTTTTCACTTTGAACTTTAGTTATGGGCGATATTGTGAAATTGATTAGTTTTTTTTATCTTGAACTCTTGTAATGGTCTTTTTAGTGAAACTCGTGAGTTTTTTCACTTGGAAATTTTGTTATGGTTTTTATAGTTAAATTTGTGAGTTTTTTAACTTTGAACTTTTGTTATGGTTTATAGAGTGAAATTGGTGAGCTTTTTCACGATGAACTTTTGTTGTGGTCTTTATAGTGAAATCGGTGAATTTTTTTCACTTGGAACTTTTGTTATCGTCTTTATAGTAAAATTGGGGTGTTATTTAACTTTGAACTTTTGTTATGATTTTTAGAGTTAAATTTGTATGTTTATTAATTTGGAACTATTGTTATGGTGTTTATAGTGAAATTGATGAGTTTTTCTGACTTGGAACTTTTGTTATGGTCTTTATAGTAAAATTGGTTTGTTTTTTCACTTTGACTTTCGTTATGGGCTTTATATTGAAATTGGTGACCTTTTTAACTTGGAACTTTTGTAATGGTCTTTATAGTGAAACTTGTGATTTTTATCACTTAGAACTTTTGTTATAGGCTTTATAGTGAAATTGGCTAATTTTTTAACTTGAACTCTTGTAATGGTCTTTATACTGAAACTGGTGAATTTTTTCACGTGAAAAATTTGTTATGGTTTTTATATCGAAATTGGTGATATTTTTAACTTTGAAATTTTGTTATTGTTTATAGAGTGAAATTGGTGAGTTTTTTTCAATTGGAACTTTTGTTATGATGTTTATAGTGAAATTGGTGAGTTTTTTGACTTGGAACTTTTGTAATGGTCTTTATAGTGAAATTGGTGAGTTTTATCACTTTAAACTTTTGTTATGGGCCTTATAGTCAAATTGGTGAGCTTATTATCTTGGAACTTTTGTAATTGTCTTTATAGCGAAACTGGTGATTTTTTTGACTTGGAACTTTTGTTATGGTGTTTATAGTAAAACTGGTGAGTTTTTTCACTTTGAGCTTTTGATATGGGCTTTATAGTGAAATTGGTGAGGTTTTTAACAAGAAACTTTTGTAATGGTCTTTGTAGTGAAACTGGAATTTTTTTTTACTTGGAACTTTTGTTATGGGCTTTAGAGTGAAATTGGTTAGTTTTTTAACTTGAACTCTTTTAATGATCTTTCTAGCGAAACAGGTGACTTTTTTCACTTGGAAATTTGGTTATGGTTATTATGGTGAAATTGGTGATTTTTTAAACTTTGAACTTTGGTTATGGTTTATAGAGTGAAATGGAGTGTTTGTTTCACTTTGAACTTTTGTTATGGTCTTTATAGTGAAATTTTTGAGTTTTTTCACTTGGAACTATTGTTATGGTGTTTATAGTGAAAATGAGGAGTTTTTTCACTTTTATATTTTGTTATGGTTTTTTGAGTGAAATTTGTATGTTTTTTTATTTTGAACTTTTGTTATGATCCTTATAGTGAAATTGGTGTGTTTTTTTGACTTAGAACTTTTGTAATGGTCTTTATAGTGCAATTGGTGAGTTTTTTCACTTTTAACTTTTGTTATGAGCTTTATAGTGAAATTGGTGAGCTTTTTCACTTCGAACTTTTGTATGCTTTATAGTGAAATTTGACTTGGAACATTTGTAATGATCTTTATAGTGAAACTGGTGATTTATTTCACTTGGAACTTTTGCCATGGTTTTATTGTGAAATTAGGCCTCCTTTAAAGTGAAACTATCGAGATTTTTAACTTAAAATTTTAATTTTGATTTTTATAGTGAAATTTTTGTTGTTTTTACTAGGATTTTTTTAAAGGTTTTTATAGTATAATTGGTTAGCTTTTTTAACTTTGAACATTTGTTATGGTTTTTAGAGTGAAATTGGTGAGTTTTTTCACTTGGAACTTTTGTTTTGGTCTTTATAGTGAATTTGGGGAGTTTTTTCACTTTGAAATTTTGTTATGGTTTTTAGTGTGAAATTTGTATTTTTTTTTTATTTTGAACTATTGTTATGGTGTTTATAGTGAAATTGGTGAGTTTTTGGACTTGGAACTTTTGTAATGGTATTTATAGTGAAATTGGTGAGTTTTTTCACTTTGAAATTTTGTTATGGGCTTTATAGCGAAATTGGTGAGCTTTTTAACTTGGAACTTTTGTAATGGTCTTTATAGCGAAACTAGTGATTTTTTCACTTGAAACTTTTGTTATTGGCTTTATAGTGAAATTGGCGAGTTTTTTAACTTGGAACATTTGTAATGGTCATTATAGTGAAACTAGGGATTTTTTTTTTCACTTGGAACTTTTGTCATGGTTTTATAGTGAAATTAGGGAGTTTATCAACTTTGACCTTTTGTTATAAATTTTATAGTGAAATTGGTGATTTTTTTTAACTTTGAACTCTTGTAATGTCTTTATAGTGAAACTGATGAGTTTTTTAACTTTAAACTTTTAATTTTGTTTTTATAGTGAAATTGTTGATTTTTTTGACTTGGAATTTTTGTAATGGTTTTTATAGTCAAATTGGTTAGCTTTTTTAACTTAGAACATTTGTGATGGCTTAGAGAGTGAAATTGGTGAGTTTTTTGACTTGGAAACTTTGTAATGGTCTTTATAGTGAGATTGGAGAGTTTTTTCACTTTGAACTTTTGTTATGGGCTTTATAGTTAACTTGGTTAGATTTTTAACTTGGAACTTTTGTAATGGTCTTTAAAGCGAAACTTATGATTTTTTCACTTAGAATTTTTGTTATTGTGTTTCTAATGAAATTGGTGAGTTTTTTGACTTGGAACTTTTGTAATGTTCTTTATAATTCATTGGTGAGTTTTTTTCACTTTGAACTTTTGTTATGGGCTTTATTGTTAAATTGGTGAGGTTTTTAGCTTGGAACTTTTGTAATGTTTTTTATAGTGAAACTGGTAATTTTTTTCACTTTGAACTTTAGTTATGGGCGATATTGTGAAATTGATTAGTTTTTTTTATCTTGAACTCTTGTAATGGTCTTTTTAGTGAAACTCGTGAGTTTTTTCACTTGGAAATTTTGTTATGGTTTTTATAGTTAAATTTGTGAGTTTTTTAACTTTGAACTTTTGTTATGGTTTATAGAGTGAAATTGGTGAGCTTTTTCACGATGAACTTTTGTTGTGGTCTTTATAGTGAAATCGGTGAATTTTTTTCACTTGGAACTTTTGTTATCGTCTTTATAGTAAAATTGGGGTGTTATTTAACTTTGAACTTTTGTTATGATTTTTAGAGTTAAATTTGTATGTTTATTAATTTGGAACTATTGTTATGGTGTTTATAGTGAAATTGATGAGTTTTTCTGACTTGGAACTTTTGTTATGGTCTTTATAGTAAAATTGGTTTGTTTTTTCACTTTGACTTTCGTTATGGGCTTTATATTGAAATTGGTGACCTTTTTAACTTGGAACTTTTGTAATGGTCTTTATAGTGAAACTTGTGATTTTTATCACTTAGAACTTTTGTTATAGGCTTTATAGTGAAATTGGCTAATTTTTTAACTTGAACTCTTGTAATGGTCTTTATACTGAAACTGGTGAATCTTTTCACGTGAAAAATTTGTTATGGTTTTTATATCGAAATTGGTGATATTTTTAACTTTGAAATTTTGTTATTGTTTATAGAGTGAAATTGGTGAGTTTTTTTTCAATTGGAACTTTTGTTATGATGTTTATAGTGAAATTGGTGAGTTTTTTGACTTGGAACTTTTGTAATGGTCATTATAGTGAAATTGGTGAGTTTTATCACTTTAAACTTTTGTTATGGGCCTTATAGTCAAATTGGTGAGCTTATTATCTTGGAACTTTTGTAATTGTCTTTATAGCGAAACTGGTGATTTTTTTGACTTGGAACTTTTGTTATGGTGTTTATAGTAAAACTGGTGAGTTTTTTCACTTTGAGCTTTTGATATGGGCTTTATAGTGAAATTGGTGAGGTTTTTAACAAGAAACTTTTGTAATGGTCTTTATAGTGAAACTGGAATTTTTTTTTACTTGGAACTTTTGTTATGGGCTTTAGAGTGAAATTGGTTAGTTTTTTAACTTGAACTCTTTTAATGATCTTTCTAGCGAAACAGGTGACTTTTTTCACTTGGAAATTTGGTTATGGTTATTATGGTGAAATTGGTGAGTTTTTAAACTTTGAACTTTGGTTATGGTTTATAGAGTGAAATGGAGTGTTTGTTTCACTTTGAACTTTTGTTATGGTCTTTATAGTGAAATTTTTGAGTTTTTTCACTTGGAACTATTGTTATGGTGTTTATAGTGAAAATGAGGAGTTTTTTCACTTTTATATTTTGTTATGGTTTTTTGAGTGAAATTTGTATGTTTTTTTATTTTGAACTTTTGTTATGATCCTTATAGTGAAATTGGTGTGTTTTTTGACTTAGAACTTTTGTAATGGTCTTTATAGTGCAATTGGTGAGTTTTTTCACTTTTAACTTTTGTTATGAGCTTTATAGTGAAATTGGTGAGCTTTTTCACTTCGAACTTTTGTATGCTTTATAGTGAAATTTGACTTGGAACATTTGTAATGATCTTTATAGTGAAACTGGTGATTTATTTCACTTGGAACTTTTGCCATGGTTTTATTGTGAAATTAGGCCTCCTTTAAAGTGAAACTATCGAGATTTTTAACTTAAAATTTTAATTTTGATTTTTATAGTGAAATTTTTGTTGTTTTTACTAGGATTTTTTTAAAGGTTTTTATAGTATAATTGGTTAGCTTTTTTAACTTTGAACATTTGTTATGGTTTTTAGAGTGAAATTGGTGAGTTTTTTCACTTGGAACTTTTGTTTTGGTCTTTATAGTGAATTTGGGGAGTTTTTTCACTTTGAAATTTTGTTATGGTTTTTAGTGTGAAATTTGTATTTTTTTTTTATTTTGAACTATTGTTATGGTGTTTATAGTGAAATTGGTGAGTTTTTGGACTTGGAACTTTTGTAATGGTATTTATAGTGAAATTGGTGAGTTTTTTCACTTTGAAATTTTGTTATGGGCTTTATAGCGAAATTGGTGAGCTTTTTAACTTGGAACTTTTGTAATGGTCTTTATAGCGAAACTAGTGATTTTTTCACTTGAAACTTTTGTTATTGGCTTTATAGTGAAATTGGCGAGTTTTTTAACTTGGAACATTTGTAATGGTCATTATAGTGAAACTGGGGATTTTTTTTTTCACTTGGAACTTTTGTCATGGTTTTATAGTGAAATTAGGGAGTTTATCAACTTTGACCTTTTGTTATAAATTTTATAGTGAAATTGGTGATTTTTTTTAACTTTGAACTCTTGTAATGTCTTTATAGTGAAACTGATGAGTTTTTTAACTTTAAACTTTTAATTTTGTTTTTATAGTGAAATTGTTGATTTTTTTGACTTGGAATTTTTGTAATGGTTTTTATAGTCAAATTGGTTAGCTTTTTTAACTTAGAACATTTGTGATGGCTTAGAGAGTGAAATTGGTGAGTTTTTTGACTTGGAAACTTTGTAATGGTCTTTATAGTGAGATTGGAGAGTTTTTTCACTTTAAACTTTTGTTATGGGCTTTATAGTTAACTTGGTGAGATTTTTAACTTGGAACTTTTGTAATGGTCTTTAAAGCGAAACTTATGATTTTTTCACTTAGAATTTTTGTTATTGTGTTTCTAATGAAATTGGTGAGTTTTTTGACTTGGAACTTTTGTAATGTTCTTTATAATTCATTGGTGAGTTTTTTTCACTTTGAACTTTTGTTATGGGCTTTATTGTTAAATTGGTGAGGTTTTTAGCTTGGAACTTTTGTAATGTTTTTTATAGTGAAACTGGTAATTTTTTTCACTTTGAACTTTAGTTATGGGCGATATTGTGAAATTGATTAGTTTTTTTTATCTTGAACTCTTGTAATGGTCTTTTTAGTGAAACTCGTGAGTTTTTTCACTTGGAAATTTTGTTATGGTTTTTATAGTTAAATTTGTGAGTTTTTTAACTTTGAACTTTTGTTATGGTTTATAGAGTGAAATTGGTGAGCTTTTTCACGATGAACTTTTGTTGTGGTCTTTATAGTGAAATCGGTGAATTTTTTTCACTTGGAACTTTTGTTATCGTCTTTATAGTAAAATTGGGGTGTTATTTAACTTTGAACTTTTGTTATGATTTTTAGAGTTAAATTTGTATGTTTATTAATTTGGAACTATTGTTATGGTGTTTATAGTGAAATTGATGAGTTTTTCTGACTTGGAACTTTTGTTATGGTCTTTATAGTAAAATTGGTTTGTTTTTTCACTTTGACTTTCGTTATGGGCTTTATATTGAAATTGGTGACCTTTTTAACTTGGAACTTTTGTAATGGTCTTTATAGTGAAACTTGTGATTTTTATCACTTAGAACTTTTGTTATAGGCTTTATAGTGAAATTGGCTAATTTTTTAACTTGAACTCTTGTAATGGTCTTTATACTGAAACTGGTGAATTTTTTCACGTGAAAAATTTGTTATGGTTTTTATATCGAAATTGGTGATATTTTTAACTTTGAAATTTTGTTATTGTTTATAGAGTGAAATTGGTGAGTTTTTTTCAATTGGAACTTTTGTTATGATGTTTATAGTGAAATTGGTGAGTTTTTTGACTTGGAACTTTTGTAATGGTCTTTATAGTGAAATTGGTGAGTTTTATCACTTTAAACTTTTGTTATGGGCCTTATAGTCAAATTGGTGAGCTTATTATCTTGGAACTTTTGTAATTGTCTTTATAGCGAAACTGGTGATTTTTTTGACTTGGAACTTTTGTTATGGTGTTTATAGTAAAACTGGTGAGTTTTTTCACTTTGAGCTTTTGATATGGGCTTTATAGTGAAATTGGTGAGGTTTTTAACAAGAAACTTTTGTAATGGTCTTTATAGTGAAACTGGAATTTTTTTTTACTTGGAACTTTTGTTATGGGCTTTAGAGTGAAATTGGTTAGTTTTTTAACTTGAACTCTTTTAATGATCTTTCTAGCGAAACAGGTGACTTTTTTTACTTGGAAATTTGGTTATGGTTATTATGGTGAAATTGGTGATTTTTTTAAACTTTGAACTTTGGTTATGGTTTATAGAGTGAAATGGAGTGTTTGTTTCACTTTGAACTTTTGTTATGGTCTTTATAGTGAAATTTTTGAGTTTTTTCACTTGGAACTATTGTTATGGTGTTTATAGTGAAAATGAGGAGTTTTTTCACTTTTATATTTTGTTATGGTTTTTTGAGTGAAATTTGTATGTTTTTTTATTTTGAACTTTTGTTATGATCCTTATAGTGAAATTGGTGTGTTTTTTGACTTAGAACTTTTGTAATGGTCTTTATAGTGCAATTGGTGAGTTTTTTCACTTTTAACTTTTGTTATGAGCTTTATAGTGAAATTGGTGAGCTTTTTCACTTCGAACTTTTGTATGCTTTATAGTGAAATTTGACTTGGAACATTTGTAATGATCTTTATAGTGAAACTGGTGATTTATTTCACTTGGAACTTTTGCCATGGTTTTATTGTGAAATTAGGCCTCCTTTAAAGTGAAACTATCGAGATTTTTAACTTAAAATTTTAATTTTGATTTTTATAGTGAAATTTTTGTTGTTTTTACTAGGATTTTTTTAAAGGTTTTTATAGTATAATTGGTTAGCTTTATTAACTTTGAACATTTGTTATGGTTTTTAGAGTGAAATTGGTGAGTTTTTTCACTTGGAACTTTTGTTTTGGTCTTTATAGTGAATTTGGGGAGTTTTTTCACTTTGAAATTTTGTTATGGTTTTTAGTGTGAAATTTGTATTTTTTTTTTATTTTGAACTATTGTTATGGTGTTTATAGTGAAATTGGTGAGTTTTTGGACTTGGAACTTTTGTAATGGTATTTATAGTGAAATTGGTGAGTTTTTTCACTTTGAAATTTTGTTATGGGCTTTATAGCGAAATTGGTGAGCTTTTTAACTTGGAACTTTTGTAATGGTCTTTATAGCGAAACTAGTGATTTTTTCACTTGAAACTTTTGTTATTGGCTTTATAGTGAAATTGGCGAGTTTTTTAACTTGGAACATTTGTAATGGTCATTATAGTGAAACTGGGGATTTTTTTTTTCACTTGGAACTTTTGTCATGGTTTTATAGTGAAATTAGGGAGTTTATCAACTTTGACCTTTTGTTATAAATTTTATAGTGAAATTGGTGATTTTTTTTAACTTTGAACTCTTGTAATGTCTTTATAGTGAAACTGATGAGTTTTTTAACTTTAAACTTTTAATTTTGTTTTTATAGTGAAATTGTTGATTTTTTTGACTTGGAATTTTTGTAATGGTTTTTATAGTCAAATTGGTTAGCTTTTTTAACTTAGAACATTTGTGATGGCTTAGAGAGTGAAATTGGTGAGTTTTTTGACTTGGAAACTTTGTAATGGTCTTTATAGTGAGATTGGAGAGTTTTTTCACTTTGAACTTTTGTTATGGGCTTTATAGTTAACTTGGTGAGATTTTTAACTTGGAACTTTTGTAATGGTCTTTACAGCGAAACTTATGATTTTTTCACTTAGAATTTTTGTTATTGTGTTTCTAATGAAATTGGTGAGTTTTTTGACTTGGAACTTTTGTAATGTTCTTTATAATTCATTGGTGAGTTTTTTTCACTTTGAACTTTTGTTATGGGCTTTATTGTTAAATTGGTGAGGTTTTTAGCTTGGAACTTTTGTAATGTTTTTTATAGTGAAACTGGTAATTTTTTTCACTTTGAACTTTAGTTATGGGCGATATTGTGAAATTGATTAGTTTTTTTTATCTTGAACTCTTGTAATGGTCTTTTTAGTGAAACTCGTGAGTTTTTTCACTTGGAAATTTTGTTATGGTTTTTATAGTTAAATTTGTGAGTTTTTTAACTTTGAACTTTTGTTATGGTTTATAGAGTGAAATTGGTGAGCTTTTTCACGATGAACTTTTGTTGTGGTCTTTATAGTGAAATCGGTGAATTTTTTTCACTTGGAACTTTTGTTATCGTCTTTATAGTAAAATTGGGGTGTTATTTAACTTTGAACTTTTGTTATGATTTTTAGAGTTAAATTTGTATGTTTATTAATTTGGAACTATTGTTATGGTGTTTATAGTGAAATTGATGAGTTTTTCTGACTTGGAACTTTTGTTATGGTCTTTATAGTAAAATTGGTTTGTTTTTTCACTTTGACTTTCGTTATGAGCTTTATATTGAAATTGGTGACCTTTTTAACTTGGAACTTTTGTAATGGTCTTTATAGTGAAACTTGTGATTTTTATCACTTAGAACTTTTGTTATAGGCTTTATAGTGAAATTGGCTAATTTTTTAACTTGAACTCTTGTAATGGTCTTTATACTGAAACTGGTGAATTTTTTCACGTGAAAAATTTGTTATGGTTTTTATATCGAAATTGGTGATATTTTTAACTTTGAAATTTTGTTATTGTTTATAGAGTGAAATTGGTGAGTTTTTTTCAATTGGAACTTTTGTTATGATGTTTATAGTGAAATTGGTGAGTTTTTTGACTTGGAACTTTTGTAATGGTCTTTATAGTGAAATTGGTGAGTTTTATCACTTTAAACTTTTGTTATGGGCCTTATAGTCAAATTGGTGAGCTTATTATCTTGGAACTTTTGTAATTGTCTTTATAGCGAAACTGGTGATTTTTTTGACTTGGAACTTTTGTTATGGTGTTTATAGTAAAACTGGTGAGTTTTTTCACTTTGAGCTTTTGATATGGGCTTTATAGTGAAATTGGTGAGGTTTTTAACAAGAAACTTTTGTAATGGTCTTTATAGTGAAACTGGAATTTTTTTTTTACTTGGAACTTTTGTTATGGGCTTTAGAGTGAAATTGGTTAGTTTTTTAACTTGAACTCTTTTAATGATCTTTCTAGCGAAACAGGTGACTTTTTTTACTTGGAAATTTGGTTATGGTTATTATGGTGAAATTGGTGATTTTTTTAAACTTTGAACTTTGGTTATGGTTTATAGAGTGAAATGGAGTGTTTGTTTCACTTTGAACTTTTGTTATGGTCTTTATAGTGAAATTTTTGAGTTTTTTCACTTGGAACTATTGTTATGGTGTTTATAGTGAAAATGAGGAGTTTTTTCACTTTTATATTTTGTTATGGTTTTTTGAGTGAAATTTGTATGTTTTTTTATTTTGAACTTTTGTTATGATCCTTATAGTGAAATTGGTGTGTTTTTTGACTTAGAACTTTTGTAATGGTCTTTATAGTGCAATTGGTGAGTTTTTTCACTTTTAACTTTTGTTATGAGCTTTATAGTGAAATTGGTGAGCTTTTTCACTTCGAACTTTTGTATGCTTTATAGTGAAATTTGACTTGGAACATTTGTAATGATCTTTATAGTGAAACTGGTGATTTATTTCACTTGGAACTTTTGCCATGGTTTTATTGTGAAATTAGGCCTCCTTTAAAGTGAAACTATCGAGATTTTTAACTTAAAATTTTAATTTTGATTTTTATAGTGAAATTTTTGTTGTTTTTACTAGGATTTTTTTAAAGGTTTTTATAGTATAATTGGTTAGCTTTATTAACTTTGAACATTTGTTATGGTTTTTAGAGTGAAATTGGTGAGTTTTTTCACTTGGAACTTTTGTTTTGGTCTTTATAGTGAATTTGGGGAGTTTTTTCACTTTGAAATTTTGTTATGGTTTTTAGTGTGAAATTTGTATTTTTTTTTTATTTTGAACTATTGTTATGGTGTTTATAGTGAAATTGGTGAGTTTTTGGACTTGGAACTTTTGTAATGGTATTTATAGTGAAATTGGTGAGTTTTTTCACTTTGAAATTTTGTTATGGGCTTTATAGCGAAATTGGTGAGCTTTTTAACTTGGAACTTTTGTAATGGTCTTTATAGCGAAACTAGTGATTTTTTCACTTGAAACTTTTGTTATTGGCTTTATAGTGAAATTGGCGAGTTTTTTAACTTGGAACATTTGTAATGGTCATTATAGTGAAACTGGGGATTTTTTTTTTCACTTGGAACTTTTGTCATGGTTTTATAGTGAAATTAGGGAGTTTATCAACTTTGACCTTTTGTTATAAATTTTATAGTGAAATTGGTGATTTTTTTTAACTTTGAACTCTTGTAATGTCTTTATAGTGAAACTGATGAGTTTTTTAACTTTAAACTTTTAATTTTGTTTTTATAGTGAAATTGTTGATTTTTTTGACTTGGAATTTTTGTAATGGTTTTTATAGTCAAATTGGTTAGCTTTTTTAACTTAGAACATTTGTGATGGCTTAGAGAGTGAAATTGGTGAGTTTTTTGACTTGGAAACTTTGTAATGGTCTTTATAGTGAGATTGGAGAGTTTTTTCACTTTGAACTTTTGTTATGGGCTTTATAGTTAACTTGGTGAGATTTTTAACTTGGAACTTTTGTAATGGTCTTTAAAGCGAAACTTATGATTTTTTCACTTAGAATTTTTGTTATTGTGTTTCTAATGAAATTGGTGAGTTTTTTGACTTGGAACTTTTGTAATGTTCTTTATAATTCATTGGTGAGTTTTTTTCACTTTGAACTTTTGTTATGGGCTTTATTGTTAAATTGGTGAGGTTTTTAGCTTGGAACTTTTGTAATGTTTTTTATAGTGAAACTGGTAATTTTTTTCACTTTGAACTTTAGTTATGGGCGATATTGTGAAATTGATTAGTTTTTTTTATCTTGAACTCTTGTAATGGTCTTTTTAGTGAAACTCGTGAGTTTTTTCACTTGGAAATTTTGTTATGGTTTTTATAGTTAAATTTGTGAGTTTTTTAACTTTGAACTTTTGTTATGGTTTATAGAGTGAAATTGGTGAGCTTTTTCACGATGAACTTTTGTTGTGGTCTTTATAGTGAAATCGGTGAATTTTTTTCACTTGGAACTTTTGTTATCGTCTTTATAGTAAAATTGGGGTGTTATTTAACTTTGAACTTTTGTTATGATTTTTAGAGTTAAATTTGTATGTTTATTAATTTGGAACTATTGTTATGGTGTTTATAGTGAAATTGATGAGTTTTTCTGACTTGGAACTTTTGTTATGGTCTTTATAGTAAAATTGGTTTGTTTTTTCACTTTGACTTTCGTTATGGGCTTTATATTGAAATTGGTGACCTTTTTAACTTGGAACTTTTGTAATGGTCTTTATAGTGAAACTTGTGATTTTTATCACTTAGAACTTTTGTTATAGGCTTTATAGTGAAATTGGCTAATTTTTTAACTTGAACTCTTGTAATGGTCTTTATACTGAAACTGGTGAATTTTTTCACGTGAAAAATTTGTTATGGTTTTTATATCGAAATTGGTGATATTTTTAACTTTGAAATTTTGTTATTGTTTATAGAGTGAAATTGGTGAGTTTTTTTCAATTGGAACTTTTGTTATGATGTTTATAGTGAAATTGGTGAGTTTTTTGACTTGGAACTTTTGTAATGGTCTTTATAGTGAAATTGGTGAGTTTTATCACTTTAAACTTTTGTTATGGGCCTTATAGTCAAATTGGTGAGCTTATTATCTTGGAACTTTTGTAATTGTCTTTATAGCGAAACTGGTGATTTTTTTGACTTGGAACTTTTGTTATGGTGTTTATAGTAAAACTGGTGAGTTTTTTCACTTTGAGCTTTTGATATGGGCTTTATAGTGAAATTGGTGAGGTTTTTAACAAGAAACTTTTGTAATGGTCTTTATAGTGAAACTGGAATTTTTTTTTACTTGGAACTTTTGTTATGGGCTTTAGAGTGAAATTGGTTAGTTTTTTAACTTGAACTCTTTTAATGATCTTTCTAGCGAAACAGGTGACTTTTTTTACTTGGAAATTTGGTTATGGTTATTATGGTGAAATTGGTGATTTTTTTAAACTTTGAACTTTGGTTATGGTTTATAGAGTGAAATGGAGTGTTTGTTTCACTTTGAACTTTTGTTATGGTCTTTATAGTGAAATTTTTGAGTTTTTTCACTTGGAACTATTGTTATGGTGTTTATAGTGAAAATGAGGAGTTTTTTCACTTTTATATTTTGTTATGGTTTTTTGAGTGAAATTTGTATGTTTTTTTATTTTGAACTTTTGTTATGATCCTTATAGTGAAATTGGTGTGTTTTTTGACTTAGAACTTTTGTAATGGTCTTTATAGTGCAATTGGTGAGTTTTTTCACTTTTAACTTTTGTTATGAGCTTTATAGTGAAATTGGTGAGCTTTTTCACTTCGAACTTTTGTATGCTTTATAGTGAAATTTGACTTGGAACATTTGTAATGATCTTTATAGTGAAACTGGTGATTTATTTCACTTGGAACTTTTGCCATGGTTTTATTGTGAAATTAGGCCTCCTTTAAAGTGAAACTATCGAGATTTTTAACTTAAAATTTTAATTTTGATTTTTATAGTGAAATTTTTGTTGTTTTTACTAGGATTTTTTTAAAGGTTTTTATAGTATAATTGGTTAGCTTTATTAACTTTGAACATTTGTTATGGTTTTTAGAGTGAAATTGGTGAGTTTTTTCACTTGGAACTTTTGTTTTGGTCTTTATAGTGAATTTGGGGAGTTTTTTCACTTTGAAATTTTGTTATGGTTTTTAGTGTGAAATTTGTATTTTTTTTTTATTTTGAACTATTGTTATGGTGTTTATAGTGAAATTGGTGAGTTTTTGGACTTGGAACTTTTGTAATGGTATTTATAGTGAAATTGGTGAGTTTTTTCACTTTGAAATTTTGTTATGGGCTTTATAGCGAAATTGGTGAGCTTTTTAACTTGGAACTTTTGTAATGGTCTTTATAGCGAAACTAGTGATTTTTTCACTTGAAACTTTTGTTATTGGCTTTATAGTGAAATTGGCGAGTTTTTTAACTTGGAACATTTGTAATGGTCATTATAGTGAAACTGGGGATTTTTTTTTTCACTTGGAACTTTTGTCATGGTTTTATAGTGAAATTAGGGAGTTTATCAACTTTGACCTTTTGTTATAAATTTTATAGTGAAATTGGTGATTTTTTTTAACTTTGAACTCTTGTAATGTCTTTATAGTGAAACTGATGAGTTTTTTAACTTTAAACTTTTAATTTTGTTTTTATAGTGAAATTGTTGATTTTTTTGACTTGGAATTTTTGTAATGGTTTTTATAGTCAAATTGGTTAGCTTTTTTAACTTAGAACATTTGTGATGGCTTAGAGAGTGAAATTGGTGAGTTTTTTGACTTGGAAACTTTGTAATGGTCTTTATAGTGAGATTGGAGAGTTTTTTCACTTTGAACTTTTGTTATGGGCTTTATAGTTAACTTGGTGAGATTTTTAACTTGGAACTTTTGTAATGGTCTTTAAAGCGAAACTTATGATTTTTTCACTTAGAATTTTTGTTATTGTGTTTCTAATGAAATTGGTGAGTTTTTTGACTTGGAACTTTTGTAATGTTCTTTATAATTCATTGGTGAGTTTTTTTCACTTTGAACTTTTGTTATGGGCTTTATTGTTAAATTGGTGAGGTTTTTAGCTTGGAACTTTTGTAATGTTTTTTATAGTGAAACTGGTAATTTTTTTCACTTTGAACTTTAGTTATGGGCGATATTGTGAAATTGATTAGTTTTTTTTATCTTGAACTCTTGTAATGGTCTTTTTAGTGAAACTCGTGAGTTTTTTCACTTGGAAATTTTGTTATGGTTTTTATAGTTAAATTTGTGAGTTTTTTAACTTTGAACTTTTGTTATGGTTTATAGAGTGAAATTGGTGAGCTTTTTCACGATGAACTTTTGTTGTGGTCTTTATAGTGAAATCGGTGAATTTTTTTCACTTGGAACTTTTGTTATCGTCTTTATAGTAAAATTGGGGTGTTATTTAACTTTGAACTTTTGTTATGATTTTTAGAGTTAAATTTGTATGTTTATTAATTTGGAACTATTGTTATGGTGTTTATAGTGAAATTGATGAGTTTTTCTGACTTGAAACTTTTGTTATGGTCTTTATAGTAAAATTGGTTTGTTTTTTCACTTTGACTTTCGTTATGGGCTTTATATTGAAATTGGTGACCTTTTTAACTTGGAACTTTTGTAATGGTCTTTATAGTGAAACTTGTGATTTTTATCACTTAGAACTTTTGTTATAGGCTTTATAGTGAAATTGGCTAATTTTTTAACTTGAACTCTTGTAATGGTCTTTATACTGAAACTGGTGAATTTTTTCACGTGAAAAATTTGTTATGGTTTTTATATCGAAATTGGTGATATTTTTAACTTTGAAATTTTGTTATTGTTTATAGAGTGAAATTGGTGAGTTTTTTTCAATTGGAACTTTTGTTATGATGTTTATAGTGAAATTGGTGAGTTTTTTGACTTGGAACTTTTGTAATGGTCTTTATAGTGAAATTGGTGAGTTGTATCACTTTAAACTTTTGTTATGGGCCTTATAGTCAAATTGGTGAGCTTATTATCTTGGAACTTTTGTAATTGTCTTTATAGCGAAACTGGTGATTTTTTTGACTTGGAACTTTTGTTATGGTGTTTATAGTAAAACTGGTGAGTTTTTTCACTTTGAGCTTTTGATATGGGCTTTATAGTGAAATTGGTGAGGTTTTTAACAAGAAACTTTTGTAATGGTCTTTATAGTGAAACTGGAATTTTTTTTTACTTGGAACTTTTGTTATGGGCTTTAGAGTGAAATTGGTTAGTTTTTTAACTTGAACTCTTTTAATGATCTTTCTAGCGAAACAGGTGACTTTTTTCACTTGGAAATTTGGTTATGGTTATTATGGTGAAATTGGTGATTTTTTAAACTTTGAACTTTGGTTATGGTTTATAGAGTGAAATGGAGTGTTTGTTTCACTTTGAACTTTTGTTATGGTCTTTATAGTGAAATTTTTGAGTTTTTTCACTTGGAACTATTGTTATGGTGTTTATAGTGAAAATGAGGAGTTTTTTCACTTTTATATTTTGTTATGGTTTTTTGAGTGAAATTTGTATGTTTTTTTATTTTGAACTTTTGTTATGATCCTTATAGTGAAATTGGTGTGTTTTTTGACTTAGAACTTTTGTAATGGTCTTTATAGTGCAATTGGTGAGTTTTTTCACTTTTAACTTTTGTTATGAGCTTTATAGTGAAATTGGTGAGCTTTTTCACTTCGAACTTTTGTATGCTTTATAGTGAAATTTGACTTGGAACATTTGTAATGATCTTTATAGTGAAACTGGTGATTTATTTCACTTGGAACTTTTGCCATGGTTTTATTGTGAAATTAGGCCTCCTTTAAAGTGAAACTATCGAGATTTTTAACTCAAAATTTTAATTTTGACTTTTATAGTGAAATTTTTGTTGTTTTTACTAGGATTTTTTTAAAGGTTTTTATAGTATAATTGGTTAGCTTTTTTAACTTTGAACATTTGTTATGGTTTTTAGAGTGAAATTGGTGAGTTTTTTCACTTGGAACTTTTGTTTTGGTCTTTATAGTGAATTTGGGGAGTTTTTTCACTTTGAAATTTTGTTATGGTTTTTAGTGTGAAATTTGTATTTTTTTTTTATTTTGAACTATTGTTATGGTGTTTATAGTGAAATTGGTGAGTTTTTGGACTTGGAACTTTTGTAATGGTATTTATAGTGAAATTGGTGAGTTTTTTCACTTTGAAATTTTGTTATGGGCTTTATAGCGAAATTGGTGAGCTTTTTAACTTGGAACTTTTGTAATGGTCTTTATAGAGAAACTAGTGATTTTTTCACTTGAAACTTTTGTTATTGGCTTTTATAGTGAAATTGGCGAGTTTTTTAACTTGGAACATTTGTAATGGTCATTATAGTGAAACTGGGGATTTTTTTTTTCACTTGGAACTTTTGTCATGGTTTATAGTGAAATTAGGGAGTTTATCAACTTTGACCTTTTGTTATAAATTTTATAGTGAAATTGGTGATTTTTTTTAACTTTGAACTCTTGTAATGTCTTTATAGTGAAACTGATGAGTTTTTTAACTTTAAACTTTTAATTTTGTTTTTATAGTGAAATTGTTGATTTTTTTGACTTGGAATTTTTGTAATGGTTTTTATAGTCAAATTGGTTAGCTTTTTTAACTTAGAACATTTGTGATGGCTTAGAGAGTGAAATTGGTGAGTTTTTTGACTTGGAAACTTTGTAATGGTCTTTATAGTGAGATTGGAGAGTTTTTTCACTTTGAACTTTTGTTATGGGCTTTATAGTTAACTTGGTGAGATTTTTAACTTGGAACTTTTGTAATGGTCTTTAAAGCGAAACTTATGATTTTTTCACTTAGAATTTTTGTTATTGTGTTTCTAATGAAATTGGTGAGTTTTTTGACTTGGAACTTTTGTAATGTTCTTTATAATTCATTGGTGAGTTTTTTTCACTTTGAACTTTTGTTATGGGCTTTATTGTTAAATTGGTGAGGTTTTTAGCTTGGAACTTTTGTAATGTTTTTTATAGTGAAACTGGTAATTTTTTTCACTTTGAACTTTAGTTATGGGCGATATTGTGAAATTGATTAGTTTTTTTTATCTTGAACTCTTGTAATGGTGAAATTGATATAGTGAAACTCGTGAGTTTTTCCACTTGGAAATTTTGTTATGGTTTTTATAGTTAAATTTGTGAGTTTTTTAACTTTGAACTTTTGTTATGGTTTATAGAGTGAAATTGGTGAGCTTTTTCACGATGAACTTTTGTTGTGGTCTTTATAGTGAAATCGGTGAATTTTTTTCACTTGGAACTTTTGTTATCGTCTTTATAGTAAAATTGGGGTGTTATTTAACTTTGAACTTTTGTTATGATTTTTAGAGTTAAATTTGTATGTTTATTAATTTGGAACTATTGTTATGGTGTTTATAGTGAAATTGATGAGTTTTTCTGACTTGGAACTTTTGTTATGGTCTTTATAGTAAAATTGGTTTGTTTTTTCACTTTGACTTTCGTTATGGGCTTTATATTGAAATTGGTGACCTTTTTAACTTGGAACTTTTGTAATGGTCTTTATAGTGAAACTTGTGATTTTTATCACTTAGAACTTTTGTTATAGGCTTTATAGTGAAATTGGCTAATCTTTTAACTTGAACTCTTGTAATGGTCTTTATACTGAAACTGGTGAATTTTTTCACGTGAAAAATTTGTTATGGTTTTTATATCGAAATTGGTGATATTTTTAACTTTGAAATTTTGTTATTGTTTATAGAGTGAAATTGGTGAGTTTTTTTCAATTGGAACTTTTGTTATGATGTTTATAGTGAAATTGGTGAGTTTTTTGACTTGGAACTTTTGTAATGGTCTTTATAGTGAAATTGGTGAGTTTTATCACTTTAAACTTTTGTTATGGGCCTTATAGTCAAATTGGTGAGCTTATTATCTTGGAACTTTTGTAATTGTCTTTATAGCGAAACTGGTGATTTTTTTGACTTGGAACTTTTGTTATGGTGTTTATAGTAAAACTGGTGAGTTTTTTCACTTTGAGCTTTTGATATGGGCTTTATAGTGAAATTGGTGAGGTTTTTAACAAGAAAGTTTTGTAATGGTCTTTATAGTGAAACTGGAATTTTTTTTTACTTGGAACTTTTGTTATGGGCTTTAGAGTGAAATTGGTTAGTTTTTTTAACTTGAACTCTTTTAATGATCTTTCTAGCGAAACAGGTGACTTTTTTCACTTGGAAATTTGGTTATGGTTATTATGGTGAAATTGGTGATTTTTTAAACTTTGAACTTTGGTTATGGTTTATAGAGTGAAATGGAGTGTTTGTTTCACTTTGAACTTTTGTTATGGTCTTTATAGTGAAATTTTTGAGTTTTTTCACTTGGAACTATTGTTATGGTGTTTATAGTGAAAATGAGGAGTTTTTTCACTTTTATATTTTGTTATGGTTTTTTGAGTGAAATTTGTATGTTTTTTTATTTTGAACTTTTGTTATGATCCTTATAGTGAAATTGGTGTGTTTTTTGACTTAGAACTTTTGTAATGGTCTTTATAGTGCAATTGGTGAGTTTTTTCACTTTTAACTTTTGTTATGAGCTTTATAGTGAAATTGGTGAGCTTTTTCACTTCGAACTTTTGTATGCTTTATAGTGAAATTTGACTTGGAACATTTGTAATGATCTTTATAGTGAAACTGGTGATTTATTTCACTTGGAACTTTTGCCATGCTTTTATTGTGAAATTAGGCCTCCTATAAAGTGAAACTATCGAGATTTTTAACTTAAAATTTTAATTTTGATTTTTATAGTGAAATTTTTGTTGTTTTTACTAGGATTTTTTTAAAGGTTTTTATAGTATAATTGGTTAGCTTTTTTAACTTTGAACATTTGTTATGGTTTTTAGAGTGAAATAAGTGAGTTTTTTCACTTGGAACTTTTGTTTTGGTCTTTATAGTGAATTTGGGGAGTTTTTTCACTTTGAAATTTTGTTATGGTTCTTATTGTGAAATTTGTATTTTTTTTTTTATTTTGAACTATTGTTATGGTGTTTATAGTGAAATTGGTGAGTTTTTGGACTTGGAACTTTTGTAATGGTATTTATAGTGAAATTGGTGAGTTTTTTCACTTTGAAATTTTGTTATGGGCTTTATAGCGAAATTGGTGAGCTTTTTAACTTGGAACTTTTGTAATGGTCTTTATAGCGAAACTAGTGATTTTTTCACTTGAAACTTTTGTTATTGGCTTTATAGTGAAATTGGCGAGTTTTTTAACTTGGAACATTTGTAATGGTCATTATAGTGAAACTGGGGATTTTTTTTTTCACTTGGAACTTTTGTCATGGTTTTATAGTGAAATTAGGGAGTTTATCAACTTTGACCTTTTGTTATAAATTTTATAGTGAAATTGGTGATTTTTTTTTAACTTTGAACTCTTGTAATGTCTTTATAGTGAAACTGATGAGTTTTTTAACTTTAAACTTTTAATTTTGTTTTTATAGTGAAATTGTTGATTTTTTTGACTTGGAATTTTTGTAATGGTTTTTATAGTCAAATTGGTTAGCTTTTTTAACTTAGAACATTTGTGATGGCTTAGAGAGTGAAATTGGTGAGTTTTTTGACTTGGAAACTTTGTAATGGTCTTTATAGTGAGATTGGAGAGTTTTTTCACTTTGAACTTTTGTTATGGGCTTTATAGTTAACTTGGTGAGATTTTTAACTTGGAACTTTTGTAATGGTCTTTAAAGCGAAACTTATGATTTTTTCACTTAGAATTTTTGTTATTGTGTTTCTAATGAAATTGGTGAGTTTTTTGACTTGGAACTTTTGTAATGTTCTTTATAATTCATTGGTGAGTTTTTTTCACTTTGAACTTTTGTTATGGGCTTTATTGTTAAATTGGTGAGGTTTTTAGCTTGGAACTTTTGTAATGTTTTTTATAGTGAAACTGGTAATTTTTTTCACTTTGAACTTTAGTTATGGGCGATATTGTGAAATTGATTAGTTTTTTTTATCTTGAACTCTTGTAATGGTCTTTTTAGTGAAACTCGTGAGTTTTTTCACTTGGAAATTTTGTTATGGTTTTTATAGTTAAATTTGTGAGTTTTTTAACTTTGAACTTTTGTTATGGTTTATAGAGTGAAATTGGTGAGCTTTTTCACGATGAACTTTTGTTGTGGTCTTTATAGTGAAATCGGTGAATTTTTTTCACTTGGAACTTTTGTTATCGTCTTTATAGTAAAATTGGGGTGTTATTTAACTTTGAACTTTTGTTATGATTTTTAGAGTTAAATTTGTATGTTTATTAATTTGGAACTATTGTTATGGTGTTTATAGTGAAATTGATGAGTTTTTCTGACTTGGAACTTTTGTTATGGTCTTTATAGTAAAATTGGTTTGTTTTTTCACTTTGACTTTCGTTATGGGCTCTATATTGAAATTGGTGACCTTTTTAACTTGGAACTTTTGTAATGGTCTTTATAGTGAAACTTGTGATTTTTATCACTTAGAACTTTTGTTATAGGCTTTATAGTGAAATTGGCTAATTTTTTAACTTGAACTCTTGTAATGGTCTTTATACTGAAACTGGTGAATTTTTTCACGTGAAAAATTTGTTATGGTTTTTATATCGAAATTGGTGATATTTTTAACTTTGAAATTTTGTTATTGTTTATAGAGTGAAATTGGTGAGTTTTTTTCAATTGGAACTTTTGTTATGATGTTTATAGTGAAATTGGTGAGTTTTTTGACTTGGAACTTTTGTAATGGTCTTTATAGTGAAATTGGTGAGTTTTATCACTTTAAACTTTTGTTATGGGCCTTATAGTCAAATTGGTGAGCTTATTATCTTGGAACTTTTGTAATTGTCTTTATAGCGAAACTGGTGATTTTTTTGACTTGGAACTTTTGTTATGGTGTTTATAGTAAAACTGGTGAGTTTTTTCACTTTGAGCTTTTGATATGGGCTTTATAGTGAAATTGGTGAGGTTTTTAACAAGAAACTTTTGTAATGGTCTTTATAGTGAAACTGGAATTTTTTTTTACTTGGAACTTTTGTTATGGGCTTTAGAGAGAAATTGGTTAGTTTTTTAACTTGAACTCTTTTAATGATCTTTCTAGCGAAACAGGTGACTTTTTTCACTTGGAAATTTGGTTATGGTTATTATGGTGAAATTGGTGATTTTTTAAACTTTGAACTTTGGTTATGGTTTATAGAGTGAAATGGAGTGTTTGTTTCACTTTGAACTTTTGTTATGGTCTTTATAGTGAAATTTTTGAGTTTTTTCACTTGGAACTATTGTTATGGTGTTTATAGTGAAAATGAGGAGTTTTTTCACTTTTATATTTTGTTATGGTTTTTTGAGTGAAATTTGTATGTTTTTTTATTTTGAACTTTTGTTATGATCCTTATAGTGAAATTGGTGTGTTTTTTGACTTAGAACTTTTGTAATGGTCCTTATAGTGCAATTGGTGAGTTTTTTCACTTTTAACTTTTGTTATGAGCTTTATAGTGAAATTGGTGAGCTTTTTCACTTCGAACTTTTGTTATGCTTTATAGTGAAATTTGACTTGGAACATTTGTAATGATCTTTATAGTGAAACTGGTGATTTGTTTCACTTGGAACTTTTGTCATGGTTTTATTGTGAAATTAGGCCTGTTGTAATGGTCTTTAAAGTGAAACTAGCGAAATTTTTAACTTAAAATTTTAATTTTGGTTTTTATAGTGAAATTTTTGTTGTTTTTACTAGGATTTTTTTTAGGTTTTATATTAAAATTGGTTAGCTTTTTTAACTTTGAACATTTGTTATGATTTTTAGAGTGAAATTGGTGAGTTTTTTCACTTGGAACTTTTGTTTTGGTCTTTATAGTGAATTTGGGGAGTTTTTTCACTTTGAACTTTTATTATGGTTTTTAGTGTGAAATTTGTATGTTTTTTTTTTATTTTGAACTATTGTTATGGTGTTTATAGTGAAATTGGTGAGTTTTTGGACCTGGAACTTTTGTAATGGTCTTTATAGTGAAATTGGTGAGTTTTTTCACTTTGAAATTTTGTTATGGGCTTTATAGCGAAATTGGTGAACTTTTTAACTTGGAACTTTTGTAATGGTCTTTATAGCGAAACTAGTGATTTTTTCACTTGAAACTTTTGTTATTGGCTTTATAGTAAAATTGGCGAGTTTTTTTAACTTGGAACATTTGTAATGGTCATTATAGTGAAACTGGGGATATTTTTTTTCACTTGGAACTTTTGTCATGGTTTTATAGTGAAATTAGGGAGTTTATCAACTTTGACCTTTTGTTATAAATTTTATAGTGAAATTGGTGATTTTTTTAAACTTTGAACTCTTGTAATGTCTTTATAGTGAAACTGATGAGTTTTTTAACTTTAAACTTTTAATTTTGTTTTTATAGTGAAATTGTTGATTTTTTTGACTTGGAATTTTTGTAATGGTTTTTATAGTCAAATTGGTTAGCTTTTTTAACTTTGAACATTTGTGATGGCTTAAAGAGTGAAATTGGTGAGTTTTTTTGACTTGGAAACTTTGTAATGGTCTTTATAGTGAGATTGGAGAGTTTTTTCACTTTGAACTTTTGTTATGGGCTTTATAGTTAACTTGGTGAGATTTTTAACTTGGAACTTTTGTAATGGTCTTTAAAGCGAAACTTATGATTTTTTCACTTAGAATTTTTGTTATTGTGTTTCTAACGAAATTGGTGAGTTTTTTGACTTGGAACTTTTGTAATGTTCTTTATAGTTCATTGGTGAGTTTTTTTCACTTTGAACTTTTGTTATGGGCTTTATTGTTAAATTGGTGAGGTTTTTAGCTTGGAACTTTTGTAATGTTTTTTATAGTGAAACTGGTAATTTTTTTCACTTTGAACTTTAGTTATGGGCGATATTGTGAAATTGATTAATTTTTTTTATCTTGAACTCTTGTAATGGTCTTTTTAGTGAAACTCGTGAGTTTTTTCACTTGGAAATTTTGTTATGGTTTTTATAGTTAAATTTGTGAGTTTTTTTAACTTTGAACTTTTGTTATGGTTTATAGAGTGAAATTGGTGAGCTTTTTCACGATGAACTTTTGTTGTGGTCTTTATAGTGAAATCGGTGAATTTTTTTCACTTGGAACTTTTGTTATCGTCTTTATAGTAAAATTGGGGTGTTATTTAACTTTGAACTTTTGTTATGATTTTTTAGAGTTAAATTTGTATGTTTTTTAATTTGGAATTATTGTTATGGTGTTTATAGTGAAATTGATGAGTTTTTCTGACTTGGAACTTTTGTTATGGTCTTTATAGTAAAATTGGTTTGTTTTTTCACTTTGACTTTCGTTATGGGCTTTATATTGAAATTGGTGACCTTTTTAACTTGGAACTTTTGTAATGGTCTTTATAGTGAAACTTGTGATTTTTATCACTTAGAACTTTTGTTATAGGCTTTATAGTGAAATTGGCTAATTTTTTAACTTGAACTCTTGTAATGGTCTTTATACTGAAACTGGTGAATTTTTTCACGTGAAAATTTTGTTATGGTTTTTATATCGAAATTGGTGATATTTTTAACTTTGAAATTTTGTTATTGTTTATAGAGTGAAATTGGTGAGTTTTTTTCAATTGGAACTTTTGTTATGATGTTTATAGTGAAATTGGTGAGTTTTTTTACTTGGAACTTTTGTAATGGTCTTTATAGTGAAATTGGTGTATTTTATCACTTTAAACTTTTGTTATGGGCCTTATAGTCAAATTGGTGAGCTTATTATCTTGGAACTTTTGTAATTGTCTTTATAGCGAAACTGGTGATTTTTTTGACTTGGAACTTTTGTTATGGTGTTTATAGTAAAACTGGTGAGTTTTTTCACTTTGAGCTTTTGATATGGGCTTTATAGTGAAATTGGTGAGGTTTTTAACAAGAAACTTTTGTAATGGTCTTTATAGTGAAACTGGAATTTTTTTTTACTTGGAACTTTTGTTATGGGCTTTAGAGTGAAATTGGTTAGTTTTTTAACTTGAACTCTTTTAATGATCTTTCTAGCGAAACAGGTGACTTTTTTCACTTGGAAATTTGGTTATGGTTATTATGGTGAAATTGGTGATTTTTTAAACTTTGAACTTTGGTTATGGTTTATAGAGTGAAATGGAGTGTTTGTTTCACTTTGAACTTTTGTTATGGTCTTTATAGTGAAATTTTTGAGTTTTTTCACTTGGAACTATTGTTATGGTGTTTATAGTGAAAATGAGGAGTTTTTTCACTTTGATATTTTGTTATGGTTTTTTGAGTGAAATTTGTATGTTTTTTTATTTTGAACTTTTGTTATGATCCTTATAGTGAAATTGGTGTGTTTTTTGACTTAGAACTTTTGTAATGGTCCTTATAGTGCAATTGGTGAGTTTTTTCACTTTTAACTTTTGTTATGAGCTTTATAGTGAAATTGGTGAGCTTTTTCACTTCGAACTTTTGTTATGCTTTATAGTGAAATTTGACTTGGAACATTTGTAATGATCTTTATAGTGAAACTGGTGATTTGTTTCACTTGGAACTTTTGTCATGGTTTTATTGTGAAATTAGGCCTGTTGTAATGGTCTTTAAAGTGAAACTAGCGAAATTTTTAACTTAAAATTTTAATTTTGGTTTTTATAGTGAAATTTTTGTTGTTTTTACTAGGATTTTTTTTAGGTTTTATATTAAAATTGGTTAGCTTTTTTAACTTTGAACATTTGTTATGATTTTTAGAGTGAAATTGGTGAGTTTTTTCACTTGGAACTTTTGTTTTGGTCTTTATAGTGAATTTGGGGAGTTTTTTCACTTTGAACTTTTATTATGGTTTTTAGTGTGAAATTTGTATGTTTTTTTTTTTATTTTGAACTATTGTTATGGTGTTTATAGTGAAATTGGTGAGTTTTTGGACCTGGAACTTTTGTAATGGTCTTTATAGTGAAATTGGTGAGTTTTTTCACTTTGAAATTTTGTTATGGGCTTTATAGCGAAATTGGTGAACTTTTTAACTTGGAACTTTTGTAATGGTCTTTATAGCGAAACTAGTGATTTTTTCACTTGAAACTTTTGTTATTGGCTTTATAGTAAAATTGGCGAGTTTTTTTAACTTGGAACATTTGTAATGGTCATTATAGTGAAACTGGGGATATTTTTTTTCACTTGGAACTTTTGTCATGGTTTTATAGTGAAATTAGGGAGTTTATCAACTTTGACCTTTTGTTATAAATTTTATAGTGAAATTGGTGATTTTTTTAAACTTTGAACTCTTGTAATGTCTTTATAGTGAAACTGATGAGTTTTTTAACTTTAAACTTTTAATTTTGTTTTTATAGTGAAATTGTTGATTTTTTTGACTTGGAATTTTTGTAATGGTTTTTATAGTCAAATTGGTTAGCTTTTTTAACTTTGAACATTTGTGATGGCTTAAAGAGTGAAATTGGTGAGTTTTTTTGACTTGGAAACTTTGTAATGGTCTTTATAGTGAGATTGGAGAGTTTTTTTCACTTTGAACTTTTGTTATGGGCTTTATAGTTAACTTGGTGAGATTTTTAACTTGGAACTTTTGTAATGGTCTTTAAAGCGAAACTTATGATTTTTTCACTTAGAATTTTTGTTATTGTGTTTCTAAACGAAATTGGTGAGTTTTTTGACTTGGAACTTTTGTAATGTTCTTTATAGTTCATTGGTGAGTTTTTTTCACTTTGAACTTTTGTTATGGGCTTTATTGTTAAATTGGTGAGGTTTTTAGCTTGGAACTTTTGTAATGTTTTTTATAGTGAAACTGGTAATTTTTTTCACTTTGAACTTTAGTTATGGGCGATATTGTGAAATTGATTAATTTTTTTTATCTTGAACTCTTGTAATGGTCTTTTTAGTGAAACTCGTGAGTTTTTTCACTTGGAAATTTTGTTATGGTTTTTATAGTTAAATTTGTGAGTTTTTTTAACTTTGAACTTTTGTTATGGTTTATAGAGTGAAATTGGTGAGCTTTTTCACGATGAACTTTTGTTGTGGTCTTTATAGTGAAATCGGTGAATTTTTTTTCACTTGGAACTTTTGTTATCGTCTTTATAGTAAAATTGGGGTGTTATTTAACTTTGAACTTTTGTTATGATTTTTTAGAGTTAAATTTGTATGTTTTTTAATTTGGAACTATTGTTATGGTGTTTATAGTGAAATTGATGAGTTTTTCTGACTTGGAACTTTTGTTATGGTCTTTATAGTAAAATTGGTTTGTTTTTTCACTTTGACTTTCGTTATGGGCTTTATATTGAAATTGGTGACCTTTTTAACTTGGAACTTTTGTAATGGTCTTTATAGTGAAACTTGTGATTTTTATCACTTAGAACTTTTGTTATAGGCTTTATAGTGAAATTGGCTAATTTTTTATAACTTGAACTCTTGTAATGGTCTTTATACTGAAACTGGTGAATTTTTTCACGTGAAAATTTTGTTATGGTTTTTATATCGAAATTGGTGATATTTTTAACTTTGAAATTTTGTTATTGTTTATAGAGTGAAATTGGTGAGTTTTTTTTCAATTGGAACTTTTGTTATGATGTTTATAGTGAAATTGGTGAGTTTTTTTACTTGGAACTTTTGTAATGGTCTTTATAGTGAAATTGGTGTATTTTATCACTTTAAACTTTTGTTATGGGCCTTATAGTCAAATTGGTGAGCTTATTATCTTGGAACTTTTGTAATTGTCTTTATAGCGAAACTGGTGATTTTTTTGACTTGGAACTTTTGTTATGGTGTTTATAGTAAAACTGGTGAGTTTTTTCACTTTGAGCTTTTGATATGGGCTTTATAGTGAAATTGGTGAGGTTTTTAACAAGAAACTTTTTGTAATGGTCTTTATAGTGAAACTGGAATTTTTTTTTACTTGGAACTTTTGTTATGGGCTTTAGAGTGAAATTGGTTAGTTTTTTAACTTGAACTCTTTTAATGATCTTTCTAGCGAAACAGGTGACTTTTTTCACTTGGAAATTTGGTTATGGTTATTATGGTGAAATTGGTGATTTTTTAAACTTTGAACTTTGGTTATGGTTTATAGAGTGAAATGGAGTGTTTGTTTCACTTTGAACTTTTGTTATGGTCTTTATAGTGAAATTTTTGAGTTTTTTCACTTGGAACTATTGTTATGGTGTTTATAGTGAAAATGAGGAGTTTTTTCACTTTGATATTTTGTTATGGTTTTTTGAGTGAAATTTGTATGTTTTTTTATTTTGAACTTTTGTTATGATCCTTATAGTGAAATTGGTGTGTTTTTTGACTTAGAAGTTTTGTAATGGTCCCTTATAGTGCAATTGGTGAGTTTTTTCACTTTTAACTTTTGTTATGAGCTTTATAGTGAAATTGGTGAGCTTTTTCACTTCGAACTTTTGTTATGCTTTATAGTGAAATTTGACTTGGAACATTTATAATGATCTTTATAGTGAAACTGGTGATTTGTTTCACTTGGAACTTTTGTCATGG
Organism: Lathyrus tuberosus; assembly: GCA_022829125.1. Classification (NCBI taxonomy): domain Eukaryota; kingdom Viridiplantae; phylum Streptophyta; class Magnoliopsida; order Fabales; family Fabaceae; genus Lathyrus; species Lathyrus tuberosus. The sequence goes on from JALAZF010000423.1 coordinate 5,438,511, forward strand.
TTTTTTTTGTGAAATTAGGCCTGTTGTAATGGTCTTTAAAGTGAAACTAGCGAAAGTTTTAACTTAAAATTTTAATTTTGGTTTTTATAGTGAAATTTTTGTTGATTTTACTAGGATTTTTTTTTTAGGTTTTATAGTAAAATTGGTTAGCTTTTTTAACTTTGAACATTTTGTTATGGTCTTTATAGTGAATTTTGGGAGTTTTTTCACTTTGAACTTTTATTATGGTTTTTAGTGTAAAATTTGTATGTTTTTTTTTATTTTGAACTATTGTTATGGTGTTTATACTGAAATTGGTGAGTTTTTGGACCTGGAACTTTTGTAATGGTCTTTATAGTGAAATTGGTGAGTTTTTTCACTTTGAAATTTTGTTATGGGCTTTATAGCGAAATTGGTGAGCTTTTTATTTTGGAACTTTTGTAATGGTCTTTATAGCGAAACTAGTGATTTTTTCACTTGAAACTTTTGTTATTGGCTTTATAGTAAAATTAGCGAGTTTTTTAACTTGAACATTTGTAATGGTCATTATAGTGAAACTGGGGATTTTTTTTTTCACTTGGAACTTTTGTCATGGTTTTATAGTGAAATTAGGGAGTTTATCAACTTTGACCTTTTGTTATAAATTTTATAGTGAAATTGGTGAGTTTTTTGACTTGGAACTTTTGTAATGGTCTTTATAGTGAAATTGGTGAGTTTTATCACTTTAAACTTTTGTTATGGGCCTTATAGTCAAATTGGTGAGCTTATTATCTTGGAATTTTGTAATTGTCTTTATAACGAAACTGGTGATTTTTTTGACTTGGAACTTTTGTTATGATGTTTATAGTGAAATTGGTGAGTTTTTTGACTTGGAACTTTTGTAATGGTCTTTATAGTGAAATTGGTGAGTTTTATCACTTTAAACTTTTGTTATGGGCCTTATAGTCAAATTGGTGAGCTTATTATCTTGGAACTTTTGTAATTGTCTTTATAGCGAAACTGGTGATTTTTTTGACTTGGAACTTTTGTTATGGTGTTTATAGTAAAACTGGTGAGTTTTTTCACTTTGAGCTTTTGATATGGGCTTTATAGTGAAATTGGTGAGGGTTTTTAACAAGAAACTTTTGTAATGGTCTTTATAGTGAAACTGGAATTTTTTTTTACTTGGAACTTTTGTTATGGGCTTTAGAGTGAAATTGGTTAGTTTTTTTAACTTGAACCCTTTTAATGATCTTTCTAGCGAAACAGGTGACTTTTTTCACTTGGAAATTTGGTTATGGTTATTATGGTGAAATTGGTGATTTTTTAAACTTTGAACTTTGGTTATGGTTTATAGAGTGAAATGGAGTGTTTGTTTCACTTTGAACTTTTGTTATGGTCTTTATAGTGAAATTTTTGAGTTTTTTCACTTGGAACTATTGTTATGGTGTTTATAGTGAAAATGAGGAGTTTTTTCACTTTGATATTTTGTTATGGTTTTTTGAATGAAATTTGTATGTTTTATTATTTTGAACTTTTGTTATGATCCTTATAGTGAAAATTGGTGTGTTTTTTGACTTAGAAGTTTTGTAATGGTCCTTATAGTGCAATTGGTGAGTTTTTTCACTTTTAACTTTTGTTATGAGCTTTATAGTGAAATTGGTGAGCTTTTTCACTTCGAACTTTTGTTATGCTTTATAGTGAAATTTGACTTGGAACATTTATAATGATCTTTATAGTGAAACTGGTGATTTGTTTCACTTGGAACTTTTGTCATGGTTTTATTGTGAAATTAGGCCTCTTGTAATGGTCTTTAAAGTGAAACTAGCGAAATTTTTAACTTAAATTTTAATTAATTTTGGTTTTTATAGTGAAATTTTTGTTTTTTTTACTAGGATTTTTTTTAGGTTTTATAGTAAAATTGGTTAGCTTTTTTTAACTTTGAACATTTGTTATGGTTTTTAGAGTGAAATTGGTGAGTTTTTTCACTTGGAACTTTTGTTTTGGTCTTTATAGTGAATTTGGGGAGTTTTTTCACTTTGAACTTTTATTATGGTTTTTAGTGTGAAATTTGTATGTTTTTTTTTTATTTTGAACTATTGTTATGGTGTTTATAGTGAAATTGGTGAGTTTTTGGACCTGGAACTTTTGTAATGGTCTTTATAGTGAAATTGGTGAGTTTTTTCACTTTGAAATTTTGTTATGGGCTTTATAGCGAAATTGGTGAGCTTTTTAACTTGGAACTTTTGTAATGGTCTTTATAGCGAAACTAGTGATTTTTTCACTTGAAACTTTTGTTATTGGCTTTATAGTAAAATTGGCGAGTTTTTTAACTTATAACATTTGTAATGGTCATTATAGTGAAACTGGGGATTTTTTTTTTCACTTGGAACTTTTGTCATGGTTTTATAGTGAAATTAGGGAGTTTATCAACTTTGAACTTTTGTTATAAATTTTTATAGTGAAATTGGTGATATTTTTTTAACTTTGAACTCCTAAAATGTCTTTATAGTGAAACTGGTGAGTTTTTTAACTTTAAACTTTTATTTTTGTTTTTATAGTGAAATTGTTGATTTTTTTGACTTGGAATTTTTGTAATGGTTTTTATAGTCAAATTGGTTAGCTTTTTTTAACTTTGAACATTTGTGATGGCTTAGAGAGTGAAATTGGTGAGTTTTTTGACTTGGAAACTTTGTAATGGTCTTTATAGTGAAATTGGTGAGTTTTTTCACTTTGAACTTTTGTTATGGGCTTTATAGTTAACTTGGTGAGATTTTTAACTTGGAACTTTTGTAATGGTCTTTAAAGCGAAACTGATGATTTTTTCACGTAGAATTTTTGTTATGGTGTTTATAATGAAATTGGTGAGTTTAATTGGTGAGGTTTTTAGCTTGGAACTTTTGTAATGTTTTTTATAGTGAAACTGATAATTTTTTTCACTTTGAACTTTAGTTATGGGCGATATTGTGAAATTGGTTAGTTTTTTTTATCTTGAACTCTTGTAATGGTATTTTTAGTGAAACTAGTGAGTTTTTTCACTTGGAAATTATGGTTTTTATAGTTAAATTTGTGAGTGTTTTAACTTTGAACTTTTGTTATGGTTTATTGAGTGAAAATTGGTGAGCTTTTCACGATGAACTTTTGTTGTGGTCTTTATAGTGAAATCAGTGAGTTTTTTCACTTGGAACTTTTGTTATCGTCTTTATAGTAAAATTGGGGTGTTATTTAACTTTGAACTTTTGTTATGATTTTTAGAGTTAAAATTGTATGTTTTTTTTTTTAATTTGGAACCATAGTTATGGTGTTTATAGTGAAATTAGTGCGTTTTTTTTACTTGGAACTTTTGTTATGGTCTTTGTAGTAAATTTGATTTGTTTTTTCACTTTGACTTTCGTTATGGGCTTTATATTGAAATTGGTGAGCTTTTTAACTTGGAACTTTTGTAATGGTCTTTATAGTGAAACTGGTGATTTTTATCACTTAGGACTTTTGTTATAGGCTTTATAGTGAAATTGGTTAATTTTTTAACTTGAACTCTTGTAATGGTCTTTATAGTGAAACTGGTTAATTTTTTCACGTGAAAATTTTGTTATGGTTTTTATATCGAAATTGGTGATATTTTTAACTTTGAAATTTTGTTATGGTTTATAGAGTGAAATTGGTGAGTTTTTTTCAATTGGAACTTTTGTTATGATGTTTATAGTGAAATTGGTGAGTTTTGACTTGGAACTTTTGTAATGGTCTTTATAGTAAAATTGGTGAGTTTTATCACTTTGAACTTTTGTTATGGGCCTTATAGTCAAATTGGCGAGCTTATTATCTTGGAATTTTTGTAATGGTCTTTATAGCGAAACTGGTGATTTTTTTGACTTGGAACTTTTGTTATGGTGTTTATAGTAAAAACTGGAGAGTTTTTTCACTTTGAGCTTTTGATATGGGCTTTATAGTGAAATTGGTGAGGTTTTTAACAAGAAACTTTTGTAATGGTCTTTATAGTGAAACTGGTAATTTTTTTTACTTGGAACTTTTGTTATGGGCTTTAGAGTGAAATTGATTAGTTTTTTAACTTGAACTCTTTTAATGGTCTTTCTAGCGAAATAGGTGACTTTTTTCACTTGGAAATTTGGTTATGGTTGTTATGGTGAAATTGGTGATTTTTTAAACTTTGAACTTTGGTTATGGTTTATAGAGTGAAATGGAGTGTTTGTTTTACTTTGAACTTTTGTTATGGTCTTTATAGTGAAATTTTTGAACTTTTTTCACTTGGAACTATTGTTATGGTGTTTATAGTGAAAATGAGGAGTTTTTTCACTTTGATATTTTGTTATGGTTTTTTGAGTGAAATTTGTATGTTTTTTAATTTTGAACTTTGGTTATGATCCTTATAGTGAAATTGGTGTGTTTTTTGACTTAGAACTTTTATAATGGTCCTTATAGTGCAATTGGTGAGTTTTTTCACTTTTAACTTTTGTTATGAGCTTTATAGTGAAATTGGTGAGCTTTTTCACTTAGAACTTTTGTTATGCTTTATAGTGAAATTTGACTTGGAACATTTGTAATGATCTTTATAGTGAAACTAGGGATTTGTTTCACTTGGAACTTTTGTCATGGTTTTATTGTGAAATTAGGCCTCTTGTAATGGTCTTTAAAGTGAAACTAGCGAGATTTTTAACTTAAAATTTTAATTTTGGTTTTTATAGTGAAATTTTTGTTTTTTTTACTAGGATTTTTTTTTAGGTTTTATAGTATAATTGGTTAGCTTTTTTAACTTTGAACATTTGTTATGGTTTTTAGAGTGAAATTGGTGAGTTTTTTCACTTGGAACTTTTGTTTTGGTCTTTATAGTGAATTTGGGGAGTTTTTTTCACTTTGAACTTTTATAATGGTTTTTAGTGTGAAATTTGTATGTTTTTTTTTTATTTTGAACTATTGTTATGGTGTTTATAGTGAAATTGGTGAGTTTTTGGACCTGGAACTTTTGTAATGGTCTTTATAGTGAAATTGGTGAGTTTTTTCACTTTGAAATTTTGTTATGGGCTTTATAGCGAAATTGGTGAGCTTTTTAACTTGGAACTTTTGTAATGGTCTTTATAGCGAAACTAGTGATTTTTTCACTTGAAACTTTTGTCATTGGCTTTATAGTAAAATTGACGAGTTTTTTAACTTGGAACATTTGTAATGGTCATTATAGTGAAAACTGGGGATTTTTTTTTTCACTTGGAACTTTTGTCATGGTTTTATAGTGAAATTAGGGAGTTTATCAACTTTGAACTTTTGTTATAAATTTTATAGTGAAATTGGTGATATTTTTTTAACATTGAACTCCTAAAATGTCTTTATAGTGAAACTGGTGAGTTTTTTAACTTTAAACTTTTATTTTTGTTTTTATAGTGAAATTGTTTGATTTTTTTGACTTGGAATTTTTGTAATGGTTTTTATAGTCAAATTGGTTAGCTTTTTTTAACTTTGAACATTTGTGATGGCTTAGAGAGTGAAATTGGTGAGTTTTTTGACTTGGAAACTTTGTAATGGTCTTTATAGTGAAATTGGAGAGTTTTTTGACTTTGAACATTTGTTATGGGGCTTTATAGTTAACTTGGTGAGATTTTTAACTTGGAACTTTTGTAATGGTCTTTAAAGCGAAACTGATGATTTTTTCACGTAGAATTTTTGTTATGGTGTTTATAATGAAATTGGTGAGTTTAATTGGTGAGGTTTTTAGCTTGGAACTTTTGTAATGTTTTTTATAGTGAAACTGATAATTTTTTTCACTTTGAACTTTAGTTATGGGCGATATTGTGAAATTGGTTAGTTTTTTTATCTTGAACTCTTGTAATGGTATTTTTTAGTGAAACTAGTGAGTTTTTTTCACTTGGAAATTATGGTTTTTTATAGTTAAATTTGTGAGTGTTTTAACTTTGAACTTTTGTTATGGTTTATTGAGTGAAATTGGTGAGCTTTTTCACGATGAACTTTTGTTGTGGTCTTTATAGTGAAATCAGTGAGTTTTTTCACTTGGAACTTTTGTTATCGTCTTTATAGTAAAATTGGGGTGTTATTTAACTTTGAACTTTTGTTATGATTTTTAAAGTTAAAATTGTATGTTTTTTTTTTTAATTTGGAATCATAGTTATGGTGTTTATAGTGAAATTAGTGCGTTTTTTTTACTTGGAACTTTTGTTATGGTCTTTGTAGTAAATTTGATTTGTTTTTTCACTTTGACTTTCGTTATGGGCTTTATATTGAAATTGGTGAGCTTTTTAACTTGGAACTTTTGTAATGGTCTTTATAGTGAAACTGGTGATTTTTATCACTTAGAACTTTTGTTATAGGCTTTATAGTGAAATTGGTTAATTTTTTAACTTGAACTCTTGTAATGGTCTTTATAGTGAAACTGGTTAATTTTTTCACGTGAAAATTTTGTTATGGTTTTTATATCGAAATTGGTGATATTTTTAACTTTGAAATTTTGTTATGGTTTATAGAGTGAAATTGGTGAGTTTTTTTCAATTGGAACTTTTGTTATGATGTTTATAGTGAAATTGGTGAGTTTTGACTTGGAACTTTTGTAATGGTCTTTATAGTAAAATTGGTGAGTTTTATCACTTTGAACTTTTGTTATGGGCCTTATAGTCAAATTGGTGAGCTTATTATCTTGGAATTTTTGTAATGGTTTTTATAGCGAAACTGGTGATTTTTTTGACTTGGAACTTTTGTTATGGTGTTTATAGTAAAACTGGTGAGTTTTTTCACTTTGAGCTTTTGATATGGGCTTTATAGTGAAATTGGTGAGGTTTTTAACAAGAAACTTTTGTAATGGTCTTTATAGTGAAACTGGTAATTTTTTTTACTTGGAACTTTTGTTATGGGCTTTAGAGTGAAATTGATTAGTTTTTTAACTTGAACTCTTTTAATGGTCTTTCTAGCGAAACAGGTGACTTTTTTCACTTGGAAATTTGGTTATGGTTATTATGGTGAAATTGGAGATTTTTTTAACTTTGAACTTTGGTTATGGTTTATAGAGTGAAATGGAGTGTTTGTTTCACTTTGAACTTTTGTTATGGTCTTTATAGTGAAATTTTTGAGTTTTTTCACTTGGAACTATTGTTATGGTGTTTATAGTGAAAATGAGGAGTTTTTTCACTTTGATATTTTGTTATGGTTTTTTGAGTGAAATTTGTATGTTTTTTTATTTTGAACTTTTGTCATGATCCTTATAGTGAAATTGGTGTGTTTTTTGACTTAGAACTTTTATAATGGTCCTTATAGTGCAATTGGTGGGTTTTTTCACTTTTAACTTTTGTTATGAGCTTTATAGTGAAATTGGTGAGCTTTTTCACTTCGAACTTTTGTTATGCTTTATAGTGAAATTTGACTTGGAACATTTGTAATGATCTTTATAGTGAAACTGGTGATTTGTTTCACTTGGAACTTTTGTCATGGTTTTATTGTGAAATTAGGCCTCTTGTAATGGTCTTTAAAGTGAAACTAGCGAGATTTTTAACTTAAAATTTTAATTTTGGTTTTTATAGTGAAATTTTTGTTTTTTTACTAGGATTTTTTTTTAGGTTTTATAGTAAAATTGGTTAGCTTTTTTAACTTTGAACATTTGTTATGGTTGTTAAAGTGAAATTGGTGAGTTTTTTCACTTGGAACTTTTGTTTTGGTCTTTATAGTGAATTTGGGGAGTTTTTTCACTTTGAACTTTTATTATGGTTTTTAGTGTGAAACTTGTATGTTTTTTTTTATTTTGAACTATTGTTATGGTGTTTATAGTGAAATTGGTGAGTTTTTGGACCTGGAACTTTTGTAATGGTCTTTATAGTGAAATTGGTGAGTTTTTTCACTTTGAAATTTTGTTATGGGCTTTATAGCGAAATTGGAGAGCTTTTTAACTTGGAACTTTTGTAATGGTATTTATAGCGAAACTAGTGATTTTTTCACTTGAAACTTTTGTTATTGGCTTTATAGTAAAATTGGCAAGTTTTTTAACTTGGAACACTTGTAATGGTCATTATAGTGAAACTGGGGATTTTTTTTTTCACTTGGAACTTTTGTCATGGTTTTATAGTGAAATTAGGGAGTTTATCAACTTTGAACTTTTGTTATAAATTTTATAGTTAAATTGGTGATATTTTTTTAACTTTCAACTCCTAAAATGTCTTTATAGTGAAACTGGTGAGTTTTTTAACTTTAAACTTTTAGTTTTGTTTTTATAGTGAAATTGTTGATTTTTTTTGACTTGGAATTTTTGTAATGGTTTTTATAGTCAAATTGGTTAGCTTTTTTAACTTTGAACATTTGTGATGGCTTAGAAAGTGAAATTGGTGTGTTTTTTGACTTGGAATCTTTGTAATGGTCTATATAGTGAAATTGGAGAGTTTTTTCACTTTGAACTTTTGTTATGGGCTTTATAGTTAACTTGGTGAGATTTTTAACTTGGAACTTTTGTAATGGTCTTTAAAGCGAAACTGATGATTTTTTCACTTAGAATTTTTGTTATGGTGTTTATAATGAAATTGGTGAGTTTAATTGGTGAGGTTTTTAGCTTGGAACTTTTGTAATGTTTTTTATAGTGAAACTGATAATTTTTTTTACTTTGAACTTTAGTTATGGGCGATATTGTGAAATTGGTTAGTTTTTTTATCTTGAACTCTTGTAATGGTATTTTTAGTGAAACTAGTGAGTTTTTTCACTTGGAAATTATGGTTTTTATAGTTAAATTTGTGAGTGTTTTAACTTTGAACTTTTGTTATGGTTTATTGAGTGAAATGGTGAGCTTTTTCACGATGAACTTTTGTTGCGGTCTTTATAGTGAAGTCCAGTGAGTTTTTTCACTTGGAACTTTTTTTATCGTCTTTATTGTAAAATTGGGGTGTTATTTAACTTTGAACTTTTGTTATGATTTTTAGAGTTAAATTTGTATGTTTTTTTTTTAATTTGGAACTATAGTTATGGTGTTTATAGTGAAATTAGTGCGTCTTTTTGACTTGGAACTTTTGTTATGGTCTTTGTAGTAAATTTGGTTTGTTTTTTCACTTTGACTTTCGTTATGTGCTTTATATTGAAATTGGTGAGCTTTTTAACTTGGAACTTTTGTAATGGTCTTTATAGTGAAACTGGTGATTTTTATCACTTAGAACTTTTGTTATAGGCTTTATAGTGAAATTGGTTAATTTTTTAACTTGAAACTCTTGTAATGGTCTTTATAGTGAAACTGGTTAATTTTTTCACGTGAAAATTTTGTTATGGTTTTTATATCGAAATTGGTGATATTTTTAACTTTGAAATTTTGTTATGGTTTATAGAGTGAAATTGGTGAGTTTTTTTCAATTGGAACTTTTGTTATGATGTTTATAGTGAAATTGGTGAGTTTTGACTTGGAACTTTTGTAATGGTCTTTATAGTAAAATTGGTGAGTTTTATCACATTGAACTTTTGTTATGGGCCTTATAGTCAAATTGGTGAGCTTATTATCTTGGAATTTTTGTAATGGTCTTTATAGCGAAACTGGTGATTTTTTTGACTTGGAACTTTTGTTATGGTGTTTATAGTAAAACTGGTGAGTTTTTTCACTTTGAGCTTTTGATATGGGCTTTATAGTGAAATTGGTGAGGTTTTAACAAGAAACTTTTGTAATGGTCTTTATAGTGAAACTGGTAATTTTTTTTACTTGGAACTTTTGTTATGGGCTTTAGAGTGAAATTGGTTAGTTTTTTTAACTTGGAACATTTGTAATGGTCATTATAGTGAAACTGGGGATTTTTTTTTTCACTTGGAACTTTTGTCATGGTTTTATAGTGAAATTAGGGAGTTTATCAACTTTGAACTTTGGTTATGGTTTATAGAGTGAAATGGAGTGTTTGTTTCCCTTTGAACTTTTGTTATGGTCTTTATAGTGAAATTTTTGAGTTTTTTCACTTGGAACTATTGTTATGGTGTTTATAGGGAAAATGAGGAGTTTTTTCACTTTGATATTTTGTTATGGTTTTTTGAGTGAAATTTGTATGTTTTTTTATTTTGAACTTTTGTTATGATCCTTAGAGTGAAATTGGTGTGTTTTTTGACTTAGAACTTTTATAATTGTCCTTATAGTGCAATTGGTGAGTTTTTTCATTTTTAATTTTTTGTTATGAGCTTTATAGTGAAATTGGTGAGCTTTTTCACTTCGAACTTTTGTTATGCTTTATAGTGAAATTTGACTTGGAACATTTGTAATGATCTTTATAGTGAAACTGGTGATTTGTTTCACTTGGAACTTTTGTCATGGTTTTATTGTGAAATTAGGCCTCTTGTAATGGTCTTTAAAGTGAAACTAGCGAGATTTTTAACTTAAAATTTTAATTTTGGTTTTTATAGTGAAATTTTTGTTTTTTTTACTAGGATTTTTTTTTAGGTTTTATAGTAAAATTGGTTAGCTTTTTTTAACTTTGAACATTTGTTATGGTTTTTAGAGTGAAATTGGTGAGTTTTTTCACTTGGAACTTTTGTTTTGGTCTTTAGAGTGAATTTGGGGAGTTTTTTCACTTTGAACTTTTATTATGGTTTTTAGTGTGAAATTTGTATGTTTTTTTTTTATTTTGAACTATTGTTATGGTGTTTATAGTGAAATTGGTGAGTTTTTGGACCTGGAACTTTTGTAATGGTCTTTATAGTGAAATTGGTGAGTTTTTTCACTTTCAAATTTTGTTATGGGCTTTATAGCAAAATTGGTGAGCTTTTTAACTTGGAACTTTTGTAATGGTCTTTATAGCGAAACTAGTGATTTTTTCACTTGAAACTTTTGTTATTGGCTTTATAGTAAAATAGGCGAGTTTTTTAACTTGGAACATTTGTAATGGTCATTATAGTGAAACTGGGGATTTTTTTTTCACTTGGAACTTTTTGTCATGGTTTTATAGTGAAATTAGGGAGTTTATCAACTTTGAACTTTTGTTATAAATTTTATAGTGAAATTGGTGATTTTTTTAAACTTGAACTCTTGTAATGTCTTTATAGTGAAACTGGTGAGTTTCTTTAACTTTAAACTTTTAATTTTGTTTTTATAGTGAAATTGTTGATTTTTTTGACTTGGAATTTTTGTAATGGTTTTTATAATCAAATTGGTTAGCTTTTTTAACTTTGAACATTTGTGATGGCTTAGAGAGTGAAATTGGTGAGTTTTTTGACTTGGAATCTTTGTAATGGTCTTTATAGTGAAATTGGAGAGTTTTTTCACTTTGAACTTTTGTTATGGGCTTTATAGTTAACTTGGTGAGATTTTTAACTTGGAACTTTTGTAATGGTCTTTAAAGCGAAACTGATGATTTTTTCACTTAGAATTTTTGTTATGGTGTTTATAATGAAATTGGTGAGTTTTTTGACTTGGAACTTTTGTAATGGTCTTTATAGTTCATTGGTGAGTTTTTTTCACTTTGAACTTTTGTTATGGGCTTTATTGTTAAATTGGTGAGGTTTTTAGCTTGGAACTTTTGTAATGTTTTTTATAGTGAAACTGGTAATTTTTTTCACTTTGAACCTTAGTTGTGGGCGATATTGTGAAATTGGTTAATTTTTTGACTTGAACTCTTGTAATGGTCTTTATAGTGAAACTGGTGAATTTTTTTCACGTGAAAATTTTGTTATGGTTTTTATATCGAAATTTGCGATATTTTTAACTTTGAAATTTTGTTATGGTTTATAGAGTGAAATTGGTGAGTTTTTTTCAATTGGAACTTTTGTTATGATGTTTATAGTGAAATTGGTGAGTTTTTTTGACTTGGAACTTTTGTAATGGTCTTTATAGTGAAATTGGTGAGTTTTATCACTTTGAACTTTTGTTATGGGCCTTATAGTCAAATTGGTGAGCTTATTATCTTGGAATTTTTGTAATGGTCTTTATAGCGAAACTGGTGATTTTTTTGACTTGGAACTTTTGTTATGGTGTTTATAGTAAAATTGGTGAGTTTTTTCACTTTGAGCTTTTGATATGGGCTTTATAGTGAAATTGGTGAGGTTTTTAACAAGAAACTTTTGTAATGGTCTTTATAGTGAAACTGGTAATTTTTTTTACTTGGAACTTTTGTTATGGGCTTTAGAGTGAAATTGATTAGTTTTTTAACTTGAACTCTTTTAATGGTCTTTCTAGCGAAACAGGTGACTTTTTTCACTTGGAAATTTGGTTATGGTTATTATGGTGAAATTGGTGATTTTTTTAACTTTGAACTTTGGTTATGGTTTATAGAGTGAAATGGAGAGTTTGTTTCACTTTGAACTTTTGTTATGGTCTTTTATAGTGAAATTTTTGAGTTTTTTCACTTGGAACTATTGTTATGGTGTTTATAGTGAAAATGAGGAGTTTTTTCACTTTGATATTTTGTTATGGTTTTTTGAGTGAAATTTGTATGTTTTTTTTTATTTTGAACTTTTGTTATGATCCTTATAGTGAAACTGGTGATTTGTTTCACTTGGAACTTTTGTCAAGGTTTTATTGTGAAATTAGGCCTCTTTGTAATGGTCTTTAAAGTGAAACTAGTGAGATTTTTAACTTAAAATTTTAATTTTGGTTTTTATAGTGAAATTTTGTTTTTTTTACTAGGAATTTTTTAAGGTTTTTATAGTAAAATTGGTTAGCTTTTTTAACTTTGAACATTTGTTATGGTTTATAGAGTGAAATTGGTGAGTTTTTTCACTTGGAACTTTTGTTTTGGTCTTTATAGTGAATTTGGGGAGTTTTTTCCCTTTGAACTTTTGTTATGGTTTTTAGTGTCAAATTTGTATTTTTTTTTTATTTTGAACTATTGTTATGGTGTTTATAGTGAAATTGGTGAGTTTTTGGACTTGGAACTTTTGTAATGGTCTTTATAGTGAAATTGGTGAGTTTTTTCACTTTGAAATTTTGTTATGGGCTTTATAGCGAAATTGGTGAGCTTTTTAACTTGGAACTTTTTTAATGGTCTTTATAGCGAAACTAGTGATTTTTTCACTTGAAACTTTTGTTATTAGCTTTATAGTGAAATTGGCGAGTTTTTTAACTTGGAACATTTGTAATGGTCATTATAGTTAAACTGGGGATTTTTTTTTTCACTTGGAACTTTTGTCATGGTTTTATAGTGAAATTAGGGAGTTTATCAACTTTGAACTTTTGTTATAAATTTTATAGTGAAATTGGTGATTTTTTTTAACTTTGAACTCTTGTAATGTCTTTATAGTGAAACTGGTGAGGTTTTTTAACTTTAAACTTTTATTTTGTTTTTATAGTGAAATTGTTGATTTTTTTGACTTGGAATTTTTGTAATGGTTTTTATAGTAAGATTGGTTAGCTTTTTTAAATTTGAACATTTGTGATGGCTTAGAGAGTGAAATTGGTGAGTTTTTTGACTTGGAAACTTTGTAATGGTCTTTATAGTGAGATTGGAGAGTTTTTTCTATTTGAACTTTTGTTACGGGCTTTATAGTTAACTTGGTGAGATTTTTAACTTGGAACTTTTGTAATGGTCTTTAAAGCGAAACTGATGACTTTTTCACTTAGAATTTTTGTTATGGTGTTTATAATGAAATTGGTGAATTTTTTGACTTGGAACTTTTGTAATGTTCTTTAAAGTTCATTGGTGAGTTTTTTTTCACATTGAACTTTTGTTATAGGCTTTATTGTTAAATTGGTGAGGTTTTTAGCTTGGAACTTTTGTAATGTTTTTTATAGTGAAACTGGTAATTTTTTTCACTTTGAACTTTAGTTATGGGCGATATTGTGAAATTGGTTAGTTTTGTTTATCTTGAACTCTTGTAATGGTCTTTTTAGTGAAACTAGTGAGTTTTTTCACTTGGAAATTTTGTTATGGTTTTTGTAGTTAAATTTGTGAGTTTTTTAACTTTGAACTTTTGTTATGCTTTATAGAGTGAAATTGGTGAGCTTTTTCACGATGAACTTTTGTTGTGGTCTTTATAGTGAAATCGGTGAATTTTTTTCACTTGGAACTTTTGTTATCGTCTTTATAGTAAAATTGGGGTGTTATTTAACTTTGAACTTTTGTTATGATTTTTAAAGTTAAATTTGTATGTTTTTTTAATTTGGAACTTTTGTTATGGTGTTTATAGTGAAATTGGTGAGTTTTTTTGACTTGGAACTTTTGTTATGGTCTTTATAGTAAAATTGGTTTGTTTTTACACTTTGACTTTCGTTATGGGCTTTATATTGAAATTGGTGAGCTTTTTAACTTGGAACTTTTGTAATGGTCTTTATAGTGAAATTGGTGATTTTTATCACTTAGAACTTTTGTTATAGGCTTTATAGTGAAATTGGTTAATTTTTTAACTTGAACTCTTGTAATGGTATTTATAGTGAAACTGGTGAATTTTTTCACGTGAAAATTTTGTTATGGTTTTTATATCGAAATTTGCGATATTTTTAACTTTGAAATTTTGTTATGGTTTATAGAGTGAAATTGGTGAGTTTTTTTTCAATTGGAACTTTTGTTATGATGTTTATAGTGAAATTGGTGAGTTTTTTTGACTTGGAACTTTTGTAATGGTCTTTATAGTGAAATTGGTGAGTTTTATCACTTTGAACTTTTGTTATGGGCCTTATAGTCAAATTGGTGAGCTTATTATCTTGGAATTTTTGTAATGGTCTTTATAGCGAAACTGGTGATTTTTTTGACTTGGAACTTTTGTTATGGTGTTTATAGTAAAATTGGTGAGTTTTTTCACTTTGAGCTTTTGATATGGGCTTTATAGTGAAATTGGTGAGGTTTTTAACAAGAAACTTTTGTAATGGTCTTTATAGTGAAACTGGTGATTTTTTTTACTTGGAACTTTTGTTATGGGCTTTAGAGTGAAATTGGTTAGTTTTTTTAACTTGAACTCTTTTAATGGTCTTTCTAGCGAAACAGGTGACTTTTTTCACTTGGAAATTTGGTTATGGTTATTATGGTGAAATTGGTGATTTTTTTAACTTTGAACTTTGGTTATGGTTTATAGAGTGAAATGGAGAGTTTGTTTCACTTTGAACTTTTGTTATGGTCTTTATAGTGAAATTTTTGAATTTTTTCACTTGGAATTATTGTTATGGTGTTTATAGTGAAAATGAGGAGTTTTTTCACTTTGATATTTTGTTATGGTTTTTTGAGTGAAATTTGTATGTTTTTTTTTATTTTGAACTTTTGTTATGATCCTTATAGTGAAACTGGTGATTTGTTTCACTTGGAACTTTTGTCAAGGTTTTATTGTGAAATTAGGCCTCTTGTAATGGTCTTTAAAGTGAAACTAGTGAGATTTTTAACTTAAAATTTTAATTTTGGTTTTTATAGTGAAATTTTTGTTTTTTTTACTAGGAATTTTTTAAGGTTTTTATAGTAAAATTGGTTAGCTTTTTTAACTTTGAACATTTGTTATGGTTTATAGAGTGAAATTGGTGAGTTTTTTCACTTGGAACTTTTGTTTTGGTCTTTATAGTGAATTTGGGGAGTTTTTTCCCTTTGAACTTTTGTTATGGTTTTTAGTGTCAAATTTGTATTTTTTTTTTTTATTTTGAACTATTGTTATGGTGTTTATAGTGAAATTGGTGAGTTTTTGGACTTGGAACTTTTGTAATGGTCTTTATAGTGAAATTGGTGAGTTTTTTCACTTTGAAATTTTGTTATGGGCTTTATAGCGAAATTGGTGAGCTTTTTAACTTGGAACTTTTTTAATGGTCTTTATAGCGAAACTAGTGATTTTTTCACTTGAAACTTTTGTTATTAGCTTTATAGTGAAATTGGCGAGTTTTTTAACTTGGAACATTTGTAATGGTCATTATAGTTAAACTGGGGATTTTTTTTTTCACTTGGAACTTTTGTCATGGTTTTATAGTGAAATTAGGGAGTTTATCAACTTTGAACTTTTGTTATAAATTTTATAGTGAAATTGGTGATTTTTTTTAACTTTGAACTCTTGTAATGTCTTTATAGTGAAACTGGTGAGGTTTTTTAACTTTAAACTTTTAATTTTGTTTTTATAGTGAAATTGTTGATTTTTTTGACTTGGAATTTTTGTAATGGTTTTTATAGTAAGATTGGTTAGCTTTTTTAAATTTGAACATTTGTGATGGCTTAGAGAGTGAAATTGGTGAGTTTTTTGACTTGGAAACTTTGTAATGGTCTTTATAGTGAGATTGGAGAGTTTTTTCTATTTGAACTTTTGTTACGGGCTTTATAGTTAACTTGGTGAGATTTTTAACTTTGAACTTTTGTAATGGTCTTTAAAGCGAAACTGATGACTTTTTCACTTAGAATTTTTGTTATGGTGTTTATAATGAAATTGGTGAGTTTTTTGACTTGGAACTTTTGTAATGTTCTTTATAGTTCATTGGTGAGTTTTTTTCACATTGAACTTTTGTTATAGGCTTTATTGTTAAATTGGTGAGGTTTTTAGCTTGGAACTTTTGTAATGTTTTTTATAGTGAAACTGGTAATTTTTTTCACTTTGAACTTTAGTTATGGGCGATATTGTGAAATTGGTTAGTTTTGTTTATCTTGAACTCTTGTAATGGTCTTTTTAGTGAAACTAGTGAGTTTTTTCACTTGGAAATTTTGTTATGGTTTTTGTAGTTAAATTTGTGAGTTTTTTAACTTTGAACTTTTGTTATGCTTTATAGAGTGAAATTGGTGAGCTTTTTCACGATGAACTTTTGTTGTGGTCTTTATAGTGAAATCGGTGAATTTTTTTCACTTGGAACTTTTGTTATCGTCTTTATAGTAAAATTGGGGTGTTATTTAACTTTGAACTTTTGTTATGATTTTTAAAGTTAAATTTGTATGTTTTTTTAATTTGGAACTTTTGTTATGGTGTTTATAGTGAAATTGGTGAGTTTTTTTGACTTGGAACTTTTGTTATGGTCTTTATAGTAAAATTGGTTTGTTTTTACACTTTGACTTTCGTTATGGGCTTTATATTGAAATTGGTGAGCTTTTTAACTTGGAACTTTTGTAATGGTCTTTATAGTGAAATTGGTGATTTTTATCACTTAGAACTTTTGTTATAGGCTTTATAGTGAAATTGGTTAATTTTTTAACTTGAACTCTTGTAATGGTATTTATAGTGAAACTGGTGAATTTTTTCACGTGAAAATTTTGTTATGGTTTTTATATCGAAATTTGCGATATTTTTAACTTTGAAATTTTGTTATGGTTTATAGAGTGAAATTGGTGAGTTTTTTTTCAATTGGAACTTTTGTTATGATGTTTATAGTGAAATTGGTGAGTTTTTTTGACTTGGAACTTTTGTAATGGTCTTTATAGTGAAATTGGTGAGTTTTATCACTTTGAACTTTTGTTATGGGCCTTATAGTCAAATTGGTGAGCTTATTATCTTGGAATTTTTGTAATGGTCTTTATAGCGAAACTGGTGATTTTTTTGACTTGGAACTTTTGTTATGGTGTTTATAGTAAAATTGGTGAGTTTTTTCACTTTGAGCTTTTGATATGGGCTTTATAGTGAAATTGGTGAGGTTTTTAACAAGAAACTTTTGTAATGGTCTTTATAGTGAAACTGGTGATTTTTTTTACTTGGAACTTTTGTTATGGGCTTTAGAGTGAAATTGGTTAGTTTTTTAACTTGAACTCTTTTAATGGTCTTTCTAGCGAAACAGGTGACTTTTTTCACTTGGAAATTTGGTTATGCTTATTATGGTGAAATTGGTGATTTTTTTAACTTTGAACTTTGGTTATGGTTTATAGAGTGAAATGGAGAGTTTGTTTCACTTTGAACTTTTGTTATGGTCTTTATAGTGAAATTTTTGAGTTTTTTCACTTGGAATTATTGTTATGGTGTTTATAGTGAAAATGAGGAGTTTTTTCACTTTGATATTTTGTTATGGTTTTTTGAGTGAAATTTGTATGTTTTTTTTTTATTTTGAACTTTTGTTATGATCCTTATAGTGAAACTGGTGATTTGTTTCACTTGGAACTTTTGTCAAGGTTTTATTGTGAAATTAGGCCTCTTGTAATGGTCTTTAAAGTGAAACTAGTGAGATTTTTAACTTAAAATTTTAATTTTGGTTTTTATAGTGAAATTTTTGTTTTTTTTACTAGGAATTTTTTAAGGTTTTTATAGTAAAATTTGTTAGCTTTTTTAACTTTGAACATTTGTTATGGTTTATAGAGTGAAATTGGTGAGTTTTTTCACTTGGAACTTTTGTTTTGGTCTTTATAGTGAATTTGGGGAGTTTTTTCCCTTTGAACTTTTGTTATGGTTTTTAGTGTCAAATTTGTATTTTTTTTTATTTTGAACTATTGTTATGGTGTTTATAGTGAAATTGGTGAGTTTTTGGACTTGGAACTTTTGTAATGGTCTTTATAGTGAAATTGGTGAGTTTTTTCACTTTGAAATTTTGTTATGGGCTTTATAGCGAAATTGGTGAGCTTTTTAACTTGGAACTTTTTTAATGGTCTTTATAGCGAAACTAGTGATTTTTTCACTTGAAACTTTTGTTATTAGCTTTATAGTGAAATTGGCGAGTTTTTTAACTTGGAACATTTGTAATGGTCATTATAGTTAAACTGGGGATTTTTTTTTCACTTGGAACTTTTGTCATGGTTTTATAGTGAAATTAGGGAGTTTATCAACTTTGAACTTTTGTTATAAATTTTATAGTGAAATTGGTGATTTTTTTTAACTTTGAACTCTTGTAATGTCTTTATAGTGAAACTGGTGAGGTTTTTTAACTTTAAACTTTTAATTTTGTTTTTATAGTGAAATTGTTGATTTTTTTGACTTGGAATTTTTGTAATGGTTTTTATAGTAAAATTGGTTAGCTTTTTTAAATTTGAACATTTGTGATGGCTTAGAGAGTGAAATTGGTGAGTTTTTTGACTTGGAAACTTTGTAATGGTCTTTATAGTGAGATTGGAGAGTTTTTTCTATTTGAACTTTTGTTACGGGCTTTATAGTTAACTTGGTGAGATTTTTAACTTGGAACTTTTGTAATGGTCTTTAAAGCGAAACTGATGACTTTTTCACTTAGAATTTTTGTTATGGTGTTTATAATGAAATTGGTGAGTTTTTTGACTTGGAACTTTTGTAATGTTCTTTATAGTTCATTGGTGAGTTTTTTTCACATTGAACTTTTGTTATAGGCTTTATTGTTAAATTGGTGAGGTTTTTAGCTTGGAACTTTTGTAATGTTTTTTATAGTGAAACTGGTAATTTTTTTCACTTTGAACTTTAGTTATGGGCGATATTGTGAAATTGGTTAGTTTTGTTTATCTTGAACTCTTGTAATGGTCTTTTTAGTGAAACTAGTGAGTTTTTTCACTTGGAAATTTTGTTATGGTTTTTGTAGTTAAATTTGTGAGTTTTTTAACTTTGAACTTTTGTTATGCTTTATAGAGTGAAATTGGTGAGCTTTTTCACGATGAACTTTTGTTGTGGTCTTTATAGTGAAATCGGTGAATTTTTTTCACTTGGAACTTTTGTTATCGTCTTTATAGTAAAATTGGGGTGTTATTTAACTTTGAACTTTTGTTATGATTTTTAAAGTTAAATTTGTATGTTTTTTTAATTTGGAACTTTTGTTATGGTGTTTATAGTGAAATTGGTGAGTTTTTTTGACTTGGAACTTTTGTTATGGTCTTTATAGTAAAATTGGTTTGTTTTTACACTTTGACTTTCGTTATGGGCTTTATATTGAAATTGGTGAGCTTTTTAACTTGGAACTTTTGTAATGGTCTTTATAGTGAAATTGGTGATTTTTATCACTTAGAACTTTTGTTATAGGCTTTATAGTGAAATTGGTTAATTTTTTAACTTGAACTCTTGTAATGGTATTTATAGTGAAACTGGTGAATTTTTTCACGTGAAAATTTTGTTATGGTTTTTATATCGAAATTTGCGATATTTTTAACTTTGAAATTTTGTTATGGTTTATAGAGTGAAATTGGTGAGTTTTTTTTCAATTGGAACTTTTGTTATGATGTTTATAGTGAAATTGGTGAGTTTTTTTGACTTGGAACTTTTGTAATGGTCTTTATAGTGAAATTGGTGAGTTTTATCACTTTGAACTTTTGTTATGGGCCTTATAGTCAAATTGGTGAGCTTATTATCTTGGAATTTTTGTAATGGTCTTTATAGCGAAACTGGTGATTTTTTTGACTTGGAACTTTTGTTATGGTGTTTATAGTAAAATTGGTGAGTTTTTTCACTTTGAGCTTTTGATATGGGCTTTATAGTGAAATTGGTGAGGTTTTTAACAAGAAACTTTTGTAATGGTCTTTATAGTGAAACTGGTGATTTTTTTTACTTGGAACTTTTG
The DNA here is from genome assembly GCA_022829125.1 of Lathyrus tuberosus. Classification (NCBI taxonomy): domain Eukaryota; kingdom Viridiplantae; phylum Streptophyta; class Magnoliopsida; order Fabales; family Fabaceae; genus Lathyrus; species Lathyrus tuberosus. Next base: position 5,458,735 of record JALAZF010000423.1, read on the forward strand.
TTATGGGCTTTAGAGTGAAATTGGTTAGTTTTTTAACTTGAACTCTTTTAATGGTCTTTCTAGCGAAACAGGTGACTTTTTTCACTTGGAAATTTGGTTATGGTTATTATGGTGAAATTGGTGATTTTTTTAACTTTGAACTTTGGTTATGGTTTATAGAGTGAAATGGAGAGTTTGTTTCACTTTGAACTTTTGTTATGGTCTTTATAGTGAAATTTTTGAGTTTTTTCACTTGGAATTATTGTTATGGTGTTTATAGTGAAAATGAGGAGTTTTTTCACTTTGATATTTTGTAATGGTTTTTTGAGTGAAATTTGTATGTTTTTTTTTTATTTTGAACTTTTGTTATGATCCTTATAGTGAAACTGGTGATTTGTTTCACTTGGAACTTTTGTCAAGGTTTTATTGTGAAATTAGGCCTCTTGTAATGGTCTTTAAAGTGAAACTAGTGAGATTTTTAACTTAAAATTTTAATTTTGGTTTTTATAGTGAAATTTTTGTTTTTTTTACTAGGAATTTTTTAAGGTTTTTATAGTAAAATTGGTTAGCTTTTTTAACTTTGAACATTTGTTATGGTTTATAGAGTGAAATTGGTGAGTTTTTTCACTTGGAACTTTTGTTTTGGTCTTTATAGTGAATTTGGGGAGTTTTTTCCCTTTGAACTTTTGTTATGGTTTTTAGTGTCAAATTTGTATTTTTTTTTTATTTTGAACTATTGTTATGGTGTTTATAGTGAAATTGGTGAGTTTTTGGACTTGGAACTTTTGTAATGGTCTTTATAGTGAAATTGGTGAGTTTTTTCACTTTGAAATTTTGTTATGGGCTTTATAGCGAAATTGGTGAGCTTTTTAACTTGGAACTTTTTTAATGGTCTTTATAGTGAAACTAGTGATTTTTTCACTTGAAACTTTTGTTATTAGCTTTATAGTGAAATTGGCGAGTTTTTTAACTTGGAACATTTGTAATGGTCATTATAGTGAAACTGGGGATTTTTTTTTCACTTGGAACTTTTGTCATGGTTTTATAGTGAAATTAGGGAGTTTATCAACTTTGAACTTTTGTTATAAATTTTATAGTGAAATTGGTGATTTTTTTTAACTTTGAACTCTTGTAATATCTTTATAGTGAAACTGGTGAGTTTTTTTAACTTTAAACTTTTAATTTTATTTTTATAGTGAAATTGTTGATTTTTTTGACTTGGAATTTTTGTAATGGTTTTTATAGTAAAATTGGTTAGCTTTTTTAAATTTGAACATTTGTGATGGCTTAGAGAGTGAAATTGGTGAGTTTTTTGACTTGGAAACTTTGTAATGGTCTTTATAGTGAGATTGGAGAGTTTTTTCTATTTGAACTTTTGTTACGGGCTTTATAGTTAACTTGGTGAGATTTTTAACTTGGAATTTTTGTAATGGTCTTTAAAGCGAAACTGATGACTTTTTCACTTAGAATTTTTGTTATGGTGTTTATAATGAAATTGGTGAGTTTTTTGACTTGGAACTTTTGTAATGTTCTTTATAGTTCATTGGTGAGGTTTTTTCACATTGAACTTTTGTTATAGGCTTTATTGTTAAATTGGTGAGGTTTTTAGCTTGGAACTTTTGTAATGTTTTTTATAGTGAAACTGGTAATTTTTTTCACTTTGAACTTTAGTTATGGGCGATATTGTGAAATTGGTTAGTTTTGTTTATCTTGAACTCTTGTAATGGTCTTTTTAGTGAAACTAGTGAGTTTTTTCACTTGGAAATTTTGTTATGGTTTTTGTAGTTAAATTTGTGAGTTTTTTAACTTTGAACTTTTGTTATGCTTTATAGAGTGAAATTGGTGAGCTTTTTCACGATGAACTTTTGTTGTGGTCTTTATAGTGAAATCGGTGAATTTTTTTCACTTGGAACTTTTGTTTTCGTCTTTATAGTAAAATTGGGGTGTTATTTAACTTTGAACTTTTGTTATGATTTTTAGAGTTAAATTTGTATGTTTTTTAATTTGGAACTTTTGTTATGGTGTTTATAGTGAAATTGGTGAGTTTTTTTGACTTGGAACTTTTGTTATGGTCTTTATAGTAAAATTGGTTTGTTTTTACACTTTGACTTTCGTTATGGGCTTTATATTGAAATTGGTGAGCTTTTTAACTTGGAACTTTTGTAATGGTCTTTATAGTGAAATTGGTGATTTTTATCACTTAGAACTTTTGTTATAGGCTTTATAGTGAAATTGGTTAATTTTTTAACTTGAACTCTTGTAATGGTCTTTATAGTGAAACTGGTGAATTTTTTCACGTGAAAATTTTGTTATGGTTTTTATATCGAAATTTGCGATATTTTTAACTTTGAAATTTTGTTATGGTTTATAGAGTGAAATTGGTGAGTTTTTTTCAATTGGAACTTTTGTTATGATGTTTATAGTGAAATTGGTGAGTTTTTTTGACTTGGAACTTTTGTAATGGTCTTTATAGTGAAATTGGTGAGTTTTATCACTTTGAACTTTTGTTATGGGCCTTATAGTCAAATTGGTGAGCTTTTTAACTTGGAACTTTTGTAATGGTCTTTATTGCGAAACTGGAGTTTTTTTTGACTTGGAACTTTTGTTATGGTGTTTATAGTAAAACTGGTGAGTTTTTTCACTTTGAGCTTTTGATATGGGCTTTATAGTGAAATTGGTGAGGTTTTTAACAAGAAACTTTTGTAATGGTCTTTATAGTGAAACTGGTAATTTTTTTTACTTGGAACTTTTGTTATGGGCTTTAGAGTGAAATTGGTCAGTTTTTTAACTTGAACTCTTTTAATGGTCTTTTTAGCGAAACATGTGACTTTTTTCACTTGTAAATTTGGTTATGGTTATTATGGTGAAATTGGTGATTTTTTTAACTTTGAACTTTGGTTATGGTTTATAGAGTGAAATGGAGAGTTTGTTTCACTTTGAACTTTTGTTATGGTCTTTATAGTGAAATTGGTGTGTTTTTTGACTTAGAAATTTTGTAATGGTCCTTATAGTGCAATTGGTGAGTTTTTTCACTTTTAACTTTTGTTATGAGCTTTATAGTGAAATTGGTGAGCTTTTTCACTTCGAACTTTTGTTATGCTTTATAGTGAAATTTGACTTGGAACATTTGTAATGATCTTTATAGTGAAACTGGTGATTTGTTTCACTTGAAAGTTTTGTCATGGTATTATTGTGAAATTAGTCCTCTTGTAATGGTCTTTAAAGTGAAACTTGTGAGATTTTTAACTTAAAATTTTAATTTTGGTTTTTATAGTGAAATTTTTATTTTTTTTACTAGGATTTTTTTAAAGGTTTTTATAGTAAAATTGGTTAGCTTTTTTAACTTTGAACATTTGTTATGGTTTTTAGAGTGAAATTGGTGAGTTTTTTCACTTGGAACTTTTGTTTTGGTCTTTATAGTGAATTTGCGGAGTTTTTTCACTTTGAACTTTTGTTATGGTTTTTAGTGTGAAATTTGTATTTTTTTTTATTTTGAACTATTGTTCTGGTGTTTATAGTGAAATTGGTGAGTTTTTGGACTTGGAACTTTTGTAATGGTCTTTATAGTGAAATTGGTGAGTTTTTTCACTTTGAAATTTTGTTATGGGCTTTATAGCGAAATTGGTGAGCTTTTTAACTTGGAACTTTTGTAATGGTCTTTATAGCGAAACTAGTGATTTTTTCACTTGAAACTTTTGTTATTGGCTTTATAGTGAAATTGGCGAGTTTTTTAACTAGGAACATTTGTAATGGTCATTATAGTGAAACTGGGGATTTTTTTTCACTTGGAACTTTTGTCATGGTTTTATAGTGAAATTAGGGAGTTTATCAACTTTGAACTTTTGTTATAAATTTTATAGTGAAATTGGTGTTTTTTTTTAACTTTGAACTCTTGTAATGTCTTTATAGTGAAACTGGTGAGTTTTTTTAACTTTAAACTTTTAATTTTGTTTTTATAGTGAAATTGTTGATTTTTTTGACTTGGAATTTTTGTAATGGTTTTTATAGTCAAATTGGTTAGCTTTTTTAACTTTGAACATTTGTGATGGCTTAGAGAGTGAAATTGGTGAGTTTTTTGACTTGGAATCTTTGTAATGGTCTTTATAGTGAAATTGGAGAGTTTTTTCACTTTGAACTTTTGTTATGGGCTTTATAGTTAACTTGGTGAGATTTTTAACGTGGAACTTTTGTAATGGTCTTTAAAGCGAAACTGATGATTTTTTCCTTTAGAAATTTTGTTATAGTGTTTATAATAAAGTTGGTGAGTTTTTTGACTTGGAACTTTTGTAATGGTCTTTATAGTTCATTGGTGAGTTTTTTTCACTTTGAACTTTTGTTATGGGCTTTATTGTTAATTTCGTTAGGTTTTTATCTTGGAACTTTTTTAATGTTTTTTATAGTGAAACTGGTGATTTTTTTCACTTTGAAGTTTAGTTATGGGCGATATTGTGAAATTGGTTAGTTTTTTTTAATCTTGAACTCTTGTAATGGTCTTTTTAGTGAAACTAGTGAATTTTTTCACTTGGAAATTTTGTTATGGTTTTTATAGTTAAATTTGTGAGTTTTTAAACTTTGAACTTTTGTTATGGTTTATAGAGTGAAATTGGTGAGCTTTTTCACGATGAACTTTTGTTGTGGTCTTCATAGTGAAATCGGTGAGTTTTTTTACTTGGAACTTTTGTTATCGTCTTTATAGTAATATTGGGGTGTATTTTTAACTTTGAACTTTTGTTATGATTTTTAGAGTTAAATTTGTATGTTTTTTTAATGTGGAACTATTATTATGGTGTTTATAGTGAAATTGATGAGTTTTTTTTACTTGGAACTTTTGTTATGGTCTTTATAGTAAAATTGGTTTGTTTTTTCACTTTGACTTTCGTTATGGGCTTTATATTGAAATTGGTGAGCTTTTTAACTTGGAAATTTTGTAATGGCCTTTATAGTGAAACTGGTGATTTTTATCACTTAGAACTTTTGTTATAGGCTTTATAGTGAAATTGGTTAATTTTTTAACTTGAACTCTTGTAATGGTCTTTATAGTGAAACTGGTGAATTTTTTCACGTGAGAATTTTGGTATGGTTTTTATATCGAAATTGGTCATATTTTTAACTTTGAAATTTTGTTATGGTTTATAGAGTGAAATTGGTGAGTTTTTTCAATTGGAACTTTTGTTATGATGTTTATAGTGAAATTGGTGAGTTTTTTGACTTGGAACTTTTGTAATGGTCTTTATAGTGAAATTGGTGAGTTTTATCACTTTGAACTTTTGTTATGGGCCTTATAGTCAAATTGGAGAGCTTTTTAACTTGGAATTTTTGTAATGGTCTTTATAGCGAAACTGGTGATTTTTTTGACTTGGAACTTTTGTTATGGTGTTTATAGTAAAACTGGTGAGTTTTTTCACTTTCAGCTTTTGATATGGGCTTTATAGTGAAATGGGTGAGGTTTTTAACAAGAAACTTTTGTAATGGTCTTTATAGTGAAACTGGTAATTTTTTTTACTTGGAACTTTTGTTATGGGCTTTAGAGTGAAATTGGTTAGTTTTTTAACTTGAACTCTTTTAATGGTCTTTCTAGCGAAACATGTGACTTTTTTCACTTGGAAATTTGGTTATGGTTATTTTGGTGAAATTGGTGAAATTTTTAACTTTGAACTTTGGTTATGGTTTATAGAGTGAAATAGAGAGTTTGTTTCACTTTGAACTTTTGTTAAGGTCTTTATAGTTAAATTTTTGAGTTTTTTCACTTGGAACTATTGTTATGGTGTTTATAGTGAAAATGAGGAGTTTTTCACTTTGATATTTTGTTATGGTTTTTTGAGTGAAATTTGTATGTTTTTTTATTTTGAACTTTTGTTATGATCCTTATAGTGAAATTGGTGTGTTTTTTGACTTAGAAATTTGGTAATGGTCCTTATAGTGCAATTGGTGAGTTTTTTCACTTTTAACTTTTGTTATGAGCTTTATAGTGAAATTGGTGAGCTTTTTCACTTCGAACTTTTGTTATGCTTTATAGTGAAATTTGACTTGGAACATTTGTAATGATCTTTATAGTGAAACTGGTGATTTGTTTCCCTTGGAACTTTTGTCATGGTTTTATTGTGAAATTAGGCCTCTTGTAATGGTCTTTAAAGTGAAACTAGTGAGATTTTTAACTTAAAATTTTAATTTTGGTTTTTATAGTGAAATTTTTGTTTTTTTTACTAGGATTTTTTTAAAGGTTTTTATAGTAAAATTGGATAGCTTTTTTAACTTTGAACATTTGTTATGGTTTTTAGAGTGCAATTGGTGAGTTTTTTCACTTGGAACTTTTGTTTTGGTCTTTATAAGTGAATTTGGGGTGTTTTTTCACTTTGAACTTTTGTTATGGTTTTTAGTGTGAAATTTGTATTTTTTTTTTATTTTGAACTATTGTTATGGTTTTTATAGTGAAATTGGTGAGTTTTTGGACTTGGAACTTTTCGAATGGTCTTTATAGTGAAATTGGTGAGTTTTTTCACTTTGAAATTTTGTTATGGGCTTTATAGCGAAATTGGTGAGCTTTTTAACTTGGAACTTTTGTAATGGTCTTTATAGCGAAACTAGTGATTTTTTCACTTGAAACTTTTGTTATTGGCTTTATAGTGAAATTGGCGAGTTTTTTAACTTGGAACATTTGTAATGGTCATTATAGTGAAACTGGGGATTTTTTTTTTCACTTGGAACTTTTGTCATGGTTTTATATTGAAATTAGGGAGTTTATCAACTTTGAACTTTTGTTACAAATTTTATAGTGAAATTGGTGATTTTTTTTTTTAACTTTGAACTCTTGTAATGTCTTTATAGTGAAACTGGTGAGTTTTTTAACTTTAACCTTTTAATTTTGTTTTTATAGTGAAATTGTTGATTTTTTTGACTTGGAATTTTTGTAATGGTTTTTATAGTCAAATTGGTTATTTTTTTAACTTTGAACATTTGTGATGGCTTAGAGAGTGAAATTGGTGAGTTTTTTGACTTGGAATCTTTGTAATGGTCTTTATAGTGAAATTGGAGAGTTTTTTCACTTTGAACTTTTGTTATGGGCTTTATAGTTAACTTGGTGAGATTTTTAACTTGGAACTTTTGTAATGGTCTTTAAAGCGAAACTGATGATTTTTTCACTTAGAATTTTTGTTATGGTGTTTATAATAAAATTGGTGAGTTTTTTGACTTGGAACTTTTGTAATGGTCTTTATAGTTCATTGGTTAGTTTTTTTCACTTTGAACTTTTGTTATGGGCTTTATTGTTAATTTGGTTAGGTTTTTAGCTTGGAACTTTTTTAATGTTTTTTATAGTGAAACATGCAATTTTTTTCACTTTGAAGTTTAGTTATGGGCGATATTGTGAAATTGGTTAGTTTTTTTTATCTTGAACTCTTGGAATGGGCTTTTTAGTGAAACTAGTGAGTTTTTTCACTTGGAAATTTCGTTATGGTTTTTATAGTTAAATTTGTGAGTTTTTTAACTTTGAACTTTTGTTATGGTTAATAGAGTGAAATTGGTGAGCTTTTTCACGATGAACTTTTGTTGTGGTCTTTATAGTGAAATCGGTGAGTTCTTTCACTTGGAACTTTTGTTATCGCCTTTATAGTAAAATTGGGGTGTTATTTAACTTTGAACTTTTGTTATGATTTTTAGAGTTAAAATTGTATGTTTTTTTAATTTGGAACTATTGTTATGGTGTTTATAGTGAAATTGATGAGTTTTTTTTACTTGGAACTTTTGTTATGGTCTTTATAGTAAAATTGGCTTGTTTTTTCACTTTGACTTTCGTTATGGGCTTTATATTGAAATTGGTGAGTTTTTTAACTTGGAACTTTTGTAATGGTCTTTATAGTGAAACTGGTGATTTTTATCACTTAGAACTTTTGTTATATGCTTTATAGTGAAATTGGTTAATTATTTAACTTGAACTCCTGTAATGGTCTTTATAGTGAAACTGGTGAATTTTTTCACGTGAAAATTTTGTTATGGATTTTATATCGAAATTGGTGATATTTTTAACTTTGAAATTTTGTTATGGTTTATAGAGTGAAATTGGTGAGTTTTTTTCAATTGGAACTTTTGTTATGATGTTTATAGTGAAATTGGTGAGTTTTTTTGACTTGGAATTTTTGTAATGATCTTTATAGTGAAATTTGTGAGTTTTATCACTTTGAACTTTAGTTATGGGCCTTATAGTCAAATTGGTGAGCCTTTTAATTTGGAACATTTGTAATGGTCTTTATAGCGAAACTGGTGATTTTTTGACTTGAAACTTTTGTTATGGTGTTTATAGTTAAACTGGTGAGTTTTTTCACTTTGAGCTTTTGATATGGGCTTTATAGTGAAATCGGTGAGGTTTTTAACAAGAAACTGTTGGAATGGTCTTTATAGTGAAACTGATAATTTTTTTTTACTTGGAACTTTTGTTATGGGCTTTAGAGTGAAATTGGTTAGTTTTTTTAACTTGAACTCTTTTAATGGTCTTTCTAGCGAAACAGGAGACTTTTTTCACTTGGTAATTTGGTTATGGTTATTATGGTGAAATTGGTGATTTTTTTAACTTTGAACTTTGGTTATGGTTTATATAGTGAAATGGAGAGTTTGTTTCACTTTGAACTTTTGTTATGGTCTTTATAGTGAAATTTTTGAGTTTTTTCACTTGGAACTATTGTTATGGTGTTTATAATGAAAATGAGGAGTTTTTTCACTTTGATATTTTGTTATGGTTTTTTGAGTGAAATTTGTATGTTTTTTTTATTATTTTGAACTTTTGTTATGATCCTTATAGTGAAATTGGTGTGTTTTTTGACTTAGAAATTTTGTAATGGTCCTTATACTGCAATCGGTGAGTTTTTTCACTTTTAACTTTTGTTATGAGCTTTATAGTGAAATTGGTGAGCTTTTTCACTTCGAACTTTTGTTGTGCTTTATTGTGAAATTTGACTTGGAACATTTGTAATGATCTTTAGAGTGAAACAGGTGATTTGTTTCACCTGGAACTTTTGTCATGGTTTTATTGTGAAATTAGGCCTCTTATAATGGTCTTTAAAGTGAAACTAGTGAGACTTTTAACATAAAATTTTAATTTTGGTTTTTATAGTGAAATTTTTGTTTTTTTTACGAGGATTTTTTTAAGGTTTTTATAGTAAAATTGGTTAGCTTTTTTAACTTTGAACATTTGTTATTGTTTTTAGAGTGAAATTGGTGAGTTTTTTCACTTGGAACTTTTATTTTGGTCTTTATAGTGAATTTGGGGAGTTTTTTCACTTTGAACTTTTGTTATGGTTTTTAGTGTGAAATTTGTATTTTTTTTTTTATTTTGAACTATTGTTATGGTGTTTATAGTGAAATTGGTGTGTTTTTGGACTTGGAACTTTTGTAATGGTCTTTATAGTGAAATTGGTGAGTTTTTTCACTTTGAAATTTTGTTATGGGCTTTATTGCGAAATTGGTGAGCTTTTTAACTTGGAACTTTTGTAATGGTCTTTATAGCGAAACTAGTGATTTTTTCAGTTGAAACTTTTGTTATTGGCTTTATAGTGAAATTGGCGAGTTTTTTAACTTGGAACATTTGTAATGGTCATTATAGTGAAACTGGGGATTTTTTTTTCACTTGGAACTTTTGTCATGGTTTTATAGTGAAATTAGGGAGTTTATCAACTTTGAACTTTTGTTATAAATTTTATAGTGAAATTGGTGATTTTTTTTAACTTTGAACTCTTGTAATGTCTTTATAGTGAAACTGGTGAGTTTTTTAACTCTAAACTTTTAATTTTGTTTTTATAGTGAAATTGTTGATTTTTTTGACTTGGAATTTTTGTAATGGTTTTTATAATCAAATTGGTTAGCTTTTTTAACTTTGAACATTTGTGATGGCTTAGAGAGTGAAATTGGTTAGTTTTTTTAACTTGGAAACTTTTTTAATGGTCTTTATAGTGAAATTGGAGAGTTTTTTCACTTTGAACTTTTGTTATGGGCTCTATAGTTAACTTGGTGAGATTTTTAACTTGGAACTTTTGTAATGGTCTTTAAAGCGAAACTGATGATTTTTTCACTTAGAATTTTTGTTATGGTGTTTATAATGAAATTGGTGAGTTTTTTGACTTGGAACTTTTGAAATGGTCTTTATAGTTCATTGGTGAGTTTTTTTCACTTTGAACTTTTGTTATGGGCTTTATTGTTAAATTGGTGTGGTTTTTAGCTTGGAACTTTTTTAATTTTTTTTATAGTGAAACTGGTAATTTTTTTCACTTTGAACTTTAGTTATGGGCAATATTGTGAAATTGGTTAGTTTTTTTTATCTGGAACTCTTGTAATGGTCTTTTTAGTGAAACTAGTGAGTTTTTTCACTTGGAAATTTTGTTATGGTTTTTATAGTTAAATTTGTGAGATTTTTAACTTTGAACTTTTGTTATGGTTAATAGAGTGAAATTGGTGAGCTATTTCACGATGAACTTTTGTTGTGGCCTTTATAGTGAAATCGGTGAGTTTTTTCACTTGGAACTTTTGTTATCGTCTTTATAGTAAAATTGGGGTGTTATTTAACTTTGAACTTTTGTTATGATTTTTAGAGTTAAATTTGTATGTTTTTTTTTAATTTGGAACTATTGTTATGGTGTTTATAGTGAAATTGATGAGTTTTTTTGACTTGAAACTTTTGTTATGGTCTTTATAGTAAAATTGGTTTGTTTTTTCACTTTGACTTTCGTTATGGGCTTTATATTGAAATTGGTTGATTTTTTTAACTTGAACTCTTGTAATGGTCTTTATAGTGAAACTGGTGAATTTTTTCACATGAAAATTTTTTCATGGTTTTTATATCGAAATTGGTGATATTTTTAACCTTGAAATTTTGTTATGGTTTATAGAGTGAAATTGGTGAGTTTTTTTCAATTGGAACTTTTGTTATGATGTTTATAGTGAAATTGGTGAGTTTTTTGACTTGGAACTTTTGTAATGGTCTTTATAGTGAAATTGATGAGTTTTATCACTTTGAACTTTTGTTATGGGCCTTATAGTCAAATTGGTGAGCTTTTTAACTTGAAACTTTTGTAATGGTCTTTATAGCGAAACTGGTGATTTTTTGACTTGGAACTTTTGTTATGGTGTTTATAGTAAAACTGGTGAGTTTTTTCACTTTGAGCTTTTGATATGGGCATTATAGTGAAATTGGTGAGGTTTTTAACAAGGAACTTTTGTAATGGTCTTTATAGTGAAACTGGTAATTTTTTTTACTTGGAACTTTTGTTATGGGCTTTATAGTGAAATTGGTTACTTTTTTAACTTGAACTCTTGTAATGGTCTTTCTAGTGAAACAGGTGAGTTTTTTCACTTGGAAATTTGGTTATGGTTATTATGGTGAAATTGGTGATTTTTTTAACTCTGAACTTTGGTTATGGTTTATAGAGTGAAATAGAGAGTTTGTTTCACTCTGAACTTTTGTTATAGTCTTTATAGTGAAATTTGTGAGTTTTTTCACTTGGAACTATTGTTATGGTGTTTATAGTGAAAATGAGGGGTTTTTTCACTTTGATATTTTGTTATGGTTTTCTAAGTGAAATTTGTATGTTTTTTTCACTTTATAGGCTTTATAGTGAAATTGGTTGATTTTTCACTTTGATATTTTGTTATGGTTTTCTGAGTGAAATTTGTATGTTTTTATGGTGTTTATAGTGAAATTGATGAGCTTTTTTGACTTGGAACTTTTGTTATGGTCTTTATAGTAAAATAGGTTTGTTTTTTCACTTTGAACTTTTGTTATTGGCTTTATATTGAAATTGGTGAGCTTTTTAACTTGGAACTTTTGTAATGGTCTTTATAGTGAAACTGGTGATTTTTATCACTTAGAACTTTTGTTATAGGCTTTATAGTTAAATTGGTTGATTTTTTAACTTGAACTCTTGTAATAGTCTTTATAGTGAAACTGGTGAATTTTTTCACGTGGAAATTTTGTTATGGTTTTTAAATCGAAATTGGTGATATTTTTAACTTCGAAATTTTGTTATGGTTTATAGAGTGAAATTGGTGATTTTTTTCAATTGGAACTTTTGTAATGGTCTTTATAGTGCAATTGGTGAGTTTTGTCACTTTTAACTTTTGTTATGAGCTTTATAGCGAAATTGGTGAGCTTTTTAACTTGGAACTTTTGTAATGGTCTTTATAGCGAAACTAGTGATTTTTTCACTTGAAACTTTTGTTATTGACTTTATAGTGAAATTGGCAAGTTTTTTAACTTGGAACATTTGTAATGGTCATTATAGTGAGACTGGGGATTTTTTTTTCACTTGGAACTTTTGTCATGGTTTTATAGTGAAATTAGGGAGTTTATCAACTTTGAACTTTTGTTATGAATTTTATAGTGAAATTGGTGATTTTTTTAACTTTAAACTCTTGTAATGTCTTTATAGTGAAACTGGTGAGTTTTTTAACTTTAAACTTTTAATTTTGTTTTTATAGTGAAATTGTTGATTTTTTTGACTTGGAATTTTTGTAATGGTTTTTATAGTGAAATTGGTTAGCTTTTTTAACTTTGAACATTTATGATGGCTTAGAGAGTGAAATTGGTGAGTTTTTTGACTTGGAAACTTTGTAATCGTCTTTATAGTGAAATTGGAGAGTTTTTTCACTTTGAACGTTTGTTATGGGCATTATAGTTAACTTGGTGAGCTTTTTAACTTGGAACTTTTGTAATGGTCTTTAAAGCGAAACTGATGATTTTTTCACTTAGAATTTTTGTTATGGTGTTTATAATGAAATTGGTGAGTTTTTTGACTTGGAACTTTTGTAATGGTCTTTATATAGTTCATTGGTGAGTTTTTTTCACTTTGAACTTTTGTTATGGGCTTTATTGTTAAATTGGTGAGGTTTTTAGCTTGTAAATTTTGTAATGGTTTTTATAGTGAAACTGGTAATTTTTTTCACTTTGAACTTTAGTTATGGGCGATATTGTGAAATTGGTTAGTTTTTTTTTATCTTGAACTCTTGTAATGGTCTTTTTAGTGAAACTACTGAGTTTTTTCACTTAGAAATTTTGTTATGGTTTTTATAGTTAAATTTGAGAGTTTTTTAACTTTGAACTTTTGTTATGGTTTATAGAGTGAAATTGGTGAGTTTTTTCACGATGAACTTTTGTTGTGGTCTTTATAGTGAAATCGTTGAGTTTTTTCACTTGGAACTTTTGTTATCGTCTTTATTGTAAAATTGGGGTGTTATTTAACTTTGAACTTTTGTTATGATTTTTAGAGTTAAATTTGTATGTTTCTGTAATTTTGAACTATTGTTATGGTGTTTAAAGTGAAATTGATGAGTTTTTTTGACTAGGAACTTTAGTTATGGTCTTTATAGTAAAATTGGTTTGTTTTTTCACTTTGAACTTTTGTTATGGGCTTTATATTGAAATTGGTGAGCTTTTTAACTTGGAACTTTTGTAATGGTCTTTATAGTGAAACTGGTGATTTTTATCACTTAGAACTTTTGTTATAGGCTTTATAGTGAAATTGGTTAATTTTTCAAATTGAACTCTTGTAATGGTCTTTATAGTGAAACTGTTGATTTTTTTCACGTGGAAATTTTATTATGGTTTTTATATCGAAATTGGTGATATTTTTAACTTTGAAATTTTGTTATGGTTAATAGAGTGAAATTGGTTAGTTTTTTTCAATTGGAAATATTGTTATGATGTTTATAATGAAATTGGTGAGATTTTTGACTCGGAACTTTTGTAATGGGCTTTATAGTGAAATTGGTGAGTTTTATCACTTTGAACTTTTGTTATGGGCCTTATAGTCAAAGTGGTGAGCTTTTTAACTTGGAACTTTTATAATGGTCTTTATAGCGAAACTGTTGATTTTTTTGACTTGGAACTTTTGTTATGGTGTTTATAGTGAAACTGGTGAGTTTTTTCACTTTGAACTTTTGATATGGGCTTGATAGTGAAATTGGTGAGGTTTTTAACAAGGAACTTTTGTAATGGTCTTTATAGTGAAACTGGTAATTTTTTTTACTTGGAACTTTTGTTATGGGCTTTAGAGTGAAATTGGTTAGTTTTTTAACTTGAACTCTTGTAATGGTCTTTCTAGCGAAATAGGTGAGTTTTTTCACTTGGAAATTTTGTTATGGTTATTATGGTGAAATTGGTGATTTTTTTAACTTTGAACTTTGGTTATGGTTTATAGAGTGAAATGGAGTGTTTGTTTCACTTTGAACTTTTGTTATGGTCTTTATATTGAAATTTATGAGTTTTTTCACTTGGAACTTTTGTTATGGTGTTTATAGTGAAAATGAGGAGTTTTTTCACTTTGATATTTTGTTATGGTTTTTTGAGAGAAATTTGTATGTTTTTTTTTTAATTTTGAACTTTTGTTATGATCCTTATAGTGAAATTGTTGTGTTTTTTGACTTGAAACTTTTGTAATGGTCTATATAGTGTAATTGGTGAGTTTTTTTACTTGTAACTTTTGTTATGAGCTTTATAGCGAAATTGGTGAGCTTTTTCAGTTCGAGTTTTTGTTATGCTTTATAGTGAAATTTGACTTGGAACATTTGTAATGATCTTTATAGTGAAACTGGTGATTTGTTTCACTTGGAACTCTTGTCGTAGTTTTATTGTGAAATTAGGCCTCTTGTAATGGTCTTTAAAGTGAAATAGTGAGATTTTTAACTGAAAATTTTGATTTTGGTTTTTAAAGTCAAATTGTTGTTTTTTTACTAGGATTTTTATTAAGGTTTTTATAGTAAAATTGGTTAGCTTTTTTAACTTTGAACATTTGTTATGGTTTTTGGAGTGAAATTGGTGAGTTTTTTCACTTGGAACTTTTGTTTTGGTCTTTATAGTGAAATAGGGGAGTTTTTTCACTTTGAGCTTTTGTTATGGTTTTTAGTGTGAAATCTGTATGTTTTTTTTTTTATTTTGAACTATTGTTATGGTGTTTATAGTGAAATTGGTGAGTGTTTGGACTTGGAACTTTTGTAATGGTCTTTATAGTGAAATTGGTGAGTTTTTTCACTTTGAACTTTAGTTATGGGCTTTATAGCGAAATTGGTGAGCTTTTTAACTCGGAACTTTTGTAATGGTCTTTATAGCGAAACTAGTGATTTTTTCTCTTGGAGCTTTTGTTATTGGCTTTATAGTGAAATTGGCGAGTTTTTTAACTTGGAACATTTGTAATGGTCATTATAATGAAACAGGGGATTTTTTTTCACTTGGAACATTTGTCATGGTTTTATAGTGAAATTAGGGAGTTTATCAACTTTGAACTTTTGTAATGGTTTTTATAGTGAAACTGGTAATTTTTTTTCACTTTGAACTTTAGTTATGAGCGATATTGTGAAATTGGTTAGTTTTTTTTTATCTTGAACTCTTGTAATGGTCTTTATAGTGAAACTAGTGAGTTTTTTCACTTGGAAATTTTATTATGGTTTATAGATGAAATTGGTGAGTTTTTTCACGATGAACTTTTGTTGTGGTCTTTATAGTGAAATCGGTGAGTTTTTTCACTTGGAACTTTTGTTATCGTCTTTATAGTAAAATTGGGGTGTTATTTTACTTTGAACTTTTGTTATAATTTTTAGAGTTAAATTTGTATGTTTTTTTAAATTTGAACTATTGTTATGGTGTTTATAGTGAAATTGATGAGTTTTTTTGACTTGGAACTTTTGTTATGGTCTTTATAGTATAATTGGTTTGTTTTTGCACTTTGAACTTTTGTTATGGGCTTTATATTGGAATTGGTAAGCTTTTTAACTTGGAACTTTTGTAATGGTCTTTATAGTGAAACTGGTGAATTTTATCACTTAGAACTTTTGTTATATAGGCTTTATAGTGAAATTGGTTAATTTTTTAACTTGAACTCTTGTAATGGTCTTTATAGTGAAACTCGTGAATTTTTTCACGTGGAAATTTTGTTATAGTTTTTATATCGATATTGGTGATATTTTTAACTTTGAAATTTTGTTATGGTTTATAGAGTGAAATTGGTGAGTTTTTTTCAATTGGAACTTTTGTTATGATGTTTATAGTGAAATTGGTGAGTTTTTTCACTTGGAACTTTTGTTTTGGTCTTTATAGTTAAATTGGGGGGTTTTTTCACTTTGAACTTTTGTTGTGGGCCTTATAGTCAAATTGATGAGCTTTTTAACTTGGAACTTTTGTAATGGTCTTTATAGCGAAACTGGTATTTTTTTGACTTGGAAATATTGTTATGGTGTTTATAGAGAAATTGGTGAGTTTTTTCACTTTGAACTTTTGATATGGGCTTTATAGTGAAACTGGTGAGGTTTTTAACAAGGAACCTTTGTAATGTTCTTTATAGTGAAACTGGTAATTTTTTTTACTTGGAACTTTGTTATGGGCTTTAGAGTGAAATTGGTTAGTTTTTTAACTTGAACTCTTGTAATGATCTTTCTAGCCAAACAGATGAGTTTTTTCACTTGGAAGTTTTGTTATGGTTATTATGGTGAAATTGGTAATTTTTTTAACTTTGAACTTTGGTTATGGTTTATAGAGTGAAATGGAGCGTTTGTTTCACTTTGAACTTTTGCTATGGTCTTTATAGTGAAATTTGTGAGTTTTTTCACTTGGAACTTTTGTTATGGTGTTTATAGTGAAACGAAGGAGTTTTTTCACTTTGATATTTTGTTATGGTTTTTTGAGTGAAATTTGTATGTGTTTTTTTTTTTATTTTGAACTTTTGTTATGATCCTTATAGTGAAATTGGCGTGTTTTTTGACTTGGAACTTTTGTAATGGTCTTTATAGTGCAATTGGTGAGTTTTTTCACTTTTAACTTTTGTTATGAGCTTTATAGTGAAATTGGTGAGCTTTTTCACTTCGAACTTTTGTTATGCTTTATAGTGAAATTTGAGTTGGAACATTTGTAATGATATTTATAGTGAAACTGGTGATTTGTTTCACTAGGAACTTTTGTCATGGTTTTACTGTGAAATTAGGCCTCTTGTAATGGTCTTTAAAGTGAAACTAGTGAGATTTTTAACTTAAAATTTTAATTTTGGTTTTTATAGTGAAATTGTTGTTTTTTTACTAGGATTTTTTTAAGGTTTTTATAGTAAAAATTGGTTCGCTTTTTTAACTTTGAACATTTGTTATGGTTTTTAGAGTGAAATTGGTGAGTTTTTTCACTTGGAACTTTTGTTTTGGTCTTTATAGTGAAATTGAGGAGTTTTTTCACTTTGAACTTTTGTTATGGTTTTTAGTGTGAAATTTGTATTTTTTTTTTTATTTTGAACTATTGTTATGGTGTTTATAGTGAAATTGGTGAGTTTTTGGACTTGGAACTTTAGTAATGGTCTTTATAGTGAAATTGGTGAGTTTTTTCACTTTAAACTTTTGTTATGGGCTTTATAGCGAAATTGGTGAGCATTTTAACTTGGAACTTTTGTAATGGTCTTTATAGCGAAACCAATGATTTTTTCACTTGAAACTTGTGTTATTGGCTTTATAGTGAAATTGGCGAGTTTTTTTAACTTGGAACATTTGTAATGGTCATTATAGTGAAACTGGGGATTTTTTTTTCACTTGGAACTTTTGTCATGGTTTTATAGTGAAATTAGGGAGTTTATCAACTTCGAACTTTTGTTATGAATTTTATAGTGAAATTGGTGATTTTTTTTTTAACTTTGAACTCTTGTAATGTCTTTATAGTGAAACTGGTGAGTTTTTTTAACTTTAAACTTTTAATTTTGTTTTTATAGTGAAATTGTTGATTTTTTTGACTTGGAATTTTTTTAATGGTTTTTATAGTCAAATTGGTTAGCTTTTTTAACTTTGAACATTTGTGATGGTTTAGAGATTGAAATTGGTGAGTTTTTTGACTTGAAAACTTTGTAATGGTCTTTATAGTGAAATTGGAGAGTTTTTTCACTTTGACCTTTTGTTATGGGCTTTATAGTCAACTTGGTGAGCTTTTTAACTTGGAACATTTGTAATGGTCTTTAAAGCGAAACTGATGATTTTTTTCACTTAGAATTTTTGTTATGGTGTTTATAATGAAATTGGTGCGTTTTTTGTCTTGGAACTTTTGTATTGGTCTTTATAGTTCATTGGTGAGTTTTTTTCACTTTGAACTTTTGTTATGGGCTTTATTGTTAAATTGGTGAGGTTTTTAACTTGGAACTTTTGTAATGGTTTTTATAGTGAAACTGGTAATTTTTTTCACTTTGAACTTTAGTTTTGGGCGATATTGTGAAATTGGTTAGTTTTTTTTTTATCTTGAACTCTTGTAATGGTCTTTTTAGTGAAACTAGTGAGTTTTTTCACTTGGAAATTTTGCTATGTTTTTTATAGTTAAATTTGTGAGTTTTTTAACTTTGAACTTTTGTTATGGTTTATAGAGTGAAATTGGTGAGTTTTTTCACGATGAACTTTTGTTGTGGTCTTTATAGTGAAATCTCTGAGTTTTTTCACTTGGAACTTTTATTATCGTCTTTATAGTAAAATTGGGGGTGTTATTTAACTTTGAACTTTTTGTTATGATTTTTAGAGTTAAATTTGTATGTTTTTTTAATTTTGAACTATTGTTATGTTGTTTATAGTGAATTTGATGAGTTTTTTTGACTTGGAACTTTTGTTATGGTCTTTATAGTAAAATTGGTTTGTTTTTTTCACTTTGAAATTTTGTTATGTGCTTTATATTGAAATTGGTGAGCTTTTTAACTTGGAACTTTTATAATGGTCTTTATAGTGAAACTAGTGATTTTTATCACTTAGACCTTTTGTTATAGGCTTTATAGTGATATTGGTTAGTTTTTTAACTAGAACTCTTGTAATGGTCTTTATAGTGAAATTGTTGTTTTTTTACTAGGATTTTTTAAAGGTTTTTATATTAAATTGGTTAGCTTTTTTAACTTTGAACATTTGTTATGGTTTTTAGAGTGAAATTGGTGAGTTTTTTCACTTGGAACTGTTGTGTTGGTCTTTATAGTGAAATTGGGGAGTTTTTACTTTGAACTTTTGTTATGGTTTTTAGTGTGAAATTTGTATGTTTTTTTTTTTAATTTTGAACTATTGTTATGGTGTTTATAGTGAAATTGGTGAGTTTTTTTCACTTTGAACTTTTGTTATGGGCTTTATAGCGAAATTGGTGAGCTTTTTAACTTGGAACTTTTGTAATGGTCTTTATAGTGAAACTAGTGATTTTTTCACTAGAAACTTTTGTTATTGGCTTTATAGTGAAA